>OU696698.1:110477810-113241655 GCA_916050605.2 Platycheirus albimanus | reverse complement strand
CGTGTAAACAAAGCTTTCAAATACTATTTCCGCTGGGTCCTAGGACACTTTGACATAGAGGAAAAAAAATGGCAGGTAAAATTGCCAAAATGGGTTCTTCACTAGAAGGAAACTGCAAAGTCGACGATCATGCCAAACAAGGAACAATATTTTCATACTCAAATAAACACAGCTTTCTAGGTATTCCCATTAGCTACATTCAAGTTTTTGCTAAAGGAAGATGCTACTAGAGAGGACGAATCTTAGGTGGACAGGTGGTAAAACATGAATTTATGGCAAGAGATTTTGGTTTTATGGTTTGAGATTTTGAAAATATGAATTAGAAGGGAAAAAATCATATTATGAAACTTTATTAATCACTTAAAAATCACTTGTTTTAACGTATTTTGAAAAAAAGCGAAATAAGTCATCGGATTTCTTTTACTGTTTTGAATTAAAAAATTTTTTTTTCAAAATCATTCGACCAGAATTTTCAAAAACGGTTTTTTTTGAAAACCGTTAAGCATTTAATTTTTTTCAGAAACAATTGAAAAGCTGAGGCTTTGGTTTATTCACCAAAACTAATTCACGTGTCTTAAAGACCTCGAAATAATAATTGTTTGCAATTAAAAAAGTTCGCTCTACTACCAATTACGATCGCAATCTCTCAAGGAATCATAACTTTATCAAAAATAATGTGTGCAAAAGACATGAATTAAAAATTTACAAAACATACCATGAAACCCAAACAAAAAATCCTTGCAAACCTTGACAACAATATTATTGGCAACAAGCATACATCAGACATAATTCAGGTGAAAATTACAAATACAAATAATTATGCCTAATAGGATTTTAAGTGCACTATGCTTAAACCGAAAATTCCACAACTACCACCTCCGGTGCAAAAATGATAAGCAAAAATGTGAGTAACGCAGTAAGTTATATCCTGGATGAGAAAAAAAAAATAACCAAAAGGTAAGATAGGATAATGAATGAACCTTAAATCTGTGACCTCACAGGGAGTAAGAGTATATCTTTCATTTACACACAATCTCACGGAGAGGTAATACGTTCCGGTGATTATTTTTCATTGAAGGATTTCCTCCTTTATTGTATATAGCTAATATGGAAGAAGGAAGAACATCTACCTGTATTGCAAAGGAAAGTTAATGGAACATGAAAACACACAGTTGCCCAATAACAAAAACAAGAAGAGTTGTAGTTTACACGCAGGATACCTGTTCTTGAGATTTTTTGTTTGACATCTTTATACCTAGGTTTTGGTTTCCTCATTCTTAATTGGATTGTTACTTTATTTCCGGATCCTTTTGCAATTTTACTTACTGACAGAAAAATTAGAGAAACATATATAATACACACATGTAAATGTGAAATGAAATGGAATTCCATAACGAAATTTTAAACTAAAATTGAAGATTTTCAAAAAGATAGTATCCAAAAAGTATTTTAGTGGAAATCTAAAATTCTATTGACATCATATTTTTGTGATGACATTATCTGCTGATTGCATGATATTTTTTTTTAACATTATATTTGTACCAACATAAGAAGCACTGTCACTTTTGTAACTTTAAAAACAACAAGGATCAAATTACAATTTTTTTATATTAGGTGATTCTAGGCTAAGTCCTGGCAACAAGCCACAAAAAAAAAAGTTAAAATGACTTTCATTGTAAGGGAATATTTTTTTTCTAAAGAAAGTGATGACATTTGAAATGTTAATGGCTGAATCACAACGACGCGTTTACCTCAGCCTCGCGTACGTTACGTCGAACAAGCTTTACGGACGCGTCGAGATGAAAGATGACATTTGAGTAAATCAACTAATCAAAAATAATAATTAATTGAAATTCAGAATGGATACAGTAAATCTAATGTTAATTATAGAAGTTTTTGGGAAAGTGGCTTATACTGCCACGAGATCCTCAGTCAACGAACATGTATGGGGAGCAGTGACAAAAGAAATATTTCCAGCTAACTACTGAAAATCGCTCTTATTGTCAACTGTGTTAGAAAACTTAGGTGCAAAATCAGAAAACTCTTTTTAACCTGCTGCAGGTTTTTCCAAGTATTATAATATATATAAAAAATATTGAAATTGAAAAAAAAAACTCAAAAGGAAACACACAAAAACAGTAACAGTAGTTTGAAAAGTCAAACGCGCGCAAATGTTCAAATATTTCGACTTTTGCTTCACCCTCGCTTCATGCTACGTGGTTTGTGTACTTACTTTTTGGTGCCTAAACGTAACGTTAAAGCGGCATTCTGAAGCAGGCATTATTATTTGTTTTCATGTTGAGCATCTCTAGAAAGTCTAGAAAGCCCCTTATATCGAAATTTCGCATTTGACAAAACTAGTGGTTTGTCAAATGCCCATTCTTCTACGTCCGTACTCTTTCGAGGAAAACTTCTCTTATTGACTCAAAATGGTACTCAATTTTGTGAGAATCAAAAAGAACAAACCAAAGATTTTGAATTTATTTTGTTCTCATGGTAAAATTTGGAATGTTTGATTCGTTTTTTGTTGTTGTTGTTTTTATATAGTTTTAGTATAAAAAATATACAATGTATTTTTCAGGAATTTTTAATTCAGAAACTTAATTTTTGGATATGATCCGGTATCGAAAAAGAAATCCATCAATTTATAATCCTGCAACAGAGCGACACTGTTTTTATAATTAACTTTTGGGAAACCGTGAATATTGTCACACGATTGTTTGAAAAAGTAATTTTAAAATTAATTTTTCTGTTGAAAAAATGGGATGATGTCGGTAGAATTTATGGAAATATTTATTTTGAGTTTCTGAACGTTTCGATTTAAGACTTAAATAGTTCGTGATTTTGTATTTATAAGCAATTCTGTGCTTTGAAAATTATGCACTTTGAAGTTTAAAAGATTAGAGAGTAGTATTTGTTACTTCCTAAACTAAAAGTTAAACGCTTTTGGAACATGGATTTCTCACAGCATTTCTCATTTGAAGTGATATCTATAGTATAGTGTCTTGTTTTATTAACTGAGTGCTCGATTCAGCTGTGAATGCACAAAATGAAACATTTTTACCAGTGAATCGGTCAGCACACAAAGGAACTTAAAATCCCTACCCCTAAAGCCCAAAGTCCCCATCATTGTTTGTTATTGAAAATTTGAATTGGAAATAACGTGAAAACATTGGCACGGACTCTTCTCTGATGCCATGACAGAGAGTATGTTAAAGCCAGCGCCAGCAAAACTAAATATCATTCTCTTGGACAATATGTGTGTAAGCCGCGCATCCTTTGAAGGTGGAATAATAACCTGCACGAGTATGCTGATGGACTTCTCTTTAACATGGAGCACATTCCAACGCCACCACCATCACCATCGCTGCCGCACCGCCACCGCCGGCCGTCGCATCACCGCGCCAATGCGAAATGTGTCTTCACTCGGTATATTGCATTCTTCATTCGTCCAGGGCAGCAGCGCCTCCTTCAACTCCGCCACCTCTGAGCTAAAAGTCCGACAGCTAAGCGAAAACAACACGTATTGGGGGAACCAGTGTGCCTCTCTCAATTTTATTGGGCATTGATACGACACACCATTGATCTTATCTCCAACATCTTGACGCCATACATCCACCTCCAGTGACCAAAGCCCAAGGAAGGGCTCTGACGCAGAAACGACCTCTGATGCTTCTGCTGCTTGCTGTAGCGCTGTAGCTGTAGCTGTTGCTGCCGCAGGATTGGCTTATGGTGTATGGCTGGGCTGCCGCATTTGTCTTGTGTCTCTTGGAATTTTTGCGCTTTTTCGCCTTTCTCATGTAAATGATTTTTATGGGAATCCTTTGAGACGATGGATTATTATAATGTTGGCATCAGAGTGCGGTCCAGCAAGCAAAAAATTAACAAAAAACAAAAAAAAAACTGGACGAACATAAGCTGATGGCAGAAGAGTTCTCACGTACTCTCTGATATGCATTTGACCATTGTCTTCATGTAGGGTTACTGCCAAGATGTCTCTGCTTCAAATCCATTCCCGCAAATGCCCGAACTGGGCTAAAATGAGAAAAGGACTCCGTTTGGGATTCACATTTGGTTGTTGTTGTTGTTTTTCTTTTTTCTTTTTTGTGCGTGATTCTTTTTTTTTTCGTCACGGGATGCATTTGTGAAGTGTTTTTGGAGACTGACCTCCAGTCTCTTGTTATTGTGTTCAATTTCGTAATTTATAGGTGTCAATAAATTCCTTTTCGCGCAGACGATGGCCATGTCCCATGGTTTTTTTTTTTTTGCTTGCCTTTTTTTGATTTGTTTTTTTGTTGCTATTTCTTTTTGGCGGCTTTTTTGAATTCGACCAAAGTAAATTAGAATTTTGAATTTTTTTTCTTTCTTAGCCGATGTTGTTGCGGGAAAGCAAGGGTTTGCTGACCGAAGTTTTTAAGAATTTTCGGATTGCATTCTGCAAAAAAAAAAAAAACAAAGCCCATTGCACCATGGGGATAGTTGTTGTGATCAGAGTTTATGGATGATCATATTTTATTCTGTGGTTTTGGAATTATGTAGCTTCATTTTTTTGTAGATAATTCTAATGACTGTCATTAATTAGATGTTTTATTGGTGAGATCGCTGTTATTCAGACAAGCTGCAGAGCATTCTGGATTATCGAATTGAGTATAAATCAAAATTTGGTTTAAAATGGTAGGTTCTTAGAATTTTGAGGAGCAATTTGATGCGATTAATAAACGAAGTTATAGGTTGCAAAAGGAACGTTCTTTTGAAAAGCAACTTTTTGTGCAAAAGCGTTAGTGAAGCTATTATGAAAGAATATTTTTTACTAGATAGGCAGTTTTATTCTTAATGATGCTTCAAAAAATTTCATCTTTTAACATAAGTTTTCATCTTTTCCTATCTCAAACATTTTTTTGCAGGATTAACAGCAGTTTCAAGGAAGAATTTTGCTTTTACATTGAAAACGTTGAATCATCTTCGACAAAACCCTTTCAAGCAAAAAATATTGTTGGGAGGACTTCCAGTTAGCAGTTATGTAAGTGAAATATTTTAATTTTACCACTCCAGCCTATTTCACAACGCATTTGAACTTAATTTGATTTTAAATATGTGACGTCACACTTATTGGATTTGGGATGATTCAACCTGTGGATCAAAAGGATTTTCATTTCTTTGCTCCGTAAGATACGAAAACACTTATGCAAATATTTTGACACTTAAGGGCCAGGGCACACCAGTTATGATATGGTTACGTAAAAGCTCAGAGATTAAAATTTTCGTTTTTTACAAAAAAAAATTGATTTTTTTTCTTTTTTTTTTCGTTTCTTCACCACCTTCTGGAGATGGAACTTACAAACCCCAGTCCTCGGAGCAGAATACCTTATATGTGATTGTAATTGCATTCTCCTTCACCAAAGTAGATTCTTTAATAAAGTTTATCGTTGGGGATTGTTTGTGGCCAATGAATCATTAGATCGCCTCCTTATTTTTTTTTTAGCGGCTGTTTCTTAACTTATGTATCTTTTTTGTCAAAGTTTTTTAGGAACCTGATTTCTCCACGTATAATTTATAACTCCCTAATAAAAACACTTTAAATACAGTAGACGCTCGATATAGTGAACTTATAAAAACCAAGCCTGTTCACTATATCGAAATTGTACGCTTTTTCAAGCGTAAGTTTGATTATAAATACAATTCTTTTTTATTAATTAAACAGTTTAAAAAAATTTTATTTCAAAGCAGCCATACCTGCTTTCATTGATTTTTTCCAAAATTGAAATTGCCTTCTGTTTTAAAATCAATCCATTATCTGGCAGATTTTTTCTTCGTAGATGTATTAGATAATAAATGTCTTTTCATACACTTATAACTTAACACACTTCGACGTTTTCCTGGAATTTATTTGAAGGACTACTAATCTGTATCAAAAGCAAAGCCAAATCAAAAAATTGTGTTTTTGATCGTGACAATGTGAAAAAATACACAGAAGAATAGTACATTATTCGGCAAAATGGTAGCCCTTCACAGGCGCATTGCAACAGAAATTTTTTCGTTGAATATCGTCCCAAAAAAATTAAGTTTACTATATTGAGATCCTCAAGTTAGTTAGTTAAGGTGGCGCAGACAGTCCATTGTGGACCACGGCCTCAACCAACATTCCTCGCCAGCTAGGCCGGTCCCTAGCCAGTGGCCTCCAGTTGCGCACACCAAGTTGGTTGAGGTCGTTTACCACTTGATCGCGCCACCTTAGATGGGGTCTTCCAGAACTGCGTCGGCCCTCCGGGTTGGAATTGAAGACTCGTCGGGCAGGAGCGTTTTCGTCCATACGCTCCACATGACCCAGCCATCTAAGCCGCTGAATTTTCAGCTTCTTAACCAAGTCAATGTCGCTGTATAGCCCGTACAGTTCGTCATTGAATCTTCTCCTCCATACTCCATTGATACATACAGGACCGAATATCACCCGAAGAATCTTTCTCTCAAAGCACCCCAGCCTGTATTCATCCGATTGTGTCAGTGTCCACGCTTCTGCCCCATACAGCAGGACTGGGATGATAAGGGTCTTGTATAGTGTCTCCTTGGTCCTTTGAGAGAGGGCTTTACTACTAAGATGCCTTCTTAGCCCGAAGAAACAGCGATTGGCAAGAGTGATTCTTCGACTGATCTCTTCACTGATGTTGTTCTGAGAGGTTATAGTGGAACCCAAATAGACAAAGTCCTTGACAACCTCAAAGTTATATCTGTCCATTGTGACGTTTTGTCCGAGCCTACGGTGATGATCTACTTCACCCGAGGACAGCATATACTTTGTTTTATCTTCATTTACAGCCAGACCCATTCGAGCCGCTTCCACTTCAATACTTGCGAATGCTCCACTGACAGCGCGCTTCGTTCTTCCAATAATGTCAATATCATCAGCATAGCCAAGTAATTGAACGGATCTAAAAAAAATCGTACCGCTGGTGTTGACATGCGAGTTGCGTACGATTGCCTCAAGAATGATGTTGAAGAGGTTACATGAAAGCGCGTCACCCTGTCGTAAGCCTTTCTCGACATTAAATGAGTCGGTGGTGTTCTTACCAACCAATATTGAGATCCTCAGAGTTCATTATTTAGAGTAGCCTGTGTTAAGTTTTGGTGGTTCACTACACTGGATAGTTCACTATATAGAGGTTCACTATATCGAGCGTCTACTGTACTTCATTTGACAATAGTTGTTGAACTGACAAATTCTTAACCCTTTTAATAATTTTGACAAATTTGAAGCATTCTTCCAGATCAACTCAACTGAATTTCTAAATCATCCCTTCGACAAAGAAAACAAAACACGTCCAAGATTTCCAAATTGATTTGTCAGTCAAATTTATCACCTAAGTAAAAGTTATACAAAATCCCTGACAGGAAATAAAATTACGCATTTAAAATTCCAAATAAAAAAAAAAAAAAAGAACTAGAGGTCTAAAAAGAAAGAACAAAAAAAAAAAAACAATTTCTAAATTAGGGAAGATGCAGGCGGCCGGAAGAAACGATCACAAACAAATAGAAATGTGTATTAATGCCTGCAAGAGTATTCTCTAAGGAGTACACGAATATGTTTGTCTGCAGACTTAATTTTTTTCTTTCTTCTCTTTTGAATAACCAACAACGTCGTCGTCTTCGTCATCATCGGCTTCGTATTCGTCGACGTGGTCCTTTTTTGTCATCCTTATTTTATTGTTCCCCCAAATTAAGGTTCCATTATTGTATTACCTGAAGTTAATAGAAGAGATTCCCGTTCCTTTACGGATTGTTTATGACAATGGGCACACGTAAACCAGAATACCAAACTAAAAAAAAAAAAAGAAAAGAAAAAACAACAACAATTGGAATTAAGAAGCCAGCAAATTGTACTGTCAAACTCAGACTCATGGATTAAGACAGAGGTCCTTAGTGTTAAGTGATAGTGTTAGCCTGATGCCAACAAACTGGGGAGGAAATAAAAGTAAGAAGAAAAAATATTGTGTGGGACAGACGAATTATGAACAAATAAGGGAGCAGATGTTTCCAAGACGCGCTTGTGGGTTTTGAGCTAACAAATTATGTCTATGTCGTTATTCCAAATATGACTTTTGTGGACTTAGGAGTGATTTTTATGCTAAAGAAAATTGGAATGAATATGAAAAAAGAGCCACAAGCCTGAGGCACGTATTATTTCTGGTTTCTGCTAACCAATTCTAAGTAACAAATTTGTCATAGCTTTTGCGAGATTCTCTAGTTTATTCAATTTGTCAAACTATTTGCTTATCTTTTAAGCTGATTCCGTAAGTGAATCAAAAGTAACTCTCTTCCTTGAACTCTATTTTTTAAGACTCAAGGATAATGAAATGCAAGATTTAATATTTTTTAGTTTTTTTTTTAACACGGTTGTCGATGCATACGCATTGTATCTGCCAGAGCAATTCCTTAAAAAATTTATACAAAATGCAACATCTGGAGTTTCCTAATGTGTTCTTGTTTTGGTAAAGTTTAACCAAACAAATGTCATACTTTCATCTAAGTTTGCAGTACAACTGGAAGAAATGATCGAGTAATTCAGGCCAACTTGGAAAATGTGGCGCCAAATATGTGGATGCATCAAAGTTCTGATAATAATTTGGCGGTATGTTTTATCTAAGAATATGACATTTCTTTGAGAAATAAAATGACCCAAAAAAGTTCAGACACGAGTACATACAAAAAAATTTGAAAAATGGAGGCTAAAAATATTGCGTTATGTTCTTAACATTTTTGTGAAGAAAATAAGCAGTTTTTAAATTGACAGTACGCAAATCATTCCTGAAGCTGACCGTTTGTACAAGAACCGATTTAAAAACGATATTTCTTAGAAATTTTGGAAACGTAAAAATCATCACCGACAATAACAGCACACAATTATCCTTCTTCAGGTCAAACCATATAAACAACTTACATACAAAAG
Organism: Platycheirus albimanus; assembly: GCA_916050605.2. Classification (NCBI taxonomy): domain Eukaryota; kingdom Metazoa; phylum Arthropoda; class Insecta; order Diptera; family Syrphidae; genus Platycheirus; species Platycheirus albimanus. The sequence goes on along the minus strand of OU696698.1, from coordinate 113,232,714 downwards.
GATACTGCTGATACTGATCGCTGACTCATAAACATACTTTGCAAGTTTTTAACGATGTTCACTAAATCTTAATTCTTAATTTGATGACACAAGGCAAAAAAAAATCCAATTACTCACAATCATGTTGAATATCTTTTTACCTACCAATGTGCTACCTAGATCTTTCATCCAAATCACATCTATTCATTAAACAGATACACTCTTGTGTACTGTGTATCCTGTTACTGTTCGCCGATCGGAAAATACTTTGTCAAATAGAATTTCATGCATTTCAACGACTTTCCCAAAACATCCTGTGCGACCATCCGATAAACAAACTGTTAACATTTCAATATTTCCATTAAATCGAATGCGTCTGGTTGTTCTTGTTAAGCCAAAGGAAGAAATGAACGAGAGAAAGAGAGATAAAATAAAAAGTGAGAGAAAAATGTAGATGGCAATGGCATTTAATAGGGACAAAATATACATTCTGGCAGATGGTCATAAATTATTGAAATGTCAAAATAAAAGAACCGCCTACATCAATGGTCAATTACTGTCAGACTGACGCACACACACGCACACAAACTCATGCAAGGACGCAATATTTTCCTTCACTTCCTCTCTCCTGGTTGCTTCTGTCCTCTATGAATTAACGAGTTCGACCTTTTTTTTTACTTTTTTTAGAGGTTTTGTGTCTGCAGCTTTCTGACCATTACAAATGAGTTTCCATTTATTTGATATTCTTCTTTTTGTCGTCCTGCGTTGAATTAGTATTCCCATGGTTGATTGTCCTTGATGGTTTTTATTTTTCTAGTTTATTTTGAAAATCCACAACGTAGGTACACAAACTGAGGTGCGTACACATTTTTTTTTGAAATTAGTGCAAATTTTTGCTCAGATAAAATGAGTTCGGTTTATTATTGCTTACGGGAGGTGAGGTATTTTTAATCCGAATCGAAGCCATGAATATACATATGTACATTTGGCTTTATTGGTTTTGAGCACTTATATTGCCACAATTTCGTGCGCATTTCAAGTCGTTGGAGATCTCATTCTAACTTAACGTCTAATAAATCTTTTAAAATATTTGCCTCACGTATCGTATCCATCTGCCGCTGGGTATATTATTTACTAACTGGGCGTATGTCAGTTAACAGCGTCTTCAAAAATTAAGTGTTATGTAGGTTCGATAACATATCTTTCGTGCAACATTTAACATCATTTTATTTAAGTAAAGTCAACTGTTTGATTTAATATTTCACATAAAACACGGCATTAAATGATCGTCCTTACCTCATTATCATAAAAATGTTAAGGTATATGTTTATTGGGCATCGTTCTTTTGATTCCTATTCTCACACCTCCTCCTTTTCACGAAAAATGCTCATCACCACAAAAACAATTCCCTACAGGATCAAAGATCCACAGTTCTCATCTCATGCCAAGAGTGAATGTTCGATGTGGGTGAGCTGCTCGCCACATGCTTATTCCCGCAAGCACCTCATATGCCGGGCTCCAAATATGACTCAAATCAAACCCAAGAAGAACTCCTTTGTATGGATGAATGCTGCGACGACGACGACGACGACGACCACAGAGGCCGACAGACCGCGAGAGATCGAAACAAGAAACAAATCAAAGAAAATAAAATAAAAAAAAAGACAAAATCTAAAACCAATCCAAAGTCTGTCTGCGAGAGCCTGTCCAGGGTCAGGCGTTGAGGCTGCGGCCGCGCATATAACAAGCGTCTGGTTTAGTGTCGTTATTATTGTTATTATACGGTGTGCGCCGGATCCGATCAGAGGCTGCGGTGGATTTATTTTTATGACCCATCGTTAAGAAGACCTGATGAGATTTTATGTTTATTGATTAAGATATCATACAATGGAGATATTTTTTCACTTGAGTTTCCACATCTTGTGATGTCGATGAGGTGCTCTGGTTAACTTAACACACAGCGAAATTCTTGATAGTGTTCCTTCTTCTTCTTCTGCTGCTGCTGTTGCTGAGGAGGTGGTGATAAAATTCCAAGTTATATTATAGTTTTGTTCCTTTACGATAGCGTCTTTGTTTTACATTCCCTTAAGTGAGACTGGTGAAGATTGAGTTGTAGGCAACATTTTTGAGGCACTGATTATCTTAAAAAAAAATATGAAAGTCAATACTCAAAATGAAGGCATTTGTGTCCTTGCATCGGGTATAGACACATTCCAGTTATTTTCGAACCTAGTTTAGACGATTGTGTATGTGATTTTAGAGCTTTTCTAAGGTCTTTAACAAAGTTCTGAAAATATGCTCAATGAGTTATTGGTGGTATGTTTTGACCAGGTCTTAAGGCATCAGGAGAAGGATAGTAAGGTCAGTTAATAAACTGCTTGCATTTTATTTTAATTATTGTCAACCACGCAGGAGTACTCATTATGGCAATAATTAATCACCCCAAACAAAAGAGCTGACGTGCGAACTTCTGTTTTTGTAATTCCTGTTTTTATCCTTGCAAAATCCCACTGTTCTAACTTTGAGTTTCCCGAGTTTTGAATTCGTAAAAAGTATCAAAATCTCGATACATACTTGGCTTTTGAAAGCAGATTTTGTGCTTAAATAATTGATGTTAGAAAATTTTTAATTCAAAGCAATTTTTTCGAACTTTAAACACAATAATGCAACCCAAACATACAATTAATTGTACTACAACGCAAACAAACCTCAGCCAAGGAAATCGCCTTGATTGTATTTGCATTTTGCTTTATTCAGGACAGGTGCACTCAAAACACACAGACTTATATAATGACTCATATGAAAAACACACATGGAAATGCAATGCTAATTTTATTATCGTTTCCTTAGAGCAATTAATATTAGGACGGATGATGGTAAAAGGTGCCGATTCAGGATTCAGTCAGCAACATTACACAGAGCCAAAGGTGCTAACCCAACTAACAACAAAGGAAATTCATCCCGAGCTTCATGCTCTACACAATCTTCCATGAAATGAGCCTCTGTGTCTATAATTAACACTCTATTAGCACAGCTTGAGCATCAAAATAGCACCGAAGCAACACCACTGACTGTCAACATCATCTTCTTCAGGACTGCGCGAGGTGTTTATCTTTCCGCAGCTTCCTTGTCGTGGTGCGCCATCGTCATTGCCATCGCCATCTTCATCGCCAACGCCGCCATGCCATTGCCACCTCGCTATGACAGACAACCTGGCAAAACAAATGCACATTGCTGTGCATAAAATACACAGCAGACACCAAGGATCCGGATCTGCAACATGGAGTGTAGTTGGTGTTGTTGAAGTCGCTTCTTTTGTTCTTTTGTGTTATGTAAACTATTTCAAGTGTAGACGAAGTGTAGTGTGCTCCATTTAGTCACTGTGCGCTGACGCGACCGACGCGACGAGGCTATAGCACCAGCTGAGGCAGGACTGCAGCAAACACACACAAAAAAAATAATAATAACACAAAAGCAGGAACAGGGGTCATGTTAAATATTTGCGCACGCGTCTGAGCTGCCACATCCGATTGCAGTTGCAGTTTGTGTTCAGATCAGTTTTTGAGGGCTCTGTTTGCAAACTCATGTTGCGCAAGGTGTGTGTACACTTAACACTGAACTAACAGACAGACAAACGGATAGATAGACGGACCAATTGTGCCAGACAAGGTGAAACTGCTGGAGAGGCTTGTTCGTTTGATGTTGGATGATGGTCGTGATCGTAGTCGGACGATCGGTGGCGCGGCGGCAAACTGTTGGAACAAAAAGTGACTTGAGTCTTCTTTCGAGGGACGAACCCTGGTCATAAGAAGAAGAATATTACTAGATTTCGCGCGAAAGCTCTGACGAAGATTGTTAATGATAATGGGATGAGGTTACAGCAGTTAGCACCCCGAGATGGACAGGTGCTAAATAAAAGTACTTAAGAGGTTTGTTATCGGTTAATTTAAGCAAATATTGATGGAGGCCTTTGAGTCGTTATACTGAAGCCAAAATGCTAAAGTCCTTGTTTTTGACAATCTCTGATTTTTTTCGTTGTGGTACGAAAATGATTTTTTTTTATAAAACTTTTATAGCCTTTAATCAGACCAATTCGTTAAGGTATAGTCACCAAGAATTTGGAAGGATTGAAAAGTAGTTCAAAAACATATTTCTGATTGTATGTGCCGCGTGTGATATGGGGCTCAGAATAATAATTTCAACTTTTTCGAACAGAAATGACCCCAAAACTTGACTCACCCAAGGAAGAGAATCAACCGATTGTACACTATTTTAATCTTGTTATTTCACCCTAAAAAAATCGATAAGTGTTGATATTGAAATTTGTATGTTTTGGGCATTTTAATTCTCTGATTTGTTTTACAAAAGAAATATTAAAATTTAAGGACTATTTCAATTTTTTACATTGTCATTTATTTATTTTCTGATATATAAACAAAAAACCAAAACAAAAACAAATTTAATCGAAAGCAAAAACAATAATATCAACAAAATTTGTAACAATGCTCCAAACAATGAAATACCATCACGGTTATAAATGATGCAGGACTCTGCTGCTCCAGCAGGTACCACTCGTATGATGCAGCTCATCTTAGTTGCAGAGGGCACGCCACAGAAGTTGTCTTAATTTTTTACCAGACCACACAGAAGTCATTTATATCAGATGAAGTTGTGACTTTATAAGTCGTTCATCTCTTTTGGTTTGCTGCTGCTGAAGCTGATGCTCTGGTGCAGCCCTGCTGTCTCCTGCATGGTGAACTGGACCTGCATCGTCGCTTCGTTGGCAAAGAATTTCGTGTGATCAGTGAAACATTTTCGTCTCCAGCAGGTTTCGTATTTATTTTCATTTTATGTTTTTTTTTTTTTCTTTTTTTCATTACTTTTTTGATTTCCCAATCATTTTTGTATTCCTTCCCAAAGTATAACTTCGCGGACCAGGAGTGGGATAAGGCTTGGGGGTGACATCATACGATAAGGAGTTTCTCCGTTTTCAGAATCTTGTCGGAATCTATTCATGCGCGCAATAAATAAGTCTGCTGAGGCTAAATGTCTGTCGTAATCGGACTTATATTCGTATGAAAACGTATATGGAATGGATGGAGAAAATTGTTTACGGAATTGTTGGCCAGCCAGCAGCAAGATTATTTGGGCCTGATAAAGCGAATCTTTTTTTTGGACAACTGTAAGGGATTCAAATAATTACCGTGGGATTTTTTTGAATTGAATAATACTCCTTCATCGTTTTGGTATGTGGTGGTGGGAATAAATTGAGGAAGGTCGAAAAACTGCGCTACGCTTGAACTAGATTTGAGATTGAGTTCATGGCTGATGTCATTGAAACAATCGATGAAGCTGCTTAACGATTGGTTTGGAAGCATTATGATAGAGTATCAACAGTAAACTAAAATTATGATGTGTAATAAAAATTGCAAAAATAAGCAATTCCGTCCGTCCACCACACCACAATTCCATTGCACACAAGCAATCTTATTATGCCCATACCCGTCAAACCAGTTTTACATCATAATCAAATTATACCAACAACAACCAATGGCAGCAACAATTATTTGCAATTTGCATTGGGTGGAATTTTCCGTGCATTGTTATCGTTCATTTTATAATTAACACAGTGTTGCATCGGAAATATGCATTAGAAAGTTAGTTTGATTCAATCGAGTCGGTTCACGGTTGCCGCCCGTGACCGTGTAGCAATCTTGTGTACAGTGCCGAACTCCAATATTTTGATAAGCTTAGAATTTATTAGAACCCAGAGTTGACGTGGGCTTCTAGGTTTTGAAATGAGAAAGATTTTAGTGTCCGCTGCTATCTCAGCCCAGAGTTAAGAAGACCCTGATATCTCAGGGTCAAAGTAGATTAAGATTATACATATATTGAAGTATTGAAATATTTGTAAATTGTAGCCTTTGATTTATATGAAGAATTGTATTAAGAATAATATTAAGAATCTGTGAATAAAATAACCTTAACAAACTTAAGTTTCTTGCTTCTTTACCCTGGACCCGCTGAGCTTACCTCAGCCTAAGATAAAAAGCATCTCACAAGATTAAAGAGCTTGACTCTGTCTTGGCAAAAGTGTCACAAATATGCTTTGAATGAGCAGCCTTGAAAAAGATTTTTCGGATCGTATTGACATTCTCGTGCAGATTTTTCAAAGTTTAATAAACCCAAATGTAATTCTATCAAATTGATTAAAAAGTGTTTACAGCTTCACTAGTTTTACAAAACACTGCCTCTTGGTTAAGCATTATATATTTTATTTTTCTTGCTTGAATTTTTTTTTATTGTCAAATTTATTCGGAAATCTGTTCTGGAGTTGAGTTCTTCATCCAATATTCAATCACTTTCATAAAACATGTTCTAATTGGTGCTTTTTGGTTTTTTCATTGATCTATAGGTAATTTTAATATTTATGAGATGCCAGTTTGTACCTGAAAGCTGAGCTTCTTAGGCAAGATGCTGATTCAAAATTGAACTACAGAGATGTCCGTTGAATAACTTTCTTTGCTACAACTTTTATTAAAAGGTTATTTTCTCGAAAACGGACCTAACTATTTTGATGAAATTTCGCAAAGTGGTGGATTGTTGACATGACATGGCGTATTTAATGGATCAGTTCATTTAAGGATTCACCAAATGCACGTTATTAATTTTCCAAGAGAAGAAGAGAAATTTAAGCTTCGTTTACATTACTTAAATTGTCTACTCTGTTGCTGACTCAAAAACAGAGGAATTTTCGTAAGATCAATTCATTTTTTTTTAAATCTTTCAGATACAAAAAGTTAAGGATAAGAATAATGATAGTTTTTTTTCAATTGGAGATACGACTTAAGTTATTGATGATTTAAAAACAACAATTTTATTTGACTTTTCCTCTCTCCCGATGAGCTTTATTCGTTTTTCCAACATCCTGGACTGACTATTACTTAAAAGAAGGCATGTGTACGAGTACATTCATCTCCCATCCTAGTGGCACTCACCCGCAAGTTCAAAGGATCCAACAACAAACATACAAACAAATATATATATATATTATCCTTCCTTGAAAAGTTTTATCAGTTTTATTCGTTTTTGTTTTTCCAAAAACCTCCCCATGCTCACGCTCTGATTCTCCATTATTTTAACGGGAGGATAAGTATTTTTTGGCGCCACATTTCTTAACAGCGACACAAGCGTCAAGACGGCGTCTTCATCGTCCGTTTGTACAGAGAGTTATAACTTTCTCGTCCTTGTTGTTGTCGTCCATGTCGTCGTCGTCGTCGTCGTCGTCCCTCCAGAATAGAGTGCATAAATTCGAAGCTGGCGTAAAAGTTCTACTAAAGGCATCGAGAAAAGGACGATTATTTGGTTTGTTGAGCATTTTGTTGAAAGGGACATGGCAGGACCTAGGGAAATAGAATAAACTATCGGAGGAGCATAAGGAAAAAATAGTTGTGTGTAGTATAAAACGCTTAAAAAAATCATAAATATTCTCTGTGGGAATTTTCGCTGCTGCTGATGCTGATGCTGTTGTTGGCTCTGTGCTTCCTGACATTGACGACTATTTGGACATGGAAAAAGGACACCAAGATTGCATCATCTCCATATACATTGAACGCCACCGCGGAAGCGGAACTGCGGAGGCGCTGAAAGTTCGTGAGTGTGTTTGTATATTGAATCGTGTCGTCTGGATAGGGTTTTGGGTTCATGACAAGAATTTATGTACTTGTAACGATTTAAGGTTTTTTTATTCTTTTTTTCTTTTGTCGATTTCAGGGGGTGGATCAGGTCTTTGAACTTTGCACTTAATTCATTGAGTCGTTGTCCAAGTTTGGTTCATTAAAACCCACACAATGTTGGCTTGTGGCCATTTGGCTGCTTGCTCTGAAAACAGTTTTATTACTTTTAATTAAGGACTCAGTATCAGTGAGAGTGGGTGGCACTGGCAGGATTCACGAGCATGTGTTTTGGTTCAGTAATCGCTGAAGTTTTGTGGTTTTTTTGTTCGGAGACATAGCATCTACACGAGCTTTTCAATCTGCTAGTTGTAATTTTCGAAAATGTATATCTTCGTTGTGCAGCTTGATTATCGTGTGGATTGGATGTTTTTATGATGTGAACAGGCGATCAATAAGCTTATGCAAAGTAGGTTTATTTAAACGGTTTATGATTCCTTGGCCTAGGTTAATTAGAAAATAATTAAATTTGTTGATAGCACTTTCATCACTTTTATCACCGCTGAAGACAGTGTAAGCTCATAGCATAATCGATTTTATTTTGTCACCTTAGTCGTTAAAATGCATTCCTCAACTCAAAAAAAACTTATTTCATTTAAAAAAAAAAAAGAACAGTCCCCATCCAGAATTTCTGCGCACGCTAACAACTCCATAATTCATAATGTAATCAACAAAACTGCCCCAAAAGATGTCGGCACGGCCGCACACTGTTATTATTGGCCACAAATTTTACAACAACACTCTGATTAGATTTTATAGCCACGTTTGCCGCCACATCTCTGGGTCTACCCATCATCGTTTCGAGGATGGCAGGAGTCTTGAAAATCACCGGCCGGCATAATAACACAGCACAAGAGTGATGCAGATCTTTGGTGGCGTTACCTGCTTACCTTAGCTACCTATATATCTACCTACGTGTGCTGAACGAATGGGGGGTGACCAGCTCAGAGGCATTTTGCAAAATTTTAAATCACCCAGCGGCTTCATCACATCAGATTGCCCCAATTGGCACCAATTTAAAAGGTACACAGACGATTTTCGGGAGTATGCGGCACACAACAAAGATCCACGCAGAGGCGAAATAAAAAAAATTAAATTGGAAACATAAGCGTAGATGCGCACAGCCAAATTACCGATTCGAGCAGATGCCCCATGGGATCGTTCGGATGTGGAGAGATTAAACAGGATTAACCGACTGTAATTTGAAACGCCTTCATTTCGCGATGTCTGTTGGTGGATAACAAGATGCCAGGTGAGAGGGTCTCAAGATAGTGATAAGAGCTTTCCATGATGCGTAACATCTTTTCGAGACAGATACAAAAAGATAAAAAGGCCATCTGAAATTTGTTTGAATCATTGCCATCATGATTGATATACCTGTCTTAATGGCCATCACCCAAGATCACATGGTCTTCCGAGACATGAATTAAATTTATTCGTCTAAGCACAACTCAACAGGTTAACTAATGCCACCCAAAACGACCACAAGTAAGCGCCTTATAATTTTCGCTTAATAGGTGGGATCAGTTCTTCTGTAGCGTCGATGTTTGGCATAAGTCAGAGGGGTGGAAACAAAGGCTGATGAAGGTTAAGTCTTCTGTTGTCGCCGACTTCGTAGTCATTAAAAACTTAAAATCTGAACCAGAAGGATAAAATTGGTTTTAATGACTCCTTTTCATTTTGATGGTGGCATTTATTGTTCGCTTCGAGACAAATCAGAGACTTGGATTTTTTTTGTGAGCTGGGGGAATGTGATTTAATATTTATTTATTTCCAGAAAATGTTAGCAATGTTTGCTGTATAGGTTTTATGAATCAAAAATTGATACAAACTTTGCTTTACAAAAATAAAATATCCTTTCAAAAAAAAAATGGAAGTAGATTTCAATTATACATACCTCATACCTCGTTATCAATAATTTTAAGCTGAAAATAGTTGGAAGAAAAATAAAATTATAACAGTTTTGTAGTCATTGTATCCAGTATAACACTTTTATAACATACAAATTACATTTTGACATTCCCAATTCATGATACCGTCTAACGATATAAGATTTGTAAATATGTATTCATATACATATATAAATATTCACGTATTTAGGTCATAATAACTTTTAAACAAATTTTTTTAGAAGCAATAAGGAAATAAGCCATTAACTACTGATTTGTCATCAGAAACCGTCAGGCACATCAATGGTTGTCGATTTATATTGTACTTTGGATTGAGTACCTATATTTCCATTTGAATGTGGTCTTCAGTCTTCTTATGCCCTAGAATTCGATTCTGATAGCATAAGGGTTGTTTTTTAGCTGCATGGTTGTTGTCTATGGATTGACAGTTGAGAATGTCAAACTGTGTTGACAATTGACATTTCTGGTCAGTAATGTTAGCAATTCATCATGAATCCAAATTGTGGAAATTTACTTTTAAAAAAAATAAATCTGTTCTCGAAGTTCATAGCACTTCGTCAGTTTTACGGTCAACATAATCGGCCTTGTGAGCTTCGTCAATAAGCAAAATTGCCGTATACAATCCTTGCCTTTTTGGAACGAAGTTCCTTATTTTATTTGGCGGCATCATCAGTCCTTATTTTTTTTTTTAAATGAGGAAGGATCTGCCGTCACGGTGAATGTCGAGCGCTATCGACCCATGTCGACTGATTTTTTGCTTCCAAAAATTAATCAGCTAAGCATCCACGACACTTGGTTCCAACAAGAGGGCACAATTTGGCATACAACGTGCTAAGCCATCAATTTATTGCAAAATCAATTTGGTGACAATTTTAATTCCAGAACTGGTCTTGTTAACCAGCCCCCACGTTCATGCAACTTAATTCCTCTCGATTACTTTTTATGGACTATGTTAATTCATTGGATTATGCCGACAAACCAGCAACTCTTGAAGCATTCGAATTCAATATTCAAGCAGTCATTGCGGCCATACTATGATTTATTGGAAAAAGTAGTGCAAAATTGGACCGATCGAATGTAACTCTTAGCCGCGGCGAACTGATGTCAGAAGTCATATTTAAAAAATAAATGACATGTAATAATCTTCCAAATTATAACAAAAAAAATGTATTCCAACAATGTTTCTGTCTTGTATTGTTATTTAAATTTTTGAAGCTCTTAAAAAAAACACTCGTTACATACAGAAGACAGCCGCGACACCTAGCTGCAGCTATGGCATCATAAATGTTCTTCATGATAAAACTAACGTTTCTATACAGTATACAGACAAAATGAAAGACAACTTGACAGGCTTGTAAATAGGCCATATTGTTCGGACAAAAATAATTTATTTTAAATCATGAAGTGATAACATTGCTTAACATATAGCAATCTCCACGTGTAACCATTTCGTAAACAAGATCAAAGCAAACTAATTACTATGCATGTGAACCGAAGTCCTTTGGGAACTCCACAAGCATCACCCAAAATGGTCACCGAGTCCCGCAATTTCGTTTCCAGAAGCCGCTTCTGAGTTGCCTTTTACGGAATGATTAAATGCCACTATTACCAACATTATCCCCAAAAACAGCAAAATGGTTTATTAGCAAGTCTTCAGAGTAAGCGCGCCCGCCGCACCGGCCGGTAGCAGCAGCAGCCGCAGCCGCAGCCGGCTGATGCATGTGAATCTATTCAAACGGGAAGAACACACTAGCCGCGGGGCCCCCAAAGCGTCTACAATTACTGCCATGCGGGCGGTAGCCGTACACAAGCTGAATATAATTTCACTTTTGATGGGTCCCCATAAGAGAGTAGTATAGTCTGGTAGTAAGTATATATTCTCCCCGAACCACCTCCCCCAAGTGAGATGTCCTTAATTTATTCAGCACAATGAGACCGAACAACGTCGACGGACCACGGACGACGACGGATGGGAAAGGGTTTCTGCAATAGTACTCGTACCTAACAGAATCCCGATACACAAAAATCTCGTGTGTAAATTCGGGCAATCTGGAGTTCTCATGATTGGGCACATTTAAGGGGCTTGGGAATGTATTTTATATAAAAACCCCCATTCCCCTCCCCTTCCGAACGTCCGTGGGATGTCTGTCGTGAACAGCGACAACAAATACACAGCTTAGCTCTGAACCGGGGTAACTGCACAGCAACGTGGTCCAAGTCGAAGACGAAGACGACGTCGACGACGACGAGGACAACAACGAAGTGATCATATTCCTGTAAGGAATTTTCAGGCTGCCCTGGAGCGAATACTTTGATCTTGCGGAATTTCGCGGATGGTTAGCTAACCCAATTAAAAAGTTAGATTTTTGATGCTGCGGATCTGAGTCTGAGCTGAGCCAAGGTGGAATTGCGGTGAGGGGGTCGAATGCTGGCGGTGGTGGTGTGAGCCTGGCAGAATGAGGCTTGGTGTTGGGATGAATTCGCTGAGAGGTGGACAAGGTATGCGTACCACACATGGCGATATTTGATTGGAATTGATTTTTTTTTTTCTTACTCTCCCTTCGACTCTTGGTCCGCTGGGCATTTGCATAAGAATCTCATATAAGAAATTGGGCCTTCTGATGGCCTGAAACCACCAAAGTATTTTTATAATTAAATTTATAAAAAGGAACGCTGCGAAGGCACTGGAAGTTTATAGTTTTTTGTATCGAGTTTCTTTTCACACAACATAATTTTTTTTTTTCTTCTGAATTTTGTACTTTTGATGTTAAAAATGGAAATACTTCTGCAAAATAAAGTTTTTAGAAAAAAAATTTGATTTAAATTAATTGCTTTGCAACTTAAATTTGCTGAAAGAATTGTTTAGATATACTTCAGACTCAGAGTATACTTAAAAGTAGTTCTGCGAAAGTCGATTTGAAATTTAGGGAAACAGTCTTTCAGTTAAGGCGGCTAATCAAAATTGAACAGAAGTGAGTAATAAGCCACGGCAACAGTCACGACATTTCCTGTATACATTTCCGTACCTATCTGCACCTGTACATTTTATGATATGTGATCTACTCTATTACAATTAAAGCTTTTCTAATCTTTCTGTTTCGGTTTGGCCTCGGCGTCTAGTACCTATCTTGGTCTGTTCTTTTAATGAGGATAACTAAATATTGGTTATTGGTGTATTGGGAATGTCGAACGATGACGTCATTTTCCTTAATTGAATTCTTATTGTGAATGCTTTCTTTAATTTCCGTACTTTGTTTTTCTTCAAGCTCTATTACTTTTCACCACCTGTTCTTATAGTTCAACTGAATGTGATTTTCTGTGCAATTATGATGGCGTCATCTTCAACGAAGAATAATGGATGAGCTTTTGGGTTCGTACATTACCTTAAAGCCAATAATAATCAAGCAATGCAATAAAAAGCAAAGGGCGAAAGACGCTTCCGTCACGTTCACGTTTTATCCAAAAGTCATAAGCTAAATAAAAAAAAGTACCAAAAAATTAGGAAAACATAAATAATGTACCAACACAAGAGTTCCAAGTCCAAGCGAGCCAGGGGCTGTATCTTGCAATCTCAACCATTTTTGCTTTGCTTTGATATTTTAAAGGAATGAAAGGGAACCACAATTTACGAACGAATCCGAACGACTTGCGAAGATGAAATTTTTTGTGATATGATTTACTCAAGAATTTTTTTACTTCGCAAGAAGTAGAACTTTGGAAGAAATGTTTGGTGAGGTCAGAGATGGAACTCAGAACTTTCGACGGGACAGTTCGGCACACTAACTACCACGCTACGGAGAAGGTACTAGACCAAAGTATTATCTGCATAAATATGAACGCTTTTATTAAAATGTTTTTAGGATTAATAATATCGATCACATATGGCCAAGCCTTCATTCCAGCAAAACAAAATACATTTATATATTTCTTCCATCGCACAACACGAATGTGAAATGTTTTGTCTTTGAAACCTCTTAAACTTCTGTCAAAACAAGTGAATCATCCCACAAGCAAAAATTTCAGTTCTAAAATAAATGTCATGCATGGACAATGCAGAATCAGTCTCCTTCTCATCGTCTAGTCTTGTTGAACGTGCGGTTAGTGCATTCAGCGTTCTACAACCAACATAAACAACTATAAACTAGGCTCTCAACAGACAGACGAGAAGGCCACAACAGCACAACAACAACAAAACTACAGACAGCACAAACAAAGGCCACAAAGTGATTCCATTCTTTCTTGGTTTTCGCTTAAGCCATTTCACGATGATTTAGCACAAAATTGTGAATCCAATTTTTTGTGAAGATGGAATCGGGAATAACAGCAGCAGCAACAACAAAAAGGCTACGGCGGCGGCGTCTGGGCATCAATTGCACCATTCGCACCTCAAGAGACCACTTCATCCCGCTCAATAGTGATGATGACCACAGCCAAAGACTCGTCTTATTGACTCTCGCCCGACTCTTCGCACGGGAACTTGTAACCTGGAACCGACACAAAATTGAGATAAATTATTGCGGTTCCTGCGGTTGACGCCTGGTCAAAGTGTATGATTATCGATTATGCCGCGCACTTCATTCAATCAGATGCTCCAGTGGCACGAAGGACCAGAGACAGTGGCATCGGCAGTGGCTGCGGCAGCAGCAGTGGCAATACCGACAGAATTGTTGATCTGTGAAAGAGGATTGTGATTTGTGGTACCTGGAATTCATATTCTTTTTGCCAGAAATTGTACTTTTTTGGACTTCCCCCCTCGGAGGATGCGGGAAAATCAAATTTCCTCCGATGATTTATTTGAATTCGAAATTGGTCTTTGATGCGTGCAATGCGCGAGGACGCGCAGAGCCTTAGCGCCTTGTTTCTCGACTTTTTGGCAATGTCTTGTGTGATTTTTTTTTTTTTGGTTTTTTTATGGGATCACAGGTCGCAAGAGCTTTTTCACTTTTTCCCACTGCCTCTTTCGTTGGGCTTGCATTAATTACGATCGTCAAAGCCAAAAGTGATGATGGCCGTACCGCCGCGCCGGCCGATTCGCTTGGGCTTGGGCTTGGTAGCGGTGAAGGTGCCGGAGCTGGTGCAGAGCACGGTCCAATTCTGTGGCCAATGCAATTTAAATAAATGGGATCTTGTTAGTCGGCGTTTCCTTTAGTTGAAATCAAAATCAAAAAAAAAAAAAAAAAAAATGGAATGCATATTATTTTTTTGTAATTTTTTTTGCGACTTATTCTTCTTCTGACGTTTCTTGGTTGGGTTCTTTGGTTTATTTATGGAAATTACAGGCGCTGTGGAATGATCTTTCCATTTTTTTTTTATTCAGTTTTGGTGATCTTTTTCCACGGACTCCTCGTGAGAAAGTGCAAAAGGTTCGATTCACTGTGGTAAATTTAATGCGGTTAGCTGAGAATAAGTAATGAGCTTGTTTCGGCAATTTGGTAAAGAGTGACGATTTCTACTTTCACATAATTTTTTTTTTTATAAAAAATTATTTTTTTTTAAGGATAACTATATAATCTGATGATATAACATGAAGTTCATTTAGCCTGATTTTTCTTTTTCAAAGCCGTAAATTCAAAAACAAAAATTTAAGGAGGAATCCAGAAACGCTGGAGATAGATAGATTCTCGGTGCAATGACTTGGTTCTAGAAGTAATTAAAAATTATCCTCAGCTCCCTGCAGAATCGGAACCAACAAACGCGGTAGAATAACGCAATGGCTTATATTTTGAAACTAAAACGTTATTACGAAATAATTAGTACCTAAGGCTTTTACTTCTAATTTAGACAAGCAACACATCAGGACAGGAGACAGTCTCCATATTGTGTGTTCAACAAAATGTCACAAAATCAGTCATTTTAATTGCACACATAGCAGTTATGTGAAAAGTAAAACATTCAACAAACGTCAAAACTGGAACGAAAACATTTTCACTACAAATTCGTCAAAATTCAGCGAAGGATTAGGTAATTGCTTCTCTAAGCTGTGTAAAAAAAAATAAAGCTAGGCTTTTGATAAAGGGATTTTAAATTAAATACATGTTTCTTTAACTCTTGCAGAGAACATATGATTTCATAGTTCGAGTTAAAATATAACAATGTTAGAAAAACTCAAACTTTATCTTTGTTATAGAAACTATAATTTATATAATCATGGAGCAGTTATTTCTGACGCAATTGTGTCTCTGCTATGTGCATTGTGGTTTATATATTAGCTATTAGAACCGAAATCTTTGGTACCAGAGGGCACGACTCAAAAACTGTTAAGTCTATACATACAATGCTTTTATTAAAATCGACGGAGCTCTTTCTATGATTTTAGGCTTGAGCAAAAAATGTTAATGAAGATGCACTTCTCATGAGGATTTGTCACATTCGCGCAAGAGGCAGTACTTTAGTAAACTTATAACGACACTTGGCACTACTAGTACGAGCTTTATTGAACTCCGGATTGATAGTTAGATAGCCAACATGCTTGCTTAATGAAAGCATTGTCATTAATTTATATAGCATGTATCCAACAAATCAACAATATCCTTGCAATCAAAGTGAGCCTTAAAGAGCGTCATATTCATCACAAAACTTGTGAAAAAGATCGATATGCATCACTCGCCACTGCTGGAAAGGGCGGCGGCTGTGGCGCGTCGCGGCGCGGCGTTCGAATCGTTTTCATTATGAATTTCGTAATTCATCCTTTGCACTCATAAAAAAATCATCCCATCATTTGTCTCAACAAACCGTGCTCTTTTAGATTAACCAAAAAAAAAAGTGCCTGTTTCTGGGCGGGGCGAGGCGAGGCGTAAATGTAATTTCAAATTCTTTCGCCTGCCTGGGTATTGCAATTATTTCGGACGAATGACGAAATAAAAATAAAAATTAAACGCTCACGGGCGGCGGTGTGTGAGGAACACAACAATCAGTTATACTTTGTAAGGCGCATTAGAGATGAGGCACGCTGTTAAAAAACGTTAACGCGCTTTGCCAATGGTAATTTTGTCCCAAAATTCCAAACATTCCTCGAAAAGCATCGCATTTGGGCGGCACCAGCGAGACAGTGAGTGGAACACCACTTAAAACAGCTCAAACACTTCTACACCTAATCAAGTGTTCAGCCCTCGAGATGAGGCTGGCGGTCAGCAAGGATGATCACACTGTGCGCAATGCGCCGCGCCGCGCCGCGCAGTGCCGGCCGGCTCGAAGGGTAATAATTCTTGAAATTGTTACCAGACACTTAACGATGCAATGTGCGCATGAAGAGAAGAGACCTCCTCGAGCAATCTTCTTCACATCGTTGTTGAAACTCTGCCACAGTCCCAGCAGCCTCAGCCGCAGCCGCAGCCTCATCCAACGCAAACGCACATCGGAATCTGCCGCAGAAAAAGAAGACGAAAATCTGAAGCGCAAAGAATTCATGAGGTGCAAAGGGTTAAGCACGTGCTTCACATTTCATTCCTTCAGGTCAGCGCTTCTGATTGCGCGTCTTCCACTTCTTCACCATCTGTTGTTTCAACTTCTGCTTCTGAAACTCGGATGCTAGCTGCTTCTGGTGCTTCCCAACCAAGCTACCATCAAAAATATTGTGCCCATTGCCTGTGAAATGTTATTATCCTTGGTACAGCAGCATCGCTTTATCTTTTCACGTTTTGGTCTTACACTATGGTATGTAAGAAAAGAAACGAGTGAAGTAATTTCAGGAACACAAAGTTTATTTCAAGACTTTTAAGGGATGGACTATGGTGGCTTTATGTCTTGCATAAAAAATATAAAGTAACTCAAGGAGATAACTGGATTTTATAAATTCCATCATAGAGATGACTTAAGAATACAAAAGGGGTTTCAATTGGCGAGGGTAGATTTTGACGGCCTGTGCCGGCCATGCTGTTTTGGTGACATCTGTCAAATCTTTTGTCTATTATTGAGTAAAAGATGCTTAATCATCATATGGTAAGTAACACGTTTGAATAGGACGCCCAAATGATAAAACATAATTATTATCAAAATTATTTTTCTTTAGTGCAAACGTATTGCACGTTTGGTCCATTTTACGGAAGACCTAATGGTATACAGCAGGACCTGAGGCAATGCACAAGAACTCGACTTTTCGCAGACTTCAACCTGGTGAATTTTGCGTCGGGACTTATTGGGTCTACACCAGTACAATACCTTACTGATGCAGGTGCTCAATGTTCATGACTGCTAGACAACGTTGACTGGGCTTCGGAACCCAATTTTGACCGAAAATAAACGGGGCATATGTTAAGTAAAATTGTTGTATATGAGACAGCCCCAAACCCACACTAGGTTTACCAAGTGGCAACAACTCCTTCAAAAGTTACCGTTTGGTGAAGATATTGGGCTCGCGGCGGTATTGGTCATAACTCATAACTTTTTCGACAACGACGACGTTGCTAAAGCATCAGTAACTGTCAATAGCGAGCGGTACAGAACGATGATAACCAATTTTGTATGGCCTAATGGACTTGTGTTGTGTGGAGCTACGTGCCACACGTTTGCCATTTGACCTCTCGAGACTTTTGTTGGTTTTTCTTGAAGACGCAGGTCCATGCGAATAAACCACAATCGACCGATATTTCTTAAAGTGAACATAACATGGGCCATCGCTCAAAATCATCCGGATCTCTGGGGAAGAGTCATTGAAAATTGGACTACTCGGATCCGTGCCACCGTAAGAAGACGAGGCATTACATGGGCCTTTCAAATAAAAAAGATTTTAATGATCTACCCGGCCCTATTGAAAACACTTTTATGAAGCTATATAGAGCATCTAAGAATTTTCAATTCTGCGGTGTTATATTATATTGTGATACCTACATACTTGGAACGGTCAAAATTTTGAATGAAATAGACTTTTCTGGAAATGCTAAAGGATATACATCCGATCAAAACAAGAAATTTGAACTTAACACCTACCTGCAGCACAGACTGTTCTCAATTCCTTTGGCATTCTCAGGCTTCTCATACTCCTGGGTATTCCAGGTTTCGTAACTTTCGGCGCAACCTACAAACGATTTTCACAGGAATCCAGACCTTGCTCCTCTGTTGTACAGTTTGAAGAAGGGCGGCGGCCGGCGCGGCGTTAGCGATGGCGCTTCAAAACATTTATGAACTTTTTTTTAACATCCCATAATATGCCATGTCGTTATAAGTATTCTCCATTTCATCATAAAGCAGTTTTTCTTTAGTGATGGGGATGGCATTTTTCTTGTTCAATCACGGGGTTTTATGTGTGCGAGCACTCAAGACATTCTTCAAAACATATCCATTCGTCATTTTGCACATTAGGTCGAAGATTTGCGAGTAAAAAAGTCATAAAATAAAACAATATTTTTATTCTTACTTTTAACGTCTTGTTTTCGGTCTTGTTGAAGGAAGGTTTGTTTGGCAAAATAAAAAAGAAAAAAAAATGGGGACTTTGCCTGAGAGCATGCGTGAATAGAAATGTTTATGGCCATAATCACCTGCGTTCGTTTGCAGTTACACACACACACACACACATACATACACACAAAAGCCTTAAAACTCCGTCTGGAAGGTGGAGGTTATTAACCTAATTTGGGCAACGAAAAACGAATAAATATTCACTCCGGTGCGGTGCGGTGGTGGCGGCACGGCGATAGGTCCCTTCAATCCCAGATGTTTTTTTTTTTTCTTGTGTTTGCCACAAGGACCTGACGCGTGCTATGTCTTGTTATCCTTCCACATCCCTTTCTGTGCGAACACGAATAAAGATTTAACACATTGGATGTTAAAAAAAAAAAACAACTAAGCAGCCCGTTCCTGTGGGCAGATGTTTTCCTATATGGCCTGGCCCGATGAACATGCGGACAGCGCACTTTCTTAATCTGAAGCACACCTGTATAGGTACACTATACTCACATTGTTTGTGTTCCGTTTGGTCAACTTTGAACAAAACTTGAACCACTTTCCTGATCCGAATCCTTTGCAAAATTCAAATTCTACCGACATTGTCCTGTAGGCATGCGACCGACAACGCAACGACGACGACGACCAGAGCTTAGCAATTCTATATAATGGCGTGCATTTTCGGCTCGCTTTTGTCCCTTGGATTTATGATTTTGATGTTTTTGGCCAAAATAAATATACACAGACAGCCAGCCGTCTTTTGCTATACCACCTGCTCGAAGCAGTAATTTTTCATCGATTCACCACAATCGTAGTGGCTATCAGGAGTTTAAGATATTGCTTTGCAAAATGCCGAATTTGTTTAAAAAAGAATAATGATTACGGAACTCAGCCGACCGGCCAACGAGACGCAGTGCGGCGCGGCGTGGAACGTGCGAAAGGAGCAGGTGATGGGGCTGGCCGATGATGGTGTAGTTTCTGTCACATTTTTATGTGGGGTAATTTTTTAAATATATTGTGGCTACCACACAGTTTACATGGGAGTTTGAATTTGCATCCCTTTTACCTAAGTGGAAAGGTAAGCAAGCACTAATAACAAAAATTAAGTAGAGAAACAGCAATAAAGGCAAGAGAAAGGGAACTTAGTCCTTTTTTTGTATCTTTGTGAATTTGTTTAAGAGTTCCTCTAGAAGCTATCCTTGGGCTTCATATTTTAATTTGAGGCAAGCAAGTATCTACATAAAATCGTTTGTCTGCCATGACATCTGTAATTCTGTATGTCGATGCTTCGGTAGAAAAGAAGTTTTCTTAATTTTAATTATAATTTTAGAAACTGTAACTTACGAACCATCAGAATAATTATTTGAAAGCTTAAATAATAATCAATATTGAAGCTTATTGTTTTTTACGTGTAGCACCTATGTAAGACACCCTACATAAGACCGTTCTTTTCAATTCAGCACCTAACTTTTGCGCAACAAACATTTTTTACGAAATTTAAGAATAAAAAAAAAGTTGATGTTGAGTTTTATAAATATTTTAATAAAATTTCCTTTATTATTTTTTTAACGAAGCATATTTTCGTAATCTAGTGGAACGTATTGTTAAATTTATTTTTCTGATGCTTTTTAAATTATGATCTTAGCCTTCTAACTATTTTTGTTTAGTTTTTATTTCCTTAAAACATCAAATCAATGGACCAGTTTTTCATGGAAGTCTGAATTGAAAAAAGATGCCATAATAAAACAAATTTCGAAAAATGCATCCTTGCCAAAAGATACACTGTTTTTCCAAAACAGCACCCAGAAAATTTTATTAACATCGTAGGAGCCGTTATCGAGATAAATAGGGCAAAGCTGCATGATGTACACCACATTAATTTCGCCGTAAAGCAGCTCCCTTTTTGCAGTGAAATCAACCGCGTCACGTCAAAACGACGTCATAGGCACATTTGTATGTGTGTTTTACGTATCTTCTTTTCTTAGCATAACTTCGTCTACAGTATGTTCTTAAAATCGCATGTAAAAATTATAAATGTCTGCTCCTCAAAATTCCTTTTGAAGAAAATTCACAAGAATAAAAACGATTATCCAAAAGCTGTTTATAACAATACACATCGTATAACAGTTCAACCGAGTTAATACTCCAAGGACACAAACCATTAAGCAAAATATTGCAACAATAATAATTATTTAAACTGGCATAAAATGGGTTGTGTATGTGCTGCAGTAATTTTTACTGACATCTGTTGAGTAATAGTTGTTCTATATTTCCAGAAACAGACTTTTCGATGCAACATTTTATGTGTTGGGACGGAAGGAATATTTGAAAAAAACATTCAATTTTAGTTAAATGTTTCCGTTTTTTAACTAAGGAAAATTTAGACACGAAGAAGTTTGTGTATATTTGACACAAGGACATTGAAAGTCCAAGCAAGTCTTTGGAAAGGGTGATATAAGTTTGATGCTCACAAAAGTTTTTAAAACACATGAACTCACAGGATAGCAGTTCAAAAAAATTACAAATCACGGTTGGAGAAGGTTAGTGATTGTGATAATGAGAGAATAATAAAATAAATAATTCTGTGTGCTGCTCCTTAAACCCCCACCACTTAATAATTTTTCCCCAATTTCTTTCCATGAATATAAGATGAGCTTATTTAACGTGTTATCCTTGTTTTCTGTTTCGTTAGGTTTTTCATTGCTTCGACAGATTGATAGACAGTGTACTAATGCTGTGAGGGGTGGTGGTCGTGCTGGTCACAGACAGTTTAGAAACTTTTGAAATCAAATTGAACCTGAAAACGGTTAGAGTTTTAGAGTAGTGTCCTCGGGATATTTTTCTTTTGTAAGATTAACCTTATATTGTTTCGCTGAGGATGTCAGCAGGGTTTCCAAATTTGATTGAGAAGTATAATGGTATTACTTTACATTTGTTTTCATCTCAGCTGGAAGTTTCCCCTTGTTGGAAATATTGTTTTAGACACTAGAAAGTTCTTTTTTTACTTTAGACATATTTCTTCCTTGAAGGTCAACATGTCTTCTTTTCGCAGAAAAGTTTTTTTTGAAAACATAAAAAACTAGCGGATAAGAATATAAATCAAGAGAAAACTAATTCTTGGTTTTTAGCGCATTGTCGCCTTCAACAACTTTTTTTCGTCTGGTCAGGAGGTATTTTTTTGTTGTTGAAAAAATTGTCTGGTGTTTTGTTTTTTATATTCAGCTAGCTTTCGCTTAACTTAAAGTAGTAGCAATAAAAAACATGACTTTACTAAGATGGAGCTCTGCCTGCCTGATGAGTATCATTGCCCTGTCAGCGTAATTTCTTGCTACCCGCCGGAACAAATTAATTTCAGACTGTGACCTGAGGAACATGGAAAAAAGATGATGATACACGCTAGATATTCATTTAACTTGAATGGGCCAACCGAACGCCGCATTATATATGGAGATCCCTCAACACGGCTTGAGAATAAAGGCTTCCAAAGCAAGGCTCAGAAAAGCTACAAACAAATTTAGATAGATCAAATTATAAGGATTTCAAGAAGGATATCAGAAACATTTGATGTTTCCTTCTAGCTACTCGTAAAGCTGTAATATAGCATTGCCTTACTTTATGAACTTTAATATAGTCATGTGGTGAAGGCTCATGGCACATAACACATCTATTTTTAATCTATGCACTGTTGTGTTTTAAAACTATTGACTTGATATTCACTTGATTATAAATTCAAACTCCAAATCCATAGTTTAATTCATATCCTTTTACTTTTAGTTGAATGAACCCACAACTGTCTGCTTCTTTTAGATTCAATTCTTTAACTCTATACATGTCTGGGTCATCATCATAGTCATCATGAGGAAGAAAAAGGGAGTTAAAGCACCCAGCACTGATTTGATTAGGAACAGCAACTCATTTGAGCAGAAACACATTTTCCTTATTAGAATCGAGATGTCCTTGGTGTCCTTCTGTTCCATTCACAATCGCGCTCATAACTATATTTGTATATATTCGTACACAGAAACAACAAAAACTGTGATAAAAACAATAATTTATGAGGATACAAAACTCCAACGCATATTCTTTTTCACAACACCCGATTGCCGAACTTCTTTCCCCCATCAAAAAAAAAAAAAAAAGCAACCACCCCACACAACAGGAGGGTAGATATACAAGTATGTTAGAAAACACTTGTCTTTCAATGTGGATACGAAGGATTCACAGGATTCATTGAATTTAGTGAGAGAGGACGGGAGACAAGTCAGTGCTAAGTACTGTGCTCGTAAATCGACCCCTAATGAACATTTCATTTCGCACGATATTTTATGATTATTTAAAAGGGGTCGTCTTTGGCTTTGGCTTTGGCTTCGGATCTGGCTTTGGCTTTTGTTTGTTCGAATTGTCATCCTCGTTGGATATTTATGGCAATCCTAATCGCTATGTCATCATATCTCATTTCGCTCGTTGTACAAATCGAATCACACACAGCGACAGCATTGGGGCAGTGCAATGATTCATTAAGCGTTCAGCCAAATATGTACTTCTGTCATATGCGAGCCATAAATGTAAATTTTTCGCATCGCATCGCTTCGGTTCGTTTCGCATCAAAAGGGGTGGGGGCTTTTTGGGATAAATTGAATTGGAAATATCGAAAACGTTCTCTAAAATATTAAATTTATCGAAATGTGCCACATGTTCAAGGGACTTATGAAAAGGTACATACACTATACTACTCGTATCACTCACCACACAGTTGGATGTTTTCGCAAAACTAAGTGCATTCAGCAGATATATATATTTTTTGCGAATATTACTGCGAACGATATTATAATGCTATTAGGGGTTGTACGAACGTGTAGGGCCGGCCGGTTTATTGTAATTTATTGATTGCAATGTTAGGATTTGTAATTCGGATAAGGACGATACGGGTATTTGGGTATTTTGGGGTGGGTGGGATTTTGCATTGCGCTATTTGTCTACTCACTTGTTAATGAATGTAGTAAGTGGAAATGTTATAGCAAATAAATTGAATGTATATTGCAATTGGAATGCTTAGCACTATAATATGGAGTGTGATATGAATGGAAGTGATTTTAATTACATTAGCAGCTTTGTTGGTGAGGTATTAAATGGTTTTCCGATATAAAATGTTGTTATTCTATTGTTTGGATGGGGTTGAAGGAATTCAATAATAATAAACTTTCTTATTCAAATCACAAATGATGAATGCAGGAGCTGGATGTTTACTTAAGTCTAATGGCGACATTTAAATATGTCCAAATTTATAAGTATCTTTTGATTTGTATGCATATGCATACATTGTGTGTTTTTTTTTTTAGTAAAGGGTAAGTTTCTAATTTACAGAATTTTCGCTAAATAATATGTTTTCATTAGGGCAAAAAATGTACACGATTTCGAAAAAAATCAAAATCAAATTTGGAAATTTGTTTTATTTGGACGAAATTGAGGTTGCAAATTATTTGAAAACAAATCAAATGCAACTAAATTGAAAACAATTGAACAGGTACATATGTATTTTCTAAAATGTCAATAAGGAAACAAAATCCAAAGCAAAAAACAAAACAAAACGCAAAGCAACGACAGAAGTAAGCAAAACAAAATAACAATTTTGAAGTAAAATCCAGGGCAGCGGCAGTAGTAAACAAAACGAAGCAAGAAGAAAGAATGAAAAGGTTGTAAAAAAGAAAAGGAAGGATGATAGCTTGGTGTCAAACCAAATGCACGGAGAGAATTGAAAAATCACCAATTGCGAAATATTCAGTTGCAATTTACAAAACATGTTTTTTTTGTAAATCACGGCGCTTTGATTCGAAACTGATAGAAAAATTGGCAATTTAACTTTCAATTCATCTCAAATTACAACAATTCCTAAGTTGAGATTTACAATTAAAAGTTATAATTCAAGCTTGTGCCCTTCAAAGTAAATTACAACCTTTTTGTCGCAATTTACTACTTCAAGGGAATAATTCCATTTATACTTTTTACCAATCTGGATTTGCTAAAATTTTTTCGTGATTTACAATCACTGAGTATTAAATTCAACTCAAGTGTGTCTGACGGCTACGTCGAAGGTCCGGAGTTCGATCCCTGCCTCGAACTAATAATTATCTTTTTTTTTTGGTACTGTCTCTTTAGAGGAAATGTAAAATCCTCGAAAAATAAATCTGGTTAATATTAAAAGTGGATCTTTGTAAGCCATTCGGATTCAGCGGGAAATGATATTCCACCAGAATATGAACGCACATACAGGAATCGTTCAGAATATAAGTCTTTAGGCCCTGGCCCCGCTTGTGTCTCCAATAATGCCTTTTTTTGTAGTTCTATTATGTACATAGGGAGTACAAAGTTGAATTTCAACTACACATTATATACAATTTCTTACCTTTATTTAAATGATCATCACAAAAAATTGTACATTAGAGGTTCGACTTCCAAAATAAGACGACTATATTTTTCTCGCCAATAAAACATAATCTTAATTCAGAACACCCCTAAAATGTAACTCATATTCAGGTTGCTTCTTATTATTAATTTTGATATCCGACTTGGATGCATCACCATGGCCTAGTAGATGTGTGCTAGGTTGGTATGCAGAGGGTCTCGAGTTCGATTCCTAGAATCAGCCAAGTTAGTAAAAGTTACATTGTTCAATAAAAAATAATAAATGCTTTTCAATAAATAGAAAACGTTGCTCCTCTCAAAGCAATATAATTTGTTTCAAATTGAGTAAAATGGGGTTGCAATTTACGACTTTACTACTCATTTTTTCAAAAACATATTTTTGATTCAAAACAAAAAGATGGAAATCTACGACTAGCTTTTTTGCAATTTACAATCGAGTAAATATAAAATTGATACAAATTTGGATCAATTCTCGATTCGCGATGACAATGTTTTATTTCTCAGGATCGAATTATTGACCCAAAAAAGTGGTAATTTGCTATTTTTGAGTGTCAATATCTTCATTTCGTTCAATTTTGAAAATTGCGAACAAGGAGTCGTAATTTACAAAACCCCGAGCTAGGGTGAGAAACTGCATAAGATTTTCGTGATTTGCAGCTCATTTTTCTTGATCTGATCTAAAAATTCTTTCCGTGTGTGCAAACCTTTATTAGCAAATTTCCAAATGATTTTTAAAAATTGAAATCTACTGCACCTGTTCATTGCAGGTTGCAGGTGAAACAACAATAACAACTTAAGTGTTCTGCCTCCAAGTTTTTATGGGCTGGAGTAACAGATTTTTGCATGACTGCCAAAGCGATCATCGGACTCCTGTAGTGGATTCTTTTTTTTTCGACACTAGGATTTGAATCTAGTCCAAGCGTTCTTTGGAGACGATGCACGTATCGGACTGTTGGAGAGTCACGTGATCCAAGAACTCTAATGCAAAGGAGATGGCCCATTTTTGGGCCCAGTGCGTCCACTAATGAATCTAATATCAAATGAAAGGTGATATTAAGGACATTATGTGGGTGAAATATTTTTAAAATCGTTCGTGGGGTTTTTGAGATATTTGAGCTTGAAGTTGACTAATTCAGAAGCAGAATTTCACTTATTTTTCCGTCAAAACGGCTTATATTTTCTGATGTAAGATACGTAGGGAAATAAATCTGGTATCAAATGAAAGGTATTTTGTCTACCTTTTCATCGTTATAAAAATTATTTTTGTACATATCCTATATTCTCCAATATTTCGTTTTAAGTTATTAGAAATCAAGTTTTTTGTATACTTACTTTTTAAACGTCAATATCTTAAAAAGATCGGCAGTGATTTCTAATTTCATCATTTTAAATTTTATTTGAATCATTTTAAAGATTATTTATTTACCTTTAATTTGATATATAATTTAGTGCCCTTTATTAAATACAAACTTAGTTTTGAATTAACTTACAAATGGACTTTTTGGCAACACACAGTTAAATGAAAATGACCAACCAGCCATAATCATATGTGACGGAACTTATGTTTACCTCCAAAAAGTTCAAATTATAGTTTCCAAAAAGCAACATATAGTCTGCATAAGTTTCAGAATTTAGTTAAACCCTTTATGATGACATGCTCTAACGGCTATATAATAGATTGATTCTGATGCAACAATTATTAAAAATCTTTTTAGAGATGAATATGGGAACATGAGGCGTTTTGTTAAAGAAAATGATGTTTTATCCTAGACAGAGGTTTCAGGGATGCTATTTCAAGCCTAGAATCCTACGGGTACAAAGCTCACATGCCTGAAACTGTTTTGGAAGGGAATAATCAGCTGACAACAGCTCAAGCTAACAAGACAAGATGTGTTACAATGGTAAGATGGGTTGTGGAAGTTGTCAATGGACGCTTAAAGAGAGATTTTAAACTATTCCGCCAAAACTTTTTTAATTTAGCTACTCGTCACTTAATGGATGATTTTAAAATTGCAGCTGCAATCCTTAATAAGTTCCATCCTCTGTTAGAAGACAATACAGATGCCAGCGTTTTACTGGAGTTGGCTTTGAGTAGATTAAATACTCCTAACCATTTAGGCGATTTTGTTAGGGAAAATAACTTAAATAGAACTAGGGCAGTGTTTCGTAGAATTAACGGACACATTCCAAGCTTAAATAACTTTCCTTTGCTTGATTTGACAGAGATTCGTAAAATATCATTGGGAAATTATCAAATCAAACAAGCTCGCTCTTATTGTGGGGAACATCTTAAAAGCAATAGAAGTTATATAATAGAAGTTTGTGAAAATGTAATAAGAATCAATTCTACACATCAAAGCCTGGTTGGAAACAATTATTTACTTAAAGGTCGCATTCAATCTCGACACATCAGTGGGAAAATATATTTTACATACATACTTGTCAGTAATGAATCTGATGTAGCCAATAGTTGCAACGCAATAGAAGCGTACTATTGCAATTGTCTTGTAGGAATGAGAACTGTTGGTTGCTGCGCTCATGTTATGAGTATTTTGTGGTACTTAGGATTTGCTCGTCACCAACAAAATATGAACATAGCTCCAGCTTTATTTTTAAATACTATTTTAATAGACAATGAAGTTGAAGGAGAATAAATCTGAAATAATACTTAATATTATAATGAATGTACGACGTAGGTTATTATGGTGTGTAATTAAACCAAAATGAATTATAAAAATCTATTAGTTCAATGCAATAACTCCATTTCGCATTTAATATAAGTTAAAAGTTATGTCTCATATTAATAAAAATCATTTAGTTTTAAACCTTTTTGTACATATCAATATTGAAAAAATAAAGACTAAAAGTTATTACATCTACATAATTGCGTGTCTTTTATAAACTTCTTATGAAAATAAAAAGAAAACGGTAAGTTTTTTACATGGACTATATTTTCGAAGTATAGCATGATGCATATTTTCTTAAATAACATCACCTAGATTGTCATCAATATAAATGTTGTTTATCGGGCTTAAAGTAAGTAATAAATAATACATGTTTTGCTAATTTTGGTTAAGAAATTATAAAAAATAACGCTAAACGAAAAAGTGCATAGCACATAGTGCATGTAAATATGCTTTTTAGTGTAAGTTAATTCAAAACTAAGTTTGTATTTAATAAAGGGCACTAAATTATATATCAAATTAAAGGTAAATAAATAGTCTTTAAAATGATGTTAAAAAATTAGGAATCACTGCCGATCTTTTTTAGATATTGACGTTTAAAAAGTTAGTACAAAAAACTTGATTTCTAATAACTTAAAACGAAATATTGGAGAATATAGGATATGTACAAACATAATTTTTATTACGATGAAAAAGTGGGCAAAATACCTTTCATTTGATACCAGATTTATTTCCCTATGTATCTTACATCGGAAAATATAAGCAGTTTTGACGGAAAAATAAGTGAAATTCTGCTTCTGAATTAGTCAACTTCAAGCTCAAATATCTCAAAAACCCCACGAACGATTTTAAAAATATTTCACCCACATAATGTCCTTAATATCACCTTTCATTTGATACTAGATTCATTAGTGGACGCACTGGGCCCAGGTTCCCTAGTAAAATGGGCCATCTCCTTTTTACTGTGGTTTTTGTTGTTTTTCATTCGGTTTTTTCCATAATCAATCAACTTTCGATGAAAATGTGAAAAAGGAAAGTTGGTTGATTGGACACTGGTCAAGATTTTTAATTTCAATTGGGATTTTTGTTGAAAGACTCGCTTTCATAAGAGCCGATATGAGCTTATTTTGAAAAATATATTGTCATTTAAGTTTACTAATTTCGTTTTGAAGCTCCTCAGCTTCCCTCTTCTTTACTATAAATTCTTCTCCTATGTCCTTGTTTTTTAACCATTTAAAAAAAATTAAGTTTGGCGTTGAATGGTTTTACTTGATTTGTAACAAGATCTTCTATAATTTAGATCGAAATTACATAATTTCGAGATGCCAATGTTTAGGGGAAATGAGACAATTTTAAAGTTTTTTTTGATACCATTAAAAATTAAGTAAAATATAAATTTTCGAAACATCATGTTCAGATTGACTTGAACTAACAACATGGAGGCGGAGGGCTACTTATTTTATTCCGGAAATTTGTTTTTGAATAATAGTTCTATGGAAACGGATGTTTCTTGTGTGAATTCCTTTGAAAAAATTCTTTGACAATAATTAATCGAATAGATTGATTTAGTTCGAATAGGTATTGCATCGAAAAAAATTTAACTCTAGTGACATTTGAAATTTTTCTACCTATTAACCTGTTTCGGGCTTTTTATTCTACAAGCAATTTCTTTGGTTTTTTTTTTAAATATTTTTCCAAGTTTTAAGTTTTCTATTGCAATCATAAGTAATAGTTATGAATCATGAATCTATGGTATGAACAATGAACATGTTTTTTCGAGAAAAAATAGCCTTTGCAGCTAAGAATAAGTTTAAATAATCCTTAAAAGTATTAATGACAAGGTCAGGAACATAAGGTTAAACTACTATATGGAGAGTACCAGTTTTGTACCCTTGAAATTTATATGTGTCACCTTTAAGAATTTTGTGGATCGAGTTTTTGTCATGATCCCACATCTTGAACCTTCAAAATGTTTTTCGCATAAAGTTGAAAACAAATCTAAAATAAAAAAACTACCAAATTAGCGTTCCATTAAAATCTGATACCAATTGTGATCTCAAAAGTGTTTTCAAAGCGCCCCTTTTTAACACTCCAAAAAACCAAGAGCAATCTATTATTCAACACGCATATATTCCTCAATATTATATTCAAATCCGCACGTGCTTCTCAAAATTGTATTTGTATTTAGTGTTAAGAGGGATCTTCCCATTTACATTTCACCGAAATCCCTTCTACACAGCTAGAAATAGACTACTCTCAGTCGGTCGTCGTGTCGGCAACTTAACAACCCAACTCTTAGCAATCCCCACATAAGCTTCTGCTAATTAAATTCAATCATTAAACGAAGATTAGGCAAAGAATGGTCGACCACAAGACTATTCCGAACGATTTTATGTGTGAAAATGATGATATCCTTGTCCGTGTCCTTTGGGTCTTGAAAAAAGGGTTGTTTTCGTAAGTTTGAATACAAAACATTCCAATTTACATCTCATTGGCAACAAGAAAAACACACACTCACACATAGTAAAAATCTCTTCATGTAAAATCATCATCTCAAACATACCACTTGATTAGGTTACGAGGAAAGGTCCTTGAATCAGATTGGATACGTAAATGATGTTACCAATAATCACAAACACATAACCAGCAACCTTTTTGATGATGATGTGGACGACCGGATCCGGAATTGCAATCTCGACACTTAAAACCCGGACGGACCCGGATGTGGCCGCCACCTATAAACACACAGACATACACACACCATAAATTCTCGCAGAGCAGAGAAACTCGTATGGATTTTCTGATCCTTATGGGAAAAGGACATCTTGCCAGAAAACACAATGAACGACTAACAGTTGACATATACTTTAACGCTTCAGTTGGTTTTTGCCAGCTCAAGAAAAGGGGGAGCAGCCTGAGAAATTCATGTATACCTAGTATATGTTTGTTTTGGGGAATGATACAGGGGTGAGACACGAGACATGAAGGACATGAACATGAAAATGGACACTTCTGCAGCCAGTTTTCAAGTTTTTTTTTTTTTTTTTTTTTTTTTTGTAGTGTGAAAATGTTGACACATTAGAATACATTATCTGTTTTTCCGACTGATGGACTTGCTGGACATTCAGGACACGTTCAACGAAGACATCTTTGCGACTGGATTAATTGAAAAGAAGATGGCGAGAAGTTAGAAAAAGAACTTCATTCAATTATCCTTGCAAGAAAGTTTATATTCTATACACTCACTCCGTATATTCATGCATCCTCCTTCCAAACAATCGATCCAGAAGATTTCAATTTATTCCGCCTGATTAGTTGCACGGGATTTATAAATTTGGTGAGCCATGAGGAGGAGAGAAATATTTTGAATCCTTAATGTCCTTTTATGCTACATTTATTTACATAGCGAAGTGAATTACATATGATAATGAGTCGATTTGAATTGTTTTTTATCTTTTTTTTTTTGGTTCTCCAAGTGGAGCAAGGAATTTATTTATTATCTATACCATGGTATCGAGGAACAAAAAATAAAAAAACATTCAAACGTAAATTGGAATCTCGCGGGAGTGTCTTAACGACCTTTGTTCTGCCGAAGTTGAAGTTTTTGATCCTGATAAGGCAAAGACCGCAGACGTCGTCGGCGTCGCATTCCCAAAAATATTCTTTCTGTGCTGCGGAAAAAGGTATATCGTAATTTTTGTTCGATTCTATCAATTCAATTATTTATTCACGATTGTGGAAAAGAAATCGTGGTTGTTTGAATCAATATGATTTTTTTTTTAGCAAGCTTAATTTATTCCTTGAGTTTTTGGAAGAGGAAATTTTCAGAACTACTTCAAAAAGGTTAATGATGTTTGGACTGTTGAGAATTATGCTAAAAAAAAAAAAATACATAGGAAAAAACAAAGTGTCTAATTTTTAAATATGAGGCAGGAAGAAGCCAATACACTTTGGACGAATTATTTCATTATATTAAAAAATACATTTCAGAGTTGTCAATTATCTTTGATAATCTGATATCCAGAAAACGAAAGAAGAAAAAATCTGGTTAGGACTAAAATAAGGATAACAAAAAAATATAAGACTGCAGATATAGAAGTTGTCGATCGGAATGTTTTAGCGAAATCGAATTTTGACAACACCCTGTACGGGTATGAATAAATGAATGTAGTATTGGTGGTTTCGAGCCCTACACTAGGCATACTTCCCCAGCTTCAACTGGATGTCGAACTTTACTTATCACTATGTTCTCAGATCCACAGTAAACTTTTTTCCATATTTCTTAGGCTTCTTACATGTTTCTCTCAAGTTCATTTAAAGGACCTTTAGTCTCGCTTTCTGTAAGGGATAGGAAACGACAAAGGAGAGGGTTTTTAATTTCCTTGAATGATCCTACAAAACTAATCCTATATTATGAACAAAGTAAGCTGGTTTTTAGGTAACGAAGCACTTATTCGTCGGAACAAAATATTTAAAAAAAAAAACTCCTGAGTAACTGATATGATGTATGGTCCTTTGATGTGTGACCCTACCACTCACTTATCTGAATTTATATGCCATATGAA
Organism: Platycheirus albimanus; assembly: GCA_916050605.2. Taxonomy (NCBI): domain Eukaryota; kingdom Metazoa; phylum Arthropoda; class Insecta; order Diptera; family Syrphidae; genus Platycheirus; species Platycheirus albimanus. The sequence continues at coordinate 113,200,042 of OU696698.1, read as the reverse complement.
TTAAATTGACCATATTTAAAATGACAACGAAACCACATTGCACCGCATCAAAACCAGAGCAAAACATAAGTCAACAGCATGTCAAGAGCAAGAACCAGTACCATGGATTATGGACAAATTTCCATCCCCTTCGAGTACCAAGAATAAATTCTTTTGTTTTTCTGCCATTAAAATCCAACCACCATCGACAACTCTTATGTTCCAATATTTCAAGCACAGGTCTGAATCTTCATCCCTTACATCAAACTTTTCTGTTGTCGTAACAGGTTTCAATGTTAACCAACTCTAGAATATTCATATGTACTGTACACTTGCAGCAGGTTAAGGCGGTTCGTCCTTGTATAGTCGTATCAGAGATCCGACAATACGTTTCTACTTGCCGGACCAAGAACATTTACAACACATATTGCTCCGATTTTGCAATGTACGAGTAATATTGCGCCCCTGTTCCATAATTTACAAGAGTTCCTCACTGTCGACATTAGCACAACTAGCATTGATCCCTTATATTCCAAGGACCATTCATTCAATTGTAGAAGAATGCCTCCTGCGATCCTTATCCGACTATAGCGACAATGAACGAACACTGAAATCGAATGAAAACTACCCCTTAATAGAGTGATATTTTTGTACCATCTGTGCACTTTTTCGCACTATTCATGCTCATGCTCACCGAACAAGCCCAGTTCAGCTTTTGTTAACCAAAAAACGCCAACACAAAAATGTCTTTAGTTTATTGCTGATGATGGCTGTGTTAATTCTGGAAAAAGAATTGAATTGGGATTTGGCACTGGCAGGCACCAGACGCACCACCAGCACCACCACACCGACCTGCAGCATATTGTATAGTTTCGTTTCGAATCGATACGATGGTGGTGGATTTTAAACTCCGAAACTGTCTTTAATTATGTTCGCGACCACATCTAAATAGGGCGACTCGAATAAAATATCTTGACATATGCGCGATAAGTGGAGTATACAATTTATTCTAGATCTCCCTTGGGCTTCCATCGACTTTGATTACCTTTTTTTCCTATCTACGGGTAAACGAAGTGATTTTGCCGATAAGGAGGGATGTGCAAGATGAATGAATGTTACATTTAATGTGGCATCAACATATGGTTCAGGAAAAACTCTTGTCAAAAAGTATTTACTAACCTTGTGTAGGTATTGGTGAATTCTTTTGTGGGACAGGAGTTTAAACGGGTGAAAGACGACACGAAGCGGACGAAGCATCACATTTAGTGCTGCAGAATAAAATATTGCTTTATTTGTTGTGGGTTTAACTTTTGGAAATTTATGACAAGATCAGAGATTAAAAAAGGAACATTTATTTTGAGATGGGATGTTTATCTGGATTAAAATAAGTCTTTTAAAGCATTTAACGTTTTAATTAAATTTAAGTTTTAGAAATTTTTTTGAAGAAGTAAAAATCCAAATTTAATATCAAGTATATCGTTTTTTGTTGTATAACTTATTGCAATCAAGATTTCAGGAAAATCAAACTGATAACAAGATCAAGAAATTTCAGTTAAAAGTTATTTTCGAAAATTCAAATGCATTTTCAAAAGCGATTGGAAAGTCAAATTAATATAAGTCGCATGAGAAGTTTCGATGGTTGTTGTCTAGGGTTTGGCAGTTGAGAATGTCAAGCTGTGTTGACATTTCTGTTGAATAAGGTTTGGCAATTTATAAATGAATCGTTTAAAGCCGGAACAACTCTTCCAAACTGTGGAAATTTATTTTGGAAAAAAATGAATCTGTTCGAAGTTTGTTTAATGAATTGTGTATAGAATTGTGTTTTGTGATGAAGCTCATTTCTGGTTAAATGGCTTCGTCAATAAACAACAATTGCCGTACATGAAGCAAAGACAAACCTCAAACCATTGACAAATCACCATTACATCTATTAAAATTCACTGTTTGGTAAGGTTTACTCGCTGGCGGCATCCATATTTCTTTCGAAATGGGAACGGAGCTGCCGTTAAGGTGACTGACTGATTTTTTGTTTTCAAAAATTAATCGGCTCAATATCCACGCCATTTGGTTCTAACAAGACGGCGCAGCTTGTCATGATTTGCAATTTATTGCTAAATCAATTTGGTGACAACTTTATTTCCAGAAGTGGTCCTGTTAACTGGCCTCTTCAGTCGTGCGATTTAATGCCTCTGGGTTACTTGTTATGGTCATGTTAATTCATTAGTTTATGCCGAAAAACCAGCAACTCTTGAAGTTTTGGAAGCCAATATTCAAGCCACCATTAACGCCATATACGGCTAGACTTATTATAGAAAAGTAAAGAAAAATTGGACCGATCTAATGGACTTTATAGCTCGTAGCCACGTTGGACATATGTCGGAAATCATATTTAAAAAATAAATGCCATGAAATAATCTACCCGATTATAATAATAAAAAATTAATTCCAACAATATTTCTGTATTATTGTCTCAAGTTTTAAAGCCCTTAATTTAACACCCGTTACATAAGAGATAGACAGAACTTAAGTTCCAACCATAATTGAAGAATGAGTACGTTACGTTGCCTTACGAAACAGTAGAAATATTTATGTGGTTTGTATACCCAACCCGAAATGACTTTTTGATAAGTTTCGGCAAGTTTCGTTCACTTTTTTCCGTACGTAATTTACGCTTTCAGTAGTACATTTCGCACGAAAATCTGCCATTTTTTTTTTTTTTTGATTTTCTTTTTTTCAAAGAGAAAGAAAGAGATAAATATTTCTTAAGGCTATTATGACCACCTGATGTATTTGAAAGATCGAAAAGAAACTTTTCGTTCGGTTTTGACACTTGCTTCATATTTCTTTCGCGTATTATGGTTGGCCCTTTACAGTATTCCTTAAATAAAATAATGTTTTAATCTGCATCTCGAGTTTTAATACTAAACAAATGCGTAATTTGACGAGAAATGCAAGGTGCGTCAAAAGAAAGTATTCGGCGATCTAGCAGGGGGGAAATTTTGACTATGACAAGTATTCCCCCTTATTCGGAAATGGATAAAAAGTTCGGAGAAAGCCGTGGTCGTGGCAATTTGAGCCTTTTATTCGTAAGCTTGGAAGTTCTTACATGTGTAGATCATCATTGCACCGAATTCTGCAGAAAGAAAGGTAACGAATTCAATCTTGGGCTCTTTTCGTGGAATTTTGGATTTTTGTATCAAAACTATTTAATAAAGTGAAGAATAAAGTTATTTGTTAACTCTGGTGGAATAGTTAAATCACTTCGTTCACTATATTATCAAAGATGATACTAAAAATATAGCAAATCTTTAATTTTTTACTTTATGGTTAAAAAATTAATGCGTTTTGCTGCAGTCATATATAAAATATTAAAAAAAAAAACTTACAAAAAATGTTATATAAAAGTCAAAGGAATTAAGTTATCAAATACTTAACAATATTGAGCAATGGTTAAAAAAGAAGCTTCTTTGTCCTTTCGTGTGTTCTTTAAAGTGCATTGAAATTTCCATACAAAACATATACGAGTATGCAAGTATAGTTTTATTTCAACAAAACCCACCAACTCCAACACCGATCACTGAATTGCCAATTCGATGTATTCATTGAATGAAAACAAGTTAACCCATCTGGAAGCATTTTAGATAAGGACTCATCCTCCCTCTGCACCATGTATACGTAACGTATACAAATCCATTTCAAACACATTTGCCGCTTCTTCTTGCATTTCATGCAGAAAAAATGATTGAGCACTTTCTACTATATCTTCAATTATTATTTTTTTTGATTAAGTCGAAATAGTACCTACATAAAGCAGTTTCGAGTTTCGAGATCCTTTTTAAATAAATGGGGTGTGTTTAAATAAAAATATGCTTTCCACTGCACATACGTATCTGTCAATCCGCTCATTAGAACGATTCGCAATGGAACTCTTCTTTTTGCTTATTTTCAAACACAAGCGGAAAAAACATCCCTTTTTGAAATCTTTGGAAACGTAAAGAACCATATTGTCAGACCAAACGAGAATTGCGATGAATTTTAAGCGAGCATATGGACTAGTGGTCGGCTAGCAGGTTCTTTATGTATTGTTTGCATCAAACAAAATCCTGCATAATCCCCGCTCAATCAGAGACTATTAAGCACAGGGTGCCATCGAACACAGCATATTCATTGTTAATGAAGGAAAAGTCATTTTAAATGGATCACCCTGTCAAAAAAAAGTCAGCCAACTTCAGTGCAACGACGACGGCCGAATTAAGGGTGACTCTTCCCTCAACATTTAATGAAGAAGGGTAGGTTGAACCGCAACCTGTATGCATACACAGCAAAACAATGAACAGTAAATAGTAACCCTCATTATTTGAACGCAATTCCTTTAAATGGCTTAAGTTAAACCAACACCTGTTCAAGTGGTATCAGAGCGATTTTCAGCTTTGGCCCGAGCTAAGGGATGATGATGATGATGGCACTCGAATTTAGTATTCTCATTCCAATTAAAAGAAAATTCGAATTGGATTTTTCGTTCAAGTTGGTTTCAGCATTCAGCAGCAAGCCAGTCAGGATTTCGAACGAGGATGAGTCAAGAGTGCATGCCCTTGGGGATGAATTCTTATTGGGTATCGAGTTCAGACCTCGGGCGCTTGTTCTTCAATCCCTGTGGTATTGTGTTTTGTGTGTTACGTTCGTGTTTAAAGACCGTGCATAACATGTGGTTTTTGTAGAGCATATGGCAAGGACTTGTTCCGCTTTCTATATATGTTTACTTCACTGAGCACCTTATTCGCTATCCTTCCAATTAGACTGTCATTCATTTAACTGGATTAGAGAGGATCTCGTTCAAAATATCGGTTGAATTTTCGGGCACTTTTGTTGTGTAGTTCTTGCGCTTGCCCCGAGGCCGAGGGTAACCGCATGAATTTGATAAGTCTTTGATTTTGGGTTACATTGTAAGGGTTTCTTTTTTTTTTTTGCTGAGCACAACAGACAAGAAATAATAATCGGATGGATTATGAATGCAAAATAGAATTCTATTTTGTTTGGATTGTGGCTTTGTGGCATGAATGAAGAAGGAATGCGGTTTTCAAAGTAAATCAAACAGAATGATTACAACGAATTAGCAAAAAATAGTAACACATGGTAAGTTATGTCCTTTATGCCCGTCGGTATTTAATTATTGTAGATAGTTTTTCTTTTGGTGGATATACATAATTTTGTTTTTCAAAAAAAGTAAGATTGTTATATTAGAAGTTGTTAAAATGAAACGTTCAATGTTTGGAATTTTTTTAGCATTTGAGTTGAAAGATTTGGAAAAAATAAGCTCAGAAAATGTTTTACAAAATATTTTTCAAATGGTGGATAACGCAGATATTTTTCAGTACTTTTCGGGCACTTAGTAAAAATTATACTTAGAAGAAAACTCGGCAGGAAGGTTTAATTTTATTTATTTTACTTGCACCATGACAGTTTGAAGTAACTGCTGGGAATGGTATGTGGCGGATGACGCTAACTTAGATAATGTAGATTCTAATCTAACAAAGAAAGGATTATTCCCCCTATCATCGCAACCGATTGGAGAGGATTATCCTCCGATTCGGACGAAATGTACGAATTTTGTATCATGGTAACCGTTCCGATTGATCAATCGGATATTCTTCCAAAATAAATAATTGAAATATGCGTTTAAAATATAAGAACAACACCAACGCGTTGCGAATTCCTGCGAAGTCTGACAATTTATGTAAAAATCACAGTGACGCACAATGAATTCATGTGATAATACATCGCTTCTATTTAATTTGTGTTTCTTCCAATTGATTCCGACAGCAAATCACATGCGGAACTTTGTCCGAGGGTATAGCAAAAAAATATTTATTTTCAAACAAAAAAGGAACGACAAACCAGATGATGCATTGTTTATTTAATTGCTTGTTTTTATTTTAATTATAAGTATTTCATCCCCTTAAAATAATGCTGTGCTATTTTCGATTATTCAACTGCAAAGAGGATTTATAGTTATTTTTTATTTTATGCCATGTTAGTGCGTCTGTGTGCATTTTTATTTCTCTATTGATTCGGATGCCATGAACACAGTAAATCGGAACTTTTCCAATTTCTTTCTGAGGCGAAAAAAACAGTTTTTGTGTCGGGCGTAGAATGGCCATTGTGTATACCTATATTTTTATAGTAATTTCATGCAACATGTTTTTCTGTTTGTGAACTTCGTCAATGGCGGCGCTAGTTGTCTTATCAACTTTACATCAAATGTATTCTATTGTTGTTTTTGCTTTCCATGACAATCTAGTCAAAAAAAAACTCTTCAATCTAGTGCTTTTGTTCGTCGTCCAGATATGACGCACCAAACGTTCCACTTATTAAGAGTACTATAGATTATATAGTCAATGAAATGGCGTACCGATTTCCCTCACACACCTCCAGAACTTTCCCCATATCTCACAAGCAGGTATGGTCAGGATTAAATCCAGTGGCCCCAAATGTCACCATGATAAATGATGGAACAGAGTCTGCGTACAGAGCATCTATTTGGCTTGTGAAGTGGCTTTGCTTTTGGAAAAAAAATATTATTACCGCTCGATACTCGATGTTTTCAAAAAATATTTAGATCAAATCAATCAAACGGTTGTGGAACAGAAACTGAGAGTTTCCGAAATGACCGCAATTTGATTGTACATCTGTCAAAAGTCGTGCAACCACATTCCCTATGGAAGCGTACGAATGGTCAACACAAAAAATGTCGACTGGATAAATACAAATATTATCGACTGTCAAAATGTCGACTTATGTTTGATCGACAAAAAAAAAAGTTGACAGTTTAAAATCTAGACTATGTCGATTAAAAAAGTGTCGTTAAAAATGTTGACTTTATCCTGACAAAAATGTTTACATTCATGCGGGTCGGATCGATTTTTTGAAATCGACATTTTAAAAATCGGCAAACCGTACCCAACCCCATTCCCAAACTTGAATTGAATATGGCTATAGCATTGGCATCTTCGCATTTAGTTTTGAATATATTCAGACCACCCTCGTATTTTTCCTGATTCAATTGAATTTTTCGATGAATTTTTGTGGCATAAACACAAATCAAATTTGTATTTTTAATATTGAAAATTAACAAACAAATGTAGCTTTCGAATGGGCTAAAAGATTCAAAACGGATCTTTTCACAAAACTGTTAGATATTTTATGTCAGAAGTCGTCAAAAATAGAAGCTTACAAAAATAATTCCTGACCATGAGTCTTCCCTGGAAAATGGAGATTCCTACAAAAAAATTCATTACAATCTACCTATAATAAAGTTATAAAAAAGGATGGTTTTTGAAATGTTTCAAATTCAAAAATAAAAATAAAGTGCACGACTGGGTCGTACGAACTTGCTCTAATATGTTCAAATAGTCTTGAGGCTTGAGATTTTCGGAGAAAAGCATTGAAAAAATCATATATGAAATTTTATTAATCACTTAAAAATCAATAGTTAAAACGTTTTATTGGAGAAAATGAAGTAAGCCATCAGATTTCTATTGCTTTTTCAAAATTTAAGGAATTTTTTTTTTCAAAATCGTTCGACCAGTTTTTTTCGAAAAACGGTTTTTTTTGAAAAACTTTTCGAAAACATATTCCAATTTTTTTTTGAGTATGCCAACTTCTAGAACTTTGTAGTTTTTATCAGAAAAATAAAATTTAAAAAAAATTGATTAAACCGTTTTTGGAAAAAAACTCAAAAAAACTTTTTTTGAAAAATTAAAGAATTTTTATTATTTCCTTTGTAATAGGGCTTCTACATTAAAAATTTCATCGAAATTCGTCCAGTGGCTTACGAGAAAATCGGATTTCAAAAAATCGGTCCTATGGGAGGTACCGTTATAAGACTTTTCCTGAAAAATCTTTTCCAACCAAAACATTAAGTTTGGGCAGAAAACATCATTCAGAAAGTTTCATCAAAATCATAGGAGCCGTTTTCGAGAAAAATTGAATTTTCACTAAAAATCGTATGGCAGGTACCGTTAGTTTTAAAGCTAGAATGCTAATTCCAAAAACCCCTCTGTAGGACGTCATAATAATACTATCTACCAAGTTTGAAGCAAATCGGCCTAGCCGTTTAGGCTGTAGGTGCCGATACAGACAGACAGACAGAATTGTCGGACCCACTTTTTTCGACTTCTCTATCATCGTTTCGTAATGTTATGTTTGATTGTCCAAAAAAAAAATTTTTTTTTACGAATGCATAACTTCATAACTTGCCTTATAGTACCTATAATCGCAAGTAAAAAGAAGTTGGAAATGGAAGATCAAATACCTTGCAGTAACCATTAACACCCAATATGACAAAATTTAATGTATTTTGTGTTTTCATTTTGTTTTCAATAACGCAAAAACAAAGTATAAAAATAAAACAAAATATATTTAAATATCTAAAAAAAGGCACACAAATAAACTATTAATTCAAACTTGGTATACCAGTACGATCCAGCAACAAAGTAATTCTCAAGTAAAAACTAACTTGAACAGTAACATACAGCCGCATGAATAGTAATATTTTCCAGGACTTCTTCTTCACATAAAACAAACATTTTGCACAAAGTTCCAAAAATTTAAATAAACTTATTCAAAACGTCCCCATAGAAGTTTCTACCAACAAAACCAACAAAATAATGTGCATTTTTATTTTTCATTATAATCTGAAAACTTATTCATTCTCTCAACCCTTCTCCTTGGTGTTGTGTAGAAAACATTTCACAATTATACAAATTAGATTCAATAATTACACCTGAAACATATCCTTATTTCCGTGTTGTGAGTCGAAACATAATTTCGAAATATTAAATTTATACCAGACCCTGGTTGTTGGGAAATTCGAAATTTATTCATAGAAAGATGCAATCTTCATGTGATGGCGGAAAATCTGCATAAACTGGGTGAACAAAAGGATCTGATGTACAGTACACACACCAGAGTTCCTGGCACAAAGGCAAGACTATACAATTATTATTATACAATATATATAATGTTATAAATGTCCTCAAGAGAAGATGGCTTAAGTTTGTTCCTTGGTTATCACTTTCAAGAAGAATCTTGAGCATTTCAGAATATTCCCGGTCCGTTGATGTGATTACGTATAGTTCTCTGGAGGAATGGCATACGCCATCGCTTAATTGGCGGCTCAGGATCAAGATAGTGAATATTGCATTGAGACAAAAAGGACTGGAAAAAAAGGAAAACCTGATACTTATCTTGATTGAATCTAACTAAAGATACTGTATACTCGAATATACAGCAATGCGGAGGGTTAAACGCAATTTCACGCCTTTTGAACAAACATAGTCGATATTAGTCGTTGCTATGCCTTCGTGTGTCAGGTTTGACAGAATACAACCCCATATTAAGGACAACTGCACTATGGGTTGTGTTTACTTTCCACATGTAATGCATCAAGTTAGTGTAAGTAGCTTAGGGCAGGGGTAGATTTGGTCAATCGGATTGTCAATTGGTATTGAGTGATTGGTTTTCAAAAAATATTTTGTTTTGTTTTTGGAAAAAATCAAACCGAAAGATTGATGGAAAGTGACACGTGACAAGTGTAGAACTGGTTTTGTTTTTTATAAATCAAATTTAGGAACATCGAAAAGTCATATTACCAGCAAAGTATTGTGTTTAATCACGAAGGCACCTTATTCTTTGTAAATTTGTTGATTATTTTGCTTTTTCTTTTTCAAAAATACAAAACCTCGTCTGAAGCTGAACAAGATTGATGCAACTTCAGATGTAGTGTACAATGACAACAAAAACTGCTTTCCTCTATTATATAATAATTTTTTGACTTGGTTCGATTTTTAGTAGACGTAAGGAGAGAAATACTTTTAGAGTTCTCACATAGAACATGGTCCAACAGTGAGTAAGCTCGAAGACTAGAAGGCCTTTAACGTTAATTTAATCAACAAAACTAGTTTATTCACCGATTTGAATTTTTAACTGATAGTTGACAAGCTTAATTGTCAACTTAACACTTTAATGTAATCAATTGGCAACACCATCATTCTGAATTCATTCGTATCACTCCCGTGACACTCCATAATCATGGGTGGCGACTAAGGGTTAGTACCTCATTCCGTCTCCCGTACCACTCTATCGACATTTTGTTGATCAAATCTTATATTGGTTCAAAAAAATCGCGTGATATCCACATCGGATATTCACGTATTGGCATTTAGTTAAGCGGCCTATGAATAAATCGGTGTGGTTTCCAGGACATTTCTATGGATATGTCAAAATGGGTTCATCTGCAATTTTTTTGGGTACCGGAACACACAGACATTCACGTAAACTGCAAAGCAGATAAGCTAACCATAAAACGGACCTTTAATTCCAATTTGCCAAAGCAGATCTGGTCAAAACTGCGCCCAAAACACACCAAATATCTGTTAGCCAGATCGCATCTTTAGCTCAGTATTCGATGTTATAACTGGACGCCGTCGACTTATGGTTGACATGCCATGATCCTTAGCATTTTCTCAAAAGACTTCTGCAGGTTTCGCATAAACGAAGAGGAAGCGAAAACTATCCCACACTATGTCTGTTCACACCCAGCTGACTCCTAAAGATGCAAATTACATCAAGGATACATACCTTTATGTTTCTATCACTTTTTTGAATAATACAAGTGGTTAATTGAGGTACTTCCTTGAGCCTTCATGTGGTATCACAATGGCCATATTCTTGGGTCTAAGGATCAAAGTGGAAGAACGAACTTTCTCAAAAATAAATGTGTTGATCATGATGAAAGCTAAGAGTAAACTCTTTTGCTTTACTGTAATGATCCAACTGTAAAGTTTATCGATTTTACTTCACAAAACGTTGGCAAGCCTTCCTATTTCGGACTGTTCCATTTACTTAAATTTGAACTAAAATTTTAATTTCAAAATGTCTTTTCATTTTACTAATTGGGAACGTTTTTTGGTTACAAATATATCTACAAATAAACACTCCAAAGTTTGAATTTGACTATCTTAAACCTTCATTGCTTTTTCATATCTCGAATGATTGCATTTACATATGTACTTTATTAAATCTCAAATAACCCACCTCATAGGTATAGGTATCTATAAAACCTCACTATATGCTCTACATCTTCCTTCAAGAACTACACCTCGTATTGGAAATTCATGCATGTTACGGACGGATAAATAATAACTTTATACCTGCATGATTCCAAAACAGTTACCCACAATACACCAAATACTATAGATAGGTGCTGGTACCTATACAAAGCCCAGAAATACCAAAGAACAAAAATGAACAAAACCAAAAAACAAAAACAAAAAAAAAAAAACCCTAGATTATGTTTCATTTAAAAAATCATACATTGAAAATCTTTTACCATTCAACACAAACAGCATGTTATCCTTTTATGTGATGCTGCTTCTGCTGCTGTGGGAAGCATCAACCCATAAAGTACGCGAGAAGCCCACAAGCGAAGCAGCGCAGCTTCAATGCTCACGTGAGAGTCACTTGGAGAGGCAGAATCAACCTGTTTCCAGTTTTCGAAGATAAAACAGAAGGCTCATATAGAAGAATCCCCCCATAAAACAATGGCAGCAAACGGTCCGCCTCCTTTCTAGATTTCACAACAGGGGTTGATAAAGTATTGCAAAGGGCTCCACCCCTTGTGCCAGATGTAGAGCAAACATTATGGCAATGCTCCTGAAATATTGGATGCCTTACAAATGTTCGAAAACTACCCTCGAACAATGGGGGAGCACACAGAACACAGCTCAAAAAAAAAAAACAGATCTACTCTGAAATATGTTGGTAACTTCGAAACCAGCTTTTCGAGGGTAGTAGAACGAAGCATGTGTGCGTTAGGACGAGGGATGAGGGTGTATTGTTGCTTGAGTGCAACAATATTCTAGTTGGGAAAAAACCAGAGGGTTGCTGAGAAAAAATCTACTTAAGGGAAGACAGATGGAAGCTGGGCGACAGTTCGCATTTGGATTCCGACCGAGTAACAAGAATTTCCGAAAGAATCTTTTAGACCGTGTGTGTGTGTGTGTATACTACCTATTTTAATTGGAATCTAATCAGATAGACATTTTGTGAGTGCAAAGTGCAACCATGATAATGGATAATCACCAACGTTCCGAGTTGACCATCTCCGACAATCATTCCAACTCGCCAACGAATGTCAAAACTACGTCGCTTAAACGGTCATTTGATGTGGCATTTTTGATGATGCCAGATGATCGAATTAAGCAGAGACAGCAATTGGAAAAACAAGCTCGTCTTGGGGATCGACACTACCCGACGGATCTATCACCTCGTCAACATGTCGAAACTGGAGAACTTTTTAATAACAACGGTGAGATTCCCCGACGGTATTCTGGGCCGCAAATGGTAGTTCGATCTCCTCCGAGAGTATATGATGATCCAACAATTATAGTTGTTCCTGATTTGCCCGAAAATCCAAAGAGTGCATTTACAAAGGTCAATCGTTTGGAGTCACCAGTGCCTCCCCCACTTAGTCCAGATCAGCTCAGCTGCCCATCGATGAGCCCACCAATATCAACAACTCCCCCGCGTCCCAATTCTGGACTTTACCAAAATTTCCGACCAGAGTACCAGTTCAATGGTGCTTTTCAATCAGTGAATCAAGTCCAAGCACTTGCCGTTCAGAATCACCGAATAAAGCAGCAATTGATGTACCGTCATCCTGTAAGTGTTTCACCCGATGGATTTGTCTCAGGCTATCCAGGCTTCCCGTTTCCAAATCCCGCTACGCACTCCTTCGCTCATCAAGGCGATATCGGTGGAATCGTAAGAAGTCCTGCTGCTGCTGCTATTCTATCCACCCTCATCCCGCCAACACTCGCATCCACCTTCTCCCTGACTGCTCAAAACGTTTGTGCCAAGTGCAACATTAGCTTTCGCATGACCAGTGACCTGGTGTACCATATGCGGTCTCATCATAAAAGTGAAGTTGCCTGTGATCCAAATCGAAGGAAACGCGAGGAAAAACTCAAATGCCCCGTTTGCAATGAGTCCTTCCGGGAGCGTCATCATCTAACCCGACACATGACTGCTCATCAGGACAAGGAAAGTGACCAAACCACATCCATTCCGGTCACTTCTGCATCAGATGATTTTAACAGTCGCAGAAACTCCAAGTGATTCAAACCCTTTTTCGGATACTTTTAAGTTAAATGAGATGATTCGTGTCCCATTTGTGATATTTATTTTGATGCGGACTAGCAAGTCTATAGAGAGTGTGGGCAGAGTGCAATTTATTTGTTTAAAATGTATTTATTTTTATTGATTATAGATACCTTCCAAAGGTATCAAGTTGTAGCTCACGAATATAGATAGATAGAAAAAAAAACAACTATGAAAATTATATTGTATTTAAAGAATATTATTAATTTATTAAATTAATATAAGTGTTAGGACTACAACAATACAAAACAAAACCTTGAAGATTCATTAATTCAAGAAAACAAAACAATGTAAATATCAAAAAAAATTATAAGAAGAAATAAATTCAATTCCATATAAATGTTAAACAAAAAATATATATACTTTCTTTTATTTCAATCGGATGGGTTTGCAGTGAACACAGTTGAATGCCAAACTAAAAACGTAAATTTTCATCGTCCTTTAAAATCATTTTTCAATTTCAAAGATTGGCTAAGTTAATTTTCCAATTTTGATTTTCTCAAGAATTCGGATGCCCAATAAATGTGGGTCTTTTTTCGCTTTTCACCCAACAATGCGATCCTGTTTCTCTGTAAGAACATTCACATATTGTATGTAATAGCCGGCTCTACTTTTTTTGAAAGTTGCCTATTGAAAAATACGGCTTACGGATTCTTCTCTTGCACTTCTATTACAATTAAAAGAGAATTAAGGAGAAGCCATTTCTGTTCTCGAAAAAATGTTTGATTTTTGAAATTTATTATAGTTGAGCTTCCTTTTGTGGCTACAATAAAAGACAGTTGAAAAACAGAAAACATATGATGCCGAAATTACAAAACTTGATAATCTGAGAACACCCAAATGCCGAAAAACTTGTATGCGTTTCAAACCAAGTAACATGGAGCGGGTCTGATTATATGGAGTTAAATATGCAATATCTAACTTGCTTCTAATGCAACCTAAAATAAAGACAGAGGCGGGCCTGCAAACTCCTGCTACAATCTTTATGACATTGAACAATTCAAAACCGTGATCGAAATACAGAAATTGTGTATTGACAAGGGTTCTTTCAATAATAAATCATTCTAAAGAGAGAAGTTTTGAAGGACTTAATGCCATCAAATCCGCAGACTTTTTAGCAATAAAATTCATATAAATGTTTAGTAAAATCCAAGGCTGGGCTAAAGTTTACTCCCAGATCATTAAAACTAACAATTCATGCAAAACTTGTTTTGAAATATTCGGCCCTATCGAGGTAACCGTCGGAACGAAAAATGCTAACATTTTGTACGATTCCGAAAGTTTTTGCTTCGAGGTATTCTTCCGACCGAATGTGCGATCAAGTGCATTTTTTAGTTTGGTTTTTGACAGGTTAGCATAGTTTTGTTTTCGTTTTGCTCCGACAGAAATTCTTGGCGAAATTTGTTCACGCATCATAGAAAATTGTTGGAAAATGTAAGAAATAAATAAAAATATGCTTATAAATAGCTTCGTGTACTCATTTCTCTAATGTTGTGTTTCCAGGTCAAATCTAAAAGAAAAAGGGACCAACTTAACCAAGTTGGATCAGGAGGAGAGATGCTAGTGGTTGGAAAAAGGTATGAATTCCAACAGAACAAGTTCATTCGCAAGAACTTTTGACAAAAGTGCATGGAACTGCTTGAAGACCAGTGCAAAGACAAAGAGAACTACAAGCAGATTATGTCAGTTGAGCAGGAACCTTAAATTGGGTGCCCATGAAGATTCATTTCATTCATTCGATTTCATATTCACATCTGCATATGGCTAAGAGTATTACTAATTAACAGCTTATGTTAACCGCACTAATAAGCCGCGCCTAGCACCTCAAGGAATATAAAGGCTGGTATATGTCTGACCAAAGAAGGATTAGAATCGCCTGAGGACGAGGAAGAGCAAAAGAAGCGCGAAGAATACAATTCAAAGTTTTAAAATCATTTTATATCAAGAAATAAATAAATATAACTTTATTTTCACAATCTTTTTCTTATCAGCTTCCTTTTTTTCATCCTCCTCAACATTCGGCTGTCGGTCCCCGTTTCTTTCTTCGTCACTTGACTAGGTACCTACTCATAGTCGGGCTTTTCTCGACGAGCAACTTTGACGAATTTTTAACGAACAGAGTGCTTCTTAAGCATTTCGTTGTTCTTGCTCTCCTTGAAATATTAGTCCTGGTCCTCCTTCATACAAAACTATCTTTGTAGGCTAAGAACTGTCCTGGTGAAGGTTACCACACGTATTGCTCATCATCCTTAGGCGGCGGAGTAGATAAAATAGAAACCCACACCAAACTGTCCGATCATAAACTTCTTCCATTTCATGCTATTTACTAAGGTTTTTAGTTGAACAATTTAGGAAAAGTAAAACTTGAGTATTATTTTTATCTGACTTGTAATTTTTTTCCAACCTTTGACAAATCGGTAAAACAGCTGTTTGAATTTAGAGATGGCTTTCTAGAAAATATATCGATATTCACCAATTCGATACATATCGAATGGAAAGAAATATGTTTAAATAATTGTTCTATTTTACGCCAGCGTATAAAACTATTCAAATCTTATCATTCTTACTAGTTATTAACAATTATTTTCAACTTTTTTGATATAACATAATTTTAATCTGGTTTGGTATATATATTTATACAAATATCGAAAGATGTATCGGATCATCGATATATAAATATATTTTGCGCATCTCTCTTTGATTTAAAAATCTGTCGCATGTCAAATCAATGCGTCGACACATTTGTGATATTTCTGTTCCGATGAGAGATACCTCGAACGCAATTTGAGCCTCCGCAAACGTATGCGTTGCAGACAACTGTTCGCTCCGACGGTTACCTCGATAGGGCTGATTATACTCGTACGTATTCACGTGAACTTGGTCGGCGTTCTTTAAAAGGGTCACTGTTTGGCCCTTGATGTTTAAACCATTAAGGCCATTAGAATAGTTTTGTTAAAAAAAAATTTCGTATCGAACAAATCCAAGATGTTATACGTCATTGATATGGCTTACAAAAAGAATCGGACCCTGATGACTGCCTTCTCGAACTACTTACTTTGCTGTAGTAAAAAAAATGTGTGTGTGTAATTCACACTCGGTCGCAATGAAACTTCAGAGAAGTAACCTACGAGATATTGAAATGAAAAACTCAGCCAGCACCAGTTTTCGGATTACTTTCAAACTTTATTTTATGACTTAACTCTCCCAACACGTATATATACAAACGTTTTAACAAACATTTAAGCATACACATATCAACACGCTTGCTCTCTTGCTTTAGATCTGTAGAGCAGGGAATCCTTTTTGTCCTTTTGACTCCTTTTTGAAGCCAGAAACTTAGGAACACTATTTAAAAAAAAATCATCGAAAACGGACTCCTTTCAAAAATTCAGGACTCTTTTCAAGAATTTAAATAATTTTTTGTATGCCAATTTTCAATAAAAACTTTTATTATATGCATTTGTTTGCATTTTGCATTCTTCTTGAACTAAGCTGATTCAAATCTTTTTCTAATGCTTCCCCTATTGGACAGCATTGGTGCGTTCTTTTTTTGACGATAGTCGACATTTGTTAACAAAAATGTCAACAAAAACGCGTTCTTTTTATCCAAATTAGTTACGATTTGTAACTACATATATGACGTCATAACAGCGTTCCTAAACTCACGTTGAAGTGTCAAATAGTTACGATTTGTTACTATTTCCAACTCACCTCCATGATATGAGTTGAGATTGTTGATCTGTCAATAGACCATTTGAGTGATCGGCAATATACTTCTTTTTCTCTCGCTCCGAGAAGTCAAATGAAATACTTTTCTAAAATTTGTGATTTTTGTAGGCAAAAAAAACTGTTAAGTTATTAACTTTGAATTTATCGGGAAAGTTGATTAATTTATTCTCGACTAAGACAAATCCAAATCAATTGAAATGGAGCAATGAATTCTCAACAATCATAACGTTAAAATATTTCCCTTGCAAAGTGATTTGTTTGAAAGGCTTCTTTCTGCATATCCCTTTTCTCAGCATCTATCCATGCGATGTTGAAGATTTTATTGTTTCCTATCCTGGATCCCCCACTACTTTATGCATTTCCCGTTTCCCCATCGTTATTTTGATGGAGAAGCCTTAAAAATTGGATCCGACTATTCTGTTCGTCTGTCTGTATCAGCTAAATCTAATTAGACGAAAATTTTGTTGAAATGTCTCTTCTTCATACGCCTCAACAACTGTTTCCACGTAGTTTTTAATTTTTACAACATGTCTTCGTTTATTATTATTATTTATTACAAATATAAAATAAATTTACATTATAATATAAAAAAAAACAGCACTAGCTACCAGAGGCTTTCGGCTTCGTTTAGGTTTGGAAGATGCCAAGAAGTCCAAAAGAAACTCTTTCTCAGATTCTGAAGATGAATTTTCATTTCCAATCACCAAATTATTGTCTTTCATTTGCTCTGCTTGTTTTTCTCTCTGCAAGTTAAATATATTTTAATTATATTATTTCATTGATAATGTATTCAAAAACTTACTTCATTAAATTCATTTTTGTATTTCTCCAGTGAAAAAAGCGCACCTAAATTTATTCCTTCTTTATTCATTTTGAGATTTGAGAATAATAAATTGAAAGTGGTCGTTTGACAAATTAACAAATCCTAACAAATGTATCGTTCCTAAATGGTTTGTAAAACACCCAACAAATCCTAACAATGACACTCCAACAATTTTTTTTTTGACAAACAACAAATGTCGACTTTCGTCAAAAAAAAGAACGCACCACATGCAAATCGCACGTATATTAACTAACATACTAACTTAGTCGTATCAACGCGCGTGCTCACTCGCTTTAGCTTGACATAATGTTTAATGTACAATGCTTAGTAGGCCAGAGTGAGAGGATACGTAGCATGGGAGAAAATGAGAGCTAGAATATAAAATACTGTGTCATGATTTTTTTCATTCGTTGTCTGTTTGCACCTCTAGAGCCCTAACCGATGCCGATGTACCGATTTGCTACAAATTTGGTATTTTGTATTTGTTTGGCCGTCCCTCGGAAAGTATATTTAATTTTTGTTCTAGGCCCAAAAATAACGGTACCTGCCATGCAATCGTAAAGAAGAAAATAGATTTTCTCGAAAACGGCTCCAACAATTTTGATAAAACTTTCAGAATGCTATTTTTTTAGGACAGTATATCTTTTAGTTAGAAAAGATTTTTTGAAAATTGTCTTGTCTTGTCATAGTACCGGAATTTTCAAGTCAAATTTTCTAGTAAACTTAATTCAATAAAATTTTGAATAAAGTAAGTCATTTGTGAATAACCATATTAAAATGGCACTTCAAAACTCTCAAAAACTTGATTTTTCATAAATTTCAAAATATTTTTTTGAAAAGTTTTTCAAAAATAACCTTTTAAAAAAAAAACTTGTCGAACGATTTTCAACATTTTTTTCCTAGGCAGATATGTATTAAGCAATGAAAAATTACTGCATATTTAGTTTTTCCCAGAAAACTCTTAAATTTAAAAAAAAAAAAAAAAAAAAGATTTTTTTTGTTTTGTGTACCGATAAACATTTTTAAAAAGATTTAAAAAACTACAAATGTGAGTTATTCATTTTTATTTCATCGAAACCAGTACAGCTCTTTCTAAGAAAGTCTGAATTAATAAACGATTTCATAAGCATAATTCTTGTTTCTGAAAATTTCATTCCAATACTGGATTATATAATGCAACTGATAGCAATGGTACAATAAAAATAGAGATGATTAAAGTATGGAAGTCTTTTTAGAGAGAAAGGGTTATTTTATGCAAGCGGTTGTGCAGCAGGCACCGGTATTTTCAGGTCCTGAGGGCCAATTATTGAAACACCATGTCGGCTATGAAACAACGAGGCCCAAGTTCAAAGCAAACAATCCGATTTATCTAGGCCACTGAAAAACAGACGGACAGAAATGTCAGATTCACTTCTATTTTGTCTCCTGCATCATTGGAATGCTTATAGTTTTATTTCTTATCTTGAATTATTCGATTTTAATGCACAACCGCATCTAGCAATTAACCCTCTTCTCCATTCTCCCACGATAAAAACAAAAAAGGACAACCAAAACCCATTTTCACACGAAAATCTGTTCTTCGTCCCTAATTACATTGCCCAAATGACTAAATTATCACAAACTGATATACCAGTCAGAAAAAAACCTAGAAAAAATAAATTAGATCGCGTGTGGAAATATGTTTCACCTTGTTAACCAACTCAAGCAAAAAGCAGTTCCAAACGTATGCAGCCTTTAGTTCCACATCATGTCCATATATCAAGAACCATATCTACCGCACTAATGAGCTTTCCAATGTTCGCACCATGTACGACTTTTGGCAGAAATATGAGTGGCGGCCTTATGTTAAAGCAAAATGCAGCATTGAAAGCGTTAAAAATCGCAGTTACAGTGCTGTGTAAAACAGACGAGAGACAATGGGACGCTAGTTATTCTTCTATATCTTTATACGAGCAGGGCACAAGTGAGCCATTCAAAAATTGAAATATTCTTTCTGCATGGGACGAACGGGAACACACACCCTAATATCTTGTTGACTCTATTACGCTCGCGGTTCCCATGAGAACTATACACAGTGAAATGATTTTGCAAGTTCCATCGGAATAGCGTTACAAATTTTATACTGAGCGTAGCAAATTCCTTCGGGCGCACTGAAACAAGGAAGTCATAAGGGTGAATCTCATTTCGAAATGAGGCGAATCGAATTTCGTTTTGTTCATGTTTAGGGATGAATCAAAAAGCGCTATTCACAGATGATATGTCAATTGGAAGAGATGACTTTTTCCTGGCGACATCGACAACGACAACGGAAGCAGTGGTGTCCAACGCATTCTTCCTTTGATTGTAAATATGTTTGTCAAGGATTTGGTCTTTGGACTATTTGTTATCTTGTCTCATGTGATTATGGTAATATTGACACCCGATTTAAACGCGTGGCTTATTGTTGGATTTCAAGTCATTGAAAAAAAAAAAGAAACATAATGGAACAATAATAAATGAGGTGTTTCAAATTGGGATTTATAGGCAGAATCGAAATATCGCATATTTAATTCAAATCCTTAATATGTATGTTGAAATATGTGGTATACCTATGTTATGTAGCTCAGGGGAAAACGTTTCTATACCTGTTAAAGAATGAAATGATCCATTTCTATCTCACTTTCACTCTCTCTAGAAGAAAAAGACGGATTAGGTCGAACTTAGTAAGTAAGTAAGAACTTGGGATCACGGCGTTATCTAGAGTGACAGAATCTAGAAAGGACAAAATCTATAAAAAAAAATATAGAGAGATAAAATCTAGAAGTAGTAAAAATCTAGAATGTATGTAAAAATCTAGATAGATGGAAATCTAGAATAATCTAGAAAACAGTGTTCTAGATTTTTTTAGAAGAGTTCTAAAACTAGAATTAATATTAATTTTTGAGACAATGGTTACAATTTTCGCGCGATTTTTATACATTCTAGATTTTTATAACTTCTAGATTTTATCTTTCTATATTTTTTTTTTATAGATTTCTCCCTTTCTAGATTCTGTCACTCTGGATAACGTCGTGATCCCAAGTTGGGTTTACCACGATATCTAGAAAAAAAAAAATCTCGAGCAAGAAAATCTAGAAAGGGAAAATCTAGAATTAGGAAATTCCAGAAAACCCAAAATCTAGAAAACCTTAATCTCGAAAACCAAAAATCGAGAAAAAAAATTTGCGGGCGCGAATTGTAATTACTGTCTCAATAATTAAAATAAAGTCTAGATTTTGTCCATTTTAGATTTTTTTTCGATTTTTGGTTTTCGAGATTAAGGTTTTCTAGATTTTTTGTTTTCTGGATTTTCCTTATTCTAGATTTTTTTTCTAGATTTTCTCTTTCTAGATTTGTTTGCTCTAGATTTTTTTCTAGACCCTAACAACTTTGACCGCTTTGCACTTTGAGTACGGTCTCTTTCGATTTTTGTTAAATTTTTGGGCTTTTTAAAACCCGCACATGTCAAAAACAAAAATACCTTTTTAGAACAACGTATTCAAAATTAACTATTTTGTCATGATCGCTAACAAACATGGTTACGAAGACTTCTTGGGCTTGCCTTTACAGAAAACTATTTTAAAGATTGTATTCTCGCATGCAAACCACTCTTGTATGCGGTTTTTGTACCATCGTTAACACCAATGGTGCATTACAAATTTAAACGAAGTTTTAGTTTCAGTTTAATGCTCTTTTTTTTTTTGATACGTAATAAGCTCCTTTATACTTTCCCTTCAGAATTTTGCTTCGATCACATTCGCTTAAAAAGACGCGGTTAGTTGATATTTCGCAGCACCATGATCACCTACCCGATTTTTAATTGAAGATTGTGAGGTGGCAATCCTGGCGAATCCAAAGAGTTTAAAAATTCAGGTGAATAGTTGGCAATATCATCTTGATTAATAGCAGAATCATCTGATTTGTATTTTTTCAGTTCACCAATTTTTGCATATAACATTTTTTGTATCTTAAAAATATATTCAAAATCACAAAAATTCTGAATTTAAATAATTGTGAACCCCGAACTGAGATTTAGGGAACTCGTTTCTAATCTTTTGATTTACAAATACTGAATTTCAATACCTTTCCTCATCAATAAAAAAAAACTATCAAAAATCACTTTTTTTAAAAGCTCTCAGCCCAACAATTTCAACTTTTGTGGAAGCAAATTATTTTCCATCCAAGTTTCAATACATAAGGATTCTCAATAAAAATTCAAAATAAAATCGATATCTGAAAATATTGAAAGCCACAATTACAAATTGCCTGCCACCCTTTTAAATACCCCAACTGCTTCTATGCTGACCAAATCGGGTGCCCAGCCGCTGCTCGCTGAGTTAATAAAAAAATAAATAACAAGCAAAAAATATGTACTGGCAGCTGGAATCGTAGTGGCGGCTATATGTTGGCTCTTTCCAAGCAATATGCATTTTGCATATTTCAAAAGGAAGCAAAACATAAATTCACATATTCCGGAAAATTAGAGCAACAATAAAATTTAATTTATAGCATTTTACAAAAATGAACACACACACACACACAGTATCTATAGATGATACTTTACCTATTCGGGAGCTTTTTGGAACTGGTCGTGTCATTGATACACCATTTGCCATTTGCTATTCGCCACAAATGCGGTGTAGATATACGTGCAGCCACAGAACAAAGGAGCACTGTGCATCTTCCGGACCATATTTGAAAGAGTCCTCAACGACTGGCAGAATGAAATTTTTCTTTTCCATTCCATTCACATCCAATCCCGCAAGGTATATCTAGTATCTATATTCTATATTAGTATATTTATATGTATAAATGTACCTACATAGAGGGAAAAGTTTCGTCCTCGAGGTTTTCCCTTCTTCATGGCAGTGACACAAAAAATGATATACGAACGCTTCCTGGTCGGAAAGTCAAATGACAGGAAGTGTCATGCAAGTCTGTTCTGTGGAAGAGTAGGAGTTGCAAGTGAATCTGCCAAACAACCAACGAGTGACTATCTTCTCTCTTAACCTCTGAACTTTGTCATTTTAATTTTCTAGCAGGGATTTTCTCTCTCTCTCTGTTTTCAGCAGGAGCACACACTTACTGGTGGTTACTGGTTGCTGCCGTTGCGTTGCCACTATTCCTCTGATTTCGGGAAGGACCTGTTCTATAGAGTGCTTTTGTTTTGATTCTAGGCAAAAATATGCAATTCCAAGGACTAACTTAAGGGTAATAAAATTTTGCAACTTCCCGCTGCTGCCAAAAGAGCCCCAAAAAACTTGAACTGCCAAGGTAGGTAAGTGTAAAAGGTGGACTGAGAAAGGAAGACCTTTTCGAATCAACATTAAAAGTCCCGGGTATAACAAACGGCTTTCAGTGGGAATTTTTGTGGCTAATGGAAAGATAATATGCACGAGGCATGACTTGCAGGATGTTGAGCATAGTTTTTTTTTGTTTGTGTTGCTAAGTGTTAAAGTAGATTTATCATGCCGAAACTATGGAGGAAATATTATGAAAAATAAGGGGGAAACACGCGGTGGATTTTTGTTTTCATAATTCAACCAGAAAAGTTGACAATTTCATAACGAAATTGTTAGTTTCACTAATATTTCGAGGTAAAGGCTAGATCGCGAAGGACATAATAATTTTGTCAGTAAAGGAGAAAGTTTCCTGTTCACTCAATTACCGGTACCGCATATATACAGGTATTTAATGAATGCGGTAGCCATGGAAAACTTTCTTAAAACGTGGTTAGCTAAAAGTTGGTTTCGAGGGGATTGAATTTCCGGATGCAGTTTTCTGGTATTTAACAGTTTTTGATTAAATTATGTCTCCAGTCAATGCTGGAAGCAGTATTTCAAAACAAACGTTTAGTAGATAAATTAGTTAAAAGCACTTAATCGTCCAGAGGGCTCTATTGGCGGAGATGAATCTCAACTAGGTGCGTGCATATCTCATGTGGTATTTTTCAAAATCAAGTATCGAAAGTTCGGTGAAATCCAATTTTTTGACATATAATTTTTCCGTAAATTTTTAGGTTTGACGATTTTTTGATAAATATATACAATATTTTGAAAATTTAAAATGTCTTGTCTCAAGGTGCGCGCATATTATGCGGTTCGGAGAGGCAATAAGAATTGACGCCCTGATCACCTCCGTCGAGAAATGGCTTGTACTAGACCGAATGTTATAGCTTAATTAAATGTTCATTTCGGCTTCCTAGTTTGGTTTTGGCTTAAGGCACAGGTCAAATTGGCATATTTCGGAATATACTATGGGCGATTCTTTAGGATCAATTTTTTTTAGTTTGTAATATTTTTTTCAACAAAATTAAATTTCAAACAAAGTTAAACTGAAAACCACTTAAACTTAGAAGTAAAATCCTTTAACCTAATGTTTGGGACCCAATTTCTCTTTCACGAACTTCATTATATTTATGACCGATTTTTTTGATTGAGAGAACGTTTGTTTAAAACAGATAGTTTAAAGGGAATCATTCTCTTTCAATTTTATTTTACGAATTATTCAAAATTAAGGAATGTAGTAACCTTCTACTTTGCGCAAAATTATAATCTTCTATAATTTGTTTATTCTTGTAAACATTAATTTTGAATAAATAATGTGTTCTTTTGTTTGCACCTAGTTCAATGACTATTTGAAATTTACATTTTTGAGCATTGGCTTGTGTTTCTTAAAGTTGCTATATCTTGCTTGCCAAAACAATTATCCCTTATACTCGATGTACTAGGAATGACCACCAGTTCTTCTGCAATATATATAGACTTTGTAAGAATCTTAATAAATAAAAGTCGGTTCAGTCAACGCTCAACGGCCTTGGCTCTGATAAAGCATTGCTTCCCATAAGATCAGCAAAATTAAGCATCGTTGCGCATGGTTAGTATTTAGATGGAGGACCGTCAAAACTATTAACTGCGTGCTGTTGGCATGTGTTGTATGTTCTTCTCTCTTCTGTTCTTTCTGTCTCTCTCTGTTGTGTTATTGTCTTTTGTTGTCTTGAGCCGATGGCCTCACTTGTCAGTGCTTGTTAGTGTTTCTTCTTCGTGGATTCATCGACGGAGTAGATTTCACTGTAATGTAATGTAGAGTCGGTTCAAAGTTGGGCTGTTTATTAAAAAAAAGGATGTTCATTAAAATTGTTGTATCTGTGTTCAAGAAAAATTATTTTTCATATTGTAACGGTAACTATCGTAATGTTTAGATCTATAGAATGCTGATTATACATAAAAACTATGTATACTGCATATTACAAGATTTTACATTTGGGTTTATGTTCGTTTATTTCTTAGTAAATTGCAACCGAATTTAATTTTAAATAAATGACTGCAATAAGTGTATCTAAAAATCTTCATTTTATATTGTTCTCCTAAACGGTCTCATCCCAATCTCTGCCATTAAACCGAGAAACAAATAAGTTTATTTCCAAAAAAATTACCTACCCACACCACGTTCTTTTTCGAATAAAAGGTGTCAATTTACGTATACCATCACCACCAAACCAAACCAACCACACACTGACACACAACGAGAATAAACCAACTGATGTTTATTTAGTGTCATCCCTGATGGCACGGCAGCCACCACATAAATAGCCCAAGTGAAAACAATCGCTTAACATCCCATTTAAGAGGTTAAAGTGTTTAAGCTAATAAAAATCATCCCCCTGTTGTTTCGCTTGTGTATACGCGAATACTGTAAAAGGCTCTCATCCATCTTGGCCTCCCTACCTTTTTGCTCTAAGGCAGGTCCTGCTGCTATGCTGCTGCTTCTGCTATTACTGTGCTGCAAAATATTGTTGACGGTTGGTTGAGTGAAAGCCATTCGTGGTATTGTTTACATATTTTAGCCTCTAAAAAGGATTTACATTTCCCGTCGTCGTCGTCGTCATTGTTGTCGGCCTTTGATGGGGGCGAGGGAACTGTAGCGGCATACGCATTTTGAGTAAATGAGCTCCTCGGGTAATAAACGTGAAACAGAGGCGTGGATCCAACCCTTGCACAGTATAGCAGGAGCAGCACCAAAACAATATTCATAGCTTGGATACATATTGGGGTGAATTTTATGAAAATGGAGAAATTGGTTTTAGGGCCTGCGGCTAGTTGTACGAATGGAATAGCTTCATCAATCTGCATACCTGCTACTTCATCCCAGAGCGGCCTTAAGCTATGAGAATGAGTTTGGAAAACATTCAAGAATTATGTTGTATTAAACGAGCGGAAATTCATAATAATATTCAGAAGCATCATGGGGCGCTAAAGGATGTTGCTGAACAATTTGATTGCGGTTTAAACCAATAAGCTACTTGGAATGTCCTTAAAAGATTTAAGTTGGTCAAAAATTAAAAAAAAAAAAAATATTGTTTTTCAAGAAAAAAATTGCATCGGAATATTTTTGTATATCAAAATTTTGCTACCTGAAGTTATTTACTCGTGAAGTACTAAGAATGATCTATCTATTTTGATCGCTTAAAGATAATCGACTCAATAATTTCACACATTATCTACTATAATTGTATTCTAAATTTCTGCAAGCAGAAAGTAGGTAAAGAACTTCGTTTTGATGATTTCAAAGTTTTCAAAGCAAACAAGCCTATTCAGAATATTTCAATTGAAAAGCGATTCCCAAATTCGAACAAATCAAGATCAAAAACTGATTGTAAAAGTATCCACCCTCTATGTACTAAGATTCAGGGAGAACTCAGCACACAGAACTCACAGGATTTCTTATGCACTCTAAGCCCTTTGCACTTCCAGTGCTCGCCTGCTCAACTAGAAACTCTTCGAATGACAGCAGATGTAACAAAGCTCGTTGAAATTAAATGAAGGAAACGTCAAGAAATGTCGAAACAAATACAGCCGTATTGGTGTTGCCATGTTTCAAAAGAAAGGGCTTCGGAAATTCAGTTAAAAAGAAAATATGATACAACACTCAATTTCAATCGCAAATAAAGTGCACGACTGGGTAGCACGAACTTGCCTTTGTCTATAACCGTTGGCTTTGGGCTTAAGATTTTGAAAAACAAATTAAAGAAAAAATCAAATACAATTTTATTTAACACTTAAAAATTGTTTTTTTTTGGGAAAAAAATGAAGCAAGCCATCTGATTTCTTTTACTGTTTTGAATTTTAAGAAAAAAAATTCAAAATCGACCAGTTTTTTTCAAAAAACGTTTTTTTTTTTTGAAAAGTTTTCGAAAACATAATCCAAATTTTTTTTAGTATATGCCAACTTCAAGCACGTAGTTTTTAGCAGGAAAAGAAAATTTTTAAAAATTAATCAAACCGTTTTTGAAAAAAACCAAATACAGTGCATTCTCGATTATCGCAACTAATTAAAACAAGGGTGGTTGCAATGACTGAGGTTGTTGCAATAACCGAGTAAATATTTGTTTAGGCTAAATTCGAGATGAAAAGCGAAAATCAAAAAACCAGCATTTAAAAAATGTATTTAATGCACAAAATTTTTGTTCAATAACATATAAATAATAAGAAACAAAACAAAAATAAGTTAATTCAGCATTAGAAACAAACTTTCTTATTGCACCCTCTTTTCGTTTAATTCTGCTGACTGTAGACTTATGAACATTATACTCACGGCATAATGATTTAATTGAAAGGAGCCTTTATTAATTAAATTTCACTTTTGTTTTTAATTGACAGTTTCACAATTTGTTTAGTTTGAAAGTGGGATTTCAGTCGAGTTCTTAACATCGTAGAAAACGCTACACAGAAAATAAAACCTGTCAATGTGAAACAAATTAGGGTTGGCTCAGTTATTTTTCTGTCAAAGTACGTCCAACTTCTGTGCTTTTGTGGGCCACGTGAAATAACTCCTCAAAAAAAAAGAAATAACCCAACGAATTGGGGCTTTATTTCATTATGAAATAAGTCCCAAATACAAATATGAAATAAGTCCCCAAAAAACATGAAATAAGTCCCCAAAACTAATGAAATAAGTCCCCCAAAAATAGTGAAATAAGTCCACAACTTAAAGAAATGTCTTACAATTTTATATATTTTCCAATGAAAAAAAAAATTAATTAATAAGGCAAAATAAGATTTTAATATATATTTTTAATGTATTTTCACTTTTATTTTTCTTAGATCTCAGAAACAAAATCTTATTCTGCTTTCTTTTCTTTTTCTCATATTTCATAGTTCAATTTGGGGAGTTATTATCATGATGTAATAACTCCAAAAATAAAAAATGAAATAAGCCCCCAAAAAACATGAAATAAATCCATAATCTCATACAAATTTTTGGGGGGTTATTTCTTGGGGAGTTATTTCACCGAGCCACTTTTGCGAAATTCAAAAAATTTAATAGAATTTAACTAAATAATATTTTTATTACCCTCTCACCTACGTCCCACGCCTCACGGATAACCCCACACTTAACAACACCTTTCCAATAGACAAAGAAAAAACAATTTTCGCACACAAAGCTTACTCCACACTTAACACAATATTCACAAATACCAAACCAAAAAAAGAGAAAAATGAACAACACAACGTCATTTATGAAATCCCGTGCAAAGGAAAAAATGAAAACCAATGCAAAATGATTTACATTTGCACAACAAAAAGAAAATTAGGAGTGAGACTGTCAGAACATGAAGCTGACATTAGAAAAAAGAGAACAGCTACTATAGCACTCTCACAACATATGAACGACAACGATCACACAGCTGACTTCGAAAACGTCAAAATTTTAGACAAGGAGAATCGCACTTCCACCCGCTACACGTTGGAGAGTCTTCGTTCTTCGAATTCAACAAAAAATGAACATTACGATGAACCACCAAGAAGATATCGATAACATAAGCTCTATATATAGCGTTGCCATCATCAAAGAATAAGCTGTGATACTAGTTTTAGATTATGTTGTGTTCAATGTTAAACTTATTTAAGTGTTGTTTTAAGTTTTTAAATTTGTAAAGCAAGTCTCCAAGCAATAATTAGTGTAAATTTATGAAATAATTTTTAAAAAAAAGTAATTTTAGAAATAATACTTTATTTATTTCTTTATTTTATTTTCAACTTCCATATACATACATATTATATCTATTAAAACTGTCTTATTGTCTTTTGTGATTTGAATGTTCAGCAAAATAAAAAAAATCCAGTGAAGAAGCCAGGAAAATAATTGGCGGAACGTAGGGTACACCAAGATGAATTAGTTTTATTTATTAATTGCATCCAACACCAAAGATCATTAAGCCCAATCAATCAAAATCTCAAAAGTTTCAACATATTAAATACAATATTTTCGTTAATTTTTCTTTTTTGTGGTCCTTTTGCCTTTACCCTTCTTTTTGTTGCGATTGAGCGATTATTTTTAAACTTAGAAAATATTTGCTTGCTTTTTTAAATAAACGAACCTTTGATCACCTGCGTGAGGTACAATTAATTCTATCCACTACAAGAATTTTTTTTGATTTCAATACAATTTCGATCAACTTTATTGTTTTAAGTAGAATTGGATTTTTCAACAATTCAATAATATGTATTTTTCTCCAGCTACTTACCGTATAGGTTTTTGTTTAAACGTCTTAATTTTAAATTTGAAAATTGATGTATGTACCTATCAAAAACATTTCATCTACCAGAATTCATTTCAAAATATTTGGATGAAATATATTTAGCTTTGGACAAGTTTAATAGTAGTATCTCGATAAAGTATTTTTGTTTTTTGATAAATACTTTTAAATCAAATGAAACTTTGAAAAACGATTTCAAAAATATAAAAATATATTTGTATTGTATTTAAAAAAAAACACTACTTTTTATTTGCTGTATTACTATGAATCGAATCAGTATAAGATATTCCAAGATATAAAATTGAAAAAATAAATTTTATATTCATTACACGAGTGCCTCATCTCTAAAATATCATTCATCCAGTGTATATATAGATTGAAATAATATTTAAAAATATTCCAAGGATATATGTATGTATATAAAAAAAACTTAACAATTTGTTACGGAATATGTTTATGTTTAATCAATAATAATTGTGAAATGATTCTCTCTTTCATATCGAAATACTGTTTGCAAAAAATACATATTTGACATAAAGTGCTCATTAAGCTGAGGAACCGCACGCTTCCGCTGTTAAAACTTCTTCAAACCGGAAGCTCGAAAAGGACCACATTGTAGAACTTAAGAACATTCAAAATCAAACCGAAAACTCGTAAATAATATTTTTTGTTTTTTTATTACAGTTTAGCGCAACCAAAGGAAACCAACCATCTTCTTCACATATCCCATACCAGTTTTCTCTTTTGAAAACGATATATAGGGTTCTATTTAAAACCCCAAAATCTTAGTTGACTTCCCTTTTTTTGTGTTTGTGAAATCATACCCACACCCAGTCCTCTAGTTTTTTTTTATCTGACGTCTATTACAAGTGCCCGTATGCCAAGGGTCGTCTCATTCATATTTGCATAATCAAATGATAAAAGTCTGAAATTTTCTTAAAATTTCAACTGAATACCGTTATAAAATTTGATATACGGCTCCCATAAAAACAACTTTAGAAAACAGAAGTGAGTCAAGAATTTTGAATGCCATGGAGAAGTGTGTTTTGGTTTTTATTTAAAGTTTAACCAAAAAACTTAATGCCACCCAAATATTCAAAATCAATTCACATTTATTATGAATGCTCTGGAAGGGGAAAGAAATTGATAAATAATTGTAGTTGTTTATACAAACTGACATAAAACAATCCACAGGGTATGAAACAAAAACAGAGACATAAAATATTACGAACTTAATATTTGGGGTTTTATGAGGTCAGGACATCTCACTCGAAAAATCATTCAAAAAGATAGTTCTGATGTATGTATGTATTATTGAAGGTCTTTGTTTTCATGCATTCAGTGTAACTTTGCAATGAGGTCCATTGTCCATATTAATAGATTCAAAGTTAAAAAATTTGATTAAAGTGTTAAATAGCATGGAACTTATCCCTAAACACATCCTTATTGCAGACACTTTTTTTTTTACTGGAAAAGAATAGCACTTGAAAAACTGTTTGCTAAAAAATCGTTGGCAAAGTTTTTATATGATCTGAGGCCAGGTTTTCCAGAAGAGTCTCTGAATAACTAATATTCTCTTCAATAGAATTCTATAAATGGGTTTTATAAAATGGTCGAATCAAATCCGACTTTAACTTTGCTCGTGAATTTTTAATGATCCAAGCTAGATTTCTGAAGTTCCAAGGATCTGAAAATGCTTCTTTGTTTTATAAAATTAGCTTTAATTTTTTTTATCTTCGCATATTCTAAACAAAAAATCAAATTGATAATATCTTTTGCTCTTTGAAACAAGAGCTTTTTGGTTGCAAAATATGGCTCGAATAATGTGCTTCTTCGGGACAATATAACCTCTTGGAAGATTTCATTAAATCCTTTTAATTCACAACAAATCAATTGTTCAAAACTGATGGCATCCAAAAAATTACTTTGCATTAAAGAGTTCCAATCAATTTTCTTTCCCAGAAGGCTAAAATACTCGTAGTTACAATACCAACAACAACAAAAAAAGAAGAAAAAACAATAAAAAGGAAGCTACATAAAACAATTCAAAAACATAAAAGAAATGTTATTCTCGTCTTGAAATAACAGATCTCATTCATTCATTGGAATATACATCTATTAAATTCTACATCCCTTAACCACAGTGTTGTTAAGTTTTATTCTTTTCATTCATTCTCGCTGATAACTAAATTATCTCCATAAATTTTTATGAATCCGCTTAAAAATTCACCCCGCGCGCTATGTGATGGTCTCATACTTCTTCTTCAAGAGTCTTCCATAGCAGTACTATACTATGTACTTCATACTACAGTATACTGTGCTTCTTTTGCTTATCGCAATTACAAACCGGTAAGCAATTGTACGCGCGCCGAAGAAGGATTTTATTTCACAAATCTCAAACACAGCACAACCCGTACCACCCTTAAACAGGGTTAACTCTGTCAAATAAATACGAGGGAGCTCGTAGAATGTGAGTTATAATTTTCTTCGACTCCTGATATAGTAATTATGGTGGAATTAGACTTACCCTGTAAGCTAGTAAGACAATTTGTTCACTGTGCAAGAGTATAATATACTTTAACCTCCAAAAACGCAAGGGGAACAATCAAGGACTAATGAATAACTATATAGCAGACGTGGAGTGAGCATTTGGAGTAACACTAATCGCGGGCACGTATCCGCTTTATGTTTCACGCGACAATTTGAAATATGAGTTTTCTACCAAAATTCACCTGGCAAACGCAACTTGAATCGAGAAGAAAAAAAATGAATTCGTAGATAAATTCGTGATTTTATACACAGAATGAAGAAATCGTGAGATACATATTGAATTAATTAATTTCGAAAAGAACAGAAGCATTGGTTAATTTTTTTTTTTTTTTAAATTTGGAGGCAATATTTTAAGCACACTAAAGAAATTACAAGCAGCAAATGGATCTTACATAACATGCGATATGATTGTGTAAAAGTTCCTATCCTTTTGAGAAATGTGTTATATTATTATAGTCCTTTGAAGGTTTATATTTGGAGACAAAATTTAGACTTGGTTGTTCCAAGACAGTGACTCATACCTTCTGCTTCAAGTGGTGGCCTTATCTTTATTGTTTGTGCTGAATAAAATGATTTCAGCTTTAACTCCAATGAAAGCCCTGATTTTTCCGATAGCGATTTCGTTGCTTTTGGAATTAAGTACGAATTTTTCTTTCCAATGTTTTAAAATTCTTAATTGACAAGTATTTTTTTATTCTAAAACTTTTGTGGTCGAATTTCGAACTGATCATATCTTGAACTAAGTCTTCCTAAAGTTAATTAAGTTACATCGAACAGACCTCTAAACGTTTTGGGAAATCTTTTATAAAGGAATAAATTAAATTTATTATATCTAATGTAGCAGAAAAAACTTAGTTTAATTTCACACGCTAGGTCGCTTGTTCCAAGTTCACAAGAAATTAAAATGAACATAAAGCGGTTGAGCACCACTAAAGAAGTCTGATGATCGGGTTGGTCCCCGTGAAATAGCTATAACTTCAGTCTATGAACTTGGTGGGAGTTCTTGTTGTTTCATTCAATGTAAATTATAATTTCGGGAAGCAGCCTAATTGCAAGTATAGTAATTCAGACTAAATTCAATTTAATTTTAGTCAAGATTGGTCCGCTGTCAAATTCGAGGCTGCATCCAATTTTTTTTTTTTAATTTCATTTCAGTTCTATTT
The DNA here is from genome assembly GCA_916050605.2 of Platycheirus albimanus. Taxonomy (NCBI): domain Eukaryota; kingdom Metazoa; phylum Arthropoda; class Insecta; order Diptera; family Syrphidae; genus Platycheirus; species Platycheirus albimanus. The sequence continues at coordinate 113,167,023 of OU696698.1, read as the reverse complement.
TCTTAAAGCTTACTGTCTAAAACAAATAGCTGCGAATGAAAATTATGAGTTTTGAAGATATAAATACACATATTCTTTAAGGCTTGTCAGGTTTGGCGATTTATTGCCAAATGGGCGATTTTAAATTTATTTTTGCGACACCGAAATCGGTTTTTCTATGTACCCTAAAAAAGGCGATATTTTTCGTTTTTGGCAATTTTAACTTTTTGAATCGAAGTTTCAATACTTTTTTCATTAATTTTTGTCCATTAAATCATGCAGAATGGAGTCATCGAAATAGTAATTTTGAAGCAGGCACTTCAGATCTATTTCTTTCTCCTTAATAAAATAAATGACGTAAGTCAAACCGAATTCGTGCGTTCTTTTTCTAACCGTAGTCAGCAAAAATTAACGATTCGTGAATATATGACGTCATGACAGCGTTACTTAACTCACGTTGAAGTGTCAAATAGTTACGATTTGTTACTATTTCCAACTCACCTCCACGATATGAGTTGAGATTGTTGATCTGTCAAATTGGACGTTTTGTATTAATCAATAAAAATCAAACCAAAAAATTACAAATTCTCTATTTGAGCAGAAAGAACGTCTTTATTTTCTTTGAGTGAACAACAAAGAATAAAATGGATTTTCCGCCAATTTTAAGCGATGAAGGAGAATAACTTCATTAGTTTTTCAATATTACAAAAAATGTTAAAAGTGGTTGTTTGACACTTTAACAATTTTTTTTTTTTGACATAACAACAATTTATTATTGACTATGGTTAGAAAAAGAACGCACCAAATGTGTGTTTTATGCGGAATGTAAATACTTAAATTCTAACTGTTCTGTGAAAATAAATTGTTTGAGTTTGGTTATTTATGGAGTGAAAAATTTTTAAATGTGGCGTTTTTTGCCAATTTTAATTTTAAGTTTTGGCGATTTCGCTTTTTCAAACCTAACAACCCTTCTTTTTTGGGAGTTAAATTTCTTTAAATTATAAAGAGAATAGTAAAAGACAATATCGTTGATGTTTATTTTCAATTTTTCTAAACAAAATTCAACATGCTTATAAAAACTAGTGCCACTTCTTAATCTGCAATATTTATTTCTTTATAAAAGTGTAAGAACTACGTTTAGGTATTTACTAAGAGCTCAATAGAAAAAAGTCAAACAATTTTCTACGCAATACTCAAACTAAAATCTAAATAATGTAGATATTAGACATGCGTCTATTTATATGAGAACATACATTTTTCATCATAACTTTTGCAAAATATTGAATTTTATAATATCGATATCAGCTTAATATTAATTGCCCTACAAATCACAAAAAAAAAAGAAAAAAAAATACCCTTTTGCGTTTTCAGCAATACCCAATAAAACCAAAGTTAGTGTATATAAATAATTCTTCTTCTTGTGACTTTTATGATTCTCTACAAAATATTCAAAACCATTGAATAAGCATAAAGTTAAACGACAAAAATATTTACCTATTCAGCGGCCATTTAATCAACGCGACCTCCATTATGAATTCCCCCGAATATTAAAATGAAGAATGACCACTTAGCCAAATTACAATCTGGACCGACGGACGCGCGACGGACATTCGCCACACATAGCCTGGTATAATGTATGCAATTTCCTGCTGTTTTAGATATATAAGTATAAATGTATGCTTGTATAGGGTTGCCCCATTGAATATGAATACGAGCATGTTAGTGTCCTTTTCTGGTCCAAAAAACCCCAAAAGTCATACATCATCTCTAACTCCGCGACAAAAATATTTTTAAATAAAAATGGCAAACAATATTCAGGGGCAAAACAGTGAAGCAGGAAATTTCAGGGAAAAAAATATCCTTGGCGTATATGATGTATGGTAGTGCTGAGCTGTCACATATGCCTAACTTGGAAGAGTTTCTGGAAGCGCCATTGCAATTTTTACAAAGGTACGAGTATACGGTAGACATACGGAAAAGATGTGGCGAAAAATGTTGGCAGCCTTTTTAGGCTGATTTGAAAAAAAAAAACGTGGAGTTGGGAGACGAATCCCTTATAACTACATACATGAAAGGTTAAGTTTTTAACGGTATCTGTGTGTCTATGTGTAATAAATCTGTGCCAATTCACATTTACCGAGGTCGTAATTCTTCCGGAATCGTCTGGGTAAGTATTAACTTAAGATATTATGCAAATATGTTTGTGACAACAAACGTGGTTTGCCAGGAATGAAAATTGTTCGGAAATATTCATTTCTTTCAAAAAAGATTGATAATATATTGATGCACATAGCGTTCAAAAGTTTTTTATATTTGCATAATTTCTTGATGAAGAAATTTATGTTTAGATAAATGATTTTAAAAAAACCCAAGAAATAATTTCTCCTGACAATTCTTAAACAAAAACCGGAGTGTATTAAAATCTTTTATGGTAAATTTAAGAAACATAAGATTTAAAAAAATTCAGAAAAATTGTTTCAATACATTTTTGAAATTGCAAGACTGATAGAATATAATATGGTATCTGTGGAGATGGCATTAAACGAATAAACGTGCCTTCTAACATTTGAAAACGGATACACTCCATCCCAGAAACCATTTGTTTTTTATAACTCTTGTATTTTTTAGGACCTTGGAGGTACAGTAGGGTTGACATAGACATTTTTAAATTATAATCGCTACACAATACAATACCAATAAGTAAATATTCCACTTTATGTATTTAAGATTTAACAATTATTCATTTGCGTTAAGATTATACCGTAACGATTCATCATTTCCAAAAAGCTGTTAAGTATTCGTGTAAGCGCAATCATCCAACTGACTTTAATCTCTCGTTAGCTCAGATGCAAACAATGATGAATAACACAATGGCAGTTTGTAAAGAAAAACACCACAAAAACACAAAAACGGACAAATTCATTAATATCCTGATTGATTTCATGAGTCCACGCAAACAAAACACTAGACTTAAATATTCACCTCTTGCTTCATTCATCAAAGACCGAAAAACATTTATCCTTGATTTCTTCATTTATGGAAATGTATAGCTCGCAGCTAAAAACACATTCGGTCCATCAATCATAAACGCAAAGAAAGGACAACGACAACATAAATCATAAGTCCGATCATCATCAGTCGACAAAATATCACCATAACACCACCACTACACCGACCAACCATCATCATCATCCAACCAACCCAACCCCAAGGCAAAAGGAAGTCCTGATGCTTGCTACATAACAACAAAAAACGGAAAATCCCAAGAAACAAAAAATATACACACCAACAAAATCCTCCACCCCCAATCCTTCAAACGAAAGTGTTAACCAAGAAATGTGCAAAACCAACTCTATAAAGATGGAGGAGATAATTGTTTGCTTTTTTTTCGTACTAGTACAAGGACAGAAAATAAAAAAAAAACATCGCAAGGACTCTATATCCCAACTCGCAACTCCATATTCAAGGCATCTCTCGATTACATGTCCTGGCAACGGCAATGGGGGAACAAAGAATCAAGATATTCCCGAAAAGCAACATGTTCGCCGCCGCCTTAGTCCCTCTTTTTGCCTTTGCCAAGCAGCAGCAATAATGGGGAGACCTGGACCCACTACTGTGGTAGCGGAACGAGGACTGGGAGTTGTTTATATGCCATCATATGTGTCTTCTCTCGAAGTCCATACGGATTCTCACACATCACACATGTTTCTCTACACAAGATATAAAGGCTCTATGTACAACCCCCATTGGAGGGTGGTTGGTGGTTAAATGGGATTTATGTACTATCCACCGGCATATGTGCATCTTTAGGAGAGGGCTCCATTTTTGCAGAGCTTAAAAGACTCCATTTCGATTTTTCGATAGGGCAGCCAAAAGGATACGCCTCCACAACACAGCACACACACACAAGTAGATACAACATAAATAGGATATTCCTGTTTTGGGGGGGGTTGTTTTCGGTATTCGAACTTTCGACTTTTCGAATTACGAATTTGAGTGAGAACCGGAGTCAAGGAGCAGAAGCAGAAATCGGGTCTCTTTTTTTCTATTCTTTTGTAAAAATCCACCGCCGCACTGAGCCAAATCAGTTTTGGTAATAATTTCACATCTCAAGTGTGAATTTTATGGACGATTTTATGTTTTGGCCCTTAGAAGAGGCCGAAATGGCCGTCGCATCCTGCTGCAGGACAATGAAAAAGTTTAAGACTTTCCTCTAATAAATAAGTTCATCAAAGTGTCAGCTTTTTAACAAACTCATGCGGTTGACATGGCAGTCGTAAAATATTGTGGCAATCAGGCTTCAGTGCATCAATTGTTTTTATTAGGATTGTTAAAAGTTAAGAGTTCGATTGTCAACTGTCAACTACGTACTAGAAGTGGAAAGGTTTTATTCGGATGAATTTTATGAAGTTCCCTGTAATGAAACCGTGTGAAAATTGTGCAAAATTGGAAACTTAAAGAAAAAGGCCTCAACACCTTGTAAAAAAAGTTTTTATAAAAGCCAAGTTAGTAGGTCTAAAATAATTCATTTTTATTTTGTACACCTTTCTCACTTTTCGTTAAGAATTATAAAAAATCCTTGTCAATGAAGACACAAAGTTTCAAACTGTCCGATCCTCAGTAATTATGAATTAAATTCTTAGGGAATTAGTCCACATCAGGGGGAGTTTATTTCCACTTAATCAAAAATTGATTTTCCTGATTTTCAAATTGAGGAATGCCCCACCTTCAAGTCATCTGAAAAAATTATTATTTATGACTAATGAGGGGAGATCCTTTTTTGTCTCATACCTAAACCTTTCTTCGAAAAGTGAATTCAACCAAAAAAATTTTGTTTTAAACTATATTTGGCAGACATCTTTCATTTTAGAATATCTATCGATTCCATAAACAAGTGCAAAATTAAAGTTAAAAGAATTGGATTTGATGCTGATTAGTTTTTGATTTGTGAACAAGGAAGTCAAACCCGTAGTTTTAAATTTTCTATTTTGAAGTTGCTGGTATTGTCATATTTTTAAACCGAGATTTTGAACTACAATAAGTATTGGAAAAAGCAATCACAAAGGGAAAACTTCTGGAAGGTTCGGTCATGGTTTGGGATGGAATTTCCCTGAGTGAAAAAACCGAGCTGTGCATCGTGCAAGGATCGGTAAAGTTTAGCTACTATTTCAGCAACATACTCGAAGAATAAAGCGTTAAATTTGCACCATTTATTGGTAAAAACTTCTAACTGATGCAGGACTAGGCCAAATTTCGCCAGGTGCGTCATGAATTATGTATATTTGGAAGAAGAATGGGATAATTTGATGAATGATTAATACTCTAATGGTGAATTCCACGACAATTACAGATTTGATTTAAATTTCACGATTTTTCTCGTTGCATGGAAAACAGAGTTTTATTTTGTTTTTTTATTATTTTCTGTATGTCATTTATTTTATTATACACAGAATTGTCACCCACTTCTTTGTCTGAATGATTTGCAACAACATCTTACACAAAATCTTTGATGGAATGCCTTTCGTTTTTCTTTGACAAATTTTTAATTTTGAAAAATTTTCATTTTCGGATGATAATGAAATTGAATCGAGGTTCTCAAAAATTGATCTAGATTCAATCTGAGATCAAATCGAGATTGGTTTTTTGGTTTTATGTTACACACTGCAGAAATGTAAAGGATTTGAAAAATTACTGCTCTTGCTTCACAATGCCAGCAGATATGACGATATGACAAGATAGTCTTTAAGGATTTATAACAATGCAAGAGGTTGTAAAATAAAAATAAAAAAAATTAGGAGGAATCAGGTATTGAACTCAGACTTTTGGACCGGAGTAGCAGTCCCAAACACTAGCTAGAAAGCCCCGGTCAAAAAAAAAGAAGAAAGGTAGGTACTACAGATTCGCCTTTAAAAGACTTTACCGGCTAAAATTTAACTATCAAAATCAGCGTTTCTTCGGAAAATAGTGGAGGTTCCTATTTGGAAGTGCATGTTTAAGAAATGATTTAGGCAAGGAATTTGCGTTCTATTGTTTTTCGTAATGGCAATGACCCACAAATCTCTCATTTTACCAGTTTCGATTCTCCAAATATTTGATTAAACATTGAAATCACCATTATATTATCGCTTCTTATTTTATTTTTCAATTTTATATTTATAATCACATTCATCTGTTCGCATTTCTTGCATTGTTAGTTAATTTTCACCAGCTACATAAAGGCATTGGGTTAATCCGATTTGGCCGTTCATATCTTCTTTTTCACACATTTATGATTCACACCAATGATCCTGCCATAAGCTCACAAATGACTCCCAATAGGCACATTGTCACAAAGCTCATATTATTATCATTATTTATTGAACAATAAAACCTTTGCGGACAATTTAAATAAATAATATGTATCTTTGACAAGATGTCCTTCGGGCAGAAAGTGCGCAAACAACTCAATCACTATACAAAAGTGCCACGTGGCGCCCATTAATTTTTACCCAACACACACACGCCAGCTTCTGTTATCAGTTTCGTAAACACTACAAGATGGCGACACGTGTCACGACTCGGGTGGTCCGTCGTGGCGTCGTCGTCTATCCTCCCGCAAATTCTAATTCCAAACATCCGCCAACAAAAATCAAATAAAATCCTATTAATTGAATGATTATCCCATTGGGAGTGGTACACTTGATCTGGCATCCGATTCATATATGGGAACTAACTCCAACAAATCAGACAACAATCAGAAAGTCATTTATTTTTCCATCACATGAAGTATTGTGGAGCGGATTCTTTTTCACACGTCTCGCAGATGGGGATGGGGGATCAACTCGAACGGCAACGGCAATGGCGATTAATCAAAGTGTGTCCACAATTTGTGTCTTTGAATTTGCACCTCTTTGTGTATACAAGGAAAAGGAACCATAAGTAATTGAGTTCCGATTTTGATATCCTGTCAGGAAATTAATTGAATGGGATAAAGTGTCCTCTCGGGAGAGACATGTCGTTTGTTATCCGAGACGATATTGGTGGAGCTATAGCTTGAGCTAACAAAGTAATCAGAGAAAACTTCAAAAGACGGACTTTGTGTATAAATTTAGTAGATGGAAAGGGGTTGTGATTGCACAACATCATCCACCCTTTTGTGCACCACGTAAATATCCTGGGGTTATTTGAAAATGGGTTGCCTTTGAATTTTTTTTTTCTAGGCGACCATATGCCATGTGACTCATTCACGGGAAGAAGGAATGATGTCGCAATAGACCTTCAACCTGGATGAAAAATGGAAGTAGAAGAATAGAAGGATGCAATTTGTTGCGCATATGGTCAAAGTGTTTATTCAAATGAAAAGGATTCGGTTTCACATTTATTTGAATCCTGATTCTTGTTTTCACAATTTTTCTGTGTGAGAGGGATTGTGGGTAATTTGCAAGACAAGCCGTCTCTGTGGCAGTCGCCGCCGGCGGTTTTTCTTGAGGTTTTTCACTTGATTTTTCAAGTGTAAATTGGTTGATTTTGTTGTTTGTGTTAATGGAATATTTAAACAAGATCGTAATTGTAAAAAGTTTTTGTTTGTCAAAGCCTTTGAAGTAGCACACATATAATAGGAAACAGAGAAAGTTATGATTTCGAGCTTCTTTTTGAGACAATACACGGTTTTTATCTTTTCAATGGAAGCAAAATGAAAAAATATGTTGGCACATGTGACTTAATAAGTTGGTATTTTATTCATAAAAGTTGAAATTAGAATTTGTTGAGACGTTAAAGATTGGATGAAAGTTGAAATGGATTAAGAAGGAATGTCAAAGGGGAAGGGAGGATGGAAACATTGAGTCTGAAAGTCGTTCTGAGCATTCGTGCAGTGCGACTGGAAAAAAAGTTTTCGGTAGCCAACAGTGCACTTGAAGCGAGGCTTAATAGTGGACATTCCCTAAGGACGAGAATTACCGGGGAATAATTTTCATAGCGAAATGCAACTGACTTATTGCGGAAAAATTGTTTATTTCAAAAAAGTCTATAAGTGATAAAGTTAGAAATTGGTGTACAGAACACAGGGTGAAAAGTTTTTTTCAACTTATTATATTATGGCGGTTTGGTTGGGTATCGTTTTTTTTCTAAATTTTTATTCGACGATACTTTTAGGATAGGAACTTAATCAACAAAATCCGATACCGCTGCAGATTTACACTTTAAGAAATGGCAGAAGAAATTGAAAGTGAATATGAGAAGCTGATCGAAACAATAGACTAGATTAGATAGGAAAAAATTAAAAGAAGAGTAATTGGACAGTATATATGAAACGAACCCGGATGGAACGAAGTTCCTTTCGATTAATTTAGTGAAGGAATTGTAATAAAGTTTTATTTTTTTTAAGTTATAATAATATTTATTACTAGCCTTTACCCGCAGCTTCGCTCGCGTTTCAGATGATCAGGAAGTAGACTGTAGCTTGAGGAGTCGTCTATCGTAATCCAGCTTCTTCTTCTTTTATAGCTTTATAATTCCATACCTACATTAAACCGTGATAAAAAAAAACCTATGTGCAATTCCAGACTATAATCTATCTCTGTGCTAAATTTCATTCAGATGAGTTCAGCCATTCTGGTGTAATTTCAAAAATTAAAACAAATCTATCCCACGGGAATCATACATTTTACAGGGATAGAAAGTAGCCAATATGCTATTCCAGACTATAATCTATCTCTGTGCTAAATTTCATTTAGATCCATTCAGCCATTCTGGTGTGATTACAAAAATTAAAACAAATCTATCCCACGGGAACCATACATTTAACCGGGATAAAAAATAGCCTATCTGCTATCCCAGACTATAAGCTATCTCTGTGGCAAATTTTATCCAGATCCGTTTAGCCATTCTGGCGTTAGTTAGCAACAAACGTCCAAACATCCAAACATCGTAACTTTCACATTTATAATATTATATATAGTAGGATTTATTATGTACAAAAAACCTGTATATACTCAACAAAAATAATCGTCGCAACACCACACTGTTCAATGCGAAATATAAATGAAAATATCTGTCTTGCTTTCTACAGGGTGCGCCAGAGAAACTTACTTATTTGAAAGGTCAATAAAAAAAAAGTACTTCAGTTATTGTTTTAATTTTTTTTTTTTATTTGAGAATACAATATCCCAATTTTTTTTTTATGTAGTCTTAAAAATGACATCGGATAAATGGCGACCCCCATTGCGCATACACTGATGAAGTCTATTTTTGAAATTCGTATCCACTCTTCGCAGCATATCAATCGGTATGTTGGCAATGGCGTCGCGAATGTTGTTCTTGAGGTGTGCTATGGTCCGTGGTCGATCGACATAAACCAGGGATTTCAAATAACCCCATAAAAAGAAATCGCATGGAGTCAAATCTGGAGAGCGTGCGCGGAAGGCACGTTGCGTAGCAACAAGTGAGCCACCGTTAGAAAAGAAGCTCTCAACTGCGAAGGCCCGCTGCTCTCTAGACCAGAGCATGATGGCAACTGACTGGAGGGAGAAACAAACTTGGGAACTTCCCCCTCCAGATGCGCCCCCTCTTGCCCCTCTACCCGCCCAACTCACCGCGCGGGAATTTTTTCAAATAAGTAAGTTTCTCTGGCGCACCCTGTATAAGAGAGAGAGAGAGGGAGATAGAGAGAGAGAGGGAGATAGAGAGAGAGAGAGAGAGAGAGAGAGATAGATAGAGAGAGAGAGAGAGAGAGAGAGAGAGACAGACAGAGAAACATGCGCACGCCGCACAGCTTACAATAGCTTACTATAGCCAAAAGTGTCGTGACAACTTTTGGTCAGAATTTTTTCCGTCTAGCCCCCTTTCACAACGCGCGATAAGGAACTTCGTTCCAACAATATAGCAAAATAACAAAAAATCATCCCAACACAAATTAAATTAAAGAAAAAAAGGACTTCGATAACATTGAACGAACCCTTTCTTCGATGGATTAGAAACTACCTTCCCGACCGATCCATTCAAATTGTTGTAATCGGTTTCCATTCTTCTGTGCATTAAATAAATGCTGGAGTGCCACAAGGCTCCGTTCTATCTCCGATTTCCTTCCTCATATGTTTAAAAGATCTCTTTGTGCAATACTTCTAATCCACTAAACTGTTTTGCCGATGACAGAACTCTAAGCTGTTCTAGGTTTGTGTATTCCAAACCACCTTCTGTAGAAAGAAAATATATTTAAATACGACAAAAATACCGCAAAAGTATCCAAAGTTCCCAAGTCGTTGCATGAAATATTTTCCCCGTAACATCTGGCTGCTATCTACAAGGAACACCCGCCCAAAGTTTGACTAAGTCTCATACCTGTGTGGGTGCTACTATGCCATATTTCCGTCTACTAAAAAAGAATCCAGAAAAGAACCTTAACATTGATAAGTGGGAGAATCATAACAGAAAAATTTGTTTCACTTGAGCACCATAGTAATGTTCCTTGTCTCACTCTGTTTTATCGCTACTTCTATAAACAGTGCTCTAGTGAAATAGCCAGTTGAATTCCTTCGCTAAAAAAATTCCCCGTAAAACTAGCTCCACCAGGAATGCTTATCAATTTACCCTCGAGCACAATATCGGACGTACTGTCAAGAATAGAGACTCATTTTTTAGCCGAACGACAAGAATGTGGAACGCTCTGCTAAAATCAAATGTTCGCTCCTATTTCAATATACAGACATTCAAGAGCAATGTGAATCGATATTTTCTATCCAAACTAAACGCTCGTACCGTGGTAACTCATGTAAAGGGTATTAATTATCCATTGTGCATGTGAGGGCTTTTTATAGAAGAAAGCTTGTGTTGAAAGAATATTTGGATTTAAGAGATTATTTTGGTGGTTCTTTCTTCTCAAAAAGTCTGACATTTGCTTTTAAAGGTGACATGCCAATTAGGTTCTTACTTCTTAGTTTATTTCTGATCATAGTTTGAAAATTGCGGCCTGGTAAAATTATTTTGAGCAACGAAAGATACTTCTTGGAGCGTTTTGAAAACAAACGAAAACACACTATAAAGTTATAAAGATTCACTTCATGCTTCAACGAAAAAGATGTCACCCAGTACTTAAAGATTGAGATTTGTAAACCTTTAGATGTGATCCTTAAGAAACATAATCAAAAAGTCTAGGACTTATTTAAAGAAAATATAACTCCTATCTCGCGTACATGAATTATCACCATCACACTACAGCATACATACATAGGTACTTGTATAATTCTGTAATATTATCATTCCAACCAAGAAGTAACATCGACAAACAGATTTATGACTGTCTGTTTAATCACAGCAGGTTCTCCATTTATGGCTCACTTCTTCTCCACAACAATCTTGCTTCTGGTTCATTTAATTTCAAAATTTAAATTTGTTAGCATTGCTCTGCCATTCTAGGATTCATCATTGTTCACCACACAATGATGCTTTATTCTTTATTGTATACGTTTGTTATTCAACCAAGATCATGCCAAATGATTAAAACAAAAATAAAATATTTTAACTGCCAACCAAACCCACCACCACCCATTTGTCTCCGCTACATGATATTGTCTTCCTTTCCGGAAACGGTAACGGAGTGTAGTCGAAGTCATACCGTTTCATAATAAAAATCAGAGAGACATCACCAAGGAAATAGCACAACGAGAACGACAACGACAACGAAACACCCCTTCATTTATTGTGTATGTAGTTCCATTGCGATATGCCTCGAGGGGTTGAAATCGACACCCTTTGTTGTTGTTATTATTTCCGTCTTTTTTTTTTTAACAGGTCTCATACTACCCCCAAATATTTCCACTTCTATAACAAAACAACAACAACACAAAAAGTCAAATTCTAGCGGTTTTGATTGTCAACTCTTGGTAAATACGATTAGGGGTTGTAATTGATTTCGCTAAACGGTGGAGCAGCGTTTGCATGATAAATAATTGAATTCGAAGGAGTACTTATACTTTGCTGGGTTCGTTTCAAGGTAACACAGTTATAGGGGGGAGTTGATACTTATTTTATTGTTTCTTCCTTGCGCCACAGATAAGGAAGACGTCGTCGTCTTTTTTTTTTTTTTGTCTTCTTAGAAAATTTGGAGGGTGGAAAAAGAGTCTTCTTTTGAGGTGTCTTAACTATAATCATCTAAGGTACGGGTGTCATTAATTCTCTAATTGATCTTGATAACCGTGATGAGAAAATTCTTTTATTATTTTTCGACGTGGCTTAGAAGACACTAATTATTCTTGAAACATTACATTATTTGTATATCTTTTGTGCAAGGATTTTCAAATGATTTTAAATATTTTTCAAAATTTATAGCTGAAGGGAGAAGTTATCTAAATAATTATTAACTTATCTGAAGTTTTCTATTTTTTATTGTTTTGAACTTAATTAAATATTTTCTATCAAAAGGTATAAAGATTGACTCTGTAAGATTCTAGAAGGATGAAATCTTCAATAAACACCCCTCGAATGTCGAATGTAAGTTCTCTCAAAATTCCCCTGCATATTTGAGGACACTTGGCAAATCACTTTTCAGAAAAAAAACCCATAGAAAAGCGCTTGGTTCCAAATTTCTAAGATTTAATATAACTGATTATCTAACTTCATTTTACAAGAGCAAAATTGGTTATGCCGTTAAGGCTGTAACTACATTGATGTGGGCAGACAGACTGAATATACTTGGACCAACATGTATATGTACAGGCATCTATATCTAGGACACGAGTGTGATTACCAGAGCGGCAAAAAGCCAAGCAAACTACTATTTTACTTATGATATGTAGATACTTAGTCCTATACGTTAATGTACCCGTAGCCATGCTTCTATTTTGTATCCTCCTAACAGTTCAACAAAGTCAAAATACCTTTTAACCTTATTACTTTAATTTTTTTTCCTTTAACTTAGATACAATAAATAAAAATATGATTTACAGTTCCATATTTACTGTTCACGTCCAGCTCACACCCCACCACTTTCAGTTAAGGAAATACCAAATTATGAGATCGTTATCCTTGGAATATACTTTACTTTACTAACGTATAAAACCATCACAAGGCAACATCATATACCAAATAGCCAATTCACCCTATGCTTTTTATACAGAAGCCCGGGCACCCAATTCAATTTGGTTGACTTTTATGGAATTGACACTTTTCTTTCCAATTTCGATTAATAAATCTCTTCGACAGGAAAAGTGTACGAATTCGGTAAAATAAAAAAAAATGGAGCTCACTTTAGCTCGAGGGCAACAATATCAACTCTTATTGGTTGGGAACGAGAGAAAAGAAGAAAAACTCATCTGTTTCAGTATAATACATATAAAAAACAATTCTTCGATTTTCGATGGACCTCCGCAGGACATTATGAAACGGCAAGAAGAGGATAAATAAGTGAAATATAATGAGATATAAAAGTGAACCTTTCTTTCTTTGTATGGGAATATTTCGTTATCGACAAGGTAGTGTTTAACTACATATATGGATTGTGTATACTCTTGCTCGAAATCCACATTATTCAATTGCGAAAGGGGATAAGATTGGTAAAAGTATATCATAAATGCATTTCTGTGACAAAAATTATTATAGAAGAGCAAGACAAATGTGGGATGTGAACAAATGTTCTAGAAATGCTTGCTTGCTTTTGCCGTCTTTGATGGATTGCAAGATCTAAAAAAATTAAGGTTTATAATTTCTATTCTTTAAGTACTTCTCCTCAAGACACTGTATTAAAAATAGTTTCAGCTTAAGACTTCTTCAATACAAATATGACAATACGAAAGCTTCGAACCATACTCTAAAAGAGTATCCTTACACAAATACCTATACAATTCTTTTATGGAAACATAGTTATGAACTGATTTTGAGAAAAAATAAAAAAAATTCTATCTTACATGAAGCGTATGGTGTTATTTCCGTTTTTTTAAGATGAAACAACAATATTATTCCCAACTTTGCAAATTTTTAATTCAATAAGCCTTTTTGGGGCTCTCAGTTTTCAGATAGATGATTTGGAAAACTCAATTAATATTGACGATTGTGAATGGTTTTTCAATTGGCACGGGTAGATTGACGGCCTCTGTCGGCCATCTTGTTTTGGTGACATCTGTCAAATCTGTTGTGTATTATTCAGTTACTGATGCCAAATCAACAAAGCAAGACACAAGATTAAACAGTACGTCCAAATTGTAGAAGAAAGAAGGAGTTATCCGGACCACTCTCTTTTTCATTCAGGGTCAGTCGGTCATCATCACACGTTAAACGCTGTGGCCATACTTTATTTCAATAAAGAAAATATAAATAAAACATGTATAGCTAGTGTCTTTTTTTAAGTGGGTAACAAAATGGTTGTACTTTATTATCAAAATGGGTTTGGAAGAGGACGTTGTTGAGGCAGTTAACGTCAATGGCAAGTGCTACAGAACGATTATAACCAGTTTTTTTATGGCCCAAACGGAACCATATGAATAAGGATAAGGTTTTCTTTCGCAGAGGCGACGGACGTGAACTGGTCACCAAGATATGCGATTTGACCATGCTAGAATTTTTTTTTGAGGTTTTTCTGAAGTCGCAGGCCTAAGCTATTGAGCCACAATCGACCAATGCCTTTTTAAGGTGAACATAAAGAACATGTTTTTTAATACCTCACACACGCTTGTTTTATTGCATTTCTACATATACCCGCCTTTATTGAAAACCCCTTTAGAAGGGAATGCCTCTAGTGTCGCGAATTCTGCAGCATACTACAAAGCTGGAACAGGATCTGAATAGAAAGTTTATAACATAAATCCTTGCATTTTTATAATTTTCTTTTGAGATTAATTATAATTTATTTCGGGAAGAGAGTCAGGACTCAGGAGATAACGCTGCAATGGCTATTGATTTCGGTTTGTTTCATCGAAACATATCCTTATATTTATGTAGAAGCATTTTCAGAGAAAATCTTCGGCCCCAAAAATATTACATATTTATGTAGGTACATGAAACAACAACAATTTAATTTTATTTCGACGGCTTGGGGTGATTTTTCAAGCATTGGGGCGCTTTTTCATTTATAAGTTTGGGGTGATAGTTCATTACGAAAATTGGCCCAAACGAGTATATCATCATCCAATATTTTTTGATTGCGGGAAAATTGTTTGCACAGCCTGCCTCATTCTATTATCATAATCTGTATAAATACAGATGCCAGATCAAAAATGTTTTCTTTGACAAACTGCAAAACAGGGATATAGGATTGCTTTTTTTTCTCCTTCAAAATGAAAAAAAAATTGGAAATATTTAAAACTAAGAAAAAAAAATAATGTGCGATTATTAATTACAAAAATCGCGCGATACCAGAAAATTTTTGATGAACGCAGCATTCAAGATTATACCTCAGAGTTAAGCAGCTGTTAATCCTTTATTTGGAATATGGTATACTCTTATCAATATGTAATCGTATACGTTTTATTTGTACGATTATTAATTTAAAAAATCGCGCGATTTTAATTCAAATTAATAATCCTACAAGAAAATCGTGCTAATTTTTAATGAAATAATCGTACCTAAAGGGCATTTTTCATTTTCAATTTGAGAGCTTCTTATTCAACAATTCAAACAAAAGTTGGGGCTTTTTTCGTTTAGTTTGAGCCATATTTTTAATTGGTGCAGGGAATTTATTCCACGGGAATCTGCTCCACATGGGAATTTATTCCACTTTAAGTGGGAATGTGCTCCACTTTTTGAAGTGAAGTAAATGCTCACCCAGAGTGGGAATTTATTTAACTTTTCGGTGAGAAAGTGCTACACTTTTTAAAGTGAAGTTAAAAATATTTTGTCCTTATTCTCAAAAAATTTTAATATTACTCTCAAATCAATTTTGAAATAGGTACCTAATATCAAAATCTATAAGTCATAACCTTAACGAAAATAAAACCAGTTAAAAGGTTTCGAGAGCAATATTTAAATTGATTTGAGAACAATAATAAAATTTTTTGAGCATAGCTAAGGTAAGAATATTTTCAAAAATCGCGCGATTTTTGAAAATATTCTTACCTTAGCTATGCTCAAAAAATTTTATTATTGTTCTCAAATCAATTTAAATATTGCTCTCGAAACCTTTTAACTTTTATAGTTCGCGCTCTTCAATGTTATGCCCATATTGTAAAACAATTGTTCAGAGTTCACTGACAGTATTTTGGTAAAAATTGATCTAAGAGCAAAACGCTTAATTAATTAGTGTTAGAAATCTTTGTTTCAAAATAATTTAGTTTTAAAATTTTTTTTTTAATATTTGAATTTTGTTATTGTTATTGATTTATTCAAAAACAAATTATTTAATAAAATAAATAAAATATGGTATTTTTGTTCCTTAAATTAGATGCCTAAATTGAATTCGTTCTTCTGTGGGAAAAAAATCCACAAAATTTTAGGTTAAACAAATTCCCACTCTGGGTGGGCATTTACTTCACTTCAAAAAGTGGAGCACATTCCCACTAAAAGTGGAATAAATTCCTATGTGGAGCAGATTCCCGTGGAATAAATTCCCTGCACCTTTTTAATTTGGGTCATTTTTCATAGAGTAAAATCACTTCATTTTTTGGGGTTATTTTTCATAATTTCAGTTCTAAAAATATGGGGCCATTCTCCATTATGAAATCTGGCCCCAAAATTAGAAAAGCAAAATCGCCCCAATTCAACAAAATTTTATAGATTTTTGTTGTTTTTGTTTTTCATACAATTTTTGGGGACATTTTTTTATTTTTAGTTTGGGCAAATTTCATGTAGCCATTATTATGGGACATGTACTTTTTTAAATAAATGTCCTAAAAATTAAAAGTAAAAACACTTTCTTGGCAATATAATTTTTATTGAACAAAGTTTGACCCAACAACTCAGACCTACCTATTTTTTAATGTCGCTGTATCCTTTAAAATTCCCATCACCTTCAAATTTTTAGTTCAATTGTTATATACAAGCTCTATACAAAGTATTTTGAAAATAGAACATTATTCTGATCTTTCCATTCGATTGACCAACGTGAAATAAGAAGTGACGAATTCACCATCTTATTTCGACGATAGAAATACGAATGGCCATATTTTTAATCTCATTCAATGGCTGTCGATAAAAACGAATTGACACCATAAAACCATTCGTCCTCTTTTTCTGTTGTCGCCAGAAGCTAGTCTAGATAAAGTTTCATTCCATCCGTCAGAGCGCACAAAATAAAATGATGGAAAAAGCTATTTAACATCAAATAGGATTTTGGGCTCTTCACACCAACGAAACGAAACGAAACGAAAACTTTGAGAAACATCAAAAATAATGACTTCACGCATAAGGACTTTCTTCGTTTTTCTTCTGTGGATGGCATTTTTTTTTTTTTACTTATTTTGTTAGAAGAGAAAATGTGTTATTCCATGATGGGAAATATGCCAAGAGATGGAGTGTATGTACTTACAAAAAAAAAAATAATATCTAAATCCCCAGCACCACCACCCGCACCCGCACCCGCTTTCGAAAAAGAAAATCCCAATAAAAAGATGGCAGTGTCACACAGACATTTTCACACATAATAGGCACCCTCACCATTTTAAGGACGAGTGTGGCGAACTGATAAGCGAAAGTCCCCCAACATGTGTTCCCAAACAGTATGTGGATTGCGGGCGAGAATAGGTTCCCCATGCTTTGATTTTAACTTTAACACCGAGCCGAGAAGACGGAAGGGCCATTGCAAGGATCCTTGCTTGGCAAGATGGAACATAAAATATTTTTTCGTTAACACAAAGCCGATTTCGGAAAATATTGTTTCGTACACACTCGCACATGTGTTGTGGGTCTTATATGGTACATAGGTATGTGTACAAAAAAAAAATTATTATTATTTTATATTTTGTGAAGCCTGTCAAGCGGAATGTGGCAAAAAAAAGCTGTAAAAAAGGATAACAGCTTGAATTTCATTTCGGCTGCTGAGTGTCAACGGGTTAATAATTCCTTTGGTTCCATTTTTGTTCACACGACACTACTCCTCGTTGTTGACGGTTCAGCTGTAGATACAGTAAACAACAATCTGCTTTGGTTTTGACGCGTAAAAGCTCTCCACTCAGTTGAAAATATGTTATCCTTCGGAAAAGGATTTTTGAAGAAGTGAGAATTAGATGGAAGGCTGGAGTGATAATAGGTATAGTTTTGTGTTATTTGCATATGATGGAGGGATTGAGTGACAATGTTGGTTATGGAATTTTCAAGGTTTTTAATTAATATGGTGAATTTGGATAATTAAAAAGGATTATCCTTATGATTTATTTTTTGAATGGGGTTGAACCATCTGTATATTTCCCAGGTGGCAGGGACAAAACCATGTGGACATCATTTAGAAAGACAAAACTTAAAGTTGTGATTTTAGATGTAACAAGCTCAGACAGAAGGTTTTTTTAGTGGTATTTTATGTTTTAATTTTAGACCATAAAGTGTAAGTTCTAGCAAATAAAAAGATCCTAAAATTTCGGCAAATTAAAAGAGTCAAATATTTCTGTTGAAATTAACTGGAGAGCTTAGGGAGCAGGTTTGTTCAGGATGATGATTATTGGGCATGTGTTTTTAGCAGCATAAAATAATTTTTGCAATTGATGCACCCCACTTAGGGGCCAATTATAGCGATACGGAAAACCAAACCGAAAAAAATTTCAAATGGAAAATTTGATATGTTATGGTTCAATTTAAAACACAAATGCTATACTGATTGATGGCATTGGCATCCAACTCAGTGAATTTTTTTGCTAGTAAAATGTTTAATTGAACTATTACTTTTTATTAAAAATGTAATTGTTTATTTTTCTTTTATACGTATAACAGAAAAATAAATAAATACGTTTTTAACATTGGTTTTACTGATCGCTATAACTGGCCCCTTAATGTGCATGGACATCGACGAGGTTCTTATAATAGTGTTCTACATGGAATCAAAAAATTAAAAAACAAAAAATGGATGGAATATTGTTCGCAACCTTTATTTCTCACAACAGTTAAATTATATCATGTTAATTTGAAAGGACAAAAATATTAATTCAGGATATTTAGGTTACTCGTAGCTTTGTCATCGAAACTTTCGAAACCACCAGAGGGCTAAGACAAGGCGAAGCGACGGTGCAAAAGCAAGGACCCACTCCCAATCGGTTGAAGTCACTTGGAATACATCGACGAACTATATGTGCTGTACAGTACAGCGACATAAGCCTAGTCAGAAAAATACGAGTTCAACGACTAAGATGGCTGGGCCATGTAGAGCGAATGGACATCGAAGTTCCAGCTCGTAAAGTCTTCAACGCCAAACCAGAGGGTTTCTCCGATGAAGCGACCAGGTAGAGGGAGACCTCCGACAACTTGGAGTGCAAAATTAGAGACGGTACGGTAGGCTAGAACTCGAGCCGGCTGGAGGCGGAGGGGCATACTTACCTAGGCCTAGGAACACCACGCTCTAGTGGAGTCAACAGAAGTAAGTAAGTAAGAACATTGGGATTCATATAGCCTTTTGTCTGTTTCAATTTTATTCCTCTTTCAAATATGATAAAAGACTAATTTTACAATTATGTATGCTATTTTCAAAAACATTTTCGGAGGAAAAATGTCAATCACAAAAGGTATACTTTTGGTAACGTGGGAAAGAATTTTTACGTCACACACTGTGAACATTCAAAATCAGTTTTCCCGAACTAATATTCTTATAGCACATTTAATTAGAGGAGGAGAAATGTCCAGAAGCATCCCGAAGTCTTCTGATACAGTAACATTGGTACAAAAATGACACTTCTGACGAATCTGAGATGAATTTTCTATTCTTGATTTGAGGTTAGAATCCACTCGAAATATTCATAGGGGAGTGTCTATTCGCACGCAGCTTGGTCTAAAGTTTTGGAAGTTTTGAGACATGTGACATATTGTTGAATCCAAATCTGATGAAAAAGGCGTCGAAGCTTAGCAACGAAATTGAGAGAGCGGTATTGAATACGAGGGAGGAGTACAAATCCTTTTTTCACCGCGAATTGGGATGCGCACACCAGTGTGACATTGGCAAAACTTGGGAAACTGTTGCGTGCGAATAGACAATGGGCCCTATCGGCGATCTCCCAAGAAATTTTGTTTCCCAAGAAATATTTTGTTCCCAAGGAACATTCCCCGCGATCGTGAATCTCCCAGGGAATGAATTTCCAACGGAATTTCGAAGATAGTTTTCGAATTTGTTTTGTAGTGCTCTAATAAGCATTAAGTAAAAATTTCCCTGGATTATAAAAAAAATCCCATTTTCATTAATGTGTTAGAACAAAATATCCCACACAAATCCAGAACTTGCAAATCGAAATAATTGATTAAAAGTTCATACTTAAGGCAAGACCACATTAGGCGCAACTGCTCTTCAGCGAAACGACACATCAGAGTTGGGTATACGACCATTTCTACCTTTTAGTTTTACTGGATCGCAGTTTCGCTGCCCCTAAGTGCGATTTAACTCTTAAAATTCCAGACGAAGATTCAGTTGCAGTGAAGTTCCGCTGCAGTACAGCTCCGGCAAGTGCAGTCTTTGCTGTACAGCACAAAATATTAATAAAGTATAAGAAAAAAGCTTCGACATGCATGCTCTAGCTCCTGTCCGTAACAACTTTCTTGAAATCCAGAAAATATTACTATCAACGGAAGAATAAGCTTGATTTTAGAGGTTTTTGTCTAGATTACCAACAACAACAACAATTAAAATGGTGGAACGTAAAAAAAATTGTTGCTTCCCATGCTAATCTAGACAAAAACCTCTAAAATCAAGAGCTTAGTTTTCCGTCGATAGATGGCGCACTTCAAGTGGTAATATTATAGTTTATAATATATACAATGCCTTGTCGCTTCTCTTATATAAATCTAAACAGTCATCTTTTTAATCACCCACAATGTCATGTCAATTAGGTGTTTTTAATTATTTGATAAACTCCCTAAACCACCCTATCTAGTAACACTGTTTTGACAAATGAGAAATCTTCCAATTTCCATTGTTGTCTTTTTTGTATTTAGTATTTTGTTGTCCAACTCAAACAAAAATTATAAGAACAGTGTTATAAAGAAATAAATTAAAAAGTTTTTTCCATGCTGATATGCATTTATAATTGGTGGGCCTTGGCTATTTTCAATTCGGATTCTTTATTTTTAAAAAACTTTTGGATATTCTCTATTTATCGGGTTGAGGTAAATCCATTAGCTATATCGGTGGTTTTTCCATTATAACAACCAATAATTCAGATTGTTTTGGGTTTACTGAACTCGCCCTTGAATAAGAAAATGCAAATGAATGTTTTATAAATATAATTATCAAAATAAAAAAATAAACAAAAATGTTATTGCACTTACAATGTTTGTGTTTATTTTATCTCCCATCCATCTCCCTACAAAAATATATGGGAAACAAATCAAGCAAAATGACAGATGTTTTCCCATGGGAAATTCATTCACGATCGCTAAAATTCCGCACGGATTTTCGAACATTGTTCCCGATACCAATTTTCCGAATATGGGAAATGTTTCCCAAGGAATTTTATTCCCGATAGGGCCCAATGTGTCAAAATTAAACAGAAGCAATTTCAATTCAATTTCCATTGAATGCAAACAATGGAAAGTGTCATTTTACTTTAAGTATAATTTTTCCAACTTAAAAGCCGTCTATTGATTTAAAATAGTCCTTATTTTGACGAAAGTTTAACAGACGCAGGGCTGATTATTTCAATATACATACTTCTTTTTTAAGTAGCCAAAAAGTGATTCAAATTTAAAATCCACCCTAGGTCCAAAGTGCTGCCATACCTTAAATCTTTTTTTTAAAAAACGCTTGAAACAGTACCCAGCACAAAGAAAAACAACACTTAAAATCGGAATATCGTTATTTTTTTAAGCCAAACAGATGAACAAAAAACAATTATACTTTCTCTCTGCAAAAATAAAAAAGATACACAAACTACTCAACAACTCCAAAGTCCAGAACCAGATACCACATTCTCCGATGACGAAACGAACCATTAATCAAAAATGTCCGCGAGTTATCAGATTAATCCGGGATTTAAAAAATCCAACACAACAGTGTTATAACACTGCTCGGCATCGGGCAGCGGCATCGGAGCACATAACGTATAGTGGTGTGTGGTGGTGGATTCTTCTGGTGATCCTCTTAACGTGGTGTTTGGTGTAAAAGCGGACAACGACGACGATTTAGCCAACCATTGTCAACACAGTAAAAAGATAATAAATGTGGGAGTGGATGTGTGTGTATGTGTACTATATAAAAGATTGAATTCCAAATGAAAATCCTGTCGACGACGCCCTTGCCTCCTGGTTCTGATGATTCTGGCTGGTATCGCAGCATAACGCGAAACCGGGTGCTGGCTGCTATGTTGTTTGGTCGGCATCGGCACGATTGCAATTTCCCACAGATAGACACCAATCGCCATTGGAGACATAAGCCGATTTTCCGATTTGGGTCCTTCAGCTGGCAAAATGCTTTAACCACATCATCACCAACCTACCATACCAACGACAACGACGACAAAGAGTGTGCTTAAATGTGCAGGCGAACATCATCAACCAAACCAAACCCACAGCCATCTTATTTTAAGTAAGCCTGGGGAGTGGGAGTTAAAAAAGGCAGGAGCAGGCCGTAGTACAGGCAGGACTTTCGAAGACAAAATCTGGTATTACGGTGAAAATTCGGATTGTGTCCTTGCCAGGGGGTCACAAGTGCCATATAAATTCGACTTTGTGTAATTGTGAAATTTATTGTTTTTGTCGTGCATTGTTCCTTCATTTTGTTAGGATTGTGTTTTGTTCTTGTTCGTCCTGATAGGCTATTATCCTTTCCTTCTGTAGGCTGATTAAAATATTGTCTGTTAAGTGGTCGAAAATAATATAGATGGATAGAGTTTGTATAACGATGGAGATGAAGGAGTGCAAGCACCAAGGGACTTGGTCACAAGAGCTCTCCTCCTCCTTCCTCCTACTCCTACCAAAAATTACTTTTATAGAAATTATTTTGATCCTGTCAGTGTCCTCAATTTAATTAATATCCACAAATGCGGAAAATTTTAAGTACATTAAAAGAAAATAAACTTTCCACAGATGAAGTTAGGTTTAGGTACATAAACATGAGAGATACGGAAAAAAAAACACCAAGTTGTCCACAAGAGTGTCCTGTTTTTGTAGCTTAAAATTTATGTGACAAGAAAGAAGGTAGGTATATGAAGAAGAGGGAGTAGCTAGGTTTAAATGCAATCTGCGGAAAAGCCTTAATTCAATTTTACGCGATCGTGAACTCGTTAACACGATTTCTCTCGAATGCATTTCAACATTTTTTACCGCATGTTTCGTTTGCTTTTTTTATGACAAGACTTTCGACAGGGGTGTAAGTCCTTTTGCAACGAAGGGATGAAACAAATTTTTTTTTAGGAACAAATATAAACATCAACATATTTATACAGAAGGAAGCATCTTTAATGGGTGGATTGCCGGATTGTGGTTAAATGTTTTTTTTTATGGTTTATCTTTGAGGATGGATAATTTTTGTTTCCAAAACAATTGGACTAAGTCTATATGAAGGGCAACAAATGTTGGTGACACTTGATGAGCAAATAATTGGCGTAGAACAGCCGGGTTTTTTATGGGATTCTCAAGCTTATGTGATTATTTGTATCGAGTGTTGCAAACTGGATTTTATCACAGACAATCCAATTAGAATTTTGAATTTTTAATTGGAAAGTGGCCATCTATTGGAAGGCTGAACTGAATAATAAAAAGCAGGAGGGGAATTGAATTAACAAGACTTCTTAACAAGAGACAGGTGGCATTTGTTAGTTCTGCTTGGAAAATTTCTACCGGAAGCAAAAATTGACCCAATACTGGCTTGAGGTTATTTTTTTACGAGAGACTAGAGAAGGGATCAATTAATTTAAATATTTGGATAGGTAGTTTTCAGCAATTGAATAAATGAAGATCGTAGTGAATTCGGAACCCTTTTCCAGTGTGAAAAATATAGCTTTGGTAGTGGCATTTATCCAACAATTAACAAAAGTTTTTGATGATTTCAAGCATACTAACTTTCGCTGCATTGCCAAAAAAGGAGGTCAAGTTTTTGGAATTAATCTGCGTCCCATGATTTGGGGTCGTGAACACAACTAATTTTATTTTCTGAGAAAAGTTAGTAAAACAGTGGTCCCTCGATAATGTGAACTAATTAAAACAAGGCGTTTTCGGATTTTAGAGGTGTTCACATTAATGGAACATTTTCTTCGGTTCTTATTAAGAGTTTGAAAGAACTCGTATCCATTTATTACAAACAACATTACGGGTAAAACACAGTTTCAACATTTATTCAGAAAAAAAAACACATTACTTATGTAGGAGTACCTAATTACTACGCAAAAGAAATCATTAAAAAAAAATCTGTATCGACATAGTGAATAGCCTTATTCGATCTTACTATTGCAAAACTTCTAAATTTGTTTAGACGAATATCGTTTTCCTTTTTTTTATATTGCATGCAAAACTATCCAAGAGAAAAAAAAATATGTATGTGTAGGTAAGTATACAAAATTTCCTAAGGGATTCACATTTAAGAGTTCCAAAATTTCGGAAGTTCACATTATAGAGATGACAATGTTAAGTTTTGGCGATTCACATTTTGGAGAAATTCGCATTATCGGGGATTCACATTATCGAGAGACTACTGTAAAAAGAAACTTACCAAAACGTGAATTTTTACTTGCGTAAACAAAATCTTACAATCAAACATGACATTACGATGAAACAGAAGTCGAAAAAAGTGAGTCCGACTATTCTGTCCGTCTGTCTGTATAGGCGCTTTCAGTCAAACGACTGGACCGATTTGCTTCAAACTTGGTGCATACATAGTATTATTATGACGTCCTACAGAGGGGTTTTTGGAATAAGCGTTCTAGCTCTAAGACTAACGGTACCTGCCTTACGATTTTTAATGAAAAATTCATTTTTCTCAAAAACGGCTCCTACGATTTTGATAAAACTTTCTGAATGGTGTTTTTTATGCTTTGAATTGATTTTTCAGGAAAAGCCTTATAACGGTACCTCCCATAGGACCGGTTTTTTTAAGCAAATTTTCTCGTAAACCACTTGAAAGATTTCGGTGAAATATTTATTGTAGAAGCTCTTTTATACCTAGACGAAAAAATATTAATTTTTAAATTTTTCAAACAATTTTTTTTTTAGTTTTTAAAGAAAGGTATTTTTTTTTTAACTTTTGGTTTTTTTTTTCAAAAACTGTTTGAATGATTTTTGTTTTTTAATTTTATTTTTCTGATAACAACTACAAAGTGCTAGAAGTTGGCATACTCAAAAAAGAATTGGAATGTGTTTTCGAAAAACTTTAAAAAAATTAACATATTTTGAAAAAAACTGGTCAAACGATTTTGAATTTTTTTTTCTAAAATTCAAAAAAGTAAAAGAAATCAGATCTTACTTAATTTTTTCAAAAAAAAAAACGTTTTAAAATGTGATTTTTAAATGCAAAATAAAATTTCATGATTTTTTCCTTTAATTTTATTTTTTCAAAATCTGAATCCCCAACACCACTGTCACACATAAGAGAAAATTCGTGCGACCCAGTCATGGTTTTTAATTTTTTTTTTTTAATAATTAATAATAATTAACACGCATCCAAGGGGCTACGACTACCTAGTCTTTTTATGTTAAGTTTAAACAAAATACGAGCCTTTAGGGAACAGAGGAAGGTTTAAGTAGGAGATAACGACGAACATTTGTCTTATATAATATGACTTTACATTCAAATGGGAAGAACATTTTTTCATGTCCCTTCGATATTTGTAATAGTATGTAGAAAAACAAAATGTAGTATTTTTTTTTCTAAGCACCAAACAAAAGTTTCACATTCTTTTGGTTTCGGAGTCGAATCACCCAGATTCCTAAGTTATGTATTCTTCCAGAAGGAAGTTCTATAGCTATTCCTTTTGTTTTGTCAGCAATCGTTTGAAAACTAAAATGTAACTCCACATTTTTCTTTTCGAAATAACAGCCTAAAACATGGATGCCTCACCAACTAGGTACTTAGTGACAATTTTTTTGTTTAACTTTGAGGAAAGAATAATTTTAAGTTAATTTTGTATAAAGTTGGTCATCTAGATGCAGGTGGGAGGCAAATGTTAGGCATGATCTGATAAGTGAATGCCCCTTGACTTTACACCTATTGCCCATTTAATTTCGTTTGTAGTATTAAAAAATTAAGACTGACATTACGAATTCTGTGCTTTATGATTAGATTCGTTTAAACAACTCGTTCCTCGGCCGTTCAGATTTAAATCAACGCTATATTGAATCATAAATATTAAATTAAATTAAACTTACTTTGTCAGGCATAACTTGCTGTTTCTTTAACCATTAAAAACCAAGCTGACGAACTCATTTCATATAAGCATATTAAATTTAATCAAATCCCCTGTCCATTGCTTTCCTGGAACTAAATTTAAAAAATTGGGTTAAATCCGTTTCGAATTCTTTTGAAATTTCCTCAAATACCTATCGTTTCGTACCGCATGAAGTTGTCAGCTTCAAGCCGAAAAAATACCATCACTTTTCAATATGTTTCCAATTCATGCTAATTTATTTGTTTATTTCGATTCTTCGCACAAAAATTGTCTCGAAAAATATTCAAACGTTTAAGAATTACATATATATCCACGATTTGGTTCCGAATACCGTCAAAATCTTTCTTCGGGTTGTTTTCTTTTTTATCGACTATCTGTACATCCACCGCCGCTCACGCCGTACAAAAACGCAGTCTAATGACATGATGTTCGCCTCAATTAGTTCTCTTAAAAAAATTAAATTTAACGTTTTATTCAAAGTCCTTCTTTTCATCATCAAGTGTGAGTAAAAAATAGAAAAACAAATCATTTTCTTTTGTAAATCAAATTTATTGTAAAAAACAAACATTGGGCTCTGGAAGAACCCCAACAAACATATAATAATCTACGACTACGTCAATCATCGCTTGAATCCGAATCCGAAGGAAGTTCCAATTCCTGGATCAGTCTGATTTGTCGTTCTTCTTCTTCCGTGAGAGAACTTGCAGTCGTCTGAGCCCGATTCAATCCAGATACACCAGGATCATCATCATAGAGCTCTGTCTCGACACTTTCCAGTTCAGAAACACTTGGGACTTCAGATTCATCAATTGTTTCCTCTTCGTCAATATTCACTTCAGAATCTCCTGCCATTTCTAAATCCTCCTCCTCATGAACTTGCTGCTCTAAGAATCCACCTGTGATTCCGGTGTTCAAAAGAACTCTGTTTTCTATATAATCTTCTGTGTCTTCTGGGGCCACCATCTCTTCTTCCTCTTCATCTTCTCTTGTCTCATCCCCATCACCGAATCCATCTGGAATCTCTGAATCCTCAATCGTCTTCAAAGCAGGAATGTACATTTTAAACGAGAAATTTGACTTTGGAAACGATCCCGTGTTCAGAATCGTACAGCCATGCTGGGTAATACTGAAGGACTGGCAGATGTCTCCAATCACTACCAAGTCTGGCAGTGGATACATCCACATAGAAGTATCGTAGTCCCAGTATATTGGATTGATATACCGCCCGAACGACGTTAGATGTCCCTGACAGATGAGCGTTCGAGCAAAGTGATTGTCTATGTTCTTAGTGTCTGGAAAATGAATCGTATTTCGTGCCATCCGAGCCATTAAATCTAGACGAAAGACCAGAATCTGCTGGGTGCAGTACTGCAGCCGGCAGGGATTCGATACGAGTTTTGTGCGTGGCCAAGCTTTCAGCAAGTCCTTACAAAGCACTTCAGGAATGCTTTGGCGTGGGAAAATGTCCGAAGATACTGGGTCATTAGGATGTGGAACAATAATCAAATCAGTTTCTTTCTTGAGCTGGTCACATCCATTCGCAGCTTCGGCGAGCTTCTTGAACAGTGGAACGAGCTCGTAGTAATTATGGGTTGTTGTTGAGAAGGGTCCCATCAGCACAATGCACACGGGTGGGCATGAATCGTATCCAACAAAGAGCTTCCTAAGCTTTGCAATTACCTCTGGTATGTCCAGCTGCACATCGGCAAGAAAGACCATTGTCGCGTCTGCGTTTGATCTCTCGGCTTCTTGCAGGGCAACGGAATACTTTAGAAGCTTATCTGAAGGACCACCCCAACTATTAGCAGTACCGAAGAATGCTCGACTGCTCGAGGCTGGTTCGGCTGGAGGGAATCCTAGGCCATCAACTTTAAATATTCTGTTCTCATACGACCCTTCAGCTAAAACAAATGACCCCTCACAGAAGAACCCAGCATGATAGCGTGCAGAACTGAGATCTACCTGCACATAACCTGTAGGATCTTCAATGAACAACTTACCCTCCTCGATCTGGTTGAGTTGTCCCAATATCACAGCTTCTTTTACCTCAGTGGCAGCGAGGAGATTCTCAATGTTAAGTAGTTTAAATTTCTTGACCTCTTCACCACTGGATTTCTGGAGAATTGATGGTGAAAACAATTCATGGCGAATGGTCTTCTGGTAGAGCATGTAGTAGCGTTGGAGAAGGTATCCCACCTGCATCGACTCGTTGCCCAACACCGAACGGTGCTTCCTATCCAGTTCGAACTTCTTGCTCAGCATGTTGTAGGAAAAGCGAGGAATATCGAAGGCATCAATCACACTGAAGATAGTCTCATGTTCTTGCAATCCCACTCTATTTATCTCCACAATAGCTTTCTCAATTACAGCCCGATCAATGTTTGTTGAAGAGATTTTCAGATTTTGGATATTTTCAATTACTGTGGTGAGCCATTTTTCGTGCTCAGACGATTCGAAGGGGAGCAGTTGTTCGGCGAGGTAGGTTGAGTTTTCTGAACGGATTACATAGCCACTTAGTTTAAATGCTTGTGTAATTCTTTTTCTAAGTTTTTCCATGGTGTTTAGCTTTTTTAGGAGAGGTAATTAGTATTTTTAAAAACAATAAACAAACTGGTGCAATTTTTGCACATTTTGCATTTTAAAATCAAATGTCAAAACAAATATTGGCGCTCAAACGGAAGTGTTCGGAATATTACTAAGCAGTGTACATTAATGGTGAAGATTCTAGTGTAATGCCTTACAAAAATGTTGTACTATACTGTAAGGGCCATATTTATCGAACGATATCAAACCGCTCGTAACTTTAAGAGCCTCTTAACTTAAGTTCGAAAAGTGCTATTCATCGAACACTATTAACTCTAATTCGAATATTCGAAAAATGGCGGATTCCTTATTCCGGAACGCACCCAAAAGCTATTTCCAAACTATCCCACTCATTTTTCGAAATCAAATGTCAAAAAAAAAACAAAAAAAAAAACCAATGAGCCAGGCAAAAAGTTGAATTGTTATAAAATAAACCTACCTCTATTATTATTATAAATAATTCATTTTTTATTTAAAAAAAAAGTCGGTGTTCTAAAAGGAAACCAAATCATTACATTGTAATTTTTGTTTCATTTCAATTCTGCTGTTCTTTTAAGCTATACAAAGTTGGAAAGTTTGTAGAAAAAATGTCGGCTTCCAGAATTTTAGATGCACTAATGAAAGTGACAAAAATCCCAGTTCCGCGGAACAATAGTGTTCAATGTAAGTTCAAACATAAACAAAAGGAAAAAAGTTTCACCGGAAAATAACTCAAAAGTATGTTTGTACTTGAAAATGTGAATGCGGTCGTGTATGGACTTTGGCCGGAACAGATTTTATCGTGCACTTCACACTCTCGGCTGAACCCGATAAATTTCAACTCATTCGATATTGTTCTAGGTAAGTTTTATTTTTAAAAAATCATTGCTAGCCTCCAAATTATTAATAAACTCACATCCCTAGCCACAATAACCGACAAGAATACATGGACACTACAACAAAAGCCTGAATTTCAATAATTAGCTCTAAATGAAAGACTAAATAATAATCGTGGAGTACCTACTTTGAAATCTGCAGGCACTTTTGAAGAGTGCCAAAAAGAATGAACACTATGAAGAAATAGAGAATATCCGTCTGTAGAACTCCTTGAAGCAAAAGAGGTTTTCTCAAAACCACCCTACCATTTTAATTCACTCAGCTCCAAACATATCGTAAGTATTTTAAGCAGTTATTTGTTAATTTAACAAGTTTGTTTTAGAAATTGCTTGCATTGATGTACGGCTTACCTGGCGGTTTATTTAGAAGACACAGGATGGCTGAATTAGCTTTTATAATACACTACATGGACTTGGCAATTACCCGTGAAGGTGATGTGCACAACATGCCAATCGAGTCACTTCGGTATGCCTGTTATTTGAGGGGCTTGAATCCAAGATCCAAGTAATCTTAGTAAGGAAAAGATGATTTATATGGTTGGCCTCAAAATTTACTTCAACAAATGTATATTGATCTACACGACAATACATCGTCGATGATTTCTTTGAATTTTTTTTTTAAATAAAATATGTAATGCTCTTTTTTTTAGGTAAATAAAAATAAATCTGTTTAAACGTTTGAAGGTTTCAGTTTTTTAATTGTACAATAGATACATCAGATCCTCGTATATTTACAAAGTTAATTTCAATAGGCAATGTTGTAGACAATTTATTGTGTGAGGGGTAACAAAGCATTCAAAGAATTGTACGGGGAGAGTTTTAACTAACCGGGACAGCTGCTTTACTTTCACGTATATTATTTTTTTTGTCGGCTTATCATTTCGCCCATGATTCTGTTGCGTCTTTTCATTCGAAACGAAGCCAACTTTTGCTTCCTGCCAGTGTCCGCTCAACTAAAAAATCATATTAACGGAAAAAAGTTGCATTAAAAAGGAATTGAAGTTTTTTGTCTTCTTAAAACTTACTCAAGGACAGCTTTAAATACGTCCGAATCTTTAATGAAATAATTAGGAAAGTCTTGTACCAAAATCAATCGTTTATCAAACTTTCGAGCACTGGATTTGTAGCGCGATGATTGGAATAGAAAACCATTGAATAGTTCTAATTGACTTTGAGTATATGAACCTTCCTGGTCTCCAAGAGTGTTGTAATGTTATCCGAATCAATCAGATTAATGCATTCAACAAGTTGGCATTTCAGGAGTTTAGCCAGAATCTTTATTGTAGCTGTATTTCCAGAGCTAGCTGGTCCTGTTGTCAAGCATAACTGAGCTCGATACATGTTCGTATCAGGATCCAAGGTTTGGTAGCCAATTTTTTTTAAGGGTATCCATCCTCCAACCGTATCTTCGTAGTCATGATTCAGCCAATCGAATCATATTGCATTGGGACACGATATCAAAAACAACTTTAATATTAATTATTGAAGAAATCCCGCTTCCATTTTCACATATTTGAGTGAAAAAGTATTAAATTAAATTAAATTAAATTAATTCAATTCAATTCGCAAAACACCACTTTGTTTATTTTTGGTTGAAAATTTTAGTTGCAATTGCAAAGGTCGAGCTAATTTGCAAAATTTTGACAATTTTTTTCTTTTTCTTTGAATTCTAAATGTCAAATCGATAACATTTCTTCTTAAATGTCAAATTATAAAAAATCGTAGTCTATTCGTACTCAGCAACAAATTAATATTTAGTCTACTTTGCAAATTATAACAAATCTAAAAAGTTGTAAGGCATCAAAGTTGACATCTTTAAACTCGACTTGCGGCTAAACTAAGCGACCTAGCGACTTCAAAAATGCATATTCGTGGTCTAGGAAATACCACCTTTCAATTGATGTATCGCATTATATGAAACATCGACTTTTATTTTTAAACACGATTTGCGGCTAAACTAGACGTGCTAGAGGCATCAAAGTTGACATCTTAAAACTCGACTTGCGGCTAAACTAAGCGACCTAGCGACTTCAAAAATGCATATTCGTGATCTAGAAAATGCCAGTTCTAAAAAATCAAAAAAAAAGTTGGTAAAAAAAGTTTTTTTCTAAAACTTCCCAAAAAATACGGTACTTGAAATTTTTCAAACAAAATATTAAAAAACAGGTCAGTTCACTGACAGGGTTTCTTCACTGGCACAACGAGCAATTTCGTGTGGTGCCAGTGATGGGACAGGGTCAGTACACTGACGCTCTTGTCATAAAAGTGTGTCAGTGGTCCTATGGACTAGTGACTACTTATCATATAAAACTGGTTACACTGCTGCGTGCATATAGACTAATGATTTCGAATATTTTTCGAACATACCGCTCGTAACTTAGGAGTGGTCCTGACGCCTCATAACTTTTGCGAGCGCTCGTAAATCAGTACTAATAGTGCTTGATAAATAGACTTAAGAAGCTCTTAAGTTGAGAGCGATCGATAAATACGGGCCTAAATGTGTAAATCGGTTTTAGTTGTTGCGTACCAGAAGTAAAAACATTTTAGTATTATTTTTATACTACGTTTTCAATAGGGCCGGAAAAAAAGTAATTTGGAAATTCGCTAAAAAAGTTTTCTCATCTAGGTTTACACATTTGGTTTGACACCAAACTAACTTCCTTCTTTTTCTTTTTTACAATCTTTTCTTTCTTTCTTCTTGTGTTTTTTTCTACTACTGCCGTTGCCCGATTTAATTTCAAATTTTTTATTTTCTTTTTGTTTACTACTACTGCCTTTGCCTTGGATTTTATTTATAAATTGACATTTTATGAAATTAATTGCTTTTAATTTGTACTATGTTTTCAATAGTGCCAAAAAAAGGTAATTTGGAAATTTGCTAAAAAGTGTTTTCATCTATGTTTGCGCATACACCAAGTTATCTTCCTTCTTTTTCTTGTTAACAACCTTTTCTTTCTTCTTGCTTTGTTTAATTTACTACTGCAATTTATTTTATTTTAAAAATGTTATTTTGTTTTGTTTACTTGGAATTCATTTCCAATTTGGCATTTTAGAAAATATCTTTTCAATTATTTTCAATTTAGTTGCGTTTAATTTGTTTTCACATAATTTGCAACCTTAATTTCATACAAATCAAACAATTTTGAAATTTGATTTTGTATGGAAAATGAAGTGAAATTTGGGAATTTGCTACGAAATTACCTTTTTTGTCCTATGAGAACATAGTATTATCCAAAATCGAAAATGTGTTCTAATTTAATGCTAATGGAATACACGCTTAAACGCAACGTTTCAGTCAGTTTTGACACTACCTTGCTTCCGTCTGTTTCCGTCCATTAAGGTGCCTTTACATGAAGCTGCAAGCCCTGAGTTGCAAAAAAAGAGGATGCAAAATCAATAAATCATACTTGTGTGATAGAGAGGGAAAGCAAAAATGCAGACGGTCTTCATGGATGCAGATTATAGGAAAATTATAGATGCAGCTTGAAAATTATAGTGAAGATGAACATGTTCGTTTTCATCGTCTGCACTATGATTGTTGTTGTTGCGTTTTCGTCTGCATTTGCAACTCCATGTAAAGCCACCTTTATACCTAGTTCAGTTTTTTTTCGAGAAAAGTATCGCGGACGAATCACCAAGAAGTAATAATTGTACCTTTGCCGATAATGAAAAAATAAAATTGGCATCACTTAAATTTTTTGACGTTTAGCAGCTGCTTTGTTTTGACATTGACATATAAACGATGATGTTTCAAGTAGAATTTGCAATAATTATTTGTTTTAATTTGTGTTTTGTGCTTACCAATAATTCTAAAAAAATAAATCGACCGAATAATTAAATAATCTGGTTCAATCAATCGAACGAAAAGCTTCCAATCTTGTGTTCGCATTCTAGAAGAACTAGCTAAATCGAAATGCCTGAAGGCTATCCCCGTAATCGAATGTTCATTGGACTAGGCATCCTAGTGGTGTGTACAATAATTGTCATCATCTTTGAATCAAACATGGAAGTCCCTGGACATGATTTCCAGTCCCAAGTTATCATCGAAAACAATTCCACATGCTGGCTACGAGAAGAATACACAGTCATCGAAGAGTGTCATCCATGTACAGAGTTTGAAGTAGTCAGCAAAAGTCTGGGAGTCTGCATCAATACCCACTACAAAGAAGTCCTTAAATGTAAGAGCGGTGAAATAGTCACACGAAGCTGTGACAGTGTGGCAGAAATCGAACACAGAAACCTTGTTATCTTCACAGTCGTGTGTGGTGCAATAGGTTTCACAAGTTATTTGCTGGGCGAATGGAGGGAAAGGGTCCTCATCAGGCGAATACAACTTAAAATCGACCGACAATTACATCGACCATTATTGCGATAGGAACACCAGACATTACCGAGAGAGCTGTGAACATTTAAAATAGTGTTTTGTTGTAAGTAAAGGTTTGGTTAAGGAGTTCGTTCCGTCACTCATTCATTTGTTCATATTTTTCTAGATGAGTTTCAAAGAAATCAACAAAAGCACCGTGAGAATCTTAAGTCTTTTCTATTGTATAAAGTAAGAGAATAAAAAATAAAACAATTTACATATATTTAAGCCAAAAAGGAGCATTAGAATTTATTGTTTGACGAGAAAGGCCAATGAGTAGCGTGAAAGCTTTCAAATACCATTTCCCAAGCCGTTTCTGTTTTGTTGTCTCTTCTTTAACCGGACCAATAAACCTTACCCTTCCTTTCAGTTGAGAATCACATTGATTTTTATTAAAAATTAAGTCAGTTGAATTGGAAAGCCAGCTAGATTCATTCACAAAAA
The DNA here is from genome assembly GCA_916050605.2 of Platycheirus albimanus. Classification (NCBI taxonomy): domain Eukaryota; kingdom Metazoa; phylum Arthropoda; class Insecta; order Diptera; family Syrphidae; genus Platycheirus; species Platycheirus albimanus. The sequence goes on along the minus strand of OU696698.1, from coordinate 113,132,374 downwards.
ATTAGCGTTTGAGTTTCTGAAGCAATGTTTGACTCCACCACTTCAAGTTAACCAAAACACTGTTTCAATTTTAAATTTGTAAATAATTGTTTATTTAATTTTTAAAACAAAGCACAAAACATTACAATAATTTGTGATAAATAAAATACAAGAATACCTTTTAAACAAAAAATTCTAATCGGAATGTAAAAAAAGGTTTCGTAAATAATACAAAACAAAAAAGAATACTCGAAAAATGTTAACCAACATAAAACACAAAAGATAACTTCTTGTTGTGGTTGAACGGACGGAAAATAAGCCAACGGAAAATTATGTTTCGCTTCGCTTCGTTTCGGGAGCGCTGATTGTTTTAAATTTAATTTTCCTATTCTAACTAACGCATGTATATACCGAGTGTCACGACGAAAACGCCTGCGACGACGCTCGGTAAATTGATCTAAAGTCCACTTGTTTAGTGGTTTAGTTCGGGAATCAAGTCAGGTTCGGCGGTGGAGGCATTGCTGAGATTAGATGCCATTACTTCGGAAACGTTGATAGTTGCTGTTTTCAAAGAAGAGTCGGACAATGGTAGCGGTTTGGCTACACCGATGCGTACGGTTCCTTTGGGGGCTCCCTTCAGGGCTTGCACTGCCTGATCGAGGGAAGCGTTCTCCAAATTAATAGAGTTAACAAAAAGAAGCCGGTCACCAGGAATGAGACGTCCATCAATCTGTGCCACACCTCCGGGAACTAATGACCGGATAACAATCAAAGTATCGTTGGGATCGATAGGGTCTTGATAGTCCAGGATAGAGAAGCCCAGACCACGATCGCCCTTAACCAACTCAATGACTTGCGGCTCCGAACTCCACATTGCCAATCCAGTTAGTGGCTCTAGGGATCTAGATTTAAGTTTTGTGAAGGAATCATCAGGTCCATTGCCGACGGTGGCAAGACTTCCATCAGATTTTGCTTTAACCAGGCGATCTGTGGATGGAAGTAGATTTTCCAGATTGTTGCTCAGTTTCTTAAGGGTGTCATCGGAGAAGGGTATCAAAATGTTCTTTCCTCGGCCACATACCATACGAACATCTTGAGGAAGTTCTTTTAGAATAGCGACCACCTCAAGATGATTCATGCCAAGTAAACGTTCTCCATTAACCTCCAACAGTTCATCGCCAGACTTGAGCACTCCATTGATGCCTACTGGACCATCGCTGAGAATCGACCGAATGTAATGGTGTGGACGAACTTCACGGCCACCCTCCACGTCAACAGTTCCCTCCAATGATATGCCCAATCCTCCGGCAGCGAATTTCTTTATCTGAGCAACAATGACTTCAACATCCGGGCCAACAATCTTCTTCCATTTCCGTAGGATTTCTTGCTCAGCTTCAAGCGTTAGTTCGGGTTCGGTGAAATATTTGTGACGGGAAATGACGGTGGTGTTTTTAGCATGAAGAACATCAGATTTCTAAGGAAGATCAAGCATTTTTTAAAAATATTATTTTTTGTTATTACTTAAACTGAAGATAGAGTTTGGAAGAAATGTGGTTCAAAAAAATGGCCTGAGTAGGAGGAGAGACTAATTTGAGGGAGGAAAACGATGACTCAATCAAAATGGCACTAAGTTTATGTTGTTTGACTTATGATTTGTTTTTAGCTCTTCGAGATAAATGTGTCTACATTATGAGCTAGAGCTATGAGCGGTTAAGTAGGTACCTTTGTGTTAAAATAGAATATCAGCGTTTGATTGTCAAATTTTTTTATATCTCCGAGCCAGTTCATTGTTATCTTCCATGTGATCTGCAGGTATTCATAGTCGTCAAATTAAATGTTCTCATTTAAATCATAATTAGAGATCGGGGCATGGTTTTCAAAGCTACAATATTAATTTATTTTTATTTTGTTAATGATTTGCCACGTCATGTCATGAGAGAATGTATACATTCTAAGAAAACTGTTAGGAAATAAAAACAATTTTTGAAAGCAGGAAATTCAAGAAATAGTCAAAGAGACAGAAAGAGGGAGGGATAACAGAACGCTCATGCTAAATTGGAGACTATCAACCATACTTTAAAGTTAGAGTTCTACATTTAAACCAACTGGAAACAAAATAAGAAATCTTTGCCTATGAAACTATTAAGAAATGAGTTAACACAAGCGATGTTTTTAAGTTCAACTGGCTTAAGGGACGTGTAATATCAGAACAAGAGCTGCTGTCTATACATCGTACATCGGACGCGTTAATGACCATGAGCATTGACATTGTTTTCATAGTGACTATTGGCAGGTATAACTTCATGGAATTCTGTGATTTTTTTGACCTAGCTATGCTACGAATTCCTAAGAAAGTAAGGGTTCTACATTTAAGTAGGCGATTGAACAGAGTCAAAAAGTAAAGAGGAGGTTCTCGTTGTTCCAAAATCTCACGAAAATATGATGTAAACTATCTTTAGCATGAGTTCATGATGATTCAATATTTTTTACACGACAAAATAAAAGTAAAACACACTATCAAAGAGACATGAGATGGATCCTAACTTAGTACCGAAATGAGACGATAAGATGATTTTGGAAGCTATACACAACCACACAGAAACGACCACAACAGAGCCTGTTTCAAGTTAAACACACGCACAGAATTGTTTTTTTTTTATTATTGGAACATCGCCTTTCACCGAAGATGGATACTACTCAAAAATTCTTCCAAACAAATGTGATAAAGCCTTAAACAAATAAACAATCCGCGAAGTGATCCTAAAACAGCAATAAGTATAGAGTCAAATTACACTTTCAATTCAACTGAACTCAAAAGAACATGATGAGATGTTCTCGCAATGAAATTGAGGCACAAAAAGCAGGAAAAAGTCAAAATAGTCAAGAAAAAAGAGAATGAGGCGAAAAACAACAAAAAGTCAGATCAAAATAATGTAGGTACATCGAATGCTGGACTTACCTCATCCAATTCATCAACTTGGTTCTCTGGCAAATTAACAACTGGAACTTCGGTGGGAATAATTTGCATAGTATCCAAGGAATCACGAGCTGTCATTAGTTTCTTTCCACTGCCAAAGCTGCTTAATGTTAAAGATTCTTCGGTTTTCTTGACAGGCAACGGTAAAGGTAAAGGCAAAGGCATAGCCATAGGCAAAGGTGCATCTGGTAAATCTTCTGGCTGGTCTTCAGCAGGCGGTAGAGGAGGTGCCGGTTTGTTTGGTATTGATACGGTTCGTTGGGGTGTTGCAGGTAAGGTTCTCGATGGTGTCGAAGGAACGCTACTGGGTACCTGATCATTAGCAGCAATTGCTTGCTGTAATTGATCATACTTCGGACCACGAAGGTATCTTTCCAGTCGCAAGTTAACAACTTGTCCGCTTTTCTTTAACAATTCCACAGCCTGGTGGTTAGAAAAGCCTTGTAAACTCTGTCCATCTACTTCGATTATACGGTCATTCACTCGAATACGACCACTCATGTCAGCGGCACTGCCTGGTGAAACGCTTTTCACAAAAATTCCTGACAATTCTTCTTTTTCGCAGACATAACCTGCAATGGTGATGCCTAAGCCATTCGCATCTTTTGTCAGTTCCACTTGTAGTTTCTCGGTCTCAGGCAATTCCATGTCGTCCAAATCGATTGGTGTGGCCATTGGAGGACGTTTGGACATGTCCATCTCACTGCGATAGACAAATCGTTCATCTTCTGTTGTTGTTTGCGGGGTGGAAGCAGTTGAGCTCTCCCCAAATATCTCAGGGTATCCTGCGGCAATTAAAAAGCGCTCCAATTCAATTGGATCGACTAGAACTCTTGATGGGACAGTAGCACATCCCGGTTCGAGCTCGTATTTGGGCTGAACTTGCTCGATTGGTCGAGCTACAACCAAACGAACGTGAGTTCCGGACTGTCTCAGTACCGAAGCTACTTGCTCGGAGACCATATCATGTAAATTGACATCGCCGATTTGGAGAATGTGATCACCGCTTCGAAGGCGTCCATCTCGATCAGCAACTCCACCTGGGAGTATGGTCTTTACAATAACTCCTGAAGTCCGAGCACCGATTATACCAAACCCAAGGCCTGTGCCATCGTTGACTAGCTCGATTGCCTGAATCTGGGCGTAGTCAGAGCTAAATAGATCGATAGCGTGCTTCGAAGAGTCAGACACGACTGACTGAGGACGTTCTTCATCGGCACTGCGCGATAGATCAGTATAGCCACGCGTTTTTTTCATGAACGTTCCATGGTCCTCTGTAAGACTGTGTTCTGGAAGTAGAATAGTAAACAATAAGGATTTCAAAAAACAAGCTCTCTTCTTACCAGCTGAGCTCACAATCGGATAGTTATTACTTGTTGGACTACCAAGACTCCTGGGCGACATTTGAGCTGATGATACCCTCGGTGTCTCGTCACCAAAATCATAAACAACATCGCTAGGCACGCTGAGAACTAGATTGCCACTGACATCTATATCAAAGTCATTTGGCAACATAGAAGGATGTTGCACCAACTGAGTGTTCAACTCTGATAGCGAGTCCTGTACATGGACTATTGTTCTGAACACTGGATCTTGAAGAATGTCTAGAATCGTTTTAAGGCTTTCTGCAGTGTTCATCTGCAATTTAGGGTCATCGGATTCATCAATGCCCTGCTTTACAGCTTCAATTTGCTGTAAGGCACTTGATATGTCTGCACTAAGATGCATTTTTACCAAAAAACTAGTGCTCCGCCCCTTCTGTGTATTGTTTTGGGATGCGCTTCACTAATTCAATTAGCGATAAAATTTCTAAAAAGACTTTCCCAACCCAATTTGTTGTTTAAATTGATATGTTTTTGTATTCGGATGTTTTTTTCTTTGCTTTTAATTATTATTTCGATAAATTTACATTTTAATTGCGAAAAATGTAACAGGAAATAACTTTTTTCTTATTTTTCACAAAAAATTATTTCAGTTCTAAAATCTAATCAACTTGACTGACAAGGTTTTTTTTTTGACAAGTAATAAGTGACAAGAGTGTTTTTGGGTATTTTTCGACGTGTTCAGGAAACAAAGGTCTCCGAAAACTTTATTCTCTGAACATGATTTCTTAGTTCACATTTTCTACTTTGCAACCAAAAAACGAAGGCACAGTTTCTTTGGTTTCGCTTTAAAATTCTTGTGTTTCTTCAAAGCCAAATCCATTGAGAGAAAGGAAATAAAGAGGTAGATGGGTTTTCATTTACTAAGTTTGATTATTTGAAATAAAGTGCAATTACAAGATTGTCGCACATGACATTTCGTAGTTTTTTTTTGTTATCATTGTGTGTAGTCTTTTAACTTGAAATATACATAATTAAGTCTACTTCAAACAAAATATGATGACAAGTTCGTTAAATTTAAGAAATGAATCAGTCTTGAAGAATAAAGAATTTAAATTTAAAATGTATGTTTTAAGTTGCTTTCCACTCCAAATATCGTAGTTTTATTTGCAAATTGGATCGAATTGGACATTCTTTGTCATATACAATTCTATTGTCATTGTACATATAACTGCCCTCTATCTGTGAATGTTAAAACAATACAAACCACTTTACTGCGCAGGACCAACAATAATTTTTGCAGATACAAAATCAATATTTTCATATTGCAATTTTACAAGTGGGCGGATGTTTGTAAACAATTATTTTGTTTGAAAAAGCATTTGTTTTTGGAAAAAGTGATATTTTGGAACTCTTAAAATAAGTTAATTAAATAATGGTCATTCAAAGAAATTGGAAAATACAAACTGAAAACGGAAAAACTACTAGTATTCTGCAAATGAGTGCAACATCCTCATCTGAAGACTCAAATGGATCGAATCAAACAAATAACTCAGTAGCAACTTCGAATACAAATAATTCGTCATTAAAAATGGACCAAGTTGTAAGTGTTTACCCATTAAATGTTAATTATAAATCCATTCGGTAATCCTTAAATTAAATTGGGCGCCATTTATGGTTTTATTATGGAAACTTCTGGAATAATTTCCTTGTGTTGGCAGTTTTGAAATATATAATTTGTACTTCCAGAGACACATATAAAAAATTCTGTTCTTCTGTTAAGCAGGCATTACCTTTGTTAAATATTTCCTTCTTGCAATTATAGAAGTACGTGACAACTCCACAAATGGCAGAAAACGTTCTTGGTAGATTAAAACAACGTCTAGGAAGCCATGTCAGTGGTCGTAAATCATCTTCAGATGCTGCTATGCGGTCATTAGAACTTTTGCGTATTACCATCCAGATTGCTTTTGACAAGGAAGTTGATACAGTAGCCAAAAAGTTCATAGAGGTACGTACATAATATATCCGGACATAAAAACTAGTCCTTGAAAAAACAAAACTTTTTTTTAAGTTATACTTCAAGCCAGCATTCAAGAACATCAAAGAAAACCTAGGGGATCATATTGTCACAGATGAAATGGTAAGTGATAAGTAAAGATTCATCACCAAAAATATTAAGTTCTTGTCTGTTTCAGTCACAAAAAATGATTTGCGCACTTTTGGAAAACTCAAAGGCTCAGTATAATCTGCACCGCAACAAACCCACACCTGTAGTGCCGATTCAAACTCCCTTAATAGCAGTAGCATCTTCATCAGATCAAAATAATATCAAGCCAGAATCTTCAACCCAAACTAACTTAGCTATCAAAAGATCTGCACCTAAGACATCAACAGCAGAACCACCAGCTTTAACTCCAAAAAAACCCGCATTGATTGTTTCCCAGCAGCAGCCATCTCAGCCAAGTAGTCTACAACCACAAACACAACAACAGCCAAATCGACCACCAAATGTTGTGCCACCACCGAGAAGGCAAATATTTTGGAACACTGCAGCCATATCAACGGAAACAAATTTTGTACTTGATGTTCAGGCTAACCAAGCCTTTGGCTTTGGGACAGACGGTAAAGAACGTCTAGCTAGCAAACATCCCGAACTCATTCGATATCTTCCTGATGGACAAGACCGTGATTGGTTGGTGGAGCAGAAGATTATTCCATCCCAAAATCGAAATTCTCGATTCTTATTTTTAATTTACGATGAAGTCAAAACTCTTGGCCAAACCGATCTCTATAAGAACCGTGATAATTTGAATCTTTCCATATTGCATATCTTTAAAATTCCCAATTTCATAATTCAAAAAATGAAGCTATTCTTTATTGATCTGAACATCAAGAGTCGAGGATTGATAACAAACTCATATTCAAATATTGCAAATAGTAGTCATCTTAGAAATGCTCTGCTCCAAGGCAGTAGCCAAGCCGTGACTTCAGGAACTGTATCAGCAACGACCACTTCCGTAGCTAGTAGCTCTTTAAACAGTGTATCAACTTCAACTGATACTGTGACCAGCCCCCCGAAGACAAAGAGCTCGTTAAGCTCGTCACATGCCACTCTGACAGCTTTACTTACCAATAATAATGGTGGTAATGGAAGTTCAAAAATGCCAATAGCCAATGAAAAAAGATCAAATGACAGCAGCCAAAGCGTAGTCAATCCGGATGGAGCTGTCAAAACTGATATGACCAAAAAAGAGTTATAAAGCTCTAAAAATAATTTGAATTTTAAGTGTCGTGTCTGAAGACCACGCATTCGTAGATAGTTCTCTTGTTGCTAAAATGTATCGACTATAATAGTTAAATGTTTTGTAAGTGTTTTTATCCTCTTCCCTAAAAACTTATTTGGAAAATCGAAAACTATTCTTAAGAATTTATTCGAAATCTGTTGAGCATTAAGAAAATTGTTTTAAATTAAAATAAACTAGAAAAAAAAACTTAACATAAGCTGTTTTTATATTTACGCACAAAAGTAGTTCACAATAGCAAATCATATCTTGTTGAAGCATAATTAAAATCTGTATACTTCACAAATGTCAAAGTAGGAACGGCATTTTTGTTATATTAACGGATTCCCTGCTTCGTGTCACGTCTAGACGAATCACGCACGAACATCTGCAGAGCTGTAGCTTTCTAAAAAGGTGTTGAAGATTCTTCTCAGCACTTTACAATAGAGGCAATATTTCTTAAAAGTTTTTATGAACTGTTAGTACAAGGACACTGAATTTCTTATAGAGCCTAATCGTAATGCAGTGCACATATCCTTCAAAAATTAAAAAAACAAATTTGTATGGCGTACCTATACAGTGAACAATTATTTTTGAATTCACTAAAAAAAAATCATGTGGTATTTCATCAATCAAAAAGAAAGAATTTATTAGATTGCATTAAATATTTATTTTATTTACATATATATTTATGTATAAGAATTTTTCTGAGGGAATTACATTATTCATATGAACTCTTAAACTAGGAAATGCACATTCATCTGAACAACTTTAATCTAACATTGTTTTATTTAATAATTTCCAATAAAAATTTAATGTTCTTAATTATTTTCGTGAGAACATATTGGGCCCACATGAAACCTGCCATTTTTTTACAATATTTTTTAATCGTTCTCTTATGAAATTCAAAACTAGACTATTTTTCCTTAACTGTTTATCAATCAACAGTAAACAATAAAAAAAAAAAAACTCAATAAAAAAATGTTACAAAATTATTTTTTTTTTCTAATAGAAATGAATAACAGAATTTTAAAAATGTTAACTTATAAGGCACTGGTATTATAAAAGTATAATTTTTTAAACCAACTTTATATCAGATCCAAAAGTTTCAAATTAATGAAGAAAACAAAAAACAATGTATGTATATTTTAAATTAAATTATTTTATGACTTTGACACACCACGAAAAATCTCTTGTCTATTAAAACGTTCCATTTTCTCTGTTTCTAAGCTTTAACCTATTGATACAAAATTTTAGATACACAAATACAGGGTAGGCCTTCGGGATGTTTTCTTGTTAAAAAAAATAAACACAATTTTACAAAATTGCGGCCCAACCTGTAAAAATTTACTCGTATGCATGACTTGAGTTTTGATTTATTAAGAGCATGGTATTGAGTTTTCAAAATGTTTCTCAGTTATCTTTTCTTATCAACCAAATGGCACAGTAATTAATTGTTCTATTTAAATGTATGCTATATTTTAAATCTTAACATTATTTCCTTGGAATATATAAATACTACTTTTAAACTACACAGTATCTTTGATTATTAAATATTTTGATTTCATATGATTTACTATCATTTGCGAATGTATATAGCAAATAATGTTCTTGTACTTTTACTTATTTAAAATGTTCAAATTTGTTTTTTGGTGCAGTTATTTCGAAAGACTAGAATTAAGTTTTGGAGATATGGTTTCTTTAACAAAAAAAGAAAAAGAAAAAAAACGATACATTCAAATGAATATCGAGGAAGACAACTTTTAATATTTTTAGTTGTTTATTGCCAATAAAATCAAGAAAGTTAAAAATTTGGCTCGGGGTTTTTGGGATTTTTGTTTTTTTGTAATAATAAATTAATTACTTAATTATTCAATTGAACTTTAGACTTTAGAAAAGAAGTTTTATTATTATTTGTGCATTAAAAACGAAAGTGAAATGTGTTTTTAAAGCAAACATTGTGTTTGTGTGCTCTGCAATTTATTTATAAACATACAACTGCTTGTTTTTCACTGTATAAACATTTTTATTAATATAAATATAATTTAATGTTAATCTTGTCCAAAAAAGGCACATACCAAGAGCTATAAAAAATTTTATTTTATATTTATTATTTATTTAACAATTATTTCTTAATACAAAAAAAGTAAATACAAAACATCTTTTTTTTTCATTTTAATATTTGGCATCACTGCTCACATTGCAAATTTTGATTTTACTTGGACTTTCATTTCGATGCTGAACTTTCTGAAAAATTTGGATCATTTACATTTAAACTTAATATCCATTACATCGAATTCCATTTAAATATTTCTTATCTCCTAGAGAGCTTTTGTACATAGGTTGTAGGGATGCACTTATTTGTACATCGTATTGTGATCCATCAACTGAATTTTCTATCTCCCAGGGTTGTGGACTTAAAGTATCGGCCTCGGATTCATAGTCATAAGGGCTTGAAGGAATATCGAGAAATGTTTCGAAAAAGCGTCCAATCTCTGTTGATCCAAATGCCTGTTGGAATCCTGGCAAAGGCTTGATATTCTGCAGAAATATGTTAGATTTAGTATATTTTTACTAAACAAATCAATTTCAAAGATCCTACCCGAATTTCTTCGCGAATTTCGTCAGCTTCCAACGATTTTCGTTTGGACTTTTTGTTTGGAATAAGATCACACTCGACGACACGATTCTTTTTTTCCTCAAATAATGGACTTTGTATGCATTCCGGGGAGTAGATACGTTTTTTTCTTGGATTCGGACTGAATAATTTTGGACTGTTCGAAGGTGTTTCATTTGTGTCGCAGAGACTTGGTGACCATTTCTTTTGCGCATACTGATAACGATGTGGTGATTGGAAGCTGGGCGAGGGATGATTGCTGGAGATAAATGGAGTTCCACATCGTTCAGGTGTAGAAAGCTAAAAAAGGTTTTCAAAATAGTTCAAGGGATTAATAGATGAAAGGAAACAAAAACGCAGTAGAAATAACAATTGTTTGGCTCTACAATACATTTAAGTTGACTGATTTAATTTAAGGTAACTGGAATGACCATGTAATGGGCTATAACTTTCAAGTGACATTATAACAGTGAGTCGGGCTGCCAATCCGAAGGTTCCATGGTTACAATTAAGTTTTTTTTTTCCGAGGAACTGCTTCTTGTGAGGAAGTAAAACATCCCCCAAGAGTAAATCTTGTCATGAAAAAGTGCATCTCTGATAGACCTTCGGATTTGGATAGATCTCTTTCATTCTTGCATTATATCACGCACACACAGGACTATTTAAGGGTCTAAATAACCAGCCACAGCAAAAGCTATTGTGTCAAAAAGTATTTATTTGTTTTTTTTTTTTTTTAAATTCCATAATAGAGCAAAGACAACATTATAAAGGTTACTCTAAAATAAGGATCTCTAAAATCATTATTTGTAAGATATTACGCCCTTAGTTTTTGATTTATCTCAAATAACGAAGTTACATTTAAAAATTCTCGTATCCAAAAGCTTTACACAATACACCTAAGAAACTGTAGGCTGAAAATCAATAAGCGAAACCAAACCTATCGTTTTTTGCTCGTCGTACTATAGCAAAAAATACTTTATGGCCTGCGTTGTTCTTATAGAACAAAAATGATCGACCGGCATCTGCATTTAAAAGCTCACAATACCGTTATGTTATCATGCCCATTGCCTGCCTGCATAGAGAACACACATATTTCAAAACCCCAGCGAAGAAAAAAAAAATGCCGGTCGATGAATGTGTCGTAGATGTGTGCGGGAGTAAATCTGATATCGTCTCGACTGTCCTAGATTTTCAGGGCACATGCGTTATATTTTTCTCTTCGATATTTATGTATTCGATAAATCTTGTCACCCTTGGTTATAGAGGGTAGTATAGTTTGAAGAAGCGAATTCGAATAGCTCTGGTAAAAGAATGGCAATACACCCGTCAAATGGGGGTGTTGTTGGTAGGTATATGTAGGTACTCCATGGATGAATAAAAGCGAACCAAAATTGGTATTACACTCATTTTTTAAGTGCACGCGCTGGTTACAAAAAGCTTTTATATTTGAAGTGTTAAATTTTCTTGAGCCTATTTTCAACATCAAGGATAAGAACATAAATTATTTTACACAAAATCTAAAAATATTTTAAGTTTGTCCATAATACACAACATTTCAATAAGAGGCTAAGGTTAAACTCTTCTAATCTAGTATCTCAGCTTTACGATTAACTTTAGGCAACATTCAAATCTTTTCTGGATGTTAATATATTTTATTTTAGTTTAACATTTTACTTCAGGTTAATCAATTGGTTAATAAAAGAATCTATAAAAAACCTCATGATTAAGGGAAGTAGTCGCTTAAAATGCTTGTAGTTCATACAGTTTATAACAAACAGCCTGAATTCAGAAGACACAATTTCCCCAGTGCCGTTTTATGCCTTGTAGTGCTTATACAGCTAAAACCACTGAACTGATATTATTTAAACTTGATACCAACTGACTTAAGGGTATTGCCAGCTAGTGGAATAGAAATGTTTTTTCGAGTTTAGCTAGTTTAGCTTGTAAAACAAACTTTGTATTCCTCAAAAATGACACTTATTTAATTAAATTGAATCAATGCAAATATTGCAATTTTGTTGAAATCACCTTCATACGAATACATACATTATTATTCCTTTTCATGGAACAAAACATATTTCAACGATGAAGCAGAAATCCGACTGACAAAATTTAATCAAAATGAATGAGTTGTACTAAAATTTTATAGCTATCCAAAAATCACCAAAAAGCTAAAGCGTAAGCTAAATATCACCTATTTCTCAATCCTTTGTGCCAAAAAAAAATCTTTCCTATCTTTCTATTCCATCTAACTAATGCCGTGCAGTTTGCATTCGAAAACCGTGGGTCATATAGTTAAAATTATAAAATTATAAAAACAAAGGACAAATAATAAGACTAAATCTTCCAGTAGTTGGAGGCAGTATGTGGAGCTGAAAGTCAAGTTATTTGTGAAAAATTGGGCATATTTAAATCCACAAATTAAGCATTTTATGAATATAATAAATATAATATAAGATTTAGTTAAAATTAATGAAACCATTAGGGAGAACGGGACACCATTTAGAGACAACTCCTGCAAAACCATAATAGAATTTCGATCCAGCTCCAAAAATGAAAACTATTACCAAAAGCTTGAATTGCTTGAAACATAGTTCGTTCTTTTGAATAAAACTTGGCAACCATGACACAAACGAATTCGTCTAACTTTCGAACCCAATTATATTATTTTCTTCTCTGAAATTCAACTAATGGAAACTATATAAAAGAAAAAGAGCCCAAACCAAAAGGACATTTTTATTTGCAAACTGTTTAACTGGACAAATGGTGACAACATAAGTTGGCATGATAGTTTCCCCCATTAACCAATATCCTGCAACAACCTGAAGCAAGAGTAAATTCAATTTTGTTCTTTACCTTAATGAAACCATGTACAATAATATTTATGGGGTAGTCAAAAGTTTGAAGGACAGAAGCTTTTAGTTAATTTAGAGTGAAAATGTTTTTAGGTAACTAGCCACAGGAATGACCATTGAGGACATTTAATATTATTTATAGTATTTATGATAAGTTAAGCTGTGGACGAAAACTAAGAGGAAAAGCAATTGCTGTATAAGTACACTTTGAGGTTGAATAGAGGTCAGGTTTGCACAACTGGGGCTTTTATAAACTGAAATTCAGTGAAAGAGTACTTACCAAAGGAGTTGGACAGTCTATTCTTTGACTGGAAGCACAATGTTTTTCACTCAATGCTTGTTCACTTTCACGATGAGGAGATGATGATGAATTGATGGTTGACGGATTAGGACTAAATTGTTGATCTGAAAGTAATAACAGAGAAAGAAAAAAGGCATTAAATCAAAAGGTCATAAAATATAGTGACTTAAATATTTAAAATTATTGCATATATTTATTATATACTGACTATGCAAACTTTTGAACACTTATTAAACATTTTCTTGCAATATATGCCTTTTCTTTATTTTAATGGAAGAAAAATTTCTTTAGGAAATCTAAGGATGGATGTTATACATGCATGTATTATAGTTTGAATTGATAGCTTTTGCAGGCTGCAATATAAAAGTGGCGCGAATGAAAACATTTAAGGATATACCAGTCACATTTTTCACTTCAACTCTTCAACCAGATTACTGAAGTATGTACATAAAACAAAAAAGTCTAGAGACAAATGCAACGTCGCCGTCGGTCGCCTGATTGCAAGTATTCTACAGAGCTTAAAAAAATACAAAGGACTTTTAATGACGAAGGTGTTATAGTAAATATTCGGTAAGTAAGACAGGAAGAACAGGATTCTATTTCATGTTCCAAGTCATACGAGGAAAATAGATAAGGATTACATATAAAGAGCCACTGATGAACGCTAGAGAGAATTATTAAGTTAAAATAACCTTTTTTGCAATTCAAAAAGTTTTTCAGAACATAAATATTGATCTCGTTGAAGCACATTGCCTAAGGAAAAATATAAATCCATATATCTGATACTAAGAGCCTGCTGGAATAACATAATCTTTCTTCCTTAACTAGCATTGAAACACATTCAGATTTCTGAATTTAATGGAGGGCATCATGTCGCAATATTGTTAGCATGCATTTTTTTACAAATTACTAATTCCATGACTAAGAATTGTTAAATTAAAGGATCCAGGAATCGCAGGTCCTTAGGTGAACATTATAATTTGTTTTAAATTTGAATCAGTAAATGAAATACAATTAAATTAAATCTTTCTTCAAATTTAATATTCAGTCATATGTTCATATACATAATTGAAATTTAAATAAAAATATTTGCAAATCCTTTTATTAAATTTTTTCCCTTTCTTACTCGATTTAGTTTTTATAGGAAAAACGTGTGAATATGCTTTGCATTCCATCAGGAACCAATTACTCATAAAAGTTCGTTATCAGTTGGCAATTAACTCTGCAAAACAAAAAGCTTATTATTTTTCACGCACGCACACACACTCAATATGTACTTGCTTTCTTTCCACCCTATATGAGAATCCTAAGGGTTAAATTGGCAAAGAGGGAGTTTATTATATCCTGTACTATCTCTCGCATTCTCATCTAATGGAGAGAAGACAGAGACACCATTTATATAAATACGACATAGAATGGAAATGCACATTCACTTTTCATATTCAAAGCTCATCATCACAGAAAACATCATGCAAAAAAAAGGAACTAAGTTGAATGAGTATCAAATTAACCCCTAAATACTCTCTTCTTCACAATTTTTTTTTTTTTATTATTTTTCTTTCAAACATAATACGAAGGTTGACCCCAAAGCCTCCCACTCACGACATTTTTGTATAGAAACATGCTACAAATAATAAATGAAGGAAACAGAAGAGCGGTAAAAAGCGAAGAACTACCCCAAAGCCCAAACGACCGACGACGCAACTTGTTGAATGCCCATCGCGCAATCAGCCATTCAACCTACCCATACACAGAAAAATAATAACACTACACCACACCAAAAGCAATGGAATGTCTTGGAAAAGTTTTCCATGCAAAACAATTTATTTTGTTGGAGGGACAGGCCGCGGCCGGGCCGGCTCTTCCGTCTCCATGTTCACCCTTCCGTTTTGGACTTTAAGGATAAGAAAGCTTATTTCCATATTCGCAACATATTTTGTTTTGTTGACGTGAGTTTGAGTTTGTTGGTAGGTTTGTTTCGTTTCGTTTTTTATTTCACTCTCATCCGTGTGTCATAATGTTGTGTAAAGTTGAAAATAAGCTTATTTTCTTTTGGGTTTCATTCTTTCTTCTGCAAGCTAGTCGCTCATCACGGATACTTGTTGAAGATAAAGATATTAAATTCTAACCATGACGCCTTTTTGCCCTCAAAACTTATGGCCTGGCTCCACAACCCTTCCCCCATTTTTGGTATTTTTTGTATTCAATATTAGCAAGAGTTATATCGATGTGTGTTCATTGGTAAGGGTGGTTGCACCCTCAATCTGGGTAGATGTTTGCCATTCTCAAATTATTGATTACGTTTGGATATTGTGTACTAAGGCTTAGGTGGATGACGTCAATCAATCGAATACATGAATCCATTCGTGGAAAGACCCAGCGGGGGTTAAGGAAGGTTTTTTATACTAAAGAAATAAGTAAAACAATTGACCTTTCGAAGATGTTTAAAATATAAGAAGTGTCTTAAGCAGGAACTGTTTTTTTCCGAAATAAATGGATACAAAATGTGTGTGTATATAACTTCCCTGCCGCGTGGACAAAGAAAAATGTATTGGCATTTTTGCTTCGTGGAGTTGCTACAGCGATTGTTACTTGCTATTTATAGATTAACTATTAAATGCGTTCAGCCTCTTTTTCTTGTATAGCTCATCGCCTGAACGGCTGATTTCCTAAGACTTAGGTACTGTACCTTCAGAGGAGAAATTTGGATTATCAGTCATCACATCATAGAGAGCGAATGAAAAATCGAGGCTTCACCAGATGGAACGAAAATCTAAACCGTTTATATTCATATATATGTCATTTTCAATTGCTTGATCAAGAAAAATCTACACTTTAAAAAGGATCAAGAAGTATCTAATATACATTCCCTTTTAAAAATTAAATACAATAAAACAAAACAAGGCAGGACGATTAAAAAGTTTACTGTATAAAACAAATCAAACCTTTATCAATTAGCCTGGTAGTTTTAAAGTTAAAAGGAAAATAAATGGGTTACAAATGAACACACACTTTCATGATACCAATCAACAAGTTCGGTTATCTATTTTAAATGCACAGTAAGCATCAAAAGCATTTAAAAGCTTTGACAACATACACACAATAAACCAAAGGAGTTTACATATATATCCGCATTAGTGGAATTCTATCCACAACCACAAATCCCACAAATTGGCAAAGAGGCGTCCTTCTCTTAGGATACGAATTACCTCTCTGATGATGATCGAAGGCATCAAGTTGCATTTGCGATGCGGTTACAGTGAAGCCTTGTGGTTCTATCTAATTTATTTCAACTATTTTTGAGGGTCCTAGAAATTATTTGTGGTTTATTTTTGCTGTATGTTGAGATTTTTTTTAAAATTCCTTGCAAAACAGCCATTTAAATTGCTTGCAGTTGTTAATTAATTACAGAAAATGTGCATCCTCTTAGTTCGAATAATTTATTATTATTTTGTCCAAATACGAGGAAGGCACATTAATAATTATGTCAACATAGAATGTGACAGAGTATCTAACCCATTTCCGATGATAATTCGTTTAAAATGTAAATTTATTCCACTGTTCATTTAACAATTTGCCACCATGTCGACACGAATGGAATCAACACGGAGACGATGAAAATGGACGATGTGGGGGTTGGTTAATTGAGTTGACAAATGTATCAATAAATTTATAGGTTATTATTATATTAAATCAGAGTGATTTTAGATTGAATCAAGGAAATGATTTTGCTTTAAATTTTCGTTCCACTTCCACACTTAGGAGCATCACTTTGTTTGTGGCAGTTATTGTCTTTGTGGGGGTGGTAGTTTAATGAGACACAATTAATTAACTTAATTATGACACCAGTTCAATAATTCTGTTTAAGAGCTAATTAAAGATTCAGTATTCTATTTTAAAATAAGCTTATTTTAAGGAAAATTCATTGAGTTTATATCAACCGGAAATTTCAGCCAACGAACATGAAACATGGTAAACAAAAAATAACGC
Source organism: Platycheirus albimanus (assembly GCA_916050605.2). Taxonomy (NCBI): domain Eukaryota; kingdom Metazoa; phylum Arthropoda; class Insecta; order Diptera; family Syrphidae; genus Platycheirus; species Platycheirus albimanus. The sequence goes on along the minus strand of OU696698.1, from coordinate 113,115,049 downwards.
CGGAGTTGTTAAAGGTTTTTTTTTAAGTTTTTTGTTTGTTTTAAGGATCTTAATGTATATCAATATTTGACAGTCATGGTGTGCGACTGACTCTCTAGAAAAGTAATTTTCCAATTGCCAGTTGTACAATAATGGTTCATCTTAAGATAGAAAATTTTAAATCTATTTACTGTACACCGATCCGCAAAATCTTAGCTTAGATTTTGGATCATGATTCGTTTAAGAACTAACCCGCTAATTTTCGCAAATTGGATAAAGCTAATCTAAGGATCAAGACTTTAAAATCGATGTTCAGCATTAAATGAAGCAACGCTTGAACGGGTCAGTCAGTATAAGAATTGAGAAATAAATAAAAACTTAATTCCTAAAATTAAACGATTTTTTCTTCAAGCCTTAAGAGTTGACAAAAGTATTAAAAAATTAAAAAAAAAAAGTTTAATAAAAATAAAAATAAAATTGAATAACTCAAAAGTATTCTTCATTTTATTTTATTAGTTATAGGTCTCCCTATACACATAAATAATAATAAATCTTTAAGACTTACCTTTTGTACTTGATATCCCATTCTCAACTTCCTCGTGTTTCTCAGGCAGACTTCCTTGGACATTTGTGTATTCCTTCGATGCACCAGCACTTTCTTCAGGTCCTGCATTACTTAAAGCACTCACTGAATATTCCCCAGAAAATCCGGCACTCGTTGTTACCATGCTAATTGGTGTGCTTCCGCAACGAGAACTTCCACTTATTCCACTATCCGTAGTCGTGCTACCACTAGTCAATGGCGAAGCAATCATTGTAATGCCCATCGAAGATAATGATGGTAAGCTGTGTTGTTGAAGATGCAGTTGCTGTTGTTGTTGTGCATAAGAAGCTTCCGATTCTGTGATATGTTGACCATTTCGTTTAGTCCGTCCATCATCCTTGGGACTTTGGACTTGCAACCCATTAATTGAATGAAGATTATGCTGGCCATAGCGTTGTTCTGACATGAAGGTGGGATAGTAGGGGTAATAGTGATGCAGATGAGATGTAGGAAGAGCAGCATTTCCATACTGAAAGGCACTGTTCCTTGCCGTATAATGGAGAACGCTGGATGGGGCTCCTTGTTGATGCTCGTAGCCCTCTCGGTAGGGATGGTAAGGATGAGATGATGCCCCAGCACTAGCACCCCCAATCATACGGCCATTGTACGTGCTGTCGTAATGTGGTGGATGATAGAGATGGTGCGGATGGGGTGTGGGGTGATTCAGATATGACGCTGTTACATCTCTCCTTCCCAAATTTCCATAACTTAGTCCGGCTGCTCCATAAGAGGATGGATGGTAGCCGGCGTAACTGACTGGAGGAACATACCTTTCAAAGCCATGCTGTTGCTGCTGATGCTGATAAAGCCCTTCAGAAGAATGCAGTGCTGCCAATCTATGTTGATGCTCTTGATATCGCAGCGCTTGCTGGTGGTGTCTGTGCCCAGATATCACAGTTACATTGGGTGCTATCCGATTAGGAGGACCACCTGAAAGCACTGCGTCCACTCCAACACGACTCGTCATGGGATGGGTAGATCCAGTATATTCCGAATACTTTCGAGGACTGCAGTAATCCATGCAGTCAAGACAGCTTTATATTATATTTACGAGAATTGATTTTTTATGCTCCCTTCGTCCTGATTTCACACAGCACAAAATTGGCCTTGTGTGTCCGAAATGCAAGAAAATTGGGCAGATTCCTTTGGGGGTGGTGGTCTTTTTCGTGTTGGACAATGTGTGTGCACCGTGACACTCCCGTTTTACACATTCATTCTTTATTGATTTTTTTTTCTACCCCTTCCTCCGTGTGTTCCTATCCGAAGGGCCAGGCCTGAATGACGATGGCAATGGTGGTGACAATTTTCCGCAAAAGTAGGAAATGGAAATTGATTTTCTTTCTTTGAGCAGCACCACGCTCTTGCCGAATGTGAATTTCTATTTGATTTTCCCGATAGCCTTTGTCCAAAGTAAATGGGAAGTTGGAAAAGATTTCAAATTAAGTTGGACTCATGTTGATTCTAGTTCGCCTTAAAGCCTGAAAATATACAGACATAAAAATAGTTAGCTTTGAAATGGGTCTAACCAGTTTAAATATCGTCCAAAGGGACGAGATAGGATAGATGTCAGATAAAATTTAACTCATCTGGGTACGGGGATTAATTAAGTATTATATCTTTGTGTTCGAGAGAGAACAAATATTTGCTGACATGGAATTTCGATTGTGATCGCATTCAATCGACAGAGACTTCGAACTTCGAACCCTATGAGATTGACTTCCTTGATGGTTCAATTCATCAAAGTGCCCTCATCCTATTCCTATACATACATAAATAATGTAATATTGACCAGGATTTTAATTGAATGAAGTATTATGTTTGCTTTATTTGAAAGTCAATGCAATCACACAAATGCTGTTAAAAGTGCCGACCATCAATTAACTTTCGAGTATTACACACATTTTTAATGAATATATATTATTCATCTCAATTATTCAAGCTCCAGATTTTCTAGATGAATTTATTTTATAATGAAATGTTCGGATAATACAATTTAAAGCTGAACGAATTTTCATACGTAAAATGCTAGAGGCAGGATAACAAATTTTTGTTGGCACGATTGACTTGATTTTATTGCTGATGGGCATGGGTATCAGACGAGTTTCAATTGAATTAAAATGCATTTGCAACCAGGTGAAATTGGGTGAACGAGATAGCTTAACAAGAACAACCAATATCTGGCCATGGTGGTTTTCAGTTGTGAAATTTAAGGTAGCCTTAAATTGCTGAGTGTTATTGTTTTTTATTTATTTTAATTTATGTTTACATAACTGATTATTATTTATGAGCTAAAATTAATAATGAGACTGATGGGTGTACCTATAACCAAACACGCAATTTAATATCAGAAATATATAGGCCTGCAAAATTGAAATTTACTTGATTAATCGCTTCGGTATCTTATAAAAGCTACCATTAGAAAAAATGTTTTGCAATTTATTTTTTCAAATATAATCATCATAATATTTTCAAATTTAAAAATCATTGTAATTTCAGACTAATATACTAGAAAGCCATCTGTTTCTTTAATCGAACTAATATTGTCTGAAACCAATAATGAAATATACTTGAAAATTTAAGAACTCTATTCTATCGCTCCAATTCGACCATAGTTTTTGTTCCTTAAAAACGCCATTTTTCTCACAGTGACAGAGTTTTTAATTAAAAGTATACTTATCCATTTAGGGGTTTATCACGATATCTCGAAAATCTAGAGCATAAAATCTAGAAAAAATAAAATCTAGTAAAATACCTATATAAAATTAAAAAAAATTAAAAAACGTAAATCTAGAATATTTAACCTTGAAAACCAAAAATAAAAAAAAAAAGAAATCTAGAATGGACAAAATCTAGTATCAATATCTATTTTTTAGACAATGGTAACAAAAATTTATATATTAATTAAAGATTAAGTATTTCGATCAAGTAGTCCAAAACAAATTATACATGTGCCAAAAATGTTAACAGATAAGGCAGTTAAATATGTATAATTTAGTTCAGTTAGGCAAGGTTTCTTAGCACAACGTAAGCAAACAAATATAAAATGCAAGTAAACGAAAGGTTAACAAATCTAGAGTTTCTTTTTTTCTAGTTTATTCTAGATGTCGGTCTTTCGAGATTATTTTATTCCTTTCAGCGATGTTTTAAGATATATCTATAACGCAAGGAACCAGTTGGTTTTATATAGTAATTCTATTAATAATAAAATTACTTAAAATAGAGTACGTTCTCTACTTGAAGCGAAATATATAGTTCTTCCATTGAATATTCTATTTGATAGTAATCATAAAGCAGCGTTGGAAATCCATATTATATTCATCTTAATCACACTTCTGAGAAGCTTATACTCAAATGAGAATCCTTGTGAAAGTTTTCTTAATAATGTCTGTAAAACCCTCTTAACTGATGATCGTTCCAAACTTTGAAACATTTATGAAGCTCCTTCTTATTTATGTCTGAAATACCTAAATTACATTCAGGGTTTGAAAGTCTTTATTACAGTTCATCAATAAATTTGAAAACTTTTTACCAAAACATTTAATTATCACAGGAGACAGCTTAAACTACATTCCTAAGTGATAGAAGTTCATCGTTAGAACACACACCAAACACCAACCACCAACCACCATACCATATTCCTCGCTCAGTCTCTTTACGAGGAATACCAACAGGAAATCTCACACATCGCTCACATTTTCCAGTTAATTAGAATCTTCTTCAAGCTAATGCCATAGTTTCGCCGATGGGTTTCCTCTAAGCTGACAGAGAAAGAGAACGAACATAACACGGAATACGGGGATTGGAGAAATCGTCCTTTTCTTCGTTCCGTATACACATTTTCCTTACATTTTGGAGCTCATTAAGGACATCGAACGGAATTTCTTGTGTGTCTGTGCATGGCATGCCATCTAGTTTATCATCCGTGTATGTCTTCATTATATTAACAAAAAACAAAGAGGGAAAGTCATGTTTCATTTGGCAATGGAAACTTCTTTAAATTTATAATAGCGACGACGGAAGTATGACACAAATCTGATTTGAAATTTCTCGGTGATTCTGGTTAGGTGTCATGTGCTGTGCGACCATTATCAGGTGTTAGAAAATTAGCAAAATGAACATTGTGCTAGCTGCTAGGGTTGATTTACTCAACGAACTTTTGGTATAGAAAATATAATATTTGCTTGCTTAAGGACGAAAAAGAGTTGAGTGCAAACTTCTAACGGTCGAAGTTTTTTTTTTAATCTCAACGTTTCAACGAATTGACCAAAAAATAAATATACACTTTTTGGTAACTATATAAGGCTTGAAGCTTGAAGCCCATTAACGCATTTCAAGGAAAATTGAAAAAAAAACCTAAGCAAAATGTATTCAATTTCCTGTAAAAGGAAGAACTTTTTTCCCACCAACAATTCCAATTCACTCAAAGAAAACTTAACAATCTAAATTCAATCTCCGCACACACCCTAAATTGGCCACTTGTTGCTGAGGCTTTCATTGTGGATATTTTTGCGCTCTGTTCTGATTTGTAAGTTAAAAATTGGTCAAAGGATGAACAACCCTCTTCCTGTTTATTAAATTTTTGAAAGTATACAAAGTGCAGGGTGCAAAGTGAAATAAAAGCGCTTTTTATAAGTACTTTTGGGTTACCAAGAAAGAAGTAAACAATTCGTTTTATTGTTATTTAATTGAAAGCATTTCATTATAAAATGTTTCTTTAGAATTTTCTTTCATCTCTTATTGAATTTATAGGGTGCGTGTTCGTTAGATTAACAAATTCAACAAAAAGACATAGTACAGTCAATCAATTTCATGTTTACTTGTTTCTTGTGTTAATGAAATTTTCATCGGGATCCAGCTATTTAAGGCTCTATTCCTCTGCTAAGATAAAGATAAGAAATAACTTATATACTCGTACATAGCAAATGGCATGTCGCTTAGGTCAAGCCTCCAAAAATCAAGAAGAAAAAGATGCATTATTTTAACTAAGACGCGGATAGATAAGCCAAGATATAACCTGATTTAATACTAGATTTGGGGCTTTGATGTTTATAGTTTGTAAGGCTAATGTGAGATAATTTTTGATTACATTTTTGGACATTTTGTTTATACAATCTTGTCTCAAAAAAACGGTCTTAGCTACGGCATCATTCTTTTCTTAAAATCCTATTTCAAACTGTAAATTAAAAAAAAATGACTCCTTTTTTGAATAGGTACTTACAAAAAAATAAAATAGGGTATATTGCATTTATTCCTCGAACCAAACATTAGTTTCACCAACATATATTTATTTTGTATTATTTGGGAGAACTACTTCGGCAGATAGAATGGAAATATAAGTTAACATTTATAAAGCTTCACCTTCGTTGTTTTGCTGTTATATTCTTGCTTAATCTAGAAGCCAGCCATAATAACTCAAAAAGTGCAGTAAATCAATAAAACACTTCTTGTGTACTGTACACCGATGTGCTATGTGCAAGTGCATTGAGGTCAAAGGAATAGCCACTTTTCACCCTCACCATAATCAAGAGGGTAATAGGTATGTTTCTATATCCGGAGGTCGGTCGGTTAGCTAGAGGGAGTGGCTTTTGGATACACTCACTTCTTGTCTAAGAGGAGGATATGACGAAATTAAAGAATTGAAATAAAAGTAAAGAATGAAATAAGTCCAAAAGCCGACACCATGCTAAGCACTTAATAGACTAAAAAACTTCGTATCAATAAATTATTGCGGAAGGTTCGGAAACAGACATTTAAAAATAGAGCTAAACTATTTAGTTGATAAGTAGTGTGTGCTTTTGTTCATGGGGTGTCCTCGTGGCGGGCGCTGATTGTCATATTTCCCTTAGTTTTATTACATACTACTTATCGATTGTAGTGGATGTATTCTTTACAATATGAGCTTAGGCGAATAGAGTCAATGATGGTCTCTATTGATTGAACCTGTAAGATGAACAATGCGCGCCCACTAGATGCGCTATCATACATTTGAAATGGATTATATTACACCCTGTTTTTATTTTTTTTTTATTAAATTGCCATTAACATATTGCAAAGGTGTGTTGTTTTCGATATTTGTAAAAGCACATACACTTCAATTGACTACTTTTTTCCTTCGAGATGATATGTATAAATATTTTTTTTTTAATTTATAAAAGTCAAGCGGAAAAAGAACTAAGTGTAGCCATACCCTTTTAATGGCAGTATCATTAAAAGGGTATATAGAGAAAGCCCAGAAGCGTTTGAATGTTTATTTATTTTCCTAAAATGTTTGCTTACCATGAAAGTATTTTAGAGGGCAGTTGTTTTGAAGAGGCTCTCTTATTCCTCTTAAAAAGGATACCTTTGTATATTGCTGTCTTCTGGTTAGAGTTTCAAGAGTTTATAAAACATAAATATTTTTCGTCTGCTGAGGCTCATGAGCAAGGCTTGGTGGTTCGATCGAATTAATACCCGTGTTGGAGGAGGTGTTTTTTTTTCCATAATGATATAACCATGTTTGTCTGATTTTAAGGATCATACGTTCAAGTCAAACACCATGGTTGCACGATTTTAAGTTTCCAAGCTATTTAAAATTATTAAAACCTTTTCCTCATTAAAATATGAAGAAATTTACTAAATTAATAAATTATTTTGTATTAATACAACAGATAATTTGAAAAGATGATTATATGAAAATGAAGGTATTGCCCTTATGGTTCTTAATTTTTTTTTGTAATTATTTAATTATAATACATATTAATAATACAGGTTATGTAAATATTCTCTTACTTTGTGTCATTAATACCGTACAGTGTAAGAAAAATGTATTTATCAAGTTCACAATTAGTTTTAGCATCAACCGCCACCGTTTTGAAAGTCGCTTTTACGTAGATAACCTAAATAAGTTCTAAGTTTTTGAGAAAAGAAAATCTTCAGATTTCTTTTCAAGGAAGTCATTTTGGGTCAATATTCACAGCAAATTGACATTTTAATAGCTTTGATTGAACAAAAAAAATTGGCTTAATCTATTGAATTAACTTAACCAACTTTGGGAATGTTGTATAAACTTAAGGTTACCTACCAAATATACAAATTACGAAATTATATAATATTTTCAAACCTTTAACAAAGTAAGAATAAACTTTTTTGAAGTAACAATTTTCTATTGGTTCTCAATTTAAATTTATACTGAATTATTGATTAAATGTAAAACTTTGAATTTCACGTCGATACTCCTTTGTTTTTTTTTTTATTTAATTCAAAACTCAAGATACGATGCACTTTATTTACATATTTTCTTTTTCGTATAACAAACATAACAAACCTTAGCTTGGCCGTTTTTTATTTAAAATTTATTGTATTGAATAAAACTGATGAAGCTTGATACAAAAAATTATGTTAACAATAATTTATTGTGAAATTCTTCAGTATAATTTTTAAAATCAATTTCACCTAACGGACAATTCTACCACGCAACCAAGAAACACACACTGAAACAATGGTCAACTTCAAAAGCACACAATACAACAATAAGCCAGTCAAATAAATCTACAAAGGACATTTTTTTTTTGCAAGCCCCTAGCTGGAACAGTATGTGAAGAAGACATCACAGCAAGGAGTAATCCTTTTTTTACAACGCGCTTGGCTAGCGTCACTGCCGAAATTAATCAATAAAAATGAGTAACGTAAAAATCTGAGAAAAATTCTCACTTCCTATGCTGAGGCTGACTTAACTAAAGATTTTCATTTAAAATTCTTAAAAGTTAAAACATACAAACTTACATACATCGGTTTATGTGATGATGATGGCGATGATGACATATGGAAGGATATATTTTCGCTGTAAGAACTTTCACAGTATATTAAGAAAACGCGCGCACTAAGGATACGCGCCCGAAATTTATCGATGTGCTATTTTTTGTGTTTTTTTTTTATTGCTTTTTGTCTTTGTTTTTAAAACACTTGAGATTTTTATCGATTTTATATTATAAGATTTAAGTTTGTATTTTGAAGATGAAACGTTGGCTTATAAGGAATTCAAACATTTTTGAACTCGACACTCAGATATGTCACTGGAAGGACCGCTCGAAGGAAATAAGACGCGAAGACTGAAAATACCACCATACGTACTTCTTCGTACACATGGATTTTTCTCTAGGCACCTTACCGTAAGGAAGCCTTTGGTATTTTGTTTTCTTCGCTCTGCTTACGTTTGTCTATTGCAAATGAAACCGCACACTAAAATTTCATTCGGGTATATTGAATTTTTTTTTACATTTCGGGTCAAAAGAACGAAGCTTTTCGCTTTTCCTACCCTCGAGCCTAGAGGGATGAAGCTACCAAAAATCGACGGAATTAGAGAGCAAGCTTTTATGCTCCACGAAAGAGCATAGAAAGAGGAATTCATATCAAAACAGAGAGCATTTTTACTAAAGTTTATTTGCATATTTAAAAATTGAGACGCATTTTGTATATTTGGTGTGCATTGATAAGAAAACGTGCTCCTTTTTTTCGAATCTAGTAAGGAAAGAAGTTCCCTTAATAAAGACAAAGAGAACAAACCAGAGAGCAGTTTAAGCTCAATTTACGGTTTACGCTCTCACGTCTCACTTAATACTACAACAACAACCACAAAACAGGAATCAATTTTACCACTCTTTTGTTTCAAGGGAAACGGAATTCCCGCAAGGACAATGTTAGTATGATGATGAATATACGTAAATAGAGAAGTGTGGTGGTGAACGCGCTTTTCTCATTTATTCGTTCTTTTATTTCAGGACTGTACTTCACTTTTGATGTAGGAGTAAATGTAAAAAAAATATATATCGATTGGTATCCACGGGTGGTGGACCGATTTAATCAAATTCTTAAAATTTACAACAGCTATTTCACGCCTTGCTTAAATCGTGCTTTAAGGACATTTTGATGGTTTGGAAATCATTATAACCATTAACTTTTCAACGTATGTATGTATAGGTCGAGCATTGTTTTTTTTTTAATTTTTTTCCAGAATTCATCATAAGAAGATTCACAAACTCACTTACATCAGATAGCAAATATCATAGTTGCAGGCTGACTTAAGTCATTTTACACGCATTGTTAATAAATTTGGGAAAAATTTAGTAGTTTATTAGAGATTACTTTGTTACTTCAAAAAGAACTAAGTCCGAACCTAGTCCTTCTAAATTGCAAAATCGTTATGCTTAGAAGGGACAAAGCCAGTTTCGACTAAAATTGGTTTCAAACTTCTTCCAAATGGGACTAATTATGTTAGAAGACAAAGTACTCTAAGAATTTAGCTTATCAAAGTTTTTCCCAAAGTAAAGTATACTTAGTTTTTCTGAACCTTATTCAAGTTTAAAAGGATTTATAATGTTAAATACAAAGAGCTGCAAATGAATATATTTTATTTATATTAATTTCCATTACTCTATTATGTTAAACAAATGTACAAATACAAACTACGGACGAAATGTAAATGTGAAACCTTTTGAAAATCCTTTTGCCGCTAAAGGACATCCAAAAATGAAAGTTCAACACTGTTGGCAGTTAAGATTCAAAAACTTAAGAGATATAGAACAAATTGTGTCGTCGAATGAAGATACAACTGCATACTTGAAACAAAGTAATTATGAATCGAGGATTTGAACGTTTCTTAATTTAATAAAGAAAAAAAGTTTATTAAAAAAAATTTAAACTCAATCGATATTTCCTTATAGTCAGACTATCATTAAACGACGCATATAATGTCCTTTGGACTTTGGTCAATATTCGCTCAAGTGACTTTTTCCAAACCAAACCGCCTGCCTGAAGCTTGTTTCTGTATAGTGCTCTTGGTCTCAGTTTTTTTTTTTTTTTTTGTCTTCTGTGCACTCTTTCATCTCGAGCTCTCAAAAGTTCAACTTCATTCATTTAATTTTTATAAATATTGATTTCGAGAAATTTGAGATAGGAGCCAAATTCCAAGAGAAATGTTTACCTTCCCTTTTGTGTGCTCATTCTGCAAACAAAAAGCTTCAAAATTCCACGTGGTAGGTAGAAGCGGCAAGAACGATTTGTTTATGAAGACAGCAACCTCTTACAAAACTTGGTAGTGTAAGTTTTGGTCATAAAAATATGAGTTACTTAGAACGGGTGATATCTCTTAGATGTATATTTTTAGGATATAAAGATAAAACAATTTTGTACACGTCAATCATAGACAAAAAAGTATCTTGTTGTAGTTGTTCTCGGTTTTTAGGCGATGCGATGGATCGAAATCATTTCAAAACTAATGCATTTCAAAAACAGAGCAACATTTTTAAAAACGGAAACGGAAATTGAAGCTGTAACGGAAATTGCAGAAGTTTATGATTTTTTATTGGTGATGGGCGCCTTGCATTTTAAGCATTCAGATTCAGGGATAAAAAAAAATAAGTATTGACAGATTTTTTACAAAGAGTCAGTTACACGCAGGTGCCATGTTCGGTGGTGACTGCGGAGGCGAACAATAAGCTTTCGCAGTTTTTTGCACTTCAAACGCTGATGGAAAAAAAATAATCAATCAAATATGGGCTGCTCTGCATAACCTTTTTTCTCCTTATTTTTGTAAGAAAAAAAAAATAATAAATGTGTTACGCTTTGAATAATTTTGGAATGTGCTTTAAAGCTTCTGTCACATTCCTGAAGAACTCAAATCTGAAGGTTTGGGGTTGAAACAAGTTTGTTCTCTGGCATCCATCACATGAACGATGGGCTTATATTTGGTTCAGCTGGTATGTAATGAAATTCACAAGTAAGAGTTGTTGAAGTTGATTTTCAGAAATGCTTAAGTTTATAAAATTCTTTGTTTTCCACAAAACTAGATTTTCGTCCTAGAGCGTAGTAAGCTGAAACCTTGCTAGCTTCATACATACATATACTTATCGCCAATAAGTTTGTATTTACAGTTTTATAACCACAAAAAAAATACACTTTCATTTTATAATATTATTGTAAAATCATGCGGACGTGTGTGTACACTGGGGCGTATGTGCACTTTTTGTTTCACCAAAATATTTAAATTTAAATTTTAAATGTTTTCATAAAATATACTGTCTGATTGATTGAAAAAATTGATCTGTACATATAATTTAAACTGACTTTGAATTTAGTTGAGTTATTAGATGTTTCGTGGGCAAAAAAAAATCTTTGTATGAGATAGACCATAATAGACTTTTTTTTAGTTTTAAATCAAAAGTTAATTTAGTTTCGGCTACTGAAGCGTACTCCATCTTTCCTCGAGTATTCAAGAAAATATTCTTAATGTATGTTGTAGTATAATCATCATTTTAAACTTTAAGTTTCTGACACAAATTTCATTAAGGGTTTTAATATATGTATCTACATATGGTGCCATGCCATTTGGCCATATGCCATATGGCCATATTTCAAAATATGGCCATATGACACTTTTGAACTGTGTCATATGACCATATTTTAATATATGGCTATTTGTCGCTTTGGTAATGTGTCATTTGACCATATTTTCTTGTGTCATATAGCCATATTTTTAATTGGATATCTGTAGAGTGTATACAAGTACACAAACATTCATACATCATATATACATAATGTACATTCATACTTCAGGGTTCAGGTACAATAATTGGTAGCGAGCGAAGCGAGGGGAAAAAAATTGCCCAAAAGAGAATCAATTTGGGGTGTGAAAATAAAAAAATTCGCGCGAATTTTTTTATTTTCACACCCCAAATTGATTCTCTTTTGGGCAATTTTTTTTCCCCTCTATTCGCTTTCTACCAATTATTGTACCTGAACCCTGAAGTATGAATGTGTACATTATGTATATATGATGTATGAATGTTTGTGTACTTGTATCATGAGCGAAGTGCACAATTATCAATTGTTTGTAGCCGCAAGCTGGTACAACAGACAACACTAAAAGTACCATCTAAAAGATAGTTCCTGCTCGAAATATTTTGCAAATTTTAAATCGCGGCTGCTATCGTCGGTGAAAGAAATATTGCATATGCAAAATTTTCTTTCGTTTTTGTTTTTGCAGTTTAAGAACAAGTTTTAAAGTTTCATTTGGCCATAATGGTCAAATGACACATTACCAAAGTGACAAATAGCCATATATCAAAATATGGTCATATGACACAATTCAAAAGTGTCATATGGCCATATTTTGAAATATGGCCATATGGCATATGGCCAAATGGCATGGCACCTCTACATATTATCAATATCACAGAGAAAATCTGTATCAAAATTTTCAGTTATACTAGGATCTATCCTTGACTTTGACTCTCCCAAGTCCCAACATGCTTAGGACTAAAAAAAATTGTATCTGTTGATTAAAAGAACAAAAGGGGCTTACTTTTTCACAGATGTGTCATCTAAATGATACAAAAAAATACGGGAAAAATGACTAAGAAACCAAAGACGTTTTAATATTCAATTCTTATAGCCAATAATAAATACACTCTGAACACAGTTAGCAACCTTGAACATTTTTCATTTCCGAAGGTAATTAGGTACATCCTTTTGATAATACTATTGATTATGTAGCAAAGCTGTCGGCGAATGTACCACCGATGGCGATGTCTGAAAAGCACTTCAAGAAGTGTTGTTTTGAAAATGGTGTATGAAGTTAACACATATGTTATGTCAATCAAATTTTATGTGGTTCCATAGTGTAGCGGTTATCACGTCTGCTTTACACGCAGAAGGTCTCCAGTTCGATCCTGGATGGAACCAGCGGATTTATCTTTTTTTTATTTTCATTAAAGCACAATATTTTTTGGGATTAAAAAATTAAAAATGAAAAATCAAGTTGAAAAATTAAATGAAAAAACAACAGCAAAAGTTGTTGCATTTAAGTTTTTTAATAGCTCCTATTAATATAATTTCAAAATCTACTGCAACTTCCGTCTAGCTTAAACAGTTTTGTGGTGACAAATCTAATAGTGCAGACGCAGGGTTCAAAGCATTGGTAATTCGATCTCTAATTACCTAAGCATTCACAGCATTGGTAATGCGATCTCTAATTTTCTTAGTGCCTTACACAATTTCACTCAAAATGAAGAACATAGCATGGTGGATAGAATGGTATTGAAGTAAAAGGGTTTTTAAGTGAAACTGCTTTAAAATCATAATCGTACTGATTTGAAACCTGATGAAACGAAAATGCGTCACGAGAGAGAGAGAGAGAGAGAAAATTATATAAAAAAAAAATAGGAAGCCTGCAAGGGTGAGATTATAATACATTGCACAGTATTTTTATATTCTAGGTCTCTTCTTTGTCAATGTATCTGAGGCATCCCACTCGAGTCTACTTAGCATTGTACCTACATAATGATGTGTAGTGTACACCTCTGTATATTGCCAAGCTAAAGGAAGGGAGAGAGTAAGCGTCGGTGTACATACGTACATGTGTATATGTATAGCGCACTATTACTTTTCTGAAGTTTAATTTCTACATAGTGTGAATTGCACTCAAGGGGTTACTTATACTCTTATCATGAATTGACAGAGTGCGAGCATTAAGGAGGCAAGGAACAGAAAGGTAGGAATGATTCTTTGGAGGTATAGTGGTAGTGGATTAAGATTGGCATCCCGGTGATATACATACATATCTAACGAAAATCAATCACGGTGCCCTAAATGCTTTTCCAAGGATTGAGCACGACTTATTCACCCTGTGAAAATGTATGCAAATCGTCAAGCTGGAACCACAATGAATGAACGTGTCGTGCATTGATGAACGAACTTCGTTCCAAATAGTTCCCGAATCAGTTGCTTCGCCATATTTCGAAAACATATTCCGATTTTTTTTGAAAAACTCAAAAAGTTTTTTTTTGAAAAATCAAAGACTTAATTATATTTTGTATATAAAAGAGCTTTCACATTGAAATTTTCATCGAAATCCGTGAAGTGGTTTACGAGAAAATCCGTTAAGAAAAAAACTCTTCCTATGGGAGGTACCGTTATAAGACTTTTCCTGAAAAATCTGTTCCAACCAAAACATACAGTTTACTCAAAAAACACCATTCAGATAGTTTTATCAAAATCGTAGGAGCCGTTTTTGAGATAAATGAGTTTTTCATAAAAAATCATATGGCATCAGGTACCGTTAGTCTTGGAGCTAGAATGCTAATTTCCAAAAACCCCTCTGTAGGACATCATAATAATACTGTGTATACCAAGTTTGAAGCGAATCGGTCCAGTCTTTTAGGCTGTAGCTACAGATACATACAAACGGACAGACAGACAGACAGACGGACAGAATTTTCGGACCCACATTTTTAGATTATCGTAATGTTATCTTTGATTGTCCTAAAAAATTTTTTTTATGAATGCTATTATCGCAAGTAAAAAGGAACAAATAAAGAAATATCTCAATTTAAAAAAAAAAAACCTTCCATGGTTCCATCCAGGATCGAACTGGAGACCTTCTGCGTGTAAAGCAGACGTGATAACCGCTACACTATGGAACCATACTTAAATACCGCTTTAGTTTTGACGAATTGAACAATTTTCTAAACACATAAATAACAACTGAATCGTTTACACACACATTCAACTTTCTTGCCAGCTGATTTCAATTTCACCATTATATTTGACGTTTAGATTAGTTCACCACACCAAACTACAGATAGAATCATCACATAGCAATAGCAGCAGCTCTCCGGTCGTCCAAAAATAAAGTTTAATCCATTAAAATTGGATTAACAAAAGAAAAAAAAAAACACATGTATATTTTTATAAAGATTTATAATTAATTTTTATCCCGTGGGACTATGAGTTTCCTGTTTAACTTTTTACGTGCATTATTCGAAAAGATGCTGCAAATATTGTCAATTAGTCAAAAGACCATCAAGAGCACCGTCAGCATTTATGTAAAAACAAATACAGGGAACACCCTCACTGTTGATTTGGATCCTAAATGGGATATAAAAAATGTTAAGGAAATAGTTGCCCAACAACTTGGACTACAAACGGATGAAGTGAAGATTATATTTGCAGGCAAGGAACTATGTGATTCTACGACTATAGAGGTTCGTCTATGGATGAATTTTTACACAATATCACACAAATTACGTTTTGTTTTAGGAATGTGATTTAGGTGAAAGGAGTGTTCTGCATGCCATCAAGACCAGACCACGCCAGGACTACCTGGAAAAAAGGCGACTGGAGTCGACCTTGACAGAAGAAGAATCCCAAGAGGAGCCCTCAAAGCCGTTGTGTGAGACACTAGTGGACTTGCAATTAGAAAGTGATGAACGGGTTAATATTAGCGAAGAAAGTAAGTAAAAGGGTTGAAATGTTTTCTTTAAATTAAGTTTCTATATTTTTTTTTAGACCGAGAGCGAACAAGAGCTCATTTCTTTGTCCATTGCTCTCAGTGTTCGAAGATGTGCAGAGGCAAGCTAAGAGTTCGATGTTCCTTGTGTAAAGGAGGTGCTTTTACTGTGCACAGGGATCCAGAATGCTGGGATGATGTATTGAAAACAAGAAGAATTCGTGGACATTGTGAGAGTAAGGAGGAAGCTTGTGTGGTAAGCTAGGAGAGAGCAGTTTTTTTTTTTTGTATTCATAAACAATATTTCTAGGACAACGAAATCGGGGACCCACCATTTGCAGAATTCTATTTCAAATACGCTGAACATCCATCTGGAGGAGAAAAAGACTTCGCTGCGCCATTAAACCTAATTCAAGTCAACATTAAAGATATTCCTTGCTTGGCCTGCACTGATGTTAGGTAAGTTGGCCTGGTTAATACATTTATATAGGTTGTATCGACTTATCATTGAGTTTCTCTCAGCGAGAACGTCCTTATCTTTCCTTGTGAATCTAAACACGTCACATGCATCGACTGCTTTCAGCAATATTGTCGGTCGCGGCTAATGGAGCGGCAGCTAATGCTTCATCCCGAATACGGATACACTCTTCCATGTCCAACTGGTTGTTCAGGATCCTTCATATCAGAGATTCATCATTTTAAACTTTTGACAAAGGAGGAATATGATAGATATCAACGATTTGGAGCCGAAGAGTATGTTTTGCAAGCTGGCGGAGTATTTTGTCCACAGCCGGGTTGTGGAATGGGTCTTTTAGTTGAACCCGACTGCAAAAAAGTCACCTGTGAAGGCGGCTGTGGAGTGAGTTTTTTGTTTCTTGTTTCAAATAATTGTTTTATAATACCATGTTCTCCTTTAGTATGTTTTTTGCAGAAACTGTCTTCAAGGATACCATATTGGAGAATGTCTTCCAGAGAATTCATCTATACAGTTCGGTGGAAGTTGTGAATATGCCTTTGATCCAAACGTTCGTATTTTTGTCTTTAATTAAGCTTTGAATGTTTTGATAATTAAAATTTTGTTTTAGAGAGCTGCGGATGCTCGATGGGATGATGCTAGTTCAGTTACTATCAAAGTCTCAACCAAACCATGTCCAAAATGCCGTACTCCAACAGAAAGAGATGGTAATCAATCCTTGACATACCTTCTTAGTGTTGAAATTTTTTTGAAACAAAATTTCTAGGTGGTTGTATGCACATGGTGTGTACTCGAGCCGGATGTGGCTTTGAATGGTGCTGGATATGTCAGACTGAATGGACAAGAGATTGTATGGGAGCTCATTGGTTCGGTTAAATGCAAGCAGAAAAACAATTTTCAAGAATCTATTTGGGTGTGTTTTTAGACGTCGGTGTCGGTCGGTTTTATTTTATTTGACATTATAGACGGGAAAACTGTTATTTGTTGAAAAGAAAAAACGCCCGTGAAGATTATAATTGAGATGAATAATATATATTTTGATAGAATCATAAGTTTTATCTTTCGATTTCTTCTAAAAGGGTTGAGATACATACCATGTTACAAGGTGGGACAGCTTTGCTCTCATTGAGTCTGCAAAGTTGAACGCCAAAGACAAGTTGGTCCTCTGTCTGCATTATCCTTAGCTGTACAGAAGAACCTCATCCGCTAGTTTTACAAATCTTATAAAGCATAGCCTTGCTCCTGACCACACCCTATAAAACAAACTTAAGTTTCCCTTTAAGACAAGAAGTAAACAAAAATTTAAGAACCTTTAAAGACGTTTATATTTTAAAACTGCTTAATCTTATAAACTATTAATAATGTAAGTCTAAGCGTGGTCGGCAATACATTCTTCTAATTCCAAGTTTTTCTCAGACTCCAAGAGTGCATTAAGCGAAGCATCATCATCGTCTTCACACTCGATTTCTTCGTCTCTGGCTATCACATCTTCTTCCATCTTTCCAGTTCTTCGGTGTTTATATTTTTTCTTTGCCATTGCTTCGTCAAAATCTACTATGTAACGCATATAATTGGAATAACCCTCCGGTTTAAGTGTCATATATTCAGAGTTAACTGCGAAGTCCAGCACTTCTGGTACCATAAATGCAAACAGCCACCCGACGAGCGGCGTCGTTCCAAATGTATAACTTGCTTCTTTGTGATAAAATAGAAAGCCATCTAACTCTGGGATGTTTTCATCCCATAGCGGGAATTGCTGCAGACCAATTGAGACACTTATTGTGTTTTCAAAATCATAAAACTTTATGCATTCAAAGGCATAAGGGTTCATGTCACTAATTTCATCGTAGCTGTTTTCCACAAACTTCGAAGTCAACCAAAAGAATCTAAACTGAGCTTCGCAGTTTACCAAATCCTGATTCCCAAAGGCTAGGGCATCTAGTATGTAAAAGGTAGATTTATCATTTACATAGACACAGTCTAGTATCGTTACATCGTTTTTTGGGCCAACATTTCCTGGTAAGAGCGATTGGAATGTATCAACTAACCGTCCAGCTTTGCTGTACATTTCTGTGTAACCATTGCATGCAATAACCATGCAACGTTGACCTTTTGGACAGGGAACTAATAACCAATCGTTGATATTCTCTGGTTTCTCTTTCATCCATTCAGAGAGTTGGAGCTGGGCATCGATTTGATACTTCTTTTTGAATGTTCTCGCCCTATGTTTTGATTTTGCTTCATGTTGGCCGGTTAGTGCAACGATGTTCTGAAGATTTCTTGATTCGTCTTGGTGGAGGGAGCGATGGAGTTTTTGTTCTTTTAAGAGCTGCCTTCGCCGCCCTTCTTGTATATTTGTTCTGCTTTTTGTTTTATAAAGGTCGGCGAATTTCGATTCATAATTATTATCCATCTCGAATTTTTGTTTTAACACATTTGAAATATCGAAAATAAATAAGACAAATGTCAAGTTTACGAGAACTGTTTGATTAGTAATTATTTTTCAGGGAGAAGCGATGACATTAAACAATATTTTTTAAGTGATGCCACTTAACTTCAGTAAAACAATTGAGTCTACTCCGCATACACTTACCAATTTATTTATACTACGTTTTCTTTAGGATCAAAATTATCTTATTTCAAAATCAAGAAAAAGTGTTTTAATTTGAGTTTTCTAATTTCTTTTGACACCAGGCTAACTTTCTTTTTTTTTTCTTTTTTTCTTCCTTTTCATTCCTTTCTCTTGTTTGGTATTGTTTTGTTTTGTTTACTCTTGCCGTTAACTTGGATTTTGTAGTAAACTAAACAAATCAAGAAAGAAGGATGAAATGGTTGTAAAAAAGGAAAGAAGGGAATATAGTCTGGTGTCAAACGAAATGTGAAAACCTATAGATGAAAACACTTTTTTACCAAATGTTCAAATATCTTAATTTCGGGCCTATAATTACGTGAAGATGAGATACTTGATTTTGTATTGGAAATGAGATATTTTGGTATCGAATATGGAAATTTCCTACGAAATTACCTCATTTGTTCTTATGAAAACGTAGTATAAAATTAAACAACAAACTGTCAAACAAAAAATAAGGGTGATAGGCTGTTTGACCCGGACGCCACACATATGCCAGCTACTGGCAAAACAGTTGCAATACACTTACACATTGTCCACTCACACAGACAAACTTTCAGCCAACTGCAACACAGATAGGTATCTGACAATTAATACATGTAGTAACTTGCTTGCAAGTATCTGGAATGTGGGTGAAAAAAGTGTTGACAGTTTTATGACAGCCAATTCTTTTTTTTTTTTTTTTTTTTTTTTTATTGAGACTTTTGACGTTTAACAGGATTGGATACTCTTATACTATTACAAAATGACATTGGCGGCTGTTGTGTATGGCCTGCTCTGGTATTACAATTTTATGCTTGCCTCATGGCTGTCAGTTTATTTATTCGTTTGCCTGTTCTTGCTCATTGAACAATATTTTCTTTGCTTGTGACGTATTGTCACTTAAGGAAAACAATAATTATTATTTACATTTTGTACAACTTAAACCTACGATAAATCAAAAACATAAAACATAGTAACACTAGTAACACTAAAGATGAAAAAACTATAGGTATGTAATTATTTTGGAAAGAATAATTAGTAATTAGTTGAATAATAAATTAATTGCTTACGAAGTTGTATACATTTACATATAAGAATTCTTATGTTATCGGAGTGTTTTATTTTAGTTTTCTTTAATACATGAGATGAAGTTTTTCGTTTATATTTTTACTTTTTCTTATTTTTTGTTTATTTATACATATTTCTATTAATACTGATTTCTTGTCATAGTTTATAATATGCGAGAGCATATTATTTGATACTTATAGTTTATATTAAGATTACGATTGCATGAATATAAAGTATAGTATAGTAATAGGTACTTGAGACCTAATCAGTCGAATACAATCATGAATTGCTTTTTTCTTTTGTTTTTTGTTATACTTTGATCAGATTCTTTTTATTTGGATAATTATTAATTATTTCTTTACTACGCAAAGTGACGAACATTTAGCTGTTGTAAGTTATTAGGAATCTTGAAAATTGCATTGAGCATCTTTTTGTTCTTCGTATAGGCATATTTTTTTTTTATTTTTTTTTTAAATTTATTTATGAATGTAAGCCGCCAATTTGATAATCATCTTATGTATTATACTGTCTAACAATAATTAAATATGCTTATCACTAGTAAGAAGGAAAAGTTTTGTTCACCAATTACTATTTAGTCTAGTTAATTACTACGTACTTTTAGTATTTCTATTTATTTATTTATTTGTTGTTTTTTTTTTTTTTTTTTTTTTTAAAGGTGCAGTCTGATTCTCGAGATTAACTATCCTGGGTGGTTCAGCCACGGTTTTGGCCGCTTATTACCTGACGATAAAAAGACGGTGGCCCTATGGGGTCCTCATGGAGACCCTCTGTCAGCACCCCGAACGGGGACGGATATGGAGTAGCTGTCCAGTCAAAATTATTTTGAAGTGTTATTAGGTTTTTTATCATTTCATTTTCCGAGAAGCGGGTTTTATCGATTACTTTAAACATTAGGTTGTGGGCGTAACTAATCAAAGGTGTTATTTTCGATTCCTTATAGATGTGTTGGTTGGAATGTCTTTTGACTCTACTTTTGAAATTCAGATTGGTGCAGTACCGCAGTATTTTCCTTTCAAACGCTTCAAGATCTCTGGCCACAGTCGGAGAGATTGAAAACCAAATGGGGAGCCAATTCTTTTGCTTTATGCATCAACTGACAGTACGTTTTCTATAATCCATTTTCTGTTGAAAAAAAGGTGGTCGTGTATCTCCTATCCGCTTTTCTTAATTTTTTGCTCAAGTGTTTCAAAGATTTTGAAATTTTGTCTGAAATCCAGTTGATTTTGATGAGATTTTGAAAAATTGGCTCAAATTTTTGTCAGTTCACACTGTATTTATTATCGCAATGAGTCGTTAACTGATTACTTTGACTTTGACTTTGATTTTATTGAGACTATAATTTCGATTACAATATTTGTCTTAGGCCCGTATTTATCGATCGCTCTCAACTTAAGAGCCTCTTAAGTTTATTCATCAAGCACTATTAGTACAGATTTACGAGCGCTCGCAAAACTTATGAGCGGTCAGGACCACTCCTAAGTTACGAGCGGTATCTTCGAAAAATATTCGAAATCACTAGTCTATTCGTACGCAGCAATGTAACTAGAGTTATTTGAACGCTAAATCGGCAGTCTCGAAGGATTGATTAGGAGTCTTCCAGACTAATGAACAAAGTTCTATAGTGAAGAAACTTGGTTGTTTAAGTGGTTGTGACCATGAAAAATTGAGTAAAAATCACTTCACCCCGTAAAGCAGGGAACCGAAATCATTGTGAAAAGTTGACTGTGGCAAAACGGCTGAGTACAAATAGACTACGAATTTTATCGATTTGACATTTAGAATTCAAACAAAAAGAAAAAAATTGTTAAAATTTTGCAAATCAGCTCGACTTGCAATTGCAACTAAAATTTTCAACCAAAAATAAACAAAGTGGTGTTTTGCGAATTGAATTGAATTAATTTAATTTAATTTAATACTTTTTCACTCAAATATGTGAAAATGGAAGCGGGATTTCTTCAATAATCAATACTAAATTTGTTTTTGATATCGTGTCCCAATGCAATATGCGTCGATTGGCTGAAACACGACTACGAAGATACGGTTGGAGGATCCTTGGATCCTGATACAAACATGTATCGAGCTCAGGTATGCTTGACAACAAGACCAGCTAGCTCTGGAAATACAGCTACAAAAAATATTCTGGCTAAGCTCCTGAAATGCCAACTTGTTAAATGCATTAATCTGATTGATTCGGATAACATTACAACACTCTTGGAGACCAGGAACTATTCAATGGTTTTCTATTCCAATCATCGCGCTACAAGTCAGTGCTCAAAAGTTCGATAAACGATTGATTTTGATACAAGACTCCTAATTATTTCATTAAAGATTCGGACGTTTTTAAAGATGTCCTTGAGTAAGTTTTAAGAAGACAAAAAAAACTTCAATTCCATTTTAATGCAATTTTTGTCCGTTAATATGATTTTTTAGTTGAGCGGACTTTGGCAGGAAGCAACAGTTGGCTTCGTTTCGAATGAAAAGACGCAACAGAATCATGGGCGAAATGATAAGCCGACAAACAAATAATATACGTGAAAGTAAAGCAGCTGTCCCGGTTAGTTAAAACTCTCCCCGTACAATTCTTTGAATGCTTTGTTACCCCTCACACAATAAATTGTCTACAACATTGCAAATTAACTTTGTTAATATACGAGCTTCTGATGTATCTATTGTACAATTAAAAAACTGAAACCTTCAAACGTTTAAACAGATTTATTTTTATTTACCTAAAAAAACAGCATTACATATTTTATTTTAAAAAAAATTTAAAAGGAATCATCGATGATGTATTGTCGTGTAGAGAAGTCATAATACATTTGTTGAAGTAAATTTTGAGGCCAACCATATAAATCATCTTTTCCTTACTAAGATTACTTGGATCTTGGATTCAAGCCCCTCAAATAACAGGCATACCGAAGGGACTCGATTGGCATGTTGTGCACATCACCTTCATGGGTAATAGCCAAGTCCATGTAGTGTATTGTAAAAGCTAATTCAGCCATCCTGTGTCTTCTAAATAAACCGCCAGGCAAGCCGTACATCAATGCAAGCAATTTCTAAAACAAACTTGTTAAATTAACAAATAACTGCTGAAAATACTTACGATATGTTTGGAGCTGAGTACCATTAAAATGGTAGGGTGGTTTTGCGAAAACCTTTTTTTGCAACGTAGCCGACCAGACCATTAGCAGCGATGAGAGTAATATTGCTAGTGCTATTTTGATCATGTCTCTAGGCTTCTGCAGCATGTAAAGAACTATAGTTCTTTTCGATTGAGTGCTTTAGGTCCTTTGGGGGAGTCGTTAGCAATGCGTGATATCTTTAGATATCTTTTCATGTCCGCAAAGAATTCTTTCATGCCTTCGAAAAAGATTCGATACACACTTACTGCAGAAGGGATGTTCTTCTCAAGAACCTTGTCATAGTTTTTCATGTAGTCGAAGAACCGACTTAACATGTATTCTTGTGGGTTATTGTGGCTAGGGATATGAGTTTATTAATAATTTGGAGGCTAAAAATGAATATTTAAAAATAAAACTTACCTAGAACAATATCGAATGAGTTGAAATGAACAATTTATCGGGTTCAGCCGAGAGTCTGAAGTGCACGATAAAATCTGTTCCGGCCAAAGTCCATACACGACCGCATTCACATTTTCAAGTACAAAAATACTTTTGAGTTATTTTCCGGTGAAACTTATTTCCTTTTGTTTTTGTTTGAACTTACATTGAACACTATTGTTCCGCGGAACTTGGATTTTTGTCACTTTCATTAGTGCATCTAAAATTCTGGAAGCGGACATTTTTTCTACAAACTTTCCAACTTTTTATAACTTAAAGGAACAGCAGAATTGAAATGAAACAAAAATTACAATGTAATGATTTGCTTTCCTTAAGGCCCATATTTATCGAACAATATCAAACCGCTCGTAACTTTAAGAGCCTCTTAACTTAAGTTCGAAAAGTGCTATTCATCGAACACTATTAACTCTAATTTGTATATTCGAAAAATGGCGGATTCCTTCTATCAGGAACGCACCCTAAACTTATTTATTCTATTTCCACGCTGATTCTTCGAAAGCGAATGTCAAAACAAAACAAACAAAATGAGTCAGACAAAAAGTTAGAATACACAATAGAAATTCAAAGCACAAAGCAGGTCTTGGATTAGAGGTAATGCTGCTTAAATATAAATTATTAGTTTTTACAAAATGATAAAAAATATTTTTCATTTTCCAGGCTAAGGTTCAAGATATATTTACTGCAATGCCATCAAAATAAAGAAATTCGTGTGTGTCTATGTATGTAGATTTATATCTTGAATGTGTAATTTAAATTTTTGGTAAGGAACTATCCGAAGAACAAAAACGGATGATCATCTTGTAGGTGGAATTCCAGAGATTTGTACTGCACGCTGGGCATGTTATTAAAGGGACCCTATTAGAGAATGTAGTCATCTAAACAGAATACATTGGAGGTGGCAGCGGCAGGTGGTGACAATGAGCAATCAAAAGATGAGAGGACACATGCAGGTTGTCATTGAATCGTGCTTTCTACGAAGACCGATGTTCTGAGAATCGATACACTACTTGAATGGATTGGTCAACACACTTCCTTGAACTGATGCGTTCATATAAAAAAAATAATCAATGTTAGATAACTGATAGACTAATATTTAAAAAAGAATACAAAAAGCAATAGTTTTTTTTCATTAATTTTTTAATTCTCCAATTAAAACTGTCACAAATTCAACGCAAACGATTTCTGAAGAAGGAAATTGCAATCAAATTGTTTTCTTTTATTGGCAATTTTAAAACAAATTTAGCTTTTTCATTGATTATGAAAGGATTATGCCAAGGAAAGGATCATCAATTCGTTCGTTATGAGCGGTATAAATCAAAAATGTTTGTGGCATTTGTGTGACTTCTGCTTTCTTCTTAAATGTCAAATTATAAAAAATCGTAGTCTATTAGTACTCAGCAACAAATTAATATTTGGTCTACTTTGCAAATTATAACAAATCTAAAAAGTTGTAAGGCATCAAAGTTGACATCTTTAAACTCGACTTGCGGCTAAACCAAGCGACCTAGCGACTTCAAAAATGCATATTCGTGGTCTAGGAAATGCCACCTTTCAATTGCTGTATCGCATTATATGAAACATCGACTTTTATCTTTAAACACGATTTGCGGCTAAACTAGACGTGCTAGAGGCATCAAAGTTGACATCTTTAAACTCGACTTGCGGCTAAACTAAGCGACCTAGCGACTTCAAATATGCATATTCGTGATCTAGAAAATGCCAGTTCTAAGAAATCAAAAAAAAAGTTGGTAAAAAAAGTTTTTTTTAAAACTTCCTAAAAAATACGATACTTGAAATTTTTCAAACAAAATATTAAAAAATAGGTCAGTTCACTGACGCGGGGTTTCTTCACTGGCACAACGAGCAATTTCGTGTAGTGCCAGTGATGGGACAGGGTCAGTACACAGACGCTCTTGTCATAAAAGTGTGTCAGTGGTCCTATGCACCAGTGACTACTTATCATATAAAACTGGTTACACTGCTGCGTGCATATAGACTAATGATTTCGAATATTTTTCGAACATACCGCTCGTAACTTAGGAGTGGTCCTGACGCCTCATAACTTTTGCGAGCGCTCGTAAATCAGTACTAATAGTGCTTGATAAATAGACTTAAGAAGCTCTTAAGTTGAGAGCGATCGATAAATACGGCCCTTAGAACACCGACTTTTTTTTAAATAAAAAAAGAATTATTTATAATAATAATAGAGGTGTAGGTTTATTTTATAATAATTCAATTTTTTGCCTGGCGCATTGGTTTATTTTGTTTTTTTTTTTTTGACATTTGATTTCGAAGAATGAGTTTGGGATAGTTTGGAAATAGCTTTTGGGTGCGTTCCGGAATGAGGAATCCGCCATTTTTCGAATATTCGAATTAGAGTTAATAGTGTTCGATGAATAGCACTTTTCGAACTTGAGTTAAGAGGCTCTTAAAGTTACGAGCGGTTTGATATCGTTCGATAAATATGGCCCTTAGTCTAACTTAGTTTATAAAATTGAATAAAAGTGGCTGTAACGTATGGCCTTCTTTTCTTTTATCTTAAAATGAATAGCCTCGTGGCTGTCAGTTTTCATATAATTTTATATAGCTGAACTGCTTTTGCTCATAAGCGTTGTATACTGTTGCGCATGACGTATTGTCACTTTTGGATATTTACATATATACAAATAAATACTTAATCTAGCCTACTAATAAACCTAAAATAAATAACCAGAAAATATAAACTATATAGACTATATAGATTTGTTTCGTTTGATTGTAATTTTAAGAGCGAACACGCTCTATATCTTGTTGTATGTAAAAAGAAATCACATTGAAAAATACATGAAATAAAAGAATTATCAAGTAAACAAAAAGTATTTTTAGAGCAGGAACACTCTATTGAATTACGGGAATTGAATAAATCACATTTGTAACATGAAATCACGAATTAAGTTCACATAAAATATTTCCTTTAAGACGATTACTTTACTTTATAAATTAACAATTACCGGTTAGAGTATAAAGAAAATTTACAAACATTTTCTATGTGAATAGAATATTTTAAACACCAGGCTGCTGCATAATGACGTTGCTGCTGTTTGCGGTTTTGTTGCTCCTCACACCAATGTTAAATGTAGTGCCTTTTTTTCCATTTGGTGGACTTTGATTAAAAACTCCAGCCAATGTTCCTTGTGGAATTCTGTAGCCGATTAAAGATGAATTTACAGTTGCTGCTACAGAATCCGTTGTTTGCATTCGCCGCCAGTTTGCGGTGGATGAAAATTCCGAAAGTTTACCGCTCAGCCTGTTGCTTTAACTGTACACTCTCCCCAAAGTTACAGTTAATAACCGTGAAGAAACTTCTAGCGGTGCTGAAGGATACGGGACTTTCGGATCACGAGTTGCTGGGCACTGTTTGTGTCCTGGTTGTTTTTCGGTAAACCGATGACTTTTGTAAATTAAATTTACTCTGTTGCTTTTTTACTCCCGATAAAAATGAAAATAGTTGCCACTGAAACGTTTACTTTTTTGCTTTAATAGATTAATGGACGGCAGTGCTTGGCACAGCACAACCGTCCTCTATCACGACCTCGACATCTCTCTTCGTTAACTGATTACTAATAATTAGCCTTTGACAGTAATCACATACAGCGGTGAATTCCATGTAACCCGTCTAAAGGTGGCCTTACATGGAGCTGCAAATGTAGACGAAAACGCAACAACAACCATAGTGCAGACGATGAAGATAAACATGTTCGACTTCACTATAATTTTCAAGCTGCATCTATAATTTTCCTATAATCTGCATCCATGACGACGTCTGCACTTTTGCCTTCCCTCTCTATCACACAAGTATGATTTATTGATTTTGCATCCTCTTTTTTTGCAGATCAGGGCTTGCAGCTCCATGTAAAGGCACCTTAAAGATTCAAATAGATATCACACAAATGTTATGGTACTGGCGAAACTTGTGATACTCCTACACACAGACCATACACAGACCGCCAACTCGTACTCCCCTTGCCTGAAACACCCTCGAAATATTTTTTCCTGTCTCTGAATACGTGTACATCTCTCTCTGTGAATTTTGTAATGGCAACATACCTGCGTATGCCATTTATTTTTTAGGTGTGTTTGCTAAATGGGTTTTAAAAGCAAGAGAGAGCGTCACACTCTCAAAATAAATGGCATATCAGCTGATTTTTAGCTTGTAGGCAAAAAGAGAGACCATATGGTGAGTTGGCGGTCTGTATCTTCTTGGTCCGTGCTCCTACATAAGGTAAACACTCCCTACCACTTTTCTGGTAACCATACCATTTTAATTAAAAATGCATATTGGCATCACTTTTATTACAGCAACGCAGTTTTGTCAACGCATCAAACAAAATATTGACAGTTGAATAGCAATCGTACATTTCGCAGTTTGCATGTACAGAATTATAATAATTTAATAGCTTTTACCCGAATTTTTAAAGGTAAGCATTGCAAAAAGTCGAAACATTATAACCTCCGATCACGTTAAACACCTGAAGGAATAGAATTTGAAGATTGTGCAGAGTATTTGTATTCCAGGAGACAAAAAAAAAAACAAAATGAGTTACCCGCGCAATTTTGACACTGAATTGAGCAAAAATCTATCCTGGCTCCTAAGACATGGTGCTATCAAAGAAGGACTTCCCATAGCTTCCAACGGGTTCATACCCCTCGACTCTATCTTATCACACCAGAATTTTTGCCATCGGTATACTGCCGAGGATATAATGCGAATTGTTGAAGCAGACTCGAAAAATCGATACACCGTAACCACCTGCCCGAGCAGCAAAAAACTCCTCATTAAGGCAAACCAGGGGCATTCGATGGGTGAGGTGTCGGAGCTGAATTTGACAAAAGTTCGTTGTGCTTCCGAGATACCGCTTGTAGTTCATGGAACATTCTTAAAGAATCTGCCGGCTATTAAGAGACTCGGCTTGAAACGAATGAACCGCAATCATATCCACTTCTCAGCGTCGGATAAATTAAAACCAGGAACCCAAAGAGTCAGTGGGATCCGACATAATTGTGAAGTTTTGATTTACATTAACACTGAACTTGCATTGAGCAAAGGAATTGAGTTCTACCGTTCGGAGAACAATGTGATCTTGAGCCCTGGTTTGGCTGGAGTTATAAGTCCAGAGCTCTTCGCTAAGGTTGTTGATAGAAAAAGTGGACAAGATATCCCCTTTTAGATATGAATATACATACATATTATATACAAATTTACATAACTATACTCATTTGTTGTGCGTTCAAATTGTGCCAAAACATATATTTATTTAAGAATAAGTACCTAGACTAAGTTCCATCAAAACTCGAACGCGTTTAACTGTGGCAATCGTTAGGATTTTTTAACAATCTGAGAGCCACATGCAGCAGCTGGAAAAGATAGAGAGTGACATGTCTCTAGAAAAATGTAGTTAGTTTAATTTATCATTTCCATATTATTTTTTATATTTATTTTTTGTTTGTTTTTTCTAGGTGGCGGATATTGATGGCGAATTCGAAGCAAGAAGAAGGATCAACGATCACTGAGTCGTCATTATCAGACAGAGACACTAATAACACAAGCTTAACAATTGATACTGAAAGAGAGAATATGGAATGTAAAATCTGTCACCAACCATTCGAGAGTCTGCAAGAGGTGCTCAAACACGAGCTAATAGCACACTCTGCGTCAAAAAGTGCCAAGAAACTTCCAGTTAATCAGCTCAAGAGAAGAGTCAATGCTGTGCTTAAAACAATCAATGCCGAAGATGAGAAGAAATTCCGTCAGAAAGTGGCTGAGGCTATTTCCGATTGCGCTAAGGGAAAGGAGCTTAGTGTAATATTTAAGATGCATATCATTGAAGATGACCATTTGAATTATATTTACTCGCGGATTCATAAGAGCTTGCAGATGGAATTGGACAGGATTGGACCGTATTATATTGAGCCGTATGGATCAGTTGCTAATGGATTAGCCTTGAAAAGTAAGTTTGCTTTGCTATGAATTGTTTCAGTTCCAAAGTCCTCACCACAATTTAAATATAGTTTTTTATTTTACTACTTGGTTCTCGAACAAGCTGCGAATGGCAAATCAAGTTTCTTCCAGTTTCCTAAATTAGTTAAATTAGACGGCTTACATTCCAAGCATTCTTACAACAAAATACAAAATACACTTTGTTTAAGTGAATCTTTGCTTTTTTGCGAAGCCCAATTTGGAGAGCTCTTTGATAGATGTGGTTTAGAAAAATTTTACCAACAGGAACTCTAAATAATAACTTCCCTTCTCATCTCTTTCTTTGAAAATCTATGATTCCTGGTGTGCTCAGAAATCAGAAATCTCTCACTCTGTTTTTCCGAACACGGTTTCAAAGTTGACATCGTGTGTTCATAAAGACCTCCTTACCTTACAAGATTCAAATAACACAAAGCTTATCCTTACAACTTACCATGTACGTAGCAAACTATGCACACATTGATTGATGACGCACTGACTATCCTTTAAACGAGTTTGTTTTGAAAAATAATGTCTGGGAACTAGTCGTTAAAACGCTTAATTTTGAACAGCAAAAATAACAGTTCCTAAGCAGACAGTAGTCAGTTTTCAATATTTTTATTTGGATTTCTGGCAAATTATTTATGAAAAATGCCACTTAAAACCCCATCCGCGGAACTATATCCCATTCAGTTGATTCTAAATCAAGTTTTTTGTATTTTATTTTTTCAGCAAGTGACATCGATGTGCATATATCTTTTGCAAACAAAAACGACGACCAACAGGGTCGTGCACAAAAACAGGTGGTTATGTACAAAAACATCACAAAAATGCTCTATCGGAGCAAACAATTCACTGACATTGTACCCATTCGAAAAGCTCGAGTTCCTATAATTAAATGTGTCCATGCTGACACCGGTTTCAGTCTTGACATTAACACCTCCGAGCCATATGGCATACACAACAGTGAATTTATAAATCAACTTAATCAGTGTGACAACAGAATCTATGAACTAATGTTGTTCCTTAAAATCTGGTTTAAAAGCATGTATATTTATGGAGCTTTCAACATGACCAATTACTGCCTGATAACTTTAATAATATTCTACCTTCAAAATAGTAATCCACCAGTTTTGGCTTCACTTAAAATACTCCAACGGAATGCACCAAAACGCACAATAAACGGCATTAATTTTGGTTTGAATTCGCGTAGTGTTCCGATGGATTCAAGTCAAGACATACATCGTTTGATAAAAGGATTCTTTGAATTTTATAGCTCTTTCGATTTTGAGAAACTTATTATTGCGCCATACCTGGCAAAAGTAATCAAAAAGGTCGATTTCCAGAAAAAGGTTTTCAAATATCCAGAATATGAGGCACAAATGCAAATGTTAGCCAATACCACAGGGCAACCAGTGGAGGAGCTCAAGACAGACAGCCCTGTATGTGTCCAGGATATGTTTTGTCTCAATATAAACGTCGCGAAAGGCCTTTCCGATATTAATGTCCAATATTTAAAAAAATGCCTCACAATGGCTCATAAAAAGTGTTGCGAGCCAAATATATCTTTGAAAAAACTTTACAAATCCTTGCTCGTCGATATTATCGATGAACTTGGTCAGTTGTTTCCTATAACTGAACAACAGATACCAGTGAATGTCGGAGATTCACCATTATCTTTTGACATAGTTCCAAGAAAAAATGAACTCAAATCTTTAGCTAAATTCGCAGACAAACCACTTTCTCTTAACAAATTATGGGCCAAAGAATACATTGAGGCTGTTGAAAAGATAATCACTGAAGTTTTCAAAGTTGACATGACGTTATTGTCGCCAACGGAGAACAACAAATTAAAGAAAATTGACGAAACTGAAGAATTGCCACTACCTTGCAAGTGGTCAATTCACTCATCTGTGGATTTATGGACGGGACGAGAGGTACAACGAAGTAATGTATCTTTCATGGACTATCATTTGGCACAGACTAAGAATCTTCATGCTGCACGAAGACAGAATTCAAAATTTGCGGTACAATTCAAGGGGTTCATAACGATAGTCATAACTAAAAATTTTAGTTCTCTGCGTGTGGAAGCGAGCAGCAATGAGGCACTGAACAAGAAGAATCCTTTGCGTAGGTTTTTCGGTGCACTCAAAAGTGCAATGCAAAATTACAATTTAAAACAAAGAATTCACCAACTAGAAGGCCAGCTGCAGACGAAGGCTCAAGCTTTGTGATAAGATGATTAATAAGACTTTTAAAATATTTATCTTGTAATTTTAAGACTTTAAATTTTTTTTTAATAAGAGTGACAGCCAGCGGCGGGCAGAGTTACGTTGTTTTCTCAATTTGGTTCGTAAAAGTTTTGAATTGAGGAGAAAAGTGCAGAAGAAGAAGATAGTAACCCAACTGGGAGACATTGCGGGTGTCTATTGTCTTCAGATCACAAATTTTGTTAGAGTGACATCATCATAAGAGCAGGGCTATTCTCTTATTAATCTTCCGGTCTTATTGTTTTAAAACAAAGCAATTTATAAAGAGGCTCCAGTAAGAACGAATAAAAGTAATTATTGTCTCATTAATGGAAGGCCTTTAAAAAACTATGGCTTAGGGTTTTTAAGTTGATTTGCAATTAATGCGGGAAATATTAAGTTTTCTGATTTTTGTTCAAAAACTTTGGAGACCTACCTTTGAGTTAAAAATGTGTTTGTTTTCAAACTAGTTCTGCTTCTATGTTGTTCTACAATTTAAAAGTGATTGACTTCAAACCCCCTAGATCAAATAAAAAGCCACCCATGGGCCGATTTGGTCAACCACCACCGACTGAGTTGTTATTCGGTTTGAATCGTGTATGGTCTGCATTAGAGCTTACAGCAAATCATAGAGAAAAATGATTCGAATCTCTAGATGAGACTTAAGTTTGTTTAAAATGTATACAAGAGCCCTACAGACTTTAGCTGATGCAATGATTTCTTTTTTAATCAGTATCATATAAGAACCTCTTCCGATAAGAAAGAAAAGGTTGTTTCAATATCTTTAACGTGTGACCTATTTTCTGCAAGTGTAATCAAAAAATCAATTAGTGTTAGTGTCTCAGTCTGATTTTATCTTTAAAAAACCCAATTTGTATTTTATCATTACAATTTGCAAACACAAAATGCATTATTGCCCCAGTCTTGAAGTCTATAAGACTTCCTCATTTATTTATTTAAAAACTAAATAAAAATCATTATATATAGTTACACCCGTAATTTCCTGTAGGAAGTTGTAATTGAAATGATGTTAACGTGCCGTCCGCTGGCTCTTATTTGTATTTAAATGGTAGCAGTTTTGAAAAATAACGAAAACGGAGATTAAAGTTTCGAAAATTGATAGATTTTTATTTTTAATTCATAATTTTGCTCTCCAAATTGCCAGTGCAGAGGACATGACAGTTTTGTCATTGTAGATTTCCTCGGTAATAGAAATAAGACCACAGCTTTAGCTTTATTCATCGTCCATGAGTCATGGGGATTTGCTGAAACAAGGCATATAATATACATATTTAGTTTCGACTCAAGGGCTCAAGTTCTTCTTAGAGAACAAAGTAAAACTTTGGCTTTTGAGTTGAACATATAAATATTTAGGACTCGTTTCAGGAAAAATTCCTGAGTCATTTGCTATACATACATACATATGTATTTAATATTTTTTAATTAAATTTAAAGCAATCGTAAATATTATTAAAAAATTAATAATTTCTATTTCTTGGATACAAATCAATCAATTTTCAAAACCTTTAATTTTTTCCTGTTCTCATTTGACTTTTGGCATTGACGCCAGTTTTATAAATCATTATAATAATATACATTTTATTGTATTGTGTAGTATGTGTCTATAACGTTTTTAAACAAAATAAAATAAAATAAAATTCATTTGGCACAAGAATCCGACTTTTTTCTGTTATTATTGTTTTTACTAAAAATATGGTTTTCAGACTAATGTACCTAGTGTTGGAGTTACGGAGAAGTGAATTTCAAATTTGAACTCAAAAACTCGAATGAAATTGAACCTTTTGGCAGTTTTCAAACACATAACATCTAAGAGTAGGTAAAAGTTTTCTTTCGACAGTTTTGATTAACTTCAAGAAGTCAAAATACGGTTGGGTTTTGATGTGTAGTCATTTTTATTTTTGAATTCAATAATAACTAACACCGGGAGCCAAGAAATTTTTTATCAAGCGTTATAACGGAAAAGCCAGAATCATATCCAAGAGGGAAACGAGCTTGAGTTGGATAAGCTCAGTCAATTGTGTGTCTAACTCTTGCACGACTGGGTCGTACGAATTTGCTCTTACGTGTTACAGTGGTCTTGGGCTCGAGATTTTGGGAAGAAAGCAGAGACAAATCATATGAAATCTTATTAATCTATTAATCACTTAAAAATCACTTGCTAAAACGTTTTTTTGGAGAAAATGAACAAACCATCTGATTTATTTTACTTAAAATTTAACAATTTTTTTAAAAAACTTTCTTTGAAAAATTAAAGAATCAATATTATTTTGTTTATAAAAAACCTTTAACATTAAAAATTTCATCGAAATCCCTTAAGTGGTTTAGGAGAAAATCTGATATGAAAAAAAAAAAAACGGTCATATGGGAGGTACCGTTATAAGACTTTTCCTAAAAAATGTGTTTGTTCCAACCAAAACATAAAGCTTACAGCCTGGTGACAGACGGACAGACAGCAAAAACGTTCGAAAAATCACGTTTGTTGTATGGGAGCCCATCCTAAATTTTTATTTTATTTAGTTTTTAGTATTTGTCATTATAGCGAACACAATAATACATCATCTGTCAAAATTTTAACTGTCTAACTATCACGGGTCATGAGATACAGCCTGGTGACGGACGGACAGACGGACAGCGAAGTCTCAGGAATATAGGGTTCCGTTTTCACCCTTTGGGTACGGAACCCTAAAAACACCATATTCAGAAAGATTTATCAAAATCGTAGGAGCCGTTTTTGAGATAAATGAGTTTTTCATTAAAAATAATATGGCAGGTACCGTTAGTTTTAGAGCTAGAATGCTAATTCCAAAAACTCCTCTGTAGGACGTCATAATAATACTGTGTACCAAATGTGAAGCAAACCCGTTCAACTGTAGCCTGTAGGTGCCGATACAGACAGACAGAATTGTCGGACCCTCTATTTTAGGCTTCTCTATCATCGCAATGTTTTGTTTGATTTTTTTACGAATGCATAACATGCCTTATAGTACCTATGATCGCAAGTAAAAAATTGTACTTCGACAATGAGCTTAAAATATCAAAAGTCGGAGTTTCTCAAAATGAATAAAATAACTTAGAATTGCATAATATACATTTATTTCATTCAGGGTTTCTGAAAAACATGGGGGGGGGGGGGAGAGGAGGGAGGAAAAGCTAAGAAATGTTAAAGTAATGTGATAAAGTTTGGATTCAGCGTTTTCGCAATTTGCAATTGAATGTAGAGTTTCGGTGATATGGCATGAACAACTATGATGCGTGTTCGCATGTCGGCAAGCAATTTTCTCTGTTTGATTACACGATGGAAAACAAAACAAAAACCAAAACGTACTACAAAAACTTTGCTTTAAATAATTCATGCAAATAAATGTCTTTAAAGTACGAACGCGTTTCATCGATTCACCAAACAAAGAGGCATGGGCAAAAAATATCGATATAAAAAAATATCGATAATTTTCCCAAAAAATTTCGATATATATCGTCGATATTTTCAATCGCAATACAGTCGAACCTCGATAAGTCGAACTTCGATAACTCGAATATCTCGATAACTCGAAGATATTATTTGGCGTCAACTTCGATAAGTGTGTATGTTTTACTTGATAACTCGAAGTCTTGATAACTCGAATTATTTTTTTGGAAATTGATGGTTCGAGTTATCGAAGTTCGACTGTATATCAATATTCGATATTTATTTTAGAGTATCGAATTCGTATCAATTTCAATTTTTTTTTAACACAACTTGGTTTCGTGTTTACTGTTTATGCTCCTTGTGGATCGTTCGTTAACTTTAAAAAATCCCGCCACAGTCTTCTTTTTATGAAAAAGGAAATACAATATAACAATAATTGGCTGCGTGCATGAAAATACTATATATCCACTAATACTATAAACCATCAGTGCCAGGCTTCTTCGGTGTCTTCCGAAAGAGTTGCTTCAGCCTTGAATCTAACAGTAGCCGACAGTAGAAACCGTTTGACAGGCGAGCACATCAAAACATGGATGCTCTTAATGTCCATATCTAATGACTACTGATCGTATACATAAAAAATACTATTTTCTTTGTTTCTGTGTTATTTTTTACGAATTTTGAATGGTTTGGGAATTCTATGAATAATCATTCGAAAACTGACGATATATCGATATTTTTCGCTCGATAGCTTTCGATACTGTTTAAAAATATCGATACGATAAATATCGATATATTTTTTTTCACTTGCCCATCCTTAAAACAAACCTATAATATGCTATATGCAGTACGTTAAATATTGCCGATGTGCGAATTCGATTGAAGATTGATTGAAGAAGCGAAAAAACTGAAATTGAAATAGACGATTGACAGCATTAAAAAGTCTTTACAGAATTTTAATGTTGGGCGCCATTTTCTAAAATTTAATTAAATTATCCGTTTCAACTGACTGTGTTGGCATTTATTTTTAACACAAAACTAGTGTTATTTTTATCAAAATTGGACTAGAAATGTATGTACTTAAACTCAGCCTTCATCAATATCGTTCGTGAGGGATAACTAGATTTATATTGTAAAAATTTGGTCTAGTTCAAAGTGAAACACCTATGAAATATATTTAAAATAATGATTTGTAGATTTATTTTAATAATTTTGCTTAAAGCACAAGTTACATTATTAGTTTATTCTTTTCATATTAATTTTCATAACTGACTGTAAAGTGATTATGTAAATTCTTACAATCACAATCTACAATATATATTCATATCGAAAAGATGCCTTCTCCTTCAAACAACAAAAAGGCACACAAAACTATTCTCTTATTAGGTATACAATATAATAATTATAATACTAATTTATAATATAATATTCGTTTACTGATTAATAAACTACAATATAGTTTGAATTGTTAACATTTTTTGAAAGGACAAAGAGTGAGATTTATAGAGTTTATAGTATTTTTTTAAATTTTTTTTTTTTCAAAAGTAATCACAGATTACGCAAGTAAAATGGCTTGCTTCCAATAGTTTCTTAAGTTTATTCTTAATATTTTTTTTTTTTTATAGAAACTGACCTTTTTATTTTGTTAACTAATTTATATTTATACTGTACAACAATTTGGTTTAGATGTATTTGGCAAGCTTGTTTTTTTTTTTGTGTTCGTAACATTATTGGACCACTTATAACGGCTGGCATAAAAAGGATTTTTTAAAAATTTGATTTGATGGAGTAAAGTAATTAAATAAAAAAAACATTCAAATGAAATGTTAATACAAATATTTGACATGTTTTAATGGCATTTCATAATCTCAAAATCAATCTATTCACGAAGTAGATTAGGGAGGGAGAGTTGAAAACACATAAGACCAAGGAAAGCTATTTTCTTAAATAAAAAAAAATTGTAAGGCAGTCATTTTATATACAGTCTCGCCATCTAGCGTATTTGTTAAAAAATATCCAAAGCAATCTTGCAAAACTTGTAAGATCTATAAGCACTATCTCGAAGGTAGTTACAGACACTAATAAGCATCCGGAAGTTTCCTCCAACCGAAATGACGCTTCCGATGATTCTGAGGAGAAAATTGTGCTTCTTGATTTGAAGTTCGAATCCACTCAAGAAGAAAAAATACAAACGTCTCAAAAGTGCACATCAGAATATTTGCTGGGGAGTGTTTAATCGCATGCATCATTGCCAAAAGTTTTGCTAGTTTCGACACTTATGACTTAGTTTTGATTCCAACATTTTGAACTGATGAAATGGACACCGAAGACAAGCAAGGAAGTTGCGAACGCGGTACTAAATACTATAAAATGGAGTTTTAATTAATTTATCCCGCGAATTGGGCTGGCACAAACCAGTTTGACATTTAAAACAATTGTGGAAATGGAGAATGTGAACAGACACTGCGGCATTTTCTTCATTTGTCTTCAGAATGAGTGGTTCCCGGAGTAAAACCAATGGAAAGTGATATAACTTTTTTTTTACAAAAATAGAAAATTGAGCTATGAAACAAAATTTTTGTATGTGTTTGTGGCTGCGAAATTTAAAAGTTAAGATGGCGTAAGAATTATTCTTCAAAGGTTATTATTCTCTATTTCATAAAAAATAGGCTTATAATCTATAGTTCGACAGGACATGGTGTGATTGATTTTGAGTATAATGTACAAAGGGATTCAATAGAATTAAAGATTTTGGGAAGAAATAATTAATTATTTCCATTTTTGTATTTCCTTTTCGTCGAGTAGTACCAACCATTTTTTGTTACTTTCTTGGTGTGCGTGTGCGTGGCTGGGTACCTACATAAATGGATTTCAAGACCTTTCACCCTTGCTAAAAGCCATTGACCGTCTTTACAAATCATTTTGCCAAGAAAGTCATTAAGTTTAAACGGCGGGCGGTCATTTTCTTATGGCTCGTTCGTTGACTTTTTAAACAAAAACACTATCAAAATGCATTCGCTTCCTAACCAGCAGGAGCCCTTGCAGCTGTGTGACGATTTTTGGAACTCTTACCGCACGAACAGTATTTCTTCGCCCCACCATCAGAAACACAATACGAATCCGAAGCGTAAGAGTTCAAACGACTTATACTTCCGGTAACTTCCATGTGTTCCGTTTCAATACCATACCGTACAGTGGCTTCAAATAATCCTTCTTTTGGTTTGGTTATAAAAATTATTCTATACACTTCTGTTGTTACATTGGTGGTATTGTCCACTCCATGCAATGCTCTGTAGGCGCTCTGCACCTCACTCAAGCTTAACACCGAACATCTGTCAGCAACGCTGCCATTTTTAAAATCAGCAACATAGTCGTTAATGTAATTTACCGTGTATTTGGCTATTTTCATAACTACATTGGATCCTTTGTAGATGCTGGTGTATGGTATGCAAGTACACCAATGGTCTTCGATTGAAGCATCATCACACGAACGACTGTGTGGGACAGGTTTTAAGAGTGTTTGGCACTTGGGGCAGCCCTGACTAGGTGGCAAATCTTTAACTCGACCAGATAACTCTAGGATGTGTTTCAGAGTCATATGAAGATCGTAAGGACTTGTTAATCTATTTTTATTCACACTTAGAGCATTAATAAATTCAGGATGGGTGTTCTTCAAGCTTGGCGGTACCCAAATGAACATAAACGGCAAACGTTCTTCCAGATGTCCAGATAAAAATTTCCTCGTTGGTCCAAAACGCATTCCATGATCGCTGAAAAATATCACAATAGACCGATCAAGGATACCACGTTTGGCAAATTGTTTTAAGTAATCCTCCATTTTCACATCCATTGATGAACAGTCACTAATATCATTGTGACTGAAAGTGTTCGCCCAAAATAGTCCGAAGAACGGATCATCTCGGTATCGTGTGGCCAGTTCAAGGGCATAGTCGTAGATGTAATCAGCTGAGTGCTGATAGCCAAGGCAAAATATAAGTCCGGATTTTGTTTTGGTTGTGAGATTGTGTTCGGCACTTATTAAAAATGGTCGCAGGTAGTAGTCCACTGGTGGCTTTTCGAAGCCTAGTTTAAGGTAGTTGAACGTGTTGATTGAGGATTCATCTTCAGCGTAGGCTGTCACATAGCCGTTGTCGCGAAATGTTTTCCATATGAACGGACACCGATCGAGGGCACCCAATTTGGTTGGTGCACATTTTGTGAAGGCCATACTTTCATTGTAACCGGTAAGAATGGCCATCAGGTTCGGGAATGTATTATCGCCCATCTGAAACACAAAAATTATGAAATTTAAATGTTGTGTTGTGTTAGATAATTTAATTGAAAATCGGTAGAATCAGAAAACGATGATTGCGAATTTGTATAAAAAAAACATGGTTTCGTGAAACTCACGTTGGGCGCCATTTTTCAAGATAACAAATTAAAACAAAAAAGGAAGGTTACAGAGAGAAATTTCTGTCCATTTTCAAATTCTTAAAAGGCAATGGGAGTTTTTAATTTTTTAGATCATATTGTATGCAAAGTTACCTTATTATATCCGCTCATTTCGAACCATTCGTTATCGTACAGGTACTGTGCAGTCTTTGGCATTGCTCGTATGAGATTGACTCTAGAGATACTATCGATTCCTATCATAAGGACACTGATAGGTTTTTCTGTGTTAGACTTTTTATAGTCTTCCAAACGTTTTCGGATTTCAGGTCGTTCTGGCATCATAGGATGACCATTACTGTATGTCTTCTTTTTTTTACTCTTGCACTTGACCAATATGTTGTCTACAGTATTTGGAAGCTGCGCTGAGTTCCGAAAGCTCAGACATTCGCTGAGACTAAAAAAAAAAAAAAATTATTGAGAAAATAAGGTAACAGTCAGAATATTACCCGACTTCTAGGTCAACTTTTTCACCTCCAGATTTTCTTTCAATAACCTGGTAACAACAGTCCAGCTGTCCTCCGGATTTTGTATAATACTTAACCTGGTCTTGATTGATGAGTAAATTGTATTTGTTCGTTGTTGAATTAAAGACCACCTTAGTTAGAGGCTTGCTCGTAGTGCAGGGTTCATATTTTTCCCGCTTAAAATATTGCATAACTTCTGGCGTATATGGATCTATATTTGGCATTTTGCACTTATCGCTCCATACCAAGTATCCTGATGGAGTAGGTAGAATGGTTGAATTAGTAGAATTAGTTGTACTAGAGATCGAAGGATTTAAGGGAGTAGTAGTTGTAGTGGTTGTTACAACTCTAGGAGTTGTATTTCTGGTTAAGCTAGGCATCGCAGTCGATGTAAATGGAATCGATTGTATACCCCCTGTCGATCGGGCTTGCCTAGTATTCTTGTCCGGGCTTATCGTCACCGCGACTACAGTCGTCTGTTGGTTTTCTGCATTTTCTTTTGGTGCGAAAATCTTTAAGGCTGTTTTACGTTCAATTGATTTTGCAATGTTTAAATCAAATTAAAAAAAAAAAGTAATTTCGTAGGAACATTAAAATTATGGTTTTTTTTTTTAATATTCAATGCCCATTGCAACGTAAATTCAGGGAGCAAGCACAGCAAAAACATGCGAAATATGACAAAAAAAAGAAACAATTAAAAAAAAATTATAAACAAAATTAAAGAACTTTTTCCAAGCGTCAAATTACTGTTTTTAGGAGCGCCTATCATATAAAGCTCAACGAATTTTTGAAGGTTTGCAAAAAAGAAGCGGTATAAATAATTATTTGCGTGATTAAAGCCACTACAGGAAGTGTGTTTCTTAATGTTTATTCTATAAAAAATATTACTCATTTTCTGTTAATTTGACTGACAGCATTTGGTATCTGAAGCCCTTACAATTTTGTCCACTCCTGTCGATTTAAGTGCTGATTTAAAACTTTTAAAAAATTTTATTTTTGGTTTACTTATTCTTATTAAAAAATGTAGACATGTACATATGTATTTTCTTTTAGTTTCTCTGAGAAAAAAAAAACTAAATGAATTGAAATAACCTCACTTTAACAGTTGAATAGTTTCATAAATTCGACCCAGCAAACACCTACATAATAATGTCTCAAACGTCGTTTCTAATAGCTAATATGTAATTACACTGTGAAGATGGCAGCGCCCCCTAGAATGAGGAGCTTGGGAACGAAGTTACTGATTCATTATAACTCTACTGCATAGCGACCGCAAGCTTCAAAAAATACATACTAAAGGGTGTTTTTTTAGACGTGCGGTTTTCAATCTGGCAATACTTTTTTCG
Organism: Platycheirus albimanus; assembly: GCA_916050605.2. Lineage (NCBI taxonomy): Eukaryota > Metazoa > Arthropoda > Insecta > Diptera > Syrphidae > Platycheirus > Platycheirus albimanus. The sequence continues at coordinate 113,073,518 of OU696698.1, read as the reverse complement.
AAGTTGGTCTTTTTGACAGCTGTCACTTGAGATATGCTCAGTTTGGTTTGCCATTTCATAATGAATAGACTTACTCCTGAACAACGTTAACAAATCGTGCAAATTTATTACCAAAATAATAGTTCGGTTCGAGCGACGCACCACGCGCTGCGTCCAATATTCCCAATATTCGGTCGACATAATCGCCCATGAATTTATTCGATCCAGCGCTGTGGCCACTTGCCCGAATACATTTTTAAAACATGATGGCAAACCTTTATCTTTATAATAAAGCTAAATTCTTGGTCATAACATTAAATTATATGCGTTTTATTCCTATATTTCAATTCGCTCTGCAGGGCGAGATAATAATTTTTTAATATATTCTCTGGGTCGGCTCCAGAACTACCATCCTCCCATCCTGAGTTCTAAATGACATTTAGGATGTTTCTTAGCGTTAGCGGCATTTTAAAGATAACCCAGTTCGTTTAAAATGTTTTCGCCGAGGGTATAGCTTTTCTTATTTGGTCTAAGCTGGGGAATTCACAGAAAAAATGAAAATGAATCTTCTACTTCCTTCTCATCCCGGCATCCACGCATGAGCATGAGTCAGACGTGCTGATAGGAATTCTATTCATCGCGTCGGGACCCATTAGGATACCAATCCAATCAGAAGGGACAGTTGGGTCTGCTAAAAATAAGAAGGAGTTCTGTTTTTCGTTTCTGGCCAATTATTCAGCTATTAACCATACGATGCTCTGGTTCCTATCGAAACTTGATTAGCTTTATTAAGATGAGAAGTTTTAAGTCTTTGTGGCAAAGATCAACCAATTTATTTAAAGACTTTGTAACGTTCGAGGAAATGGCTTTTACGGCTGTCGATAAAGATAACAATATTTTTGTTGAATTTTCCACGCGATGCAAGATGATATGCACCTCATTCAAGCTTCACAGACTGCTAGCACTTCCGCTTGGAAGACGCTTCAAGAGTCAGGAAGCCTTCATGACCTGCTTATAGGAGAGATGCCTGCCTATGGTATTGTTCGTTTCAGAGCCGTCTTTGAAGACCAAAATTATCTGCTTGGACTACTGGTTTCTGGGATCAAATCTATGTGGGGTGGGGTTGAATGTCATCCACCGTTATATTAAAGTTTACAAAGATATCATTGATTTCTAACTCAAAACAAATTGTAGAGTTAACTTATAACCGGAAACGATAAAATTGTAAGCTTGATCTTTTTGGCGTAATCAATCACAAATTCAAGCTCAAAAATTTATCCAAGGTCTTTCGGAATTTTTCATTGTTGTAAAAGTCATTTTTATTATAATATCCAACTAAAAATCTTGAACCTCAATGTTATTAACAAATTCTGGTGTATAATTATGTTAATATACTCAAACACAAAAGATGAAAATATTAAATCTACTATAGTAAGGAGATAAAAATTGATATTGAAGGTGCTTTAAACAAAAAAAAAAAAAAAATTAAATAAAGAAAAATTGTTCATCAATGATGCTTGTGGTTAGCATGATCGAAAAGATACAACGTCATCGGTAGTTTACTATCAGATAGTCAGAGCACGATCAAAAGTAATAAATTAGAAAAACAATTAAATTTTGCCTACAGGTAGGAGGAAGGTGATGGTAATCTATCTATACTAGCTGCAGTTATAAACAATAAACAATTTGTGTAGTATAACAATAAAAAAAAATATTTAACTAATACAATTAAAATATTGTTAGTACTTGTGATGTCGGCAAAGTTAGGTTTATGTATTTTTGTTAAATTAAAATGTTTTTTTTTTTTTCATCAAACGCAACCAGCTACAGTTATTTTCAGTTGTCTCCCAGCTACATTTTTGAAAATTATATTTTATGAAGTTATCAAGTTTTGTTTGTGAACATAAAAACCTTCAACCACTAAACTATGTTTATGTCTACAAAATGCATTAGCTTACCCTTCATGCCGGGTACAGTCGAATGGTGGGTTACAGGAATCATTTCGTTGGAATTCCTGTTGATTATCATGGAATTTATATAGAAGAGGAATAGGAACGTTCCGGCTAATAATACAATGGCCCGTTTGGGCCGGCTTAATAGACTATTTACTGAATTGCCAATTGTTGGCTTTTTACAATTTCGTAGGAGATTTTTGTTGTTGTATCTGTTTTTGACGGGCGTTGAAGTTGATGTTGAACTTGACTCTGTTTTGAGATTAGTAGTTTTCGTTCCATTTGTGCAGGGTGACACCAACCAGTTGGTGGTGTCTTCTTTGGTGGTGAGAGTTTTGGTGTTGTTGCCATCATCGTCGTCGTCTTGGTGTTGCAGTAACGGCTGGTGGACACTATCGTTACTGTCACTGGAATTTGAGGTACTCATATTTGCTGGTCATTATTTATAATCTGGAATGAAAAGGAATATTGTTTTATCGTAATCTACAGTAGTTGCATAGTTCGAGTAAAAATTAATGTTTCCTGTCTGATTTTTCCTAAAGGTAGTTCCACACTTGTAATACGACATGTCAAAAATGTGTGATGAAACAAGTGTATAATAGTGTGGAATGTGGAAACAGAATATGACAGCGCAGATCTCATACAATTTGACATGTGCTTAGATCTGAAATATTTTTTTAGGATTGAATGTAAAACCATCAGACATTTCTTCACACTTTTTTTTGACATGTCGTACTACACTGTGGGATAGTGTGGAACTACCTTAAGGTCTAATTAACATTTCACAGAAGGTGAGGTCTATAAGCTAACTACAGTAAAATCTCGAAAACATGAACGGTTCTAAAACATGAACAATTCGGAAAGATGAATGCTTTTCCCGTGTGACAATCTAACAGTTTAAAAAAAAAACGGTCTAAATAAGTCCGTTTTTTTACTTCTCATCAATGACTTTTGTATGAATTTAAGTTGTTTTAATTTTTTTTTAAATAAAATGATTTGTTAACAAATAGATGCAATATTTGTATGTAGGTATAGCTTTATGTTTTTCCTAAACTAATGCTCGATGCTTGGAAAGATGAACAATTCGAAAAGATGAACGGGGTCTGTTTTATATCTGTTCATCTTTTCGAGATTCTACTGTATGTTCATGTGAAAAAGGGAAATCCAATCTGTTGTTGTGGAAAAATAATACTTTTGCTTTAGGGTCGCAATTGCGAAATTAAAAATATGGCGTAGAAGGATTGTGAAAAGTATCAATTTTGAAGCCAAAACTTTAGTTGAATAGTGACTTAGAATGAGTAATAGTTCAAAATTATTGAAAATGAATTTGCAGCACTAATTTACATACATAGCTGTTATCCTATATTTTTAGTTCCGAAATCTAAGACCTTAAGAAAAAAAAAATGTACATATCACACTTGTCAACTAAATTAATTTGTTAAAATTATTCAAAGATTTGAAACGTAACATTGTGACTCGCCGGTAGGTACTTTATTATCAATGTTTCGTTAAAAAAAATATGTATTTCTTCAGATATTTATAAATTTTTTTTTTTCAATTGTCGAACTAAAACTAAAACACATAATGGCATTTATTTCCGAGTTTTTTTTTTTAATAATAACTACTGTACTAAATCTGTATATCGTGTACCTTTTTTTTAGCACATCCGCGTTAATATGAATCGCAAACATTTATGTTTTATTATAATTATTGTATAGTTGTAACCATTTTGTCCTTATCATTTTTTTTATAAAAGCGTTGAGATAAAAATACAAATATTTCTTATGTGTACATGTACAGTACACAGCTGCTTATGAAATGAAAAATTCCGCAATTCCATTTTTAACCGGAAACTTCATATTTTATGCTCGTTATCATCAATCACCATGTCTCACATATTGCTCCCTATATCATAGGATCCGCCTTATCTTAAACTCCCTTGACCACTGTGTTCTCCTTTTGCTTTGCAATGGCATCGTGGAACATTTTTTGGATAACATAGTAAAAGCCATTGTTAAAGAATTTTTAATATTCTCTGATCGATAAGGTGTATTTTTTTTTTTTTTAAATGAGCATGGTAATAGGCATATTAGAAACAAATTATAGTAACTCAAAAATTATATATAATAATATTTAAGCATAACGAAATCACAGATTTAAAGATAAAAAACCTCAAAATTAAGGGTCATAATTAGTAATCGCCCCCAAATAACAAGAATAATAAATTTTTAATAGAATGTTCATGTTCATGTTCAGGGTAATTACAAAAAAAAAAAAAAAAAAAAAAATGTGTGTGCGTAATTCACACTCGGTTGAAGTGAAACTTCAAAGAAGTTGGTATACCTAATTTACGAGAGAATGAGATGAAAAACTCAGCCAGTTTTCGGATTACTTTCAAACCTTATATTATGTATGACTAAATGCTTTCAACACTGACGTTTTTTCCTGCATCCGGTTTGAAATCACAACGATTCTAAAGATGTTTCACTTCAAAAACCTGGGTAGTTACCAGATAAATAAGGGCATATTACCTTCTTTAAAAATACCTCAAATAACCTTCCTAAAAGAAACCAATTCGGAGGAAGTGCTGTAGGACGAGTATCCTCATCCAGCTCTAAAAGGGGCACAATAGATCTTTAAGGTCGCAGTGCGCTTTTCCCCAATTTAATTCATTCATGCAACTTAAAATAAAATGCATACGATGAAACATAACACAGTTTCCGAGAAAAGAAGTTCAAACTCTTGTGTTTATGTTCCGCATTTTAATTTATTAAATTCAGTCGTTTATAAACAGAGATGTCCGTTATTTGTATTTTTAGCCAAAACAACATTTAAAAAAAAAACATACTGTTTTCTTCATGTCTATTCTTTTTTACGAATTTTGAATGCTTTCGTAATATGTATAAATCATCATGAGAAAACTGACGATATATCGATATATTAATTTTGTTCACCCGATAATTATCGATACTGTTAAAGAATATCGATACGATAAATATCGATATATATTTTTTACTTGCCCATCCCTACATTGATCAAAACAAACAAATGTCATGGAGCACGTGCCTGAATGTGTAAGATTATAGTATTTATATTCTCACTCGTTCGTGCACACGGTGAGCAAATGCGAGTCATCGGTGCCGCCATATTGGAATACTGAGCGTTACTTCCGTCAGAAAAATAGTATGTATGTATATTTCTGTCTCATTCTTTCCTGGCTTCATCCTACACATTTTTGTATTTGTGTCTCTTACATGTCGTTTTTTCGTTGCATCCGGTTTGAAATCACAACGATTCTAAAGAAGTTTCACTTCAAAAATTTTTGGAACTGAACTCAAGATTAACGAGATAAAAACTAATAACATGAACGTTAAATATTTTCTTTCCTCTACATTAACATTCTGTGGCTACTCTATTTTTCAGCTGCATTTCCGAATTCTTATAGCTTTAACTGAAATTTTCTTTTTTCTCAATTTCATTCTTTTGAGAAGTTAATTGTAAAAAGAATAATAATAATTGTCATTTTCTCATCCCTATATATGACTCATCTCTCTACTTATAATTTTATCAAAACTCATTGAGTAGTTCAGTTAAAAAAGAACTGCCTGGGGGATACCTTTATGTCAAATTGTAAAGTATTTCTTTCTTATTTTTATCCCGAAGCATTTCATTAAGAAACTCAAAACTTTTTGGTGACCGAAACGGCAATTTACCGGCATAAGTCAGCGACTGAGAAAATGAAATGTGTTCAAATCATTTATTCACAATAAGCAAGCCTTACATAGTTATATAAATGAAAGACTGCATCACAAAAGCAGTTTAAATTTGCATTCAAAAAAAAATTGTACTAGACAAAATATTTATTGACTGTATAATGTTCACAAAAATGTTTTGACATGCTTTTTAAAATTGCATTTCCGAACTTATGTGTGCAATTACCCGACGAGACGACGACGCGACGTCGACGGAAACACTATCTGGCTGTTAATATTTTTTTTTTCTAAAAAATGCGAAAAAAGATAATTTTCTAACCAAAGTGTTGAAAGTTTTGAAGTGCCAACAGTAGGTTAGCGTTAGGTACTTATTTCGTTATCTATAAGATCTAGATTTTTGTAAAAATCGGTTCAAAAGCTTACGAGACATTGGAAGTAAGAAAATATATAGTTTAAATTGTCTCGTTTTATACATACAAGGGGGCGCAAATTATAATCACCCAATCGGAAAATGTGATAATTTTTGCAAATGGCGTCGTTTGTCCATCATATTTGACATTTGTAAACTAGACAGCTGCAGTAGGTACAATAATGAAGTTGCCAAAAATTCACTCAAAGCCTTTCTCTAAATAAAAGATAGTTTGAGATAAATGATGTTTGATTTGATCTCACAAAAGTATGTGGATATTTTATTTATTATATAGGGTTTTTCAATCGGGATTCTTTTGGTGACATATATAATATATGTATGTCAAATCTGTATGGTTTGTTATTCAGTTCAATTTTGAACAGCACGTCCAAATGATAAAACTTTGTTATCAAAATGAACTTTCATTTCAAAATCTATACCCGCCCTTAATGAATAACTCTATATATACCGCGACAACAATTTGTTGAATTAAAAAGAAATAAATTAAGGGCCTGTAATTTTTTGAAAGGCATTTTCTCTCCAAAAAAGAAAAGTATGCTTAGAAGTCTTGATGGAAGTCCCTCAACAAATCACTTTATTTGCACAACCTTAGAATGCTTTTAATGTCAGATTAGTTTTTATATTTGTTTCTCAAAAATTTGAAATTTCTTAGCTCTGTTTTGAACTTTGCATTTTCTTAAAACTGTCAGAATGTTAACAGACAAAAAATCAGCGTCGTTTTACGTTCGATTTACAACGATTAATCTAAAAACTTAACCGAAAGTCTAAGGGCGTCACAAAAAATTACACTGTAAATACCAAACTTGGAGAGTGGCTCACTAACAAAGAAATTTCTGAAGTTTAATTCTCAGAAAGCAATTCCTTTGTGGGAGGGCTTGATTTTTGATAAAAATTTAACAAAAAACGTACATACGAATTCGAGAGACGGGAAGGGAACACAGATATTTAGATGTCGCCAATATGTTATAGTCTGTTTGTCGACCAAAATGAAACAGAGTATAGAAATATAAATTCTAGAATTGAATGTTATTAAATTAATGCTTCCTGCTAAAAATTTATCAAAAAACTTCTCGAATTGTGAGATTACAATGTGACATGAATGAATATGATTCATTTGAGTTGAGACATTCACAGTAAAAAAAATTATTAAATTCACATGTCTCGAGTTTGTTTTAAAAGGTACTTTTCCATATAACTGGTTTAGTTTAAACTATTTTGCTTACGATTCAATGCCACTTTAAGCGTATTGAACCTATAAAATGCAGAAAAACGTTCTACTCAAATTTCATGCACTTCTAATTTTCCATAAAAAATCAAGCATTATTCGCTATTTTTGTATCTAATACATATTTATATGCATGAAGTTCTTTGTAGGTACATACTTACGTAAATAAGTCACCTACTGACCAAGTGATGTGATTTTTTTTTTTATTTACAAATCAGCGTCCACTGAACAAGAAATAAAATTGGTTTATCCATTCGAACTATTCATTCAAGCGTTAATTGAAAAATTGCTTCTGTTTGAAAAAAAAAATTGCTTAGCTATGTTATATATATTGTATTTGATCAAAAATAAACACACCCCAAAATGTCACTGTCATACACACTCGTAGTTTATGATCAGTTTTCAAACACGATCACAAACATTTCCTCGAAATTTTTTTTTTTCAATAATAAATAAATTTTTTGTTTACAATGTCAAAAGCGTGGAAAAAACAGCACACTTTATTGACAGATGACACAAGTTGTTGTTGTTGTTGAACCTCGGAATCATCAAAATTGGACTTCCTTGATCAGAGTTATTAATTCACACCCGTCATTCGATTTAAGAACACAAAAAAAGGGGGAGGTTTTACTTCAAAATACAAGACAAGGTCGTGATGATCTTGTTAAAATAGGTACTTTCGATTTTGAAATTGACATGGAAACATTTTTATTTTTTTTTTTTTATTTTTTAACATCTATCAAGAAAACTCAGTCGCACTGCGCACCGCATCTATTTTAGTACAAAAATAAAAATAAACTACAAGCTAGGCGGTGGTGGCGTGGCCCGCGCGGCGGTTGGCGGACTGAAATGAATGGATGCTAGTTCAAAACTAATTTTGCTAATAAAGCTCTGCCAGAGGCGGCACGGCATGGCATGGCATGGCAGAGCGTTCGAGTTCGAGTTCGCGTTGTTGCTGATTTAAGTGGAAGGGGCAAGAGTATATCGCTGTGACTGTTCCTGTGAATGTTATAATCGTAGCCGTTCAATTTAAAAAAAAATAATATTTTGTTGGGCAATAATTCCCTTTTAGTTTAATTTTTAATTGTAGAGGACAATAATTAACGAGTTCTTATGGCTGGCTTGTTTTTTAAACAAATCTTTCAAACAAAGGCGTTGAATAATTTTTTTTTTTTTTTTGGTCTGCAATTCAAATCTCAATCTCAATGTGTCTTGTGCAGCTGTTGAACATCTTTAAAGGGAAAAGGGACGTGCTTTGCGTGGCTGTTGCGAAATATTTTTGCGATTAGCTTTGAAACTCTCGGCCGGCAGCGCGGAGCGATCAGTGATCGAATCGGTCGAAAAGTAAACAATAGCACTGTCTGGCTGCATTGGCTTTGGACTTGGGGCTTCGAGCTCGGAATCATTACCCCAGTGAATATTTCGAAATTATTGTGATGCTAATGAATATTAGACTTTACGTGATTAATGTGCTAAGAGTGTGTCTTCATCTTCATCACTCTATGTCTGATGCGTGAGAAGGGCCTTGGGATTGTTTTTTTTTTTGCCTTAGAGGATGAAGTGGCTCTTATACAAACATGCCTCTTCGAATTTAAAATCATTAGAATGATGTGTGCCTTTTGGTCATATTATGTTAATGAAAACTTTAAGAACATTATTTGTTTATTGAATAAGTTGTGACAAGTTTAACCTAGACACATTCGTATGCCAATTGGGTTGGAATGTCATATTTATGTATATTTTCAAGTATAAAACAAATTTGAAGACGACGGGTCTCAATAAAAATACTAAGCTCTTAGCGTTTTCAAGCAAACACTAGATGTTTTGTAAAATCTTCTTTTAGACTATAGACTTACATTATTTAAATAATATAATTAACATAAATAAATGGTTTGTAGCTAAATTAAAGTTTTGAAAAAGTTTTCTGGACGATAACGGATGAAAACAAAAATTTAAGGATTTTCACCACTTCAGGGCAAATGTTTTAATCCATAAGACATGTTCCAGTTACAACTGGATTACGTCTATTACATTTTTGTAGAAATTGTGGGTTCTGTGTGTCCATAATTGATCTGGTATCTGAAAGTACGAGTATTTGAGCTGTAAGTGCTGATATGGAACAACCGGTAAGGTGGAGAACATTTCGTGCCTAACAATTCGAATCTTCTATCAAAGCAATACTTTTTTTCAGTGTTCTATTTCATCAAATGTCAAATTTAAAGATTATTTTAAAGCTAGGATTGGTAAACATGTTAAACTGTCTAATTATGTACCACAGACTTCATTCTGAAATGAGGCAGCTGCCTTCCTAAGATTAAATAAACCGATTTACGCCAAAATGAATAATTGAGAAGCACATTTTTTATTTATTATGAACATTGTAGTATTTTGTAGTGTCCCATGCCAGAACGACAATCTCGAAAAGTAATTTCTAAATTTTTGGAGCTTGTTTGTTGAAGGTAGGTACTAAGTAGATGCCTTCTTATAGCAGGAACATAAGTGTAACTTTCCATCCATTCGTAGTCGCTTGGCAGTTATCTTAGTTTTGTAGGGGAGGGTGGCCTATAATGTTAAATGGTACACTTGCTATAAATCTTATATTCGAACATAATTAACATGTTTTGTGAACACAGTTCTTTAATTAAATTCAACAATCACTGAAACAAACGAAATGTTACCAACTTCAAGCTGTTATTTAAAACTTGACAGGTCAAACTGTCTTGGCTTCTAAAAAACATTTCATTTTGTAAAAGGAAGTAAATGTATGTATGTACATATGTATAAGTTTGTATAAAGTATTTCTTATTATTTTAACAAAATCAGTTGCCTTGGTTAGGTTTTAGTTTGCTCAGTGTTAAATGTTTAATAAAAAAATAAGCACTAAACGGGCAAAACGGCCTCCTCAGTACTTGGGCGAAACGGCACAGTGCGATTTTAAGCAAGTAGGTAGGGGTAGGTACTCATTTTTCAATTTCCTTTTTAGCAAAAATATTTGGAAAGTATCAACTGTATCAATGGTTAAAAAAAAAATGGGCTGGAGTAAAGCCTCCAAATCATTTGAAGTGCCAATTTGTATTTATAATTATTAACTTTGTTCGTGTTTTTTTTTATTGAATTAATTTGAAATGAATTGTTGATTTTTCTTTGAGTTTTTAATGTTTATTTTTCTTTAAATAAAGTTAATGTTCAATTGAAAATGATTTTTGGTGACTAGAATTTAAGGACGTTTTGAAAATTAAAATTTTTATATATGTACTTCTTGAAACTATTTTAACTTGGTAAGCTAAAAAAAAAAAACAAACATTATTGAAACAACTGTGAAAAGATATAAAGCATGAAGTTATAGCTGAAATTTGAAACGAGTTATAAGACATTTTCCTTATTAAGCCATTTTACGCCACTTTCCCCTAGTTCATGCAGTTTGTTCGGGCAGTTTGTTTTTATGATAAGAAATAAGGAATTCCGACGAACAATAAGAACAAACAAAAATGTGTCATGTCTATCATGACCAAGCAATCCATTATTTAAAATTTGTTTATAAATCCTTATAACTCACACTCTGTTAAAGAATAGATTATATTCTGAACAACATTTAACTCAGATGCCAGTTCTTTATTTTGAATCAATATGAATTTTTATGTTTTTGAGATTTTAAAGTTAAAATTTGTATTTTACACTTTTACTTTCGAAAGTAAAGTTCTTGCCTACCTACAAGCTTTGGAAAAATTGGCAAAAGTATTCAATATGTGCTAAGAGTTATTTTTCTAGGCACTATCTATTGAAACGCTCATAGCGGTCGAAATAGTCATTTGTCCGGTTACCAAAATACACTGAAATCTCACTTTACAATACCGAGAAATATTTTAGATGTTTCAAATACAGTGCAGTAATTCCAATATTTAATTTATTTTTATTTTAAAAATGACAACACCGACTAAGTTATGTGCAATTTAATGTAAGTGCTGACGTGTCTTGTGCTCACAGCGAAAAAAAGACATGTTAAACCGAGCTAATCTTTTGCTGTGATATTGATGTGATATTGATATGCAAATGATGAAGATGAACAGGAACTCCTTTTGGCTTTCATTATACAATTTAAACAAATTTACAAAGCTTGGGACCAAAAATTAGCTTGATTCCAAACAGATGTTTTAACTTTCCTTATAGGGGCCAGTTTCTGTTCAGGTTGCTAAATCGTCTTCAGTCCAACAATAATAATCTTCGACTACTTTAAATTTATTGTAGGTATGTAAGATGTTTCGAAAATAAAAGAAAACAATCAATGAAAAGTTGTAACACATTTTATAAAAAATACTATTGTTTTGCCGGGCTGACTTCATAGTGACATCCCCGAAGTGGGAGATGAGCTAAAATTGAAAATGGCATCATCATCCCTCTCTACACATCTCTTTCTCTTCAATGAAAATCATCCCCATTTATCTGTTTGTAACATATACAAATACATACATATAAGTAGTTCACTTTCAATTGAAATGTCCTTTTTGTGATTTCAATTTGTCATAAACTATACCTAAATTACAAACAAAAATGCAACACATTAACTCATTTTTCGGTCCAATTGACAATGTATCTTTTACACGGAAGTATTCAAATCAAAAGGGCACACACCTTACGCACGAAATAAACAAGGGCAGAAGTTAGGTATACCAATGTCAAACATTCAAAAAGACACAAAATGTATTTAATATTATAGCTCTAATATACTCGAATACCTTTTAAGTTAATGAAATATACAAATAAACTTTACCGATAAACATCTTATCACTGGAGTGTATCAAACAAATCAAATAATTATTCTTCTCTCATCAAGAAAACACACACAAAAGAAATATTACGTTTTTTCGATACATACGTGTCAGTGTGTGTACATGGATATACATTTATCTAACTTTGACTTTGCAACTTTTTCGCAATAATTCTCCTTAAGGATATTTTTCTACGTGAAGACTTTTAAAGACACAAATCTGGTTTCTTTAACAATAATAAATTTATTAATTAACTAAAATAACTATTGCAATAAAAGTTTCAAGAATTTAAATTGGAATTTTATTATGCTTTTGACATCGAACGTCCTTATTTGAAAAACCGTACATCCACTTCTATCTGAACGTGTTTATATTCTAAAAAAGGACACTCAAACTTGAGTAGAGTAAGAGAACATCAAAGTCCACAGAGTGAGGCGAGAGGCGAGTCACGAGGATGTTTAAAAAGGACTAGCTGAGTCATATTATATTTCGTACTATTTTCTATGCCAGGGATGCCTTTCTAGTAATTTTTCTTTGAAATAGACTTTTACCGTAGCAACATTTCTTAACCGAAATTTAATAAATTGAATTTTCTGTAAGTTTAAGCTAATTTGGAAAGCCAGATTTATTTTATTTGAAAACAAAAATTTCATTGCACAATGAAAGGTAACATTAAAAAGAAAATTTGAAAAAAAGTAAGTCAAGCACCGGCTTGGTGCATTTGCTTTAAAATTGGTACTTATGAATGGACCTACTGTCTTAAGTCTTATGTTGTTATGTAAATATAGCCTTAATAAAACCGCCGTATTATAACCGAACAGCTTATTTTCTTGAAAATAGCTTTAATGGTTTTTGGGTAAATGTTCATAGTCGGTAAAGATTTCTCTGAGAAACTGTAATGCAAAGCTAGTTTTTACTTGCGATTATAGGTAAGTACTATAAGGCAAGTTATGTAATCGTAAAAAAATTTTTTTTTGGACAATCAAACATAACATTACAATGATAGAGAAGCCTAAAAACGTGGGTCCGACAATTCTGTCTGTCTGTCTGTCTGTATCGGTACCTACAGCCGGCTGAACCGATTCGCTTCAAACTTGGTACATAGTATTATTATGATGTCCTAGAGTGGGGTTTTCGGAATTAGCACTCTAGCTCCAAAACTAACGGTACCTGCCATATGATTTTTTATGAAAAACTCATTCATCTCAAAGACGGCTCCTACGATTTTGATAAAACTATCTGAATGGTGTTTTTTGAGTAAACTGTATGTTTTGGTTGGAACAGATTTTTCAGGAAAAGTCTTATAACGGTTTACCTCCCATAGGAAGAGTTTTTTCATAACAGATTTTCTCGTAAGCCACTTCACGGATTTCGATGAACATTTTAATGTGAAACCTCTTTTATAAACAAAATAATATTAATTCTTTTTTTGAGTTAAAAAAGTTAATTTTTTTTTTAGTTTTTGGTTTTTTTCAAAAACGACACAGTCGTGCACTTTATTTTTTACCGAAACCTTTTCGTAAGATACGTATTTAAATTATTAAATAAATTAACGAATTTTTCGGGGAAATTAGTAAATTTTAAATTTTTAGGTGTTTCAAATACAAAACTGTGTTCCAAATATAACAGATTTCTATATCTATTCCAATTCTATTTTACAAGAAGAGGAATTAAAAAAAGTTAAACAATTTCATAATTTAAAAAAAAAAATATTTTCTTCAAAGATGTTTCCAAAGTCTTCAAAATACTGACTTTTCTGAAAATAAATCTGATGAAGGTTGGTCACTGCCACTTCCAGGAAACAAGTAAGTAGAAGAGTAGATGTGATTCCAGTCGAGGTTATTAAATCACTGGAAAAAAGGAAAGAGTGTTACGGAAATACGGAAAACTTTTGTTTTAGAATAATTGACCCTGTATATGCAAGTACATCATAAATTTCCCATTTAGATGCCATGCCTTAATTTTTAACAAAGGAGTCAAACTTTTGACTGCCTATTTCTTAATGCTAACAAACAAAGCAGATATGAAGAAAAAGTCACTTTATTTCATCGATTTCATGTTACTAACTAATACTTTTCACGAATTTCAATTAAACAAGAAGACATTAATCATGCTCCCACAGAAACTACAACGGCAGCCCTTACTTTTTTTAACAATAGAGTTACTGTTACATTGCAATATTAATTTCACAAGGGTGAGATGTGAGTAATAAAATTAGAGTAGATTAATATTGCAACAAAAAACTGTTATCCCCTCATGCAATGTTTGTGTATCTGCAGCTGTAGCAGTGAGATACTATTTATAAAAACGTTCTGAACTCATTTCAAAAACCACCATACCGTGAAAGTGGAGCGTGGAACGTGGACATATGGATGGATATGGATTAAGGACGACTATGAAACTTATCCCAAGTTTGAACCTGCGCGATAGAAGGAACAAGCGAAATCCTCTCAAAACATTAATTTCTGTATTTGTATTATACTGCAGTTGCTGGTGCATGTTAGATAGGTTGACACAATGTCTTATCGCCACAGCACGGACACGTTTCCATATATGCAAATCCTATAAAACGCATTAAATAACGGGGGTATGGATGGTACTGGGAAGCAGGTATTTGTAAATCGCGAAAGGACTTTTGAGGTCATGGACGTGTGGGCGGGCATGATGTAAATAATGTATACGCATTCATATTTTTCGTAACTATAACCACAAGCCCTCTATCATTAGACATTGCGTGTTAACACGGCATGGAATTATTAACGAGAGATAGGAAGCTATAGTAATGTCGGCCTGAAATGAAAGTAGCATAAAAGATATCAATTTTTTTACATTCATTTAGAATTTAGATAGTTGGCTGAATTTTGTGATAACGATTTTCTACTTAAATTCTCGAGATTTTGGGATGGGATAGGTTTGCGTTATTTTCTTTTATCGAAGATTTAATGTTTTTTTTCGAGGTGAATTTGTTTCCACTGGCTCCTGCAGTTTTTAGCAAACTTTGGAAGTAAAATTCACTGTTTACCGATTTCTGTCTGAGAAAAAAAAATAGCAGAAATGGTATTTCCAGTGTAGCCAAAGAGCTAGCTTATGTCACAGTTCCTTATCACTATCTCCTGCTTCCTGCACAATATCGGGCTATAAGAGGACTATTGCTCAATTGCTGACATTTGTTTTAGACAAGTTATAGATTATCGTATTCGAGGAACTGATGAGAATGTTTCCCTCAAGACTTTCTCGGATTGTGCAATACCTACCAAAGCATTCAGACCAGGGTTGAAAGCGATTTCAAAAAGATCGCTAAAATTAAAGAGGGAATGAAAATAAAGGAAACACACAAAATTAAGTTTTTACATCAATACTGAACACACATTTAATGTTTTGGCTTGTTGGCCTTAATAACTTTTGATTCATTTAATTTCTTATTATAGTCCTTATCACAGATACAATACTTTTTAGCGTCTCCATCTTCTATGCACTCAGAGCCTTCCTTATAGGCGTCCAATCGACTTACACTATCAACAAGTTCATAGTTTTTTAAAGTTTTTGAATAAGTAAAGCTAGCGCTTAGCTTGCCCTTTGGAACTGAAAATTTTATTCGATAATGTTCCAGATTGTCTGTGGTATTGCTGGGCTCAACATCAAAGTCATATCTCTTTCTTGCATCTTCAACGGACTTAAGTTTAAGGACTGTACATCGTGGAAAGAATTTTCCCTTCTCCAAATATGTGTTCAAATGCTTTAAAACCATACTGATACCATCAAGGACTATTTTACTCTTTTTATTAACATTTTCAAATGGAATACACGTGCACCAATGTTCATCGATATCAATATCCTTGCATGATCGTTGTTCAGGAACTGGATAGAAGAGGCTTTGACATTTTGCACAGTCTTCTGCTTGTGGCAGTTTTGAAGTTCTTCCACTTAGCTCGATTATATGCTTTAGAGTCATATGCAAATCGTAAGGATTTGTCAATCGATGTTTATTTAACTTGAGGGCATTGGCAAAGTTTGGATATCTTGAACGAAACCACTGAGGCAGCCAAATGAAAATGAAGGGTAATCGTTCTTCGAGGAAGCCTTGCCTTAGACTTCTCAAAGGACCAAATCTCATGCCATGATCACTGAATAAAATCACAATGGATTCATCAAGAATACCACGATCTTTCATTTCATCTATGTACTTTGCAATGCGAGTGTCCATGCTGGATGCATCGCTAAATGAGTTATGAGAAAATGTATTTGTCCAAAATAGACCAAAGTATGGCTCACTCTTATATCGTGTTGCTAGTTCCAGAGCAAAGTCATAGATGTACTCTGCGGAATGGCGAAGTCCCAAACAAAATGTCATTCCTGATTGTTTTTTCTTTTTCAGAGTTTTTTCGATAGCCAGCATAAATGGCCGTTGGTAATAGTCTACAGGAATTTTACTGAATCCCTTCTTATTGTAATTAAAAGTGCTCATCCAGGTTTCGTCCTCAGCATAAGCGGTAACATATCCATTTTTACGAAATAAATCCCAAATCATATTGCAATTGTCCAATCCGTTTGTTTTCTTCGGATTGCATTTGGAGTATGCAGTTGATATATTTTTTCCTGTAAGAAATGCCATCAAATTGGGGAATGTGTTGTCCTCGACCTGTTGAAGAGAAAACCATACAAATTGGTTTCTATTATTCTATTTAATTGAAATTCTAAAATAACGGTGTTTTCGTCAAATTTACTGGAAAAATTGTTATACTATAAGGCCTTTAATAAAAACTCCTATATCCTGACAGATTTCGGACATTTGGCGAATGAACTGGAATGCATTAAACTGCTTCACTTCTTCATATTGCCTGTTGGTGTAGGTAGCATTGCACTAATTAATTTAACTTCGATAAAAATGACTAATGGACAAAATAAGATTGGTCAGCCTGGTAGCAGCATATATCCTATTCGAATTATGACAAAACGAGGATATCAAGAAATAACTGAGTGAAATTAGTTGTGAAATACGAAAATAATTTCAACATATTTAGAACGGTTGAAAATTACTTAGCCTATCGGGTATTTTCGGGTATAGCATGGCAGAATGTCTTGATAATAAAGCAGGAAGCAAAAATACTATCAGGTCTAAATTTGTACTTTGTAATTTAGGAAAAAGATTCAAAAATTAGATAAACTGTATTGAGTTTAGTAGGATACTATTTCAAATTTACCTTGTTGTATCCGCTCAACTCAAACCACCTGTCTTTCAATAACTTAGCAGTTGTTTCTGGCATTACTCGTCGCAGGTTGAATTTAGAGACACTATCAATTCCCAACATAAGAACACTCACAGGACGATTTGATAAGATTGTTGATGAATTCTCAAACGACTTTAGTCTCTCCCGTACTTCTGGCTTTTCGCGAATCAAATAAAAAGCATCTTGTTGAACTATCTTCTTTTTTGCATTCTTACAGCTTACAATAAAACTATCAACATCCTGAGATACAACATCACCATCCTTAAAAGTCACACAATTTTTCAACCTGTTGAACAGAAATATCAAATTTCGCTGTCATATTATCTACATAATGTTGTGTCTTCTGCCGTAAGATTAGTTTTTGCGTACTTGAAGTCCTTATCGGCACGGTTTCCTGAACCCGAACGTATTATCGATTGATAACAGCAAGACACGTCATCGTTGTTGTTACCAATTAGTTTACTTTTAGCTTTTTCATCAATATGTAGATTATAAGTCCGAAGATTTATATCGAATATAACTTTGGTCAATGGCAATTCATTGGAGCACGATGAATAGGTTTTCTTTTTGAATATTTTTAATGCATCTTTGGTGAAGGGGTCAACATCAGGCATTCGGCAGTGTTTGTTCCATACAAGATATCCTGCAGGAGGTAACGAATCATTTAAAAATGTAACTCGCAAGTTTTCCCCAACTGTAAGATTTGATGTTGCAGTTTTAGGTTGGTTCGTTCGGTGGTTGAAATCTTTTTCCAAAATCGCTAACGAAAGATGAATTTAATGATTGGTTTTTTTTTTCTTTTTTTTAATTTCGTTTTTTTTATCTCACCTGTATTTTCTTTGAGAAGTGAAGAGGTCTGGAACAGGTATAAACTGTTGTCAAGAACTAGGAACATTATAAACAAAATCACAATAATTTTGAAGACATGAAAGATTTTGTGTTTGGAGCCTTCCCCCATCTTTTAATTTTTTTGTTTGTTGTTGTTTGATAACACGGAAATAGTAATATTCTCACGACTTGTTAGAGTATAATGTTTTTAAATCCATTAGATTGTTCAATCGTTGGTCACTTTCATCGTCATGTGCACAGTGCTCAACTGACTATAAGTTGCGAATCGTCAATATGCACCCGCGAAAGAATACTGATATCATTATTCACAACACGGGTAGATATCTATTCTAAGCAATATAAATTTCTATCAAAGTTTAGGTTTATCTTATCTTCACTACTGCTGATTTGACACATTCGATTTATTTTATTAACACATTTCCGACAATCATTAAATAATTGTAAAATGAAGAAAAGTGACCGACTAGTTCAGTTCATAATTTGAATTTATAAAATTAATGTTATCATAAAGTTGTTCATGTATAAATTCTTATGCTACAACAAAATTTAAATTTCATTGATAAAAGCAGAGAAAAAAGAACTTCACGTTCAGTTCTATTGAGATAAGAGTCTTAAATTTCTATGGGCATATACTTTATGTGTGAATTGATTATACATATATCAGGAGGCAGAGCTAAATTATAAAGCCTTGTGCCGGATGCTAGGTTCTCAAAGACCTCATTACATTTGCTTGTAGTAGGTATGACACAAATTCATATTTAATCTAGGTTTGCTCTTGAAAGAATGGGACTCTGTGGGGTACAGATTGTCCAAACAAATGTATAGAACTTTTTTGAAATACATATTACATATAATTTTCCACCCATCAAAGTTGATTTGAACATTCTTCTCTTACTTAGAACCTAACCTTCTCTAACAATGGGCATTGGGTACCTCACCAGGATTTAACAAATGCAAGTAAATGCAATAAGAACTGACCTGCCGTGTAGTTTGCATTCAAAAAACCTTGAGTCATACAGGCATATAGTAAAAAAAAATATATTTATATCGTCTTATCGAAGCTCTAATCTATGAATTAATGTAAAAAAATGCTTAGATACCCTTGTTTCGTCCCAGCCTGATATATAATGTGCAGTAGCCAGTAGGTAATGATAGATACCAAAACATTGAACATTTCACCTGATTGCAGAACTTGGGATAAGAAAAGCCAAACAGAAAAATGGCTTGAAAGAATCAAAACCTGGAAAGATTTCCCAGGTTATAGTGATCCAAACTTTTGATTTGGGAATTACACTCAAGAACAGTTTAAAGAACGTAGTAGTTTTTGTAGAGATACATTTCCAAATATTTTTGAACGAGCAACGCATTTGTCTCCTTCCGAAAAACAGCTTCTTAAGATAACTATTAATTGTTTTAGGTTCACAAAAAAGCTTACTCTGACTGAATTTAAAACTTTTTGCTTCGCCATGACTTCAGAAACAAGTTTTTGAAAACTATATTCTTGAAAATTTTAGTGAGCCAATAGAAGCTTTATTAGGAGTCAATAATTAAGAGTGCTTCTGGAAATCATGACCACTAAATTAACTCATATAAGAAAAGATATACATATGTATAAATGCTTGTTTAAATCTGGCGAAATTTTTTCAAATGTTTGCTTTTTAGTAAAAGCTAATTGCAATTTTTAAAAAAATCTATTTTAAAGACATCCAGTTCATTAACGAAAACTTTATAATTATGTTCCTACCTTGTTATATCCTCTTAACTCTAACCATTTCTCGGTAACCAATCGTTGGGTAGTCACTGGCATAGCCCTCCGGAGGTTAAATCTGGACATACTATCAATGCCCATCATGAGAACACTGATTGCTCGGTTATTGAAGCTTCCATTTTTAAAAGATTTTAGTCTTTCTCTCACCTCTGGCTTCTCTAGAACCAAATAATGAGCATCTTCATGTGTTCTTTTCTTATTCCTTACACTTCGACAATTGACAATGAAACTGTCGACATCCTGGGGAAGCACATCACCACTTTTAAATTGAGTACAGTTCTTCAATCTGTGAGATAAATGTAATTAATAATTTTATTACATCTTTTAATCGCAGTTAACGTTTGTACTTGAATTGTTTATCTGAGAGGGAACCCAACCCTGAACGGGTTATCGACTGAAGACAGCAATATAAGTCGTCCTTTGTACCAAGTAGCTTGTTTTTGGCGTTTTCATTAATATGTATACTATAAGTCAATTTGCTTATGTCAAATTCAACTCTGGTCAGTGGTTGTTCATCGGAGCATAAGGTAAAGTTTTTACGTTTGAATATTCTTAATGCATCTGGGGTAAAAGGATCAACGTTTGGCATTCGACAATGCTTGTTCCATACAAGATATCCCGCAGGAGGGAGAACAGTAATTTCTTCATTAGCCGTTTTAAGGATACTTCCACTAAAAGTCGCATTATTAAGATATTCTAATTCCAGAGCGAAAAAAGTACATGTTTCCATTATTTTAAAAACACATCTATCGAAATGTTTTGCTTACCATTTTTTAATCTCATGGGGGATTTTAATAAAGTTAAGATGCTATATCCAAGAAAAATTGCAAAGAAAACAGTCAATATCACGTTCAAATTGTGATTAAGTTTCGGTTTTTTACAAACAATTCTCCTGAACATAGTTTCAAGATCTACTTGATTCCGATATTTGTTTACTACTGTAAACTTAAAAACTCTGAAATAATTGCCAGACAGACAATAAATACAATTTGTATGATAGTACATAACAATAGGTTTCACATTCGAACATCTGTTAAACATAATTTTTCTAAAAGACATTTGCTGTATGCCAAGTGACATTTATTTATTTATTTAGCTACAAATTAATACATTCTTCTTTGCAAATTTATAACAAAAGCCGTTCATAATTACGGTTTCTAAACTCTATTGACAGTTTAAGGCTAAGCATGCGTTGGAAACTTGTGGCTACAGTAAAATATCTCGAGGAGCGAATATTGAAACGATAGCATTTCTATGTCTGTGACAGGATATTTGAAGATACCTGTTGACTTATGCTGAATTCCACGCCTTTTTCAGATGCACTCTCACATTAGATCTAGATTTCACGATTTTTCTGAGATGAGATTGATTTTGTTTTTGTTATTGTGTGCCATTAACAGCTTAAATGATCACCCAATTCTTCGTCTGAATGATATGCAACAACATCTTTGACGGAATGCCTATCGCTTTACTAACAAATTTCCTGTTTTGAAAAATTCTTCAACATCGGATGATATTGAAATATAATTATTGGTCCACTTTTTCAAAAAATATAAAATATTATTTTGCAAATAAATGTGCTTTTTTTCCACAAAACCACAATGAGAAAAACAAATTTTAAACTGATGACGTTTACGAATGTCAATTTTGTGCGTGTGTGTGTGCGTGAAAGTACATATGTGTAAATCTGGCTATGAATCAAGACTCGCAAAAAGTGATCTAGATTCAATCTGAGATCGAATTTAGATTCCTTTTTTAAAATTGCTCGAGATCAAATCGAGACTGGTTTTTTGGTTCAATGAAATTCAATATAAGTCTCAAACTATAATGTGGATGGCAATAGTGAGACCGATACTGACATATAGCAGGAAAAGATTTTACAGATATATATATACCGCCAATATAATGCTTGCTCAGACTACCTAATATCCCGTTTAGACTTTGAAATCCCGTAACGCTTTCCCTAACAGAGATAAGCTTGATAAGCAAACACCAAATAGCGAAACAGTTCTACAAATCATTACATTGCCGTCTGTAATATGTGTTAAGGGCTATTTTAATTCAAGTTCTCTAAACCTAAAAATATAAAATATATTTACTGATGCTTAGTTGTATATAAAATGCGAATGTCAGTTTGTTTGTTTGTTGCGCTTTTACGCCAAAACTACTCAACCGATCATCATGAAATTGTGTCAAACATTATCATGGTTAAAAAAAAGGAACATAGGGTAAATTTTATAACAAAAAGAAGACTCAAACGAAAATCATGAAAATCTAACCGCAGTTTTTCTGATTTACCCATTGTCATAAACGTAATTTATATTTATAATTCAAATGAAAATGGGACCCTTAGTGAAGCTTTTATTCGAAATGGAATAATATTTATTATGATTAGTAAACTAAAACTAACTATACAATAGAGAGAGGTAGTTCTAAATTGAGCTTCAGCTTGAAAAGCTGGTGCAAAACCTCGTAACCTACATCAAAGTCACAAGGTTTTCCACACATTCTTTTTAAGTTTTCAAAAAAAAAAAACACACATTCTGACACAATCAGCTCATCTCCACGTTGTGAGTCGGCAATACAGGATGTTTATCGATTAAGTGTTGCCGTATTGTTTTTTTGTTTCTTCGAGGTGCTCGAACTAAAGTTTACCTACTCTCTTTTTATCAATTACTTATTACAGTTAATAAGTTGTAATGATAATGAAAATAATATTCTTCAAAAATAAGTACACTCTACAAATTGAACACTTCAAATTTTTAGTGATAAAGTTAACAAAAACCCAACCTCAGTTGCAAAGCTTATACCGACCTGATTTTGAGCCGTTATCTTACCAAAACACTTGGGAACATTTTATATTGTTTGAATTTCACTTAAGCTCTACTATTACCGGCCGCGATCACGACATTTTGTCTTGACTTTTTATTTCAAAACTCAACACAATTGCAAGGGCCAACCACTATAGCAAACAAGGTCGCCAAGCACGAACTGTCAAAAAAGTAGCTCAGTGAAGTAGCAATGCATTTCGAAGTGTCAAACAAATTTTGCAGCAGGTTCGGGGAGCAGAAGCTGAATCAATTAGTTTACACAGTAGGACTGCAGAGTTTCAACATTCGATTTGCAGATACAGCAGTCACATCTTTGAACCTTTCAAAATACAATTCTCTCTTGATTTAATTGATTACAATAATTTCTATTTTATTAACTTCATTACATAGCTACATATAAATTCAATTTTAAATTGTTTGTGATTTCTATTGTCTATAATAATTTGTTTTTTAAAATCTATTTTATAAATATTCGGGAACAAAATTTTAAAATTTATTAAAAATAAAAGTACAAAAGACAAAATTTCAACGTATATACATTTTTTTAGAAAAAAAAAATAAAAAAGAAATACATAATGTATTATAAGAAAAAAAATATTAAATACGAAATAACATTTTAAAATGTCTAAAAGAATTAACGAAGATATAGCCAAACAAAAAATTCAAATAAGTTAAATAAAATTACATAGAATTGCAATTGTCTGCATCACTAGTTCAAAGGATCGAAAATAAAATTCGACTTCGAAAAACAAAAAATTCATTAATTTCGAAGTGGAATTGGAAAATGTTTTAAATAAAGTTTTTTTTTTTTTTTATAATTAAAAAAATTAAATTAAATTAAGAAAATAAATTATTATTATTCGTTTCAGTTTGAATGTATATTTTGTCCTTTGCTAGCAAGGCGCCAATTAGCAATTTAAATCTAGAATTTTACTTATATAGAATAAATTCAACACAAACTTTAAACCGAAGAAATTAAATAAAACGCGACGACGATCGTCTAGACGAGGGCGTGTTTGCTAGTTTTCTTTTTTATTTTTTTATTTTTTTTTTTTTGACGTTGACGTTGTTGACTCTTATTATTTTAGGAAAGATTCTCTTCACTTCCATAATGGCATCGGGGGTTGCTGCACTATAAATTTAGCAGAGGCACTGGCATAAGATGGGGCGGGACAACCTTTATACACAGAAAAAAAAAATAAAGGTTAAAAACAAAAGTCTGGTATCCCTGGTACACATTGACTTACGACAAACAGAACAGGTCTCTTCGTCGGTGCCATCACCGCAGCCGTCACGACCCGAGCAAACAATAGCTGTCGATCTGCATCGTCCGTTGCTGCACCTGTGCGGGCAATAGGCATTGATTCCGCGGCTGTTGCTCTTAGCGTTAGCTCCGTCAACCACAGCAGCGGTGAGCAATCTGAGGAAGATATTCGGCACAGATCGTGATCCACAGAGATGTGGTGGCTCGTCACTGCCATCCTTGCACGAGATAATTGCATTGCAGTACTCATATTCCGGCAGGCATTCGCCACTGTTACAACGGAACGTGTTCAGTGGGCATTGGCCACCTACGGTCCTTAAAGAGTTGCATTGAAGTTCGTCCTCTCCGTGTGGGCATTGTTTTCTTCCATCACAAAGTGCGGCACGACTTATGCAACGTCCACTCTGCTTACAGCGGAATGATTCTGTTGGGCATGTTTGGTTTAGTCGTGCATTAAAGGTGCATTCTTCGTCAGAGGCATCTGTGCAGTCTGGGCGGCCGTCGCATACGAAGAACCAAGAAATGCAAACTCCACTCGAGCGGCACTGTTCGAAAATTAAAACCATTTATTTATAATTTGACAAATCAGGCAATTGTGGTTTTGGAAACTTACCTGGAATGTTCCTTCACTGCAGCCAGTTCGTTTGGCACTGCATTTGGCTTCTGAGGCACAATCACATATTCCTTGATCATTGCATAGGGTATATGGGTCAGCGAGTTGGCACTGTTTGTCGTTGTTGCAACTCAAGCCCAAAGAAACCGGACCACTTCCAAGCTCAACACGCTTTCGAACTGCAAAAGAAATGATATTTTTAATTTGTTAATTTAAAACATTCGAAGGATTTCAAGAAATGTCAAGCTCTGCCTGAAGCTTACCTGGCTTCGAAGTCATTAAAGAATCGATATTGAGTGAAGAAGCAGTCGTCGATAACTCGTCTTCCATTGTCATGAATGGTTTTAAAGTTGTGGCAACTGGCGCAGCTGGTTCCATTAGAGTTACTCGACTAGCCAAACCAATCATTGTTTGAGTTGTTATCTCCAAAATATCAGGAACTTCAGTCGTAACGCTATCCTCACTACTGCTTTCCATCAGGTTAAATTGTGGAGTTGTTTCAACGACTAAATTGTCTGACATCAATTCTTCCCGATCGTTGGAAGAAACAAATGAAAGATCAAAAGGAAGTTCTTCGTTCGCTATGCTCTCCTGATCTTCTTCAATCAATGGAGCAGATGTTGTCATTTTGTCGTTGGCTAACTCTTCTGATTGTGCTCCCATAATCATCTCCGACAGAATAGCTGGATAATATGGTGCTGTAGCTGGTGTTTGCTCATCATGAACAGTTTCTTCAACATTAAGATCATCGATTGAGCTCTCTTGCAAAAGGGTTCCAGAACCTTCGTCTTCATTTTCAATTAAACCGCTTAAAATACTTAGGACAGACTCATTTTCATTAAAATCATGGTCTCCTGAGACTTTCAAGTCATTTTCATGTTTTTTCTCGAGATCAGATGATGAATCTAGATCAGCAGGCCTGTTCGTGGTAATCATATCTTCTGCAGAAAATACTTCTTCTTCTAAATGTTCATTGACCGAATGATGATCTTCAAACTTTTCAATTTCACCATTATCAGATTCAACAACAGAAGCTACAACAGGTGTGGCCAGCGTTTCACTTTCTGCTACCAAAGGCACGTATTCAGTGGCGGGTTCACTTTCATTGGCATTCGCTCCAGATTGTGTTTCGCTTGATTCTTGGCTGTCCGATGTGTTGTTATCATTAACATTTTCTGCTGCAAGTTGTTGTGTCTCTTCCAATTCGAAAGTTGGGTGGACAGGTGATTCGTGATCAGAATTTTGCTCAGGTTCGGAACGTACGGTTGTCACTTTGTTGATTTCTAATTCTTCTTCTTCGTCTTCTTTGATCTTCTCTGATTCCATGTCGATCTCTTTCAACCCATCATCGATTGGTTTATTTTCTGGAACTGTTCCAACTTCGCCATCACTTTCGATTTTTTCATTGGATTCATTAATGGTATTTTCATCGCTGGAAATTGGCTTTTCACTCAGAGCTTCGTCACCGTCGATTGGTTTGATGAATGTTTCACTTGGCAATGCGCCAGCTAATTGAAGTGGATTGCTGTCGACGTTTGCAATGTGTGAAGGTTCGGCACCTTCGATAATGTTTTCCAAGTCATGTACTTGCTGGATAGCTTCATTGGAACTTTCATTTTCTAAAACTGTATGTTTAATATTTTCTGGTTGCTTCTCTGGTGATATTGGAGTTTCTTCCAAACCAAACAGTTGGTTTTCATGTGATGAAGCTTCATCGGAACTTATTTTGTGAGAGCTTTCAGGATCAGTCAGACCAAGTAAATCTGGTTTTAAGACACCAGGTTCCTCGGATTTAAAAGGTTCTGTATTTTCAATGGATGCTGATTCCTGAGAAATCATTTCATGATCTGCATCATGTGACTCCATGGGCATCGGAAGAATTTCACTCTCCGATACGGTTTCTGGTACTGTCTCTTGATCATTATTTTCTTGATGTTCTGAGAATCCATTAATTAAAAGATCTTGCAAAGTTATTGGTATTATTTCTTTTTCAACAACGGGTTCCTGTTCTGAACCTTCGTCCAAAACACCTCCTTCAGACGGATTTACTCCCAAGGAACCTTGTCCAAGTCCTTCTTCTGGAGTTAATGCACTCTCCGAAACCAACTCAATTTGTGGTAGATTGCCTAGAAGTTCTCCGGAAGTTATTTGACTAGTTTTCTCTGGTAACTCGTCTTGCAATTCAGTTTCCACGGCCTCAGTTACCATATCTGGTAATATTGAATCTGTTTCCAATGGTATGCTTTCTTGTGATATGGCCGATTCTGGTTGTTGATGCTGAGGTGGAATGTGCTCTTCTTCTAAAGCGGGTTTTGGCTCAGGGTCACTAACATTTTCTTTTTCTGTATCTTCTTGTAAATTTTCTTGAGATTGTCCTGAGTGATCCTCTGTTAAAGACAAAATTTCATGGGAAGCTGTTTGTGTAACTGTTTCCTCTTCCTGGAGTATTTGCAAGGCTTCTTCTTCGCTTTCAGGAGCGTCTTTTTCCGTTGCACTCTGATTTTGATCTTGGTTTTGTTGTTCTTTTTCAGCCTTTTCAGCTAGAGCCTGAGCGGCTTGCTGAAGCAATTGTTCAACTGTTTCATGAACTATTTTATGAGGCATATCGGGGGTTGGTTCAAAGAACCCTGCTTCAGCTAGTTTCTGGTCGATTTCTTGGTCAGAAACTTGAGTCTCTTCAGGGCGTCCCTCATGAGCTATATCCGCATTCTCTGGTTCAAGAATTATATCTGCAGCAGAAAAGTCATGTTCTTCATGTTCAGCTTTGTTATCTTTTATTGCTTCTTCAGAAATTGTTGGGTGATCTTCTTCAAGTTTAGAGGAAATATTTTCTATTTTATTTTCTTCGTTTGAATTTTCTTCAGAAGTTTTTATTTCGTCAGGCGAAGGTTTATTCTCATCTTCTGAAGAAATAACGTCTTGAATTTGAGACAAATCTGGAATGATTTCAGGTTCTTCCTTAGTTCCATCTTCGACCTCGTTTTTATTTCCATCTTCTTGGGATTGCAACAAACTTTCGTTTGCCTGGTTGTTCTCTAAATCTTGCGATACTTGATCTTTCTTATCTTCGTCAATTTGTTGTATTTGATGATCTTCAAGTGACAACTCTGGGCTAGTTTCTTCTTCTTCAGCTTCTTCCGTGTGATTTTTCTCTACCACCTCAGTAACAGTTGGGTCTTCATGGTTTTCCGAAGATGCTTGCTCCGAATTAATCTCTGGAAGATTAAGCCCTTCATTATTTATTATTTCAGGAGATTCTTCTTTAATATTCAAACCTTGGATAGTGTCACCAATTCCAGCTTCTGAACCCTCAGTATTGAGAGTATCTTTATTTTCTTGAGATGTGCTTGCAGCCATTTCTCCGTACATATCTACATGTGTTTCGGCTTCTTCGTCAATAACGGCAGCGTCTTCCTGGCTATGTATGTCTGAACTTGGTCTGTAGTGCGATTCTTCCATGGGGCTTCCCTCACTTGCTGACTGTTCCTCAGCTGATTCTTTGTCTTTTTCTACAGATGTCTGAGGTAGATGTTCTTGTTCCACGCTTTCATAATTTGTTTCCATTTGTTGTTCAAGATTGTTCTGAATAGTGTGATCTTCCTCAACATGTTGTGGTTCCAATTCCAATGGTTGGAATGCTTCTTGACTTACTGCAGATATGTCTGCATTGTTTTCTGTTGGAGAACTTTGAAAGTTAGGACTTTGAACATCCTGGGAGTTTTCTGTTTCAAGAGACTCAATTGGTACAGCCTGTACAGATTCAACTTCCGATGGATGTTCTGTAGGTCCCTCTTCTTCTTTTTCCTTTTCTTCCTCTTCTTCTGTTAAATTCGGATTGGCGTCTTGAGGTTCTCCTGAATTTATTGGTGACTCCTCATCAATTTGCTCTTCGGGTTGAGAATTATTATTAGAGATTTCAGCTTGAGCTTGATTGTCTTCAAGTTCATTTTTGTCTTCTTCGATTTTTTCGATAATGTGTGATGGTGCTTCAGTAATATATAATGTATCTTTTTCGTCTTCATCTGCTTTATTGGTATCAATTGGCTTATCCGGCTTATCAGCATTGAGTTCAGCTTCAGATTCTTTGTTGACTAGTTCCTCTTCAACTTCAGATTGCTGACTGTTTTCAGAATTGAAGCCAGTTTCAGTGGAAGAACCTGCAGTTAGTTCTTGTTCCGGTTCAGGTCGTTGCTGTTCTTCGGGTTTTTGTTCAGTTTCAGATAGTTCCTCCATTTCGGAATTATCTTCACTCGATTCGTGCTCAAATTCAGGAGCAAGATAAGCTGCTTCCGAAGATGGCTGATGAGCCTCTGATTGAGACGGTTTCTCTTCTTCAAGGTCGTGTTCTTCTTCTTCAGGCTTTTGTTCTTCTTCGAGCTTTTGTTCTTCTTCAAGCTTTTGTTCTTCTTCAAGTTTCTGATCTTCTTCAGGCTTTAGTTCTTCTTCAAGCTTTTGTTCTTCTTCAACTTTCTGATCTTCTTCAAGCTTTTGTTCTTCTTCAGGCAATTGTTCTTCTACAGGTTTTTGTTCTTCTTCAAGCTTTTGTTCTTCTTCAGGTTTGTGATCTTCTTCAACTTTTTGATCTTCTTCAAGCTTTTGGTCTTCGTCAGGTTTTTGTTCAGTTTCAATTTTTTGTACTTCTTCAGGTTTTTGTTCTTCGTCAGGCTTTAGCTCTGCTTCAGGATTTCGATGATCTTCAGGACTTTGTTCTTCTTGGGGCTCTTGTTCTCCTTCAGGATTTTGATGATCTTCAGAAGCTTGCTCTTCTTCAGGATTCTGTTCTCCTTGATGCTCTTCTTCTCCTTCAGAATTTTGGTGATCTTCAGGTTTTTTCTGTTCTTCAGGATTCTGTTCTAATTCAGAAGTTTGTTCCGGCTCATTTTCTTTGTGAGCTAGTATTTCAGTTTCAAGTTTTGTCACTTCGTTTGTTTCTTCAACAGTTGGCAAAACTTCTTCAGCAGGAACTAAAACCGAAGGTTTGTTTTCTTCAGATTGGTCTGATTCACTTTCATTGGTAATTGCTTGGTCTTCAGATTGTTCTTCGTTGTCAATTTTGTAAGGATAATCATCGCTAGTAACTGCCTGTTGTGCTACATCCACTAAAGGCCCTGACGTTGAACTAGCAATATGGTAGTTATTCAAAATATCAAGTGCATCAGTATCAGCTGTCAAATCTTCCCCACCTGCTTGTTCACTAGAAGTGCTTACAGATAGTTCGGGCAGTTTTGTAAAATCAATTTGATTTTCGGTAGATGAAGTGACCTTGATTTCATGATCACCGGTTAACGAAGGTTTGCCTTGTGTTGAAGACTCATAGTGGGAAATCAAGTCAATAGGACGGAACACAGTTGGTGGAGGAGTTATCATTGGCTTATAGGTTGTGGTTTGATTAAGAAGAGCATCAGCTTCAGCAGCAGAACTATCATCTTCAATGCACATTCCACCATATTGCTTCGCTGGTGATGTACATTGACAGCGTCCAAATAAGTTGGGTATGAGAAAATCACAATGGCTTTTTCTGTCATTCATTTGGCAATGGGCGTGACTGTAGCAAACAGCTCCGGGGTGAGCAGCTGCAAATTAGAAAAAAATTGTTTTTAAATTAGGTAATTTTATTATTTTAACCCGAGTTCCAAGTAAATTCAAAAAATGCAATCAAAATAAAATTCAAAGGACAATTTTTATATATTCGGTTCCACTTTGTCTTGAGAATTTAAATTTCAATCCTTGCGCTCAAAGAAGATTTACTTTAAAAACTCTGTTCTTAAACACTCCTTTTCCGCAGTAAATTTAATACTTCGATCACTTTTTGACCTGTTTTTTTAAACTCCTTGCCTCTTAAACCAATCCATTTATAAAACATGATTTCATTTGACAATGGTCAACCACCTGTCAAATTAAGACTTCCAATAACAAAAAGTATCTTCAATGAAAGCAACATTGTATATCATCGACTTCAACATGCTTTTTGTGCAATTGAGACTCGCAAATAAGGTAAGTGGATCGAATTTCAATATCTTCTCGGATGACACATCCAATGACAGAACTTCACTTCAAAAGTTAACCAACAAATCCAATCCTGTCTTGAAATGTCAACTAATCTATTTAAAAAAAAATTCTTTTAACTTCAGATCCTTAAGCAAAAAAAAACCCTCCCGTCCAGCAAATGGAACTCTCTAGCCACATGCCTTACCTTCAACTTAATCTCCACTCTAAAAATAGTAACTCGCCCATGTCAGAATAAGTTAAGAAGGCCTGCAGCCAAATAGGTAATAATGGCAATCTCTTGCGGTTACATCGTGCACTCACTATAGAAGCAAAAATAACACATCTCCCAGAACAAATGAAAAAAAAAAACGATCGTCTCACATTCCACTTCTGGATAGTTAAGGTCTTCCAAAGGCCTGCTTGCGGCTCTGATATGTGTACAGTGCACCTGTGCAAAGTTTTTTTTTTATTCTGACCCACATTTGCTTTTTCCAAAGCTTCTCCACTATGAGTATGAGTATACACCTAACCTACCTACCAAGTACCCCCCTTCTTTGCACTTGATGATTATACCCAAGATGCTTCTTTTCCAGTTCATTTTCTTTGGTGCTACGGGAACAATTTTACAGAAAATTCCCATAAGGTGCTGTGCGCCATGATGTATCCCCAATCCCCAACTTATCCTCTTAAACGATGCCTATTTTATATTACACTACTCAGTTGGATGGAATTTAAAAAGATTTAAGACGCTTGATCATCTTAAACATTCATCAATTCGAGAAGACTCCCAAGACCAAGACTCAAGACTCACTGCGTACCTATAAGTCACGTCGCCGTCGTCGATATAAATATACAAGTACAATAACAACAGCGGGTACAGAGATGAAAAAAGAACTTACACCGTGTACCGTTTGGGGCTTTTCGTTGTATGTACTACAAACATCAAGTGAAACAGCAGAGACTATAGAATAAAAAAAATCAGGCCAGACAAACTGACGTGCGCGCTAGAGCGCACTGCGCACCATTGACGCAAGACGGGATTCCTTCCGACTTGGTAACCTAGTCGATCAATCGTGTATCGGATCGTTCACTCTCCACCTTATTCAATCAAGCCACCATAGACGATCATCATATTCCCATGGAACAGTGCACGTCAGTGGCGGCGATGGTGACGACGGCGCGGCGGTGCTGCAGTGGGCTCGAGCTGGAGCTAGCTTAGACTGATTGACGATTTTCAATTTAATGAGAATCGCTTTTGTTAAGCTGAATTGGTTAGCAATGCGTCTCCATCGCATCATGCTCGTCGAACATTGAACGTTGAACGTCGAACCTCGATGAAGATCGGTAATGTGATGTGATCGATCCGACAACATGGTGAGATCGGTGGGAGAAAGGGAATACACACAACCACAACACAATTTCCTAATTGACGTTCAATAATTACTCAGTGATGGAGATCGGTGGCCGGTTCGGTCGGTTGTGAAAAATGAAAAGGGGAATAGGATAATCCAACAATGGGTGCATTGCACGCAAGTGATCCCCAAATATGGTCAATGGGGTCGCGCTTCGAATGGCCGCACCGCACCAGCAGCCTTTGAAATCAAAGCCAATCAATGATTAGAGGTTGCGGGAATACAGTTGTTGTTGTTATATTGCCTCAGTTCCTATATATATCTCTGACACATGCATCAACGTGTCCCGTTGATATCCCGGAATTGAACACTTATACCGCTGTAATATGGACTTTATCCTACGCGCGCACGAATATACCCACCGCACCATCATGCCGAACCGAGAAAACAAAGAGCACCTTGTTGCAGTCAGGTTAATCATGTGTAGTTTTCCTGGACATTGGCAGTTTTGCAGCGCAAATTGGCCAATAACTGCAGGATCAATGCCTCCATACCACGATTCTATCGTAAGATTTATTCAACGATACTTTCACAGTAGGTACGCCCAGCCCAGCTTTAAAAAGGTACTTTCACAAAATTGATCATTATGCCATTGAGCGTACTTTTGCAATTACGCCCGACCGGACCGGCCGGGCCCAAAGGAACATATACCTCCTCGTACATACATCTTCATTGGATGATGATTAGGACGGATGGTTGGATTGGATGGTATCTGGTATCTAGTATCCCTTAAATGGCATGGAGTTTGTTATTTGCAAACAATCACTCTGCACTCTGTGCCATGGGAATTTCGATTAAACTGCCGTTAAAGATTGGACCAACAAAGAATCTCACAACCTGCCCCATGAGAAAAATACTGATTGTGTGATGAGATGTTATTTGAAGAGATGTGTTGTGTTGTAGTGTTGACTGTTGAGTTGTGAAGTTGTGATGAGAT
This sequence comes from Platycheirus albimanus, assembly GCA_916050605.2. Taxonomy (NCBI): domain Eukaryota; kingdom Metazoa; phylum Arthropoda; class Insecta; order Diptera; family Syrphidae; genus Platycheirus; species Platycheirus albimanus. Next base: position 113,040,563 of record OU696698.1, on the reverse strand, counting down.
GACCTTCATTGCTGCTGGCTCTTAAAAGATCAAGGAATTATAATTCTGGCCGTTTTATGATTTATTTGACTTGTCTGCGTGGGGAATATGCATTCCGGGAAAATTGTTTGCTATTTTGAAGATAACTTTTTGTGCCTAGAATAAGGATACCGGGAGCTATGTAGACACAATTTAGTGAACATATTTATGGACAGACATATTGAGGAGTGTTATGTGGAGAACCAGCTAGTCAACTGTGACAAATTTCAATATTTTTTTTTTTACTAAACCCTAAACAGATTTTTCGGAAAAAACGTTTAAAAGCCATGTGGTTTTGATAAACTTTATTTTTCTTGTATTCGTTCAAATCTTCATTTCCTTCTTCTTCTTGTTATTAAGTCTGTTGATACCGAAATCTAACTATGCTGCACTCACTCTAATTGAAGGTGCTATCATTTTTGCAAATGACGGCAAATGTCAATCCAACTTTGACATACACGTCAATAGAAAATAGAAATATGACACACTACTCAAGAATTCGGCATAATTGTTTAGATTTTTTTCGTCGTTGGTGTTGGCGAAGGGCAAACACTACGACGAAGGGTATATTGCAGGTAGCCAAAGATCTGGAAGAATTCACTGGAGTATCAACCAAATGACGTGCCAAGCTCTTTAACATCAATCGGCGGTCTTAACAGAAAATTTTGGTGAAGAAATTGAAGATGTTCTTTTAAAAGGATGTTGCATCAGATGTTAGCCGTTGAAAAGCTGGCTACAACTTTTTGAATATTTCTAAAGATCGCTTAATATAATAAGTCTTATAAGCCAATAATTCCTACAAATAAAATCTATGTATGTATACATTTTTTCGTTTGAATGTACATACATATGTACATAATGTATGTAAATATAAAGCAAAATATCGTGTTTGCATTAAGCACTTGTGTTGCAGAATTGAATGGACACTTTAAGAGTCATTTTACCTACAGTTAAATTAAGTTGTTTCAACTAAACTTAAGATACCGTTGGTACATTATTTTTCAACATTTGTTGTTATGTCAAATAAAATTTATTTGAACTGTCACGTTCCGTACCCATCTGTAGTTGTGACATTTTGTATATAAGCTGATGTATTGTGTTGCGTTCTGTTACAATTGAGATTCACGATAGCTTTATTTTAAGCTAAGTTCACATGAACAAAACGTTCAACACGTTCTAAGTTTTGTCAAAACCAAAGACATTGGTCTAATAGACACCAAAAACGTGGTTCTGGTATTTACTTTTATTTTGCTTAAAGAATTTCAAACAGCTTTTATTTTGATTTCGTAATGTGATTTTTTGAAGCGCTGATAACTTAAAAGTTGTTCATTTCAGAAACGTAAGACTGCAGGGTTGAACTGCACCGTCTATTTTTCGTATCGTCTTAAAAATGTATCCTTTGCTTGCTTCGGTTAGAAGAGGCTTACACATCTAAAAATATTGAAAAGTAGGTTTGAATAGATTTGTATGCGATTAAAATGACATAAATTTGAATTTTATTTCAGTTTAAGGATTAGCCATTTCTCAAACGTATAAGTTACTCCTCTTAAAAAATTTTCTTTCGATATTCCGGCATTTTGTACACCTTTTGTCGTTGATGTAATTTTTGCAAACAATCATTTCCGGTGTATTTACATTATATAAAAAAAAACTATTAAAAAGCAAACAACCAATAAACCATTACTGCAATCCACTTATGTTCAAGAATTTATGACGTTCGAGATCAAATTAGATATAACTTGCTTTCAATCTAATAAAAACTAACTCTGCACTTATTCTTTTTAGACATAACCAGAGGTTAAAACAAAGTTTAACCTCAAGCCTATATATCTAGCTTAACTCAATGATCAGACATGGAATGTATCCAATTTTATGTCTCAAAATGAAATTAAATATAAATTTCAAACTAATTAGAAACTGTACTTTCATCAATAAATTAATACAAACGCGCACCAAGGCAAGGGATTCATTTTCCTTGTTCCCAACCATAACATACCCATCTAATAAATTGGCAGAAGCATCAGCATCAGGAAAAAAGCAATATCCTCGCAACAATTCCCGCCCATTTTTGTTTGTCCATAGCATTCATTCTACAAGTAGGTATATGATGTGCTGATTTTTCTCCTTTGAAGCAGTTAAAGCTGTAAACAGCATCAAATTCCTGTTCAAATGGTAAACAAATTTTACGACTTTTCAGCTTGCAACAAGCCATAAAATAACAAAAAAAAATTTCAACAATAATTTTTCTTCAATGAATCTTAATATATGGATGGATACTTTTACAAGCGATGCGATGTGTGCCTATGCCTATGCAGCAGCACCTCCTTAGTGGGAACTCTCCTGTAGGTACTCACAATAGATCGGATTCCGTTATAAATTTATGTTTCTAACAACCAACAACTTGTAGACCGACCGACCGATCGACATCGACACCGACACCGACCGCCACCAACCAACTTAGTTCGAGCTGAAAAGATGTGGAATTCCTGTAGGCGAAATGACGACCACGATAATCAATTCACCTGCGCTAGTGCGCCCAGGTCGTTCTGAATAGCTTAATTGTGAATGTGCCAGCAAAAACTTAAGATAACTCTCTATATACGTATAAAGGAGTATCTATACAAAAATGTAACTGCAATAACAACAAAACCTTGTATCTTCTACACCTCTTAATGCTGCATTAGTGTCCAATTATACGAACGTACACCTAGTATTGCCAAGATATTATTATTAAAACTGTATACGATTTTCAATCACCATACCCTGGCTGATGGCTATAGCTGTATAGTGGAAGTGGATTTTGGATTGTTGGAGCTGGTGGTGATGTTGTATCTTCCCAACCAAACCCATCATTAGCGAATACTAAAGAACAAGTTAAGTACAGAGGAGCGAGCTCGTTGCAGCTTCTTTCCTCTCATTAATTATTAATTCGGAAAAGACGAAATTAAAGCCTGCATCCGCAGAGCAACATCCGTATCCACATCAGCACAAAACCAGAGCAGATACCTTCGGAAGATATTTTTTACTATAGGTACATACCAAGACGACGAACGACCGACGACGACGACGCCGATGTGAAGTCGAAAAGATGCACAAAAAACGTGCAGCAACTTATGAGCATAAGTGTATCTGACTGAAAATCTCGCAACTAAGTTTTCACAGATCCACGTTAGAGTAGTGGATAGAGTGTCTTATTTATGTGAGGCATAAGGCATAACAATTGGATGAATAGAATTCGCTAGAAAACTCTCATAAACCTGTGCTCCTGCTGTTCCTGTCCCCTCTGCCCTCACTCTAATTACGATCAGTAAACCGCCACAAATGCCTTAGAAACTGTAATGTAATGTAATGGCTGAAGCGACCGCGTGCATCAACTGCAAATATTTTGAAAACGAAATTCAAAACCATTTTTGGCTCAGCTCAAGCTCAACTCAAACCATATACTTTAACAAGTTATATTGTAGAAAACAAGATGCGCTTTGGCTTGAATATATGTATGCTCAGTGCTCGATCTTGGGTTGGTTCATGGTTGATGGCTTAGAATAAGAATAAGAATCAGAGAAGGTTTGTCGACCTATGGCGTGAGTTGCCTTCCATAACAAGAACTATGCATTTAACCATAAAACACAGCAAAATAAGAGCACGATATTCAATTTACAGAAATTGCAAATGAATCCGTATAGTTTCTGTTTGTGTTGCCAATCACCAAATCAAGATTAAGATAATCTTCACTGGAAGAAATAAAAAGAAATTTCTTCCAAACCAATCATCAGAGAGACTAATTGTAATTTGTAAGCCAGCCCAGATCAGTGGACGGAGATTAGTCCATGACAAAGTCGATTTACCTACATACTCGTCCATTCGCTCGCAGAATTAAAAAGTCCAAGCGTTTATATATTCCGAGCAAGCTTTCAAATTTTTTTTTTAATTCATTGTTATTATTCGGAGGCGAAATTTTCCCAATCTCTCGAAGAATGTAGGTTAAACTTAATTCTTATAGCTTTCGTTGGTTCTTTCTTTTTTTTTTTCGTAATTAGATGCTAACTTGTCGACTTGAATAAGTGATAGGATTAAGTTCACTTTCATTTGAAGAATTTTTGTGTTTTGTGTTTTTACGGGTATTCAAGATGAGAGATAAGATTTTGAGTGCCGCTACTGAAATTTTACAAAAATGTTTTTCTTTTTTTTTTCAAGTTTCATCCAAAAAAGACGTAAATCATATCGAAACCTGAAATCTTGGATTTTGAAGATAAATTATATCTTTTCTAAAATCAGTGAATTGTAAAAACTAAGTTATGATAGATGTTTTCTTGTTTAGTTTATTGCATTGCGTTTTCTTTTAATTTATAAGTAAAATATTAATTTTGATGTTTTGGGAATTTATTAAAGTCTTTAAAGACTAACTTTTTAGTATAACGAACGTTCTAGGATTTTCTTGTGTTACCAACTTTGAGGAATTTCCAAGGTAACAAAAATATATGATGAAACAAAAATTAGTGCCAGCAATACTTGTGGTACCTACTTTGACATATTTACTGTCATGTTAAGGAAACTAAAGCCATGTCATTTTAACAATACTGATTTCTATGTTCAAATGTGATGCGTTCTTTATATTATTCGGGTGATTGTTATGTCAAAAATTAATGTTGAAGTGACATGTAAGAAATTGTTAGAGATTATAGGGATTTTTTGTAAGATATTGTTGATATGTGAAATGAATATTAATGACAATACAAAATCTGCTTTGAGATATTAAAAATGGATTAAGAAAACTAAAGTGGCAACCTCTGTTCCTGGCGAAGGGTTACACGGACTCCTCCCGAGGAAGCAGCAAAACTCTCGGGAATATTTAATTCATAACACAATTCGAGTGTCGCTTTTAAATACACTTTTTCTATAAAAAAAAAAAATCATTCCATATTTTACCCATTCGGCCCTATTCAAACTCAAAATCGAACCTTGTTGTAATTTCACCTTTTTTTCCATTTTAAAAGAGTTTTTGTTAAAAACCCAAATTAGATGGCTCACGCAAAATAAAATTACATAAACTCAATTTGTAAATAAAATAACGACAACAATAAGTTGACCATTGTGAATTGTATACTATATCAGCTATTGAAAGAGCTTTGTTCGATTTGAGATTCACGATAAAAAGGGGTTAAGCTGTGTTCACATCATTTTTTTAATTTTTATAAGAAGTAATGAACACGTATATACTTGAAGTTTTTAAAATATAGATTTTCATTTTAATCTGGAAATGCAGCCAAGAATGCATTTTATTATATAAACTCTTATATCGTTAGAAACTCACATTTCCCCAGAGCAAATGCAAACATTGATGCAAAGCTAAAATACAGAAAAGCCAGACTATTTTGTGTTTAATCATTTAAACAAAACAAAGCTTGCATAATTAGCTATTGTATTACATACAAGAGCCATTATGCATCCACTCAACACCTTTTTTTTATACAAAAATACTTAAAGAACAGAATACTTCAATAACACCTCTATAATTGGTTAATTGACGTTTTGTGTCAACAAGAGGGTTCAAGCGAACAAAATGTCGTAACAGGCATGTAACATTTCTGGCAAGGCCTCTATAGCGCATTGTCAAGCAATTAAAATTCAATTATCAACCAAATACCAGCTATTGTATTCGTTTCAACAGTAGATTTTCGAGCTAAAGCAGAACATACTCAATCCTGGCATTTAGTGATTAATCGGTGACAAATCGCATACGCGATTACTGTCACCGCACGCAACGCCACATAACACCAAATGCCAACAACAATCCGATCACATCGCGCGTCCAGTTTGTCTAGTCTGGTTTCATCGTGGACTGGGACGCCAACAATTGCCGGCATTGGTGTTGGACATGGACGTAATGTTGGACGACACCGCATGCCAGGCCAGAGTCAAGAGACCAATTCCAAAGAAATAACAAAAAAAAAAAAACTTTGTGGTAGGTTGCAAGAAGTTGGTATGCCTCCTCAATTGAATTGTTTGCTGGTAATGAAAGTAATTTTGTAATTAAATTACGTGTTATTCAATTTTTTCTATTCACTTCAATCTTGTTAATTGTTATCGGTGTGTGTGATCTTGAAAATGTCTGAACAGCATTTTTCTTGGTTGTATTTATTTTTTTTTTACTGCAATAGCTTCTGTTTTTATTCAGTACTGTATTTAATTAACTTGAGTTTATTAAATGTTAACCAAGTTAATATATTGTAGCTGTATAGCAGTTTCATTGCTATAGAAACTATAGTATTACCATGAATCAGTTTAATTTTTGTTGCAATTGCTGCATGCTAGGCGCCTCTGCTATCTTCTCTGTGTATTTTGTATAAGCTGATAGGAGAATTCTTGTGCATCAGGGGGACCACAGGCAAGCGCCATCATGATAAAGTACCTATCTATAACTGAATATGAAGTCAACAAAATGAGCTTTTGAATGTCTGTATACCGCAATAGGAGGGAAAATTAAAGCATTGCACATTCGTGTAGCGCTGTTTAAGAAAACGTCTCTATACTTTACAGTCAGTTAAAAAAAAAAACGACTCAAGGTTAAATTGATGGTCATTCTTAGGCGAGCGAGAATTACGGGGAAATCGTTTCTATTGCATATCCTCATGCTTTGAGTCAATGTATTCCTTGTAGATTGTATCCAGATCAAAATGGGGTATTTTTGGCGACCTCGAATTTGTGTTCATTCCACAGAAGGTGGTTTGTGATACACATACCTACCCAGAACAAAAAGTTGTTCAATCATGAATGGTGGAATGGACAAAGGACAGCATTGAGATTTTGAAGCATAGGTAGGTACTATTTATTATACACATTACAAGTTACATCGCAGTCAATTCAAGATTAAAATCGACTAAAAACTTGAGTGCTTAATGCTTACTCAAAAATATGTCCCAAAAATGAGAGATCTGAAAAAAAAACTAACCCAGAAGTGTATTGTTCAAACTTTACCACATGGTAGATATAAGAAATTTTTTTGATAACCATTCGGAGCGAATTTTTATGTCTTCAAAAATTTTATTAATATTCCTAAATTTCATACCAGATTACTGTTGAACAGTTTTCGCTTAGATTCTTCTAGCTTCATCAAGGGCCTTACTCATGGGTGAAACCTTAAACAATAACGTTTTCTCGGACCATCTTGCCGTAAGTCTTACCAGGATTTTATAATGAGGCTAAGCCACGTTCTTGGTTCAGATTTTATGACTGCCATTTGGTTCGGTTGGCATTCCATGCATGTTTTCCCGGAAATGAGCAATGTGTGTGATTGAGTTGAACCATGAAGTACATATATTTATTTTTTTTTTTCCTGCTTTATGAGAGTACAATTTGATTATTCTGCGATATTTCTGCTTTCGTTATTTGTCCATTTTTTTTTCTTTTATTTTTTTTTTTGCTTGGTACTCTCGAACTATCAGCAAAAGAACGAACTGGATGAAATGAAAGTGTGTCAGTGACAGAGATGTGCTTGGAATGGTAATTCCTCTGGCTCTGACTCTGACTCTGACTCTGACTCTAGCTTAGTGGAGATGGAGAGTGAGTCACATTTTATTGCACCTTTAGCTCTTCATTGTTGTTGGTTTGGAATGTGTGTTTTGTATTTTAAGTAAAGAAATGTGGTTGTGCTACTTTGTATTCCAAGTTGGACTTGATCTATTATTATGGCGCAGAATGTTTATTAAAGAGACTATAAAAATGTTCTTAGAACACCAACTTAAATCCTGCCTGATGGCCATCACCAATTACAAGAAAGTTCTTGCTTATATAGGGTTATAAAAGATGAGTACATTTTTTACCACAGTCCACAGTACGCTGCTATAACCCATCACAGCATCATCTTCTATAAATCTTGTTTCTTTACACATCTGCATAGGAATGGAATAGGCAACCTATATACAAGCGAGGCGTGTTAAGATTCATGCCATAGCATTCGATCAGATACGCTAATGGCGCCAAAGTGCTCAGCCTCTTTGCCGTCACCCAAGGCAGATGAATCACCAGCGCAGCGCAACGCGGTACGCGATTGATATGGAAGCGCCTTTGGTCTACTTAAGGATGCATCTATTTTCTATCTACATACAAGCGTGTATTTATTTATTCATTTGAAAGTGAAGATAGATATTTATGTTGGTTATGTTAGATAAGCCGAAAGGCGACACTTTTCTGTTAAAATGATACCTAGTATGCGCATGGAAGAAGTTATGTCTTTATAATAGGTACACAGTATCTTGGTTATAGTTTCTAGGTGGTCAAAAATGTAAATTGGTTAAGAATCACTATATCAGTAGATCGTGGAAGAATAATTTCCAATACTTTGCATGACGTAACTCGCTGATTTTATCACGATGCAGTGACGAACTCGCAATTCAACCAACAAGCTTTAATTTATCTTCTCTTATTTCTGTGAATGGTTTTGATAAGATTCTTATCTAATTTTGAATTGTTTGCATTGTTCTATTGTTTGTTTCGTTTTGTATAACGTGCCTAGAGTGATTGAAATTAGGACTCTAAGGCTTGTCACACATTTGACAAATTTTATGACGGAACGGTTTGATTGCTCAAGTTACTACCATCGCATCGGCGCATTATATGAGAAATATCTCGCTTACCAAAACCGATTTATAGCAACTTATTAGCTTTTACTTTGACACAAATCAAACCATCCGTCAAAATCAGTTTGCAACTTCGATTTGATGCAACTTAAGTTGCAAATACAATCCTTAAATTGGTAGAGAGAAAGAGAGAGAGAAAGAGAAAGTAATATTGCAGTCAATACTAGCATTCATACGACAATTCTGTTTTCTATATCAAATTTTCTCTTTCATGCGTTCGTCATGAAGATTTAAATGTTAAAGCCCAACTATAATACGCGAAGAAAAAGGAAGCAAGTGTCAAAACCGAAAGAAAAGTTTCTTTCCGATATTTCAAATACATCAGTTGGCTGTGATAGCGTTTATAAATAAGAAGCATTTGTCTCTTTCTTTCTCTTACAAAAAAGAAATGTCAGATTTGTACGTAATAATGTACGACTGAAAGCGTAATTACGTACGGGAACAAAAGTGAACGAAACTTGACGAAACTTATCAAAAAGTCATTTCGGGTTGGATATGCAAATCACATGTGTTTCTAGATATTGTTCGTAAGGCAACGTACGTATCCATTCTTCAATTATGGTTGGGCTTTGTATACTCTGTAAACAGCATTATAATTATTATATAGTGTGTGCTCTAGAACGCTCATTTAGAGATTAAACTATTTGGTGGCTTTGAAATTGCAAGTGCGAGACTAGCTTAAAAGGCTCAGATCCACACAATCGAATACTGTTGGACTTGGGAAGATTCCATACGATTCCAATGGCCAGTATTTTCTTTTTTTTTCACTTCAACTGTATATAGCACTTCTTTCATTGGTTACTGACCCATTCAGGAATGAATTTACCCATTGTACCTGCACATAAACTAGTACTTTTAATAATTACTTTTAATAATTTAATAAGCGGAACGTGAGGTGCGCCATCTATGGACGAAGTTCACAAACACTTGATTGGAGTGGTTTTTGTCTAGATTGACATTTGATGTAAAGTAGACAAGATAACTAGCGCCGCCATTGACGAAGTTCACAAACAGAAAAACATGTTCCATGAAATTACTATAAAAAAAATATACAATGATTTTGTATTTTGTGGCCTTGAAGCAGGACTGCTACTTTATTACCATTATATTTCTCGATGATCTAGAAGTTTAAAATTAGTTCCACTAAGAAATCAATCAATCGAGCCATGTTTGTTAAACCTCATAAGGAAACACTTTGCTGCAATGACCCCGTTTTATTATTTTCATTAAGAAGCAAGTGCAATTCCCTATTCCGTTTATTTGCTTCCCTCATATTGACTTAACCGTGTGCAATAGTTTGAAGATAAACATTTTCAATCCTCATCTCTCAGCAGTGCAACTTTGTTGTAGTATCCCATTCGCATCCATTGGATATTTACACAAATGATTGATGCTCATAGTTGGAAAGGGACGTAACATCAGTTGTCACAAGTCACAACTACGTATAGCTACGTTTGTATATTTATTTACAAATGCGCATGCGCACCGCATACAAAAGGCGATAATGATGATAGAAATTGAATCACTTACGTCCAAGACATGTATGCTTCCGGAACTGCAAGAATCCCTCGACACAACGGCAAGCTCCATCCAAGCAACTGCTGTTGGCCACCTTCATCGTACACTGATCGGCCAAAGTGCAATCCCCTCCCAGTAGTTGTGCTGAAAGAAGAAAAAAAAAATCATTGTGTAAGCAGACATTTAAACACATTCTTGAAAGTCACAGGGTCCCACTATGTTTGTCCAACAATATACACTTCTTATAGATACTATATATAAAAAGTGGACAGACAAATATTGAATGAAATGGACGGATGGATGAATGGTGTTGTATAGTACTGTATACGGATAGAAAATTCTGAGGAATGCATTTCCAGTTATAGCAAGATCACTATATGACAAACATCAATTAACCGCGATGGCCTGGTTACCGCGCCGCTCATCCAACTCTACAATTTCGGGAACAGACAAACACTCTATAGTGCACACTGCACATCCAGGGGAGGACACGCCTATCGACAGTCTAATTACAAATGCAAACATATAGCCACATAGGCGGATGCCAGTATTTGAACTTTAGATGTGGGATTTTAAATGATCGTGGTCATACATATTACGAAAGTGCACGAAGGTGCCACTTCCACCATTTATTGTACATATACCAAAACGAGGACACATGCCATACTACAGTAAACGGAAAACTTCACAGTATAACAGACGGACGATAGGAATGGACGAACGGAATGGACAGAGACAGACCGGACAACCTAGAATTATTACGTTCTCCTCCGTTGCATCCATAAGGCCATTGTATTACGACTTACGAGTACACCTAAGTATATGTGATGTATAGTTGTAGAATTTAAGAAAATGTTCTATACTTACATGACAAACAAGACGTTACGTTGTACTGGACAAAATATGGTGCGCACTCACAATATCCATTCATCGAACACGTACTGCCTTTTATGAAGTCTGTGCAGTCCATGTCATGTTGGCATTTAGATCCCAAGCTGCTGGCCAGACAATGTTCCAGGAGGGCGGCAAATATGACGACCAGGATCTGAAAAGAAAATTAAAGAATTGTGTTATTCGTGTTAACATATTTAGAAGATTTAATTTAAAGCATGATCGGTGATCTGACATAAAGGATTATTTAAGTATTACAGCGACACGTTTTGTGTCATTTTGATAAGACAACAAACATAATAGGCATAAGCAAACAACATAGCTAATGTCAAACATTCAAATTCAAAAGTTTGGCGAACTGTGCTGCATTAAAGCAATTAAATAGACACATCATTTACACGCACAGGTTTCACTTTAAACTTCACTGTAACAAGGAACTTCAAAGCCTTTTTATTGTCAAACTCGGAGATGTCCATTTGGATAACACGGCTTACTTCAAAATGACCTTATTAAAAACTAAGTCGACACAGGTAAAACTGGTGAAACTAGTGCATGCGAATAGACACTACTTAGAAACAAAAATACTGTCAAATTTTCGTTTGTGTTGAGCGCTTTCAAAAGTGAACGAAACTTGCTGCTTATTAAATGAGACCGTAGCTTTGTTCTTTTTGTGCCAAAAAATATAAACTTCTCAAATGAAAAATCTCTCTCATTTACCGAAAAGTAGGCGAACGCTTTTTGTGTAAATTTTTGAGAAACGTCAAACTCAAATTTTTTGATTGGTTAGGGTTATCTACAACAATAAATGTTTACGTCGTTTGCCAGAGTTCAAGTTCTTACCAGATAAAATTTGACTGGGTCAAAACTTGAAAATAATTGAACGAAAGAATACGAGAACAGCTGTTATTTTCTTTCGTTCATCTCTCAGTACACGGTCGCTTTTTGTGGTAATGTAATCGTATGATATCGATTGCATTTGGCGAACAAAGCTCGTGTTTATTCGCAAATATGACATCTCGGTTAAAGGCACCGTCAGTGCGCGAGTGCTTTTAAAATCAGTTCAACGCAAACCCAGGCATCAATTACATATTTAACTGTCAATGTGTCATTTTGATCGATTTTACATCTTTGCAAGCTTCCAATTTTTTAAATAAAGCAAATATTGTGACAGCTGTCACATTTTTCACACTCCTGTAGCCAGCTTTTCATACATATGTAATTGCATATTATTGTGAAATTGAAAATATAACTCAACAAAAAATTATGGAACATGTTCGTTTTGCATTTCACTTGAGGTGAGTTCAAAGCTTAAGGGACTGAGGTGAATATAATAACGAGTTTGACTTCTATCTATCTATCTATCTATCAAATATTAAAGAATATATGAGTAAATATTAAACTTAACGAAATTGTTGAGCTTCCGAAAGATTTTATGAACAACACACGGGAAAGCCGTTTGTGCAGAATTTAGAAAAATGATGATAACCGGGGATCTGATTGAAACTTGGAAATATTCATTCATGATTTGATTATTTACCTCTGCCTCGGCCTCCATCATAAACTCGGAGTGTTGCCCATTTTCAGAAACTGAACTTGCCGAATGAAAACCATTCGAACACGTGACTGGTGCCAAGGCAGCCGGCTGAAGTTCACTACATAAAAGTAATTTGACAGATTTGCCCCCTGAAGTTTTTTTCATGTAACCTTTGACATTAAAAAAAAAAACGAAAGCTGAAAAACATTTTAAATTAATAAATGCCGGGATTAAACTTGACATTTAATGGCACACGTTTCTATTATTCTTGATGTAAAGTGTGTCATTTTAATAACCATTTTAAAATTGCAAATATAAATGCATTAAATAGCAGTAAACACTACTTGCCAATGATCGTGAGGCAGCGAAGAAAAAAGAGTGCAACAGCCTCAAAGTTTATAAAATTTAATTGAAAAATAAATCTCAGTCCAATTTGTTTTAGGAAGAGAAACACTGAGATTCACAAAGATACCAAGACGCCATTCACTTTATTTTAAATAGCTAACTATATACGAAGACAATCCAATTAAAATTTTAAATTTGTGTTAATTGAGTGGAACGAATTAATTTAAGCGACAATGACAAGACTTCTTCCACTCTAGTGAAGTATAGAATACCCACCAGCTATCACCATCATCAGCCAGGCAAGCTTAGGTGGTAATCTCGAGAATTGCAAGTTGAATAAACCATCATCATTAATTTCACCTGTAAGTTGCAGCAGTGGCAGTGGCAGCAGCAGTGGCAGCATCATCAACAGAAGGAGGAGAGTGAATGGCTGAAGAACAAGGAAGGCTTACGTTCTAAATAATACATTGTTGATGTTGTCTCTATAGGGTGTAAGGTTTGTCTGTTCACCTTCTTCCTTCCCTTATCTGATCCTTATCGTAACTCACGAAACAATTTCGCTTCATTTTGTCATTCTGTGCCCTGTTCGTCGCCCGCAGCCGCAGCCTTTCCATCGCCATACCATCGCATCGGTAAGCCGGTCGTCTGTTGCATTCACCAGATAAAAGGTGCACACAATAGAAAAGGAAAGAAAGATAGGAATCTTTGAATATGAAGCTTGGAACTTGTGACTGGGTTTGGGGAATGCCAGAACCAGAACCTATGGGCAGAGTCAGAATCAGAATCTATGCTGCCAATGCACTCTCTGTCATCTAAGTGAACCTCTAAATCTTCCACTATATAGAGTCAACAATGGGAAGAGAAAGATCATGTTACATTCACACTTAAGGTGCACACGGCGTGGCTGATGGCGCCCCTCGTCCGTCTTGTATAGCTCACTTACATTTACATCACCCACCTGTAGCTGGCCGCTACTCGCTACTTGTTGCTGTTGCTGCTGCTATCTCACGGAATCGTATTCAATGCCCTACATGGACAAGATGGGGATGAAATTGCAGGAAACTGATTTACCGTAAAAATATTCCCATTGCAGTATTGACTGCTATTGAGATGTGGTTGAAAGTTGCAAAGAAAAAGTTTTTGTTCCATTTAAAATGTTGGATTAGTAGTTGTGGATTGTGGTAGGTACTTAACTGTGCTCCACTATGCTCTTGATGGGTGGTCTGCCCAGGCTAAAAATGGAGTATGTACTTTGACAAATGAAACACTTTAAGACTGCCCTATTTGAGTGGCTTTTTTAATTTAAAATTCAGACAAGCCTGTATTTAAACATAAGATTTCACTGACTTACGTATAAAAAAGGAATCTATTGACCTACGTATGATTAAACTTCTAATGTACCTTCCTTACTCTGTTTCAGTAATTAATTTTTCTACTTCTAGCTGGTTTAGTACGAAAGTTTGTTGAGCAGCAATTAAATAATTTTGTTTGCATATTCTTTTTTACCCTCCATTTTAATTCCAGACTTCAAATCACCAGAATCCAAGCAACGTACATGCATATGTTTGTATTTGAATTGCGACAAGATTGGAAAAGAATTAAATTTGACTCAAAACAGTTTCAATATGGAAGAACTGCACACTGAATCTATTTGAAAATGGCGCCCAACGTGAGATTAACGCATTGATAAATCTATCAAAGACCTTAATTGCACATTGAAATGTCAAAAAAAGTTTTCAAACCGATGCTTAAACTTTCCCAAATTAAATTTGACTGAAAACAGTTCCAATATGGAAGAACTGCACACTGAATCTATTTGAAAATGGCGCCCAACGTGAGATTAATGTATTGATAAGTCTATCAAAGACCTTAATTGCTCATTGAAATGCCAATGCTCAAACTTTCCCAAATTAAATTTGACTCAAAACAGTTCCAATATAGAAGAACTTCACACAGGATCTATTTGAAAATGGCGCCCAACGTGAGATTAATGTATTGTATTGAAGACCTTAATTGCACATTGAAATATCAACTAAAATTTTCAAACCAATGCTTAAACTTTCCCAAATACCCCAAATATCCTTAGCCTTTGTAAACTGATCAATTAAAATCAGAAAAAATGTTGAAATTTGTCTAAACTCCTTTGTCCTCTCCTAAATACTTTGCTTCGGCACATTTAAATAATATGAATGGAATGTTTCTTCTTTTGCTTCTGCGCAAAAGTGTCGACCATCAAAGATGAGGCTTTTAAACATGCGTGTGCCATTGAATAATATATCCAACCAAAGAGAAGTTAAATTCCAAAAAAATAAAGACCAAAGACAGCGGACATAATCATGGTTGTTCCTGCATATACCTATATCTTTATATATATTCAATAGTCATTGAATATGCTGACGATTTCCCAAGTATTAAACTAACTCCATAGTGGATATTGCATCTTTTATTGACTACCGCAGCGCAGCTATAGCCACATCCATACCATACCAAAGATGCCAGCCACACCGACCAAGTGGCACAAAGAACTGTTATATTGCTGCCGCATTCTTTGCGTATTTGCTTTTTGAATCATCTCTGAAAATGGACACCAAGAATGGTTTGGGATGCTTGCTATAGATGCTCCATGCTGGATGTTAGATGTCTTTGGTATATTGTGGCAAGGTAATGCCACTGTGGCCACTGTGGTGGCCAATTGTAGTCACATGACGGCATGCTAAATATGAATTTGGCATCCAATTGAATGGCACGAATGCAACCAAAAGCAAAAAAAAAAAAAAAAAAAACGCTTTTCGCTTCTTCTTTTCTCATCCTGTCACGAGAATTCGTGCGTTTCTATTGGCATGGCGGTTTTGGCGGTATGGCATGCGACTTGGCTACCACAACAGTAATCTGCAGTCACCGCACATATTCTCGAGCAAGGCCACAGTCATGTGTGGTGCGGTCGGTGTTGCGTCCAATAAATGATGATGCATGGCTTTTTAAGTGTGTCCCCAATAAATCAATAAAAAAACAATTTTTATAAAAAAATTCAAAAAAAAAAAAAATACAACAAAAAGGAAGCAAAAGCAATTAGTTCATATATCTGAATAAATAATGCTTAATTGGATGGCTTCGTGCATGAAATATTAAAAAGCTGTGATTTGGCGATGTCTTCGCGCCGCTACTTCTGGACTTGCACGCACATGGGTTATGAATGAAGGGGTGTTTGAAGGCATTGACATTGGTAGCAATTAGTCAATGCTTTTGGCACAACTTGCAAGGTGTTGTACGTCATGAAATTTATTGAATTGTTGCATGAAATTGTTTAACTGCAAAGGTTCCTAGCTGAATTTTTGGATTTTTTAAATATTCCTTATTTTTTAATTGAAGACATGTTTAGCATGCTTCTTTTGTTCTTTAGACAGATAGTAGCTTGAAAACAGATAGATTGGGTATGGGCTTTTTTTCGAAGACAGACCCCATTTAAAAGCATGGCGTTAAAAAAAAAACGAATTACAAAACGTAAGGTTTTCGATAAAACTGTTTTTGTATCAATATTTTGTTTATACCAACAAAAGTTTGAACAATACAGTTCCAGCCATCATAGTAACATTAAAATTTTTTCTGAAATCTTATAGCCGTTTCTAAGCATGGTATCATTTGTTAAGCTAAATTTGTTCCTCTCAAACAAATTCAAAGTACAAAATTCTGTGGTTGGTACCATTTTAAGTTCATCAAGTCACGACCACCTACAAATGTATGGAAAATTCCACTTTCAAATTAGAAAATTACTCTGAGTTAATAAATTTTGACTTTGACAAGAGGTCGGTGGCAATCCTTGAACGAATTTCAAAAACGAACTTTCACCAGACCGGAGAACTTGAAAGATAAATTTCAATGACAAAAAAATTGGGTATGCTTAACTATTAAAGTGGACACTATAATTTATGTTTGCAAAAGAAAAAAAAAATGTCTAGACAATAAAATTTATTTAAGATTCTCGCAAATCATTTCTAAACAAGAAGATCCTCAAACCAATTATTGTTTCTTGTGTGTCTCGGTTTCTAGTCCACTCGAGTGTTGGAAGTCAATTTATGTGTTATTTCACATGCTGCGTCCAATTACAGGAATAATAATTTGTCGTCGCTCCTGCTTTTAACGAATAAAAAAAATCAGTGACTCACACAGTCAACATGAAATAAAATGTACGACTGGGTCGCACGAACTTGCACTTATTATTATATGTATGTATTGTAAATATATGACAATTTCCAGTTTGCATCTGGGAAAATAATGTTAAAAAAATTCAATATACCCGTTTTCAACATATTTCGAAAACCAATGTTTTTTTATAACTTTGAAAAAGAAAAAAAAAGTTTTTAAAAATTTTGAAATGCCATATCAAATTGGGTTATAAATGACTTCCTGTGTCCAAAATTTTATTGAAATCAGATGTATAGTTTACCTACGGAAAAACTTGATTTGAAAATTCTGGTTCTATGAGAAGTACATTTATTAGACAAATTCCGAAAAAAATTCCAAGATTTACAAATTTTTTTTTTAAATAGCATTCTGAAAGTTTCATCAAAATCGTTGAAACCGCGTTTTCGAGAAAATACATTTTTTTTTCTTTACGATTTTGTTGAAGTAACCGTTATTTGTGGGCCAAATAAATACTAAATGCCATATATTTGAAGCAAATCGGCCCATCCGCTTAGGCTTAATAGGTGCAAACAGACAGACAGACAGAAAGACGGACGGAATTCCCAGACCCACTTTTTTCGACTTCTCCATCATCGTAATGTATCTAATGTGTGATTGTAATCTAATTTTTTTTCTTGCACGAATCCATAACCTGCCTTGGACTTATGATCGCAAGTAAAAATAAGGGAAAAACAGGAGTTTTAGGAATTTGTATGATGATTTTTTGCAGGCTGTGAGGTTAGGTATACAACTGCTAAATCCCGGGTCCACACAACATATTTCAAGTCTTTATTTTTAATTAAGACAAGGTTACTTGAACAACCAATTTTTTACAATTTTGCTGCCGAAAACTATTCTCCGCAAAAAATATAATATATAACACCCATAAAAATGCATGGTAACCCTTGTTGTGAAATTGTATGATTCAGTAAGAAAAGGAACAATATTTCTCTATTTAAAAATATGGAATGCAAAACTCTTTTTCTTTAAATTTTAATGTTGCAGCTAAGTGGGACAAGTTAAAGAAAGTGAAGAAGAATGAATATTATTTTTTTCTAAGGAAAACAAATCCTTTAACAAAATGGCACCTTTCAAACGTCCCTAAGCCTTTCAAATTTGGTCACACGTTCCGAAAGGAAAAATCTCAAATGGATAAGTACATGGGTGGAAGGTATTCAGTTTTTTTGCGTGTCGTACGAAATCGGTCGATTTAATTGCATGATTCACTACTTGAACATATTTGTTTTGGAGATATTGGCTTGGAAATTTTTACCCTGCGGATTCTCTCTTTGAGGATTTTTCTTCTGAACATTTTTCTTTGGGGATTATGGGTCTGGGAATTATGTCACCAAATTAATTTAAATCGAGACTATTCAGATATCTTCACTTTGTCCGTGATATGAAAGTTTTTTTTTTTTTTAAGGTTTAAGAGCTGGGGGTTTGGAGTTAAATCTGGAAAACAGAAACTACCAGAAACATGTACATATTTATAGCTAGACATCTTCCATTAAACAACTATTAAACAAAAATTGCTTTGGCATTTTGTAGAAAAATAATAAAAATCACTCCCGTATAATTCTTCATTTCAGTCTTAATCAGCTTCCTCAATTAAGTGAACAGAGAGAGCAATTTTACCAATAACATAATTATTTTATCACTGATGTATAGGGTTTAATAAAAGTGATTTTCCTAGGTATCGTGTACAAACTTTACAAAACATCCAGTCGAAATATCGTACACGATACGTCAGCACTTCACCAAGTAGACTCATTCCTGAGTATCCGTATAAAAAACTCCTCGGCAACCTCAAATGTAAACCAAAGCCATGCGTTGATCTTGGATTGCATGTCTCCTGTTTGAGTTGCAATGTTGTGTGCTTTTAAGAACGACGAAACAAAAATAATAATCACTTCCTCGCATTAAATCATTTTTTGATTATACAGTCTCTGCCGTCATCGTTATCTTCGTATCAAATAAAAAAAAAAGAAGAAAAAAAAATTAAAGTGAAAATTCTGAGAACAGTTCGCACTCGCACTCGCACTTTAATGCGTTCGTTGACCTGGCCTGGCCAATGCACCAGATTCTCATCCTCGTCTTATACACATTAGGTATATTATATACATCACCCAATCGACTTTAATTGCAGACCTCCGTTGGGCTGGTTAATCCAAAGTCACGATAATCCTTTGAGGGCATCATTTATGAATAGCCCAGAACTGAGTTTGCATACTCTCATTCCTTCCTCAGGCTCTGGCTCTTTGTGGAAGAGCACAGTGTGTGTTGGTTTTTTTTTTTTACAATGGGAATTTTTGTTGTTGTATTTTTGTGAACTTGCATCAAGAAGAGAGTTTCTGAGAGCAGCGGTGAAGATCAATAAGATCATCTTACTTGGATCTTTGGATGCTGGATGATCAGACATTTTTCCACATCCACGTGTGGAATTTTTCACCTGTTCGCCCAAGTGTGTAAAAATCAATTCAACGCAAAGAATGTTAAGTGGTGCGAAGAAGTATTTGCAGTAAAAATGTTTATAATATGTTTGAAAGGACCTCTTGATTGCACCATAGACATTTTTGAAATTTCAGTACCGACATGAATCATGCGGCTCGGATATGATATTTACTTTTGAAGACAAACTATTGTCTATGGTAATGGCTGATTAGCTTCCAGTCTTAATAAAGATTGATTGTGGACAGCAGAACAACACAATTTGCCATGGCTATCAACACATTAGATTATATTCATTTATCGGTGGCCGGTCCATTCCATTAATAGAATTCCATCTTCTATTTCCTGCTGCCAAACACGATAATCTTCAACTAAACCATCTCTTCTCTGCTCATTTTACAGAATCTGCTATTGCCACCTCAAACCAAAAAGGCCAGTTTTTTTGACAGCCGCGCAAGCGCATCGCTGCACTGTTGCCTGGCTGCCATGCTTGCCGCTGGCATGAATATGAGTTACGTAATCAAAACCACTTGCACCTAGCCCAGCTTGTTTGCCTATGTTGCAGCACTGAGATGCAAGTGCGTTGCGTTAGCACACACATGATGCGTGGTAACGCACATTCCATGCCATTAAACGTAATCAATACCTACAAGCGCGCATATAGCGGAAGAGGTACATGCTACTATACCATTTAACTTGAAAGATATACCATTCCATAGGATAACAGTACATGCACGCAAAATAAATAGACATTGCAGCGGAATTAAATAATAAACACTGTACCAACCATCTACAAGTAGTATCTAGAGGCTGAAAATATTAAAAAAAAAAAAAAAAATCCGAATGAAGATGAAGAAGTTTTTACTTGGAAACCTAAAGAAACATCATAGCCACGCACGAGATAGATGCAAATGCTGTCAGGCTACATCACGCTGCCACTCCTGCTCGCTGCTTGCGCGGAGTTGACAGTGAATTTTTTCACTGCCACGCCAAGTTTACCTTCACCTTGTGTAAACTACCATCAGAGTACCTTGCTGCATGCCGTGCCGCGCCGCCCATTCGCAGTTGCACTTGCAATGTGTGCCTGTACTTCTATCATAAATATTGGAGAAAAACACAGTGGCGTTATTCAGGAGTTTATTTACAAAATTATTTAGGTTCAACAGGTACATAGTTTTTTGATCGATCTCGAATTGTTTCACTTTTGTGAAGACTCCAAGTTTAATCATCAGCCCTCTCAAAATACAATATATCAGATTTGAAAATGCAATTTCCTTTAAACTGAGCGCGTCGAAAAGAAAATTTGAAAATGGTGGCCCCCAAAAGTATAGAAACATACAATGTCAGCGAAAAAAAGCTGTACCAGCTTGTGAAGAAAGCTTACAAATATTCGCACAGATAAAAACCCACATAACTAATACACCCACTGGGTTTTTACTAAAGTTATGTAATAGGCAAGCGCATCATACACACGTTTATCCTTTATCGTGACGCATTTTCGTTTCATTCAGTTTCAAATCACAACGATTCTAAAGAAGTTTCACTTCAAAGAAAAAAAAATGATTTTCCCATAATCAGTGCTCCCAGATATTCTTACGAAATGAAATTTTACAAAGTAGACGTTGATTATTATTAGTTTCCTATTTTAAGCATAGTACTCAGATCGCGCTAAAATTTATCTTCCATACAAATTTCCACCCAAGATAAATTTTAGCTTGGGGTTTTATCTGAGTAGTACTCACTTCAAGCTAAATTCCAGTTGTTAGGCCAACGGCTAAGAAAAAAGTCTCCACAAAATTTAGCTTGCGAAAGAATGTAAAACACATCATTTCACAAGATAAATTCTGACAGTTGTCAGAAGGTCTCACAAACTTGCTCTTATGTTCGATAATGCTGAGTGGCTGCATAATGTAGGTGTATTAAATAAAATGCACGATTTGGTCGCACCAATTTGCTCTAATGTGTGATAGTGGTCTTGGGGCTTGAGGTTTTGATAAAAACTAATTTTTTAAAATTCTTAAATAAATACATGAACTAATTTGAGCTGAAACGCCATTTTATTTCTTGGAAAAATTTGAATTTATGAGAATAAATTTATAAAAATCTGTGGAGTGGATTTTGGAAAAAAAAAATGTTTGTAAAAAATTTTTGAAAACATTTTTCAAAAAAAAAAAAACGCCAGTTCGTAGGTATTCAGCAAATACATTAACATATTAATAATTTAAAAAAAAAAGTTCAATGAGCAGTTTTTATAGTATTAATGTTTTTTATTTAATTTCTTTTTTAATACAGAGAACTATTTAAAAAAAAATATTGGTATGCAGTATAAACCTATACATGTGTGAAATTCCGAAAGTATCGGTTGAGCAGTTTTCGAGATAGTCGAAAGCAAAAAAACGGAAGTACCGTTTTTGGACTTTTTTAAATGTCATGTTTTCTAGAAAAATAAGCTTTAGCGTAAGGGTTATTTAGCAGGTAGGTACCGTTATTTTGTCAGCTTAAAAAATTTCAATTTTCCCTCTGTACAATACCTGAAAAATTCTATATATACCAAGTTTGAAGCAATTCGGTCCACCCGTTTAGCAAAGGTGTGTAGAGATAAATATTGTAGAGATAAAATTTAGTTTAGCGCGATCTGAGTACTAGGCTTTAGCAACAATATTTCTCAGAAATAAAGTTCCCTTTGCGTATCAATTTGGTCCCACTGATCTAAGCTAGGAATGGAAAATGAGATTAATTTGTTGGTTGCCCTATTTATTTTGACTTATTTCTAATTCTACAAAACAATAAGCTTTTAATGTCATAAATGTGGTTTGTTGAAAGTTTTCGTAGTTTCGTTCTTCTTGTCAAAATGTATACATATGGTTTATCAATTTTATTTTGACAGGAAGTACGAAACCACGACACAAAATAAACGCTCTTCCATTAAAAAACAATCAATTTTTAAGTGTTCACCATAAATGGAACGCAAAAGACAAAAGACGCCATGCCATCGCTATCGCTATCGCCATGCCACCTCAAAGCAACAAGTGTAATGATAATAATAATAACTAACAACGACGCGTGCCACAACAACAACACTTCTATGTCACAATGTTGTGGTTTGTGTCATGATCACGATGGCAATGGTGATGATGATGATCTTGACTATGATGATCGGATTAGAGAAAAATTGTAGGTAAAATTACTTCACATTAGCGGTTAAGTACCAAGTCGAGACCCACTTTCATCCGACCGAAGGTGTTGTGTAGTTGTCTTTAGAAGAGGAATTTTTT
This sequence comes from Platycheirus albimanus, assembly GCA_916050605.2. NCBI lineage: Eukaryota > Metazoa > Arthropoda > Insecta > Diptera > Syrphidae > Platycheirus > Platycheirus albimanus. The sequence goes on along the minus strand of OU696698.1, from coordinate 113,017,716 downwards.
GTGTTTTGTGAGACTCCCATTAAATCTGAAGTGGTGTGGTGATCTATTATTGTGCTTTAACTGTCCTATAAAATTGATAAAAGTGTTTGAAACTTTCGTTTGCTGATGAGAATCAAACAATAGACCTACATTTGATATCTTGAACTAGAAATATCTTATCAAGAATCCAAGAATAGCAACTCTTCAGTTGCCCTCACTGTGAGAATTGGTTACCTATACCTATTCTCAGTTTTAATTACTTTTTATCTTTTTAAATTAAAACTATGTGGTTTAACATAAAAAAAAAACTTAACTTAACACATGCATAATGAAACGAATTCCCATCGAAAGAACTTACATTGATCCTCAGGCGATATGCCAAGAAAGGATCATTTTTAGTTTAAACTTAGCAAAAGATAATCAACGCATGATGAGCAGACATAGTACATACTCCCTCTTTTTTGCATATTCAAGATCAGAATTTACAACATTCTTGAATGGATTTACAAATGCCTTGGGCATGGAAAAAGGATACATAAAATCAGTTCATAATGCAGACAGTTTGGGTGGCAACTTTTAAATTATGGTTGAATGGTTTTATGCGTTACCCAGGAATGAATTTTAATAATTAGGATTTACATACGAGTATATCTTGGCGTGTTGAAAGTGAACAGGAGGTAATTGAAAATTCGTTTTAAGACTGTTGGTAAGGAAGTTGCGTGAGCGGTACTGAACACTTAAGGATTCAGATTCACCAGTTTGACATTTAAAGCAATGGTGAAAATGGTAGATGCGAACAAACACTGCGTTAAAATTGAGTACAAGCAATTTTTTTGTTCTATTGGTTTTGAGAATTACTGGCTGCGCACAATAGTGAAGCTGCCGCAGTAGCAATGTCAAAGTTAAACGAACGTAAATTGTATTGCACGGCTGCAATGTGAAGTGCAGCAGCAGCACAGAGAGTAGCTGAAGTACAAGTCAACTCGACTCCTATTCACGAACCTGCTGCGCTGCAAAACAACAACAAACCAAAATGGCAGACATGTTTTTTGTTTGAGTTCAGTGCTACACATTGTATTCGTGTATGCTGCTTAGTGCGCTACTTTTTTTTGACATTGCTACGTGCTACTGCTGCAGCTGCATCATTGTGCGCAGCCATCTAGTGTTCCCCGAGTGAAACCAATGGAAAGTGGTAGTAGTTCATCGATTCCGCAGATTTTAGTTGTTCCAGTGTGATATGTGGGCAGTGTTCGTTGACACAAACATTGACAGCGTGTAGGCAGCTAAACAAAACAACACTGTGGGTCTACTACAAAACAAGTGCTACGAAGTTTAAGGGGCGTGCATAAATCATGTATCATGGCTTATTTAAGTGTTTTAATAAGAACTTCCATTACACTGTACCGTTTTTAATAGTAAAAGAATCTCCGCAGTAATTTTTGCTTGGGTCTTAAGAATTTACACTAACTGTCAGAAACATCAAATTAAGACTTCAAAATTATTTTTAACGATTCATTATAAATTCGCACCAAAAGTAGGTAGCTTAATTGCCGTGTGAATTTTTCTGATAGGTATTTAAGGTTTGCTATTTTTTGATTACTATTTTGTTTCTAGTTGACCTATAAAGCTTGCCGTTTAAACTGCAAATCATCTTAATTTATTCTAACTGCGGGAAGAAAAATAGGACTGTACTTTCTGTGATAGCTCACAACACTTTGACAAATTAAGTTAATAAAAAATAATTGAATTAATGCGGCCTAGTTTTTATTCAAATCATGCTGAATTTTTTTTTTTTTTGCTATGAATCTTTTGAAAATATAAATATTTAAGCATTGTTAAGTAAAGACCACCTGGTTCGTAATGAATTTGTGAAGTATTCTGCAAAATACAATTTTTTATAGTTCTTTTTACGACTTTCTAGTTTCCCATATTATTTTTCTTTGCTTTCGCCAACTTTCAGCAGTTAGTGAATTTAAAATGGATATAAGCAATTTATTTGATGATGCATGGGCTAGATGAATTTTTTATTGTGGCTTTAATGATTAATTCACCAGATCAAGCTCATATATTATTTAAAAGATGCTCCAAAGTATAATTTTATTCAAAACTATTAAAATAATATATTAAGAAAATTTGCATTTTAATTAAATACACTTTGTACTGTAAAGTAGAATGATTCAATGATGTGTTGTTGACAAAGATTAAGATAGATTGCCCAAAACTTGAGTATAACTCCCATTTCTCAGCAGGTGCTTCTCAAACTTTTTTATACCTGCTGGACAAAGTTCAGAAAAAAAGCGTTTAAATTGATAGGAGAGGGAAGCATTATGGAAACGTTTCCATCCCTTGAACATCGTCGAAATGTTAAACATTTCCCCCGTAACACTCGTCTTGCTATAGGAACGCTCATCAGTTTACACTTGAACCCAATTTCGGACGTACCGTGAAATATTCCTTCTTCAGCCGTACAACACGAATGTGGGATTAATTTGCCTGGTACAATTTTCCCTTGCCATTTTGATCTTCAAACATTCAATAACAATGTCCATAGAAACCTCCTTCCCCTTCCTCCCTAATTTGCTATCGCTCGCGCTGTGACTAATCTTAAAAGGGCTATCCAAATCCCTTGAGCGCGTGTGAAATATTATATAAAAAAAAAAAATTAACAGATTTTAAAACTAATAACAAATTAATGTGAATATAAAAATCAGAAATTTTGTTAAAAACTAATTTAGTCATTTCAATGCTCCGCACAGTTTAATGTCATATGTTTTAGTTCTGGGCGTTTGATTTTGTGGTAATTTATAGCACACTGGGTGTATCCTAATTCGATGGTAACAATCTGAAATATTATTACCTATATGGGCATGTTTTGAGCTTTCAGATCACTTTTCTCCTAAATTAAAAAAAAAAGCTGTGTAACAACTATTTCTTAATACATTGCTGGGAATCATTTCCGAAGTCATTGCCACCGTATTCGGAAGCACCCTGCATACCAACAGAAACCACCAATAGGATATTGATTAAATGGTAATGAATATAATAAATTCAAAGCCTGGCTTTAAATCAAATATCCTGAAGAAGTTTTAGAAAGATAAACGCAGTTATAAATAAAAGGCACGACTGGGTCGGACGAACTTGCTCTAATATGTGACAGTGGTCTTATGGTTTCAGATTTTGAAAAAAAAGCAGGGAAAAATTGACATGAAATTTTATTGATCTCTTAAAAATCACTAGTTAAAACGTTTTTTTTTCGAAAAATGAAGAAGGCCATCTGATTTCATTTATTGTTTAGAACTATGGGAAATTTTTTTTTTTCAAAATCGTTCAACCAGTTTTTTCAAAAAACTGTTTTTTTTAAACTTTTCGAAAATATATTGCAATTTTTTTTGAGTATGCCAACAGAAAACACTATTCAGAAAGTTTTATCAAAATCGTAGGAGCCGTTTTTGAGAAAATTTAATTTTTCACTAAAAATCGTATGACAGGTACCGTTAGTTTTAGAACTAGAATGCTAATTCCAAAAACCCCACTGTACGACGTCATAATAATACTATGTACCAAGTTTAAAGCAAATTAGTCAAGCCGTTTAGGCGGTAGGTGCCGATACAGACAGACGGACAGACAGAAATTACCCACTTTTTAAGGCTTTTCTATCATCGTAATGGTATGATTGATTGTCCAAAGAAAATTTTTTTACGAATGCATAACTTGCCTTATAGTACCTATAATCGCAAGTAAAATAAAGTGCACGACTGGGTCGTACGAACTTGCTCTAATGTGTTAAAATGGTTTTGGGTGCTTGAGATTTTGGGAAAAAAGCGTTGAAAAATCATATGAAATTTTATAAATCACTTTAAAATCAATACCTAAAACGTTTTTTGGAGAAAATGAAGTAAGCCATCAGGTTTCTTTTACGTTTTTGAATTTTAACGAAAATTTTTTTCAAAATCGTTGGACCAGTTTTTTCAAAAAACAGTTTTTTTGAAAAACTTTTCGGAAATATATTCCAAATTTTTTTTGAGTATGCCAACTTCTAGCACTTTGTAGTTTTTATCAGAAAAATTAAATTAAAAAAATATAGATTAAAACGTTTTTGGAAAAAACAAAAGTTAAAAAAAAAATTTGAAACTTTTTTTAAAAACTCAAAAAAACATTTTTTGGAAAATTTAAGAATATGTATTATTTCGTTTATAAAAGGGCTTCTACATTAAAAATTTCATCGAAATCCGTCAAGTGGCTTACGAGAAAATCGGATTTCAAAAAACCGGTCCTGGGAGGTACCGTTATAAGACTTTTCCTGAAAAATCTATTCCAACCAAAACAAACAATTTGCACAGAAAACATCATTTAGAAAGTTTTATCAAAATCGTAGGAGCCGTTTTTGAGAAAATTTAATTTTTCACAAAAAATCGTATCGCAGGTTCCGTTAGTTTTGGAGCTAGGATGCTAATTCCAAAAACCCCTCTGTAGGACGTCATAATAATACTATGTACCAAGTTTGAAGCAAATCGGTCCAGCCGTTTAGGCTGTAGATAACTATACAGACAGACAGACACACGGACAGACAGACAGACAGACAGACAGACAGAATTGTCGGACCCACTTTTTTCGACTTCTCTATCATCGTAATGTCATGTTTGATTGTTAGAATTTTTTTTTTTTTACGAATGCATAACTTGCCTTATAGTACCTATAATCGCAAGTAAAATGTGGATCGAATTTTTTCGAAAGATACAACATTTTCGCACTTATTTCACAATTTGGAATCCGTTAAGTAATATGTACCCAGATTTTCTGTTAAATTGCAAAAAATTCATTCCTACATAGGTATAAGTAATAACTAATAAGTAAGTATGATATTTGTTGCAATTTTGACGTATTTTTGAAATATTTCCCAATTTTAATTTTTAAAGCATTTCAAGGCTTAAAGAAAAATACTTGAAAATTTAATGTTTATGCTATGCATTAGAATTTCATTCCTGAATTGAAAAAAGAATCCAACCAATTTTATTTAACTTCTACCTCCTCAATAAGCTGTAAGCCTTTTTACTGGAAATCCGAGCTGATGTTCCCAAAATAGCCAAAAGTGTGGGTAAATATCTACCTACTCCTGGCATATAAAAATATCAACTGTCCCTTAAAACAAAAATTGTAATCTTCTCCAAGACTGATTGCATTTATTAAATGCAAAAAAAAAAGCATATATCTTTCCCACTTAAAATATGCACTCTCTAAAAATAAAGGGTCATGGCATACAAATCACAGCTAAACTTGTTAACACAAAAAAAAGAAGAAAATTAACGACAAAACAATTTATTTCAATATACCGCGACAAACATCATTAAGAACCATTATCATACTCAACAAGATACAAGATACAAAAAAAAAAGATCTAAATAAACAAAATACAACAAGTATCCATACACTTACCATCGCCCGATTAGCCGCAAAGAAGGTCTTCTTGACAAGTCTTATTCTCGTCATATTTTCACACACAATTTGTACTACTCTTTGTTGAATCGCACTTTTTTCTTTTTTTTTTTTTGTTAAAGAAAAGTCTTACAAGTTCAAAAAAAAAACCGTTCCAGAAAAAAGATCTTTATGAGTTCACACACGGCAAAATCCAAAATTGAAGGCAAAAAAAACTTGAATTTATTTGGAATTAGAACCTGTTGCTGTAGTAATACTAGAGACCAACTTTAAAGCCGGCTTTTTTTTAAATTTTAATAAAAAAATAAAACAACGAAAGTTATAACTTCTTGTCACTCACAAACGGTTATGAGAGGTTTTTATAATTCTATGTTTTAATGGAACACATTTAAGGTATACCATGCCGGTGGCGATGATGGCAAGATGATGCTTTAGAAGAAGTTCAAAAGGTATTTTTTTTTTTAATTTTTTGCTGGTTTTTTGTCTTAAGTTAACACACGACTCTTGAGTTATCCTTTGCCGATGTATAGTATCTTTTGGGAGGAGATGAAGTGAAGAAGAATTGCGAAATTCAAAACCAAACCGAAATACACTCGCGCGACAGAACGGAGAACGACGGGAAGACGAGGACCAAACGACCAACGGAGAAGTCAGTCCAATGAGACACCGCTTAAGGTATAAATTCTAGGCTCGTTGTGGTAACTGATGCGGCTGCTGCAAATGCATCCAACGGATACACATCAAGAAGTGACACTAGAATGGATCGTGTGTGTACGAGTAGCCTCTCAAAAAGGTTCGTTCGTTCGTTCGTCTGTTCCAAGAGGGGTTTTCTGCACCGTTATAAAAAGAATATAGTTGTTATACTATCTCCGCTTCAAAAGTCTTTTTAAAACAACAACAACAAAAATCTCATCTGCTATGATTCTTTGATGTGTGTACGATCGGTACTTTATTTTTTATTAAAGAACGATCGATTGCTATTTTCAAAAAAAAAAATTGATTTGATTTGATTTGATCACTTGGCCGCAATTGAAGATGATGCGTTTTATTAATTCAAATTAAAAACAGACAGGAACCTGATGCTCCCTGATCGATCGATGATTGTTTATAATGGGAACGAGCTGCTCGTGCGATCGAATCGATGGTCAGAAACCAACTGAAGAGGACCAGACCATCAACGGACTTAAGAACTTACTGAGCTGAAGAATCGAAATAGCATGTTAACATATACCTCTCTAATATTGAGGAGTATAGTGCTTTGCTTATGCCTATAGTGCGCTGCGCTGCGCTGGCTGATGGTAAATTGAAGAGACCGTCCCCTTCATACCAACCATATGAATTTTATGTATGCGAGCACAAGTTGCTGCTTGCCCCAGCCTCAGCCACAGCCTCAGCCTCAGCCCCAACCCTAGCTCCACAACAGCCAAAGTCGAAGCCGCAGAGTTAAGTAGTACCCTTCTTCGCCACCACCTTGTTGGTGTGCGCTTCTGTGGCTCTTCTTGCTTCTGCAGTGGTCTGTCTTCTACCGAAATTGAGAGACCTCAAGGCGAAATGGAAAAAGTAATAGAAGAAGTGAATGAAAAAAAAAAACCATAAACGAAAAACGAACAAGAGGTTTCGTCAGTGATCGTTGTTGGCATGGCACTCTGGAACTGGAAGAGTCACGGACGAAGCACGGTCGGTGCAAAGTTGGAGCTCACTCTCGCATTCAGTCACATACAACAGACAATAGTCTAAAGTAAACATACACATTCAGAGAAAGAAAGAATTAAGAAAGTCGTTGGTTCTTTCTTTTTTATTTGACTTTTAGTTGTTGGACTTTTTTTTATGAATTTTTCGTTGCCTCTTCATCTTCATCTCAATTTTATTTTCGCCGCTTTTGCTGATTTTTTGTTTTTACAATTTCCGCCTTCTTTTTCTGAGAGTGGTGATGGTGATGCTTTTGGATACATATCCCAGAGGCTGTTCCACTAAAAAGGTATTCTTAAGTACATACTTTCATTCTATTACACAGTTATGGCGTGCATTTTTTTTTTTGAGACTTGGTAATACTTGATAAATTTTGGGCGGATCCAATGTACCACCCTAATTAAGATGACCCCATAAATACTCGTATTTTGCAAAGATATTGGTTCTCTGAAGGATTTTTTTTTAATTTTTTGTGAGAAGCCAAATCAGATATTGGTTTGAAATTGAAGAAGATAAATAAATCAGTTCATTTGTGTCCAAATGTTTGACAAACTGGCTTTTCGAAGGCTTCAACTTTTTTTTTTTGAAACAAAAAACGAAAACACTTAAATTCCTTTACACAACTTTTGTCTCAAATACCTTCCAGAAGTGACGATATAGTCTTCCAGGAAACCCGATTTTTTAAACAAAATTCCAAGTAACGGGAAACATCAATCCACTAGTTTTGTGTTCGAAACTAACTTTCAAAACTTATAAAAAACCAATAAATTTAGTCAAAATAAACGGCTTTTGCCAAGACTTTAGCTTCGAAAATATATAAGTGCAAGTGAAAACTGAAAAGGGCAGATTTAACAAGACAAAAATGAAATAACAAAAGCAATTTTTAGGCAATAAATCTTAAGTCTTAAGTTTTACTTTGTTGAAAGCAAAAAGTTAAACTGAATGGTTTTAATTCGATTACCTATAGAAAACTTATGACTTGTTTCAGAATATTAATATTATTTGCTTACGTCTTTGGCGAAATCAATCGCAGCTATTATTTTTCCGCATTAAATATTTTAAAGTTATAAAATATAAATTATAGTAAGCTTTAGTTTAAACACAATTTATTAAACATGGGTTTAACTTTGTTTGATAGCTCTTGAACAATTTTTTTTTTATTTTTTTTTTGTTTAAAAGTAAAAATCCTCTTGCAACATTATTGTTTTGTTTTTGAGGATTGATGGATCTTAGCTCTAAAGATAATAAAAAACGAGCCTATATACCTAGTCAACCCAACACCGAGCCAACATAAAGGACTATTCACATAAGAACGACCAACGAACAACAAATGAACAATTCGCATATTTTGAAGCTTCATTCACATGAAATGTCTTTTAATCGTCGAGAAAAACAATTGAACATTGAGATTTTGAAGTTTGTCACCTGCGAATAATGTATTCCTTGTGATGTGGATGGTATGTGGAACGCGAATTGACTTTGACAGTTCGTAGCAATCACTCTGTAGCTAGTTCGCGTTGAACAATTTATTTAATACGATTTTACTTATTTAAACAATATAAATTACTTACTTTATAATACTAACATATTTTAAAATTCAAATTGTATTGATTGCTATAGTTTAAGATAAGAAATAAGCTATGTATAAATGCTTACAACATAATTTATTCGCCAATTCGTCCATTCGTTGGTCGCTCTCATGTGAACACTCCTTTATAGCACTTTATATCGGTTTCAATCGGGTCACAAGTTTTGCCAATGTCAAAGTCTTCAGTCCGATTCGCGGTATAAAGGGATTTTTACTGGTTCCTCGTATAAAATACCACTCACTCAACTTCGTTGCTGAGCTTCAGCGCCTTTATCATCAGATTTGGATTCAACAATATGTCACATGTGTTGACATTGAGTGGATTCTGATTCTGACTTCAAATCCAGAAGCAACATTTTCTTCCCAGAATCGTCATTTTTTTACCAATGGAACGGTTTCAGAAGACTTCCGGATGCTTCTGGAAGCTTCTTTTCCTCCAATGGAAAGTGCTATAAATTATATAAGGGCCAGATTTCAAGAGTTGGAATTAGCAAGTGGAACTCGTAAGCTTTAAAGTATTGCTTCTATTATAGCACACAGATGTGGCGAAAAACTTAACCAAGTTAATATAGGTTGCTTTCGATAGGAAAAACAAATTTATGAAAACAGCAACAAAAAAAATAAAAAAATCCCAGAAAACGAAGAACGACCCAGGCACTCTATGGTCAAAGATAAGATGTCCGAGTAGAAAGTTTATCACATCGCACTCCACTGGAGTACGTATCTTTTTTTTTAGTTTTCCCCATTTGTGTCTTTTTTTTTTTGTGCATGTGCACATATGACCAAGAGGAAGATGTTCCTCTTCATTCATCATCCACAGTGTATCTTAAGCACAAAACATTAAAGTCGATAGTATGAGCAATTGTCATGCGGTACTAACAGAGTGTGCAAGTGAGTACACACGGATTTATAAGTGCCATTCGGTCTGCAGCAAATTGTTGTTGATTAGGATTGTCATGACGCAGAACATATTACAACAATTTCACCGAACATTTGCGAATATCTTCAGTTTCAGATTGGGATGTGATTTGGATATTTGATGGTATATTTTTCTTCTTACCCATATGAGCCATGAATGACCGACCATCAGCTATAACGACTTGATGCAGAGTCTTCTTTTGAATAGATACGTAAGAGATTTGACCCAATTCCTACGAATAGCTGCGCACTGTCAGTCTGGGACTGCGAGTGCGGAGGACCAGGTATTTCAAATCTTAGAACAAACAGCAACTATACACTAGGTCAAAGACATATCTTGAGAAGTACGAGTACTTGTATGGAACAACATTTGATTGTTTTTATGCTATTTTGCGGGACAACTGAATGACCCTTGTATTTGAATAACAGTTTGCATACTTCAAAGCTTCTTATAAACAAATGCGAAAAGTAGAGTAGTAGTGTTGATGTTGGTTTGAGATCGAAATTCAAGTGGGCAATATTGTTCATATCTTGAAAACATATAACAAGCAAGTGTAACTTTCTTTAGAAAGCAATTTGTACTCTCCATTCATGCAGAATTGAATGTTTTTAGATACCTTTTAAATGCCTTTAATTGTGCTCTCCAAACCAAGAATTATAAGTTTGAAGTGTGAAGTCTTTTGAGACAAAAAATAAACATAGATGCATGTCTGATCTGAACCACATGTACTTACTTCATTCAAATGTTTCTTGGCATAACCATTTTTTTTTTTTTTCAAAATTTTTCTTTCAGCTCAGTATCAGTATAAAAAACAACGTCAAATGAAATAATTGTCTTCGTCCTTGTTTTTTTAAAGTTCATTAAATTTTGAACTTATTTCTTCAATTATGAACAATATTTGCGAATTCGAGATTTCCTGTTCAGATGACATTTTTTAATATTTGATTTATCCAGCACTGTTTTTTGTCAGATCTTAAAAATTTCGACTAAAATAATTGGTGATTAATATTTTTTTATCAAATTGTTATATCCTTTTCCCTAGAGCAGCCCTAGTTTTTTTTTAGTTTACCAAGTTAAAATAGTTTCAAGAAGTATTTAAAAATCGCTAAATCGCTAAAATTGCTTGGGTAAAATGGCACACTGGTATGTAATTTTACCCTAAGTTCATTAAGGAACTGAAAATATTTATTCAAAATATATGCGGATATAAAACAAACCATTCAAACGACAAAAACATATGTTTTTGTATATACCTAGTATTAAATTAATTTATTTTTAACAATAAATTGTAGTACTATTTTCTACTATTCTTCTACAAATAGGACAAAGAATAGCATTATTTTTATAGATAAGTTTTCTTGCTGTGAAATCATTGTATATGAAATCTATAGTAGTCTGGGGAACGAGTATGAGATAACGGGGTTTGGAGATAATTATCACATATTTAAACCTTTCCACCTACATTTTCTCTCCAAAACGAGACATTTGGAAAAAAAGGTTTGGAGGCTCACGGTGTCGCCACAGTCGATCCTTCTATCCATATTACTATAGATTTCATATACAATGGTGAAATTAAAGTTGAACTTTTAGAAAACATTGTCAATTGAAAAAAAATTCGTGCGAATTTTTTTTTCACACCCCAAATGGATTATCTCTTGGGTCAAATTTTTTTTCCGCCCGTTAAGCTTTGCGCGAATCAAGATTTGTTTCTGTTTTAAATATTAACTTAAGTACGTAGGTATACCTATATATAGGTATATTGTAAATTGACAATGTTTTCTAAAAGTTCAACTTAAATTTCATAGCAAGAAATCTTATCTATAAATTCCATTTAATTGTTTAAATAGCAAACTACATTAAACTTAGCAACGAATTTTTTTTTCACATCCCCAATTGGTTCTCTCTTGGGAAAAATTTGAATTGTATGGCCATTTGTCATTGTCATTGGACCATATGGCCAAAAGTCGCAGAAAAATATGGCCAAATGACACTTTGAAAATGCGACAGATGGCCACATTTTGAAATATGGCCACATGACATATTTTGAAAGTGTCATATTTCCATATTTCAAAATATGGCCATATGACCAAATGTCACGGCACCAAAATAAATAAATATAAATTGGCACTCCAAATGATTTGGAGGCCTTAGTCCAGCCCATTTTTTTTTTCAACTATTTCGAATGCTTTTGACATTAAGTCCCCCATCCAGGAGTATCTTCTAGTCGACCGTTAATACTTTCCAACCATTTTTGCTAAAAAGGAAATTGAAAAATGAGTACCTACTTGCCTAAAATGGCATACTGTGCCGTTTTTGCCCAAGTACTGAGGAGGCCATTTTGCCCGTTTAGTGTTTTTCTATTAAACATTTAACACTGAACAAACTTCAACCTACAAAAGGCAATTGATTTTGCTAAAATAATAAGAAATACATACTTTATACTTTACATACATATGTACTTCTTTTTACAAAATGAAATGTTTTTTAGGAGTTTCAGAGTTTAAAAAAATTCACAAAAATAATTTTGTCATCATTTGGTGAAGCCAAGACACAGTTTTACCTGTCAAATTTTAAAATAACAGCTTGAAGTTGGTAACATTTCGTTTGTGTCAGTGACGTTTGACAAACTAAAGAACTATGTTCACAAAACATGTTAATTATGTTCTTGCAAGTGTGCCATTTTACTTCTAGGGTTTAGACTCCGGATGTTGTTGATTATGAATTATTATTATTAAGATTCACTTTTAATTAAAGGTTTTTGCAAATATATAAAAGTTGCTTAAGTTATTTTGGAAGGTCCCCCTAAATAAATTTTCTTGCAAAAAAAATCCAAAGAAGAATTATTAACAGATCCTTGTTTGAAGTTTTCATAATCTAAAACTTTTATAAGCCAAAGCTTGAAGGCTTGAAGCAAAACATGATCAAGAAAAATTTTAAAGACAAAAATCTAGTATAGCTGGCTTCACAAACTGAAAATAATTATGTAAAGAAGTTCGGATGTGGGTAAGATTCAAGCTACATATATATATAGCTTTGGGCTAGAAGTTTAACGTTACGTACTTTCAAGGTGGCACAAAATAATCCTCCAATTTTCATCTAGAGAAAAGCCGATAATTTGGGCTATAACATCAATAGGAACATCGGACTTGAGTGCGTGTTTTTGGCAACCTAAATTTTACCTACTAAAGCTTTCCAGTTCATAAGTGTCAAATATGATTGACGTACGACGCCATTTCCGATAGGGTGATTCATTTTTCGCCATTTTTTATAATGAAGTCTGTTTTTACAGGTTTTTGACTGGAACTTTGAAAACTTATGCAAAGGTGAAGAAATGTTATCAAATTCCAATATGTACCCATTTCTGGATCTCGATAACTAAACTTTCTTCCGTCTAAAAGACAGTTTTTATAGCAAAGTTAGCGTTAAGGTACATCTGCATCTGCATACATATCCAACTCGAAATCAATTCAAATTCTTTTCACCGTTTATGCATGAAGATAAGGTATACCTAATCAGTTTTAATACATCGTGACCAATCTGTTTATTCAATGAAGCAGGTATACTAATAAACTGCTTTCATTCATGCCGAAACTATCAATGGAACCGTTAAAATGGAAAGCAAATAGCCAAAGTAAACCCACCAATATTTTTAAACAAACATAAGACTTTTGGTACCTTAAGGTATAACCTTAATCCAAAAACCAGCCATAGACGTAGGTATGGAATGGATGCTTTTTTTTCTTAACATTGATCTGTGTTATGACATTTTTTTGTTTATTCTCAAACAACCAACAAGATAGATACATAATAAGATACACTCATATCAATTTTTCACACCCATCATCTTGTAGATTGTCTATGAATATAATAATGCTTAATGACTGATGGCTATGGCGATGGAGATGGGGATTCATATAAGGCAGCCACTTTGTTTGGGTGCATCAAACTTATGCACCAGCATCGCTTCCCATAATTTTTAACTTCATGTGTCAAGTCAAACCAATTTTTCACTTGATTCTCCATCCGAAACGAAGACGCGACGATGACGGTGATGGTGATGGTGACGGCGACGCACGGCTCGACAAAACTAAATGCCTCGAGCTCGACACAATCGCCATCATTTAGCTCGAATACAATAAAAACAACAACAACAAAATGTGAACATAAGAAAGAAAAAAAAAAAGAATAGAACCTGGACACACAGAAACGAAGAAACCAAATAATGGCAGAAAGAATGGAAAGAAGTTGTGAAAGCTGTATTCCCAAAGAGGTCAGAATTTCCAACTATACCACAACATTCTACCCAGTTTCCAGTTTTTCCCCAAAATTTCACCTTATTATTATGCTTGCATAAATGCGTTTATGTCCTACTCCCCGCCACGCCATCTGACTCCGCGCGCTCGCGGCCATATAGGCAGAGTGCCGGTCAAAACGCATAATCCAAAACCCAAGAACCTTTGCATGGTCGCTGGTCGCGCAGAACTTCTCAACGTATCATCTTATTTGTATAGAATGGTCCCCAGGAACGCCAACAACGTTGCTACGCGACGGATGGTGGCGGTGGCTGTGCAATGCTCCATCGACGACACAACGACGATCGAACTTACACGTTATGTAAATTGTAAATGTAATCTGTGCCTGTCTTATCTGTCTTGAATTCTTCGGTGGTTAACTTTGGCGGAACTTCCGCGTTATTATTTCGAAGCAAGGCAAGGGTTCTGTTCTTCAAAGTTGCTGCGGCAATGGCAAGTTAATATTTTCGGTGAGTTTGTTCCTCTTTTTTTTTTTTTGGTTGGACGTTGGGACGTTGGCGTGTAAATTTCAGTATGAGAAAGGATTTATATACCTAAGTTTGACTATAAACTGGGCCAAGAAAGTGTGTGGATGTGGAGGTTTAATATAATTGATGATGCTAAAATCATATTTTGAGTGCAACGGGACTTAAGGTAGTTAAGTAACCTAAAATCGGGTCAGTCACATTCGTTTTACAGGGTTTTTTTTAATAAGATAATATGCTGATAAGGATATTCGAGAAAAGGAGTAACATCATTAATTTGGAATCAAACCAGAAGAATCTTTTGCTTCAGTTAGCGACAGGAAATATCAATTTCACTTGCCGTACTTTTTTATAACGCCGCGCCGTTGAACGGAAGATGTTTTGAGATTACCTACATACCTTCTCAGGTCATTCGAAAACTAAGGAAGCACAGGTGATTGTACCCGAAGAAGAAGAAATAAATGTATAGTAGAAGTCTTTACTTTGTTTAATAAGTGAAGAGCATATTTTGGAACACGTTTTGGCAAATTAATAAATTAATTTACTCTCTTTTTGAACAAAACCAGATGACGTCACAAGAAAATTCGACATACCTTACATTTCTGAACATTATGATCAATTCAGTGCGAAATAGTTAATAATACGCGGTAGAAGTAAAACCTTCAGAAAGCTGGATTACGAAGATGTATATGTTTGTCTCTTTTTAGTGTCGCTTCTCCGTTTCATTTAGTTTCAAATCACACAGTTCTAAGAAACCGCAAGTTGTTATTGCTTTAGGACTTTATTTGAAGGATTTTTACGTTAAATTAAATGTTGTCGTCAGGTTTCCTTAGTGCATGACTTATAGAACTCTATTTTCGTTGTATGAAATCAGCACCCAATTATTTCAATCCGGTCTTATTTTACAGTTCAACGTTCGGTATAGTTTGCAGACAACGGTAAGCGAAAGCCTGCAACGCTTTTACATTACATTACCACTTTTTTCATTACATTTTACTCTACTTCGTCAATGAATCGAGGAAGTAGACAACTACTGGCAACTGAGGCTTTCTGCTCAAGACAACACAATTAACACGACAGAGAGAGACAAACATAAAAGAAGAGAGAAGAACACACTTTCTATTTTTATAAACTGCATACAAAAAGAACTTTAAGTATAACCACAGATATGATTTTGCTCAAAAATACTTTAAATTTATTCAAATGAAACAGTCTGCAATTGGAATTTTTATTTTTGCTTTATAATTATCAAAAATAAAAACAAATTCATAATTCATTAAATAATCTCTTTGCATTGGAAGAATTTTACAGGAAAGTAGTTTAATTGATGTTGTAAGAAACTCGTCTGCTTCTTCAAACAAATTTTAATATGTTTGTTTTTTGACAGTTTAATCTGTCACTTTGTTAAAAATATCAAACGCAACATAGACATAAAAAAAGCGCGAATTTACCTTGGACTTCTATCCATCTGTCTGGAATTTATCTTAGGTAATAAAAAAAAAACACGTCTGGTAATTTTCTAACAATTTAAGATTCTTTTTCATCGATTAAAGAAGATAAAGACGCAAAAACAAGCCTACGAACAACAGACTTGAAATGACAATAAAAATTTCTCTTCTCCGTTATTATCATCCACATAATCAGACTGTACCATAGCCAATAGTCTACATTCAAATTTTCACTTTTTCTTGAAGCAATTTATCACTGTCCATCTATCAGCATCTTGTTTTTCCCTTAACTAAAAAAAGAATAAAAAACTACATGGAAATAAAAATTATAATATACAACAAACCCGCAACCGCTCAACTATACGAACATTCATCAAAAGCTAAAGCGTCTTCTCACTTTCCTTTGTAACCGGTCGGTGTCCGCAAATTGATGGTTAACTATTTTATTAATTGTCATTTTACGATTCTTATCAATCGGTTTTATTTGTTAATTTCTAAAATAATACGGCCCGTAAAAAACCTATAAAGCTACATTAAAATCAGTGATAGTGATCACTATTCTCTGTCGGCCATTAAAAGTCTTCTTTGACAGCAATTTAAAGTGACAGTTAGTGTGGACTATTGGGTTTTAAATTAAAAAAAAAAAAAACAAAAAAACTTCACTTTTCATTGCCTAAGGTCGCGCATCTAGGAAATCTGATCAAAAATAATAAACAAGAAATAATGCTATAAAATAAAAATTGTCATAGGGCTATGCCTCATTAGAAAGTAAAACTTCATATCAAGGGAAGCTTCTATCGTAAAGACTGAAGACAAAAAAAAAAAAAAAAAAAAAAAAAAACAAGAGCACCTGTATCCGAGCATAGCTTTGGTCTAGTGTCCGATGGGTATAGGTAGTAGGAACATTACGCTTGTCTGATCTACCATAGAGAGAGGCAAATTTAGATCATGCTTCGTAGACACTCACACGACGAACCACCATCACCATTCCATACACCAAACCTTCCTTGACTTGCCTTAGCTGAAGATGGTGAAGTGCTGTTCCACTGCACGATATAATGCAGGGCAAGTTCAAGAGTTGCCCATAGTGCCGAAGAAGGTCAAAGCGTAACACGATGGTCTAAAGAAGTAACCATACAAACTCTATAACAATTTTATGGCTCTCACCGTCACCGCTCTCCCCTGATGGCTGCTCTCGGCGATTCAACGGATGAAAAGAGAATTCCCGCCTATCTGAATAGGAATCAAATATTTCACAAGAAAGTAACTTGTAAAATTTTTACAGGTTCGTTCAGTGGAGCCGAAAAACATTTTAAGTGTACTTTCCATTTTTAGATGAATGTTCCAATTTAAAAACCAAATTTTTAGTAAGAAATAGCAAAGAATAAAATAAATAAAAAACGATTTTTTTTGTTGATAAAAATCATTTATTTTCTACACATCAACGTTCTGCGATGTCCGCCGCCGCCGCCGATACAGCTTTTAATTTTGCTAAATATTTTTCATCACAGATACAATACTTCTTCGCACTATGGTCGCTTATGCATTTCGAACCCTCTGCATATGCATCCAAACGACTTACGTCACCAATTATCTCATATTTTTCCAATTCTCTAGAATAGGATACACTAGCTTCGAACTTAGCTTCCGACTCCGATATCACTGTGAATCTTATTCGATAGATATTTGTACTTTCTGTAGCCACAACACTGGGTTCAAGTTCAACTTTTATTTGTGCTTCATCAACGGACTTAAGTTGTAAATTCATGCAACGTGGCGAGAACTTACCACTTTTCAAGTATGAATTTAAATGCATTAACACAGAACTTACGCCATCAACGATCACCTTCTCGTCACGATCGATGTTTTCATAGGGAACACAGGTGCACCAATGATCGTCAATAGCGATGTCTTTGCACGATCTCTGCGACGGGACAGGGAAAAAGAGACTCTGACAATTTGGACAGTCAACGGCTTGTGGAAGCTTTGGGGTTCTTCCAGAAAGTTCAATAATGTGCTTTAATGTCATGTGCAGATCAAAGGGGTTCGTCAAACGATATCGATTTATCTTAAGTGCTTGGGCGAAGTTCGGATGCTTTGCTCGAAACCAAACGGGAAGCCAGATGAAAACAAAAGGCAGGCGTTCCTCGAGAAATCCTTGTTTGAGACTCCTAAGTTGTCCATATCTCGAACCATGATCGCTAAACATGATCACTATGGAATCATCCAATATACCAAGTTCTTTCATCTGCTCGATATACCTAGCAATCCGAGCATCCATAGAAGAGCCATCTTCAAAGGAATTATGGCTAAAGGTATTTGTCCAAAATAGTCCAAAATATGGCTCACTTCTAAAGCGAGTCGCAAATTCAAGGGCAAAGTCATAAATATATTCCGCAGCATGACGTAATCCGATGCAAAATGTCATTCCAGATTGTTTCTTTGTTGGTAAGGTGTCTTCAATACCAAGCATAAATGGACGATGGTAGTAGTCAACGGGTGGTTTTTTAAATCCCTTAACAACATAGTCAAAGGTACTCATCCAGGTTTCATCTTCAGCATAGCCAGTTACATATCCGTATTTATGAAAATCTTCCCAAATTATATTGCAGTCATCTAAGCCTCCTGGATTTAAAAGATCACATCTGGAATATGCAGTTTTCAAATTGTACCCACTTAAAACCGCCATCAAATTGGGAAGTGTATTATCGTCAATCTAGACTTAAAGTAAAAAAAAAAAAATGTGTGCGTGTACTAGTGTACACATGTAAGAAGTGAAACTTTTTTGGCAAACTAATTTTTATTTTTTTGCACTGCATTAACCGACCAGTGCAGCTTCTTAAGTCCGCTTACCCGCCTAACACATTTAATATTATACACATCAAATTTCTCATATCAACCTTCCAGCGCTCATTTAACCACATACCAAGTCACATCTCTGCTACCCGCCAATTTAAAACCATCAACCACCCGCCTGCCAATGATGCCATATGAAATATATGAAATCTCACCGGATTCGAAATAAAATCCCAATTTTGTACTGTAGGGGGAAAAAACACCATATTTTGTTTAAAAGAAAGTTTAACACTAAAATCCTTCTCAATGCATTTTTCAAAAAAAAAAAACCTTAGACCCGCACGTTTGCACTTGCGTCAAACATTTGATATCCCAGTTTCAAACCGTCAATTTGATCGCATTGCAGTCAACTCGTTAAATTTGCGCATGCTATTAAGTATTGAAAGTACAATATTCAGCGTAAATGCAATCGATTTAACAGCAGTTTGAAACTGGAATTGAAAAATAGTTTATTAGAGTAGGGATAGCCTTTAGAAATGAAATTTAAGTCTTGTATTTTTTCATTACTTACCTAGACTATAAAAATAACAATTGTCATTATTCGGTTTTCGGGAAACAACAAAAAATTCTTAGTTTTTTTTGTAAAACATGCTCGCTGAGCTCAATTACTATTTTTTTGTAAATCAAACTTTAAGCCTTAATTGTACATATTTTTATTTTTGGTGATAAAATAGTTTTTTAATATTTATGTATGTAGGTACATATGTACCTATGTCGTACTGAATTATCCTTAAAATAATATCACCCCATAAAATAACAATCCAATCGGAATTTTTCCAACCATACAAACCACCAAGAATTTTTTTCCCACTACTTTACCCACCAAATATTTTTTTCCAACCATTTTGGCGGGAAAAACAACCAATCTGGGAACAATGCGGTGACTGCCTACAGTGGTTATACGAAACAGTTTTGTCTGCTACGACACAAATAATGCATACCGTCTCTGCTACCCACCATTCTATTTTTAACAATCAGCCGCCGACCTTCCTACAGCTGATATGCAGAACCAGTTTGTGCTATTATAAAACAAACCTAACCTAACCTAACCTAACCTATAGTTCTCTCCCCATGGCACTGTGCGTGATGCGACGTTAGCTCTATATCACTCTCTCTCTCTCTCTCTCGGTCTTTCTGACTCGCTTGCTCCCTACTCTCGCTCCATGGCTATGTGCAGTGATGGAATCAAAACAAGAAAAAGATTGCGCGTAACGAAAAAATGTGACGCGTAACCGAAAAATGTGAGTTTCACTTCAAAAAAGTATTGAAAAAAATTCAATGAAGATTTTTTGAAGTGAAACTTCTTTATCGGCGTTGGAAAAAAATTTATCGTCACATTTTTCGGTTACGCGTCACATTTTTTCGTTACGCGCAATCTTTTTCTTGTTTTGATTCCATCACTGCACATAGCCATGGAGCGAGAGTAGGGAGCAAGCGAGTCAGAAAGACCGAGAGAGAGAGAGAGAGAGTGATATAGAGCTAACGTCGCATCACGCACAGTGCCATGGGGAGAGAACTATAGGTTAGGTTAGGTTAGGTTAGGTTTGTTTTATAATAGCACAAACTGGTTCTGCATATCAGCTGTAGGAAGGTCGGCGGCTGATTGTTAAAAATAGAATGGTGGGTAGCAGAGACGGTATGCATTATTTGTGTCGTAGCAGACAAAACTGTTTCGTATAACCACTGTAGGCAGTCACCGCATTGTTCCCAGATTGGTTGTTTTTCCCGCCAAAATGGTTGGAAAAAAATATTTGGTGGGTAAAGTAGTGGGAAAAAAATTCTTGGTGGTTTGTATGGTTGGAAAAATTCCGATTGGATTGTTATTTTATGGGGTGATATTATTTTAAGGATAATTCAGTACGACATAGGTACATATGTACCTACATACATAAATATTAAAAAACTATTTTATCACCAAAAATAAAAATATGTACAATTAAGGCTTAAAGTTTGATTTACAAAAAAATAGTAATTGAGCTCAGCGAGCATGTTTTACAAAAAAAACTAAGAATTTTTTGTTGTTTCCCGAAAACCGAATAATGACAATTGTTATTTTTATAGTCTAGGTAAGTAATGAAAAAATACAAGACTTAAATTTCATTTCTAAAGGCTATCCCTACTCTAATAAACTATTTTTCAATTCCAGTTTCAAACTGCTGTTAAATCGATTGCATTTACGCTGAATATTGTACTTTCAATACTTAATAGCATGCGCAAATTTAACGAGTTGACTGCAATGCGATCAAATTGACGGTTTGAAACTGGGATATCAAATGTTTGACGCAAGTGCAAACGTGCGGGTCTAAGGTTTTTTTTTTTTGAAAAATGCATTGAGAAGGATTTTAGTGTTAAACTTTCTTTTAAACAAAATATGGTGTTTTTTCCCCCTACAGTACAAAATTGGGATTTTATTTCGAATCCGGTGAGATTTCATATATTTCATATGGCATCATTGGCAGGCGGGTGGTTGATGGTTTTAAATTGGCGGGTAGCAGAGATGTGACTTGGTATGTGGTTAAATGAGCGCTGGAAGGTTGATATGAGAAATTTGATGTGTATAATATTAAATGTGTTAGGCGGGTAAGCGGACTTAAGAAGCTGCACTGGTCGGTTAATGCAGTGCAAAAAAATAAAAATTAGTTTGCCAAAAAAGTTTCACTTCTTACATGTGTACACTAGTACACGCACACATTTTTTTTTTTTACTAACCTTGTTGTATCCACTCAATTCAAACCAACTGTTGTTTGTAAGTCTCTCGAAAGTTTCTGGCATTGTTCTTCGCAAGTTGAATCTAGACATGCTATCGATTCCCCACATAAGCACACTAACAGGCCGTTCGACGACACTTTTCTTTCCGAAGGAATTGATTCTTTTTCGCACTTCAGCCTTTTCGCGCACCAGAAAATGGGCATCCATTTGGACTTTTTTCTTTAATTTCACAGAATCACAAACAACAATAACGCCCTCTATATCTGGAGGCAGTAAAAATCCCTCAAAAAATGGCAAGCAGTCTTCAAGCCTGTCAAGGATTTTCATACTTGCATTAATAATATTTAATTTAAATTAATTTCATACTTGAAATCCTTATCAATGCGCTCACCAGTCCCGGAACGCAAAACTGGCTGATAGCAACAAGAAACATCATCATCCTCGCCAACTAATTGCCGTTTAGCGTCCTCATTTATATGAAGGCTATATGTGCGCAAATTAATGTCATAGAGTACTTTGGTTATTGGCATTTCAGTTGAACAGGATGTATAGTTTTTCCTTTCGAATATCTTCATCGCTTCAGGGGTGAATGGATCGACATCAGGCATTCGACAGTGATCGCTCCACACAAGGTATCCTTTTGGTGGTTGATCTGTCATATTCGACCTAACATATCTTGACACGAATCTTTTAGAAACGTTTCCCGAAAAAGCTAAGCGGAGGCGTTTAGATAGTTTACAATTTGTTTCATTTAAGACCTTGAAGGGGCGAATACCTACCCCTGTTTAAATATTGTCCATATCCTTCCCTTAAGAAAAGACCAGACGAAAGAACTGAATAGTTATACTCGATCACAAGGACAACACAAAACAACACTGACACGACTTTAAACACTTCTTGAAGAAGCTGCTTCTTTCTAAAAATCTTAAACATGATGGTGCGCGCTTTGCCGAAGAATGATCGATCGTGCAGCAAATGACTTGTGACCTCTCTATCGATTGAAGATTGTCACCAATAGGCGGGGGAACTTCTAAAGGTGAGTACATCGCTATAAATGGAATATTATAAAAAATCAACCAACTATTCACAGTCGCATCTACAAGCTGCGATATCTACAAGCTACAACTGAAGATAAGAAGAAGTAACATACACATGGTTTGGCAACATCTTTGAAATCTTTTCTCCGCTCCCATGCGGTAGGTATATTTTTCTATTTAAAAAAAAAAAATAACCATCAGGCAAAATTGTTTGCGATAAGATGCCTTTAACAATGACAATAATTATATCTTTTGTTGGAAGAACACAGAATTGTATTTACTTTGTCAACTTCAAAGTGCGCTAATGATATTTTTGTGCACCATTTCAGTTAGTTTAGGTTTAAGTCCTTCAACACAAACTGACTGATGCCCTTGATGTGCAAAGAAGCTCACCTGAATTTAGCTTTGGAGCTTGATTGGAACAGGTTTTCAATCCAAGCAATATTATTTGTTAACATGGTGTAAGCATTGCCTTATGTACGATGTACCGTTGTTTTGCATTGCTATAGTTGGCGCAGATATTTGTAAAGCTACTGACTTTTGGAATTACACACGACACGCATTTTAAAGGGTTATAGGTTATGGCCACTCTTGACATTTTAAAACGCAGCTTCTACTGAGTTGGTCAGGATTTTAAAGAAGATAATGTAGCACATTAGTTTAAATTTTAAAATAGGCAAGGAAAGACTGAATGCGTGCGGCTTAAAAGAAATCTCTGCTCATTGAAGCACTTCAGCACTACGGACAGTATGCGGCTGGTTGGTCATCTTTGGGGCTAAGAACTCGGCCAAGGAAATAATTGTTACCCATTTAAAAAAAAAGAAACTATTTACATGTTATATTATTTTTTATATTTTCTTTATTGAAATGAAGTTTGACAACAGCGTTTAACGTGTGATGATCGACTGACCCTGAATGAAGAAGAGAATGGTCTAGATAACTCCTTCTTTCTTATACACAATGCAGAACCGGGAGGCTTGCCCAAGCTTTTTGAAATCAACCCGGCATACTCCAGAAGCGGATCACTACTGTGAAGCATACAAGTGGGAGAACTGTGATCCACCTGAGATCATAACGCCGCCGAAAAGAAGAAGAAGTTGCAAGTAGTCCCTCTCATTCAGTGCAGTTTTCAAATAAATTCACCCAATTAGCAAGAAAACTGCCGTACCTTCTGGTCTGTCTAAATAACTGGTCTATGAAGACCACCTACACTACACTACCATTTTTTTTTTTTTTTAAATTTGTATATGCCAAATTAGGCTCAATTTTGTGATTAATTTTAATAAGTCCTTATTTTTTTTAAAAGACCCCACTGCAGTATCAGCCAATGAAGCATTAAGCCAGAACTGCGACATGTGCGCGATGCAAAATTTATGATAAGCTCTCTATTTAAGGTAGATTTAGCTTAATTTTTGAAAGCACAACCGTTTTATGTTTTGGTTTGTCTTTAGCAGTTTTACTTTCGAATTGGAAATTTCTTTTTTATCTTTATCAACGACGAATAATAACAACAAATAAGACAAGGAATGCAAATTATGTATTTTGAATGTGTTTCTTATCAAATTAATTGAAATACAAAAATGATAAATAAATTGATGAAAGTGCTGCTGCAACATAAATTCGAAAAGCAATCAAATTTGCCAACAGTCCGCACTTCTTGTGTTGTGTCTTTCGAGTATTGTAAATGGATTGGAATCGTTTTGGGCCTAGTAAAAAGGATGGAGAAAGGCAAACAATTTTCCATTCCAGACAAATAAACTTGAGCACCACTTCAGCTTTAAGTACCTACCTTCTACCTACATAGCGGCTCTTATACGAACGAAAAAGTTTTCATGCAAAAATCAAGCAAACGCAATCTTAAAAGAATTTTTTTATTTTATTTAACAGTTCAGTCAATGCTGTCAAGTCAGCCATCGGAGCATGCGTGCCTTCCGTCCGGCTCTCACTATACGAGTATGGCACGACCATCACTTAGATATAGCCGTTACAGTTTCTTAGACTATTTTATGGGTCAATCGTTTGATAGAGAACAAAAATGATGGCTTTATGCGTCCTCCCTAACTATGCTGCTTTTTATATTTTGACTCTATTTGGGTATTGGGAGTCGTCCACAAAAAGTATTTTGCGACTAGAATAATAAACGAGCTCTAGGTGAAGGTCTGTCGCTCAAAAGCAGGGCTTTATTGAAACCCATTCTATCGAGACAACAGATCGTAGTGCAAAAACTGTCTGAATCTAAACGGCATGCGAGGAATGATAAATCAGTTTTTTTTTTATTTTAAAATTGAAAAGGTACTAAACGTCAGCGCCATCGCACTACATTACCTTGACGATCAAAGAACAAACTACCATGCCGGATTGTCATCGGCTTCGTTGGTATTACCGTTAAGTTAGTATTTTGACGTCATAATGAACTAATTAGGTTTATTAAAAAAAAGAATGCGCATCTCCTAGCAACAAAGCTGCAAACGTCAATGCATGAACTTATAGCATGGTGATGATGAAATTAAGTTTAAGCAAATTTAACATTCTGTTCAGCACTTAAAGTTATTTTTTGACTTTCTCCAAACACTAAACCTTTAGTCGGCTGAACAAAAGATAAATGGGTTCAGAAAACAGGTTCCTGTGGTTTTTCTATTCAAAAAATACCCACTTGGGCTTCGCCAAATTAGAATCTCAACCGGAATTTCGCAGAAAATTACAAACCAAAACACTAATTTAAAACCGCCGCGCAGACATTTACTTTCTTTTCACAATTATTCGGCTCCATCCATGGGGCAAAAAATGAAAATAAAAGTGTGCGCAAGTGGGATGCGTATGCGCGAAGCGCGAGCATAGTTTGCGCTGCTGCTGTGCTGGCGCGGCGCGCATTCTTCCCCATTTTAGGATCAATTGAACAGAATAGAAAGGCGCAGGTTTCGGCAACCTACATCCCGACCTATGTAGGAGGTGTAAAGTGCTCAATTTAATTCTTTTCTCTGTTCTTTTGGTTTGGTTTTTTTTTTTTTTTAACTATTTTTTTATTATTTATGCCTTCACTTAATGGTTACCCACCCGATGGGAGATTTATTTCTTATTGAGGTAGAGAATGCCGAAAGCCAAAAGCCGAACGCAAACATTTCTTGCAGAATTAAAATTAATAAATATTTGAAAAGAAGTCTCTTTTGATTGAAAAGCAATATAGTGTGAAATGGAAGTTGACAAATGATGTTGTATATTTAAGCTGATGAGCTTAATTGTGTGGTGTTTTGTTAACATGAAAGTAAGATAAGCTGACTTTTACAATTATTATTGTAGAAATTTATTTATGATTTATGTAGGAACATAATGTTTGTTGAAAAATAAAAACGGCATGTCATTTAGTTTCACAAGAAATTTGATCTTTTTGACGAGCTACAATCAAGGAGGTCAAGTGGAAGAGTTGTCATTATTTATTTAGAAGGGTTATGATAATAGATCATTGAAAAACGATTAAAATGAAAGTTCTTTTAAGAGCAAATTGAAGACTTTCGATAAAAAGAATTAACTAGAAATATTGGAAAAGAGAATTGCAGCGAAATAGGATCGGCAATTTATTCTATCTGTCTGTCTTGATACCGTCCTTTTTACACCACGCGAAGTACCTACCCTGGTGTTGACTGTAGGTTTTAAAGCTGTGTCGATAAGGTAGGCTGATTTCGTAGCGTCGAGATGACAGTCGTCATCGCTTAAAAAATCAAACAAACGTTCATTTTAACGTCATGTGTGTTCTTTTATTCAATACGATAAACTATTGTTGTTTGTTGTATAGCAAAGTATAATAGGTAACATTAATGTGTTATTTTTTTTATCCAAAGTTGAAGTGTCATAATGTCCTCTAACTCTTTCCCACAACATGAATTGATAATGTTGATGTGTCAAACAAAACAAAGCGGATGTCAACATATTTATTTACTTTATAAAAATCATTATTTTTTCTTAAAAATGCTTCTGAAGCTCGGAGATAGTGCCTTTTCTGTGTCCCTTCACCCTAAAAAAGGTACCGATCCCAAAAATACCAGCCAAGTTTATCTGTCTGCTGTTAACCGCTTTTTTTCTTCAAAGTTACTTCAAAGCGACCCCAGGTGTCAAAAAAAACAGGGCGAGTCAAGATTTAAAAAAAAACGAATTGTGGTTTGTGGCGACTTCAGGACTCAACAAAAAAAGCAAGAATAATACCATTTGAGGAAAAAGAACGCACCACTGGTACGTCTTTGAATCGTTAAATTAATGACATTGACGTTTGGAATAAGCAACTTTCCAGATCAAATGGGTATACATAATAGGTCTGTTTGATGTCGACACTGGGCGCCCTGGTGCGCCATCAACACGCACTGAAGCGTTTGATGTGAAACTTTTTTCACCCCAGTGTTTTTGCACTGTGTTCGATGTGAACACGGTGCGCGCACTGAATGCGCCCTCACGCGCCCCAGGTTTTTACTTGGTGTAAGAAATCAGAGCTGTCAGAATTTAAATCAGCTGTTGGCAGAAGTTCAATTTCGTAGAAGAAATAATTTGGTGTATACTATATCTGGCAAATATTAAATAGGTTGTAGATTATTTTGTAATTTACTAAAATGTTTATAGTCAAAATGCCAAATTATACGCTCTCTGATGAGAACGGGGAGATTGTGGAAATAGAATGCTAGCAGGGAAATTGATTACGTTGCACTGGGCTGTTCGATGTAAAATCAAAACCCGAGCAGCCATGCAGTTTTTTGAGAGATGAAGGAATTGCACTGACGTTTCCCAGTGCGAACTGGGTCAGGGAACATCAAACAGACCTAATGTTTGATTTGTAAAACTTATGTCCTAGAAGATTTGTTTTAAATAATTGTGTAACAATCATTTATAAATGTGTTCGGTTAAGCTCGGGAATATAGGCAAGATTTAGGGAGGCTTTGTGTACGTAGGTATTTTATTTTGGCATGCACACTGGAAACATATTTTAAATGTCATTTGTGCAGTTTTCAGGAATACAAGGTACCTAGACCTAGGTTAATAGCGAGTTTCATTTGAATTTGGAAGATTTGTTCTCAAAATCGAGAAATGATCTTTCCAATGAAATGTTTTGAGTACACCTATCCATGGCAATTTGACTTTTTGTCATTGGAAGAAGTACCTAAACATTAGGTATATAATTATTGTTAATTGATAATTAATTGGATAATTAAAGTACATACATATATGTACATATTAAGTTCTTTGTTCATTGTTTGTTTATTTTTGTTTTATTTATCACAGACTGGGAAATTTTTACAACAAACGTCAAAAAATAACAAATTATTTCTCAATTGACGTTTGACTTATCGAAAGATCGAATCTCTCAACCCATCAGAGATGACATCTTTCGTGTTGAGAATTGACCTAGAATTGCTCTTTTTTTGCAATAAAACATGCAAAACTGAAAAAGATCAATTCTTTTGAGGGAAAGAGCAAATCTTTTCTTGAATGAAACTCGCTGGCACATACAAGATCACCATTATTTGTTTTGTCAGTGGCTAAAGTCAGAGTCCATAGGTGACATCCTAAGAGTATACCTTTTATTCAAAGACAAACAATCATATTATCGAAGACACAAACCGTTCCAAAAGAAGTTCCACCTTCCACGTTCTAAAATGGAATGTTAATCCATAATAATTATGGGGCATTATACATTATTCGGTACATGACGTTTCGGTGCCGCCGTTTCAGTGCGGGACATTTCACCGCCAGCGTTTCACCACCAGCAGTTTCGCCACTGGAAATTTCATTGCCGTCGTTTCACCACTGGACATTTCGGTGCCAGCTTTTTCATGACTAAACTTTTGAACGTTGGTCGCTAATGTAATGGTAATGCAGTATTAAGTATTCATTATGGCGATAGATTTCTTTCCTATTTTGTTCCAAGTATGACTGGTCACAATAGAACAGAGATTTTTTGCCAAGAAATAAAAAATATATATAAATTATATGGCGTTTTTCTTTTTTTAGTTCACAGCTGACCCTGAGTTGTCAAAAAAAAAAGTGCCGCTGCAGCAAGCAAAGTAGTTGAAGTACAATTTGCGAAAAAAAATAGTTCACTTAAAGCAGCAAGCATGAATTCAATGGTGTAGTATTAAACTTGTGTTTATTTGTAAATAAATAAAAAAAAATCGTGTTTTGCAATTGTGCTTTATTTTGCTCAATAAATTCCTCCATTAGTAAGTAAGTATCTATTTTTTTTCTTTGCAAATATCAAAAGTAGTGCAGCACGTTCGAGAAGTTTAAGATTATTGAACTTGTACTACAGATATTGTTTGTACTTCAGCTGCAGCTTCACATATTGTAGCCGTGCTATATAAATAACGTACTTTTAACTTTGACAGTGCTACATACTATAGCTGGAGCTACACCCAAGCAGTAAGGTAAGACCGCACATGGTGGAATTGAATTCAGCGGAACTACACTACAATGGAATTTTAAGCAGAATTTTCTTTACTTTGAGGCAAAAATAAATAAATATTCTAAATTGCATTCTTCTGTCGTGAACTGTCGCGTGCTGAAGTTTAAGTAAAGTTCGAGTGCAGTTCAGGTGCGGTTTAAAAACAATGTCGTGAAATGAAATGCAGTTCCGCTTAAGTTCATTTCCGGCATGAGCGGTCAACCACACATGATGGACCTAAGCTTCAGCGGAATTGCGCTTCACTTCATGACGATTTTCAAACATCATACTTTCTTATCGGGCGATGCATCGATTGAAAGGTGGCATTATCTAGCTTACTAATATGGATTTTTTAAGTTGCTAAGAAGCTTAGTTAAGCCAAAATTCAAGTAAAAAGGTGTCAACTTTCATACCCGTAGGAGGCTTAGTTTGGCCGCAAATCACGTTTAAAGATAAAAGTAGATTTTTTATACAATGCGATACATCAATTGAAAGGTGTTACTACCTAAATCACGAATATACATCTTTGAAGTCCCTAGGTTGTTTAGTTTAGCCACAATTCACGTTTAAAGTTTAAAGGTGAAATTTTTGTGGCCACTTTTTTCGATTTTTTTTTTATAATGCGATACATCAATTGAAAGGTGTTACTACCTAAATCACGAATATGCATTTTTGAAGTCGCTAGGTTGTTTAGTTTAGCCACAATTCACGTTTAAAGTTTAAAGGTGAAATTTTTGTGGTCACTTTTTTCGATTTTTTTTTATAATGCGATACATAAATTGAAAGGTGTTACTGCCAAAATCACGAATATGCATTTTTGAAGTCGCTAGGTTGTTTAGTTTAGCCACAATTCACGTTTAAAGTTTAAAGGTGAAATTTTTGTGGTCACTTTTTTCGATTTTTTTTTATAATGCGATACATAAATTGAAAGGTGTTACTACCTAAATCACGAATATACATTTTTGAAGTCGCTAGGTTGTTTAGTTTAGCCACAATTCACGTTTAAAGTTTAAAGGTGAAATTTTTGTGGTCACTTTTTTCGATTTTTTTTTATAATGCGATACATAAATTGAAAGGTGTTACTACCTAAATCACGAATATGCATTTTTGAAGTCGCTAGGTTGTTTAGTTTAGCCACAATTCACGTTTAAAGTTTAAAGGTGAAAATTTTGTGGTCACTTTTTTCGATTTTTTTTTATAATGCGATACATAAATTGAAAGGTGTTACTACCTAAATCACGAATATGCATTTTTGAAGTCGCTAGGTTGATTAGTTTAGCCACAATTCACGTTTAAAGTTTAAAGGTGAAATTTTTGTGGCCACTTTTTTCGATTTTTTTTTATAATGCGATACATCAATTGAAAGGTGTTACTACCTAAATCACGAATATACATTTTTGAAGTCGCTAGGTTGTTTAGTTTAGCCACAATTCACGTTTAAAGTTTAAAGGTGAAATTTTTGTGGTCACTTTTTTCGATTTTTTTTTATAATGCGATACATAAATTGAAAGGTGTTACTACCTAAATCACGAATATGCATTTTTGAAGTCGCTAGGTTGTTTAGTTTAGCCACAATTCACGTTTAAAGTTTAAAGGTGAAAATTTTGTGGTCACTTTTTTCGATTTTTTTTTATAATGCGATACACAAATTGAAAGGTGTTACTACCTAAATCACGAATATGCATTTTTGAAGTCGCTAGGTTGTTTAGTTTAGCCACAATTCACGTTTAAAGTTTAAAGGTGAAAATTTTGTGGTCACTTTTTTCGATTTTTTTTTATAATGCGATACATAAATTGAAAGGTGTTACTACCTAAATCACGAATATGCATTTTTGAAGTCGCTAGGTTGATTAGTTTAGCCACAATTCACGTTTAAAGTTTAAAGGTGAAATTTTTGTGGCCACTTTTTTCGATTTTTTTTTATAATGCGATACATCAATTGAAAGGTGTTACTACCTAAATCACGAATATGCATTTTTGAAGTCGCTAGGTTGATTAGTTTAGCCACAATTCACGTTTAAAGTTTAAAGGTGAAATTTTTGTGGCCACTTTTTTCGATTTTTTTTTATAATGCGATACATCAATTGAAAGGTGTTACTACCTAAATCACGAATATACATTTTTGAAGTCGCTAGGTTGTTTAGTTTAGCCACAATTCACGTTTAAAGTTTAAAGGTGAAATTTTTGTGGTCACTTTTTTCGATTTTTTTTTATAATGCGATACATAAATTGAAAGGTGTTACTACCTAAATCACGAATATGCATTTTTGAAGTCGCTAGGTTGTTTAGTTTAGCCACAATTCACGTTTAAAGTTTAAAGGTGAAAATTTTGTGGTCACTTTTTTCGATTTTTTTTTATAATGCGATACATAAATTGAAAGGTGTTACTACCTAAATCACGAATATGCATTTTTGAAGTCGCTAGGTTGATTAGTTTAGCCACAATTCACGTTTAAAGTTTAAAGGTGAAATTTTTGTGGCCACTTTTTTCGATTTTTTTTTATAATGCGATACATCAATTGAAAGGTGTTACTACCTAAATCACGAATATACATTTTTGAAGTCGCTAGGTTGTTTAGTTTAGCCACAATTCACGTTTAAAGTTTAAAGGTGAAATTTTTGTGGTCACTTTTTTCGATTTTTTTTTATAATGCGATACATAAATTGAAAGGTGTTACTACCTAAATCACGAATATGCATTTTTGAAGTCGCTAGGTTGTTTAGTTTAGCCACAATTCACGTTTAAAGTTTAAAGGTGAAAATTTTGTGGTCACTTTTTTCGATTTTTTTTTATAATGCGATACATAAATTGAAAGGTGTTACTACCTAAATCACGAATATGCATTTTTGAAGTCGCTAGGTTGATTAGTTTAGCCACAATTCACGTTTAAAGTTTAAAGGTGAAAATTTTGTGGTCACTTTTTTCGATTTTTTTTTATAATGCGATACATAAATTGAAAGGTGTTACTACCTAAATCACGAATATGCATTTTTGAAGTCGCTAGGTTGTTTAGTTTAGCCACAATTCACGTTTAAAGTTTAAAGGTGAAAATTTTGTGGTCACTTTTTTCGATTTTTTTTTATAATGCGATACATAAATTGAAAGGTGTTACTACCTAAATCACGAATATGCATTTTTGAAGTCGCTAGGTTGATTAGTTTAGCCACAATTCACGTTTAAAGTTTAAAGGTGAAATTTTTGTGGCCACTTTTTTCGATTTTTTTTTATAATGCGATACATCAATTGAAAGGTGTTACTACCTAAATCACGAATATACTTTTTTGAAGTCGCTAGGTTGTTTAGTTTAGCCACAATTCACGTTTAAAGTTTAAAGGTGAAATTTTTGTGGTCACTTTTTTCGATTTTTTTTTATAATGCGATACATAAATTGAAAGGTGTTACTACCTAAATCACGAATATGCATTTTTGAAGTCGCTAGGTTGTTTAGTTTAGCCACAATTCACGTTTAAAGTTTAAAGGTGAAAATTTTGTGTTCACTTTTTTCGATTTTTTTTTATAATGCGATACATAAATTGAAAGGTGTTACTACCTAAATCACGAATATGCATTTTTGAAGTCGCTAGGTTGATTAGTTTAGCCACAATTCACGTTTAAAGTTTAAAGGTGAAATTTTTGTGGCCACTTTTTTCGATTTTTTTTTATAATGCGATACATCAATTGAAAGGTGTTACTACCTAAATCACGAATATACATTTTTGAAGTCGCTAGGTTGTTTAGTTTAGCCACAATTCACGTTTAAAGTTTAAAGGTGAAATTTTTGTGGTCACTTTTTTCGATTTTTTTTTATAATGCGATACATAAATTGAAAGGTGTTACTACCTAAATCACGAATATGCATTTTTGAAGTCGCTAGGTTGTTTAGTTTAGCCACAATTCACGTTTAAAGTTTAAAGGTGAAAATTTTGTGGTCACTTTTTTCGATTTTTTTTTATAATGCGATACATAAATTGAAAGGTGTTACTACCTAAATCACGAATATGCATTTTTGAAGTCGCTAGGTTGTTTAGTTTAGCCACAATTCACGTTTAAAGTTTAAAGGTGAAAATTTTGTGGTCACTTTTTTCGATTTTTTTTTATAATGCGATACATAAATTGAAAGGTGTTACTACCTAAATCACGAATATGCATTTTTGAAGTCGCTAGGTTGATTAGTTTAGCCACAATTCACGTTTAAAGTTTAAAGGTGAAATTTTTGTGGCCACTTTTTTCGATTTTTTTTTATAATGCGATACATAAATTGAAAGGTGTTACTACCTAAATCACGAATATGCATTTTTGAAGTCGCTAGGTTGATTAGTTTAGCCACAAATCATGTTTAAAGGTGTCAACTTTGATACCCGTAGAAGGCTTAGTTTGGCTAGATATTAAGTACTTCTTTAAATAATTCTAAGCAGCAAAATAAAATACAAAAATGGTTACGAACATATTTTGGAAAAAGGGGAATTACTGCACGCAACTTGTATTTTTTTGTATATTTTTCAAATTCAGTTGTGAATACACCTTATTTATACGTTGCAATTTGAATCTTACCGTAATGTTATGGATGTTTTTAAAATTAAATTGTGAATACACCATATTTGTATTGTATTGAATAATTGAATGTTGAAAGTTGCAATTTTTTCAAAAATAAAATTTTTTGTGCCAAAAATTCAAATAATTATTAAAGGTAAGAATAAATGTTTAAAAAAAAACAATAAATATATAAAAATTGTTGTTATAGATCAATATTTAAATTGTTTTTTTGAAAACCAGCGGCGGAAACAACAATTTTTCGGAAGTTTGAAAAATTTATTTTAAATTTATTTTAACAAGGATTTATCGTAAGTAGATTTTTTCATAATGAATTATATATACACTTTAGAAACTTATAAAAATTATTTAGTTTAAAGGTACCTTAACCAGTTAAAAAGAAAATCACGCTTCCAAACCTTAAAACTAAAGATTCGCAGGTTAGTTAATATAATTTTTATGTTCAACCCAAATATTTATAATTGCTTCTGATTTTCATAGAAATGGAGAGTATCAAGTCTGTACGGGGAGGAGAGAAATGCGCCCATGAGGGGTTTTCGTACAATTTCGAAAAATTAAGTGCGAATGGGGATGTAAAATTCTGGCGGTGCGACAAGAAGTATTTGGATGACTGTCGGGCTAGGCTCCATACATGTGCCGCTACCGAAATCGTGTTGAAACTGGTTGGTTTCCACACTCATGGTAGTGACCCAGCACAAATTGAAGTGGCAAAGGTAATAATTTATAAATTTTTGAATTCCAAAAATGTTTAAATAAAGTGCACGACTGGGTCGCACAAACTTTTAATAATTTAGTGTTTCGTTAATATTATCAATATATTTGTCTTATTATTTCCCTATAATAACAAAATTATTACAGATTATATTAATTTATAAATAGCATAGGAACAACATTCCACACCCAACCATCAAATCCCCCACCACCGTCATACACCCTATCCACCCATAACTACCAACCACCCATCCACCATTTTTGACAACTTTTTCCTCACTACCAACCCTCAACCCCAACCGCCAACCAGCTACAAACCATGTTTGTAAATTTTGTCTCACCCACCACCAACACCCTCCTCTTAATCTGATTGGTAAAAAGAATGATACATTTATTTCACCCAAACCCACTCCTCATCAACCCTCAACTCCTAACCAACCACCCACCATGTTTGACAATCTTTTCCTCATCCCACCACACTAACTCCCCCACCCGTAACTACCCTTTCTACCTACAACCACCAACCAAATCCCCCACCAGTAACCACCCACCGCACCTATAACTACCAACCAACCACACAGAATGTTTGTCAATTCCCCCCCCCCCAAGCCCAAATCAAATCCCCCACCAGTAAACACCTACCCCACCTACAACCAACCACCCACCATTTTTGTCAATTTCCCCCCCCCCCCAAGCCCAAAACAAATCCCCCACCTACAACCAACCACCCACCATTTTAGTCAATTTTTCCGTTCAACCAACTACCCACCATTTTTGACAATTTTTTCCACAGCCCCACCCCCCTCACCCACCACCCAGCCTACCTACAACCACCAACCAAGCACCCACAATTTTTGACAATTGTTCACCTCCTCCATAGCCCCACATACCCCTCCTCCACTACCACCCCACCCCCACCAACGACCACCCAATCTACAACCAACAACCACCAAACACTTTCCACTTTGAAAAATGTTATCAAGCGTCATGCCATTTTTCTTTTTTACAATTACGACCAATTTTACTGCCTAGGTGCGCCAATAGATGTTTCACATCAAAAGATTTTTGAAAAACATAAAATAAAGAAAAAAAATCGTATTCCCCTCCGTTTAGCCGGGAGGGGTAGTTTTCTAAAGAATGATTTAAAACAAAAAACTATATTAAATAACATCGGTAACACTTACAATAACTCCTTTCTATTCTTTTTTGTAAAGTTTGAAACCTCTTCTTTTATTTTGTGTTTAGACCAAAAACTTTTAGTGAACCGTTTTTGAAAAACAAATTTTTCAAACTAAATTTTTAAAAAAAAACGAAAACTAAATTTTTTAAAAATTTTACGTTATTAAGTACTATTTTTGTTTTCAAAATTGCTTAATGCTCTTGATAATTTCAATTCAAACACTGGAAACCGTTTAGTTCTAAGACTTTTTGTTGCAAAGTTATTCAATAATTCATATATCAAATTCCTAATTACTGATAGAAACTAAAAAGGATACATAAACGCCTGCAAGTTTTAAACCTCTGGTCCAACTTAAATGATTTATACCTTTTCCAATTCAAATTTGTCTTAACAACTAAAGCTATTCTTATCATTACTTATAAACAGAAATTCTTACTTAATATGATTCGAAATTATTCTGTTACGATTTCTGCACTCCTTATTTTTTCTTTAATTTTTTTTTTAAAGATCGTCCAAAACATCAAAGCGAGGGCTGAAGGAACGATGGAAACCCCGGCTGTCATTCTTAATAACGCATTTTTACGCCAGCCTGACGCGGTTCAAGGCAGGTTGCCGAACCAAGGCACACTAAAAAAAACCATTCAGAGGCGAAGGATGGTGGTCGACGCTGTGCCAGCGCAACCGTTAGTGTTGAGCGACCTTCGCATACCCGACCCAATTTCCCGGTATGAAGCAAGCCCAGGAGTGTTTGAGAACTTCCTGCTTTTTGATTCGGGCGTAGGAAGCTCAAACCGGATCTTGCTTTTTGGGCGTGAAAGCCACAGAAGTTGGGTTGGGGGTATGAAGAAGGTGTTTGTCGATGGCTCCTTCCGGATAGCTCCGAAATTGTTTCACCAGGTTTGTATATATTATATAATACATAAATGTAATTTCGTATAATATTCATTTTTCAATAGGTGTACGTCATTATGGCAGAGAGAGGCGGATTTGTCTTTCCGGTAATATACGGCCTGCTTCCAAATAAATTGGAAGCCACATACCGGCAAGTGTTTGCAGCGATCAAAAACATTTGGCCGACGTTTATGCCGGAAAGCATCTCATGCGATTTCGAGCTAGCTGAGATAAATGCCATAAGGACGGAGTTTCCTTATATTCAAGTCCACGGTTGCTTCTTCCACCTGGTGAAGAATTTGAGGAAGCAGCTATCGGCAAATAGTTTGCTTCAGCGCTACAACACGGATGCAGATTTTGCACACTCTGCAAAAAAAATAGTTGCGCTGGCATTTGCACCTCTTGGGCGGCTAAACGAAGCGTTCGATGTCCTCGTTACCGAACTGCCGTTGGAACTTGTTCCAATATTATGTTGGTTCGAAGACAATTACATGGGCCGACTTAATATTGGAGGCGACAGAAGGCCCGCGCGCTTTCCGGCCAATATATGGAACGTCCATGAAAGGACCTTGGCCGGTAACGATAGGACGAACAACTTTGTTGAGGCCGCCCACAGGAGGATGCAGATAGAACTGGGCGTCGACCACCCCACAATATGGCGCTTCATAGCCTCCCTCAAGAAGATCCAAAGTGGGAGAGATAAGGTTTATGCGGAATTTATACGGGGGGAAGAACCCCCAAAAAAACGCGCAAAATATGTGAGGGCCGATGAACGCATAAAAACACTCGTAGTTCAGCTGAACAACAGCCAGCGAACTATGAGTGAGTTCCTGAGAGGACTTTCTTTCAATTTTAACATGGATTGAGAGTTTGAACAAGAGTCCTAAATTGAAGGTATGTATTATACTATTTTTATAATTTCATGGATTCATGTGTACCTTTTCAAGCGAAGCAACACCACCTGATGCCGTTTTCCCCATACCTTTCTGAATTTGATCTCGAGCACTTTTTGCTTTCCATGAAGTGAAAAAAGCAATCTTATTAGTAAGTAAGTTAGAAAGTAAGTTAGTAAGTAAGTTAGTAAGTAAGTTAGTAAGTAAGTTAGTAAGTAGGTTAGTAAGTAAGTTAGTAAGTAAGTTAGTGAGTAAGTTAGTGAGTAGGTTAGTATAATAGATACATATATATGTACATATTATTTAAATTATATTCTAAGATTGTTTATGTATAGCTTATTATAGTAGAAAATATTATTTGTTTAAAAATAAAATACTTATTCATGAACTATAACCAAATCTTTATTAAAAAAAACTTGGTTGTCTGTAAAGTCGGTTTGCGGACGATAATTTTAGTGATAACCTTGCCTTTGTCACCTTTCGGACATCATTCCATTAAAAGGTTTGTATATGCTTCGAGCTTTTTTCAACACAGCGATGTGCTATTATCAAACAAAAAAATTGATTTCTCTACCTGGTTTCGTTCATCGTAATCGATTTATTCATCAATAGTCAACAAACTAATGTATTGTCCATCGATAAAGCACTAATAGCTTAAATGTTAAAATCCCAACAAAGTCCCACAATATCCCCTAACTGTTTAAAATTCCCCGCGGTTTGGGGAATTCCGCACAAATCGGCAACCCTGTTTTTGATACAACGCTTTATGAACTAAGCACTGAAACTGCCCGGCTGAAAATAAATACTAAAATAATTTATGGGAGATAGTTTGTAGCATTACTGCATACCTACTGCGTATAGCTTAAGGCAAGACTGCACTCCGCGGAAATGCACTGCAATTGAATTCTTTGTATAAATATTGTATTAGTTAAGTCGCACTACGCTGCAGCGGAACTAAACTTTAGCTTAAAGGCATAGTTGGAAGTTTTCATACTAGTGTAGTGTAATACCGCCTAGTAAGCAATACCTACATAAGTTATTTTGCCATAACTCAAGTAATGGCTAATACATACATATGTACATACAAACAAATCAATGCATGCAAACCTGTAATATAAAAAAAAGAATAATTCATATTCACTTAAAAGCATTTCGTTATATTGCAAATAGCTCAAAGCATTTTTAATTAATTTTATGGGTAAGTAATATGTGGTTTCCAATATAATGAGAATACATTATTAATGTTTTCCTCTGGAAGGTCTCTCTTCAAAGATTTTTGAAGTTTCATGAGTGCGTTGAGTGTGAAATGCTTGAGGTTTACTTCTAGACTGTCCTGATCCTGACCTGTTTGCTGATGAAAGTGATATTGACATGCCATTATTTGATTGGATGATTTCTGGTTTCAATCCATCAGCAACAACAGATTGTTGTGCCTGTTAATTTAAAAGAAACATTCTTTAATTTGATGGAGTTTCAAATGTGTGTTTTATTTTAAATAACAATAGCTAGTCAAATTTTGAAAATTATATAAACGGTACTCATACAGCAAAACCAAGAACTTTTTTTTTTCTCTTCAAACAAGTAAGAATGAGTTATAATAAAGCCCAAAATAAACTTTCGTAAATATTTCTGGGTGCATTTTTGGATGTTTTAAAAAAGAACAAGTAAAGGGTCCGCCATTTAACGTTTTTTTTTTCAACTAGTGCTTATTTCGTGAGTGGTAACACTTAGCTCATGTTTGATTTGACAGATAATTAGTTTTATCCTTCCGCTGCACGAATATGGTTGTGTATACGCTTGAACAACGCTGGGAAATTTTCAGATGCTCATTTTGATCTTGGCGGGTATGTAAACAAACAAAATTGTCGCATTTGGGGCACAGAAAACCCGCACACGCACACATTGAAAAGCCGATACACCCAAAACGAGTCACTGTTTGGTGCGGATTTTGGTCCAGAGGCATAATTGGGCCATTTTTCTTCGAAAATGGGCAAGGAGTGGCCGTTACAGTCAATAACGATCGCTATCGGGCCATGTTGAACGATAATGTGTTTCAAAACTGGACCGATCGTGTAGGCTACTGCATGGCCAGCTAAGGCAGCCATTTGAATGAAATTATTTTCCATTATTAACCGGAAGGATTTTACTTTCAAATAAAAAAAGAAATTTGAGAAAATATTCAGTAGTTTTTTTTTATAGCATTTTCAAAAAAAAAAAAAAAAGTTATTTGGCGGACCCTTTACAAACTTCTCTTATAAGCTATAATTAATCCTAAGGTTGCCCTTATTTTTGTCTTATTTCAGTGGACTTTAAAATTTGTCTACATGATAAAACTCATAAGCTCTTGTCTTTCATCAACTAGTACACGTTTTTGAGAACAATTTTTCCAAATCGTATTTAGATTATCCAGGATAAAAAAAAAAAGAAAAAAAACTTACTTTGCATGAAGAAATGTGCCTTCAGGCGCTAGACTCCTAATATCAGCATATTCCTTGAACAAACCATGTCTGCCACGCTCTTTTACCTTTTGAACGATTTGTTCAATTGTTTTTGGATCTCCTTCTGCCCCGGCCAGACTGTCGTCATCACTAAACCCGACAAAGCACTACTTGGTGGATTCTCCTACCAGAACTCGCTCAGTGGTGCCGTTGTGTTGGGAATATTATCGTTTGTTTCGGCAACAATAGCGCCGTCGCCAACACCTACACCTTGATCCCCACTTCCAACTATTCCGACAAAGTCTGTTGATCCCATTGTTCCTGTTGTTGTTAATGTTGTGGTTGTATGTAAATTGTTGCTAGATGGTTGGTACCCAATATTGGCCAGAGGCTCGTCTTCACGATTCGTCATCGATTTGTAGTAATGAAGTAACCATGTGGAGTGATCTATTTCTTATGGCTATGGCTTGAGAAAAATGCATGCCCAGGACAAATTCCCAGCTATCACATCCTAGTGATTTTTTGGGAATAACTTCCAAGTCCAGCATTTTCTCAGCCAACTACTCGTATTGTTTATTAAGGTAAGAAAGTGTTTGTTGTCTGAAAATTGTATATTTCAAAATTATACGCAAACAATAATCGACGACGGACGACGATGATGATGAACGACGACGACGACGATGAAGAAGAAAGAATACTCACCCTGACGACTACTTCTGCCTCTGAGTTCAATTAAAGAAAATTTCTTGTTTAAAAACAACCACTGCTAATCCACAACCAAAACAAAATAATAACTCTCTGCGACGCAAATTGGTTTCTTTTTTTTTTTATATGTTCGTCTTTTTTGAGAGCGCTTATGAAACTTGGGATGGGACATGGAATTGTTTAGCGTTGATTTTTGAAGTAATTTGTGCTTTAAATAATAAACTTGTCTTATTAGAAATATATAAATGGCCTTCTGAGAATTTTTTATTAATGAAAGACTATTTTTTTAAAAGAATTTGTACTTTTTCTTGTTTTTCTTTTTTCTTTGTCTTCTATTTGCGAACGAATATGAGAGCGGCATGACAAAATGACAATCAATGTCATTCTTGACCGCAGTCAAGTCAAGGAAGAAAACCACGTTCCATTTCGTTCCAAATTCATTTTTCTCGATTTCATTGATAATGGCACGCCTACACCGAAGCAATACATTTTCAATATAATTAATTTGTACAGAAAAAAATTCTTTGCGATAATATCTATAATATGGTAGCACTACAGCAAAGTTTGATTGCAATGGGGATCCGGAGAGAAACGTTAAACGAAATGACGTGGAGGACAAACAAGAAAATTCAACTTCGTTTGCGCCATAGACATATTATATATGGACTGCTAGTCGAATATAGTTTAAATACAAACGTTGCTTAAAATCTAGACATACGTATCGCGTCACTCAGTTACAGTGTCGAATATCAGTACTAATATCCATCATATTTTTTTCTCGATGCCGATGTAATTTTCAATGCAAATGTCAATCACTCTTTTTTTGCAGATCTTGACATGCAGCTCCATGTAAAGACACCTTAAAGCCTAGTACGCAGTTCGCACTAAACTAAATTTTATCTCTTGAAAAATGTTTCAAAATTTTTTTTTCAATATTTTCAGGTTCGCGTCTAAACTTAGCGCCCTAGCGACTCAAAAAATGCATATTCGTAATCTAGGAAGTGCCACCTTTCAATTGATGCATCGCATTATAAAAAAAAATCGAAAAAAGTGTCGACAAAAATGACACGTTTAAACGTGAATTGTGGCTAAACTAAGCAACCTAGCGACTTCAAAGATGCATATTCGTGATTTAGGTAGTAACACCTTTCAATTGATGTATCGCATTGTATAAAAAAATCGAAAAAAGTGTCGACAAAAATGACACGTTTAAACGTGAATTGTGGCTAAACTAAGCAACCTAGCGACTTCAAAGATGCATATTCGTGATCTAGGTAGTAACACCTTTCAATTGATGTATCGCATTGTATAAAAAATCGTCTTTTATCTTTAAACGCGATTTGCGACCAAACTAAGCCTCCTACGGGTATCAAAGTTGACACTTTTAAACTTGAACAGCGGCTTAACTAAGCGTCTTAGCAACTTAAAAAATCCATATTAGTAATCTAGGTAGTGCCAGCTTTCGATAAAAAAGTTTGATGTTTGAAAATCGTCATGAAGTGAAGCGCAATTCCGCTGAAGCTTAGTTCCACCATAAGGTGGTTGACCGCTCATGCCGGAAGTGAACTTAAGCGGAACTGCATTTTATTTCACGATATTGTTTTTAAACCGCACCTGAACTGCACTCGAACTTTACTTAAACTTCAGCACGTGACAGTTCGCGACAGAAGAATGCAATTTAGAATATTTTATTTATTTTTGCCACAAAGTAAAGAAATTTCTGCTGCTAATCAATCCAATTTTTTTTTTCATTAGATACAGTACAGTTTATACGATGGATTGAGAGACAGAGACAAAAACATAAAAAAAATGTCATAATTATGCATCGGCACTCTTTTGCTAAACCGCACCAAATCCGTCAGCGGAACTGCGCTTCAGCGAAGTGTCGCTTTAGTTGGGCAGATTACAAACTTTACTGTTGCGTGTCGCTAAATCGCAGTTCCGCTGACGCTTGATGCGGGTTATCGCATACGGTTCCATACAAAGAATATTTGAAGTTCCATTGTAGTGCAGTTCCGCTGAACTCAGTTCCACCATGTGCGGTCTTACCTTACTGCTTGGGTGTAGCTCCAGCTATAGTATGTAGCACTGTCAGAGTTAAAAGTACGTAATTTATATAGCACGGCTACAATATGTGAAGCTGCAGCTGAAGTACAAAAATATCTGTAGTACAAGTTCAATGAACCGTTTTTTAACAACTTTTTCTTTATTTTTTTTTTTTAATATAATGCGATGCGTCGATTGCATTTTTTTACCACGCATTCTTTTTTCGATTTTAATTATTCCTGTAAAAATGTTTCCAAATCAGAATCCGCTTTAATTTTAAGACAGCAACAATCTTGCTTTTATAACAAAGCAAAGTTCACATCAAATTACATATTAATCTGCTCCGTCGATGAATCAACGAAGTAGACACACTTACCAGCACTGGCAGCTTATAGGCCATCGGCTAAACACATACAATTAAAAAATACCTGAACCTGTCAAAATTTGGCTCGAGAATAATGTGAGACAATTATTTTATGCGCTGAAAAAAAACGGAAAATTTTTTGTTTAACATTTGAACACTTTTGACGTTTTTTTATTTTTGCCTTTTGCTCAGTCCGCCCCATAAATCTCTGTTCTATTGTGACCGGTCACTTTTGGAACAAAATAGGAAAAAAAACAGTCGTCCTATTGAATACTTTACATTGCATTACCTACCAGCGACCAACGTTCAAAAGTCTAGTCATGAAAAAGCTGGCACCGAAATGTCCAGTGGTGAAACGACGGCAATGAAATTTCCAGCGGCGAAACTGCTGGTGGTGAAACGCTGGCGGTGAAATGTCCCGCACTGAAACGGTGGCACCGAAACGTCTTGCTTCGTACATTATTATATTTAAATTCCAAAGCTTTTTATTTCCACATCACAGAAGAGGACAAGAGACAAAGCCAGAATTCACCGTTTTGCTTTCCGCAACAATTCTATTGAACAACAACAACGAAAATACCATATAAAATACCGGCATTTAAATTCAAAGCAAAATAAAGAAAAACAATCACAAAGGAAAACAGAAATCACCATTTCGCTTTGACAGAAAATAGCCAGCAAAAGCAAAATCAAAATTTCTATTTTAATTTATTTTCAGTCTGTCGTTGTGTTCGTTTGGGAGTGGTTGGTCATTGTTGTTCGGTTGCTCGTGTGAAAGTGTTTAATTTTTTGAAACTCGTCCAAATACCTACCATTATTTTGTTTACTACCGGTCTTTGCATTTTTTTGATTGTTATTCAAGAGAAATTCATAAAATAAAAAAATAATAAAGGTAAGTTAACTGCCACCGCCGCCACCATTAATGCAACAATAGTCTCAGTCTCAGCTTCATGAACATAAAATCTTTAGGATTTCACCGTTTCTATCGAAAGCGTAAGCGGTATTCTGGTCACCAACGATTGCATTGTTTTGCATAAACCTAACTGTAAAATATGCAGGAAAATTGACTTTCGCTGTGAACTTTTTTACGTTTACATTATTTATTATCGATGCAAATTGACTTTGGGTTTGGTTTTTCTTGAATTTATATCAAAGTCTGTCTTTCGTTTCGTGGATACGCTTTTTTTATGATTTGGCCTTTGGACTCTGAAATCGAATTCGTTAGTTTTTTTTTTTCACCGGTTTGTAGGTATTTTGGTAATCTATAGGTAGATAGGTAGGTACTTCATTTACACATGGATTTCTTTATTTCTGTATTAAAATAATTTTTTTATTTTGTTTTTATCTAACGGTGTCTAACCTTTGCCCTCTTATTCCTTTTTGGATTTGACTTTGGAATAATAAAAAACATTCCATTTTCGTATTTACGGTTTCTTCGTTGTCAACCTGTCTTCTTCGTCGTCGTCGTCATCAATATAGTAGAAAGAAGAACTTGTTTTGGAATTTAGGATTTAGTTCATAATAATGGAATACAAAATACAATGAAGGGAGAAGTCACGTAGGTTTACAAGTATTGGTTGGTTGGCAGCAATGCAATAATTATATATTTTATATCTAATCGGCATAATTCTCGCCTAACTGTTAAGCTTTTAATTGAATATCGTGTG
The DNA here is from genome assembly GCA_916050605.2 of Platycheirus albimanus. Taxonomy (NCBI): domain Eukaryota; kingdom Metazoa; phylum Arthropoda; class Insecta; order Diptera; family Syrphidae; genus Platycheirus; species Platycheirus albimanus. The sequence goes on along the minus strand of OU696698.1, from coordinate 112,973,413 downwards.
CAATGGAAAATTTTCCAGTAGATATATGGAATATCGTAATTAAAAGCTTTGTAATCAACAAAGTTAACTGTCACTTGTGGGATAAAATATAAAAAAAAGTATGATTGCAGATACATACACACAAATATTTAGTATGCATGTAGGTATGCATAATAAAAATTATTTCATAAAGACGTTGATTAGATAAATATTTGAATAAGATAACAGCTAACCTTAATAAAACAAAATCAAGATACAGTGATTAGATTCGTTTAGTACCTATTGGACTTTGCAACTTTTCAAGATAGGTAGTAGGCAGGTAGCTCTAAAAGTTAATTGCTTTTTTTGACTAGCGATGTCTATGGAGGTGCCTTTAATATGTACACAAATAGAAAGTTTCTAAAAGATTTTATTTTATTGTTTTCCAAATAAAAATGAAGAGCATTTTTAAACTGAAGACATAGACACGTATTATTTTTTAATTTGAATATTTTTTTATGTTGGGTGACTAGGGTGTATACGTGATATTTTATTTTGTATGTTAATTTTTTGATGAAAACACTTGAAAAGGTTTATCAGCAGGATGCTGGTTGCAGGGAGCAGAATTCAGGGATAGATAATGTATTATTTCAATATATAGGGTATTTTTTTGGCAACCTGTGTCGGCCATGTTGTTTCAGTTACTTTATGCCAAATCATCACGGCAAGTACCAATATTAAACAGAACGTACAAATTGTAAAACTAGATTATCACAATGAGTGCTCATTTCAACCTCTACCCGGCCTTATTAAAAGTCTTTATATTAAAACGCGTATTTTGCTGCAGTTTTCCAATATTATTCTCAGGTCTTTCTTATTCCTATGGTCACATCGACTGAACATTTTTGTAAACGATGCTGGCTATTCAAATCATGTTTAAAATGTTTTTAATTTTCAATCATAAATTACATTAAAACTACATATTTAATAAAATATTAATACATACCTACCTACCTACATAAAAGTCTATCTTTGCAAACAAAATTAAAGCAAAGATATTGCACTCCGACCAATATTTTATAAATTTAAAGTCTTATCTGCCAAGTTGCTTTATTCTAATTTTGGTATCAATGTCTGGCAGAATTTTTGGAATTATTCTTAGAGAGATAATGGGGTTTCTGTTATCACTGTTTTGTTAGATTTGTGTGCGAAAAAACCATGATAACAGTTCGTACCTTTTACACAGTCACTCAAATATCTGTTTTCAAAAATCCAACCTCGAGGATTCCGTTTAAAACCCATTCAAATTATTTGAATGGCTTAATAGTTTGCTTTTCAAATAAACCAATTTCATACCTACAGTTTGCAGGAGTCTCTTACAATTGAATTTGTATTTAACTGCATTTTTTTAACGCAATTTCGTTGCACATACATACATATTCATGGTTAAACCGTAAAATTGGCTTTAAAGTTTCCAAAAAAAATCAATCAAAGTCACGGTTTATTCAAGCTAGGTACCTAGGGTAGGAACAATCCATCACATTTTTTATTCTAAATAATTAAAAGATCCCTCCTACCAATGTAATTAATACATAGTTCCATGGCTGTTGTTACATTTGCGAAAAACGTTTGTATTACAAATTTTGAAATAAGATTGTAGCAAAGTTGAGAATAAACAAAGCCATTTTTAATTAGGTAGGTATCTGTCATACATTTTTGTATAATAATTAACGAAAACCAACACTTTTCTTCTGCAACAGACTGTAGTTTTGCTTAAAAAGCTTTCACAACACAAAAGTTCCTTCCACAAATCCATTTTATCGTAAAACAAAATAAGATAGAACATAGCCTGCTATTGAATGTGATAAGAAAGAAGGGGAAAACTAGTTCATCCAATTTAGTGCCTTGCATAACATAAACTGATAAAGAACAGTTGAATGACAGATGATTGTATGTTTGTATTTTTCATAGGGCTTTCGTTTTGATAACAAAAATTCCGAGGCAATTCCATAGTTCAGTTTAGTTTTAGAAGCATTTAAACGTTCGCACTGGAACGTGCATTTATTATTTTTATATTTAATTAAAGCAAACAAAAATACCGATTCCTAATGTCGAAGTTTTTGTCCACATTTCAGATGGCGTCCAAAATCAAAAGTGGTCCCGTAGTCGATATGCTTGGCGATGAGATGACTCGCATCATCTGGAGTTCCATCAAGGAAAAGCTAATTTTGCCTTTCCTGAACATTGATTTGCATACATACGACTTGGGAATGGAAAATCGTGACCTAACCAACGACCAAGTGACAATCGATTGTGCTGAAGCAGTGAAGAAGTACAATGTTGGCATTAAGTGCGCCACAATTACACCCGACGAGAAGCGTGTTGAGGAATTCAAGCTGAAGAAGATGTGGAAATCTCCCAACGGCACCATCCGGAACATTCTCGGAGGCACTGTTTTTCGTGAGGCAATTATATGCAAGAACATTCCACGTTTGGTAACTGGCTGGGAAAAGCCAATCATTATTGGCCGTCATGCTCATGCTGACCAGTACAAGGCCACAGACTTTGTTGTTCCTGAAGCCGGAACCTTGACTATGGTTTTCACCCCTGCCAACGGAGGAAGCGGTGGAATCAAGGAGGTCGTCCACGAATACAAATCGCCTGGAGTTGCTCTTGCCATGTACAATACAGATGAATCAATCGTTGACTTTGCCCATTCGTCTATGAAATTCGCTTTGGACAGGAAAATGCCACTCTACTTGAGCACCAAGAACACCATTCTCAAGAAATACGATGGACGATTCAAGGACATCTTCGAAGAAATCTACCAAAAGGACTACAAGAAGAAATACGAGGAAGCTGGAATTTGGTACGAACACCGCCTCATTGACGACATGGTTGCATATTGCATGAAGTCTGAAGGAGGATTCGTGTGGGCTTGCAAGAACTACGATGGTGATGTACAATCTGATTCTGTTGCTCAAGGTTATGGTTCTCTTGGTCTTATGACATCAGTGCTACTCTGCCCAGACGGCAAGACTGTCGAATCAGAGGCCGCACACGGAACTGTCACTCGCCATTACAGAATGTACCAACAAGGCAAGGAAACCTCAACCAACCCCATTGCTTCGATCTTTGCCTGGACTCGAGGTCTCCTCCATCGTGCAAAGCTGGACAACAACGCTGACTTAACCAAATTTGCTGAAACCCTAGAAAAAGTATGCGTCGACACCATTGAATCTGGATTCATGACCAAAGATTTGGCCATTTGCATCAAGGGAATGAACAACGTTCAACGCAAGGACTACATGGAAACATTCGAGTTCATGGACAAGTTGGCTGATAATTTGAAGGCTGCCCTTAAGCAATGACTCGTATCGAGAGAGAACGCTAAATCTCATTTGTAAGGCAGCGCTGGCGCGAAGATGTTTACTGTGAAGTTTGTATTTTTTTTTTTTAAACACAACCTATTGCAAGGTAACTCTTCATTTTTATACCCATCATATAATATTTTTTGTGAAAGAAGAAAAAAATAAAATGTAATTTTATATGGAAATCCCAATTGGAGGTTGTTTGTTTAATTTAATTTGAAAACTGTGAATGTGAGAAAGAGAATTTAATCTTTATGCGTTTCCATAGATTGAAAAGCTATGTGCAAACTCTATATATGCACCTACAAAGTTCTCAACATCATGTAATGTGGCGGCGGCAATGAATGACGGATGCGTAGAATGAAAAACAGATAACACAAAGAATAAATAACGTAGTTGCTTATTGAATCGTTATTGATTGCTATAAAGGTCATTCGATATTGAATTGTTGAACATAGAATGTGATTAGGCATTGGAAAAAGTGAGCTTTCCAATGGCATTCGTTAACAACTGGACATTGGTATATTTAAAAAAAATGAATGGTATATGAGTGGTTCGAATAAAGGACAGTCACTGTCACTTTCGGTTGCCACAAACTTGCCTTGCCAATTTGCTTTTAGCGTTTTTGATAGTTATTTAAATAGATGTTATGTTTTTGTTCTGAAAGGTGGAGAAAGATTTGATGTTAAAATCAATGCCAGGAACTCACACTTATCTAGTTTCAAACTGTTATAACCGTTAATTGGAATTTTGACTTTCGATAAGTTACTTCATATGAGGCAAATTATGCATTTGTGCCATAAATATAAGGACGAATCTTTCTTCCAAAAATAGTTTTTTAATAATAGCATTTATTATTAATTTCCATACCTTACCTATATACAAATTGTTTTTTAACGCGTCATATAAAAGACTTAAGCAACTTTAATACAAATTCGATACTCATTACAAAGAAAAGAAACAGAGGACCCCATTTAAATCGTAGCTTTGTTCGTTGAACGTTACCCATAGTCGACACAGGGTTGTCAATAAATCTGGGTTTTTACAGTTCTCAAAAAAAAAAAAAAAAAAAACATTAAGGCTACTGCTTATGTGCACCTCAAAACATCAACAGTTTCAAAATTGATTTATTTGTTTGATTTTGATTTACTTTTATCAAAATTAATGTTTCTTATAGTTTCTATCGGAAAAATCCGAAACACAAGAAATACTACACAAGAAATTCTTGATAACTTCAACTCACCACAGCAAAATACCAAGATCGTAGATCGACTTCAGGGTGACTTCATTGTATTTATAATACAATCTACTTATAGTACTCTGTAGGGAGCATTTGACTTTGAGGCCATCTAGTGTCTTAAACCTTCGTTTCTAAGGACTTTATCCAATACAACCTGAAAACAGCAGCGGCACCTAGTAGCCATTAATGGCAACAGTAATTACTAAGGAATTTCAATTTTGTTTGTGTGTTTGAAAGTATGTGTAAATCAGCTCGAGATTCGCATAAAGATCAAAAGATCGCTTTTTGGCTTCATGAAAAACGAAAAGTGCTCGAGATCAAATCGAGAGTGGTTTTATGGTTGCATGAAATTCATTAGCTTTGTTTGTTGAACTTTACCCAGGGTCGCCCTGGGTTTTCTTGACAACTCCAAGAGTTGTCAAAAAAACCTGGGTTTTTCGGTTCTCAAAAAACGCATGACGGCTGCTGATTGTATATATTTCACAACGCACAAAATCAAAAAGTTTCCATTTTGCTTTATTTGTTCGATTTGTATTTACTTTCATCAAAATAAATGCATTCACTTGCATTTCATTTATAGTTTTATCGAAAAAAAGACATGAAAAATCAAAAACAGAAGGAAAATACACAAGAAATGCTTGACAGCAAAAGTCACTTCAACAGCTGATTCGTTACCTCAACTCGCCCCAGCTAAATAGCAAGATCGACTTCAGGGTGCCTTAAAGGCGACCCCAGGTTTCAAAAAACAGAGCATTTTGTATTGAGGGCGAGTTGAGGTAATTCAAAAAACGAGCTGTGGCGACCCCAGGGTGACTTCAGGGCTCAACAAACAAAGCTATTATAAATTATCTGAAATATATATTGCATAAATCATCTTTGTTTACATAAACAAAAGGATTCAAATTAGAAAAATCAACTCGCTTTTTTTTACACAAAAATATTCACAATAGGATTCCCAACAGAATCACACACGTCTAAATATCTATATTGTATAGAAACCGTACGAAATGCACCGAAAACTCATTAAAATGTGTCCAATCCATATGTAATTGTGTGTCTTCTTTTTGATAAAAATCATGTCTAAATTAAACCACCCAACATATCCTTGATCAATTTCGACGTAGTGTCTTTTCGTACGCAGTATTTTCACCAGTTTCGCTAATGTCACACAACTCTGTGTAGCCTGCTAAAACGGATTTGAGCTACTCGTGGAACTTCAACTGGCGATGGTGATTCAAATATATGTCACCAGTGTCGTAGTCTGTCTTATAGCCTATTCACACCAAACCATAAACGAGCATTTACTCGTTTTCCGCAAAACGACTACCCAAAACGACTCGTTTTCCCATACATTTTCCATACCCAACTCGTTTTGCAAAACGACTCGTTTTCCGCAAAACGACTTGAAAACGAGTTGCAATTTGAAGATGAACTACACGAACGGATCTTTTTGTGATGTTATTGTGAATAGGCACTCAAAAAAGAGAACAGCTGATGGCTTGCTGTCAAAATAAATTCATTTCTGCAATTTGTTTGATACATTACATTCTTGTTCTCGCGCGCCAGCGGTAAGTAATATTCTTTCTTACAAATATTTTGTATACCTACCACTGTTTTTTTTTATTATAATTAGGTAGGTACATAGAAGACGAGGAGTTAAACAGGACTTAATTTATCTAAACCAGAAATCTATATGATATTTACCAGGAGGAGCTCATCAAGTTGCACGTGCGTATCGTTTATTTATCAGAACAAAGTTCTCAAAGTCATTCGAAGAATTTGGTGTAGAATTGCGTTTAACTGTTTGGGAAACTGAGCAAGGACAAGGAGAACAACAAGACAACTACTACAGCTGCATCTGGCGAAGAGTATTGCTAATTAGCAGATTATGTGAACCGCATGAATATGCCACCCAGCACCTCAAAGAAAATAAAAACATACGGCTGGTATCTGTGACCAAGGAAGGGTTGGATTCGCCTAGACAGGTGACAAAAAGAAGATCGAAGAAAACAGGTCAAAGTTCAAAAATGATTTTATATAAATAAAAATAAATAGGCATAGCTTCATTTATGTCTTTTTCTTGTCGGTGTCTTGATTGATATCTTCATCCTCGCAACATCTTTATAACTGGGCTCTTTAATCCCAATTTCTTTCTTCTTCACTTGACTTCCTAGTAGGGCTCTATCTCGACTATCAACTTCATAGGATAGCCAATGAATTGAGGGGATGCTTGTTAACAATTTCCTTCTTCTTGCACTCCTCCAAATATTAGGCCTGGTTCTTCTTGATGTACAATACTGTCTTTGTACCATGTACCAAGGGCTCAGAATTGTCCTGATGAAGGAGCCACCAGCAGCAGATTCCCGCACGTATTGGTCATCATCCTTGTACTTAGGTGACAGTCACTTTTTGGCGACCAAGTAGTCAGAACAGAAAATAACACCAAACTGTACAATCAAACATCAGCACCGGCAATGCTTCCATAAGTTAATTTATGCTGCTTTATCAGTTTTAATTGGTCGCAAATCAAAAATTAAATTGCTTTGTGTTCGTTTCAGTAACTTCTTAAATAATAGGAATTACTTTCACTTGAAATTGAAAATTAAAATGTCAAACAAAAACGAGTAAATGTTCAGTGTGAACGGTCTACTCGTTTTGGTAAACGAATAGCCAAAACGAGTGCGGTGTGAATAGGCTATTAACCTACCAATATTTTCATTTGCTGAATTCGTAGTATGAAATATACCTGTCTTTTTATAATAAAGTGAATTTTCGGACGCGAAATTCACTTGAAGCGAAAAAAAGGCAAAATAAATTTGGTTAAAGGAGCAACATGAAAGCTGACACCACACACCAAACTCTTTCCATTGAAAAGAAAATTCCATTAATGAATGCAAAACCGCAAACGTGTCAATGAATCCCTGGAAGTGTGCATTACCGTTTGCCATGATCCGACTACTCCAAAATAGTAACGTCTTGGTGTGTAGCGTATATATCTAGTTAGGGATATGTTTAAGTGTGTAGAATCCCCAAAATGTGGGCGACAAACCCATTATAGGAACGACGTCGTCTACTCTTGCAACATTTTCCAATAAATAGTCTCCCCATTCTGAGTTTTCCATATTGTCAGTTACAAAACAATTATTGTTTTGTTGATGTTCTATGGCTTCGACAAGGGAAAACAGCAGAACAGGTAGCCAGGTAAATAATAAGGTTTAACGTACCTCTTACGTTATAATTTGGGGTTGGTTTCGGTGGAGACACTGCAGCATTAATAGACAGGACAGAACTCACTTCAGTTGAAATTCATACAGAGACGCGAACGGTTGGACTTATGATTCCATTCGCATAATATTTTTCAGCTTTTTAGATCCGATTTTAATATGACAAAGTTTTTTAATAACTACTCACTACAGATTATAGTGGTTATCGGTTTTATATTCATCTTGGTCCTTCAGGACGCTAGTTCAGCTTACTCGGGAAACAGTCATCGGGATTTAGATATCTGCAGTCATTGGAATGGCCGGAGACATTTCCTCGAACTTGGAGAAAGGGGCGATCTACACGCCCGTAACGTTACTTCCTCAGCATATCGGGTGTGAAAGCTTCATAAATATATAGTGGCATATTTTTTGTGAAGTTAATAACGGTTATTCAATTTTATAGAGTACCCTTTATACACCTCTTAACATAAGGAATCGCACAAACGACATCTGGTATCAGTGTAATTTGGAACTGGTGACGTGTGCTGAGTGTGTGATTCGGCTAACTTTCACTTATGTCAACTTTTCAAAAACATGCGAGAGGATTACAAATAATGGCGTAGGTGTCAAATCGCCCACAATGTGTCCTTGTGAGCATATTCAATTTTCTGAACCACCCTATGACACAACTATTTCGGGACAAGAATTTTGTGGCGATGGCAAGGTGTTTCGCAGCAAAACAAGGACACTTCTCTTGAAGTTCTTCTATCGTGCTACCAATATTCACATTTTCACATTGCAGTATTTTTCAGAAAGTAAGTTTAATAATAAGATTTTAAGCTGTTGTATCATCAGAGAAGCATTTTATGGAATCACATTTCTTTTTTAAACCTGTAATCGATGCAAAAAAAAATAACACCTTAAATATTCTGTATTTAAATGGGGCCATGCGATTCCCTCTGTTACAATAGTGAAACAACAAAATCTTTCTGAAATTTGGTCCGGCAAAAACATCAACATCTCGTGTTAAAAGAAAAAAGTAAGAAATTAATTAACGAAGAAAAGAAACAGACCAATGAGCTCATTTTTCAAAATAATGACCTTTCAGTGTTTATATTTTATTAACGAAATCCCCATCTGTTGTTTTATCAGTTAAACTCAAAAATATAAATGAGTTATTTTTTTTTTAATAATATTAAAACACGAAATTTGGTTAAACTAATGTAAAACAAGTCAACATTCTTTTTTAAAAAAGTGCTTTTTATGAATAAATAAAAGCAGAACCACACTATAGGCGGGATTCCTTTTCAGCACTAGCTGAGAAAACTCTGCCAACTGCCAGTAACTGTTGCAGAGAGTAGGTACCTAATGCGATTTAACTCATATCATTAAATCATTCACAGAATACGTGCATTTCCGCATAGTGCGGCCTTAATGAATGAAAATCATCGTTTTTCTTTGCACAAAAAATGTTTCGGTTCAAATTTCAAAAAAGCCGTTGCAAATACAATACAAAAAAAAATCCAATTATGCAAGTAAATGACACTATACCACCATTTATAGCGTTTTCGTTAGGAAATTTGGAATCGCTCTACAATCTGGGATACTAACCGTCCTTCATTGATTCTGAAGCTTGCGTTTACTACCATTTGTGACACTCTGATGGTGAACAATAACAGATCGGTTAATAAATGTATTTAAAAAACAAGTCATTATATCAAGTATCAATTTTTCATTCATAAAACTAGTTAATTATCAAATATTCACGAACGAAATTCCAAAATCTTCCAATTTCGTTAGTAAAAAAGTCATTTTTAATCGATTGTGACACATAAAAATATGAATGTTTCTTATTCTGACCTCCAGATTCGGAATCAGTTGTTTCACTTTTCAGAACAAGAACTGTCATCTAGTCCGAAACGAACACCTTCAGAATCGATCGGAATGCTCTGAACGACCAAACAAAAACGCTATAAGAGCTTTAACTCTTAATAGGGTTTTCACACTGTACCAGAAACTCAAAAAGTTTACGAAACCTAGTTGGAGCATTCACACTGAACAAAAACTAGGTTTTGTTTGACGTTTCATGAATATGAGAGTGTTGGAGGTACTTTTTCCAAAAAATCCCTTGATATTAGTGAAAATCCCACTCAAATAAGAAATACACCTCTCTTTTTCTCTCTTTTGTCGGTAAAAATCCCATACTCTGAGAACATTACACTGTTTTATCGACGAGTTGATGGTGCCAAAAGATCAGTTTGTTTTCACATACTTGCGATTGCAAGTAGGTTTTGAGGAGTTTTTATCAAAAACTACTAGTTTATGAAAGAGAAAAATGTATGGGAAACCTTGTGGTTTTGGTGTAGGTTTTGGGGTTTTAGACAAAAACCGATTTTTTGATCCAGTGTGAAAAGCCTATTAAACTTTATTAAATATCTGTATGAGAAGGTTACAATTTGGTGTAAATAATGTAAACAATGTAAGACTTTTGCTAATAATTAAGGGTGGTAACAAATACGTTTATATTTAGGTTATTTTCCGAGCTATAGAACTTGGTATATAATTGAAGACGTCAGCATAGTTGTTGTCCATAAATTAAACCTATCCTATTGCGACACAAAATCGATTGCTTTGTAGGTAATCTTATTTAAAAGGTTCAAGACCAAACATAACAAATGCTCTTTTCTGTAATTGGAAAATGTAAACAAATTAAATTTTATTTTGTTCTTTTTCCTTTATCTTGTTTATTTTTAAGGAAATGTTAAAATAATAAGTGGTTCACCAACTAAATCCATTGTTAGCAACTATTCGCAATTCATGCCACAGATTATATCAACGCCATATTTTCCAATGTCATATCCCCGTGACTATGGAATCGAGCATATTCTGACGTGTGAATCAGACAATTGCCACGTTCGCTTGGAGTTCACAGACTTCCAACTGGGATTATCGTCGACTTTGGAGGTCTCTATATTATATTAATGTTTAGAACCCTTGAACTGCCACTTGAAATTTTAAAGGTTTTCGACTCAAACGGGCAAATGCTAGACTCTTATGCTGGTGAGCATTTCCGGCCTCCGATAATCATAAGCAGCGGGAAATCGTTGTTGCTGCAATTTCGGGGTAACGGAGTAACTGGATCTGGCTTTAGAGCTGAGGTCAGTTTTATCTCTGCCAAACAGCTCAAGGAGCAGCAGTTGGTACCCTATACAGGTGAAGTTTCAATTAAGACAGAAAAAGGGGGACACATTCCACTTACATATGTACTTTTTAGATTGCGGTGGAATGGTCTCCGGGCCGGGAGGTGCAATAACTATGATGAATATGATCGATAACTCCACCGATGTACGACTATATGACTGCATTTGGATTATTAAACCAGGAAATAACTATATGATGATGAAGACGCACATTTCGCTAAGAGTGGAATCATTTTATGGCATGGCGTCACGCTCAGAGCTGACCATAAGACAGGGAACAACATCAGATGCTTCAGCTATTGAAAGTGTTGTATGGCCAAACAATGGCATGAGTAAAGAAAGCCATATTGTGCCCATTTTGACTGGTTATTATATCCGCTTGAGGGGTGTCTTTGGGATGTCTTCTAAGTTGGCAATTGTATACAGTGTCTTTAACTATTTGAGTGAGTAAAAGGCATTCATTTCCAAAGTTATAAGTAGCTTTCTCAATGTATTATATTTTTAGATTGCTATATCGGATCAGAGTTCTTGTGCAACAACAATCATTGCATATCCATTCGATTACACTGTGATGGATTTGACCATTGTGGAGATGGAAGCGATGAGCCCGAGTCATGTGAAGAAGACTGGGCCCATCTTCAAAATGATCGCCGATGGTATTCCCACAAACCAAATTATTACTTCCCGAAAATGGAACAATATCCAGACCTGAAGACAGCCACAGGAATTTTCGTTATGAGTACATTAGGAATTTTTGCAGTTCTCTCTGGATGGATGGTGATCCTTTATAGAATGGGTGTTCGAGCGAGACATCAGCGTGAATTGCAGAACCATTTACAAACTATTAGTGAGCTGTTAGGTAAAACTTTTTAGTATGGTTTCTCAAGGAGCTAACAATTTGTGTTTTATAAAAAAAAATAGACCGACAAGAAGAATTAACAACAGATGAACCCCCAGATTATGAGGCACCGCCAGACTATGAAGAGGTTATTAAAATCGGAATGGAGCAGGAGATGCATCATGAATCACGTCAAAGACAAAGAAGGCACCATCGACACCATCATGATCAATCTAGGTACATTATGTTTTTTTTTTTACTGATGCTGTTCTGCAATAAAGAACTTTTTGGTCTTCAGATCTCGCAGCCGAAGCAGGATCAACAATAACCTTTCCCAACCAACTGTACACAACTACGATCCATCGACCTCATCGGCGACATCATCCAATCAAGCAAACGGCCCAAATCCAATGGAGAACCCCTTGCAAGAGTTGGCAAACCGCGTATTAACAGCAACTGCAGCTTGTGGTAAAAAGAATGCATAACCTTATTCAAAATTACATTTTAATTAATTTTAAATAAGATTACCATTTGCAGACCTTGCAGAACCGGGTGCAGAGAGGCAATGCAGGTGTGCGGCGAACCAACCCATGGGGAATGCAACGAGCGCAACATCGATTTCCATTGGGGGTGAACTACCCACTGCCAGTTCGGAATTCCAGGTTTCCCATCAGCAACACCAACCACAGCCAAGCTCTTCGGGCACGCCAACTCAGTTTGAGGAATGTTCTAATGAATTTAGAGACGAATCCCTTAACATTTCCTTTACCTTAGCCATACCACAAACTCTAACTGGTAGTGAAACAAGTGAGTGCCCTTTATTAGAGACTACTTCTCTAAATTTAAGTACATAAAAGCTTGATTTTGATCAAATATATGGGTTTTTTCTCTTGTCATTTTTTGCGTTGGGCGCCACTTAACTTTTTTTTTTGTATGTTTTCAGTTTGTATGTATTGAAATTTCATATGGTAGTTTCCTTCTTCGGTGTTTGACATTATATTAAGTGCAATATATAATCTATAAAGTAGGCTGTTGGCTTTCAAGTTATATTCTATATAAAGATAATCCTCAAAAATAATTGTTTAACGATATGTTGAATTTAATTTTCCATTACAGAATCACAACGTCCCAAGAGTAACATTTGTACAGAAAATACTTATTTGAAACGTTCGTGGGTGGTTTTCAACAACGGGAATCAAAATTTTAGAGTTCAACGACTTAGACATACCTTTTCATCGCCAGAAACATTTTTAAACGATTTCTTACCAGCTGAGCCGTTGAACTACGGGACTAATTTACCAATAGATAGGTTTGCTTTTTAATAACTCTTTTGTTTATAAAGCATCTATAGTTTGTATCTTCTTTGAAGAAACTCATACAACAGCAATGCCAGTATTTTTGGATCTGAACTATCCAGAGACCCTTCACCAACAGCAGACCATCGAATTCCATCAATAACATCAAATCAAATAGCCCAGAGTAACCATAATTTACATGCAACATCAGTTTCAGAACGACAGACCTCTGTAAAAGAGGGCAAACCAACTTGTAGTTATTACAAACATCGCTCGACACACAGCAGCGGTAGTATTTGCTACGACTTCGAATTAGAACCCATTGAGCAGTCGAATGAAAGAAGTCATTCGGATACGGAAAATTCGGCTTCCTGTTTTGGAAATGTTAGCAATCCGTTTAGAGTAAGCAATAAAAAGCGAAATGCTCACTATCGACGTCACGTTCGGAGTAAATCTTTTACGAACGCTGGCAGTCGAAAGAGGACAACACGATTAAGGAGAACTTCTTCGGCGGATTTGCTATTGCAGCGTTTAACGCCGAAAAAAGAACGTTCAAGAATTTACATAATATAAATTTTTAATGTAAGGTCTATTATTTGTTCGTCCAGTATTTCAAAAGTGGGTTAATTTTTAATATAAGTACGCAAAGCCATTCGTATCTAGGTAAATTATATCTTTAAGAAGGAAATTATTTTGTGTTTGAATATTTTATAAAGAAGTGGTTTGTTTTAATAAATAAAAAAGATATTTCGTTGCATTAAAAATAATCGTATTTACTTTATCTTCCTACTTTAAGTTTTCTTTGATCTATATAGGTTCCTTTTAGCAATCAATTGTAGGTATATGGAACATGTTTCTGTTTTTTCGTTCCGAGGTTTATACGCATTGAAAAACACATAAAACTTTTTAAGGAAAGACCACACTATGCGGAACACGGACCAATATACAGTACAGACCGCCAACTCGTACTCCTCTTGCCTGAAACACCCTCGAAATATTTTTTCCTGTCTGTGCATTTTGTGATGGCAACTATACCTGCGTATGCCATTTATTTTTTAGGTGTGTTTGCTAAATGGGTTTTAAAAGCAAGGGAGAGCGTCACACTCTCAAAATAAATGGCATAGCAACTGATTTTTAACTTGTAGGCAAAAAGAGAAATCATAGTGAGTTGGCGGTCTGTATCTTATTGGTCCGTGATGCGGAACTGCACTCCACTAGTCGGGTAGACTACGCACTATGCCGTTTACTATTGTAGCTGCAGCTGTAGTACGTAGCACTGTCAAATTTTTACTGCCTGAGCACAATGGTGTAGCTACAGCAGTAGTTCGTAGCACTGTCAAAGTTAAATTTTCGTAATTTGTATTGCACGGGTACAATGTGAAGTTGCAGATGCAGCACAGAAAGTAGCTGAAGTACAAGTCGACTTGACTCCAACTTCACGAACGTGCTGTGCTGCAAAATAATAACAAACAGACATGATTTTTGTTTAAGTTCAGTCCTACACATTGTATTCGTGCATGCTGCTAAGTGAGCTAGATACTTTTTTGACAGTAAATTTGACAGTGCTACGTACTACTGCTGCAGCTACACCATTGTGCTCAGGCAGTAATATATGGAGTTCGTTTTCTACGACTAAAATGTGAAAAAAAAACAAAATTAAGTCGATTCAACTCCAACTTCACAAACGTGCTGCGCTGCATTTCTGATGTTTCAATAGAATAAAAACAACAAACAAAATGGCGAACATGATTTTTGTTCGAGTTCAGTGTTACATTAGGCGTTTTTCTTTTTTCATTCAGAAACGAGCTCTGAACAGAGTTCGAGTATATCGAGCTCGCTCTGAACGTCCTCTGAACAAATTGTGTTCAGAGCGCTCTAAATTATTAATGAAACGAATTAAATATTCCACTAATTTCCTCTTCTCATGCCACTTGAAAAACCTGAAAACAATTTTTTTTTAACATTTAAAATACGTTCGGCGGCCATTTTAATTGTTTTTAATTTCAGCCGCCACTAAAAAGTTCTTTTTATCAATTGAATTGGTTTGGAAGCGTCTAACTTGTGACGTTTATATTTTTGTTCAGCTTTTGCTCAGTCTGCCCCATCTATTTATTTGGAGCTCGTAGAGCGCACTCTGAACGCACTCTGAAGGAAAAAAGAAATACGAATTATTAGCTCTGAACACTCTGAAGCAAAAAAGAAACACTAATTTTTTTTTTGACAACTCATGCTCTGCTGTGAACTAAAAAAGAAAAACGCCTATTGTATTCGTGCATACTGCTCCAGTGAGATACTTTTCGCCATTTTGTACTACAGCTACTTTCTTAGCTTCTGCGATTTTCTCATTCCGCTCTGGCAGTTACTTTCGTTGAAATGCAGTTCCACTGCTGCGTGGTGCTATTAAGGTGACTTTACATGGAGCTGCGAGCCCTGATCTGCAAAAAAGAGGATGCAAAATCAATAAATCATAGTTGTGTGCACTATGATTGTTGTTGTTGCGTTTTCGTCTGCATTTGCAGCTCCGTGTAAAGCCTCCTTTAAACTCATACAAAGAATACGTGCAGTTCAATTAAGGTGCCTTTAAATGTAGCTGCAAGCCCTGAGTTGCAAAAAAAGAGGATGCAAAATCAATAAATCATACTTGTGTGATAGAGAGGGAAGGCAAAAATGCAGACGGTCTTCATGGATGCAGATTATAGGAAAATTATAGATGCAGCTCGAAAATTATAGTGAAGATGAACATGTTCGTTTTCATCGTCTGCACTATGATTGTTGTTGTTGCGTTTTCGTCTGCATTTGCAACTCCATGTAAAGCCACCTTTAAGGTGCCTTTACATGGAGCTACGAGCCCTGATTTGCAAAAAAAGAGGATGCAAAATCAATAAATCATACTTGTGTGATAGAGGGAAGGCAAAAATGCATACGGTCTTCATGGATGCAGATTATAGGAAAATTATAGTGAAGATGAACATGTTCGTTTTCATCGTCTGCACTATGATTGTTGTTGTTGCGTTTTCGTTTGCATTTGCAACTCCATGTAAAGCCACCTTTAAGGTGCCTTTACATGGAGTTGCAAGCCCTGAGTTGCAAAAAAAGAGGATGCAAAATCAATAAATCATACTTGTGTGATAGAGAGGGAAGGCAAAAATGCAGACGGTCTTCATGGATGCAGATTATAGGAATATTATAGATGCAGCTTGAAAATTATAGTGAAGATGAACATGTTCGTTTTCATCGTCTGCACTATGATTGTTGTTGTTGCGTTTTCGTCTGCATTTGCAACTCCATGTAAAGCCACCTTTAAGGTGCAATTTCGGCTAGTGGAAAAAAACATTTTATAGCTTCTGTTTCCACCTTTCATAACTCAATTTGTATTAAGTAACATAACCTTACGTTACGTTCCAAATTGCACGTTGTGGATCGTATTCGCATCTACATATATATATAAGTAATACAATCCAAGCTGTCAACGAGAAAAATCCATAATTTTTTTTGTTACACAAATGTCAGCCGTGCGGAAATTTTCGGGGTAGAAATTTGGAATCGCGTGTGAGGTTATAAACATTTTCTCTGCTTAAAATTCCACCACTTTCAATAAAAAATCAATAAATAAAATGTGGCCAAGATTTGGAATTAAAATTGGAAACAGCACCCTGTGCATAGCCACTGTAAAAACCGACTCAAATCCTGAGGTAATTGCCAACAAACAGGGCGACCGCGTCTCACAAGCTTGCATCCTTGCCGAAGGCAACGAGATCGAGTGCGGTTTGACTGCCAAGCAGAAAATGTCTTCGAAGCCCGCATCTTGTGTATCCAATAGCTTGCAATTCTTTCTCTCTCAGTCGACCTTGACCCCGGAAAAAATTAAAGACGCATGTAAGTACATCACTTGTTATTACAACGAAGACACCAAGGAATTTGAATTAAAGTCAAAGGGAGACTCGGACAAGGAAATTGTCACAAAAATATCTCCGCATGCAGTTTGTGTTAAGTTCTACCAAGCTGAATTTGAGTTGGCGCGTCAATCCTACTTGCAGGAATTCCCCAAGCCATCGGTGGTGCTTTCAATACCAAACTACTATCCACTTGAATCCTGGCCAAGTCTTGCTGCTGCAGCCGAAGAAGCTGGCTTCCATGTGGCACAAGTTATCTCAGAAATGACAGCTGCAGCACTCGCATATGGCATAGGTGAAAATCAAGCCGATGACTCAGAGCGCAAAATTGTGCTCTGCATCAAAAGTGGTGGCATTTACAGCCACTTTACACTCTACGAAGTCAAGGGAGGATTATACACAATAATTGAGGAAGTAGGTCCATTTACGATTGGTGGCAATCAATACACAGAAGTTCTGGTAGAGTTTGTTTGCCAGGAGTTCTATAAGAAGTATCGTCTCGATCCAAAGGAGAGTCGAAGGTCCATAGCTAAGATCTATAATGCAGCAACCAATTCGAAGCACATCCTAACCTCCTTGCCAACGACACAAATCTATATTGACTCACTGATGGACGGCGTGGATTTTAGCATGCAGATGTCACGCGCCCGCTTTGAGAGTCTCATCCAGCCGGTGATTAATAAATTCATGGCCGTCCTTAATGAAGCCGTCGATAAACTTTTCGCTGACAACGAGAACACTGTTACAAAAATCGATGAGATTGTCTTGTTGGGTGCTACAATGAAGATCCCTAAGATTCAGTCGGCTATCACTAGTCGTTTTCCAGAAGCAAAAATTCATTCAAGCTATGCAGCCGATGAAGTTGTTGCTATTGGATGCGCCCGCCAGGCAACCTTTTTGCTCGATGCCGAGGGGCAGGATCTTGTTGACAAGGACGTGTGTTTATTTACACCTAGTGATCTGTACATTTGGCACGATGACTCGCAAGACAAGTCGAAAGTTTTCCTTAAAAAGGGATCGTTACTGCCAAATGTTGTTGTCGTGGAAGTTGAGAAGTCCAAGAAGGATGCGAATACAGATGAAAGTGAGAACACCGAGGTGTTTCATGTTAAATGCGACGATACAACACTTGATTTTACCTTGAAAGCAGTTGCCACACCAGAAGGCTTTTTCAAAATTGAAGCAAACGTAGATCTAAACGAGGACGGAGTGACGAGTGCTATAAAGCTTAAATGTTTGTAAATACGTTTCACTTTTTTTTTTAAGATTTAAATAAATGTATTTAAAATTAGTTGATCAAAAATTCAAATTGTTTTATTTGTTGGAAAAGGGTTTGTTGGTTTGGATTAAAAATTGAATAAGAATTATCCAGAGATTGATATAACAGGTTGCTAAAGTCGTTGTTTATCTAAAATAAGAATATTCATGAATCGCAAATGTTTCCCGTCACAGCAAGGAATGCAAATGCTCCTTCTTTAGGATGTGGGACATCTTTAAAGAATTTCATGGCTTTTGGGTGAGACGGATCAATAATCATGTGATTATTCATATCAACAATTTTGACCAAATCCGCCAACGGAACAAGTTTTTCAATTGGTGATTGTAGAAAGGGTCCTGGAAGTTCATCATTTATAACATACCCAGACAACAGCATAGCATATTCATTTCGGACTCCCTTCATATCAATGCATTCTGAGTCAATTGATAAAAGAAACTTGATCCAATGACGTCCTCTACAACGATCGGATGGGTCCGACAGTTTGTCAACGTTTTGTTCAGCTAAATTCATTAGAAATATAAACTGCTCATCCAAAACCTAAATTTAAAAATCCGTTCAAAGTACTGTGAACAAACACCAAGGACAAGGAACAATAATTTTCTCCACTAATACCTTTCCAATGTTATCCAAATTACTTGGACATCCATTCTCATGAAAATCACATGGTTTTTGTACTTTCTGCTGATTTTGAGAACATTGGGGGTTGCAGCATGGAGTCGATTTGTTTGGATTCTGATAAGAATTGACATCGTTAAGGACTCCATAAGAGGGATTTCTATCGAAAGGATGTTTTAACTGGCCCAAAGTCAAACAAAGACTTAACATAAGCAAAAAATGATTCCTCTTTTCACGAAGCCCATCTGCATTGTATATAGGATTGGTCAATTTACGGTACCAATTACTAGCTATGTGCTGCTGACATCGGCTGGGAAGAAGGCTAAACAATTCTTCGACTAGAGAACTAAAATCATCGATATGTATTGATTTGCATTTTAAAAAACAGCAACATTTTGTACCAATAATATTGAAATTCCAAGTCAAGGCAATCGAATTCCTTTGTGAGAGACATTTTTCAAATTAAAAAAAAAACACAATTTAATAATCAAACAAATTTTATTTAATAACTAAGTTTAGAATTCTAAAGTTGTATCACTCACTTCGATTGATCTTGACGTATAACTCTTCTCGAGCTTACGCAGAAATTCTTCAAATACCACCACCGGCTTGAACATGCCAGTCTTTTTGAAATCTTTGATGCGACTCTTATCTTGGGGGGCATCTTCTTCTTTGCTCTTCTCATCAAACACATTTATCTCCTCCATCAAGGACACTATGGTCGGCACTGTTGTGGGATCAAACTTTGCAGCCAGATTTGGATTGAATGGTACACATAGCTTGCCAGTGCTGGGATGAATGCAGAACGGGGCTTTCAGCAGATGGTTGAATCCCTTAGTGACATTTATATCTAGTCGTGGATACATCACTGCCAACTGTATCTCTTCAACGATGTTCCTCATTTTTCTGGCCCAAACATTCGATGTGGCTTGACTGCGCATCGAACTAGCAAAGCGAGTAAAAGTCGTCCAAATCGTCTTCGAGTTGGCACCTTCGTGCTTTTTCAAATGAGCTTCTACATCTTTGCGAGCATTCTCATCGGGAATCATGTGTAAGAGCTTCATAATACCCTTTGGGGTTCCGAACAGGTTTTGATCTTCAAGAACAACTTCTTCAAACATTGGTTCAATAACTTTCAATGCGCGTTTAATACTATGGTGCATTCTTTCACCGATCGCAGCTCGAATGGTACTGTTATTATCCCCACTTACTGTATGGGTTACTATTTGCATGTATTCAGCGACTGCCGAACGACCTTTAGTGTCCAAATGGCGTGCACTTTGGTCACATATCCAGCAATGAATACCACGACGACCAGAGAATACCCATAGGATGTGTTCGAAGCCAAAATCGTCTCTAAGTGTTTGATCTAATATTTTGCAGGCAATTGTCATGAACTTCCAGCATTTTAGACATACGGCAGCACCTTCGCAGCAAGTTCGAACATCATCATAATCAGTCATATCAATATCAAAGACTAATTCACGTTGTACGGGTACCATTGTTTTTGAAGACATACGTAGAACTGCCGGTCTAAAAATATTAAAACATATAAAAAGGTTTATTCATTGAAGAATGCGAAGAATAAAAACATTCAAATGTGATTCTTTTTACTGGACACTTCTATTAACGGTTACATTTTTGAATTTAACTCATACTCTTCCAACCGGAACTAACTTTTATATTCGCTACAGAAATGTGTTAATAATACCCACATTGGCTTGACATGATGGTGACTCTAATTCGTCTTTTTATCAATTTTTGGAAACTATGACTTGAAAGAAAACTATAGTGATCCAAAAGGACCAATTGAAACAAAAACAAGTCAAGACATTCAAATGCTGTTTTAAATTCATCAATGAAAATTGATGTTTTATTGCTTAATCTGCTTCCCTTTTTTTTTTTTAATTCGACTTTTTAGTCAGCAGGTCGTTGCACTGATAAGGATGGAAATCAATAATTGAAATAAATGGCACGGGTCAAGAATTAATTATAATAATTGAAATTCGTGTTCATAAATGAGGCAGTTTTTTGCCAAAACCAAGTCATGCTTCGTGGTTTGCATGGGTATTGTTTTCTAATATCAATTGCAACTAACTATTCATGAATGGCGCAAGTGATACATTTTAAATTGGTTTAAATACATCCGAATATTTTTAACGTTTTTTGTTTGTTTTGTTGTTGTTATGCTTTATGACTCATTTTCAGTTTAAGCCTTTAATAAGCACTGACCACGAAGCATAGCATAAGGAAAGTGTATACACATAGCATACCAAGTTTCTTCCCCAATCAAACTGTGGAAATTCCCATGCAATATTGCTGCATTTATTCCATTTAAAATTTCTTATAATAAAAATTATAATTATTCAGTTATAAGTTTTCGCTATATGTATCTCATATATTTCCAAGTCATACAAAAATCGACTCTTGAGAACAGTTTTATGGCATTGAACACTAACCAAGGTTGAATTTCATTTTGATTGCTTGTTTGGGCGCCATTAATGAAAACCTACTTTTGAAATTAGGATTACATTTTAAATAAATAAAATGCACGACTGGGTCGCACGTACTTGCTCTGAGGGTGCAATAGTACGATGAAAACAAAGTTTTCGAGCAATATGAAAAACTCATGTTTGGAAAAATTGGGAAAAACCAAAACAGTTTGGCTAAAACTGGAAAACCCGATATACAGAAGTTTACGTTAAGAAACCTTTAGTATATCAAATTTAGATGTCACCTTTTGGTTGCTATAAATGATATAAATGTCCGCTTATGGTCAAATTAATAAAATTGTTAAAACAAATTTCCGTTATTATCATTTGTAGCCAAAAACTCAAATGCAGTTTTCTTCAAAACATTATATATATATTACATACAAAGTATAATAAAAATCGGTAGAATCTTTTTTGAGTAAATTAAAAAAAAACATAATTTGGCCAAAACCTAGTAGCTTTTTGTATGGGAGCCACCATTTAAAAAAGAGTAACTGACAAAAATGCAATGCCATCTGATAGAGAGTTGTAAGGAACTATACCAAACAAAGGTTGTTTTAATTCCATACAACCGTTGACAACTTATGGCCATTTGAAATAAAATGCACGCCTGGGTCGCACGAACTTGCTCTAATGAGTGACAGTGGTTTATGGGCTTGAGATTTTGATAAAAATAAAATTTTCAAAATTCTTAAATAAATACTTAAACTAATTTGAGCTGAAAAAAAAGTACGCCATTTTATTTCTAGGATAAATTTGAATTTATGAGAATAAATTTAGAAAAATCTGTGGAGCAGTTTTTGAGAAAAAAAGTTTTTTTTGAAAAACTTTTTGAAAAAAAATTTCAAAAAAAATTCAAAAACGCCAGTTCATAGGTATTCAGCAAATACATTTATTTAAAATTTTTAGAAAAAAATTTAATAAGCAGTTTTCAAAATATTAATTTTTTAATTTAAAAAAAAAAATGCTTTTAAAAATACAAAAAAATATTTTTCAAAAATATTGGTATGCAATACAAATTGAGCTACCTACAGCTATATGTGTGTGAAATTTCGAAAGAATCGGTTTAGTCGTTTTCGAGATAGTCGAAAGCAAAAAAAACGGTCCTATGGAAAGTACCGTTCTTAGCCATTTTTTAAAACTTTTTTTTCAGCCATATGATTGGTCGTACCTAAAAAGCAACACTGATTTTTTTAATTAAAAATCGTTAGAGCCGTTTTTGAGAAAAATAAGCTTTAAAATAACGGTTGTATAGCAGGTACCGTTATTTTTTGAGCTAAAAAAAAAATTTCAATTTCCTCTCTGTACAATACCTAAAAAAGTCTATATACCAAGTTTGAAGCAATTCGGCCCACCCGTTTGGGCTGTAGGTCTACATACAGACAGACAGACAGACAGACAGACAGACAGACAGACAGACAGACAGACAGACAGACAGACATACAGACGGACAGAATTTTTAGACCATCTTTTTTCGTCTTCGCTATCATCGTAATGTCATGTTTGATTGTTATCTCAAAACTTTTTTTTTCGACGAATGCATAACTTGCCTTATAGTACCTATAATCGCAAGTAAAAATACTATTTGCGTTGCAGCTTTTCTTAGTATGATTTGTTGTCATTAACGATTTCTTAGCAAGCAATGTTTCAGAAGTTGGTTGTTTTAAATAGGTATTTGTATAAAATCCTTATTAAAAAAAAGAGAACAAAACTTACTTATTTTGCATTACGGCTCCAATATCAATCTTCATGGGGTTTCGTGCACAAATATCTTTTTCCAATTGAGATTGAGTGTCATAGCACAGGTAACGTATGTAAATATCATCTCCCAATGTAAACGAAATTTCTCGATTCGAAAATATCCCTGGTTCAGCTAGAATAAAAAAAGAAAGTACATACCATATAGGTATATAGGTACAATAGTGAAAAAAAAAATCTATTGACATACACAATCCATATGAAAGCCATCGATAGAATGGAATGTGAGGGAACAAACGCTTGTAATACACAGGAAGCATATCGGGCAAACTGCTAGGATCATATTTTGGCAGGACTTTGGCATCCCCGTTCTCCGTAACGTCTTTCATGATGTCACTGGCGATAATTCTACCTTGAAAAAAATAAATCACCCACAAGAAAACCAAACAAAAATATAAACTGACAAAAAAGAAAAGATAAATGACACCACCACTCGCCTTTTTGAATTTGTATGTACAGAAGTTTACTTTATTATTTACTTTCTATTGTATATGAACAGCTAAACATAACACTACTTAATACACAACTTCTTCACATAAAATAAAATCAGAAAATAAAAATACAAAAACACAGTTAATTTTATTTTAATTATTATTTTTTAAGGACTTAAGTATAGGAAATTGTTTTAAAAAATAGATCATCATTATTATCATATGTATGTATGTGTGTGTTTGTGTGTGTGTGTGTAGAAACAATATATATGTATTTTATATAAGATTTTAGTTTCGCCTATATTTGGCCATGTTACAATGTTTCGCCTTTAAACTTCTTTGCTTCGAATTTAGAAATTTCACGCTACTGTTAGGCGAATGTCCTGCATTTTGTTGTTCTGCCAGAGGTATTCCTTTTGCTTGGACGGCGACGTGTTGTACAACGTCACCGAGGCAATGTGTTTGTTGGGCATCACCTCGAATATGATGTCCTGGTAGCCGTAGCAGAAAGTCGAACCGAAGGGGTTCGCTGTGTTGGTTGAGCTGGCGCGATGCAAGACTACTGGCCGTTCGGATGGAACGAGCGAAGAGCTAATGTCATCCCATTTAGAATATGCCGTGATGGGAACTGATTGTGACGAAATTTGTTGGTCCCCATCGAGCACCTTGTCCGGTTTGAGTTGAAACTGAAACTCACAGCGATGGTACATGTTGAAATTAAAATGGCCTGGGTAGTTTGTGTGCAGGATGAACTTCTTGCATGCCTGAGTGCGTGCGTCGAAGAGGATGTCAATGCCAAGTGTGAAGTAGTTGAAGAATATGTCGCTCCGTTTGCTCTGCGCTTGGCGA
This sequence comes from Platycheirus albimanus, assembly GCA_916050605.2. Classification (NCBI taxonomy): domain Eukaryota; kingdom Metazoa; phylum Arthropoda; class Insecta; order Diptera; family Syrphidae; genus Platycheirus; species Platycheirus albimanus. The sequence goes on along the minus strand of OU696698.1, from coordinate 112,948,991 downwards.
TTTACATTCGAAGAGTGAATCTTCATTTTGTCTTCGCTCTTGAAGAAGATTCTGTTGGGGGCGCCTAAGTTCATGGCCACATCCTGACAGCTATCGCCAAATATAATTTCCTTAGTAAAGCACTGTCTACGAGGTTCCAGAGCACGTCCTGAGCCTTCGGTAAACAGTTTAAGTTTGAGCCCGCGCGTCATTCCTAGAGGATTGCGCAGAACAGAAGCTGATTCAAGGTGAAGCTGTCGATTGTAGCAAGATAGCGGAAGAGGTGGAGGTCTGTTCTCAGCTACATTACTGCCCGAATATAGAGACATCTTTGAGACCACAGGAGAAGCACCGCTGAGGAACACCAATGAGCCCATTCCGTGTGCATGGCCAGGGTGGAGCTTACTGTCGACAGGGAAGTAGAAGCTTAATCCTCTGAAATGTAGAGCAAATAGTTGCTTGGCTGCATCATACACGCCCGGATGTGTTGCTCCAAAGGAGTGCTCGATTTGTTCGATAGAAGGAAGCACTTCGGGGCTGTTGAAAAACACTCCACCGTACTTAAGCTTCACCAGCTTCATGCTAAATACCTCGATTGTCTTAAGCCTTTGGACGACTGGATCGAAGATCAGTCGAATTCCGTCCTGCGGGAGATTTATAATAATATCCACGCCCAGTGGGTTGGTGTCCGAGTAGAGAACTTGTACGCCTTTGATAATCCCCACCTGCGACTGAATTATGGCTATGGCTTGAGAAAAATGCATGCCCAGGACAAATTCCCAGCTATCACATCCTAGTGATTTTTCGGGAATAACTTCCAAGTCCAGCATTTTCTCAGCCAACTACTCGTATTGTTTATCAAGGTAAGAAGATGTTTGTTATCTGAAAATTGTATATTTCAAAATTATATGCAAACAATAAATCGACGACGACGACGACGACGACGATGATGATGAACGACAACGACGACGACGACGAAGAAGAAAGAAGACTCACCCTGACGACTACCTCTGCCTCTGAGTTGAATTAAAGAAAATTTCTTTGTTTAAAAACAACCACTGCAAATCCACAACCAAAACAAAATAATAATTCTCTGCGACGCAAATTGGTTTCTTTTTTTTTTTGTATGTTCGTCTTTTTGGAGAGCGCTTATGAAACTTGGGATGGGAAGTAATTGTTTCTCGTTGATTTTTATAGCAATTTGTGTTTTAAATAATAGACTCGTCTTATTAGAAATATATAAATGGCCTTTTGAGAATTTTTTTTTGATCGAAGTTAATAAAAGACTATTTTTTTAAAAAGATTATTTGCACTTTTTCTTGTTTTTCTTTTTTCTTTGTCTTCTCTGTGCGAACGAATATTTGAGAGCGGAATGACAACCAGGTGACAGTGCAGAGTCCACACAAAATATAATCCACTGCAGATGCAATCCACAAACAAAATGTTTTATTTTTTTTTTTCGAATGTGTTGCAGACTTGACCAAAAATCGTGTTTATATTGTAAAATAATCTATTGATTTGTGCAATTTACAAATACCTTTGTTATAATGCTTGAAATAGGCACATTTAATACAAAAAACAATACAACAAAAGCTTGGATATCAACATTTCTGCATTAGGCGAACTTTTTGTTACTTAAACAAAGCAAGTGGTGGTATTGTGGTGAACGAACAATTTTTCGTTTCGATACTAACCTTCAATAAACGGCAATTGATATAGTAATAACTTTTTTGTTAAATAATTTTATATTTTTGTGGGTTTTTTCAATTTATTTTGCAATTTTTTGAGAGGAATTCCAATTTGAGACGATGCAAATTCCCGCGCTTTTGAACATTTTTGTTGACGTTTGTCTGCTACAGTGTGGCCATCTGTTAATCAAATTTTTCCACAATTTGAGTGCTTAAGGCTGTGAACATACTTTTCAAATAGAAATGTTCAAGCGCGTTCGGTCGGGTATTGGAAATACTGAATGCAAATTTCAGTAAAAAGCCATTTTATATATTTTTCGCTTAATTTTAATCCGTAGACAGAGGTGATTTTAATATCGCTTAACAAAGCGCAGAAATTCGAGTTTACTGATTGATGAATAATCAAATAATCATTACTTACTCAAATTCCTGTGGATTTTTTATTATAAAGTTACTTATGGATTTAATATAAATACTGTTACATGAATAGTGTTTGTCTCAACTACAGTCTTATGAATGGTTTTTGTCTACTACAGAAATATTACTATATGGTTTTTGTCTATACTACAGTAAAATTCTGAACAATTCTGCTGAATGATTCTGCTGAATACCAATGTTGAATTTGAAAGCTCTGAAAGCTTTTAAAGCATCTTGACAATTCCGAAAGGTTCGAGACTTAGACTGTTCGCGAAACTTGATCCCAAGTATAAATAGGACATTTTATTCGGAAATGGACACAGTTTCATTTTAACCGTGGTAGCGAATAAATGGTGAATAATTAGTGGTGCTAAGATAAAGAAATAAATAAAGAGTTTGAACTTAGATAAAAGTGAGTTTCATTTATAGAGATAGTAGTGGTAAATTAAAAGTAAAAGAAAATAAGTTTTATTTTCGAACCCAAGACCAAAAACATTACAGTGGTGTCAGAAGTGAAATAAAACTTAAGTGCATAATTCATTTGGACAAATAAAAGTGAAAAGTGATAAAGTGACTATGGGTAAACTTGTAAATGCCCTTAACTTGATTGAACTTAGAGCAGTGTTAAAGAATCGGGGTCTTCCTACTGCTGGAACCAAAAATGACCTCATTATTCGACTGCAGGAAAATATGACTCAGCAAAATGAAAATCCAGAAACATTTCTTCTGGATGTTGAAATACAAGACGAACAAGAGCAAGTAAGTACAAGCTCCGACATGTCTAATATGATGTCTTTCCTTCTCGAACGTTTTCAAGAACAAAAGAATCTTCTAGAAGACCAAAGAAACGAGCAAAAGAATCTTTTAGAAGAGCAGAGAAGTGAACAAAAAGATGAACAAGCGAAACTTCTAGAACGCCTTGAAGACCAGAAAAACCTCCTCGAAGGCAAGTTTGCTGCATTTGAAAGCAAGTTTGGTGCTGCTGAAGAGCGTCTCAACAGTATCGAAAAACAAATTGCAACCGTAGACGAAAGATTCGAGAAAGTTGAAGAGAAATTCGCAAAGGAATTGGAAAAGGTTAGAAAAATTAAAGTTAGGGAAAGTTCTGGGGACTGCATGCGAAGAAAGGAAATGCATCCGCCAACCTTTGATGGACAAACTTCTTGGACGATCTACAAAAGACAATTTGAAGCAGCTGCGACAACAAATGGCTGGGACAACGAAGAAAAGTTCGTTGCACTAACGCTTGCTCTCAGAGGACCTGCTGCAGAACTACTGCAAACAATACCGGCAGAGTTACATGGCAACTTCAAAGCTCTTACTCAGGCGATTGAAAAACGCTTTGGAGATGGCCATATGCAAGAAGTTTTCCGGGTCCAACTTAACACCAGGGTTCAGAAAAGAGGTGAGACGCTTCAACAGCTCCAAGCAGACATCGAACGCCTGGCTCACCTGGCATATCCAACGGCGGGTGAGGAAATTATCAACCAATTTGCTGCTGAAGCATTTGTCCGTGGATAAGCTGACATCAACCTCCAGCGAGCAGTACGAACGGCCGGAAAACGGACGCTTCCTGAAGCATTGGCGTTTGCCCTCACCATGGAAGCAGCGGAACAGGCTTCTCAAAGCATTCATCGGGTAAGAGAAGTAACTGTAGAGGAGTGCGCTTGCCAGAGAACGACATTTCAGAGCAACCACCGTGATGGACCTCTCCGATGCTGGAACTGCAACAGGACCGGACATCTCCAGCGCCAGTGTCGTATGCCATTAAGAAAAGGAGTTTGCCAACATTGCGGCAGCAGGAAGAACAGCCAAGAGGAGGCTCACAAAACCCCTGCTGGACCTGTTTCCCACTCGGGAAACTTCACGGGGCAGAAGCTGGTTCCGGGTATCGATGGCCCCAGAACTACGATCCAGGTCTCGCAGACTAAACGAGACAATAAAAGTCTGACAATGGAAGCAGCTATAAACGACAAGAAATATGTGGCAACTATCGATACCGGTGCCACCGCCTCCATTGTAAGAAGAGACGTGGTGAAGATGACATGGCTACACAACACCAATAGCTACTGTCTGAAGACGGCAACAGGTGAGTCAGCTAAAGTATATGGGGAAGTACAACTAGTGATCGGATTGGCAGAACTGGAGTTTTCACATAAATTCCTAGTGGCAGATATTTGCGATGAGTGCATCATCGGAATTGACTTCATGAAAGCACATGGAGTAATTCTGGATATCGGTAACCAGGTTCTGAAATTTAGAAATGTCGAGATTCCGATGATCTATGGTAACGAAAACTCGTCAACCCTGAGAACTGTCGTCAAAGAAGACATACGTCTGCCTCCCTCTTCAGAAGTCTTTGTTTGGACAAACATAAAAGGCGATTCAGGGAACCATCGATACCTTTTTGTAGAACCGGACTCTGAACAACGTTCCCAAAACTACATCGTGGGAAAAACGCTTGCCGCACCTAAGAACAACATGGTGCCTGTAAGAATAGTGAACATCAAACCTTATGAAATCAACCTTAAAGCAGGAGAAGTTATTGGACAATGTGGTCCAGTGGCAGCAATAACCAGAATCACCGATGAAGAAGTACGAAATCCTGTAGAAGTCAACTTTTTAAGGTCCAAAATTCTAAAATCCTGCAAGCTAAGTCAACAACAACAACAGGTTGCTGGAAGCCTTATTAATGAGTTTGCTGATATTTTCGCTTCAAAGGATAAACCATACGGAAGAACACAATTGGTGCAACATCGCATCGATACTGGTGATGCAAGGGCAATCCGTCAACCTGCAAGGCGCCTTCCACTAGCCAAACAGGCGGAGGTTACGGATATGATCTCGACGATGCAGAAAGAAGGTTTGATCGAGAATTCCAAAAGCCCTTGGGCATCACCAGTGGTCCTAGTCAAAAAGAAGGATGGAAGCACCCGGTTCTGCGTGGATTACCGAAGGCTGAACGATGTCACAAAGAAAGACAGCTACCCTCTGCCCAGGATCAGCGACACTCTGGATGCAATGGCAGGAGCTCAATGGTTTTCAACTTTGGACCTGAAAAGTGGGTACTGGCAGGTGGAAATTCACCCAGAAGATCGAGAGAAAACCGCATTTTCGACAGGTAATGGTCTGTGGCAATTCAAAGTTATGCCCTTTGGCCTGTGCAACGCTCCGGCAACATTTGAGCGTTTGATGGAATGCGTTTTACAAGGGCTTACTTGGAAGACATGCCTGGTTTATTTGGATGATGTCATCGTTTTTGGGAAAACATTTGACGAACACTGCAGGAACTTGAGAGAAGTTTTCCGGAGGCTTCGAGAAGCTCATCTTAGGTTGAACCCAGACAAATGCACCTTTTTCAAGACTGAAGTGAAATATTTAGGGCATATTGTCTCGTCTCAAGGGGTACAAACCGATCCAGAGAAAGTGGAGGCTGTGAAGAACTGGCCAACTCCACAAGATAAACATCAGCTGAGAAGTTTCCTTGGGTTAGCCACATATTACCGGCGATTCGTGAAAGACTTTGCTGGAGTTGCGAAAAGCCTGCACCAACTTACAGAGAAAGGAAAACAGTTCAAATGGTCAGGTGATTGCGAGAAAAGCTTCCAGGAACTAAAAACACGCCTCTGTAACGCTCCCGTTCTGGCATATGCTACTCCTGGGAAACAGTTCATCATCGATGCAGACGCAAGCAATGTTGGAATTGGGGCTGTTTTGTCGCAAGTTCATGATGGCCAAGAAAAGGTAGTAGCCTATTACAGCAAAGTGCTCTCGAAGGCAGAAAGGAACTATTGCGTGACCAGGAGGGAACTTCTAGCTCTGGTACTAGCTACGAAACATTTTCATAAGTACATCTATGGGCAGAAATTCCTCCTTAGAACAGACCATGGAGCGCTAAGGTGGCTTTTGAACTTTAAAAATCCCGAAGGACAAGTAGCAAGGTGGATTGAGAGGTTGCAGACATACCACTACGAGATTCAACATCGAAAAGGAAAACTACACTCCAACGCAGATGCATTATCCCGACGACCATGTAAATCAAACTGCAAGCATTGTTCACGTCAGGAAGAAAAGGAGTCCCTAGTCACTCAACGAGTGAGAGTCGAGCCCATTGCCGGCTGGAGTAACGAGGAAATTAGGAATGCTCAACAAGAAGATTCTGACATTGAACCCATCCTTGCATGGAAAGAGCACGAGGAGAAACCACAATGGGTTGACATTTCCGATAGAAGCCCGGTGTTAAAAGCCTATTGGGCTCAATGGAACTCTCTCCATGTACAAGAAGGTGTACTCAAACGGAAGTGGGAATCCGCAGATGGCAAGTCCTATGTGATGCAGGTAGTTGTGCCTCGGTCCAAAGTCAATGAAGTTCTCCGTGAGATGCATGATGGCACTTCTGGAGGCCATTTAGGAATCAACAAAACGCTGGAAAAGATCCGAGATCGTTTCTACTGGCTTCATGCAAAAGAAGACGTCGAAAGATGGTGCAGGAAATGTGACACTTGTTCTGCTACAAAAGGACCAGGCAGAAAAATTCAAAGTGTGATGCAGCAGTACAACGTTGGAGCACCCTTCGAAAGAATTGCAATGGATATTGCAGGTCCTTTTCCTGAAACCAACGATGGAAACCGATATATTCTCGTGATCATGGATTACTTCAGCAAGTGGCCTGAAGCGTTTGCCATTCCAAACCAAGAAGCAAAAACGGTTGTGGATCAGATTGTCTTCAATTGGATAAGTAGATTTGGTGTACCTAAAGAACTCCATTCTGACCAAGGGAGGAACTTCGAGTCAAATATCTTCCAACAGGTTTGCTCACTCCTTGGCATTCATAAGACAAGGACAACACCGCTGCATCCACAATCAGATGGAACGGTAGAACGGTTTAACAGAACGCTCAAAGAACACCTTTCCAAAGTAGTGGAAGACTGTCAACGAGACTGGGACCGATGCATTCCACTGTTTTTAATGAGCTATCGGAGCGCAGTTCATAGCACTACAGGACATACTCCTTATGAAATCTTGTTTGGTTCAACAATGCGACTACCAAGTGAAGTGAAATTTGGATGCCCTCCAAATGAGCCACAAAGCCAAGAAGAATATGTGGAGGATCTCAAAAAGAGACTCATGTACATTCATGAAAGGACCAGAACAAAGATAAAGGATGCCAGTGATCGCATGAAAACACGTTATGATGCACATGCAACGACGACAGGGTTTCAAGTGGAAGATCTTGTGTGGTTATACAACCCCCATCGGAAAAAGGGACTGTCACCGAAGCTCCAGCAAAATTGGGAAGGCCCTTACAAAGTTGTCACCAGAATCAATGATGTTGTTTACCGCATTCAGAGAGGTGTTAGAGGCAAAATGAAAGTTGTTCACAGGGACCGACTATGCCGCTACAATGGCCAGGGAAGTGATAGACTTGTTCGGGACGAACAATCTTAAGAAGGGGGCAATGTTACATGAATAGTGTTTGTCTCAACTACAGTCTTATGAATGGTTTTTGTCTACTACAGAAATATTACTATATGGTTTTTGTCTATACTACAGTAAAATTCTGAACAATTCTGCTGAATGATTCTGCTGAATACCAATGTTGAATTTGAAAGCTCTGAAAGCTTTTAAAGCATCTTGACAATTCCGAAAGGTTCGAGACTTAGACTGTTCGAGAAACTTGATCCCAAGTATAAATAGGACATTTTATTCGGAAATGGACACAGTTTCATTTTAACCGTGGTAGCGAATAAATGGTGAATAATTAGTGGTGCTAAGATAAAGAAATAAATAAAGAGTTTGAACTTAGATAAAAGTGAGTTTCATTTATAGAGATAGTAGTGGTAAATTAAAAGTAAAAGAAAATAAGTTTTATTTTCGAACCCAAGACCAAAAACATTACAATACTATGTAAAGCTAGGAACTTTTCAGCACGGCGTGACCTAGAAATTCGTATTCCTGAATTGTATATAAAATCTATAGTTCTCTGGAGATAGCGTTTGACTGTAACGCCCTCTAGTTCCTCAAAACGTGTTTTATAATATCTTTAAGATGGCCTTAGCCTTACATGGAGCTGCAAGCCATGATCTGCAAAAAAAGAGGATGCAGAATATATAAATCATACTTGTGTGATAGAGAGGGAAGGCCAAAATGTAGACGCCTTCATGGATGCAAATTATAGGAAAATTATGGATGCAGCTTGAAAATTATAGTGAAGGCGAACATGTTCATCTTCATCGTCTGCGCCATACTAGTTGTTGTTGCGTTTTAGTCTGCACTATAATTTGTTGCAGCTCCATGTAAAGCCACCTTTATAGAATGCAATCCAAGATATAGTAGACTGTACTATAGTTAATATGGGAATGATTCCTGCCGTGCCCACTATCATTAATTAAAATCTTTCTCTTTTTGGGTTTATTTTCATCAAATTCTAAAAAAAAAAATTGTTTACTTTTGAATCAATTAATAAAAATTTATTTTTGGCTCATTAGAAATAAAATATTTCCCTTACAATATTGCAATCAAATGTAACAAACAAGGTACAGCAAAAACTGAATTGTCCTTGATCCGAATTCTGAAGAGTCCTTTATGCTCATTAAACAAAAACGATGTTATTGATAAAAAAAATTAAATTCAACAATTATTCTATTATTCTAATCCCTAATCCCAATCCCGCACTCTTTATTTTTTAAGACGTGAAGTTTACTGGGAACACACCATCAGAGCACTCCCTGTCGCATATAGTACAGCAAAATTTTGAATCAGTCAGAGCATTTGCTTGAATGCAATAGTAACAATAGATGTGTCCGCATCCGATATGATGTGGTAATGTTGGCCTATCCCCACAATAAGCACAGCTCGTATCGATACCTAGTTTTGGTTTCTTCAAGACTCCCCTGGTAGAGGTAGCCGATCTTCCAAATAGATTTCTATGAAGCAGTCGTTGAATTTTACGAAAGTTGATGATAGGCAACACGAGTCCAAGAAGTTCCTTAAAGTAAAGCAGACATTTGTTGCTTTTCATATTTTACACACACAAAAAACATACCATAAATCCACCCCATATCAACTCACGCGTTAAATAGTCATAGCTTATTTCCCTCCTTTGATTGCCCTGTAGACTGATATAGTCAAGCCCAAGTAAATAGTCAATCATTGAAGGTTTTCTGCCGGATTTCAAAAATCGAAAAAAATTTAACACTGAAAGAACAAGGGCTATGTTCTGACCCCATTCAATTGCCTTATAAAACCACTCCCTGCTCGCAAGTCTATATTCAGCATTGCTCTTAGCATACTTTGGTAAAACAGTCAGTGCAAAATGTAACCCTAGACGTGTTGCCGTTAAGCCCTCGGGTTCATATGAAAGTACTAGTAGTTGTTGGCCAAACGAGGAACATTGTTTCCCGATTGATCCAAACCATATTGCCGATTGCACAAATAAGTCTAGTTCAGGTTGGATTTTGGAAAATAAAATCGGCTGAATGGAATTATTTTAAGTGTTCTAAATAGTTAGTATTTTTTATTTGAAATATTTTACCGAAATAGCTTGCAAGTTTCCCAGAAAGTTTTCTCTAATCAGCCGTGATATGTCTTTATTCAGGTGAATTGCATCTAACTTAAATGTAAAACCATTTTAACAGAAAATGATTAGCATTGGTTTAACTATCATACCTGATTTACTCTCGGAACATAATAACTTTTGATAGGTTCACTCATGATTCTGGCCAAAAACAATCCTGTTCGGTCGTCGTCGTCGAGTTGCAAAAAATGAAAACAAACAAAAAGTTGTTTTCCTTTGACAACTGAGGAGTGATGCCAATTCTTTTTTTTTTTATTCTCAGCGAAAATCAGCTTTTGAAAAAAGGTGTGTTCCTTTACTCACAGGTCCATTGACAGACCAAGGACCGACGACGTTGAGTTCTCTTATTTGTTTACAAACTACAAAAGTGGAATATCGGATCAATTTATATTTAATACCTCTGTCGAATTAAAATATATCTTACTTGTCTCAATAAAACTCAATTAGTGGAATCGAAATTTTGTTGAAGCACTTGGATTGAGTTGGTGATTTTATGCACATTTCCTTTGACAGCTATTTATCATAGTTTTTCTTTTTCAAATTTGCTAATTTTTATCCTCAACTTATCATTTTACGAGAACTTTTTTGTTAAATTATTTTTTTAATTCACAGCAGAGTTGTCAAAAAATACGTGTTTCTTATTGGCTTCAGAGCATAGAGTTCGTATTTCTTTTCTCCTACAGAGTGTGTTCAGAGTGCGCTCTATTTTAAATGTTTAAAAAAAAAACTAACATGAGAAAAAGAAATTAATGGGATATTAAATTCGTTTCATTATAAGTTCAGAGCGCTCTGCACACAATTGGTTCTAATGACTTTCAGAGTGAGTTCGATGTACCCGAACTCTGTTCAGAGCTCTTTAAATGAAAAAATAAAAACGCCTAGTAGATATTGAACTTGTTTCGACTCCAACTGGACCATTCGAAAATTAATGAGTCAGTCAAAAGTGCAGTGTTGTCTTCACTTTATTTCTACCTGCAGTCGGTATGTCAATTAATGTCATTAATATTACATAAAAGTTGTCAAACACTGTTCTCTCAAATGTTACAAAAATACTTACATTTGTATTAAATAAGAACATAAGATTTTTTTATTTGTAAACGCAGTTGTCGGCAATTTGGCAGCACTTTTTTAGTTAAACGTCACTCACTTTGACAGATATTCGCTGAAAGATTTGTTTATGCCAATGCCAGAGTGAAAATAAACCCTGAAATCTAAAATCCAAAAATTAACTTTTAATATATTATTATTGCACAAAAAAATTCTTAAATGAGTTCTCCAACAACAAAAAACAACAGTGCTGATGTCAGTGCTACAAAACAACGAAAATCATCTAAAGCCAACATGGCAGCAAAATCATCGAATCTCGACACCCGTGCCGAATTGGCTGATTTGATCAAAAAGAAAGCTGAAACTTCGGTAAAATACATACTTTTTTAGGTAATGCCTTCTTCTCTATAACTTAAAAACAAAATATTGTGTCTTTAGGAACAATTGGCCAATCTGGAGCGACAGATTTACGCTTTTGAAGGTTCATATCTAGAAGACACTCAGTTGTATGGAAATATAATTCGTGGCTGGGAGCGTTATTTGGTAACAAACAAAGCAACTAATTCCAAAGCAGATAAGCGAAACAGAAAATTTAAGGAAGCTGAACGCTTATTCTCAAAGTCAAGTATCACTTCCATGGCCATATGCAATCGTAAGTTAATATGAGATTTAAATGAAGTCGCATTATTCAAAGTGTATGTGTCTTTAGCTGAGCGTGATCGCGAATCCGACTCAATCACAAATGAAGACTCAAGTGACAATCAAATCACAAACCACAACACCACAACTGCACACGATGGCGCAACCTCAATCAAAAGCACTGGCAAAGATGAAAATGATGGTGGGTAACTAAGTATACATCATACTATTTTAGTTTTATTAAACATTTTGTTTCTACAGCTGAAGCAGGTGCAACCACGCCAATAAGAGATGGAAGCAATAAAGACCCAGCCACGCCCAGTGGCAGCGCAAAACATAAACTGAACTCGAGCAATTCCAATTCCGCCTCCAAAGTTGCTCGAATAATCAAAAAAGCTAGACATCGTTAAGAACGCAATAATAAATAGATTTTTATGAAAAAATAATTATTACTGTTGGAATAAGCCACATTTCTGACATTCGTCATTGTCATTCTTTAAGATTAACAACATTTTTAAAAAACAAAAAAATAAATCACGAGCATAATCACAAGCAACGTTGTAATCATTCCGCCAATCATAACGTATTTATCCTCAACAAATCGTCGTTCGATTAGCTTCATTGTATGGTTCGATAAGCCTAAGGTACTGCCAATGGCCAGGATTCTTCGGTGGGCACCTTTGAGAGTTTCACGCTGATTTATAAGACTTCCCAAAATGTTTGATCCAGTCGAAATCATTTCGTCAACACCGGTATGAGCGTTATTCAGTGACGTGTTTTGTTGCAGTGCAAAGTCGATATCGAGACATGTTTCCTGATTCGACGTGAATCTGTGATTCAAAAGCTGCTCCCTTTCGTCTATTTCTACTTGGCGGCGTTGCTTCTTTTGTTTGCAGACTTCCAGGGCATTCTAGATATACATAGTTCAATTTAATTAAGTTTAAAAGGTGTTATCAATTTATATCGAATGGTAGTTACCTGTAGATGCCTTATATCATATTTTAGTTGATCTATTCGCATTTTTGCACTTGGTCTTTGGGTAACTGGAACTTTGTAGAGCAACACGTCCAATCGGTCACAATTTCTAAGTTTTATTTTGTTTAAAATTTCAATTAAATAATTAAATTACTTTTTAGTTTCTTACGAATTTACTGTTGTTATTTTCATGTGAATATCATTTTCAATTGTTGAAAAATCATTTGGTGGTGCGCTGGCTAGAACTTGGAAACTTTGTTCGATTTCTTGAAGAATTCTATTCGTCTGATGGTAAAGTGCTTCCATTTTTGTTATTCTTTTTACTTAATATTATTAAATTCTTGAGTAGAAAACATCTAATTCAGACTGTGTTTAGTGGAATTGATTGCAATTTTTTTTGAATGACGTGTTGAAGTTGTTTTTTTTTATTTTTATTTTTCTTAAACGTCAAACATTATTATTAGTTCACAATAGCAATATCAACAACTTAGCTCACAATAACGTATACAAAATATTTTTATCATTGGAAAATTGTATGACTTCTAGTTGAACAATTTTATAATTTTAATTGATGAAAAATATCAGTTTTCTTTTTATTTTCAGCTTGAATTAATGAACTGCGCAGAATATTCATTACTTACAAGAAGATTTACCACGAAGATTTCCTGAAGCGTTTTTTGTCAAACACTCAACCTGCTGACAAGATTGATTTTATTTTACGTCGGATTAGACGACTTGGGGTTAACACCACGGATTAATAAAATACCGCCAACTTTTTTTGCCTACAAGCTGAAAATCAGCTGATGTGCCATTCTGCCATTTATTCTGGGAGTGTAAAGCTCTCCCATGCTTTTTTAAATGGGAGCAGTAAACACACCACAAAAATAAATGGCACACGCAGCGATGGTTGCCATCACAAAATGCAGACAGAGATGTACACGTATTCACAGACACGAACAAATATTTCGAGGGTGTTTCAGGCAAGAGGAGTACGAGTTGTCGATCTGTATTGGTCTATGGTTAACACTAAAGACTAAACTGCAGAATCGACAGCGTGCTGCAAGAAATCGTTTTGTCAAGAGAAAAAACTACGTTTTACGTTTTCATCACATAAATGCAAAATAGATCAGCGACCGAAGTTTGGTTCTCTTTTTGCCTACAAGCTTAAAATAAGCGGATTTGCACCGTATTATTGGTATATTATCGCTTTCCGTGCATTTTAAATGGCGACAGTTAACTACACGAGTAAAAATGAATTAATCACGCAGTGATGTATACCGTGTGTATACGTTTTCACGAAAACGAGCAAAATTATATTAATAATGTTTTCGGCAAGGGAGTTGCTGATATGTCTTGTATTCTTTTTTTCATGACAATGGTTGGTCAATGGAAATCGTTATAAATTAAACACCATTCACAATCATCTGACACTTTTTTAAAGAGAAAAATGTGTGGGAGTATATGAATTCTCTTAAATGGCTATCTTCATAAAGTGAAGTAAAACGATCTCAATGCGCGATTAGTTTTTATTTGTCATTTTTCGATCGCGAGTTCTGTCACACTGAAAAGAAAAATATCGAAGAAAAAGTGAAATTAAAAAAAAATATTCTCGGTCTTTTTTTCAATTTAAACAAAACTCTGCTTTAAATTGACATCGAACTGGCAGATCATTGTTCAAATGACGGAAATAAAAATGGAAACAAAGTGCGATTTGGAAATGGGATCAGTCCCATTGCTCACTTCGTGCTCATATCTCGTGGAAAGAATAAAATCTGAGGACGGCCTGATGATGTCCACCTCTGTGTCCGCCCTGCCCCAATCTACAACTGCCAACTCGCAATCGTTTCTGCTAAATGACGATCAAGTTGTAAATTTGGAAAATCTAGAAAACTTGGAAAATTCCGATATGATCAGTAGCAGCAACACAAGTGATATACATTCAAGTGACTCAGCATTCGAGAGCTTCCATCTCAGCGGTGCAGACAATAGTCTCTTGGTGCTTAGCGGTGGTGGCGATCTTGACCACGGCGATCACCAACAACAATCACAGGTGCCAAATTTTTTAAGCTTAGGTTCTTCAACAGATACCGATAACGGCCATGGCCATAGAAAAACACCGGAACCCCTCTATCAATTCGTAGCATCCCCATCTCCCTACATGACTAACACCGATAGTGGCATCTGCCTAAATTTTGAATACGAGTTCCAAGATCACCAGCTGGTACAAGTTCAACCTCCTATTGCAGCATCATCCACCAACAGTGGCCAAATACCGGGGATTATGACAGCTTTATCCCCTCTTGGCAGCGCCAGCGACACACAGTCGTCCGTTTTCGATAGTGGCAATAGTAGCCAGAGAATCGATATTTGGGACTACAGGTAGACGACACACACACACACAAACTCTTGTTTGTGCGCTTGCAGCATTTGCATTTGTACCCACCACTCCCTCTATTCCTAGAGTTGTGTGCCTTTGTTGCATTGATTGCGCAAGCTCCCCCGCCTCCTGCAGCTGACCGTTTACTAAAATAACATCAAACAAGATTCTATAATTAAAAAAAAAAGTCTTTGTAGTGGATGATGATGCGAAAGAGATGTGTCGTTATGTCCTTAGGAATTATTGTATACCTAATAATAATCTAGATGATGAAGAAGCTTGCCATGTTAATATGTATTTATTTATCAGGTGGAAAAATCGCAGCCTCACCCACGCAGCATGTTTCGCTTTCCACTCCGCCAACCGCCACTAACGAAGTTTTTTTTGTTTTTTGTTTTTCGAATTTCTTTCGCTAGCGACTAGCTATAGCTAGTGAGATTTCAGCTTTTGCTTTTTTCATAGATTCCACATATATAGGGAAGATCATTTTTTGTCCGATCGATCGTAGGAGAGATCTAAGCACTTTTTTGTTTAATTATTGCCACTCTTGTGGGCCAGCATCAGCATCAGCTTCAGCACATACATACAATCGCGATTAATATTTTTCTATTTTAAGCGTTGCATCCTATTTTTATCGCTATAACCGATTTTATTTTCTTTTTGTTGCTACTTTCTTCCTAAAATTATTTTAATTGGTTTTTCTAAACAAATGGTTGAGCTGCCAAACTAAAAACAAAAAAAAAAAACAAAACATGTTTTCCTGAATTTGTAACATTTTATCGTAATCTTAAGTGAGTGAGGCTGTTGTTATTGTTGCTTGGTGTTTATTTATTTTTTGTTCTTATTTCTTTAATTATGAGTGAACATTAAAACTTCGATGATTTTTAGTTGCATCGAACTTGGTATTCAGCCTGATGAAATTTCACTATGCATACACCCTGGTGCACTACACAAGTTTAATGCGGAACCACCGACACACGCAACTCTTACAATCGAGGTACAGAAACAGAAAAAGAGTCTCTCTATATCTACTATCTCTCTAACACTAGATGGTGTTTTGAACATTTATATATTGTTTTTTAAATTTACTTTCAAAAGCCTTTCTTTCAACTAAAACCTACTAAACGATTCTTTTTAATTTTTTTTTTTTTTTGGCTCTCATAAATAGTATTATGATACTTGCACCATTATAAACTAGCAATTTTACGTACTTAAAATATAATATTTGCTATTTTCTTAAATACTTACATAAACGCTGTAAATTGTAATCTATCCTTGCTTCAAAAACTATGTTCTTCGGTTGGAAAAGGGTTTATCTTCTTTTTTTTTTTAGGAAAATGAGGTTCTATAAAGTTGTCTTCTAGCATGGTGTCCCAGCAAACGTGATAAATAGTAATTTTTGAATTAAAAATTATACCCTAAGCTTAAACCCCGTTTTAAGAACTATTATAAAAAAAACGAATCTAATTTTCATTACGATTTTGTGAGCTTAATTTGTTTTGCAATAGGTATTCAAATAAAAAACCTTACGTGTTATTTTCCTTTTTCGAAAGTTACTTTAGGTTTGTTCGATGTTTACACGGTGGTTTACTGGAGCGTTTTTTTTTTTTCATTATGATTGTGCATAATGTTCGATGACTTGGGTAGGGATATTAGTATTTTTGCAATTTTTTAAAACATTTAAAAATATTTCCTCGAATATAATGGGTGAAAACCATGCGTTTTCACGAGAATTCCTTCAACTGTATGTTATTTAAATGCAAAGATCGTTAAATAAGGCATTAAACAACTATTAAAAACATTGCGGGTTTTCAAGTAGTTTTAATTTTAAATTTCTCACTGGAAGGGTTTCAGTTTTTTCTTACAACTCTAAGACTTATCAAAAATTGCTCAATTTAAAAAAAATTACACTTTTCTCCAGATAAGAGGTATACAAAATGACAGGAATAATGTGTAATAAATTGAATCACCGACAAACCAACTGAAAATATACACCAGCACCATGTAGTTAGGGCAAACAAAAACACTTCTTTCGAGCTGAGCACGATTTGAACACAGTCAGGGTCTTGGTTAAAAGCATAAACTTAGCAACGTAACATTATTTAAACTAGCATGACATTCTAATTAAAGATCTTGCATGATTTGTTTAACATTTTTTAATTATATTTATCCTTTACCAATTACATAATGCAATTTTGTCTCGAACCATAACGCGATGATTGGTTTTAAAAACATAATTCTTTAATTTTGTACAGAGCAATAGTGAACCATCGGAGCTTCTAGGACGTTATAGATGCAATTATGAAAATTGCACGAGGAGCTACAGTACGATTGGAAATCTGCGTACACATCTTAAGACACATCGAGGTATGTATTAGTGATCTTATTAAATAACCAAAAATAATGTTATAAATACAATTAATTTAGGGGATTATCGATTTAAATGCAATGAGGAAGGATGTGGAAAGGCTTTCCTAACATCATATAGTTTAAAGATTCACATCCGTGTCCATACTAAAATAAAGCCATATGAATGTGAAGTTGTAGGATGTGATAAAGCATTTAACACTAGATACAGGTGAGCAAAGGACCATCAAACAATGTTAATTTGTTATTAACGAGCAAAAATGAATTTTTTTGTAGATTACATGCTCACTTGCGGCTTCATAATGGCAAGACATTCAATTGTGAGCAGTGTCAGAAATGTTTCACCACCTTGAGCGATCTGAAGAAACATATGCGAACACATACTCAAGAACGACCATATCGTTGTCAAGAAGACAGCTGTGGAAAGGCCTTTACAGCTTCGCATCATTTGAAAACTCACATTCGAACTCATACCGGAGAGAGACCATATCCTTGCCAAGAAAATAGTTGTCAAAAGTCTTTTAGCACCTCGCATAGTTTGAAGTCACACAAGAAGACACACCAAAGGCAGTCAGAAACCAGCAGGAAATTGCGTAAGCGCAAATCTAAGCGTTGCAATAGTCCAAACAGCCTTACACATTCATGCTCACACAGTGAGAACGAGAGTAGTGGATTTGTGGATGATAATCTGAGCATCACCAATGAATCAAAGGAGGGATTTCCATTAAAAGTTGAAACTGAACCGATTTCTTTTCAAGGTCTAGAACTAGCTGAAGAAGAAGAAAATAAAGGTCAGCCAATGGAATCGTTTTATGCTACCCAAAAAACTTCACAGGCCATTCAGTTGGCCTATGCTTCCGAGGAGGAAATTCCAATGCCATGGTTTGACACTGGTGTTCTTGCTTCAAAGCCAATCGTCCCAATGGCAAGAGTTACTCCTGCATGTGTTGCTCTTCCAACAGCACTTCCCAGTTTTGTCGATCTACCAGTTTCAAATGCAAACATTGCTGCTACCGTTATTCCTCCGGAGAAACTAGACATAATGCAAATGGAATCACAGCTCACATACCAACCAACGAATAATGCGATGGAACATATGAAAATGGAGACTAACACTATTGGTAATTTTGAAATGATAATGCAGCCTTCAGTTGAGCAATCGTCATTTATGGACGCACGTTCAGAATATGTTGCCATAAATAACAATAACCATCAATCTACCAATATGGATATTGATTCATATTTCGTTCAGTTTGATCATTCCAACAGTATTACAAATCCTGCATCAACACCAGTAGCAAATGGGTATACAAACTCAACGGATAACCTTGAGTCTCTTTTGAAGGAAGCGGTACCAAATGATTCGTCGCCGTATCCACAGCCAGATCTCGAAACTGAGTCCCTACTCAATGACATTCTGATGGCAATCGAAGGCAACCAAAAAGTATTTCCACCCGAAGAAGAAGAAGAGATAAACGCTGGTGCTGCTGAGAAACCAACGACTCTTAAACAAATAACAGCAGATGCTGGGATATGTAGCTGTACAAATTGTAAATGCGATCAAACTCTCGGATGCCAGGGTGGCTGTTCTAATGAAAAAGCATGTCACCGTAAAAAATCTTCAAAATGTTTGAACAAAGTAAGTCCGCCTGCACTCTCTTCTCCTACCTCTAGTTGCTGTCAATCGAAAAAGCCGCAACCACCTCAAACAAGTGGTTGTTGTGGAGAAAAGAAATCCGAGGTTAAAATGTCTCCTCCCTCTACTACTGGATGCTGTGGCGACAAAAAATCCCAAGTTAATCAAAATATTGAAGATGTGGCTCTGTTGATACAGAATCTGGCATCAATGGGAACTGGCGGAGGAGGTTGTTGCTCTGATAAGGCAGCACCGCCAAAACAGTGCAGAGGATCGTCATCCTGCGCACCCACAATTCCTGATGATGTAAAACCATCCTCTGGTTGCTGCTCAAAAGAAGCCTCGAAACATATAACTCCACCGAAAGTGACACCGGCTGCGAAGAATTCATCGTGCACATGCAAAAGCCCGGCCGAAGGAGTCGCTAATGGTTGTTGCGTTGTGATATGCATGAAGACACTTCAGGCTCTTCGAAGATTGCTAACTCGCAAGAACATAAACCTTATGTTGTGTCCAAATCAAGGACAAGCTAGTGGTGTAGCGTCAAAATAATACAGTTTAACCATCTATAAACAAAAAAAAAATAGCCAAGAACCAAAGAAGAACAATGATTATAATATAGGACCAGCTAGTAAAACCAAGATATGCATTTGACTGATTTCTATAGAGAGGTCAGAGAGTCTTGTCAACACAACTAAATATATTGATATGCTTTCCTTTCGCATTTTTTGTTCATTTACTAAAATATATATTTTTTGTTGATGTTATGCTTTGAAGCCATATTGAATAGTTTAAATATATGCCGTTATTAATCTTAAATTAAATTATAGTTCTATAAAAATGTTACATGCTCTTGATCAAATTTTATTATGTGCAATAAATGTATTTTAGTATATGCATTTTTGTTTTAACTTAAGTTTGTCAGTGGAATTGCAGACGTTATCATGGAAGTTCTTATCTTGAAATTGTTGACAATAATTTTTTGAGTATTTTGTTTGATTTGCAATTTTGCTTTCGATTAGAAGGAATCCGAGAAGATTTCAGTTCAGTATTTTGTTTTCATAAGGTCAAGGTTTACACTTTGTATTTCCCCACTATATTTTGTTTTTGCATTTTACTGTGCTTTACAATAATACAAACAAAATTATTAGTTTTATTATCTTTTCTGAATGTTTTAATCATCAAATTAAGATCCCTAATCAAAGTGATAGTAAAGTTTCCTTAGGTGTCTTAAGCTTAAAAAATCCTTAAAACTGGAGAAGCTAAAGATCGATACCAAGAGCTAGACAGAAAAGCCACAAATTTAACCTCTTCTTTAAGGACGAAACTCCAAAGCTGTTGATTGAATTTAAACATTTGATTTTATTCATTTACATTAAATCATTTCCATTTGATAGAAAGGAATGCCTAACAAAGTATACACTTATATTTATTATTTTACAATGTCTCAATATTAGTCCTCTCCAGCTGGAATAGCATCTTCTAAGCGTCGAATAAATTTAACTCTGATCTCCGTTAGATTGTCTCCTTTCAATTGATCCTTCAAAATTTATTTAAATATTCGTTTAGAAAACAAACTAAAAACAAACAAAAAATAACCAAGCTAACCTGAACAAACCAACATTGCACCTCAAGTTGGACCATTTCGAGTGCACCGCGTATGCAGCCGCACAGGATCGCACTGTAGCGCAAGTTAGTCAAATCTGGTGGTAATTCCACAAACTCTGTCAGAGGATTTGTTTCAAATATCAACGAGAACTCATCGGAGGCAGCTGACCAATTCGATATTGTCGGCTGGACACTGAGGTATATGCGGAATGCATGCTGAATCCGGTCAGCTGTTTCGCGCATTTCAAGACATCGCGGAGCCGATGTTCGAGCGAGAAAATCCTCAATCAGTCGCATACCCATGTTGTAGCCAATCCGTTCGAGGTGCTTGTTCACATCGTCGACGTTTTCATAATCGCGCAGCATTTGCGTGACAAAGGCTCCATATGTGAGCGTAAGGAACTCGGCGTTCTGTCAAAAGGAAGAGGAGGCACGAGAACAAGAAGTGCAATGAAAAGCCAAATTTTACACACATAATGTTACAAGCTAGAACATATTTTTATTCTTAAAACTAAAAATTAAGCATATAAAAAATAATTTTTTGTTGTTTTTTTTTTTGAAAAATTCCCTATTTGATGACGGTAATCGTTATTGTGGGCGATTGGTGTGGGGCAATAAGCTTAGGTTGAGTGATAGGACGACTGGGCATTGAACGCATGTTGTGATGGGACTGGGAGCCGCTGTGTTTTTCCGGCACTCCGGGAGTAGAATGAAACCGGCCACCCTCACCTCTTACACGATTCATAGCGTGTCTGTGCCGTGACTCGTGAAGGTATTTTGAACGCTCTTTTGGTATTCTACTCTCAAGCTTCGCTCGAGCTTGCCTGCGTATTAAAATCCGCTTATACTGCTTTGCATTCACGTAGAGAGGTTCCTCTTCCAAGTCTACTTTGACATCGTCGTCAGCGGAGTTCGTTATTGTGCCAACGCATGAGGTGTTTGTGTTTTGTTGAGTATCAACAATAGTTTGCGAGTTGGTGTTTGTGGATGCCGTTACAGATTGGGGCGTATTATTTGTGTTTACAGACGTAGCCGACTGGGGCATCACTATGATCTGTGGTTGAGCATTGCCCATGTTTTGTGCGTTAACAGCTGGTATTTGAATTAATTGCCCGTTGATGTTAATAATTTGAGGCTGGCTGGAAGGTGCTGCTGTTTGATTCGAGTCCACAGACATAGCTGGTTGGTAGAGAAATGTCTGGCCATCGGGAAGCTGCACTAGTTGTACCGGTTGCGAGGATTGTTGCGGTGCAGATTGCAGCATTAGTTGACCTCCTTGCAATGGGATTAGTTGCTGCTGACCCTGATGCACTTGTTGGCCCAGAATCAGCTGCCCACCCCCATTGGGCATTACTGGGATGACCTGTAGCTGGGTGGTTTGCCCGCCTTGTGTTAGTTGCCCAATTTGCTGCTGATGCTGGTGCTGTTGGGATTGATTGCCTTGTGATTGGTCGTTGTTGTTTGAATTCTCCATATGAATTTATATATTAAATTTTGTTCAAAACGAAAGAACGCATATCCAAGTATGTGGGAGGAGGCAGTTCACTAGAAAATCGAAGTAAGCCGATGAGGGTGACCAGTCTTTTCTTCATTTTTAAAAATCAATACCAAAGCTAGATTTATATCTAAAGGGATCAATGGAACACTCACCACTTTTTTTGTATCTAACCGGGATGTTTGTCTGGACATTTCAATTGCAAAACCAAGAAATTATAAGAAGAATCTTTTCTTGTTTTTCCTTACGAACA
The DNA here is from genome assembly GCA_916050605.2 of Platycheirus albimanus. Lineage (NCBI taxonomy): Eukaryota > Metazoa > Arthropoda > Insecta > Diptera > Syrphidae > Platycheirus > Platycheirus albimanus. The sequence goes on along the minus strand of OU696698.1, from coordinate 112,926,934 downwards.
CAGTTTCAGTTTTGTAGATTGACGTATGGAAAAGAAAATGGAGGATAGATTATTTGTTGGAAAATGAAAAACTCTTAAGCGAATGCAGAGACATCTATATTTTGTATTTAATATCATATTACTAGAAGGTGTGTCTTCATAGCAGATAATAACGAATAGGAAAGTTTAATAACACGTGCTACTGGCAAGACAGTCATATTTTCCACTCACACAGACAAACTTCCAGCTAATTTTAACACAGATAGGTATATAGACAATAATTAATAAATGTAGTAACTTGCTTGCCAGTAGCTGGCATGTTTGGCGTCAGAGTAAAAACGAAGAAAAGGAAGCGACAATTTTACATTTTGCAATAAAAATAGATTTCGCATTGCTCGGACCACACTAGGCGGAAAAACACGTTCGATCTTACTTGCGTTTGCTATAAATTTCCACGAGTGCTTATAAATTCTCACTCACTGTTGGCCAGTGATTAAGTTTGAGAGGTTTTCATGTTTTTTTTTTATTGCCGTTCGAATCTGTTTTAGTTTAATTTTATTCGATTGCTGTTTCGAAATAAAATATTCCATATTTTTAGGACTAGCGAGCAATGCGTAACATCCCTAATCGGTAGACTTCAATTAATCGAGTAACCCACAGACTTTCATCATCCACACCTTGGCTGCAGCACTATCGGTAAGTTTCTTTCAAAGCTGTCACTTTGGCACTTATTTGTTTTTTTTTTTTGCGTTTGTTTGTATACAAAAGAATTTGTAGTCGGAAAGTAAAAATAAGTCTTTAAATTAAACAATAAGTTAGAAGTACCATTCATTGGCTATTTTGCCGGTACCTCCAACCATAATGCCAGTATTTACATTGCATTTGTGATTCCCTGTTTGCCAAAAAAATGGTGCTCCATAAATACGAATCCTTTATGTACATTAGCGTTTATCTGCTATTTCTTGCCCATGGACTTGCGAGGCTGTATAACAAAAAAGACACTGTTTTGTCGATTGCCAAATTAGATTTCGACCAGGGTTGGAAGTGGATTGGACGACCGCATGACAACACAAACGATGAATTCGAGTACTTCAAGGACTTTCTCTGGAAGAACGCACATTGGTATGGAATTCATTTATTAATTTGCGAATGCTGTCGAGTTTTTAAACCAAATAGGCAAAATATCGCACATGCATGTGTAGGATTGGCTTTTTTAGTGGTCACATTCAAATTACACTCTCTGTTAGTGATAATCCTTGAGCTTTTGTCGTTCTACGTGACTTCAAAAATGCGATCAAAATCCTTGACTTGGGTTGTAGCCATCACTTGGATGTGTGGAATTAACTTTATCAAAAATAGTAACGAACTCTACGAGTTCCTAGGATATCGAGAGTACTATGAACTAATAATATCCCTTGCTTGGTGTGTACTCAAGTGCCTGAGCTTTAACCTAAGTAAGGCCAAGGACGAGCGAAATGATATTTTCAACTTTGCAAACTTCCTTGGCTACACAGTATACTTCCCGGTATTTGTACATGGACCTTTCATGATCTTCGACCGCTATGTTGCGTTCTCTAAACAATTACCAAAGCAACACAACCGCTTCATGAGTTTCCTTAAGAGATTGATAAAAGTTTTCTTTTGGCTTTTCACTCTGGACTTCGCTTTGCATTTCATATATATTCATTACATGGAGAAGGACATAGACGCAGTGAAGTTGTTGGGTGACTCTTATGGGCTTTACGCATTCGGATACTTTATGGGCCAGTTCTTTCACGTTTTCTATGTCATCACCTATGGCCTTGGCATTGCATTTGCCACATTCGACGGACTCAATCCACCAAATCAACCAAAATGTATTGGATACATAAACTTCTATTCGGACATGTGGAAATATTTTGACCAAGGACTATACGAGTTTCTCTTTAAACACATTTATGCTGAACTCTGCACAAAAACTTCGTCATCATTCAGAAAAATCTTCTCAGCCTTTGGAACATTTTTCTTTGTTTACATCTGGCATGGTTACTATTTGAATATTCTCATCTGGAGCCTGCTCAATGTGGCTTGTTTGATATTAGAGAAACTCTTGAAGTCTACCATAGATTCGAGTTGGTATAAAAAAAATGTTGCGCAGAGGCTAAGTGTGGCAAACCAGCAGCGATTGTATGCTGTTTTGGGAACACAGATATTCATTCCATCAGCGTTTTCTAACTTTTATTTCTTCAGCGGACAAGAGGTTGGGGACTACTTCATGCGTCTTACCTACTGCAGTGGACTGGGTTATTATATTTCAATAAGTTTTTATTGTTACTGCCTATTTCAGTCGTCTGAATATTTTGTAAGTTTGAATAAGAGTAGAGTTAGAGAGTGAAGCAATTAGCTTTAAGACTTATGGGTCAATGCCAAGTTCTTGTCCTTCTTTTGAGATAAATTAAATTATAGTATTCCTGTTGAACTATACACTATTATATATTTTTGTAACGAAAATAGAAATTTATTTAAACAAATTTAGTTGTTTTTCTGTAAAAAAAAAATTAAAATGTAATGTATGTACAGTAAAATCTCGAAAAGATGAACAGATATAAAACAGGCCTCGTTCCTCTTTTGTAATTGTTCATCTTTCCAAGCATGGAGCATTAGTTTAAGAAAAACATATAGCTACACATAAATACATTGCATCAATCAAATTAACTTATCATTTTATTTAAAACAAAAAAGCTTAAAACCTATCAGAAAAGTATGTAGCCTATACATAAAAACGTTGTTTTAAAACAGACTTATTGAGACATTTTTTTAAAACTGCTCTGTGGTAGATTGTCGACAGTTATTCATGTTCATGTTTTCGAAATTCTACTGTACTTAAATGAAACAATGAAAATATTATTTGTTTCAAAATTCAATTGTTGGGCGAACACATTTCTTTAAAAACTCTAGGCAGAGTAGCTGTGACATGTTGATTTGCATTTTTTATTTTTCAGAATGATGACATTAAATTGTCTTTTTGAATTAATAAAAAAAAACTAAAGCGAGACAAATTCAATTTTAAAAATTTCATAACAAGGAAAATCTAAACTAGAAGTATCAGATTCGATTTTAAAGTTGTATTCAATATTTTCCTTGGTCGAATAAATGAAAATAAAGAGTCGTGTAACTTTGCTATTAAACTGACATAGTTGTCTATTTAGCTGAATGCGTTCATATTTGTTTTTCTTTCTGTCCACCAGTTCGCGCTAACAACAACGCAAACTTCAAATTTGACGTGTAAACAAAGCACGTGTATTTTATTTCTTTTTCCCATTTTCCATTACATGCTTGCTGAAAGTTTAGTGAAATATTTAATTAATTAAAAATATTAAACCACATAAAATGGATATCGTGAAAGAAGTGTTAGAAAAACAACAACGAGAACTAGATAAATATAAACCAATAAGTGTTGAAAAACATTTGGAAGTTCGAAACGATGTAGGAATGATGTTATGCTCTGATCCAAATGACTTGGACGAAGAAGAGATGAAGTAAGATAACTATTTTCTTTTTTTATTTTCAATATTAAATCTACAATTTTATTTTATTTCATAGAAATAACCAAGAAAACTATTTAAAAGATCTGACAAGAGACAATACACAACTTTTAATAAATTCAATTTGGGAACTACCTACAGAACGTGTTGACGAATGTATAGTTGCCAAGCTACCGGCACCCACAACAATATTGCCTCGCCTGCGGATACCTCCAGGTCCTAAACCACTGACGAAATGGGAGAAGTTTGCTAAAGAAAAGGGCATTAAGAAGAAGAAGAAGGACAAGAAAGTGTTTGATGCAGTTTTGGACGTAAGTTCTAATATATTTATAACCTTGGTCTTTGCTGTTCGATTAAAAATAGGTCCCTTTATTCAGCTATGTTTATAGTTTAGCAGACTTAGAATTTTGAAAAAGTATTATTCAACTTTTGTTTGCTTCTTTGAGCTCATTTTAGTTAGTTTTGAAACGCATAAACAAGTGATTCTCAATCCCCTTCACTTCACTACCCGCGATATATTATAAATTTTATCCCAAAATATCCTCTACTTTTTTTTCCGGGGTGTGACTGTTTACAATTATTACAAGAAACGTTTGTGCCCAAAAACAAAGAATTAGACTCAAATTTGTATTTGAAAAATCTTGTTTTTTGTTATGTTTAGAAATGGGTGCCCACTTATGGTTTCAAACGAGCTGACGCAGAAAAACAAAAGGACTGGGTTTTGGAAGTGCCAAAGAACGTCGATCCCGATTCAGACATGTTCCAGAAAAAAATTGATCTTCGCAGTGAGAAGGTTGCTAAAAATGAGATTCAACGTATGAAAAATATTGTCCGTGCCAGGAAACTAGAAGTACCACGATCGGGATACCTCGGGCCCGAAGCAGCTTCGTCCGGTCAACTTCTTACTGCTGTCACTGTAGCTAAATCTTCAACTGCATCAGTTGGTAAATTCCAAGATAAGCTACCCAAAGAGAAAGAAGCTCGTGGCATTGGCGTCAAAGAGCTTATTCCCGGTGCCAAGCGAAAGGCTTCACATCTTAGTGATGTGCCAGAAAAAGAAGCCAACTTGGATCTCATCAAGAGTGTACTCAATAAAAAGCCAAAGTTTGACGTGGAAAAAGCTATTTCGATACAAAAAAGTGAAGCAAGAGCTGAGTAAGTTCAAAATTATATCAAATAAATCAAAGCACAACTTTAATAACTCCATTTTCTTTTAAATTTGTAGAAGAAACAACAACCAAGAATCCGAGGAAGGTGGAAAGAAGGGCAAAAAAAGGAAAGGAGGTGGAAAGGGTAGTCGTAAGGCTGGTAAGAAGCCTAAAGGCGGCCAAGGTCAGAGGGCGCCTGGAAAAAAGGCAGCAGTGGGAAGAAAGAGGCGTTAAACATTTTGAACATAAAATTTGGTTTTAATATTTAACATATAAGTTTGTAAAAAATAAAGAAAAAAACACTTCAATCTTTAAAAAAAAAACAAAGCCCTACGTTCTATAATTCACGGTCTCAGTGTGTCTGTTGAGGTACTCGTAAACGAAAACTCTTAAAACTTTGTTGAAATTCCGAATCGAAGGCCAATGAATGTTTTCTGCGTTATCATCTGCAGTGTGCCATTGTTTGGGGAAAGGCGTTGAGATCAAATGGAGAACCGGAACGTCTGAAATTGTGTTTTTTTATATTTATTTTTTGTAAACAGTGGAAATTAAATTAATACTTTGCTGCAAAAATGGACGGTGGTCATCGTCAACATAGCCGGTTGCATATTTTCTCATGAACATCAAGTTGTGACCTTCTAATTGTTTCTGTTTGGAAAGCGAGTTCTCGATTGCAACCAAGGAGCTGTGAAGATTTTGTGTATTTGGATAGAAATTGGAGAATTTTGAATTTGCAGCACCAACTAAATCCAAAAGCACTAGAACCTCCTGGAGAGTAAACAAAAAAGAAAAATTGGTAAGTCACATGTTTTTTTTTACATACAAAAGATTCAAAACAAATTTACTTTATTCCCTAAGTATAAACTTTTAAGGCAAACTCTTCAGAACTAAATTTATTGTATACCATTAATTTTGTAAATTTATTCCCACATAAAAATAGCCATATAATTTGGCATAACAAACTTCTCTATTGCACTAGGCAAGTGTTGAAATTTGAACGTAAAAAAAAAATTATTCTTTTTCAGGTAAATATCGTGAGAGTAGAGTAATTTGTTCTATGTATGTTGTGCACATCAAAAACACTCCAGAAACAAACAAAAAAAGTAAGCAGTTACGAGTTTTAATTCGAATTTTAGTTTACTACACGGCGTAGGCGCCAACGTGCTTTTAGCTAGAAAATATAGGTACCTTTAGTATTCAAGATAGCGTGTTACGAACTATGTATGGTTTTCATATATAATTACCTGCTGAGGCGGAAAAAATTGATGCATTTGCTATGGCAAACACATTGACAATACAGATTAAAAAATCATTCGGAAAATGTTTGTACTTCTTGATGGTGATCTAACAAACGTATACTATCTCTATCTTTATTTTACTGTTTACAAATTTTAAATGGTAAGCAAATAAGACCTCCTATGTTCAAAACGAATGCTACTCTATAGTAGGTACTTACGATTTTGTCAATATTTCTAATCTGCCGATTACTACGCAGCATTGATGTCGATTCACTCAGCTTCCTGGCTAAATGTCTTGAACCATAAATGGAGTCCTGTTCATTCCAATCTAAAAATGCTTCTTCTCCGTCGAAAAATATAAACTGCAAGCAAATAAAAAGTGAATTTAAATTGAAAATTTCTAATTGAAATGAAATTTTACCATCAAACCAATATCGTTTCGTCCCTTAATGTTTGCACTTAAATATGGAGCGAGTGTTTTCGCTAAGTTCATCATTATCGCACATGGAACAGCTGAATCTATAGCACCTAGAAAATTAGGTATGTCCTTAAAATATTTGCTATCATAGTGACATGCCAAGGTGAGAAATGCATCTGCTTCTGAATTGTAAGTTGCTACTATGTTTGAAAATGTCAAGTTTCCAAAAATTGGAACACGTGCTGTAAATTTGTCTATTTCGGTGTCAAAGCCTAATGATTGTAGTTCCCTGAAAAATATTGAAAAGTTTGAAAATTGAACTTGTACGATATTTGTATCAAGAAAATCTTACTTTATAATAAATTCACGCACTGCAGTATGACCTGGACTACCAACCACTCTCGGAACTAAAATTTGAGATAGCACCTCGTTAAGATGAGAATTGTTATCAGGATAATTAAGCTGGAAGGAGTTTGATGACTATGGATGAAAGGAAAATTATTATAGTTTACTTTAATAAGTTGTAGAGACTGAATACATTTAAATCAAGAAGTGAAACAATATCAATTTAAGGACAGACACCTTATTATGTACAATGTACGTAAGTACTTCCTCGAACGGTTGCGATTTAAATTTTTAAGGAACTTTTAAATTTCCCTTATCAATTTATGATTATTATTATGCATGAAAACGTAAAATGACATTATTATGCGTTTAAAAAATATTAAGACCAAGGAGTACCATTTATTAGCTCTGAGCTTTGAAATTTAATTTAATTTAATTAGAACTTGACCAACAAATTATAAACACAAGTTGTGTTCGTTTAATTCCCAAATCAACGAATTTATACGAATTTCAACTATAATAAGTTAAATCCTGTTCTAAAACACACGAATTGGGAAGAAGATAGAGCTTATGAGAGAATAAAACATTTTCCCCTCCTGCCAAATTTAGCCCAAGAAATTTTTCGATCAGAAATGTAAGTTCTGTTAAAAGTCAAATTTGATAGTTCAACAAAAATTGATATGCGAATTTGCTGATTCTTCCGCTCAGGACCAAGAAAACACGTTTTAAAGTATAATCGACGCATCAAATTGGTCACCCAAATCTTTTAAAGCGCAAGCTTAGTGACCTGCGAACCATAAATACATTGCAATGTATTTCGCGCCCTCATACTTTTATCATGGCGAAGTATTTTGAAAATGTCAGAAGACTCATATTTTTCAGAGATCCCCTCAAACAACGACCCTTTAATTATAAAATTCAATTTAAATGGGAAAAAACTATGCCTTCGAAGTAGCCCTTTATGTAGTTCCTTTTTTGTCTCAGAGTTTCCTCCACTAATGCTAGCAAAATATCACCAACCTCTTCCACTTCATCTGAATTATCAAATAGCCGCTAAAGATCTTCATCTTATTCACCAGACTTCGAGTCTTTCTTATTCAGTTTAAAAGTTTAATTAAACCACAGTTGTTGTTAAATGCGTTCGCTAACTTTTTCATAGTTTTTTTTTTCTGTCAAAGAGAATTTCAAATCCCGTTCTTAAAAATTTTACAGCCTTCCCATTTTAACTCACAAAAATAAACGAACACAACTATTAATATAACCCCTCTTTTATCAATGTTCTTAAGGCTCCTCAGTATTTGTATCTCCAGATGAAATTGTATCGCTTTATATACTTTAGGTTTGTTTTTGTTGCACATAGAACACATCAGTGCTAATCATCTTATTTAAATAATTATTCTTTTCAAGTACCAACAAAACAGCTTTGTTCGGGTACCAAAATCAAACAGTGCATTCGATTTCATATGTTTACATAAACACGAAAAGCGTTCGTGTAGTGAGAGATGAACTAAAGAAAATAACAGCTGACCCAGTGAAACTTCATCTGGCCAAATCTTGAACTCTGTCAAAAGCGAATGACATTTTTTGTTGCAGATGACGCTTACCGAGAAGAGCTAACCAATCAAAAAATTCGAATTTGACGTTTCTCAAAAATTTGCACATAGTGTTCGTCTACTTTTCGAGAGAGATTATTTTCTCATTTGAGAAATGTAGTCATTTTTCATTTTTTGGCACAAAAAGAACACGAAAAAAAAATATAAAAAAATACACGAAAGATAACACAACGAAACATTCGAAAAAAACGATGCCAAACGTACCTACGATAATCTTAATTTTCCAACTGGCACCTTTTCAAATAATTACATCTGATTTATTAACCTGATTTCAATTCTAGGTTACGTTAGTGCACAATCAGTGAACGCACTTTACTCACATCAAACTGAGTGCAAAAACACGGATACAAAAAAGTGTCACATAAAATAATTTAGTGCGTGTTGAGGCCGCACCACTACCGTAATCAAACAAACCTATTTATCACAAGAAACTGTAAAGTTCAAAATCTACATTTTTTGTACTTCCTGATTTACGTCAAAAGCAAAGCATCTTCATGCACATGCACACACTCAAACATTAAAACCGCATCTAGATCGAACTTTTTCTATGTATGGATGTAATTTCAGATTTTCATTATTTTCAAACTATTCAAATTTTGAAATTCACTTATTTATGTATATTGAAAATTCCCATAGTTTGAAATACAGTTAAAAATATGTGAATGATACCTACTTCAACTAATAGAACAATTTGTTTCCGTACATCATTTTTATCAATGAACTTTTGATAGAAGGTTACACATTTTTTTTTAGATTAGCATTTCTTCTAAACGTGAGATACTGCAATTGATTAAAAAAGCCAGACTCGAAAAATTTGTCTCAGGTGTTTCGAAAACCAAACATGTGCCTTACTTAAGTACATGACCACTGCCAATGAATATATTTAATGTATACAAAATTATACATAAAATCCATAATCATTGAATAATTGGTTTAAAATTCATTTAACAGCAATATCAGTGCACATGGGAAAATTATTTTGCCTCAAGTTGAATGGTTATCTGTTAAACTTTGGCTTTTTATATTCCTTTGTTGTGATTTTTTGGGGGGAATTTTCAACACCTTTTAAAAAAAAACCCTCGCTTTCATAACTATGACAAATCAGAAATCACAAACGGCAATTATTGTTGGCTAAAAAGGGGACTCCATATATCGTTTATCACAAATATGACAAAAAAAAAACCTATAAATTTATTCGTTTCTGCTACTTGAATTCACAAAATGTATGCGTGTACCACCTGAGCGTCTGAGTTGTAGCAGCAGCTTCCAGCGAAGGCCAACAAAGTCAGTAGACAACTTGTTGAGATTTGCATGTTTGGTATTTAATATTTTCCCAAAACAAAAATGAGAACAAAAATCAAACTAAGCGATTAAATAAATTACGATGCTTTTTATTTGTGAGTTGAAAAACTAATTATCACAACATTAAAAAAAAAATCATCAAAACAAAACCTAATGGTCAACGGACGTGACACTTCGGACTACGCGGATGGACAGAGAACTCAATGACCAACTGCCGGAAAATATTGCCACTAACTGATTGAACTATGTAAATCTCTCATCGATGTGGCTTACTGTGAAGACTCAGTCATGGCGAATGGTCGTTTGCTATACCACAACACAAGCCCACAAAAGAGCTTAACTATGACGCAGTCATATTTTTTAGCGTTACGAGACTGGAAGTCAATATTATGCGATTGGAAAAGCTTTTATTTGCCGGTGCCAGAACCTTATATGTCAAGTAAAATTTTTTGACGTCATCAAATGAATACATTCCTTTGAGTCTTTGAATGTATTGATGACTCATTAAATGATTCTTCGAAGAGGTAACAAAATATTCCCATCAACCCTTTGGGAGGAAAACAGGGTTTAATTTTGAGGATGCTGAAGCTGGAGCTGGGCTGAACTGTTGATACGGTTTCTGTGGGAGGGAGTACACGTTACACACAGCTTTGTGGAATATTTTTGTTTTCATTTTAAAAAGTTAAATTATTCTGAGTATAAAAGTTATACACCCATCAAAATGGCCGTAACTATAACTTATAGGATCGACCTACAGTAGTTTTAATTTAAATTAGAAGATGGAGAGGAAGAACATAAATTCAAATTTTGTTCAATACTCTTCAAACCGAATCGACCGGAAACCAGTGATGATTTTTTGCACGCTCACTTTGCGAACATTTTTGGGGTTGCGTTTACAAACTGGCTGAAAAAAAAGGGAAGAAGAAATGGAACTTTTTCATGCTATTCACGAGTGTAAAGGAGTATTTATAGTGTGATAGCGGTTGCTTATAGTTATATAAATATATACGTATATTCATATATATATATATATATATACTGCATTCGTTATTACGTACCTATGTACGTATGTACGCAGTGCACAATGTTTTCAATGTTTTCTAAATGTACACTGTGGCGTATACGCACTTTTTTTTTAAATACAATTTATTGTTTGTTCAAAAAATTAAAAAAACTGTTCATTTGATTTTGATTTGAAAAATCTACTACAAGGTTTGAAGCAATGTCAAAAGAAATGTAGTTGAGCGAGGTATTTTTTGATAAAATGTTACAAAGTTTTTGTAACGAATGAAATTATAATTATTGTTTTAACGGTTGCCTAAAATTATGCAAGCGATTTCATGCATTTGTGCCAAAGTTAATTCACAGTCGAATTAATGTCACTTAAAGCTTTTGTGTGAGTAAGTTAATAAAAAGTTTAGATGGAGATCTATGATCCACAAAAATGGGCAAAAATGTATTAAAAACATTTCTCAGTAAAGTTGGTATGCTGGGGAACTTTTTTACACGAATAGTGCCCATCGTTATAATGTAAGTTTTTGTTAAAGCAAGATGCTTCTGCGAGGCCTAAACTGAAACCAGCCGTGAAACATAAGTAAAAAAGATACGAAAATTTTACAAAGCTATACGATTATTTTAAATATCAATCCGCCATTTTTCTCCTAAAAATAAAGTCATCGTGAGTCATTGTATGTAATACCTTTTTACTTGCGATTATAGGTACTATAAGGCAAGTTATGGATTCGTGCAGAAAAAAAAATTTGAGATAACAATCACACATGACATTACGATGATGGAGAAGTCGAAAAAAGTGGGTCTGGGAATTCCGTCCGTCTGTCTGTCTGTCTGTCTGTCTGTTCGCGCCTCTGGAGGCTGAACGGGTGGGCCGATTTGCTTCAAATTTGGTATTTAAGATTTATTTGGCCGTCCCTCGGGACATATTTTTTATTTTTGCTCTAGGTCCAAAAATAACGGCACCTGCCATACAATCTTGAAGATAAAAATTGATTTTCTCAAAAACGGCTCTAACGATTTTGATAAAACTTTCAGAATGCTATTTTTGCAAGAAAATCTATCTTTTGGTTTGAAATTTTTTTTCGAAATTTGTCTAATAACGGTACCTCTCATAGAACCAATATTTTCAAATCAAATTTTCTCGTAAACTTTACATTCGATTTCAATAAAATTTTGGCCACAGGAAGTCATTCATAATTTTATTAATATGGCATTTAAAAATTTTCAAAAACTTTTTTTTTTTTGATTTTTTATAATTTTTTCAAAAAAATTTTTGGTTTTCGAAATATGTTGGAAACGGGTACATTGATTTTATTTAAAATTATTTTTCAAATGTAAACTACAGATTGCCATATATTTGCATACTCAAATAAATTTCAAAATATTTTTTGAAAAAGTTTTTCAAAAATAACCTTTTTAAAAAAAAAACTGGTCCAACGATTTTCCATATTTTTTTTTCCTAGGTTGCCGTATAGCTTTTAAATTTTATTGCATACTTAGTTTTTCCGAGAAAACTCTTAAACTAATTTAAAAAATAAAAGAATTTTCTAAATTATTTAATTTTTTTTTAATATCCATATATGCAGCCACTACGAGCTAAGAGCAAGTTCGTGCGACCCAGTCGTGCATTTTATTTTAAGTGAATTTAATATCTTTCAATTAAAAACCTAATTCCAACTCATTTATATTTTAAATTCCATTTTTATCTTCTGTATGTTTGCAGCAGAAACCTTTTATTCATATCTACCTTTTTGTACCGAAGATCTATGTATATGTATATTGTATGTATATAGATAGATAATGCACTTATTCCAGCAATAGCATATAACAGGCTTCTGTGGCTTCGTAATCCTAAATGAAGAATTACAATGATTCTATAAGAATTCGTTTAAAAGTTTCATTTCTCTAAATTAGTTTATCATCATTCCCAAGTCAATTTGAAAATTAAAATACCAATAGTTTTATATTTCGTAAATAATCATTTATTAAATAATTACCATTAAAACAGTGTAATCTATAGTAGTATTATATTGCAACTTATCAATATCACATCGAGTCTCAATAGATTAACCTATACGTATCTTAAACCTAATATAATCATAATCTGCATAATTGCGTGCATAATACTGGACCGAGTATGCATTTATATGAATAACATTGTATCCCATACTGCATTTTAATATCAAATTTATCTTTACAATCATACATTTTTATAATTCTTAAAATTTAACCTATGCTATATTTACGCGCAAATGATTGGCACTACTTGGAGCTGTAACAACATTTCGGCATTCGAGGACATATAACTTAAATAATTGTATTTACTTATTTTCCACTTTCAAAAGAAGTTCTGAGACTAGTTGTTGGCTAAATGTATTAACCTACTTTAAAAGCTGCCTGGCAAAAACAAGTCCAAAAATAAAATGGACAGCAAACCAATTGATTACTATTTATTTTGTGTTTATAGCCTTGACGAGAGTCTAGAATTTACTGATCGGCGAAGAATACTTGATTGGACTTCACCTCGCGTCGAGGCCCGCAACGATGCCCCCGTTTGTGTAGATCTGACAAAGTGTTGCACTTTATTTTTCTCGATGTCTGTAATTTCGTCATCAATTTTCTTTGCTAAGCACGGGAAGTCCCAAATCCTTTGTCCTCGTCCGAACTCTTCACCATCAGCAATAGTTTGGGGTAATTCATGACCAAGAGTTTCAGGAAGAAGTAGACATAATGCACCACCAACGATTCCCAAAGTTCCAAGAATAAGTAGTGGTAGCATTGGACTGATATTGGCAAGATAGACGACGAAGGGAGCAATGATGCTCGCAACATAGCCCATGATGTGAATGAAGGCAACACCTTGAGCACGAACAACAGTTGGCAATAGCTCAGCTGCATACTGTAGTCCAATGTTATAGGATATGTTTACAAAAAATCGTCCAGCTATGGCAAGTGTTGCTGAGTAGGGTCCAATTGGTACTGTAGTAGCCAAGAGACTGAAAATTCCACTGAGTATCATAGTTCCACAAGCTAACCATCTTCTTCCCCATCTGTCCAAAGTCAAAGTCAACAATGTATCGGCAGGGAATTCGGTGAATGATGCAACGGTAAATGTAAAAAAAATATTGAGACCAAGTGAGCCGACATTTCGTACATGTCCATCAAAGACTAAGGATATTGCCATCCAAATGACAATCAGGAGAAGAGTGATCCGACGCAGTCTTGGTGTCTTAAAAAGATCCAAAACAGAATATGAATTGTGAGAAGATTCTTCTTGTTGCATCTTTTGGCAGCTGGAACGGAAATCTTCATAAACTTGGGGTGATAGTTGTTTTCCATTTACTCGCTCGAATTTCTTTAGAATGGTAATTGATTCTTCGAAACGACCTTGAGAAACAAGCCATCTGTGGGAAAGCATAAACCAATTTTGTATAATCGACTTGCTGATTTTTACTCAAAGACTATATTTACCTGGCTGATTCTGGTACTAAGTAAGGCGTCAAGACAGCTAAAGCAAGAGGTGCAGATGTCACAATTGCTAAAAGTTTCCAATCAGCTAAGAAATAGGCAATCCATGGAAGTGCACATGCAGCACCTGTGAAAAACAAAGCTATCGACATGTTGGCAACAAAAGTTCTCCATTTGGGCCCAACGTATTCCAAAACTAGAAAAAATGACAGTTTATAAATTTCAAAGCTTACAAAACAATGTTTTGTAGAAAAATAGTTTTAAGTGGGATGTTTCGCTATGAATCAGACTAACTTACAGGGAAACCGACTACCACTTTTTTGATAAGCCCCATAAGACCGAAAGTTTGAGTTTTTCCGTTGTCATTCATTTGATTCGAATCCATTGAGTCATTTACCGAAATGCCCGAATTCAAAAAGGTAAAGAGGTGGTTGAAATTTGTACCATGTTTTTTTTTTTTGCTTAACTAGACGTACATGTTTATTGTTAATTTAATCTTAAACAAGAAGTAAGATAGGCTTTTATTTCATTCATAAAGTAATAGTGACATGCGGAAACAAACATCAATCATACAATTTTAGACACAGAAAACCTGCCTTGACTGAAAGTCATCGAACTCTGTCTCATGGAAAGGTGTATGTAATCAAAGTGCACCTGATAAAATCTATCTTACCTTAACAATTCTATATTTTTTTCCGAAGTAAAGCACAACTCACTTTTGACAAACAAGGCCATTTCAAAAATTTAAGAGTTTTTACCAGAAATTCGCAGCGATTAGCCGCTTACTGGGATAAACCAATTTGATTATAATAATATACAACCGTATAACACCCTCAGCGGGGTTTGGTAAAAAAAATATTGCATATTCTATTACAATAAATGTTAATGTCAATTACTGTGTTTACCGTCATCCATCGATTCATTCATTTTTAACTTTGAATATAGTGTGCTGTATTCATTTAATTAGGTACGATACAAAAAGTGCACACAGGGAACAAAAAAAATTACAATGTCAATAGCTTCTCTATAAAACTGCAATCAATTTGATGCAGAATGTCCAGTTCAATACAACAACAAATTATAGAAAATGCAATAGCGATGGTCAATGTTTGACATTCATAAACTTAGTAAGTTGTTTGTGCTGTTGGCGAATTAGTTGGTGATGTTAAACGAAACTATCATCCGTGCCAACGAACGACAACGACACATCGAAAGTGCAACAGTGCATTCGAGTGCTAATTATATTAAAGAACGTTAACATTGAGTGTGTTCGTTTTTTTTTTGTATTTGTGTTAGCCTTTCATCGTTTGAACGGTTGAAAGGTGGCCTTAAACACAGTAGTTTACAAAAAAAAGTAATAGTAAAAAATAGTGCTTTATAACCGCCATAGAGGAGAGCGACAATCTTTTGAACTAATTATTTCTGTTTAATTAATATTTTAAATAATTGCCCTCCATTATCGCTCACATCTGCGCTAAACAGGTTCAACTTGTATTTATCAGATCCATCTGTTGCTGGAGTCTGGGCAACTATGTTAAATATGCGAGCATTGGTTACAAAGATCATACAATTACTAAGTAATGTTCTAATAAAATTGAACTTTTATGGAATATTTTAAATAATGTAGAAACTTATAATTTGTACGGTTTATTATGAAAGAAAATAGCCTGGGGGTAGAGTGGGAAATATAATTTTAATAAACTGCAAAATAGTTTTGCATACGAATATGAATTCATAAGGGATATTCAAGGTTGGAGTCGGGGGTAATTGCTTGAGTTTTCGAATTGATTTGAATAACTAACTTTTGTAACAAGTATAAGGGGCTTAAATTGCAGCTAGTTTACTATGTGAAAAATTATGAAATAGGATAGTATTAAGTAGGTATACCCACCTAAAGTACATAGCAACATGGTGATGGAGAAAGTTTGTGATATTAATTTAAATCATACAAGTTTAGTAAGAACAAAATTCTATTCTACCTATAATTTAAAAAAAATTTTGAACAAATATCTATCCTTCATGCTCTTTGTACCACTACCACTCAATAATGGCGGGCTTATGCATGCATTAATTCAACGACGACGGTGACGCCGGTAAAATGTATATTTTCTATAACCAACTTTTTGATTAACATTTATGAATTTTTCCAACTGATGCTTAAAAAGTAGTTAAGTAGTCACTTGTGCCGGTGAATTTATAATGTGTTAACCAGCTATTACTGTATTCAAAGCGCAATCTATTTTTTAAAAGTATTTTTATTGATTGATATGCTTCCGCTGAAGTAAAAATATCTCTTGTAAATAAGTTATTCCAGCAAATCAGTTTTTTACCCGTTTCGAGATCTTATCAATCTAGCGAGTCTTTTTACCGATATGTTTTAATCTTGTGAGGTAATTAATTCGGAAAAAATGTCACTATTTTCAAATTAATCTTCAAGGTTTCAAAAGAGGTCAACCAAACTTTCTTTAAGAAAACGGTAGTAGATTATTGAGAATTCAAGTTTTGAATAAGCTCGTACATGGTAAATTTTCCCTATTTCCGCACGTTTTTTTTCGTCAAATGTATACAAATAATAAAGCTCTGAATCGAAGATATTCTCATAACGCATTACGAATCAAAAACGTTTAAAAACAAGATAAAAAATAATTAGCTGGCGCTTAAGCGAACCACTCTTATTTGATAATGAGTTTTTATCATAAATACTTGTATTCATTAACACCTCACAAAAATACCATAGCGCAACAAAGTATCTTAAGTCGTTATGGTTGCCAGCAGACACCACATCGAGTAAGCAATAAATTTGTTTAATTTAAATCAACTTGAATAGGCACTTCGATTGGTATTCATAACTCTTTTGACTTCATGAATAATGCGGAACTCTTGTTAATATTCAATTTAATTCAAGCAAAGGTTGCTCTTTGTGTAAATATAATAGACACTTCTATTAAAATGGTAGTCAATCATACAAGGCAGCTAGCTATACTCGTAAGTAAGTAAGTCGATTCATTGATTGAGAACAAAAAAGTTTAAATGTTCGATTTTTGCTGCAAATATCCTTACCTAATATATACATCATCGTGAAGCAATTATCAAAAGCAAATCCAACCAAAAACCTAAATAATGCAAACTGCCAAAAGTTTGTAGCGAAAGCTGTACCAGCTCCAGCAGCAAATCCAATTAGATTGCACCAAATTAATGCCGGAATGCGTCCAAATCGATCAGCAATCCATCCAAACAACAATCCACCCACTATTGCACCAACAAAGAATATCGATTGGGCATATGTTGGCAGGGCTGCCTGGTCACAGACCCAATTCTGTTCAGTGGCTACTGTCTCATAAGGTACATCGGTAAAGTTGTATGACCAGCCTCGTTGGCATGGCACCACTGGCCATGACGGATCAGCAACCTTGATCCCTTTGGCAAGCATTTCGGTGAAGTTGACTGCATACATGGAACATTTGCTGTGCCCATCAGCATCACGTGGAATTGCTAGTGCCAATCTGAAATGGAATAAAAGAAAGAAACAATTAACATATTTTATATTCTTTTAAAACCATGTTTCGCATATTTGCAAATGTCAATGGAAATGTGCATGGAAATAAAATAAGGTAAATAGAATCCCCCTTTTGCCTCCCTATATCATATTAAGCTTATTAAGTCGTGACAAATTGTTAAATTCTTTTTCCGAGCATATCGGATAGAAACAGAGTGTTTGAAATGCCGCCAATAATGCGTCGTAAATTGTACTTTTTTAAGAGCAAATTTTTCGATTTCACCATGTGATGATGTAATTGGTGCTGTTTTTGATATTTTCAAATTTATAAATCCCATTGTTGGGAAATGTTAAAGTTATTTGCTTGTTAAGTTAATTTTACAATACATAAAAGCCTAATTAACACTTAAAACATGATGTTTGCTAATCGTGTTTTTTAAAGAAAGGATTAAACACTAAATAAATATAATTTATATTTCTAGACTTTGCTTTGGGTCAAAGTCTGGATTCGGTTTCTAATAAACACAAATTGAAAAATGGAATTTCATTTGAATATACTTCTGTTTTTCGGAAGTTTTTTTAAGAAAAAATCTTTTAAAGAATATGTCCTACAATGCCTTAAACATTTATAATCTTTCCAAAACTTACTGATCCAATCAACGAAAGCACAAACTAGGGGGTGTAATTGATCATTAGGGAATATTTCTACGGATGTCAGATTGAGAGATTTTTCCTTTTTTTAAAAGATCTTTCGACCACAAAGGGAAAAAGGGAAAACCGACCCAGAAAACGAAGAAAATAGACAACCCAAAAACTTTCACATTTCTTCTTCACATGATACCAAAACCTCTTCAAACAACATTCAAAAACCAGAATCATTATAATGAATTCAATAAAAAAGCAGTTAATGACAATCTTCCTAAAAAATTTCAAGTTGCGGATGAAACTAAGTTTTTACTGATTGTGGAACTTTAATTAGGCCTTCTTTTAAATGAAATGTTTATGCTTATATCAAATCAATCTGAAAATAGTGAGTTTGATATGTAAGCTCCTCGAATTTATTTATCCAGCAACTTTGAAAAATATGAATATATCTTCGCTAATTCCACTTTGCATATATTTTCTTCATTTATTTACTCAATTGGAGCTAAGTTGTCTATAGACCTGGTCACTAAGATAATTATATTGAACTATCAGCTCGCCCTCCGAAAATGTCCAGGAATTTCGGAATGATATTTTGCAAACAAATTTGGATATGGATGAAAGATTCTGAAATATTAAAAAAATGGCTTCCACATAGAGAAATATTTTTCTGCAATAAACTTAAATAAAACTAAGTAAGGAAACAAACTCGAAAAAAGAACACTTTTCGGAATTCATCATACGCAATTGTTGATGAAAGACCACAATTGTATGGAATTGGAAATAGACAAGGAATATTTGCGTTTCTAAACTAGTAGTATGTAGAAAGATAAACTAGTCTTGGATGAGATACCTGTCTGTGAATTTTGATACAAATTCATTGAGGCTAGGGCTAGTCTTTGAATATGGATGTGGATATACCTAGCGTTTTAAGCTATTTTTGTTTTTTTATTGAATAAATTTTTTTTGGTTTGTTCAAAATGTTATTTTTTGACTTTTTGAAAAAAAGGGAAACAAATTATTTTGGATGAAAAAAAGGGAATCGACATGCAAAAAGTCTGGCAACACCCCATATTATGGACTGTTCCCGCTCATATATAAGTTGGTGTTGTGTACCTCTATCTCCACAGGAAATGTGAAACCAATATTAATGCTGAATTCCAATTTTCTTATCTTTTCTCAAATCATCGTGCTTTCAAAATTCGTATAAAGAATATTTTGAAGTACTAAAAGACGAACAGAAAACCAAATGCATAATATCCTAAACCATCCATCAAATGAAAAGTTTAAAATAACCTCTATCCTTTATAATTTCAATCTTTAAATAGTATATTTGTTATTGTTGTTACACATAAGACATAATTTTATTATAATGTAGATTAAACGGATAGAACTCTCTGACAAGCTTGAAATTAGTCGACTAATTAAAGAATCAGATGTAATATCTCTTAAATCAAGTTATAAGTACCCAGCATGATTTAGATAAAAATACCCAAACTCAACACCTTTTTGTAGTGTGTGTCGGAAACCGCGGAAGCTGACTATATGCTCATGACCATACCAAATTGTGGTCAGTCATATAATAACAATTATTTTTTACGTTAAATTAAACATCATGACATTAAAAACACTGAATTGAAGGATTGTGATAATAATTATTAACGATCTTATCCAAGAGAGAGAGATACATACATAATAACTATAAAACAAAAGAAGTATTTATAGAAACATAATTCTTTTGATGTCTTTTTAGCCAAGGTCTAAGTCAATCCATGAAAAGGTTAAAAGCAAATCTAACAATTGAATAAGTGTGTATAAGTACCGTAAAACACACTGACCCCAAGTTGTTGTATTGTAAACTTAACTTTTTTAGCCAAAAGCCAATTCATAAATCTAAACAGAGCTTCAAGTGTGTTCTTAAGAGCAGTAGACTTTACGAGTTACCATCAGGTATAGTGCAACAGCGCAAGTTGCACCTGAATTAAGAAGTGGCTAGTGGTGTATGTACGAGTATACTAGTTTTTAGTTTTAAATTGTAGCTCGCATGTCATTAGCAAAAGCAACGTACAAAATAAACCAGGCAAAAAAAATATTATTAGTGGCTTACTTTTTCCAACTATATAATGTTCGACAGCGGAGTCTCAAGGTCTTAGTGTTCGATATAGCAGAACTTTAATTGAAGGCTAGATTTATTCGAACTGCAATGAGACACAATTAGGCATTACAATAGTATTGCTGATAGGTATATCAGAAAAAAGTCGTGATTATTATACAGAAAACAAAAAATCCAAACAATTATTTCAGCCAAATATTATGTTTGGCTCTGTGAGTACTTATGGTTTATTGGATGCCAATATCCCAAAATGCCTGTTCGATGAAATTTGACAAAGCTGAAACAAACTTTATTCTGTAAAAAATATAATAGATACTAGGTAGTATTAAAAATTTTAAGTAAAGACTTTTATCTATATAAAAATGGTGTGAAAAATGTATAGTAATTCAACAATTGAGAACGGATGGACCGGTTTGGCTCAAATTTTTTCTTCAGTTGTTTGTAATTGCCAGAAGAAGGTTTCTGTGGAAGAACATTTTCAAAAAAACTATCCAGAAAAGTTGGGAAATTGGAAAAATCAAAAATTGATAATTAGTATGGAATTTTTTGTGCAATTGTTACAATATGTAATTGTAAAAATACGTTTTGGATGCACTTTAATAAGTTTGAGTATACAAAATGAGGTTATCCAATAATTGAGTTTGCTGGCATTCATTGCAAAAAATTCAATCCGTATACGTTTGTTTTGTATTGCTTTAATTTTATTTTGAATAGGATTGTCGAAAATGAGTTGAGCTGGCCGAAAATGTCCAAGCAAATGTGCAGAAGAACGTGTACGATTAGCTGATGAAAGTTATTGTTGATGATGAAAAGGGAGGTATTTACTTTCTGGACAGGCAAGACTTTCGTCATTTCGTTCATCAAATTTATTGCATTGCCTGTTGAATCCTTTAGAATTGCTGCCACATTATTTTAAGGCGGTCGAACTGCACATTTCGCTTTGAAGCTGCCGATGAATCTTCTCACGGTTAACAAACCAACGTGCACATGCACAGTGACCAAGAATTCGGCAACAGCGAAATTGATGCTAGAATGCAAAATTATCATTTTGGCACAAGTTCACATCGTCAATGGAGAAACTCATGTTTTTCTAATTAAAACTCGATTAATTTCACTGTTCAAGCTCATACGTATACAAAATTTAAATGTATGTACTTCAGCATTTGCCTAGCAATGAGTTCTGCAAAATTTCAATTAGACAAAGTCCCTCATAAGCCAATGTTTAAAATCCCAATAGAAAAGGATAAGGTTGCCTGAAATTGCGATTCAGTTTTAAAAATCCTTATCACACCTTTTCAATTTTGAAAAGCCCACACAAATACCACCAGCTTTTCGCTCACAGCATAGCAGGTGTGATTTTCAAAATTATGGTTCTGATAAACTGAACACCGTAGGTATCTGACGTGTTCTTTTTTTTTACTTTATGCATATACAAAATTATATCTTAACATATCTACCCCACGAACTGAATTAAATGCAACAGAAAAATTTAACGAGTTGATTAATTGCTTTAATGAAAAATTAATGAAGTCTTAAAACAATTCCATATTCAAACATATTTCAACAAACTGTTAAGCAATAATAAATTGACATGACATAGCTTTCTGAATTTAATCAATTGTATTTCATTATTCTATTTATACTCAAAAGAGAAAAAGATTATACTATTAAATTCAAAGCAAGATAATTTACTGAATTATTTAGAATCTTAAACACAGATTTCGAAACAATCGTTAACCTGACCATTCTCAATACTAACGGTAAAGCCACACCTTTGACAATTAGGCATATTGCACTGCACATACATATACATACATAAATGTAGGTACTTGCATTTCAATGAATTCTTAGACCTCAATCTAGAGTTTAAAGCAACCGATACAAGCCTTTTTGTAAAAGTCATTAAGTAAGATTACTTATATATCAAACAATAAAATTTTAAAAAAAACCTTATGTAATAATTAATCACTATCCATTCACGCAAGAACAATGCCTCCATGGTTGCCATTGAATCGCAATTGTGAGAAATGCGGAGCCGGATTAAAATGAAACACGGTACTTATCTTAAAACGCCGCTTTCGGATATTCTCGCAGCCCAACTGTTCATTACTTGTAAACACCGTGTACATAGGGGCAATAAATTACCTTATCTTCCTACAACGAGTAGTGGTTTTGGATAGATTTCAGTAGCCCAAAGCAATTTTAAGTTTTTATCGGATCGGAACGGTTCCGTTGTCTTTTAACCTTTTTACTTAAAAAAAAAAAACAAAAAAAAAAACTCTCCGAAGTCAAAACAAACAATATGGTCGGTGTCGGTCAATGGTTATATTTTTATTGGAAGCTGTAGACATACGTATAATATTATGCTGTTTCTTTAATAGATTCTGTTATATGGATTAATACATATATATCTGGGAAGTCTACTATAAGGAGATAGACTATGTTTTGGCATTGCCATTATAGTATTTCCGGAATTCAATTTAATCTTTATTAAGAGATTTTAAGTGGATTGGATAAAGGGAAGTTATTACTGTCATAACATGACTAAGCTTTGAAATAACCTTAGAATTTAAAGATACAAAGCAATCTTATAGATGCGAGATGCGACTATGCACACACAGCGGCATTACAGAATTGTTTAAAAGTTAAATTATTCACATACGTCACTGAGTTTATTACGCGGTAGACAAAGAATAATTAAATGTTTTTTTAAGTTATTGTTGAAAACTCGAATGAAAATATTTAATAAATTATAAATCAAACAGTTCTGTGTTCTTTTAGTTCTTAAAAGTTTCCTAAAAAAAATCAAGATTAATTATTTAAGCCAACACGATCCAGTTTGATTGAATTTGGATTAAAATTCTACTCTTTTTGTATATATAATACTGAGCAATGAGTTCTTATATTTTTAAAAACTTTTTCTAGTATAAACTAGGGAATCCCGGTCATAAACGTTCAAAATACGAAAACAAAATACGGTTTAAGATCTTTTTCTCTAAGAGACGATCACCTGAAAAATTAGCATCAAGGTGCTAAAATCTCACTTTGAAAAGTAATAACGTCTAGGTACTTAAATTATGTTTACCATACTTATACAATGTACTTCAATTTTAGATTTTCTGCTTTTATTTGAAAAACGTTAACCCTCTTCATTTTCCAGTGATTTATTTGAGTTTAGGAAATTTATTTTAAAATTGAAGGTATCGATATACATCGACCTATACAAAATACATACCTGTCTGAGACATTTAAATGATCCAATTCGGGAACACTGCACCAATGCTCCTCCGGCACAAGGGTGATAAAAATTTGAGCAAAATACACAAATGCGACGAAAAACGCAAACGGAATCATGCAAATGAAAAGAAACTTTTGATATAAGCCAAATTCACCAACCATTGGCAGCAGATCATCAAAATCAAGAAATGGTTTTTCTTCGTTATCAGAAGTTGTTGTAGTTAGAGTAATGCCAACCACTTGTAACGTAAGACAACCATCCGCACTTTGTTCTTTCTCATTTTCAAATGCACCGTTAACAAAGGCCGATCCGCCAGTGGTATCATTATTTCCTATAATTATAGCAGGTGAAGCTGAACAATTGGCCTTGACGCTTGGAGGCGTCAGACCACTATTCAATTCCTGATGCGGTTTCGGAGTCATATTTCAATGAAAATGTCAGTTAATTTGAGCACTTGTTAAAATATAAAAAAAAGCTACCCTTTGATCTATTTTTTTATAGGACTAGTCAATTAACACTTCAGTTTATCTATGATTAAAACTAAATGACCAATTCCTAAATTACTGCGAAAGGAGCTTTATAATAGTTGTCCTCGATTTCTTTTTTAATATAGATGCGGACAAACGGGCGCACTTCACTTAACTAAGTCTTGCCAATGATCTCCTTACCAATTTATATGAGCAGTTTACCTATAGCTTCTCGCTGCTGAAATGGTAACTTGGATTTGAGCCTCAACACTCAAGAACAGCTAACAACTCCATAGAATATTATCAGTCAGCTGTTACCGCAGATTGTGTATACGATCAAGCAAAATGATGTTTGCCTAAGTTTGAGTTGTCTGTGTAAAGCTAACTCCCATTCTTGCCAGCGATTAAAAGCTATTGCAACACAAATGTGGGTAAATTACCCGCCTCATTGAAGTCGGTACTAAATCCAACAGAGAGTAACCGCCAATTGCGAATACCAGTCACAAATCTGAATGAACGGGTGATTCACTAGTGGAAGCTTTGAAATAATGTAGTTGTTATAATGGTGTGGGCAGTGGGCATGGCATCTTCACACTTCTCTGTAAGCCATATTGGTTTGCCGGTGAGTTTTATCTAGGAATTTTGTGTTTATAATAATAAACGAGTAATTAATGCTCTTTTGCGGAATAGGTAATGAAACATCACGAAGAGAAGAGGTCTATTATTAAGACAATTTAGAAGTGTCGATAGTAATTAAACCACTCTCTATTACTTGAGATACTTTCCATTTGGAATGCATTCGGTTTATAGCATTGACATCGGATGTTGTGGCTCTGCGGCTGAGGCAGTGAATTGATTTCAAAATAAGAAAATTAAATGGATCTTTAAATATGGAGTAATCAAATATGTTGTTATCATCCTTCACCGAAAGCAAAGTGCATTCCTAATAAAAAAAATTAAAATGTTGGTATCTGTAGGATTTTTTCCCAATATAATTCTGGAGGATTCCGTAATATTTACGCAACCATTTAATCATGTGATATTGTTTTTCAGTTGCAAACGCATAAGTATAGCCTTCGTCTTAGCCATCAAACTTGCAATAGCAGACAGCTTAAACATTCGCTGAACTCGTTTTTTTATTTATCCAAAATGTGTAAATTTGATGAATGTTTTCACTTAATTTAATTGCTAGTTTCCTCTTCCGGTAATCGATACGAAACAAGTCCACTAAGAAAATGTCTATTTATGTTAAAACTATTCAGTAAAGAATTTTAAATTAATCTACGAGTAAGTTCCATGATGCATTGCAATTTCATGATAGAGTTATTAGAGATACATACCATCAATTTTCTGTCAATTATTTTTTTTAATTAGGCTATGAATTTCTCCAGAAAAGGTGCAGTGAGTGTCATAATAGTCCGTATGAAGTCATTGCGAGAACATTATTCGTTAGCGGGTTCAGATCCTTGAAATTCAAAAGAATATTTCTTTAAAAGCACTTGATTTCACGATCGTTTCTAGATTCAAGTTTTGATATTGAATCTAGACAAAACGTATTTAGGTATTTTAGGCATGTATCTGGAATTGACAACAATGATGACTTAGATAGATTATTATTTTGGTAGATCCTAGAAAGTTTTTAATTATTTATAACGAAATTAGGGCGTTTGGAACTTCAGGAACAAAATGAGGAACCCTGATACGTTTTTGCTAACCGTCTTTATTTAACGGCGGCCGGTCCTCGAGCTAGAAAGATCAACCAAAATTTCCGAACATTAGTAGTGCCGTAAAAATTGTTCTTTTGTTCTGGCATAAATTGTAAGATAAATTTTAGAAATGTTAATCTTTAATACCCGCAGCCCCCATTTCAACAAATCATTGTGAATAAATTTCTGTCGTATACCAATATTAACAGTTTTATGAATTCGGCCGTCGCGTCGGCGGCGTCGTCGTGGGAGCTCAGTTTTAATGAATACATTTGAATATTTTTAAATAAGATCTTGACCCAGCCATGTCAGTGTAGGAAAGGTAACTGGAGAAATTTATATTAATTGAAAAACAGTGATTTTAAAGGTGAAATGAATTTAAGTGACCGTCAACTGAATTATAGTGGCTAGTTTACTAAAGAATTGCATACTAATATTTTTTTTAAGCGTTTTCGTTCAGAAGAAATTGTTCTTCAGAGCCAGGAATCGACCGACTGGGTTAAGTGATCATAACTTCTTCCAATGTTTGTGTCAATATAGCTTTGTTTGTTCAGCTTTGAATTCGCCCTCGGTTTTTGTCGTTTTTTTTTTTTAAGTTTCAACTCACCCTATGGTAGGTTAGTTTAAGTAACGAATCAGCTGTTATAGTGACTATGGTTGTTTTGGATGTCTTTTAGACTCACACGTTGCAGGACATTTTTAAAGTATTTTCTTAAGAGGAATTAAAAGAAAGAAGAGAATTAATTAAATCAAATAGATGAAACAAAACAGTTAATGTTGATGCTGTGGGTTGTAAAAACACAACAGGGTTCCCTTGTATGTATATTTTTTGTGACTGAAAAGCACGAGTATATTTGACAGCTCTTGGGACTGTCAAAAGTTATAAGAACAAAGCTTATTCGTTTCAATTTTCGAGCATTTGCCAAAAACATTGTTACCCTTCGCGAATTTTCAAAGTTTCGTCAGGGGTCGTTGTACCTATGCCTCCCACAGGGTATGCAGACAAGATATACAAAATGTAGAGTCGGAATTGAAAAAATGAGAATTACACTAATTTTTTTAAATATTATTTAAACCGAAGATGTAGACAGTAACCAACAAACGGAGGACATGTTTGAGACCAAAATTATTAACCTTTATTTTCCATTAGTTCCTTTGTAAGGAGGCACTACAATTCTTTAAAAATATTTCTGTTTCGGCTTGAGATTTACTTAAAAAAGTTAAAAATTAGGTTATCGGTTGAGATTTATTTAAAAAAAATTTAAATATGTATCTCTAAATGGTTGAGATTTTTACGCAATAATAAATGGAAAAGGTAACTCTTTAACATTTTTCGCTGAAAATAAATCAAAAATGATTAATGCAAAGTAAAATGTCGAATACGTAAATATATGAGTATGAAATTTTTGAACTTTTCTTTCTTAAGGTACATATTAAGTTTTACTGACAACAAACTCTCAAGGTTTTTGGCCCAAAAAGACTATTGAACTACATTTTCGCATGCAGTGCTTAAAAATACTAAAGCTAAGTGTACACGATTACCAGGTCTGCAAATATTGCCGCATCAGTCAGTGAAAAATTTGTCTCGAATGGCTGACAATCGTGTACACACCAAATTAATTTGCAGAAAAATTGTTTGGCTCCTAATTTGTGGACAAATATCTGCCAATTAATTTGTAGATATCTGGCAATCGTGTACACGCAAGCTGACAACCGTGTACACACCAAACTAGTTTGCAGAAAAATTTGTTCATCAATCATTTTGAAAACAATTTAATTTGCGGATGTGCGGCAATCGTGTGTACACAAAATTAATTGGGAGATCACCAAATTTTTTTCATTTTCTTACGTTTCTGCAAATGTCTGGCAATGAATAAATTTTCAGGTGCAGTTTAAGGAACATTTGCAAATTTATTCATTGGCAGACATTTGCAGAAGAATTTGCAGATCCAAAATTTAATTTGGCACGGTTGGCAGAAAATCTACAAATGTTTGCAAATCTATTGCCAGCTATTTGGCCAAACTAGATTGTCCACATTGTCAGCCAAATATTTGGCAACAGATTTGCAGACATTTGTAGATTTCTGCAAACCGTGTACATACAAATTTAATTTTCAGCTCATTGTCCGCTCATTTTCACACATTGTCAATTGTCAGACGTTTGCAGATCTGACAATGATTGTCAGACCTACCAATCGTGTACACTTAGCTTAACGGATATTTGATAAATTTGCAAAAGATTTATTTTTGTCTCTCAGCGATAAATCTCACTGGTTGACCGAAACACAAAAAGAAAAAGGAATCCCTCAGACCTTGACTTATATTTTTTTCTTCTAAGAATAAAGGTTATTGAGTGACTTTTATTGAAACTAACAATAAATAAGAGTTATTAAAGGACCTTTCAAAAGGTTGAGATTCTGATCTCTGGTATAGTGTAAAATTTGGTTGGTATTTGATTAGCCATAAAATTTCCATCCATCCATCCAACCTGCATTAAAGAAGGAAAGCGTATGAGGATTCTATTCTCCGATACTACTGCGATATTAAAAAGAAAAGGATGAACTCATAATCCGCCCTGTTAACGGATATTTAATGGAAATTAGATAACTATAATAGTCAGAGAGGTGGTTAAGGTTTTGGAAACGTCATTGATGGACAGACAATTTTTTTAGCTATATTGTAAAGCTTAAAGCACCTTTTCAGCCCTGATTAAAATGTCTGGAAATAGGTATTATACCTCAACTGCTAATATAAAAAAAATCAGCTTTGAGCTAGTGACGTAACTGCATCATTTTGTTGACGGCTTTGAGGCTTAGCCATTCCCAAACGATCCAGGTGATAGCTGCCAGATATTGATTATTGGTTTTCAACTGTGCACTAATGACGTTTCCAAAACTTTCACCACCTCTTAGACTATAAGAAGTCTTTATGATACTTACTTAACATAAATATGTCTTCTTTCTTCAGAATTAAGTCCATATCAGTTATTACCCTGAAATAAGATATTTAACTATCAATGAGTGGAAAAAGAACAAGACTTGGATTGTTTTTGTTTGTTTGTTTGTTTATATAAAGAAAACTTACAGTTTATTGGCTTCTCATTAATGAAAATTGAATTGAACGATTTTACGCACTAATATTTACAGTGTTTCTTTTAAATTTAATTTTTTTGTCTCTATATGTACTTATGTATAGATTATAAATTAAAAAAAAAAAGCGTGGCAGAAAAAAAAACATCATGTTGTTACTACATATTTTTAATGCTTACCACATCTGTGTCTTAAACCAAATATAATAATATAAATGTTAACAATTAAAATCAAAATCTGAATATGCTGGTGATTGTGTATTCACTAATAGTAGTAATCTATATTGAATTAGTTATGTATTAAATAGATTTTTGTTTTTGTTTTTCTTGTTTTTTTTTACTTAATTATAATGACAAAAATATTGATAAAGATTTATTTATTATTTATATAACATTTGTCACAACAATATGTGAACAATTATTTATTTTTTTATTTTATTTAAATATATATTTATTTATAACTTCAGGCGTAATCACACAAACATACATACAAATATTAGTTTTGCAACCTTAGATGTATGATTTTTTTTTTTAATAACAAATTAAAAAAAATTAAATTATAGTTATCAAATTATTGTTTTGTGTTAACTTATGTATATTGCTCTTGATATTGTGTAGATATATATATATTTATATAATATTTCATTTTGCAAAACAAATTCATTCATTTTCGGAAGTATTTCATGAGTTTTCGCTTTAGTGTTGTCAACTGAAAAATATACATATAATTCAATTTATAGTTAAAAATTACTTTAAAAACAAACATTAAAAAATAAATTAAAATTAAACAATATCTTAATTATTATTATTTTTTTTTTTTGATTTTTTTATAACAGGTTTTCTCGAAAACGTGAAAACATCTATTTGTAGGTACTTTCTTCTTTTGTTTCTCTATAGATAATAACAATTTATTGATCTAATCTTATTTATTTTTTTTTATTTTTTTGGATATACATTATTATATTGTTACAATAGTTATCATAATTTATATATATGTTTTGTTTTCTATGTTCAGCATGTTTTTTTGTTTTGTTTTAAGATTATATTGGTTTATATTTAAGTGGCTTAGTAATTTCAATTGTTTTTTGTTGTTGTTTTTGTTATTGTATTGTAATAAAATAAATTAAATAAAATGCTTTATCAGCTGGCGTTATTTGGATATTCTTTTGTTTAATTAATAACTAAATTATACTTTAGCGTAAAAGTATTTTAAGGCGTAAATAAATATATATTGTATTTTTATACTTTTCTTCTTTTAATTTTTTTATTTTTATTTTTGTTTTTCTTGAATATAGGGGGTGATTGTTTTATGCAAAACTTTTTGTTCAATCATGTTAGGAGTTACATTTGATGTAATTTTATTTATATAATATATATTGGACGATATAGGAAATATATGTAGGTTAATATATATTGATATTCTTAATAACTAGATGATTTAGAGAGAAGAGAAGGAGAAAGAGAGAAGTGACAATTGATAATGATTAGTAAAATATGAATATAGAATTAAATGGTTAGCAGTTTTTCATTTATTTAGATTTATTTAGTTAGTTATGGGTGGCATCGCTGCGCTATCTTTTAATAACTTTGCTTTGCCGTTGTGAAGCTGTGATTGTAAATGATACAAGGAAACCATAGGTTTTGTTTTTTTATTTTCAACAGAATTCTTAGTGGTTTTTAAACTACACTTATTTCCAATGAGCTGTGAAAAAACATAGTTATCAATAGCTTAGCTTTAGGTCATCGACACCTAGTATCTGTTCTGAGGAAACGAAAATTCCGAGTACTTTCGTCAAACTCTTGGTCATTGAATAGAAACATGCAATTTCCCTCTCATATTTAGTTCTTATTTTTTTCAAAAACATTATAAGCCCTGCCGCTTATTACCTAAACACAGGGAGTGTTTAAAAGAATCACGAATATACTAGTCTTTACTGTTTCAAAGTGCACTCTAAATTTTGTTTTCTTAATACTGCACTCCAGTAAAAAAAAAATTAATTTAATTTAAAAAATAGGGAAATATCCTTAAACTTTGAAAAAAAAAATAAAGAAACTCATTGAGGTTTTGAGACGTTTAAAAAAAAACACGACCCATTTAATACCGCCTCCAAAAAATAAGAAAAGATACATCTTAAAATCTATCACGAATCAGGTATTATTTCTAAGTAAGACTTCAAATAGTGATATGATGTTCAAATGGAGGAGTTTCTTATTTTTTCTAAATGGCTGTGTTAAAATTTTCCTTTGTGTTTTAACAGAACAGGTTGATTTACAAAAGAGCCATATGTATGTGGTTTGGGGCAAGCAGAAACAATGAATTATGTTGGAGTGGTGATCCATCTCATCCTACACAAAAGACAAAATTTGTGTATATCTTAGCCCAAACATTACAACATGACATCTTCACCGAACTAACCTGTATTTAAGCTCGTTTTTGATGAGCATTGTATTATATAAAACAGCGAATTTGCTGGAAACTAATCATAACATTTTTCAAAATTTTCACTAGCTCATTGCACTTCCGTTATACAAGCCAAACTGCATCTTTGACGCAATTTCATTTAATGTTATCTTTCAAAATGTTAATCTGCATTGAAAATGTTAAGTAAGGCCAGGCTACCACTAGGTTTTTTTTTTGCCACGGAACATTTTAGTTGCTCAAGTGTGTGTACTCTGATGTAAGTCCATGGTTGTCGGGCAACCAAACTTATTCGTGGCAAAAAGTATCTTGGGGCTCCTGACTCAATTCTTTCTTTGAAACTGACGTTTGTCAAGTATGTATAACTTTAAATAATGGCTAAGCAATACTCATCTTTAAAGAAAAAACCGTGTTAATAAATAAAAAGGAATAATTCTTATTTCTTCTGTGCTTTGTCCTGGAAAAAAAGAGCTTCTTCTATAAAGAACGAACATTTCGGCGTTAAATATATTACAATAAAAATATAAAGTTTGATCTAACATATTATGTCATTCAACACAGGCATGATATTTATGCTGACTTCTGTCGCAAGTCAAGAATTAAAATATTTTATCCCTTTGTTTAACATTCGAGTGAGTGCAAGTTAAGTCGGCAGGAAAAAAGAAATCTTCATAGTCAGAACAGTAAGTCAGGTGCTTATTCAGTAAATTCCATAATAATGCATTAAAAAATTCTTCAAGCTGTATGGTTAGTAAAATAAAAAGTTTGTAGGTATGAGAAGCGCAGCCTTCGAATTGCAATTAAATGTAATTTTTTCGAATTAGTCCACAATCTTATGATACATGCTTTTCGATTACTGCCTACTTTTCTTATTATATACCTACACCTACATACATACGTCGAAATTTCCTTTGAAATAAAAAAAAAATAATAACAAATCAAAATTGAAACATTGCACTCTTGAATATTTTTTTTTCTTGTTTTTAATAAAAAATTTTGTAATTTATTTGTTTACAAAAAGAAGAAACAATAAAATAAAAATAGTTTTTATTTATCTCTTGAAAAATTAATAATATTCTTAAAAGGCAATAAAAAAAAGTAAAAAAATTAAGTTAGGCGTCTTCTCACGATATTTTGTTTAGCTTTTTACAGTTATTTATTAATGTTTTGTTTTCTTTTTTTGTTAATGTAATTTTAAACATGGAATGAAGGAACATTCTTTTTTTCTATTTTTTTTTTTTTATTCAGTATCAACAATTTTACTACTTACGAATATTTTTGTTTTTTGTTTTTGTGTTTAATATTTGCATATTATTTTTTTTTTTATCATATCATGTTATTAAAAACAACAACTTTTAAGATTGAACGCACAACTCTTTAGATCCACTGAAGAGAGCGTGCATGTCATCGAGAATATTGTTACATTATTTAATAAAATTTTATATATATATTTTTTAAAACTGCGCTGCATGAAACTGAAAATTAAATAAGAACAGATTTTGTTTTTGTTTATAAACTATTGTATGTATTTTTGTTTACATAATATGGTTAATTAATCTATATTTTAAATATATATTCATATTTAAAAAGAACACTTCAAGATACAAAAATAATGCAAGCTATTATAAAATTGCAAACGATTATTGGTTTTTTTTTTTAAATGCATGCAGTGGAAACCACACATAAAATAATGTCAGCCTCTGTCGCGGTCTTGCCCTTCATACTTTGAGCAGAGGAGTTTTTATAGCTCTGCCAAGACTCACTACAACTACCGATTATTACTATTGTTTTTCTGATATGACGAGGAAGAGGACTGACGTCGATGTTGTGAGAATTTCTGTTGCATATTCGCGCCACTACTAATAATGCTACCACCGTATCTATTGTCGGCTGCGGCGGAAGCATATCGAGATGATCCGTGCGACGAAGATTTTGATTTATGATGTGTGGAAGACGAAGAAGAGGATGATGATGCTGGTGGAAGTTTGGGTGAAGTACCAAGGTCGTCGTTGTCTGAGTCATCATCATCGTCGTCGTCATTAGACTCTCCAAACAAATGGCTCATATTACTGCTGTTGTAATGCTGGTGAATCTGTAAAATTTGGCGGTGCGTTTTTTTTTTTTTTTTTTGATTGCACACAGTTTGGTGTGAATTTTTGTTTTTTTTTTTTATAAAGGGGAAAACAGTTTGGTGTAACTATAAAATTTAGCTTTAGCCATGTCCCGAAGCAACTTTGTGGAGTTAGGAAATAGTAAATTAAAACCTACCCTGTGTTTTATTTGCCAAATTTGAAATGTATTTACGAGCAAGTGTGGATGTGTTTTGTGTACATTTAATGTTGAAAAGCTACATCAATTAGCTTAGTATAGTTATTTTTATTATTATTATTTTTTTAATCTATGATGGAAGGTGCTTAGATAAAATTTCATTGGATCAAACCAAGGTCAACCCTTAAGATTCAGTTTCCAATAACCGTTGTTAATACGTTAATAACCATATTTTTATTATTCCCAGCCTAAAATATGTTTTGTTAGGAAAACTATATTATTTAGTTTCAAAATTGAAATTCAGTGTTACTCAGAATGTGTTTTTCTAAAAACAAAAGTTGTTAAAATTGCGTTATATAATAAAAAAAGGGATTATCCTTAAATCCTTACAAACATTTGAAGAGGGTTGAAAAGGGAACACCTGTTTGTTAGTTTAAAATGGGGAGGTAAATGTAAACAACTGGATTATTGAAAAGCCTTCCACAATGGTATTGTACGTTTAAATGAAATAAAAACCTTGTTTAACAGCATGGATTCAAGATTAGATAAGAAGTTTTTGAAATTGAAACTCTCATTGTTTTTATTTTCTTGGAACACGCTTATATGGACAGCAAGCCAAAAGATTTGTCTTGGAAGGCTACAAGTTTTCAAGTTGTTTTATCATAAACGTGTCGTTTATGAAAGAGAATGGGAGAAGTTACTTTTAAATGAGGTTTAAGGTTTTTTTTTTTGTAATTAACGCTCACTCCATTGGTTACCTACCTTTTGTTGGTTATATTTTAACACAATGCGATCGATAAGGAAACAAAAGTAGGATTGAGTATGAGATAACAACATACATTTGTCTTAAATGATTGGACATTAAAATGGGATGAAAAAATAGAGCTGGGTAGGAGAATTCCACATTCGTGTAGTTCAACTAAAAAACAATCTCTTTCAAGTACAGAGATTATTTGTTCAAGTTTGGCTCAAGGGTATAACGAGATCTAAGAATATAAACTTTAGAAGGCAGTGCAAGTTGGAGCACCAATAGCAAAATGCAGTTCATCTGTATTAATAGAGTCTCAGTCAAAATATTCAAACTATATTTCACTACAATCAAATCTTCAACTCTCCAAAATACTATCAAAACTACACAATTTTAAATTGTCGTATCATATGCACCATGGAACATGTAGTAAGTCTTAAATTTTTATTATAATCTAAAATTGCGATTGAAGTCCTGGGCAAAGCTTTTTGCTTTCCGCCCAAAGTTTTAATGAATGTATTTGTATTTCAATCCAACACCCATAAGCATTGATTTCAAAACGTGATGGACAACAAAGTCTGTTTGTGTTTTGTGAAACATCTTCGAGCCTACCTAAATGTAAGTGTTAAATAAACTCGGAGGTAGTTTTAATGGTTTTATTAAGGATAAATAATGATATATAATGTTATCGTGAGTTAAACAAACCACCAAATTAAAAAAAAAAAAAAAAAAAACCAACTCTTCTTTACATTTACTTCTAACAAACAGTTACATGCACAATACACAACTACACAATTATTCTATTAAAATATTGAACAAGATTTAGTAACTCACCTTATTTGATATTTGCCCCTTCGATGACGGGTTCGTCGGATTGTTAGCCGACGAAGTCAAGGATGAAGCAGAGTATGCAGCTTGAATGGCATTACCACCACCATTACTACTGTTTCCATTCATTTTGCTATGGTCATGGCTGCTTCGTTTCTTATCCTTCTCTCGGTCGCGATCGCGGTCTCGATCTTTCTTTTTACTGCTATTACTGCCACTTACGCTACTGCTCCCACCACCACTGCTACTTCCATGATGCTGATGGTAATTAACCATGCCTTGAACCCCACCTCCCATTACTTTTTGCGGATCCATGTTTCCTACACTACTGTAACTACTATCGAGTTTGTCTTTGGAAATTTTAATTTTGAGTGGTGGTGCCGCTGCCCCTGTTGATCCATCGTAATTCCCACCTCCTGGCCCAATAGGAGCAGTTATATCACCAATGATCCTGTCTTTAGGAATTTTTATTTTAAATCCTAGTGGCGGAGGCCCACCACTCACAGAAGAGTCATTCGATGCATTCGAAAGATTGATCTTGATTTTTACCGGTTCAGAGGTTTCAGATGCTTCAGAGCCTCGTTCACGGTCTTTGTGGCGATCTTTGTCTTTTTTATGTTTTTTGCGCTCTTCCTTGTCTTTGGACTTGTCTTTCTCCTTGTGCTTGTGTTTGTCCTTTTTCTTCTTTTTCTCTATCTTGATCGAGTCAACGCTATGTTCTTCCATTTTTATGACTTCGGATACGACTTGCTCTTCTTTTATAGCCACAGGTGGATGGCTCTGAAGGATTTGTTCGGGTAACGTTGTCATAGTGGGGTCGAAGAGTTGCATTGGATCCTGGTAGTCGGGATTAATGAGCGATTCAGTCTTTATAAAACTCGTCGAACATAGACTCTCCTTGAGAAGGCTACTTACCAGATCCGGATTTGTCTCAATTCCGTTAACCGTTCCACCAGGGAAGGCTGCCGAGGACGTTTTGAGTGATGATGGCGGGGATACAGAATTCATTTCAATTTTACGAATCTTTGATTCACGAAGCATAAGTTCATCCTCTTGTTTCGCATGCTGGTCCAAACTGCTGGATGAACGTTTGACAACTCCATATCCAGGTGCTCCATATGGCGGTGGTATCGTAGGTATTTGATCTTGCTTCTGTTGTTTACCATAACCAGGTGGTGGTTGATTATGCTGTCGTGATGATGTCATCGTAGCGTTAACATCTACCATCGAGGACGAAGCACGGCTTTTATCCTTCTTTGGTGTGCTGCGATCCGATTTTTTCGGACTGTCACGGTTTGAAGTCTTATGGCCACTAGTTTTACCACCGGCGTTGTTCGTCGTGCCTTGAGGTCCCTTTTCTATATATTCAGGACTAAAGATTGATGATTGCTTTGACGCCGGCTGTTGTTGTTGTTGTTGCGATTGCTGAGCTGTAGGAACAAATAATCCCTGCGTAGTGTGTTGAGAATATTTTGGTGGCGAGCATAGCTCCATTTGGTCGCCTTGTTGCATTTGTTGGGGCTGCTGTGGCTGTTTGCCATAGTTTTCCTCCACTTGTTGCCTCGAATACTGCTGAGGATGCTGCATCGAGGAGGACTGAGTAAGTTGTTGTGGATTGTAGGAAGACTCGATTATTGGTTGTTGTTGCTTTTGGTGCTGCTGGTGGATTAATTGTTGTTGCTGCTGTTGCTGTTGCATCTGGACGGATAATTGTTGATCATATTTGCTATTGCTTATGCTATTAGTTCTACTCGGGTATGCTGAAGGATGAATTGAAGACGGAGGGGCTTGTGTATTGTTTGATGTTTGGGTATTGTAAGGCCTAAGCTGCTGCTGCTGCTGCTGCTGTGATTGCTGGACAACATTCTGCTGCAGCATGGTGCGAGTCATGTCAACTCCCACGTTCTGTGCAGACACCGGAGGATAAGTTTTACCTGAAGATATCTTATTTGGATCGATCAATCTGTTACTGGAATCTTTATGTAGCATTCTACTGCTGCTGCCCGACTCAGCTTTTGCCATCATCTTATGGTTGGGCAAAGTGGCTGGTGGATTGAGTAGTGGAGGAACCGACGCACTTGATCGACTTGATGATTTGTGGTAATTGGGATCGTGAGCTTGGGGAGGTGGTCGTTGGGGTATTTGCGATACAGCGGCAATTGGAGGCCTGCCTTGTGAACTTGATGAACGTGATGAGACTGCAGGTGGCTGAACCGGTGGCTGCATTTGTTTACTACTACTATGGCTAGACGCCGCCGATGCAGGATATGGTTGAGAAGGATCTCGCTGTCGACTCACTGGAGGGTATGGTTGTTTGTGAACACCCTGTTTGTTTTCTACTAAAGATACAAATACTTAAATAAGAAATCAATCATCATTATAGTAAAAATATACTACTAACCTCCTATTTCGCTAATTGGCAAGATTTGCTTGGAATGATGATGCGTCGAGGAGGAATGATGTGGTCGATGGTGACTAGAATGCGATTCTGATCGTCTGGGCTGTTGTGTGACAGACGTTGGAGGCGGCAGCTGTTGTTGTTGTTGTTGTTGCTGCTGCTGTTGCTGTAGCTGTTCTTGTTGCTGCATCTGTTGATATTGTTGGACTTGTTGATCCATGGTCATGCCACCACCATTGGATGATGTGTCGGTTGGAATAGACGAATGATAAAGCTTAAGCATATCACCCATTTTCCAATCCTCGCCTTGAGATTTTTTATCTTTGCTCACGGCACGATTACTGGCACCTTGCGCCAGTGCTTTAATTGAGTTTAGTTTGGACTTCAGTCGGGCTGGACTCTTCTCGTAAATAGCAATGAACTCATCAGTTAATTGCTTTAGCAAGTCCATTGTCACTGATTTATCAACGTAGTGAAACCAATGCTTGCCCTCTGTCGACTGAGGTATCTAAATGGGGAACATAAGAATATTGTTGTCCTTCTCTCTGTCTACATGAAAATAACAAACTTTTATATTTACCTCCCATCTGGACCATTTACAGGCTAAGTAAATGCAAAAACAGGCAACGACCGTTGGCCTATATTGCAAGCACATCGATGTTAAATGCAAACTGAAAAAAAATATTGTATTTTTTTATAATCCTCTCTTTAAAATACATGTCATCCTTGGAAAGAATATTACCTATTCGATGCAAGAAAGTAGGATGTTTGAGCTAAGTCTTTGCAGGCTGTAGAAAAAAAAAAAAAATACAAAAAAGTTTAAATCTGATTAATGAAAGTAAACGTTAAAACTAATATGAAATGAATACAAATTTTATGGTTAAAACAAGAAGCGTATTGTGTCAAAAAAAAAAAAAAAAAAAAAATTATTGGAAATAAAATTGGGTCACATGCTTTATTTCGTTGTAGACTTGGGAACCAAAGTTTACATTCTTCTCATCAATATAGAATGCTGAAATTCATAAAACAAAAATTTAAACCAAAAGTGTTCTAATTTACAGATATGATGTTCTTTTATTAATTCGTTCAGTACACCGTGAGTGTGGGATAGTGGTTCTGGTTAGTGTTTCTGATTGCCACACTCGAGCTTCTGGGTTTAAACCGCAATTTGTTTTATAACGGACAAGTGCATCTGAGTTAATAGTTTGCAGTTGGGTGGTCAATTGTGTGTCCCTGTCTTCTTAACAGAATCTCAAAGAACACACATAATGGTTGAGTGTAAATCACCAGGCCTTTGCTCCGCCTTGAGCTGCCTTGCAAATATATTTATTCATTATAAGGTTTTGAATCTTATAAGGTATTTTGTTAAAACAAACAGTTTGTTATTTCTGGTTGGCCAGACGAAGATAAAGAACAAATAAAAAACACTGCTAGAAAAATGATCACAAGTAGCATAGTGTACCAAGTCACCCTGCACTACAGGCATGTACATTATATAAAACTTTTGCTTGCAGTTGCGACCCTAAAACATTTCTGGTGTCCTTTTAACAATTTCTACCTGAAATTTTACTTTGTTCTTTTACCTCCCTCAGCATGTGTAACGTTTAAGGTAGAATTTAACACTTCAAATCGAGTCAAACTTACTAACAAAAGGTTTTATTATTATATCAACAAAAGGATAATCTAGAAAAAAAATTGTACAGCCATAAAATAAAGGGCACTGTCGTAAGGATTACCGAACCAAGCTATCGATTCTTCGTAATAACAAGTAATTAGTTTTAAATTATTAAGTACGTAACTGTAAATGTCTTGTGACATAATTATTTCTCAGAAATGATACAATATAGAGAAGCCAAAGGCATCATTTTTTTTAAATAAAAGTAGCTATTGAGGCGGATCGAGGAAAATTATGTAAACGAGGAAGTTTTAAGCAATTTTTAAAGTTACTGATTTTTTAAAAAGTAAACAAAATATGCTGCAAAGCAAAGATTTCAACTACTTTCAAATTACAAAAGGTTTAATGTTTATTTTTGGTCAATTTGCGTATTGATTTAAATATAGCTATATAACTTAATGAAAAACTTAACAAATCTACTAGGAATGTGAAAAAAATAATAACATACATTTACCTTTAACTAGGTGACATGTTTTCACAACATGCGTATGGGGATGATCAATGGCCACATCAAATCCCAAAGTCTGCAAAAGGACATTCTCATTGAAGACCAAATCTTGAGCCTGCTCATTATAGTTGGCATCTGGTGGTGCTGTTGGTGGCTGGGTCTGGCATTTCTGAGAAGCTTTAATCACATGCTCAAGCTTACGAGGTTGTTCCTCGACTTTTGCAGCTAGAAATAAACTTGCCGAGGCGATTCCATTGCGAGAGAAGTGTGTAAAAGAGTGAAATGCATAGAATCGATGCATATAAACAATTGCTGTGTTAATGCAGAGTTGGGAACTGCAAAAGCAAGAATTGGAGTTTAGGAATTAGAAAATAGACAAAGAATAATGACAACTTACACTTGTAGCCTCTGGCCCATTTCTTGAATCAGATAAGCAGTCATCTGTCGGAAGGAGAGCTCCTGGTCGGGACTTATGCCATGTCGACGACTGGGTGAGTTCGCCAATTGTTCCGAAGTGAAATACCAGATGCTGTCCTTCTCCCTAACCTCTTGGGTTGTGCTACTGCTCGAGGAAGAGGGAATTCCGCTGCTGTTGCTGCCATTTCCACTTCCCAATGTTGTATTACTTATCGCAGCCATTTAGATAGCTATAAATGACGCGTTCTAGCACTATTGTTGATTATACAATAGTTGCGATTGTAAAAAATCGGAAAACCGGAAAAACAAAACGAAAATTGAGTTCATTCAGGAAAAAATAGGTGCGACGAGGTTAATGTTCACTTTCGTCTAAAATTGTCGCGAATAATTTGTTCAAAACAAATTAAATTATATTGATAACTTTTGTCTGAGGAATTTCAAGAATGTTTTTATTTAGTTTAAGCTGCTAGACTAGCACCAGACACAAAAACACTGGACAGACACGCGGCGAAGGGTTCGTTTATCGTTTCTTTTCGTGTTGTTTTTATTTTTATTAATTATTTTTTGCACTTTCCCCTTCAAAGCGATTGCAGCGCCAATCTTTCAACTGACAATTAGCACGTCTCTATAACAAAATCAAAAATGGGAAATTTCATTTCTTTGTATTTTTGCTTTCTCCTTCAAATTCTTTGCTGTCTGACAGAGATAGACAAAAATGAGAACAAAAATGTGGATGGGAAAGTGAGGGTTCGATTCTTTTATCTTTTGGTTCACAGCAAAAATGAAAAAAAAGCAAATATGTCAAGAAAAACTTAATGCGATCTTAAAACTGCATAACAATTTTTTTTGTTACCTAAATTAAATAGAAAAACTAAAATTTTGCATACATGTTTTGAGTAGGTGAAAAAATATCGAAAGATGTTTTTTTCTTTTCAGATATTTCCTTCTCTGGATTGAGCATTTATTCACACGAAATTTCTTTTTTATTCTTGCAATGGATTGATGGCGAAGGCGATGGGCAATTGCTATCTGCTACACAGACGCCATTAATAAAAATTTCACGTTAGCTCAGAGGGTTTGGTTGGTCGCGGGCTGCTCCGGAGTTTTTCACTTTATTTAGCGATTCGGTGGTGGTTTTAATTGTTAAATGTAAAATAACTAGTTAATATCGCATAAGAGCGTTCGGTTTTCAATTGAATTTAAACAATCGATGTGAGTTTAATGTGAGAAATTTAATAAAAAATTAGCACTTCACAGAAAATGATGTTGTATCCGCAAGAATGGCCGACCCACAACATAAAGGGAAATTTGTTTACGTCAGAATTTGCTATAATTTTTGTTTCTAGAAAATGGCGTTCGAGAGGAAATTTCTTTTCCTTATTTTTGTTGTGATTTCTACTAGTTTTTTGGTTAAGAAATCTAGCGAAGTTATAAAAAAATAGTGCCCTATTAATTGAATTAGCAAATATGTGTTATTTCTATTAAAATTTCGTAATGACTTGGGTATAGTCATTAATTATGAAAAGTGTAAGGGCATGTCTACAACTTGTTTTGGGAAATTTATTGTTCCAAAGCGTTCAGGCTTTTAGTATTTTATTTAACCATAATTCTGTGTTCATCCAGCCCCAGGACAAGTGTTGTTTATTTTTTTGTCTAGGGAAATAAAATATGTTTGACGACAGTAAAACTATCCTGTTTTTGAACAATACTCACACGGTAATAATGCTTTTTTATGCCAGTGGTATATCTGATAAATCGTTGTATTAATTTAATGTACATTGTACATATTTAAAATCTATAATGCTCTGGAGAAAGAGCTTGACTGTGTCGCCCTCTAGGGCTTTATACAATACAATCTGAAGATGGTACCTTGTAGTTGATATGTGACAGTAATTACTTCTCAGTACTATAATTTATATCGCAAAGGTTGTAATGATTGAAGCAATAAGCAATCAAATTTAACATGTTAAGGGTATTTTAAAAATATCTAAAATAAATTTAATTAAAATACACGATTAATTTTGAAAATATATAAAATATTTATTTTTTAATAATTTTAAGTTTAATGTTAAGGGTAGTTTGCAGTTTCCCTAAAAATAGTCAAGTTCGAAAATTTGAACCATAACGTGTTCGAATTTGTATGAATGGCACGCTTAAAAGATCATTGAAAAATGAGATTTTCTTGACTGCAAATGCAAATTTTAAAATGGATAAGAATTTAGAAACATTAGCGAACACATTAAGGTGCCTTTACATGGAGCTGCAAGCCCTGAGTTGCAAAAAAAGAGGATGCAAAATCAATAAATCATACTTGTGTGGTAGAGAGGGAAGGCAAAAATGCAGACGGTCTGCATGGATGCAGATTATAGGAAAATTATAGATGCAGCTTGAAAATTATAGTGAAGATGAACATGTTCGCTTTCATCGTCTGCACTATGATTGTTGTTGTTGCGTTTTCGTCTGCATTTGCAACTCCATGTAAAGCCACCTTTAGGGGTATTCACGATCTGGTGCAAACAAGTGTTGTAAAAGTGCGAAATTGTTTGTATTTCTTGTAGATCGTGAACTCACTTCCAATCTGTAGCAAAACTCACACAAATGTCAAAATCAGGTTGACACAAATGTCAAAATCAAAAGTACAAACTTTGCACCGTTGTATTTTCCTGTTGAAATGGGGTTGAGGTATAGTTAAAATGCAAAAGTGTAACAAATGACATCCAGTATATTTTGTTGTTGTATTGCAAGAAAACGTAGCACTTCTACACTTTTACAATGATGCAAGACAAGTTACACCAGATCGTGAATACCCCTATTGTATTATGTAGTTGGTTGCTGTTTGTAAATAGCTTTGATTATTTTTTGTTCGGATTAACACCTGATAAATGTCGAGTTCTAGAAATGGGCTATCAGCTGATTTACAGCATTTAGACAAAACGTTACCTTTTATCTATGGTGCGGGATTATCACAAAAGACAGCTGCAAAAATGATTTTGAATGTACAATTATTTGAAAGACCAATTTGATGTGTTGTCCACTTTAAAAACAATATTTGTTCTAGCTAAAATATTATAGCAACAATTTCCCTTTTCGAGTATTTATTGAAATTCTGTCTGGCAACACTACATCTCGAGAAACCTTAACAAAATTTTCACAACAAAATCGAATTGCTCTCGCGTGCTGTTGAACACTGAACAGCCATTGCTGTTCTAATTCTGCTTTTTATTTTAAAATAAAAACAAATTACAATTATTTCTAGTTTGAAAAAAAAATGGAAAAAATTACTGTTCTACAAACTCTTGAAATACCCTCTAAACATAATATTCTAGACCAAGAGAAAGAATTGCGCGAACAACTACACGTAGAAATTGAAAAAAAATCTAAAGCCTGCTCAAATCCCACATACGAGTGCTCCATTCCCCGATTGGATGGTTATGAATTCTGCATTCGCCACATATTAAAAGATCCCCGAGCGCCATTCCGACCATGTGCGTACACTTTTGCCAATGGTAAGAAATGCCCCCAGGCAACGCCAAAGCATGACACGAAAAAAGATCCTTCCTTGACCACGTACTGCTTTGAACATAGTCGTCTCTCCCAATTGACGACTACTCGCAATTCAATTGGAAAATTCAAACAAGTCGACACCAATGAAGTGCTTCTCAATAGTTTATCCCATCACTTGAGCATTGAAGCATCGTCGCCGCCACCTCCAAGCTTTTCCTGCGAAGCCGATGAAGTGATTGATGTTGTGTCTCCAAGTATTCGACAATTTGGTAAGTTGCTCAAAAACTATTATAAGAAGCTATAAATCCTAAACTGTTTTCTTTGGTTTCAGTTAATTATGACCAAATCTCTGACTTGAACACGGTCAACAATTTGATAAAGAAAAAGCGACGGATTCTTGACTATGCCTCCGATAGTTCTTCGGACCCTGAGATTATTACTTTGAACAACACATCCAAAGGACATGAGTGGGATATATCTGATGATGAGAGTGTTGATTCACAAGATGACGATTTGCTGAAGTGAGTTTTATTGATAGGCGTTTTCAGTGGATGCTTAAGGTTTTTTTTTCAAATCATAGGCATGCTGGGATATACACAAATGAAGAAGCTCTTGCAATATCCAAGAAGAAACTTATCAACCTACAAAATCTTTATATTGAACAGATAAATCGATTGCATCATATTTTGAAGGAGAAACGTCGAAGGTACTTGCATGCGATTAGGAAAGAAAGGGAGACCTTGTGTAAGTAAATATTTGTTTTAAGTAGGTTAATTCGTTTTTTTTAGCTTTATTTTTTATTCAGTGTAAACAAGATTTTTTACTCGTGGAAAATATTAAAGACAATGGTTATAATTTCATGAGCAGGCCTCTAAGAAAAAAGTGTTGAAGTCACCTATTCTTATTCGGGTCATAATCGGCAAGGTATACTGATGCAAAGGTTTGATGCGTCATGTGATTCTTTTTCGGGTCATCATCGGCAAGGCAAATAAAAAGTTTCATGAATATCAATACAAATACATACGGGAATCTTAAAATTGGCCAAAGATTCCTATGGCATACAACAA
Source organism: Platycheirus albimanus (assembly GCA_916050605.2). Classification (NCBI taxonomy): domain Eukaryota; kingdom Metazoa; phylum Arthropoda; class Insecta; order Diptera; family Syrphidae; genus Platycheirus; species Platycheirus albimanus. The sequence continues at coordinate 112,882,363 of OU696698.1, read as the reverse complement.
TATCCCTAGTGCCCTTGAAGTGGTGATTTTCGTCGTCTGCTATCTTTAATTTTTGTTTTGTTTTTTCTTAGCCTTATGCTAAGCGCCACAATCAGGCTACTTGCCTGAACTTGAAATGCCGATATATTCCTTTTCCCAGTTTACTAACCTTGTTCTTATTAATTCCCATCCACCTTACCGAGTCTCCACTCTTGGCTTGCAACAAGAGTGTATTTACCTTTGTTGTGTCGAACTTTCGACTAGAAAGTTTGTGTAAGGCCTTAACTGAACTTATATCTGAAAAATATACCTACTCGTACATATAGTCGCCTTATGAATTGAATATAATTCAAACCGTATCTAGATATTTTGTACTTCATCTGATTGTTTTATCTTTTAGGCAGCATTCATGAACAACAGAAAAGAGCTCCATGCGAGCGTAACTTATACGAGAAACTTAAAGCACTCAATCACTACCATCGGCGGCATGGCATCGAAGCTGTGCTCCATAGAAAATTCAAAGAGAAGCGTTCCAAAGCAACCGAGGGCACTGTTCCCAAAGGGCTTCCTTTTGTTAAATGCGTCTTTACTGAAGGTGGTGTTAAATGCGGCGAGAGGGCCATGCCAAGTTGTAAATATTGCAGAAAACACATTCTCGAAGACAAAAAACAAATTCTCTTCCGTGCATGCGGAGTTGAAAAGAGTGGCGTTATTTGTCAGGAACCAGTACCCAATATATTCGAAGATGCTACATGTGTGCTTCATATAAGCTTGCCCACCAAAAAGCAGTATATTCAAAAAGTAAGTTGATCAAATGTCTGGAATTGTCTTTTTTTAAATTTCTTGTTGTTGTCAGTTAAGAAGCGTGAAGCAAGTCAATCAAATGAATTTCGAACATAATTGATTTGTCTGTTAAATGTTTCGCTAAAATGTTTCGCCCTTTTATTCAAATTGTTAACAGTTAAAGAAATATCAAAAAGCAAATAGTTCACGGTTCACGTTTCAAAGGTAACGCGTTGATGACGGTTTTCATTTTAAAATGTGTGTTTTCTTCATGTTTGTATTTTTAGAAATACGAGTCAGAAGCGGAAGAGGATGACGAAGAAACAGTTGTGGCGGTAGCAACTACAGGTGTTGGCTCACTCTTTATAAAATCGATCGATGGCACTCCTGTGACCAAGGAAGAACCCAACACCCAACAATTGGATACGTCTATGGAAATCGATATAGTTGAAGAACCAAATAAAAATGTGACAATTTCACACGATGAGAAACCATCTGTTGTTGAAATAAAAGAAGAACCATCGTGCATCGAGCAAAGTACGTCCGAAGCAAAGCCTGTGGCGCTTGTTGAGACAAAAGTTACCGTCGAACCGGCTGCTACTGGTTGAATGAAATATTTAATTTACATACTGTTTAAATAATTTTAAGATGAATTAAATCATCTTTATAATAGTACATAATATATACATCTATCTCTTGTGTTCAGTTGGCGCAAATAAAATATTCAATGATATATTGTTTTATCTCTAAAGAGTTTTTTTTTTTTACTACAAAAAAAGATCTCTTATAAAATTTCATTAGCGAATAATGTCTGAAATGGGAGGAAAAATAATTGAAACCAACGGAAAATACCATAAAACTTCAGAGGCTGTCAAACTAATTTGAAGCGCTACTCGCAACAAAATTTCCTTCTGCAAGTTAAAATCTGTACTTGAATAATAATTTTAAATTGAAAATTTAAACAGACAAAATTGACTGCTGCATTAAATAATTTTTAATTCTACAATCTTTAGTTTAACAAAATTAAGTTCACTCAAAAACACTTCAGTACAAACTTTGTTGCAAATGACTTTGAATGTTTGTGCACTGACATTACTCCAACCAGGAAGAATATAAAGAGAAAAGACTAATGTTGGCAGTGCCCCATTGTGAAATGTCATTATTGCCAAACAACTTTGCATACTCAAGGTGGAGCAATGAAGACCGCCATCTCAGTATGACCGTGACATTGTACATATGTTTTTATAGTAATTTCATGGAAAACGTTTTTTTTAGTTCTGAACTTCGTCAGTGGTGGCGCTAGTTGTCTTATCTACTTTACATCAAATGTCTTCCATGGTTTTTTTTTGTTTCCTATGGCAATCTAGACAAAAACCACTCCAAACTCTCCAATCAAGTGCTTTTGAAATTCATCCATAGATGGCGCACCTAATTCGCTTATTAAGAGTACTATAGTTTATAAATACAATGACCGTGTCACTGAAGTTTGTGATACTTTCTATATATAACAGATTTATATCTGACAGACATTCAAGCGGTAAGTTAACGCGTATTAAGGAAAAATATTGTATAATTTATTACTATAACTTTGGAGAATCTATCAAAGTGATCCATTTAAACCAGTGTCACACTAGTGTAAATGGCGAAATGTGTCGCTTGTACGTGCGTGTTATCCCTGCCACGGGGCAAACGAAGGAAACACAGCTTCACCACATATTTCCAGTGTCAAAATGACATTTGACTGGAAATGGAAATGTCATTTACAACCAAAAAATTATAAACAAAAGCACGTGTGTGTAGCGCTTTTTCTTTAAATAATCAAATTGTACATTTCCTGAAAAAAAATATATTTAAAATCATGACAAAGTTCATAGCATATTACAATTTATGTCCCATACACGATACCAAAGAATTTCTAGGTCTATCACCAGATAGCGACAGTGGCAACATCATTGCTACCCTTGGTCGCAACATAGCCATCGTGATCAGGGTAAGTTGGACTATGCATTAATACAAAAAAAAGAAGATTACTCAAGACCTTTTAAAACTGTTTCATCAAAGATATCAACACAAAAGCAAATTCGTAGTTGGTCCATGTTAGAAAAGTTTACCTGTAAAGTAGTCTACGACCACAAGAGTCAGCAGTATGTCGGTGTCTTTGCTAACCGATTTGTGAGACTATGGGATGAAAACGTGAATGATATCAACAAGTGCAAGAAACTTAAGGTAACTCAAGTAATTCATGCAGTGGAAAAGGATTGAGTTATATTTTCTTTTTTATTAGTTCCACAAGAACATAGCCGACTTAGTCTACAGTTCCGAAGAAGCATTAGTTGTGTATGGCGATGGAACTTGCGAATCACTATCATCGGCTATACAGTCAAGGAAAGAACACGTCGCAGAGAGTCTGCAGTTGGAAATGTTATCAACAAACTCTATTATCGACCCAAAAATAATCGATCTTGCAGATGGTCGTAAATTCTTGACTTATTTCAAAAAAGAAGAATTTAAACCTTTCGAACTTATAAAAGTGGAACTCGATTCAGTTAATCTTAAACCAATTGAAGAACTGCAGAGGTTAAGTCTTAGTCGAAGCGGACAAGATGTTGTTGTATCTGGATATTCAGTGATTGAGAGTGAAAGCTCGCCAGCTTTACTAACAATTTGTAAGTAACGATTTAGGTATATTGGATTGAGATTTTGTGTCTTAATTATATTGAGGCCAGCTTCTAAATTAAAACATTTCAATATAACATACTTATTTTAGCTTAAAAATTGTTTTTGAATTTTTAGGGTCCGATGGAAGGGTATTCCTGTGGAACCTGGTCGATAACTTGAACAGCCGTAACACTCCGGGTCAATTTGTTTCGATGTTTAATGACCTCAAAGTGGACACACCTTTGACAATTCTGGGACTCTCTAAACATTGTGTAGCTATTTATGGCGCTAACAGCACCCAAGAAGGTGGCTCACTTCTTCTCTACAACACCCAATTTAAAGTCATCAAAGCAAAACAATTTTTTAAAATATACTTTGACTATTCTCGTCTGTGGTTAGTTGGGTCCACCATACTTTTGGCAATGGGACAAAATTTATCAGTTGTCTCCTACCAAACAAGTAAAGAAACCCTCTCGGACTTAGTTGGCTCAAAGATAACCAATGACTTTTCACGAAGTGTTGCCGCTGAATTTGTTAACGAAGAAGAAGAACTTGAAGAGCAACTATGCATGGCTGAGAATCAGAAACAGTTCCCAGAGCATGGATCAGTGGTCCGGCAAAACGATCCAAAGCAGACAAAAATCGAAAGTACATACGCAGATGGTAAAACAGTTCCTTTTGAGGATGATGAGAAGTTCCATAGAGAACTGAATAGATTAATCAATCAAGATGTTCGTGTTGAACTAGTGCAAGTAGAATCAGCGAGCGTTGAACATGATGTTAACCTAATGGCCAACTGCAGAGACACTGGATTTTTTTCAGAAGAAGTACAAATTATAGCCAAACAATTAGAAGAGTGTGGGGCAAGTGAACATGAGATAACTGAAAAATTGCTAGCAGTGCTAATCAAGGCCGATTTAGTGGAAGATATTGCTGTGTGTCTTCGAAGGTACACCAGTATATCGGAAAGAATTTTAGTGAAAACCTTAAAATATGTACTGAAGGACCTAAAAGTAACAACGACTCAACAACCCAGCGACTCCCAAAAAACCATTACCAATGGTGACCACATGGAAGTAGACATTTCTGCCGATGACGGTGATTTCCCCAATGTAGACCTTATGGCAGAAACTTACGAACTGAAACCGGTAAAAGAACGACAAGATTTAATGAACATTCTTCTCTCCTGCTCCTTTGATATCCGAACGATTTCTGCTTATATTTCCCGGGAGATCGAATATGATGAAGTTTTAAAAATGTTGGAATACCTGTATACACTTATTGTTAGTAAGACAATTTGCCTAGAGGAGAGACCTGATTGCCCTGAGAAAATTGACGATGACCTGCGGATTTTAAGATGGTTTGGAATCTTCTTAAATACACATTTCCAAAAAATGACTCTGTCCAAAGATCAGCGGCTGTCTGAGGTGCTTACCAAGTGGAACGGTGTCTTCCTGGACTATAAACAGCAAATTTCAGAACTAGAGAATGTTGCCGCGCTTCTGTACAATATTGTTAAAAAGAAACAAATTAGCAAAGAAAAAAACTATTCGAAATGGTATTCAATTGAAGAAGTTCGATTGTACTGACCATACGTATATTTAAGATAAATAAGTAGTTTTTAATGTAAAAATAGATTTTTATTGTATAGTAAATTAAATTGCATACATCAAGAAGAACCATGTACATTTTTTTAATCTTTTTTTTTTTACAAAACTTCCTTGCAGTTCCGAAGAAGTTTATAACGATACAATTACGAGGGAGCATGAAAGGCGAGACCAAGGTACCGTCATTTTTATAACGTATTTTAAAATACAAACATATTATGTAGGGATTTCGAAAATGATTACAAAGTTATAGGTACTGTAAGGGTTGTGCATTAACAATCACGACATGACATTACGATGAAAGAGAAGTCGAAAAAGTGATTCCGACAATTCTATCCGTCTGCCTTTATCGGCACCTACAGCATAAATTTTCTCGCAAAACACTTGATACATTTCGATTAAATTTTTTAATGTGTAAGCCCTTTTTAAGGCAAAATAATATTCATTTTAAATTTTTTTTTTCGAAAACGCAACGCTGAATTAATTTTTTTAAAATTTTATTTCTAACTATGTACATATGTACATACATATGTATAAAAGTTCTAGAAGTTGACATACTCAAAAAAAAATTGGGAATACGTTATCGAAAAAGTAAAAAAATCGTTTTTTTTTTTTTAAATTTCGGTCGAACGATTTTCAAATTTTTGTTTTTAAAATTCAAAACAGTAAAATAAATCAGATGGCTTACTTCTTTCTATTTTTTAAGTGTTTAATAAAATTTCATATAATGATTTTTCCTTTAATTGTAATTTTTTTTAAATCTAAAGACCCAAGATCACTGTCACACCTCACACATAAGAGCAGGTTCGTGCGAACCAGTCGTGGACTTTATTTTGTATATTTACCTTTCGTCACCTGTTTGCTAAAACCTTCGTTTCCATTCGTATATGCGTTCAACCTTTTTGAACTGTAGTTCGCTTGAATATACAACTTTCAGTAATTATATAATTGTATAATTTTGCATAAAATAATCCAATCCAAAAGATCTCATTACCTTTATCAAAAACTCTATTTCATCTTTTCCAGAACTGATTTCCTGTCCTAATACTATCTTTAAAGCATATCTTAATTCATTATGACTATATATTTTTTGCAATAATCATCCGGTTCGGAAACTCTGCCAGTCAGCATTAAACATCTTAGAGAGAAGTGATATTTTAAATGTCTGGTACATATTTAGTCATTAAGTGTTGAAATATTAGAAAAGCAGTAGGTGCATAAATCATGGTATTATTTTTATTTGTTACTTTTAAAAAATCTAACCCTCATCTTGCCTTTAAACTTATAAGACAGACAACTAAAATTTCAAACCGACAAGTGCCTGGGCTCATTTTCTTGTGAGATTCTGTGTCTAGCGGAACTAAAAACCTTGATACTTTAAGTACATTAAGAAGAGTTTGGCAACTAGCTCCCACAGGAATTTCCTTTATTTGGTTTTTTCATTCCAACATGATCTTTCTGACAATTTAAATGCGTTATTTCCCGACACTTATGAACAAAATAATACTATAATAGTGGCACCTTATTTCTTCATTTCCTCCCTTAACAGGCTTCTATCAAGGACTATAAATGTTGCAAAAGGTTCACATGGTGAAACAAATAATTGCAGAACCGTTAAAACCTTACGTAACCCCTTCCTTTTTCCTGTGGGATTATTTGAAGTCCACCAAATCATACGTATAGATAAGGTACCTACAAACATATATAAAAATGCCACGTATCCTGGAAATCTCGAAAGGCAATATTCGATATGAAATATGACAGTTAGCAGAAAAACAAGCATATTGCCCCATTCGCTCTACTGAGGGCGTCTATCATTTTCGCGATATCACATTCTACAAGTACCTCTACCTACCTATATGTAATCAAAACAAATTTGCGTGCTTCAAATGGAACAAAAAACTATTTTGATATTATTTTGAATAAAGTTTTAATGATAAGGACCCTAGTGGAATCATTTGCGTAGATTAAACACCTACTCGCTCCTTTCACAATGTCTTGTATATATCTCTCTTAATTATATAGACAATATAATATGAAAAATAGTCAACTGCATTCCTTCCCAGAAGCTGATACATCAGCTTAATATATTTCCGTTGGTGTGCTAATTAGATATTCAAGGTCCTTTGCCCATCTCCTATTAAATCCTGTTCAATAATTTTCCTGAACGCTCGCACTGCTGTTTTATGACATACCTTTTTTAAATGGTATCGTGTAAATATGATTAATTACCATTTTCCACGCTTCTTCCCTTCCAAATAATGCCCTCATTAGGGTCTATTTAATCCGTTCTGCTTACAGTTAAAAGACGAAATCAAAGAACATTTTGAAACTAAAATCAATATCTAACCCTGGAATCGAACAGGACGTTTAAATTCTTTCTGATCGAAATCAACAAAGTTTACAAGTTCATTGATACCTACATACATATACATACATTGCCAATTAATATTGCTCAAACTTAAAATTTGTTTTCGAAAGAGATTTTCCAAGTTTTACAAGTTTCTTTAAAACTAAACCTATTGATAAATTATTAACTAATCTGAATTTGATAAAAATCATTAAGCTATGTCATTCAAAATTCGTATATTCTTGATTATATTAACATATGCTCCTTTCCAACAAATATATAGTTCTATTTTAAAATCAAAAGACTCTTTAATTAACTTTCTAGTTATGTTATATATCAACTTAATTTCCGGTGGCAACTAAATCATACCAAATATAGATTTAAGCCTCAACTTCGTAGGTATAGACATAAAAAAGAAGTAAAAAATAATTCTAGAGTAGCTCAAGAATGTGCTGTTGTGCATCCAGCATCCCAATGGAATGTAGTTTTTGTACACGCGCGAAACTGTACCCTTTTATTGAGCACACCAACAGCGCGCGTTCCGCCAAACCAAAACCAAACCGAGCCAATCCAAACCGCAGCATTCCCCAAAGAAAAAGAAGGACCTGCCTGGCAACAACAAGTTTTTTTTACATTTATAAATCTAAAAATAAAACCCACAGTTTAGCAGATATAAATAAAATTTTCCCAAAAGCAAATAAAATAAAATAAAATACAAAAAAGGTAAAGGTATATAGGCGCGCGAAATATAACAACGTCCATGGGTTGCAATAAAAGTTACATTCAAAGATGCTGGTTGCATAAAAGCCGTCTTCTTTCTTGGGACGCTGCGCTGCTAGCTGGAAGGAGTAAATTGTTCATCCACCAACCAACCAATCACTCTTCCCGCACCCATATAGGACATAATCTTCCATCCCTGCCCCGTGCCGGATGCCGGTAAAACCTTTTTTATATTGAACGACAACCGGACCGGAGAAGTCCGCGCATAAAATCCGATTCGCATAATGGCGAAGGTAGAGGAACTACGTTTCTCCTAACACAAGTCCAAGAGATTGTTACCGTGGCTGGTTTCCTCTTTCCACCAACGCGCGGGATATGTGTGTTCGCCTATCCAAATATACCCTCTCAACAAGGCAGCACGACTTAAGGCCACAGCATCCAAAAGAGATACCAATTTATTATTATTTTTTTTTTATACAAAAAAAAGTTCCTTAACGACGAATTGTTGGACTCCCGTCCCAAGTCCCAACTCCAAGGTGTAGGTTAGTCGCCAAGTTCAAATGCACATATACCGGATTGTGTGGGGGGCACTTACATGAGACATGGCATGGGATGCTGTGCTAGCTGATGTCCTATACACGCAAATGCATAGAGATATCCGATTATATCTCCTTAGGGATCGAGTCGAGGGCTTGACTCCGTATGCCTTAAGTTGGGTTGCCCAAAAAAAAAAAAAAAAAAAAAAAAAAAAAATAAGAAGAGTCAACCAAGACAACGAAAATAATAATACAAAAAGAAACAATAAACAATCTAAAATCTCTTAAAGAACAAGATTCTTGTTTCGGTTACATTTTCTTTTTGGTCTTTCAATCCAGAGAGGTATAGGTTCCATGTACGAACGAGTACACGACCGACCACGACGACGACATCGACAGAGCACGAGCATATGAAGATGATGAAGACTGGGTAAAAGGAGGCCCCTTGGCAGTCGACGTGTCTTCAATATAAATGGCTTGAACTTAAGAACTTTTAACGATCTTTAGAGCTACGAAATTAAACTGGTTTCCATAGTTTCGATGATAAAACTGAGAGGAGAAAGATACATTACATAGCCTGGCCATAAAGAAAAAGTGAAGCAGATAAATGATCTGAGCCAGAGCCAGACCCAGAGTAGCTTCTATATACGGCCACATACATAATTCATCGATCTGATGCTTGAGAGGTGAAATTACTCGGAATGGGGTGATTGAGTTCAATGATACGAAACTTAGCGCTGACGAAGTTCGTGAAATAAATTCGCCCCCTAAAGAGGAAGGCGAGTATTGAATTCGTACAGATTTACTGTTTTTTTTTTTTTTTGTATTTTTTTTCGCTTCTTATTAGGTAAACGTGGCTGAATTTCTCTAAACTGATATTCAAATGATATTCAGGAGATTAAATCAGAATTAATGACACTCTTTGCATTACGTTCTTGAAAATTAAGTCTGGTTCCCGACTGGAGACTGGGGCGCTTATGACGCGCCGGAAATCCACCCGTCTACAGATGAGTTGACGTAATCATTGCTAGTGGGAACTTAATAGATCGCCCACACAATGGCTGTTCCACTTCGGTCGAAAATAATGTGACGAATGATGCCTTACGATTGATCGCTTGTTGCTTGGCATTGATGTGTAACTATAAGTGGGTCTCACGTACTTGCTCTTATAGTTCAAGACTTTTGTTAATAATGTGCTTAAGTGCATTCTTAGTTTTATGACTACCATTTTCCAAAACATAATATCTATGAGGAAAACATTCAAGAAGCCCCCGACAGATTCCCAAGTTTTCCTGAACGCTTTCATAAAAGCTGTCTGGATTTTTTGAACTTTCTTTTAAAATTCTGTCTTTCACATACTTAATTCCACAAGTTTTCCAAGGGATTTTTCAATCCATTGGTTGTGCTGGTCAAGACATAAGATCGATTCGCGTCTGCTGTATGCTTGGAACCATTGTCCTGTTTTAAGATCCAAAGCAAACTTTTAAAAAATGTAAAGTTATCGTTTGTATCTTTGATTTGAAAGATAGACTCCACTCCATGGCAGTACAAAAGACTTTCCAAAGGTCTGGCCTGAAGTACTTTAATACTTTATGAGTGGCAATGGTACAGTGGATGAAGTGCTTGGTTGCTAAGCCTGGAGTTGCGAGTTCAAACCATCAATTAAGGGAACAGGCACTATTTGTTTTTTCGGTTTTTATCTTTAAACATTAAACCGTCTTTTGAATCTTATAACGTAACTCATATGACAGATGGAATTGAGTGATGAACTTTTGACCTTCTCGATTCTTTTAGATTTTTTACAGCCTTCGACTCAATCGATCTTCCTTCCGTTGTAATTGATACTGTATATATAACTTTTTTCCTTCGGAAGTTATCTATCGGGAGTGATAGAGGTCTAGTGTACAGAGCTTCCTACCCACTGTAAAATGGGTGCCACAAGGATCAATACTTGTATCCCTCCTTTTTCTTTCACTGCAAACGCGAGCTTCCGTCACGCATTTCATCTTCATTTATCGAAATGTAAATTACAAATGAATTAAAAGCTTGGCCACTTATTGAAGACTGCGAAAACACTATTAACATACCTATGTATATATGCTTTCCGAAAGGATTTCATGATAGTCAAAATTTAATATTGAATATATGGAAGCAGATAGAAACTTAGGAATTTTATTCAAAGATACCTTTAATGCTTATCAAAACACTGGTTCTACTTTTTTTTCAACCTTAAATTAGTAGGAAACTTAGTGTCGCCTATAGTACCCTTAAAATGTATATAAACTAAGAGGAGATATGACAATGTTTCTAGTTTTTGAATGCAAATTTCAAATATTTCTCTAGACAATCTGTTAGCTGTTACGCTATATAGAACATCACTCTCATATTACTCTTCAACTCAATTAAAACATATCGATCGGTGTCTTGAACAGACTCAAACACTAATCCATCCGTGATACAGTTATTCAACTTCCAAGAGGCAATCGCTAGTCTAATACCTACTCTGTCAAAGAAATTTGCTTCTGGGACTCATGGTATAGAAATTAATCTAATATTCAGAATTCTTTTATTGTTGCATAAGTCTTCCTAACATAAAGGCTATTGTGATCGAGACTTATTTAATTTCGAATGCTTTCCTTTTGAGTATTGTCTGGTATTTTCCATATGCCATTGAACCGTTTGTATTTTCTAATCTTCAATGGAATATTTTTACTATCCTTAAAAATTCCTTCTCCAAAACCCAGCCCAACTGCAAAAAAAAAAGTCCAAAAAGACCTCCTTTCGATAAACTGCCTTAATCAAACCAACATTCCCATACCCGACAACGGGTATAAAACAAAAGTTGAGATAAATAAACATTAGCCCAGACCCAAGTTACAGTTAAAGAATAATTTTTAGACAAAACCAACCATATAAAGGTAGAACATCAATTATTATGCCCACACATTGCATAACGACCTTCTCTGCTCTCTAGGAATTTTACTCAACACCAACAAAAAAAACTTCGCTAAAGGTTCTTTAAATGTAAATTTCTTTTGCTTAGAACTCAGTCAAACCGCAAATTGATTTTATTTATATTGTGTATCTTTGTCAATATCTTCGTCGGTGTTGTATCTGATGCAATTCTCAATTTTTTTTCGCACTCGTACACGTTACAGTTTCAGAAACCACAAAAGGAATCACATCGCGTATAGTTACCAGTGGATGAGTACATTGATTGTGTACCTATATGTTCGAGTAATCATGCTCCTCCTTCGGCTTCCTCATTGTCATTCAATTCATGCCATCATAATCAGATCTGAATTTCCAAAAGAGTATATTACCTACATAAAACTGCGCGACTGCTGTTCACTCATAATTCATGAATTTCGGTTAATTTAAATTCACTGTTTAAGCCCCAACGCGCCAACATCCATCCATACATTCAAACGACCACGATCCGATCATGCGAAACTGGCCGAAATATATAGAAATACCAATCAGGAAAAATTAAAATTCTGTTGAGGGCGTTCTGACGCTGTCCATTTTAGTACAGGTGCGTTGTAGTGCTGTCAGTTGTGTTTGGGGAATAAAAATACAAAAAGCTAAGAAGCCATTTAAAGCTGTAAAACAAAGTAGATCCTTATCCAGCACAAAGCAGTGTCACAAAACTATGTGACATAAATCAGTTTATAGCCTTAGACCGAATATGCAAAGTATTGATATTGAACAATGATCAATGCTGTGCTGCTGCTGCTTAATGGTGACGAAGAGGGAGAAAAATCTTTTAAAAGTTGACTTTTACCATATCCATCCAGCTTCAGCACCACTCTAGATTTTTGGTACATGCGTTGTCGTTTTGTCCGATCACTGTATACCTGTATTTGGTCTCTTATGTACCTAAGTTTCGTTGTCACTTACGAGTAGGTACATAATATAATACATATACACTCATATAGAGAGACTGTCCGTTTATTTCATATCTTGTGGGCCCACAATGTATATAAAAAAATAAACAGAAAATAAGAATTTAAATGAACGCAGCCACGGTGGTGATCATTTTTGTTTTAGCCATCCTTTACCGGTTAAAATCAAGAAAAATAACCCCCGAGATACAGGTATGCATACGGATTTGGACAACACACCACTCAAGTTGACTCAAGTAACCGCACCACCACTGATTTTAAAGTATGGTTGCCAGGTCAGCAGGTTTTATTTTTTATAATTCAGAGTAAACTATTGCTGAGATCACTTGTTCCAGCAAAATTGATTAAGGTACCTACACCTGGAATAAATTCCAGCCTTTGCTTTGAATAAATTTATTGGTCGAAGATTTTATTCAAATTCGTTCGACATCACGCATAAATGCTCATACTTTATTTATTTACTTTTATCAATCCGCCCTAAGTGGCGCCCAACGTGGGGCCATAGACTGACAATATGAGATGATCATGTTTTAATGATAAAAGTTTTTAGGATTCAGATTTAACACTGTTGAATCCATATCATTGCGTTGTGCTGATCGACAGAGGCAAATAGGAATGAACACTCTTATTAACCATTATGTTTTAAAGCCAAAACAAGGCTTGTGCCTTCTCCATTCGGCTTTTAAAGTGTAATTCGGACTCTGACCGATCAGCATCTTTCGGTAACACCGCCTGGCAACCATGCCGAAAGCCAGTGTCCGTTGGGAGAAAATTATTCGTATTCGTATCTCTTGAAAGCAATTCAATGAAAACCAGTTCTAAACGTTTTCAGCCTTTTAGGAATACCAAATTTTCTATTCTGCTTGTTTTCCATCTGCTCTGCTTATAGCCGGAGCCGGGATTGCCAAGCAACATCATCGGCTTTTAAAATCCACAGACTATATACCTCCCTAGGGGGCATATGCACACCTACCTACTTTCATACATTCATATATGTATGTATACCTGATGAAGATAAAAGAAAGAAAAAAACGGCCAATCGATTCGAGAATCGGAAAGACAATGTTATTAACCTTCGTTAAGATGCTTTGCTGGTACTCTAGCTTATATGTCGTTGCCTTTACTGCTTGGGGTATTAAATACGTGTGTTTAAGATAGTTTTACTTTATTTTTACTTTATGATCAATCGAATGCGAACGAGTTCTCTTGTCCTCTGTATACCTTAACTATCTATCTAACTTGTACAATAGTTATTTAGAAAGAATTTACACATTTTCTACAATTTAAATCTACTGACTACCTAATCGTTAATGATTCAATTAGATCATCGTTTTTTATACGATTGATGTGGACTAGAGGTGCAGTTGCACATTAATTTTCGTGCGGCATTGCTTTTATGCGTTTTGAAAAGCGGTTAAAGTTGTACATATTTTATTTATTGCAGTTAGTTGGCATTGAATTATTTCAGATCTGATTAAACATGGATTGTATGTAGTTTTCAAGGAAATTTAATTTTTATTTCACTACTGGATATATATGGCTATATGGTATTTTGGAAAGAATAGAAAACTAGCGTGTCCATGTATAAAAAAAACTTACAATGATGTTGGAAAAGGTTCAAATTTCACAACAAAAATTTTATCGGTGAATTTGGTATAATGACATAAGATTATGTACGTACTTTTAAAGAACATTTTTTGTTTGTCAAGGAACAAGTCCACCAAGTAGGTAGTTATACTATTGCAACACATTTGTTCTCCTCAAAGCTGAGATTTGTTCCATTGGACCGTTACCCGTCGAAAATGATAGTTTAGCTAGGTTAAGATACACGCTTTAAACTGAATGAAGAGGGGGATCTTCGCTCTCTACATTTTCATTTGGGCAACATAAGCTTCCTATTTATTGATTTCCTTTCAATTTCAATTGAAATATCGATCAAACAAAATTATATTTAAGTTCCAATTTTGTAAGCTTCCTTTCCTGCACCAAATTCGAATTTCCTTCCTACTGTCCTAAAGCTAGAGAGCAACACAGAACACAACTCATTCTTTTTTAACTACAATCTAAGTTAAGTCAATCCACATTCATCAAAAATTAGAATTTCGTTTGATTCTGGTAAAAATAAATGTTACAAATGAATAATTTGGGCAAACAGAAAAAAAAACTTTTTTCTTTCAAATCAAACTGAAATTGATTATTTTGAATCAAATTCTACTTAGTTTTATTTGAAGTGATTGATGGCATATATTTTTCTCTAAATCTAAACAAATATCTTAAAATTTGTTTGAGTTTTTCATTTTATGACATTATTTTAAACTCTATTTTCTTATCTGAATGTCAGACTTTTCAGAGACTGAGCAAGATATGTATAGTTTTTTATTCAACTTGAATACTTTGTGGTAAAAATTCACTTCCATATAATTTCCTCAAAATATTAATGCCTATAAGTAATTCTCATTTTTTATCAAGACAAAATTAATTAAGACCCCCATTATCGTTATCCTTTCTAGCATTTATTTTTAAAGTCATGTAAGAAATTGACTTTGAATCAATCTGGTTGTGGTAGGTAGATATGCATTATTTTTTAAATACTATTAAGTACAAAAAAAATCCTATGCCATAGCTAAATATAAACCCGAACATATCGTAAACCCGAACTACCTGTTCCTTTGTTATTTGATACAAAGGGTGCAAACACTGTCAAAATTTTTAAAATCCTGTGTGGGAATTATTTTTTTGAAACGAAGGGTGCACTGCACATGATTTAATGTTATAAATGAGGTATACCATGTCCTGTTACTGCTGACGATAATACTTAAAAAATTGATACAACAATTTTACTTCTCGGTTTATTTTGATTTAATTTATATTAAATTGAACATGAGATGTGTGTTCGATTGCTTTTAAGGTATGCCTACATTATGTATACATAGAAACTTTTAATATGAATCAAATTTTGTGTTTTATTAAAATCGATTCAACCTTATATGATAAAAATACTTACTCTATTTTGGAAACAGATTTTATTTTTCTTTAGGCTTGCAACATTTTTTTAGAAAGCAACTATGAAAACTCAAAGCTTATAAGCAATTCCAACTTCTATAAGTTTCCTTTTTCTTTGTGCTAAATGTTTAATCAGCTAATATTTTGTTTGTTTAAGGGAAGTGCACTCATCAGGCACATTATCTAGTTAGGTACCTATCCTGGCAAAAAAGCTTACAAAAAAACAAAAATAGAAGAGTCAACCAAATAGAATACAAAAAAAGGAACAGTTCGTTGTCCCTCGGGCTTTATCGTTGTAGCATGTATAATATGTATACAAAATTTTAAGACTTTAATAAATCATAATTATGACTTCTTTTACACTTTCTTTAATTTATTGTGTTTTTTTTGCTAGGTCCTAGTTAATATAAGTAGGTTTCCAACTAATCCCTTAACATCAGTATATTCCACTTATTTTTATAAACGTAATATGTAGTACCTATAGGTACCACACTATACATTTTTAATCAAGCCATCACTTGAATCAAGATATTATCTGATTTAGTAATCTTAAAAATAAAGTATGACATCACCACAATCGAACGTCCGTTTAAAAGTGAAACCATAATAGATCCAAATGATTCACCGATCAACCAACCATATTTCCCAGTCAAGATAAAGATAGTCGACTAGTAGGTATATTTGATTCGACCACACCTGCTCCGTACATAAAGTTAAGCTGTGAAATGCAATATCTGTACTTATTTAAATTTTTCGAAAGGAGTAACTTTTCTCTACCCTTTATGGTCACCGGTCAAGATCACCAGTTCGATCACATTGGTATGCGCATTTTTTGTTACCTCTGATCATCCATAAAAAAAATTTACCAAAATGTCTGAACACTTTGTTTAAAAAGAGCTCCCCTCCCCCAAAAAAAGAACAGAAGAACTTGAAAAAAAAACTAACAATTTCAAATGAAAAATGATGGTGATTTTTTTTTTGTTTAACATCATTACCTACTCGTTTTAATTTATTTTTATATTTTTGAATCCTCGCAGTTCATCCGCATTTCACATTTTCGAAAAAAAATATCTCGAAATGTAGGTACACTAAAAATGCTTCCACATCCACACATCGATCTATATACAAGCGATTATCATTCACCATCTTCATCGCAAAGTTATACCTACTACAAGTAGGTACAACCTACAAGATCCATTCGAGATGTTTTTAGTTTACATACTTACTTACCATCTTAACTACATACATATATGCCTACCTCTCTATATATCCATCAGATACTCTCACATTTATTTATTTAGATGGGAGTAGATACCTTTTGAAAAATACGAAAAAAAAATAATAATAAAATTAAAAGAAAAAATCTGTACATTCAAACTGATTTTTTGTCTTTCATACCTTGCCGCTTACAGCCAGCGATCCAGCGAGCCAGCGCAGCGCTGCTTCTGCTATCCATTCCTCGTGTTATTCTTTCTTTTTTTTTTTCTTATATTCTGTCTTACCTTTAGTCTTTTCATTTGAAAAATTGTTTAATGTTAAAAACTGGTTTCTCTCCTTCTCTCTTATTCTCTTAACTCCCGCATTTATTGAAGAAAAGAAAAAGAATCAATAAAGGTAAGATAGAAATTAAAAAAAAAAAGATACACCGACACCGACTGAATCGACCAAGACTTCACCTTTTTCCATTGTATATTCATACCTGTAGATATGTAGGTATAACAGGTAACAAAATATACCAACAAACAACAACAACAAAACTGAGAAATGAAATTAAAAAAAAAAATCTTTCCCGTCGCACAGGTATGGAATAACTTCGAGAATTGATCTGGAGCCCGATCGAAGTCTTAAAACCGAAACTAAAATTAGTCTAGAAGTGTTTGGCGTTGAAGGAAATACCAAATTAAGTGAATCCGAGCATATTGCCAAGTTTATTTATTTTCTGAGCCCGGATCTTTTTCACTTGCCTTTACACACCACGAGCACGGTTTTTTTTTCATGGAGCTCTTTAAAAATTTAAAATTATATATATTTTTGGAGAAACGTTAAAAAGTTTTTCCAAACTAATATCGCAACGTCACCTTTTTCCTAAATTTTTCGTTTTTAGTTAAAAAATAAAATACAAATAAAAATAAACCCATGACGTTATCATATTCGTGTGAAATGAAATTCCAACATCCGGCTTCTTAAATTTTTGAATTTAAAATATCTTAAAACATTTAAAAAAAAAACGATTTTACCTAACCTCAATGTGAAATAATTTGTACCACATCAAAAATTATTATTGTGTGGGACACTTAAATGACCTCGTCTAAGGTAAGCAACATTTATTCATTTAACTTAAATAAATAATAAAATTTTATTAGCAATAGTTGAATAAATATCACACCACGTGGTATTTAAATAACTTATAAAAGTTTCCTGGGAAAATACGTTGATGTATGTACGATGATGGACGCAAGCACCTCTCGTTACTTCGTTATAGGTATTTCTAGAGAAGTTGACGTGTTTTACAGTGTACTCGTAGTGGGGTTGTTGGACTTCCTTATTGGCCGTTGTGATCGCAGTGATCATAATGTAATTACGCGATCAGTCATACTTGTTTCGTTATTAAAAAATTGTTTTGTAATTTAACTTAATTTACTATGCATGTATGCGAGATTGTAAAATGCGTCACTTTGCTGAGTGGTTTTTGAGATGAGCTCTGTCTTAGCACATTCCGATTCCTTCATACAATGCATTTTTTTTGTTAGTTTCATATGAATTAAATGAATTTAAAAATAGTTATGTAGTTCATAGATTATTAGAATTCTTTTCAGAAATTAAAAACGTTTCTTGGTGCTCATTGCGTGTTGTTTAAAATTATGTTTGCATTTTGAAAAATATTTTTTTTAAACATAATCTGAATATGAAAATTAAAGATATTATTTATTTGGTTTTTCTAAACTTTCTTATTGAATTAAGAAAAAAAGCTAAATTGGAATCTATTCAAAAATTAAGATACCTTTAGATTTCAATGGAATTTTAATTTCCATAATTTAAAGTGTTTCCATTCAAAAATTTTGAGAAAAGACTGTTATAGTCTTAAAACAGTCCTGGAAAATTATGATTCCGACACGTAGTAGGTTAAAGATTGAGTCATACATTCTACACTGTATAATATGTTCTTACTGGTGATTTATTTTATCCATGTATCTTTCATGGCAAAGATTGATTTCATTCAAACATAATTTTTAACGCTATGGATTTTTGGCGCAATCCGAAGATGTGAAGATAGTTTTTGAGAAATTGTAATTTTTATTATTTGAATGCAAGAACCAATAAGGGTGTATTTTGATTAACTTGGAAAGACTATTGCTTAAAGTTTTCTTATTAACTGAATATTAATATTTTAAATAAAACACAAAATGAACGCTCCTCAGGAACTAGAGAGGTCTCTTTCATCTATGAAATTGTTGTTCCGATACTTACAGTATCAAAGTTTTGAAGGGCAACTTATATAGAAAAATTAACTATGAAATAAAATGAAAATTTAAAACAAAAACTTAAACTACAAAAGGATGCAATTTATACATAAATGTATAGATTAATTCCTAATGGTTCTTTGATGATTTCATATTTCAAAATTATTGTTTAAAAACTTCGTATTAGATTTTGTGGTTTAAAGCTTTTAGGTCTTTTTTTCTAAACTTTTCAAATGCATGAAGGCTTCTCCAAGCACTTATTTTAAAATTTCAGATGATTAATTAAATAATTGAAAATCTGCATTGTCTCCTGTAGCATCTAGTTAAAACTGCGTTGTAGTTTAGACACAAAATTAAACAAAATCCCTTACTAAGAAATTGTTTGGTTGGCATTTTTTGATACTTTTAAATACAGTTCAAGCACAGAGTTGAAAAAAACGTAAGCACAAATTAATATAAGCATTCTACATAAATTTTCTATGTAACTTTTAAGAATCAGAATCAAAAAGTAGAAAGAAAGATTTTTCGAATTTCTAACACACGGGATTGGACTCAGCAATTTTCCGAAATTATTATCTTTTCTCTATTTCAAAAATGCTTCAAATGAATGTATACAATAGATTTAAAACTTCACAGGTTATTTGTGGTTGGAAGTTGAAATAATGGATCATATTAAGGTGTGTTTATTCCCACGCAAGTTCTTGAACTGTGAGTGCATCCAAGCATTTGATTCCCGAACAACTTTGCGGTTCAGCATAGGTTAGCATAACATCTATATCTTCAACTATCTCAACAAATTCTATTATTTTCTTTTGTTTTTCGATTCGTTAAATGTTAAATGAAAGAACAATCAACATCTAAAGTACCCACGCAGTTGAATGAACGCACTCAACCCACCCAAAGTGCCACAAAATAAAAAAATAGAACTTACAGATTTTTTTTTTGTAAATATTTTAAGTTCATCTTTAATTGAAATGACCCTTGATAGAACTTTGATGGTTTAGAAAGATATATAATAAAACAACACCCACACTATAATTTTTGATAGTACTTAACCAAAATAATGCAAGACAACCGAGCCCTCTTTACCTATGAGAACTCTTTAATTTTGTTTTGTTTTTATTTTAATGAAACTGAAAACTGAAATTCATGGTTGACCAAAAGTAAAACTGAGTTATTCCACCGTTCCAGTCACTTAGCCAACCGAAACACGCAAAGAATGCTAACGACTTCACCAGGAAGCAAATTGTATTATTTATTTTCTTGAAAAAATAATATTCATCTTCGGTGTTTGTCTATATTCTATACCTAGTCTTAAGAAATGTTTGTAATTTTATTTTAAGTCGTAAATGGAATGCGAAATATAAAGTGCATCTTTTCAAATGAGTTTATTTTTATGTTTGGTATATCGAAATTTGAACACAAAAATAAAAACATGTTCGCTCGCAATTTCTTCTGGAATCTAATAAAGAAATTTAAGTTTTGTTTGGTGTTGGAAAAATTATTTTTAAGTGATAAAACATTATGGTACAATACAATACACGTATGTATATATTAGAAACAAACAACAATATACATATTCAAAAAATCGTGCTATGGTTCTCTTTGGTTATCTAGCTGTATGAGTGAAATATAACGTCATAAAGCTAGCTTACCGAAGTTAATATTAGCGCTAAGCCCACAGAGAAGAAAAATATATCGTTTAAATAAAATTATTGTTGATGCAAAATTTAATTCTCACATTTAAAATAGTAGAATGTTCAAAATATTTAAAACTATATTTATGTAGTTATGGATCGCATAAACCAAGTAAGTATTTAAAAAGTATTATTATATTAGGGTGCTATTTGCTTTTTATATGTTACAGATTTTTATTAAATTTAAGAGTTTGATGCTCAGGTCTTTTGTTTCTATAGTATATTTATGTTGACAAAAAAAACTTTAGTTCAAGCTTTTTCGCTGTTCCTAAAACCTGAGACAATAATGATAGTTTGTATTTCGTTTTCGCTAAAAAAAAAAGAATTTAAAATATTAAAGTTGTCTTTCACAAAGGGCTCTGGGATGAAGGTATCATAAAGATATATCATGTGGTAAATCAACTCACGTATTTCATCAAAAAACTACAAAAAAGCTTAATCAAATAGTTAATTTATTATTATAAGTGATTATAATCAATATTCATTATCCGTCAACAAAAATATATTCATTTATCTTAAAGCCCAGATCCCTAAAAAAATAGTTTATTGCTCATTTTTTTGTTTACATTGTTTTCGATGTTATTGCATTTTTCGGGCAAATTAATGGAAATGCCATTTTATGAAACATTAAGACATATATAATCACTGATCTTTTCTTTTATAATATTACATTATATTTTAGATTAATATTTTAAAAATATATCTTGAACATCAATTTTCGAGTTCGAGGTTCAGCTCTTTTGTTTGGTAGTGTTTATTTTACTTTATTATCTACAATACCCCAATTGTTATATTTACGATGAAGTTATACTTTAAGATAGCAACAAATATTTAATCCAATATTATGATAGTGAAGGCAAATAAGTTAGTCAGACAAAATCGTACTTGAAAAAGTTTCAAATCATTGCTAAACATTGTGTATATATGCACTAAGTAAAATTTTATAATGATGTCATTCTCGTCAAGAAATATTTATCTAGTGCTAAAATTATAAAATGTCAACTAAATCATGATTCAAGAATAGTTTTTTTTTATACAAATCTGTATAGCATGTCATTTTAAAGTTTTCTTAATTATTATTCTTAATTATTTTAGTAAAATACTTAATACATAAATTTTATAATAAATTCTCATAGTGAATCATCCTTGATTGTATGGATTTATTTGAAATGAAAGTTTGAGGAAGATATCATGCAGTTCTTTGAACATATTATTTATCGCTGAACTAAACTAACTAACATTGGTCTGAAGAATCATATTTTTAACAGAAAAAGATATAATACATCTTAAATGGTATATTACTAATTTATAACAATTCATAAGAAAAAGACCAAATAATTATAAAATTAAATAAATACACAATAATGCATCAAAGCTTATTTTAAGATTTATCGTTTTGAAATGTGTTTCATTTTATGTGTACTTGTGTATCCATCAAAAAAAAAAAAAAAAATTCCCCCAATAAACCGAAAAAACACACTTTCAAAACATTGTTATTGTTATTTTTTTTTTTTTAATTAGGTTTCTTATGATTTCACCTTAGGAAGTCATCAGCTGTCCTACTACGTCAAAATGACTTCAGAAGTACCGTAACAGCTTTGGTCTTTGTACTTAACCCAGGGTCGAACCAGAGATTTTGTTCACAATTTCAGAATTTTATCATTAGGGCAAGTTGAGGGTGGGTTTTCAAAAAATGATTTGTGGTGACCTTAGGCCGACTTCAGCGCTCGACGAACAAAGCTAATGTTATAGTTGTGACATAACGTTTAGGTTGGGCCGTTTAAATGTTCGATATATTTTTTGGATACGAATTTAAATGAAACACAAATAAGGTGTTGTGAAATGATTTTCCGTTTTTTTTTTAACCGCGCAAGTTAGTTTGTATCCCGTATGGAATGATATCAAGTAAAAATGGTCGCCACCAGAGTGAATGCCGCAATATGTTTGATTTTCCTCATTTTCCATTACTTTTCGTAATGTTTCAGGCTGTCTACCAAGGCTTCCAGGTTAGCTTGTAGATATAAACTTTTAACTTTAAAGAACCACACAGGAAAATTTCTGAAGGGGATGCCGAAGGTTTTAATGACACTCCTATTGCCTTGTGAAAATTAAATTTTTAGCAACTCCGCTCTTCGAAACTCAAGCGTTAAGGGGATTTCAAAAAAAAAACCTTCAAACAAACAAATATTATTGACTTTATTATTGGGTTGCACCATTTTATCAACAAAGAATGTGGATGGGCTTGCAGTTTTATATTTCCAAGCATTTAAACTAAAACTTTCAGTAAAGCAAAGATAATATACTGGCTTGATACTGTAAGACGTTGAAGAAACATTGGAGTAGATTATTAAGAATTTTAAGAAGTTCGCCAATTCAATGAAACATTAATGAGCAAGTTTATGTTTGAAATGTGGTTCAGTCAAAGTAGTGACTTCAATTATAGCGTTCGAGTATTTCTGGAAGCAGATTTTTTCAGATCAACCAACGCTTCAGACAGACTTTCGGCATCAATCACGGTTTCTTGGTGACAGTAAAAATCAATATTTTATGGAAAGTCAGTTCAAAAATTTTGAAGGCTTAATATACTGACAACAAAAGATAGCTACAATTTTACTTGTATGGAAGAATCATTTTTATTTTATTTGTAACAAAAACGACGTATAACTTAAATTTGTAATAATTTCTAAAAAGGGTTGAAATTTACACTTTAGGTGCTACACTACAACATGGCAATACATGATTTTAGTAAACAAAAAAATTAAAATAAAGGGTTTGTAGCTCAAATCTTTGGTTTAAGATGATAAGCACACATGGCAGCAGGTAATCTCTTCATCATACATTCAGGTTTGATTTGAAATATGTCAAGGTATATAACATGATTTTCAACAACCAGTTGAAAAGGTAGCACTGAAAGGAAAATAGCTGGAAATGCTAAATCGTATATTTGAAAGTATGAATCCAGTTCAAGTAAAATCTTTGGTTATTCAAAAAAATTAGGTCCTTAGGTGTAAGCCTAGTTAATTGGACACAGATATATGAAGTGTATATGTGTGTAGGTATATTACCTTTAAATTTATTAAATTCCTGGAGTCGTTTCACTATTCCAAACTTTTTGTCATTAGGTTTCCTCACTTTGTAGCACAATACAACTGGTACAACGAGTTTCTGAAGTGTATGAGTACAGTAGGCAACACAATATCTCCCCAGTAAGCTGTCTCAAGATGAATTCAAGATTCACCTGATTGATCACGTTCAAGGATTATTCGCAAAGATCGGCTACTCTTAAACCACGCTTGGGGCTTTTAAAAGACTTTAACAGCTTGGAAATAATTGGTATGGCATTGACTTCAAAAAAAACGGACAGAACGGTGATACCACACGAATTTTTGGCAGTTATTAAGGTTAAGTATGGAAAATTCACTAAAACTTCACTCTCCCAGTCCAGTGGAGAAGTTTCACTCTTCCAAACATCCTGCGCAACAACATTTATATCTAAGATATCTCACTGGGTATATTTTCAATTTGTGTAAGGGAGTGCGTCTTCTTCAGAATAAACTAAGATGTTAAGCAAAATTATTGTTTATCATTCGGTATTTTAAATTTTATGAAAAAGCATGTAAGTACAGGTACATAAGTTTCACAGAATAAGGATATATTATTAGTAAATCATTTCCCCTTAATAACAATTTTCACTTTGAATAATCTCTTAAATTAAACAAAAATAGAATATTTCTCAGTGAATGTTTTTTAACAGATAAGGATTCTTAATTAAAGCCCAACCCTAAAATTTTAACGGACAAACAAACACTTCAAATCTCATATACCAATCGTAAGATACATATTTACATACTAATCTACATGCCAAAATTTATATACAAACATATCTATGTAGGTACATACAAACATGCTTCAATCAGATCTATTTAAAGTTCCAAATGTGCAATATGTTTTTGCAAAGCCAACCGATTTCAGTTATATCTCTGAGATAGTTGTTAGTGTAAGATATAATGAACTAAGATTCAAACTTTTATGTAACTTTAAACTATAAAAAAAAACAAGTTATTTTCGAGCGCGAAAAGGCAGAAATGAATTTTTAACTTCAGGTTATTGTGCTTTTAGATACGAGACGACTACGTGTAGCCTTTCCAATCTCTTGAGGTATGCAAATACATACATATACATATATATATTTTTTTTATTTGAATATCATGGACCCATGTTGAAGTAGCAACCCACTTAATTTTGCTTTGGATGTTATTTTTGGTTTCTCTCACCCAAGATTTCACAAAAGAAGAAATAACATTTTTTATATTTTATATTCATTTTTTTTTCTCGCAAAACACAGTTAAAGCGGTTGTGTAGGTATATCAAAAGTGACTAAGACCCATCTTAAAGATACACAATTCAATGAATAACAATTATCTGGGCAAAGAATGGGACTAATGATGAAGAGAAAACCAATGTTTTTTTTTTTTTCTTTCTACCCAGACTTATTTTATGATATATGAACATGGGACTCGATATAGGTACCAGTACCAGAAACACAGAATCACAGATACTCAATCCTGGGGTGCCATTAGAAGTCAAGAGATTAGGGCTCCTAACAAAAATCGTTTGCATTATAAACTATACATAAGTAACTTAAAAATTAAATCTTTATTGCCAGGTATATAAGGATGGGGATTCAAACACAAGAGCATAATAATTTATAAACCAACCATGCTAGCCATCACATCATCATGATAATAAATTGTGTTGAAAAAGTATTTGAACTCCCCATAACTCCGTATGGACGAAGGATTGAAACAAAACAGCAAGAACAAAAAAAAAAGGAGTATAAACGAGATAATGTTGAGTACATTTATGTGAAAAATAACGACCACGTATTATTTTGACAACCTGTAATCATACAAAATGCATTTGTCGGACATAAGAAGGATGTAGCATGTAGGTTGGTAAAGAGTGGACAAATTATTATGAATTCTTAACATTAAAGATACCATTTTATGCTTTTAGCGCGGACATATACACATAAAAATGCACTTACGAGTATGTTTAGTTTCTTCCAGAGCAAGTATTATTGAACTTTAAAGTCGAGGCTGAAATAACGATGGTTGGGTTTGAGGAAAATAAGGAAAATTAAAATTAATGTTTAGTTTACGCACCAATTCGGTAAGTAAATTTTGGATTAACTATAAATAAATGTTTTCGATTTTGTGTTCTCAGAAATTCTTAGGTCCTTTCCACATGAAACTTCTTTAAAAAACTGAACAATTTTAAATGTTTTCTTTTGGTATGAAAGCGTCCCGGTCTAGTTTCCTATTGGGTCTTAGAGAGCATCAACGAACCACTGGAATGGTTGAGTGATTAAGTCATCGTGCATTGGTTCCTTCCTATCCTGAAGTTGGCGTGCCATAATATATGTAGTATAATTAATTAATTCCTCATATTGCATGTTTAATATTTGATTAAAAATAAATGCCATTTTACGATTTAAACTTTAAGCTTTATTTAAAAGCGTAGTTACATAGTTTTAATTTACACTTTTTCAAAAAATTCTTTTAGAGGCACTCGGAATTTAATTTCGATTTTTGTTTATAAGGGGGACAGCCAAAGTTTTCAAATTAATTAGTTGGAGGCAGTCTAGATATTGAGGAAGGTTTAAAAGATTGCCAGGTATACAATGATATATGGGTATGCTCAATGACATAACGGCCAATTCGATGTCGTTAATAGAATGAAAATGAGAAGACCTATCTATTTCGAAAAGATAGGTTCGAAGCAAAGTGCATTAAGTTTACATTTCATAAAGATGTGCTGTCTTGGGGATACAAGGGACTTGCAGCGGAAGCTTATAAGTTCGTATAGGATGCATTCAAATATTTTCGGAAGATGAGACAGTTAAGGAAAATGAGAATCTTTATAATTTAGATATTTCTTAACACCATTTTTTGTGGATTCGTGTTAAGAACGAAGTTTTTTATACCTGCGAGAATTCACCTGGCTCGAGGGGAAAGAGGAGTATTTGGACAATTTTTTTAAGGAAAATGGCGGAGAGATTATCTGATCCAGGAGAAAATTTCTTCAGCAAGTTTACTCAACTTATATTTTCAATGAGATTTTTGTAGATGGCGAGTGAAAGAAAACGGTCGAAAGAGAAATTTGGTAAGTAATTGAAATACGATTCATCTGGTTCCAAAGAATCATCAGTGAAAGTTTGTTCGAAAAAAGAAACAAACAAATTTGAAATATGATGAAGATCACTTGAAATTTCGCCATCAAGGTGGAATATTAGCTTGAACCAGTAAAGAACGACAATTGAAATCGATGATTATAATCCAGATGACATCATCATCAAAGAAAAAGTACTGATATAATGATTTATGAGAAGCAAAGTTCGTTACATCAGGTTGTTTTGGTACTTATACTGTTATATTTAATAACAATAATTTTCTAAACAAATATTTACTATAAGCTTTCAAATAAATATATATTTATTCATTTTATGATATTTATTTTATTTTAAAGAGTCGACTTGTGCGAATATAAATCTAAAAAATTATTGTTCCTGTTATTCTTTACTGTAATATTTTTCTGATGAATAAAAATTTTTTGAATACCACAAGCCTCTAGAAGACCTTTCGAATTCCTGACTTTGTAACACAATAGTTTTGAGATAAACTCCTAAAAATAATGTGAGTACCATTTTAAAATCCAGATTATAACGACCTAACTAGTTAGGTCCGAATTTCTAAAAAAACTTGTTGTACTTGAACAACTTCGTCGAAAAAGTAAAAACTCAACAAAAACAAAAACTCAAAAATGCATGTTATGACAAAATAAAATTTATTTCAGGAAGCAAATATAATAAAATATAATTCTAAAAAGGAGTTACATTTAAACACGATTCTTCTTTGGCTTTAAAATCAAACCAATCTTCAACGAAATAACAATAATAATGTTCGTTCCAAAATCACTGTTAAGCTTGTAATATTTTATGTATATAATAATATAATGACAAAAATAAAATGGATCTATAACTCGTCTATGTTAGCACCAAGGCGCGTTGATGCCTTTTTCGCTGGTTGATACTGCAGACAATTATTCTTCTTTTTTGGCAGTAGATTCGTTGTACGCCTTGTGCCAGTCTAAGTTCATTTTCGAAACTGATTCACCTCGCTTGGCGGCTGCTTTACCACTAAATATCATCACGATGCATCCTATAATTGTACCTGCCATCATAATATTGGCCAAACGAATACGAATTCGATTACGGCACCGTTCCATCTCATCAAAACTGAAAATATGAAAAAAAAAAGAAATTTCAATGTTGCGGATTGATAACCGAAAAATTGTATAGATGAAAATTCAATTAAAACATGGTAGCGGTAGGTATATTTTTGAGGATTTCTTGTCAAAGAATCAACAAAGCCACTTTTACAAAGTAAGTATATTGCATTGTAAGTCCCTTGTAGACTGTACCTCATAGATCTTAGATCATAGACGCTGTGGTAACAGGGAGAACAAGTCGAAAAAGATAATGCAATTGACAGCAGAAGAGGTCATGAAGATCATCAAAAAGGAACACAGAATATATTGAGTGTACAATCGGCTCGTATGGATGATATGTCCATTCTTTTCTACACACGGAATTACCTACGACACATTTCCAAATTTTGTATTTAAGGCTGGAAAAACACTGCTTCTCATTTGCTCCAAAAGAACCGAAAGCTTTTCTAGTTTGAGGATATTTGACTATCCGAAACAGCTGTTTTCTGTTCATCAACCATAAGGTTATACTTCTGATCTGTTGCTCTGTTCCCATGAACATAAACTTTTTCAGCGACAGAATATGCATTATTTAATTAGTTCAATATATCCTTAAATATATCATTTAACCGAGAACATAATAATGCTCAACACCTTTTCTGACCTTCAGGCTATTTTGAGTTTCTTTGTACAATTTTCAAAAGTTGATTAGCAAATATGTAAAAAGTAAGTATTTCACAACCAAATGCTAAAATACGGACCCAAAAACTTCAAATTTTATGTTATCTTACCTCACATGATTGGGAACCTCTTCCAGTGACTTGTATTTCCCGGTCCAAACGAGGAACCTTTTTTCTAGCTTATCAGGAGTATGATTTTTTACTTGTTGTGCTCGAACTGCACTCAATGAAAAGCATCTTGGCATTAGAAATCCTCTAGTTCTTGCAAGATTTGCTACACTTCTTCCAATCATCTGCAAAATCAAAGTTTAATGTTTATATTGTTCTCATTAACTTAATCTTACAACAAATAACTCACGACTTAATTGTTTATTTGTGATTTTAGTTCGATGGGAGTAACGAGGGAAGGTATTACAAAAATATAATTATTATACAACTTTTTTTTATTTTGTACGAAACCACCACACTTTGACGTAAAATGATAAAATGCCGAAGTGAATCGAATACGTACTGTACTTGTGGAGACTTTTAACAGCTGATATATGAGTGAGTTCGATGATGCGACAAAATGTGCGTTTACAAAAGTGGGTTTGAAACTTGGACTGCTGTTGGTTGTTTCTGTTATTGGTGAATGCGAACGCATCTGCAGACTTTCCGTTTAGCTTTGTCTTATGTTCTTAATTTATCTTATATATGTACCATCGTAGGTGTCCTAACCTCAAATAAATCTCAACTTTTTATTTAAAAAAAGGAAAAGAAAGCTCTAATCTTTTACTTCAAGAAGATACCTCTCGCTTCTGCACAATACCATTGTATTTAAAATTTATAGTATTCCCAAAAAGCGGAACGTTTTGTGCGCCATCTATGGACTACGTTCACAAGCTTTGATCGGAGAGTAATTTTAGTGGTTTTTGTCTAAACTGCTATGGGAAGCAAAAACAACAATAGAAGACATTTGATGTAAAGTAGATAAGACAACTAGCGCCACCGTTGACGACGTTCAGAACTAAAATAAAATGTTCCATGAAATAACTATAGAAATGTATATACGATGACAATTTTTTGTTCGTGTAGGTGAATACGTATGCACGAATTCTACAATACATCATCGATTGTGCATTTTATTTTTATCGTGTAGTTATATTGTAATAAAATACATATCAGCTGGTTTTAAGCTTGTAGGCAAAGATAGAGAACCAAACTTCGGTCGCTGGCCAGTTTTGTATGTCTGTGGTTTCGAGTTCGACATCAAATAAACATATTTTATTTATTTTCATAGGCAAAATTAATTAATTTAACAATTATTAGAAAATTCTATTTAGTTAAACTGCTCCAAGTGTAATGTACCTACAAATTTCGTTCATTGAACGGGCTGTGTCTAAGGAAAACATTTAAGGCAGGTCTCGGCGGTATTTAATGAACCTTTAAAGGACTACTCCTCTGAATTGATTTCGAACTTATCAAAAACGTTGATCACATTTTACATTTCACAAACCGACAAGTAAAATATCTTTTTTTTTTGCATCCATTCGGCTCAGTGTTTTCAATATTCGAAGATGATTCTTTTTGAAAGTATTCTAGGACTTAGATGAAATCAATTTGTTTCCTATTTTGAAAAGGAATCTTATTTCTAAAGTATGCAGGAACAACAACTTACTTACCTACATACTTTAAGAAATCCTTTTTCCTCAGTCGTCTTAAATAAACGCACCTTCACTTTTATATTCAAATGAACCAATTTGGCTCTAGACTTTATTTTAAAAAAAGATGTAACAAACTTGTTCCTACCTCAAGTGGGTTCCACTTACTAGTATAATAACTGCTAAAAGTCAATTTCTCATGTTATAAATGTTAAGACTCTGTTATAATGCACCAGCCTGGAAAAATGTCCTGCAACGCTCGTTAAATGCTTTGTAAGAACGATCCTTAACAATATCTTCTACATTAAGTTCTGATTGAAGGACACGTAACTATGTAATGGATAGATGCATTAAAAGTTATGACTAGCTATTTGCTTTAAAATAATGTACCTTTCTCTGTTCGGATTTGAATTTCTTATCAACATCGAAGTCATCCCGGTTAGATTCTCGTGTTTCTTTTAGTTTCTTTACCGAGTCAGCTGAAACCATAATGCACCGCTTTATTGCCTCTTCCCGTTGCTGATGACCCACTTGAAGTTTACTATACAAATCACGGCAGGTACTCTCAGCATTCACTTGACCCTTGAAGGATTCAGTTGGGAGTGATGTGTTAAGGGCATAGATAATCTTATCATCGAGATCCCTCATTTTCTTAAGTGCCTCCTGTGGGCCAAATACATTTTCAAGCCGATAAGAAATTGGTGAATCAAAACTTTTTATATTTTTTGAATAAATACCTGAAATTGCAAGAAGTCATTGCAAGAGAATACAATTGCCATTGTCTAATCTTATGCAATATTTAATTTATTTGGTGGGGTAGGTACTTTTTGTTTTTATATAAAAAAAATATTTTGGAGCGATATTTCTATTTTGACGTAAATTCTAACCTTACAAAATTCCATATTCCATCTATTCCAACTAAATTCCAATACGAGTTCCATATTCCAGAAATTACACCTTAAAGGTGCTAGTGCACTGTCATTTTTGTTATTACCTTTTAAAAAAAGTATTATGGTGGATTTACATGTAATCTTCGACGTCTGCATCTGCAAATTTGCAGAAAAGTAAAGCGGGGGAGCTATACGACATATCTCAAAAGAGTGAAAGAGTACACATATACCTACCCGATTTTACTTGCTATAATTTTTAAAGCCCAATGACAGATGTCAAAGTCATCTGTTTTCCTTTAATACCTAAAGATAATTTTTCTCCAAAGATAAATTTTACCTTGAGTTTTTAGCAAAACATCCCGGTTATATACAAAAAAAAAAGTGGTAAGTGTTCCACAGATCGGTGATTCGAGCTAGACATCTTTGTTTAGCCATTGTTTCAGTGAATATACGAACTATATGTGAGGACCACAATTGAATATTTTATTTGTCTTCCAGTTCCTTTGATGTCAAGGCTCTGTCCAAGTGATACATTAAAACACACAAATCCTATAAAGAAAAATTGGAGCGAAGCATACCGCATTATGTCGAATTAAAACTAACTACAAATTGAAAGCTTTATACATTATTTTAAATTGCAAAATATAAGTGAAGATTTGTGTATCACCTATTATTCTATTTTTTTTTTTCACATAGCTAATGTGTATTTAATAATAAGAATCCCTTTCAATTTGATTAAAATTTCATTCCGTATTACGAATTGAAAGTTCACCTTTCTCGCACTCGTCGGCCTGGGCAATTAAACACTAAATTGTCGCATCCACAACTTCTTGAGTGATAAAATTACATGGTTGCTTCTCTGCCGGTGGACCGCTGCTAGTTGCTTGCCGGTGGTGTTGTAGCTACTGCAGACGCCGCCGCCCTGTTTGAACCTAAAAACTTGAAGCACGTGGTTTAGTGATCTCAATCATCTTATAGGTTCTTTTTCCTCTATTATTGCTGATGGTATTTGTTGGTATAGGACATTTCTTGGTATTCATGTCAAGATCCGGGATGGTCATCAACGTTTCGACATCCTTAAATTTTGAAACGAAATTTAATTCAATTCCATACCCAAAAATCAAATATAACTTACCAACACATTTGCAGTTGTAGATGAACATGGTATTTTCGCTTCGTAAATTTGCAATAGTTTTTTTAAACAGCCTGATCTTTTGCAGTTGCAACCTTTGTTGTGCAATCGTTGGTCACTTTCGTTTGCTGCCGCTGTGATTTTCGGCCTGAACCCTGAAGTTAAAAAACATATCGCAGTACAATTTTAAACACTGTGATTTGGTGAAGTTGCAATGTTTACGTCGAATGGTCAAAGTGTTAGTCATCCTATGGTACTATGGCGATGTTCGTGAAATCAACGTCGCCGTCAGTGATAATATGGCTGTCGCAGTACTAGCCGAAAAGTCGCCATCAGTACCACTATTGAATGTAGAATACAAAGATATATAATTCATTGCTGTGAGTCAAATCTTTTGACAAAATTGGCACAGACAATTTATTGATCAATTGGGCTGTTTTTTTTTTTTGCAAACGGCCCACAGCAATGTATTATAAATTTTTGTATTCGGCATTAAATAGTGTTACTATTTGCGCTACGTCTACCTTTGGTAATTTTAACACTTAATATTTTTTTCTTGCGGAACCAGCTGGTCCATATCCATTTTGCTGGAATTTATGGGGGAAGGCGCAGCACTCTGGGCATCTGATCCTTCGTCATCTAAATACTCGAATTCCATATAATCTGAAGAAAACTATACTTATCATTTTACTTTACACAAAAAAGTAAAAAATTATAAAAACCTGGAAAGCATTCGAGGTATTCTTGAACTTCCTCAAGTATATTCATGGAGTCTTGATTTTCTAAGGGAGTAAAATTAATTGTAACAAATACATGGTGGATAAGGATACAAATAAATATATTAAGTACTCACTTTCTTGTTTTTTGACTGCTGTTGTGTCCATATTTTTTAAATTCAATTTACAAAATTAATTTTTAAAGCACGCTTTTGCAAATCAAAACATATATAATAAAAAAAAAAACAGATTGTTTTGACAGTTCAACAAAAAAATTATGGTGCAGATGAAAAAAAATTATGGTGCAGATGAAAACGCTATAAAAAAGATGAACATGTTCGTCTTCGCCATAACTTTCATCTGCATGAGTCGAATTTCCTATAATCTGCATCCGTGCAGACGTCTGCATTTTTGTCTTACCTCTCTATCACACTAGTATGATTTTTGTATCTTGCGTCCTCTATTTTTGCAGATGATGGCATGCAGATCAATGTAAAGCCACCATTACACTAACTCAAAATTTGTTAATAACACTACTGATATTATCAGTAAGTAAGAAATTGTTTAAAGATTAAAAGAAGAAGTATAACGTTGTTGAAGGGGTTATAATTCATTAAATAGCCTTATCGTGCCATGGAACCACATGATCAAGTTAGTTGGTAAGCAAAATGCCAAACACATTTTTGATCAGCTACACAACGACTTATGGTGATTTTTATTGGTCACGTTAGATCAATATTTTTTGATCTAAGATCAATCTTTTTTGATCTGACAGCTAAATTTTAATTTCCTTTGGTCAACAAATCAATTTTTTTTTTCGATCTAGATCAATATCTTAAATCTCATTTTTTTTCGAGATTTAACACATACCACAATACTTTTTGACATTTCTCGAACAGCAGACTTGGAAGTTTTGTTTTTAGCATTGCGAGAATTGTCATTTTGACCCACA
Organism: Platycheirus albimanus; assembly: GCA_916050605.2. Taxonomy (NCBI): domain Eukaryota; kingdom Metazoa; phylum Arthropoda; class Insecta; order Diptera; family Syrphidae; genus Platycheirus; species Platycheirus albimanus. The sequence continues at coordinate 112,848,385 of OU696698.1, read as the reverse complement.
CAATTACAAAAAAAATCAATCTCGTTTTTGATCAAACATTTGACATTAAAATCTAGGATTACCAATAAAAATCACCATTATTTTCCAAGAAATAGCCAATAATAGAGCTCATATAAAAACTTATTTTATTCGATAGAAAACAATGAAATCAGTTTATTTTAATCAATTGGTAAATTATATTTCAAGTGCATATCTTTAATAGTCACACCATCGATATTGGCCAAAGCACCCAAAACTACCTGTGTTGCATCTTTTATTTGATTAAATTCGTGCAATAAATTCATTATTTCCTTTTTCTGATCGTCTTCATTTTTAATCACTTCACTTTCAATTTGTTCCCTTAGTGTTTTCAACCTTTCCTGCAGCTCATCAATTGAAGAGCCATTCTCCATTTCAGACATTCCACAAATCTGACACTCGTCTTTTTCTAGTCTCCGCTCCGCTTTGAAAGGGAAAGAATTTCCTAGTCAAGTTGCAAGTTCTTGCACTCGCGTGTTTTAATTTTCTGTGAAAATTTATAAAATCTTTACAAGGTAAAGCATCTCGTGGATAAAAATCAACTTCTTATTCTACAAATAGTTTGAATTAATACCTGTGCAATAGTAAAAACGTCCACTTTGTATAACAAGTTAGGTTTTTTTGGTTGAGCACTATCAAATCAAACGATGGTATGTCACTTTCAAGATGGTTGCTCTGGAGACTGGAGACTTGTGTAGAAAAAAGTGACAGTACTCGTGCTGATTTTTTGCTGCTGCTCACTATCACTATTACTACATTTTGACTGCGTTTTTTGTGAAAGTGCCGTGTATTTTTGCATTAAATAAACAAATTAATAAAATTCTTAAATTTAATTTTCAATATTATTAAAGAAAAATTGATCCTTCCTTAGATGTCGACTACTCACAGACACCGATATAAAAATGTTGGATTGGACTCAACCGAAATGCGTCGCCGAAGGGAGGAGGAGGGCATACAAATCCGAAAACAAAAACGTGAACAACAATTGATCAAACGAAGAAATGTCGATGTGCCAGTCAACATGGAAAGTGACAATATTCAGGTAGCTTTATTTACGCCCTTAGCTCCAACTCTAGTGTCCTTGCAAAAATCTTCTCTTGCAACACATTGGTGACAAGGTCATTATGTGCCAATTAAAAAGATACTTTCTTTCTGCAAGGTCACTTGCTCAGTTGTTGGCTTGAAGACCAAATGAAAGTAAAATTAAAACAATGATTCTAGGAGGAGGAGATGCAAATGCAACAAAATTCCATCATCAAAAAGGAAATGATCGAACAGCTATATAGTGATGACGAAAGCCTGCAACTTTTGGCTACGCAGAAATTCCGAAAGCTCTTGTCTAGAGATCCTAATCCACCGATTGAGGAAGTAATTCAAAATGGTATTGTTCCACGTTTTGTAACGTTTCTAAAAAATAACTCAAATGCATCTTTGCAGGTAAGATTTGCTTCAGCAAAATGTTATTAAGGCTAAAGAAGGTTTTTTTTTCAATTTTTTGATTTTAGTTTGAAGCTGCATGGACCCTGACAAACATTGCATCAGGAACATCTCAACAAACTAAAATAGTTATCGAAGCTGGAGCTGTACCGATATTTATTGAATTACTTTCTAGTCCTCACGATGATGTCCAGGAACAGGCAGTATGGGCACTTGGCAATATCGCAGGAGACTCGCCACTATGTCGGGATCACTTGCTTAATTCTGGCATTCTTCCACCTCTACTGCAGTAAGTATCTGTCTGGTGTCTATATAAGGTGTCCATTGCAGACCACATTACATCTGTAACTCTCTGTCTGCTTGTTTTTAATTAGAGACGGTAATGACAAGAAAAGCTACCATTAATGCCTCTATTCAAATCTTTCAAACTGAGTTCATTCTTTTCAAAAAGTTATTTTCTGCTCAAAGAGTCTCCTCAATATTTGTAGTATTAAGGCAATTATAAAAAAGTCATTAGTTTTATGAGAAATTTAATGAATTGGTTTCACATTACCTTTTGGGGTTCGCATTATTACTTCTTAATGAGCTTAATTTAAGTGCATGTCTGGGACCCAGAAACACACTGCAGGCCAGCAATATTCGAGGCCACGAACCCAATTTACCCCCTTTTTCAAATAAAATCTAAATTTACGTAAAATTTATATATATTTCCAGAGTTTTGAGCAAAGAAGAGAGGCTCACAATGACCAGAAATGCCGTTTGGACGTTGTCAAATTTGTGTCGAGGAAAGAATCCACCTGCCGATTTTTCAAAAATTGTTAAAGGCTTGCCAACACTTGCTCGGCTCCTCAATCACAACGATGCTGACATTCTTAGTGACACTTGTTGGGCCATAAGTTACCTGTCCGATGGACCAAACGACAAAATCAAAGCTGTCATCGACGCTGGTGTGTGTCGTCGTTTGGTCGAACTTCTTATGTAAGTTTTTAAATTAAATACGGTTTATATTTGAAAATATATAACATAATTCGATTTTCATAGACATCCTCAAAACAATGTGGTAACGGCAGCGTTACGAGCTGTTGGAAACATCGTGACCGGCGATGATGCTCAAACGCAGGTCATTTTAAATTGCAACGCACTGTTGTGTATAAGTGCATTGCTAAATTCTGAACTCGAAACGATAAAAAAAGAAGCCTGCTGGACAATTTCAAATATTGCAGCAGGCAATCGCCAACAAATTCAGGCTGTCATCGACGCAAATATATTTCCAGTTCTAATGAATATTTTACAAACGTCCGATTTCAAAACAAAAAAAGAAGCAGCATGGGCCATAACAAATGCTACCAGCAGTGGAACAGCTGAACAAATAAGATATTTGGTAAGTGCAATTTATTGGCTAATGGCTTTGGCTAAAAATTGTTTTTAATCAATTGTGTGAAATTGTAGGTTCATGTAGGCTGCATTCCGCCAATGTGTGATTTTCTAACTGTTGTCGACTCTGATATCGTCCAAGTAGCTCTTAACGCTTTAGAGAACATATTGAAGGCCGGCCAAAAAATCACTACCCGACCTAATCCCTATGCAATGATGATTGAAGAGTGTGGAGGTTTGTCTTCATTCGAATTTTAAGTGTATACAAATAAAAACGTATCATATTTTCAGGTCTTGATAAAATTGAATACCTTCAATCACACGAAAATCGAGATATCTACCACAAATCTTTCTATATCATCGAGCAATACTTTGGCAATGAAGAAGAGGATGCCCGCGTGGCGCCTTCTGCCGAGAATAACCAATATAATTTCAATCCAGATCAGTCAGCTCCTCATGGTGGTTTCAATTTCTAACCCAAAAAACCAAGTGAATTCACAATTTCTCATGCACACTCACGTCTTTAAACAGAAACTATAAGAAAAAAAAAAACAATTTGCAAGATTTTTAAACTAAGAAAAACAAACAAAATAGAGAACTCCTTCGGGAGCGAATGCATAAATTATCCTAAACAAAAAAATTACTTGACGAAACTAACCAAACAGAGTTTCGCATTTAAATTTATGTTTTATTTGTTGATTTCAGTTTTCGTAGGTTTTTGTTTTAGCTGACGAATTTTTTGAATTTTCGTTTTTGCTTCGTGAAATTAATTTTTTTTTTGCTCTTAACAATTATTATTATTACTTATTCTTTTTTTTTTGTTATGTATAATGTACATATTATTAAACAATTAAACTATGTATATTTTATTTTTATTGAATTTGAGATTTATTTATTTTTTTCTTTGTTTTCTTTTTGAAAAAGGCTATTGATTAATAAAAATTATTAAATATATGTATACATTTATAATAACAATAAAAACAAACTTAATGCAACCGAATAAAAAGAATTAAGGTATGTAATTCCTCAAAAGACATTTTTTTTTTTTTATTCAGGCTGGGTGAAAGCATTTTTGAAACAATTCCCAAAATCTTTCTACAGGATTGAGCTCAGGCGAGTACAAGAGCACTCTATAAATTGTGGATAGAATAGTTTTGAAACCAATAATAAAACAATTCAAAAACATAGGAAAAGACCAATTTAAAGTGGGACTCCATGGTATAATCTTCCAAGTTTAAATGACGCAAAGGCCAGTTTCTTCATTTATTAGCTTAGTTTTATAGAATTGCTAAAATCTGACATTAAAACTATTTTCTGCAAGAAAAATTCATATTTCTAAATATATTCCAAGACGTTTCTCAGTCCACTTTTGTATATCAAAGTACCTACACATTAGAAATATATTCAGACATCTTGTTTAGATTCTTTACATTCTTCACAAAAGAAAAAAAGAAAAAACAATTTTGTTTTATTCAAACAAGAAATGTTCAAATCATTTTTATTCCTTAGTATTTACATTTTGTGTGCTATTCAAGGGTGGACCATTTTTTAATACTTGTCTTCGAATTTCGAATAAAATTAAAGAAAGCGCACAACTTGTGTTGAGGCTTTCAACGCCACCAGCTAATGGGATATGAAGAAATGCTCCATTGTCGCCAGCGCAATCTATAAACCTTTAAAAAAAGATCTCACTTAAATTATTAAACAAAAATAAATAAGAATACCAAACTTACTCATATGCAGTTTCACTTATCCCGTGAGTTTCTCCACCAATAATAATGACATAGTGTGGGCTTATTCCCCCAACTTCCAGATAGGGTTTAATCAATTGCTCCTTAGGATTGGCGAACCTATAGTTCTTGACTTTTTCTAAGCTATTCTCAGCAGCAAAGGTTTTGAATTCGTCGGGTAGATGATCAAGTACTCCATTCCATTCGATATCATCTTTAATTTGGATGCGAAACTGTGCCCCACAACCACCTCGAAGTGCCTTTGTTTCCCAAGGATCACAACATCCTTTAAGAACAATCACTTGTTGACATGGAATGGCAGCGCATGTTCTTATTATACTTCCTAGATTGTTGGGTTCTCGAATGTTATCACAAATAACAGTTATTGGATATATTTCGTTCAAGGCGGGAAACTGCAGCTTCTCATCTGATGGACGTTCGAAAATAGCCAGCAACCCAGGCGGTGTGGTTAATGTTGACCATGTTTTCAAATCATGTTGGGGCACTTTATAAATGCTTATACTTTTTTTAAGAGGAGCAATGTCGGCGCTTATGAGTTCCAACTGATCTTTCTGGCTGAATATTATTGTTTGAAGCTTAAGTCCACTAGAGAGTGCCTCTAGAATTAACCTCCTTCCCTCCATAATTATCTGTCGCTTCTTAGCACGCCGTTTGCTTGAACGGACTGTGGTTAGAAGATTGTTTAATATAGGATCATTTTGCCTGAGTTTTGTAAAACTCAGTCCAAGACTTTTGTCTTCGATAACTGCGGGTTCATAGGTTTTTGGATTAAATTTTGGTGGCTTTGGAAAAGGGACCGCACTTTGAATAGTTTCTTTTTTTTCCCTAGGCGATGAATTCCGTACTCTCTTTGGGACATTTTTTAATAGTTGTCTTGGAGCTGTTGCTGGTTGAAATGATTTTGAAGAATTTTCAAAAAGACTTGTCTCTATATCCAGAGCGGATTCAACTTCTTTGCGGGCCGAATCTTCGGGTGAAGGGAAGGATTTTTGTATTTGATTATCCACATTAGCGGCAAAGTTTCTTGTTAGAGATAATAACTGTATGTTTTTTGAGTAATTTTTAGTCAAAAAATTTCTTATTTGATTCATTATTGCGATATATTTGATAGTTTTGTATCGGAAAAATAATAATCTGAAATAGCATGGATTTTTAATCAGCTGTTAGTTGATGAAATGTCATTTTAACTTGACGTAACGTTTAGATATGTCAGTCGGAGGTAAGTTCATTGTAAAAAGGTTCATCGCATTTAAGCTTGAAACACAAAGAAAATTATAGCAAAAAAGGTTTGAAAGTTTTTAAATGCTCATAATCATATTACAATTTTTAAGCTGCTTGAAATAACATAACATTCCAAATGTAATTAAAGGGACATTAACGTCATAGACATATTAAATATGGACTGCTATTTGAACTTTGTTTCCCATACAAACGCTGCTTAAAATGGATATCGCTCAGTGGCGAATAGCAATGCTAATATCCATCATATTTTTTCATGATGCCGATGTCATTTTCAATGCAAATGTCAATCACTAGGTACTGTATAGTATGTCTATTGTCTATGGCAAAAAACAATTTATTTATTTTATTTTATTTATATTTATATTTCTCATTATGTTCAAGTATATTCCAGGCTGCAATTGAGTGGCACTGTGAGTTATGTTGGGACCAACGTGAAGTTACCGCACTTGGTGGAAATGGACTTCAGCGAAACTGCCCAACATTAACTGACATTTTATCGCAAAATTGAATTAATTTAAGACCACACGAGCCAGAACTGAACTGCATTACATTTTTCCAATCTACATTACAATGAAGAAAAGTGTCAAAATAAAATATGCTTTTATACACCTTCCTTTTATAAAAACGGACTTAGCAGTAGTGGAACTTTGTTTGTGTGGTTTCATTGAGTCGTTTTTAATTTTTGAAGATTTCCAAAACTAATCGAACTTTTAAATCAGTGCAAGAAATAATTGTGGTGCACTCTATAGTACTATGAATATGAATTAATTCCTGTTGCAATCAGTATTTGAAACGAAGTGTTGAGGCACTAGATGGCGACACAATCAAACGCCATCTTCAGAGTAATATCTATACATATTATGTACGATGGTAGATCGCTAACTTTTTTGCGAAAATGAATAATCATATCTAAAGAACAAAGAAAAAGTATCGTCGATTAACAGAACAAACCATTTATTAATAATTTATTTACTTTAAATTTCAACGAAAAGCAACAACTAGTTTATAAATAAAATCCATACATTTTTATAGCATCTTTAAAAAAAAAAAGTGTTAATTGGCATCACTTGAGTGAATTTTAGAAAAAGTTATGCCAAAATGATTTAGACATCGCCCCAAATAAATTTTCAGCGGAAAGAGGCCATCTTAATTTTTGTCAATCGAGTAAGATCTGGAAAGCGGACAACACCATCGTATAGAGAGAAAAAAGGATTGGAAGAGTGATTTTTTACCATCAAAATCACAATAACAACAGTAGTTGAGTCCCTCAATAATAACAACAATTAAAACATAATTCTACAATCAACGCTAAAACAAGGATTCAAGTTGAAAATCCGATTGTGAAAAGATGGCAGACTCAGAGAAGATACCTACTGAACAACAGCAACCATTGCAAGATGATTCGCAGGTTGACGAATCTGGAATTCAGCCTCAACCAAAGCCGGCCGCGCCACCAAAAGAAGTTATTGGTAAGTCTTGATTACCTTACCAATTACTTTCTTACAAAAAAAAAAAGAAAAATTAAGCTCCAAAAAAATGGGGTTACGCACTTACCGGCGGGCGGCCACATTTTTTCTCAAGGTATTGATTTTCTCAATAAAATAAGGCCACCGCCATTTTGTTTCGTTTCTATCTAATGTGATTATGTCGATGTCGAGGGGGAGGCTTTCAAACTGTTCTCTGTTCCATTTGGCCGGCAAAACAAAGATGCAGATACACACCTTGTGCTTTGGCTATGACTACATTTTTGCTTCCTGTCTGATCCTAAAACTGAATGAATTTTAAAAATACGATTTTTTATATGCTTTTAAAAGTTTTCAGCATGTATGTAGGTATAGGTATTCATAAATATTCAGTGAGGAATACTTGTATTTATTACTTTTACTTTCAGTTTATTATTCTTTTGACTGTAAATATTTTGAATTAGCTATATTTACATAAGTATTCATTAAACAAAAGCAAAAAGCGATAACATAAATTAATGGTAATAAACTGCGAAAATAAAAGCAGTTAAGTCAGTAGAAGGCTTGTCAGATGTGGCGGTTTTTAGCCAAACGGGCGATTTAAAGCTTCATTTAGCGACACAAAAATCGGCTTGGTGTACAGTGTACCCCACAAAGGCGATACTTATAGTTTTCAAACAGATGTTAGGATATCGTTGCTATGTGTTCGCTGAATGAAGCCAGCAAGGAGAGCAGTGGTTTAATGATAATTTTCTTAAATTTAAATCTGCATCGATATCTCCTTTCATTTCCTTTCCAACTTGCCTAAAACGCTCGCACGATTCAAGTTAAGGGTATTAACAACTAACTTACCTAACATTACTCAACTAGAGCGTGGTGTTCTTAGGCCTTGCTTAAAACGCATCTCCAGCCAGCTCGATTTCAAGCCTGCCGTCTCTAATCTCGCAGTCCAAGTAGTCGCAGATATCCCACTACCTGGTTTAACTTGAGACTACGAGCTGGAGCGTCGCTCTATAAGGCCCAGCCATCTTGATCGTTAATTTCATATTTTCTGGGTAGGCTTATGTCGCTATACAGCTCCTATACCTAGTTCATCTTTGTATCTTATTCGCCAAATAATTTGTTCTCTGCATATATACCCCAAGTAACTTTTCATCTGAATGGAAGAGGGTCAGTGCTTCAAGGAAGTGAGTGCCACGTGAACAAAAAGTTCATAATTTCATTTTATTCCAATAAGCCCGAATTTCCTCGCGATCTAAAGCCTGATCAGTACAGTTGCACTTGCACTGTGTTAAGCTCCCATCCTAGTCTCTTAATCTTCAGTCTGGGTCATTTTTAGGTCAGTCAAACTGAGGAACAGATAGCATGAACATAAGATGCACCCGGACATTTTTGTGTATTTAGCGTCTTTAATTTTATTAGTCTAATTTTGCTTTGTTTTTTTAATAACAGCAACCAAAGTAAGTGGAACTGTAAAGTGGTTCAATGTCAAGAGTGGCTACGGTTTCATCAACCGGAACGATACTAAAGAAGATGTATTCGTTCATCAAAGTGCTATCGCCAAGAACAACCCAAAGAAGGCTGTTAGATCGGTCGGCGATGGTGAGCTGGTTGAGTTTGATGTAGTAATTGGAGAGAAGGGAAATGAAGCTGCTAATGTGACTGGCCCATCTGGGGAGCCAGTACGCGGTAGCCAATTTGCGGCCGATAAGAAACGTACATACCGTTCATGGTTGTACCGAAGCCGTCGCAACCCACAGCAGCGCCGAAACACCAATAACGCTGAGACCGGTGACGAAGGTGAAGTCACCGATGGTGGGGCACCACAGCAGCAACAACGTCCACAAAGGAATAATTATCGTCGCGGTGGAGGCCGTGGTCGTGGACGTGGTTACAATAACTACTTCAATGGACCAAGACGTCAACAGAGACGCTCTGTGAATAACCAGAGCGGTGATGGCGGACTCAGTGGTGGTGAGGGTGGAAACGAAAATGTTGAATCCAACGGTCACCGAGGAGATGGTCAGGGCGGTCAACAACGCCGCGGTGGTCCACCAAGACGTTTCTTCAGGCGCAAGTATAACTCTGGTACACGTGGACCACCAGGAGGTGGTGGACGTCGTCCCCGCAGCGAAGATGGCGGTAACGAAGATAGTATGTTTTATAATCCAAAAAAAAAAATATATTCCCCCTTTCTCAAGTATTATTTTTATAATAATGATTTTGTTAAATTCTTGCAGTCTACCAAGGTGGCCAAGGAGGAGATGCCCCGCGTAATCCTCGCACTCGACGCAACCCCAGGAAGCAAAACAACGGTGGGGGAAATTCAAATGGAGGCGAACAGCAACCTCAACAGCAGGTAAACTAGAGTAAAAAGACGATCCATACAATTTTAAGTAAAATTATAAACATAAAGACATACACCTACTGCATTTCATGTCATCATATAACTTCATCTTTATATAAAACATTAAGTGTCGAAGAACGTTGATTGGTTTCTGTCGTAATGTGTTCTGTTCATCTCATGGCCAATCATAATTTTTGTTTTCAAAGAATCCATTGATTGTTGCGCTTTGTTTTCTTGAGTTAACAGCAAATAAAAAAAAAAAGGTTTGACAAAAGACTGTACTTAAGTTTGTGCTAAACATCGCTTAAAAAAGAAACTCTTCAAAGCAATAAACAAATTAAGAACTTAAATTTTAGATTGCCAATAATGATGAACCAGCCGTTAGACAGGAGCAACAAAACGTTTGATCGTCACTTATCTAAGTAACTTTACTTATATCTTTTGCATTGATTTGCGAAAAAAATAAGTGTTTTCATTTAATTTTTACTTTTTTTTAATTTGCAATTTTTATTTCTTTTATTTTTTGGTTCCTTTCCCTTAAAATGTTGTCTGCAATAACAACAACAACCATCACCACACATAAATTCATTAACAAACATAAAAAAAAAAAAAACAACAGGATGCTGGTCAACAAGTGCAAAACACAACAACTGAAAGTTCTGCATAATTCAAAAATTTAATACAAATATGCATTACAAGAATTGAAGATACATATATTTAGACTAGTACTCAGCATCGTGTGTACTTTCGTTTTTCCTAAATTGAAGCACCTACCCCTGATGGACTTATTTAAATATTTCTTTGTTTTTATTTTTTTAAGGAAATCTCGTTTGTATTTATTATTTCTTTTTTTTTTTATTTTTTAAAAAATATATTATACATAAAAGATTTTTTTTTAACCCAAAAAACGGAAACAAATTCGTGTGTAATGCATTATTTGTGTTTTATTTAGATGAGAAAAAATGAAACAATTTAAAAAAAAAAAACAAAAATAATTTTTCATAAATTCTACAAAATAGTTCCAGCGATAAAAGTTTGCCTGAGTTTAAATAAAATCAATTTATTTTTTAAATATTTGTGTGTGAAATTAAAAAAAAAAAAAAAAAAACATCAACTATACTAATCAAATAAAAAGGGGAATATAAGAAAAAAATATAATAAACCTAAGTTTATGTTGTTGTTGATGTTGGTACTAAAAAAACATTTTAATTTTTTAAAGTACATATGAGTTTATTTTCTTTTTTTTTATATATCCAACAATATTATAAATAATCTTCTCATAAAGAGAGAGAAAACATATATTTCCCTAACATCCCATTGTTAAGTTAACGTTAACATCTATAAACAACAAACGCGTGCATATTGTTTTTATCTTTATTTTTAATAATCACAAATTATTGGTTAAAAATTCGTCACCAGATTCCTTAACCAGGTAACTAAAGTAAATAACATTCAATCTTAAGGGATGTAATCAACACTCAATGTCCTTTTTTTATACACTTGATGTAGAAATTTGTATTTGAATTTAATTGCATAATATACCATGGAATGGTGAAAAAAAATAAAACAAAAAAACAAAAACATGTAAAATACAAAACATTGGAAAATAAAACAAAAAAATTGTAAAACATGAACAAAGTTGTATTCTTATTCTTTTGGGAGCTACTGCCTTTAGCGGAGAATTGACAAACCCTCAAAAAATAAACCTTTTCATGAACATTAAGAAGTTTGCTTCTATGTTTATCGTTATAGCATTGGACCTAGTAAATTATGTGAAAGGCATCAACTAGAAGTTTGTTCAAAATGACCTAATCGGTGAGATTCTCCTTGGTATCTCAGATTTAAATACTCGTACTGTCTTAATTCAAGATTAGGGTACTAATAACCCCTTGAGTGCGCCATGATTATTTTTTATACAAAAAGATATTGCTGGACTAATAAAAAGTTTCATTCAATTGGTTTCCCTAGGGAAACCACTCATTCTGATAAGCAAATTTGCTTCTCGAGAAATTTTGGCCCAGTGTCTTCTCGTAAATTTTCACCACATTTGTCAATATCGCACTTGAGTGTGCAAGTACAGTTCGGATTCTCAGATAAAGGATTTTAAATCCTTTCAATATCGCTGATACAATTTCGTACCTCCGTTCTTGTGCCTATATAAGCAGTTTCTGGTTTCAAATAATGGTTAAACGCCATTACATGCGAAACTGGAAACAATACTGCATTTGAAAAGGCACTCCCTAAGTCATATTTATAGAAATCGGAAATAAAAACTCTGATTTTCAGTGTTGGCAAGTTCAGTTGGAAGTTTTAGGTGCAAAATTCCTGACAGAAATCCAGTTCACATAAATAGACCCGCGAACAGTACGCTAACACCCTTAAAATATTTTATTCATAGTGTAGTAACTCCCCAAACTGCAATTGAATGTGTCGCCATCTAGTGCCTAAACACTTCGTTTCTTATAGCTCTTATACAATACAATCTGAAGATAGCAGCGGCGCCTAGTACCCAATGATTGCAACAGTAATTACTTCATAAGGAATATATTATGTACTATGGTTTTTATAGAAAAGTTAGGAGTAACAATTCACAAGCAGCTGTAGTCAAATAATTTGAGTCACGGAACGCTACTCGTTTTCAAGACGTTTTATCAATGGTTTCATCAAAAACGAGTTTATCATAACAAGTCGATTATAATCAAAATTAAAACGAGTTGTTTTGGGTAGGTATTCGTTTTGGAGAAAAGGATTGTGATATTTTTATCTCATATAACAATGTAGCTATGTAATTTTGCATGAAATGAAAATAACTCGATTAAAAAAGAAACATATTTTTTCCACCAGGTGTCGCAGGCGCATATAAATAAAGCAGCCTGGTAGCACAGATCGCTACGACGATTTTCCAACTCTGTCCATTTTATGTCCTCTTTGTCTTCACTAATACTATGACAATCCACCGTTATTTTGTTTTGTCTGGAATCTAATTGTTCTGTATTTTGTTTATGAATATTGTAGATTTTACTAGGTATAGTTTTGTTTTAGATCAAGTTTATTTAGCTTAAGTTTGCTATTTAACAATTACATACAATTTAGTGAAGTGCTAATATAAACAAATATAAAGTTTATAATACCGACTCTAATATACAGCAAAGTGTTTGATTTATTGTGAATATTTTTGTGTTGAAATCAAGACGCACGCAGGTAAGTCTTGAACAAAAAATTGCAATTTTTGTATGGGAGCTGGCCTACAGACAAACAACGATGAGTAAATATCACTGAAAAGGTATTTTTGCTTAGATCAAATGTTTATATGGCGGCAAGTCTCAATTCACTGTGGGAAAAAAGTTATGGCTCTGTTAAGTAAAAATACATACAAATAGCTATTATTTATTTTTCCCCCAGCGAATTCAGACTTGCCGCCATATAAACATTCGATCTATACGCAAAAATACTTTTTCAACGATATATGACTCATCGTTATTGGTCTGTAGGCCGAAATTGCCATTGTCCTTTGATTGAAATATTTGGGTGAGACTGTTATTCAAAAAATACACTAGGTATAATCAATGATATTAAAACTATATTTCAACTTGTTTCAAAACTGCAAGCGATGCATACGAAATTTTAAGTTTGGCCAGATAAGTTTGTATTACCCTTCACCCAGACTATACCTACAGACTGATGTGCAAGCTGTTGTCTTTGTATCAAAAACCTAATGTGTTCTTGAAACTGCGTATATAAATACGTATATAATAACTATATATTTTCCATAAAAATTTCAATTTACAAGTTTACGCAATTGGACGTGGAAGCGAGTAGGATAAAAAACAGACTCGTGTGATATACATAGGTACATTTGTGAGAATAATAATCACTTTTTTTTCATCATCTGCTAAAAGATTAAAACAATCAAATTTACTAATCTTTTTTTGTTGGGGGATCTACTTATATCAGCTATCTATTAATAGGAATAGGAGTCCACTTTCAAAAGTAGGCATAAATGTACGGGGTAGGCTATCTATGACTACTAACAGTTTGAAAAGAAAATGAGAGATTCCGAATCAGAGGTCATAAAATCCATCCATCGTTATGTATTGGTTGGTATGTATGCGACTTCTTGAAGATCAAAGAGTTTAAAACTTTCAACGCAGAGCCTTTAACTTACACATGGCTTATTCTAAGTCGAAAATATCTGTTTAAAATGCGTGACAGAACTCTAAATCCGAAAATAAACCAGGTTAAATGTTTAAATTAGTTACTGATGTTAAAATAGATCTTAACTACATTGCTCATCTAAGGTAGAACAGTGAGAAAAATACATCAATACACCATCATCTCTCCGGAAGCATTAAAAGACAAGTAACACTTCTCACAAAAAGACACCTCCAATAGATATCTCATCCAGCTTTGCTGTTTTTTAAACTATAGGTAGTACTGTAGCCATCAGTAGCTACTTGCTGGGAGCCGCTGCTATATTCAGAATGTATTGTATATTATTAGTTATCTTAGAAACGAAGTCTTGAATCCCTTGAGTGCAACACAGTCAAACACGCTATCTCCAGAGTACTATAGATTTTATATACAATGGTATCCAGCTTGCAAAAGATGAACTAAAATGGATAAGCCTAGAAAATCAAAGTAACACCACATTTTTGGGTACGAAAAAGGAAAGGTAAATTTGGAGTTATGGGATAATTCGGGTGTTCAAGGAGTGCATCTAACATGTCACAGATTGATATGACCGATATGACTCCTGATGTACCGAAACAGGTTCAAAATTCCTTCTTGAAAAAACAGAATAATTTTTGCAGTCTTTTTTTTTTTACAAACCTATGTATACATTTAAAGCTTTAAGCAAAAAATACATACAAGTTATAATAGATATATAATTTACGTATTTTTTGTCGTTTAATTGATTTTAAGACGATTAAGCAAACGGAACTGGTGCTTTATTGGTATCAGAATACCTAAAGCTCATGAATTCTAAAATTGTTTTAATGTACAAAAATAGCTTGATCTGGCTAATACCGTGTTCAAAGCCCCAAAAACAAAAATCAGCTGTACGTTGAAATCGATTTCTTTTAGGGATTAATAGCCGGAGAGCTAGCTACGTAAAATACATAGTATACAATTTATACATCGACGAAACCCCTCTAGTTAGTCTGCCATACTATCAATATTCATTGATCCATTCACCTGGCTTCTGTCCAGCGGTGGGTGTGTGAGTGGTAGGCCAACAAAGAAAAAATAAAATGGAGTTTTTGCTTATATTGACTTATATTTCAAAAAAGTGAGCTTTAGACAAAAAACATGTTCTACAAACTTATAGCTTAGTAATTTTCAAATAAAATTGCAATCAAAACTTTTCACATACCATTTCCCATTTAGAAGTTATATCACTTCAAAGTGATAAATAAATTGTTTGACAAATAATGTTGACAGTAAAGCACCTAAAAAAAAAAAAACATTGCATACTTTTGGGAACCACATAAAACTTTGAACTGATATAACTTCGAAATGGTAAATGGTATGTAAAAACTTTCATTAGCGATTTTATTTGAAATTTACTAAGTTATAAGTTTGTAAAACATGTTTATTGCCTAAAGCTCAATGTTTTTGAAATATAAGTCAATATAGGCAAAAACTCCATTTTATTTACGTTTGTTGGCCTACCACTCTCACACCCACCGCTGGACAGGTGCCAGGTGACCGGATCAATGAAAAATGATAGTATGGCAGACTAACTAGAGAGGTTTCGCCAATTTATAAATTGTATACTATTTTACGTAGCTAGCTCTTAGACTATAAGAGTTGATTTAAAAAAATCATTAATCAGATTAAAATATTTTGTGCACTGAAATAGTTCTAGAACTCATTTGCTTTATTTTGATATCAATAAAACCAAGTTCTGTTAGCTAAATCGTCCTTACTGAACAAATCAACAAAATTTGGATATGTATGCATGCATAGTCTTGAATTGCAAAGTAGTTTTAAGCAATGATGATTTAACCTTATGGTCTCCAATATTTAATTTTAATAAAGAAATAATTTTCAGCCAATTACCCTCCTTTCTTTTTATAGAATTTAATAACAACGCTGTAATTTAAATTGTCATCATTCTACGCTCTGCGCAGTTTTTTCTCTTCTTTTTATCCAAACGTTCTCTTTGTTAATTTTTCAACCTTAACAAAAACGAGTCGCAAAAAGTTTCGCACATGATTTGCCCCAAGCCAACACTCAACTTGTAAGCCCCCACTTATTTCCACATTAACATGGTTTTGCCACAAAGTATTGGATTTCAAACGATTATTGCGTTAAATACGGCACGCGACCGTCATTCGATACTTCTTATCTTTTATGATGGTGACAAGATGTTCATCACGGTTCAATGGGTCGCTAAATGCACCGAAAAAGAATGCAAAAAGTATCTTTTATTTTTGGTTCGGTCTTTGGAAGGTATCTGTCAAAAATTATGAGATAACCAAAACAATGATAAATAAAAGCTGCTCTCTTTTTTAAATACATATTATGTATGTATATCTATGAAGCGTATTCGTATGTGTTTTTTGCGAGTGGACGCTTATCACAACAACAAAATTCTGGCAATTTGTTGCTTCTCGTTCTCGGTATGGTTTGGAAGTTGGGCTTCCTGCCAGATACGCAGGTACTTCCACTTGGAACATTCGATTTATTTTTTCATAGTGCTAAATATTGTGTGTTGGAAAAAAAAGTGAAAATAAAATTTAAAAAATAATCATAACTTATGTAAAAGGTGTTCCTAACGAAAAGAACGAATTAAAAAGGTAAGTAATAATATATTAAAACTCTACTCAAAATTTCGGGCTAGGAATTGCATTGCAAGCACAATAATTCAACCAGTGCCCTTGAACTTCAGATTTTTTAATGCAAATTTTATAGCTTACCTGCGTGTTGAGCCGCAATTTGTCTAAAATTGGAATGAAACAATATTTGGTTTTTGTAGTCTTTTTTGCTCAAAATTCCGGAAAATCATTCTAAAGTTCGAAATTGTGTACCTACTATCTAGGTACCTACATACATGTTTTCTGAAAAGATCAATAAAATATGTACATCCTCTTCTTCCATACAGATGTGTCTCGCAAAATTAAAGTATGCTAAAAGCAACAGGTCCAAATTGTGTATGGATAGATAGGAAGGTTGTAAAACACTCTTCTTTCAATTTAATAATAAAAAATATTATCTATTATTACTCAAATATTGGTTTGGTTATTTTTTTTTTTGACTTATTATTGCATTTAATGGTCTTATCTCGTCTCGGAATGATGGAAGGAAATATGTACATAGCTAGGTGTTAATTTATATGATTTTTTTTGAAGTGTTCACGAAGAAGAAGCGAAGATGATGATTGATTTTTACGGCGCAATCTTCTCTTAATGTCGTCTTTTTGTATGCAGGGTGACCTGGTTGAAATTTCATATTTTTAAGGATAATACCCAAGGTTTTTTTTTAGAACAAGAAATTATGTGAAAGTAAGCCTAAGCCTACAAACTGACTGTTTTTAAAGATTTATGTATTTCTGAAACTAGAAAATCAAATAAATCCATAAATAATATTACCTTAGTTTGTAGAACTTTACCCAGGGTCGCCCCAGGTTTTCTTGACAACTCCAAGAGTTGTCAAAAAAACCTGGGTTTTCTCGTTCTCAAAAAAACGCATAAGGGCTGCTGATTGTATATTTTTCACAAAGCACAAAATCAAAAGTTTCCATTTTGCTTTATTTGTTCGATTTGTATTTATTTTCATCGAAATTAATGCATCCGCTTGCATTTCTTTTACTATTTGTTGAAAAAATTATATAAAAATCAAATACAGGAGAAAAATACACAAAAAATGCTCGACAGCAAAAGTCACTTCAATAGCTGATTCGTTACCTCAACTCGCCCCAGCTAAATACCAAGATCGACTTCAAGGTGACTTCAGGGCGACCCCAGGTTTCAAAAAACAGAGAATTTGGTATTGAGGGCGAGTTGAGGTAATTCAAAAAAAACGCGCTGTGGCGACCCCAGAGCGACCCCAGGGTGACTTCAGGGCTCAACAAACAAAGCTACTAAAAATATCGGTTAACACGCTGTCACAATTGTGGCAACTGCAGTTCCAGCTAGCTAAACGGAGTCGACTGTATGCATTTTCAAGAAATGATCGAAAGTTGTTGCATTTGACATATTTTTTTAAAAACGAGAAATACAAACTTTAAAACCGAAGGGCTTCCGCCTTAAACGGCCACACAAAACATTTATTTAAACCATTTAATCTTTTCTGTAAAGGTTCTACATTTGCTTAAAGCTTTTTTATATATTAAATCATCTGAAGTTGCTTCGTTCATACAGAGATGAATTTTCCTTGTTTTTCACATTTTTTTCTGTGTTATTTTTTTACTAAGAGGATTATACGAAATGCTTGACAAAGGGCGTCACTTCAATAGCTGATCCGTTGCTTCAATTCACCCAACAAAATTAAAAAAAGAACCCGTTTATTCTCATCAGGTACACAACTTTTTTCTCAAAAAAAATCTAAGATTCTACAAAAAAAAAGTTTTAAAAATGTAAATTTACATTTCCAATTTCGGCATCATTACTGGGGATTTAAGAAAATGCTTTCCTTGAGGTATGCTTACCCGGACTCGTGTTAAGACAAACTGCTTCCTTGCTTAATTTTAAGAAGAAATATTAGTTCTTGTAACTGCGTTTAAATAAATTTGTTTGGGTCTTCAGGTTTTAAATTTCTAAGACTCCGTTTTTTTGCTTATGTTAATTTTTGACTTGTAGGTTACTTTTTTCTAAAAATCGTTTAACTTTTTTTGTTTTTATGAACCTAACATAGGTATGCTGAAAAACGTACAAATTGTGATACTTCAAAAATCCGCAGCAGGTAAAATTTTCCTCATACTCATTCATAAACATGTTCAATGTTCATCAAAAAAATCATTTCTTAAATGATTGCCATAGGTTTAGGAAGCACCCTGTATATTGTCTACAAATCAAATTCTAGACCTTCTAAAGGAGAATGGGGTGCCTTGATTATAAAACTACTGCTTTCAAAGCAGTTATGTAGAACCTCTACCTACATATTACTATATACCTATGGATAAGATTGCTTCAAATCATCGGAGCTTCATTCGGCCTATTTTCAAGAGACCTTTTCGAGTACCCGACAACTGTGAACCCTTCCTTGGAAAAAAACAGCCTCTTTTAACATGATGAACATGACAATTTTGCACGAATCAGGATTAAAAAGGTACCTGTACCTGAGGATGACGATTTAATGCGATTCTCGTCATCAATACATTAGTTCAAGTCGGTTCTGATTCTGATTATCAGACATGCGGCATTTCCATTTCTTCAAAAAACAAATTTCAGGTAGGTAGCGTACCTGATTCGCTACTGGATTGGATAAAACTAAAGTTCTCTGCATCTGCCGTGCCGAAATAATGTTCTATTGATTAAAAACAAACAGCATGACAGAGACCGGCCCCGGTGACGACACCGTCTTCATCTCTCCACAAACAAAATATATCGAAACACCCTAAAATAAAAGCAATTGTGTTGGATAGGGGTAAGAGAACCAGAATCAGAACCCAGAGGCCAGAGACGACTGAAAATGAAAAACAGATGTATGTACATGCAATAAATGCGTCTGCCTCTGCGAGTGCCAGAAGCCAGAACGAAATGAGAAAATCCAGAAATTTTTAACCTCTAAGTTCAGTATCTCAGAGCCTCTGAAAAGAAGTATACGTTAACGTATCTACCTCACAAATAATCACAATCTTATTCCGTCTAACTTTCTATACCCAACGAGTACCACAACGGCTGCCATAAGGTGTTTCGTGTGTTTCTATTTATTTTCGACTTTCATTTTTATTGATTAAAGTATATTTTTCTTGCGTGCATGAATTCGCATCTAATTAGTTTTTGTGGTGCAATTTAGTTAATGCATCGTTAGTTCAAACCATCGAACAATAGTTTAGTTCGGCTTTAGCAACGGCAGTGACTACCACAAGACTTTAAAGTATACTTGCAATTTGCAATCCAAAATTTTAGAGCTCAAGTCATGTCAGTTGACGACATGGAAATTCGCAACCGAGGAGAAAACGTTGAAGGCAATGCCGAAAATAACGCTCGAATGCAAACAGGTTGACTCATCGTTCCCCAATGTTTTTGTTCTCTTAAAAATATCTAAAATTTTGATTTCGGCATCGAAAATAATAGAATATTTTGTATTTTTCCGTATGTTATATTAATTATAGCCAAGATGGACGACGCCAATGATAGCGTCTCGCTGAGCAACTTTAAGGTTTTGTATCTGCTTACACAACTATCGGGAGTCACGTTGATAGTTTTGATGGGCAGTTGGATTGGCATCCATTTGGGTGGATTCGGAGGAACAAGTAATCCAAAGCTGGAATTCAATTGGCATCCGTTTTTGATGACAATCGGGCTGATATTTTTATATGGAAATGGTAAGTGTTCTGGACAAAGTGAATTTTATTTTTGTTTGTACCTCTGTGTGTTGGTCGTGTGAGTGAGGGCGTTTATATTATTACTGGAAATTTTTTTATATATATGTCACCAGAATGTATATATTTTTTTTTAAATATAGCATATTGAGTGTTCCTCAAACATCATAATAATATCAAGGCGTGGTGATTATGCATTGTGTTGTGAACAACATTTTTTTGTTTTGATACCGAAAATAAACCAAACAGTGCAAAGATAAACATACTTGGATAAAATACATGCACACTCGTAAGCTTTTGTTCTTTTGGCGTGTACTTTTCATGGCTGCCAAATGCGAGTTAATTATCATAAACGATGCTCAAATATTCGAATGTTTCATACTTAACACTTGCGTACGTTTGGAAGCACAAAGGGCGGTTCCTTTGATACCCTTCATAGACCTTAACATTTTTAAGTTAAAATTTTGATCATAAAAGAAAAAAAAAATGCTTAGACCTTTCTTAATAACACAGCCACTCTTCCAAGTTATTGTCAAGCAAGTAGCTATATGTATATACGCAAAGAAATTTTATTTTAACCGACCCAATTTTGTGTAAATATTGATTAAACGTGATTATATTTCAAAGTATACATAAAGTAGTATACATTAGACAAATTAAAAGAAAATGTATCTCTTATATAATTTTATTCTGAGAGCAAAATTATTTTGTACCAATGGAAAAAAACCATAAAATTGAACTTGCCAAAAACTCACTCAAGGCCGGTGTTCCTATAGATGTTATACCTAGCCCAAATGACCGGCTTTTCACTAAATGAAAATTGGATGATTAATTTTGCGACACCTTATATTTAACAAAAACTGCATGTTTTGAAGAAAGTAGGGCCTTTTGACGTCACTTCTCAGTTTGATAGTCATTTAACTATAACTTTTCACTGTGTTAAAATATGCTCTCTGCTGAGAAATAACTAACGACAGATTTGGAGAGATGTGTGATATCATATTTGTCAGTATAGTAGGCTAAAGGGAAACTAATGAATCAGTATAAATAAATTTGACACGAAAACGTTTTCACACGACAAGAAAATTCAATCAAACTGAATCGACTTGTTGAGCCGATTTGTCTACAGATATGGCACGTTGCTTACATTATAAAAGGTTGATAAAAGATCTTCTCCATTTCAATTGTTACCTACCAAGAGTTAAGCTAGTTTTACACAGTCATCGAAATCTGTCTTTGCAATGATATTCTGACGTCATAAATGAAGTAATTATCTGTGCTAAAGTCGGCATGTCGTGTGATTCGACGTCATAGTACTAAGCAGCTTTATATGGTCTGAGTTTCCATAAAACTTGACTTTCCATGGCGGTTAACTGAACACTTATGTAAGTCCCCGAGCTTTGGGACTCCACTTAAAACATTGTCATTGAAGCTCTCCAACAGGATTTCCAGGACAAAAAACTTCCGTCACTTTGGCTTTCAAGATAAAAGTGGCTTTCAAGAAAAAGCGCATATCGTTCCGCAAATACTCCACCTTAAACCGGTGGAACCAATCAACTAAATCACTCAAGAGATTCGCAAGAAGTAGGTACATATGTACTTCCATTCTTCAAAATATAACCCTTCTGCATCAAGAGGTAGCAACCATTTTTGGACCACATCGAACGACTCTTCGTGATGGGCCTTGGTTGTTGTCGTCTTCTTCTTCTGCATTTTGGGACACCATTGGTAGACTTGCGCCATTCGTGTGATCGTCACTGTAGCTAGCAATGACACTTTGAAAAATGGCAGTGCACTGACGTTACAATGACTTATTTTCTTGTGACGTCAGAATGTCATTACAATGACTGATTTCGATGACCATGTAATACTAGCTTTAAAAGAGCAATAATCATTGAAATGCAACCGTGAAAATTTTTGATTGTTGGCATTAAAATAAATTTTGTGAATTCTACATTTTTTCCAATGCTAAAAGTTGAATCTGATTAATACTGAAAATGACGTCAAAGGAAATTTATCATGTAGTTTTTACTTTTCGTTTAATCCTAGCTTTAAGATTAACACGAATTATGCTAAATCGTATAATGCAAAGCAAATCTCCGGGGATTCAGAAACCCAGTCGAATATAATCCCAAATAATTCTAAATGCTGTTCATGACTTTATCTAATTAGTTTTCCACTCAAATTCCAAGGGCAACCTAGAAGAATTTAATTTCACTCCGATGAGACACACGAATTCAAAGGGGAACCTACCAAGATTTATTGGCTTTGCTAACACATATTTCATTCTGTTTTAATTAATTTAATTAGGCTAGTTCTACTGAATAAATCCTTATCGCTTAGTAAACTCACAGTTTTCGAAGTTTAAATAGTGCGAGTATGTATTTTTATATGTTTCGAGAGCTATGATAGAGTGGAAGAATGACGAATATTGCGTGCAAATCAGAACCTTTTAGAAGCTTTAAAGTGCATCCCTATGGAATATTCAATCACCATTGCTTTCATATTATTTGATTTTAAACCTTTTTTTGTTTTAAATTAATTTTCCAACCCATATTGTATAAATGCTCCATGTGTAGAACAGCAAGAACGCCCCACCAAGTCATGGGTATTTGCGACAGTTTTTTATTGAATTTTTCAAAATTTCAGCAATCCTCATCTACCGCGGTCTACGCCACACCCGCAAGAAGACCCTCAAGTACACTCATGCTTCCATTCACATGGCAGCATTCATTTTCGTTATACTCGGAGGCAAGGCTTCGTTCGATTCGCACAATCTTGCCGTTCCGCCCATTCCAAACCTGTACTCTCTGCATTCCTGGCTGGGAGCTGCTGCTATTTTTATGTTCTTCTGCCAATATATTGGGGGCTTTGTTGCCTTTCTATACCCCGGAGCAAAGGAGAATTTTAAAATAGCTCTCATGCCATTCCACATCTATTTTGGTCTGTTTGGATTTGTGTTATCTATTGCCAGCGCTCTAATGGGTCTAACCGAAAAAGCTTTCTTCGCAATGCCGTAAGTTCAAAATTATTTCTTTAATGTTTGCTTAAAAAATTCCAATTTTGAATTACAGTGATACATATAAATTACTACCCACATCTGGACTTATGGTGAACATCATGGGAGTTCTAATGGTTGTTTTTGGGGGCCTTGTTATGTACCTGACCACAGAACCTAAATTCAAGCGACGACCCATTCCAGAGGATGCAGTTCTTCTTACCGGCGTTAATGAGTAAAAACAAAATTTCTTGTCCTTATTGCATTTTATTTAATTTTATTATTTAATCTCAAAAGCTTTATTTCGAATGATGGTTGTCGCCTTGTATTTTAAAAATATTTTTTTTATTATTATATAAATTAAAATATTTATATAATAACTTTTTAAGACTTTAATTGTATGCACAAATAGTTTGCAACTACCAATAATTTTTGTATGCATCCTATTATCTATCCAAATATATATTTATACCTAACTATGTATACCTGTACGAAGTGTCGTGTGTTAAGAATTTTATATAAAAAAATACCTAAAAACATTGAATTAAAAACAAAAGCACAATGCCTGTGGTGCATATACTATATAATATGTATGATATTGTAAATTTATAAAAATAAAAAAAATTTAAATAAAAAATTATTCTTTTCATTAATAACAACAAAATGAAAAAAAAAAAACAATAAAGTATATTAAAACATAAATTAATAAACATTTATCTTTCATAATCAAAGAAGATATTTTTTTTTAATGTATTGAAGTTATGAATAAGATTCTCTAAGATCTTCTCCGCAATTGAAATTAAGAACCCTTGAGCCGATATTAAAAAATAAATTAATTAAAATCGTTCCAAAATATCAGACAGACCCCTTTGGCGCTTGACATATTGAAGAGGTGCATTTGAATAACAAATTTGAAAAACGTAAGATTTTTACTCTAACTTGTCCAATTTTTTTTTTCAAGATCTACAAATAAATTTCTTTAATCTAATTAACCAAAAAAAGCTTTTAAATTATTGAAGTATGTTGCTATACTCTATTCCACATAAACAGGCAGTAGAAGTCTTATGGGGAAGCTTTTTTTTAAATCAGTTGCGTGCAATATTTATGCACTATACTAAATTGAAGGAAACCGTTCTTAAGAATTGTTGAGCCGCCAGTGACTCTAATCGCATCTGACGTGGATCCAACGTCTTACTCAGAGCACATCTAAATGTGCGTGCACTGATTGGCTGTGGCTGCTGCTATTTAAAATTCAAATTCAACCCCTTTTTAATTGATGTGCATTCAGAGTTACCAGTGTTCTTTTGGTAACTCGTTCAGCTTTCTTTCCTTGGGTTTCTGCTGATGAGCTTTTGGGTTTAGAGCTTTAAAAAAGAGTTTTTAATGATTAGTGTTGTCGTATATTTAAAATGCTTACTACGGAAACCCTACAAGAGCTTTTGTATGAAACGCCCTTACGGAAAAAAAGAGTGCGAATGAGAGACAAACATCGCTATCTTCCCTGTACCGCCAATTTATGTGGAACAGAGTATAGTAAGTGATTTGAAAATATTCATTAAATTGTTGGAAACCTATTTTTTTTTGTTTCGAAAATTGGAAAAGTATAAAAACATTTTTCGGAAACGTTTAAAGAAATTCTAAGACTTAATAAAAGAACTCTAAGAAATAATACTCCAAAAACACTTTTGAAATTTTTAAGCTTGAAATCAAACCGACACAAGTCGGAAAGGCTGTAGGGGCCGATAGCGACAATACATTTTGACTGACTGGCCTCTTTTCGTCTTCCCTTTTCCGTCTTATGCATTGAAAGTCAGTTTACAGACGCTTTAAGAAGAAATGTCCTTGAAAATCTATTTAACATGATACATGTGAAGAAAGCTTAGAAAAGAAATTAATTTCAAAATCAAATCGAAAGAATTTTTTCAACTGCATTGCCAAAAATGTTCATATATACATTTCAAACACACATTTTTAGATTTTTCTTATTTATAATTTTCATAAATAACCTCACAGTTGGCAACAATGTTAGCAATCAGTTTTCAGACTATTAGGCAGCGATTTATTTTGCTTAATAAAATTTAGATTCTCATCGATTCCGACAATGTAAGTCGGTATATGACCTCGACCCTTGACAAATGTCATTCCTCTTAGCTTACACTGTATGTCAAATGACATCAAAATTTCGGCTGTATCTTCGGTTACCTTTAATTCAATTAATTTGAAAAAAAAACTTTAATAATCTATAAAATTTTAATTTGAAAAAGTATACCTGAATACATCCTGGAATACCAGTTGAGTCCATTCTCGAAGCCATATTCACAGCATTGCCCCAAATATCATAATGAGGTTTGCTAGAACCTACAACTCCAGCCATTATTCCACCATTAGACATTCCTATATCCCATATTCATAATTATTTCTTTTTCCCAAAAATTCAAGTTTTCATACCTATCCGAAGCATTCCTACATCAGACTGATCATTTTCGCATTGAAGATTCTCTACGTTGAAGCTATGAAGAGTCTTCATAAGATCCAAAGCAAACTGAGCCAAAACAAAGACTACATTATTTGACTGCCGACTGCTCACTTTGCGTTGTCTTGTCTGTGCTTTAATAATTGAAGCCGATGATGTTGATGGTTCATCTATGTTTCCATTCGGAACCATACATGAGGAACCACGAATTGCTGAAATAGAAGGTAAGCATTGGAAATACAAAAAAAAAAAGACGACGAACACATTCGATTCGTACTGGTGTTGTAGCTTCGCCGTCCGTTTGGCATCAGTCCTGAGGATCTGTGACTAGCTCGCACTGTGGTTGACTCACATCTATTTGTATCTAGACCACAAGCAGCCATGTACGACCAACCAGCTACTTTAATCTTCTCGATTTTCAACTGTCCTTGATACGAAAGAAGCTAAATGGTATTTCGATATACAGAATGGTTATAAATTTCGATTTCAAGTGTTCTTACCTTCTCATCAAAATCGCAGATAATCTCATTTAGGACTCTCAAGCCGACCTTTTCTGTGTCGTAGTTTCGTATGGTTGCAAACATAACAGCAACATTGTCGTATTCTTCAAAGTAATGCTCGTTTTTCATCTTTTTCGACATGTAAATATCAGCTTGATTGCGAAAACAGTACAAAGTATAATTTAAAATGCATTCAAAGGATTTTTTAACCTACCAACATGTGCCGGAAGGATATTATGAACCAAAATCTTAATTGTTTCATTTGTAACATGCGCATCCTCCTGCCTCTTCTGCAACTGTCGTTTCCAGCTGAAAATCATTTTTGTTAATTAGACCTTGATACCATGTAGACAAAATCAAAATGCCTTACTTATAGTCCACCTTGGATATATACTCTGTTTGTCGGTCCATTAGATGAAAAATTCCAAACGAAATAAAAATAACCAATAAATGTGAATACTCTGGATTTAATCCCAAATTTGTTGAAGGACTTGTGTGGTAGATGTAAGCATATTTAACAGCGACAAAGTAGGAGTAAACCAGCACGATAACTACTCCAACGCTAAATTTGACAAAAAATGGTATTCTTGTGAAGAGGAAGTTCATGCAGATTGTCAAAACCAAGCTCTCCGTAATGGCCTAAAGGAGGAATAATTCTTTTTATTCCAAGTTCAATGTTAGCGACTACTGGAATCTTACCCATGGAT
The DNA here is from genome assembly GCA_916050605.2 of Platycheirus albimanus. Taxonomy (NCBI): domain Eukaryota; kingdom Metazoa; phylum Arthropoda; class Insecta; order Diptera; family Syrphidae; genus Platycheirus; species Platycheirus albimanus. Next base: position 112,821,583 of record OU696698.1, on the reverse strand, counting down.
TGAAGCATAAATTGTGTTTTTTCACCGATATTAAAGTATTGTTGGTGTTGTGAGAAATTTCTTCGAATTGCTGACAGTCCATCTTGAAAAAAGTATTCAAACAATGAGCTTTACAAAAATTGGCCTTGAAAACTGAAAGTAATTTTTCTTACCAGCTGAAGCATTGAACTTGCACAAAGTGTCGTAACCATTGTTAGGTAAATGAAGCATCTAGCACATATACTGCGCATCCATACATCCGATAAGTTGTAAAAATACAGGGAGATCTTATTTTTCGGTTTACCACGGGTATGATGGTCTGCATCGTCTTCTTCGGATGGATTGAACATAATCCATAGTTTCTTGTACCAAGTTATTATAAGGAAGCATGTGAGAAGGACTCCAGCAAATGCATTTATAACCCAAAACATATCGCTTTGTCTGAAACCAGTATTATTTAAAAAATTATTAGAAATATATTTTTGTTGGTATTACTTTTCAAAAACTCACGGTTTATTTATCGCTTGCACAGAAAGAATTCCAAAGTAAGTTATAAATCCAATCAGAATACTGTACTTCAGCATCACATCCGGCTCAATCATATACATGAATTCCCATCGCCAATCTTTAAAGAAGAGACATATTGTTGTTAGGTTGCTCCTGAAATGTTGTTCCTCCATTTCGTCTTGAGTCAGTCTTTTTGATGTTCCAAAACATATCTTTGCAGCGCTGGAAATTGAAAATATTGTTGGTAATGATCATAAATCATACATGAATGTTTCGCTATAATTTACTAAAATTTTCCAATAGGCATTTTGTCCAAGTGCCTACTCATTTCTAGCTTAGCTTGTATTCGAATCTGATTGTATTGCTCAATGGTGTTCTGCATGAAGTTCATTGAAGTATCTACCTTGGGACCCTTAAATTAGCAGATTGGAAAAAATAAAACAGACGAAAACAGTAGAATGACTCCTTACCCTGTTGGATTCAATCATTCGACGAGCTCCCAAGGATTGTCTCTTATATTCACCAGTTTGGTAGAACTAAAAATATTTGAGGTTAGGTTAAGTATGAACATTCTAAAAATAGAGGTTATTTAAAGTGACTTAACTTACTCTTTGTGGTTTGATGAGGTACGTTCGAATTTGATATTTGTTCAAGACATCATCCTCTTTTGCCATTTGAGTGCCTTCTTCATACATATACTCGCCATCAAGTAGTTCAAGAGTTTGCTGGCTAACATGAACCCGTCTTAAAGTTGAAGAGAAGTTTTACTTTATAATAAAATCTTGAATTCTTTCAAAGAATCTACCCAGCTGCGCCAGTGGATTCCAATCGATTTGCAATGTCCACGTCCTTAGACCAAATATCATACTGCCATTTGCAAACTCCAATCACTCCCGAAAGAATACTTCCCGAATGAACACCAATTCGCATATCAATGTCCAGCTTTCGCTTTGTTCTAAAAGTTTCAACTGCATCAATTTGAACTTCAAATTATATTTTTCCATTGAGTATATTCATAAGTACCTTACTTCACGAATATCCTTGATCATACGTAGGCCAAGATCGACGCAACTCTTTGCATGATGATCATTTTTGACGGGAACTCCTGAAACACAGTAGTAGCAATCACCTAAGAATTTTATCCGAAGGACATTGTATTCCTAACAAAAAAGTTAGTTACTATAATAAAATGTTTTAAATTTGACATGAGTACCTCGGAAGCCTGATCGAATTTGACGAAGAGGTCATGAATTGTTTCAACAAGAGTCTTTACGTCAAGAGTTGTCGTCAAATGAGTGTAGTTAACAATATCGGCATAAAGAACTGATACCTCCGAATGGGATTCGATAAATAATTTTCTAAAATAGAGTTATTTCACAAATGTTCCATTTTTACAGAAAAAAAAAACAAAGACTTACTCAGTGTCGGGACGTCTCCAACGTTTTATTGAGCGTTGATTTGGATGTGACTGGCTAAAAAAATATTGAGAAAAGGATGCTCACAACATTAATATTGAAAATAAATCTAACAGCTTTCTTTACATTGGAGAAATAGGTTACTATACTACACAAGAGTTTTAAATTGGGCGCCATTTTTCCTTAAACCAAAATTAAAAACAAAAAAACTCAGAAAGAGTGTCACGTTATTTAATTCAAATAAATTGAAAAATTGCAGTTAAAGCTCTCCAATTTTTTGTAAGGTTTGCTTAAACAGCCGAAACCTTGTCAAAACTATAGTGAAAGCTGATGCCGTGAAGGCGTAAATCAACTCAGAGCATAATCATAAGAATAGTCATAATTTGTATTTAAGATTTCTTACCTTCTATCTAAAGATGATCTTCGGTGTCTGTTTTCAGCCTTTAAGTGCTCGATACGGTCTCTGACTTCTCGTTCAATTTTGTCAGCTGTCTGTGCGGGAATGATGCTTAGGAAAAGGCTTTTCTAAAAGAAAGAACTAAATTATCTCAAAAATTCCTTTCAAGTTTCCATTCATCATTCCACAAAACTTAATACCTCCTGATCCCTGGCATAGCGTAACAACAAATTTTCCTCCACACACTCTCTTCGATCGAGAATCGTAGTTCGAATAGCAATTTCTTTCATAAGACGAAAATATATTCCCAAGACATTAACACAGCCCAGGAAAATCGCCTCCGAAACAGTCTTGATCAGAATGTGATCGTCGAGTCTATAAGTTACCATGGCGAAGTTAACCATGTAACAAGCCGTAGCTGCTACTCCTAAGATACACGCATGCCAGTTGTCACTCAGAGGAATGAACATGTAAATTGCATATAAAATGTAACTGCCATAAGATGGACGCAGTGGTGGAATCGGGAAGTCAACTGCGGCATGGTAGATTGGTATTAAAAGATCTGGAATACATTTGAATTGAAGAAACAAAAATATTGTATATATACAGTGAATGAACTCTTGATGATCCGATGATTTATACCTGAAACTACTAAAATAAAGACAGCAGTGCATGAGGCTGCATAGGCAATCCATGGCTGTCGCTTGATAAGGTCTTCACGGAAAGTTATGAATAGTACCACCCAGACCAGGAGTAGGGATGAAAGATATGAGAATATTTCCACAAAGACAGCACTCAAGTTCTGAAGTCGAAAAACAAAATGGTAGTACTCTTTCTTTTTGTTGATAGGGTGGGAACTTCGAAACAAACATTTAAAAAAGGCGTGTAGGTTTTGTTTTTGTTGAAATAATTTCGAAGAATAATGACTGGACTGATCCAGCGATCACCCTTTATAAAGATGAGGGAGTCAAATTTGACTGTTTCAAAGGAAATGCAGTGAGAATTCCTGTCAGGTTTTTTTTAACATTTTGGAAGGAATATTATTAATTTTTCTTAATATTTTTGGTGTTTTAAAAATTTGTTTGTTAAATTAAAAATTAGAAATTTTTTTTTAAATTTTACTTTACACACTAGAAGTAAAATATCACCTAATTACCTAACCTACACGCCCTCATCGAGATTGACAAATTAAATAAAATATTTACCGAAACCGCTGCCATCAGCATAACAACGTGCGTTATCCCAACGAGAGCTTGTAAAAGTATAAAGAGAGAAAGATAACTTATTCGAAGTCTTTGCATATAAGTCGAATAAAATTGCTCCATTTCCAGATTCCGACATTGTTTCTAAAACAAAAAAGATTGAAAAATAAATGTATTAATCGGCTTATTTTAAAACACAGCTATTGGCTTATAAACATTACATAATTTAACTTAATAGCGAAAGACTTCACAACTTTGACATTAATTACTCATTTGAATTTCTTGATTTTCTAATGACTAAATAATGTAATCAGGAATCTATAAACGTAAAATTTGATATACCTAATGGTGATCGAGCTCACCATGGGGATCACCCAAACTAAAGCGGTTTAGACCGTGAAGCCCTCTTGTGCTGAAAACTTCATTTCCTATAGCTAATAGACACTACAGAGAAGAGACGGCCGCGACTCCTAGCATTCAGCGATTGCGAGAAAAGTTACTTTTGTATGGTACTATAGTTTCTATATAACAAAGGCTTACACGGAGATACAGCTGTAAATCTTATGTTGCAAACTTGCGGCATTGTATATATAAACTATAGTACTACCACCTGAGGTGCGCCATCTATCGACGAAAAACTAAGCTGGAGAATACCATGGGAAGCAACAACAACAATTAAAATGGTGGAAATTGTTGTTGTTGCTTCCCATGGTATTCTAGAGCTTAGTTTTTCGACGATAGATGGCGCACCTCAAGTGGGAATACTATAGTTTATATGCAATGCTTGCGGTGCCAATTTTTACTCGGTCCTAGTATGCAGGTGAAGTGAAACAAAATGTTCTCGAAGTATCCAAAATTGTAACGAAATGACCACAATATTCAGAGCAGACACTAGCGTTTTGCAAACCGATAAGTACAAGGAAATTTTTCATTCAGGATTTCGATGTATCATTTTTACATATTTTGTTTTTGTTTCACATTAGTTAGACTTGAGATTTAGGGCTTGTAGCAAAATAAAACTGAGTTCTCCTTTGGTGTTCCATCAATTCTTATCTTTATTCTGGAGAGCGAACCTTTCAAAATCTAAAACGTATCCTCTGTAAAGAAAAGTTAAATTCAAACACCCAACTTACAGCAGCTATCTCCTTGACCTACAACTTCGAACGATATTAACTTCAGTCGCAGATTGTAAATAAATAACAAAAAAAAAAATTAGGTTCCAATAATGTTATTGATTTATAATTGATTGTAAAAGTTAATAGATTGTAACTGTAAGTCACAATGGACAATCTATCCGGCATAGATTAGATTTAAATACGAGTATGTATATATTTTTTAAATCTTTTTTGTCATAACCGAAGCCATGTTCTATTGTTCTTAGTCATGGGAAAAAGATAATCGATTCCCGGAAACGAATAAATAAAATAATTGATTATGAAGGATTTGTTAGGCGCAATGATTTGATAAAATTTAATCTTCAGCTTTTTAAGGGAATTCCTCATACTTTGTATCCATGAAAGTATATGTCGTTAGCTGAATGTATACATAATATTCTATGATACTAAAAATTCTTTTGTACAATTTATATTTTGCTTACCCTCAAAAACCCCCATTCCCATTTTCTCTCGTAATAGAGGTATGTTGTGGGCTCGTGGATGGGTTTTCGACGAAATTGCTCTGAATTTCTTTGCAAAATTGTATTCATCGTGTTGCCATATGCTCTCTCTTTCGATCAAATTGGCTTCTGCTGAGCGTTTATCATTTTGGGCACTTAGTTTTTATCTGTAAAAAAAAAAGAGTAAAATCAGACACACATAATAATTGATGTTTAATTAATTTTGTATATTAAAACAAAATATTTGATATCAATGACTTTGTGAATTGTACATTTGTACATAGTATATTATTAATTGAAGATACACGTTCTATTTTCATGATCGATAATTCTGTCTGGTAATGGAAAATCCCTGTATTTCCGTCAAAGATATTAAAAAATTAACTCAACTTTAATATAAGATACCTACATTTTCACAAATAAAAGTAGCAATATTCTAAGAAACAAATAATGAACAAACAAAATTTTATTAAGAGATTACCTATATGAACAAAAAACATGCACCATTGACCTATAATTATTGTTGACAAAAAATTCTAAAAGGCATTTAATAAATAAAAGAAATTAACCAATGTTAATAGATCAAGATTCAATTTTTCAAAAATAAATTGTGTATGGGAGGTGTCCATTTAGCAATCATTATTGCTGAGGTTTAATAGATATTTTAATGATAAGAACATTGTAGACTTCGATCACTAAGCTAAGACCGGCCTTCAATTTCTTTAAGATAGCATATAAATGATGTTATTTGCAAACGGCCAAGGATCATTTAAACAATCAGTCAGAAACGGAGTCGAATCATTCCAACTACTCTGCTAAAAAATGTTTTGGTTGTCATTATGTCCTTTGGTAAAAAAAAATGATATTTTTTCCGCAAAATGATTCAACTATTGAAGATTGTGTTTAAAGTGTTCTCCAGTAGCCAATATCGTCTATCGATTATGTAGGTACATTTTCTTTAATTGTCCTTGCAATACTAACTGACGTATGAAAACGAAAAGTAACAACTCTTCTGATTGGTATAAAATATGGCAGGATTTGTATTCTTAAGAAAAAAAAAACAAATAATATATGTACACTTTAATAAATTAATAAAGAATTAATAATAATAATAATATATAAAAATTTGTTAAAAATAGATCATTTTGAAAAATGTTTATTTATTTTGCGAGAAATAGCCTTAGCTACAAGTTTGTAGTAAACCTTTCATTTTTAAAATCAGCCCTATTTTAAAATCCTATCCAACAGTTTTCAATTAATAGAACCTTTCTTTAATTAATAAGAATGACAATCCAAAATGTCAATTCCGTTTTCAACAAGTCAGGCAGAGGATCTGTTTGGTATCAAAGGATCTATTAAGGGGCCAGTTATAGCGATACGGAAAACCAAACCGGGACAAATTTCAGATGGAAAATTTTGTATGTTATGAATCGATTTTACAAATGCTACATTGATCGATGGCAACCAACTCAAAGAATTTTTTTTGCTAATAAAAGTTTCAATTAAACTAATATTTTTTGTTAAAATTGTATTTATTCATTTTTATGGTTAAATTTCGTTTTTCGCACCCAGATGATTGACAATTCCACCAAAATGGAATTCAAATAGTTTTTCCTGTTTCGATCCAATTTTTTCGCGTTCCATTGAAAGTCAAAACATTTTTTTCGTTGCAATTCTGTCATGAAAAGTTTTTCGTTGCAATTTTAATCATAAATAAAGCACTTGGTGCCAGCTCTATTGAAATTTGAAGGTTATATTATTGTAAGAGAAATTTCAGAGAGAAATATTTTTTCTGGCATCGTTTTCATGATCGCTATAAACGCTTAACACGAAAAAAATCTTATTTTTTGGTTTGGTTTTCCGTATCGCTATAACTGGCCCCTAAATGTCGATTTTTTGTTATTTTGCATATTTGTTTTCTGTTTATTTTTCAAGTGAATCTTCCTTGGTATCTGTGTGATTTGAAACTCGATGAAACGGAAATGCGCCATGACACTTTTAAGCAAATAAATCAAACAAATTATAATATGTACATCGCAACAACCTTGAGAGAGAACGAATGAAAACAAAAATCATGACACAGTATTTTATATTCTAGCTCTCATTTTCTCCCATGCTACGTTTGCCTCTAAATTGTACATTATGTCAAGCTAAAGTGAGTGAGTAGGCGCGTTGATACGAGTAATAGCGAGTTTCATTCACGAAAAGAATTGCTCTTTCTGTCAAAAGAATTGACCTTTTTCACTTTTGAGAGTTTCATTCATTCAAAAAGTGCAATTCTAGATCGATTCTCAACACGAAAGATTACATCTCTCATGGGTTGGGAGAATCGTTCTGAATACTTTTCTGTCAAACGTCAGATGAGAAATAATTTGTTATATTTTGTTGTTTGTTGTGAAATTGTGCCAGTCTGTGATAAATATAACAAAAATAAACAAATAATGAACGAAGAACTTAATATGTACCTTAATTATCCAATTAATTATCAATTATCTAATGATGACTTTCCAATGACAAAAGACAAAAATCAAATGACAAAAAGTATAATTCAAATTGACATGGATACCCAAAACAAGTTTCATTCAAAAGGGCAATTCTCGATTTTGAGAACAATTCTTCCAAATTTGAATGAAACTCGCTATAAGTTAGTATGTTTGTTAATATACTACGTGATTTGCATGCATGCTGTCTAACAGGAGAAGCTTTAGAAAGAGATATGAATGAGCTAAGTTCAAGAAGAATGCAAAAATGCATAAAAAAAGTATTTAAAGAAAACTGGTATTTAAAAAATTATTAAAATTCTCAAAAGAAGTCCTGAATTTTTGAAATTAGTCCGTTTTCTGGAGTTCAGGCTTTAAATAAGAGTTCAAAGTACGCAAAGGAGCCAAAAAGGCAACTCTCTTCTACAAATCTAAAGCGAAAGAGCAAGCGTACCCGGGGCGCGTTGCTACGCCCAAAAAAACACTTATTTAATGTGAAATTAAATTAATTTATTTATTTCATCTCAATGCTAGCGGATAAACAATATTTTTGGTTAAAGCCTGCATTTTTTTGTCTTTGATCCGATTGGCCTATCCAGAATTTTCGCTACTTAAAAATTTATATGTGTAGGTACATTTGTTTATGGGCTCTCACTGTTTTATAGCTTTTTCTATCCTCCCCTTGAACAATTTCCCCATATCAATTGAATCGGTAGAAGTAACCAACAATTTTACAAGTATAGAAGAGCCGCACAACAAGAATGTTGAATGCTTTACCCGAACCAATGTACGCATTGTGCATCGGATTCTCCTTTTACTTCCTATTCAAGTTCCCTAAACACTCGTACTGTGTTGAGCCATGTTAAAGGTATTAATGAACCTTTGTGTGCGGGCTCATTACAAAAGAAATTTTTCCAGATTGTAATTCATTTAATTTGAAAAGACGGCTGAGTTTGAATGATTTTAACAGAAAATATCCACCGATGTTTTAAAAATCTCGTCAATATACCCAAAGAGGAAAACTCTTCTTTCACCGACTCTTAAGCCGTACAAGACTTCCTTTAAAAATTCCCGGGAACGATCTTATAACAGAGCTGAAAACCACCAGTTTTCTAAAATTTTGTTATCATCTAGCGCTAGCCAATAAGTCCTTTTTAGATATTCGAAATAAGGAAAGAAATTTTTGAAAGACCTGTAAGATTTGGTCCTGTCTTTCCAATTTGTTGGTGTATTCTGAATGCAACATAAAATAAAATGCACGACTGAGTAGCACGAACTTGCTCTAATGTGTGACAGTCCGACAGTGGTCTAGGGGCTTGAGATTTTGATAAAAATAAATTTTTCAAAATTCTTAAATAAATACTTAAACTAATTTGAGCTGAAAAAAAGTACGCCATTTTATTTCTTGGATAAATTTGAATTTATGAGAATAAATTTATAAAAATCTGTGGAGCGGTTTTTAAGAAAAAAAAGTTTTTTTTGAACTTTTTGAAAAAAATTTTCAAAAACAATTCCAAAACGCCAGTTCATAGGTATTCAGCAAATACATTTATTTAAAATTTTTAGAAAAAAATTTAATAAGCAGTTTTCAAAATATTGATTTTTTAAATTTGTTTTAAAAAAATTCTTTTAAAAATACAAAAAAATATTTTTTTAAAATATTGGTATGCAGTAGAAATTGAGCTACCTACAACTATATATGTGTGAAATTTCGAAAGAATCGGTTGAGTTGTTTTCGAGATAGTCGAAAACAAACAAAAAAAAACGGTCCTATGGAAAGTACCGTTCTTAGTCATTTTTTAAAACTTTTTTTTTCAGCCATATGATTGGTGGTACCCAAAAAGCAACACTGATTTTTTTAAATCGAAATCGTTAGAGCCGTTTTTGAGAAAAATAAGCTTTAACGTAACGGTTATTTTTACATTAATACATTACCGAAAAAATCTGCAAAACAAAGGTGTCAGTTATATTTAAAAACTAAATTGAATTTCTGTTAGATTCGAATCAAGGGGTAACATTTTGTGGAAGTTTGATATGTTTGATCTCTTTTGAATTCAGGGCAACCCCAAATAGGAAATTTGCTAGGCAGTTTGAATTAAGGTTTTCAAAAAACGGTTTGTAGCGATCACAGTATGACTTCAGGCAGGACTCAACAAACAAAGTTAGTCTTAAGTTTTTGAATTCTAATTTTCAAAATAAAATCAAGCCCAGAAAGTTAGAAGCAATAGATAAAAAACCATCTATAGAGTGCCAAAAGAAAAAACATTTCCTTTTTTTATTGTTGTTTGGTAAATAAATAAATAATGTTAATACTACCCCGTATGAAAAAGCACAATCATGAATAAAATGAAACCCTGAACGGTTTGTCAGCAATAATTTAAACTTTGATCACAGAATACATACCTGATAAAAAATAATCACTTTCAGTGTCAAAAGAATTTACGGCCAGTATTAGAGGGGAACACTTTAATTTGACTTTATCAAGCCCGAATACACTTTCTCAGAAGCAATACACTCACTATTCACTAGCAATCGATTGTTTGCTTATCAGTTTAACACATTTTACACGATAAACCAATAATTATCACGCGTAGCTATCTCGCGAAAAACTGCTATAAATTTGAGCAATTAGCGTTAGCAAATAATTCCAACACCAACTGGTAAAGTGGTCAATGATAACAACAAGCAACTGATAATTGCTGACCAAAGAAGATAAGGGGAAAGGATTTTTTAGGGACTAATTCATTTAGGGTGTAAAAACAAGGAAGTAAACAGAACAAATTTGAATTTAAGGGAATCTAGGTGAGCACTTAGTAGGTACCTAATTCCACGTAGGAGGTATATCTATAAAAAATTCTTAACCCTTTTTATAGTCATTATATGTATCAATTCAAATTAGCTTTCAATATTCAAGTTGATAGGTATAACACGACACAAAAAAATAACACGTAGTATACAAGGAACTATGATTGATTCCTTTCGTCGTAAAATCAAGAAAATGAAAAGGCAGGGATATTGTCAAGTGTTTTCGAAAACGGTATGATCAAAGATAACGATATACAACACCTTCCTGATCGACGCGACGGTATAAAGGTGTTTCAAATATTTGAACGTTATTCGTTAGAGTCCCGTAGTCAACTGAACAAAGTGTGTTGAAAAAATTCATCACCTTCCGATGAACTCGTCCGTCGCTTATCAGTAGAAGGTGAGAAAAGTGATTGATAAAAAAAAAAACGACATTACCTGCATTTTAATTTTTGATTGAAAGGTTGGTTGGTAATCAATAAGGTTAGTAGTTTGTAGATTTTGATAAGCTTCAAGACAGCCAGACAGAGAGGTGGTAATGTTATGAAAAAAAAGTGTGCACGCGAGCATAAAGATTTATGTCAATCTATCTTTAAAATATCAACGTTCCGAGTTCAGTGCTCTTAAAATGTTTATCTTAAATATGTAACTGATATATATTCTTCAATTAAAAATGGGCTAGTGTTGATGAAAATACTTGATATATTGATAGAGGAAGGTTTAGTACAAGAAAGTAGGTTGCCTAGGGAATTTAGTATAGGTACTGTATTTTCATGCAAATCGGGGCAAATGAGTTAATTCCGTTGAAAATTTCATAATTCGATTCAATATTATCTTATTTCGGGTACCAATTCCGGTTTCTAATCAAATTCATATATGCAGAGTACTAAAGACATTTTGTACACAAATCCCCCTATCAGCGTATCCGTTCTGAGAAAAGTTCCGATCGGAGCATTTATTTTGTTCATGTTATCCGAATCGGAAGAGAAATAAAGATGCGTAAACCGTGCATCATCTTTTTTATCTTTCTTTTTTATTTGAAAATATGTATTTTGTTTTGTTTCCAAATACCAAGTTTCGCGTTTGATTTGCTGTCGGAGTCGGAGACAATCGGAAGACAGACAAATCAAATAGACGCGATGTATCGCATTAATTTAATATTTGGTATTTAATCGTCAGGATTCGCTATTCGCATGAATTTGCATCGCGTTGGTATTGTTTTTACCCTGACGCCACACATTCCGGCTACTGGCAAGCAAGTTACTATAGTATTAACTGTCAGATACCTATCTGTGTTAAAGTTGCCTGGAAGTTTGTCTGTGTGAGTGTATTGCAACTGTCTTGCCAGTAGCTGGCATGTGTCGCGTCCGGGTTAGATACATTTTAAGCGCATACCTACTTCAATTTTTTTCGGAACAATGTCTGATTGATCAATCGCAACGGTTACCATGCAACAAAATTCGTATATTTCGTAAGAATCGGAGGAAATTTCTTTCCGATCGGATGCAATTCTTAGGGGGGAATGATATAGGTGTTCAAAGCAGTTTGAGAGCGTCAATTCGCTTCGCAAGCAGCAACAATTTTGTGGCTCGGAAAGCTATACTCATTTTCAAGTGGATTTATTATCAACAATTCGTTTAAAAAAACAAGTACTTTATGACTTCCTCACTTTGAGGGAAAACATTGATGGTGGCAAGAAAATTTCATTCAAAATAGGTTCCAAACCTTTAAAGAAACCATAAAAAAATTAACAAATTAATGTTTGCCCGATTATTCAATGTTTCCCTCAAAGTGTTAAACCAAAAATTAATAAGAGATAGCTTCGTGGACTGCCCTATAGGCTGTAGCGAAATTGTTATTGCTTTGTTGACAAGACACAAGAGGCTATATCGGCATTAAAAACGACGCGTACTTTCGCGCAGTTCCGCAAAGCTACTTGTGTTCGATGCTTTCATGTTTTGTAATTTAATATCGTAAATTGTGCCGCCATCTGTGTGTTAAAATAATAATCTCCGACCAATCTATTACATTTATACCCAATATCGTAATTATTCACCTGCTACGATATCTTTTGACATCTCTACTGACGTTCACGTTAGTTTTATTTTGGAAAAAATGGTGCGGCTATCGTGTGAAGTTTTTTGAAGCAAATTTCTTGTGATTTTTCATTGATTTGTGTTTGATTCTAAATAATTGAATAAATCTTACCAACTTGAGATTTAACATAACTGCGACATCCTTTTCTTAAGGACAAATTGTAACCCTAAACAATGTCGGCATTTACAGAATCAGCTCTGATCAAAAAACTCCAAGAGCTCAATTCAAGCCAACAGAGTATTCAAACTTTGTCCTTATGGTTAATTCATCATCGGAAACACCATCAAGCCATAATCAAAACATGGTACAGGGAACTACAAAATGGTAAGTTCATAAGTCATTAAATAGTTAAGTGGATAAATCAATAAACATGAACGCGTTGCAGTTCCAGAATCCAAGAAACTAACGTTTATGTACCTGGCGAACGATGTTATTCAAAATAGCAAAAAGAAAGGTCCTGAATATGGCCGGGAGTTCGGAGTTGTGCTGCAAAAAGTCTTCGCCTACATTGGCGATAACTGCAACAATGATAAACTCTTCGGCAGTCTTGGAAGAATCCTAAACATATGGGAAGAACGTGGTGTCTATGATTCCAAGTTAATCGCTGACTTTCGAAACAAGTTAAATAAAATTGCTGACACTGGCCCGTCGACCAAAGAGAAAGAAAGGGAAAAAAAGCTCAAGAGAACAAGGTCAAACTCGGTTTCAGAGAAAAAGGAGAAACAACTGAAGGCCGAAGATGGCAATGGAGTCACAGAAATCGATCTTAGTCCGCATTTACAACTAGGTGAACCACCAGAACCTGAAGAACTTATCAAGGCTTTGATGGAGATAGAAAATTCAGCGTCAAGTGATGCAGTTGTTCGCGAGAGGATTGCCAATCTTCCTCCAGAAATATCGGAAGTAACTTTTCTTTCAAAGTTGGAAGACAAAGACGCAGCCAAAGCACTTGCTACTCAGGTAAGTTGTTGAACTATATTTTGGGACTATAAAGTTAAAGATTCATTGTAAACTGTGTTTGCAGGTCAATGAGGCAGTGCAATTGCTTAACGAGTACAATTCTAGACTTGCTTCTGAAATGGAGGAACGTACAAAATTGACAACTATGCTGCGAGACTTTCAAGCTGAACAAAAGGAACTGCTCGTCCAAGCTGAGCAGAGACATGAGGTTAGTGTTAAAATAGTTTGAAATCATCATACCCAGGATACTGTAGAAACCCATCTCAAACAACTATGTGTGCCACGACCCACGAAGTCAAAGAAGAGCCTCTTTTCTGTTTTCTTTGATTGGTTTTTGAAAAGAATTGTGTGATACAAGACATGATACGCGTTGTCCTTAGGTTAGGATGAATGCTGATGGTCATGATTCATGAATATTTACAAGAAGCAAAGGTTTCAAAGCCACACTAAGTTAGGATACTTTACCACGCTTTGGTGAAGAAAGATAGAATTGAACATCGCGTTTGTAGAAAAAGAAAAAAAACTGAGTACCTTTGGTCCCCGAATTCGGGATTCCAAAATAAATTTGAATTAAATGTCAGAAAAGTTGATAAGACGTGCGTGTTCCAAAGTGTTCCAGAATGCTTGTTTCTTACCGAACAAGTTAAAAAGTTAACCTAAAGTGAATTCAAAGTGAATTCAAAGTGAAAAAAAGAAAAATACAAAGTGGACGGCTTAGCAATCAATCACTCTTTAAGTAGAGTGATCAAAATGTTGTTCTTTAAATAGGGGGTATTAATTAGTTCGCAATTAAGCAGAACCAAGGGACGAAGAGATAAATCATGAATGCTTACTTTTGACAAACCCAGCTCTTATATCTATTTTCCGGCTACAAGTTCTACAACACTTCAACTCCTCCTGGCAGCAAGAAGATCTTCCACCTCCTAGTTCGCTGCAACTAGTCTTAGCTTTAGCCATGATTGTATTCCTTGACATTGAGCGTCTTTAACCACGTTGTTTTGGTCTTCCGACGCGTCTGTTTCCCTGAGGATTCCATTTGAAAGTTGTTTTGCTATATTTTCGTTTGGTAACATCAGTGTATGGCCTATCCAACTCCACTTCAGTTGCATGATGCCTGCATCCAATTTTGTCCATCCGGTCCTGTTCCACAGTTAAACGTTTTATATGGTTTACGGATCTCCGGTTAACTAAGGCCTTCAGTTTGCTCAACACGTTGTCAGAGCATTTACATGTTTCAGAAGCATATAACAGACTTCACAGACATAACAGATTTAACGTTGGATTCGAAGAGTTGCAACTTGGTGCGTAAAGGAATTTTTTTAGAGTTTCAATCAAGAGAAAGGATTCCAAATGCATTACTGATTTATGTACTGTTAACATCCAGGTCCGTCGAGTGAGAGCTATATAACTGCCCAGATAATCAAAGTGCGTCACCTCCTCTTTGGTTAGCCAGCCATCTCTCTATTCAGCTGCAGCGACTGACATATTTTATTCAAATCAGTCGTGTTGTTTGCCATGAGACACATCGCACCTCCGATGTAATATCGACACAATTGCAGTTTTTTCTGAAATTGAGTTAAAAACGCCATAATTTCTCAAATGTCAAGTTTTACATGTGGTAAAATCGACTGAATAGTCAGCTATTTTTAGGACTCTTGAAGTCGATCCTGTAGGCCTATTTTAGGGCGTTTTTGCATTTTGAATAAGCAAGCGAACTTTAAACGTGATTCCTCAACATTTCAGAAAATTGCATTTACGTCGTTATTACACCGGAGGTGCGACATCTTAAATGTCTTGACATTTTCCGAAATGGACCCCTCATTCCACTTAACTACCACTTCTTATAGTTTATGGACTCCAGGGCATAACAAGCTGAAAAGTGGAATTAATCAACATCGTTTTGGGGAATCTGAGATACAAGGAGAAAAGATAGGTAGCAATTGCGTTTTGGAGCACTCCTACTGAGCAACTCAACCAGCGGAAAAGTGATTGTGCCGTTAATACCGTCAAATGTAGTACATATAGAATGAAGGACTCCACTGCCAAACAGCAAGCCATACTCAAACTACTATTCATTTTTTGCATGAGTTTTATGAACTATAATCCGATTGCGGGAACAATTCACAATCCCCTAATACATAATCCTTAGTTTTGTTTATCTGAATACTTAACTTCGTAGTTCGTAATTGGAGCTGTAGTGGAAGGGCGAACCCCCGGGAATTAGGTTTGCGTGGAGAAATCCAAAAAGATCATAGGCCTCTGAAGTATAACGAAATAATAAAATACTGCTGAAAAAAAAGGTTTCCTTATATGCTTTGACGCTGCATGAACACATTGTTCCACAGGATCCTCTCTCCTCATCATCATTCATTAAAAATATAACATCATGAGTGCGCGTCAAAGAAAAAAATGTTTTTTTTTTTAATAATTTCAGGAATACACCCAGAAAATGGTGAAATTGAAGGCTGTACAAAAGGAACTGCAAGACCATCTCTCCAATCTACCCGACTTGACACAGCTACCAGATGTTACCGGTGGCCTCGCACCGCTTCCATCAGCTGGTGATCTCTTTAACATTCACTGAAAAACGCTTGAAGCTATTCTTCAAAGACATTACATAACTTTATATAATACATTACACATAAACGTATATATTATGTCTTGTAGGTATATAAACTTGGTTAGTTTTGATTGTGCTTACCATTAGGTTAACTTTAATAATTTTTTTCAATTATTTGACAACGATTCTATGAATTAAACCTTTTTTGTTTTGCTTAATATTTTAAAATACAAAAAATCGTAGAAAATCTTTTACTTCAAGACATTTTTAGGGCACGTTTTCCGCGTGATAACACTTGAAAAAAAAAATCAAATTAAATATATCATTCACGAATGATTCGCAAATGGGTTTGAAAAACTAATAGAAAATTTGTCAATAAAGAGATCCAAGAAATACAAAATGTTTTTTTTTTTTTTAATTTTAATGCATCGAGAAATTTGCAGGGCCACACCATTTTTCGGTGAAATCTAGGACGTCTGGAATACCTCCGGTGGGTGCCATTTTAAGGGCAACGCTGAACTTGCTGCAGATATCGCGGTTCGATTGACGATTTGAGGACTTGAATGTGACCGGTTGACGACCACGAACTGGGTAGGCACTAAGGATGCAAGGGACATCTGTGACACCCAAACTGGACTCATAAATTCCACGATCATCGACGGGGAGAACCTAATGGTGGAATGGGAAATTAATCCTTTTTTTTAGAAAAGGTTCTCTCAAAGAAAAATCTCGTTACCTGATCAACTTGTTGATCCATACTAACTGCCAGTACCCACTCACGGACCTCTTCATGCAAGTGGAGGTCGGTTTTAAGATGAATTTCTTCAGGCAGAGGCACTGAACTAGGAAAATCCGTAGCTGATAGATCAGAGTGGTCTACTAGATTCCCCGAACCCTCTTCGATAGCATCACAAACATCCAAGTAGTGATTGAGAATGACAAAAGCTTCTGACTCACGTCCAGCAGCACGAAGATCCATTCCTGCTTCAAGGAATCCCTTGTCGACTGGAATCACGTCAGTGTACCGGAGCAAAGCTGTAGAGATCCGAACAGCAATTGGCTGGAGTGATGGCACATGACGACAGGCAGCCCTGGTCGCATAAAAGTGGGCTATTAGGAGCAGCTGCTCCACAGTATCCAGCATTTTTGACGCAGCAAAATCAGATGCTCGAAGGGCCTATGCATTTTTTTTTTAATTTGATCAATTTGTAATGAGAAACAGATTTACCTGTGAAAGCTTAAATAAAAAGTTTCTCAAATCCTTCCACAACTCAATAGCCACTTCTTCCCTCAGGCCGAAGCAGTCCAAAGCGATTCGGTTGTAAATATTAAAATTCGCTTCCAATGGCGGGGTTCCATGGTTGAGATACAGACCTAGAGCTGCAGCAGCATCTCCCTCGCGTATGAGCTGCGCAGCATATAAAGCCAGATACTTATGAAGCACCGGACTACTGATGTTCTTGGCCTTGTCCAAGCATCTAACCCATTGTCCTTGATCGGCCAACATGTCCAAAGCACTCATTATATCTAACAAAAAGTTGGGAAATCAATTGTTTCAATATGGTATCTTTTTCTACTTTCTTACCAATATCAGCCAACTGCTCGACGTTTCCTTCGTTTTGTAACCGTGACTTCTGCTGTTGTTCGACATACGCAACAAGCTCCGGGTCGATTTCCTTAGCCAAACGTCTTGCTTTGGCCCATTGTTCCGATTTGATGAACACATCTACTGCTTCCTTGGGAAGATCCGAGGCAAGATACAGCTGTGCTGCTGGACCAATTTGGCGTATTTCAAGAAGTCGCGGTCCTAATTGATGGGCAATATGAGTTGCATCTTTACCCTCCAAAAATTGGTTACATATCTCTGCAGCTCGCACCAGAGCCCTTTCAACAGTTGGCTCATCAGCATTCGAGTTGTTTATTTGCATCAGGCACTCTGCAGCTTTTCGGAAGTCTTCCCGCTTGGCAAACTCAGCAGCTTTTTGCAGATAAGCTCTAGAATCATCCCCTGATTGGGCGCTTCTTCGTTGGTCTTGCGCCTGAAGACGTTTAAGATCGTTCAAAGCCGATGGATGATGATCTTCGGCAACACGAAGGGCTTCATCAAACATCCCGTTGTCCTTGTAGTAGTCGACAATTAAATCAGGACGCTGAGCTCGCAACAGCAATGTTTCGTATTCCGCAAAATTTCGGGTTTCCAGAGCTGATGCAGCTTGGTTCACTAAAACTTCGTTCACAGCCTCGGGAAGGTGAGTCTCAGCAACACTTAAAGCTGCTTTCCAATCACCTGCATGGGTGTACATCAAAATGGCTTCCCTTGGCTTGTTGGCCTTCAGAAACTCAACTTCAGCTTCTTCGAATTTACCCTCATCTTCAAGGGACATGGCAATTTTTAAATGAACCTCGTCGGTAGGTTTGCCCGATATTCGACAAAGATCCATTGCAAAGTCAAACTGCCCCGAATCACAAGCAAATCCCAGAGCAGTGTCAAGGAGGCTTAGTTTGGTAAGTAATCGAACAGCTCCTTCTACTGGTAGAGACTTGGCCCACATGTAAGCAACCTGATTACTGGCGCCATCTGTTCCCTTTTGTTTGGCCACACGGTATCCGTCTTCCCAACGATTCGCAGTGCAGTACATATGAACGGCTGATTTCCAGTCGCCTGCCGCGATGAAATGGATTTCAGCGTTTTTGAACTTTCCTTTGGTCTCCAGTTGGCGTGCCAGGTGCAGATGGGTGCTGTCGACCAGTTCTTTGTGAAATCTTTCCACAAGACGTATCATGGAATCGTAGAGCTCACGACGTTTGTACATGGCGATAGCTAGATCGGGTTCATTGACAGCTAGAAGGACTTTTTCTGCATCTCGATACTTTCCTAGAAAGATATGAAGCGTTACTTTTGAAGTGGCATATCTTCACTCTAACCTTGTTCTTCCAAGTTTCCTGCCAGGGTTACAAAAAGATCTCGCATTTCCTCTGAATTCAAATACTTCTCTCCAATAGAATAGGCTTTTTCCCATTTCCCGTGCTTGTTCAGCAACTCAATTGCCTCTTTGAAAAGATTTGCACGAACCAAAAGATCCTCAGCACCATCTAAATCTCCGGCAAAAGCCAAATGCTTCGAAAGATCTAAAGCGTACTTTTGAATCTCTTCTGGTTCGTCAAGAACCTTTGCGATTTGAACGGCTTTTCTCCATTGTTTTGCTCCAACAGCTGCATCAAGAGCCTTCCGTGTCGCACCGGCTTCAATGTAGTGATTTATAGAAGCATCTAGTTGTTTTTTGGACACCAACCAGTCACCCCATTCCTCTTCAAGATTAGTGACTTCATCGGGTGCCACTTGTCTTGCCAATTCCAGAGCCCTGGCGTAGGCGCTTCCTTTGCGGAATAAAGTTAAGGCCGCTTCAGGGTTTGAAAGCTTGTTAGCAATGTCACCAGCCATTTCATAAAGTTCTAAGGGAAATCAGAAAGGTTATCATGCCATGCAATATAAATTCTAAGGTTTTCCTACCACAATTTACCAATCCTTCCGTAACTTTCCTCATCAGACCTTCATCTTCTAACAAAAAGGAGGTTTTCAAAGCAAGCCTAGCTGCTCTTGCAGGCTTCTTTGCCTTCAGGTAGAGGGTCATAGCTTTCTCAACTTCGCCTTGTTCCTCAAGAACCTGGCCTGCTTTTTCTTCCTGACCAGAAGAAAGTAGGAAATTCATTTGGTCTTCTTTGAGCTGCTGCAATAGAGGGTACCCCCTTCTTTCAGCAAGGTTAATAGCTTCATCCCACATTCGAAGCATTTTATACATCTGAAGAGCTGACTCAATTTCACCTTGTTCCAAATAGATACGTTCTGCGGTTCTTAGGTCTGAATTAAGGAGAGCTAGTTTTGCCCTGACCTCGGGACACATTATACCCATGGTCTCTTCATACTTATCCGAAGCGGCAATCATTTCCTGTAGATAGAAAGCTTTTGAAACGTTACCCAGAGCAGCGTAACAACGCTGAGCGACTCTTAAATTTCCGTCTTCCAAGGAGATCATAGCTAAATTGTGCCACATCGCTTTCGCAGCTGGCTTATCTCCCAAGGTCTCTAGGAACTGAACGGCTCTTCCAAAATCACTATCGTTCACAGCTGTGCCGAATTCAACTAGACCTTCGTCTAAGATATAGGTGTGCTCCGTTGGACCCTCTTGAGTTTGGACTATTGTACGACCCTTGAAAGGAACCATTATTGAAAGATAGGAATATGTACGTAAGAAATGTTAACATACTCCTTCTCTGACTACTTCAAGCACATCCCCTCGAATCGACATCATGGTCACGTGTTCTGGCAGATCTATGTTGTACCAGATAGCTAAGTTATTATTGCTTTGAGCAACAACAACGTCACTCTGTGGCACCCATTGGACAAACGATATATTCCCAAGTAAGGTCTGTTTTTTGCCTGCGTAAATATCTGCCAACATGAGCCTTTAAACAAAAATTAAAAAAATGTCAAGCCAGTGTTCCTTAAATATTTAGATACTAACCTCAATTTCTTGTCCCGAAAGAGAAGCTTGTGAGCAGTTTCACTTAGTTCGATCCAATCGATTTTGGAATCGTGGGTAACCTGGCTAATCACCGTTTGAGAAATAAGGTCTACCACACAAATGGTTTTAGCGTCCAGGAGGAAGGCTAGCTTCTTGTTGTCCCTATGAATGGTTTTTATAATTTTGAAAACGATGAGGATCTACCCAAAAGTTACCTCGAGTTGCCCCTTTCATTTAGTCGCACAGATATGACATGAGGATTCACAAATTCGGTCCTAACTGACCCAAGAATGTGATTTTCTCCATATTCCACCAAAGAAAGCTCACCAACGTTAAAAATCAGACAGACCGTCGGGTTTTCAAAGTAGAACCGTTCGTGTCGCCCTGATACCGACCAAGACACCTCACTCACCAGATTCCGAGTAAGATCACTCAATATAAGAGAATCCTCTGTCCTTGCTACCAAAAAGTTGTCCTTTCCCATAATTCTCACGTCATCTATCTCAAGGCCTAGTGTTGATTCGATAGTCATCTGTTCGCTGGGTTCCTGAAGGGACTTCACTAGGAGCTGACTTGGAGCAACAAAGATGAGCTCGAATTTATCTTGCCAAACAGTTCGTTTGAGGACCGATTCAAAAACAACTACGGCTCCCGTTACTGAACCCATAGCCAACCTTCGTATATAAAATAAATCAATGAATATTAAGAAGACTTAATCAGACTACTGGGGTTTACCTGGCACCATCTTTTCGCCACAAAATCGTGGTGACAGTATAAAAGTAATCAATGTCCTTGTTTGCTGTTTCGCTCCAAGCGGCCAGTCGTGGACTCCATGTAAAAATCCGTATTCTATCAAAACTGCCAAACGCCACAGCCTGGCCATTAGGGCTACAAGCAGCCACTGTGAATTCTCGTTCTCCTTCAGTTCTGGAGTAGTCGAATGTTCGAACTTGACGACCCTATTACGGAAAATCAGCCGAAGTGTTATCCTTTAGTTTTAATTTTCAAGAAATTTTTTTATACTTGTGAGTCGTAGAAAATAATCCTCTGATCACAACCTCCAGCACAGAATCCACCTTGGGGCCAAGCAAGGGCAAAAGGTGGCACCGTGTGTTGCACCAGTCTTCCCGAAGATTCCACATTGCCTTCGGTTAAGAAAAATCGAATAATTGTACCGTCATTGTGCCCAGAAAGAAAGCCTGTTCCTTTGGTATTTGCAGCGAAGGCAATAGTCGTGCTATCAGCGCTGTACAAACTTTGTGACTTATTTGTTTTACAATGCAACGCACGGACCTTTCCATCTTCCAGACCTAAAACACAGGCTTTGGTAATTAAGAGAACAAATCCAGTCTTGAAAGGGTTAATGGGCAAACAGCGCTTCTTCATCGGTCATGTGACCAAATTTTCTATGTTTCAACCCACCTGCAATAACTGCTCCTGTCGATAGCCAAATCAATGCTGTAACAGCCGCCGATTGAGGAAACTTATTACAAATAACCTTCTTATCATTCCACGATTCTCCAAGCTTGTACACGAAAACAATGTTATCACTCTGTCCGACAGCCAATTTAGTTGAGTCCGGACTAAACGCTAATCCCCTGATCACGTACGATGCCTTTCCGTTTGCCGGGTTGCTAGGCTTTGTTGAAAATTTGTCTCTCCTTTCGCCGGATTCATCGAAAATCAGGACATGCCTGTCCGCTGTGGCAACTGCTAACTTTTGATGATTTGGTGACCAAGTCAAACCGGCAACACGATTTAAAAATTCCTGTTGGAAATTTTGACAATAAATTTACTATTCTTTAAAATTATTTTGTCTTTAGTTATAACCTGTCCTTCGATGAGAGTTTTCAAAAATTTTAACTGCATTTTCAAGACCTTTTCCTATTCCTATTCCGATCCGAAGTCTTTTTCGAATAAAAATTTACATTTCGTTTTGTTTGGGTTTCAGTTAATGCCAAGGGTTGCCATAGTTTCTCGCAAGTTTTTCGAATCGACATCTGACACAAAAGTCCTTATAGCGCATATTCCCGTTTCCTGTCTACAGAAACGATAGATAAAATTAAATGGGCATTCTGTTAAGAACATCACGCTCTTAAACTCAGTCTCCCAACTCTCATATTCGTATTTTTATTTGCGCTCAGAGAAGAGAGAAAGTAATATTCACCACACCACTCTCGCCCGGGTGTTGTGTGGAAAATGGAAATTAATACGAATAAAGGGGTGGTTTGGGGTTGGATACTCCGTTTGATATTAGCAATAAATATGAGAACCCAGCTACAGGTATGGGGAGCATCAATGTGTACGTACCCTAGACCTACGCTGTACCTGTTCTGAGTTTCCATCCATCCCACAGGATGCTGTGGATACCTACATCCGACGATGATGTGAAGGGTGACGACTGACGATAAAGTGTGTCCTTTCATAATATATATTTAGTTAAAGGACATTATATTGCTTCATATATGGATGTGTGTGTAGTTCTTGTTTTCCTTATACACTAAAAGGACTTCACAACAAAAAGTACTACGTTAACATATACACATATGTATTTATTTATGCTATTAAAGGTACACACTTTGTTTGTTTGATGGTTTTTGTTATTTTTGCTTTGAAAATCTACAATTGCTTCTCAATCGGCGGTTAAACATCCTCATTCCTCACTTAACAAGGATGCTTCTTTCCACACTGAAGAATGTCCATGAAGCGAATGATTGTTAAGGTTGGGCGTAGGATGACTTATTTGTGTCAATAGAACCTGCAGATAGCACATATGTAATAGTGAAACTCGATAAAAGCTTATAATACGAGTATCGTTTCTATTTGCTTAAAATAGTTTGATTTTTAAAAGGGGTTGAGTAGACGCATAGCTTAGGGCAATATTTCAGGTCAAGGTGGTTATTGTTAGAAGTTAGGTAACTCATAAGTGATGATTATATTCGAGCAGATTCCTGAACATAGATACAGAAAATTTTTTGATATAGGTAAATAGCACCAACTGAGTAGAAGAAAAGCAATCAAAAAAAAAAAAAAAAAAATCTACCCAACTCCCAATTGATAGCTAGCGAAGAATCCCCGATGATGGTGAAAATAACAACAAATAAGGGAGGTGGGATAAGACCTGTTGGATTATAACAAAGAGCTGAATTATTTCGTGTAGGTACCTATTTTGAGTATATTTTTTGGTGGGTGGGTGTGTCTGATATACGTTGTTTACATTGTTTCTGCAAATCTCTTTTCTATCTCTTGAAAGTCATAAGAGAAAACTTATGTTAGTGACATTAATTATGTTAGTAACAGTTGTATTTTATTAAAATGTGTGTGTATTCTAAAAACACTTTAATGTTAATAACATTGCATAAAGCTCAATCTAACATCCAGGAAAAACTGTTCGTTTGAAATTTAGTACTTAAAAACGTTGATTTAAAGATACGAATCTTTTATCAAAGGATAACTATGGTTTGTTGTTTAAATGGGAAAACTATACAACATACAACATACCTACCGACGATTATATCTACAGATTGAGACAGAACTGAAGAACTGTTTGAAAAAAAAATCATCAGAAGATGGTTCGTCTTAAAAAATCTGTCAGCAATGCACTCAGAGTCCAATGTAATTATCGTCTTTTAAAATAAAGTGCCTATGATGCAAGTTTTACCATAGTGCTCCAAGCTGTGAATTTCGGGCTATACTGTGATGCTTTTTTATACTTAGGCTGAGGTTAGCTCATGGATGTCCAGGGTTGTTCCCAAAAGAAAGCAAAAACTCAGGGTTGAAGAGTGTCGAACTCCGAAATAACAATATTTTTATTAATCTTAATTTGCTTAACAGATTATTTCATATTCCTAATGATACTCTTACAATAAAAGATTACAATTCAATTCTTATGATACCTTAGATACTAGGTCTGTGGAGATTCCTCTAAAAAGGAAGGGCTCCACGACAATAAACGAGTGGCCTAATGCCGGTCAACGATCCACCGCGACCAACAGCGAAGTGGAACTTACAAAAAACGGTTGAGCAAGGCTCGGTCTATGGTACCCCTAAGAGAAGGAGTAGTCACGACAAAAAACTGGTAGTTCCAAACTAGGTCTATGGAGAAGCTTAAGAGAGCAGCAAGCCCACGACAATAAACGGAGGTCAGTAGAGATTCCTCTAGAAAGGAAGAGCTCCACGACAATAAACGAGTGGCCTTACACCGGTCAAGATCCACTGCGACCAACAGCGAAGTGGAAAGCTGACAAAAAACTTTTGCTTCAAAACTTGGTGAGGCTTCTGCTGGTATTCCCCGTAGCGTACCTTCGAGTGAGAACTCTTATCCCGGTTTTCTATTTGCAATAGAACTTCTTCCAATGGCTGGGAGATCGAGTCTGATTTTCCATGCAAATTTCACATCTACTTATGGAATTTCACTGAAAGGAGAGACTGTGAATTATTAAGTTAAATGTTAAAAGTACTTGCAAATGATCAATTCGTTTTGAGTGATGCATTTATTTGGCTGCTATCCTGGTTTAGGTCCTAGGAAGTGGTTGGCAGTCCAAATTAGCGGTGCGGGTGGAGGGGTAGTCGGAATTACCTTAATCGAATGCAGTGTTGGCGTTACGTCACGTGATGGTGATTCTTTTATTCATTATAATGAATAATGGTATGGAATCCTTGTCTCGTTTGGTGGCGGTGGTGGAATGTATCGTGGCGGTCAGTGGCGGGCGGTTGGTTGTGGTTATTATTTGGCTCTAGCCTCACTGGTTTTCGGAAGGCAGAGGGGCGGCAGGAAATGTGTAACTTCGTTACAATACTGTGATGGCATAATTCTCATATTGTTGAAAATTTGTTTCCATCGCTTGCCGGAAGGTGTGTCATTGTATGTAATCCCCAGAACGCAAAGTACGCCCTACTGACTGACCGATGCCAAGTTCAGCAGCATTCTTGAGAACAGACTGAGCAGGAAAGCTTGTCGTACAATTTCAATTTTTCAGTCAGTCTACCGTGTCGTCCTTTGAGTCCCCGAAATGCTTGATTTCTGTGAATGTTGAAGTTGCGATGAAATGCCTCACGATTAAAAAAAAAAAAAAACTGTCAAATGCAACAGATATACAAATGCTAAAAAATTAAATATAAATTGTTTTGTGAAATGTATGTTTTATCCTTAAGAACCCTATAATTTATTAAACAAAATATATAAAACAAAAGCTATAAAATTTGGCATAATTATTTTTGATACATTAGTGTATCATTGGTGAAACAATGCAAACAGCAAAATGAGAAAATTATTTTCTTAAACATAGAACATACATACATAGTTGAAAAACAGAACACACTTTCCATAAAATCTGATTCTGTTTCAACAACATTTTTCGACAGTTGTTATAAATCAAGCTTGCGCTTAGAGTAAGTTTATGAAGGACATTTTATTTAAGTAGAATACACTTTTTAAAGGCAAAAAAAAAACCAATTTTCCTAAATACATTATTTTATAGAAACTTGAACGGGAAGAATTCCTATAAAGTTTTTAAGTGAGCACAATAAATTGTTGGTGAAACAACTTAAGCTTTCCATATTTATCTCCTATAATTATTTTTAAACATGAAACAAATAATTCAAGTTTTACACAACTATTTTTGAAATGCTATAATAAATTCTTGGGGAAATAATGCACTATGAAACTCTATTGCAAATGAATATGTACCAAAGATAGATAAGCCCTTACTTTGGAACGATTTTTTTTTTAGAACATACCCCATAATCATACCCTTAATTATTTTTGATAAATTAAAAGATACTGTTCTCGAACAAATTTTACACATTAGTTGTGAAAAAAAATGCTAACCTTAGTAATCAAAAACAAGGAGTCTTAATACCATCTTCCTAGTCGCTCATTAACTCATAAGAGTTTTTTTAAAGCTTATCTTAAAAGTCTTTTAAAATATTGAAAATATATGACAAAACACATAATATGTGCTTGCAGAAGGTCTTCCTTCACCGAATTTTACTCATTAGAACTGAGTGCCACTGACTTTCATTCTCAGAAAAAGATTCCATAACAGTTGTGGCAAGTTCCTATAGAAATTCAGAGAGGGCAATTTATCTTTGGTGGTTACATTTAACGTTCGTCCTTTATGGTAAAGTACTTTATTACTTTTTCTTCGACATGAAAAAGTGTTCAGGCTTTTTATATTAGTTAAACAATAATTTCACCTTTTTTATTTGAATACAACAACCGAACAGCTTTTAGGGGTTTGGTTTCAATTCACACTTTTTTTAAACTTAAAAATCTCACATTGGGCGCCACTTTCTATGTATGCTTTTCATGAAATTTCAAATAATAAAGAGATGTCGCCACAAACCGAGTAATTCAAGTATCAAATACACGAACCATTTAAAGTCTGAATTGCAAAAGCATCCCTGAACACAATTCTTAATTTTCATTTACAAAATTAACTAGCCCCTCATACAAATCAATGTTACAAAAAGAAAAGAAAACTCTTTAATCTATTTGACTCATCGATTTGCTAGAATTTTAACGTACAAGCTACAAACTGTGTTGTTAAATAATTTTGAAAGGTTATTTTCAACGCATATTCTTATTGTCGAACTTTCTCTCTATATTCCTTAAAACGAATTTCAATCGTACAAAAAATTCAAAGACAAAGAACCCTTAAACAAGTATGGTAGAGCTCATCTTTCTGTACATTGGTGATACAGTCCAAACTGGGTTGAACTTTATGCAATCTTTGTTAGAAAAACATAAACGCTGATAGCTTTTAATGTATTCGGTATTAAAAATGTTTTCAAATAATTCTTCATTTGCAAATTGACATATTTTTTAAATGAAAATTTCTTAAAAAATATCATGTTAAAAATAATTTTGTTTCAAAGTAATTGAGTAAATTCGACAAGCAGCCTAAAACTGCAAAACAAAAAATTTCGTATGAAAACCTCGTTTTAAGCTTTATTTTAATCTTTGTATGGTACTTAGTATTTGTTTTCAGAAATACTACAAGTACTGTTGCTATACAAAAATAAAGTCCTTAAGAAATTATTTTTACTTCAAGGACGCCCAATCCATGCAAGGACATAAACCCTTAGAGATTTTGGTTTCGAAACTCACTACCAAATATTCTGCAAGGGGTGCCACTTTCTATGAGCTTTTTTCACTAAATTTGGTATTTTCAACAGATGTCGTTAAAAACTGTAAAGTTTTTGTTACCGAATGAACAAACCACATGAAATATCTAACCTTTTTTTAGACAAAGATTTTCGAAACCAATTGGCATTGCAAAACTATTTGCGTAATTAGTATAATTTTAAATTAATTTAATTTACGTGTTGTGAAATACATGTAATTTCCATAACTTGGTTTCCAGTAAAGACTTCTGAAAAATTAGAATTGAAAAATGATTGTCCTTGACCTTTTTAATAAAATTTTGGAAACGAAATCGATGGAATAATTTATATGTGTATGGATGTAACAATTCACATTTTTTCTTTGTAAACAGAAATAAATGTCAGTACAAATATCAAAAATACTCAAAAACTTTTAGAGCTAAAATTGCTTATTTGATAATATCTGATGATGAAGCTTCTTTCGTTTATTATTTATTTCAAACGGATGCCATTTTATTCAGTGGCTTTTTGTGGTATCTAAATGTCTTCTCAAAAATTCCCGGCAAAGAAAATACAAGGTTAAAATTTCAAAATATAGGTATATTTACTCATGAAATTTATTCGAGGCCCAATATCCCATTTTAGGAATATTTCTAACCGTTATATAAAACTATACCGAGTACTGACCTATTTGATTCGATGTATGCTTTTGAATCTTGAAAGTCCGACGTGGGGCGCCACTTTATAATAGTCTTATTTATTAAAATCATAAATATCCAAAGGTGTCATTATAAACAGACATATTTGTACGTACTCCCTCACTAAAAGAGGTGCTCTGGGTAGTCTTTTTTATACCAAAGAAATAAACCAGCAATTTATACAAATTGAATTGTTTTGAGAAAGGAACTTTTATCCAAGAAGGTGTATTTTCTTACATTTTATTTTGTTGAGAAGTATTTCGAGCAGTTTTCGGTTTTAATTTGTAGATAAGATCCTCTACCTTTTTCAGGGAACAATACATAAAATAATACATTCCTATGTATAGATTCCTTTATATGAAGAAATTTCGAAAAGTTTATCATTTTTTTGAAAAATGGTTTTCTGCCAATGTACTACTTTATGTCATTTCCTTAAAGGCGACATCGAAAAGAATTCTCAATAGTTTAGAATATTTTAAGGTTATTTTATTGAAATTCCAAATTTGTGATTTGTACCCTGCGATAGAAAAAAAAATGAAAAACTTTAATAAAATGTCACCGAAGACATTCTAACAAAGAAAATCCCACATTGAGCAACACTTTCTATATCCATTGTTCCACAAAACCCATAATGCACAAAAAAGGTATTGATGTAACACACACAACGCATCCTGAATGAGATTCCACATTTAAAACATTTCGAAACATAGCTACTTTCCTATATCCTAACCACCAGAATCCCCGATACCATCATGCAACATACACTACACATCGCATAACGTGTGGCAATAAGAGTATAGCAACAAGGTTATTCCACCCCTAGTTTTCTAACAAAAACAAAAAATGTACATTAGCTTCAATCATGGTAATATATCCTCGAATTGGAGCACGAAATATGCAGATATCGCAAACAGATAAATCGTCCTTATGTCAAGGGTCATAAATATATTTCCCACGAATGCAAATGAAATCACATCCCATCCCATGTGGCGTGGGTACTCCTTGTACTCGTATTATAGCTCGTACAAGTACTTATCCAGAGCCTGATTGTTGTATTGATTTTCCATAGTAAGCGCTATTGAGCTTTGCTTTACCTATTGCCATTGACCTAGAAATTGAAGGAGGCAAGGTACCATCTGTTTAGTTCTGTAAAAATTGAAGGACAACTTCAATTGGAAATGAAATTTTACTGGAAAAGTTGTAGTTGTAGTGCAGTCACGCTAAAAAATTTTAAACAAAAATGCTTCTGAGTAATTTTCAAAGAAAAAGGTAATGATGTTTTGGGAATACATATTTCTTTACAGCTATTCATATCATTAAAAAACTTAAGACCTAAATGGGCTGGGCAGCTTTTCTCTGGATTTTGTATTTTGAGTTTTTGAAACCATTTTTTGGAAGTGACTTAAAAAGGGGTGGCGAGTGTTATCCGATCGAATTTCTACCTTTAGAGCAAGGGTTCTTCGAAACCGATGTATTTACTACGTATTTCACTGTGCGAGAGTCATGTGATCCAAGAGCAAGTTGGGACTATGCAATGCTATGCGTAATTAATCATTAAATTTTGAATTTTTGAAATCAATGTATAACCCTCTTGTAATTCTTTAGATTCGAATGGTTGTAACTTTTAAGACCTTAAGTTTTCAGTATTCAAAAATAAGGTACCTAACCTAATTTTTTAATGAGAAAAAAATATCTCATAACGATCGCCAATCCGATTCCAACAAATCATTAAGCCAATTTGTTCATATTTTTATGAAAATTAGGTTCCGTTATTCTATTTGGAAGGCTTGTAAGCGAAAAGTCTTAGAACCATCCGGTTGGACCAGTCACCAAAATGGACGAAAATTTGAAAACAAACAATGCACTTTGCGCATTTATAGTCAGCTGCATAGATTAGATTAGATTTATTGGTTTAGGGAAAGCTTATACAGCTCAGGCACTGCGGTATCTCGATCATGCCTATTGTGCCAACCCGTGTGAGATTCTAGAGCTGTTCTGTTGCTCCAGACTGAGACCAGAACTTTGAGATATTCTGTGGGTGGAGGGTTTTGTGTTTTTCCAAATGAGAAATCTCATCAACAAGTTTCCGCTTTCTGAGGCGGAGGAGTGCTATGCATTCCGTGAGGATATGCAAAGATGTTTCATCACTTTCGAGGCAGATTCGGCAGACGGGGTCTGTCGCTAGTCTCATGTTTTGAAGGTGTTTTTTCAGAGAACAGTGTCCGGTTATGATTCCAGTCATTGTTTTGAGAGTTTTTCTATCAAGGTTGAGAACGAATTTTGTGGTTTTGTTTGAATGGTACAAATTGTTTGGATTTGACCAGGAGTTGTTTGCCATTCTGCATTGGATTTAATGAGGAGGATGTTCTTGTCAGTGTTTTTGGAGTAGTTTTTATTTACTCCACAGAAGAGGCGCCCTCTTTGGCCAGGGTGTCAGCCTATTCATTATCATCGTACCCCTTATGTGCAGGGATTCAATGGAGAATCACAAAATTGTTCCTTGCAAGTTCAGTGAGTACTAAGACAGTTACGTGGACTAGCTGGGATTTTATGACAGGTGAAGCCAGAGCTTTTAAGGCAGCCTGGCTGTCTGAGAAGATGAATATTGTTTTACTTTTGGCGTTGGAATGACATAATATATTATATCTTCACGCATTCGTTAATAGCGAAGACCTCTGCCTGGAATATGGACGAATGAAGACCAAGGTTGACCGAGAGGTTCGCGCAAGTTGATTCCAGACCATATCTTCGCTAGAAGGGTGTAGTTTAAAGTTTTATCAGTCTTCCCTAGTGGGGATGACTATAGAGAAGTTCTGTGTGAAGTTATATGTGGTAATTGTGACACCCAAGCACATACTAAATTCATTATGATTTTCCAATGATTTGCTGTCATTTCCTTTGTTTTTGGCCACCACACCAACGCTGCGTATGTCATTGCAGTTCTCATATTTCTGAAAAATTTCCGTAATCGAAATTCTACGGTAAAAAATATTGCGTTTAGAAATTCCTATGAAATATTGACGACTAATCCGCTTAGCTTAATGCAATGTGTTTCTTACAATGTTTGAAAGGACTAAAAGCCGATGGTTATTGTAAAATTGCAAGTATTTCAGACTTATTTAATTCCGATTAATATTTTATCGGATTTTTCGTCAACTTTTTTTCCTAGTAATAAGTTAATTCAAATAATAATTAAATTATTGTATTTTTTTAACAAAAACGTTCAACATGGTTCAAATTACGTCGAAAGTTATTCTTCATTAATTCTGCTGTTCCCTTTTTAACGGCCAATATCTCGTTTTTAATTTAAATCCTGTTCAACTTCATTCAATTCAGAAATAAATACTCCTCTCATTTCTCCATATTTCCCCTTTCACCATTCTGAAAAACTCAACACACACAATAAATCAAACTCCCCTTGGCATTGGCATACTGCTTTCACCACGCCCATGGTGAGTAAATAAATAAGCTTTTAACCTTCGACAACCACGTTTGCGAGTAGGTAGATAGAAGGCAAGGCACACTCCTCGACTTAAGGAAATTTATGTAAATTTCATTATCCTACCCCAAATTGCGAAAATACACAATCTATTCAAAAAATAAATGCCATTCCCTTTAAGGATTGCCTAGAAATCTTGATTAAATAACTTAACAAATCCAAAATCCATTATAATCCTTTTCAAAGTCACAGGCACACGTTTTTATTCTCACAATAGTATTCAATAATATTCATTCGATCCTACAAAAAAGCAAAAAAAAAAAAAACAAAAAAAAAAAACACA
The DNA here is from genome assembly GCA_916050605.2 of Platycheirus albimanus. NCBI lineage: Eukaryota > Metazoa > Arthropoda > Insecta > Diptera > Syrphidae > Platycheirus > Platycheirus albimanus. Next base: position 112,789,456 of record OU696698.1, on the reverse strand, counting down.
ATCCTTAGCATGGAATAGAAAACTTGAACTTGTTTATGGCAACCTTATTCTTTGTAGGTATCTTTTTACCTACATGGTGTAAAGGAAGGTAAGGATAAAGGTACTGGTATGTAACAGATATCCATCTAGTTGACTTCGTTTGACTTATCGTCCTTGTTGCCAAATAAGGGCTCCCCGTTCCAAGCGGAAGAATAAGAGGGGCGCGGGCGTTAGTAGTTAAATAAAATTTCTCACCATAAAAATCAACAAAGGATATCTTGTTGACATGAATAACGACTACATTCACATTTTATTTTTTTTTAAGTGAAACGAAGCCGCATATAGTAGAATGTAGAAGTATGCAAAGCAATAATAATTTAATTTAAAGGAAACATGACTTGCTAAGGTTTATACTTATTTTTTTTTTCATTTTTGTGTTTTTTGTTCATGTCCCCATTTTTTGTGGGTGTGTGTGTGTGTGTTTTTTTTTTTCGTATGTACGCTCGCTCATCTCCATCTCGCCATCCACCAGAGAATTTCTTTACTGAGGGTGCCATTGTATGCTTCCGGTTTCCTTTGTGTGCTATCTCATACTATGGCCAACAATGACAAAAGGACATGCTTCCTGTAAAAATGTTTGGTTATTAAATTACTGGAGCATATCCTTGAGCTTTTGTTTGAGCAAGTAGAAAAAAAAACAAAACGAATTCACAAAAAAAGCCAGGCGAAAAAAAGCGAAATGAATAAAATGCGGACCAAAGAAATTGACTGAAATAAATTGTTGGTTTTCTCTTCCGATGTCCTAGCTTGGGTTTGGTTGGTTGGTTGGTTGGTTGGATCTTCTTCTTCCACCAACACCAGTCCTCAACTCTTCTCTACCCTTCCCTTGGCTGGCCTAAAATTCTTGTCGTCGTTCTGTGACAGTTTGCTTGTTCGGTTGGTTTGGTCCGAAAACTTAGACCACAATTTCTCTTAATAAAAACAGCAATTTGCAGGGTAAAAGGATGTACACTTATGTTTTCCGTTTATTCTTCTTTTTATGTTTGTTGGGCTTGTGAATATTATAACATGCATTCAGATTCAAAATGGCGTGGTTGATGTAGTGAGTTAAGATGGGCTCTTATTCCGACGATATTGTTTGTGGTTGTTTTGATATTTTATTGAATTAAGGTGACTTATAAAGTAGGAAAACCCACAATTACACAATGGGCAGGACACTGCTGACTGTTAAAACAGCAGGAAAAGGAAAATTCAACTAGATTGCATGTTGGAAAAGAGGTTAGAAGAGTCAACTCGGAAGGTGGAAGGCTGGAGGTGGAGGGAGGGTATATACAATTGTGCACATATTAATGATTCAACTACAATAAAAGATTTCCACTTTTTAACACGTCTCTTAGATATATTATTAACCACCCACCGCTCTGATAAAATATAATTGATCAATCTTCTTAAAGACACTAATTCAGTCGAACTTGATGGTCCCTGACTCCTTGAAAGAAAGGCCAGTATTTGGTGTGCATAACTCCCATTTTTTTTCTTATGTTCGAAAAACACGATTTTGATAGAATAGTGGCTTAAATTTGTATAAATGTTGCCAAGATGTCAGTAAATTTGGTATAATTTTATTCTGTCCATCCCAGTCTCAGTTCCAGAAACATAAACAACATCCAAAGTAATTTAATACTTCAATTTCAAACTTTTCAAATGAATCGTTTAAGAAAACAACATTTCAAAAGTTGAATTGAAAGTAAAACTTGCTCAGAATTTCTTTGAAATGTTCAACTTTTTCTTAGTGCAAAGCGAAGTGAAGTTGAAAAGTAGGTACCTATACTTCCAAATTGCAACCCACAAGCCCTAGGTAATGATGGTAAACCATCCAAATAATTCTACATCCGTTATGGTGGTTTGGATTTTAATGTTGACGTAAGAATAAAATAGTCTTTTCCAAAGAATTTCTTCGGTGTTTAACTGTTGCAAAACTTTGTAAAAGACCACGCATAGTTTGATTGGAACACATCGTGAATATGGTGTGTAATACCCTATGTGTGGAAAAAGCAATATTTCGAACTTGCTAGAGGTTTTTCCAACTGGTCTCCTTAGTTCTTTGTTGGGCACAAATAATTTCTAGTGCTATGCATTTTGACATTTTGCTTTGGAAATTCTAGAAGTCCGGGCTCAAAGGCAGCCGAATCCACCGGAATTTTAGTTAAGGGTGCTACATTTGGCGAATGAGTGACAAAACCATAGAAGGAAACACCAAAACATAACAAACACATAGGTTTAGTTGAACTGAACTGCCCAAAAATGTGGGTCCAGCTTGTCCCCAAAGGAACCAAATTTTCGGTATTTCCTTAGAAAATACCTTATTTCAACTTTGCTCGTTGTTCGTTGACCAGCAAAGATTGAAAAAAAATTATCATGTGCTGGTCTCTTTGTTGGCATTATAAAGGAATTTGAAACCAATGGTTCGCAATGTTCTCCTGGACAAATTACACTGTGCGCTTTTCCGAAGTTATATTTACCAAAATCGCAGAATGTTAAGATTTTAGAAAAAATCAGTTTTCGTAGTATTCCCACCAAACCATTATGTGTTTTAGTCTGAGTTCTCTGGAAAGCCCTAACATTGACACAATTTTCCAGCTGAAAAGCTATGTTCAAATCAGACCTATGTTAAGTCCGTCCTGAAGTGGTTAAAAAACATTAACAAATGGAGCATTACCTTTTGTGCTTCCTCCGTCCCTTGCATTATACTGATAAATCCTTGAAATGGCAACTTTTCGGGAATGTTTCATTCACTCATTGTTCACTCCAGAAAGAAGTAATCGTTAAAATGCTAGGGAACCTTGTATAATTCTGAAAATTAGTCTACAGCTTCCTTGCCAAAGTATATCATAAAAAATGATTGATTGATGATTTCTTTAAGTGATGAAAAATGTCTAATGTAAAACACATTATCCTATTTCAAATTCTGAAGATTTTTTTTTGCTTAATTCCCCCTAAATTTGTCCTCGCCATCCCCCCTTTCCGATCCATAGATTCGAAAAACTCCTTTTCTGTGGCTTCATGTTGGAATTTTAATAATCGGTATGTTTATCTATTTGAAATTTGTTTTGCTTCAATGCTTCCACTGACTTCTAATAAATACACAAAGAAAAATCATATATTGTTCTGATTCGATATAGAAATGGAATGGAAGGTTTCTGTTGCTATAGTCCTGACTTCTGGAGAATTAAATTCGCTATTGAATTTTTGTCTTCACTCAATAAATCAGACACTATAAAAAATGTTAGCCAATAGAATAGATTAGAACCGAAACATTAGGAACCACTTACATAAAATTAGTATAAGTTCCAGTGTTTTGACCTTTTTTTTTGTTTCAAAACTACATCCAGTTCTGAGACTCGAGAAAAAAAAAATACTAAAACTTAATTGTATATTATTTTTCACTTTTCAATCATCAAAGACACAATAATCAAGAACAAAGTGTAATTAAGATGTTCAATCACATATCCTTTCCTTTTAAACATCTGCCATTCGAATTCCATACCACCTACACTTCAATTCCAAAATAAGAGCTTGCCAGTCAGTCACATTACCGATCAAGTGTGAGCAAGAATCTTCTCAAAAATCTAATATAGAAAGTTAATTTTTAATAAAGTTTCTAGGAAGCATCTCAAATGCTTTCAAAAGAATACGATGCTCCATTTATTTCTTCATTACATTATCGCTTTGAAATATAATTGAGATTTAATGAGGCCAAGTCTCTATCTTCTGGTATAGAAGCTGTTATTTCAATTACTCAATGCAAAATGGAAGCAGGAATGTATTCTCGAACGACTATATACATTCACTTTTCACTCAACATGCATGCAGAATCAGAACACACAAAAAAAAAAAGGAGCTTGCACTCTGTTCCGACTTTAAGGCTGGCTGGGAGATAACTTAATGGATTCAATTTACCTAAAGTGGAAGGAAGAGTTGGTATTGCCATCAGTTCAGTTTGGGTGGTATTTTATGTGGAATCTTCCTTTTGAACTTGGAAAACTTAAATTCCCAAAGAAATCCTTTTATACATGCCAAGAAGTAAAATTGACTTGAAAGGGGGGTATTCTGATGACAGAATGGATGGATGGGAGCAGTTGCGCTTTTTTAAGTGTTTTTTTTTGTAATTTTTACGACCAAGGATAAATGCAGTGGGTTTTTTTTTCTTTCTTTAATGTCAATAACTTTTTAATTGAAACAGTTTGTCTCTTTGAGGACACTTAACATTTGGATAGTATATGTACATAGTTGTCGAGTTTGAAAGTTTTATGTATTAAAAAGGGACGTAAGAAAAAAAAGAAACATTTTAAAAGGTTATTTTAAGATAAGTTAGTTTTCTTAAATTTTAATCTTCGAAACTTCACTTTTAGGAACTTGCGAAACCTTAAGCCTTTCAGAACATAGATCTGCAGGTACCAGACGACCAATCAGCCATTTAAATCTTTACCGATGTCTGAAAAATGGAAATTGGTGTTGGTGCAGGTTTGTACTCAGAAGCCTTCCTTATTACAGCAGCGTCTCTCACTCTAATGTCTTGGTAATGATGGCAGCTGCTAAACAGGCTTCAATCAAGGCAAAACCACTTGCTGATATGGATATCACCTTTTTCATTGACAGCCAAGAATTGAAATAAAATCAAAGTTTATAACTTGCTGTAGCGAAAGTATAACAGTATAACAGTTAGGTTAGAGTTGATGAGTTGGCAAGAAAGGGATCATCCCTACCTAACAAGGGATGGAGCTCTCTCGACTCCTGTGACATAACCAGAAAAACATGGCCCTACTTTAAAAAACAAAGAACCACTCCTTTGTGAACATACTGACCGGGCAGAAAATGCTGGGATACCTCAAAAAGAAAATGAAACTCAGCACGGACGACTTTTGCAGAAGTTGTGGCGACTTACATGTAGCTGAGGACACCCCGCAATTTCAATATCACTGCCGAGCACTCTGCCGCTTGAAAAATACGGTTCTAGGAAGTCACTTCTTCCCCAGGACGCTTCAAAATGGTTTGAAAATTTAAAGAATTTTCCATGGGTCCCATGCTCATAGGGTCCAAATTCCCCCCCCCCCCCCCAAGGTATTTATTTGATCTTCGTGTGATGGATACAACATCAACCATCAGCCCACTAACCTATAACCTTACCTAACCTATGGCAGTGTTTCCATAGACGAGCTAAACATACCCGTGTCAGATCTTTTGATTACCATACAAACCTCGGTAAGCTGTGCTGAAGATCGCTTGCAGCTGCATCAGCTATATCAGAACTATGCAATTTCAAGGTCTTCGGCGGCTGTGCTATGTAGAGCCAATAGTTGCGTCCTTTAGTGGATGCATAAGCGTGATCAAGCCAAGAAGAACATTGAATGTCTTGGTATGTCAAGCGGGAATGACAAGTTTTCAGTAAGGACTGTAGTAATACTTATAAAAAAACAAAATCAGGATTCCTTAAGACTACCCGTTGTTTAAATGAGCTGATTTAAAAAAAAAATACGATTCCTTGAACTTCGTCGATTCCAGACCAAAATAACTTGGAAACTCAAGTTGCAAATAAACTTGTTTTCTTCTTAATTATCTACAAGCCTCTTCAAATCATGAAATTCCATAAAATATACCAAAGTTCGTTAAAGTGGTAAGTTGAAGGCAATCATAGCATTTATAAGAACCACTTTCTTCGCATTTATATTTATATAATAAAATAGAAAAAAAAAAAAAAAATCCCAACCTCTTGAAGAAATTATAAGCTCCTAATTCATCGGTATGCCGCCGCATTAGGTACATCCTCTCAAATCAATCAACCATATTTTGTGGTATTTTATTTGCAAGCTAAGACACTCTGAGGCGAATTTAATGACACTCAAAGGAGCCATAAATACGTACTTGTATGCCACTCGACTTGCCTAAGGCCCATTCAGAGGACTCAAGACTCAGGACTGAGGACGACCTTCCATTAAAATCAGCTTCCATTTCACACCGCATCGTAAAAAACACCTCAGACAATAAATACATACTGCTTTCGTTTATTAATACAATTTCATCCTTAACCACGAGAAATTCCAAAAACCTAACAACTTCGACGAAGTAATGGTAGATCCTATTGGACTGGGACTGTGACTGTGACTGTGACTGGGAGAGGATATACTTTTTTCCCATCCCATCGAACCCCCTCCTCCTCCTCCCACCATCTCGTTATATTGAACTGGAGGCAACAAAACAAGGCAAATGGAAAATGATTTTTCTTCTTTTTATTTTTTTGTTTAACTTCCCTATTTGGGTCCTCGTCAGTAACATTGGTATTCTTTTTCTCCTTTTATTTCGTAGAAACGGATGCTTTTTGAATATTAAGTGTGAAAAGCAAAAAAAAAACGAAAAAAAATATATAGTATGTATGTATGAAAGAAAAAAACAAATAGCAAAACGAAGTTGTGGAGAAAGGTGTGTATATTGGTGGGTATACTCGTGGGGTTGGGGAAGTTTATTTTTCATTCAATGTGAATTCCTGGACTTTGGCAATCGAAGGTTGCCAATCGGAATATCTGAATACAAAACAAGGTTTTTTTTTTTTATTTGGCTCTCAGGATGCTGCCCCAAGGCCTATAAATAGAACATCAATACACAAATAAAAGGCGGTATACGAGTTTTCAAAGTGTTCCCTTTTTTTTTTTTGTGGAGCTAATGTGGTTGGTACTCGTAGTAGAATGGGTGGGCAATAGTGAGGTACATAAATATCAAATGCCCATTTCGACTATTGCCCATCAAAACATTATTCTATGGATATGTCAATAAATATCCAAGAAAAAATAAAATCCTCATGAATCACCAACTTTAACATTTCTATATATGGTAGTTGTACATTGAACAAGGGTCACATACTTAGCCTCCCAAAAAAAAAAAAAACGCCTTCCCTTACAGAAAAAAAAAAAACATCCTAAATAGACAGCCTTCAGAGTTGTTTTATAACTTTATTTTAGCACAAGTTTCGATAAACATGAGTTTTCTTCAAGGCAAAGTCATTTGTTCTTTTTTTTTTTTTTTTTTTTTATATTGAACCTTGTTAGTCGTTCATCAGAAGTGGTGGGGGAAAGCAGTAAAATCCTGACCCTGGATGTTGGAAAGTTCTTCTCTTCTCACCTGAGGTTGTGTGCCTTTTGATATGGTTTGATGAACCACTTTTTATACAATGTCATGCCCTCCTTTTGCGAGTAGAAGAAAACCATAATACAAATTTGCTGTTCATGTTAGAATAATTTGTTATTAGCTCGTATTACTTAAAAAAAAAAAAAAAACTTGATAATTCGATTGGATCCAAATAGTAATCCAACAATACAAGAGCATGGACATTATTTAAAGTTTAATGTAAAATTGGTGTATGAGTTCTTGAAATATTTTTTTCTATCATACCATAAAGTTTTTTGTTCCTATAACTGACTTCAAAATCAAAATCATAATTTAAGTAACTTGCACAGTAAGCGAAACCTTGAATTTTTAATTGTGTTTCATGAAAATATTTTAGTGAAAGGATCATTATGGCCGTATAATATTCCTTATTTCTGCAGGTTAGGTAAGGTTTGCTGGCTGGTGAAAAGAAACAAGTTCCACTGGGTTTACCACGATATCTAGAAAAAATCTAGAAAGAGAAAATCTAGCAAAAAAAATCTAGAATAAGGAAAATCCAGAAATCCGAAAATCTAGAACACTTAATCTCGAAAATCCAAAATCTATAGAAAAGGAAATCTAGAATGGACAAAATCTAGACTCAATATTAATTTTTGCGACAAAAATTACTCAAAAATTAATATTAATTCTAGATTTAGCATTCCTCTAAAATAAAAAAAAAATCTAAAATACTTTTTTTTCTAGATTATTCTAGATTTCCATCTTTCAAATTTTTTTCACATTCTAGATTATTTCTACTTCTAGATTTTATCTTTCTTTAATTTTTTTTTTATAGATTTTGTCCTTTCTAGATTCTGTCACTCTGGATAAAGTCGTGATCCCGTTCCACTCCTCTACATTCAGGTTTATAAAGACCCATTATGATGCCAATACTAAGGGTTTACCAATTGCTCATCTTACTATTATAATTTAATGTTCAGAAGACACAAGGGCAGTGACAGAAAGTAATGGGTTATATCTTTATGTTTTCATCTATATGTCATTTCAGCCTCTGCAGAGGTCTTTTAATCATGTTATGCCCAGTTTAGTACATCTACTAACCTTGCAACTGGTTTTCTGTATTTTTGCATATTTTTGTCTGTTCATTTCCTGCAGTATTTCGGCCATAGTTTTCTTGCAATCTAAAACGTGTCCAGACTCCAGAATAGTCCATCTATTTGCTTCTGATTTTGATAGGATTGCACCTGTCACTTTGCTTTTGAGATCACTTAGAGGGGACTTGATTGTACCTTCAAAATTCAATTAAAAAATTCCGAACCTTTTCTTGCCATTTCATCAGCTTTTTCATTTCCGAGCCAGCATAGTGTTAAATTGTGCTGCGAGGCAATCTCTTCGCGACTGCTTTTGACAAGCCTTAGGTTTTATTCCTGCAACACTTACAGAACATTAAGTGGCTAGTGTACCATCAGCTTTTTCCGAGCATTCATACATGTATCAAGGCGTAGGTACATTCCGTAGCGAACTGAAAATATTTCCAGTGATTCCTAACAAAGATTCATTTAAAAGTATTTAAGAAGTCTTATCAAATTCCTTAGAATCGTTTTCGAACAATAAAACAAAAAATTGCAAAATCAACAGCAAAAAATCCCAAAAAGAATCCCCACAAAAATAAATACATCTGGCTAATATCCCCACAGTCATAACACACATGGACAAAATCCCCAAAGGAAACAATTTTCTTTTACCAAAATCCCCACGAAATTTCCAAATCCCCAGTGTCCGTGTAGAGAATGTATAACTGTTATAAGAAACTTAGAGAGAATCTTTTTTTGTATACATATTTAAACATTAAGAATTAAATCACACTCGATTTTATCGCATGATTCACTACTTGAACATATTTTTTTTTGGTGATTTTTGAGATTCTCTCTTTTGGAATTTTGCTGCTGGGGATTTTGGGTTTGGGGGTTATGTATTTGGGGAAAAATTCACCAACCCTACACAAACACCGTCAAATTTTTTTTCGTCAAAAACAGAATCTTGCACGAGTTGGAATTTGTAAGCAAGCAAACCAATTTTTTTTTTTTTCAAAATTGTTGTGCACAATGGCAATGGACTTATTTGGGTCTTCCGTACGAATACTGTATTTCGCAACATCTCAGGGGATGAGTATTATCATTTGGACTAAACGTGGTTCGGAGACGATCCACTGTTAATCAATTGCTCCGCTGGGCGATTGTGTCAACCGTAAAATGGCCGTAGTACGCGATGAATATCACAAACAGAACCATGTTTTTTGAAATAAATCTGAAAAATTTGCACGCGTTGTTCAGGCTTCAGTTGATTCATGATGAAATGGCAAATCAAACTAAATATAATTCGCATTGCAGATAACAAAATGCTACCAACTTAAATTTCTATACCTACCTCTAAAATACAGCCTTTATTTCTTCACTTAAAGATTAGCTTATCAACAAAGAATTCTGTACCTTTAGGAAAAGAAAACTTGTACAAAAAATCTCAAACAAATAAGGCCATTGTTTATAATATTAATATTTTAAGATCAGACATTACTATGTACATTCAAACAAAGGATCCTGTAAAAACCTTAATTAATGGCTTGTATTTCTATGCAATTTTTTCATAAAAGGGATTATTAAACAAAGTCATAAACACACTTATCTTTTATTTAACTTCTGTCCTATCTCAGAGAACAAAAATCCATCGACCATGTAATCATGTTTTTTCTACCCTTGGTTCTTACCGCTCGAAGGACCTTAGCAGCTCCCCAAAAAAAAAACCAATTAAATGTCAGACGATAGATTATTATTTTTCTCTCCAAAGGCCTAAGGATGCCGTTTGACCTGTTCTGACATTTATTATACTTCTGCAATTACAAAACCGATTTGCCTCTGAATTCAATTCTAAATGATGGTTGTAATGTAATTTCTTTTTTTCAGTCGAATTGACTTGATACAAACAACAAAGTCCCATTGTAAACATCAATAAAAATAAAAAAAGAGAAAAGTTTGACCAAAAATATTACAACACCAGCCTTCCCTTTAAGTCACATTATTTTATTACTTTGCGTCCTCACATCAGAGGCTAACCATCAAGGAACCCATCATAAGTACCATTAATCATTTCCCAAAATTATATGTTACGAGGAGTAAATAAGCAAACTTAGTATATAATATAATATAAAAAAAAAAAACAAAACGACTGTGCAAATTGCCTACTATAGTCATTAACTTTATTACTTTATACAAAATATAAAGGCCATATTGTTTGTCTGTATAAGTATAAGCAGCACTATAATACGCCCGCTTTGCCCCGACAGTCTATTGTGGAGCAGGGCAAACCATTTCGCCAAATAGCCACAGGATATGGCAAAGGAGTCCTGCCAATAGAATTCAACACAATACACATAGCTCTGTGAATAGATTTACTTAGTTAGTGTTTCGGAAAATGGAATTTAGCAGAATCATGCTTAGACCGCCACGCCGGGCGGCCCGACCAGCCGAAACGAAATATTTTAGGTCAATTCAGCCAATTCAGCATCACGCACAACTGACAGTGAATGCAATTATTATGATGCAAACATCGAAGCGCCGCAATACTCCAACAGTTTCTAAAGGTCCTGTGCCATGACCATGATGGACTGATCAACTGATAGGTTAGGTATTAGTGTCATGTTAACGTTTTTGAATGAACTATCAAAATGATTATTTGGTTGTATTTGTATTATGCTTGCGATTGCCACTCCAGCAACAGCGACAACCGCATATAACCTAACCTTCGTTCTCTTAACTGCAAAATTATGTAATTTGCCCGAAGTGAATGAAATTTTCGAATGATAGCCGCTGGGACAAAAGTAACTCATTTGTCGACACGCTGGCTGCTGGCTCCTGCCTGTCCTTTACTGCCTCTTTAGCTGTATCTATGTATCCTATGCCTAGCCTATATACCTGTACCTATAGCTACCACACCGATCTCTGAACCAAACTGTACCGAACCATACAGCACCACATCGACTTTGGTTGAATTCCTGCGGAAGAGAGTTCCAACCACTACCCAGGACGAGAAGCATAATATACTCGTACCAAACCCAGCCAGCATCCAGTGCTGTGGTGATTTGTTTCATCCACATCAGCCTTCATGGATTGTTGGCCATCGTTAGTTAATTGGCAAAACATTTTCATTGTGTCCTGTATTTTGGGCGTTGTGCTGTAGTTGCTGTAACTATTCGCTGTTCCTGTTTCTATATATGTACTCGTAGTAGGTATAGGTACGAGTTTTGTGGGCCAGAAATTTTTATTCGGATCGCAAACTTGATGAATTTCCGCTTTGGTTCCGAAATAAACGAATGTCGCTTTAATTTAGATTTCCTTCTCAGAATCAGGATACTGTAACTATTTTTTCATAATAACTGCATAGTGAACAAAAATAATGCGCAAGCGGTATAGTTGACACGATTTTGGTAGTAATTTTCCTGAAGTAATGAGTTTTGTTTTTGTTGTTTTCAATGAAAAAGTTTTCAAAGAATAATGAACGTATTTGGAGGACTTGACAAATTAGTTTGTGAATGGAAATTTAATTGGATAGTTTTAATCCTTTGACTGCGGTGTTTTTAATGACATTTTTTCAGAAAATCGGGATTAAGCGTATTGTGAAAGGATATTTTGGTAATGCAGTTGAACAAAACAAATTGCATTGAAATCGGTCAGGCGTTTCTAGAATTATTTCCAGAATACAGAATAGGTACCGATTGAAAAAAGAAACTAGAACAAATTAAAATCCAGAAAGGATGTAGGTACTCGACAACCGGTTTATGAATTGAAAATGAGAAATAATAGATTTATCAGAAGTGAATTAACTATACGAGAATAAATCTTTGACAAACAAATGTCAAATAATAGCTTCATTGATGTGGCAAACTAATAATTGTATCCTACGTTTCACAAAACAATAACAAATACTTATATAATTTTATTTTCACCATAATTTTCTTTCCTCTTTGTAAAGTATTTAAAAAATTCGATAAACCCAGTTTGGTTGCAAAAACTTTAAACATATTTTTTTAAGTTTTTATCAGAACACAAAAATTTTAAAAATTCTGAAAAAACAGTTTTTGAAAAAAAACCAAAAATTAAAAAAAAAATTAATTTTTTTTCAAAAAACTCAAAAAAAGTTTTTTTTGAAAAATCAAAAAATCTGGGGGCTTATTCCGAAATTCGCGGCGGATCGTATTAAAAGCGATATTTCATTTTCGACCGTCTTCGCTTTTGGGTATTATCAAATGCGAACAGGGCGTAAATAATCTTTCCACTGCCTTCCACTTTTTCCAAATAATCTTTCCACTTTCTTTCCAGAATTCCATTTTTTTTCCAAACATTTGACAGTTGCTTCCCGCCATCAATTATTTATTTTATCGTTTTTGAAAAGATAATTGTTTGCGTTTAAAATTTTAAATTATAAATAATTAATTTAATAATGTATTTTACAAAACATATATTTTTGTATGGCCCACCTCCTGTTCGGTGAATGGCTTTCTGATTTTGTGGAAGTTTTGATTTGATGTGGTATTTAAAATCCTTCCATACCTAAAGTACAAATTAAATTTGGTTTTATACAAATTAATGATAGTCATTTGTGATTTGATTGTATTGCACTTACTTTTTTTTAGCCATTCCTTGATTTAATAGGAGGACCAAGACCATTTAAAACATCGGTAATGCCTTCCCAAAGAACAACACTGCACTGTATTCGGGTGCATTTAAAATACCCTTAGCAAGTCCACTCGTCCACTGTTCTCTTTGAGAAACTCAACGAGTACAGATACAGAAAACTGTTGCGCGGTAGTATATTTTTGACTCCTTTGTTTAAGAAAAAAATCACAAAAAAATATTAAATTCAATTAAAAAAGCATTTTTAATACACAATTGAAGGTTTAAGTAACTTTAATCTTCTTGGTTTTATTAAATATTTACATTTTTTTAAGATCACACAAGCAATTCGTCACCTAAATACCTATCGCTTTCACTTTCAATAGAAAAATGACATTGGAAAGAGCTTTCGCTCTACTTTTGGTCGAATGGAAAGCGATTCGTATTTGGGAATATGAAAATACAAATCCGCCTTCCAAAGCGATCCGCCGCGCATTCTGGAACAAGCCCCCTGTTTATTTTGTTTATAAAAGAGCTTTCACATTAAAATTTTCATCGAAATCCGTGAAGTGGTTTACCAGAAAATCTGTTAAGAAAAACTCTTCCTATGGGAGGTACCGTTATAAGACTTCGTGAAAAATCTGTTCCAATTAAAACATAAAGCTTACTCAAAAAACGCAATTCAGAAAGTTTTATCAAAATCGTAGGAGCCGTTTGTGAGATAAATGAGTTTTTCATAAAAAATCATGTGGCAGGTACCGGTAGTTCTGGAACTAGAATGCTTATTCCAAAAACCCCTCTATAGGACATCATAACAATACTATGTACCAAGTTTGAAGCGAATCGGTCCAGCCGTTTAGGCTGAAGGTATCGATACAGACAGACGGACAGACAGACAGAATTGTCTGACCCACTTTCTTAGCCTTCTCTATCATCGTTATGTTATGTTTGATTGTCCAAAAAAAATTTTTTTTTACGAATGCATAACTTGCCTTATAGTATGTACCTATAATCGCAAGTAAAAAGACACTAGTGTATGACCCTGAAACTATACAGCATATTTCGAATTCATACTTTTGAGTACCAAGAACATCCAATAATGCACTCAATCCGTACCCACTTCTTGAATGGACTGAAAGTTATTTGAACATTAGCAATACGTCAAAACTGGCAATGTGTTGTCTTATGCGATACAAATTTTTTCTGGTGTACCTCAAGGCAGCCATCCTAGGCCACTCCTTTTTATACTTTTAATAAATGATTTGCTAAACTTTAGTTTGTATTTAAAGTGTCTTTTGCAATCTGACGATCTCAAGACTGCAGGCAAGTTTCTTGCTTGGCTTTGGAGCCAATTTCATCAGTTTTGGGTCCAAAATTATGTCACATGTGGCGGTACTAGCAACTGTGGATTCTGGCGTTAAATCAAGAAGCAAAATGCTCTTCTCTGAAATATTATATTAGTTTGAAAATACCTCCGGATGTTTCTGGACGATTCTTTTTCTCCGATGCAAATTGCTTTTAATGACATCAAGTGTTCTATTTTTGGAATTATATTTGGGAAAAATAATTTGTTATCTCTTAAATATGAATGCTTTAACTTGGCACGTATTTTCCAATGAATACACGTGCTAAAAACTATTCGCCCTTCAACAAGATTTTGTAGCTTATTGGAAAGAATTTTCACAACTGAGATTTTGTTTGAAAAATGTACATTATGTGGAACTAAAAGATTTAGAACAGCATAAAACATTGAATGTCCACTTTGCAATAGGTAAATTAAAGAAGCCTTCAGTTACTGTTTTAATCGTCAAAATATGTCAATTGAAACATTCAATGAAACATCTTAATTCATTATTCCTAAAGGCCATTTCCCTATTCATATCTTAAAATAAAGAACAATTTCAAGATCCGCACGCAATAATCCTTTTCAAAGTGGTTCTTCGGAAGCGAAATAAAAAAAAACAAAATTTTTCTATTGAAATTTTTAAAATGTAAAAAATGTTTTCCTTCATTTCGATTATTACAAAGATTCCTCAGCAACATTTTTTTACAAAGTTCACCACTTCCCCAACTCATTTCCTTTTAACATTAAAAAAAGAAAAAAAATATAAAAAAAAACCCCAAACCATCTGGGAACACATAAAAATCGACAAAACTCAGCACAACTTGTAGAGCTCAAATCCTGCCAAATAAACAGAAAAGTAACTTTGCTTCGCATACAATTTATCTTTTGTGCAGTTCCACACACTTTACAATCTCTATAGTCGGTGGGTAGGTAGTGCGGGTGAGCTCGGGTCCGTTTTTTCTTTCTTTTAAATATCACATCATAAAAAATAAGTCTTTACAAGGAGGACGTTCTTTCTCAACTTGATGTCCTTCATTTCGCACACGTCTTACGATTTGCAAAAGCATTTTATGGAATACTGATGGCAATAACCATTTTCGTTTTTATGGTAAATCTTGATGGTCGAACGAAGCAAGAATATACCATCACCCTTATTCGTGTTTTTTTGTGTGTGTGTTGCTGTCCCAACCCGCAAGAGGAAATGGTCTCTTAACAGCTTCGAAATCCTTCCCTCCCTGCAATCTGCAATGCAATAGCCAGAACCACCCGACTATGAACTTAAAAAATATTATTCACCTCGACCTAGAGTGCATGTGGCTATTTCCTTCGGTCGTCCTTGCCCATGAGATTCGATTCAGATTCAGATTCAGATTCAAAAGGGGGTTTACATCAGATGCAATGGATGAAAGCACTTAAGATTTGCCCATGAAATCTTGCACGAGCAACGAGATCATCTTTGAAGTCCTTCCACCCACGCCATTTGCTCTTGGAAAGAAATAAGATGAAACCCTTATACGAGTGAGCAAGTTCAATTCCCTAGAACAGCGCCAAGTGCCGGAAACCGTGGACGAAATGGCAACGAGCAACGACGAAAATGACTGGGAAATCAGCGATGGAAAAAGTGAGCAAAAAATACTCTTACAAGATGAACGCGATGACAAAATAAAAAAAAAAATAAAGGAACTATTTCAATGCTGATTTTATCTTCGTGTGCCGCTACCACTGCCGCGCCGGCATTATAATTTCTCAAGAGAGCTTTGAAAATGTAGCCCGCATATTGGATACACACAATTTTCGTGATGAAAAGTTGGAACGTTTCCAAGGATTAGTAATGGCCAGGCCAGTAGGGAACGCTCTTTCTCTCTCTCCATCAGTTGGATAGTAAATATAAAAATTGAACTTCTTTTTTTAGTTAGTTAGGTGGATCTAGTAGATAGATATAAAAAAAATACTACTTTCTGGTAAATTCACTTCCCATCTTTTAAATCAAAAAAGATTTATGGTCAGCTGCTGCGCGAAGAATATTTGAACGCAAAATCTATATAAGTATCGTGGTTAGAGGTATAGCGGGGATGAAGAATGAGCTTCCAAACGGATAGGATAAGATAATCTCTCTTCGGTCTTCCATCCAGCGCCATAGCTTAAAGCCCCATGCAGTAGTATAAAAACTCGTTATGACATAAACAACAGACACAAGAGTATTGTAAAGGACGAAAATGGAACCCATTTATTTTTATTATTCTTGGCTAATGAGGTAACAGAATATTGACAAGAAAGCTACAACAATTTGTGCCTTGGAGAAAAGTAACTTATCGATGATCTGAAAATTGTGAGCGTACCTGATAAATGGAAGTGATTATTCTTTGGAAAAAAAATCTAATTAGGAGAGGAATGTCAAAAAATAAGATACTCGTGTTGGGTTCTAGTTGTTATTGAAGTATCTTTTATTTTGGAAAAGATTGATGAAGTGTGATAGCAAGAGTGTTGGGAGTGACAATTTTTTCCTATTAGGAGAAAGACAATGCTATCGTGTTATTTTATGAACAAAATATGGTGTTGGTAATGTTTATTGTCAATAAAATATTGTCAACATTACAAATTGTGGTGAGTCTTCCACAATGGACAGTGTGTTTAAAATTAGTGGTAGCATATCAGAATGTTTTATCGATACTCATAATGTTTTTCTTTCGATCCAAGTTGTTTGGTGGAAAAAAAATTAAGAAAAATCATTTAAGAAGGTTTTTGTATGAAATTATTATACTCACAGTTAGGCTGCTACTAGAAATTAAAATTTTTACAATGAAAATCATTTAATCTTCCCCGAGTGCTGGTTATTTTGTCCTTCAGCAATTGGGAGTTCTACATTTGAATAAAGGCTTAAACTGCAGTCTCTGGATCTTATGTATGTATACTACACATTGCACAAATAGTTTGATATTCCAGTAGTATCATACGTCGTGCTTCGGCAGAGGATAATGTTTAGTCTAAAAAACTATTGCAAAACCATGCACCTCCGTTTCCAACGCTCGATACAAAGATTCTTAAACCTTTTAAAGTGGTAGGTGAAGATTTAAAATCTATTAAAAGACAATCTTTTCCCGTCAATAACGACATATTGTAACGAAGTTACACCTTTCCCTTCAACCGCCGCCGATCACCACGATGATTTCCTATTGAAACCATCAAGTGATGCAAAAACCACCGCCCTGATTGAAACGATGATTATCTACAATATTATATTATCAATGCACACATAATTTATTCACGATTACGTGACGTAATAACCGCCACTTCATTCTACGGAGGCAATTCAGACCACCCCGGAATAGCCTAAAACATCCATCATGCATGAAATTTTACACAGTTACAAGTATTTTTAACTTTTGGTGTTATAATTCACATTTTCTTTTTGCAGAGAGATTCCCTAAGTAGAAGTGCAATTTGTTTGGAAAATCAGAATCGACCTCCTTACCATTGGAAGAAGATTCTATTACAAATAGAGCACTGGGAATAGAGATCTCACGAAGGTACGCTGCAGGGAATACCAGCAGAAGATTTTTAAATAAAATTTACTAGGGACCATTTATGGTCGTAAAGCGCTTCATTTGGGAATCTCTACAGACCAACGTTTATTGTCGTTGGGTTGCTGTTGCTGCGCCTGTAAGCTTCACCATAGACCACCATTTATTGCCGTAGAGGAAACTCTAAAGACCAAGTTGTTAGGGACCGTTGTTAGGACTCAGAAAAAAACTTATTATAATTTTTTCTGCCAAGCTAGGCTGGGTCTTCAAGATAGATGATATGGTCGGGAGCATACACTGACTTATTGGAATCTCAGTACCATCTGTCCGATCAACAAAAAAGAAGACCAACTACTCTGCGCTAACTATAGAAGCATAACCTTTTAAATATCCCATATTAAATCCTGTCCAGCGTTTTATAAGAACGTTTTCTACCGTTTGCTGATGATCAAATACGGCTTCAGACTTGGAAAATCTGAAACCGACCAAATCTTCACATTATGCCAGATCTAGAAGGAAACTTAGGAATTTAAAATTGATACCCCACGCGTTTTCATCGATTTTCAAGCAACCTACGACAGTGTTGATATAGAGTGAAACTATATCGTGCCATGTACATCTTTTGAATTCCTGCTAAACTGCTACGCTTTATCAGCTGAGGTTGAAGAATGTTCGCTGTTTCGTAAATGTTGGTAGGGACTCTTGAAACCCTCGACACCCCTTCTGGTGGTGTCAAGGTGATACTGCCATGCAGCTGTTTCAACATAACCGGTGCCCTCACTTCCATGGGGTCAGCAGCTAGTACAAGGGAACTGATATTAATGAAAAGAAGACGAAGTATAAATGCTTTCATTAACAATTGAAGAATAAAGCAAATGAAATGATACAAGAAGATGCTGTACAGAACACTCATCGTCCCGATCTTGCTATATAGTGCAGAAGCGTGGACCCTCTTCGTCGTTTGTCTTTTGGGGCTTTCGAGAGAAACGTTCTGTGCAAGATTTATGTTCCTGGAGTGTGTGTTTGGCGAAGAACACGAGCTGAACAGCGACAGAAGCCTATAGCCAGAAAAATTTGAATTCATCGACTAAGATTGCTGGATCATGTAGAGGACATCAGCTCTCCAGCTCGCAAATTCTTCAATACCAAACCAGAAAGATTGACAAAAAACAGTTCAAGCAAAAACTATCTTTCACATTTTCGCAATTCAATGCAATTTAAAGTTAACTTTTTTAATACCCTCCATTCTTTTGGGGATAAGCGTTTGTCTCTATTTTTTCTTAAATAATTCAGGAGTTACTTTAACATCACTTTAACTATTGCTTCTTTGCGAAATCGAAGTCGCAAGAACCAATTGATTTCTCCAAAAACAAGGACTTGAAAACAGAAAATAAATCTATTAAACTTTGTTTTGTATTCACATAAAATCTCTTTCCAATTTATTTTCGAACACAAATCAATATCAGAATCCCTCTACTTGACCTAAAATTAATAACTTAACCCATGAACTACAAAGTTCTAAGGATATAAATTTCTAAAAAGAACTTAATAGTTTATTGAGACTTAAATGTCCCCAGAAGGTATACTACCAGAACTACTGTTCTTCTATTCAAAAACAAAACTTTTTCAAAGGAATATTAATTTGCTTTGACCGCACCAAATAGTTGAAAACAAATAAAAGTTTAGATTTACAATGTTCATTAAGAAATCAATAAAAAAAAACTCTTTTCTATTTTAATCCTGCCTTCGGGTTGTGTATAAGGATCCATCCTTTTTGGAGTAAAATTACAATCGTGTTTTACGAGTATTGCTAGGTATATCTATGTAGGTACCTTTGTGAGTTTGTTACAAGAAACATTTTTCAAAGTTCATTTTTCCTCTTGCATGAACACAAGTTTTCTCGCAAAGAACTATCTCAACCCATAAAGTTTTGCAATGCATTTGCATTGAGGCATCAATAGGAATAATCTTCTTCATAGTGTAGTATCTATGTCACAAGGTGTTTGCACCCTGCCTTTAGCATCATCATAGGTATACAGAGTTATCGTTTTTGAGATGCTTACATTCCAAATGCTTTGCTGTAGGAGGCGGTGCTGTAGCAATTGGCTTTACCATTTGAGAGAAAGTATTTATTCTTTCGAATAAGAATAAAGGGTATTTCGAAATAAAAAAAAAAAAGATTAAAATTAAAATATTCAAAGTTCAAGCAAAAACTATAGAAAACTAAAATTTAAGACGATTGAATTTTATAAAGTTTTCGTGGTAAAGTTTATTTTTGTATTTATTTGTACCAGGCCCAAGGGTAACATCCTTCGTGTAGTTAATACACCTATGTTCAGAAATCACGCATAAAAAAGGTTACAACCACATCCCACCTGCTTCGTCTATTTCAATCGCCTTCTGCCATCTTTAATTTTTATAAATATTGTATTTTTTTTTTTGAAAATATTTTCATAACACCCTGTGCTCCCTTGAGGGAACCAGAGAAGGCTGCAAGGCATTTGCATACAAACTTTAGCAAGAAATCCTGTTCTGGTGCTGCTGCTGCTGCTAGCTACGTGTCTGGGCCGATCTTCAAGCAAAAGTTCTTGTTAAGCAAAAACAGCTGTTGACGTTGCATCTTGCATCTTCGATAGACATACGGTATCGCTTCCTTTCTCAGGAGATGGAATTGGAATATATTATTTCACAAATGCATATACGAGCAAGATGTTTCCTCGCCTGTGGGAAAATGAAAGTGGAAGAGTAACTTGGGACGTAACTGATTTATTGCCTTTTCAAATAAAGTGACACCGAACGATTATGGAAACACATGCGGTTGACTGAGCAATCAGTCGATTTTAGAGGGCGGAACTATTTTTTTTTTTGCTAGAAGAGTCCTGTTGCCTGCTGCAAGTTATCTTTACATAATTACCTAAAGGCTATTCGCAATTTAATGGGTATCGGCGTATAGCTTTATGGAAGTGGAACTGGCATGGGACGTGACATGCACACTGTTAATGACAACAGGAAGGAAGTCAACATATCGTGCGGAAGTATGAGGAAAGCTATAATGTCGTCCAACGAATCCATTTCAAATATCCTGCGGAGTTGGTGCGAGGCGGGAGGGGTTGAAAGTCATTATGGGATTCCAATTATTCAGGTGTTGTGTCGACGACAAGTGTGGCAATTTATCTAATTTATCGGGAAATCAATTTGCCACATTTTGTGTTTTAAATATGTATGAATGTGGGCGTGCGAGTTGGGTAATTTGTGCAAGTTTATTATACCCAGTTGAATATATAAGAAATAGCCTAAGGAATTTTAATTAGTGCCTTAATTATGGCCTCGGAGAAGATTATGAAATTAAATGATATATCAGATATTTATAGATTTATAAGATTTGTCATTTGAGAAGAAGTCATGAGTGGCATGCGAAACTAAAATTATTATGAATCTTAAATAAATGCCCGTTCCCGATAATTTTTCGGATAGAGTACCGCTACCCTTAGTGCAGTCGATTTAAGAATTTAAAATTGTAATCAATATTATGTTTGCAAAATTTTGAGTTTGGAAAATATTTCTTCAAAAACCTTTCATTAAACCAAGGTTTAAATACCTTATGGTCAATTCCAAAAGACATTTCGGTCTATGAAGATTTCATCAAAGTACATTAGAATTTGCATTGTGACATTTCCAAAAAACAACGGTGCAAAGAAAAGGGGCATTTTCAAATATACAACTAGACAGCTGTCTTAAATATGTCATCTTATTTAAAAGAAGCTTACTGGAAGAACTGAAGCTGTTTCTGCTAACCGGCTATTAAATTACATCCCAACCAAAGCTGAAGTTCCAAATGGTTTATGAAAGTTGGAGTTCCGCAAGGTTCTATTATGGCTCCTCTTCTATTTCCTTTATTTATAAGCCATCAACGATCTACAATTAGTAACATACCAATGAGATATTTTAAAATGCTACAGATCGAGTGAATATGGATTTTTTGAGAATATTTAAATGTGTCGAATAAAATAGATTACAACTTCGATGAACACAAATGGCAAGCTATTGTTAAAAGTATAAAAATGTAAAAATTGCAGCCGCAAGGAAGCGTTACGAAAACAATTTCGAGAGACGATTTCGGCATTATTACCAAAACACTAATTTTGCCCGTCAATTCTTGTTGGAGCCGCAAAGCTCGAATTTTAAATATTTCCTTTAACCAAGGTTTTCTGACACCAAGGTGATTCGGAATATCCTGGGTCCTGTTCAATTTGTTTTGAAATACTTAAATTAGGAGTCGAATAAAAAAAAAATTTACGGAAACACAATTTAATCTTGGTCTCGTAAGCAAGGTCAGTTGATGTAATTTGTTGTAAAAAATGTTGTGGATGTTTTTTAATAACAAGGATCTTTTCTCCATTTTTTTATTAGGTACTCCTTACATGCCTTAACTTAAGCTTTCATCTTTTGTTTTATTTATGATTTATTTTCCTAGAAATTTTCCACTTACAGTGCCTCCTTAACCTTTTTTTTTTTTTTTTTTTGATTTTTTCCTTTAAAGCAAATACTACCTCATTACCTTAGAGATTTGTCAATGCCATACTGTTTTTATAAATATAATTCACTTTAGCTTCTCATGGCAACTCCACCTTTTCAAGTGGATTTTAGTCAGAAAAGCTTCAAACAAGATGTGGGAAATTTTAAAGGAAAAAAAAACGAACAGTTTTTCACCAAAAAGGCAGTGAACAAAATACCACAGCCACTTTGCAATTCCTAAAATTGGATGTGAGGTAATTGTGAATGAAAAGATCACTCAGAGCCGCCAGCTTCAGATTAAACTCTCCTTATCATCATCAAAAAGAGCTACATACATAACTGCTCCATGCTCCAAACATTTTTACCTACGTTTTAGTTGAACCTTTTCCTTTACCTTTCGCAATGAATCACTTGAAATCTTTTTTGGAGCAAAACCATGTGAAAAATGAAAAACGTCGAGTGTTGGAGCAGCGTTTTCCAGTTGAATGATGAAAAGAAAAAGGTAAAACGAACCACCATTACAATTACCACCATAATGCCAGTCACTCCGCAATGATTCATAAACATCAAAAGTCCTAGTACCAGTTTCCAGTTTCCTCCAAAGAGCAGCATAACGCGTGTGCACAAAAAAAAGTCTTTGGCAAAACAGACATCTGCTTGCGTTATTGGGTGGATGCGCTTGGATCAGTTCCCGTGGGGCTGTAGTGATGCGTAATAATGCCTCGTCCTCGTCCTATCCCAACGTATACACCATTTCCGATTTCGGAAAAAAAAATTCGCGAGGATACTTTCTCACTTCACGTTTGTGACGCTTCACTTCAAACACGTGGTTAAAATACACACGTATATACAGTGTTAACGAGTAAGTGCCGATAGTGTTCTTTCGTTTGTGTGACCTCAATCCCCAATTTATAGAGTGAGTGATGTATGTGAATTTCACAAGCATTTTTTTAACGAAAAATTAAGCCTGAGAAATCAGTCAAAAAATCTTAAAACTTCGTTATTGTAAGCATCAAGTGAGTTTTTGTAAATTAAAATTAAAATCGTATGAAATTATGTGAAACCGTTTTTCAAATACAAAATTAAGGAATCTTGGGACCTTGCTTACGCTATTGTTGCTGTTGGTTGAAATACAGTATATGGGTTCAAAATGGACAGGAAGACATTTATTGAAAGTATTTAAAAAAAACAGGCATATCGACGGACATGCAATCAGACAGGAAAACAGACAGCAAGACAGGTATTAAGACGGATCAGAAGACAAGCCGTAAAGATTGAAAGATAGGACAGGAAGATAATTTATATTGTATTCTTGTCTTTGCAGGTTTTTTTCGAGTAGCCCCCGAAATGATGAAAAATCATCAAACTAACCTGTTCCTTCAAAATGTGAATAGCTAATGAAAAAACTGATCGCTTGAAAAATGTCTGTGGGTCTATAAAAAGTTTATAAAAACGAAGCGTTGTCATCGTCAGTCTATTGTAACATATATTTATTTTTAAGCTCTTGGTGAAATCCCCCTTTCTAAATCTTCGTGATTCAAAAGTTTCAAGGATGTGGAACTCAAATAGACAGTTAAGTTTCGCGTTCGATTCTGATATGCCGCTAACAGCTTGCTCCAAACGTGTGTGTGTGTGCTACCACAGTAGCATAGCAGCAGTAGGTACTTCATTCAAATCTGTATATTTCCCCATGCATCACATAGCATAGCAGCCAAGGATGAAGGAGCCGCTGCGGGATGCATCCTAAATGTGGCTTTCCACACAAGGCGAGTTGCTCCTTCCCCATCAGAATAATGGCAACACAAAAAAATACGCTGTTAGGTTGGTTGAATTCATTTTCTTATAACCTTGAAGAGGACTATCAATTCCAAATGGCAAGAAAAATATTTATGTTTTCCTTTCGCTTTCCGAACGAGCTCCTTTCGGTTCTTTGAACATTTGACTGATGCAGAGATGAAGATGAATGGAGGAGAAAGGCATTGGGAATACAAAAAAAAAAAAAAGGAAAAAAAAAGAGAGCAAGTAGGTAGTCAGAGAAGTTAGCATTGCATAAGGACTTTCGTTGTATTGCTGCTTTTATGATTGGCAATTTCAATTGGTTAAAAAAAAAAAAAAAGTTTTCTTATTTTTAACAGAGCACCGTTCTGCTTTTTAATTCAGGTATACTCAGCGAGATTGTTCGGCATTTATTCGAATTGAAATCTTGAGAAGAAATAAATTGGGAACAGGGATAAATTGCAAATGGTTGGTTCACGACAACGAACGAAAAAAGAAAATTGAATTTTTTTAAAAGAAGAAATACCAATTTTTGCGAATAAATTTACAAGACCCACCCGTCTTGTTCTGTTTGTTATAGGTTAAGTGCTGAATGTCTTTAGAATTTTTTTTTGTAGGGTTTTGAAAACTGACATAGTTAAGTTGCTGTTTTATGAGTTTTTGAAGACTTTCAAAGTTTTTTCAATTGAAATAGTGTGTTGCTGGCTTAGCTTATCTGTAAAAGTTTATAATTTATAAAACTTTTGAACTTTTGAGTGTAGTGTTGCTATTTTGATCTTACTTGATAGACAAGTAGACTTGTATAAAAAGCAACACCATAACAAGACTTGAGAGTTTTTTGCTCTTCAAATTGATCCTTATTAAGGGGACTCAAATTTGTTGAAATGCTCTTACTTTTAATTGATCTTTCAACCTCCAGATATTATGGTTTAGACAGCAGTCTTAATGGTAGTCCTGTAACCAAGCCAATTGAAGGACTAATTTCTTAGAACTACTACGTTTCGATATGTTTGTAATGTAAATACAAATTTGATTTCACGGAATCCTTGATAGTCAGTAAAGCTTCATAATGAAAAATGACCAAACTAAATAATTTCTCAATTCAAGCGAATTTTACCACGAAGCTTTAAGTATTATTTTATTATTTATAGATTTTCATTCTCCTTAAAAAAAAAAAAAACATTCATATCTCACCCATTCCAGGATAAGGACACACAAATATTTTTAGATTGAAAAATTGAATTAAATGTTGCCTGCCTAATACCTACAAGGATTGTAAACCTGCTGCCTTTTGACTTTTAAACTATGTGGGTTGAAAGTTGAAACTTTTTAAATAAAACCACTTGAATTCAGGACAATGGCAAATGTTGAAGTATTTTTGGAATTTTTGTTGTTTGCTTCCAAATACTGCTCATTTTGTGTGCAGCTCTTAACGTTTCAGTTTGAAAATTGTTTGTTTTACTATTTAATCCAAAAAGTGCTTTTTGTGTGGCATTTATGTTGAACAATTTCCATTTCCGAACTGATGAATGTTTTGTGCTATCTTAAATATTTTGCACCTCAGATTTCAGTGTAAGTATTGTTGCTCATTCAAAAAAATGTCAACTATTCATGCTTTGGTATTTAAAAAGGTGGCGGGTAAATGATTGATACCAATGACCGAAAAAGGATCGAATTTGGTGGCACCGAAAAAAATTGGTATTAACTTTTCAAACCGTATTGAAATCTGTCATGATTTTTGGAACTGCAAAACAAGGTTAGGCTGGCTGTAAATTGTTGTGTTCAGGAAAATTAGTTCTATCAGGATTCATGTTGTAATAACTTGGCCACCACGTTTACTTTACTTTATTTTATTTTGGAATTTTCAAATGTCTAGCATTACTCTTATTTGTCTCTTACTTACCCAAAATCGATATATTCCTTTCTTGTTTAAGTACGCCGAGCTTAGACTTGGTTGTGAATATTTTCTGTATCCTACAGCTCAGTTATGTTCATCCTCCGCGATAAATCGGTTGGTATTAGAAAGCAAAAGTTGGGCGCTGGCGCTGATTTGGGGTGACCTATATTTGAACTAAATTATAAGGCACTTTTGGAGATAAGCGCCCGCCGTGTTAATTCCATTCTATTTTTTCAAGTCAATAGATTAATTCTAGTCAATACGAAATCCAGCAGTATTAAAACCCTGCGCGATTTAATCGCATGATTCACTACTTAAAAATATTTGTGTTGGAGATATTTTGTTGGGGATTTTAGCTCGGTGATTTACTTTGGGGATTTTGTCTTAGGAAAACTGTCACCTAAAAGTTGCTAAAAAAATATATAATAAAACATAAGGGAAGATAAGCCCAAAATTCTTGGTAATAATTTGGATATCTAAATACTTTTTCGTCATTTTTTTTTCTCGAAAAATCCCGTCTGGGACCTCAGATCAGTGTTTTCCTAAACATCTCAGTGATGACTTTTTCAAATGCTCTTCGTTATATAAGGTTTCAACTAACTTTAAATCCTTCTTTAAGGATATTTTTTGAGCCCTATCCAACTCTATAGAACATTTAAGAAATTTTAAAGAAATAAATATATTTTAAATTGACAACTTATATTTTGATATTTAACTACCTTCATACATACATTCCGCCCAAATTGCAGATCTTTTGAAAAAAAAAAGAAAACATCACCATTGGTTCTACAAGGATCAATAACAACCACGTAGGCTATAAAGTTGTTATATTATTGCCAGGACACACAAATCATATTATTTCTCGATATCCTTTGTTACTATTGTTTCCCCCAAAAGAACGGCAAATAAGCCATATAAACCTTTACAAATTTATATACATATATTTGCTGAGCTTTATAAATGCCTGTATATTTAATTCGTTTCAACTAAGATACGAATTGTCCTGACCACCGAAACCTTTAGATTCAAGTACCTCAGGTGCTTTCGTAACTTAAGTAGAGTGATTTTTACTTGCTTTTTTGTTATTGACGTTTTAAATTACTCTCAAGGAGAGAACAATTGAAATCCAATACAAATGGAAATCGAGAATTCTCAATTTATTTTCATTCACTATATTGTTCCAGATGGTGGAGGGTAAAAATAAAATATACAAGTGACCTGGGTATAGTGAAATTGACACAGGAGACGGGAATAGCAATGAGAGTGAAAATTGTGTTCTTGTTTTTGTTTCAGTGTCCTGATTTTATTTTATTTTTTTTTCTTGTGTCGCATGGAATTTATATTTTTTTTAATTCACCTGGAAACGAAAATACTAAAGTTGCAACCAAGTAAATTTTTTAAATGATTTCTTGATTTATTGAATAAAACAAGTCTTGGAAGCATTATTTAACTACGATTATAATTTTTTGATAATCGTTGTGTGTTGACATTATATAGGTATTGTTTATATCGAATACAATGGTGGATCTTATGATTTACTTATGTCTGGGTCAAAAGTTCGCAACCGGAATAATCAATTAATTTTTTTTAATTACTTGGACATGTCGATTAAATTTTAAATTACTTTAAAATTCTCATTAGCAAGTAATTGTATTTGCATTATTTTAATTTAAATTAAATTTCATAATATCATTAGTTTTTACACTTCTTCACAGTAAGACGTCCAAATATGTATTTGAAGGTTATTCAACGTGGTTTCGAGTCTGTTTATACGACCGCTAAGGATTACTGATCCTGGTAATCTCAACTATAAATGCCAAATATACAAAATTAAATTTCGTGGCAAAATTATACGCACAGCCCGGGGAGATAAGAATAAGTGACATATATTCGCCTACGTTATTTTGTGCGCCTTGATAATTT
Organism: Platycheirus albimanus; assembly: GCA_916050605.2. Taxonomy (NCBI): domain Eukaryota; kingdom Metazoa; phylum Arthropoda; class Insecta; order Diptera; family Syrphidae; genus Platycheirus; species Platycheirus albimanus. The sequence continues at coordinate 112,761,676 of OU696698.1, read as the reverse complement.
TCAGGAATGGAAAGAACCTATCATTTACCGCTGGATTCAAACGCATTGTAGAAAAGCACTTTTCTCATCAGGTTAATCCAGAACCTTCGGAGCTGCAGTCTGATACTCTTATTTCTACGCCACGGGGCAGTGGTAAGGTTTGGTTTTGGGGCTGGTGAAAGTAAACCAGTTCCACTTCACCATTCTTAGGTCTATACATTTATAGTTGTGACCATCTGAGGATTTACCCATTTCTTATCTTAATATACACGTTTTTACGTTCCTTATTGAGTTTCCAGCCATCCGGTCCCTCTTGTTCCTCGATGTTCTCGAATTAATGTCTGTCAAATTACAGAATCTTGGGCAGTGACAGAGAAAGTGGGTTATAAATCCAAATAATCGGAACGTCATTTCGGCCTCCGCAGAAGTTTTCTTCAACAGCAATCTTATTTCGAGTGGTCGTGCGGCTTCAATTTTTGCACGAGTTGGATTTTGCAAGCCAGCAAACCAAGATCTTACCGCAAAGTTTTCCATTAAAATCCAATTGTTGTGTACGGTGGCGGATGGGCACATTTTGTACTTTCTGGATGCTTCTTCGGTAGGCACTAAGCAACGCCTAAGATGATAAGTTTTATCATTAGTGGATTCATGATACAATGAAATAAAACCAAACTTAACATAAATAACATGGCAGATGACAAAATGGCTGTCAATGAAAACAGTGCTGCCAAACTAAAGTTTCAAACTTTTAAAAAAGTACGCTTTATAATCTTCTGATTGTGAAACATCACATAAATATCTTGTTTGAACTACCCGAACAAGTGATGCAAAATGAACTCCATTTTTTATTGGGCGCCCGCCTGCCGATAACTGGAGCCAGATTATTAGAATATTATATATCTTAAGGATTTTTATGCTTCGAATTAAAACCATATACAGTAGCTAGATGTTTTCAAATGAAATTATGCAGTGAACTTTAAAATCGTTTTAAAATAAAATATTTTCATTGATGCATATCAAAGTTCCTAATCCAGACCTTCTACATTGTAGACGAAGACAACAATAATTGATCAATCATTTAAAAGGGAAACCATTGATGCTGATAATATTTCCTATTTAATTAGAAGAATTGCTCTTCTTGTGCCTGCTCCAAAGTCCAGACATTGTCCATTTAGCATATAATCCAATCAGATATCGGATAAAGACTGCAAGCCTCAAGACATTCCCTTGAAAATTAATTCATTCTAAAACTACATAATATGAACATTTTATAATATTTAACTCCTGACTGAAGATTTTTCACAATTTAAATTTGTAAGGTCTTCATCCGAAGCCATATCGTACGGATGGAGAGTGTGTGTTGGATATTTGTATAATGTTCCAATCTTGGTCACTCCATCACATCATGAGGCTTTATTTGGATGAAAACCATCCTAATATCATGGTTACACCCACAACACTTTATGCTTGGGGTAGTGGCATGAATCTTTGCTTTAACTTCATCCTTATGAATTATTTAAATATATGCAATCAGCTTTTGTCCTTAATGCCATAAGTTGGCATCCATTGTACTCTGGCCTTAGTACGTATATTTTCCTGTTCGAACTCAAATATTGGCCTTCATCCATTTCCACATACAAACTTACACACATGACTACGTCGAGGTCAAAGAGTAATATCAGCCCAGGGAGGGCTTTAAGAATATTATTCTTTAAACTCATATAGCTAGTTGTTGGGGGGAAGGAAGGGCTACAGTTTAGTTGGGAGAAGATACAATATGCATACATATTTGAGTTAAGTAAAGTCGTCCTGCTGCGATGCTATACTTGTATACTTCAAGGAGCAACTGATGCAATCAAATGAGTTTATTATTGTATTGCGTTCATGAGTGACAGAATTGTGTATTTCTCTTCCCTGGGTCGTCGTCCTACTTCCAACCAATGTCCTTTTGTCGCTTAGCGGTGGTGCGGTGAAAGCGGTGATGGCAAGAGAAATTGTTCCGTTGTGCATTTAACCAAGCGGTTCATTTTAGGGTCGGATCTATTCTAAGATTCACAGAATCATAGTTACTTGTTGGGGCGAAAGGCGAGACTCACTCACTGGTAATTGTGATTGTGCATTGTGCAATGTGCATCAGTGTTTGAGAATAGCAAACTAAATTGTGCATACAGATTTCTCTCATAGAGATAAAGGAGGTATAGCTAGTAGCTAGTAGCTGTAGCTCTTAGATACACTTATTCTACCTTTAGTTGGAATAATGAAGCGACATGTGGTTTATGTTTAAGGAGACAAAGCATTGGCTTCACTGTTGTTTCCAACATGCAACTGCTCCTGTTCTGCTAGTGCAATATGACATTACCATGAATTGTTTAGATATAAAGCAATTATGGAATAAATCCGAAGGAACAGCAGAGAGTTGAGGTAAACAAACAAAAATATTTACTAACATTTATATTATATTTGGAGTCAACTGAGTGAGCTTTAAGTATGAACTTCTGTTTTGCCTGAAATTAGATATTTGAAATTAAGTTTAATAGATGACCAAACTCGGACTCGGAAACTCGGATGTCCGTTGTGTGAATCTGTGCGAATATGAGAATTTGAATTTGTTGGTTCTTGTTGTTGGAAGAAATATTGTGTAAGAACAGAGAAGGATTTTGTTGTACATTAATAACTGTTATTTTGTATTCTTGCAACGGTATCAGTTTCAACATCATTAGGTCAAGCAATACCTGGAATTTTGTCTCTGGTTTTCTAATGGTTTGTTGTTTAGGGAGGATTTGACAATATTCAACACAAACTATCAAAAGCTTAAGCATGTCTAAAATGAACCAAATCCTTCCTTTTGGGACTTTTCTTCAAAAAGGGTTGTTTATCTTCATGTTGTCCCTCTCCATTTAACTCTTCGTATATCTTAAGAATATTGCCTTCGAAGGACGGAATTTGCTTCTCAACGTTCTCGTTTGTCTATATGCGTGTGTAACTGTTCAACGTTTGAGTTTGTGTAGTATTGTGAGGAGGTCTTATGCGATATTTATTTATTCTGTTCTCAACGTTAAGTTTTGTACTCCACCTGACCTACTTATATAAAGTTCCAAGGTAGTTTGAATTTTATATCACCTCGACATGGTCACTTTTTTTAACACTTAGACCGGTGGACTCCTGCGTAGACGACGCTATAGTCCAACCTTACTAAGGGCTTTTCAGTTAGCACGGGTAGATATTGGCGGCCATGTTGTTTTGGTGTCATCGGTCAAATCTGTTGTTTATTATCCAGTTATCGATGCCAAATTAAAATTAGTATTCAATTTGACTTCCACGTTGGGACATGGACTTGGTCTTCGGAGTGTTTGAAACAGGATCCTAATTTTGGCTGAAAATGATCTTTAGCATTGAACTCTATTGAGCTCGACTACATGTGGTTTCAGAAGGACCGCGACTCAGCAGATGTCACCAAGATCGTGCTCAAATTCAGCGGAAGAGTTATTGAAAATTAAACTACTCGGATCCTTGCCTCGGATCCTTGAGAAGCCGAGACAAGCATTTAAACGATGCCATATTCCAAGTATAGAGTTATACATATAGGCCTTGTTAATAGTTCCGATTGAATTAAAAACTTAAAACAATTTTTTTCTGTGGGAAAAATTGTACAAAAAAAAACACATTTATTTTTCCGAATGGTTGCTGAACAAACCTCTCTTCTTAATGATCGAGAGTGACTGACTACTTATTATTTATCGTTTGACAATGATGCCTGCTTCACAATGCTGCTTTGAGCTTCGCTCTGACAGAACGCAAAAGTTCAGACACAGAAATTCGTGTATAATGCTCTCAATGAGGAGTTGAGCTTTAAGGTTACGTTTTGATATAAAAAAGTAAGTACACAAACCACGTAGCATGAAGCGAAGCTGAAGCAAAAGTTGAAATCTTTGAACATTTGCGCGCGTTTGACGTTTTAAATTACTGTTTGGGCTTATTGAACATATTAATTTGAATTGTTTTCTGTGTTTTTTGCAAGGAAAAAATTTGTTTATATATTAGTTAAATCTTGAATAAAATGTTGCTTTTCAGAAGATGTCTTTCGAAGAAAATTTAATAATTCTTGTCAAAGGCAATGAATTTTTATATAACACGAAGTTGAAATCGTACAAGAATGTAATAAAAAGAGCCAGTACTTGGGAGAAAAAAGCAGTATAAGCCACTTTTCCAAAAACTTCTATAATTGAAATTAGATTTTCTGTTTCCATTGCAAGACAAATAAAATATTTTTTCCCTCAGAATTATTATTTTTGATTAGTTGATTACTCAAAAGTCAAACATGTCAGCTTTCATCTCGACGCGTCCGTAAAGCTTGTTCGACGTAACGTACGCGAGGCTGAGGTGAACGCGTCGTTGTGATTCAGCCATTAAGGTTACGTTTTGGCATTAAAAAGTAAGTACACAAACCACGTATAGTATGAAGCGAAGGTGAATTAAAATTCGCATTGTTTCAACATTTGCGCGCGTTTGATGTTTCAAATAATTACTGTTATTGTTTCTGTGTAAGTTTTTTCAATTTCAAAAATGGGTTGATATCCTCGGTGAATGAATCATTGCCTTGTTATATTTTCGTCCTCTATATGTATGCACTGTGTGTGTGCATTGATTTCAAAGTTTTAAGCATTTGAAGGATTTGGAATAAATAATAAAAGAAATAAGTGTATGCTTGTCTGCGCCTCTTATGAGTGCAGTCAGTTGCCTTCAAGTTGACTTTAACACCCTCACCAATATTTTAAGATTTTCCATCATGATTTATTTATTCTGCGAAAAATTCCCAAAAAGTGTAGAATTGTTCAGGTCAATGCAGTTCTATATTGTCTACAATTTCTTGTTTCTTTAGCCGCACTACAAGAATGTGAAATGCTATATCTGCTGCATTTTTTCATCTATTGTGCAACGGTACTTAATTTTATTTCTTTGCCAACTCCCCTATACGTTCGTACTGTGTTAATTCATGATATTAGTAGACTTTTGCTATTGGACTCCTGATAAAAAGAGGATTCTGAATCAGCATTTTTTTTTCTGAAAAGTCTATTTTAATTTAACGAAACTTATCCTTGAAATTCCAACCCAGGAACTACTACTAATTGCTCACCACAGCACTCAGGTATTTCCAATATATTGTAGAAAGCAGAAAACCTTTTATGTATATTGGCCATTTTCTGATAACTCTTAAAAATCTTAAATCATTTAAAATTTAAAATTAAATGACCTTCATCAAGGAGCTCATTTCTCGCTCGGTTGACCCAACCATGCCATTAATATGACTTTTAAATAGCTTGACCTTCAGGCAATCATTTTTTATTATATTTCTGTTCGGAATAAATTCTGTTGAAATTCCTTCTAAATCTCATTTGTTATTTGAAATTTCAAAATATAAAGCTCCAATTAAAACTAAGCCCTCATTTATTTATTTGTGAATGGAAAGACATTTAGATTCCTTATTTAAACTTAATTTGGTCTATGGTCGATTGTGGGAACCGAAAAGTCTGTGTCTGCCATCGCAAGATAACATTGAACTCCACCTCAATAATATTTCTAAAGAGTTTGATTCTTCTCCCCTGGCATTAATTGTATGGAAGTTGAAGCTGGAAGGATCTAAATTTTAGTTTTTTTCGTCCTTTTTTTCTGAAACCAGATAGATTCCCTTCTCGATTCTCCGATGTTGTGGGGTAACTTTTTGTAAGGCTTGCTGTGCTGCATATGACTCTGTTGCTCCTGTAAAATATGATTTATCAAAAAAAAAAAATCCTGTATACAATTTCAAAATGTTTTGATGTTAACTTTCAACAAGCTTACCACAATCTCGAAGCATTTACCGGCACTTGAGGGTCCGGCATTTCGAGCCCTGAAATCGGCTTTAACTTTAACTTTAGCGTTCAATTTCGCACTGTTCTGCATAATATAACTAAGCCATTGACATCCGTATCGTATTGCCTGCCCTTTTCTGCTGGTTTGGTCCTTTGCAGGAGGCAGTTTCCCCTGAAAAGTTATAAATTCAGATTTTGGATTCACGACTTGAGTGTGAGAGTGGGTTGTAAATTAAGGAAAGGTAAATAAGTTGCTCTAGCAGTAAATATGTCGATTAAATGGTCACACCATAGAAAAACTTTCACTGAAGTAAAGTGACTCTCATGGCCAGACCAGAACAGGCCAGCGCCAGCGCCAGGCCACATCGCATAGTTGAGATTTGAGAACGACGATGACTCCTCTTAGTTGAACAGAAAGACTGACGAGGAGACTATGAAAAGGCAAAGGGATAACATTGAAATCCTTTCATGTGCAACGATGAATTACGACGATAAAAGGACGAGAGCTATGTTTTGGGTTTAGTAGTTCCAGCCATCAGTGAAGGTACTCGTATCAGGGGGAAATGAGAAAAAGGAAGTAAAGGACTTTTCGTTCATTAGATTTAGGAGGTGTGTGTTCTAATGGAGTTGCGGTATAACCAAACCATGCCGCCGCCGTTGCTGTATGTTAGATTGGGTGCTTTCAAATGATAAATCTGACAACCTTTGTATTTTAGCTTCATGACTTTTACTTTTGATGTATCCAGCGCGTAAGCCTTCCATTTAAGTAAAATTGGAAGGACTACTCGTACTAGACTGACTTTGTAGGTACCATCTTCATGGTTACACAAATTCCATTCTATGTATGTAGGTATATGTTAGGTTAGGTATGTCGCATAGTTGGAATTGGAACTGATCCAAAAGGGATATTTTTAATAGAAGATAGAGTGTTTCGGACCCACCTCATGCCCATTGCCCATTCTGCTTCTTTCATCAGCGCTGTGTGTCGTGTTCATGTCGTTTGTTTTTCGTTTTTCGTTTTTCGTTTTTCGAAAACTGTGAATGGCTCCTCAGAGTCCGGACTCCCTTGTCCAATTGGATGAGAATTCCGTTCCATTGTTCATTTGTGGATTTTTAGCTTAAGATAAATTTTTTATGTGTCATAGAAAGTCCTTTTCATGAAATCTATGTACCTTCATTGTACAGATATTTTGTTGTGTGTTGAGCATAAAAAGGGTTTTTTTTTCTTTTTCTTCTTTACACTCACTCCATTATTTGTCCCTTGTGTGTCCAAGACCATGGGAATGGAATAGATGGATTTTTTTCTTCATCTTTTCTTCTTCTAGATTAAGAGACAACTTTAACGAAGAAGAAGGAGCTGCGTGTTGTTAAAATATATATGTTTGACAGAAGAAAAAAAAAATACATATATAGCAAAAGGACGTAAAACAATAAGAACAACAGTGCCTGCTGCAGCACATATATATATTCTCCTTATTTCTTTAAGTATTCAGGATTTTATTGTGCTCGCATAACAGTATAAGGTAGGTTTTCATTCAAATAGTGTGCTAAATGCATTTTACATAAATAAACTGAAGCGTTTTCACTCTTGAGTATTAGAATGAATGAATGGAGGAGTGTGTGTTGGTGATATTTATGTTGTTCCTTAATTGGGAAGAACGACGATGATAGAATATTTTGTGTGACGATGATGTGCAATGTGTTTTGATAAGTGCTTTTTTGACGTAGGTATATTATAAATTCTCATGTAGACTCAGCCGAGTTCGAAAGAATTCTCTTCGTTTTCTAAATCAAACTTCTGAATTGTTTTTGTATTTTTCTGCTTTACTAATTTTTCTCTTCCTGGAAAATGGTAAAATCTAAAAACAATTCAAATTTGAACTCAAAAATTAAGGACTTGAGTTTGAACAAAAGAATATAAAATTAGAAAAAAAAAAAATGTTGAGTGATATTTCCTTGTTGAAGGGGTTCTTAGGGTCTCTAACTTTCTACCAGCGGAGCCTGTCGTGCTCTATATTTTTACAAGATAGTAATTTCGACGTGAAGGCTTTTTCAGATTTTCATCCTGCTTATTCGACCAAGCCTTGTTACTCCTGCTGTCAAACGGAGCATAGTTATTTTAGTTGCTGTTAATTTACTTTCATACGTTTTGTACATTCTTCAACATTGCATCTGAGTGCTGGATGCACAACTATGATTTATACTTTTCCCTTCAGCTTAAGGCATGGTCCATTTTGCTGTTACAGAAAACGACGCTGATTTCCCGCCATTTTATCCACCTCTCACTCTTTTGTGATGATTGATTACGCTACCACAAGTTGATTCGCTATCAATGATTCCCAGATATTTAAAGTTTCACACTGTTCCATTCAAATAAATGTTTGGAATATGCATGTGGGAATCAAAAAAGCGGGTAAGACAAGTATTCAGATTTTTTCTGACTTTAACGGTACCAAATCCATCGGATTCACGCTTATGATGGGCTCCTAGAAATTACGAAAGAATTTTTTTTTGAAAACAAAACGCCAGAAAATTCTTCATAAAAAATTCTGGGCTTTTTTCCTAGGAAAAAAACCCGAAGATCTCTAATTTCTTTCCCAGATTCCAGGCCCTTTTCGAAAGAAAATTTTCGGAGTTTTTTCGAATTCTAGAAATATAAAAAAACGCAAAAAAAAAATATTTAGGAAAAAAAAAGCTAGACACAAAAATTAGGCACTCTATCGGGTTGCGGTTCTTTTTCAAATATATCTGGCGTAATTTCCAAAAATTCGGGCTTTTTTGACATCTGAAATTCTGATCTTTTTTCCATTTTTAAACCAAAAAAAATTCTGTCGTAATTTCCAGGAGCGCTTATGATGGATCCATTTTCAGCAAAGAATATAACTTGGTGTGCTTTTATTTGTATTTAATTTTATTTGAACTGCACCGTTCCCATTTAAAATGCACAAGGGTATAGGTAAAACAAATACTTAAAATAAAACACACATCAGTAAATATATTTTTCGGCTCCGTGAAATAACTCCCCAAGAAATAACTCCCAAAAAAAAATGAAATAACCCCCCAAAAATTTGTATGAGATTTCGGGGACTTATTTCCTGTTTTTTTGGAGACTTATTTCATTTTTAGTTTGGGGAGTTATTTCATGATGAAGTTCTTTAAATTTGGAACTTATTTCACAATTTTTTTGGGGACTTATTTCATTATTTTTTTGGGGACTTATTTCATTTTCGATTTTGGGGACTTATTTCATTATGAAATAAGTCCCCAATTTGGGGGGTTATTTCATTTTCTTTTTTGGGGAGTTATTTCACGGAGCCATATTTTTCGGATTATTTGTCTGTGTTCTCTTCCCATACTGCCAACACCAACACCGATATATCTCAACGTTTTTGAACTGCTTTGTAGTGAATTGCAAAACAATTTTTTCATCAACATTTAAAAGGGAGCTCGATTTTATTTCAAAAAATAACCTCAATTTTCCTCTAAAACAACTGAGTCTGAATCTTTTTGAATTTGATTGCTCATTTATATTTTGGCGCGTATACTTTATTTTGTTAATGACAAAAACAACGAATTTCTTGGGTCACTTTTCTCCTGCTTCTTCAAAATTGAAAAACGCATGATATTTTTTAAAGTGCTTTGAACTTTAAACTGGCTCATTTTGCATTGAATTAGTGAAAGTGGATTTCGATCTCTGAAAGCTCTTTCTCAGTGGTATTGGGTAGGTACTGTGAATTGAGCTTCAGGCAAGACCTGATATAAGCCATCAAATATCAACAGAATAATGCAGCCATAACTTTACTGAATGGCAAGAGCTGCTTTTTCAAGGCTTCTAGATGTTTAACATCAAACTAACTACAAACTATAATTTTCTATATTCAATGTAATTTTAATTGAAAAACTTAAAAAACTGAAAAAGTATCCATTTAAAATTTTGAACAAAAATATTAAATTTTATATTATCAAGACTAGATTTGCACAAGAGTAATAAAAGTAAAACTTTAACAACTTCACAGAAGTATCAGCATTATAAAGGCAAATCCACGTGTACTTGAACAATTTCCTCTATACATTTCCATGTGAACCAAAAAATTTAAAAGCCAAAAACACAGTTATGCAATCTATTCAACAAACTTTCCTTAGGTATGTGGCTTCTAACCCAACTCCTGGGGCTCATAAATTTCTATTTGAATTTTCACACTTTCCTTCAAATGCCATCAAAAATTCTTTTCATTGTCATAATTCCCACAGATGACTGGTGGTGGTGGTGGTGGCGGTGGTGTTAGCGGTGTAATTTTGCCAACCAACGAAAATATCTAATGTACCTAAAAAAAAAACAAGGAACTTTTTCATCTTCTGCCATAGAAGAAGCGAAAAAGTTCTCCTGAGAAGCACTTGCAATCAACTTGATACCCACAAGGTATGAACAAAAAAAAGCTACTCTATACAAAGATATAAGAAAAAACACACAACAGACCTCCTTTTTCAACTCACTCTCGGTTCTTTAAGGACTCGCCTGCATCATGTTGCTCTTTTTACCGCGTTTTCTATCTCCATCTTATCCTGATATGCATTTTAAATAATTTGTTTTCCCTTTTCGTTCCTTACAACTTTAAAGTAGAAAAAATAGCATTTCACCCGGAAGCTAAATAGAAAATCAAGTTTGAAACTATAACGACTGAAGCCATTCACTTTACATAGAATCATCATCAACATCGCAGCAGTATATCGCCAGGACCATAGAAACACCACACTGACTGACACTATACATACATTCTATACACAACACACTGCCACCCACACTTAGTACCTATACCTACTATAGGGACAACCGACAAGGACGACAGACGACAAGGAGGACGCAACGCTACGCGAAGTGAAGAGAGAGAGAGAGTTTAAAAGATACTTCCTCTCATAGTGCTCGTTGTTGCTCGAGTATCTATACAACATGAAAATTTAACATCCACTCAATTATGGAGAATGCTATTCGCTTTAAAAAAGGGTCGGTCGCACTCGACTCGACAAAAGCTAGCAGCATTATCCTCACAAGTTTTAACGATTGTTTAGGAGAAAGGAGTACAAGGACAAACTCTCCATTTATATTACAGGAGTGCTCTTTTAGTGGCATACATTTGGCCAGTTGACCGACCAGGACCAGGAGACTAGCTATAACTATGTGTACCTACCCATTTCATTCATATTTTCTATTTTCTGCAGAAATTGAAACTAGGACAAGACATCTGTTAGTGTTATCCTGTTTTAGTTCGCGACAAACTATAACGACGATGACGACGACGACGACGACCCACGATGACTGGCGTAGGAAGTTTTTTTTTCGTTTGCTTTTTTTAAATTTTACTCCTCCTTTCCTGAAAAGTATATGTATCTGTTAATGAGTTTTGGGTGGAAGCGGAAAATTTAAGTTATATGTCCTTAGGACTTTAGCTTTAGCCCTTGTAACGGATACAGGCTAGGGAAGTCGATCCACTTTACCAGGGGCTTTTATGAATAGGTGCCAGAAAAATAAAGGGCCATAGTAGGTACCTACTATTCTATACCTAGTAGAAGCATCCGAAACAATTAAGTAGAATGATGATGTTTACACTAAAGTTTTTTCTTGCTAGAAAATGGGTTACATAACATCTCTCTCTTCCTCCAAGGCTTGTGGGAGATGACAAATATTATTGTGTACTTTGAAATTCTGTAAAAATTAAGAGTTTACTTTACAAAGATGTGCATTCAAGTTGTTTTTTTTTTTTTTTGACAGAAAACCCTTCTACCTACGGTCCCTTTTGAAGGATCACGCACACTTGACATACATCATCTTCGTCCTGTACTTTTATGTTCTTTTAATACAAAATTGCAAGTGAGGGTTAGTTTTGGGAAAAAGAAGCTCATTTTGTGATTCTGAACGAAGCAGTTTTTGTATTAAGAGTTATATAAAAGGAAAACTTTGAAATTTGAAAGAGAGATGCGTTCACTATGAGAAATGTTGGCACGCAAGTTAAATATTTAAAAGTTATTAAGGAACGCCACTCTTGAAAGTCATTCTTTAGCCATCCTACCGTTTCATTTATTTAAAAGTGTAAACACCTCAACTTAGAATAATATCCGTTCTTTTCGAGGAAGAACAAATTAACCGTAGTCTCTATGGCATGACCTCTAAGGACGAATTCTTATATTTGTGGGCAGGGCTTTAAGCTTTCGGAAAAATGCTGCTTGGATAATAAATGGATAATTGAATGTTCCCATGATATGGGAACATTCATGTTGTGCGGCTTGAAAAAAAGAACTCTAGATATGTTTGGTCAGATAACAATTTTAAAAAACTGGATCGAGGAAAGAAGAGGGAATCATTTCTTGCATCATACACCTTTTTTACAACATCAAATTTGTTATCTGGCCACCAAAAAGGTAATCAGTACTACAAGTACTGAAAATGGATAGCTTTTTAGTTTTTTAGATGAGCAAGTGATTTCTGGAGAAAGTGAAGAACTGGGAAACGGAGCTTTTATAACTTTTGTGTTTTCCAGACTCAAAACCATTCAAAATGGTTTGAATAATAGAGCTTTAAAAAAGTGCCTTTTTAAATTTTACCTTGCCTGAAGTTAAATCAAACTGCTTTAATTAACTCTTCAGAGTCCTTTGAGCTTAAGGCAGGCAAAATAGAGATATTCCAGGAAACTACAAGGCCGATACAAATTTGCCATACAAGGAAAAACATTAATCATAGCACAGCTTTTTGAGAATTTCCATCGCTAGATATAAGTTTTTGGATTTGGCCAAAGCTGAATACGAAACGCTCAAGATGGTGTACTAGCAAACGACTTTTGCTGAAGCTGTAGACGAAAACTCCTTTTAGGATAATTCTTTTTTGATGAAGTTGATAAACTGATGGATTTGGGCTTCAATTCTCGATTCGTAAGAAGCTCTGATTAGTTCCAAGTGTGTAAAATTTAAGGGAATAACACTCCAAACAACGGTCCTTGCTGACAGCCACCTTAACTTATCCTTACCTAAGGTAGAAAGACATAGTAGCTTCTGCCAGATATGCAGGCTAGATAGGAACGGTTTCTCAAAGTTCAAAAAATACTCTCCAAAACAGATTAATATATCTGGGGTTGGTTTAGTGGTGTTGTGCCCAATAAATACATACCACCTTGCAAAGGCATGACCCACTGGGTCACAACTGCTGTCGACATACCTCAGCTTACGAAATAGGTATTCATCGTCGACGGCAGTTTCTTGTCACACTTAATGTGACGCAACGACTCAGTGGGAAACAATTTAAAGCCCTACTTCCAAAATGCAACTCACAAAAGCTGAGTAATGCATTTTGGAGGTAAACGCTGGTAAGTTCCGGGTAGGTCTCTGCTCTCTGGGAACTCAAGGAGTCGAATTCGAACCACTTAACAACTCTGGCGGTTGATATCTTGCACAGTAGCTTAACAGTGGTTTCGGAGATATGTAAAGCATAAACGAAAATATACATAGGAACAGATAAGTAGATAATATGGGTGCATTTGTAACGAAGTATCCTACGTCACACAAATCCTTTCTTCACTCCCGCCCCATAGTACTTTGCAAGGATCGATCACCGACTGCTAGTGCAGACCCGCCTATTCCCAGCCAACCGACCATCACAGCTCAGACAGAGACAAATCCACTCATCAGTATTCAATCCCAGTCGATCAAATACACTTTCTGCCACCCACCACTCTCCTCTCATAAATAACCAGTTTTATGCAAGCACAGTGTGTCTGGTTGACTACGTAGCGTAGGTATACATATTAAAATATTTACGCTCCTTATTACAATTCACATTGTGCTGTTGTAGCATATTATGACATATGGAGGTGAATTGGGTAAGGAAAATTGTCTTTTGCCAGCCTGCCGTGTGTATAGTTAATTAAAAGGTAGGACCAATCACAATCACGTGTACTTAAGAGGTGAAGTGACCATTGCTCTAGTAGCAATTAATTTTTGGTGTAACACCGATAAAGGAGCTTCACTCCAACCGTTTATCCGTTGCTCTACCCCCTTCAGGCGTATAACTTGGGCCGAGAAGCCACTGCCGGCTGATCACCAGTTCATCCTTGATTTGCATAATAAGGGTCGGGGCTTCACTCCAACCGTTTTATCCCGTTTCTATACCCCCTTCTGGCGTATAGCTTGGGCCGAGAAGCCACTGCCGGCTGATCACCAGTTCATCCTTGATTTGCATAGTCAGGGCCGGGGCTTCACTCCAAACGTTTATCCCTTGCTCTACCCCCTTCAGGCGTATAGCTTGGGCCAAGAAGCTACTGCTGGCCGATCAACTGTTTATCCTTGGTTTGCATTACCAGGGACGGATCATCTCTCCACCCGCTTATCCCTTGCTTTACTGTCGAAGTACAGTTTGGGCCGAAAGGTTATTGCTAACCGATCACCCGCTTATCCTTGGTTTGCATTGCCAGGGCCGGAACTTCTCTCCACCCGTTTATCCCTTGCTTTACTGTCGAAGTACAGCTTGGGCCGAGAGGTTATTGCTAGCCGATCACCCGCCTATACTTGGTTTGCATTGCCAGGGCCGGAACTTCTCTCTACCCGTTTATCCCTTGCTTTACTGTCGAAGTACAGCTTGGGCCGAGAGGTTATTGCTAGCTGATCAACCGTTTATCCTTGGTTTGCATTGCCAGGGCCGGGGTTTCACTCCAACCGTTTATTCCTTGATAGCTTTACAAGGGCCGTATATGAAATACCATGTTAGTTATTTTAAGAATTAAGTTTAACTAATACAGGGCCGTATATGAAATACTTTGTGATCTTAGAGTTTTGAGAAGAATAATTGTTTTAATAATAAACAATATTGTAATCAATGGAATGAAGACAATAAACAAATTTTGTAACTTTTTAAATCAAAATAAATAAATGTTTTTAAAGGAATTCTGAACTTCCTACTCAATTTTTCGACTTTTATTTGGGAAAAACTCTGGACACCGAAGAGCTCATCTCAGCCTCGTAACAAAAAGCATCACACATTGATTTGTATTGAAATTTGATTTTATGAGTCTCAAACTTAAATAAATGGAATGATATTCAATTTGTGTCTTAAGCGGTTTCCCGACACGTGAACACGAACAATAATAATCTATTCACCTCGAGAAACGATGGGTTCTCAACATCCAATCTGCGTGTTACCAGAGTTTTTCTTGTGACTTAAATATTTGTAGGTTTCTCAAATCCAAACTAATTTTGTACGTTGATGGGAACCATTGGAATTCGTGGCAGTTTAACATTTTATTCAAAAATTTCCGTCCGATTTTTTATGAAACTTACATATTTCATTTTTTCGATATTTTTATGGGAAAAGTATAGACCGTTACTTCTTTGTAAATAATATGTAATAATATGAATTTGTTTCAGCATTACATTTCAATGTAATGAGCATTTTTATTGTTAAAATAACCTCACTTCTGATTGAAAGGATTTAATAAATTCATCATTGACTGCTTCGAACTCACTCCATATTTTCATTTTGTGTCATTAAACAAACATAAACTACATAGTTTTAATGAATTTTTTGTTGTTGTGATTTCAGCATCAACTATAACTTTGTAAACCATCAAGGCTAACCCATAATTACAAGCAAAAAAAAATCTCATCTAAATAGGTCAAGCTGTTTAGGAGAAAGAGAATTGCGAAAACATGTACACCAGAATTGTATACCTACGAGTACAATATAGTTGATACTTAGGTATTTAGTTCAGGGTACTTTTAGTTGGAAATTTCGCCATCATTAAAACGAAATGTTGGTATATGTTTTAAAAATGTTTATCAACATTTTCTGGATTTTAATGCCAGTAAATGTCAGTAAACGATGCTGCAAAATGAAGGAAAAGCAAACGTTTACGAATTCCCGTTGTAAAAGATAGTTTTTTGAAATTAATTAAAAATAACCTGCAGTAAACTGATATTCATAACAGTGTAACTATCCAAAAATTTCAGAAAACCACATTACAATGGATTCCACATATAAATTCTTATGGGAAAAATTTCCACAGGCATCCTTTTACTTTTTTTTTTTTTTTTTTTTAACTAAGCTTATCAACGCTTTAAAACAACATGCTGGTTTGGTTGCATTATTATTCATACCTGTCTACTCCAGATAGTGCATATATCGTGTCCTGTCCATACACACACATCATCATCTGCATGCATATTTCATTTGTTGGCGTTTTTTGGCAGGCGAGATAGCATGCCAGTTTGTTCCTGAGTTCTGAGCATTATGTTATACAAGGGCATATTGTACAATGTGCATTGTACATGTATGCTTGTAGTCCGACCCCCTACAGCCCCCTCCGTTCAACCACCATATATAGTAGTGCATGTTTCAGGAAATTATTATTATTTTAACAATTGGATTTGCGCCAAAAAATGGAGGAAAAACGTTTGTGCTCATCGCACCGGAACGAAACCAACCGACAGCAAACATTGATGCCACAAAGCTATCCTCTAAATGCGCTTTGCATTATAATGCTGCTCGGTCATAATGATGATGCTAATGGATGTGGGTTTGAGTTCAAATCGTGCCCTGCTCTAATACCCTTCGGTTGGAGGTCGTTTTTTTTTCACATGCTTCTGCGAGTATGTGTACCAAAAGGCAAAGGCAGGCAGACAAATCATCACACACTACCTAACCTAAAATTCTAGCAGCGAAATCCAAATCCCCCAATCTGCCAAAAAGATTTCAAATACTTATAAATATCTTTTCACATCTATACATCCCTTCAAGTGCATCCAACAAATTATTCATCTAATAATGCCATGAGAGGAGAGGTGAAAATTCACCAACAAAGTTCAACGGATAAACGAAGTTGGCGGATAAGTCCTCTTCCTTTCATCCTCCGCCCATATCTTGTCGTCGTTGATCTGTCGAAGGATTTGCAAGAAAACTTTGCATTGCTGATGCACAAGCAAAACTTAAATCAAGGAAATACTACTTTGTACTTGAAGAAAGGATCAAAGAGCTCCTCACTGCATCTACAGCTGCAGCTGCTGCTTCAGTTACAAATCAGCATTTATGGCTGCCATATTGACTAAATTTTGATAAATTTATTTGCTGCCAGGATATAACTTGTTCTCGTGCAGACAGTGGCAGGCGACCAAACCAAATTGAACCAAACCCAAAGACGAGATCCTTCAACAAAAAATAAAATAAAAAAAAAAAAAAAAATGTGGAAAAAGCGTTTTCTTTCAAGTAGGTCCTTATATAAAGGGAAAAGTGGAAATGGAAATGGAGTGGAGATCCGTTTTTCCAATTCATCCATCATAAGCTTTCAATAGCACACTTTTATCATTACCATAACCGTGTGGTCCTTACATAATTTAACTGTTAATGTAAATTACCCCACCCCAACGCCAATGCCACCCACCACGAACCTAGAACAGGCTGGCTCCTGCTATACTGCAAAAAGGATGGACGGATAATTATTATGCGATGTTGGGCTGTTAATGTCTTCTTCATTGCAATTTGTTATCGTTTTTTTTTTGGCAATGGCTGCCGCTGTCAGAAATGTAGGATTTTAAACCTTTTTTTTTTTGGCAACAATTTATTATTCGTCCTTTTTTTTTTCTTTCGTTGGTCCTGCTGGGCTGATGATTTTCAAGTTCCATTAGAGAATGGTGGAAAAGTTAATTTCGTGTAGAAATTTAAAATATGATTACACACACAAATCGTGATTACACAGATGAAAATACTAAATCCTTTTTTGGTTATATTCGTACCAGAGCAGAGAGTTTTGTTGCGTTATAGCTCTTGAAGGTCCTTCCTCAAAATACACTGTTTTTAATTTTCCTGATGTAAATTAAGGAAGCATATAAACACCTCATCATGCGAGTGAGTATGATGGCGGTGTATGTGTAGGAGTATAATAGACATAAACTTTATGGGATTTGTAATTATGTATCGGAAGAACACAACTTTTGGGGATTTTGAGAATTTTTAGGAGGCAAGACCTCCCAAAAAACAATCATGGTTATGTGATTACTCTTCAGAATAGGATTAAAAGTTTCGAAGGTTGTTGGTAGATTGATGTTGCCAGCCACGTAAGAATGTTTTATCTCTATAGCAAGTTAAGCATAAAATGATATTAGAAGTTTAACGTGAATTTTCATTTCACGCAGTTAATGAGGAAAGGCTATAAATTTAAAGGATGCTATTAAATTACATAATGTTACTAAAAAAAGGAGTAGGTTATCAAAAATCCTTGAAAAAAGATTCCAGTGAAATTCATCAAAAAAAGGTCAAATTACAGAATAATTAAAGTGCGGTTTGGTGTCCTGAATAGATCCTTTAAAGTCTTTTTTTTTGGCGGCGGCATTCGTTTTCCATTCTTGTCGCATGTTCTGGAATCTGATTATTTTGATGTTACAAGGGTTACCGCAATATTCAACTAGGTGATGGGCAATAAAACTAAAAGTTAGATATAATAATTAATTTGAATCAATGTAGTGGTCGGAATGAATTGAACAAATCGGAAAATGATACAATTTATTTGATGAATTCGAATAGAATTCATATTTTATCGGCTGTTATACTGCACCCAAAAATTGCACGATTCTTTAATATTAGTTTTTCATCATTGAACTGCTATTAAAGGAAATACTGTCCTGCCATTATTTACATTCTGGCAATTTCTTTCAACAGTGTTATTGTAACGAACCGTTCCTATGGCAATTAGAATTCCTATATAAATTCGTCACAGATTCATCAGACTCCTTAAATAACCGCTCCCATACTTCCAATAAATCAAATATACACCCTTTAGCAAAGTCCCATACAAACACCTACCCGTCAATGAAACTTATAAGCCCCTTAAAAAAGTCACGGCACCACTGATTTTTCACCGACGCCACTGACATGTACTTTACCATGACAACTATTAATCATCCAAACAGGAATTGGATACAAATTATGTAAACGGTGAATTTCAATACTAATTTATCATTCGTTTTATAATTCACACTGCGTTCTTGGTGAAAAAGTACTAAGTAGAAGTATGAAATTCAAAGCAAATAAAAAAAAAACAGCAGTGTGGGAAGTACCAATCTCGTGTACTCTGTTTGCTTTGACCTTTTGGAGTAATATATACTTATATATATACAGATCCTCCACCAACAATTTTTAGGTCTGACGCTCATACTAAGTTGAGTGGTTTCGGACCAACATTGGTAAACCTGCCACCTCACGGTTCATTATTATTAAACCTGCCACGGCCACCTCATGGTTCATTATCATTATTGGTAAACCTGCCAACTCATGGTTCATTATTGGTAAACCTGCCACCTCATGGTTCATTATTGGTAAACCTGCCACCTCATGGTTCATTATTGGTAAACCTGCCAACTCATGGTTCATTATTGGTAAACCTGCCTCCTTATGGTTCAATAATTGGTAAACCTGCCACCTAATGGTTCATTATTGGTCAACCTGCCACCTCATGGTTCATTATTGGTAAACCTGCCACCTCATGATTCATTATTGGTAAACGTAAGTATAGCCGTTAGACGTATTAAAAATATATATATGAAATATTATGTTAAGACTATTGTAAGCTACCGTGAAAACATATTTATTCTAGGCTAGATTAAGAATCAAATGTACTGAAGATACATAGTTGTAAGAAATTAAATGAATTAGAACAACCCTGACTTGTAAATATATTGTAAAAAAAGAAATAAAGAATAGTTAACCCTCAAAACTGGAGTTAGAGCTACTTTAGTTAAACCCTGGACCCGACGAGCTTTACCTCAGCCACAGAAAAAAGCTCGTTACATTATGCACACAGACATAAAGATACAGAACGCCAACTCGTACTCCTCTTGCCTTAAACACCCTCAAAATATTTTATTGAGCACGGTATATGTATATCTCTGCCTGTGCATTTTATTTTTTTCGTGTATTGGTTTCCCATTTAAAATGAACGGGAGAGCTTAAGAGAAAGCTTAAACATACTCAAAATAAAATGCACACGAAGCTTGTTGGCATAGAGAGAAAATATAAAGAGTTGGCGGTCTGTATCATTATGTCTGTGGTTATGGTCACGGACCAATAAGATACAGACCGCCAACTCACTGTATGGTCTCTCTTTTTGCCTACAAGCTGAAAATCAGCTGATATGCCATTTATTTTGAGAGTGTAACGCTCCCCCGTGCTTTTTAAATGGGAGCAGAAAACACACCAACAAAATAAATGGCATACGCAGGGATGGTTGCCATCACAAAATGCACAGATATAGATGTACAGTGTACACGTATTCACAGACACGAAAAAATATTTCGAGGGGTGTTTCAGGCAAGAGGAGTACAAGTTGGCGGTCTGTATTGGTCTGTGGTTATGGTATTGTATTTGTATTGACCGGAATCACTACCAGCGCTACCACTTTACTTCAATTGCTTCTTTTTATCCAAAAAAAAATTTAAAATCTACTTCCTACTTCGCACCAAATTTTTTCGCCGAAAATTGTTGTTCAATTATAGCTACTTTTAGCCCCAAAGGACTTTTCACAGCATTCACTTTGGAATTAAGTTTTCAATATTTTTCAGTGCTGTTCAAGCATAAAGCCACTCATTTCGTTCTGCGGAGGTATGATACTGACTTAATTTCAAGATTTCAAGCGGGAAACACCTTGTCAAAATAACCTACGATTTAAAAATAAACCACTAAATAGCCAACCCTAGATGTATGTAGATTTTTATAAAAAAGGTTAATTTTGAAATCTACTTCACTTTTTTCTTCAAATCTGCTTCGATTTTTTTTCCTGAAGTGGTAGCACTGATCACTACTCTTCCTCTGCTCATTTGGGATTCTCTTAAAATGTTGATATTGCATTTGGGTTAAGAGAATGTATTTTAGTAGAAATGTACTTACTAAGATCATCGTACGCATCCTTTCATTGCGACTTTGGTGTGCAGGATACCAAGCATTTTACTGTCTTAATTTTTAAAATCCTTTTTTAAATAGTTGTTCTATTGGTATTTTGTAACTCATCAATTTCTATTTATTAAAAGTTATTAAAACAAAAATTGGTTATTACATGAAACAACGAAGTACCAACAGCAAAAATATACCAACAAATAAAATGGCGCGAACACTTGAAATGCCCCTCGTACTGTTTTCCAATTTAATAGCTAAAAAATCGATGAGGGCCATTTGAACTTCTCAAAAAGGATGAACAACTCACTCCCCGTTGATACTCAAATTAAGTCAGTCCTTAAAGAACATTAAAATAAAGAAAACTTCGATGAAATTAAAATGTTCATCCTCACCACCCTTCCTAAAGGGCGAGCATCGAGGCCATAAAACAAGATCCAAGTCCAAGAATTAATTTTACGTTAAAATAAAGCCTCTTTCCTTTTTTTTTGTTTCTTCTTTGTTTTACTCAAAATAAACACTTGGAACTTTTTTGGCTAGCAAATTCGGTAAATCTCCTCAACAGGTAAAGAAGCCGTTAGTGTTTTTAACTACCCGGATTGGCAACGGCGCAAGGATACCAGCTCTTAGAATTTCTTACATTCAATTAAACATCCATAAACAGATGTTGGTTCATTGAGTTCCCTTATGATGATATTTTGGCAAACAACATCACGAACGTGGCATCCCATTAGTAAGACTTGGAGCGATAGGAATAGGCGGCATTAAGTGCTAACCAATGGACCTAAGCCCACTCAACCCATAGCCCATACCCATGTCGAATCAATTATACGCTTGACAAAAGGATCACTTCGGATATGGTTCAATGGCTGTTTTTCTCATTTCGGAATTGTTTCTTTCTCAAACGAAAAATAGCGAGATTTGTTGTAGCTTGTAGGTAAGGTAAAAGTAGTGCGAGGTTGGGATATTTACCTCCGAACCTCCATAGTCTATATGTATTTATATACAGAGCGTGTCCTCGCAAAAACCCCAATGTGTTTGCCGGTTAGAATTTTATGTTATCCTCTTGTATCACATGTCCCCCTACACATTCATTGCATTCTTTCGGTCGCACACAATAGATCGTATGAGATGGCTTAGTTTGTTTCCGGATATCCTTTTAAGTGTCCTTGTGTTCAATTTGTTATATCTCTCTGCCATATCCTAGTCACACACTCACACACACATTGCAGCTGGCAGTTGTATAGTATATATCACCAAACTATACTCTGAAGGTGGATTGTTTCATTTACACAATAAAAGTAGGGCAACTCAATTGCTGTTGTGATACGTACGAGTATAATACGAGTATAACGTTTATAGTACCTACCTACATATACATGTGTATAAGAGGGCTCCATAATGTCCTTTTGTGTACTCGATTGGTGGAACTTTAGTTTGTGTCGCTCCTTTATCTAAATGTAGTAGGGACTTCTCTATAGGGTGCAGTGAAAAGGAGGCACGTAGCATCGTGCAAACATTTTATTTAGGATTTATTGCGGGAGATTGCTGAAAGGGACTCTGCTTTCTTACAGTCGTGGTTGTCAGGATATCCCTGAAGATTGGACTTCGGTTGTTTTTTTTTTTTTTTTTTTTGCCAGCTTGTTTGCCCTCTCCAATTCTCCACGGTATATCAAGCCTCAACTACTCTGACTTGAGATTCTAAAAGTCGGAAGTTGCTAACGAAACAAAACGTTACAAAAAAAAAGACTCCGACAACGAAGGAAACAAGAAACTTTCTGGTAGAAAATTTAAGAGTCCTGACAACAAACAGAACATCAGAAAAAAGAAATAAATAAATAAAATAAAATAAAATAAACCAGCGAAGAAGTAAAATTATCGATAACATTGGCACTATACAGCTGAATTGTGGGTGTCATGGATCTAAGGATAACGTCTCTAGTTACAGAACTTTCGAATTTTGGATTTTCCCAAGCAGAAGAATCGAAACAGGATTTGGTGCTGCTGTATATAGCAAGCAGTTTGAGGAAGAACTGGCGAGGTGGCAAGATGATGATTCTTGGCACTGATGATTTCAGACTAACTCTCTGACCCAGTTGGCATGGTGTAACAATTGAAACGAGGAGAATATAAGGATGTTCTTTTGAAAACAATGATTTTCTTGCTTTGGTGGAAATTATTTAAGGAATTTAAAATGTCATTCGTTGTTAGGGATTAAGACATTTAGAGGAGGGTTAGAGTTTTTTTTTGTATGACAAAGGACCAGGATACATTGTATAAATTAGTGTTAGGGAATGCTTTGTGAGGGACGCATTTTGTTTTTGAGATTAAAGCTTAGATTTTCGGTAAGACCTTGCATTTGGTATAACTTTGTTTAAGGATCAATATACATTTGGTTGTGTATTTTTTTATGAATGAATTAATTTAATGAATTTTGTTTAACTTTCGTTGGTACATAATATAAGGATTTTGATGAAAACGGAAACAGTAACAAAGAATTAGCATGGTCAGAAACCCAAGGCTTTCAGAGACTTTTCGGTTAATACGATAAACCCGAAACGAAATGTACCTGAACAAGACGTAAAAAAATACTAAACAACTGTGAACAAACTTAGGGGTGAAGCGGACGGCTAGTCTTGACGTTGTTTTTGGGCGCCAAAGGTAACATATAGGGTTGTTATATTGTTCGGTAGGGTTCGGACACTTCCTGAAAAGAAATATTACCTTAACTCGCTGCTTTGGTTTACTTTTCTACCGCGCGCATGCTGTCCGAGAACCGCAGTGCACGCTGAATAGCGAAATCAACCAAATGAGATTTCCAACTTATTTAAATTATAAGACTGCAAAGGGTATTTTATTTTAAACGTTATAATTTTATTGATGCTCAGATCTTATTCTAGATTTAACATTGAATGGTTTTATTTAGCAACTCTTTAACCATCTGGCTATTCATATTAGTTTTCCGTGGACGGTCGCAGACCGTCGCCGTCGCAAGGTGAACCAGCATGAATGCTTTATGAAACCACATGTACGGCCGTTTGTACCAATTTTCCATGGACGGTCGTAGACCTTCGCATGGCGAATTAGCACAAACGTATAGGTAAGCACACACACACAGCTATCTGTATTGATTTTCAATGGACGGTCGTAGACCGTCGCATGGCGAACCAACACAGTAGCATTATCGGCACACAAAGGTCACCTATACCAGCTTCCAGTGGACGCTTAGGAAAAACGTCGCACCATCGACCAGCATAAATGACTTTTGAAACAAGTCAATAACCTTTAGGTGGACGCTCGGAGAACTTCGCACTGTCAAGATAAAGACCTTGTTAATGAATCAACCAGATCGTGCATGGCCTTTTATACAACTCTAGAGGAGCTTTTTAGTTGTGTGGCAGTGAGCTTTTATGTTTTTAAATTTTACCTCACCATAGTTCTGAGTGAGGTGAATTACTTGAGTGCTTTCTTGTGGCTTTACAATTTGAGTGCTTTTGATTATAAAAGTTATGGTGTGAACAGCTTAGTAATTTAAACAATGTTAAGTGAATAATAATAATAATAAGTATTGATTGAGTTTAAATAATAATAGTGAAAAGTGAATAGTTAATGAATTTAAGTACAAGTGAAAAGTGAATATTTAATGAGTGTATTATAAGTGTTGATTGAAGATATTGAATACATCAGTCGTTACAAGGGTCAGTTGTACAATAGTGGCTCAGGACTGAACTTCATTTTAAAAGTCTTGATTCGTTGGCCAACTTAATTCAACCGTGAGAATCAATGGATTACCTCTTGAATTACCGTCTTAACTTTTGTTTTGCAAACACGAACCGAGGTAAATTGTTTTTAAATTT
Source organism: Platycheirus albimanus (assembly GCA_916050605.2). Taxonomy (NCBI): domain Eukaryota; kingdom Metazoa; phylum Arthropoda; class Insecta; order Diptera; family Syrphidae; genus Platycheirus; species Platycheirus albimanus. The sequence goes on along the minus strand of OU696698.1, from coordinate 112,737,077 downwards.
TGATCCGAGGATGAACCACTTTTGTACAACTGAACTGACTAAGATTCTGATGGTGAGGTGTGAGAAAACACTTTTTGTAAAAGTTAATTCACGTTAAAGGGCAATTAAACTTTTGGCCAACATAATTCCTAGAATCTCAAATAGACGGATAAACAAGTTCCCTACTGACAAAACAATGTGAAAACATTTTTGCTGCGATATGATAGTATCAAAAAACTAAGCTTTTTCATACATCATTGTAATAGGGTATTGATCTTTAAAAAGCACTCCAATAAACTTTTGACGAAAAAAAGCCAAAGTCTTAGATAACCGAAATCGAGGCCAATTATTTAATTTTTATTTTTTTAAAAATATTTTCTGATGTGGTCCTTATTCGCCACCGCGTGTGCCTTCCTTCGTGCTACTGCTCCAAACTTTCAACAAAAATTAAATTCAATTATAAAATTAAAATGAATTATTTTATTGAAAGTTTTTAAAGTTATTAAATAAATTGCATTTTCCATAAGAATACTTCACAATACTATTTCCGTTTGCAATCATCAAATGCAATTATGAAAAATCTAAATGAATTAATTTCAAATTATAAAACTCACAAAGTTCAACTGCACCAGTCAAGTCTTAACTTCTTCCATTCAAATGTTCTTCTTCTGCATATATATTTGTATGTACACCTAGGAAGTAGATACAGGATACAGAGATATACAAATAAAGATACACCCACATCCACATGAAACAGAAAATGAAACTCTCTAGACTCTATAGAGAAACTTGTCCATCCAGAACCAGAAACATTTTCCACTCAACTCTCCACAACTTAAAGTTACTCTGCCTCAGTTCTTGTTGTTGTTGTTTTAATTTTTTTATTTGGTTTCCTGTTTGCATTGAATCCCAGGGGGCAACTCCTGCTATTCTAAGACTGCATAACTTTATCCAGGTGAAGTGAATGAAAACAAAAACCGACTGCTGCAATGCAACCCAGACAAATCACCTGCGCGCTTCTGTTCTGTATTCTGTTCCTCGAGCCGAGCCGTTGCAAAATGCATCACAGCAACTAGCAACCAGCCAGCCATACCTGAAGCTGTAGCTGAATGAATTTGGAGACTTAACTTCCACTCTCCTACATCATCTGCATACATCTACATTCTACATCCGAAGGACTCAACTTATCATTTGACTTCAATCATTTTTGTGCAACAAATTTGAATTATATTTAAATATGAATATTGTGAAAGTATATTGCAGTTGAGACCAGCTGCACTTGTTCCCCCAGGGCAATGTCTAACGAACCAAGCATACAAATGATGAACCACAACCGTTCGTTGTTGGTATCAATGATAACAAACCTGGAGGACGACGAGAAGCAGGATCAGTGGAATAACAACTATTTAACTTGGGTTATTAAAGTTCTTAACAAAATTGCAACTCAGTTCAGTTAAGTGGACAATGAATTGGGAAGTGGTCGGGCAATGGGCTGGACATTGGACTTGGACATGGACACAGTTGTTGTTGGCTCTTGGATGCGATCAAGTTTTTTTTTCCTTTCTTTTTTTTGCAGTTTTTATAGTTGCCACAGTTACAGATACAATTTAGCTCGGAGTGTTTTAACTGCACAAATACTTTTTCTTGGCTGTGCAAAATTTGTAGCTTGTTTTATGGTTATTTATGGTTTCCAAGTTTCCATCTCTTTGTTTGCTGAAGTTAGTGTTGTCCATTTTGAACGGAGGGAATTTCATCCGAGTACCTACTTGTGGTAATAAATTTGCATAAAGTTTTTTTTGTAGTTTAGTTTTTTAATTTTTTTCTTTGTCTTAGCGGAAATAATTATGAGTTCTTGCTGCGAGCTTTTGAAGTTTGTTTTCCTACTTTTGTTGTATTGTTAAACAAAAACATGTGAATTAATTAAACTTAATGTTTATAGAAAACAATGGATATGAATTAAAATTTAGAATCATGCAGCTTCATCTACTTATAAAAAGAAAAGACGAATAGTTTTTACAAGGACATTTGGTATATTTTATTTTTGGAAAAAAAATAAAGTAACTTAGCCGGATTCAATCTGCTAGAAGCATGAAAGCAACACGCCAAATACTGCCTCGAGTCTGAAAATATCTTCATGGGGCACTTTATGTCCGCAATGTAAAGGACGCCACGCAAAAATAAATTTTATGCCGGTGATGGTCACCAGTAAACTTGGAAACACAAGACTGACGCGAGTTTTTTTATTTGTCATAAAATGCGTGAAGTGTGAACGCGGTCTTATCCTTCCGTTCTAAGTGTCGACAATGTGCTAATGCTGCGTTGACAGAATTGGCAATTGCCTGTGCTTTTTTAATACAAAATCTACACTAAATTTGAAAAAAAAAAATTATGCAACAGGGTGATTCGTTAAAAGTGTTTTTCGTTAGTAAAGAAGAGAAGTCATAAAATGTATATTTGAACTTAATTTGGATGTTTCCAAAGGGAACATTATGAAACTACTTGTCTGAAAGGTCCGTGAAAATCGAAATGTATTTAAAAATAAAATGCACGACTGGGTCGCACGAACTTGCTCGAATGTGTGACAGTGGTTTAAGGGCTTGAGATTTTGATAAAAATAAAATTTTCAAAATTCTTAAATAAATACTTAAACTAATTTGAGATGAAAAAAAAGTACGCCATTTTATTTCTTGGATAAATTTGAATTTATGAGAATAAATTTATAAAAATCTGTGGAGCGGTTTTTGAGAAAAAAATTCAAAAACGGCAGTTTATAGGTATTCAGCAAATACATTTATTGAAAATTTTTAGAAAAAAAATTAATAAGCAGTTTTCAAAATATTAATTTTAAAAATTTTTTTTAAAAAAAAATGCTTTTTAAATACAAAGAAATATTTTTCAAAAATATTGGTATGCAATACCAATTGAGCTACCTACAGCTATATGTGTGTGAAATTTCGAAAGAATCGGTTGAGTCGTTTTCGAGTTAGTCGAAAGCAAAAAAAACGGTCCTAGGGAAAGTACCGTTCTTAGCCATTTTTTAAAACATTTTTTAAGCCATATGATTGGTCGTACATAAAACGCAACACCGTTTTTTTTAAATAGAAATCGTCAGAGCCGTTTTTGAGAAAAATAAGCCTTAACGTAACGGTTGTATGGCAGGTACCGTTATTTTTTGAGCTAAAAAAAAAATTTCAATTTCCCCTCTGTACAATACCTAAAAAAGTCTATGTACCAAGTTTGAAGCAATTCGGCCCACCCGTTTGGGCTGTAGGTCTCTATACATACAGACAGACAGACAGACAGACAGACAGACATACAGACGGACATAATTTTTAGACCATCTTTTTTCGTCTTCGCTATCATCGTAATGTCATGTTTGATTGTTATCTCAAAACTTTTTTTTTCGACGAATGCATAACTTGCCTTATAATCGCAAGTAAAAAAATTATGAAACAGGGTGATTCGTAGAATGTTTTTCGTTAGTAAAGAAGAGAAGTCATAAAATGTATATTTGAACTTAATTTGGATGTTTCCAAAGGGAACATTATGAAACTACTTGTCTGAAAGGTCCGTGAAAATGGAAATGTATTTAAAAAAAACTTGGTTGTTGTAATAGACAATCCACAAATTGGAAACAATGGTTTCTACTGAAAAACTCAACACATTTTTCAACCATTTAATTGTCATTTTTAATTTGCTTGCCTTACTTTTATACGTGAATCACCCTGTATACAATTGTATATGATGTGTAGGTCGTAAGTATGCGGTTTGAAGTGTAAATCTTTTTCCATTATCCAATCCACTTTTTGTCTCTTTTGATACTCTAAAACTCACCTCAACTTACCACACCTCAATGCAATAAATAAATCGCGCGATAAATTGAACCGCGAATTATCATTTGTAAGAGAAACCCATTAAAGAGATGCCAACTTTAATTTATAGATATATTTATCCAAATAAATATTGTTTTAGAAGCCCAACCAAAGCTGCGGCTGCCGCATCAAATCAAGTCCTTCGATCTAATTGCAGGAATCAGAAGTCCAGTAAAAATAATAAATTGGCCATTTCGCTGTTCAATCTTATTATGTTTTGAGATAAAGGAAAATTGTGTTTTTGTCAAAAAATAAGTTATAAGGACGAAGTTGAGAGAGAAAGGACAATAATATTAAGTTTATCTTAAAGAAGATTGTGTTTACGAATTCCCCAGTAATAAAGAACCAGATGGCATTCGAAAAAGAGAAGCAGTCTCAAGGAATTGGTGAGACACACGACCAACACGACAAGTTTGTAAAATCCCATTAAATTTTATTGGAAAAGATTATTTCCTTCGAGAGATATGGCGCGCGAAAAAAAGAAAAAAAAATAATATAAGAGAACAAGCAGTTAAAAAGTCCGTGTGAAATGCTGGATGGATTACGAGTACTTTGGCGCTTTATGGATCATAAAGAAGCGCTCTGCTTCGTTCCCGTTCCCGTTTCCATACAAACCCAACACAAAAACGACAGGACGAGTGAAAATTTCAAAGTAAAAGGAACACATGGCTGCGATGTTTGGCGCTGACTCAATGACTTTGGCCTTAATGATAAAGATGTCTTCGCAAATCCCTTTGGAGACTTGTTCGTTTTACGTCCTCTATACGCTCGGCTCTGGCAAGATGGTTTTGGATTTATTTTCCCTCACGAAAGAACACAGCTTTCGACTTATGAATTTTACGAGCAAGCGTCATTTAATTAAATGAAATATTCACACGAAATATTTAATTTTATAATGTGCATTCGGAGAAAGTAAAATTTAATCTTTTCAAAGCTTATTCAAGCGTAAAGTAAATAGATTTAAAATGTGCTCAAGTGGGTTTTTTTGAGCGGGAGGGGAAATCGTGTTTAGTATGAAAAATGTCTGATGTAAGCATAAATTTAACTATACTATGCTATTCGCAGTTATAATTATGTTAATTGGGCATAACAGACTGATATGGTGTTATAAAATTTAAGGGCAGAAAAGCGTTGAAAAGTCTATGTTTGCTTGGTGAGGTTAAACGGGTCGGATTTTTAAAGAGGTTTTGATTTAATTTTAAACGGTATTTCAAATTTCATTTGATTGACAAAAATGTGGAAAATCAAATGGATCTCTTCTCTTGATTTTCAGAAAATGATTTCGGCAGCATGACCTTAACTTTTCTCTTGGTGCATAGGGCGGCAACGAAATCCTTCCATCTTTGTGCACACGATTACAAATCCTGGTACACAGCTTCCTTGAAAACAGTTGACCTCCAGGTTTTCTTTGGTCTCATTTTGAAAATTCATTGAAAAGACTGCTTTGTTATTCTTGGACATGGTTTGTCGGCATCTGATTTTTGAGATGCCTTGGAAAAGAGCCCATTCGGTACCAAGCCTCTCAGTTTCTCCCACATGCACCGCGTCCGCGTGGCAGTCATAACTTTTTAATATCATATCTCGCTAGTAAGAACAATATGTAATAAAACGCCCCTTCCGCCGCATTATACAATTGCAAAAGTAATCGATTCCGTCCGAGCACCACACATTAATTGATAATTTCACTCCTCCCCGACCGCACATACTGAGCCATCCTCATCCTCACCGAGCACAATTCCATTGCACACAAGCAATGCAATCAAATTGTGCCCATACCCGTTAAACCAGTTTTACACCAAAGTCAAATTGTACCAATAATTACCACCAATGGCAGCAACAATAACATGCAATTTGCATTGGCTGAATTTTTCAATACATTATTGTTGTTCATTTTATAATTACTACTGTCTTGCATCGGAAATATGCATAAGAAAGCCAGTTTGATTCAGTGTAAAGCAAGTCGGTTGCCGCACGCAACCGTGTACCAATCTACAGTGCCGAACTGCAATATTTTGATAAACTTAGAACCCAGAGTTAACGTGGGCTTCCAGATTTGGAAATTAGTGTCCGCAGCTATCTCAGCCGAGGGTTTGGTGTCCGCTGCTATCTCAGCCGAGAGTTAAGTGTGCGCTGCTATCGCAGTCGAGTGTTTAATGTCGGCTGCTATCTCAGCCGAGAGCTAAGAGTCCGCTGCTATCTCAGCCGAGATTTTAGTATACCCTGGTATCCCAGCTCCCAGGGTCAAAGTAGATTAAGATTATATATTAAAGTATTGAAAATTGTAGTAATATTTTTTAACTGTAGCCTTGGATTTATATGAAGAATTGTATTTAGAATTATATTAAGAATCTGTGAACGCGCTGAGCTTACCTCAGCCTAAGCTAAAAAGCGTCTCACAATATCGATGAGAGAACAAAATCCTGTCTCACTTCCTGTTGAACTTCGAATACATCGGAAAACTGTCCACTGTGTCAAACAAAACATCTTGCGCTGCGTTTTACTGGAGATGCCTCAGGCATCAAGAGATCTCCAGATAACAACGCCATTAACGGAATCAAAGGCCTTCTAGAAATCGTCCAACGGAGTTGAATATTCGTAAGATGTTAATGTGATCGACATTATGATCGATCCTTCAGTAAACCAGCTTTGTCACTCTTGAACGTAGACTCGATTCTGTACCTTACCCTCTCGAGAATAATAGTTTCCATTTTCTTCCCAAAATACGGATGCTAATACTGCACTAATTGTTACAATTCAATTCGGCAGCTATTTCGAAAGTGTGTTGATTTCGGTCCTGAGTTCCACTTCTTAAACACCTCTTGCAATTTTCCAAAAATCAGTTATGCTACTGAAATCAGTATGTTTATCCTTTTCTCTATGACCTTCGTGAATAAAAGACGGCAAGATTAATCATAATCTAAAAAAAAATGAAAAAAAAAAACATGTGCTAATTTTAAGGATTTCAGTGGAGGCATTTGGGCTGTAGATTCAAATATACCCATAACAGGCAAAATCGCGATAAACATTATATCCCCTCGAAATTAACAAATTTCATATTTCCAAGACATAAAACCACAAAAAGGAAATATCTTAGCGTGACCTTAGAATTGTGGTCGGAAATAGGGTTCATAAACTCGAACTGGAGGCCAACAATACAAAACATAAAGCTTAAATCAAAACCACCACACCAATGTTTGAACCTTATGTTTAAAAAGGATTTCTCATTTCCTTTAAATAGAACCCAAATCACACAATCGCTGTAGATGACACGTCGACCTTTGGCTAGGTCCCGCTTGAAATCCTTAGAATCCCTCTTATAAAAATAACAAATGTTCGCACCTTAAACGTGCTGTACAAAAAATCTTGCTTCGAAACTTTTTTAAGTAGGTGGTATATTAATTGTTGGTTAAAAGATGACGAAGAAGTTCCCTCACGTACCAAGATCATTTTTCTTCCAACAAAACGGCACAGCGGGCTCGGGCATGCTTCGAATGATGAATGGAGTGGATTCGAACGTGGTACCTATGTAACTTACTTAGATGCACAGAAAGAAGTATAGGTAACTTGGCACGGAGAACACACCTATCTTCTAAATATGTGTGTGTCCGTATTATCTTATTTATTCCTTAAAAGTGTACGGCAAGCTAGAAGGTAAGGATATAATGTGAAAGTTCGTTTGTGTATAAGTGTCGGTAATGTTTTCTCTCTTGCAAGTCTGCAATAAAAAAAAAAAAGAAATACTATACGTGCTCTTGCTGGAACTTTACGCTGTGTCTGCATCATCTTCTTTCAAAATTGGAGGCGGCATTTGGTCCTTTCGCAGTATTTGGTCTCAGTTCTTTTCATATTTTGATTTCTTGCCTTTTTGGAATGCAAATCCTTTCGAAAGAAGGATAATGAATTTAAAGAGTTTACCAACGACGGCCACCGACGCACAGTAGGATACCATTTAATTTCTTTAAACAAAACAGCGCTATTCTTCAAGTCCTTAAAATCCTTCAAAGCTTTTGTTTTAAATGTGCACCATTCACAAAAGTCAAAAAAACACAAAAACAAGGATAACAAGCAAAACTTAAATCCCTTTCCTTTCCGTGAAATATTCACAAAAGTCAGATATTATCTTAGGAGGATACAAATCATACTCTCCGGGAACAGGAAATTGGTTCAACTTGCGTTATCATTCCTAATGATAACTGACAGCGACTGTGGTGGAACTGATGAATGAGGATGAGAAATGAAGTCTATCATCATTCAACGTATACAACATCTCTATATAGAGGGACAACACACAGGGATATACGTATTCCCAAGATCCCAAGGCATCCTCTATATCAACTTGCAAGGATTTCAAGAGCAGCGAGAGAGAGCATGAATTTTGAATGAATGAATCATTCAAATGGACGGAAAATGAAAATGAAGCGGCATTCTCAGAAAAAAATAAGCTGAAGAAAATTTAATTTGCGAGGGTAAGATAATGGAACCTTGTCGTGAATATAATTTGCGTAGTATAGGTACTTGTTGTCGTCTTGCTTGCAAGCACGACTCGACGTGAAGCGAAGATAGAAACGGCGGACGGACGGTTGTATTTCTTGCCGGTCTTGGGATTTTTGAATGTAGTGTCTGTGTCTTCATCGTTATTGTTTTGGGGAAAGATTTAGGATTTACGAAGTGAGTTATTGTGTGATGAGTGATATTCCCATAAAATAGACAATAAGGTTTATCATTACACTTCGCTTGCATTAAAATTCTGTTTTTAAATTATGGAAGTTGTTGAATGAAGAAGGTTGGTACAGACAAAAAGGTCCTTGTTTTGAAATAGGGAGTGTATCCTGGATGGTTTTTCTGGAAATATTTCCATCTTTGAAATCAAACGAAGGATTCTTGCTATCTGCATGTGTTAGGCAGAGAAAAAAATTCAGTATAGTGAACACAAAAAATGCTGTATAGAGCAAAGCTCCTAAAAATAGTGAACACAAAGTCTCGATATTGTGAACACAAATTTTGTCCGTCTAGCTTTAATAACTTTAATATGTATTAGATAGAGTAACAATTCAGAATAGTGAACACAAAAGATGCAGTATAGAGCACACCTCCTATAAAAAGTTTTGATATTGTGATCAATTTTTTTTTACCATCCAGCTTTAATAGCTTTTATATGTGTAAGAAAGAGTAAACAATATAGTATTGTGAACACAAACAATGCTGTATAGAGCACACCTGCCAAAAATAGTGAACATACAAAGTCTCGATATTGTGAACACAAGTTTTTTCCGTCCAGCTTTAATAACTATTATATGTGTAAGATAGAGTTAACAATTCAGTAAAGTGAACACAAAAGATGCAGTATAGAGCACACCTCCTATAAAAAAGTGAACATTTAAAGTCTCGATATTGTGAACACAAATTTTGTCCGTCTAGCTTTAATAACTTTAATATGTATTAGATAGAGTAACAATTCAGTATAGTGAACACAAAAGATGCAGTATAGAGCACACCTCCTATAAAAAGTTCCGATATTGTAAACAATTTTTTTTACCATCCAGCTTTAATAACTTTTATATGTGTAAGAAACAGTAAACAATTCAGTATTGTGAACACAAAAAATGCTGTATAGAGCACACCTCCCAAAAATAGTGAACATTTAAAGACTCGATATTGTGAACACAAGTTTTTTCCGTCCAGCTTTAATAACTTTCAAATGTATTAGATAGAGTAAACAATTCAAATTCAGTGAAGTGAACACAAAAACTGCTGTATAGAGCACACATCCTATAAATAGTGAACATAAAAGTCTCGATATTGTGAACAAACATTTTGTCCGTCCAGCTTTAATAAATTTTATATGTGTAAGATAGAGTTAACAATTCAGTATAGTGAACACAAAATATGCTGTATAGGGAACACCTCCTATATAAAAAGTGAACATTTAAAGTCTCGATATTGTGAACTAAAATTTTGTCCGTCTAGTTTTAATTACTTTTATATGTAATAGATAGAGTAAACAGCAAACAATTCAGTATAGTGAACACAAAGAAATGCTGTACAGAGCACACCTCCTACAAATAGTGTACATAAAAAGTCTCGATATTGTGAACACACACTTTTGTCTGTCCAGTTTTAATAACTTTTATATGTAATAGATAGAGTAAACAGCAAGCAATTCAGTATAGTGAACACAAAGTATGCTGCATAGAGAACACCTCCTATAAAAAAGTGAACATTTAAAGTCTCGATATTGTGAACACAAATTTTGTCCGTCCAGTTTTAATAACTTTTATATGTAATAGATAGAGTAAACAGCGAACAATTCAGTATAGTGAACACAAAGAACGCTGTATAGAGCACCCCTCCTTCAAATAGTGTACATAAAAAGTCTCGATATTGTGAACACACATTTTTTGTCTGTCCAGCTTTTATAACTTTTATATGTGTTAGATAGAGTAAACAATAAAGTATAGGTAATGTATAAAATGCAGTATAGAATTTTCTATAAATAGCGAACATAAAAAGTCTCCATATTGTGAACACAAATTTTATCCGCCGAGCTTCAAAACCTTTTATTGGTGTGCTCGTTTGTAATTATGTGTCCATTAGGAATCATTGCTATTTCGAAGGCTTGTTAAGTTTTTTCTTCGATATAGTGAACAATCCTGGTAATTTTATAGTTCACCATATCGATCAATCAATGGGTATGAGTAAAATAACATTTAATTTTTTTTTAAATTAGAATTAAATACTTTTTAATACCCGTCATGTACAAAACCATTTTAATACTAAATACTTTAAAATTAGTGTCCACTATAAAACATATAAGGAACTCAATTTACAAACCGTTTAAATCTACTTTAAATCATTTTCTTCAAAGTAATTGAACTATTTTAGAGCTTTGCCTTTTGCAAGTTCCAACTCTGTGGTTTCATCGGACAAATTTGTGGTTGCGGTTTAACTTCATCTGCATCAGGTACATTGTCGTCAACATGTGGCCTCCATTTGTTTATAAAGGCGTTTACAAGAATGCTCGTTTCTGGGGCATTGTTTAAGTGCAAATGATGAGTACCCTGAAGAATGTGGAATTCGAAATACGGATTGCTGTCCCGAAGCGCCTCTATTAAGGGATCATCATCATCAATGAAGTCTGACCTCGATGCTTTAATTACTATTTGTGGAATTTTAATACGTTTGGACATGACAAGGATGAAGTCGATGGGTGCATGGAATCCCAGGTAGGACTTCAATCTGGGATCTCGCGAGAAATAATACTTGGATGGATATAATTTTGACTTGGTTACATTCGTTTGGATGATATGTGCACATTTGTCCATGTCGACCGAATTATTTGAGCCTTTGTGAACTCTTTGAATCACTTCTTCGATGGGATATGATGGTGGTTCTTTTAAATTCTGCTCCCGAATACGTTTCTCCTCGAGTAGGAAATTCTCGATAAAAAAGCCAACCTTCAGAATGTTTCGCTCCGGTGAATGGATTTGCGGGTGGAAGGAATCCAACTGTATAAGTATATCCACTTGGTCTGGGTAGAACGCAGCAAAGACAAACGCTAACATAGCAGACATCGAATGGGCCATTATTGAGACTTTATCCCATTTGTAATGCCGAATCACTCGAATGATGTCAGCCACATAGTTGAGAATATGGTAAAAGATTCCCTCTGGCAAACGGGATGATTTGCCATGACCAGCCATATCAATAACAAGGACACCAATGTGCGGTGGCATCAACGGAATGAGAGTATTCCAAGTGCCATAGTTGTCTAGCCAGCCGTGTAGTGCGAGAATTGGTCGAACGTTCTTTTTGCCATACCAACGACCGGCAATGTGACCCCACGGAACTGGAATGGAGATCTCCTCAAACTGAAATGGGAAAAAGAAAACACACCGCAGATGTTTCATGTACGTACATATATATGTATAAGTATATAGTTTCGAATCAAGTTCGGATGAAAAGCAAATTGAAATGTGGCTATGGAGGATAATGTCAAGTACTACATAGTTGGTTTGTGAAATGTGAATGTGTTTTTGAATGGTCATGAGAGCGATTAAACTGCAATAATGAGGTGAAATAGTTTTAAATCAAGCTGGGAAATTAAAAAAAAAAAACATTAAACGTTTTGAATTGAACGTGGTTCATGATGGGCATCAGAAGTGATGAATTAAATGAGTAAATGAATGACTTGTTGAGTAGTTTTATCAAGTGCTAGAATAATATTATACTGTGAAGAGATTTTCAGTTTTATTGCAACAATTGTAATTTTTGAAAGAGTTTGTTAAACTGCTATGCAAAGATTTAAAAAATTAAATATGTTAGCATAGGAAATATTTTGTATGGCATTATTTGCGGATTGCGGGTGGCAATGGTACAGTGGATGAAGTGCTTGGTTGCTAACCTAAGAGTTGTGGGTTCGAGCCCCAGTCTAGGCAGCAACTTTTCAATATTCCCCCAGCTTCAACTGGACGCCACCCGTGGGATTTTCATGAGATAAATATCACCTATTTCTCAATCCATTGTACCAATAAAAAAAATCTTTTCTATCTTTCTATTCCTTCTAACTATTTCCGTGCAGTTTGCAATCAAAAGATCTTGGGTCTTACCAGGCATATATTTAAAATTATTATTATATCATGGTGTCATGGCTCATTATTTATTTACAGCCGAAATATAAAATAATGCTCTGAATTTTCAAAATGTTTCCATTCCTTTGTTCCCCTTCCAAAAAAAAAGCATTTTCTCAATAGTGCTGGAAGATTTCAATAATGGAAGATGTGGAATATCTTGATAATTCCATGCACCCACTAAATAAGAAATGGCAAGCTTAGATTCAGTGAATGGCGTAGTATTAGAAGAAGAAAACAGGTGCAATAGTTTTTTTTTTTTTTTTGAATTCGAAGGAGTGAATTATTTATTAAATATAAAGCTATGCACACAATATCGCATTATTTAATTTCTTTTTCTCAACAGGTCCTTGCAGTATTTGTTTATTATTTCAACTTTTCTTCGTGGTTAGTAACTGCTACTCTGGAAGTTCTGTGATCAAACCATATTAATACTCTAAGAGTACAACTTGTCGAGAAAAGTGCTGCTTTACTAGCCGTTTGGGTTTTGCGTTACATAAGGCCCTTTTCATTCCTGCAGACCATCAACGCAAATACAGGAGTGGTGTGTATGTAAGTCACTTGCCTCCCCATAGCTCTTCGTGGGACAACATTTAGATATTTTCCCATTTTTAGATATACTTAAGATGTAAACCCATCTGGATCCCAACACCATTAAAACATCACTCCGAAAAATGTTCATTCAGCCTCTGGGAGTCTATTGTTCCATATACGATTTAATACTACCATTTTGTTTTTACAAAAGATGATGTATGTGCAAGTACTGGGCACACAACTGCGAAAGCCAGCACCGCCGCCGGCGCCGCGCCGAGCCAATACCTTATGGACACCATTCGGAGGAAATTCATCTCTAAAACTACGAGTTATAAAAGTAAAATAAAAATTAATAAAAGTGTGACAGGAGGCTGCATACTCCACTTGCATACATAATAATACTTTTGGCGGGAAATGTAAATTAATAAATAAATGAAATAGACTTCTGCACTTTCTGGCCGCTAAGTTTTTTTCTCTTTCTCAAGATGAACATCTTCTCCATGTTGTCACTCTCGTTTTTAGTAAAATTTAAAGCAAAGCCTATCGATTTACTAGGCGCTCAGAAGACGCAGAAGGCTATTTATTTCCAGAAATTTGAGAAATAGGAGGAGCCAGAAAAGACATCGCATCTCATCCTTTCTTTTGATCGAAACAAATTAATGTCTCCCTCACTTAAACAAACATAAGTTTTCGCGGGAAATATATTTTACAGCTTCTGAGACCGAACGTTGCCAACTGAATTTCGTGGACGCCTTGTCAGTCAGTCTCGAAATCTGGTGCGCTTGTGTACACAGATCTCGCTCAAATATTTTGAATTTTTGTTCGATGTCTCTTAAATAAGGGAGGTGGAATGGTTATGTGTTTTGAAAAATATACTTTCTCCTTTCCACTTCCTGGAACTTAAAATAAGCATCAAATTTGAAAAGAAAAAAAGATAGAAGAACAAAGCCAAAGCCAATGAGCCAGCAAAATTTTCTCTTATCAGATGATCGCAATAATTTTATTAACTTGATGCACGAATTCACTCCGTCCCTCAGTGCTCTGAGTTAGATTAGTCTATAAAATTGTGGCAAACAAAGAACGAACCTTTATTTAAAGTGGGTTTCTTATCAAAATATAATATTTATGACGCTACTACACCAGACTTTTTTCAAGTCCAATGTTCAACTTTTCGCATTTCCAATCTTATTTTTAGCTTCTATTAAAAAACAACTATAATAGCTAGACTAGATAGATTTTTCTTTGAGTGCAAAACTTGCCCATATAAAAGTTTAACCGCAAGTACAATATATAAAAAGCTTTACCTACTTGATTATTATTGATATCAATTACACTGGTGTGCAAAAAGAGCGATACGTCAGTAAAATCTAGACGTTCTTTAAAGCCTTTGTTTATGCTATGAAGTTTCATGATCTTTTTCTATTTTACATTTTTTTTTTCGTTAAAAAATATATTTAAATTAATGAATAAATTATTAAGTCAAACGTTAATTTTCATATAATTTAAAATGCTTCCAGGGTTATTGTTGCCAATTTGTTTTTATTTTCAAACAGAATATTTTTTATTCATTTCCAACGAGAAAAATACTGAAGAATTCGTTTTACTTTTGTTCTCATATTTTAGAAATATTTCAATATAAAAATATTTCCATCCGTATGATAAAGGTACATTGAGATTAATTTTTAAATAGATTCTACTAGGGAAAAAAATAAATGTTGGAACAAACATGTTAAGTTGATAAAGTTATTTCTTCCTTCAAAAGCCAATTTGAAGTGTTCTTCGACGAAGGGTATGTGTTATAAGTTCTACTTAGTCTTTCTAAAAAGGAAGGAATTTTCACTATTTTCTTTCAAGTCTTTGTATATGTTTCACTCAAAAATTATTTCTCTAAATTCCCTGCTGTTTCCCATTAGTTTGTTGCGCACTACATGACATCTTCGATTTAATAGAATTGAACAAGAAATCAAATTCAATTCGTAAATGGGTTGGGTACGATTTGCAGATTTTTAAAATGTCGATTCAAAAAATCGATCGTCATAATATCGGCTTTCGAAATATCGACTCGTAAAAGGGCGGTCAGCGCTGCACACCTATTACCAGTGTAGTGTTTTGCTAAATTTTTGTTTCCAAAAAAGTCACTACGCACACTCAAGAAATATCTTCAACACACTTAACTTATTTTTAAATATTTTAATCACCATATTCTACAATTTTGGGTCAACTTAATGAGTGCCAAAAACTTGTTTGGAGAGCCAGCTTTCAAACATTTATTCTTACTGAACTAAATCTTTCCACAATTGCAATGCTATGAGGCAAAATACAAAAAGTTAGCAGCTACATGCTTATTTAAGAATTAATTTGAATATTTACTGTTTGTGCAATCAAAAGAACTACATTTTTTATCAGTTACTGTATTTAGGCTAAAACATTAATGACACTTTTTCAATCCACGATTAAACAGTCTGCATTTTAAACTGTCAACTTTTTTTTTCGATCAAACATCAGTAGACATTTTGACAGTCGTTGATAATTTATATTTATCCAATCGACATTTTTTTTTTTTGTCCACCATTCTTACTCTTCCCTCCGTAAATTTATTTAGTAATGGAAATTAAAAATTTACACAAACGTGTAACAAAAATTTCTGTAAAATTTCAAATTATTGACAAAACATTCAAGAGTTACATGTTTTACTAACCAAAACAAAAACTTAAAAAAAAACACATTTTTTTCAACACCACTGTGCAATACAAAATATAACATAAATAATTTTTTGTCTACTTAAAAGCTCCAAGAAATGTCAGCTGTTTTTTTTTCCTAAACGTCACATTCTACTTGATAACTCACTTCTCTTTCTTGTGGGAAAGTACTTTTGGATTTCATTCTTAAAAATTATAATTCTTTCACTTTAACTAAAAACAAAAATCTGTTAGCAGTGAAAGTGCTCCCTGGGCTGAACACATTAAAATTTAGTCCGTAATATTAAAAACAATTAAAATACAATTTAGCAGCAAACAGGTGTTACAACATCAACTTTCCGGTACTAATGACGAATTCCAACTAAAATGCTTGAAAAGTACATTCATATGAGGTTCGGAGTAAATTTGCGTTGAACCTAAAAGCTCCAGCACACGTGGTTGTGGTTGCCAACTTGACAAATTTTTTAAATAATTTAACATATTTCATTTTGTTTTTTAATTTATATTTTGTTTATTGCTAAGTTTAATGATGTATTTGTAGCTGTAACAATCCAGTTTTGAATTTTTACTTGCGATTATAGGTACTATAAGGCAAGTTACGCATTCGTCGAAAAAAAAAGTTTTGAGATAACAATCAAACATGACATTACGATGATAGCGAAGACGAAAAAAGATGGTCTAAAAATTATGTCCGTCTGTATGTCTGTCTGTCTGTCTGTATGTATAGACACCTACAGCCCAAATGGGTGGGCCGAATTGCATCAAACTTGGTATATAGGCTTTATTTAGATATTGTACAGAGGTGAAATTGGAATTTTTTATAAGCTCAAAAAATAACGGTACCTGCCATACAACCGTTACGTTAAAGCTTATTTTTCTCAAAAACGGCTCTAACGATTTCGAATTAAAAAAATCAGTGTTGCTTTTTAGGTAGGACTAATCATATGGCTGAAAAAAAAGTTTTAAAAAATGGCTAAGAACGGTACTTTCCATAGGACCGTTTTTTTTGCTTTCGGCTATCTCGAAAACGACTCAACCGATTCTTTCGAAATTTCACACACATACAGCTGTAGGTAGGTCAATTTGTATTGCATACCAATATTTTTGAAAAATATTTGTTTGTATTTTTAAAAGCATAAAAAAAAATTAATATTTTGAGAACTGCTTTTTAAATTTTTTTCTAAGAATTTTAAATACATGTATTTGCTGAATACCTATGAACTGGCGTTTTGGAATTTTTTTTGAAATTTTTTTTCAAAAAGTTTTTCAAAAAAAACTTTTTCTCAAAAATCGCTCCACAGATTTTTATAAATTTATTCTCATAAATTCAAATTTATCCAAGAAATAAAATGGCGTACTTTTTTTCAGCTCAAATAAGTTTAAGTATTTATTTAAGAATTTTGAAAATTTTGAAAAAATCTCAAGCCCCTAAACCACTGTCACACATTCGAGCAAGTTCGTGCGACCCAGTCGTTCATTTTATATTTAAAAGCACATGTATATTTGAATGAAATTATTATTAGCAATCTCGATCATGGAGAGGTGAAATATGATTGTTAAAGCATTAGCAAAACAACTGCTGTTAAAGAATTCAACTATAATGGCAAGCAAGATGGCTGGTGCCCTTCACCTTAGAATGGTTTTCATTACCTGGTGAGGGTAACCTGAAATGATAATGAACGAAAGATAAAGTTATGGTTATCGGTAGATTAAAAGATACTTGTAATAACGATGACAGAGGGCAACGTTTCTAGATATGATGTATATCAATAATACTTGCCGTTCGTTTTTTATTTTTTTGCAATGAATAAAAATAAAACCTTATGATTTCGTTAATAAATTGCACTTTGCATAGAAGGGCGTCCAGATTCCAGAAGCACACGGATGTCTTCTAAAACGGTGCAAATACTTTTGTACCGCAACTGGAGGTTGGAGTTCAATAGGATTCCTAGTTCAGGTTATGGTGTTCAGGTACTAAATCATAATTGACGAAGCAAAAATTAAGACTATAGCTGATGACTGATGAAAATAGTTGGTCCATTTAAAGCGGGCCGGCTTTTATATTTGTCGTTTGTCCACAATGAGCTCGTCGACGTCGACATGTTGTATCTCTGTGTGCATAACAACTTTGATTTTGGTGCCTTTATTTGATTTATAGTCGAGTCTTAAAAAAGAAAGATTACAAAGCGACTATTTTCGGTTAGGGTTTTTCAATAAAGGCGGGTTGATGATAAAATGAACCCTCATTTCGATTATAAATTTCATCATTTTGCAAGTATATTGTTGAATCGTGTAACTCGCCATGGTGATCTGGCATCAGTAACTGAATAAAAAACAGATTTGACAGATGTCACACGCAAAAGATATGGCCGCCAAAATCTACGACCGCTTACTGAAAAACCCTATTCTATTTCACTTTTGGTTTGTCAATTTAAAATTTTTTTCTATTAAAACAAAACTCATATGAGTCTTTAAACTGACTGCTGACTTATACTAAATGACCTTAAAAACCAAGAATTTTAAACCCATTTTACACACATTTCATACTCCTGTAAAGAACTTAAGTGAGCTTAGAGCGGTCCCTTTTGCAACTTACAACTCTATATGGTTTCATCGGACAAATTTGTGGTTGCGGTTTTACTTCATCCACAGGTAGGTACAGTGTCGTCGGCATTGTGGTCTCCATCATATATGTAAAGGTGTTCAGAAGAATTCTTGTCTCTGGCACGTGAAGTATGTGGAATTCAAAATATGGAATGTTGTTCCAGAGCACCATGATGAAGGATGGTTTTTATCGATTATAGTTCTTCTTGATGACTCAATGTGGTTAACGAGAAGTTGCTGGATGCATTTAACAATACACATTTCTTCAATGTTATAACTTATCTAAAAAAAAAATGTCCCTACTTAAACCCCCGTAATTATGAAAATAAAATAAATAGTATTGGTTAAGACCAGGGCCTTACAGGAGTGAAATATATTATATAGCCCTTGAGAACTCTGTTAATCGATAGATTCCTTGAAATCCAAACCATGCTCGTTAATATGTTTCTCCTCTACCGTATTCAATATACAAGCCCATCCCGATGATGTGTTGCTTCGGTCCGGGTAGAACGCACAAAATACCTACTATAACCCCCATTTTGAGGAGACCAATTGGGCCATTATTGAGACTTTATCCCAATTGTATTGCTGCATTACTCGAGTGATGTTTCCCAGATAGTTGAGCCCATCGTTCGTTGAAGATTCCCTCCGGCAAAATAATTCTAACTGAACAGTCATTTCGATAGCAAGGACGCTATAATGTGTTGTGGCATCAGTGGAGTGAGAGTATCCTTGGTAATACCATTGTTGTCTATAACCAGACAATCTGAGAATCGCTCCAATGTTCTTTTTGTTATTCCAACGAAAAGCGATTTGACCTAATGGAACTGGGTTGGTTGGCTATCTCCTCCTCAAAGCCTTTAACTGAAATGGCAAAAGAAACAAAAATTAATTTCAAATCAAGCTCCAATGGAAAGCAAATTGAAATGTAAATGGTATCGAGGATAATGTCAAGTACATAGTTGGTTTTGTAAAATGTGTTTTTGAATTGTCATGAGAGAGATGAAACTGTTAGAATAAGGTGAAATAGCTCAAGATTAAACCGTAGTAGACACAATAGAAAAAAAAAAACTTTTTTATTTGATGTGGATCATGAGGAGTGATGAAATCTTAATGATTGAAAAGTGAATAGATTTTTAACAGCTATCAACTGTTGGAAAACAATTATTCTGTGAAGAAATTTTCAGTTTTATTAGTGTGGGTTGTGCAAAAGCGCGGTTAATTCGTAGATTAAAATTTGAAAACGGTTTATTTCGTTTGTTAATTGCACAATCAAAGTTTAGGAGATGTTTTAAGAGTTAATAAACGCGGATTAAATGAAGTTAATCTGTGGATCAGGAATTTGAAAACGAATTAAATTGTGGTTTAGTCATGACAACTGTTGTATAGCTGGAACTGAAAAAGGTGATAAATTTCAGGGATTGTAAGATGATTTATAAGTAAATGATAAACTGAGATTAACTGGTAGGTATAGAAGTTTAAGTTTGCAACACTATTTTAAATGGCGGCCATTTTGTCAGCTGTCAAGAGATTTATTTTTAGTTTGGTTTGGCAACGCCTGCACAACGCATCCAAATTGTGCAAATTTATTTTGAAAGTCATGGTTCTGTTCGAAATACGTATCGCCGTTGATCCCAATTTTGTTTTGTACTTCTTTAAAAACGATGCTTACCAGAACGTTACAATCAATGGTGACTGCTATAGAGCCATGGGTACGGATTTTTTTGTTCATCAATTGAACAACCATGATGTGCAGGAGCTGTGGTTTCAACAAGACAGCGCAATATGTCACACAGCTCCTGCCACAAAAGATTCTTTGATTATTAAATATATTGATCAAGAGATTGAGAGGGCTATTGACGCCGTAGTTGGATCTACTGAAAATGTTACACAGAGGCAATTGCCTTCTTAAACTGGAACGACTAAAATTAAAATTAATACGACAAAGGGCTGATGGGGCTGCAATTGATCCATTAATTATTCGCACAATAAAACAGAATTGTAGGTACTCACGATGACTTAAAAGGGATGGAAGTTTTATTAGTTGAAGTCTTTGAGAGTAAGGTGACAAAACGATTCTATCTAACCATGGAAGAAAACGCAAACAAAATCTCAAAAATCTTTTTTGAATACTCTCTATTCTGTTGATATGAACAGCGTAGTAAGGGGCCCATACGATGCACCCATATTCCAGAATTGATCTCACAAAAGAGACATAAAGAGTCTTTAGGACATAAGGATCACGAAATTCGCGAGCAAACCTTTTAATGAAACCAAGTGTCATGTTAGCTTTTTTAATTATGTAATTGTAGTGATCAGTAAAGGAAAGCTTTGAGTCTAACACTACTCCAAGGTCCGTAAAGCTTGACAAGTTACACAAGAGCGACGTATTCAACATATAATTATAAGAAAATACATTATGTTTGCGTGTAAAACACATGGTTTTACACTTGTCGATATTTAAAAACAGACTATTTGTATTGCACCAGTTCCAAAATCTATTAAGATCGTCTTGAAGAAGTTCACAATCAACAGTTGAGTCAATTTTTCGAAAAATTTTCACGTCATCGGCATAAATTAAAGACATAGAGTTTACAAAAACGGAAGGAAGATCATTAATAAATAACACAAATAATAACGGACCAAGGTGACTGCCCTGTGGCACACCTGAATTGACTCGAAAACATTTAGAACGTTCAGTTTTAAAAACAACACTATATAATCTATCTTTTAGATATGAGGATATCCACAAAACAAGACGATCATTTAGTCCAATAGTATGTAGTTTGTGGAGCAGTATATCATGATTCAATTTGTCGAATGCCTTACTAAAGTCAGTAAAAACACAATCTACTTGTTGAAATTTTTCGAATGAATCAATACAGAAAGTCGTGAATTGTAATACATTTGTGACCGTAGATTTTTGTTTTACGAAACAATGTTGGTTTTCAAATATAACAGAGGTGCAATGAAAAGACAATACATCACAGACAATAGATTCAAACAGTTTAGGAATGACGGACAGTAAAGCGATAGGTCTGTAGTTTGATACTAAGTTTTTCTTGCCTTTCTTGTGAATCGGAGTAAGAAATGCAGTTTTCCATAGATCTGGAAACCTAGAGCTACTTATTGACTGGTTGAACAGCACAAACAATGGGTACGACATATATATTGCACATTTTTTTAACATGAATGAAGGCAAGCCATCAGGACCAGGACTAAAACTTTCATCTAACTTTTATATGTAGTCAAGTATAGTTGCTTCGGAGATAGTAAAGTTAATTGAATTAAGGTGTGGAAATTGGTCAATATTAAAATTTGGAGTTGTGTTAGGATCATTAGCAGAAGTATTTTTAAAAGCACTTTGAAAGTATTCGGCGAACATGTTTGCTATGACTTCTGGTGAGTGGCTAGTTGAATTAATATAGCTCATGTTGGCTGGGTACCCGTCACATTTTCTTTTAGAATTAACGTACTTCCAGAAGTTATTAGGATTAGATTTAATTCCGTTTTCTGTTTTATGTATGAAATTTGAGTAGAGAAAATTAGAGTAGTTAATGAATTCATCTTTTAGTTTAATGTAATTATCAAGAGCTTCATCAGTCCTGTATCGATTAAACCTTAACCAAGCCTTATTTCTTTTATTCTTAAGTGTTTTTATCTGAAGATCAAACCATGGTGGGCTGTTGTTAAAGACTCGTATTTTGCGCAAAGGAACAGTTTCTAAAAAGCAGTCAAATAGTATTTCATAGAAACGTAAAATCATCTTGTCAAGATCCATATTAAGAAACAACATATTCCAGTTAAGACTATCAAGTAAGTTGTACAATTGTGTAAAATTACATTTTTTAAAATTGAATTCATGCTGATCCTTACAAATATCAGATAAGCAACAAATATTTAAGCTAAGTGAAATAGATAAAGTAGGATGGTGACGATCTTCCTCTACAAGCTTCGTATCACATAAAAATACATCAGCATCAGAGTTAATGACATCAGAAAAATATACCAAGTCCAAGGTCTTACCAAATTGGTTTTTGATGCCGTTTAATTGATTAAGTCCAAGGGAGGCCATTCCATCGATCACAAGGAATTCGTTATCACTTATCGCGTTGACGGGTAGAAATACATCACATTCAGTTGATTTAGTCCATCTCAGGTTGGGTAGATTGAAATCCCCGATTACTATAAACTCATCTGTATCATCAATTTGTTCATGAATAGTTTCCAGGCAGTCAATAATCTTAGTATAAGTATCGTAGTTTGAAGAAGGTGGAATGTAACAGGCAACAACATATATATGACCAGACTGAATTTTTATTTTCACGCACAGAATTTCCAAGTTGGAATCCAAAAAATCGTTGACTAGACTACATAAAAGATGGTAAAGATGTGTCAGAAATCATATTTGAATTATAATACCAGAAGATTATTTTTCGAATAAAGCGAATTTTATGTCAATTTAAAAAAGTCATCTTTTCAAAGTTCTATACCTCTCAAAAAACTCCCTTTAGAACCCAGTCACAGCCTTAAAATACGGAAATGTATTGTTTAAGATGCCACAAGTGTATGTTTTTGATAATTAAAGTTTGTTTTTATTAATTTTAGCAAGCAGTCCATAGTCCATATAATCAGAATAATTATTTATATAATGTCTTTCAATAAGGGCGGGTGGACGTTGAAATGAAAACTCATATTGATTGTAAAGTTTTATCATTTATACGTGTTGTTCAATGATGCAACTCGCAATGGTGTAACTAATAAAAGATTTGGCAGATGTCACTAAAACAACATGGCTGAAAACAGGCCGCCAAAATCTATACTTGCGCCAAAATCCCTACCAATAATGTTTTCTAAGTTTTTCGGGCCGTGATTCGGAAACTCATTCATGTAATTTTTTCAAAGGGTTTATGGACTTAAAGGTAATTTTTTTTTTTTGTTTTAATAAATTTCTAAGAGTGAGCTTTTATTTTAAAATCTTTAATTTCGAATTTCGAATGAATCACAACAAGGATTTTTAACAATTTTTATGCAATATACCAACAATTTCACTTGCTTATACTACACACATATATTTAAGAATATAAAGGATTCACTTTTATACTCGGTTTAAAAATTTAAATCTATGATTTCCGTGATTCGGAAACTCATTTATGTACGTTTTTCAAAGGGTTTAAGGACTTATAGGTAATTTTTTTGTTTTAATAAATTTCTTAGAGTGAGCTTTTATTTTAAAGTCCTTAATTTTGAATTTCGAATGAATCACAACAAGGATTTTTAACAATTTTTATGCAACATACCAACAATTTCACTTGCTTATACTGCATATATTTAACAATATAAAGGATTCACTTTTATACTCGGTTTAAAAATTTAAATCTGGAATTATTTTTTTCCTGTGTATAAAACGAATTCACTTCACTCAAGCTACCCCAGTTATCCTGAACAATCGTTATCTCTCCATTTCCTTTCACGATTATAAAAACAAATGTTGCGTCTGCACGCATCGTGCTTCGTAAGTGCAAGCGACAAAAAAAAAATTCAATATTAATACACTCATAATATTCTCATTTTTCAAGCCAATTATATTATGTTAAAAGCTTCATACATATATATACCTTTAGTCTTTAGTGTAAAAAATAAATGAGTTATTGAAGGGAAAAAACATCAATCTTCCAACATTACATTGATTGCCTTTATAATATGATGACAGGGCTTACCATAAGCCAACATCCTGGCGAGATGACAACAAAAGAATTCATTAAGGGGAAATCGCGAGTCCTTGGAAAAAATAAATAAATTTAAAATTAAATTCGATATTCACATTAAAGCTTAAACTTTTGTACTTAAATTTCCATCAAAGTAAAATGCATAATTAAGTTGTAAGACCACAATATCCCATTGTGCAAAGAAATTAAATCCCAGTAGCTTCCGTTTCATGTATATATACTCGTATGTACAATAGTTTACCCAACAAATCCCACCATTCTTTTGACATATAGTACAAGGGTTCTCCGCAAGTGCCTGTTAGCCAAGCCAACCCAAAAAGTTTTCATTAGAGTTCTCAAGAGTCAAGCAGCGCAGTTTGTACCATTATGTCGTCTATAAGCCTTTTTTAGGTCGAGTTATTCTCAAAAGGTGTCCTACAATATAATTTTACATATACATCGTACTTGATATGATATATGAACTTTCTTTTTATCCATCAAAAGTATTACCCGAAATAACTATAGCTGCGCTATTCCCATGTTTAAGTGTAGTCCTTTGAGGAATTATTTCGAGCACAACGTGACATCCCATATAATTTGACTAATAAAATAATAGCATGCGGTGCGGGCGGAATCCATCATCCTTTGACGTGAGTTCTTATGCAATTAGATTTTCTCTCTGAACTTAGAAGCATATAGGGAATATATCTTCCATAAACATACCAAAGAACCAATGATTCCCCCAATGATTCCAAGGAATATCGCATTATATTCGTACATACATATATCTTTTCCTTAATTCGTTCATGGTAATCAAAATTCGAAAATGATCTCCTTTGATAAGACAGATGTTTATTTCGGGTTCATGGTTTGTCAGACAACCCACTGTCATCACGAGTATCTAAGAGTGATGGAAACAATTTCAATTGTGAATTCATTGAAAAATAATGTTTATAATGAAACCAAAGCAATCTTCGTTAGGCAATTCATACTTATTTATAATTCATACATACAATTGAGGGCAATTTAAATTAATTCTACACGTCTTAAAATGCGGAAAATTGAAAAGAATACCCAATTACAGATGTTTTCAATAATTGCCTATTGAATTCGAATGAATAAAAAACATCACAAATTAAATTAAATGTCATTGAAATAACGAATTTTCGGAGAATATACTTTATGTCATAGAATAAATGTAAAAGCTGTTATTTTGCATCGTTTTTTTTTATACGTTTATATTTCAATTTATTGAAAGAAATATTTTTAAAGTCTTTTAAATTTCAACAATTCATTATAAAACAAATTTTTCTATCCCATATTTTTTGTTATAAGAGGTACGCTAAGTCCGTACCCCAGACATTGTATGTAAAAAATTTAGTGATGATCGGTTGAGTTGTTAAGTTGTCAAAGCCTAACAAAAAACAATCTCACATTTGCATTTATACCATAGGGTCGTTCATTTTTTCCAAAGTAAAGGGCAGTACACAGCTCGAGTTTAGTTTAAGTTCACATATTTCTCTTCAAAGGTTAGCTAAAACTCCAGCGAACTTTTGACAGAAGAGCATTGTGTAGAAAATGCCACTACAAACAGCTGTTCTCTAAAAGTTGACTTCAAAGGTTTTTCAAACATTTTGAAGTGAATTTTAAAAAGTGCTCTTGCCGCAAACATGATGATTAGCCCAAGGCGATGATTGCATTATTATTATTTGTATTAGTATCTCTACTCGAAATAACTTTTTTATCCCTTAAACAAATTTTCGGAGGAGATTCAACCCCTATCATTCCCACTTTTAGCTACGCTCTGAAAAAATCTGTCAAAATTTAGCTCGGAATAAATGTGCCGAGCAATTTAACAGTCAGCTAAATTTTGACAGCTGACAAACGTACACTCCGAAGCAAAAATTTTAAATTTAAGCTGGAGCTGAGCTGCGTACCGCACTCGTCTAAAATGGTTCCTAAATTTTAGCTTCGCTAAATTTTGGAGATAATTTTGTGTTGGAGCTTAATTTTAGCTCGAGCTGCGTACTATGCTTTAAAGCCAAATAAAACACACCCATCTATACATTATTTCATTATTATGTTTAGAATTTGCCATTTTGTCGGAAAGATTCGCAGGTTGCTTTTCTTTTGAGATGATTTTTAACCACTTTATCTCACATTTCCGTCTGTCCATTGGCATCTTCAAAGAAATACTGACCAATGACCGCTTTAGACCGAAGATCACATTCAACGGCACTTCTTCACATTCAACGGCACTTCTTCGATTGTGGGTTTTCTGAGCGCCATATGCGGCAATTTTGTTCGTTTTTGTACCTATCGAGTGAGAAATGTGCCTTATCGCCGAAGAATTTTTTTTTCGAAAATCGGTGTTTATTATACTCGTATTTCGTTCCAACGACCACTTTTGTTGTAAGTTTTAATAATTTTATCGCGTTGTTCGATTGCCAAGGGATATTTATAATCGTAAATATTTGTAACATCGTAACATTCAACTAATGACTAATCAGATGACAGTTGAATTTGACAGGTGCCAAATGCCCGCGCTAACAACTTGAAACCACGAAATAAATGACCCTGTATTAGTTGGGTTTTAATTCTTCGCTCAGTATGTTGTCTGTATAAACAAATGATTGCGATATTGAACCCTTAATTAATGAAACTAATAGTCGCTACATAGTTTGATTGCAGTTTTCAAATGCTTGGTTGAAGTATCATTCAAGATGTGAATTGAAAAGTTTAAATATCTGGGATCAATGATCAATGGCAAATCAACTTCTGATGACGACATCAATCATCGCGCAAGCGTGGAATGGATGAAGCGGCAGGAAAACTCGGCTAGCTATGGAAGTATCTACAATTCAGTTGTGCATACAGCATTCCCATAAAATGTACAAAATATATGAAAGTAAACAGTCAGCGTAACAAAGCTTGGCAATATAAGAAGTACGAAAATCCGAGGAAGTATGCACGTCAAAAATACCAGCTTGCAAAAAATCGAGCACCACCGACTCAGCTTGTGATCACTTTCAAATGAAATACCCTAAAAACTCCGTCAAAAAGGTAATTTCATACAACGTTCTAATGCTGTGCCGTCGCGAGGGATGATGAGGAGAGGCAGTCCAAAAAACTCCTGTTACAAACAAATGCAGCGACACCTGCAATTATTTAGTTTGACTCAGAAATAGAACAATCCAAGACCGTGAGGCTTCCCCACGCATAGGCGGATCACTAGTGTGGAGCAGACAAATGATAAAGTTGTGATGCACTTTTGTTTCAATCTAGTTTCAGTCACAAATACCGTCAGGACAAAAATGAAAACCTGCGATTCAGAATATAATTTGACAATTTTTTTTTAAAGAAATGGAGCAAAAGTATAGAAGAAATAAATAAAAAAAAGAAGACAACTGCCCCATCTCAAACAAATTTTCAAACCACACCTTATAGTCAAAATAAGACAGAAATCCTATGTTTCCTATAAATCAAGTATACCTACTTCGACATCTTCCTTACAATTAAAAAAAAAAAAATGTAGGTATTATTATACATCTAGTCTACTAATTGCTATTAAAAATTCTGCATCATAATCAAGCACCTGCTATTAAGGAAATGTAAAAACTTTCCAGATCAATATCCCTCCTAAATGGCCAAAAATTAAGACACTTAACCTTAATACCAATGGACTCAATTTTCTAAAATGAATTGCATATTCTTTTCCTAAACACGCTCTTACCTCCTTAAGAATAAAAAAAAAAAAAAAAATACATACCTATATATTTTTTCTTGTTCTCAAGAAGTAGCAAACAAAAATTAAGACCACTTTAAACCGTACTGGTGTTTTTACTTCCATTCCAACCATCTTATAATAGACTTCCGTTCGCGTATAATGACTCCCAAGGCAAATGGAACAATAAGAAGCAAAAGTAAACAAAATTAACTCAAGGATGTTAAGCGTTAAACCTCATTCACATTTTACATGGAATTTACAGAAATGGAAGAAATAAGAAAAGCACAAAAAAAAAAAAATATAAGGACTCTCTGTGCCATCTTAGCATTACAGCACCAACAACGCCACTCGAGAGAACGATGACGCACAAAGAACAATGTTGATGGAGATGGAGAAGGAGGACAAGAATGGAACATCCCTTGGGGGTTGTTTACCTCTGTCGCATTAATTGATCCCACTTGTGGTGTGGCTATAATATTTTTTTGCCTGTTCCCTTATAATCGTTGAATTTAATTTAATTGCAAAAGCCATCACCATCACCATCGCCATCCTTTTTATAGATACTATATATGTACCAATGCCAGTATTCAGGATGAATTTCATTAGCTTTGATCTGTGATGATGAAAAACGAACGACCGAGGACGATATAGAAGGAGGAGGACAACGACAACGAAGATGAAGACAACGTTGTTGTGGGTGACGAAAGCGGCAATGCGAAAGTTTCAAAATCCTTTATATATGACCATGACCAGCCAGAATCGTCTCTTCCTCTTCTTTCAAGTGGCGTCGCGTCGGTCGTCGTCTATGGGCTAATTTCAATTCATGGAAGGAAACTATTAAATGGTTGAAGTTTTCTCCTCAATGCGACTTGTGTTGAGCAATATAATATGGCTGTATGGTCGATGCTGAGGTCGATGATGAGCCATGGGCATGGCGATTGGGGATGACCTGTTGCGCATCATACTCACTCAAGGGGTGAAAGAATACTCGTTATTTTTTTATAGAACTGTTTCCTACTCTTGGTCTTGGTTAGGTGGGGTGATGGACTTAAAAAAGGATTTAAATTCGCAGCAATCTCATCATCTTTGTCATGTCATAATCATTATCATCAGCATCCAGCTATAGCACTATTAACAGCTCCATAGTTCTAGCGCCATAAGCTCCATCAGCCCCATCACCTCATTGCCTCATTTCCCCCAATGCTGCCTGCCTCATCATCAACATCAACGAACGTCCGCATTAAGTTTGTCTTCGTTTTTAATTACGGAGGAGGCACTTAAGGCATTAATTAAAAATGCAAATGAGATTTAAGTAGTTTTTTTTTTAAGTCTTTTTCTATACTTAACCGGCCTTTAATTTCATTTCTTGGCCAGTCTTAATGTTGAACATCTTTTTCTTAATCCTTCTTCTCTCTTAGAGAAAAATTTCAGGAGAGTCGTAAGGATGATGATGATGGTGGTCTGATTGCATTTGGATAAACACACATTTCCCCGAACCTGTCTGCAGTAGGTCAAGAAAGAATACCTAAATATTTCCATATCGAAAATCGATTTTCGTATACTTTGCTTTTCATTTTAATTAGTGAAAGAAATAATGTAAATTTAAGGAAAATCATCAAAACCGAAGAGCAAGGATATCTCAAATATTATTTTGTTTTTGTTTGGTTTATTGAAGAGTGTTTTTTTTTTCTTCAGTTTTCAGTTCGTTAAGTTTGACAAATGATGATTAATGGTGATGGATTTTGAGACGCAAAATAGAAAAGGAATTGTGTGCTTTGTAAGGAAGTATCTATCAATTATGTTGTTTTTAATCAAATTATGGCGGGAAGAATTTGTATTTAAATATCTTCTTTTTTTTTTAATTAGGGTAAAACTGAGCAATATAAACTCAATCTCAAATAACTTTTCGATACGGACAACATGATTGCTTCAATCAACAATACTTATTAAATTATTACATTGCAAAGTCCTAGGAGCAACACTTGTAGACTTTTATTTTTTCAAGAGAAATTAAAAATCCATCACAAAATGAAGTAAAGGAGTGGTGAAAACACTGATCACAAAGGACACACTTGTTGTTGTTAATAATGTAGGCACAAACGACTTGATGCTTCTCACGTTTTTTTCCTCGGATGAAGTCAAAAAATTTAACCGCTGTTTTATATTATTTTGCTTTTGTTTTCAGATTTTTGCTTTATGCTTTTTAGAGTTCGATTTTGCATCCACAAGACGCTTACAAAATGAAATTTAAGTAAAACTTAAAGAATACACTTTACACATATTTACAACAAAGCAAAACAAAAAATGTCATTTCCATTAAAAAAAATTTCCTTTCTAAAAAATAGAAAAGCGGATGATCAATTTCAACAGCATTCGCAAAACCTGTCAAAAGAGAACGTAGGGGAGAGTGGGGCTAAAAGTAACACTTTTTACAAAAACCTGTGTAGCTCCTAAGATTTAGAAAATAAGTCAGCCAAACCTTTTTTTAAATTTAAGAACCATGTCTCAGCTACATGATCAATCAAAACAGTTGAACAAAGTCTGCTCAGAAGATGTCAATATATTGCATTGATTGTTACAACTTACCCCTTCAATGGGACTAGTTGTAACGTAGGCAGGGGTTAGTTGTAACTTGTAAGAAGAACTTTAAAAAAACTAAGATATTATTTAAAGCCAAATATTAGTTTATGAAAAGCTGATAAGAAAAAAACATAACTCTTTATTCGATTAAATTAAACTTATGACAAGAATGTATATTTTATTTAAATATATCATGTAATAACATTTAAAAAAAAAAATAGCTTCAAAACAAATAAATAAAAATCACAATTCGATCATTAAATAAAGTGCAAGACAGGGTCGCACAACTTAAACTTAACTTTTTTTTTAAATCTGAAAAGAACTTTTTTTTGGAAAAATTTAAGAATTCATATTATTCCATATAGTCTATAAAAAGGCTCCTACAGTAAAAACTTCATCGAAATCCGTCAAGTGGCTTACGAGAAAATCTGGCAAGTAAAAATATAGAACTAGAAGGAAGAATCTTCATCCGTGTCAGAGTTCAAGCATATGTACAAATACACGAAGAGATCCTTTAACGCACTTGGTGTTTGACGATTTTTTGCATATTATGCATTAAACCCAATTTTCCCCTGGCAAGTTGTCAGAAAATGCCCCACAACAAACGGGACATAAATCTTGTTGATCATCAATTCTTGATGAAGATGCTGATATCTTCAACTGTTGTTTTTGCTTAGTTTCGGACTCCTTTTTGGTTCCGTTCTTGGTTGCTTTTTTGGCTTCTTTTCTGACAAAGACTTTGTTTCTTTTCTTGAAAATCGCTGTTGGTGAGGACTACCTAAGAACAAAATAAAAATTTAAAAAACAAAACAGTTCTTGATCGTCAAAACGATCAGTAAAAAAATTAAGGGTACCTACATTTTTAACATGTTAGTAATTAACCCGCATTGCCTCACCGTG
The DNA here is from genome assembly GCA_916050605.2 of Platycheirus albimanus. Taxonomy (NCBI): domain Eukaryota; kingdom Metazoa; phylum Arthropoda; class Insecta; order Diptera; family Syrphidae; genus Platycheirus; species Platycheirus albimanus. The sequence goes on along the minus strand of OU696698.1, from coordinate 112,705,847 downwards.
AAATTTAACACGAACAAATCAATTTACAAGATACCAGATGTGGCTCATATAAGATAATATACACACAAACACAACCAAAAGTCAAATGGATGTTAAAAAAAAAACAACCAACGCTTTATCTCTTCCGTGTGAGGAGGAGGACCAAAAATAAAAAAAAAAAAAAAAAGTTAGAAACCTTCCATTTTTTGGGACCACCACAAAACTTTTCTCGTTCACACTTTTAGTAGATATTGAAAAGATTAACATTTTTCTCCTTTCCGCAATTTTTAATTTTAAGGAGAACCCTGTTTTTAGCTGTTAATTTAATTTAAGCTCCATTCTCCCCTACGCACGAAATCAGAACTGCCCATGATGCAGCCGTACAGATTGTTAATATTAAGATCTCTTCAGAGAAAATAGAAATACCAGGTATGCTTAGTTCCTTATATGTATTTTGTGACGTCACAATCATCTAATAATAACTTTATTCCTAAGGGAAGAATGCTATAGGATTTGAAATTTAAGCAAATTGGTTAACAATTATTTAAAGGACAATCAATTCAAAAACATATTCAAAATAAATTAGTTTATTTTCCCTCCGAACAAAATTAAATGATGACGTCACACAAAACATCAGCATACCTTTCATTTATATGTATCGAATTGGATTTGTTTTTGTTAAATAGGACTTAGTGGTATTTGCGAGGTTCGCCATAATGTCCGACTTACCCTTATAAATCTTTTGTATTTTAATCTGACTTTCGTATGATCGAGCCATGACTCCAAGAACAGTAAAAGAAAGATAAGAATGAATTTTCGCTGATACAGTGGATTCAGGTGATAGTACATATCTATCTACCACACTAAAAGCGAACGGGCATCCAGTTAGAACTAAGCGAATATATAAAAATTGTTCTACAGGCTGCGCTTGAACCCACAGTTCTAGGTATGCAACCAAGCACAACATCCACTGTAAAAATCTCAGTTTAACGTTATTCTATTTTTGAAAGTGGATTTCATATAAACAGACTTAACATTAAGGTGATGAAGAAGTTTTTTGTCCACGTTCGTTATTCTTTATTTGCTGAGGTTTGAATGTCTGGAATTCTAAAGAACTCTCTTAAGCCTTTGACTAGAGGATGTTTTATTTTTTAGTAATTTTTCTCAAAAACTGTTTTTTTTTTTTGCTATTATAGCAAAACTCATTTTTCCTTGTTCGAAGATTTCTTTCAATGATTAAGTTTCTAATAAAATATATTATCTCCTAGTTATATTTAGCTGAATATTGATTTTATATAATTGTATCTTGACGAAGACTAGAAATTAAATTACAAAAGAATGTTTTCGAAGCTGCAAAGCTTTTGTCTGTTCAAGAACAATCAAAAGTACTTAAAGCTAAAATTTCATTTTATGGTTTTTTCTTTCTAACATATTATAAACTATCAGCATTTTCATCCACAATCAATATTTATTTATCGAAGTATATTTATGTCTTTAAAAATTTACCCGAAAAAGACTTAATTTTACTTCTTTTAAATGTCATATTATAATTCTTCTTCAAACTTTGACAAATTGGACATGATGGGATACTGTTGCCTCAACTTGGTGCAATGATTCTTTATGAAAAGAAATAACCTTGTTTTCAACATCATAAAAATATTAATCAGTGAAATTCTCCGTAAGTGTGGAATCCATGATCAAAAGAGTGAAACTATAATTAGATGGGAAATATAATATAAATCTCCGTCCATCATGTTTCATCAAAAGGATACCAAATCTCTATACATCAAGGTTCTCTCATTAGAGTTTGTATTCAAGATTAAAGGATATTAAGTTCACGAAGTGGTACGAAATAGGTATACACATCATCATAAAACATGATAAAATATTCATCATGAAAGAGTCCCAGGACAATAACCCCTTGCGTTGTAAAAATAAATCAGGCTAAAGATTTACAAAATTTTTGAAAACTTTTTAATTCAAAACTGACTTCCGGTTATGTCTTTTATGCGAAAAATATATTTTTGAATGAAATATTTTACACAAAAGCATTAAAAATGTTTTTTTTTTTGAATTTACCAAAGAGACTAGGTCCATTCAATTTTTATACAAAAAAAGGTAAGGTGCAGCTATTTAGGGAAATATATCCTGAAACTTGGATGCATGCATGTGGAGCACACATTTCTTTTTTTTTTTCATTCGGTTAATGCAAATTCAAAAATTCTAATGTTTTCGCAAAATGTATAGGAAGCAGAGGCTTATGGGCAAGAAACAGTTGTACAAAGTTCGTTTTTTTTCTTTCAAATTTGTGCAGTGCATTTGTGAAAAGGATTTCAGTTCTAAATAATTACTAAACATAGCTCAGCTAAGTTGAAAACTAGGACCAACAATTCAAATTGAAAAAATTCATTAATCTAATATCCGGGACTAAGGCCTAGTTACCTAGCTCTAGGAAAAACAGATTTTGAATTTTGTCAATACCAGTGACCCTGCTTTGATATGTGAGAGTATGGGAGTTTAAATGAAACATACCCTTTCCTTGCTGAATCGATTAAAGCTGTAATTTTTACTTTCAAATAAAACTGGTGGGTGGTGAATCTTGTGAGATTTCTAAAACATTTTTATAATATATCCGCAAAAGCCACTACCTAGTCTCATTTTAGGTTGAAAATGAATGAATGAATGAATGACTTCAATATGATGAAAAGGAAACCTACTCTTGCCACATTTTGAATGTTGTAATGTGCGAAGTCCGACCACAGGGGAAATTCTTTATAGAAGTGCAGAAATATTCTTTCGGCCAAGTAATTTACTTGAAGTGCAAAATTTGCCATCTTTTTGGATTATAAATTTAACATATCTATTTACTTACAGTGGCCAAAAAAATATCATGAACATTAAGGAGGTGGATACACGTGTTGCATAAATATGTATGTACTTGCTCTAAAAGCGGTGTTCAGATCTCCGATCGAAATACGATATTCATAAGTTCGTTCCATTTCCTTGAAAAGTTCCTTGAATATTCGATTAAATGTTCAAATTTCAGAAAAACCATTTTATGGAATGGTGTAATTTTAATATAAAATTAATAGTCAAACCTAAAAGATTTAATTAATATTATTAATCAATTCATCCACGACGACCAGATGTCATGAATACACCATTTGAATTCCTGTCCAGGCCACCTGTACCCCGATGTATAATTAAAGGCAATTTTAAATAAAATGTTAGATACTTCTTCCAGTAGGAACCTAGTACATTCTTGAAATCTTTACCCTGCGGACACTTGTTTATCTATCATTTTAACTTCGACGAACGAAAACCTTCTAATTTCGGGGTACATCCTCGGAGAAGTTTTATTGAAAGACAATCAGATATTCCTCCTTTTCGTTCTTCAAGACGTTTCCTTTCTTTGGATTTGGTTTGAATTTCATTTCGATTTGGCTGAAGGCTCTCTCAGCGGCATGGCAGCGCAGCGATAGCGATAAGGATGATATTTTATTTTTTTTTGTATTCAAAACCTGCTTTGCTTCTTGTTTAATTTCCTTGTTGGAATCTATTCGATTCTAAAAAAAAACCTAGCCTAGCCAAAAGGCAATGTGACGGGTCGTTAAAGGAACCTCACCACGATTGATAATTAGGGAGCGATGTTCTATGAATACATTAAAAATGTATCCTATGGATGCTATTTCTCTTTCTTATAGTAGGGTTGCTATACCCTACGAATAGCATCATCATCAGCAGCCTTGGGAAGGTATCCGAACTGAAATTGAATGAATTAAGATATCCCAACAAAAAAGGGGGTGCGCGCCTCAGCGCAGCAGCGTCTTCGTCGTCCTTGTTCCATCATGCCAAGCCGAGACAGGATCAAGGATGGAATTGATTATTTGTTTGCCGGCGAAACATGCTTCTGGTTTTGTTGGAACTAATTCTTTTCGTAAACTATGTGGGTTGTCTATAAGGGAGTGGCCGCAAACCGTTTCGGTTTATCTTTTGTGTGCTCGAACTTAATTACATATTCAAGACCGTCCTGAAGAGATCGTAGGAAAATTATATTGGACTATGTGAGTAGAAAGTTGATTGCACCTTGAAGGATTTTCGTGTTTGTATTGGAAATTTTTATCAGGTATTGATGGGTGGTTGGCGGAATTAAAGACCAATGTTATTTTAATTAATTTGAAAAGAATGTTGCTACGGCGACGGCGCGCGGTGTAAGGATGTTTTTTGAGGCTTGATGTCGTTTATAAAGATGTATAAAAAAAAGGATAAAGAGCAAATGAAGGAAATAATTTTCAAAGGAAAAATAGAATTTCCTAATTGTCTATCCTTTGATCCATGATTATTATAAATCGAGTTGAAATCTTGAATGGATTCATGAAAAAACCTCAAATATTTCCTCTGAAAGGTACCGAACCATATGTAAATATTAATTACATGAATTAATTTTAATTAAAATTAAATTTATTTCATCTTATTCCAGTTAAATAACTAAGAATCCATGCCCATTCAAAAGTAAATGAACCCATTACTCATAGTTTTGGATATATAGAACAAATCCTGTAAGCCCAGGAGGCGCCATTAAAAACTACAAACAAATATATTCCACCAGTAACGCTCCTAAAAGTATATTATGCTTCTTATCTATACAGATACAAAGAAAATGAATCCTTTGCACATGCATTTGGCAATCGAATCATGAAACATTTCCATTTCTACCGGAATGACTTCCAGGAGTGATTTAATTTTTGGCAACATTAATTGGAAGCGATCCGACTATAAAATGTGCCCACGTTTGTTGGTTGGTCTTCTTCTTGGTCCTTGCAATTCTTTATTATACAATTCTCATTCCATCCCCTATCAAAACTGTACACAGTTCATGGAGAAATCAGCAATTTCAATGGCGACAGACAGTCAGTCCCTCTTCAACGCTAACGCACATCCTATTTCGAATCGGAAACGGATCCATATACGAATACGAAACACCTGAACACAACGCAGAGCACTTGTTAAGGTAAGCGACTCGCTTTTCAAACTCAATATTTTAAACACAAGTCGTTCGGTATTCGGTTACAGGAAAATATAGGGTCATAGGGTAGGAGAGAAGTTGCAGTTGCTACTGCATTCTTAATGTTCTTCCAAGCCAATAACTGAACCACGCATAATACCTACGATGTTATTGCACTATAAGGACGTTACCTACTATGCAGTTTGGAACCATATATATAGATTGAGAATTACAAATGCAAACATCCATAGTCACAGTGTTGCCAGATGAAAAAAAGAAATTCCTCATTTATTTATCGGTTTAACATCAGTGTGTTTGCGGTACAATAGTCCTTGTCTATTCCAAGGAGGAGGGTGAACGAAATCCTTCTTTCATAGATGACTGGTGCAAAACAACTAAATATTTTGTATTTCAAAATTTCCCAAGAAAGATGGAATATGTGGAAACATGAGCTCTATTTTGCAATTCATATCTGGAATCGGGTCAAATAATGCAACATGGGTCTTTTAACTCCAAAACAATAATTTATTTCTGAAGCCCTTGCATATGGGCTTATGAAATCGAAGTTTCTGAAGAAAAGATTTATTTTGACAAGATATTTAAAGTCCAAAAAGAAAAAAAAAAACACACTGGCAGTTCCTTCTGTTTGTCATTATGATTTTAAAATGTGTTCGAAGGCGATTCAAGTTCACTTTTCAGTTCCGCAAACACAAGATTGGCACGTGATTCCAGGAAAAGCAAAAAAGGGGAAGATAGGAGTACGACAACAACCTAAAGGCAGAACCTACAAAATGAACGTGTAACTGGGGGATAAGAGAAGGAGAGACCGACAACGACAACTCCATTCCATTGAATGTCGATTTGATTGCAAGAATTTTTACCAACATTGACACGATGTTTTCAACTGCATGCAATGCCAAATTCGATTTTGTCGGGTGGTCGGTTGGAGGAAGATCTATAGTATGAGTGGCTGGTCGGAACTCGGGAGGAACTATCTATGTATCTATTGCCTGAAGGAGGCAGCGGATGTTAAGGAGTATCAAGTTTATATATTATATGCATGAAGCTTTCGAATTTTCGATAGTGAAGCAGGGAATCGTAATGGTATTTCTTATTTTATAACATGATACTCGTATAGGAATGAATCTCTTTGACAATTTCCGAATCTTATCAGGTGTCATGAGACATTTCTCATTTCTGGGCATATCATATATGCATTGACTGGAATATTAAGGAGCAAACTTCATACTCGTATGCTGTCTGTTAGCTTATTCGGTTAACTATTTAGCAAGAGTGTAATGTTAAGATACAGTATCTCAGGAGTAGATATAGACAGGACATGTGTTTGTGTGTATTTCCTTTTCGAAGGAGTGAATTGAAATTGATTCAATTTGCTCTATATTTGCCGAAAACGTGTATTTGTATTGATAAGTGTAGTGTTCCAATTCCTATACAAAACAAGGTTTTTTGAATTTTGTACCAACAATCTCGACGTGTCTTGAATTTTTGAGTTGAATTTTCTCTTAACGGGAGGAAAAAGCATTGTAAAGCCGACAACAAAGATTTGATTATAAAAGCTTAAGGTATACATAGGTAGAAGGAAATTGAAATGCTAATAAAGACGTATTGTCCTCGAAGTGTTTTAGAAGATTCTGATTTTTTTTGGCAATGGATTTGCTTGTCTCTATCATTATTGAAGTCAAATGGGTAGAGAACAAGGAAATGGTTTTTGAATAGATGTTTGCTAACGTCTGAACAACAACAAATATTTGCATGAAACATTTTTGCATAACCAAGCTTTGTAAAAGCATGGAGCCGAGTATAAGAAAGCATGCTTTTGTGAGCAATATTATTTTTTTTTATATTATCGCTTCCAAAGTAATGTGTTGTGTTTCCGGTTTGTTATAAAAAGCAAAATTTTTATATCTCATTTTTTCTGTATTGTGAATCGAAATTCGAACTGAAAATCCGCTGTCCATAGCAAAGGCTGCACTTCTCGATTCGATTGGTGAATAAGGACTGACTTATTGACATTGAAGTTTTCTTGACATGCTAAAAGGCTGGAATTTATAAGACCGCAGAGTTTCTGGAACATCCATCAGGCATTTGGGATACATAACTAGAGTCTCTAAGGCATATAGAGCTCAGAAAGAAAGACAATGCTTCATACGTAAAATTGTATCGTGTGGCTGGATTACATTCTCCTCATTTCTCTCTGCTTCCAAAGATGAAAACCATTCGTGTCCCCAGATCCTAAATCATAGGCAGTATGGAATTATTCGAAAGTGATGGTGATGATTTACGAATTGTATATATATTTGTATAGTAATTTCATGGAACATGTTTTTTTTAGTTGTGAACTTCGTCAATGGCGGCGCTAGTTGTCTTATCTACTTAACATCAAATGTCTTCCATTGTTGTTTTTGCTTCCCATGACAATCTAGACAAAAACCACTCCAAACTTTCCAATCAAGTGTTTGTGAACTTCGTCCATAGATGGCGATAACGTTCGCTTATTAGGAGTACTAAAGTGTATAAATACAATGGGTTCACCCACCGAATGCGACTGTGGCGGAGAATTGATCTTGACAAAAGTCGTCACACTGTGTTATAGGGGAAATACTCTCAGCTTGAATTAGCTTAATACGACGAGAATTTCGAAGCTTGATGTGCTTGAGTCGTTTGGGTTTGTTTGAGTTGAAAAATTTGACCTGTTCTTAACTGAAACTTGATGATATTCAAAGCGATGAATTCTTCAGGCAAACGAATATGATCAAATTTTTTTTTCTTTGCATTTTCGTTGGTAAAAGTTATAACATAAATCTTTAAAGGGGGAATGCTCCTCTACCCTTTTATATCAAAAACTAGATAAAAAAGACAAAAAAAAAAAATTTATATAAATTTGCAATAAATTACAAAAACCAAATGCAATGCTGCTGACTGAGTCTATTTATTTGTGTAACAGTCTACATTTATCAAAAACAAAATATGTTTTGCACTTTGTACAAAACAAAAACTTTTTTAAATCTATCAGTTGTTTCCAACGTTTCTTATTACAAAGCACAAAAATGACATCGTTTCATAGCCTGCTACTTCAGCATTCGAAAATAAGTTCGCTTTGAAGTCAGAAATAAATGTACCACTTGGGAATTACAATAGGTCAAAAAGAAATTTGCCCAGCTGAAAAAATTAGCAAGGCATATGTTCGCTAACCTATTTTTTTTTTCAATTTAAATTACAAAGTAATGCCGATGCACACAAAAATCCCCTTTTTTATGTAATTTAATAACAAAAAAACAAACTTAAAAGTCTCATCAAAAAGTTTTCATGAAATCATTGAATTTTTACGGTCCCGCATTAAAGTGTTATGCGGTCTGGAGTGCCGTACACACAAAGTAAGAAGTAGCATTACTTTCTAATCCCCACCCAATCTATGAGCGAAGCACAACCCCTGCTTGCGATCCTTGCCTAATAGGATTTCGTTTTATACTTTGCAAAGCAATTTGAGTAGAGAGAGTGAACCTGAACACTAACATATCCTTGAAAGGAGAGAAAAAAAAAAATAAAAAATAGAAAATGTTTACCCACCTCTCTTCTTCTGTTTTTAATTTAAAAATGTAAACATTTATGCAATAAGTCCAACTATGAGCATAGTTTTGTTATGAACTTGTTTGTAATCCATTTTGGTTCCATTTTGTAATGTATCTGGTTGGTTGTTCTTAATTTGTACATAATATCATTCTCCAGGAGCGAACTCAATGGAGACTGATATGGTCTGATCAGGGTTTGGGATATTAAATGGGGATTTGATAATGCTGCAACAAGGATCTCCAGGAATTGTATTCGTTTCAAAAGACATGATTACTACAATGATGAAGGATGGCTATAAATATGCATCAGAACCAGAACGGGGAAGATAAACGTCCTAGGAACATTCTTCATAGAACTCAGTTTCAAATACAAAACCCTAAGGGCCAGTTATATCAAAGTGGTTTATCCTCGGAAGAAAATTTTAAAACGGTTAACATCGGTTCGTGTTTAAATAACCAAAGCTTAGACGGTGGTTCAAGAGTGGTTTAAGAAGAAACCCACCAATTTCTACCGATTAAATAAAACTAATCCACGGATCAAGAATTTAAAAACGAGGTTCAGTGCTGAAGCACTATTCTACAATTTGACTCATTTGGCACATCGAATTGAAAAACTGGGCCTCAAAAAACTGAAAAAGGTGATTGATGGATCACATGAACTGGCGTAATTATCAAAATATTAAATATTGAATCTATTACTTATTCAAACGTATCGTTATTTTTTTGTCCTTCAGGAACTTATTCAAAAGCAAATTACGATGAAACTCGATCAGCAGTTAAGGTTATTAGGTTCAGGTATATAGACAGAAACGGAAAAGTTGTTGTTGACTAAGACAAAATTTTGACCCATCCTTCAGCTTAGCTATCTTTAAAGTGAAAATTCTGGATCCCTAGCAGTTTAATGGAATCAAGTAAAAGGATTTGACAGCCCTATGTTAGACCAATACCGGCACTTATCAAGTACCTCAGCAAAACATTTATCAGTATTTTTATAAAAGACAATCAAAGTTTAATACAGAGATTGACAGCTTGTAGTCTGAAGAAGGTGCGGGAGACAAGACAAAAGTAGGTATACAAAGTTACATGGCGATGGAGTAGCTTCACTTCACTGTGAAAACTGAATTGCGTATTAATAAAACGCACCTGGAAAAGGCAAAGATTGGGTCCAAGGCGGACAGCGTACATTTTTAATTTCTTACTTTTCTAGGCCCAAAAATAACGGTACCTTCCATACAATTCTACAGAAGAAAATTGATTTTCTCAAAAATGGCTCAAAAGATTTTGATAAAACTTTTAGAACGTAATTTTTTTAGGACAAACCACCTTTTAGTTGGACATTTTTTTCGGAATTTGTCTTATAAAACCGGAATTTCCAAATCAAGTTTTCTCATAAACTATTCGTCCGATTTCAATAAATTTTTTAATACAGAAATTCATTTATAACCCTATTGATATGGCATTTCAAAAATCTTAAATTTTTTTTTTAATTTTTTATAATTTTTTTTTTTATATTTGGTTTTCCAAATATGTTGGAAACGAGTAGGTTGAATATTTTGAATATTCTTTTCTCAGATTTAAATTAAAAATTGCATTATACGAACATTTTTCAAAATATTTTTTTAAAGAGTTTTTCAAAAATATCTTTTTTGAATAAAAAAAAAAAACTGGTCGAACGATTTTCAATATTTTTTTTCCTAGATAGATATTAAGCAATGAAATATTATTGCATACTTAATTTTTCCAAAAAAAACTCTTAAACTCTTAAAAAACTAAAGATTTTTCCTATACTTATTTTTTTTCTTCAAAATACGTACCCATTACCTATCTACATAAGAACAAGTTCGTGTGACCCAGTCGTACATTTTATTTTTATTCATCTCATTTAAATAAAATATCAGCCAGTAAAATCTCTAGCTTCCCGACACACTATGAATTTGCAAAATATTTAATAACTTTATCATTGTCTTCAAGGAAAATACTTGAATCTAAACATATTGCTTACACATTTTGCAATCGCAAAGTCCTTTAAACTCCAAGGATTATTAAAATTTTTAAAATAATGTTTTGCCAATTGTGTTCTGCTTTCATCCTTAAAATATTATGTTAACAAAAAAAATAAAACAACTTTATAAACTCCTTTCATAATCAACCGCCTATAGTCCTTCATAAAAATCTCATATCCTTATAATATCATGATACCAATGGGCTTTGTCTTTCAATTACTTAAAGGACATTTCGCTGGGGATGTTGCGTGTCGTTCTTGTTGTCCATTACCACAGCTACACAAAAACAACAAAAAATACAAAAAAAAAAAATCCCTAAAAGTTACTATAGCTGCATCCCAGAGCAGTCCTTAATTATAAACTAAGTGGTATACTGCCATGCTTCCCCTCGCCCACATCCTTTACTCCAAATGCTCCAATTCCCCATTCAATTTCGATTCGAGGATTTTTTCTGTTTTCTGCTCGTGTGATGGGATACGGACGGGACAGGCTTATCCGTATACATATATCTAGGATCAGAAACAACACTTTAATTATCAAGTAAAATAATTGACAGGCGGAAGTCAATTACGTGGAGAAGCGAAAAAAAGGCTCAATATAAAATATAAGAAGAAAAGGAAAAATAAAAATTCAACCTTCAATCGTACCACGGTCGTTCCCACGCACGCCATACCACGTCAGTGATAAACGGATCTGAGGGTGAAGTATCGTTCGTTTGTAGATTGGGTGGAAATAAGTCAGTTCAACAATACGAGTCCTTTTTCGCATTCCTCTTAAACTAACAAAGCTTAAGATAGCTGATTTCATTAATCCACAGCCTAGGTAGGTTGGTAAGGTGGATTTTGAAGAATTCTACTAATTTTCGAATAGACTAGGATTTTGTAATTTAGGCATCTGCTTTTTAATTTGCATATCCAATTTGTGTTGGAACAGCGTCTTTTCATTAATTTGAGTGATTGAACGAAACGAAAGTAATAGTTTGTCAAGTGGAATTGATTTAATCACTAATTTAATTCTCTTACTTTTTCTTTTCGATTAGTCTTAATTGAAAGGAGATGCTTGATTATTATAGAAAGTGATTTGGAAATGTGGAATGAGTGATGAGGAAGCGTTAAAATTTATTTCTGCATGATGAGCTTCTTGCCATTAGGAAATAAAAAGGGGGAAAGAGTTTTGAGTTGAAAAAATACTTATTTTTAATAATTTTCGAAATTGGATTTTATACCTGAGAGTATAAGTTGAAAAGTGATCCAAGTAATGCCATTAAGATTATTTACCTTGGTAACAATTCAAATGCCCTGAAATTAATGACAAAAGAGTTGTATTGCGTCTTCGCAGGAAATATGAAAGTATTGTTTGACAGTTCTTGCAGTATTTCTGTGCAACGACGACGATTGCGAACGAGGAAAACAGAGAGGTAAGACTTCAGTATTGAAAATTTCAGAACGTGAATAACGTGAAATTTAGCCGAGTGAAAATAGGAGATCAGCTAAGATGGTGCGGAATTTAATTTCAGCTCAAAATTTGTCCCAATATCTGGAAAATCTGAAATCAAACCAACATTTGCATAGCACAACCAGACAATCAATACAAAAACTTTAATTTTTTGCAGAAGAAAATACTGATATGTATTGCGTAGTTTGAATGAACTAAAGGGTGCTTTTTTAGACGTGTGTTTTTCAAGAAGAAATAAAAGGCATATAATTTAATGTTATGGCCAAAAATTTAGATTTATTATAAAGGTAAGAGTTTGCCATTATGTTGTTTTAAAAATGGTTTCCGGCAAGTTTCCGGCAAGTAGCGATGCTTCGCGCCAACCGAACCATTATTTCGGTAATAAATTTGCACGATTTGCAAACGTTGTTCAGAAGTAAGTCTATTTATTATGAAATGGCAAATCAAACTGAGCATAAATCAAGTGACAGCTGTCTAAAAGACCAACTCGGAAAAAAGTATTGCCAGATTAAAAACCACACGTCTAAAAAAACACCCTTTTCTATCAAAATCCGTATTCATTTTGACTAGTTATTGGACAATTTAAGAACAGCTTTGGTGACCGCACTTTATCTAAATTTGTTAAATAAATTCTTCAAAGCAAAAAGCAAAATTTATCCTCTTTCTGATACTTTGTTCTCTTGGATAGTTAAATTCGTCTTTTCTTTTCGTTCGTTTCTGAAATGGTTATAACCCTTAAATGAGACTACAAAACTCTCCGCTTTAAATTGTGTTAAAAAACTCCTTAACAGCAAGCATTTAACAAAATGTTACAAAGTTTGACGGTTTAACAAGCCAAGAAGGTGGAGTTTAAAGGGATTAGTAGGTGTCCTCTCAGAGATGCTTAAGTATTTTATCGAAAAGAAACGATGTTATAAAATGATATCAACAGCTTCCATGAAAATAGATGCACCATCTTAACAACATTGGTGTTTAATAGGGAAGGAATTTGTTGCCCTTGAATTTTCTTAATCCTTTCCTCCTCCACTCACTAAAAAATTCCCATTACAAGGATTTTGCTCATGATTTCCCCGGCTCTTTAAAATTAAATTTGACATCATAAGGCACTTTTGAATTTTCTTTTCCTTACTTCATAAGTATAGATATGGGGTTTGTTTCCATATTTCCAGCAATTATTTAGGTTCCCATGTCTTGACACTATAAACGACTTAACTTGCCACCAACCCTCTCTCTCAAGAGGTTTCAAGTTATTAACTTCAGAGGAGCAAACAGCATGTAACTAAAACCAAGCACGTTAACATTTTACTTGATGATTTTAGCTTTTAGTGGTTCCTTCCAAGTGGACAAAATCTTGTGGCGAAACACATTTTTCCAATTACTATTATAGTCTTGACAATGTCACCATTTTGTATAATACACTTTGCGAGTGTTGAATGGAGGAGTGGGTGTTATGTACTCCAAAATGTACCCGCCGCCGTCACATAATGTTTCACTCTAAATCACCGCAGTTCGTCGTGTTCAAGAAGTTAATTTATTGTAAAACCGAAAGAGTGCCATGGAGTTGACATGTCCTTGGGGAACAAGGGTAAGACCCCTAACGGAGCGCCACACTACAAGAAGCTACAGTTAGTTTCCATTTCCACAAAATTCGATCAAAACTTTTCAAAAGAAAAAAATATATATAAACGTAGTTACAGGATAAAAATACAACTCATGCACTCACATCATCATCTAACGTCTCTCGACAAGACTCAATAAAAAAAAAAAAAATGGTTACAGAGTCGACCAGCCAGCGACCGACCGACAAAAAGTTTGATGAAATAGCCTCGAGGGAAATTCAAGTCTCTCCCTTTCCGTCTATTAGTAATGAAACAAAAATCGATCTTTGGAAAATTGCAGCTGCTGGGAAGCGAACATCATCGTCGTCGTTGATGCAATTAATCGATTCCCAACGAATTGCTTCGATGTGAAAAAGTTGATACAGTCTTTGTGTGCTCCATTGGGTTGTTGTTTTTTTTTTTCTTTTTCTTAGGAAGGTTATGTTGTGGAAGATGGATTTTTAGGGAACCAGAGGTTATTATGGATGTCAAGATAAATGCTTGGGAATCAGATGTGACATTGTGTTGGTAGAGGAGATGTCAAAGTGGTCCTTTTGTGTGTATAAATATAATTTTTTTTTTTTTGGGGAATATGGATGGGAATTGGGATGTAAAAGTACTTACTTCTTTGGAAGTAAGGATTCTCATCTTCTCAACAAGGGATTTGAGACGCACTTTTTGAAGTTAAAAGTCTTAAGCAAAAAGACGTCCTTCCCTACACAAATTTACTGAGAAATATCTCAACAAAATCCAAAGTGGATTCTTCTTCTTGGATAATATTTTGAAATTTTCCTAGATACTTATTGGTCATGGTCAGATAAGAATTTTTGAGACTTGATATGAAGAACCCTTTCAGTTTGTGTTGAAGTTGATGAAAGTGAATGGAAAAGTAAGTTGTCATGGTAAATATACATTATTTCATTGAAATATATATTCAGAAGTAAAAGTTCTTCCAAGTCCACTTATAACAATTGTATTCTCAAATGAAATAGTTTGAAACTATTTTTGAAGGAACGTAAATCTCTTTGATTGTTTCTTGGAACTTTAATCTTAAGTGACAGGTGACAAGAGAATAGCTTTTTCTGTACCTAATTTATGTATTTAAATCATCTTATATGTGTTTTCAATTAGTATTCATGGATTTAGGAACAAAAACTCACATTTATAACTTTTATGACACCATTTTCATACATGGAGTTGCTCATAAGTGGATAAGTCCAGTAGTATTGAGACTTGTTCTTTTTTGAGTATGTAATAGGAGAAAAATAAATGAGATAATAAGAGTATAGGACAAGTCTTTACACAGTTTTCAAGAATTTAAGATTATTGAGCTTGAAATTTGACAAAAGCATTTGATGGAGTTTATAGAAAGATGGTCGATGGAACCCTTCTTTGATGTAGGTATTAGAAAAAACTTCTCGAACGGTTCTGTTTGAGTTTTACTGGACGTTTTTCAGTCTGCTATCTATAAAATAAATGCTGGAGCACCCCAAGGCTCCGTTTTATATGTATAAATAACCTCTTGTCTAAGAGTTTTAATCCACTTAATTGTTTTGCTGACGATAGTAGGTACCCTCAGCTTGCCATATTTCTTTCCAGATTCACAACCCTGTTTTTTTTGATTTGGCACTGCATATGATAAGCTTATTGAATTACTATCTTGACAGCATTGTCCAATGGGAAATTATCAACCGCATGGAATTAAATAAATTAAATAAAATAATAACTTACAATTTCCCCTCAACACTCGCATCGCTTGGAATGCCTATCGGTGTATCCTCGAGCCTAACTTCAGACGTACTTTAAGTATAGAAAGTCTTTTTTAGCCGCACTATAAGAATCTAAAATGCTTTACCTGGCTCGATTTTCCCTCCCTTTATTATTTTTTAGACTTTAAAACCAATATTCACCGGTATCGCATATCTAACATTCCTAAACCCTCTACTGTGTTAATTCATGTCAATGGTATTTTGTGACGTACGAGCAAATTATTCAAAAAAAAAAAAAAACCTCGTAGCTTCTGTTTGTGGCATCCTTTTGGTATAGTTAATATTGCACAGATCGATCACTTTTTTCGTTGATTTGAGAAAAGTTGACTACTAGGCAGTCTCTAATTTTTTCTTGCGATTACAGGTACTATAAGTTATTTATACCTAAAAAAATGTTTGTTTTTGACAATCAAACATGACGTTACGATGATAGAGAAGCCGAAAAAAGTTATTCCGACAATTCTTTCTGTCTGTCTGCTTGTATCGGAACCTACAGCCTTAACCGCTGGACTCATTTGCCTCAAACTTGGTTCATAGTATTGTTATGACTTCCTTCAGAGGGTTTTTGGAATCAGCATTCTAGCTTTAAAACTAACTATATACCTGTCATATGACTTTTATTGGAAAATGCATTTATTTCAAAAACGGCTTCTGCAAATTTTGATAAAACTTTCTCAATTATGTTTTCGTTTCAACCTATGTTTTGGTTGAAATTAAATTTTCAGGAAAAGTCTTATCCTCCCATAGGACCTGTTTTTTGAAATCAGATTTTCTCTTTAACAACTTGAAGGGTTTGGATAAAACATGTACATATATGTGAAAGCTCTTTTATAAACAAAATAATACATATTCTTAAATTTTTCAAAAAAAGTTTTTTTGGTTTAAAAAAAAAATAAATTTTTTCTTAATTTTTTCAAAAAACGTTTAGTTCAATATTTAGAAAAATTGTTTGTTCTAATAAGACCTGCAAACTGCTAGATGTTGGCACATCAAAAAAAAAAAATTGGATAATGTTTTGGAAAAGCTTTTCAAAAAACCGTGTTTAGAAACAAATGCTCGAACGATTTTGAAAATTTCCCTTAAATTCAAAACTGTAAAATAAATCAGATTGTTTGATTCGTTTTATTCCAAAAAACGTCTTAAGTGATTTATATGATTTTTTCCCTTCTTGGTCTTCCCAAATCTCAAGCCTCAACACCACTGACCAGTGACCACAGATTAGAGCAAGTTCGTGCGAACCAGTCGTGCACTTTATTTTCTTTGAAATCATAAGAAAATATGTAATTCGGTACGGTTTCTACATTTGACGACACACTTCTTTTTAAATGGCAGTTTAAAATATTGGTGGTTTGAAGGACTAAACCCACACAACCTTCTAAGTTCTGATACCTGACGCAGTTCTCTGTTCTTGAGTCTTTTTTCATCAAATTGCATGGTGCCTGTTAGTCAAAACTCTGCCGGAAATTAAAAACAATTAAATTTTGAGAAAGTATTTCATTTTCATAGATATTTAGGATTGAGTTATGTAAAATGATGGCTCACATTTATGCATCAAAGGTCAGTCAAGGTCTTCATAAGGGAAATGGCATTTCGTTCCTGATGATTGTGTTAAAGTTAAAGAAGTACATTTTTCTGCCGCAACTAAGAAACGTAAATTTAATGTAAAACACTCTGAGTTTTATTTACTCACCACACTCTTTTTCCATTCAGCCTCCAGACAAAATAAACTTTTAGTCCTTAAAATTTTGTAAATGAGAAATAACCACTCTCTCTCTCTCTATCTGCTTTGTTAATACAACTTCACAGACAGACACATAAAATATTCATGTTTTAAACCCATTTACATAAATATCACCAAACTTCAAGTTATCCCATATAACAAAAGAAAAGATGGCCTACACAATATACTTCGCTTATATAACATAAACCCCAAAAGGGTAATAAAGTAATGAAGGATGGGTACATTGATAAATTTTTATCAGAATATGGACCTTCCACAACGCAAATTACTCCCCAATCTAGGGATTTATTTTATAGTGAAGATAACTCATAGGGGAGCCATTTTTACTTTATCCAAAAATTTTATGGAAATAAGGCAGTTATGAAGGCATATTCCTACAAAAAATTGCGACAAAGAAATAAGGAAGTAAAAGTTTCTCTTGGTTTTATGATTATTTTTTTGTATGGTTATTTTGCAGTCAAATTTGTGTTTAAAAAGGGAAATGAATCATATTGAGTTAATTTATCGGGAATTTTTTTTTTCCAAGAGCATACGAAACGAAAGTAAAGTATACTTTGAGAGAAAAAAAAAATCTAAGTCTTTTTACGTTGCCCTATTTTTATAGTCAAAAGGACAATCCTCTATTAAATGTACCTATTACTCTTTCTCGAAGGATTCATTATCGCCTTAGTTGTTCGATTTCTTTTCAATTTGAAAATTCAATGCAGAGGAGACTTGAAATCAATTCCTTTGAAATTCGAGCATTACAAAAATATGAAAAGAACAAGGAAAAAAAAAAAATCCTTTTTTGTGTCTGCTGGCGGAGGAAAACTTTCTTCCCACAAACAATCAGACGGAACAACTTTTTTTAACTTTCTCAAACCCCAGAGGAATGGAAAGAAAACTTGTACCTTGTAGAGCTTAGAAAAGCCAGAGAAACCGAAAACAAATAAACGTAAATACGAGTACAAAAAAAAAAAAAACAAACAGTAGTTCTCTGTTTTAATGGATAAACAAATCAAGGAAGCGTTTTTTTCTGTTATTCTAAAGTCAATTTTATTTGTTTTTGTCGCATAGTCTTGCTTCTATGGCCTTCTCCTCCAAATTTGTTTAATTGTTCCAAGAATCCTTAAAATCATACTGATCTTGAAGCAACCTTTACTCGAAGTGCGATTATTCTTTGTTGAATATAATTTTTTTTATTATCTAGTAAAAACATAACAAAACACCAATCCAGCAGCCCCAGCCAGATTCAGGAGCAAGGAGTTTTTGATGATTTAAAGTTATCTTCTAGAAAAATGCTGGAATTTTATTTCGCTTTTGATGGCGGATTTGCGTTCCCATATTCCCAAACGTAATTTGCTTCACATTTCATCCATAAAAAAGCCAAAGTCACTAACTTTTTATATTGACAGCGGATGCATGAAAAATGTATTTATAAAACACAAAGTTTCAAGTTAATGAAACACTCAATGCTGTTATAAAAAATATCATTTATTGTATTGGATTCATTAGTTTTTACTTGATCTTAGGGCAAATATTGGTTTCGTACAGAAAAACAAAAATGACATGACTATGATAGACAAGCACAAAATAGTGACTTTCGTCATGGCGCCGTCCGTCGTTATGTCTGTGCTTTTTTCACGTTCAGCTTCAGCTTAATGGCTTGATGGGTTTTCCTCAAACTTCTTATACATATAGCACTTCAAAAAAAAAAAAAAGGTTTTGAGATTTTTTTCTATTTCGATTTCGATTTTGACGAAACTCATAATTTTACAAACCTAAACTGTGTCTTTGGTTTCTGGCTTAAATAGTCAAATGACTTGCAACAGCTTAATCGAATTTACTCAAATTTTGTTTGACATATAGTTCTGTGTAGTTCTGTGAGATGGCAGTGCAGATTTTTTACATACAAAGACCCACTAAATTTCTTTTTCTAAAAAGATAAAAAATGGATCCAACGATTTTGACTAATCTGTGTTTTTGGATAAAAATACAAATATCGAAAGTCAAACATAGACTTGTGCATGAAGCGCCAGAAACTAGGTGAGTTTCTAAAATATTAAAGTATTTTGTGTTTGAGTTGTTGAATATTCCTTCCTTCTTTTTGAGGTTTCAGCATTGAAAAACAAACTATTTTATTTTAAAACAAACAAATTCGCAACGTTTATAGTCACCTTTACAACTTAAATAAACGTATATTAAGTGCAATAAGCTTAAATATGTTTTGTGAAGTTTGAAGGAATTTTTGGAAATTTCAATTATTATCAGAACTCCCACCCATTATTCGTGTTATATACCTATCATATAAATAACTGACCAAAACACATCTTTATAATGTTGAACATTGGAACGTTTTCTTTTCAAAGCTATAAGAAACATTATCTCAAATCAAAATTAGATTATGATTTAAAAACATATTTTTTTCCAAATACCCGACCCTAAAGAACAAATTTGAAATGAAAATACCCAAGGGAGACTATGATGGATATTGAGGAATAAAGAGCCATTCCTCAAAGACTTCTCTTTCGAATCAAGATTTCGTATGCTAAATGAACACATTTTCCAAATGCTTTCTGTGACATGTGCCAAAGGAATCCGGTCTACCTCAGTTTTATTTTGACCGATTAACAAATCAAAACACGATTCTCTGACCCAAAAGCCACACACAAACAAGGACGATATATAGAGTTGTGTTGGTCCTGGCCATCATGATTTGTTTTCGTGCGGCACTGTCAAGCATACAAATTATAGAAATTTAATTTGCGTTCAGTGATTTTGTTCTTTTTGTTTGCATCATCCTTCCTTCTATCATCCATCCTTTCCTTTCATTTTCTTTACTCCTGTGGTTAGTGGCAATAGCAATGGCAATGGCAACATCAGCAAAGCAGAACACCACTTATATTTCACTCAATGTCCTCTTTTTCACATTGACAGGTGTCATTCGTTAGGTAATTAGTGTGATGCTTCAAGTAGAATTTCTAATCACAGATGCCATCAGTATAATTTATGGGAACCGGAAAGGATATTGCATTTCCTTTGAATTTTGGTCAAAATCAAATCAAACAGACGCAGACGTGGTGAATATTCCTTGAACGGAATAAATTAAAGAAAAAAAAATATCTTTGATGCAAAATGTCGATGGAGTTTATGTTGACTTCCTGGCGACTTCATGTTTCAAGTTTAAAGATACCTTATGCCAACCCGGAAGTTGAGAAAAGTTTTTTTTTTTTTTGCTATTTAGTATATATGTACCTATATCAAACAGATACTTTTATTTATGAATGTAAGTTTCTTGGGCCGTAAAGATTTTTTGTATCCAACAATTTTTGACATTTAAGGACAAAAAAAAAAAAAAAAAAAAAAATGTCAACTTTGGTCTTTCCTTACTTTTTGTTGACAATATTTTATATATCTCTGGACTTTGAGACTTCTCTTGAAAATCGTTTTGTTAATTTTAATTGAAATCGATTTTTTTTTCATTCAGATTGCGCTTTTAGTCGGTGGTCGTCGGGGTTTTTTCAAAGGTTAAAGCTCTTGGCTGTTTTTATTCATTAACAGTTAGTATGTGAACAAACATATACATATACGAGTATATTTGTAGTTGGACAACATGATTGCAACTGCATAGCAATTGAAATTTTTAAGGGTGCATAACTGCTCTAACGGTGGCCCTCGCATCAGGCAGAATAATTTGGGAAATGGTTTCATTTTTTTTTAAATAAAAAAAGTTCGTGATTAAAAGGACTCACTTCATGTACATATACTTACGAGTACTTTTTGTGTTCCATTTAAAAATGTGCACTATTATTTTTTCGGGTAGGGACTATTATGCCATTTACTATGTACATACTTGTGCCTAATAGCGCAAACAATTTTCTAACACATTCAATGACATTAACCCATATGCGGCTCAGTAATTTTTTGAGATAATTTTAAACATGTTTTTTTCGGCTGGTTTTGGATATATTTTTTGTTGATATTAAAGACGTTTTTGATTTATATAAATAGATATTTGGAACCCAAACCAATTGATGAATTGATTTCATTATAACTCTTCCGTAGTATTTTGATTCTTAAAGATCAATTCATTTTGATTGGATATATTAACCACACTTTGGTTATTAAAAATATTAATAAAATTCTTTTATAATCCAAATCCATATTCAATAAGTTCTATTTACATGATACAAATAATATAATAAATATTTAACTACTTTTTTAAATGCATAAAAAAATAAAGAAAATCTCTTGTCGGCACGTGAACACGAGACATTCAGACCCATGCGCAAAAGACGGCAACTTAAAGCTAATATCAAGAAGTTCCAATCACTGCCCTCGTGGTTTGTTGACAGCCTTCACAATGACCAGATGCACCAGTAATCGCAGTCATTTGTACTCGAGTGTCAAGTCTGTTCAAATCTTAGAAATCAACGAAATCAAAATATCCTCTCCTTTGTACTTCGATTACTTTACGGAATAATGTCTGTGGCTTCACCAAATACTCGTATATTTAGACTGTCACGAAGGTTAAAAGATCTTCTTTTAAGGTTCTGCCATCGCCTCCAGTCGGCTGTTTTTCATTTGGTGATACGCCGTTGATTCAGTGGCAGTTTCTATGTAGAATGTGAATTTTGTCCGCCTTATAATAGTATTGCAACGAAGTTACATCTCTATACCCACCTTCAAATACTCAGTGACGACTGTCATAATTGTGATACAAATCTTCTCTGCAACGGCAACTTCACTGCCCGAGCAAACATCATTCCATGTTTTTTTTTTTTTTAAATAACCACTGCCAAAACAACAACCGATAACAATCACCACACCTGGCCCTTTCGGCCACTGAAATAATTTGCAATAGGCATACCCCCCCCAACCCACAGCGAAGCAACAAGAATCACAAGAATAAAATATTCCTGGGTAATATTGTATTTTATCTTTATAATTAACAGTATGTCTTTGCAGGAATAATACATAAGGTTGAGTAAAAATTACATTGAATATTGAAATCAGATTCGATCTCCTTCCTACCAGTTGACTTAGTACTTTTAAGTACAAAGGGTTTCGTTTCTCATCCGAAGGCACACTGTATGTGAATATTAGTCAGAAGCTTCAATAATTTTTGGTAGTTATTACCGTAATGAGCCCTGCTCAGCTCACCCGTTTATGTCGGCTTTTCACTTCGCTGTTCGTTAAAGAGGATGGCTAGACAAGGCATTGTGGCACCCTGTTTACGTCGTGGAGCGTTTGCTTTATAGAGTAAACACCGCAGACCAGGCCTTAGGCCACCCGTTTATGGACGTCGCTGATAATTATCACACGTATTTAAACCTTTCCACCTACATTTTCTCTCCAAAAACGAAAAATTCGGTTTGGAGATTCTTGGTGTCGCCACAGTCGATTTTGTCCTCCAGACTACTATAGATTTCATATACAATGAGTTAGAACTTCAAAATATATATTTCGCCAGATGATTCCTTTCTCAAAATTTCTTCCAAGGATAATGAATTAATACAAAGAATATTTAAATAGTCGTATATCTATGTAAAAGTTTTCTATACAATTAATTATATAATTAATTTCCAACAAAAATTGAAAGGGCGTGGGTGGTAAAGAAACCACAAAACCAGATGGCAACATGCATCCTTTTATTGCTGAGGATCCCAGTGCCAATATATAAATATTTTATTCAACGAACCTTTGTCCTGATAAACTTATATGTTGTATCCAACTTCCCTTGACGCCTTCTTTAATTTGTATTGTCATTCAACACCACCAATTTGAAACTTGGAGTCCATCAATATTCATAAAATATTTTGTGAAAGTATTCAAAAACACATAAATAATTTGAAAGTAATTTGACTTAAAAAACCCTTAAAATAAACCGTGCATTTAAATAAATAATTCCCCAATTAGCCTTCATAATGTCAACTTAGCTTTCCAGAGAAAGGTTCACTGTAGGGTTGAAATTTTATTCAAAATAAAATTTTATATCAAGGTCCTCACGAGTTTTCGGCGTCTCGCAATGCATTAAAATTAATGAAATAAAGTATCATATCCCTTGAGATTCTTAAATTAAATTTTCGTCTGTGTCCCTGCTTATAATACAAGACTGGCCTTTGAAAATAAAAAAAAAATAGATTCAATAAGAGTTCGAGAATCAAAAACTTTTTCTTTCTTTCATTTTATTCAAGAAATACAATTTAATGTAATGCACGGCAAGAAAAAAAAATTGCCAAGAAAAAACAAAGTAAACAAAAGTTATCCTTGTGATGAGAACAGGACCAGTAAAACACTTCAAATAAATGTTTACTACACCACTTGAATATAGGCCAAGTACAAGGTCAAGAGGATAAATCTTTTTCACAGTTCCATTCACACCATCTATTAATCTCTGTATTCATTGTCCAGCAAGACCAACGCCGCCGTTTCGGGTCGTAAGCCGTAACTCACTGCCTGCTTTATCGTCCTGCAGATGAACAAAAATTGCACAAACGAAAATGGGAATCCTGTGAATAAAACTCTCGGAGTTTTCTATTTTCTAAAATATTCATTGAGCTTGAGCATTGCAGGAATTCTCTTTGTAAGGAGTAAAAATTCATTTGGTAATTATATTTATTTATTTTTGTTTTTGTTTTTGCTAAAATTCTAAAGGTATCCTTCTTAAAGGACAAGTGCTTAAAAAAAAATATAATTTTGAAATCGAAACCGACCTCGACCCATTCCATAAGCAAGGAAAGAAATTTAAGACTCGTTGCACATTATTTAATCATAATTTTACATTAAAACACCTTCTAAGAAAATTACAGTTTCCAAAGTTTTTAAGTGTCCCTTATGGGTCAAAAATAATGCACGTGCACGCTCCTAACTGCATTCGCCCCGGTAGCTAAGGCGACGTCGCGTCGCATCGGTCGACGGTGACACGACGACTTAACATAATTAAATACCAAAAAACTTTATCCTCAAAAGTTTACCGTTCCGACGCTGACCCAAGACGTTTTTTTTTTGTTTTGAAAGTTTCTTAACTCCAGGGAGGACAAAACGATAATGATGATGCTCTCAAAAGGTCAGGAACTATATTAAATCCCAAAGAATTGAATTTGGTCATAAATGTGGTCCAATATACCTATGTTCGTTTAATGTTTTCATGGCACTCGCACTCCCTTCTGCAAAATGCTTCTGATGTCCATGTCCATGCGTGCACAGGAAGGAACTAAAGCATAGAAGTCGAGGAAGTTTTCCAAAGGAAAAGTTTTTGAAAAAAAAACGACTATTGCACCTAATTCCGGATGAATTTGGCATGTATGTGCACCGGATACTGTTAAACTATTTAATGTTACGAGTTTTTATCGTCTTTGTAGAGCTAGATCAGGTACAAAAGGTGAGTCTTCCAAAAGAATGGAAACTACTTTCGTTTCAACCAACATCACCACCGCACGATAAAACCGAATATAATTTAAGGATATTTTTTTATCACTGGCTTGCTTTGCTTATCCTCTCGAACATGGTTGAGTTCTTTTGTTTAGGGATTAAGGTATTTTCAGTTCACTGAAAGGGGGATATTAGAATTTGTGTGAAAGGAGTATTAAAGTCGAGGACTGGATTAAGATATTTCATTGTGAAAAAAAACAGTATATAGTATCGTGTTAAATGTTTTAGTGTGGTGCAATGTTTGATTAATTATTTGTCAAAAAATAAAGGACCAGCTGACAATGGATTTAAGGATACAAAAATGAAATGCGTGGACATTGACTCTTCCTCGGAGCTGATTTGATACTTTTATTTAATGATTTAATGATATGAATTATTTAAAATCAATAAAATCATAAAATACATGTTTTGTTTTTTGTTATACATTGATGTCTTAACTAATCAATGGACCATCGTGAAATTTCTTGCACAAAAAAGGATAACTTAAAAAAAATTTCAATTGAAAATTTAGAATGAAACAACAACAACTTGTGTGTGCTACCACCAAGTTCATAGGCTGGAGTTATAGCTATTTCACGGGGACCAACCCGATCATCAGACTCCTTTAGTGGTGCTTAACCGCTTTATGTTCAATTTAATTTTTGAAGAACTTTTGCCCGAGCTGGACTTGAACAAGCGACCTAGCGTGTGAGGAGCTAGTGCACTACGCACTACGCCACCGCACCCACATGAAAGTTGTAAGCCAATTACAGGTTTTTTCATTCTATCGAACTATACTGAACCGATTAGCATTTTTCTAAAATTTCCCCGTTGCAAAATCAAATTATTTTTTTTTGGGTCGTTCGGCACCTAAACGTACGGGTATATGGTAGTTTATATTATTGTACTATTTTCACTCTTAGCGTCTTAGGTTCGAAAAATAATTTTTTTTTACTTTTAAATCACCACTTCTATCTCTATACATCAAACTCACTTTTATCTAAGTTCAAACTCTTTATTTATTTATTTATTTGCCTAATTCACCATTTAATCGAAACCACGGTTAAAATCAAACTGTCCCGTTTCAGTTTGAGATGTCCTATTTATACTGGTATAAAGGTTCTCGAAGAATCTAATACTCGAACCATTCAGAACATTCAAGATGCTTTTAAAGCTTTCAGAGCTTTCAAATTTCATAATGCTCAAGTACATTGTAGTATTGGTCAGAATTATTACAGCATAATTACTGTAGTATAATTTTGGACGAATTGTAACCAAAGACAAAAACCATTCATATAACAATAAATTGTTGCATACTTTAAGGCGTAGTTTTTTTTTTTTTTTTAAATTTAGACAATTTTCGAAAACAAATAAACTTCTGAATTCATTTGTTAAAATTCTTTTTAGCTCACGCCTTATTTAAAATCAGTGCAGCAGGCTATAGCAAAATCTTTTCCAAATTAAATTTGTATTTAAAAAGTTTAAAGAAAACCGATGAAGCAGTTTTTGAGGACAATCGCCACATTATTTTCAGAGTTTTATTGAAAAATAAACATTAACACAAAGCTTTCAGTTAAGAATCTCAAGAGTACAGTAGAATCAAAACTTAATAGGTTTCAAAAAATCCTCTCCGAAAAAGTCCCAGATATAGGGATCCCTCACTTCAATTATATTTTCGACTTTTTGAATTGTTGCCGTTTTCAAAAAACCTTCAATTCAAATCTTCAAATATGACCCAGTTCCAAATGCTCTCTACAGATTTACTATTATTGATTTTTCCTTTATAGATATACAAAAAAAGCAAATAAAATCCAGACGAAACCAAAAAAAAAAAAACCTCCATTATTATCCAAATATCCTTCGTGCTTGGTTGTAGGCACTTAATTTGTATGCGTGTGCCAAAAATAGAAAAATAAACAAACCCATTATGGATAATCCAAATTCCATGCAGAGCAAGCACATCCAAAAGCCACAGTGCATCATTCCTGGTGTTCACCCAAAACTATGTTATATGAACGAATTTCCATTTTATCAGTCAACCAGGACTCAGCAATCGCTAATGGTTCCCTGCACTACAAACCCGATTTTGCATAAAATGGAAAAAAAAAACGCAAAGATACACACACCACGATAAAGGACCAAAAATATATTTATATATGTAAATAAATAAACGCAATTGCAAAGGATGATCAACTTTTTGCACTTTTTCACATAAAGGACCCAATGGCAATAGGGGACGACCAACATGAAATGGAAGCAATTGCTAGTCCTGGTTGGCTCTGTGGTTCATTCCTAAGCGTAGTTTTCGAAAAGTTTGGCTCATCAGGGTGAGGGTGAGAGTCGGCGTTTGGTGTGTATGTCGTCGGTCCGGTCGGATCGGGAGTAAGAGATGTGCAAATGAAATTAAAAGCACGAAAGTCAGACCAAATTAATGAAAAACAGAAACACAAAACACGTTCTGTTTATGTCTAGTGAAAGCTGAGCTGAGTCCTGAGATCCAGAGTGGCCCAACAAAAACAAAGGCGAGGAAGGAAGGTGAGATATTTTATATATATACTATACAATACATAGGTTAGGTTATACAGAAGCCACAACTGAGTTCAAGCTAATTCGAGAGGAAGAAGGAGCATTATTTCTGTGCGGTATTTGCAAATCGGCGCACAGGATGAAATCAGGTCCGGGCTTGAAAGAAGGAACTCAACACAAAAAGTGCAACAACAAAAACAAAGGTTTATAATTATGGTTCGTTGACCATGACAAATTAATTTAGTTTGTGTTAATTTTGTTTTACTTTTGGTGTTTGGGGATGGTACTGAAAGTTTTTTCCGTTTTTTGTTTGTTTGTATTTTTTTGTATGAAAAGTTTTGCCAGGGTTTCCTGTCAATTGAATATGGGGAAGGAACAAATAAAAAGGAAAAGAAAGTTTTGCAGACCAGGATGGTGTTTGCGTTTGGCACGTGTTAAAAAAAATACAAACCACATTTATAAAGGTGGCTTACCTTTTTTTTCTGAGATCAAAGGCTGCTGGTTGAATGTTTCTGAAAGGATATCAAAAAAATCTTTTTAATATTTATGTACTTCTAGCATTTGTTTGATTTCCATAGAAATAAACCTAATAAATTGGATTCAGAAGAGGGGCATTAGAAGTAGGTATATTTTGTGTGAAAGTGTGGCAGGGGATGTGATGGGTTCTCAAAGCAAGAGCCTGAAAAACACATGTGTTCCTGTTTCTTATTCATAATGCAGGATTTCAATTTTAGAGGCAATTTCATGGATTTTTCGGCTTTATTTCCAAAAATCTAGTTGAATCTGATTGTTTTTAAGTTTTAGATTTAATTCGCTTAAATCGACGGACCGAAATGTTCAATGCTCATGCAAGAGAGAAGAAGAAACTTCATTTTGAAAAGTAAACGTGTGTCATTTTGTCATTATAAATATTATTTGTATTCGTAACCAACAATTTTGGCACCGAAAAAAATATAAATTTTCTATCCTTGCATGAACACAATCAGCTTTCATTAATAAATGGTTCAAAATGTCGTTATCCTTGATGACAAAAAGTATTAATTTATTACTTTCATCTGACGTTTTGAGTTTATCCTCGAATTTGAAAACAGTTCACATCTATTTTCGGTTTCTCTACCACACATATCTATGCAAATCCGACAGGAGTTCGATCCAAAAATGCTAAAGAAAGAGAAGGACGAAAGGACGAACAGAAAAAAAAAACTTCTCCAAAATCGAATTATATTTGTTCGCTGAAATAATGCCAAAGTATCTGGAATGTTGCCAAAGCGCATAGACTTTCCGTTATAGTGTGGAACAACTAAAACTGAAGGGCGACATGCCAGCAAGAACAATGTGACAATGCGATTAATGATATTGAATTTTCGAGGACAAAACTATATAAGAGTATCGTTTTCGCTAAGCACTGTCCGGTCCACCCGCCCCGCCCGTTTCCCATTTGGTTATCAAGTGTCAATTGTCGGTGTTCACCTTTAACACGATTAAATGGGTCACAAATTTTTGTATCTCATTCGGTTGTTTCTTTACGGGTAATTTCACTGTGCCTTTTATCCAAACTTTGGATCAAAAAAAAAAAATACAATGGAACCGACAAAGTATTAAAAAAGGTAGCGGAAAAAATTGCAAGGGAGAAAATAAAGGACGAACAGTTAAAGCGCAGACATAAGAACGTCCAACACAGTAATTCCATTATGTGGAGCCAGAAATAAAGGAATAATCTTTTCTTCTTTTTTTTTTCTTTGTTTGTTGTCAGTTTGAGAGTTTTGAGGGTTCATCCGGGTTTTTTTTATCCACCTCTCTAGCTTAATACATAGTTTGAAGTTTTAAAAAAATATTTAAACGATGCTATAAATTTCCAAAGAACATTAGGTTTTTGGGTTACGAAATTGCTGATCCGAAAAAATATTCTGTAATGTAATTAAAACGGAAAAATGTGAAAAACAATTTTTTTTCATGCATGTCCCTGAAGTCTTTGTGTTATAAAAAAAAATGTGCAGCACTGTTTGGACAGTTTGGCCTATCGGAAGGACTATATTTCACATTATGACATATGCAAAAATAAATTATGGTCAAACTATTTGTTGTAGTATACAGATACAAATTAAAAGTTTTAATTGTGATTTTATTTTGAAATGATTTATGCTTTGATATTGATTTTAAAAATGGAATACAAAAAAAATGCCATTTTTAAAACAACACTAATTATAGCGAGTTTATGTTGGTTTTCTTTAAATTTATTTGCAAGATTATTATTTCTTTCGTCCTCTTTTTGGTATTCTTCATTAAATTTGTAAGGATTATCATCATTTTTAATAATGGTTATGTTACAAATCGGGTTACTTTTAATTACAGTCAAAACAACCTTCAAAGTGACCATTGGGTGGACAAAGCTAACATTTTCCCTTTCTCTTTGATTCACTTAAGCATCATCCTTTAACAACAAAAACAAAGAAAAAAAAAACTGTATACCAAAGGACATCTTAAGTATACTTAAATATTCCATCAAAAAAAGGTTCGCTTAATGATGTTGCAGGATCTCAAAATCTGATAATTGCCATGACAAATAGAAAGTAATTCCTCACTTACGCAATAGAAATTACTTTCCACAACAAAATGTCCAGCTTAATAAATTCAAGGACATTTATTTAAAAATTAATGCGGGAGAGAATTCAAAGCACAGACTTTTTGACCAAGCCAAAGTATTTTTGTCTCCCCTAAATTCAAGTAAAAGTTTGTCTTCTTTGAATTCCCTCTTCTTTGTATAAAAATATGCACCAAACAATTTTTTTGACATAATTTAAAAAAAAATTGTTTAACTTGAAGACTAAATGGTGCAAGACAACATAAGTGTGGGTTGTCACATAGTAAAAGTTTTCCTTATGACAACTTTTTGATTTTTTCCTATGAACAGCTTCATTTTTTTTTTTTTTGAATTTTGCATTTTATTTTTTATAAATAGGTTACGTATCCTACGTTTATAAACAAAAAATGTATATGTACTATTTTGCCGAATAATTTTCTATTCTTTTGTGTATTTTTTCACATTGTCACGATCAAAAACACAATTTTT
Source organism: Platycheirus albimanus (assembly GCA_916050605.2). Taxonomy (NCBI): domain Eukaryota; kingdom Metazoa; phylum Arthropoda; class Insecta; order Diptera; family Syrphidae; genus Platycheirus; species Platycheirus albimanus. The sequence continues at coordinate 112,675,719 of OU696698.1, read as the reverse complement.
TGATTTGGCTTTGCTTTTGATACAGATTAGTAGTCCTTCAAGTAAATTCCAGGAAAACGTCGAAGTGTGTTATGTTATAAGTGTATGAAAAGACATTAAGGTATTATTTAATACATCTATGAAGAAAAAATCTGCCAGATAATGGATTGGTTTTAAAACAAAAGGCAATTTCAATTTTGGAAAAAATTAATGAAAGCAGGTATTGCTTCTTCGCAAGTAATGGCTGCTTTGAAATAAATTTTTTTAAACTGTTGAATTAATAAAAAAGAATTGTATTTATAATCAAATTTAGTGTTGGTAAACATTTAAAAACTCCCGCTCGAAATAGCGAACAATTTCGATAAAGTGAACAGGCTTGGTTTTTATTAGTTCACTATATCAAGCGTCTACTGTATTAACTTCTTAATTCCTAAAAATCTAATGTCGGAGAGGAAAAACAATTTTTGCAAGATGAAGGCGTTCTAAGTTTGGAAACTTAATCAATTAATCTCTTTTCAAAATGTTGGTTCCTATACAGAAAACGTTTTTGTCTCTTGGCTTTCGGAAGCTGTTCTGGACTGAAACACTTAAAATCCTACTAGAGACCTAGAGCAGGACCTGCTATTACGGTGAATGGCAAGCGCTATCGAGCTATGCTGACTGATTTTTTGTTTCCAAAAGTTAATCAGCTATAAATATCCACGACATTTGGTTTCAACAAAACGGAGCAACTGGCCATACAGGGCGCTTTACCATCAATTTATTGGAAAATCAATTTGGTGTCAACTTTATTTCAAGAAGTGCTCCTGTTAACTGGCCACCTCGTTCATGCGTCTTAACACCTCTCGATTACTTTTTATGGGGCTTTCTTAAGTCATTGGGTAATGCTGACAATGCGCCCAACTTTTGAAGCATTGGAAGCCAATACTCATACTCAAGCCACCATTGACACCACACAGCTTGATTTATTGGAAAAGTAGTGATAATTGGACTGATTCATTCCAATAATATTTTCATCTTGTGATATAATTTAAAGTTCCCAAGCTCTTAAAAAAACACCCGTTATAAATGTAGGGATCGAATTCCGTATACGTCTAGGGGTTAGTATAATAAATAGAAATTCACTTCTTTGATAACAACTCTTAATTTATTGTTCATAAGATATATTTTTACACTAAGTAATTTCAGGGGTCTCAACAATTTTCTCTTGGCGATCAACTTCACATGGCGAGTATATAACGATGACTGTCTGCTGATTCAAAACTGAACTACAAGAAAGGGTTTAACGAATGGACATGGAAGGGGCGCATATTCTGTTTTGTTATGTAGTTTATGTCTCGTGTGTGTCTCATATGTGTGTCTTGGTATGTCTGTGCAGTTTTGGATTGTAAGGTGATGCTTATCCCACAAAAATTAAACGACCTAGTGTTGCTGGTCAGGGCAAAATTCTTATCTTGGATTGAACAAAAAGCTCATGTCGTTCAAAGGCATTTAAGTCTGATGACGAAGGAGTATATGGGTTTACCGTGATATCGAGCAAAAAAAAAGAGCAAACAAATCTAGAAAGAGAAAATCTAGAAAAAAAAAGTCTAGTATTAAAAAAATCCAGAAAACCCAAAATATAGAAAACCTTAATCTCAAAAAGCAAAAATCGAGAAAAAAATCTAGAATGGACAAAATCTAGAATTAATATTAATTCTAGATTTATAAAAGCTTAAAAAAAATCTAGAACGCTTTTTTTCTAGATTATTCTAGATTTCCATCTTTCTAGATTTGTATACATTCTAGATTTTTACTACTTCTAGGTTTTATCTTCCTACATTTTTTACTTGCGATTATAGGTACTATAAGGCAAGTTATGGATTCGTGCAGAAAAAAAAATTTGAGATAACAATCACACATGACATTACGATGATGGAGAAGTCGAAAAAAGTGGGTCTGGGAATTCCGTCCGTCTGTCTGTCTGTCTGTCTGTCTGTCTGTCTGTCTGTCTGTCTGTCTGTTCGCGCCTCTGGAGGCTGAACGGGTGGGCCGATTTGCTTCAAATTTGGTATTTAGGATTTATTTGGCCGTCCCTCGGAACATATTTTTACTTGCGATTATAGGTACTATAAGGCAAGTTATGCATTCGTCGAAAAAAAAAGTTTTGAGATAACAATCAAACATGACATTACGATGATAGCGAAGACGAAAAAAGATGGTCTAAAAATTCTGTCCGTCTGTATGTCTGTCTGTCTGTCTGTCTGTCTGTCTGTCTGTCTGTCTGTCTGTCTGTCTGTATGTAGACCTACAGCCAAACGGGTGGGCCGAATTGCTTCAAACTTGGTATATAGACTTTTTTAGGTATTGTACAGAAAGGAAATTGAAATTTTTTTTTTAGCTCAAAAAATAACGGTACCTGCCATACAACCGTTACGTTAAAGCTTATTTTTCTCAAAAACGGCTCTAACGATTTTTAATTAAAAAAATCAGTGTTGCTTTTTAGGTACGACCAATCATATGGCTAAAAAAAAAGTTTTAAAAAATGGCTAAGAACGGTACTTTCCATAGGACCGTTTTTTTTGCTTTCGACTATCTCGAAAACGACTCAACCGATTCTTTCGAAATTTCACACACATATAGCTGTAGGTAGCTCAATTTGTATTGCATACCAATATTTTTGAAAAATATTTTTTTGTATTTTTAAAAGCATTTTTTAAAAAAAAATTAAAAAAAATAATATTTCGAAAACTGCTTATTAAATTTTTTTTAAAAAATTTTAAATAAATGTATTTGCTGAATACCTATGAACTGGCGTTTTTGAATTTTTTTTGAAAATTTTTTTCAAAAAGTTTTTCAAAAAAAACTTTTTTTCTCAAAAACCGCTCCACAGATTTTTCTAAATTTATTCTCATAAATTCAAATTTATCCAAGAAATAAAATGGCGTACTTTTTTTTCAGCTCAAATTAGTTTAAGTATTTATTTAAGAATTTTGAAAATTTTATTTTTATCAAAATCTCAAGCCCATAAACCACTGTCACTCATTAGAGCAAGTTCGTGCGACCCAGTCGTGCATTTTATTTATTTTTGCTCTAGGTCCAAAAATAACGGCACCTGCCATACAATCTTGAAGACAAAAATTGATTTTCTCAAAAACGGCTCTAACGATTTTGATAAAACTTTCAAAATGCTATTTTTGCAAGAAAATCTATCTTTTGGTTTAAAATTTTTTTTCAAAATTTGTCTAATAACGGTACCTCTCATAGAACCAATATTTTCAAATCAAATTTTCTCGTAAACTATACATTCGATTTCAATAAAATTTTGGCCACAGAAAGTCATTCATAATTTTATTAATATGGCATTTCAAAATTTTCAAAAACTTTTTTTTTTGATTTTTTATAATTTTTTCAAAAAAATTTTTGGTTTTCGAAATATGTTGGAAACGGGTACATTGATTTTTTTTAAAATTATTTTTCAAATGTAAGCTACAGATTGCCATAAATTTGCATACTCAAATAAATTTCAAAATATTTTTTGAAAAAGTTTTTCAAAAATAACCATTTAAAAAAAAAACTGGTCCAACGATTTTCAATATTTTTTTTTCCTAAATTGCCGTATAGCTTTGAAATTTTATTGCATACTTAGTTTTTCCGAGAAAACTCTTAAACTAATTTAAAAAATAAAAGAATTTTCGAAATTATTTAATTTTTTTTTTAATATCCATATATGCAGCCACTACGCAATTGCTTATCATAAGAGCAAGTTCGTGCGACCCAGTCGTGCATTTTATTTTATAGATTTTATCCTTTCTAAATTCTGTCACTCTGGATAACTTCGTGATCCCGGAATACATCCTGTAAACCTTTGGCTTGTAAAATGGTTTAATTCAGCAAAACACGCTCCTTGATTTCATCTTTAAAAACATAATAAAAAATACCTTAAAAAATACAATAAAATGGCTTAAATCATTTTCGATAAAAAAATAAGCTAGGAAAGGACATTTTCAGGTATCAAAATTTTCAATATACACAAAAAGTGTTCCCTTAGATTTTTCTACTTCCGTATTAACTCCTTTTAAAGGACGTTAATAAAATAGCTTAAAGAGGTCGAAGTAGCCCTGATTTCCTACAAATTCTTGTCTGACAATTTAAAACAAATTATATTTTTTCCAACCTTCCTTCCCCAATAACAGCGCAATCTTACAGATGGGTCTCAAAACAACCAAATCTATCTATTTTAATTTGTAAAACTCCACCGTACTAGCAAACAATTTCAACAATATCCCCATTGGCCACTTTCTCCATCAACAAACTGTTGTGGTCCGATGCGGATAGCTATATGGATTCCGCTAAAAGATAAAACAACTTTTTCAGCAAGTCAAATAAAATAAATAGAAAACACACCCTCCTGGCCGCAGGCTTTTGTTGGTTTGTTTTGATTAAATGAATAATTTTAATCTCATTGGACAAACTTCCTCTGGGCTATATATATATGCATAGGGACTCATTCAAATTCCATGAGATTCCCCCTTCCGTAAATAATCATTAGGAATTTTGACTTCAAGGCAAAAGATATTCAAAATTGAACTTCGCGACCTGATGAGATTTTGCCATCTGCACATTGATTCTTCTCCAGGAAAAGGCAGGTTACGTATAAATACCTTCCCTACTCTTGATGCTCCAGAACTAAATACAAATAGCACAAACTGTGGCAGTTACAATGTGTCGGGAAAGTGCCTGTAACCATTTTTCCAATCTTACCCTTGCCTGTAATCTCGACACATTAAACAGAATTGGAGCAAATTGTAAGCATCTCTCAATCAATGACAAAGGTCGAGATTTTTTCCTGCTTGGAACCTTCTTCTCCAGGTTATTTAGCTTTCAAGACACAAAACCAACATGATTGAATGGGGACAACTTCCCATGAGTATAGAACGGTACCAATATTGAGCAAGGCTATTATGTGTCTTTAGAAATCGTGAACCTTATGCTGCATACGATATTGCGATACACATCGTCCCAATGGACTATCAAGAATAACCCATCTGAATGTGCCCAGGCCCACAATCCAAAGCCCACACAATTCCGGATACGCCCGAGAACTGTTGCTAACACAGTGTTTGAATTGTTTGTCCTTTTGTATGGTAGTGCCACACGGAGAGAATTGAAAAATCACCAATTGCGAAATATTCAGTTGCAATTTACAAAACATGTTTTTTTTGTAAATCACGGCGCTTTGATTCGAAACTGATAAAAAAATTGGCAATTTAACTTTCAATTCATCGCAAATTACAACAATTCCTAAGTTGAGATTTACAATTAAAAGTTATAATTCAAGCTTGTGCCCTTCAAAGTAAATTACAACTTTTTTGTCGCAATTTACTACTTCAATTGAATAATTCCATTTATACTTTTTACCAATCTGGATTTGCTAAAATTTTTTCGTGATTTAGAATCACTGAGTATTAAAATCAACTCAATTGTGTCTGACGGCTACGTCGAAGGTCCGGAGTTCGATCCCTGCCTCGAACTAATAATTATCTTTTTTTTTTTGGTACTGTCTCTTTTGAGGAAATGTAAAATCATCGAAAAATAAATCTGGTTAATATTAAAAGTGGATCTTTGTAAGCCATTCGGATTCAGCGGGAAATGATATTCCACCAGAATATCAACGCACATATACAGGAATCGTTTAGAATATAAGTCATTAGGCCCTGGCCCCGCTTGTGTCTCCAATAATGCCTTTTTTGTAGTTCTATTATGTACATAGGGAGTACAAGGTTGAATTTCAACTACACATTATATACAATTTCTTACCTTCATTTAAATGATCATCACAAAAAATTGTACATTAGAGGTTAGACGTCCAAAATAAGACGACTATACTCGTATTTTTCTCGCCAATAAAACATAATCTTCATTCAAAACACCCCTAAAATGTAACTCATATTCAGGTTGCTTCTTATTATTAATTTTGATATCCGACTTGGATGCACCACCATGGCCTAGTAGATGTGTGCTAGGTTGGTATGCAGAGGGTCTCGAGTTCGATTCCTAGAATCAGCCAAGTAAGTAAAAGTTACATTTTTCAATAAAAAATAATAAATGCTTTTCAATAAATAGAAAACGTTGCTCCTCTCAAAGCAATATAATTTGTTACAAATTGAGTAAAATGGGGTTGATTTACGACTTTTACCACTCATTTGTTCAAAAACATATTTTTGATTCAAAACAAAGAGATGGAAATCTACGACTCGCTTTTTTGTAATTTACAATCGAGTAAATATAAAATTGATACAAATTTGGATCAATTTTCGATTCGCGATGGCAATGTTTTTTTTCTCAGGATCGAATTATTGACCCTAAAAAGTGGTAATTTGCTATTTTTGAGTGTCAATATCTTTATTTCGTTCAATTTTGAAAATTGCGAACAAGGAGTCGTAATTTACAAAACCCCGAGCTAGGGTGAGAAACTGCATAAGATTTTCGTGATTTGCAGCTCATTTTTCTTGATCTGATCTAAAAATTCTTTCCGTGCATTAACTTGGATGGTAGTGTGGTGACGATGGCAGAGATTTGTCGACAACACATTATGAACGAACGGTAACTGTAAACCCGTCCTAGTCCCGTTTGCATGTTGCGGCTATATGTGTCGGACATTCTAAGTCGGAAATTTAGTACCTGTTCGTAATGACTTCCAAGGATGAAGTGTAGAACGGAACGGTATGTGCACTAGAAAATACGCACCGAACATGTAGGTGTTTTCAATGTGTATAGGTACTGTTTTCTAAGAATGACAACAAAGAGATTTATCCACCCTATGGCTTCACACCTTCGATATTGTCCCCCAACCGAATACCATACCGTCCGATGAACCGTATTTTGTGATTTAAGACTGAGAGTTGGAGGGGTTTTAACTGATTTTTTTTTCCAGCTATTTGCAGATTTAGTGCTATCGCAATGAAATTCTAGTGAAATATTTTACAAAGTGGAGAAATTTGCATTTCAAAGGATACAGTTTTACCTTTGTAAAATGTACACGCAGGATAAAGTTCATGGCGGAGAGTGTGTGGGAAAAGCTAGGAGTTTTTTTGTTGCTTCCATCTTGATGCCCAACACAGTTATTGGCTTTCTGAACCGAAAAAAAGCCACATAAATAAGTATATGCATTGTGGAAAGTGGAAATATTTTTGTGGGATTTTCATTTTCATTTTATTTTCATACACATTTACTTACAAGGATCGACAAGAAAAATGTTTATGGTTTGTGCAAAAAAAAAAAAAGGAATAAAAATAAATATTTGGTGCCCCACAGACTCGAATGCCTGCGGGTGGTATTCGCTCGCATACATACAATCATACATACATATATGAAAATCTATTTTATATCAAAATATTTTATTATTATTTTTGAGTAATAACAACACGCGAGATTTATTCAGTGAGCATTCTTCAAAAGGAGGGGATAAAGGAGCAGGAGCTGGAGCAGGAGAGGAGCCAGACATGAATCCCAACAGAATGCCAATAGAGATTTACATAATTATTCATAATGTTTCTAATAGAATAGATTTGTTGTTGGGTTGTATTTTTGTCTCCGAGATCCGAGCACCGTACTCCAAAAGGTACTCAACGAATAATTTTACCTTCCTTCCTTTCATGTTGTTGTTGTTGCTATTGAGGCCACGAGACAACCTTCATAAATGATTCAATTCAAATTTATTTTGAATTTTGTCATGTTAAGTAATGTGAACGAAATTGTTGAGAACAGCGCAGAAATTAGGGTGTTGTTATGGCACACGAGTATACATATTTAAGAAGACGTTTGTTTTTTTTGGGAGAAGTCGTTAAAAGTGCAAATTAAAGTTAAACTGTAATTGGTCTAGAGTCCCTACCTTCTGAGATTTGTGTTTGAATTTGTCTGACTGAAGTGACCTTCAATTGCAATGCTTACACCATACAAAATATTCCTACAGACGGTTTCATGTCCGCTTCAACAAAGATCTTGTATTCTCGGAAGATGTATCCTTTAATGGTTGCGCAAGCAATGTTGGTTTATAACTGGAAGCTTGACGATATTTTCGTCTTTCCATTTCTTGGGAGTTGATTCTCCCAAACAGCCTAAGCGAGTGGCAACAAAATACTTGCTGGCAAGTCGGGATCTACTTTCAGAAATTCGGCAGACTGCACTTCTCAGTGGTTCATTTTTAATACCTCTGATGGAAGACCTACGTATTGCCGGCATTTAATAATTTTCTACTACGCTCTGTTCATTATAGCACAGTGCACATAAATGCTCTTTCATCTTTGTAACTGTGATTCAATTTAAACTTATCGGCAACCTTAGTAGTATGAAGAACAGGGTGATTCGTGCAACTTTTTCAACCAGTACCTATACCTATGCCGAATAAATAGTGATTTCTGGCTTTGATTTCTCACAAAAAAAAAATTGGATTTTTTTCATTTAAAAATAAACAAAATATAAAAAGAAAACAAATAAAATAATTAACGAAAAATACCGTCTAAAGTACATATATTTGTTCCAAAATGCTTCCATAAACCAATAAAAAGGTGATACATATTTGAATTATTTTTTTTTAACAAGAAATTAAAAAAAACCCACTTCCAATTTAAGATGAGTATGGTAATAACACAGCTGGAAGCCTAAAATAAAATGGTTAAGGGTAAAGTTCCAAACAGAGCCAAACAAATATATCCCACATAAATAAACAAAATCAATTGAAATGCAAATAAAGATGAAAAAAAAAAAAACAGTTCGAAATACCCACACAAATTTCATTTCATCAGCAATTCCACGAGGACATTTTTTTTTTATTTCAAAACTGAGAATAAACAATGGAAAACAATATACACGAACAAAAAAATATACACGTACAAATATGGGGTAGGTGTAGGGAATAAGGAAGGAAGGTTCTTTACCGGTAGCGGCACCAGCACCAGCAGGTGTGTTAACTCCTCCTCCCAACATAAATCAGCAAGGCAATAAAACAGAAAATATTCACACCTAATTGAATTTAAAAAAATATATTTCTCAAAAGAATCCTGCAAAAAAAAAAAAAAAATGAAGAAGTAAAAAAGAAACATTATTATATTATCCTTAGAGCCATAAATTTGAATAAAAACAACAATGGCAACGATGTAGTGTTGTTGTGTGAATGCGAAGTTCCATGGTAACAGTTTGCAGGATGTCATCTTTATTATGTCGAGTTTAATACAAACCACGAACGTATGAAGTACTTTTACGCTTATAAGACAGCTTGAAAAAAAAACTCCACCTAAGTTACACAAATTTAACTGTGATATGAGTTTAAGACATCATGGCCGCATCTCCTCTTTCCGTTTTGTGGAGAACAGTTTATAAACAAACAACAAGCGTTTTAAGTCATTCAAAGATGTTGTCTTGATAAAACTGATGAAATAAGTAAAAGTCTGTCCTGTCACCTTTTCACGTAACTTCGCATATATTTAACATTGTCAGAACGATAGGAGATCAGCGACAAAGATAGAAAGGGATACTAAATGATGACGGCAAAGCAGATTAAAACCATCAATTGTACAACATGCACATGTGTCTTCTAGGGATATTGACACCAACCTTTTAATAACTACAGATACCAGAAAGACGATCCATCTTTTGAATGCTGGTCCTGAAGCAGCCTTCTGAATTTTGCTTAAACCTTGGCAACTATGTTCCGCGAGAAAAAACTTTAACTTTTAAGTAACCTCAATCCGCCCAAGTTAACTTTATCTCAAGCTGTCGAACTAAGTAAAATAATCTTTACCATGTAATTAAAGTGTAATTTTTTTGTTTCTCCAGAATTGTCCCTTTTGTTAGAAACAACCGGATGATTACTGTTATAATTCAAACTTTTTGAATGTCCTCTCAGGACCAAAGCAAAAGATTTTCCAGAATTATATAACTTTTCCTTGTAGAACTTCTAATTCCAAAGAATCATATCAAAATTGTCCAGTGAAGAAACTATTCTTCATTTTCTCTTTTCATTTCTTCGAAAGCCTTCATTTAAATTCTACTTAAGTTAAGAATAGTAAAATTTCTCATATCTTGTGAGGTCCTTTTATTACTCATGCAAGAAATGCTAGTGCATTTCCAGACTATAGTCGACTTTATACTCGAACAAGGATTTTGCTGAAACTATGGTAATGGCCAAGAATTCTTTTGAATCCGAAAGGCAATTTTAACCAACATTTTAAGAAAATCTCCTTTTCTTTGAAGTAAGATTTTAAGAAACAGCTCTTGGACTCTTCCATTTAGATTTAAGACGATACGAAGTTGATATATTATTAATTGAAGAGACACTAGGAAATATAAGAGAGTACATAAGTTAAAGTTCTTGGAAAAGCTGAACTTATCTGTGAGCTTCCTAGCATGTTCAAATGTCTCCAGGCAACCAGCCAATTTAATCCCCGAACAAAGATTCCTTGCTGCAGATCCACTATATTATGCAGTTACCAAGGCTCCCAAAGAATTAAATAGAATTTTTGTTTACTAAGCATCCGCCGCCATTGTTGAAAACAAAATGTTCACTTTTTGACGGCTTCCTTGCTCATAAATTGTATCTTGGTTTGCGATAAAAACACCATGCAAGCCATTTTACACTTCATCTTTGGCTGCAACAACATGTAGTATACTATATTATTATGATATCTACTGAAAGGAAAACCAAAAGCACGTTACCGAGAAAAAGTAGTTTCCAAGTTGATGTTTTCACCACCTTTTTTTTATTTATTTTTTTTTAGATAAAAGGAAACTACGATGCTATAAACAGAGCCACCTCTTTCTCAGATATAAAAAAAAAACATATTATGCAGTTACCACCATACCCTTTTCTCAGCTCTTCTGTGGCTTTGGAAACAAATTTGCATTTCAACAGGTAAGGGAGCATTTATTGTGATTCATTTAAATCCTGCAGATACATATAAATAAGAGCTTGAAAATGATGAGAAACAGAAAATTGCATTTAACCTAGTTAGAAACGTGGTGTTTTCTGCTGTTTTCTTGCTTTCAATAATAATAAAAACGAGGCTTAGAGAGGAGGTTTACTTTCCTCGTTTATTGCATTTAGAACTTCATTTCATGATACCACAGACGACATAAAAAAAAGGAATACCTATTTTGTAGGTAAAGTATTCACTATGTACCTACTCGTACATTGTATGAAACTGTACAAATTCAAGACATGGGTTTTCATTTTAGATTATGCTCTTCTTTTTGAACATATCCTTGTTGTGTATGAACACCCATTTAATTCATATTTTGTGTTTAACTTTTTAAAGTTTTTAAAATAAAAATATGACGAGAGTATCGCAAAGATATGAATGCTATTATAGTAAATAAAGGTGCTAACTGCCAATATCAATGAGATTAGTTCTTTAAAATAACGCAGCTTGCCAGTTATCCTTCGAAACCCTTCGTTTCTATCAAATGTTTATCAAAACCGTATCGTAACCGCAATCCTATTCAGGAAGGTAAATATTCAAATGAAATGCAAATATTTTACAATGGATACTATTTCTGCTCATAATCATTTACTTATAAATTGAAGACAAAGTTCTAAGGAATAAAAATTGAAAGACGGTATACCTACTTTGAAATGCCCAGGGATTGATATCAATCCCTTTTTTTTTTGTTTTCACAAAATCAGTCCTCGTAAACCAGGAGAATTTCAAAAGAAAAATATTTTAAAGGAAGAATAACTATAATAATTTTTTAAGGTATATAACAAATATTTAAAGGACCTTCTAGGAAAAGGAAGGCTATTAGAAAAACCGCACTGAATAATTTGATTCATAATTTCAGGTCGAATCATTTATTTTTTCATACTGAATATTGATAATTAAATCTGGCAGGTTTCTCAAAACATAAATATTTTTAGATATTTAGACAGGGTATTTGGGAAATCAAACAACTGTTTAAGGCAATAAACGCATTAATTTTAAGAACAAAATTATTTATGCATTTGAAAAAAAAAAAAGAGTTTATTAAAGGTTAAGATATGAGTCAATACTAAATACTCTTATTTTATTTGAACTTTGCTAAAATAAAAATTCTTTAAATAGTCTTGAGCCAAATATTTTTATCGTTGGAATAAACTTTTCAGAAAAAACCTTAAAACCTCTAATTCACTAAAACTTTTGTACTTATGTCTACAACTAAAATTTTTTCAAACATTACAGAACTAAGCAATTATATAATGTGCACCAAAATACCAAGGAAGTAAAAGAACCAACAGCTAAATTTAACATACAAAAAATTAAATTGAACATAAAGCGATTAAGCATCACTAAAGGAGTCTGATGATCGGGTTGGTCCCCGTGAAATAGCTTTAACTCCAGCTTATGAACTTGGTGGTAGCACACACAAGTTGTTGTTGTTTCATTCTAAATTTGCAATTGTAAATTCGGCAAGCAAAACCTCCTTAAAGCAGTTTCCCTTTCTTGATATTTTGAAGAAATTTCCTGAAGCCGTTACCCAATGTTATTAAAATAAAATTTTGTCTGTTTTAATGTTCGTAACGCCTTCAAACCTCAGCGATCAAATTAGTTTAGTTGACAGGTTCTTTTAGGTGGAAACTTTGGGATGTTGTTCAGGTGCAAAATGTTCGAACTTGCTCCGGTTTTCCCTCTATAACTCTTTTTCATTACCTGTTATGGGAAAAAATAAGTGCAATATTTTTGAAGAACGTCAAATATCCTACAATTTCGATAATAAAAAAAATTGGTGTTTGTCAATTTGTTACCAAGATTTATGGCGCTTGGAAAACTGGCCATTTTGAAAATCGATAAAAAATACCAAAAAGATTTGAAAAAATACCTGTTTTTCGAAGCGCCATATCTCGGTAACAGATTGACATAAAAAAAAGTAAATTGAGCTGTTGCCATAGGACGTAAGAAAAAAATGTAGAGAGGAAAAACCAGATCAAGGTCGAGAAAATTGCAGCCCCCCCCCCCTCCTCTTTTTTCACAGGGCCATCGAGGTCGAAAACTTAGCAAAATGTTGGTTAACTATCCCTGAACAAAATCCCCAAGTTTCATTAACTACTGACCTTTTTTACCCAAACCCACTTATTTCGACCTGTCGACTGGACTAAATGGATTTCAATGAAATTTCTTATCTGAAGCATGATTTTGCTAAACGTGAATGCAACACATGTTCTGTGTCTTCTAGTTTTTCATAAATTCATGACAAGCCATCATAGATTGCATACTTTGGCTTGTTCTATTCCATCCTCTTTATTTTAATGATTTCGGATGACGCCCGGAGACTTTTATAGAATATCGGTAGGTACAGAAGAAAACTAAAAATGCATATATACCTTAGACTTCGTTATTTTGAGGAAATAAGTTTTTTCGAATTATCCTCACAGAATGCCAAATATGAACGAAATTCACCCGGCAATTCTTGTGATGCTAATTCTCTAAAAAAAATTCACCGATTTTGATAAAACTTTTTGCGTTTTGTAAGAAGAGTCTTAAATTTGTTAAGAATTATTTTGTTTGGATGTTATTTATATTGGTTTCGCTGTTAAAACCGGATCTTAAAGTCAGACTATCTCGTAACCCGATTCCAATGAAATTTAAAAGAATTTATGCAAGTCTTATTGCACTGCAATCTTTTTAAAGTTTTCTGAATGCTTAGGAATGTTTAGGTGGAAAATTTACATTTTCTTATATATACGACGTACCCAAAAAATTCAAGTACATACATACGCTGTGCAGATAGATTTTCGCTTGGAAAGATTTTTTTTTAACAAAAACTTAAGAACTGATGAGAAACATTTTGGGATTTTTCAAAATATTTTTCTCAACATTAATAGTCCTAGAGCAAAAATAAATTATAAAAATTTTATTTCTAAAGAACTGTTCAACTTTAGCTTCAAACTAAAAACTATCTCAGAACCTTAAATAAAAAACAATAATTGGATGATCCAACCCACCTAATAATTTTCAAACACAATTTGTAAAATAAACTTTACAATGAAAGAAAAAAGAACAAGCATTTTCGATACAAACCTCACAAAATCGAAAAACCATATCCAACTAATGCATTGGGAAAATTCTCAAAAGACTAAATTTTCCTTTCAAAACCATAAGTTTTCTTCAATCCATTTTATTTGCTTTTAAACTATACATCTCTTTTTTTTCTATCTTTGAAATCGAAGTTATATATTACTTTGCTTTGCGTAAAAGCACCTTGAATTGAATTCCCTTCCCATGGGTTGCAATGAAGTACCTTTACCTACTTTTCCGCCCTTTTATTTCATTTTGAATAATAAATATGGTTTTCCAAGTATTCAATGGTTAAGCAGGAGCTCCATTAACACACACAAAAGGCAGGAGGGTAGGGGCAATGAATTTCTTCTTTTTCTTTATTTATTTTTTTTTTTTTCAATTCTTTGGAACACTAAAAATACACTCTGCAATTTGAATAAACGGCTGGCTGGTAGTATAGTAGGTTCTATACTTGAATATGGTTTAAGTGGCATTAGGTTCAAGAGGTAAGGTGAGAATTGAAGTCCCGATGCTGTACTGTAGCGGTGGTGGTTGCACAGGAATAGTGAGAGTGCGAGTATGGGTAATGTGCGCATTCATCTTGAGAAAACGCTCTCAAGATAAACGATATGGTTAGAGTTTGAACTGAACAATGTATGAGGTGTGTGTATTATTTAACCATCCTTAAAATGTTGTTCTTTGTTCAACATAATAAAGTACTTGACTCATCATCGTTAAGGGAGAGATTTTCGGTTGTTTAAGTCGTTGTTTACACATATTGATTTTGAGTTCGAACGCCCAATTAGGCTGAGTATAGGTAAGAAGCTTTTGAATAAGTCAATAATGGTGTATGTTTGAAATGAACTTATTGAGTACGTTATTAGGACTATTATCCCAATATATGATTGATTTCAAATGGGTATGTGTTTACGTTTCTGAGAAAGGATCAAGGGTATCTGAAAATTACTATACGAGTACCGTTGGTAGGTGGTTAGGTTAAGTAACTCACTTGTCATTCATCCATATTATGTAATCATGTTAAGAACGATGACGCAGAGGATGCCAATTTCAGAATTGAAGTGATCCATTTCTTATTCTCATAATCACATGAATAATCCGTTGCAAACTTAAGTTCATACAAGTCAAAGCATTGTTTTCATGTTTTCCTAAAATAAACACGGTAAATTCGGTTTCAAGGGAAGAAAGGAACAAAAAAAAACATAGAATAAAATATACAGAATTGGAAACAGGAAGATGGAAAAAATAAAAAAAAAATATAAAAAATTCCCGCGATAATGATTAACTTTAAATTTTATTAATACTCAACTTAAAAAAAAAAAAAAACAGTTTTAACTTGTATCGAAGTTAATTTAAAAAGGTTTAATTTAATTCTTGAAAACCAGGAAAATCAATCCGTCAACTGTTTCAAACTTCAAGGAAATATAAGCAAGAGTCTTGAAACTGATGCATATTGTAATAAAAGGCTCCATTTTTAAGAATTCATAAATATACGCAAATTAATCTCAGATTTCAACATAATTTGTTTGAACCAGCAAATTTAATTCACAACAGGCTGTATCCAAAAAAAAGTAGGTTAAAAAATTAAAAAAAAAAAACAAAATTTCCGCTTAATATTACATTTTATGAACTTTCACAAACACAACTTTAACAAATATAAACGTAAAACAACAACGCCACTCACCAGAAGTGGATTAAGGATTGACGGCGCCCTAGGCGCCCTTTATCTTTCGTAACTTTGGATTTTCGTGAGATAAATAACACCTAAATCTCAATCCACTGTACCAACAAAAATTCTTTCCTATCTTCCCCGATATGCCCCTCAATCCCCTACAACGATATAAATGTATTTGAATCAGATAATGTTTTTTTTTAAGTTTAATTTTGTTCGCGTTTCGTATCCATTTTTCTTTAATTTTTCAAATTGTTTGGCATCTCCATATTTCGTAAAATTATAAAAAAATTTAACAATAAAATATTTATTATATGAATTAACTTACACTTGTATAATTCTTTATAGTGAATTAATGTTTAGTTTTGTAATAAAGAACAAACAAACATTACAATAACTACTTTTTTGATTGAGAAAAATATTTAAAAAAAATCTAATTTCGTAAATAGATAATAATCCTAGCATTAAAAATTTTTTTGTATCTTTATGTTAGATATTTAAAATTTTAGTACTTTTCAAATTAATTGTTTTAACAAAGAAATTTTATTTTATTTCGGGTGACAAGACAAGCATTTCTTTGTTTGTAGAAGTCTTGTCGTTCGATGTATCAGATTTTTTATATAATCAAACTAAGAAAGACACTCAAGTGTATATGTATTTGTATATAAACTTATCGAAAATATTTTTTAATATAAGTTCAGTTGCTGGAAAGGCGCCGAAAGAAGCGGTCGATTATCCGCATAATAAAGAAGTTTAATAGTGGTTTTTTACATTCAGTTGTCCACTTCAAAAAAAAGTTATTTATTTTGTAATTATAATTCTATTTCGGTATAGGCAATTATCGAGGTGATCTAAAACAAGATAGTAAGAGCGCAAAAACTAAAGATCAAAATTTGGCCTTACCGTTTACAGAAAACCCAATCAAAATTTGCCGCCCTAGGCCCGGGTCTCACGGGCCTAGGCCTAAATCCGCTCCTGTCACTCACCAAATAATTGAAATTGTTCTTTCTTCCTGGAGAGACTCTTAATTAAAATCAGTTCCTTTTTTTACTTGCGATTATAGGTACTATAAGGCAAGTTATGCATTCGTAAAAAAAAAAAAAAATTCTAACAATCAAACATGACATTACGATGATAGAGAAGTCGAAAAAAGTGGGTCCGACAATTCTGTCTGTCTGTCTGTCTGTCTGTCCGTGTGTCTGTCTGTATAGTTACCTACAGCCTAAGCGGCTGGACCGATTTGCTTCAAACTTGGTACATAGTATTATTATGACGTCCTACAGAGGGGTTTTTGGAATTAGCATTCTAGCTCTAAAACTAACGGTACCTGCCATACGATTTTTTGTTAAAAATTAATTTTTCTCAAAAACGGCTCCTACGATTTTGATAAAACTTTCTGAATTGTGTTTTCTGTGCAAATTTTATGTTTTGGTTGGAATAGATTTTTCGGGAAAAGTCTTATAACGGTACCTCCAATAGGACCGGTTTTTTGAAATCCTATTTTCTCGTAAGCCACTTGACGGATTTCGATGAAACTTTTAATGTAGAAGCTCTCTTATAACAGAAATAATATAATTTCGAAAATTTTTCAAAAAAAGTTTTTTTGAGTTTTTTAAAAAAGTTTCAAAATTTTTTTTTAATTTTAGTTTTTTCCAAAAACGGTTTAATTTATAATTTTTGAATTTTATTTTTCTGATAAAAACTAAAAAGTGCTAGAAGTTGGCATACTCAAAAAAAATTTGGAATATATTTTTGAAAAGTTTTAAAAAAAAAACTGTTTTTTGAAAAAACTGGTCCAACGATTTTGAAAATTTTTTTCGTAAAAATTTAAAAACGTAAAAGAAACCTGATGGCTTATTTCATTTTCTCCAAAAAATGGTTTAGGTATTGATTTTTAAGTGATTTATAAAATTTCATATGATTTTTTCAACGCTTTTTTCCCAAAATCTCAAGCACCGAAGACCATTTTAACACATTAGAGCAAGTTCGTACGACCCAGTCGTGCACTTTATTTGTACAGCTATTATAGCTTTACCCAACAACTTTCGATTCTATTCTTAGCAAAGTCCTTTACTAAATCTTACGGATTGTTATTTACACAATTAAATCCAATTGGTACACAACAACAATGGGTCACTATGGCGTATGTGGATTTTTTTTTTATTTTTCTGAAGTGTCTTAAAACACTGTGGGCAGCATGTAACTATCTTGCATCTGTTGTTCAATCTAGGTAAGGATCAAAACCAAATTGTTTGGCTACCCTGTTCCTACACTATTTTTGTTTTCAGATTTGTAATTTGACTAAAAAAATTACAATTACTTTTATCAGAAAGATTCGCTCTACTCGACAAGATCATAACTAACTCAAAACTATATTGTTAACCAAGCATGTTCATTCGAGATACAAAACCCTTTCATCTGCAACATTACAAAAACATAGGGAACACTAGACAAAATTCAAATATTTACCAACTCAGATATGCCAGACATGTCCCTTCCGTCCACTACCAGTTCGTTAATAATTAAAAAATCTTTTTTTCTCTTTATTGTAAATAATAATGATAACAACAACAACAACAACCTATAAAAGGGAACAGATTGCCTATCATTTTTAGTGGCAAAAAAAATTCAACAACTGTTCATTGTCTGCAGCACTCTCTGTTATGCCAAGAAGATACAATTGCTTTTACTAAGAGGATACCTACGCGAAAGACCCATCAACTTCGTCCGGCACAAAACTAGGGAAATAATATGGTTCCCATTCTTTCAGTTCACTGCATCTTGTTCCAATAACTGTGTTTATACACTAAGGTCTGCAGAGTAGTCGTCAACTTATGCACAAATGGGCTTGAAGTATGGGGGTTAAGAATAAACAAGGACTTCTTCTGCTGTTATAAAGTCTATTGTTAGGTGAATAACGCTGCGATGCACTTTTTACTCATGGGTGCTGGTGCTGGTGCTGGATCACATACAATATGCACGAAGCAAAACGAACAGTGTATCCTTTGTTTCCATTTCCATTCCCATTTCCAGTTCGAGTTTCCCATATGAGGACAGACGGACGGACGGAGGATGCCAAAGAAGGAGTCATACTAGATGCAATGAAGCTCTACAACCGACACACCAAGAGGAAGACTTTGCAATGCTTCTGCTTTCTCGTATTTGTGCGATGGAGGGAAATGTTTGCTCTATTTAATTTCACAGCTGCAATCCTTGAAAAACGCACATGCAAGTTGTGAGGTACGAGTAGATATACGATCCGACAGAACTCTTATGTACCATATATGGATACCGTACACGTTGCCGTTCCCGGGGAACCATGAAAGGCTTTTTATTGTGTTTGCCCTGGCGTGAAGAAGTGATGTGCAAACAGAAAGGCGCGGATGGCTCTAATGAGTTGGGTATGGTATAGGAACGATTGTCAACAAAACGCACAACGAAATGCGGAAGTCAAAAGAGTGGTGTTCCTCTTGAAAAAAAATCTGATTAAAATCAGAATTTTAACGAAATCTCAAGACCAATTCCACAAGGGATTGGATGAGATGAAAGGATATCATACGAATATTTCTGCTGTAATCCTGAAATTGGGGCTAGAACATTTCATGCACCACTGGTATAGTAGGAATATTCTTGGAATTATAAATCGTATTTAAACCTTTGTGATGCTCTCCTGTGACTTGGAGCAAATGTTAAAAAGGAAGACATTATGGTTTCAGGCAATCAAATTAAAAATCTTTAAACGTGGAAATAAATATTATAAAGAGAAACTGGCTTCTGCATCTTTTAGAAAAAGTAAAGAATTTAAGGAAAAATTAAAACAATGACGCGTTCTCCTGAGTCCTGAGGCCATAAATGATTTGCTTTTAAAGTAGCTATATTTTTTATTTTAATTCAGTTTTTAAACGCTTAAAAGAAAAGTAAATTTTATCTTTTGACTTAGGAGCCAAGTTTCGAAGGTTTGAAGCTGTAAAATTTAATGGAATCGTGTAAATTCTTGTTTTAAATTAAAAAAACTTTAATCAACAAAATATTTTAAATTCAATTTCTTAATACACACGTTTTAAAAATTTTACAACATATAATGATACATGTCATGAATTTTTTTGTTCATTGGTTCTGTTGCATTAAAATTGTCCTATAAGATTCATACAAAAAATTCATCACTCAAGACAAACACACTAGCGTACACATAACCAATTACAAAGGTAAATTGACTCAAGACCTTGGCTTGGCCTAAATAAAAGTTGTTCTATCCTTTCTCCGGTTATTGATGATGTAATAAAATACTACATCTGCATCAACCTGCCTCAGGGAAAGTCAGAAGAAAATTGTAGTTTCGGTTTTATTTGCGTTTACTTTTCATCAAAAAAAAAAAAAAAAAAAATCGTATGTTTTAGCAAAACAAAGTTACAATTTACAGCTCTGTACACATACTCGTTCAGAGTGGTTTCGTTGTATGTTTCTGGTCTATTTTTTGACTACTAAAAAAAAATTAAAAAAAAAAATTCACCCTGACAAGTCCGAGAATTTATGGAAATTCGAGTTTGTTTAATGTGGTAGCAGCGACAGCATTGTTCAAGGAACCATCAAACTTGACTGGATTTTGTCAAGTCAAAAATTTTCAGCAGAAAACCATTCATATTTTTAAAATGCTTTTTATATCAAGCATGTTACGTTTAAAGTCAATCATTCCAGACGTTTCCAGAAAATTAAAAAAAAAATTTTAATACTTGGCAAAACAGCTCCAAGCGAGGCCGAAGCCAGTGACCCTCTCAACCATTCCTGTGTGTGCGTTGATATTCTGCAGGAATGGAAGAGACCTACAATTTACCGCCGATTGGGAAAGGCTAACAGATGAGCACTTTCCATGACATGATTCTGATTGGAGGATTTGTCACTTCTTCGCAAAAGGCAATGTCCCAGAAAAGAACAAAGTTCAAAGACCGAACTCAGAACCTTTAGCGTGGCAGTCCGACACACTATCCACTACGCCACGGGGTACTTCCAGAAAATTTAATCAAAAGAAAAAAAGCTGTGTTTTCGAACCCAAAATGAAGCAAAGCATATCGACAAGAAAAACCAACCCGTATCTTCAAAAACAAAGCAATCTTTTTCTTTTCCATATCGCTTTGAGCAGTAGAATGCAGTTAAAATACCAACGTTTGAAGTTTTTTTTTTGTCGAAAGTACAATTTCATTATTGTGTTCAGATCATTTATAGCTTAGTTGCTCCTTGATCCCATGCAACAACAAACCAAATTATAAGAACAACTTTCTTCAGTACTTATTTAAGATTCTGCCAACAAAACGCTTTACGGTGTATGTACAATGCGGCCACCTCCCTTAACATCATCTCACAGGATACTTTATGTATACTTTACCCGATCTATAAGAAGGATGCAACTTAAATGTTTAAATGGTGGTATTACACTGGTTACAGTTTCCGGAGCTGATGTGGAGGAACTGCTACCGCTGTCCTTGCAACATTTCTCATTGATATATCATTTTCTGACATGGCCTTATAAAAATGTAAGGGCGAAGCGGGTAAAACTGGCCGAGAGAAAAAAGGAAAAAAAATAAATAATAAGAATAGCGAGTGCCAGTGATCCTTGCTAATCGATGATTCATCTGCCTGATAAGGCATTTTAATAGCAAAAGCTCTCTATTAAAAGACCAACTATACTAGACCCTTATTATACTGGTTATGATGTATGAGTAGACTTTGACACAATTGGATAAACAGCGGCTGAGGTGCTTTAAGAGATATATTCTTTGGGACATATTCCGTCTTGTATGTATCAATTGTGGAGTGTGGGAGAAAAGAAAAGTGTTGCGAATTGTACAACGTCATCAAGAATAAGTAATATACAGCGGCTTAGATAGCTGGGACATGTGATACGTATGGATGAATACGCACAGCCCGATGAGTTTTTAATCACAACCCTGTGAAACAACGCAGCAGAAGAAGACCACACCTAGGGTTATGTTGGTTGATGCCGTGGAGGACACTGGACTGTAAACGCTACCCCAAATAAATAAGAGTGCCAGTGATCCTTTTTTGTTTGTTTCCTTTTCTCAAACTAATTTTGTATAAATGAGCTTTTGTTTTTAAATGCGCTTTAAAACTCTAAAACACATTTGAAAGACCCAAAAGTAAACATTTGTATGTGTTTTTATTTGAATAAAGTTTTAATTCTTCAAATAAAAAAAACATACACTCTTCCCATATTTCCCGTCGCACCCTTTTACCCTACCATCTGTATAAACTGTAACACTGTTGTTACACAAAACCATTACACATCTCGATGAAGAACGTGGGTGGCCAAGCCCGAAAGCCATCATTGCTAAAAGATATAGTTAGTACATATATGTGAAGGATACTGAGGCCAGAATGCTGAAAATGCTGTATTCGACGGATGCGAACTTGGTTCCTACATATTATACGTTTACTGACTATCATGGAAAATTATGTTTGCTGGAGGTTCTTACAAGGAAAATATTGAGTTTACGTGAACGCAGTTGTGGCTTACCAACCCAGGCTAGCCACCCGCTCCAACACCAACCAACCAGCCAGCGGCACCGCACAGCATCACAGTCGAGTCGTGTTGTTCCTTGATGATAATGACGATGATGCTGCTGATATATAGTTGTTGTTGTTGCAGCTGCTTGCAATAAATGATAAAAGATACACACGTGTTTCAACGTCTACGTAGTCGTCGGTCGTCGGTCGTTCAGCGTTAACTCACTTCAATGCCATTGGATGCCTGGTAATGGTAATGTATTTAAGGAGCTACCAACTTCTTCCCTTTCCTTTCACATTCTTCCGTCTTCCTGCCGAAGGACTTCCCCATTAACTCACTCCAAAGAACATCAACTTTGTTGGGTGTTTATGTTCTTTGGTGCGGCGGCATCGGCATGGCAGCGGTGTTTATTCTTTCGTTAAATTTGATACATCATGTGAGTTTGCCAAGTGACTCGCTTTAAGCTGCTCTTCGAATTGCAACAGAAGACTGTAATTAATTGCCATGTTTCTTTTTCGAGTTTCTGCTTCAATTCATCTTGTTTCCACACATCCAGACTCTAGTTTGAGTCATCGTTTCTTGAAACAGAAGGAATGTTTTCGATTTTACACATCACATTGCATATATAGTATATGTAGCTTGTGAATTGTAATGCTGCTGAAATGGCAATGAACAATGGGAATCAAATAGAAATTTCGGGAGGAATTAATTTTTCCCTTTCCACACGCTGTGGCAATTAATTTTGTGGTAACAATTGACGTTTCTGGAATTAAGGTTTTATAAAGATAAGATGGTAAAGCAAGAGAGGTGTCATTAGCTTTTTTTATTTTGGATGCTGTGTTGTTTAATGATAAAATTTATTGATACTTTGTTTTTGTATAATGAAGTTAATTTGGCTTTTTTCGAAATAAATGTAAGGTTATTTAAATTACAGGAACTCTTGAAATGAAAAAGCACACACTATTATGTAGACGAGTCAGGGTGTGAATTTCCAGTTCAAACCATTACTTTTAGGACACTCTGTACACAAGCCAAGTTTGCTTATGTTAGAACAATATTACAGAAATCAAAGATTACACCAAACTCTAAAATAAATCTATAAGTCTTTCTGTTTACGCATGATGCATTTGAATTTTTATTTTTTCCTTCCGTTCTAATATACATATCCCAACTAATAATTTAACCTTTATATGAGGTTCTGTAGCCACTTTTTCCAAACTTATATAGAAACAGTGAACAAACCCTTATAGTTACAAGTTATTTTGGTGCACATTACACAAGCTACTTAACTGCTGTAATTTTGTTGTTAGCTTCTGCTATGGCAGCTAATAGCTTTCATGAGCAGATGAAGTACTCAATTGTGTGCATCTAGGAGATGTTATTTCATCTTTCAACAGCTCAGAAACATTACAAGCTTTCTCAAACCTTAGGATCTCCGTGTCTTTCACTGCCCTTTGGCGTGTTCTTTTTCCTAGCTCAAAGCATAACTTTCGCTTACCACTTACATATTTTAAGTATAATTATGTTTACTACTTACATTTTTAAAACTTTTGAATACATTTATGACTTTTGGTTTTGGTATATATCAATAATGAATAACTGTTAATATTTTTGTCATGTTTAATAGCAGTCTAAAAAGGCCTTATAAAGGCTAATGACTTCTCTTCGGGAATCTAATGGCAGCTTCATATTTTTCAGTTTCAATGAACAACTTCGGCAGTTCTTAAACAATCAATTGCAGATAAGCATCAAGTCCTGTAAAGAAATTGTCTAACTCATTTTCAAAGGCCTTTGAAGAGTTTTTTTTCTTAAAGAATTTTCAAAAAGATGAGCTTGGCTTGTGTAAGTTTCCTTAAACGAATTCTACACATGCTGTTACTTACAAAAATAAATAAAAGGCACGACTGGATCAAAAGAACATGCTCTAATGTGTAACAGTTTTCTTGGGGCTTGAGATTTTGAAAAAAAGTTAGGACGGACAAAATGAAGTAAGCCATCTGAATTTTTTTACTTTTTTGAATAAAAAAATAAATCAAAATCGTTCGACTAATTTTTTCAA
Source organism: Platycheirus albimanus (assembly GCA_916050605.2). NCBI lineage: Eukaryota > Metazoa > Arthropoda > Insecta > Diptera > Syrphidae > Platycheirus > Platycheirus albimanus. Next base: position 112,651,462 of record OU696698.1, on the reverse strand, counting down.
TAAACGTTTTTTTAACAACTTTTTGAAAACATATTCCAATTTTTTTTTGAGTATTGTACTATCTAGCACTTTGTAATTTCAATCAAAAAATGAAATTCAAAAATATTGAACAAACTGTTTTTGAAAAGACCAAAAATTAAAAAAAAAATTACTTTTCTTTTTAAACTCAAATAATTTTTTTTTACAAAAATTTAAAAACTAATATTATTTTGTTTATAAAAGAGTTCCACATTAAAAATTTCATCAAAATCTGTGGTTTACGAGAAAATCTGTTTTGAAAAAACTGGTCCTATGGGAAATACCGTTAACTTTTCTTGGAAAATCTATTCCAACCAAAACATACTTGTACACAACTTTTACACAAAAAACATAATTCATAAAGTTTCATCAAAATCGTAGGCGCCGTTATTGCGATAAATGAATTTTTCATTAAAAATCATATGGAAGGTACAGTTAGTTTAAGAACTAGAATGCTAGTACCAAAAACCTCTCTGAAGGACGTCATAATAATACTGTGTATCAAGTTTGAAGCAAATCGGTTCAGCTGTTAAGACTATAGGTAACTATACAGACATATAGGATTGTCCGACCCACTATTTTCGGCTTCTCGTAATGTCGTGTTTGATTGTCCAAATCGAATGCATAACTTGCCGTATAATACCAATAATTGGAAATAGAATCTGATTTTATAGAAAAGAATATAGAAGCTAAATTATAAGTTGCAAATATCCAGTTAATATTATTGTTAAGAGTTTTGAATTCTATGAGTTAAAATTTGTATATCCGCCACCCACATTACTACCTAATCAGCTTGGGTGTCTGTAATCTGGTTCATATGATTCTCATGGGTATAACACTCCTGCCCAGCTTTGATAAAAGGTACTCTGGATTTTTCTTTCAATCTCACAAGCAGATTGTTCAAAAATTGCCTCAAATATAGGTATGCTTTAGGGATTAAGGATCATCAATTTTGATTTAAGGTTTTCTTTTATTAAGTCTTCGGGGCTTTTAAACAAACATACATACCTATATTTGATTTGTATTGTGTACGTTGTGTTTAGTCTTAAATTCTGATCCCCTTCTCAAAATTGTGATGAAGTCATCCTGTCAAAGATTGTGACAACGTAAGGACATCGTTAAATGAAAAATAACAACCCTTGAAATGTTTATGTCTTCACAAGAAACTATCACATTATGATAGGTGTCAATCATCATCCTTATCCGACACCTGACACATGTAAAGAACAATTTTATCAGCCAAAAAAAAAAAAAAAAAACTCTTACAAGGCAGACGATAGTTTTTAGCCCACGACCATCGAAGCCATTAGTCTTTTTTCTATCCGTTTTCCAGCATATTTATCATATTCAAATTCAAGCGTTCTCCGCTTATTGTGTTGAACATAAATCAGGATATTCATCTTGAATACTGTTAGTAGCTAAGAAAGTATATTTCAAATAACATCATAACATCCTTTTTGTGCCAGTGTATATGTGACGAACCATTTTCTAATACCTAATACTACAATAATCCCTTGCTCACGACACCGACCGACGACCATCACATCATGAGAAAATCGCTAAAGCTCTCATGCCTTGAGGTTAACCCTTCAATTATACTGCCATCATTCTTTTGCTCCGGCAGATGGCTTGAGTTCCATTCAATGTTACACACAGCAATCATTCCGTACCATATGGCTATGATTGATACCTGTAGAAAGGGTCGTCACCTAGGCGAGGACTGAAGTTCATATCTAATCGGCTCATTCCGGATGTAGAACTTCCTATGGAAAGGCTCAAACACCTTCCAACCATTCACCATCAGGATATGAACAGAGGCAGGAAGTGTCTTCATCCTACCTTGGATACCATAAGTGGACTAATAATTCCCCATTACATGTATGTTCTGAGTGCTTTATATATGCCCAAGAAGCCCACCTTTTACATATATAAGTATGTATATGTAGGTATACGGTCTTATATTATGTTATTGAGGGTATAGAACCGCTAACATTAGCTCTTTCTATTTCCACCCACCACAATTCAAGACGTCTTCTGAGAAATTGGTTTCTAGAAAATATATAACGAGAAAATGGCTTTGTTGTTGGGAAAGATGGATGAATGGTGTAAAAGTACGGTTGTACGAGAATGTATGTTCAATGTATATGTGGAAAATGTCGGCCAGAATTTTTAGAGAATTGTCTTGAATTTTCTTGACGTTTCGGTCTAAAAAGTTTTCTTCTTTGACATTGACAAGTCTTTATATTTTACAGCACGTGTAGTTGTGTATTTCTCCCCGTCATAAGCACGCTGTCAAATGGTTTTCATTTTACCTACTTGATAACAATGATTGTCATGTCACGCAACGTTCTTCGTGTTTAGTTTAAGTAGTTGTTCGTCCTTGTTTTTGAGTTAGATCCTGGAGGGAGGGAATTGCAGGTGCTGGTTCTGGGTTCTGTTGCTGGTGCTGAAGATGCCTATATTTTTGAAAGAAGTATGGATAGAAACTTTTAAATTGACTCGCAGTAGGAGTTCTCTGACATATTTGTAACGATCTCGTGTTTGGACTTTTTTTCTTTGTTCAAGGAAGAAAACATTCAATCACGCACTATGAAAGGGATTTTCGCAAAGGAACACAAAATCGGAACTATCTTTTGATTGAATTTTTTTTTTGTTACCAGGATTGCAAGGTTCATTTAGTTCCATGAAATAAATCAGGTTATAGCAAAAACACTAGATGGAGTTGGTGGAGAAAGTTGTTGAAATTATACGTGCACGGGATATATTGCGTGTAGAAATACATTTTTTCACTTCAATAAAAAATATTTCTGACTAAAGAACTTCTTCCTCAGAGAATCTCTAACTTTAAGTCGGATATTCGTTTACAATAGCGCTGGGCTCGTCATAGCTTCGGGTCTGGATGAACACAATTGGATACAATTTTTGGAAGGAATCCTTAGGTTAGAATGTAGGTCGGCTGATCAAGAACAATGTCAAAGTTTAAATTAATGTTAAAAGAAAAGGCTTTCTCCAAAAATTTCCAAGAAAATATTGAGTGGTTCTGATGTGGTTTACAGAATAAAAGAAAACTTACTTCTAAAAGTTATAGAGACAGAAATAACATTCGTTGGAAATTAAAATAAAACATTAATCATTTGTAATTCAATTTCAGAAAAGTTTAATTGACAAAATAAGTTGTTATATCTACTGAGGACAATTTTCTTACAAGAACACGGATCATGAATTTCGAGTTTTCTGGAATTTAAAAGAAATGGGACTTTGGGAAAAGAGAAATTTCAGATTCTTATTTTGGATACCTACATTAAAAAATCTTAACAAATAATTCAAATCTGTATCTCACGCTTTATTGCAGCACAGTAAAACCAATCCTCAAAGGATACACCCCTGTTCTCTTCTATGCAACATACGTTCGGATGTTGTAAACCCTTTTTGAATGCAAACATCCAAAATCCAAATCGTGGGAAAGTTCTATTTAGCTTAATAAATATTATTTTGTATCGTTTTCTATTATAACAGTTTAAATACTGTAAGGGTTCTTCTAGATCACTTTGAAATAAAAACAATTAGATTTAGTCATCGTTATAAAAACTCTTCTTTATTACAAAATCACAATGAACCATTCGCCTCGACCGTTCTCTTACAACTGAACTCGCTTTGGTTCAGTCGTTGGCTTTATCTTAATACATAAAATACATAATGGAATAGTTTCGTCAAATACTAATACTTAGACATAAAAGCAGGCACCTCACACCGACAGTCTTATACATGAGTATACGTTTACGTCGTATACATGAGTACGTTTATTTAAGTAATATTGTTACAATTCGGCCGTCCTGACATACAATCGTCCCGATTGATCCTAATTCAAATATCAAAACGCAAATATGGCTTCAAATTAGCCACTCAGTCTTAGTTTCATTTCATAATTAGTCTCAGGTATATCGGGACGCTTGCAGCACATGAATCTTTCATACATAGCATAAAATGTATTTTTTTCTTCAAAATTTAAATTTGTATTATTAGACAAATCTATCTCATTTGTACTCTCTTCTATTTCAATATTCATCAAATTATCACACTCATTATAATTTCCACTCTCATTTTGTCTTCTCCTTTGATTTACAACAACTTCTCTCTTTTTACTTAATTTTAAATTTGCCAACTTAAAGTTCTATACCTCTAAAAAAATCACCAGGTATTTATGAAGCATTAATAATATGTCATAATACATTTTAAATGAATCCTCAATAACCTTCTGCGAGCAATTCCTGTTATTGTTGTTCTTTATTTGAATTTAAAATTGCAGTTTTATTATAAAGAACAAATAAATATTCTATAATTTCAAATTTCATATACAAATTTGCTTTTCGGTGTTTGTATAATTAATAACAAGTCTCCTACCTTAAACCTTTGGATATTATTATTTCCATTCGTCCTTGCAGCTTCTGTTCAAGCTTAATATGATCCACAATATCATAGACGTTGATAAACCCACGGGTATAATTTTAGGTTAACACAAGTCAAATCACAGCTGAGTCAATTTTCACAAGAAAACACAAAAACGAAACCCTTTAAGACCGGAAAAGATATACAATTGCTTCCATTAGTTGCTTTGCGAGCAGCGAGTGTTGCAACAAAAATTAATATCGCCATCGTCACATGTAAATTACCTCCAGCACGACCACCTAATAATACTTTCCGGCTGTTGTACCTAACCTAACCATGTTTTATGGGCTCACATAGAAAACACACGAACCGCTATCAAACACCAAGCAATTAATCTCTAAATCCTTGGAATGGTTTATTTTATTTCGCAAGAAATGCTTATTCTCAAGGCACCCATTTAGTGCTATTACTGAGTCTGCTTCAACTTAATTGCCGTCTTAGCTTCTACTAATGGCATATGTGCTATTGAATTTTCTATCAATTATAGAATTCACTTGGTAAAGTAAACCTACGAGTATTTGAAGCCATTAATCATATTGGAGCCTTTATTTTCTTTGAGGTGAAACACGAAAAAGTACATAATTGTGAAGAGAAGGAACAACATGGAGATGGAGGTGGAGGTATTATGTATTTGAAGCCTCTTAGTCATTTTGATAATTTTCCTAGGTCGGTGAGAGAGGCTAGGACAAAGAAGATGATTCATTAATAAACACGCTGAGGAAAATAAGGACCTACTTCCGGAAAACAATTCGAGTTAATGGTGAATTAATTGTTGTTTGGAGTAAGGCTAATCGAGAAAACATTAAAGAGTTTAAAAAACTAGCCTCATTTGACGTTCGTTATAACCAACGCAGTTCTTCAGTGATTCCATAACAATGGTATCTTCAAAAAAAAAAAAAAAATGGAAAATGCGATAATACAAGGACTTTATTTTATTGTTCAAAGAAATAGCTTTATGTAAAAAAAAGAATTTTGTTTATGAGGAGTAAAAAAGCTTTAGAAGAGTCCTAACTGAAATGGCAATTTTTAGAGATCACACATTTTAAGATTAAGTGCTAAATGAAATTTGAGGCCTCAAATCTGTTCATCAGACTTTACAATTTGTAAGAGCTGAAACCATATCATCTATTTTTCTACAAAACTCCGGGTGTTTTTGATCGATATTATCTGAAAGTATTCCATGGTAACAGGATGTTGCTTCGCATTGGCAATTATGAATCGGCTAAAAGGACTTTGCAGCTAAGCCAAAATTTGAACTATTTTGCCTTCTTCACCAAATAGGAGACGGTTCGAGTACCTGCTGAACAAACATACATAATCACAAGAAGAAGGACATACATCACAGACGTTTTTCAAAAATGTCCTTCGGGTGAACTGGATTTGAGTTTATATAAACAGTCCCGTAGGGGCAATTATGGTTTTTAGTCAACCCTTAATTAATAAAAGCCCTCGATGTCTACTCTACACGGCTGAACTCCACGATGACGTTCACGTTTTTACTATATGCGCTTCAATCATCGTCGTTGTTGTTTGCTTAGTTGTTCAGAAATGCTGGTCCTGGCTGGTATAAAATTGTTCTTCCATTCAAAACTCGAACGCAGTACTTGAGTCGTTTCAGGAATTAATAGCAATACAAGAGCGCTTCCGTTTGAATGGAACTACCAGAGTAGAGTGTGCGTCAAGAGCTGTTGTGTTGGGAGTGGAAAATGAACCAAGGACGTTTATGCCAGAGTCAACAAGGAGCGGGAGCACTTTGTGGAATATCAAATGTCAGCATATCGGCGAAAATTATAGAAGTGCGTTGCTGATGAAGTTCAACCGTTCGCCTTTCTAAAGCGTTGTTATAGTTTTATTTAGGAAAATGGAAGAACGATAATATCCTTGTTGCGTCTTTGTGGCTTATATAGCAGTTTATAATAATTTCAATTATAACACGAGATGATTTGGCCTTGTGCTCAGCCACCAGACTAATTGTATTTATCTTCATGTTCATTTCATTAGTTTTGGAGGTATTTATTTAGTAATTTAACCAATTTGAATTCAATTATTTTACGATGGATAAAACTAATTATTTCATCATTCTTCTATTATGTCACTTTTGCCAGGAATATTTATTTAACGTTGTAAAATAAAAAAAAATAAAATGTTCACGACATGTGGTGGCCATTTTGTTTTAGTGACATCTATCAAATGTTTAAAAGTGTACAGCAAAACCCAATGCAGTTGACTTGGACCTACACCTGTAGAAGATCCAACTGACCAAGGAGCTCAAAGTTCATGACCGGAGACAAAGCCTTTTTTGGTGACTGGGCTTCGGAGCTCGTTTTTATATAGATGGCTGTAGAAACATGTATAATTTCGCACGAGCTTCACCAGGGGTGACAATATATTTTCAAAAAGTTCCTGTCGGTGTGGATTTTGGGACGTCACAATGTCGTTATTGGTCCGTTTTCAAAAACAACCGTCAATGAAGAAGCAAGATGGCGGCGGCGTTTGACATTTTACGTGAACGATGTGAGGCTAAAATCATCATTCGCAGAGGTGACGTGAACTAGGCACCAATGTCTTGAAGATTTTGTTGGGGGTTTCTACTGATGCTGTTAAGGCGAAAAAACAGGCCTTCGCTCAAATTAAGCCGGATTTATGCGGCAGAGTCATCAAAAATTGTAAAACTTGGATCCGTGCCACGGGAAGAAACCGAGGCGGACATTTAAACCATCATGGCATATTCCATGTATATTTCTGGTTTCATTTTGTTACGCTTTGTCTATACCTCAGCCCTATTGCAACAGAAAAACACAACGGTACAAAAATTTTACTTTTGATTTGTACTTGATTTTGACATTTCGTGAGTTTTGCTACAGATTGCGAAGTGCGTTCACAATCTGCAAAAAATAAATAAAATTTCGCAAAATTTTACAAGACTCGTTGCAACAGATCGTGAATACCTCCATTGTTTGAAAAAAAGTATTCTCCATAAGAAACTAACAATCTATTTTCGATATGATTTAAAAATTCCCGAAAACGTCTTTAAAATGTAGTCTTAAAAAAAAAAACACAAAAAAACTCGCTTTGGAGTATTTGTATCTTTTTATGTAGATTATTTATTGGAATTGCATCTAAAGGCAAGAAGGATCAGCAAGGAAAAGATTATATGCTGCTTCTATTGTCTGAATTTTCTGTAAATTAAGTAACGGAAAAAGGGTACTTACTGCCAATGGACATTGAATATATAAAATTTCATGAATAATGCTATGAAAACGAATAACTACATTATAAATATCTTTTGTAGAGTTATTTAAGTTGAAATTATTAAATAACTCAAAATAACTCTGATTTAAAATTAAAATTCACAAGATATCCTTTTTAAATAAATACAAACAAAATTATTTCGGCATTTTTTCAGAAAAAAATTATCAATATTTGTTTTATATTTCCAATAACAATATATTTCAAATATAATTCCTTTATTTTTGAAAGATTTATAGCAAAAAGTTATATTTATATCAAAGGTACATTATTTCCTCGGCTTTATTTCTGATCCTTTTTTTATTTTATTTTTTTATTTGAAGTAAACGGCTCTAAATTATAGTTAAAAGCCATTAAAATTCATTAACCCATGTTGGGATCTTATTTCTTTAAACATTGTTGAACAAATAAACTCAAAGAAATTAGTATTTAATATTTTTCTCTCCTTAAAAAAGAAAAAAAAACCTAACGCAAATAATATACTTCACCTTCATGTAACCTGCCATCATTCTAATACGACCGAATGATGATAAAGACTCATAATTCTATTAAACCCATGCCGAGTCCCGGTAGAGTACAAAACAACAACAACCAGTACAGAACATCAAGAACATCCTTATCCGCAGTGTATTTTACGGAATAACCTTCCTGGGCCCGAAAAAACAACAACGAGATTGCCTTGGGTCTAAATGGTGGAAGTACACAAGTCTATGTAAACATACCTATATACAGTCAGTATGCACGCATTATTAAATTTCAGCAGCTTTGATGGTTGTGAAAGGACCTTCATACGAACCCTCTTCTCCCAACGAGTCATCAGTCGGCGAACAAGTCATCAGCCGGCATCAGACAAATAGCTACTCGGAACCATCATCATCATATCCACATCCACACACAGAGTCCTTTTCATTCATTCAGCCAGCCAACCAACCATTCAACCGGGAGTTGGATATTATCCTTGACTATATTTTTGTGCTCGGCATTAATTAAAGTTGGGCTAAAAACTGCAGAACATTCCTGATGACAACGTCAACGACATTAAAGTGCTCTGATGTATCCCGTTTGCCAAGCTTAAAAAAAAGAAGCCTAAATTATGTTTTTGCAAAAGCATAATGGATTTATGTGTGCGTTTGGCTGTGCTCGTGTGTATAGGTAAGGTATACGAATAACTGGTGCAAAAATCGATTTGATGTGTGACACGGTCACCCACACTACAGGTAGGTATGTCACCAAGGCCACGTGTATCCGTACGCTGTACCTTGAACCAGGGCCGTAGTGTACAATGATGATTCAGGGGCGTGCAATTTCATTTAAATTTGATAGGTCTTTGAGACCTATGTGAATATCGTATCCCTAATCAATACTTTACATTTTGATAGCTACAATAGTTGGTGTAGTTTAATGATACCTAATTGCCAATTTCAAGGAAAGTTTGATGGCTCATTTTTAAGCTTACAAAGGATAAAGAATATATCCTACAAAGATGCATATACACGGGTTTTTGCAGTGTCCGATCATGTGTCCAGCAGAGAAAACTGTACTCTATTCCACATAAACAGGCAGTACATGTCTTAGGGGTAAGCTTTTTTTAAATCAGTTGTGTGCAATATTCTTGCACTATCGTAAATTTGAAGGAAACCCTCCATAAGAATTGTTGAGCCGCTAGTGAATTCCAAATCGCATCTGACGTGAATCCCACGTCTTATTCAGAGCACATCTAAATGTGCACTGATTGGCTGTGGCTTCTGCTATTTAAAATTCAACTTCAACCGCTTTTTAATTGATGTTCATTCAGACTTCAGAGTTACCAGTGTTCTTTTGGTAACTCGATCAGCTTTCTTTCCTTGGGTTTCTGCTGATGGGCTTTTGGTTTTAGAGCTTTAAAAAAGAGTTTTTAATGTTCAGTTTTGTGGTGTATTTAAAATGCTTTTGTATAAAACGCCCTTATGAGAGACAAACATCTCTATCTTCCCTGTACCGCCGATTTATGTGGAAGAGAGTAGGTATAGCATGGCATTATTGTTTTGCAAGTATATGTGGGCTGAGAAGTGAATTTTCAGTCAATTTAAGCAGCCGGCCAGTTTTCACATATGTATCAGGGAACTGCGACTGCTGAAATTGTGAGCCACTCGAAATATTCGCTGCCTAACGCAGTATTCCAGCACATTCCACTTCACTCAAGGCAATACAAGCAATTTATTCGCTAAAATGAAATGAGCCAAGCCCGAGCTCACATTCGTTTAAGCGAATGAGATTCAGGCAGTGATTCCTTTTCTGTGTACTGGAATGTGCTGAATACTGCATAAGGCAGCGAATATTTCGAGTGGCTCACAAATTTTAGGGTGGCTCACACATTTTTGGAGTGGGTCTCAAATCGTGATTCTCTACAATGCTGTGTGTGTATATATTCTATACTCTGTAAAACTAAAAAGGGTGTATTTAAATTGTTGCTAATAAAATAAGTCATAAAACCATTGTCACTAATCGTTGGCGTTGCTTTGTTACTTTTTTTTTTGGCTCGGAAAAATTGTGAGTGCACTCTCAATTTGAGAGTGCACTCTCAATTTATTCGAGCTATATGAATCTATGAGCCTTTGGTGTGAGAGTCTACAAAACACTCTCAATTCATATTAGCAAGCAGTAAAACATACTAAGGCTCGCGACAGACACGGAATAGGGTGTTTTTTTCAGAGGTATAGAACTTTGAAATGGAATAAATCAAGTATGATTTTTTTATGACCACGACTGCCTCGGACGTAATCTAATCTGGAGGTCCAAAACGCGAGATTATGCGCTCATCGAACGTTTCCTTCAACAAATCAATTGTGACACAAGCTGTGTGACATGTTGCGCCGTCTCCAGCTCCTCCACAGCATGGTTGTTCAATTGTACGAACCAATCATTCCATAAACCCATGAAGTAGATGTAACGGTGTCTCAATATACACTTGATCATCATCACTCCAAATGCGGCAGTTTTGCTTATTGACGTAGCCATTCAACCAAAACTGAGCTTCATTGCTGAACAAAATTTTCTTGTAAAAATCGCTATCACACGTCAGTCTATTCATGTTGAAATGCCAAACCAAAATTAAAATAAATCACTTGACAGCTGACAAAATGACCGACAGTTTAAATAGTGTTGCAACTTAAAGTTTTATACCTCTAAAAAAACACCCGTTAAAAAAAATTTGTTTGAATAAGAACTGTCCGACTATGCCAATGACGTCTGTTTCCTAGCAAGCCAAACAAGATTTACTAGTCCCTCCAGGATAATAGAGCAACTCAATAGGTCAAAAGATGCATACCAAAAAGTTCGTTCTGAACACATTTTTTCTTAGATCAATATCATTTGATGCAATTGATCAGTTTACAGTTTATTATAAAAAAACTTAAATTCAAAACAATCTGTCAAACGTCAAGTTAGAAGACCACGACCCACCCGGGAAAAAAACAAGACAACTATTGACATACAATACTGTGGCCCCAGAAACTAATGCCGAAATTCCTTTCCTTCTTCAAATTTAAAGCAGGGCCCAGCGTGCGCCTTACTTCCAATTTTAAGGCGCTAAAAAAGCCCGCCCATACAACGCAACTATTCATATCAAACGACAAAAAAAATAGGTACCAGGACGCGCAACTTTTGCGTCACTCAGCACCTTTACCATACACAAAAAATAGGTAATTAATCTCCTAGGGATAATAGCACACAAAAAGTAACGGAATTTGTATAAATGTGCCATGTAGGTACTGTACGCTCTACATACTAACTTATCCGCATCCTCCCAGTTATTATTACCTACACGTTGGCTGCTCTTATTACCGACAATAAAAGATTACATTCATAACGTTAATGTTCACAATGAACAATATAAAACCATTAATGTCGGAGAGAGGCTGACGGGTGGTAGTGGTAGCTGTTAGGTGTTGTATAAATGGCGGATCATCCTAATGTGGCTGACGGTGAACAGATGTGAGAGAGGTTGTGTGAATTTCACCAGAGTAATTCTTAGTTTTTTTGGAATCGTATTTTTTATTTTAAACCTTCCATTTTTCATCTTGTCCCTGCAGATATGTTCAGAACATAATTTTAAGTAAAATTTTAACTCAAAGCAAAGGGGAGACAATGTTCGATACTATCGGTTTCGAAAATGAAGGCAAAAAGATAAACTTAGGAACTGAGAGGACAATCAGATTTTAAATGGTTCAACAAGTAACCACATTTTTCAACCGCTACTTAATTCCGTGGAAAAGGGAGAGTACTTCGCTTTGAAAGATTATTATTGTTTAGTTCTTAAAGTCCGAATTTTCCTTTGAACCTTTTATCGCTGGGTTCATAAGAAACTGGTATTCAAACTATATAATTAAAAAACTTAATTTAAACGAAACTAGCATGAATTCTCTGTGAGATACTGAAACATTGTATATTTTGCATCCTCGGAGTAATTCTTCTTAGAAATTTTTTTCCTACTGCCTGGATGAGATTCTTTCTATGAACGGAACATGAGTATGAGTACCTTCTGGATGCATACACAGATAGACTATAAAGGGCAAAAGATATATATAAATCCTAGAGATACCGTGAATAGAACTCTCAACAAAATGCAAAACCATAGTACGTAGTTATAGAGCTTTAATAAGGAGGAAGTATATATATACTTAGTTAGGTGTGCTTTTAGTAGATTTTCATTTCATTTTACTATCCTTAAATAGACACACCAATACAAACACAATTTTAGCACTCTGTTGGATTCTTTATATTGTTGATGGTACCTACACACTTTTTCAATAAACGCACTTGATGCAGCATGCAACGTCATAAGAATTCGAATAATGCCAAAACTGCTAAAAAAACACATGTTCCGGATAGGATAGTACATTCAACTTAGCAAAACAAGGTATTCTGATAAGATTTTCCTCCAACGAGATGTTTTTGTGTGGTTTGCTGACGGTTTAGCTTCTTGCCCACACTCAAAATTCTTTGGAAAGAGAAATCCAATCTGTTTTTGTTTAAAAAAAACACTTTTTAACATGGTGCTGCTGCAAAGTCAAATACGAAAGAGGTCAAAGAAAAAGTTTCGTACGTATGTACTACATATGTACCTACACAAACGTCCCACATATCATCAAAAAAGGATTCCCTGGCAGTGAGCTGTGAGCAGTGACCAAAGAATACCACAGAGTGTGCTTTTTACGGATAAAGGACAATTGAATTAAGTTTTTATGTTTTATTTCCACAATCACAGTTTAAGTGCGAACTACATTTATACTGACGTACATCCTGTAGTGCTTTCGCAATATTTTTGTTCCATATTTTAGCAAGTTGGTTTCATACATGAGGTTTTATGATTAATATATTCCAATTCTTCGTTCCAGTGACATCCTATACATGCCGAAGATTTCTGATATATTGCATTTTTGGAAAGGAAGTCACATTCCTATTGGCACTTGAAAGATTCAAATAAATATTGGAAACATGAATCTCTTAATATTGTTGTATAACCTTGCTAACTGACTTCATAGGGTTTTATTCTACTTACTCCTGCTGAAAGCAACATATACATATAGTATAGACAGATATATTATCACTGTATGAATAACGCACGATCCTTTGTAGTTAAGGGAATTCCATGACATAATGTACTACTAGAAGTTAAGCGAACGCAATTTCAGCTGCACAAAGCTATGTTATGTTCTTGCATGAATATTTTTTTGCCGTCAATTCTACAGAATTGTAGTTTTAAAATTTGCTCTTTTGTTTTTCTTTTGAGATTTGGGGGCTCAACCCAACCACAGTATTCTAAACGAAATCATTATGTATGTATTTTCCACTCATTCCATAAAGTAAAAAATTAATTGATGTTCCCGAAATCCATGGCACAATACCACAGACTCTCTGACCCCTCGTACATTTTGAACTCAGATACAATTAAAAAGTTTTATAAAACTTGTATTGACGTCATGTTATTATAATTTATAATCCTTATAAATTTTCTCACAGTACCTACCTACAAGAGTGAAATTGGTTTGATATGAAAAATATTAAATTTCTTCAAGTATCTACCTACCAAGACTATCAAAACAAGCTTACCTTCATCCATTAGTATATCAATCTTTCTAAAGAGCATATAATTCTAAAATCTCGTCAAAAAATTTCATATTTACTTTGAAATGCTCATTTTCAGCTGAACAAACAAACCGCAGTGTTTCACTGAGCGGAAATAAAATTTTAAGTCAACACTCACACCAATTTGCATAATTTTCCACTTAAATATTTTCCAAGGCGAAAACTCCAAAAATACACACAATCAAAAATTAAATATAAAAAGGAGAAACTAAACGTCAACCACTAACGAGCAATATACATAACTTGCAGAAAATTAGCTGTGAAAAATAATTACCTTCGTTCTGCTTCCATTTTATTATTATGGTTGCGCCAGCAAGGCTCTTTTCTTCCAATTTTCAATCCTGGCACCTACCATCATCAAGAACAATAACAAAAACACAACAGAACAACAGAGCCACCTAGTGCACATAATTTTCAAAAGTCCTACTGCCTTAAAAAAAAGAATTTATATTACTACTACAGACTACACGTCCCGTTGCGTCGTCAACGGAACGGACGACGGTCGATTTAGTTTTACATCCGTCCGTCGCAGCGCCCGCCGTACCACCCCGTCACTCATCAGTATATATAATGTGTACATTTTACCTACTTTGCTTAATGTATATTAAATTCATTTTCTACACCCTGAATCCGGATAGGAAAACTAAAGAAAATTGCACATTAAGTACATAAAACAAGTCAAAACTTTAGCTCTTGTAAACGCGCTCACATCCGCAGAAAGGTGCATTTGTCAACCGAGCTTGTGACAAGGCACATGCGGTTGCGGGGCTCATCTTAGGTCGATAAGAGTGAAAAACTTTTGCAAGTCCCACCATAAACTATAAGGTTCCTTACCTACCTACATACCTCCATAATTTGCTTAGCTTAAACACTTTGAAGAAGTTACTTATTTGTAGCTTGAGTAAGGACTTATCTTTTTCGAAGTAGGATATCCTTCAGCTCGCTGGATTTTAACAAAAGTTAGTTTTTCATTTACGACATTTGTCTCATGACATTACATTTTTTTTTACTCTCAGACTTTTATGATTGCCAAAATATTTTTTAAGCTATTGTTAAAAAATGGTGGTTTTGGCTGTTATTTATGGAGAGGCATTTTCAAATATTTAAAGGAAAAGTTTGTTGGTAGTTATAATAAAAGAAGTAGAAATTGTACTTTGTTCTTTGACAAACATAAAGACGTTTAACACTGTCCTGTCAGTGCATTTTTATTGAATATTAAATCAATACTTTGCTTGTATCCCGAGGTTGACCAAAGAGCTTAAGCGACGACAACTTCGTTTAGTAGTGAAGCGAAGCTACCTTCATTCTATTATTTTTTACATTAAACGGTTCCCTTAAAAGATACAGCAAATAATACAGCAGTATCACAGAAATATATTGAAAAGCTAAAATGCCTTACAACGTTACAATAATGGACAAAAAACATAAACCATTACATAAACTTATGACAGATATAAGAATGCTTAAAATGAAAGCGTAGTATTTTTCACATAGAAAAAGAACAAAGATTCAAAAATGTCCTTACGGCAAACACAACATCCTGCTTCATGGACCAAAAAATAAAAATTTATAGAGAAATGAAGTGTAAAAGCAATCATGGCTCAAAAACACGCTGACATGACACTAGGACAACCGGAAACCGCAAAAACAGTTCTTACAATCTAAAATGACTTACAAGCTATACATCAGCTTATGCCGCACCCAAGAGGGAAAAGTGAGAACGTCCAACCAAGTCTGCGTTTTATTTTCGAATGTTATGAAATTTTTTTTTAAAGGAAAAACAAAAGCCATATTATGATCACGTTTTCAAATCAAAAGTTAATTACATTTAATAACACGGATTTGCGCTCTCCGCATTCATCCTTCTTTACGTTCAACATTGTTCCAAGAGAAGCTGAATAAATGGGAATCCAGTACATATAGCAGCAGTAGCACCAGTCATTCATTTAGTCATAATTAGATGCTAACCACCTTGAACTTTTTTTTAAGAACGCACAAATGAGAAAGTTACACAAAGAACATGTAATTTTCAAATGATTAGAGTGAAACAAAGGGGTTAAGGATATTTACTTTTTATGTAAGACGAATTCTTTTGTGTGTCTTTGTGGCATAAATGAGTGAAAGCGGATTTTTTTTATTTAATTGGCTTGCATAATATATTTAAGAGTGAACATTTTTTTCCATCCTTGTAGCTTATTGTATTTGAGAACAGTCATAGGAGATTTGCCAGAATATTTTTGAAAAGCACAATTTTACAAACACCGAATATTGGTAAAACATTTTCACTAATAGTTAATACATAATAGGAAAATGCACATTAAGATTTTGAGCATTTCTTACATTTCACTTAATTCATATCATTTAATTTAATTTAATTTCATTTCATTTCATTTCATTTCATTTCATTTCATTTCATTTCATTTCATTTCATTTCATTTCATTTCATTTCATTTCATTTCATTTCATTTCATTTCATTTCATTTCATTTCATTTCATTTCATTTCATTTCATTTCATTTCATTTCATTTCATTTCATTTCATTTCATTTCATTTCATTTCATTTCATTTCATTTCATTTCATTTCATTTCATTTCATTTCATTTCATTTCATTTCATTTCATTTCATTTCATTTCATTTCATTTCATTTCATTTCATTTCATTTCATTTCATTTCATTTCATTTCATTTCATTTCATTTCATATCATTTCATTTCATTTCATTTCATTTCATTTCATTTCATTTCATTTCGTTTCATTTCATTTCATTTCATTTTTTTATATTTCTATAGTAATATTGACACGCGGAATGAACGATATGGCATCTAGTGAGAAGTTGCAGAAGCGCTTTATTTATTTTCAAAAAAAATATTACTTAAAACGGTAAGCAAAATATTAAAAATTAACAGAAATTACTACAATGAGATGTCATACCTTTTTTTGAAGACAACCTTTTCTTTAATTATATAAAGTTATTTTAGTGAATCGTTTTAGAAAAATTAATTTTCAAACTCAAAAATTAAAAATTAATACATATTTCAAACTTCGCCATATAATTTAATCGCTGCCGACAGAGTCCTCCTACTTCCATCTATACACCAGAAACACCGCCAACCGCCACCGACGAAGCCACTCCACACCACATCATTCACAATGACATCATCAATCACCATAAACCAAGCCATCCCACAACCCACCGTACACAGCGTCTTCATCAACCAACATAGACGAAGCCATTCCACATTACACTGCACTCAACAAAAACAACCACCGACAACACCCGCCAACCCTGGGCCCCTTAGCCACTGAAATAGACCTCCAACCACTTGCAATAGCCATAACCCTGGCAAGCGACAAAAAAGCAAAATAATGAAATATTTATAAGTAAATTTGCATTTTATCTTTCAATTCACACTGTGTCTTTCCAGAGATATACATAAAGAGGAGTGAAAAATACACTGAAAATCAGATTCGAAATCTCCGCCAGTGGTTTCGGTACTAATCAAGCGCACCAAGGAATTCGTCTCTCACCTTAAGGCATACTGTATGGGAATACCAGTCAGCAGCTTTTAACTATTTTTTGGTATTTATACCGCTCTCTCCGTTGTCCATCGTAGAGAGTCGCTAGACCGGCCATAGGCCACCAGTTTATGTCGTGGATGGTTTACTTGACAGAGTACACGCCACAGACCTGTTTATGTCGCATCTATTGCTTCTTTTAGCAATACTGTAGAGGTAGACCGAGTTTATACTCGCCCGTTTTATGCCGTAGTCCCTTCGTTTAAGTAAGGAGGAATTGCAGGCCGAGCTCTGCTCAACCCTTCATGTCGGCTTTTCTCTCCGTTGCTTCGTAGAGAATCGCTAGACCGACAATGGCCACCAGTTTATGTCGTGTCGTGGAGCGTTTTGCTTTGAAGAGTAAACACCACAGACCGGCAATAGGCCACACGTTTATGTCGTGGACGGTTTCTTAGGAACCCCACAGCAGACCTAGTCTTAAGTTGAAATTTAAATTAAAATATATTAAACGAAATAAATTGTTATTTTAATTTCGCTATTCATTGAATTTTGCTTGTTAAAAGAAAATGTTAAATTCAAGTATTATATGCAATACATTGTTAAGTTTAATTACAAGAAAAATAATAAACGATTTGGAGTTCGCAACTTCTAAAATCAAAAGTTTTCGCTTTCTTTTTGATACACCCTGGACACCGACGAGCTAACCTCAGCCTCGACACAAAAAAGCATCACACCGTATGGCTCTATGACTTCTTGTTGTCAAACTATTCAAAAATAACCGAATCTACTTTTTCACTCTCTATCGATCACCCTGTATATGCAATGGGATGATCCTTACAGTAGAATCTAACTCTTTAAACATTTAGTCAACTTTAAAAATAAAAGTAAAACGATGCTTTAAAGTCCTTAAAATATTGGAGTTAATTCAAAATGTTGCAATATGCACAAACAGCATCAAATAAGTATGACAAAAAAATTAAAAGTATATTAACTAAGTCCATTACCCAAAGTGATTTTATCGGACGTTAACATGCAAATGGTCGCACGTGCGACCCATGTCTAAAATAGAAATGAATTTAACAAACGTCGAATTGTATTAAGTCTTTTCATAGAACATGCTCCTATACTGTGGAAATTAAACTTAACACAAATTTACATTTCAAATACAGACAATGTGTCAGAGAGTCTAGTATTTGACATCAAATTTGAAGGATTTGTATTCAAAGTGCAAATAAAATTACAAATTAAAGTTTGCATAAATTATTATGCAAAGTAGAAATGTATGTGTTAGAAAAAAAAAAATAGCCGCAAAACAAATTTCGAAATGATTTTAATGTATCGATTCGTATTATAAATTAACTGTATTCACACAATACGAGTACATCCCCTTCCTTGCCTTTATAATAAACATTCGATATCAAAAACATCTCTACGAGTATATACGACGATATAACCACCAAATCGATTTTCATTGATATAGGGGCTCTAATGAAATTATCTTCACATACATACATTAAGCCAGAATAATATATATAAAAAAATATTTCATTCTATAAAACAAACCGTCAGTTCTCGCATCGATAGCTTGGCCGCACACATTAATTTCATTTTGAAATAATTTATTTACGAAAATTGAGCTTGAAGCGAATCCGGACTAAGAAATAAACAAAAGTGGGACAGCCATCATCATCATTGAACGTTGAACAAACTAAAAACAAAAGCATCTAGCAAATGCAAAATAAATCTAAATGTGAATATATATACTCATAGAAACATGTATATTCGTATATGTATATTCTATAAGTGAAGAGTTGTTGGACGCCCGCCCCTTGAAATCCATACCCCCAAAACTCTGAAGCGGATACATGATAATAATTTAGAACAGAATAATAGATTGGGTTAGTGCATTCTTTGTCATTGTATACAGGGGGCGTTATAGGTCATCGTGGCCAGTATTATTTCATACTTGTTGTCATTGTCAGAATGTGTCGTCCTTTTTGCTGATATTATTATTTAAACTTTGTGTGTTGACATTTTTGTTATTTTATAGTTTGGATAGTTCGATTGGATATAATGACGTTTAAATATGAAATTGGATCGGGGAAAAAAAATCTGATTATGCTGTTGTTAATTTTTTTTTTAAGAATATAAATAATTTTATGGAAATCAGCTCAAACAAATGCTGAAAAGAAAAATCAATGACTTTGTTATTTTATTTTTTTTTTTTCATTTCATTTTCATTTATTTCATATAAAACCATATTACATAGTACTTCGAGATGAATCTCATAATAAGTATAATTTTAAATAACATTTGGTACATGTGCACGAATAAATGATGTAAGTAGGTGTTTGCTTATTAGATGTGATAACAATATATAAATAATAATAATAAGTAGATGTTTTTAAGTAATAATGTAAGATTAATTGTTAAAGTCGTTATATTTATTAGATATTTTAAATTCGATTCGACATGTGTTTGAGTAGCTCCTTTCGAAATCCCCGTGGCGAGACAATTCTTTGCAACTGGTGTGGAAGGTTATTCCACAACCTATTTGCATTGACAAAAAAAGATCGCTCTCCTACTGTATGTGCAAATTGTGGTAATACTAATTTAAGGCCTCTAGGTGATTGAAGAAAACTAAGAAATTCATACAAATATTCTGGACAGGTATTATGAATGATGTCATGGAGTTTCAAAACTGATCTAAACTTGTAATACTCATCCAAACTCATACCCAATAGCTAGGTTTTATGCCGTGAAGCACTTTCATGTTTAGGCAAGCCGTAGATGAACCGTATACAATCATTAAATGCAACATTTACTTTTCGCTTACATTCAGAGTCTAAACAAGGGTATATAATACAGTTGAAGGAAAAGAATGGTAGCAACAATGATTTTACCAGGTGCATTTTCATGTCGGGATTCAGTAAGCTCGAGGACGTTCTAAGACTGCGTAATCCACTGTATACTCTTCTAATGGTATCTGAGGTAGCATCACAACAACTCATTTTACTATTTATAACATAACCAAGATATTTTATTCGTTCAACATAAGGTAAGATAGAGCCATTTAATCTAAGAGACGGAATATCATCTAAATGTAATTCACCTCTTGAGCACACCATACCGAACGATTTCAGAGGATTCAATTTTATATTATTTAACTCAGCAGATCCCTGAATATGCAAAAGGTCCTCATTTACTAATAATCTAGACTTCCTGGATAGATAAATAGTTACATCATCTGCGTAAACATGCACATTACAGTTAACAGTAAATTCAGGAAGATCATTGATGAAGATGGAGAAAAGAAGAACTCCTAACACTGATCCTTGTGGGACACCTGTGTTGACAAGATATTCCATGGATGTTCCAAGTTCAGTTTCGGCACATAGTAAACGGTTTCTTAAATAATTGAACATAAGTTTAAGGGCAGAGCTAGAAAACTGGAACTTGTTTTTGAGTTTCGACAAAAGTATGGAGTGATCGATACAATCAAAGGCTTTTGAAAAATCAAGCATCACTATCACTGTTATCGCATCACGATCCATTGCACACCTTAGGTCAGAGGTTACTTTTACAACAGCTGATTCGCAGCTATGCTTTTTTCGAAACCCTGATTGCCATTTAGATAATCTATTGAACTTATCTAAATCTTCTTGCAACTGCTGAGCCAATATTTTTTCGGCGGGCCTTCGACAGAAATGATAAAAGACTGATGGGCCTAAATTCCGAAGGACTTTTTGGATTTTATTTCTTTGGGATTGGGACGACTTTGGCATTTTTCCATTTTATAATAACAGCGAAACAATAGTTGTCTACGTTGGATATAAAAATGCGATATGCTTAAGAGTTTCCGGGATAAAATCGTCATCGGTCTTGAAATTCAAATTCAAAAGTTCATTGTGCATTAAAATTTAAATTTGTGGGAGATAATATTTTGGAGCAAGGATATGCTACAACTTAATTTACGATGGCGCTACAAAACGTGGGGCACTTCAGCTTTACTTAACATAACGTTATAGCCGTCGGCTTCCGTAGTCTTTTTGGTTGCTCCATTAAAGATGAGTACTACCGTGGTATCTGACCCCCTCTGATATGGCGTTGATTCGCTCTGCATGGTCCAGTCCAGTCATCTTAGTCAATGAATACGAGTTATTCTGACAATGCATATGTTACTGTACAGCACGTTGAGTTGTAGTTTCTACCAATTTTTAAAGAACAGCGTTCATTCTCCCATGTCGCATGTCGCAATATGGCGGCACGGATGGCTCGCATCAGCTGACCGTGTAGCATTTATATTCTCACTCATTCGTGCACGTGCTCCGCGGTATGTGTGTGCTTTGATCAGTGTATTGATGTTAATGTTATTATTTACTTAATCGTGATGGACACCGATACAACTAGCGAGTCAAATAAACCAGTAAACAAGGGATAAACCAAGAATAGGTAGTGCGAAATGCAAATGATCCGAAAAAAAGTTTCACTTGCATCGTGGTTTCTGAAAACCACACAATTTTTTTAATTCATTGTTTTGTATACAGAAAAAATAATAAAATAAAATATTCTTTCAAAAACACTATTTGGCTGAAATTGTATAACTCTTAACAAAATGGTTTGATACATTTCAGTCAAAAATCTTAGCAGAAATATCTTCTATGCCCAATATTGTGTATAATCTTCTTGAATGATCCTCAAAACCTATCCAAAATTTCATTTGTGCTTAAAAAAAGGAACAGCCTTAATAATATTTAATGAGAATGCTTTAATATTACTCGTTTCAAAACAATCAGGACAACAAATTCCCACTTCCTAGTAAAAATGTCAAATTCTCAGAAGGATCTTTCCAAACCATCATCTTGAATTAATTATCACAATTTGCCTATCAATGTATCCTATGTAATAACACAAGTGCTTTGGGAGTGTGTTCTGTTGTGAACGAACCACTTTGTTGTAGTTGTTGGTATTTTTTTTTGTGTTTTAAAAAATCAATTCAGTTTTTTATAGAATCCCTTGTGACACCCACGCTTTTTTCTTCAATCTTTTTACATAATAAACGTTATAACTTCCAATTCTCACAAATGCTTTTAATTTTTTTTTTAATTGGATCGAACCGTGGTGGTTCGCTCGCATCCGTTGAAGCCATTTATTTTTCCTTTTGGCTTTTGTGGTGATTTTAAGGGATTCAATTTACAGTAATAGCATTTTGGGTTTCAATGAGATTAGTTGTTCCATAAAAAGTCCATGTTTTTTTGGCTGCCCGTAAATATTGGAATTCTCCCTCCAAGTCCTGCTGTTGTAACTATATGCCGCTTTGTGGCATTTCTGGCGCAAGGGAACATGTGTTCTTTTTTTTACAGTTTTATTTTTATTTGTGGGAACTGGGAATACACAAATTCAATTTTGGAGGATCGATAAACAAATTACGATGGTGCAATAACGGTTCTTGAAAAAAAACCCACAATGATTTGAATTACAATAGCAGCGTGTATGTGAGTTTTGAAAGCCAACAACCAGATTTACTTCCTTAAAGGGGTCAAGTTCGCTTTTGAAACAGATTGACAACATGGTCCAAGGTCCACTTTGTAAATTTGACCAATCTAATTAACATACCAACAAGAACGGGCAATGCACATTCCAGAAGTGGAATCGAATGGGAATTCTGAGAAGGAATAATTTTGGGTAATATTCGCAAAACAGAGATTTTGATGTTGCTAACAGCATTTTCAGACGAAGAAAGCTAATGTAAATGTTGAATGTGCAGTACAACATGTCCTGTGACCCTGTGAGTGTTTTCTGTGCAAACATTTTGCTAAGCTAGTGTGACCAGATTTGTTGAATTTTTTTTTAACTAGCTATTTGGATGTCAAATCAGTCGATTATAAAATAAGTTAGTACATGCTCCAGAAAATTGATGTCCAAATGATTTTGGACTTATTATCACATCAATAAACAGCTCAAAGTTGTACTTTTTATAGTCCCGAACGAAGAACAAGAAAACTTTAACCGGCCAAGAAATGTTGGTTCATACCGTCGGTGAATTCATATGTTAAGAGTTGGTCCTGAATATCGTTGCGATGAATCTTGCACTCCTGGTTGTGATTTGAGCGAAGGATTACCTCAACTTGGCTATATTGATGTTTTACCAAAAAATATGTCTGACAGGTAACCGGATTATGCAAATAATGGTGCATATGAAGTGGTGTTCGTTGTCTATGTAACGAATATTGCCTAAGAGAAGCCAAGGCCTTATGACTTGCGCTCTCAACTATTCATGTGGGTGAGTTGATAATCTGACGGAATTGAATCATCCCACAATCTCTTGTTAAATCCGATCCAAAGCGATGGCCTTTTTCATGGCAAGATTTACTACTTGAATGATTGTGCCTTTACCCTATAGGAATCAAAATTTGGTGGAATCAGATCTGAATCTAGAACTTAATCGAGGAAATCTTACAACATATTATATTCCTAATATTTTTTATATTCCAAATTTTTGTCATTCCAAAAATAAATTTCAACCTATTGAAAGAAAAAATTTCAAATAAATTTTTTTTTTAAACGAGCACTTTCTAAAATATTACACCATGACTGGTCACACTGGTTTAACACATCTCAAATGGTATTCTCTGTAATATAGTTAAAGCAGAACGTTTGTGTTTATTTCCACAATTTCGCAAGTTGTCCGCCGTCTTTATGTTCATTGCCAGGACAACGGCAAACGATAGTTTTGTATGCACACTAGATTTGTTGTTTGTGCGTGACTGTGCCAGATATGAATTTCCATCTAAAGGAAGGACGTTTTCTAAGCCTACGCAAATGAACCATATTCCAATGAGTGCATGACTCAGTCGAAGAACAAAGTAGATATTTTGATAACTATTTACTCCGCTCTTTCTCTTCCTCTTCACTACTATTATAATGGATAAATCAATTTTATTGACTACACAAAAGGAGGCAATATTACACCGCGCCCGCCGCAGCGCCGCGCCGATGGTTATTTCTAAAACACGTTCCTTTTTGCACAAGCTTATGGTTATGGCGGGTTAAATCCCAGTATAAACCGATTTGAAAAGAAGACGAGGTAGGTAATCAAGAGTTCCAGAGCCATATTATAGAATATTAAGACGAAATAAATTAAACATTATTTTGGGTCTGTTTTATTGTTGGTAATACTCGTACAATTCAATGTTGATAGCAAGGATATAAAAGGCTAAGCCTAGACTTATGACCAAGGATGAATGCATAAAGGCTAAAATAATCCTACTTTATAGATTTGTTGGCAAAAAAAAAATATGTTGTGTCTATCTTCGACAGCATTTTGTTGGTATTGGTATAAAACGTTTGTTTATTTTTTGTCATGAAAATAAATTAAAGGTTGGTTGTCCTGGTTGCTTGAAGGGTTGGAAAAGATTGAGCACACGTTGTTTGAAAGAATTTATCAATTTAAAAACTAACGATTATTATAATATTTAGAAATGATCAAGAATTCTTAATCTAATTTTTTTACCAAGCAATATGTTAAGTTTGAAATTAAAGAAATGGATAAAAAGGTTCAAGTTTAAAATTTACATTTTTCTTATTTTTTTTTTCATCGGTATTAAAATTCATTATTTAGCCTTTAGTATTTTTACTTGCGATTATAGGTACTATAAGGCAAGTTATGCATTCGTCGAAAAAAAAAGTTTTGAGATAACAATCAAACATGACATTACGATGATAGCGAAGACGAAAAAAGATGGTCTAAAAATTCTGTCCGTCTGTATGTCTGTCTGTCTGTCTGTCTGTCTGTCTGTCTGTCTGTCTGTCTGTATGAAGACCTACAGCCCAAACGGGTGGGCCGAATTGCTTCAAACTTGGTATATAGACTTTTTTAGGTATTGTGCAAAAAGGAAATTGAAATTTTTTTTTTAGCTCAAAAAATAACGGTACCTGCCATACAACCGTTATTTTAAAGCTTATTTTTCTCAAAAACGGCTCTAACGATTTTTATTTAAAAAAATCAATGTTGCTTTTTAGGTACGACCAATCATATGGCTGAAAAAAAAGTTTTAAAAAATGGCTAAGAACGGTACTTTCCATAGGACCGTTTTTTTTGCTTTCGACTAACTCGAAAACGACTTAACCGATTCTTTCGAAATTTCACACACATATAGCTGTAGGTAGCTCAATTTGTATTGCATACCAATATTTTTGAAAAATATTTTTTTGTATTTTTAAAAGCATTTTTTTAAAAAAAATTTAAAAAATTAATATTTTGAAAACTGCTTATTAAATTTTTTTCTAAAAATTTTAAATAAATGTATTTGCTGAATACCTATGAACTGGCGTTTTTGAATTTTTTTTTGAAAAATTTTTTCAAAAAGTTTTTCAAAAAAAACTTTTTTTCTCAAAAACCGCTCCACAGATTTTTATAAATTTATTCTCATAAATTCAAATTTATAAAATAAATAAAATGGCGTACTTTTTTTTCAGCTCAAATTAGTTTAAGTATTTATTTAAGAATTTTGAAAAATTTATTTTTATCAAAATCTCAAGCCCCAATACCACTGTCACACATTAGAGCAAGTTCGTGCGACCCAGTCGTGCATTTTATTTAATTAGAATATGTTTGTTCATACTTTTAAGATTTCAAATAAGGCTGGATTCTAAGAAGGAAAGATTTGGTTGATCACACAAATAATTCATTACTTAATGATGTAGTGAAAGTTAGCATTATACTACACCAATTGAATCACCAGTTGGAAGAAGGTAATAAATCCATCTGACATAACTTTTGGGAAAGAAAATAAAAATATTTCAGTTTGGACGTGGCTGACGCCCACTTTTCATACAAAACCATTAATTTTGTTTTTATAAAATAACAATGTTTATATTAGAGCGAAAAACATTAAATTTTGTGGGTATTACTTGTGTATGAAATAAAAAAAAATGATTTTTGAGTGGCTGACGCCCACTTTTCATTAAACACTATAAAAAAATTGGTTTTGCAAATAAACGGTCTTTATAATGAATCCACAAGCTCACATTTGTGCGTCTTTTAGTCGAAACTAAGAAACTCGTGTATGAAAAGAATTTTTTTAATTTTAGGCGTGGCTTACGCCCACTTCATGAAAGAAGAAAAAACGTTGTTTTTAAAATTTAAGATATTACCAATATTCAATTTTGCCCTTTTTTACGTTCGTTATATGAAAAATATATCTCTTCATTTTCTTTGTGTACATTTTTTCAATACGCTCACTTTTAAGGGCATGATTTTTATAAAATCAGGTAAGATCGTTTGAGAACTATTTGATTCAGCTGTAGTATTACACTACGTCTTAAAATTGACTAGTTATAAAAGCTGAGATAGTGCTTTAAATTTGTTTTTTAAAGGGTAATTCCGTCAAAAGTCGTAATATGCATTAATTTTTTTTATGTTTTTAAACTATAAGTTGCAGTTTTAATGTAAGAAGATGAACACTCCGGTTTGTATTCCTTGACTATGTAGCAGAGTGTGGTTCAAGAAATGTTAACTACACCTAATCTAATTTTGAACAATTTAGGTTTTGTTTTGTTTTGTTCAAATCGATTTGCAAGAATAAAATTGAATGTCACTGAGCTCATAGTAATTGCCCTGGCAATAAAAAGTCTCAACTTTGGGAGTGGCACAAACACAAAATAATTGTTATTGAATTTGTTCCTATCTGCTAAAGAAGAATTTTTTTTTTTTGAAACTGGAACAGCGGATTTCTGTGATAGGCAAACGCATGCACATACAAAAATATCAGTTCGTTTAAAACGTACTGTAGCTCTCGCTTATGCTTAGAGCTTCATCAGTCCTTAATTCTTTCAAAATTATTTTCTTTCCTATACTACTGCCAACGTAAAATACACATCATTGGTAAAAAAATTTAATAAAAAAGCTGCTTCATCTATCTTTTGAAACAAATTTTTAATGACCAAATCATCTCTCATATCTGAACAAGGAAGCGGGTTCCTCCCACTTAACACAGTGGAATTCTTGGTATTTTTTTCGAGAAGCAAGTTACGGTTTGCAAATTTTAAGTCAACATATTAAGAAAGCATGTTTATTTAAAATATTGGTTGGACGATCATTTTGAAGGCATAATTTTAACCAATTTTTTAACATCCGCATTTAAAAATTTGAAAATGCTTGAAAAACTTATTCCCTCTAATGGACAATAAGCGGATGCATAGTATCTCAAATAAAATATAAACCGTGGCATTATAAATATATTTTTTAACAACAACATACAAACATGGCCGCGAAAGCATATTAATACTATTTCATAACATTTTTATGTGCATTAAAGTTAAAAATGCTACTGATGCAGTCGTAACATAATGAAGGTAAACTTTTTGAAATGTATTACTGCGTACATAATTAAGCACCGTGAACTGGAATAACTTTGTTCGCATAGTAAGTGAGCATTTTTGTTTGCTAACATTCTTGGCATATGTATAGGTATACCGCCACCGCCATGCCATTTTTGTTAAAAATTACCACGACCACCACCTGAATGTGAATTAAACCAAGTTGTAAAACTTCATTTAATTTTCAATATATCCCTTCAAAGTTTGATATACCCCAACAACGGCCGGAGGACTCTGACTTCTACACAAAATCATGGCGCTTGTTTTTCAAATAGATAAAAAGAAGAATTACAAAAAAGACAGCTCTAGACTAGAGTACATACGCAACAACTTAAAGCAAACAAATGACACTGAATGTTTTCCTTTATCTCACATCAGTCATCAGGATGCAAACAGACAACAGTGCAAACGAAATGCCGTTTTTCACTATCCTTGCTCCTATTTTGCTCTCGAAATCGTACAGTTTCCAGCATCAGAGCCTGTCTGCCAAACATTTACAGTCATGCGAATTTTACAAAAGCATCCAGCATTTTGTTTAGGTTTTTGCTCAAAAAAAAAATGTGGCAAACGAAATCTAAATTTGTACACTCACAGGATACAAAAAAAAATCGTTTCACCCCTCCAGAACAGGAAAAGCACATTTGTGGTATTTGAGAGTTTTATTTTTTTTCCTTTATTTTTTATGTTTTTCTTTCAATTTATCTTTTTTTCTTTTTCTTTTTTTAATAAAAAGCTGAAAAGTTGAAAAGTTTTGACCAAGAATGCATTTAAAGTTTTGAATTCTTTTTTTTAGTTCTCAGATAAAGGGAAACATTGAATTGATTCTTATGGTGTGATGCAGATGCATCTGAGTTTCGTTTAGTGTCTTCTGGAACTTTATGTATAAGTACACGAATTCTATAGAAAGGAATGAAAAACTAATAGGGTGGAATTTTAATTTTAAGGATTTAATTTGGACTTATGATGGTTTTGAACTTTCGGATGATGTTTATCGATGAGGAGGATTTTTTTTGTAACTAAAAAAAAACTATAACAAGTTGTGTATCTATAATTTTGACCTTTAAGTTTTTCCAAACACAGCAGTTTTTTATAGGAAATTATTTGTAAGAAATAATAAAATATAAAACTTGGGTTTTACAAAGCCAGATTTGAAACTGTTTCAAAAGGATAACAATTTTTTTAGTTATTTTGGATGTTCTTTAAGGTTAGTGTTAGGAAGACATTTTCAACCTTTTTTGTGAATATGAAATCAGCTGGAAAATATTTTCCACGTCAATTGGTTTCCGAGGTTAAAATAGAAAAGTTTTCAGTACCAACCAATCATTGGATCAGTTTCCTTGAAAAATATAATTCAATTCAGCGGTTATGCCATCATGCATCATTTTTCGTTCAGACCGCAAAGTCGGCGATTCCAAGGAAGGATTTTCAATTTATCACGCAAATTAAAATATATATCTTTCTTTTAAATACAAATATTCCAATCAATAAGATATAAGTTAAGACGGATATGAAATTTAATACGTTCCTTAGGTCTGCACTGCATGTTAAAAATCAACCTCGTGTAAAACTTGAGCACGGCAGATCCTTAGAGTTAGGTTTTAAAAAATATTCGTCTATTCTAGCGTTCAAATTTTGTTGAAAACAACCAAGTAATCTATATTTCTATTTCTGTAAGTAAAGTTCTAAAGTTTTCATCTAAGGAACAAAGATTTTAAAGAATCGCATGCAAAAGGAGAAAAGAAAAAGAAAGTACAAACATTGTTTTCAATCAGGTAATCCACTTTAGTGAGGATGCTGATAGCTGTTTTATATTATCCGTCTCAAAGATTTATTTATCCGAGGAAAAAAAAATATAGAAAAACAACCGACCGCTGCCATGGTTCTACCAAAGGTTGGAGGCGAAATTCCTTTAAGTCCTTAGAAGGTGAATAGGGTAATCAATTGAATGTTTCATTGATTTTTTTTTTGCGTTTGAAACGAGAATTTATAAATACAAAAACATAGTTTCTATTTTGCGATTTGTTTTGTAGCTTTTCATGGAGGAAACTCTTGCACTACTTAAAATAACCCTGTTTTGTCATTTGAAATGCAATAAAAGAAGGAAAATTCTATAAAGAAAAGAACAGTGGAAAAAAGGAAATCGTTTTATGTAGTACCTACTATTATTTTGCTTCAAGCTCAAGCTTAAAAAAAAGGAATTCTTTGCCTTTGAACAAAATTATTTACTATTGCGATTTGGTTTTGATTTATGAAAAATTAAAATGGTTGTTAAAAATTAATCAAAGCTTACAAAGGAAAATTTTTTTGTGAGCGTATAATTTCTTTGATCAATTTTAATTTATTTCGAAAGTCTAACAAGGAGTACCTACATTCGGGGATGTGTGATTCTGACTTTATAAGAGCAGAGCCGATCGTGAAAGCTTCCTGAGATTTTCATACTTCTTATTCGAGTAAGCATTGTCATACGAAGCTTCTTGATCTCAAATGTTGATCATACGTTTTGTACATTGTCCAACATTGCATGTGTTGAGATGTAGAATTGTAGAGTCCTTCCCTCAGCTTAGGGGGCATTTTTCGGTCAGAGAAGATAGCGGAGCTTACCCGCCACTTCCACCACCCAACTTTATTTATCATAGATCCCAAGGATTACATATGGGAATCACTGTTCAATATAAAATTACTTTTTTTTAGTTTAAAAAAAAAAGAAAAATTAATTGAAAAGTGTCAACGTCAAGCACTTTTAAATTTTCTTTGTTGCCTGTTTTGTGGACATGTCGCATGAAAAAAAACTGGATCTGAGTTTGTTTTTAAAAATTCCATAAAAAACACATTTTATAGAACCTACGACTATGCAAGGATAACAAATCACCATATGAAGAGCCTGTGCGGAAGACATTGTTGTATAGTTTTTTTTTATGGAAAAAGGTCACACAAAATTATCATAATTTTGACACAGAAGTTTTGACGTGATAATGAGCAGACAAACAACAAAACACAACACAACACCATGGGAGGGCTGAATATTTAATTTATTCAAGAAGACATCACCAAGAGCAAGACAATAGAGCCAAACAACTACTACTTGTGCAGCAGGACGAACAAGGAGTTATCTGATAGAAAGGGTAATGATGTTCGGGTGTTATGGAATGGAACACAAGGATATGACAAGATGGACGGGTTGAAAGGTTTGGCAGTGAACCAGACAAATTTATCGCCACCTGTGTACTCCTGGATGGTTGGTTACTGTTTTTAGTTTGCAAATAATTGAAAACATCCCGGTGAAATGGCTTCCATGAAAAATGAAATGAGCTTCGGTATGAAAAGTGTTCTTGTTCTTTGTTTTATTTAATTAACCTGATTGGTTTTGACAGCAGTAATGAAAGTAACGACTTGACTGAGAGATGCCCTTTCAACAGTGGATATTGATTTAGATTTAATTAAATTGCTTTATCAAGTTTTTGAAAGTTTTGTGAAATTATTTTGAGAAAACTTTTGATTTGATAATACTGGCCTTGTTTTGGTGTAATTTAAAGAGATATATGAGTAGAAAAGGAGAATACAAATATTTAATGTTTGTATAAAAAATCAAAAGTAACTTTGAACATAATTTAAAGATGAAGCCAGTGTTTTTGTTAATGATCATACATAGTCCTTACGATCAAAGATATATTCAAATCAATATTGCCATCTTTTGAAATAAGTTTAAACCTAGCCTACATACAAAACCCGTTGCATATAAGCTTTAAATGTTCATATAGTAATAGTACAATGGAAGAGTTCAGTATGATATTCGACATTCGTGTGGTGTGGCAATTAAACGAATCTAAGTCGGTTAATCAATAAATATTAAAAGTGTTGCCAATATTTGCCCCCTTATACGAAAGTGAATTATTTATTTCAAAAACGTATGCCAAAAAAACCTAGGACTGGAGTCAAACCATATTGCACTATAGAGGCTTTATCCCGCATTTTCATTTACAAATAATTTTTATATGAGCAGTACCCGAATATCATGTACCAAACATCCATATTAAACGCATAGTTAACATAGTTTGTGTGTATCTAAGTTTGTGGTACTTCTAAATACATATTACATAAATATTTTTCTTAAATAATCGCAAGATTGAAATGAAGTCGTCTTGGTAATACAATTTCATGTGATGTCGCTTAGTAATTGAAAAATTACTTATCTCAAAAATTAAGCACAATTCTGTGTCATAACATTTTTTTCCATAAAAAAAGATATTTTCTTTATGACAATTATATACATATTATGGCACGTGTTCCATTAAAATAGACAAAAAAAAAATCATCACAACAGTAAATTAAGAACGAGACACTATACATCCTCGTATACTGGTATCTAACGTAATCTTTTCCATCATTATCGTTCTTATCTTTTTATTAAAAGAGCCAGGACACCATACGAATACGAAAACAGTCAGTAACCTAACCTGTGTAATAATACATATATATGCGTGTCTGACTGAAGGTATACAATATATAAATAAATGTATATACATATAAACCTGGTCGTCCTCTTGTCTTCTTTACACTATAGTTCGCAAAAATTCACATTTCTGATTCGCATGCTTTATCGATATTTCATAGTGCGAATGCGAATATCCACATTCAACGGCGAGACACGTACTCCTAGTCTTCTATATGCTTTCTTTAAGTCCATCAGGACATCACCTTGAGTTCAGTTCAGCTCAAGGATCTAACGCAAGTTGAGGAAGAAACTGTCATTTACAGGAAAAAGTCTTGGTGAAAGCGTTTTAGAAAGGATAGTGTGGTAGATGGGTGGAAGTTTTAGTTTTTGTGAATTTCTCAAGCCCGAGAGTTCGAAGTTTAAATTTTTTTTTCCAAATTTTGATAATTTCCCAGCAAATTCAAAATTGTTAATTTCGTTGGCTTTAAGAGCCTAATGGGATGAGTTAATACTGAGCAAGTTTAACGAAGTTTTCAAGTTTTATTTTGAAACCATGCAGCCCCTAGAGTTACCTTTATGTTGAGTTGTTTTTTCATAACTCTGTTTTCGCATGATGTTGAATACTTTAAACGTTGTGTCTATTTTCGAACAGCTTCTGATCTGTTCTGCAAAGAATCTTCAAATCAGCAGGCAATAAGTATAGGACATGGACTAATTGCAGAAGCCGGAACATAAGTTTTTCGATATAATACGGTCAATCTTTCTGGCATGAACTAGTTTTCCAAATTTTGATTTTCGTTGGCTTTGAAAAGGAAGCGACATATTTCATTAACATTTACGGCCAGTTATACAATACTGGTTCACCACTGAACCATGGTTTTTTAACTCTTAATCCGTGGATCAACTTAATTTAATCCGTGGAAATCGGTGGGCTAACTCTTAAACCACTCTTAAACCCCGTCTAATCTTTGAATATGCAAACACGAACAGAAGTAAATCGTTTTCAAAATCTGATTCCAGGATGAACCTCTATTTTACGACTGGCAATTAACAATAGAACTAGCATTTGACCTTTAAACTTTTGAAAAGGTTAACACCACCATCTGGTGGAGTTATATCTCGATTTAAGTTTCCGCTTTAAACTAAAATTCAAGTAACACGTTTGCTAAAACATCGTTCACATACAAAAACAGCATCATTTTAAATACTTTTTTAAGACGAAATTCCAGAAATTTGATAATGCAAAAGCCCCGCAATAAAGAAACACTACAAAAATCAATTCTTTTTATTTTTGATTATGTTTGTATTTTGTTCGCTCTAGCATTTCTTTCTCAATAAACCTTTCAGTTTGCAGGAATTCGTCATATTTTTAGATTGACAAATATTAGTCTGACAAGTTATTCTGTTCATTATTTTAAAGAGATCTGTTTCCTGGAAAAGCATCCTCCTTGGTAGCTCTGTTCTCGTTTTAATTTCTATGTTTCCTCAAGTAGCGTGTGTTCTGATTGAAGTTTAATTATCATGTACTTTTATGGATTCAGTATACACGCGCCGATTGTTGAGCTTATTACCTTCTTCAACCATAGATACTTTTTCAAAGCTATAGTCTTTTATAAAAATAAGATTCCTATGAAATCAGTCGTTGCACCAATTCTGGTGAAATTCACTGTATTCTTCCTTACATTTTCTCCTCCGTGAAAGCAAACACAGTCCACGTATAGATGTTATGCGAAACATTCAACATCCCTAATAAAATAAAAAGTCAAATAATTCGGCACAATCAGGATAATCGAATCGATTATTTACCATTCCGTCAATTATTTTTGGCATCACGTTTTGCCTTATATGTATGTACGAGTTCGTTTCATCGTGCGTTCGCTGTTTGTGTTTGTATTATTTTGTTCTTCGCCGAGCCGTTCTCACGAATGAACGCTCCGTTTGACACTGTGCTGGCACTGGGGCTGGCTCCCACTGCGAGTCCTATATATTTGGTGCTCAATCAACCCATCCCCTTCCCCATCGATCTGGTACAAGGACTATCACCGATGTCTCGTGCACATCACGCACGAAATGCTGAACCTATTCAAGCATACTAAGAAGCCAATGTCTCCTAAATGCAATAAAGCCGTAGCGGACGTTTCTTTCTTATTTTTTTTTCTTTTTTTGGTTTCCGTTTAACTCCTTTTGGAGAAGGAAAGTCTTGAAAGCCTTGAAGTTGAGAAATAGAATGGGGATTTCATGAAGGATATCTGGGCTTGAGAGCGCTGGCTAACATGGTTGGGGTAAGATATCCCTTTGGGATATTATGTACTCGTACATGTATGTGTTGTGTGTGTCTCTTGTGGGAAGGCAACAAAATTAAAAAGAAATTAATACGGAACATAGGTGAAGGCATATTGGTTAAGACTTCTTGACATTGGATAAATAATTTGATCCAATTTGATATTAATTTGGCATCGAACCAAGTAAGAAGGTTCAGTTATATATTTTGATTAGTTCGCTTTTTTTTATTCACAAAATTCGATAGTAGTCTGAAATATTCGGCGAATAGAACTGTGTTTTGGTAGTGTGCTTTGTCAATTCAATTACGTTTAGAATACTGCGTTGAATGAAGTTCCAGTTAAACTGTTTGTTGGACCATAGATATTGTTGTTTACTCTCCTGGCTTTTTTGCAATTTTTAGTTTATGGCTTTTAGACCATTTACTCTAATAAATAAGTTTCTACACTAATATTAATATTTAAAGATGGCTCACAATGGAATTAGTGATATTAACGATATTTGAAATGTACACTACAAACTCCAAACGCAGTAAAATATTTCTCATTCATTCCCTTGATCAATGGTTTTGGCACGAGTTGAGAAAAAAAGATATCGTGGAGAAAATGTATAATCTAAATGATATTATTTGGAGAAAAAGTTAAAATGGAGGCAAATGCCAATCCTAATTTGACATCTGTGAACAAGAAATGAATCTTTATAAAGGGTGTTTTTTTAAAGGTACTCTGAAATGGGAAAAACAAAGATGTATTTTTTTAAATTGACATGAATTTTACTTTATTACAAAAATAATCTTCTGGCGTTGTAATTTAAATATGATTTCTGGGATATGACCGCCAAGGCTGGCTCAGACGTACTCAAATCTGGAGGTCCAATGATCGATGACTTTTTCCAATATTTTTGCCGTATATCGGCAATACTGCTGCGAATGTTGTCCTCCAAGTGGTCAATCGTTTCGGCGTAGACCAGCGACTTCACATATCCCCACAGAAAATAGTCAAGCGGCGTTAAATCGCAAGATATTGGAGTCCAATTCACATCACCAAAACGCGAAATTATGCGCTCAACTAATGAACGAAAAAGTCAGTAATCATGGCTGTATATTGGTCATCATTGACTGTAACGTTCTGGCCAGCATCGTTTTTAAAGAAGTACGGACCAATTATTCCACCAACCCATAAAGAACACCAAACAGTCAGCTTTTAATAATGTAACGGTGTCTCAACATACACTTGAGGATTATCGTCATCATCAAATTATTCAATAGTTGGTCCCTATCGCTTACCGCTTTTCTAAAGATCAATTAGTAGATCTACTTGTTCTCTAGATCTAGACAGCACTAGAAAAGCATCTTTTCAATGATTTTCAAAATTCTTAAGATGGGGTAAGATTGGCTAAAATATGTTGCTACTTGAACATTAGTACACTTGTACAAACAATTTTCCACCTATTTATCATCTACCCATTGTATATAAAAGTCGATGTAAGTAAGTAAATTCTCCAAAACGGCTAAACTGATTTTGATGAAATTTTCAAGAAATCTTCATATCAGCCCAGTCGGTGATCCTGCAATGTTTGGCAGTGATCGGACAAACAAAAATTTTGTTTGGCAATTTTGTGGCACTTTAAGTACAAACTAATATAAAATTAGATTTTTTTCTATTTGCGTCGTATACTTATCTTATTTTCATTTCATTGCTATAACGCATTTAAAGGTATTCAAAGTAAACTTTGGCACCTCCTTTCAAGAAGGGAAAAGCAAAGTTTGTCTGTACGGCTAGTATTACATATTTCACAATGTTATATTAAGACCAGGACACACATTAATATGATCAAATAACATTTAATATAACCAATAAAGATATCTTTATATTTACTTAATATTGCTTTTTAAATAAAGTTATCAACACAACATATAGACCATTCAGATAATTTTTTTGAATCCCACCCAAATTATGTCAAGTCAAATCACAAAAACGTATCACGTATAACGAATTCAAAACACATGCTCCTCTTATAATATTTAACCTCTTATAAAACATCCTAAAGAATCACAAAGGACATCTTTCCTTCTAGGTAACTGGATTCTGGATGATATATAGTGTATATATATTTGTTGAATCCCTAAGAGTCTTTCAATCTCCATCCTATGTCAAAAGGAAGCACCATACGCCAGCTAATTTCTCCATTTATAGTAAAAAGTAGACATTTTAGAAATCCCCTCAAGGTCTTACAGAATAGATACGAGTTTTGCCAGAATATACTCCTCCGTGCATCAAGTCACATTGACGACACAAAAAAAAAAAAAGTAGAATTCCAAAGTTGACGTTAACCATTTAATAATGATTGATTGCATTATGCGATTCCGCCGTCGTCGTAGTCAATTTATCTGAAGAGACATCCGTATCTTCTGTACATCCTTGCTTTTCTATAGAAAATAGGTACGTAGGTATACCGGAAGTGTTAACATCAATCATCGCTTAGTTCACAATCACAAACACCAATTCAGTGTGTTGTAGAGCATCTATCTCGAGGACTTTTAAACGTAAATCTATTTTCCCCACATTTTTACCTTTATTTCTTTTACTCTTACACTTTTTTTTTTTTTTTTGTATTCTGTTGCGTATACGATATTCAAAATAATTGAAGGTCCTTAAAATGGTGGGTGGTATGGAAGACATTTTTAATTTCCAATACAAATTTATAATTTTTGGAAGAGGCTGCTGTTTTTTTTTTTTTTTTTTTAACTTTTCTTTGTTTCAAAGGATAATGAGAACGAAAAAATACTCAATGGAGGATGCTTAAAATTTGTGATAATAATAATAATAATTATTACAAGGATGTGACCAGGATGTGCAGGCCTTTTTAATGAAGTTGACCCATTTTGAGTTTCGTGGACGATTTAAAAGGGAAAATATCATGTTGACAGCCTTGCCAAATAACATGGTCATGTTATAATATTTTTGAAATATAATTATTGACAAGTAAGAGGATCCTTGTTTCCGGGATGCACGAACGAGTTGGGTTTGCCATACCGTATTAACAACGATAACAGCGTGTAAGGCTTTATCGTGGTGAATTGCCAATAAAAACTCGTAATTCACTTTGTAATTAATGCTTTCAAGCTTATGTTTCGGAAGTATGCACACGGTTTCCGTGATACCATGACATACACGAACAAACATAAGAGCTGTGGTTATTTGGTTTTTTTTTTTTTTTTCAATTCAAAACCCATGCTATAGAGCCTTATATCCTGACGTGACTTGGGTAATTTAAATTGTGTGCGCTTGAAAAAACTTTCCTTGCACGGATGGACAGTCGAACAATGGGAAATCGTCTATGATGTGATAACAGTTAAAGTGATTTAATAAAATTGTGCTCTGTAATTATTTCAAGGATTTTCATTGGAAACTGCTGATTGGTATGAAATAATTTTCAATTATGAAATCGGCACTTTGCACTTTTAATTACATATTGAATTTTTCGGACCAAGTTAAGTTTAAATCTTTTTTGTTGTTGTTAATAATACTCGTACCGTTTTTTAATTAATAAAATAAATACAAAAAATTGTTGGCACAAAAGCTCCAAACGGGGCTGTCTCTCAGTTTCATCCATTCCTTTGAAAGCATTGAAAGGAAGGGACCTATAATTTACCGGCGAGTCCGAATGGCTAGCAGAGAAGCACATTTTCATGTCAAAATTTTCTCTTGAGTGATTTGTCACTTTTTCATATGAGGCATCGCATTACCCCATGAACAAAATTAAGGTACTCTATCTACCAAAAATACTCCGTACAGGTGGTGATGCCCGACTGCAATAAATTGTTAGGAGCTTTCTTCAAAGAACTTTAGAATGTTATTCTTTTTTCTTATACAAAAATGGCCCAGATACGAAAGCAATACTAATGAGGACTACCATAAAGAGTAAATTGCTTTAACAAAATTTTTATTATTAACTGAAAGAGTTAATGAATACATTAAAGAATAGAGTGTGACATGTTTTTGTCTAAGGCTGAGGTAGGCTCAGCGGGTCCAGGGTTTATTCTAAAGAAGCAAAAACTTTAGTTTATTAAGGTTGTTTTATTCACTTATTCTTAATACTAATCCTAATACAATTTTAATAAAAGTAATTTTATCTTTATAAATAAGTCCAAGATTATAATTAACATATTCTGGTTAATATTATTACAATATTACAATTTGCAAATATTATTCCAATTTTTAATACTTTAATATATATATAGTCTTGATCTATTTTGGCCCTGAGGTAGCAAGGCTTACTAAATTCTCTACTGAGGTAGCAGTGGACACTAAGTTCTCTACTGATTTAGCAGTGGACACTAAATTCTCTACTGAGGTAGCAGTGGACACTTAATTCTCGGCTGAGATAGCAGCGGACACTAATTTTAAAACTTGGAAGCTCACGTCAACTTTGGGTTCTAAGCTTAAAAAATATTGGAGTTCGGCACTGTACTCAAGATTGGTACACGGTCACTGGTTTCGGCAACCGACTCAAATTGCACTACGGTCACTGGCGGCAACCGACTCGATTTGCACTGAGTCAAACTGGCTCGGCTCTCTTATGCATATTTTCGCATGCAAGACAGTGGTAATAATAACACAAACAACAAAAATGTATGTAAAATCGCTTCCAATGCAATTCGCAAGTATTATGGATTATGGTGGCAAAACTGGTTTGGCTGGTGTTGTTGGTGTGCAATCGAGTGTTGGATTGTGCAATATAATATGTCATGGTCGGGGAGGAGTGAAATCCTCAATTAATGTATGGTGGTCGGACGGAATTTCTTAATTCACAATTAAATAATTGGCGGTAGGGGCGTTTCATTACATTCAGTTCAAAATAGTTCTTCAGTCGATTAAGTAGCAGATTGGACATAGAGTTTTTTGGTTGCTTTTTTTTTAAAACTGGTGCAGGTTTTGTGATTGAGTTTTACAGTTGTGTGCTGATATCATGAAACAGTTTCATTGTTTTAGAAAAGTATGTATACGATAAACAGTAATTTGGCTTAAACATACCACCCTATACATTTGGGATGTGTTTTCTTATCTTTAGAAAAATAGTCTTACCTTGTGCAAGTGGGTTCTTCCTAGAATTTACTGCAAACATTCATTCTTTCTTAATTACAGTTAAGGCAATTTATGGACTGGTTCAATAAATTTGCTTGGAAAATTTCTGTCCGCCCGTTTTTATTCGTTTATTCGCACCTCTGAAGCCTAAGGGTAGAAACCGATTTTCTTCAGATTTGGTACTTAGTTCATATTCGGTAGTCTCCCGAATTATTCTGTCTACAGCGATATGCAATAATTTTGTTAAAACTCTTTGGGCGCTGGCGCTGTTAGTAATCCGTAAGAACAGTCCATCTTTTTGGTAAAAATGATTTCTGAGTACCTCACATAACAGAACAGTTTTTTTTTTGTTGATGTTTAAAGTCAGACTTTTTCGTAAGCCAATGGATCGATTTCAATGAGATATTAAATGTTGGGACACCCTTATCAACTTACTTATTTGGAATTTGAAAATTTTGAATTTTCCCACACAAAACCACAGATTATTTACACATTTTTAGGAATTCAAATTCACAAACAACTGGCCGAACGAATTTTTTAATTTTGTTCGCCAGAAACAGCTTACTTTGTTTTCCCCGAAAATTCTGAACCCAATTAGGTGAACTTACAAATTTTTCACAGATTTTTCTAAACGATTTCGTTTTGTTTTTGTTCGCAACATAAATAGCTTCCAACAATTGTCGAGCATGATATCCAAATAAGAAAAGGATTTACTATAATGTGAGTTTGATAAATATTATTTTTTGAGCACAATTTATTGTATCCCCCTTCAAAAAGTTCGATTTTACCACAATGGAGTTCTACAATAGTTATATTATTTATGTAGTCTACCAATTTATTGCAGACTTTAAATTTAAACATCTCATTCACCAAATATCTAGGCAATAACGAGGTTCACCCCGATACGTAATTATATCCAATAAATAATTCATTAACTAATGTCTATTGTGGTTAATGCTAATTGATACCTGTGGGTAAGCATTAGATAATCCTTTACCACAATTCCAACCACAGACAAATAGGTTTCGATAAATTTAATCCCACTTATCAAATAGGAATACAAACTCCAGTTAAAAGGGCAAACTTTAGAAATAAAATCATAGACTGTTTAGCTATAAAAAAAGTATTCAATCTCCCTCCTATATAGACTTTGTCTGTGAAGTTCTTAACGTAAGCAACACTTTTGAACGCACTCATCCATATCCACTTAAGTCTGTGATAGCTTCGGTTCACCAAACTCAATGCTCATGAAAACCGTTCTTTCTTTGTAGGTACACTGTACACAGAAATGTACGTTGTAGTCTCTTATAGCCATTCTACTTAACTTTTATGTGAACTTGCCACAAAAACTCGATTACATGATTAAAGGCTGAACCCTACTCTTCTCTCCAGAGCAAAGTTTCTTCATTCTTACTTTTTGAAGGAGACAAATATTGGCTAAGTGCTGTCCAACAGCCTGTGGCGGCCTATAGAGTTTGACTCTTGTACTGTTTCTGCGGGTATCGGCTGCCCACTTCTTTTTTGAATACGTAATTTTTTCTTTTATATTTTTAAGCAGATATGCCTTGAGGAGGTGCGAAGTATAGTTCATTTCGTTACGCATCGTTTATAGCAAGCTTAACCCAATTGCCAAAGTTTCACCATAAAAGACACCTACAATCTATCTTCCAACAAATGTTAGCCAATAACAAAAAAAAAAAAAAGATAGTATCAGTGAATCTTAAATCACTACTTAACGTATGCAACTGACGCCTTAATGACACTCCTTACGCTTACCCCTTACATTCCTTAAAAAAAGAAAAGAAAAAAATGACGACGTGCCAGAAATACAAATTCAAATCCTATACCACCTATTCCCTTTAATACTTTCGATAGCACACACTTTGCTGCTACGAATAAAAAGTATCCTTTAAAAAAAATGTCGTAGTCTTGTGCTTATCCCAGAAGAAGAAGAAAAAATAAAACGGAATTAACAGGGACGAAAGATGCTGTCCTAAAACACAGAACGACATTAGCAAACTCCCGTAGAACTCTCATTATAAATGCAAGTGACACACTTACAACGCCCCAAAAAAAGCTTTACTAACCTGAAAGGTGAAGTTGAATAAAAAAAAGGATCTTTAATCATAAGTATGGGCAAATGTTCGTTAAGTTAAAGAAATTCACCATAAATAGGAGGGCTGCTTTCGTTCAGTTTGTCTGTTTGTGTGCTCAGAAAACCCCTGCAATCTTTGGAGACTGGAGACTTTCTCTCAAAACTTTTACTCTCCAACTCTCTCGGCTTTTGCAAAAGAGAAAAAGCGTATTTAATATTTGAGGCTCAGAAAAAACAAACCAACAAGAGGATAGGACACTCCAACCCAAACTGTGGTAGGCAATGTATGTTATGTTAGTGGCAGCAAGACTTTGGGGTCTATTTTGTAATCATTTCGAGGTCCCGCTGACCACAGATACCACCAATGAATATGGTAATCAATCATTTCAGATCGCAGCCAGGATGAGAAACGCGGACCGCCGGATGTTAAGTGTTGAGTGATGATGGGCTTTGGTGGGTTTTTGTTTGAACGGAAATAAGGATATTCAGGCAAAATGACACGTGTATGGCGTATGCGTATTATTTTTTTGCGCCCTCATCTCATGGCGAATTGGTGTTGTCACAATCATGACACAAAAATTGTATGTATGGGAAAACATGTATTTTCTTTTTTTTTTTTTTTGGAAGGATGGAAGAACCTTTTCGTTTGAATGATTATTACTCTGATGTGCATCATGATGGTGATATGGTGGTGGGCTTTATTTTCTAGTTTGGAAATACTTCTCTGAGTTTTATGGCGGCGGCGGGCGTTGGATATAATGAACCCACAGACAAACACCGCATCGCTCGTCCTGCCTCAAACCTTGTTTGATGAGGATAAAGATGTGCCAGAGTGTGTGTGTGTACTAGTACTCGTAGTAAAAGTTCAGTGATACAGGAGTGTAAAGGGGGGTCTTGAGTATTAGTGGGGGATAGCTGGAGTTATTGGTAAATGCGCTCTATACTCGTATGATGATAAAGAATGGGTGAGTAATTTGTATGATGCTGGAGGCGCCTTCGAGTGGTACTCGTTAAATAACTTTTAATTAACTTTTCCTATTTGTTTTGTTCTTTCCGTTTATATTTTCCATTCAACGGTCTATGCCCCTCAATCATCGTCATCCAGTTTTCCTCTTTAGTCGCATATACAGTACATGTGTACCTACCTATATTTTTTGAACAACTTGTGTTCAATGTAAGTTTTTATTTTTATTTTTATATTTGGTTTTTGTGTTTTTTTTTTTTTTTATTTCTGCATACCCACCTTCTATGTATGCGTCGTCTATATGTATAATATGAAGAGAGTCTGGCTGAAAAAGATCTTAATGTTGTCCTATTTTATAGATGGACGGTTACACTTTTATGAGGCCATCATAAAAATGTTTACTGCCAGGAATGTCGTCCTCATGCCCTACAGAAACAGAGCATCTCACCAGGTGCAGATTATCGAATATACGCCTGGCATTCGGCATTCGACATCATAATGTCTATGGCCAAACGATTTAGATTGGATTCGACTTATGAGAAATTCAAACGGGAATTGTAGGTGTAGGATGTAAGAAGGAAGACCATTCGGGAAAGGAAAAGCACACAAAAAAAAAACTTTATCTCGTCATGATTTCGCTTCGTTTCGCCATCGTGTATATTTGTATCCTGTTTTAACTTATAGTGTTAAAAATCTCTGCCCC
This sequence comes from Platycheirus albimanus, assembly GCA_916050605.2. Taxonomy (NCBI): domain Eukaryota; kingdom Metazoa; phylum Arthropoda; class Insecta; order Diptera; family Syrphidae; genus Platycheirus; species Platycheirus albimanus. The sequence goes on along the minus strand of OU696698.1, from coordinate 112,608,166 downwards.
TCAGGACACGTTTTCGTCGTTAAATTTGCAAATATTCATTCAGCACAGGAAAATTAAAAAGGAACAACAACTAAAAAAAAAAAAAAAACTGCTCGTTTTTGTCTTTTTGAATTTCTAGAGAGGAAAATAAATTTTGATTACTTTGCACATATATTCAAGAGCTAGCTGATGCTGATGCTGATGGGTGATGCTGATGGGTGATGTTGATGGTGATGGGGGTGTATAATGAACGTCCCTTAGAGCTGAATTAAGGGTGGGAGATATAGAATGATGGTGTCAGAGAAGGGCCTTATAGAAAAAGATGAGTGAAGTCGAAGTGTTCGTGTCGAGCTCTTTAATTTGATGACACAAAATGCCACATTGTCACCCAGGACGTGTGTGTTATTTTTGTTTCCAATTTTTTTTTTCTGCTCCTACTATGGATGGATAAGAGTGTGACAATCTTCAGGATGAATTATATACATATAGCTATATTGAGAGTGGGTGTCAGCTTTCGGTCATACATATATGAATATCGAATTTATTGATATATATGCGGACGACAGAAAAATTATAGCCTCACATTGATATAAAATATTTTTTTTTTCTGTATTATTATTATTCTTCCAATCAAATTGAGTACGTGATGGGTTTTTTTCTTTCTTAAAAATAGAAAAAAATAACAAGATTCATTGGAATATTTTCCATCTAAAAAAAAGTTATATATGAAGCGCTAGGTATGTAGGTATGTATGTTGAAAAAAAAAAAAACACCAGCGTTAATAAAGTGATGACAAGTGAAATTGGATATTCAGCCGATTCAATTGAATGGAAAAAAGTTTTTGACAGGAAATAATTGGATATAGGGGTATTTGGTGTGTTTCCGATCATAAAAATGCCCAGCCTTTCGTGCTCAAAAAAAGAGATAGAGCGAGAGATAAAAATCGTTTGGGTATAAATTGATTAAATTATACTACGGTTAAAAACTCTATTTCACATTGTTTCTCTTAAATTTCAAAATGTTTGACCGATGAGTGAAAATATTCAAATGAATTTTTTCCACAAGAAAGTATTGACATACATATCCATATATTGTTTTTTTTTTTTTAAGTGGAAAAGTTATGCGTTGTAAAATTAAATTTTTTTTTTGTTGTTATGATTTGAATTCGTAGTAAAATTTTATTGTATTCAAATTATGATTTAGATGAGGCAATCACTTGCTTAATTTTCCAATATTCCAGTCGATTTGATTTGGAATTATTAATTTTTCAACGATTTAAAGGAACATTTTTTGACAATACAAATATTCGCTAACAAATATTACACTGGAATCGTGTAAGGCATTTGGGGGAGGTGGTATATTTCGGAATTATATTGTGGATTCAAAGCACCTTTTCTAGAAAAAGGCTGGACTACATATAATAAACGGAACGGTGAGAACAAGGAATACATATGATGTCCCTATAATATCGGATTTTCCTATTTCGTCATGTTTTTACTCAGTTTTGCTAACGGACTTAAAGTGCGCATTTTACAAAAGAAAATTTGATATCTCACTGTAAATAGAAATGTAAGGTATGCCGACTTTGCGTGTGACGTCACAGTCATTTTATTGTTTAGAAGAAAAAACATTCATTGATTTTCCGGTGATTAAAATTTGTTTCTACGTTGTGTGAAATATGTAAATATTAAAATCAATAATGTTTGTTATTTGACTTCAAATTTCTACGTATTTGTAATAAAATTATTAATGTTGTGAAATTAGTTCTGTTTCTTTCTAACTCTCTACAAACCGTTGTGAATAGAAGCTTCCTCTATGTACAGACGAAGGTTTTAAAAACTGCCCCAAAGGTCTGGAATACGATACCAGAAAAAAACCCTTAATTCCTGAATTATCAATTTTTTTCAACTGACTTCATTTTTTGTAAGCACAATGAGGCAATTATTTCCAGTATTCAAAACTGTCAGGAATTAGTAGAAATACCTGCCACAGCTTCTATATCAAGAAAAAATTAATTCATTCTGCCAATGCCAAAGTATCCAGTTTAAAAGTTTGAAATGCGATTTCTTTATTCTTGAACTAACAATACCTTTTAATATTTTTCGATAATATTGAAAGGAAAATGTCCTGATTTCTCACAATAAGCTTTACAAAAAATTTCCTGACGGATAACTGAGCCTTTGAACCTTGAAGAAATATGTCCTTCTTGACTACTGAACCCCATTGGTCAATATAAATATGATTATTGTTATAAAATAAGTTCACTCTCGAACTTACCTTAGCTCATCTCATCATACCTCCAAAATTTTATTTGAAATAAAAATCTTTTAATCAGCCCGTCAACGTCGTCAAGAGCATTATTTTTTATCAATAAAACGCTCATTTAATCAACAAAAGTATATTTTGTACGTACGTGTGTCGCCCTCTATCCTGCTTTTGTATAATATATTTTCTTCCACCTCTGTTGACAAATTAATCTACCTCAACGAATAAATTAACGAAAAGTGACATGGCAACAGCAGCATGCAGGACAAAATAAGTATTTCAAGATAATAAATTACCCTCGGTAATTGTTTTAAGTGATTTTCCGCTATGAGTTCCGTGAGCTGTATTTTGTATCTGGAATTCGAACAACACAAACCGATCCTTCACTCACGTTTCTCGTCTTTTATCAACTTTGTGGAGGAGCATGTTCCAGGAAACGACTAACCTACGGTATTTTGACCCTTTTCATCGGATAAAGCATAAAGGTTATTTATGTATGTACGAGCTAGCTATACCTCTACCAATGGAATATAATTGAATACAAACACAAAAACTACGATGAGATATGCTGAAACAATTTCCAGTTAGTCCTTCTGTTGATTTAGGTTATACATTTGTGTTGTTAACAAGACCCAATTTTGGAGAAAAGAAAATATTTGTTTGTCATCTTGAAGTTGTTATTAGTTTCCTTCCTAAAATAATTTGGAGATTACCTTTTAAGTTAAAGGTTAATTTGAAGAAGAAAAAAAAAATTAGCAAGTTGTTTTTAAATAATTTTGTCAAATATGTAGGTCATTGCATAGCACTTAATCGTACATCATTTTAAATCACAGTCCCCATGTCCTTAACTATCGGGGCTCTTACTTTTGAGATACGATATAGAAAATAATTCGTTTTTTAAGACTATTGATGTTTGTCTTTCATCCCGTTTTGCATCCTGGTTTTATTCAGAACATTGCTTAGTTATTTTGTACTTTTTCTTTCCTCAGTATGTGGCCAATTCATCACCTTCTTCATATTTTTACTTGCAAGTTTAAGGCAAGTTATGCATTGGACAATCAAACATAACATAACGATGAAAAAGTGGGTCCAACAATTCTGTCTGTCTGTTCCAAAAACGGTTTAATCTATTTTTTTTTTTTTAGATTGTATTTTTCTGATAAAAACTACAAAGTGCAAGAAGTTGGCATACCCACAACTGTTTTTTGAAAAAACTGGTCGAACGATTTTGAAAAAAAAAATTGTTAAAATTCTTAACAGTAAACGAAATCAGATGATTTATTTCATTTTTTCCAAAAAATATTTTAACTAGTGATTTTAAAGTGATCCAAAATCTCAAACCCCAAGACCACTGTCTTCCTCAGTGTTTGGTCAAAATCTTGTTACTTGATTGAGATGTTGGAACTTGGAAGAGCAATGCCATTGCCTTTTCACATTAAACAGATGTCATCAGCATAATCCAAGTGCCTTATCTTGTAAAATAGGTCCCATTCGATACGAAGTCTTTCATGCACACTCAACGTGGCGGTCATAATATCTTCAATCGCATTTGTGAACAAAATCGGTGATAGCACATCACCCTGTCGCAATCCCTGTTGATATTTATAGAATTTGTGTGCGGACAGGATGCAGTCTGAACAACACACAAATGAAATATTTACAGATTTTTACAAGCCTAAATTCACTTGAGCAACAAAAAGTTTTCAGTCGTCACCTGACTTTTTACAAGCATGAAATAGAGAAATGTTCTGTCAACGTTATCTATGCCTGGGATTTATTCTGAACATGCGTTCGATACTTATCGTATCCAACATTGGGCGGAATCACCGATTTCAAAAACTGGAAGAAAATTCAGAGGAACTGGAATGGCGCTGGATGGGGTGTGCATAATAATTCGATCGGATATGTAACTGTGTATTGTGATTGAAAAATATAAACTGGAATAGAAAATGAAAACTCAGTTTAAAAAAAAAAAAAAAATATTAAGCGAAATGGTTTACAAATCGTTAAAAAATTCCTCGAACAAGTAAATGCTAAAAGTGTCCGACCAAAATTATGTTACTTTCTTTGAAAATTGATGTATTAAAGTTCATAACTTCCTGAGAATGTATACTTTTCTGATTGAAGTGATTGAAATCATTTTAATCTAACCCAAGTTCAATAAATCGTATAATAATTTTAAAATTTCATGCAAATAAAAAAAGAGCGATTCAAGCCTATGAATCCTTCTTTCGGAAATGAATGAATTTCAGTTTTAGATCATTGCTCGAATCAAGTTGTCTTTTGGGATTCTTCCAACCAGAAGTGAACAAGTAGAAAGATATACATACATATGAGAGAAGTATTGATAGATTGTAGTGAGGATTTTGAGAATTATTCAACTTTTCAAAGAATTCCATTTTCATATCCTTCCAGCTCAATGAAGCTAAAGCAGGCATTCATGAAACTCAGATAGATGTATGTATTTTAACATTTATGCGATTCGCTTGAGTGAATGTGCAGTGGATAGAGGTGGGAAACTGAAGGGGTGGATGGGGGATGTTCTGTTTTTAGCAAAGTTAACTGAGCTTATAGTGCATTGTGGTGACAGCAATATAATTTATATGTGTATGTGTTTATATGTGGTTTGGATTCGAAGGATGCACCAAGTGTTTAATTTTATTTTGGAATCAACAATAGTGCTAAGTAATGAATGGCATTGTTTATGGGATTCCACATAGGAATAAGCTGACAAAGATTTTATGGTTGCTGGAGTTTGAATATGAAAACCTTATAAAGCAATAATTTTAATCAGATCAAATGGAAATTGATATGAATAAGGATCATTGCGGTTGGTTATAGTTGGGTTTATGTTTTGTTTCAATGTCTTTATCGTGTATTCATAGTTTGGTGTTGAGTTGATTTTAATTGAATATCAAATAATCGTAATGATTTAAATTAAGACAGGTATACAATACTTAACGACTGAGCCATTTCAAAGATACAATTAAATATTCCAAAAAACAGAGGAAATTGCACAGAGCAACTATCAAAATATGTTTTCACATAATAGAAATGATTCAAAAACTGCATTTTAAATATCCTCCCTTCTAATTTTGCAGGGGGCACATGAAACGAGGTTTAGGAAGAAAGAACATTTAATTTTCAAGCAAATTTCTAAATTTATCGAAATTAGTCCCGTAAAAAAATGAAATGTTTATAAAAATAAAGTATTAAAATATTTATGCAATAAAACATTAGAATTCACTAACTTTAGTTCTATTTGCTAAATCTCAAAGATACAATTAAATGAAAGCAATAACTAGCTTGACCTATGCTTCGTTGCTTAAGATGTGACAAAAATCTCGCATTCGCAGCCTTACATCTGTTTTAAAAAATATTTATAATAAGCTACTCGTTGAGCAGTGAATACATTATTATTTCATTCTTTACGATCCCCCAAAATATAAACGAACTTATAACTTTTGTGGGTAATTTAACATAATAACGTTTAATTTTTAAGGCTTAACTAGAACAGCTTTGTTTTCTTTGTGGAGCATTGTAGTTTATTTAAAGTTCTAACCAAACTTTGACTAGACGCGTTGAATCAATATTTTCATATGATTTTTATTTATTTTTACTCAAAGTAAGTTCAGTTCATTTGAGACTAACATAATATGCGTTTGTTTAATAAATTTGTCTGTTTTACTTTTTTATTTGTATTTGCTAAGCGCAAAGTCTAGTTATATTTATTTTGTGTAGTGAATGTTTCTCTGTAAATTTTTTTTCCTAGAAAAAATCTAATCCGATTAAAATATTTTGTTTGGATAATATTTGTCGCAAAAATAGAAGATACATATCATTATAAGCTTTGTTTGCACTATATGAATTTTTGCATTGATTATTTTTAAATAACAATACAAATTGTGATCAAACGGTTTTAAAAAGATGCGGCATGAAAAAACAACATTTTGATTGCTAATACCACACCAAACACGACTAAGAGTCAAATGTAGCAATTTTACCGTGATAAATAACCACTAGGCTCCACTAATGTAATTTCACGAGAACCAAAGCCTGTATTTCACTACAAACGGACCACTAAAAGCCACGAGCGGAGTCCTCTTCAAAATGCAGGCTTCCTATAATATTCATCATTTTCAATGAAGTTGTATTTTAGTCCTTAAATTTATCAATTAATTTCTTCCTACTTCATTCAACTTAAATTATTCCATGTAATTTTTTCTTATTTTGAAATGAAACTCAATCTTTGTCCAGCACAATATACAGAACCATAATGAAACAATTAAAATTAACACTGCCGCAGTATTGTGCACATCCTTTTGCTGAACAATTTTGCCTTGTGAAAAGCATGTTAAAATGCCACAAAAAGCATTTAGTGAAATTACGTATTCCAATTCCAACATGACCGAATTTGTCCTCTACTTGACGTTGGAGTTTTTGGGTTACATTTCTCATGTACTCATACCCATCCCTTAATCCTTTAAGCGTATACACTGGTCAAGTTTGTAGAATCAGTTTTGGGGCACATAATGCACTCATTTATAAAAAAAAATAAAATGAACGTTTCAAAGGACTTGTATGTTTTTTTTTCTTATTTTGAAGTCCATTCGTTGTGTTAGACAATGCAGTGTTGGTTGTTTGTTCTTTCTTTTCGAAAAATGTCACCCAAAGGAAGATAAAGCTGATGGAGTTGATAGTTCTGGACACATAAATACCAACAATTTTTCAGAGTAATCACAACGATATTATAATATTCGTCCAACTTTCTGTTTAAAATTTTATCATTTACAATCAGTTATTTCTTTGAAATAAGAACCCAAGGAATATTTGCAAAATAAACATCCTTTAATAGGAACATGCTTTATGGAATACGTTTTTGGATTATTCCAACTATAACAATTCGTTTTCCATAGCGTTCTGCAATGTATTTCAGAAAATGAATGAAAATTGATTTGAGAGAGGATTTAAAACGATTAAAATTTAAAGTAGCTTTCGAGGAAACATCATGCTGATAAGTGTATTTAGTTGTAGGCTTAATTTATGGTCACGTTTTTCAACATAAGTGGGAGCGATTGCAAATGAAGAATTTCAATTCATTTCAATTGGTTCTTGGGGTCAACTGTTTTATAATATAAAGGGTGTTTTTTTAGAAAGGCAAGTGAAAATTTGCAGAATTTGCAAACGTTCTTCAGGAGTAAGTCTATTCATTATGAAATGGCAAACCAAACTGAGCATAAATCAAGTCTGTCAAAAAGACCAACTCCAAAAAAGTATTTCCAGATTGAAAACCACACGTCTAAAAAAAACACCCTTTATATATAAAAAACACATAAATTCTCAGTTGGATAAGCACTTGCAATGATCAGAATTTAAATCTCCAATGACACGTCTGTAGAAGCCAACAGTGCAAATGCAAAAGAAGCTGGAATTTGGTACTCGATACAAAAATGAATCAAGCACTCAGATGAATGCATGTACTAGGGTTTTAACCATCAATTAAGAAAATAATTTAAAAAATATAACAACTCACCATAAAATATTCCGTGCAATATACGAAATTTGTCACCATCCAGGATCGGCAGCAGCAAGCACTGGAACCACTTACACTATTACTGAACTGTTAGTTTATCATTCTTATCTAATTTCATATTTGTTTCATTTTATCCCAAAATACAGAATTATCAGTAGCATAGTAGTTATAAACAAAGAAACTATTTTGATTAATGCACTACAAAATGCAAACCAAATGATTTTCCTCACGGGCGCAGACGCGACACCGACAACTGAAACCACGAAGAGAACTGTTTTATGTTCATTGATTGATTGCTTCATGGAGCCATCAGGTTTCAAGATCATCAGCCATCACCATCGGATCGGCCATATTGCCATTCGCCATCATCAATAACGAATGACAAATGACAAAAAGAATGAGTAAATAAAATCATTTTCTGTGGGCTGTAGACTCACGTGATTCTGAGTAAAGTTAAAAAAGCAAAGCTAATGAATGACAACAACAAAAGAAACTCAACTCGCTTAATTTGTTAATTTATCGAAAGCTCTTTCTCAAAGTAAGTATTGAAGGCCGTTGTCGTTCTCTGTGTTTTTGGCTCTTAATTTTGTGTTTGTTATGTTACGTGTTTTATGTTTGTTATTAAAAGGTTTTCTCTTAACATGCACAAAAGGAAAAACAACTTTAAAGAGAAATATTATTGCAGTGATCAAAAGTGCATTCTTTGGCAGTGTCGCTCTCGAAATTGAATAGCCTTAGTCATTGTAATTATAATCTATAGTACTCCCAAGAAGAGGAACGTTTGGTGCGCCATCTATGGACGAAGGTCACAAACTTTTGATTTGTGACTTAGGAGTGGTTTTTGTCTAGATTGCCATGGGAAGCAAAAACAACAATAGAAGACATTTCATGCAAAGAAGATAAGACAACTAGCGCCGCCATTGACGAATTTCAGACCTAAAAAAATATGTTCCATGAAATTACTAAAAAAATGCCTTAGTTCGGAATCCCAAAAAAAAAAAAATTATGTACAGTGAATTGTGCATAATAACTATTTTCCGTATTGAAATACTCTGTGTTTAAGTGGAAAACTCATAGATGTTTTTGAAGCTCATCATGTTGCATTTCAAAGAATTGGCCAATATTTCAAAGGCAGCCTTTGAGTCTTGTTCTGTGGCAATGGCAATATACTCTAAAGTTCTTGGATACTCTGAACCGGTTATTCTTTATCGAATTTTAACAAAGTTCGTCATTATTTTCTAATAGATACATCCTTTTGTAATTGCTTTTTGGACTTCAAGTCTATTTGTATTTTCTTTGACGACATTTAATGAATTATTAATTATGATTCTAAGCACTGTGTTAATGCGTTCTACACAGAAAGACAGGGAATTGAATATTGCTTGTTTTTTGTCATGAGAATCCTTGGAATGTAGTTTCAAAAGCTCTTAATAGATTTAAGTTAAGTATTTTATGAACTACACAACGTTCCTATGAAGTTTGACAATCATATAATCTCACTTTTAGTTTAGTTAAAAGGGGACATATCACTGATTTGAAGTTCCTTTTTATTAGAAGATACTGTTAACTAGTATATCGTTTTATTGTTTTTATATGTGTCCTGATGGCTTATCTTATATTTCTACTGAATATAACAAAAGCTTTAATAGTATACTTGAGCCAACGAACCCATTAACCAAACCAAAATCATTGCTATTAAAATAATTGATTTTGTGTTCCAATTTAATAATGAAGCCACTGCCATTAAATTAAACTTTAAACATTTTAATAATAAATCAAACAAGTTCTTGTTAACTGTTTGGTTTTTCTTTATGACTTCACCAAAATAATAAACAGTCCCATTTCTCATCAGCCCAAGTTTAATTGGCTGAAGCTTGGGGCGTTTGATTATTTCTAGCTTCCTTCGTCCTTTCAAAACCATAAAAAATTTAATGATTCAAGAAATTTTTCGCACTGTGTTTCTTTGTATTGAATTTGTTGGTTTTTAATTGCAGTCAACTGCCAATAAGGCATATATCTTCATTTTTATGTTTAAAATAAACATAACAAATTTAAATCTTAACAAATACATTGATGTGTAAGACAACGAGATTATATTTATTGTTGAATGCATTAGATATTCATGACATAATTTATTGGAACTTTTTATTGATACAAATAAAACTGCTGACATCATTGCTATATAATCTGCAATAATTTAAAATCCTTCATTCGAATTATATCTTATTTCCATCATTAACTCACAGATATTGCTCTACTACTATCAAAGCTTTCTAATAACTCCTGATATCTTGTGACTTCAGTCACTTATTAGTGCTACATAATGTATTGTAGAACATAAAACCATAAAGATGTATATATTTAGATTTTGTTCCTTATAACCCATGAAATCTATCTTTTGCGTAAAATTTGATGTTTATTTTTTTTTCTTTATTTTTTGTATGCCTAAATGCTTTTCCGTCTTCGTTTCCTGTTAAAGGATCATAAAATGTTATTGAAGGATATGTCTCTCCTGCGATGCTATAAAGATATCTGAAAGGTTGACAGCAAATGATTTTTTATGATTTGGATGTTTTCAGACCTTCTTGTGCGCACTAAAAATAAATTTGACTACATACTTTGCCTTTGATTTAACTTGGTATCTTTATGAAAATCAATATTGAGCGGCAAATTGCAAGATGTTCATTACATATTTGTTGAGAGATTTATAAAAGAATATCGATTTTTGTATGATGATGGAAGCGGAAAGGTATTAAAGTGACCGAAAAAGGAAGAAAATTATAGGTATTTTCAAAAATACCTAATTTTTTGTAGAAGACAGCGGTTAAATCAGTTAAAAGCTTTTAGAGTTGCAAATATGTATATAAAATAAATGGAAATCATGTTACATTATACGAATTCAAAATTAAGATGACAGCACGGTTATTTTGTTTTACGATGGATAGGGGTTCTCTCTAATTTGAATCAAGATAAATAGGCTTTTGAAAAAAGTTCTCCGAGGTATCTTTACATTATTTTGACATTCATTTAATTTAACATATATAACTGTCCAATAGATTTTTCATCTATCGCGTACAACATTTCATAAAAACTATTGATAATTTACATTTCAAAACCATTTTCTTGAAAGATGAAGTTGCAACTTGAATGGTGTAATTGCGTGATTAGAAACCAGAAATTTCTTACAATAATACGCAATTTCAATTTATCATGATTTTTTTTTTTTTAATATTGCAAGTATTATTATTAAGTTTAACAGATCTACAATATTTTTCTTTCATAAAGGAGGATGGGCAATTTTGTATGGGATTTGGTCCAACCCACCAACAGAAACAAGACATACGTCGTTGGAAAGGTCTTTGCAAATGGAAGGTTTTTTAATATGGGCACCAAGCTCTAAACAATGGGAGAGCTGAGATAACGGACTTTGAAAATTACCCTTTTTCTACTGCACCGTTGCATTTTCTTATTCTACCATCAACAACCAAAACAAAAATAGCATTGGAAAGATCTGTTCAAGTCCAATATTTTTTGATATAGGCATCAAGTTGTAATCCATATCAGACCAGAGATAAAAAATATTGTTAATTAGTCTTTTTTGGGTGCATCCTGGTACTGACCTTCCTCCATACCAACAGAAATGAGATGCATATCGTTAGAAAGGTCTTCTCGAGTACATCAAACTTTGGTATGGGCACCAAGCTCTAAACAATGGGAGAGCTGAGATAATGGACATTGAAAATTACCCTTTTTCTACTGCACCGTTGCATTTTCTTATTCTACCATCAACAACCAAAAGAAAAATAGCATTGGAAAAATCTGTTCAAGTCCAATATTTTTCGATGTGGGCATCAAGTTGTAATCCATACCAGACCAGAGATACAAAATATTGTTAATCAGTCTTTTTTGGGTGCATCCTGGTACTGACCTTCCTCCATACCAACAGAAATGAGATGCATATCGTTAGAAAGGTCTTCTCGAGTACATCAAACTTTGGTATGGGCACCAAGCTCTAAACAATGAGAGAGCTGAGATAATGGACATTGAAATTAGCCTTTTTCTACTGCAACTGCATTTTCTTATTCTACCACCAACAACCAAAACAAAAATAGCATTGGAAAAATCTGTTCAAGTCCAATATTTTTCGATGTGGGCATCAAGTTGTAATCCATATCAGACCAGAGATACAAAATATTGTTAATCAGTCTTTTTTGGGTGCATCCTGGTACTGACCTTCCTCCATACCAACAGAAATGAGATGCATATCGTTGGAAAGGTATTCGAGAGTAAATATTTTTTTAATATGGGCACTAAGCTCTTAACCATGGGAGAGCTGAGATACTGTACATAGTTAAATACAATACTCAGTTTCAGCTTAAGTTTGAATACATCCTTCACTTTAAATATTTTTGGCGCATAACCGTCGAGGAATATGTCAAACGCTTACACAAATATACGCGTAGTTCCAGAGCTCAAGTTGGAATAAAGTCTCGTCTGCTTAGTAAGTGTATGTTTAAAAATAGGTTTTATATATACACTTACCTTTTCAACAACATAAAGCTAATTTCAATGTCCATTATCTCAGCTCTCCCATTGTTTAGAGCTTGGTGCCCATACTAAAGTTTGATGTACTCGAGAAGACCTTTCTAACGATATGCATCTCATTTCTGTTGGTATGGAGGAAAGTCAGTACCAGGATGCACCCAAAAAAGACTAATTAACAATATTTTGTATCTCTGGTCTGATATGGATTACAACTTGATGCCCACATTGAAAAATATTGGACTTGAACAGATCTTTCCAATGATATTTTTGTTTTGGTTGTTGGTGGTAGAATAAGAAAATGCAGTTGCAGTAGAAAAAGGCTAATTTCAATGTCCATTATCTCAGCTCTCCCATTGTTTAGAGCTTGGTGCCCATACCAAAGTTTGATGTACTCGATAAGACCTTTCTAACGATATGCATCTCATTTCTGTTGGTATGGAGGAAGGTCAGTACCAGGATGCACCCAAAAAAGACTAATTAACAATATTTTGTATCTCTGGTCTGATATGGATTACAACTTGATGCCCACATTGAAAAATATTGGACTTGAACAGATCTTTCCAATGCTATTTTTGTTTTGGTTGTTGATGGTAGAATAAGAAAATGCAACGGTGCAGTAGAAAAAGGGCAATTTTCAATGTCGATTATCTCAGCTCTCCCATTGTTTAGAGCTTGGTGCCCATACTAAAGTTTGATGTACCCAAAAACACCTTTCCAACGACGTATATTTTATATCTGTTGGTTAACATTACCAAAACAATGTTAAGTTACTCAGAAGATAGAAATGAATTAAGTGCATTATGTCAGATGCCTTTTGACATAGAGCTGAGTGCCCATAGCAAAAAATCGTCGCCTTGTGCACACCTTTTCAACGACATACATATTGTTGCTTTAAGTTATTGATACCAAACCATAGCTAACTTTGAAAAATGCATCATAGTTTGACCATTATCTCAGCTCTCCCATTGTTTAGAGCTGGATGCCCATACTAAAGATTGATGTACTCGACAAGACCTTTCCAACGACGTATATCTTGTTTCTGTTGGTGGGTTGGACCAATTTGCCCATCCTCCTTTGACTATGTGCACAGACTGTTCAAACAAAAGTTGTCAATAAAATACTAAACTCAAATTTAAAGCATAAATGAATAAAAAAGTTCACAAAATTTGTATTACAAAATGTTTTATGCTCACACATTAAGAATACAAATCATAAAAAAACTAGTTTCATTTTTATATTTGTTCACAAAAAGAGATTTGAATCTTTTTTAGTTCAATCGTATTTAATTTCCAATCATGTTAAGATCACTTCAGTTTTGTATAAACCAGGCATGTCTGGAAAGTAAGCAAATCGGTTCTGAACATGACTCGGTTCAACGTTTGTTATATGAAATATTATTCATAAAATACAAATACATTGAACAAAAACATTTTCTTAAAAAAAACCGATGCTACAAAACAACGAGAAAATCGGATCCTTCGGAGTGTAAGTTTCTCTGTAAGAAATCCTGAAGAATTCTTATCCGATCCTCAATTTTATACATGATCATCCTTTTTGCGTTATCGGAGTTATTACCGTTCAAAAGATACTAGGGGATCAAAACAAACAGAACCTGAAATTTAACATGTACGAGCAAGAAACTTGATATCGAACTCTTCGAAAGTGCTTTTGGAATAAAACTTCAAAAATAAAAATTGTAAAAACATTTTATTTTAAATAAAACCAAATTTAACATCAGGAAACAGAAATTGAAAGAATTGTTCAAGCATTGTTGGAAGTCCTGATAAGTTCATCGATTTGTTTGTATTCTATTAAGTGACTCAACTTAGGTGTAATCAGTTTAAGAGCAATAAATCCACCGGATCCTACAGCAGCTTCATGATACATTCCAAAACCAATTAGTGGTACTGGTGGATCAGAGAAAACTGGCCTTTTGTCAATACATGGAATAGTACACTGACCGAAATCTTTATTGAAACCAGACGGCTGGAAGCGAACAAAATAGTCCTCAGCTGGAGGTTTGGAAATTAAATTTTTCGATCTATCTTCAGCCTTCTGTGGATTATCAGCTTCGGGTAGTTCTAGTTCAGCGCTGAAAGATTTGCATAAATCAAATATTGCAACATTTTGTAGAAAATTATTAAATTTATATTTTACTTTGGAATAACCTTAAATCCAGGATTAGTAACGCTCCAGTCACTAGGGCTGGATCCCCCGAAATATACTTTAATCAATCCTTGGCGTAGTGAAGAATATTTTAATTGAAGGTCTTTGATACAAAAAAAAAAAAGTTCAATAAATCAAAATAAATAAAAACTATAGCAACTTTCTTACATGTCAGGTATTGGCCATTTTGTATAAGTTCGAAGTTACCCAATTGGAAACTCCTTGAGTCGGATTGTAAGTAAACAACATTGTCACTCTCTGGTGTCTCTGTCCAAAATACTGTTTCCGGGTCTACCGTAATGGCGTCAATGAATTTCCCTTGCTCAATATCAATGTAAAGAATATTGTCCCGGATTCTGAAACGAACTCCAGTTATGACACTGAAAGCATATAAAATTACAGTGTTAAAAATTGTATAATATTGTATATAATATAAAAAAAACTTATAAAATATTATAAGCGTAAACTATTTTTATTTCTACGACAAATGTATGAGCTTTTTATATTAGAAATTGTATGCAACAAAATAAAAATTAAAAATGACTTACTTTCCTTTCTTGGCCTTAACACGTTCTGTGGAAATACCGAAAGATTTTTTCTTGTAAGCAGGACAGAAATATGAACGGCATTGCGCATATGATTTTGTCGGCAAATTTATTGAATAATTTCCTAAATTGCTATGTCCAAAAATTCTTTCTTTTCCTTCTGGTGTTGTCATTTTCATAAAGCCATAGGGGTGTTCTCGGTCTTTCAGCTGTAAATTCAGAATAAAATTCATGTTATTTAATAGCTTACTGTAACTGGAAGAAATATTTAGTTTTGAAATAAATTTTAGGCCAGGAGTTTCTTCATAAAATAAATCAAAATTCACATACATTAACGAAAACCGAAAGTGCTGAGTTGTCTGGAATATCGTTGACGTAGTCGCTACACTCGCCAATCTCATACTGATCCAACTTCAAAAAACTCTTTTCTTGAAAACATTTGTAATAGAATACGTCGGTTTGTTCCATAACAAATATTTGAGGCACAATTTGGGCAAATGACATGCATTCATAAGAATTTCCTGCAGCGAAACAAAAAATTTAATTATATACATATATATTTTTGCAATATATATGTATGACGGACCTTCAATCAGCTCAAACGATCCGCAGTTTCGAATTTCTCGAGAAGTATTTTCCAAAGCCCATTGACTCTTTTCGATGAGTGTCTTCATGTCGTTCTTGTACTGGTTGATAATTTTTTCTGAAATTGTCTTAGTGGCGTCGGCATCTATAAGTTAATAAGTATTTTGATTAAAATTGACTCCAAAGCAAAGGCCCAACAATTATTATTTCGTTCAATTTTTTTCTGCCAATTGAATTGTTTGTTACCAATCAAATAAATCAATAAAATCCAACAAATTTAATCCGCTTTCTTTTGTTAAAAATTGAATGCACAAAAGTTTACCTGACAGTCTGCCATCTTTGATTTCTTCCTGGAATTGGATAACATGTGCTGCCAAAACCGAAACATAACTTTCTGTCAACATTTTGGCAATGTACAAGAAGGATACGAAAATTTTGCGGTGTATTGATTGCGAATAACAATCATTCTCCTTAGAAGCCTGTTTCAAATAAAAGTAAATGATTAAATTCTTATACTATGTTATTTTTTATGATAATGGACAAATTTTAAAATGTACTGTACTTAAGATAAAATTTCAATCAAAATATGTTTTGACCTGGTAGTTCAATAAATTCAATCTCTTTCAATAACTCTTGGTCTTAACAACGTTGTAAAATAATTGAATTCTTTGATAAAACAATCTTGAAAGTTTCAAACTCGTTTTCGTCACATAAAAAAACTTCATAATCGAATACTATTAAATGAATGTGCAATATTCAATAAATTATATTTTGAATTATGATCTTATCTTTATAATTTTGTCCTTACAAATTATACGTTCTTACCATTGAATGTTCTTTTTCCAAAATGTGCTCATAATACAATTTAACTGGATCTGATGTTGGCAACACAAGACTTGGTTCGATGAAATTGCTAATAAATGAACTCAATGTTTCCCTACATTTGCTGCTTGAGTCCAACATATTGTTGACAGTTAAGTTTTTGAGAGATCCAGTTATTTTAGGATTAGAAATAACTTCCAATTTTTCAGCACACGTTCGATTAAGGACATCCATACCATTATTACGCATATTTTCAGAAAACACATTATTTTGCATAGTACTCATTGATTCTTTGATTTGGTCAATTATATTCTTTTGGGCGTTTTCGAGGCTGTTGAGTAATGTCACCTCTAACTGCTGCAGATCTACTTGGGAAACAGCTTTAATTTCTTCTACTTGCTTTTCGTCTTTCTTTTCTTCATTGTTTCCAAGTTTTGCAAACATTTGAGTAAAGACTTGAAGCAATCCTAATCCGACAGAAATAATAGGTCCAGCAGGTGGTGGAATGGCCAAAACACGAACCGCCAAATTAGCTATTGGATATACCGCGGAATCAAGCAGACTGATTTCTTTATCAGCACCCCACGCAATTGGGTTAAATGCTAGTATTAAGCAAAGCACCAACGCAGGAACAAATTTCTTAAACTTCATTTTTAAAAACACTTTTATTATTCTTTCACCTACTCGCGAGAGTTCTGCTATAGAACTATGGATTGGTTTTACAAGACAACGGTATTTATATGTTTCCGTTCTGATCTATGTTTGTGCTTTAATAAATACAGTTGTGTAAACAAACTGTTCAATATCAATATGTATAGTTTCCATGAAAAAATTTGAGTTTGGCAAACATAATTTTTTAGGTTCAAAACCAAAAAAAAAAATAAAATGTTAGTAAATAAAAATAATAGTTTTAAATGCGATCTTAAAATACAATCTAACCAACTATTAAATGCCACGGATTAGTCTAGTGTTTATTGAACTGTTTCAAATTGTGCTCGTAAGTCTTTGAAATCCGTCCATGTGCTGAATGCGTGTTTGGAAAGCTCAATATGTTCATTATTGGAAGAGTTTATAGTTTAAAAAAAAAAGTATTTGTCATTTTGTTATGGAAGGTGTTTTGACCGAAACCCAGGTGGTACCTTCTTGAGAATTAGTATTCAGGAAAGTATGGAAATCATCACGAAAGTATTAAGATATAAAATTTTACTGGATAGAACGACAGACTTATTTATTTCTATCCCGTCGGCGGGCGTCGGGGCTGAGAAATGTACCTATCATTAAAAAAGTTCTCAATTGAAAATTTCACTGCTTCAACGGAGGATTTGATTCTCACTTGAAACTTAGAACTTTGGGAATCCTGAATTATTTTTAAACTATGTTGTTGTATTTAAGACATAACTATTACCTTAAAGCTATTTTTCTTAAAAACAGCACTTTCGATTCTTATGAAACAAGTCTTAATTAATGTGTGTTAAAGTTTGTAATCAGTCTTCCACAAAAATTCTAATTTTCTAGTTCCAATTTCGACTTAGATGAAAATGACAATTATCTACTTGATAAGATTTTGATAAAATGACATAATTAAAATTCACACTGAAAATATGATAACACGAAAAATACACATACTTTTTGTTCCAAAAACCTTGATTTCTCCCATCCACCGATAATTTTCTTGTATTGGGTATTTGAAATAAATTTAAGTATTTTTGGAGTCAACTATTTATATATGTCCATACCGTAGTACCTCCTTGCGTAATGATTAGTGTGTCGGACTGCCACGCCTAAAGTTCTGGGTTCGATCCCTGACTTCACCTAAGTTCTTTTCCGGGGAAGTGGCAAGTCCTGCAAGAGTAAATCATGTCATATAAAGTGATTTCTGTTAGCCGTTCGGATTCGACGGTGTATTGTAGGTCACTTCCATTCCTGCAGAATATCAACGCACACACAAGAATGTTTGAGAGTGTAAGTCACAGGCCCCGCCCCGCTTGAAGACAACAATTTATTTATTTTTCATACCGTTTCTTAAGTTGTTTTTTTTTTTTTTTTTAATTCATGAAAGGTGAAGAAGTTTCTTCACAAATCGTTACCGAAACTATAGTCTCGAATTTAAGAAAAGGCATCTAAACATGGTTTTTAATTACTTTATTTCAAATTGAAAATGAAAATCAAAAATAAAAATACAAATCTATTTACAATTTAAAATTAAAATCAATAAGCTATAAATATGAAAAAAATGAATGCATGATAAGCTTAGATTTTCATCGCAGTGTCGGCGAATTGCTCAATCAGTGTATAATCAATCAAGTCCGTCAGCTTGGGAGCGAGTAACTTGAGTGCAATTAAACCACAAGTTCCATCAGCAGCCTCATGGTGTATTCCAAAACCACCAAGTGGTGCTGGTGGAACAGAAGCAACTTCTCTGATGTCAATCATCGGGCAAGTAGTGCGACCGAAGTCTTTCTTAAGATCAGTTGCTTGGAATTTAACACTGTATGGTTTATCTTTAACAGGAGGTTTCGAAATTAATTTTCTCAAATTCACATCAGCCCTCTCCGGGTCATCAGAGCCAGAAATATTAAGTTCATATCTATAAAAGTAAGATTAACATATTATATTACAAAAAAAAATGTTTTCTTTTGCTTGGATTGCTTTACAATTCAAGAACCTTGTCCTCAAAACTAAATTGACTAGATTTGGCCCAGTTGTCCGGGCTTGACCCGTAAATGAATGTTTTAATAACTCCTTTTCGTAAAAATGATTCTTTTAATTTAATTCCTGGAAAGAAAAAAAAAAAAAAGATTTACCAATGAAAAAGCTTAAAAAATAATACAACAAAATATAATTCTACCTGTCAAGAACAAATGTTGGCCTAGTTCGAAGTTACCCAATTCGATTTTTCTAGTGTTGGAGTTTAAGTATACTAAGTCATCACTTTCTGGTGTCTCCGTCCATTCAAGTGTATTTTGGTCTACCGAAATGGCATCAATGAACTTTGCTTGCTGGATGTCAACATAAAGGACGTTCTTCCTTACTTTAAAACGCATTCCAGTGATGACACTAAAATAAAAATATATGTTACATTATGTTTGGATTCCCATTCACGCAAAAGTATTTGGGATATGAAAAAAAAAGAAAACTACATATTTTATAATTTTATTTCACGCTTCTAATGAAACAGTCATGTAAGTTATATGTATTGATGAAGATGGAAAGGTTTAAGTGCGTGCTTCATAAGAAGTCATAACACATAACAGCGATCTCTGAATAACTTAAGCGTATAACTCCAGAGTATTGGAGAGCTAAACACATCCGATTACACCGCTTTTGAATTTTTTTATTCATCCTGCTGATGTCCATTTAAATAATAACGAAAATCGGTGCTTACCATTTTGGAAACAATCGTTCAAAAATTAAAGCTCTTTTTATTTTAACAACGTGATCGTCTTCTGAAAAATCTTTCACAATTTTGTATTAATTAGGCGAATGATCCACCAAACTTCCCACTATTTCCACGAAAAACTGATAACAACAACTATTGTTTCCCACTAAGGCAAACTGTTGGATTTAGATATGACATCTAAGGCCATATTCAAAATATCATTATAATCGTGCGGGTACTTCTTCTTTCTTCAATTTATTTCCTTGGATTTAAGAATCGTTTGCCATCTGAATTGTCCAGCAAATTTTACTTGATCTTGTTATGATTAAAACTAAATGCTATAAAGTATCTACGTATGCTTATAAAGTACTTCTAAATTTGAAACTTGATTTTTGGAAATATTATGTAATTTGAAAAAGTCAATAAATACTTACTTTCCAGGTTTGGCATTTACACGTTGTGTTGAAATGGCAAATGCATCTTTCTTAAAAACTTCACAAAATACTGTATAGCATTGCTTAAATGTTCTAGTGGGAATCATAATTGAATATGGGTCTGAGTTGTTGTGTCCAAATACTTCTTGTGTTCCATCTGGTTTTTCAAACTTCATATAATTGAATGGTCTATTTCGATTGTTAATCTGTTGAAATAAATAAGAGCCTTTTTTTAAAAAAATTCGTACAAAATTATGAATTTCTGAATATAAACCTACACTAGCAGCAATTTGTAAACGGGAAGTATATGGTATTTCATTGATGTAGCCATTACAATCTCCAACTTCATAGTCAGTAAAATTAACATATCTTTGGTCTTCAATACATTTGTAATAGAAAACATCAGTTTCCACCATATTCATAATTCTTGGCAAAATTTGCACGACTTGTGCCCTTTCAAAAGTCTTTCCTTTAATGTAGAAATAAATAGATAAGATAGAAACATAAAAACAAATATGGACATTTCAATAGTTTTTTGTAAGCATCCATACCTTCTTCCAACACGAACTTTTCACTGTTTCGGATTTCCCTTGATGAATTTTCTAAAGCCCATTTTGTCTTTTCTATGAGTGCCTTCATGGATTTCTTGTATTCGTTAATAATAGCTTCCGAAGTGTATTTGGTGCCTTCAGCATCTGAAATTGTTAAATAAAAAAAAATTGTGTTTAATAAGAATATGTGGGATTTATTTTTATTAAAAATTACCTGAAAAGTTGTGTTCTCCGATTTCTTTTTGATATTGTTTAACATGAGCTAACAAAACCAAAACATAACTTTCAGTCAGGGTCTTGGAAATGTACATAAAGGATTTAAAGACTGTGTGGTGTACTGAATCTAAACGCTCATCCCCGCTTGTAGCCTGTGAAAATCATATATATAAATTAATGATATTAAATAATTATTACTATTGGACCTTCATATATAAAATATGGGAACACAAAAATCGTAAATTTTGTTTGAGACAAACTACTTACATACAAATCATCTCTCTCCAATAAATACTCGAAAAACATTTTAGTTGGGCTAGAATCTATGTGAAGATCATAGTTTGGTTTAATGAAATTGTCGACGAAGGATCTCATTTTTCTTCTGCTATACCCATCAGATTTCTGCAGCTCGATAAGAGTTAAATTCTTTTGTAATCCAGTTATTTTATTATCCAGAACAAGTTTTATATTATCTGTAAAAAGTGCTGCAAGATGCAGGAGTGTGTTCCGAAACTTTACAAAAAAATCGGTTGTTTCCACCAAGTGAGACAAAACACGAATGATTTTTTCAGCTTGATTTAATACAAGATTGGTTACAACATTTGCAACATTCTTGATTGCATTCTCAAGCTTTGTTTCTATTTCCAAAAGATTCACTTTGGAAATGGCTGTTGCCAGTTCAGTTTGCTTAGCATCATCTTTAGCAGCAGCACTTCCTCCAGCAAGTAATTGAGAAGCTAACTGCAACATTCCTAATCCGGTTCCGAGACAGGGTCCAAGTGGTGGTGGTATGGCCAAAGCAGCCAACGCCATATTTCCAATTGGGAAGACAGCATCTGCTAGTATATCAAGATCCTTACCTGCTACCAAGCCGATAGCAAGGCAAAGCAACAGTATCCCACAGTATTTTTTTAATTTCATTTTTAAAATCACTTCAATTAGTCCCGCACTAATCTGCGAGAGTTTTCTCAAAGAACTATTGGTGGCATTTTAAAATAGAGGTATTTATATACGCGAGGTGATCGATATTAAAGGGACCTATATTTGCACAGTTGTTCAAACGAACGGATTAATTTTAACCATATTTTCCATTATAATGGTAGTTGGGTAGTAAGATTTCAAAAAATATTTCGAAAATTAAAATGACATTGAAAACATTATTAATGCTCAAATAGGTCGCATGTACTTGATATTGCCTGTCGGTTTCCAATATTTTGGTCCCTGAGGCTGATCAATTGCTGCAGTGATGATTACGTTTTGAAGGTATTGGCCAAGTGATTTGCCGGTACTCCCGGGCAAGCAATGGATTATGGATGTTACTGGTGTATTATATACACATTATATCCAATATTAGCGTGGTAAAATACTGGCAGTCTATGGCAAAAAATTATTTCTCTATTACTGGCTTTTATTGGTAGCTTATGCATCGACGATGACCTAAGCAAGTCGGGTGAAATTTGCAAGAACTCTGGTAATTTGTAGGTCATTTAAATGGGGCAAGGAGGAGAAAGTAAAAATGCAGGATCAGTCGTTTCGTGTCTATCGTCGTTACACTTTGTTTAACAAATCATAGAGTTCGAAATTTTAATGAATATTATAGACTGTTTTTAGAACAAATTCCTAAAATACTATGAGTGATTAAGGGCACGTTTATTGTCGAATTATTGGAATGCTGGCCACACAATATGACAAACACATCTGTTTTAAATAGTTTTCGCAAATATTTACTATCATGCGTTAAAGTCTTGTTTGATATTCACCAACTCAAAGAATATTGTTTACCAGAAGTGCTTATATATAAAATTTTAAATGTAATCAATAACTTGAATACTTTCCACACGCAAAAGCACCTTCGAAAATGCTAAAATTATTGACATATCCCAACAACACTAAGCACGGTGTAGAAGAGTTTATACAAATGTGTTGTTGTCTTTATTATTGTTTTGGAATATATTGACAAGGTAATAGCAGACTTGACAAATAACAAGACCAAAGGTTTTGAACACAAGCTAAAAAGGCTTTGTAAGAAACCCCCACGTGTAGCACTCTTTTGTTTTTTGTGTTTGCGTTTATAGCAAAAGAGCTAAGCTGCTTACGCTTTAGTCATTAAATTAGGTGCAAAATATTTGTTTAATACAAATATCCTGCGTAGTTTCAATTTTTTTTGAAATAAACACAAATTTTAAGCGTGTTTTAATAGCAAACACTAAAAGTATTGTTACGGGGTATATGTAAACCCTAAACGGATGAACGAAATCGGGTGATGCGGTGTGCTCCCAAAGAGAGATAAAGATTTCAAATGTTCTTATCCTTCTTAGCAAGCCACTCAACGCAACTGCCCTACAATTGAACATACATATGTATTATTGGAGCAACGAAGTTTCTTTAAATTGGTAAGCCTAAAAAACAGGAAATTACAATTTGAGCTTAATCATTGGTTATTGTGATACTACATTGAAGCTTAAGGGTTTAATTAGCATTTCTACCAAAAGCCTTTTGGTACTGTCACATTGCCCTAACTTAAGTTCGATCAGTGGTAATGTAATGATTATTGAAATATTTAAAGTCAGGCTGCAACGGCCAACGGTCTTTAAATCACTGGATCTTAATAGTGATATTGGATAACATCTTGGATATTTTCTTACACAAGATATTAGCATAGATGAAACTTGCAGAAAATTGAAATTTTGGAGAAGAACATGGTAGATACTTATTGATCGATGATAATTTGAACTACTTTGTTCTTATGTTCACACTTTTGATCGTTAACATTGATAACTCGTGATTTTTTATAATAGTGCTATCAGTTTCAAAATGATTCAGGATATCATTACAGCACTTTTTTAGTCGTTTAAGCTACCCAATATTCACGTAGCACTTGATAAAAATGCTCACCAAGAATAATTGACGAACTTCCCTTTTATCTGCTAAATAACTTAACATCACCTTTCCGGCAATAACATTGTCAGCACATCCACCACCTAATCCTGAAGCATAGCATCTTTTGTATCGTTTTCTAAAATTCTATTGATGCCTTCGGGTTTTAATACTGTGGTAATAATATGAAATAAGATTCGCTCAGCTTAAATACTAAGAACACCTCATGTAAAACTTCAAAAACTTATGGATATGTAAAACCTTAAAGTTTTAAGACTACATGTTCATAAAACTATTCTCAACGAAATACTTTTATATAAATTAGTTTATTATTTCTCAAGCAATTAAATTTAATGCAATATTCTAATGTCAGGTAAGAAAAAGAAACGAATAGCTTTGATGCTAATGGATTGAGACAGTACTCTAAACCTAGTCTTAAAAGATTAGTGCTTCTTTCACATAATTGAAATCCCAAATTTGTAATCTTGCATTTGAATTAAAATTCGGCTGATATTTCATTTAATTCAGAACTAATTGCAATCAAACCATAAATTTATAAATGAAATATCTGCCTGAAAGGGCTTGTAAAACGGAAACGGATAAGATTATTTGAATAAAATTTGTATTAATTACGGGATGTAGTCATCAGCATCTCATAATTCATACAAATATACTGATACTCTTTAGATCTTATCTAAGACGATCCCATTTCAACAAATCTTTGTGAATACATTACTCACAGATTCCATAAAACACATTTTTGTGAAATTTTTAGTTTTCAAAGCTCCACAAGTTTAAAACTCTTTGAAAAAAAACTACAATTGATTTGAATTTTCTTTATTGTTGATTTTTCTTAGATCTTAACTATGTTTTTTTATAATCAGGTTTGTGAGTCCTAGTCGTGTTTTAAATTTGTCATGAATTTCGCAGGCAATTGGACTAATACTCGACAAAACCTTAATTACAAGTCCACAGAGAATCTGCGTTAATTCAATTTATTGCAGAGGAAATATGACACGGTTTCGTATATGCATCATGTGAATTCAGATACGAGTACGTATGTATATGTATGTTCTAAAACGTAATATAAGTAATTACTGGTATTGGTAGCCATACTCAAACCATGCTAATGTGGTGTTTCGACCATTTTAAATAAAACATCAACAAGTATGCAATGAATATGTAAATATACATTTTATTAGATACATATATTATTAAAATAAAACTTATCTTTTTTTTACAAAGAACGATAATTCTAAAGCTTAAGCCTTGAAATTTTTATTTATCAACTCGCCTACTCTAGACTTTCATTATTGGTTCTGTAAATTGTTCAATTGGTTTGTAGTCAACCAAAGGACTCAAATTTGCGGTGACTAAATTCAATGACACAACTCCACCACAGGCAAAGATTCCAAATCCATTAAGTGGAGCTGGTGGATCAGATACAACTTCTCTAACATCAATCAATGGCAGACTGGTGCGGCCGAAATCCTCCTTAATACCAGTTGTTCCAAAACGTATATAGAAAGATGGAACACCACGATTTGCAATTTTGCATTTTGAATCAGTAATGGCTGGATCATCACCTCCGGATATATCAAGTTCATTTCTGTAAAATTTTGTTAAGTATTATTTTACAAAGACTAAAAAACTTATTTCAAATTTATATTACAAGTCAGAAAATCTTTCTGAAGAACCATGTGGACCAAAAGTGTACCAATTAGGAGCTGTTGAACCGTCAATAAAAACTCTTACGATTCCCTCTCGCTGATTTGTCAGTTTCAATTGAATTTCTGTTAAAGATAAAGTTTAATTGATATAGTATTGAGACACTCACAGCTTACACATTAAATACGATCTTACCTGTCAAGTAGCTATTGTCTTTCAATTCAAAGTCACCTAATTCGAGTTTGTTAATGCTCGAACTGAGGTATTGAACTTGTGTACTTTCTGGTGTTTTTGTCCAATGGACCGAGTCAGGATCTACAGTGAGGGGGTCTATGAATTTTCCCTCCTGAATATCAATGTAGAGAATGTTGTTCCTTATTTCAAAACGCAATCCTGTGATGACACTTAAAAAGAAAAGAATTTTATTGGTATTGCACATCAATTGAAAACAAAGGAAGGAATCAGGTGTTATAAAAATCTTCATCAAATATCTGCTCTAAATTTTTGGTTCAATATTCAACTCACACTTATATTATATTTAAGAATTATATTTTAGAACAAGGAAAACATTTATACTCACTTTCCAGGCTTTGCACGAACACGTTGTGTAGAAATGCCGGCGGCATTTTTCTTATAAGCAGTGCAGAAAACTGTAAAGCATTGAGCATGAGTTGAAACTTGTTGTACAATTAGATTGGGGTCTGAGCTATTGTGTCCAAATATCTGTTCTTCCTCGCCCGGTGATTTAATTGTCATAAATTGATAAGGACTTTCTGGGTCAACTGATGGCTGTACGAAATTTAAAAATCAAATTAAAAACCCAACAAACAAGCTTAGTTACTAAATACATTTTGGTAAATAGCCAATTCACTGTTTGCTGGCATAACTCCGGGGAAAGAATCACAATTTCCGGTGTCATAGTCATTTATATTAACAGCACCTTTGTCTTCTTGACATCCTCCTTCGCTTCCTATGTACATAATTCTAGGAAGGATTTTGGCAAAGGATAAACTTTGAATAGTTTCTCCTTTGAATTTAAAAATATGAGCTTAAGTTAATATTTTGTTTTGATTAATTCAAAAATATGTTGGTACCTTGCTTCTTAACATAAACTCCACTGTTTCGAATTTCCCGTGAAGCATTGTCTAAAGCCCATTTAGTTTTGTCCATCAGATCTTTCATGTCATTCTTGTAATCTTTTATTAGTCCTTTTGTAATTTCTTTGGTGGAGGCGGCGTCTGAAATTGTAAAACATTTATGATTAAAATTCTTGTAATTTATTTTCCATTTAAAATATTTTCACCTGTGAGTCTGCCTTGCTGCATTTCTTGTTGAAATTGGATTACATGCGCGGATATGACTAAAACATTTATGTCAGACAGAGTTTTAATTATATACAAGTAGGATTTAAATAATTTGGAGTGCAATGATTCACTATCAAAGTCTTCGTCATCCGTTGCCTAGAAGATAAAAATAATATATAACAATAACAGAGAATGAATAAAATAAAGTTTAAATTTATTAAATAGAACTAAGAAGTCAATAAGGAAAAAAGGAAAGATAGAAATCATTGTGAGGTTTTGTGACAAACTTTTGTATGTAAAATTATATATTCTCAGGACAAATCTGTAAAGTAAACTTGTTCTATTTTACTATAGTAATCTTGTGCTGTACCTATTAATACAAAAATTAATTCAGGCTTTTGAATCAATTCATCAAAAATTTAAATGTAATTCAACAAGATTCTTCCACGAACTATAGGAACTCAAAACATTACAACATTTTTTATTAAACTTCATCTGGGAGATAGAAAATTCTCAAGTATATTGGTAAATATCGTTTTGTGTTTTTAAATTGGCGTTTCTTAAATACATACATGTTATATAATTGTTCCTGTATTTTCGGATAATATATATACATAATTTATATATCGTTTAAGTTTTTCAGAAAACAAAAAATACCTGATTGTGTATTTATGCAATACCTCGTAAGTATATAAGAATTCAATTCGATTTACTTGCGTAGTATGAGACTTACGAGTTAGTGCTTACTTTTTTAATTTGATGTTTAATCTAGTTTTTGAATTAAGTCATATTCCTGCAAAATTTTCGGAACTGAATATTCTGATTATTTTGCATTAATAATATTTTTTCGAATTCTTCGACTTACGAGGTCAACTTTTAAATTATTTAAACGTTCGCATTTAAAAGAACAAAGAATACAAATAACTAGTGCTTATATTTTATTCCCCCAGGAATACAGCATTTAAATACGAATAAATGGTTTTTTGTTTGCACTCAAGCAAATAAGCACATGGAATCGTTTTATAAGCATAGGCAATATTAATAACGCCATGAGTTCATTGGAAAACTTTAAATGGAAGAATTATTTCCAACCAAATAAATTAATCGGATTCGATTTTGCGTTACTATTTACATTGCGGTGGATACCAAATTAAGATTTTTATCTTTCAATTCAATAAGTTTTAACGACAGATATAATAAAACTGAAAAATTGATATAGGTAATTAGTAAAAAAAAAAAATCGAGGGAATTTGTCGAAATTAAAAACAAAAAAGATTCAATTTAATTTACTGCATTATAAACTAACACACTGTAAGCATCTGAATCCAAAAGTGAACAATCCAAGTTAAATTGCTTTTATAGCATGGCATTACAAGCAAACGTATCCAAAGAATCCAAAATGTATATTTTCAAACAAGCGTAATTAAATTTCATTCGGGTTATAACCGAATCAAATCAAATCACAATGTATTGATAAAATTGCAAGGAATCACTAGATGTTTTAGTTTTTTTTTTTTTAAGAACAGAAAGAATACTTTGGAATACCGGAAATCAACAACAACAATTCACAGGATTAAAAACAAAAAATAAAACACACATTTTGGATAAAAAGCATATTAAATAATTAAAATTGTTGGAACAAATGTACAATTATTGGTTAACACGTGTGAATTAAGCAGTAAGCAAACAAAATTATAGAATAACAATCAAAAATAAATTTGCATCTGAATCAATAAAAAGATTCTATATACGTTTAAAACAATTTTTAGCTGCACGTGTAGCTATCAATTTGAAAATTCAGTACATTTCACGATTAATGAAAAACTGGTCTCTAACAATAAAAAATAAATAAAACTACAACTACAAACTTAAAGAACACATTATGTATGAACGTTGTCTTATCTATCAAAAAACATAGCTTACCAATGTCACAAATAGATTCAAAGCTTCAAATGTTATGAATGATGTACAATCAAACATTTTACAATATCAAGAAAAATAATAAATTTAAAATATAATTCATACTCACCAATAAATGATGCTTTTCCAATACAAATTCGTAAAATAATTTGACTGGTCCTGCTGCTGCCACACCAATAGGTGGTTTAATAAACGTGGTTACAAAAGATCTTACATTTTCTCTGATTGTACTGTCATAATCTAATAAACTGTCCATAGTGGTATTTTTGAGCTTGCCAGTAATTTTTGTATCCAAAACAAGTTTGATCTTGTCAACAAATGCCCTTCGCAATTTTTCGAGTGTATTACGGAATTGTTCCGTAAAACCACTTGCTTCTATAACATGAGTCAAATCTTTTACAGCTTGTTTTATATTATCGATAACTGATTTTCCGACATTTTTGATTTCTTCGCTCACATGCGTTTGCATTTTCAGAAGATCCAAATTAGTTAAGGTTTTTGCGGCTTCCTGATCGTCTCCACTGCTGCCTGTTATTACCATGGAAGCTACGTGTATCATACTCAATGCCGTAAAAAGAAGAGGTCCAGCAGGTACAGCTGTTATTAACATTGAGCTCAGTCCAGTTAAAGCTGGCATGGCGGCGTTAAGGATGTTGATTTCGGTATCATCATCGAATAATTCTGATCCAATGGGGCTGGCTGCAAGGACTATACAAAGTACCAACCCGATAAAATATTTTTTACTGAACTTCATTTTGAAACACTTTTTTCGTTTTCCCGAACGAACAACTCTTCGAGAATTCAGCTGAAACTGTTAAAACATCCTTCGATTTGTACGGGTTTTATACTTTTTGATGTTGACTGAAGTTTGGGTGTTTTGCGTTTATTTGTACAGTTGTTTATTTTTCGAGCCAAAAACTAACCAAATAAACAGTTTGATCTAATATTTGCTTCGAGTTGCAAAGCAGAACAAAAGCACAGGGTGTCAAATATAATATACTTTGTGTAACAAAAAGTTGCTCAGATTCAATTTTCTTTTAAGATCACCAAACTAAGACAAGAACATACATTTTCCACTTCATTATTAGAGTATACCAAGCGATCCTTCATGTTTTGTATTGTTTTGAAATATAAAGAGAAAACTCTATTTTTTGAACCAACTAGTTTATATAATAAATTATTTTAATACAAGATTTACTGCCATAAATTAATGTAAATTATTTTTCACTGCATTTTGTATTAGTGTTTATCATACATTTTTCAGATCTTAATTGTTTGCTCTTTATAATAAAAGTGAAGTTTCTTCGAATGTCAACTCAACACCCTATTTGATTCGATATACCTCGAAAAAGACTGTACCAGTATACATGTTCTTTAATCAGTTGCTTAAAATACAAACACAAATAAATATGTGAGTTATACAAAAATTCTATTTGATTTTCTTGTTTTTGCCTATGATTAAAGACTATAAGAAATTTGTACATACAAAAATTATTGAACACGAAGAAGCAATTTTATGTGACATGACTATAACAAAGAATTTCAAACCAAGCAAGGCACCCAAAAGTTTATTTATATACAAATTTAAAAAAAAACTAGATAAAGTTGGGCACGTGTACTCAATCAAAACCCACATAATGATATCAAACTGATACTCTTTTTATACACTTTTAAATAATTCAATAAATTCTTGAAATGAAACTAAACATTTTGGAAATTTGTTCAGGGGTAACATTTGATAGAAATTTAAATATATTTTCTAAAATGTATCATTATTCAAGATATAAGTTTGACTTTGAATTGAATTGAAAAGAAAACAAAAAAAACATTGAATAGTTTCATCACTAAGCTGGAATCCCAGAAGCAAAGCAATTATGTTACCATCACTTAACGACTTAGTTAGCTAAATTCATCTGTCCACTGAATATCCTTCTACATCAATCAACTCAAATTGCTAATCATGAATTATCCCAAATGAGCCAGCAGGTCGATGTAATCACCTGTGAATCATAATTAATTCCAGCCAATGAGTTTGCACCGCTTTGCACTTACCTTTGCCTTTAGCTTGGCTTTATTTCTGACATTAAACCTACGAGCACTTTGGAAATGGGATCATGAAATTACTCGTCAACAGGTTATTACCTGGTATAATATAACATATCCTGGATTCCGACCCCAAAACCAAGACAATAACATAAATCCATTATCGTTAAATCCTATGTTTATTGCTTCTGCTATATTATGCCTTAAAGGCATCGTCCTTGGAAATAATAATACCTAATAATTATTGTCTAACATCCTCCTTTCCCGCTTTTATGAATCTTTATCAATTTAATTATCCGAAAAATTATTTACGCCACGTAATTTTGTGGTGAATGAAAATTGCTCTTCAGTGTTTAATATTTGTGTGTAGACTGTACAAGGATGTGCCAATTATTGGCCATTGTTCGTTCATCAAACTATGAAGAGGTATTTACTAAAAAAAAAAAAAAAAAAAAAATAAAGATAAATTAGTAATGCGTAATTAATTTTTGTTTTATCAAATTTTCCTTGGATGAGAAAGTTATTAAACAGTGTAGGGATTTATATCTTGTAAGTGTGATGAGCAAAATCTGATGCTGAAGACACATAACTTAGAATAATTTATCCGCATAACATAAAAATAAACATCTAGATACTCGTATTTCGCAAAGGCACAGAAGATACTCAATTCCTTCAAATGTATCATAAGCTCCTTATTAGTGTTACATGACACACAAATATTTATTTTCTCCGCATTTCCAAAGGAATCAAAGAGTTTTTTGTGGTGGAGCTTTCTCTCTTTTATTCATATTCGGTTTTTTGGCTTCGTATCCTTTCAAAGGATATTACAATTTTATTTCAAGATCTGGCTTCTATACAGTCTGAAGAAGCAAAGTTAACAGCGAATATATTTTTATGATTAGGTTATGTTACTTAGATTGTTATGTCTATGATTCTCAGAAAAAAGGATAACTTTTATTCAAAGGAAATATCAGTAGCACCATTCTTATGTTGTAACGCGGGGAAAAAGACATTGATTTTTCCTTTTTACTATAAAAATGACTGCAATGCTGCTAGAAGACTATATAAGTCAATTTAGAACTTTAAACAAACACAGTTCAAAGTTATTTATTGTAAAAAAATCATATAAAAATGAAAGAATTGTTTGCTTTAATTCTAAAAAAATTGTAACTCATTAGTAAGATCAATTTAGATTCTACCATTCCGATGTTATTGAAGTTTTTACCAACACTGTCCTTGATACATTTCTGTTATCAGCCGCAATTGATCTTTTGCTTATGCGACTGCAGAGGAAAAAAACTTTATATCTCAAAAACAATGCTACAACGAATTTGTGTTCAATAAAAAAAAGAATAACTTTTCATTTTGCTTCATTTATTAAAATATTTTGCATTCCATCAGCGAATTTTTTGTTTAAACCTGTGACATTTGCTTAATCCAGGAACGTAAACCCCCAACAAATGTATACATTGCTGGCTTTCCAGGTGAACCACAACCGAAACCCCAGGACACAACACCAAATAATTTATTATCCACTGTAAGAGGACCTCCTGAGTCTCCTTGGCATGAGCTCACCTGACCGCTTGGGTGTCCAGCACAAATCATTCGATCAGTGATTCCAGGTATGTTCTTAGGATTACAGAAATCGCGACTCCAAAGTTGAACTTGAGCAAACTTGAGCATGTTTGGCAGTTCCAAATTTCCGTTGATTGCACCAAAACCGCTGATTGTTCCCAATGTGTCTGCCGGGTGATTTGCATCTGAGTCAGCCATTTCAATTGCTTTTATATTTTCTCCAAAAGTCAACGGTGTACTCAACATAACCAGAGATATATCAAAATCCTGTGATTGTGGATTATATTGTGGGTGTATGATGAACTTGGAAATCTCTGCCCGTGTTCCACCTGTCTTTAGGTCATTTGTTCCAACAATAACAACCATTTGACTGGGGGACTGATTGATGGTGCAATGAGCAGCAGTTACAATGTAAGTTTCAGATATCAAAGATCCTCCACAATGATGACGACCGTTCAGTTGCAAGGATACTTGATGTGGAAATTGCCCAGGACTAGCAAATTTCCCTCCAATAATCCTATTGGTATCAGAGGCACTTACTACAGTAAGAACAATAACTAGAAATCGCAACATGTTTGCTAATAAATGTTTACTGGCTAATTGTTGAAAGAAATCTGGTTTTTATACTAGTCAGAAAATCTCAGTAAAGTCTTGATTTAAAGTTCAACGTAACCTTATCGCCTTCTAAACAAACAAAAAAACATTATCGCTTGGTTAGAAGCAATGAAGATAGAAATAGGAAACCTTATTTGAATACTAATTTTGTCAACTATTTCAAATACAACATGGACACGAACTTTAAAGAAGTGAATGGCCAAATAGCCAAATACAACTGACATTGGATTTACATTTACTGTGTTAAAGCAATGACCTAAAAGATCTTTAAAATTCCGATTTCCAAATTCGAGATGATAAGAAATTATCAGCTGTTAATTGACACTGGATTAACATTTAAAGTGTTAAAGCAATGACCTAAAAGATCTTTAAAATTCCGATTTCCAACTTCGAGATGATAAGAAATTACCAGCAATTACCAGTTAACAATTTAATTGTTCTATGTACTTGTACATACGCTTTCGTTGACTTGAAATCCATTAAATATGTTTTTTTTTGATTAATTATGTTTTCATTGTAAAAATTAGAACGAAATTTGGACCGGAATATGAATGTAATGCATAAAAAAACACCTTCTATTAATACTGGCATTAAAAAATATTGAATTCTAAAAAATTAAATGAATTAAATTAGCTTACGAGTCAATTGTTAATTTATTCATACAAAAAAAAAATGATTGAATAATTTTCAAATTCTATCTTTCGTGCATTACACCTAATTGCACCATTATTCAACCGAAAATAAATAACTGCAAATTTCACTTATAATTATGTTATCGAGGTAATAAATCTAATTACTTTCAATTATTGCCACCTGTGTTGTTGGATTCGCTTATAGAACGCCTATGGCCCTCTTCCTGAATGTAATTACCTTTTTCAACAGCCATGACATTTTTGTAATAAAACACTTCTGCGTGATATACAAAAACGTGGAAATCAAAAAATATATCTACTTATACTTACAAATAATGTTTTTATTGAATTCATAAAATCGAATTCAACACGCACTCTATTATAAAATAAAGGGTGTGCTTTTCCACATTCCCAAAAATTTTACGTGAGCTTTGCATTGCATACACAGATGTTCATGTTTTTATTTATTTTTAACATGTGTTTTAGCTATTTGCGTGAATAATATAAATTTATCGAACTGTTTTTAATAATTTATTGGATATTTGAAACTCTTCGAAATCAATAGAAACTACTTGAAATACATTATTCCCAATGTGAATCATATCGTTGGACTGTTATATGTATGATTCGACATTTATGTAGAATTCGCCTGATTTCCCTTGAATCAAGCCTTATAATTT
The DNA here is from genome assembly GCA_916050605.2 of Platycheirus albimanus. Lineage (NCBI taxonomy): Eukaryota > Metazoa > Arthropoda > Insecta > Diptera > Syrphidae > Platycheirus > Platycheirus albimanus. The sequence goes on along the minus strand of OU696698.1, from coordinate 112,573,832 downwards.
TCAAGGAAAAATTTGAAACCAATATAAATACGGAAATGCAATGCGTACAATAATATGTTACTAATAGTTTGGCTAATTAATACTATTTTGTATTAATCAATTGATAATATTTTAATATTACATCGTATTCAGCTTATTCGTATTAAGAATTTATTATAAAATTATTTAAATTTTCAGGTTATTGAGCGATACATGTGTTGCATCCTATTGGAATAGTTAAAAAGCATAAACGACGAATGACATTATTTTTGATCTTACTTATAATACAATATTCAATTAATTTTAAAGTTCCATCCTATGCATTTAAGTTTTTTCATCAACATATTAGTGTGAAAATGATTTTTAACTCGATATTCATTTCATTAGCATCAACGGATTGTTTTTTGTTGTTTCATTTTATAGTCTGTGCGATAATTTATATAAACAAAATACAAGCAGCAGTCTGCAAAGAACTTAAGAGCAAACTTAAAGAAAATAAATCAAATTGTATATTTAACATTGTTGGCCCAATAAAGTTCTGATCAACTTTTTGAAACAATTTCCCAGCTCATAAATTCCTTACAGAATATATGTACAAAAAAATATAATATTACCTTAACTTTCCACCGCAACCCCAAAGACAAGCAAAATCGATTTAAGCTAATATCGGAGCAAGGAGCTGAATCCTGGTACTCGTATGTATGTTCACCTATAATGTGATGGTACTTTAAAACTCAATGATGTTGAACGAGTTATACGCTACCACCATACTGCTGGTTTTCTATTTCATGTCAGTTTGATTTCTTGTCAGGCATACTTACCGTGTGCACCAAGTAAAAGATACTACTATTAGGTCCAAAGAAATAAAATAAAATAAAGAATCGTACGTATATATCTCACTTCAGAGAACATAGTTTTGCCGTACCCAAAGAGCAAGAGAACTTTTCGAAGAATTTATCGGGAAAAAGAATAAATCTACCAAAGATTCATGTCCCCGAATCAAACGATGTAGCAGCAAGGAAAATCGCATCAAAGAAAGTTATATACACTGATGTCATGTCAGTTTCCAGAAACTGGTGTGATATTTTGTGCTTTCTACTTTTATGGCTCAAACTTTGCACATAAAAATGCAAAGAGGAATCAAAAATGATCGCTCGCTGTTACCTACGTGTTGAAGTAGCTATAAGCCATAAACCAAGCCTGTTTCAGGACAATATTCTACGTTGAATTGATACATTAACAATAAAAGATTGTTTGGTTAGTGGGAGTGACAAAAAGCAATGACCTATCGTATCTGCTACTATGCTAAAAGACGTTAGTGATTCCTTGAATATTGTTCTTTGGTCGAGATAACCAATAAAATACAATCGATGTTTGTGAATTTATTTGATTCGAAGTGCTGTATGGCTCTTATTAGAGAAACAGTTTATTCAAATCCGATTTTCTTTTAAGCTCTCAAGGTGAACGAACTGAACTTAATAACTGAGCCTCCAACATTCTTGAATTTTTGATGGTTCTATAAATTTTGATTAGCCAAGCAAAACTTAAGGTTCTTCAATTATTGCTATTTTTTTTTATTTCTGTTAAAGCCTCAGACTTAGATACACTCACACACTCTCAGCTATAACGGTACGTTAAATATTTTGAGTGCACCCATACAAAATTAAACCCCACTCTCGCCTCCACTTCAAATGGTTCAGTGAATGTATTTCTGTATACATAAAACATGCCTACAAACACTAAAAGCAAATGTTGAACTCATGAAAAATTTATGTTTTTTGTTTTGAAAAGATAAATCAAAAATTTAAGCTAATAATCTGATATTATGAAACATTAATTAAATCAGTGATAGAATGTTTTTGATTTTGTAATTGCGTTGAATTTTATTCAGTTACATGTTTTCGCACTAGATTTTATGTTTTGTTAATCTGTTATTTAAATCATAAATTTAAGTTATCAGTATCAAATTGAAATCCATTTACTTGTTTGGCAAAAAATATATTGAATTCCATTTATTTCAAATTATTATCAAAGGATAAAGTAATTCAATCAAACATTTTAAATCATACACTAAAAGCTATTCACTGGAAACAAAAGTAGTTGTTGTACTAAATTGCTCATTTCTGTGAATTCAAATTAATTTTCAAATCTTACAGAAATTTTAATTTGTTAAAGAGAGTAGGTATATGGCATTTTTGAATTGTTTATTGCTTCTTCTTTTAACGATTTCTAACATTAAGCTTATAAGGAAAGCATTTCTAGTTGATTTACTTTTGGAATCCAATATGGAGTCATTTTTTAAAGGATACAACCCGAAAGCCATACCTTATTTTAGTTTGTCTAATAATAAGTGTTCGCAAATGATTAAAAATAATTTATGAGAATGCATTAGCATAAATAATATAATTTGTGTAATTTGGTGAAAAATGTTACATAATTTAACCGAAGCCGCAAATATTGAATTCGTTTCAGAGACAATATTGGCCAATAGATATTAATATTGGTGGCCTACCCATTTTAGTGTCCATTTATCAGTTTTATTATACGTTCGTTATTGTATTTGCAATAACGCTTTTATGTGGCATTATGCAGGTTTGCGATTGGTAAGTTATTAAAACGAAATGAGACAATATTGTATGTGTTTTTATTTTTAATGAAGCGTAGGAAACTAATTTTAATTTTGTAATTCCGGAAATCAAGGTAATCAAAAAAGTTCTATAAATATGGACACGTGTGTACACTGTGGACTTCACGTGAAGTAAAAATTTCATATTATGTATTAAACTATAGTTGTTTTTCGGAATAATTTGTTCAAAAATAAAAAAAGCGGTCTTGTTTGATCGAAGAAATCCTTCAATAAATTTGTTTTCAATAATTTTAAAAATATAACCTTTAACATGACATATTAATCTGTTCCGTCGATGAATCGACGAAGGAGACACACATACAAGTACTGGCAGCTTAGGCCATCGGCTCAAGACAACATAAGACAGTAATACGATAGAGAGAGACAGACAGAACAGAAGATAGAAGAACACACAGACATATGCCAACAGCTCGCAGTTATTAGTTTTGACGGTCGTCCATCTAACTACTAACCACGCGCAACGATGCTTGATTTCGCTGATTATAACCTTTTAAATTGATTCCAATTTTAGGAAAATGATGGTCGAAACAGTAACATGTACTTAAAAAAATTGCCGGAGCAGTAACACCTTTTAATTTAATCAACTCTATAAAAAAAAAATGTTCCAACTTTCTATAAATTAAGGTCGGAAAGTCTTTATAAAAATGTAAGTACCTACTTACGTATTTGAAGGTATTTAATTGTCTGATAAATTAATTTCATCCTTTAGAGCTATTCGGTTCCATAATCACTTGGAGCTGGAGCTGCCTCTTGATGATTCCCTTATGAAACGAAACGTGTTGATTAAAATCAATAAAAATAACGTGACAACCTTGAATTTAAACAACTGTTTCATTTGGGATAATGTTTTTAATAATACCTTCATTATTTTATGCATTATTGTTTCTGCCATTGCGTATGGAGCGCGTCGGCGGTGACGGCATGCTGTGGTCTTGGTTCCCCTTTCCCAGATCAATGGACCATACCAACACACAATGTGCGTGATTTTGCCAAGCCCCTAGTGGTAGAAAATTATTTTCTGATGTGCCTGAGTTTGTTTTTATGGAAAATATTTTTGCAATTAAGCCGGAGTGTTGTTTTAATAATTTCCATCGAGAGTGGGAGCTTTGCTAAAAGGCATAATACATGTGTTGATTATGAAATTCAACTAGGGACAGGACTATAGGATATTGCAATTTAATTGATATTATATGAAGGATAAGAGTAGTTCTATGGTGAAATTAGAAAAACGATATCTCTTTCATCTACTTGTCTATAGATAACAATTTAGTTAATATCCCTAGAGTAAGACTTAAGTTTCGTTTTATGCGAAATAGTAATGTGAAAAAGGATGCATAAGTACCTGGTAAATCTGAACACCAACACACACATTATATTCATGATAAGGATTTTCATTATATTTTACAAAATATTGTAGTGAAGTTGAATTTCGCATTGGATTTATTAATACCAATTCCATAGAATGTATTTTGAGCCTGCCGAAACACAATCACATTTTTGTGTTTCAAAATAGTCCAGAAAAGAGATCAGTCAAAAGAATTATAACGGGTGATTTTTTAAGAGGTTTAGAACTTTAAAAAAAAAAAAAAACACAAAAAATTCGAAAAAATGAATGAAATATTTATTTGAATCGATAGTTTGAACCTTGCAATTTAATGTTTAAAGATAATTTCGCGGCTGCGTCTCAGGTAGCCCATCCGCTGAGTCCAATTTTGGCATACTCTTTCACACATATTGGCCGGTATCTCACGAATGAATGCATGGATGTTGGCTTCCAGTGCGTCAATCGAAGCGGGCTTGTCCCTATAGACATTAGCCTTGACATACCCCCACAAAAAATAGTCTAATGGTGTCAAATCGCACGATCTAGGCGGCCAATTGACCGGCCCGAAACGTGAAATTAACTGTTCACCAAACTCGCCTCGCAATTGCGCCATTGTTTCGCGTGCTGTGTGGCATGTGGCACCGTCTTGTTGAAACAACATATCATGCAAGTCAAGAACTTCCATTTCGGGCAAAAAAAAGTTTGTTATCATCGCTATGTAGCGTTCACCATTGACAGTAACGCTGCGATTCGCATCATCTTTGAAGAAATATGGCCCAATAATGCCGCCGGCCCATAAACCGCACCAAACAGTGGTTTTTTCGGGATGCATTGGTAGCTGTTGCAATGCTTCTGGCTGATCTTCACTCCAAATGCGGCAATTTTGCTTATTTACGTACCCATTCAACCAAAAATGAGCCTCATCGCTGAACACAATTTTTCGATAAAAAAGCGGATCCTCGGCCAGCTCGACCGAGCACGAATTTTGATAGTAAAATTCAATAATTTGCAAGCGTTGTTCATTTGTAAGACGATCCATGGTTAAATTGCAAATCAAACTGAAGCTGTTTGACAGTGACACAAGGTACTAAACACACGTCAGCTGTCAAAACCAGTGTTGCCAAAACCAAACCAGCTAAAAAATCACCCGTTACAAGTCACATAAATAAAGGTATAAAGATTTTCCAAAAATTTGGTTTAATATCGCATAATCTCGTTCAGGAATCGTTTCGCTAAACTAAACTAATTACAGAGCTATGGCCACTAGGCAAAATAAAATTGTTCCTTGTTTTTAAATGTACAAATTTTCTTTTAAAAAAGAACAGCTTTCTTCTTTTAGTTCTACAAAAAAATCTGTAGTTTTGTATGACTTTAATCACATAATTTATACGTTCAAGTCCAAAAGTGCCTTTTTCACAATGCTTTTTTTGCAATTTTAATAAGAACACATCTTCACCATTTTCTACAGGTATACTTAAAATTTTCTTAACATAGGGAGGGTGGTGTAATGTATTTTTTAAATGAAGTGCTTTTTGTGCTATAATTTACAAAACAGGAGACGGCTCATTTTCGACTGCATCAAAATATATCACAATAATTGTTAATCTCCAATTTGTTTGCAATAAATGTATTCATAGGAAAAATTAGATATCCACAAACATGACAATCACCAACTGCAACGGGCTCTATCAGCAACTATTAGTTGACAATGATTTATCGGGCCCATCCTTGTACATCCTGTCAACAAATGTGATTTTAGAAATCCGTCCTAAACCAAAATGTTTTGCGGCATTGATAAATTCTATTTGACATTTGTGATATTCGTTATGGATGATTTATGTATGTATTTGCCGAGAGCCCTAACACTATAATCTATGTATAAACCGGAGGCCATATAAATTGTTTAATCCACAAACATGATTCTGTATACAAAATATTTTTTTTTTCTTTTTTCTGACCAAATACATTTTTCAATTCATTTCTATTTGAATGATTAGTCGATCAGACGAATTATTTATTTTCTAAATGTTTTTGTCATTCTCTATCCGTTCGTTTCGTTTGAATAGATACAAACAAATCGATTGTGTCATAGAATATAATCCTTTTTCGCGTAATCAACCAAAGCCTCTTATGCAAGGAGATTAGAATTATTAAGTGCTTGTTCGTTTACTGTGAATTTCTATGAACTAACTAACATAATTTTATGTCATTTAGAGGTAACTGACTTAGAGATTTGTTGAAATTCATAGTTTTAGAAAGTTAAAGTTCGTTTAAACTTCTTTTCGTTCTAAATTTAACATATAAATCAGAAAAAAAAGTTCTTTAAATACAAATTTTATATTAAGTACCTATCTTACTTTACATTAATAAAGATATAATATTAAACATAATTATATACACATTTAATTAATTAACAATCGAACTTTTAAGATGATGCCAAATAATAATTTTTTAAAATAAAATAATTCATTTAAACTAACTGCATCAGTCTCTATCTTTAAATTTCACAGATAGAATATGTAACCAAACGTTGTACAATGTAGTTCATAATGCATCTGCAAAAGAGCCAATGTATCCATTTGGATCAAAAAGCATATTGGCTTTTAAATTCTGCAGACGTTCAAAAAATAATTTTCAAACAACGAGAACATAAATATTCTCCACGTTCTTCAAAGCGATCGATTTCCTGAAAAATAAATGGACTTTCATCAAGAAAATAGAAGAAAAGAAACACAAAGTGACATATCCAAACGTCAAACGTGGCCACTCTAATAAAAATCCAAATCCTTTTCTCAACAAGCTCCAAACAATACACAAAATGTTGTCACAATTCACATACAACAATGGGATTTTCATTTGAAAAGGACATTTATTTGCGAAATCATACGACCTGAAAAAGATACAATATTTTCCGATGCCGACGACATTATGACATTTGTTTTCCCATTGGCTTGTTATCCTTGTGTGTTGTCTTTGTATTTGCTTAGTTTCGTTTCTTTTTTTTTTTTTTTCTTCTGTTGTTCTTGTCGTAGGTAATGTCTTATTGTATCCAAAACATCCTTGTATATTGCATGCATGTGGAATAATATGCCCCTGGAGCCCGGAGGAAAAAGAAAGATTCCAATGGATATCTATGAACCTTATCGACAAAAGGTGAAATCTTTTGTCAGCATTGATTGTTGTTTCCTTCATTTTAGTGAATGAGGATATTATTTATTCTTGTTGTTGTTCTGCCACAACATTTTGAATAAATCTATAGACCATTGATTATTCGTTTATATTCCAGTCTTTGTGATGGGGATATTCATATTCTTTTTTGCAAAATGAGTTTTTTTTTTTTTTTAGCCAAGGTCTTGATTCTTGGGATGTGAGGTGATGGTACAAGAGCCCGCTTATGGGTTGGGATGTTTGCGTGTGAACATTTTCACAAATTCAAAAGAACTCCACAGGGTTTTTGGGCTTTGGTGAATAAAGTAATAAAAAAAGAAAGAATTTTGTGCGGGTGAGGAATTTCATTAAATTTTGTACTGAATAGAGCATACAATATACAAAATATTGAATAAATTACTCATCCATTCAGGTGTCGGTTCTGTGCTTTCTTTTGATGTTCAGTAGTTTGATTTTTTGTTGGATTCACTATGGTTCATATAAAAAATATTAAATTGGACAAAAAGGTACCTACTCACATTCTAGCTGACAGTGATTGAATTTTGGCAATTAGGAGGGTTACTTTTGAGTCAAGGTGATTTTAGAAAAATTTAAAGATGTTGGAGAAATATTTAATTCAGGAAAAGAAAATCAATTGACACTAGCAATTAAAAAAGGGGTTATTTGTTTTTCTTCAAAAACCATTCATTGATTTTAATAAGACGAGTTACTTTCTTTGTGTGCCAAGTCAGCGCCATTAAAGACTTCTTATAGCAGTTGGTCGTATTTTCGATTTGGTTTGATACCTAGCTTGTTGATTTCTATTAAAAGCTAAGCAAAACGATGTGATCAGAATTTGGAAGGAATTACAATGAACTGCCAAGTCCCAACAGTTGGTAGAGACGCACTTTTTCATGGCGTAAGGCAGTATCCTGAAAAAAAAAATTAATGTGGAACTGGAAATCAAACCCAGAGTCTACACCGAAAAAGCAGTTCGACATACTAACCACTTTGACACGGTGCAATTAGAAATGTGAGATATAATTTCAATAGTAAAGTCGTTTTGAAATCACGAGCAGAAATCATTTACATTGGTTGTTTCTTGTGTCTTTTTACGGAGACAGTAAGATACAATTGAACGTAATGCCCTGTTTGGATAGTCGCCTTTAACATTTTTCCTCGTAAATCATACTTGTCCTTACGAAAATGTCCTTCAACTGAATGAAGATCTAGCCAACTTACTAGCTTTTTAAACTACGCCTTTTACCCAACGCAAACAAATTTTCGGTAATCATTTCTAATAATCGCGTGCGTATTTTTAAGGTATCATATTTCAGCAGCTATGACTTTTATGATGTCCGATTTGATGTGTATAAAAAGTTGTAAACAGATTAAGGTTCTCAATATCAGTCAACACGGAGCATTTTCACTTCAGATTTTCTTTTCAAAACTTTTTATTTGAACTTTCCCAAGGAGAAATACAATGATTATTCAATTTTAAACGTCAGTTAAACGTCAGTTTAATGTCAATTACACTGACCGCATTCCCATTGAATGCCATAATGTTAACCTTCTTCGATTCAAAAGAGAGAAATATGCATTGAAAGAAAACGGACGATGACGTCCTGTCTACAAATACAACATGCAAAAATCAAATTGACATCTCTGATAAAAAAAAAAATAGTGTTGATTATTGCTGAAATATTATCATCACTCCAACTTCAGCCCACTCTAACCACACCTCTCTCATCCAAGTCACATAAGATTATCCCACATTGCTGGCTACTGACACGTTTCATATGACGACTCCCTATCACGATAGTATGTAGTGTTCAGGAACTCATTCGGGTAATAAATTGCCAGACATTTAAGACTTTACCAAAGTCCATTAATTTATAAAAGCTCTGAATTGATGAACACCACATATCAGATATATATTTTCATAAGGATATGTGTACAAATGTGCACCAAGCTGAGTTTATGGTTTGGCGTTCTAGAACGACCGACGGCGGGCGGCAGCGACGGACGAAGTGGACGTGTAGAATGACGATGGCGACAAGTACAGAGAGGTTCCGTTTGGCACAGAGGCCGGAATTATTTTAGGCTATTAAAAGTTTTAAGGCCACTCAAGAAGAACAAACGAGAACAAAAAGTTTCCTCATTGTGATAACAATCGAGAGCACACCTCACTTTGTGAACACTTTTTTGCTCCTTTCCAAGCCCGCAAAAACCCGAAAGACGAAGGATAAAGTTAGAACCAAGAGAATATTCTGTTCTGCCACACACATATGCATCCTTTCCAAAATATATGCTAATTACGAGATGGCATGAGTTGAGGTTGAGGCTGAGGCTGAGGAGAATGTCTCTACGAGCTTCTTGACTAATCTCCGAAGTAGATGAAAACGACAAATTCCATGTTTCATTAGGTAGGATGTGCTTAAGATTAAAAGAAAAAAGAGAAATTTAATATTTCCCAGATCGTATTTCAGTGATTGTTGGAAAAGTTTCCTTGTGGGTGCGGGTGGATGGACGAATGGATGGAAATATACCTTGCAAGTGATGTAGACTTAAGATGAAACATGTCTGAAACTATCAATTTTTTTTTTGTCTGCAGGTAAGAATGATGCTTCTGGATTGTTATCTGATTGATGAGGGGACTTGTAGATTTGACCCAGTAGCCTGCAGTCACGAGTTCTTTTTTTCTTATCAAGTGGTTTGATCGTAAAATCGTGTTGAAGATAAATCAGGAGTGCATGAAGCAAAGAAAAAGTCTTTCAATTCACCGCAAATTACCCGCATGCCGGAAAAGTTTCCTTGCAAAAATTAAAAGTATCTTCATGTGAGTCCAGAGGGAATAATAATTTCTATCTCGTCTGTGTACAAAAGAGCCGTTTTTGCCAAGCGTCTTTTGTAGAGCTGTTGATAAAAATATTACTTTTTTTTTTAGCTTAAATTAAACTACGCACCATGGTAAATTAATACAGAAAGGTGTGGGAGCATATTAAGACATCAAGACGTAATTGTTTAAACAAATAACATAAGTTACAACGCAAAACGAAAATCATCGCATCAGTAGTATCAAAAAGTATATTTGTACTGTGAATTCAAGCAAAATGGAAAAATACAAATGTTGGGTAAATAAATACACAAAAAGATAAATAAAAGATAAAGATGTTTTACATGTCACTCCATTGTCAACATAAACATTAAGCATAGCCATTTTTTTTTTTGACTAGAAGACGAAAAAAACAATTTCAATGAGCTATTTCTCAGAGGTGAAAAGTATCTTATTCTTTTTAACTAAAAAGTACCGATAAAGCAGTTTATTTTCTGAATGATTTGGTCACTAAGAACTCATTCTTGAAATATAACAAAATAAAATACACGGCTGCTTCGTACGCACTTGTATATAAGTGCGATAGGGGAAGGTTTAAATCGCAGCTTTCTCAGAAATGCAAAGTTTATACTAATCGTTAGAGCCATTTTAGATATTAGCAAAGTTAGCCAGAAATCAAAAGTATTCAATTCATCTCTAAGAAATCATCAAAAAGAACTACACGTTAGGCTTGAACAAAATCCATTGAGTTAAGTATAAGATTATAAGCATTTTTTTAAATCGCCTTGAACCAGATTATTCGTCACGGGCACAGACAAATTTTTTTTTTGGAAAAACTCTTCTTACAACCACTTAAATATTGTTAAACAATGTATAGTCTTAAACTAGCATAAAGGAAGTAATTCATCGAAATCACTCACTGTTCATAAAAGGAAAAAATCTCTAAAATCCCCTAAATCCATCCTGTTTCCCACTATTATGCCAACTAATTCGCCTCGGCTTTGTTTTTGCTGTTTTTTCAATTAAGTTTGTTTAATTAACGATCTTAACCCAAATGGAAATGTGTGCCATTTAGCCTCAACATTCAAGTGATGTGGCAAAGAAAACGTTGTTCCCATCTTCTTATTTAAGCCCTATAGTCTTTGTCGTTTCTAAGTTGTTAATCCCTTTTTCGGAACTTATTCACATCCTTGCGTATTAACATACGAAAATTAGTATTTGGCATGAGAATGCTCAGCTTTTGTTTATACATACTATAATAGCCAGGAGCTATTGCCAAACATACACACGAGCCAACTTTTATCTCAAATATACACAAATTTACTCACCAGAATCTCAATTCTAATTAGCCATTGAAACCATACTGACATGTGTCAATGCCTTGAAGTCTCCAGCAGTGAAAAAGACCGTAGGGGGGAAACACAAAAAAATACTTCAATGAATGCGTGAATAAGAAAACTTCATCCTTTTTTTTTTTGTCCTCCACTAACATGGCAAAGGATGTAAGATGGCAATTCCTACGAGGAAAAGAATTCGAATGGAAAACTAAAGTTAAATTAAACTGCCGACGTTGCGTCGTCGGTCGTCGATAACGACGACGGACGATGAGAATGACGACGGCAAAGTTTCTTGTAGCCCCGAACCGAACCATCATCGTCATCGTGCCATCCATTGGCCATTCCATTAATACGCTAGCAAAGATTAAATCTTCCACGTAATGGAATTAATGTTTGTAGTTTTGAATTGGTAATTGGCTCATTTAAGTTGTAATTCTTGCATTAGGAAGAAGGACGAGAAGCTATGTTCACGTCCTTGGACGTCCTTACTGCATCAACGCCATCCAATTGGATTTCTTAATGGGTTGGTATTTTCGTAATGAAACAATTAAGAGATGTTTGCACGCATTTCGTCCATCTTAAGGCTAAAAATACACTTTTGGTTAAAACGACAAAAAAATCATTATTTTTTTTACTTCAAGGCACCGATGTTCTTGCATGCAAATCGCTTACTTGATTAAGACGCTAATCAATGTGTTTCATATTGAAGTTGATTTTATCAAAAATTTATGATTAAGCAGCAGCCATTAAAGGACGATCAATTTAATGTTGTTTTCTGCAGTTTTAAGAAGCAAATAGGTATATTTTTTCTCCAAGAAATTTGAAAAATCTTCTACAGGAGACAGGAACAGAACTAGCAACGAATCAAATCTTTCTATCAAAATATCAATCTTATACCGATGAGAACTAAAAATGTATCCACAATCCTCTGAAAGAAGAAGATTTCACTTCCAATGAAATGCATATGCATGCAATAACATTTCAATGTATATCATATACTTTTTGACACCACTTTTGGACGTTTTGGAAATTTGATCGTACGAAATACTCAAGTATGAAATACAGCAATAACCAAAAAAATCCTTTTTACAATTCTGATATGAGATTAAAGTCCTTCTTTCACTTAACTATTGTATGGTTGAGAACCAAGCATGAACTTTAACTTTAACTTTCCAACTCTAATATGTTCTTGAATCCAATTTGTAAGTAAGTAAAACAACAAAATCGATATAACTGCAGTATTATTCTGAATAATTATTCCTTTTTCAGCCTGTATCAAACTTCAGAAGAACCAAATTCTAATGGAAAATATTTAAAATCGAGTTTGTCTTTCGATTTGCCTGCCAGCTGGAAATATAAAACTATTCCGATAACACCATGAAATGTTAATCATGTTTTTGAAAAGACTTATCCACTGCTTATGCTTTTATTATTTCAATAATTGATGCTATTTCCTTCTCTAGAAGCTTGAATAAATTTAATATCACCTCCAGGTCCAGCATTAGTAATCATGTATTTTTCGATTCTGTTATATCATATTGAAAATCAATTAAAATCATCTTCCCTCCTTTTGATTTTGAAACCAATACAATCATTTTACTATTCAATTAATTATTTGCGAATTCATGTTTGATATTCCCATACACAAAGCAAACATGTTGCGGGTTTTGTGACACAGAATGCACACATCTCAAAATCATAATGTTTTCAGAGTGTGGTCTTCAGGATTGCTTGGGATGGTTATTATATTTTAGTGTGTGTAGTAGCGTCAATTCTATAGATTTCCTTCAATGGTTTTTCTGTGTGTCAGTCGGTTAGGGACGATTGAGAAGGAGCACATTTGAGTGCGGATTATTGGAGAAATCAATAAAATGACCAGCTAAACCAGAAACATTCGTTCATCGTGATGTAGTCTTCTTATGATGATACCAGAACACAACACAACATTGGTTCCACACTTCTCACCACAAATACAAACACATTGAATTCCAAACTTATTGTTCAATCAACTATGGCATATCGGACTGTTGCCTCATTATAAAGTACATATTTACATTTGTCTGCACAAGCAAATGTACACAATATAAAAACTTACAGAAATAAAGGATGAAATTGTTAAAAGAATTTTAAGTTGCTATCCAAATTGAAATAAACACTGATAAACTCGGTGACTGCAACCTCATATAGTTTCGCTGCTGTTCTGTTGATTGGCATTACATTAAAAGAAGAAGTTAATTGAAATTTTTTTTTTGAAAAAAACTGAAACAGTTTATTTATTAGAACTCAAAATAAAAACTAGCTTTCCCCAATTTTATGAAAATAGAACTTTCATTTTTCGAGGACACAGAGTATTTCTACCAAAACCTAGCCTAGGGCCTAGGCAAATAATTAAACTCATGTTCCCCAAAAATTTTACTTAAACCGACTGGCTGACTGGACTAGTGATTCAATTAAATTGTGTTGTACTGACGAATCAATTTGTATGTTTTTCCAGATTGAAGTTAGACAAATTTACTCCGTCAACAAACCCTGAACAATAAAATTCTTTGTGTGCATTGACTTTCAGGCCCTATTGTAACTATAGAGTGTCACTTAATTTTGAACAAAGTTGCATTGTCCACACAAATACACACTCACCCATCGACAATATTGGGTGTTATTCCTAAGAATGCAATATAGTGGTTTGTTTTGGATGCCTTTCAGTTTCAACTGTCATGGTTCCTATATAAAATTGGATTTTATTGAAACTTCTCTAATGAAAATCCCAGAATCCTTCTTGTTCCTCGTGCTCATGTATGTGTGTGCTTTCCACGCTCAAGAGTTCCTTTGTTGCCAAATGTATCTAGTATCTACAGTAGCCATAAGCATCCTTATAGGTTAGTTTCAATCTCGAATTCTGATGAACTCAACCCTTTGTGAAGATTAAGCATTCACCACATGTATGCTCAGGCAGTTGATAAGTATTGCACTCACGGAGAATAGGAAACGCTTGCAAACCAACTTTAGAGCTGCATCCAGCATCTAGCTCCTAGATTCATGTTAAGTTAAATCATGAGCTTAAAAAAACCGCATTTACCACACCCCAAAATGGAAACGAACTTGAAAAAGAAGCTTTTGCATCCTAATGAACAACCTGATTAATAAAATTTGCTTCGGGGGCAAAGCACTTTGTGTACGAAATAATCAAGAGGCAAACATAACGTATATAGGGTGTAAATGTATGTCTATGTTGTAGCCAAATAGAGTATGTGGGATCCTTTTAATTTTTAATACAATTCGAATGGCAAATTTTTCACTTTAAGTAGAAGTCTTTTATCTGGAAGTGATAATTTATTATTTAAAGGCTCTCAGGCGACTCAGCCATGTTTGATTTTTGGGTTTTCAAGAATTATCCCAAATTTATTCATATGCAAATAAAATCGTCATATCCTTTGATGATAAGCTCACAAACACTAAGTTTAAAGAAAAACACTCATAAAAAAGGAACAAAAGTTTGAAAAACATTCAAACGATTAAATCCTTTCTGCAAATGAACATGCAAAATTCAAACTCATACCAGTGTAAGATTTAATTACATTCAAAGAGTTCTCTGCGAATTTTATTTGCAGGATACTTTTTTTCTGCATATTGGGAATTTATGTTTCTGGAATATGAATAAATCGAATTTTTCTCTATGTAATGTTACATAATACACGTATACATTTGACCGTAGGAAATATAGTTAAAACGTATTTAGGCTTAATTGAGTTGAAAATCAATATATTTTTCCTCTCCTGTTTTGTAGTATCATGTTACTCGGAACATACAATCAAAGAATAGAGGTAAATTAGTTTCAACAACAGCATGTGTTTCAAAATATTTTGTGTTCATAACTCTTTCGAGATAAATTTGTTTGCTAAATTACAAGGAATAGATATTGATTGTATTAATTTTGAATGGTTTGTTACTTTTTTGATTCAATTTCATTTATAAAAACTAGTTGTATAATAAATTTTTTTTAAGTTAGTTATGCATTAAACATATACCCAATCCTCAAATCTATATTTTAATTCTAGTTTTACAGTACAAATATTGTGAATTAAGCTTACAATCAATAAAATCAAAACTCTTTACAAAGCTCTGTAAGCTTTCAACATGTAAGTGTTCATTTATGTGACTGGCTGACGCAACTTTATAGGACAGAGTTAAAAATTGCAAGCAAGTTAAAACCATCTGACCATATGATATGGAAAAAAAAGGAAACAAACACATTGGTGACAATTGACAGCAAACTTTTGAACTTGTTATAAAGTCTGAAGTTTCTTACAACTTTCATAGTTGAAATCCACCTTTTGGTATTGGCTATTCTTCGTATTCCTATTTACATAAATTGCTCACTGTAAAAGAACAAAAAGTTAAAATAAGTTTTGGCTTTGCTGACAGTATTAACATAATCCAAACTCAAAGTCAAATAAATTTCATTCGATTGGCATGACGATGACGGGTTGAATTTTTAAAATGAAAATGCATTGTATAACTTCATTGCACAATCTGAGCTTCGTTCTTCAGTCAAAACATCGTATGAGCCAAGTGTCATAACAAACAAAATATTGGTAGCAACCTTAATTTGATCATAAGAATAGATTATGAAGTTCTGTTTTTAAGACTTTGGCAAAATAGTTGATGCAATAAATTTTGCTATCTAGCCTTTAGTTCGAATGCAGTATCAACTTTCAATTAACTAAACTATAACTCAAACAAAGCTGAAAGAATAAAAACTAAAATGCCATAGTAAGATATTACTTAAGGTAGTTCCACACTATCCCACAGTGTATTACGACATATCAAAAAAAAGTGTGATGGAATATGTGATGGTTTTACATTCCTAAACAAATATTTCAGATCTAAACACATGTCAAATCGTATGAGATCTGCGCTGTTTCCACACTATTATACATCTGTTTCATCACACATTTTTGACATGTCGTATTACACTGTGGGATAGTGTGGAACTACCTTTATTTGCCAGTAAGATACAAAATATTCATTCATTTTCCAGAGGAAAAAAGCCAATTCCAGAATCTTTCAGCAAAGATACTACTGAATTTGGTTGTATTAATGAGACCTCAAATTTTTTAAGTAATTCTCACATTAAGACTTTAATTTTATTTACCAAATCATTGTTGTTCAACGTTACTGTTTTTCAAAAACTAAATTCTTTTAAAACAATTATATTATGATATGATTCATCAGATTTGGAATCAGATTTTTTCCAAATAACTTATCCGAAATTCAGTAGCATTCAATTCTTCATAAGCATGTCCTGATACTACTTTCCTTATTTTTTTTTAATCAAACGTATCGTTGGCCCAAGCTTTTAGAAATCTAATCTCTTTATTTTGTATGCACAATGTCCTTAATGTTCTGTAAGTAATAGCTGATCTATCTGCACTTTATTTTTAAATTAAAGCAAAATGAATAGATAAAGCTTACTTTATTTAGGGTGTATTAAAGGTTTTTCTTTCATTTCACGCATCATCAGTTCAAATACTCTTGATATACCAACCAATACCATATTGACACACTTCAATAATTCCAAGATATCACCCGTTCGTTGTCAATTAAGTTAAGCCTTGGGGTTCATAACAGTGCGGATAACAAATTTAAATTTGAATTTTCCTCCGTCCAAATACAATTTGGAATTGTCAATTTAAATCCCCAATCTTATTGTCACTCGAGATGCTTTGTTTTGGGATGAATCCTTTTATTCCACTTGACTGACTGAATATAGGTAGGTATATGTGTTTAGGTAACGGCACCTAAAGCTAGGAAAGGCTTGAAAGCTTTTTCCTATAAAATAACATGCTACACGTTTGTCTGTATAGCCCAAAAAAACACTATCGTCAGCAGGCTTTGTCCAGATAAGGACTTGACTACAACCTCAACCCCTTATGAATATATAGAAAAAAAAAATAAGATAACAAAAAAATATATAATACTTGACCGCTTACCAGGAATGTCGTGCGATAATGTTCTTGTGTTTGTTGTCCTTTTCCCAAAACCCTTTATTTTGTGAGTGTGTGGGTCCTTTGTTTGTTCTTCGAATGGTGTTATTGGTGTGTTTTTCTTTGTGCTAACCATTTTTTTTCTATTTTCAAATATTTTTATTGCTACCGGATGAAGGGGCCACCTAAACAACAACAACAAAATAAATGAATCTGCAAGGACACATTTTCCTTCGGCATAAAAAGCATGAAGGATATTCAATTGGAATTAATTTTTACGGATGTTGATTTTATGGTAAGCGAAATTTGTTTTTATAAACTAATTCAAGCCAAACTTACCCGAAATAGGTGAAGGTTAGTATTTTAAGATGTATCCAAGGTTTATGGTTCGGTTTCGTTTCAGGCAGTTTGTAAATTTTCCACCTTTATCTTAAATTTTCGATAAAATCTTGAACTTAACTTACTTAAACTTGACATGATTATTAATTTTTTCAATTTCCTCCTTCTTCTTGGAAAATTTAATGTGTGCGTCATGAACATTTTACTAACGATACTAAAATTAATATGTCGAAGCTTTCTTGCCTGCAAAAAAAAAGTCATTTAATTCAATGTCTAAAAATATCCTACAAATTTTCTTTTGCTACTTTATTTATTTGACTTCGTAGGCGGCCAAGGATATCCTCATGAAATCCTCATAATTACACAGGCGATAAAATAATGTTATTTACAATCATTTTGGAAAACAAAGCCGTGTGTGTAACTTCCTTCAGCCTCCGCTTTCCTGATACTAGTACAAGTCGTATACAGTGTAAGATACATTTATTTTGCTGAATCCAACAGATACAATTAAAGTGTATTTTTTTCCATTATTGCCAACATTATTATTTTATAAGTTCAACGAACCTAATAAATACATATACGTGACTAACGACGTGAGTAATTGGCAAGCAGGAATGTTCGCAGGCAATTTGCACGTAACATTTATTAAACGTGCTGTAAGTTATATCACACCTTTGGCACAAATTATATTTGCTGCTGCTGCTGCTGCCGCTGGCGCTGGCGCTGCCGCTGGTGCTATTACACACTTCACAATATTTTTCGAACAAAGGCTTCATAATATATTAATTACTCACACCTGCATTATGGTTTCTTAAGGATATATTATATTTTTTTAATTTGAAAATAATGGAAAAATGAGAAGCGGAAGGGAGTGGAAAATAATTTTTAATTGGAATGTGAAGAGTGCGGCATTGTTTCAATGTCATTGTATTTTTAGCAGGATGCAAACAAACAATAGGGTTCATAACATCGGAAATGGAATTTAATTGAGTCAATTTCCTGTTGTCGAGATTTGGAAGGGTAACATGTCAATAATGTAGGCTAGAACTTGTCCTTGGTTCTTAAATATAAACTTACACCAGCAACACAACTTACACCTTAAAACTTTGTTCCCAGAATTAGGTCGCGTTTCGCGTGAAGTAGGATATCAGAGAGGCTTTTCAAAGTGGGTAATGTTTCAATATTGTTCAAAACTGTTTAAAAAAATTGTACTTGATTAAGATAATAAACAAAAATTTATTAATTGACCTTTTATCAGGCACAATATAAACACAAAGCTGGTCTGATACCGAGGTCCCAGATTTTGACGGAAGTCGAATAACAAACTAAAAAGTGTTCCAAAATCGGTTTTTATTGGATATTTTAAAATGCATAAAAAGAGAATGGTGTTTTACGCCAAATCCAATTTCATTGACTGAACAATTTTGGTCCACTTATTTTCTATAGATCCCGAACTGATTCCTTGTAGATTCTTTCGCGTGCATCCAAATAAGATGTTGTACTGCAAGGACTCATTAAAGATTTAATAACAACATTGAAAATGAAAACGTTGAACGTGGCTCACAACCAACAAAAGTCCATTGTGTCTCTTAGAAAGTCACAAAAAAAAAAAGAATGAAAGGTATCCCGGGGAACAATACCAACCACCAACAACAACCAAAATCCCATTATTTTGGTTTGTACTTACAATGCAACCAATGTTAACTTTTCCCAAACAGTATGTGCATACATAGGTTAAGATTCCAAAAGAACTCATTTTGCAACATTATTTGCTAGCCAAAAGTTTTTACAATGAACACCTTGAGGATATTCCACATTGCTTTTTCTTCCCTATACCAACTTTTCCCCTCTCACTAAATTCACGATAAAGATTACCTTTTGCAGAAAATAAATGGATCACGTACGGCAGTGTGTTTAATCTCGTTACTTTTAAATAAGTTACGAGTTTGTATTATATTGTTGTGGCTTTTATCGCAAAATGAAATTGTTAAAGGACTCTGCGATGAAAGACATTTGGACAAAGTATAAACGTTAACAACTTTGAAGTCTGATCTCCTTGATACGTGGAAATAATGTTCGTTTTGTTTTGTCAAGTTAGCTTTAACAACTTATAACTTGACCATGAATCACACACAAGTCATACCCGTATAGTCGAATTATTTTAGACCCTATAGTTTTAAATAGACCAAAGGTTTACTTGCAATTATAGGTACTATAAGGCAAGTTATGGGTTCGTGCAAAAAAAAATTTTGATATAACAATCAAATATTACATTACAATGATGGAGAAGTCGAAAAAAATGGGTCCGGAAATTCCGTCTGTCTGTCTCTCTGTTTGTACCTCTAGAGCCTGACGGGATGGTATTTAATATTCATATAAGCCCAAAACCACACAGGAAGTCATTCATAACTGTATTAATATGGCATTTTAAAATTCTCAATAACTTTTTTTTTTGGTTTTTAATAAATAAAAAAAAAAACAGTTGTTTCCGAAATGTGTTGGAAGCGGGTATATAGAATTTTTAACTTCATTTTTTCAGACGTTAACTACAGATTGACACATACATAAATATTTTTTCGAAAAGTTTTCCAAAAACAACTTTTTTAAAAAAACTGGTAAAACGATTTTCAATGTTTTTTCCCCAAAATAGACATTTAGTTTTGAAATTTTATTGCATTTTTAGTTTTTCCAAGGAAACTCTTAAACTAATTAAAAAAATAAGAGAATTTTTTAAATTTTTTTTTAATTTTTAATATAATAATGCAGCCACTAAGCCATTGTTTAGTATAAGAGCAAGTTCATGCTATATCAATTCAAGGGTTATGGATAATTTTTAAATGTTTAGTAAACAAAGTGAAAGGAAAATTAGAACTGGTGCCTGGTGGATACCAATTCACATTGATTTGAATGTCTGGATATCATAATAAGTGCAAAACATAGAGCTGTGTAGAGTATTCAACATGCATTTGGTGTGGCTAAAGAACAAAACTCTATACTCAATTTTACGTCTGAAATTAGGGTAAACTATTTCAGTAACATCAAGTATGTGATTGTGCCATAAAAGGTGATACACATTCCCAGGATTGCAAGCTTCTCAGTTCCTTCAATGCAGGTGCAAATCATGGAGAATGGCCACCGACAAGAGACAGGATTGGGTTTTCAAAGTATTAAATTGTAT
Source organism: Platycheirus albimanus (assembly GCA_916050605.2). NCBI lineage: Eukaryota > Metazoa > Arthropoda > Insecta > Diptera > Syrphidae > Platycheirus > Platycheirus albimanus. The sequence continues at coordinate 112,553,061 of OU696698.1, read as the reverse complement.
GCTGTTTTTTATCCTCACTGATAATGGTTTAATGTGTTTACGTTGCCATTGATAAGTTCCACGTCCAAAGAGAATCGGGATGTGAATATCAAAATAAATAAGCTGATAAACACCCGATTAAAAGTTTCAGGACATCATTAATAGAAATGGGAAAGTGGGTCTGGGACATAAGATGGAGCCCTGTGGCACCCCATGTTGTTTTGAGCGCTTACTTACCACAGAGTATTGTAAACTAATAAATCTTTGTTTTTTCTTCCTCTCTAATATGTGCATTAAAACAAGAGTTTCCAGATATGTTTGTCTTTGTAAAACGGCCCAGACCAGATCCCATGGTCTACGACTATTTTTTTAAATTAACCGATAAATGTGCAAATCTATGAGGGATTTATTACTTGTTTTCGATATGATTCTTATGGATAAACTAACTACTACGAGCCTTCGCCGGTCATCAGATTAGCCTGGCAACGAATAACGACCAAATAACTCAGGGGATATAACAAAAATTTGTTCTATGAAGTCAGTCTTCCTCTTGACAGGAATGTAGTTTTTTCGTCTCTTTAATCCTCCATCACCATCACAGTGTTTTTAGAGTAAAAATATTTTAAAAACATTTCCAATAAGAGTTATGTTATAATTTTAATTGGATAGCCAAAACCTAATTGTAATTCCATTCAAGGAGTCCACCAATGAATCTGAACCAAAAATTATTAAGTTTCCAAATCAAAAAAACTCCGCATCAACTGTTTCCCCCTTTAAAGGAGCAAGCAATAGCAGAACCCCCTATTATAGTGAAAATATTTCCCCACTAAGCATTTAAATTGATTTACATGTTTGTGCCTCAATTGAAAATAACCTTTAAGACAAATATGTAAATAACTAGAATCACCATCGTTATTGGAGTGCAAAGGACTCTTCCAACCACTTGTACTTATAACTTAAAACCCAAGTGTCTTCCACTTAAACTTACGGAAATAAATTCCTTAGGGGGTATACAATACAAACTATGCCACAGTCCTATTTTCGAACCCTGATTTTCCTATATACATATCTACTTGTTACTTGGGGCTAGAAAACAAAAGCTGAGGGGGAACGATTAAATACCTTACATTCTGGAAATAGTTAGCTATGGTTTCATTCCTTGCATTTAAAAACAAGGTGCAAAAAGATGTTTTCAAAACTTATTAAGAAAAGAACTTGGGGCAACAAGAGAAAATCGTTCTTTTTTATTCTGATTTAAATTCCTAAGGTTTTACTTGAGACCAAAATAGTCCTTTTGCTTTTTAGCAAACCAATAACTTTACATTTAAATATGGAAAGTATCACCATTCACCAACTATATCCTTGTAAGCAAAGTCACATGTTGTTGTGGCTTAAAGGAAGTTTTATTGTGTAAACTATAAACCACTTTGGTTGAGAGAATTAACTTTTCAAAGTTGCAAAGGTAATTGTGTTGCTATCACGTTGCATTTTATGGGGGATTTTCGAAAGAGTGGATTACAGTTTTCAAAGCTTCTTTGGGTTACAGATTATGGGTTTCATAAAAGATACAGAAATGTATAGCTAGATGCTCTTTTGAAAATGCAACCATCTTTTGTGTACCCTAACAACTTAGTAGACTATTTACTGTTGGGTGATTATTCAAAATAAAAGTGTGGGCTATACAATAGTTGATGTTGTTTGGCATTGTGAATAAATTACAAGTCTCATAATTAAGGCAGCTGACATGAAATGGATTTTTTTTCAAAGGCAGGAGTAACCAAGGTTGATAAAAGAAAAACGACAGCATTCGGTTTGTTTTGTTCTCGAAACTGTCGCAAGGTAAAGGAGGCCTGGCACAAATTCTTTTGTTCAATCCAGCAAAAAATTAACATATATGAATACGAAATGAGGGTTTTATGATATCCTAGTCTAATTAAAACCTCTTCGGCAAAAGATACAGTTTCTGTCAATGCACTAAGTTGACAAACTCCTGCAGCTGACATTTGTGTTGTTTTCGGGAGAATATATAGAAAACTTTTAACAAAACCATTTCTTTTTCTTTAGAATAAAGAATATTTTTGTAATCCTAAATCGATAAGCACAAAAGGCATCGGGTGACTCAGAAATGTGTCTTTTAAATTCTTCCCAAAAAAGTTCTTCCTAAGCTTAGATCCAAACTAACGCAAAAAGTTTCCTGGAACTCTGCCGTGCATTTTATTCATCCGGCCTTAAGTTTAACTCAATTGAATTTTGCATTACCAAAATGTATAATAATCATATTTGCATATGATTATACCAGCAAAGTATATTTCTTTTCTTGAGTGTCCCAGAAATTTTAAATCCATATTCTCCATATTATTTGAAAAGGCATTCTTCTACCTATAACCTTTCCAAAAAAATAAAAATAAAAAAAAACGGAATCTCTTTCTCCTACTATCTTCACAAAATTTTAAAGAAGAAAAAAATGTTTGTATCGAAAAAAAAGTGAGAAGAAACCCTTCAACCGAAAGTGCTTTTCAAATGCCATCGTCGCGTCGCCTTTCCATAATCATCATGTTATGGGCGAGAAAAACTTTTTCATACACTTATCCAAATTTCAGATCCAAAAACACACACACACACCCTAAATCCTTGCATTAAATTGACCCTGTTTCGCATGAATAAATTTTGAAGCTCTGAGAACTTTTATCCACTATCCTGCCTCAAACTAAAACTACCAAAAAAGGGTACGTATAACGTAATCTAATTTGCAGTGGTGTATGAGAAAGAGTGTATCTAACATATAGCCTTGATGCAGTAAGTCAAAAGCTATTGTACATAATATCGATTGCAGTTCGTTGTCAACTTTTGATTGTCATCATACTTGGCCCGAATAAGGAAGTTTCCTTTTTATGGAGAAAATTAAGATTCTTGCACAAGGAAGTTTATTTAATGGCTGTTCCTGTCCTGCAGTAGGTCGGAAGTGACAATTTATAAACTTTGCAATTCTAATAAAATTTGCTTTAACTTTGTGAAAAATCCTATGAAAAAGATATTTGAAACAATGATTAAATATTCATGGGAACCATGCAAATTTGACACTGAATTTTTTGTCAACCATGAAGGTCTGATTTTAACCTTTGAGGATCTCTCTATATTTTACAGATTTGTTAGAATTTTAAGAATTTCACCAACTTCCTAAAAAAATTTAACCAGTGTGCACTAAAAGAATGAGTTTTAAATAAAACATAACAAAACGATGATAAGGAAGCCCAAACAAATGGTATGTGCGCTGTGCGCCTCAAGTACGCTTTTCCACGTTTAAAGACAGCTTGAACCACTTGAAGGTTTTCTTCAAAATTCATAAATATTGTTGCGGTACGTACTGAAAATTTTAGTGAATAACCGATCTGAATGAAACTCAGTGATATCATATATTATTACAGAGAACACCGCTTGAAGGCTGAACATGAAATAAATGGTGTTTTTTTTTGTAGCAGTTTGGTTTTCAAGAAGATTGGAATGTTATTCGGTGCATTAAAGAATTGATTTTAAAGCTCCTTGCACCTTCATCCATCGGATATTCTTTTTTGACAGAACGTGATAATTATAGTACAGCCCTAAACACAAAAAAAGCATCAACATAAAACAAAATGTCATTGTTAAATTCACCTTCAATATGGTTTCAAATGAAAAGTGATACTTTCTGAAGGATTCCATCATGATAGCTTAATGATATTCATACACACATCTGCAAAACACCAAAACACACTGGGGGTGATGATGTTTCAGTGCTGCCGGTGCCCTTTGCTCTCTATGGAAATATTTTTAACGAATCCTGTCTTACCACTGTCAGTAGGTATCATTTCTCCTACTTTAAAATATACACATATACTTGCTCTGAAAGTCAAGTTTTTAAAATCGCAGGAATTCTGCACTGGCTTTTATACTTTGGCATCAGGCTGACTGAGAACGCAGGTGGATCAGCAGAGACGCTGACAGCCAAGGGAATACTTTCTCACTACCCCCAAACATGCAGAGCAGAGTGTTATACTTTTGGCAAAAAGGAAGGTTTAATTTTGTATTCCACATGCTTACTGCGGCTCGTTAGCTTCAAATTATTTATACACGCATGTACGACCACGACGAAAACCAGGACCAAAACGACGACGACGACGAGCATGGTGCGACGGGAGAACCGCGTGTCATGTAAATTCCATGACAGAAGCAAATCCCCTATTACTCCTTGGAATAGAATATGTGTACTTTTGGCGAGGTACTAAGCAGTATGCTTGTGGGTGAGATTGCTTTAAGAGAATCAAATCCTGATAGGGTGGCGGGCGTGTACAGATCCCTTCTGTTTTGCATGGTTCTAGAAAGCAATGACTCGTGGTTATTTTTTTCAATTATCTGGACACGATCTTGGGAGATTTATTTTAAATAGCCAATTTACTAAGAAACTGTCAAAAAATTTCTTTTGATATTTCCTTAGAAAAGAAAGCAAAAAAAAAAAACACTTCCAGATGAGAAATCATGACCTTTTGAAGTGTGTCTGGCATTTTTATTTCCCATTTAAGTCAACAAGCTAAAAAGGAAATAACAACAACAAAAAAGTATCTACTGTAAATGCAAAAACATGCCAGAGACAACATTGAGTTGAGAGATGAATTATTTACAAAATATTTAGAAGGAAACAGCAACATTTTTCACTTTTGCATGAGTTAGGATATTTTTGCTTTTAAAAAATTATTCTTGCATAATTCATTGCTTCATTCAAAGAAGGGTAAGCTTTTGGTTTAAATTAAAAAAAAAAAAAAAAAAGAAAAAAGGAGTAAATAAATGCGAGCAAATTAAACGTCAAATCTTCTTTTGAAGGTGATTTGTTCACCTCTTTTTGCAGAAAGGTGTGGATATGTGTACACATTTTGTTTAAGGTTCTCGGTTTCCTACAATGTCAGGATAAAGACAGGCTTGGCTTTGATTTAAAAAAGAAATGTTTCTCTAAAGAAAATACCAAAGTTGAGCCTTGAATTGAAATGTTCCTCAAAACAAAGAAATTAATTTAAAAAAAGAAACAGTGAATCTGTATATTTTTCGAACACTTTTGCTGACCTTTCAGACTATAACGAGCATTGGACACAAACGAGATCCCCCCCTCTTCTCACAATTTAGCCATACAATTTTAGGCAATTGAGAACACTCTTACATCGAGATTCCTTCAAAACAGTGACCCACGCACAGCGAAGATTCCATTTAAATGATTGGTGCCCTGCAGATACACCATTTACGTGAACCTTTCCCAGATCCTTTTCATTATTTTACTTTGTATTCGGAGAATGGGCAGTAATATTTGTTTGCAGTTTCGCAAGGAAAATGGTTCCCAATGCAAGAAGCCTAAATTTCTTCTTCAAACATACTCTTTTGGCAATTCTTATATTTAATGCGTCACAAAATATTTTTATTAATATCCTCGAAAATATGCTTTGAAGAATCAGTGAAGAAAAATAGAAAATAAAATTTGAGAAGATCAAATTTTTTAAACACAATTTTATAAAATATTTTTTTCTAATATAATATCAGACTATAGCAAGTCTAGTATGTTTTAAGCACTCATGATAATAAATAAATTTAAAATGAAATGCTTTAAATATATTTTTGAAAGCTAGAAAGACCCTATGCTGAATCCCATTAACGATAGACGACTGCTTTCATAACATATCATCAGAATTTGAGAATTTAATTCCTAGAAAAATATGCCTTTCTTTCTTCGAAAATGGTTGGAAAGAAATAATTTGAGTCCTTGATATTATATTTTACACCATTATTTTTAATTGGGCGGAGAAACTCATAGAACGAATTCTATGGTGTCACTTCTAAGAATTTTTAAATCTATACTGATTCGTAGCACAATATAAAAAGTTATATATATTACTCGTATGTAGATCGGTATACAATACCTTATAGAATTAGAAAAGACAAAAGAATTATTGTTCTTGGAATAAAAAAAAAACAAAAAAAAACAGTCGATAATTCGATATAGACACTCCCTAACAAACATTTTTCTGAATCTCATTTCGTAGGTTACGCACGTCACTCAAACCCAGCTTCTTGTTACAAACTCAACAAACAATCTAAATTCAACGTCAACTCAAAGTATCTATTCACTACACATAGATACACCCTTCACACCTGCCTACAAATCAGACATATATACTCAATCAATATTTCTGAAATCACAGAGAAGTATCCTCAAGGATCCAAAATTCAATGCCTTCTACTAGAGTGGAGTTGAGATGCACACGAGGACGAGGACGAGGTTGAGGACGAAAACGAAAATGAGAACGAGAACGAGAACTACGCACTGCGATGAACACCATGCATACGTTCCGTCCATCAACTTACTTGTCATTCTGAAAACATGGCAGCTGATAAATTCAAGAATTTCCAAACAGACAAACCTAAGCATTAGTTCTGTTTGTCATCCTTGCTGTGAATAATGGCGAGCATAATTTAATTAAGCATTTGTGCCGGGCAAAGCTAACTCACTCGCCTCTATCTATAATATGTACCTACCTGGCGTCCTTGCTCCATTAGGCAGCATTAATTATTCCACAGATACTAAACATGTAGGTACAGTATTTATCTATTAGTTATAAGACTTTAGTCAAAGGAGAAAAATAAAAAGAAGAAGGATTCGATGAGGTAAATATACCACAAATTTATTCTTGTTCGGTTAATCATTCTAGGAGTGAGGCTTCTTAATTCCCGAACATAATTCGTTTCCTTAAACGTCCGAACGGAAGATGAATATATTCAACTCCCGTGGCAATTCTTGAAGAAGGCTTGCGTCTGCTGTTTCCCTAATTAATGACTTCTATATTTCTTACTATCAATAGATTGACCCAGGTTTGGATAATGTGCTGGTTCTGGTGTGAGTGAAGTAATTTGTTTCTGGAAATAAGAATAGGAATTTCGTATACAAGACGCAATAGTGACATTTGCAAACGTGTGTTCAGAAAAATTGGTTTGAAAACCATTTGGTCTTTAAGATGACATTTTTATTTCAGTTCATAAGTCAATAATTGACTAGAGTGTCGGACATACACCTTTTTACTTGCGATTATAGGTAAAATAAGGCAAGTTATGGATTCGTGAAAAAACAAATTTTGAGATAACAATCACACATGACATTACGATGATGGAGAAGTCGAAAAAAGTGGGTCTGGGAATTCCGTCCGTCTGTCTGTCTGTCTGTATGTCTGTATGTCTGTCTGTATGTCTGTTCTCGCCTCTAGAGCCTGAACGGATGGGCCGATTTGCTTCAAATTCGGTATTAAGGATTTATTTGACCGTCCCTCGTAACAATTTTTTTAATTTAGCTCTAGGCCCAAAAATAACGGCACCTACAATACAATCATGAAGAAAATTGATTTTCTCAAAAACGGCTCTAACGATTTTGATAAAACTTTCAGAATGCTATTTTTCTATCTTTTGGTTAGAAAAGGTTTTTCAAGATTTGTCTAATAACGGTACCTCTCAAAGAACCAGTATTTTCAAATCAAATTTTCTCGTAAACTATTCATTCGATTTCAATAAAGTCTTGGCCACAGGAAGTCTTTAATGATTTTAATAATATGGCATTTCAAAATTTTCAAAAACTTTTTTTTTTGATTTTTTATAATTTTTCCAAAAAAAAATGTTGGTTTTCGAAATATGTTGGAAACGGGTATATTTATTTATTTATTTATTTAGCTACAAATTTATATATTCTTAGCTTTTTAACATAAAATATTGTGCAATTGTGTTCTTAACATATTTTTACTAATATTGAAATCAACTACATAATAAAATTTATTGAAGTCTATATAAGCTGCAAAAAGTGGCTTGTGAAGGCCGTAATTAGTTCTATTAAATCGCAAGTTCAAAAAATCGTAGGATCTGAAAGATCTAGTACAGATATTTATATTAATTTTTGATAAAAGATAATGCAGAATTAATATTGCCCATTAATATATCATAAATAAAAATCACTTTCGCTAAAGTTCTACGCTCAGTTAAGGCCGGGAGATTAATCAGCTTAAGTCGGTCTTTATATTCCATGGGAGATATCGAAGAGCGTATAACAGAAATTGCTTTTGCACGGATTCAATGCGGTTAATGTTCACTTGATAGCTTGGGCACCATACGCAACTGCAATATTCAAGAACTGATCGCACCAGAGAACAATAAAGAGTCTTTAGAATATATGGATCTCGGTATATTGATTTATTTTTTAAATTATTTTTTCAAATGTAAACTACAAATTGCCATATATTTACATACTCAAAAAAATTTCAAAATATTTTTTTGAAAAGTTTTTTCAAAAATAACATTTAAAAAAAAAAAAACTGGTCGAACGATTTTCAATATTTTTTTTTTTCTAGATTGACGTATAGCTTGAAATTTTATTACATATTGTGTTTTTCCCAGAAAACTCTTAAACGAATTTAAAAAATAAAAGAATTTTCGAAATTATTTAAATTTTTTTTAATATCCATGTATGCAATGCAGCCACTAAGCAATTGCTTATCATAAGAGCAAGTTCGTGCGACCCAGTCGTGCATTTGCTTTCATTTAATTACCATGTTCAGATCTGAAAATATTCAGCTTTGGAATAATGTCTTCATCTGTGAGACATGCCGGGTTGATGGAAATATTTCACAAGCGTCTTGGCTGTGGATTGTTCCACTTCTGTTGATAATCAAAGCTAAATCATTTTTATTTAAACTTTAAGTCTCAAACTAATTGATTCTGGTTCGTTTAAATTATTATTTGTTTACTAACCCAATCCAATGCTATCTCAAAGCCAGGAAAAAATAAGAGACAGTATCTCTGCAGATTAACAACAAATCATTGATTTCTATTAATCTGCCAAAGGAACACTTTTTGTTATTCTAACATGTCCTTGGGATATTAGTCAGTAATGCACTTCTCATTAATTGGTTTCGGAGTTATTCCTTTTATTGACTTATGCCCCATGTGAACGTATTTCCTATAATTAAGGTCTTCGTCCAATATGGATGATGGAATTGGGTTACAAAAAATGAAACGACTTGTCAAATCAAAAATGTAATCTGACTGTTTGGGTTGCACTCTAGTGTGCACCATTAATTCTAATATGCCTTTTTGTCATGTGCTTCTTGTAACTTGTGTTCTAAAAACAATAAGTCAAGATATGGTTTGCAAATGAAAGAATGTTGGACTAAAAAAAACAATTTAATTTGTTGAAGCCAATTAAATCTGTACTCGGGGCGCTGGTTCTTTTATACAAAAAATTTATTTCAAAAGGATTTTTTCCTAAAGAACAAGTTTCAAACAAAAACAAAAATCCAACACACTACTTGACTTTGACACAAAAACCTGTCATTAACAGGTGTTGAAAGAGACATAAAGTTACACAAAGGCAATATTATGGAACGCATTGTCATACAAAGGATATTTTTATACACACTTTTTTCGTCCAACTGACTGTATCGAACAACTCAGGGAAGGGCACTCACTCAGCCCCTCATACCATGAGTAAAATAAAAATACAAACAAGGTACGTAAATACGTATTCATGGTGAATTTTGAATGAAAAGAGAAGACCTTGCCCACAGGAATAATGATTACTTGTTTATACATCATACAACCAAATAAATGCTTCAATTCCTTGCAGAATCAAAATCAAGGATTTTCTTATTTATTTTTCCTTCATAACTTTTTTTTCTTTTCTTTGTAGTGAGGTAACCAAAAAAATGTTTTTTTTTTCTTTTCTATATATAAGCTTTCTTTCAGGCATTTTATATTTTTCTGTGAATTTTTGTTTGTAAATTTGTATGAAAAGAATGATAAATCATACAAAAAATAAAAACAAAAATTAAAAAGCTGAGGAGCAAAAAAAAAAAAAAAGAGTGCAAAACGAAAACTTCATAAATACAATTATAATTCATTGCGTTTTCTTTTTTGTGTGACGCTTCTGTGACGAGATGCAAAAATAAGCGCAAAAACCGGATATACCCCAGCACACCAGCAAAGACAATATATAAAGATGAAATATTTGATTTTAAAAACTTGAAATTAAGAAAAAGTTTCTTCTTCCTTTTTTTTTATCTCCTTAAAAGTTTTCTGGAATGTTGCAACTTTTTTCGTGTACTCCTTTCGGTTCATTTTTGTGTGAATAAATATTTAAGGCAGCTCCTAATCCATCTCCTCCTTCAAATTATCCCTTTTTCCTTAACTGTGTGTTTTCAAAGGATACAATTAAAATTGTATACGCGCTTGGGATATGTGTTAATAGAACAACGACTGTTACTTTTGAAGTCAAAGAATGAAAAAGGATTCTAAGAAAGACATCATCCACTTGAACTGTATAAGCTGCAGTATGTATCCCGTAAGCGTTTCACTTTTTACTTCACATCCTCAAAACTCACTTAGCTTTAATACAAATAAATGCATTCACAAAGGGATTCATTGTGGGAGTTTAAGATTGAAACGCCTCATTAGTGTGTGAAAGTGTTGCAATTTAAACGCAATGGAATGTTTAGTTTATTTAATTACAAGTTAACACTATCCAGGCGAAACAATGGAATGCCGAGTGCAATCCTGTAACCTTGTCTCTTGGTTTATTGTGGGGATGCTTGTGTTGAATAAACCTATTTTTTTTTAATTTAATTTTTTAATGAGAATAATGTCTCCGCTGCTCTGTATGGGTGTTTATTTGATGAACTACAATCGAGACTTTTTAATGAGCCACCTTACAGCATCATAAATAAATTTGACACGTGCACACAGGAAACTCCAAAATGTATTTAAGTCATTTATCAAAGGAAGAATCGTATTATTATGTAAACTGTGTACCTTCCTTATATTGTTGATTTAAATCACTCATAAAAGCTCTGAAATTAATAAATTAATATAGAAACAGGGGGAAGGTGCAGAAAATAATTATTACAAGTCACAGCTCACACCAAATTCCAAGGAACTATAGATGACTTAATCAATTTTTGAGACACGCTTTCCTAAAATACAAGTCTTTTCGTGTATCCTTAATTCAAGGCGAACTCAATACTACGATGGCTCATTAAATTAAGTATCCTTCTCGGCCAGAACAAAGTCAATAATGAAAAGGCTGAAAGCATTTTAGTAAACAAGGAGACACGACCTTTCTAACGTATTTCATTGTGGCGCTCAAACATTTAAATACTTTGTGTTTAGTTTGATTTATCGAAGATGTTGCAATATTTGGGTCAAAATACGCGTTTAAAGTCATTTTTCTTTGACAAGGGTAAGTTCGATGTAAAGATCCGACCTACGTCTTCGTCAGACAATGTTTTGTATTTTTAATCCACTAAGCCAGGATTATAAATTATTTGGTACATAACAAGAGAGCTCTTGTTTCGAACGAGGAAAGGATTCATGCTTACGCACATCATATGGTGTAGCTCTATTAAAACCAGTGGCAACCTTGATTGCTTTATTAATCCATGGAACCAAAAATATATAAGAAAAATTAATTGAATTAGTTTAAGAGTACCCCACCCGAGGTTCGTCCTTTGAATATAATTTTCAATATACAATCATTAAGGCGAGATTTTCGAACATTGAGAACACGTGCATAAATCAAATGACCCCGCAAACGGTCTGATTTATTCTTAAAAAACCAAATCCCACAAATTTTTGGACTCAATACTTTTTTTTTCTTCTTTCCTTTATTTTTGAAAGCCGCTTGGAGGTGATAATGCAAATCGCCTTAAAAAATATTTGATTTAGTTTTCAGGAGTTGAAGGTTATGTGATACACAAAAAAAATATATTCAAATCCTCCACAGCTAGCCTATCTTATTTGTTCATTCCTTCTCAAATTAATATCCATTTTTATTACTTTTCCACCTTCTGACAGATTTAATATCAAGGATTCATAAATCATGAATTCCACACCAAGTTTCCATTGGAAATCGCGTAAAAGATTCTCCTCCCAAACGCACTACGTTTTGCTCCAATTGCCATCGGAACAATCCGTTTCGAGATTCCAGCTATGCAGGAACAGGATCCAGCCATTATTTAAAACACCATTTACAAGTAGCAAAAAGTTATTGCTTTCGTTGCCACTGGAGGTTCACATTTTAATAAATTGCCACATTAAATGTAGAACTTACAACAATTCCATTCGAAAAGTCCACAAACAAAATTCAAGGAAAAACAAAAAAAAATATTTATAGTATATAAAGGGGGAATTCAAGGCTACTAAAACGAACTATGCGGATATACAAGAAACCGCACATTCTCCATCAGGAAGAATATACAAAATAAAAAAGGGGAAACTTTTTTTTCTCTCCTGTTTTCCTGGCGCCAAACAAGAAGCAATTCGTGCTGGCAATTTTATTTTAAAATTAAAAATAAAATATACAAATTAAAAGCCGAAAAGAGGACTCCATGCAAAAAGGACATTGAACATGAGAAATTGCTTTCACTTAGCCCGTAACATGAGCGTATACTATTTATGATAACTTACTACACACGCACAACCTTGTGCTCGCGGAAAAAGGATTTTAATTTGGAATCTGTGTATCGTTGCTATACATCTGTGTTAAAGTTGTTTTTAAACCTTGATATATATGAAAGCACTACAGTATATTCCTGTTCAGTTGGACATTCGCAAAAAGGACCGGAAGGAGTTCAATATAAATATATATAAATATATATTTTCTGATTTTTGTATGCACCTTTGCAACAGCAATAGTGAACTTCGATAAGCAATTAATTCGTTTTCAATAAAAAGTTTCAAAATTGAATTTGTGTCAACATTCAGTTGAAATCAGGTCAACCCTGGTTTTTGTTTCTTAATGAAATTAGCACAAAATACACCAGGGTGATTGGGATAGCCGGATGATAAAAGTTGAAAGGAAGAACACGAAATTTTGTTGGATTTAAAATGAATCACAAAATCTAGTAGGTACAGCTCTACAAGACATTTCTTTTTATTTCAGATTTATTGTTAAGAACGTATTCAGTATATTTTATTGCATTTAAAGATACAACAGTGATATGAAAAAAAGTTGTTAAAGGTTTCTAGACTTCTTGATATATCTGAAACTATAGTTTAGTTCTATTATAACTTATAAACAAAATAACCATAAAGTCAGTCAGCAAACTATGGGCTATAATCAAATTTAAAATGTAACTGAATTTAGCTTTTCGCTCTGTGAAATAAATCCTTCTCTCAAAGATATTTTTTAATATGGGAGATTAAGAAACAAAAGCCTAAAATATTTTTAACAATAACGAGGCCATAAAAGAAGATGGTTGTAATCAGTAAAAGAAAAAAGTAATATAAAGCATCATTTTAGAATCTCTTATCGATTTTGTTCTAAAGGACATCTAGTCCTTAATAGTCCTTTTGTATATCCGAACACTTTTTTTCTGCTTTGAAGATTTTCTTTTGTAGTAGTTATGTTATTTATTAGATTTTATTTAATCCTTAAATCATTTTTTAGATATAAGATGATGAATTCCATCAAAAGATAGTTCTCAAAAAAAAAAACTTATGCATAAATTTTGCAAATGCATACAAAAACTATGTCAAGTAAAACATTAGTATGCATAGCTATTCAATTCTAAGATCACCAAGCTCCTTGCCGAAGAAAACAAAATTTGGCAATATAGAAGGACAAGGATCAATCAAGATTTATAATATCAATACTTTCGTTCTCTTTGCAGAGCGAACAAAAATACAAAACCATTTACCCCGAAGCGGGCGTTCTATATACATAAGCACAATTTCAAACCCATTTAGCAAAAAAAAAAAGCCTAAAATATTTAAACAAGCTTTTTTTAAACGTTCCCTAAATTATAAGACCCAACAACCAACACCCAATCAATTAAATAGGCAAACAAAAAAATGTGTCTGCTTTATTTTTAATTTCCTTTACAAATGAAATTAATTGAAACAATTACAGGTCACGTAACAATATAATTAAATTCCTTAAAGACACCGCAATTTTTTATAACAAAAAAAAAAAAAAAAAAAAAAAAAAAAGAAGCGAAGCTACCGCAGAGGACAATATTTTCCGTGAATATTTTAATTGAAAAAAAAAAGGTTTAAGCGCTCCGTCGTCGGCGTCGTCATCATCGCCATCGTCATCTTCGTTGACTCAAAAGAACAACATAAAAGATAGGACAAAAATATCAAAAGGCTTAAAACCTCATTAACAAAATCATGAGCCTTAAATTTAAATTTCAACCTTTTCTATGAAGACCACCAGAGGATGTCCTTTTTAGCCCAAGTTCAATTGAATTAAAAAAATGTTCTTGAATATTTTTTTTTCAATTTTATTTCTTTTCAAAGAGAATTATTTAAGATTAAACATTCAAAAGAAAATCATCTTCAACTGAAGTCCAATTGCAACGAAAGAAGACTAAGAAATTCATTACCAGCATTTTTAAAATAAAACAGAATGATTGACATGGATTTGAGATGATAAAGAAAATGTTGTAAGTTAAAAAAAAACCATTTAAGACGGTACTGCAATTTTTGAGAGATCAAGGAGACTTTTTAAAATTTGCGAGAACCCCAATGAATCTGAATTAAAATTTAATGTATAATTTAATCTTTATTTCTGGCGATTGTGAAGTCCTTAAACAAAATGGTTTTTTTTTTCTGGGAATGTCACCTCGGTAAATTGGTTCGGATTCCTGTGAAAATATAAATGAGAAAATATTTGTATAGAAGTCCTTGCCAAATTATATTTTTTTTAAATGTTCTGTCATACAAATTATTGGTTTTCTTTTCTCTAGAATTCAGTCTGGCAAAATGAATTCATTCTATGGAATTTCAATTTACCGATCACTTTTAGTTTTTAATCTTTAATAATAATATCCTGAATTTTTGTCGCTTATTCTTGACTGTTAAAACAGGAATAATTGAAAAAAAATAGTGTTTTATAGTCATGATAGCTAGAGAGAAAGTACAATATTTTAAACGATATTAAACCAGGAGTACAAAAAAAAAAATATTATTTAAATGACACATAAATATTTCTGAAGTTAAAAATTGCCATTTTTAAAACACGAACATATCAGCTACAATGAAGTTGCGGCTCGGCAAAAATGTTCTACTCTGCTTGCGGTGCACTTGATTTCAATTAATTGAATCGGACACGAAGAAATCTACATGAACATGAACAATTCATTCAATTGAAAAACAAATCAGAATCAAAAAACCAAACATCAGTTCTGCTTAATCATTGTGATTGGCTTCAAGCACGGATATATAACGGGTGATTTTTTAAGAGGTTTAGAACTTTAAAAAAAAAAACACAAAAAATTCGAAAAAATGAATGAAATATTTATTTGAATCGATAGTTTGAACCTTGCAATTTAATGTTTAAAGATAATTTAATGCAAATATGTTGACCGCGGCTGCGTCTCAGGTAACCCATCCGCTGAGTCCAATTTTGGCATACTCTTTCACACATATCGGCCGGTATCTCACGAATGAATGCATGGATGTTGACTTCCAGTGCGTCAATCGAAGCGGGCTTGTCCCTATAGACATTAGCTTTGACATACCCCCACAAAAAATAGTCTAATGGTGTCAAATCGCACGATCTAGGCGGCCAATTGACCGGCCCGAAACGTGAAATTAACTGTTCACCAAACTCGCCTCGCAATTGCGCCATTGTTTCGCGTGCTGTGTGGCATGTGGCACCGTCTTGTTGAAACCACATATCATGCAAGTCAAGAACTTCCATTTCGGGCAAAAAAAAGTTTGTTATCATCGCTCGGTAGCGTTCACCATTGACAGTAACGCTGCGATTCGCATCATCTTCGAAGAAATATGGCCCAATAATGCCGCCGGCCCATAAACCGCACCAAAGAGTTGCTTTTTCGGGATGCATTGGTAGCTGTTGCAATGCTTCTGGCTGATCTTCACTCCAAATGCGGCAATTTTGCTTATTTACGTACCCATTCAACCAAAAATGAGCCGACCATAAAATGGAAGCAGCGCGCGATGAACATTTCGAACCGAGCACGAATTTTGATAGTAAAATTCAATAATTTGCAAGCGTTGTTCATTTGTAAGACGATCCATGGTTAAATTGCAACCCAAACTGAAGCTGTTTGACAGTGACACAAGGTACTAAACATACGTCAGCTGTCAAAACCAGTGTTGCCAAAACCAAACCAGCTAAAAAATCACCCTATAACACGATCAAATAAACTCAAAACTGTTTTGTGTCGTTTCAAAAACGAATGTATAAAATCAGAAAGAAATAAACCTTTCTATTCATATCAGAGCCATGAAATTAGAAACCGAAAATGACAGCATTTCAATTCACATCAAAAACGCCCACTTTAAAAGCCGGCAAAATCAACGCCAATAATACCTACATAATTATGGGAAATATTATAATTGCTTGCGTCTCTGTATTTTGGGTATATTCTCCTCATCTCATTTGAGGAAATTATGATACAAAATTCCGCTTAGCCCATTTATATTTTAATAAGTGTGGGCGTGTGTGTGTGTGTCTTTTTCCGCAACTCTTGTCTTCCGTATCAAATTGATCGAAATCGGTGGAATACAATCAAAAACACATTGTAAGTATGTGTTGTTCGTTTAATCAATTTATTTATAATATGAAATCATGAGCTGATGTATTTAAATCTTTGATTTAAGCTCTTTAATTATAAATATTTAGCACATAATATGAGTTAAGTAATCAGAAATCCCTAAAACAAAATGGAAATTCCTTTTTGACATACACCACACCCAGTAATTTGGAATAAATTCCAATACTTTATTCAATAAAATAGGCCATTATTAACTTTAATCAAACTAAAGGTGTAATTATATTCAATTAAATTTAAATTTTCAGCCCTCTCATTTTCTAAATAATTGACTTTCCTTTAAACAAAAAAAAGTAACTGCACAGTAAAAAAAAACATGTCTACTATTTTTTCATTTATTTGTTTTATGATATATTTTTAATTAAAAGTGGATTTTAAAATGTTCACAGCACCTGCTTATAAGTGATCTGCGGCTGCCTAATTTGTTTGCAAATTAAATAAAAATTAGCATCATAATATAATATTGACGTTTGACGCTGCAATTTGCAACAAGGATTTATAATTAACGTAATACCACCCAATGTGGTAATAGTGTGGCAGCGATGGCGATAGTGATGGTGACACATAGCATAATCTCTTCTATAATTAAAATACAACGACCATTTCAACTTTAAAATACCACACACCTATACATGTTTATATTTATATCACTTAATCAATTATGAGTATAAATAGGAGCGGAGGATGCTGATAATCGTGGGATTTATTTAATATTATATGAGATTAGCGGGGGGCATTAATTCTTTATTTTTGAATGAACAAAAAAATTTCTGTAGGTACTTGGTATTGCGGGGATAAAAAAAATATATAATATAAGCTGAATAGACAAAAAGGTCCTTTAAAACATTGTTCAATTGGGTGAATACAACCAATTGAGAGTAGGTAAGTGAACTTTTTTAAACCTTTTTTTTTATCACAATGCTCAAGGATATAAGTCAGCTCTACTCCATGTCAGAATTTATATCTAACAACAAGAAAGACATCATGTTTTCATAGAATAACTTTATTAGTCTTGTGAGATTAGAATTCCAAGAAGTATGGCATGCGACAGAAATGGGTTTATCCTTTCCATGACTTGATAGTATGTCTGTTGCCTAGTGGGGAAAAATGAAATGAGGATTTGATCATAGAATAATAATATTGTTGTATACTCGTAGTAATAACTTTTGGACTCTTTTGGACTATCCGAAAATAAACCAATGTTATTAATTTCAGATTGACCGCAAAGTTCTTGTGAACAAAGAATACCAAAAAGGACCAGTTTTTTGATTGGTATAGTAATCAATAATAAATTAAGACTTTTTGACCCTTAACATTTTTAAAGGGTATACTTAATGTTATACATTATTATAGGGTATTTTTACATAATACAGGGTTTGTTAAAGTTTTAGAAAACTATTGTCTGTTTAGCTTGTGTCATTAAGGGTATTATTATTGGTCATTATTTCATATTGTATCAAAGACCAATAAAACTAGCTTATTTAGTTAGCATTGAAAACAAATTTTATTCAATCGACAAAAGCTACTGAGTCACTTAAGTTGACGAAATATACATATGTACATAAATATGTGTAGGTACCTCATTCTGAAAACTCAATAGAAAAGGCAAAATTGTTTCTGCCCAATTTGGACCATTTACAAGCACGAGATTTTCCCGTTTACTTTCTCGTAGTCAGTACGGCTCACGGCAACCATTTTATGATTCAACAAAATATTACCACTCACCAGTACCAACACTTTGCGGAAACTTAAGTCAGAATTATTTTTTTAGAAGAGTCATTTGTATGCCTTTTTGTGTTGTTTTCAAAAGACTTTTGGATGGGTTTGGATCAGGGTTGCCACTTCCCCGAAAAATGTTCGCAGTAGATTTGCAAAAAAAAAATGCAGTGGATGGAATATTTTCGCAGTATTTTTTTTTTTAACCAAATATATTAGGGGTATTTGAACAAAATAAATAAAGCATAACATTAATTTTTCTTCAAAAAACATAAAAACATTAAACAAAAAAGCTATAAGTTAAATATAAGTTAGGTTCATATTATCATAATATTAGTCTTTTACGTTTGGTTTTTTTTTTCGTAAAATAAAGTGCTGTAGATTTTATTTTAAGGCAGTAGATTTATTTTGAGGCAACAATGCAGTAGATCTACTGCAATTTCAGTAAAGTGGCATCCCTGGTTTGGATGTCCTCTAATGGTTAGTTTATTGAAAATTCTAGTGTTTTGAAGAGGTGTTGAGCACCAAGTTGAGAACTGAAAGTTAATTTAAAGAGTAAACCAAGATTTTAACAGATTTTCAGTGTGTACAGCACACAGCAAATAACCTTCGTACTGTTAAGTATAGAGACTCATTTATAGACGCACAGCAAGAATGTAAAATGCTTTACCGTCTTTTTTCTTTAACGTAGAGATGGCTTCATTTCGGAACTACAACAACAATAAAATAACCTTGACAAATCTGGTTATTTGGAGTAAATAGCTCGACAGTGTATTAACAAAGCTTCTATAATCCTCAATAGGTTCAAATAAAAAAAAATCCTAACTTTCGTAAACATTTTAGTCAAAAGCTATTGTGAAGTGATTTTATTTTTAATCTGGCACTCAACAGCACAACGTTTCAAGTTCTGAGTTCCAAGTAATGAAATTGAATGGCTTTAAATGAAAGTGTGATGAAGAGCAGAAATGCTAAAAATTTCGATGTTCAGAATAAATTATTTAAGGCGAAAAATTGCAACTTCGTTTTCCGGTTGAAAAACCAGAAATTTCGTCCAGCTTTTTCCTGAACTACAATTGTTATATAAAAAAGACTTTTGCAAAAGCTGGACGAAAAAAAGGAGGAGACAATTGTCCATCATATATGTATTGTTTTATAGAAAGATTCTATTTTTAAAGTTATTGATGAACCGATGGATTATTACATCAATACTCTTGTGTGCTTCGTAGTTAACTCACATTGATCCTAAGTGTATAGTTTTTAGGGGATATCGACCCAAAGTTTGTGGTAACATAACCTACCTCTTTTGGACTAAGTGTGTCAGCTTATACCCCTTTATAGCTGAGAGCCATCTTAACCAAACCTAACCAGAAAAGTTCAATCAAAAACTTTGAACTTCACCATAGAGCACTCCATTGTTGGGAGTCCCTCTTTCTCGATATGCATATGAACATCCGAGGTCATCAAATCAATTTTTATAACAAAATATTGCTTTCTTACAAATACTGGACAAACATGAATAAGAAATAAATTATCCAAGTTTAGTGGGTTAAGAACATATGTCAATATTTTTCCAGTATGAATAGAAATGTATCCAGAACTTAACCGCAAGTTTTCTTTACACAATCGTTATTTGAGTTGAATTTATCGTTTGGTATTGGCAGCGACCAGCAACAAACCAGATAAAAGAAAAATAAATAAATAAATAAATAAAACAAAGCTTGTAACTATGTGTCAACGTCTATGTGGTTTATAAAGAGAATAATCAATTTCCCCCTACAACAATACAATAATACAACAACAAAAACAAAAACAACGAACTAACAACAAGTTCAATTTTATTTCTCTAGTAACTTCAATATTGCCTGTCATATAAGGATATCAATTTGCTGTGCCAACATATACGAGTAAGTCCACTTAAATGCCCAAAGAACTGGGTCAACAATTTTGGTCGGCTCCCTTTCATACGAGTATGGTTTATTTTGTGCTATCCGATGAATAAATGTTTTCCCACACATTTCGTCGACGGATGGAACACAAAGTGGGTATAAGGTTTGTGTCACGCTAGTCCAAACCCGACCCCTGCGGCTTTCGGCCTGGCAAAATAAAGAAAAAAAAAAAAATTATAGGAAAACCACAAGCGATACGAGTATAGCTATTGTATTACAAAACTCATTATCTGGCCACTAAAATGTCAACGATACCCATCAAATACTTATCTGCTGCTTGAGTATTTACGTGTTTTTTTTTTTGCTCGTTTTTGTTTCCTAGTAGACGCCCCTTAATGTTAGCTTCCATTAAGACATCAAGAATGCTCTATAGCTTGTGCTCCTTTGCTTTACAACCCAAACCCCGTTGGTAGAGAGTAGAGACCATGATGATTCACTTTGATTATATTTAAATGTTTACAATCGCATTTCTAACCCAATTTCCCGCCACTTAGGGTTGGCTAAATTGACTTTTTCAGTTCGGATCGTTTGAGGAGCGCCTCGCGTTTCCGATGAAAAGCTTCTACGTTATTTTTTTTTTTTTATTCCTTAAAAGTGTAGCATCCTTCTCTTCCCGTATACATATACAACCATGTCGTCGTCGCGTCGTTGGCGTTGGCTTTGGTGTGTTGTCGTCATCATCATCGTGTTCGTCACATAAAAGAGCAACAGAAGCGCAATCTAGTTTTGTGCCGTTAGGTTGCGGAACGGGTATCCTTGGCAGATAACGTGCCATAGGCGAATCTTGATGAAAACGCTCGAGTGCGGTAATTGCCTATTAAGTTGGAGCCTCGTAAAACGATTCTCATGTTCCTTTTTGTTGGCAGGTCTTCCTCTCTTCCTTCTTATCCTTGTTGAAATGAAAATCCATTTAACAAGCCAGAGTCCCATTGTCTCGCTTTGAATGAATGTTGTCTGTAGCAACAACAACAAAAACAACAACAACAAAATAAAAGGTAAATGGATCTTTAAATAAAAACCTAAATAAAATTTACAGCTTTGACGTAGTTACTCGCTCATATTTATTTCTGTTAAGAATTTCCCTAGATTTAAGGAAAATATCTGCCATCGATCCTCCAAAAAGACACATAAGATTTCTCTTAAGAACACGAGAGACTTGAGGAAACTAGTCCGACAACACACTTACAATATGGGCCCTAATTCTAATCGTTATGCTTTTTCAAAGCCGCCATGAACAACTGGTCAAGGTGCAGAATAAACCGTCCTCTGTTAGAACCGAGCTGGAGCTTTCCATATCCTTTGAAAAAAAAATATCAACTTTGATTTAGTTTTTCAACGATATATAAAAAACTTACGCATCTGATCTTTCCAATTAACGCGGTTTTTTTTCATCTCAGATGGCTCCTCTTTTATTTTAAGGACATTTTATTATTTGACGATTATAATTATAAACTAAGTCATTCCAAAGGGGCACACAAGAGTCTTTATCATGTCTAGAATGGCTGCATCGCTATTTATAGCATGTCGGTATACAGTATAAAGCAAAATGGTGGCTTTCAAAAAAAAACAATAAGTATGGCAGCCTAACGTTGTAATGAATTTGATTGTTTTAATTAATAATTATTCTTTCTAATTGGGCAAAAATAAAATAAGCTCTTATTTATTGTCTATTCTTTATAAAAAAACACCATCAATGTCATCAAATAAATTATGAAATTTTGGAGACTTTGAATAAAGTAAAATAAAATCAAACAAAAGTCAAAATGACAAACTGGGAAAAAAGGAGGTGATTTAAAATTGATATTGAGACAAGAAATAAAAATATCTTCTTCTTTCTCTTTTGACAAATCGACAAAGATATTGTCAATAATGATTATAAGACCCAAACCAAGCCAATGATGGTATGGTGGATATTATACTCGAAAAGACCACTTATTGCAAGGATAAATCAATTTTTTTTATATTTTGGGTGCTGGGTATCCATCCACCATACACCATCCTTCACGCTCGCCCACGAGAGCTTCACATTTTGATAAATTGATTTTCAGGGTATTTTTTGTATTTTTTTATTTATTGGAAACGATTTCCCTGCGTGTGTACGTACATAGTACCTACTCTAACTGTGAGTTGGTGTTGATGGGGAATGAATTCAGTTATGGTGATTTATGATATTATTCGGGGGAAGTGTTTAGAACTTTGATTGTATATTGAAATTTATGTACGTACAAAAGACCGTCCGAAGGACCGAAATCATGTATTATGTTGGCATTAGAATTTTGAACAATTTAGCATCCCTGTTGCGCGCCAAAATGAGTGAATAAAAGGATGTTGTGTACTGCATTGAGTGCCTACAAATATCCAACTGTGTTTGATGAAGCATCAATTTTAATGCCAAAACCTATTGAATATTATTAATTAAGTTAAAGTGGAGATTTTGTTTAATGATTTGAATTTATTCCAATTACTAGGACATTCAAAGTAATTGTGTGGGATCTCTGGATTTGACAAGGATTGGGTATTGTGAGTTCTTATCGATGTGTAAAAGTGTATACAAATTTGAGGGATATTAAAAAGCAGAAACTGATAGACATTGATTTTTGAATTTTTAAAAATTCAATGAAAATTAGGGCTTACAATAAACTGAGCCTTTTTTTATCTTGATCAAGTTACAAAAGTAAAGCTATAAATTTTTAGTTAGCCCTTAATGTTGAAAAAAATTGAATCTCTATCTGCTGGAAGCAATAGGTCTTTTCTAATTGACTTGGACACCTGTTTGTTTTTTATAAATTATATATGAAAATCACTTCCTCATTTCTAAGAAAAAGCTAATGTTTAATGATTTTAAAAATCCATCAAAATATAATTGAAATGTCTGCACCAACAACGACAAGTTCCAATTCCTAAAATCTCACATTCGCTAGCACAAAAAAAAAAACCACTCATCTGGTATCAAATGGAACATCCAGGATAAATTGATGTGAAGACAAGTAATTTGCTAATGAATATAATAATGTCAACTCAACTGTCGCCTCGAGGTACTTATCAATGTTTGCAACATTCCGACTGATTGGACCCGACAGTCGACAGAAATAGGACACCGAAGATAACATGTACTCCAAGTTCTCGGAATAATGTCACAAAAAATTCCATGTTTCCAAAATTTGTGAGTCGTATACACAGCTCATGCGAAACGAACAAATTAAAAGTAATAAATTTTGTGACGGAAAAAATGATTTGATACCCCAACCAAAAATGAAATGAAAAAAAAAGACGAACAAGGACACCGCCTTCCCCAATTTATTTTTTGTTTTTGGCGTACATACATACATAAATTCCTTTACCAAACTCCCCCGTATGAGGTGGAACAAGATATTTTCCTATATGAAAAAGTTATTTTTGTTTTTTTTTTTTTTTGCTATTTTCATACGATTCTGTGATTTTTGCAGCTTTTTGTGAAATTTTTACACACACGCTGTTCATCGCCATAAATATTGTCGGATATCCTATGATATACAGAGGTGTTAAATGAATGTTCTCGATATCCCGCTTTGCTACTCGTATATGGGTTGAACTGGTCTTAACTATTTGTGGGCACACAAAATGTTATCGCTCGTCCTTGTTTTATTTTGGTGGGGGACCGACAGTGATGTTTTTGTGCCAAATTGCTCGAAAAAAAATGTAGTATTTTACGCCTTTTCTACATATACAACACATGAATGAGATATCTGGTACGGCCGTGAGTTTAATCTGACAAGCAAAGTCATAGTAAAAATTTATGATAAACTCTTTGCTCGCTGTGCCACGTGAATATGAGAGTTTAAGTGAGTTATTTCGAAAGAATAGTCAAAAATAGCTTTTGGCAGATATCCTCGTTCTCAATTGTAAATTATTTATTCAAACGAAATTGTGTTCTCTCGAAATATAGCATTCTCTTTGATTTCAATTAATTTTTTAAACTATGGTTTGATATTTTCAACGAGCTCTTTGGCTGAACACTGCATAATTAATTTTTTAGATCGATTAAATAAAAAGTATCTTACAAGTGCTGACACTTTGACTTGTGGAAGGAGCGGTTTTTTTATATAAGCCTTTTTATTGCTATAAATACTTTAAATTAAAATTCATTAATATTTCATAAAATGCTATCGTTTTCTTGCTTTTAATTTGATTGACGAAGAATTTCCTATCCTCTTTCATTGCTTAACGCACAATTGTGATGTTGGCCCATTCTGTCAGCTCTCGGGACATATTTTGAAAATTTTACACGACGTAAAGAGAACAAAATCTACAAGTTCTACATCAAAAAATTTTTTTTACCTAAAAATGTAATTGAACACGTGTCATCAAACCATTCAAAAAACAAAATATAATCAAACACCTACGCACGTCGTACATAGGTACGAAAAATTCTGGGAAAAAAGGACTAAATACTCTATTGGAATCTTCATTTCTGTAACGAATAAGCCAAAACAGTTATTACCAAAACCCCCACTTACATCAAAATCATAATAAATTAATTTTTTTCACATTTTCGTTTCCACAACACAAAAAAACAGAAAAAAAGAAACATATGAAATCACCTTTACAAGTCATATTGGTTGGACCTTTTTGCCGTATCCTGGTTTTAATAAATTAACCTTTTTTTATTTCTTTGTGCCACGTAAGGAGAAATGTATTTCCTACGTGATGTCGCATTTACTATGAACATAACCCAACCATCAATGATTATTTACGGAAGGGATAAATTAATGTAATTGATTGTATCTTAAGGCCGTATAATATCCGTATACATGGAAGGAAGGTATTTACTATAACCACTTATTTCAGAATCGTTATACCGATAAAAGTGTGAGTGGGTATATGATGTGGGGTTACATTTATCGAAACACATTTCAAGCCCACTTAAACATTTTGACAAGAATTTTGCGTTCCAAAACTAACATTCCGACCACAAATTAACCCCATTTAATGATAGTATCGATTTCCAGCATTTTTGGGGTTGTATTTTGTATATGTCATTGGGATTATCAACACAAATACAATGGTGTTGATTTATAATGTTTGTGTAGAAAGCAAATAAATCATAGTTCGACTTAGTTTCAGGATGTATTGACAATGTCTTTAATAATCTTTATGAGTTTCGTTTTTAATTGGAAGCCACTCAATAGGAAAGATAGCATAATTTAATTCAACATGAAATCAGATCTTTATTTAACCTCTCTAAATATGCAATAAAATTTTGCCTGGAATCCTTAAGTGCTTGTTTGCATGCTTCTTACAAAAATATTGGAATGATTTTATTCATTAATTATTGTGCGAACTTAACTCAAGACAAAAATACTTTTCCTTATTGGCTATGAATTCCTGAAAAACACTTTTTTTTCCAAAAAAAGAAGTCGCATGACTCCTTAAATAGCTATGACATCATGGAAGCCAGTTTGTTATGAAGAAGATTCTCCTGTCTTGTCCCAATTAAAAAAAAAATGTTAAATGCTTTGTTTTTGTGCACAAGGTGTGCGCATTCTTCAAGCGAGCAACGAACATTTTCATCAGCATCCACCAACAGCAAACTATAGATACTGATGGTCCTTAGTGCTTACTCCCTCTAGTTTAAACTGCAAGTGATATAGTTACCCAAAGACTAATTAATATCAAGGACATTCCAGTGGAATGAAAGGAATGTAAGCTGTAAGTTGCCAGTTGCCAGCAAAACTGTGATAAGTATGTTTGAAGATAATTTCAAGATTTATGTACCCTACATAGAAAAGGGAATTGAATTTCTACCAAGAATTTCCTTAATTATTTGAAAGATGTACAATAGTCTATTAGGGCGAAAATAGTTAAGGAGGACATTTATTTATTTATTTAATTGTGAAGTTTTTCAGGCGTTAAGATATACCGAAAGCAAATCATAAAATCGATTATTATTTGAACAGAAAGGAGTTTTTATTTGTTTGAAAGTAGTTGCAATACTAGGCTGTAGTAAAAATAATCACACAATCATACATTAAATATTAATTCGTAGAATAAAATAATGTATTACAATCTATTACAATTGGTCATGAATATTTTGAAATTAGCTTAGAAAGCCTTATAGCTAGCAAATGGATCTTCAAAATGTCAGTAGTGGCCAGAATCATTTTTGATCGATGATGCATAATTTGATGTCATTTAAAAAAGAGCATCGACTCAAGGGAACTTCCTTGTTGGCTTCCTAACTTAAAACATTTTTTATAAACTTACATAGCTAGGATCTATTTGAAGATAAATCTTGCAAGTAATTTAAGACAATTGAATTAAAATATAACAACAACATGTTAGAGTTTATTGAATCCCTCTTAAAAATGTGTGTAAATACAATTCAATGGCAAAAAAAAAACACGATCAGCTTGCAAAAAAAAGCTTAAATTTGTGTCCATGTTATTTTTCACAGCTTAAAAAAACGTTCCTCCAAGCAAAATTTATTGTATGCAAATAATTTGTCATTTGCTCCAAATTAATATCAGTCAATACAATTCTATTTACTTAAATGTTATTGATAAACAGAATGTATTTGATTAATGCATTAATTCAGTTTGATATGAGAAAATTTTAACTCAGTTTAAATATTTGAACTAAATATTTCAAAATCCTTATGCCCACTTTTATTTAAATTACTAATAATAATATTTATTCTGTCTCCCACATTGTATTTGGTATTTTGGCATATCTTTGATTGGCTCTTAGTTCACACTTTGCACATTCTATGCCTTAGATTGCCATTAGGCATATATGTATGAATAGTTATACAACCTTTAAATAGCAATTGAGCAACGTTTAGAAAAACAATAGAAATAGGATAGTATTACTCATGGATATTATTTCATCGGTTGTAGATTGTACCAATAGCTTTTTCCAATCTACTAAAAGTTGGATCAATCTTATCACAATAACAAACATGGGGCTCGGCTGGTTGGATTTAGGTAATTTTCCAAATTTGTCTGGTCTATCTCCCAAAAAATTCAACAGCTCCCAATGACTGGTTTCGGTGCAATGATACATAACACCTCTAAATGTTGTTCAATTCCCGTTTAAAAATGATCCTGGTCAATACGATTCACATGAATACTTATCATTTCAATTCACTTTCAAATATTTTCCATTCTAATATTGTCGACATTGGTTTCAAAATATATTTATTTTCATTTCGGACCTCGAAAACGGACAAAAATATTTCTTGAAGCGATAAAAGAGCACGGAATTCTATCAAGGACATTGAAAATATTTTAAATACAGCTAGCTCCGTTTATCGTATTCTATTTTCATTTATGCGCATTCATACACGTCTTTCAAAAGGTCTTTCTCCTTCAATACAAGAATAATGTACATAGCAAACTGAAAAAATACAATATTGAAAAAATACAACTATAAAACACATCTAGTAAATTCTTTTAACATGCTGTTATGAAAATTTGACAAGCTATATCTGTCCTATCTAAGAACCCAAAAGCTAAGTTATTAAACTGAATATCCTAGCAATACTTCCGCCGACATAGTTGCGAACCCCTGAGGCTTGAATTTTATATCCAACTTACAGTCTATATAAGAAAATCTGCTATACAATTAATCAAATGTAATTCCATATAAATGTTTCATAAAAAGTTATAATAAATAACGCCCGTTAGCAACATTCAAATTGTGTGTCATTGCTTGTCCGTTTTATCCAAGCAATTTGAAAGGACGATCTTATTATGATAAAAAAGGAGGAAAATGATTTCAAGCATGTATAACCAATGACGAAGTACGAAAATGTTTTTGTTTTTTTCTTTTTTTTTTTTCAAATAAGGAACATCATTTTTTATGGATAATAGTCCTTCTTTCGTAATTTTTGTTTTTCTGTTCATTAGCCTTCTTTGGTTTCAGCCATTAGTTTTGTTTTTCATCAGATTGTGTATTGAGTTAAAACTGAAAATTAAGAAGAAACAAAATTAAATAAAATAAAACTTTCTTTCCAACCATATCGCTGTTATCCTCATTCAAGGCGAGAGCGGTGTGCAGGATTTAATTAATTAACACCCGGTCGGAGGAGAACTTTTTAATTTTATACTCGCACTCATTAATGAGAAAATACGAGCAGAGCTCGGCAGAGGAAGAAGTCCTGTGTGACACAAAAGCCGGTAAGTTAAACTTTTCTAAGACACTTTGTGGCATCAATAGAAAGAAACGAAAAACTCTTTCTGCTATTAAGTTACACCTTTGAGAAATATTTAGGTGAATTTCCTGTTCAAAACTATAGGTATATTTAAAGTAAGAGTATATTTATTGCAAGGATACATTTTTTCACGAGACTTATAGGTTCAAGACTCTCAAATAAATCTACGAAATTATAAGGTTAACTACTTGTAGAATGAATTTTTTTAGGGACTATTGATTCTTGCATTTTCAGAAGACTTAAAGAGCTGACCCGATCCTACGTTTCCGCGATGGTATTGTTTTTCGCGTAATTGTGTTGATCTTTAAAAATGGTGCCTGAAATACTGCGGCATTAGTGTTGCGTAGGCGGTACTCATTTTATAAAAATGAGATTGTACTGAGATTCCGATCGTCGAGCATACTTTTTTCTGCCCATATTTTACAGATGAGTTGGTCATCTTCTGTTTCAAATTGGCTGGGCGGATGCAACTCATGATTTTCAATTAAATTGGCTGTTACCGCTCACGAACGGGATCCTAAATGTCATCACCATAAACATAAAGCAACTGGATAAGGAACTTTATCTTCAAATGATACGACTGCAGTGTTTCCATCACTAACTTTGCAGGCCGGGTTATGAATCCTGATGTGTCTGATACATTTAGAAACCTTAACTGCTAGAGGATCAAAACGTGCTACAAGGCACCAAAAATAGGGGAAACAAAGATATCTTTATAATACAAAACACTATTATGTCAATTTTTTCTCTCATTCTATCGCCGGTTAAATCCGAATACATATATGATTGTCTCTTTTTAGTGTCAGTTTTTCGTTTCATTGAGTTTTACCAAATTCAGCTGTAACCGAAAACTTGCTGCAATTGGAATAAATCAACTAGTTTTTAACAGTATATTCCAACATCTTTTATATATTTCCAGTTTTGTTTAAATTTTGGACACTTGTGAAATTCATACAATTTTATTCATTTCTTTACAGGTGCGACGAGTCCACATGAACTTTACTCCACTCCACATGGGTTTGTTGAAAAGGCAAAAAAAAAAAAAAAATTGCCAGAGGAGAGGATCCAGAAGGAGATTTAGCGTTTCGTGACTCTGACTCATTAAATGCATGTGTGCACGTGTGCACGTTCCTGTGTGCGAACGTTGGTTTTGTTTGCATTTGGAATGATTTCCTTTTTTTTCTCACGGAAATAGTGAAAATAGCTAAGGAAAACCCAAGAATAGATAACTTTCAAAGTTGCATCTTGAACTTCCTGAGATTTTCCCTTAATTTAAAGTATTTCACCTCGAGGAGTAAGTTTTAGTTGAGAACAAAACAATATGTGTGTTTCGTGGCTAGTGATACGAAATGAGAAATTAAATTGCTTAAAATTGTGATCAACATGAACGGCATACACACAATGCCCGAAGGATTAAATTCAAGGAAACGTAGAAGCAGGTTGTTAAGTTGTTTCAGTTGTGTATAGCGCTCCATTGAAACAATGGTTAATTTCAATCTGAATGCGTTGGAGCTTAAATTTAAATCCGAAAGTTTGCTGTTGAGTTGAAAGTTTGATTTGAGATGATAACTATTTTGATACATACTATGTAGATGCTATCTTTGGAATTTTGAGAATTGTAATTATAATTATCTGTCAGCAAATAACTTCACACGAATTGTTGTCTTGTAAAACAAAACTTAAGTTGCATTAAGTCAGTATTATTGTTGCAAATCTTAGTGGCACAATAAAAAGTGTAATTATAATGACATCATTAAAATGACAGAGAAAATTATATGGATCATTCTGATTTGTTTTTGTGACAAATTCAGAAATATTTTAACTTCGAATCACCACAATAAATTATTTTTCAAATGTGAATTTAGGTGATTATTTAAATTAAAAAAAAAAAATATTTAAAATTTAATTAATTGATTTTGACAAAAAAAATTCACACTTTTTTTCTATAACAATTCTAATTTAGCAATCACCGGATTATGACTTTTTGAGTTTACTATGTTTTCTGAAGTTGATTTTCAATAGTACAAAATCACAGTGCACTGGAATATTAAAACAAAAAACCCATTCTCCAGGCATTTTCGAAATACCGGAAAACTTTTTATGTTTTAACTTTTATTCATATTAGGACACCTTTTGCTTGATTTTGGTTATAAACTTGTTATTTTAATGACACATATTGTATATTCATCTGCTTCTTCCATTTGTAAAAAAAAAAAAGAAAAAAATTAAATTCGCATCTATTAAGTGACAAGTGGGAATTCTTTTGTGCGAGCGTTTTCATTTTTCTTTAAAGTCATAATGATTAATGCTTTGATGTCGGGACCAAGAAAAATCTGCAGATTTCTGACTGGTTTTCATTTCATTACTCTATTTTTGCATTAGACTTTGTTCTCTTCATTCCAATACATTTTTTCATGCCCCTAATCCAAAACGGGTCCTGTCCTTTTTTCTGTTTGATATTTCAAGAGGGTATAGTTATAGTCTTCTGATATGATGGCAGTCAAGGACATTAGCTGCAAATGATAAAACATGCAAATTGGATTTCTCGTTTTCTCGACCGTGGCCTGGACTGAGAGGTTGGTTTTAATTCGATTTAGCCATTTATATTATGTACATCTATATTTTGCTCTGTATTTTATGAAAAGTCTTTGTTATAATAATATAATCACGTGCCTAGTAGACAAACAATTTTGAGTGTTTTTTTCCTCTCGTTATGTGGGAGTTATGGGACTTTCAAAATTAAATGGATTTTTGTATAGGTTTTTTGCAATGTGCAGACAGAAAAGTGTGAATTTTTTAACCGATTGTGTGAGGAGACTCGATGATACGTGGAATTTTTGAAATAGCCAGGCACCGAAAATTCTGATATGGTGTTTTTATGTTTGTACTTACTTAAGTTTCTATTGAAATAATATTGCCAAAGTATTCATTTCAAATTTTTCAAACTCGATTCTCATTAAAACTAATGCTTCCTCATTATTATTCAAATTCACCAAACGAAAAGACTTTCTGGTATAAATTTAATTTTGTGTACCTAATTTTTGTAAAACAAAAAAAGTACATAAATTTGTAATAATAAAACATGCTTTCGAAGTTAGAATTAAAAATAATACACATACATACATATAACTTCTATACAAAAAAAAAAAATAATTTTAATTAAAATCACATGCCAATATCCTTGGATTCAGTGAGGCCATTATTTATCATAGATATTATCATCATTATTTTCCTGAATAAAAACTAATAAATTGTCAGAGATTGTTTTTCGCTGATTATCCATGAAATTGGATTTTTTTTGTTCAAGGGAAAGCTTCTTTCACAATAAAACAATGGACATTTTATAGTGCTTTTTCTCTTTTTTTCTGTTGACCTTTTCTATTTTATACACAAAATGCAATACAAAAATTAATCAAAATATTCTTTAAACTGTTCAATTATTAAAATAGCTAATTATGGCAACATTAAATAAATGTTTTTAGCTGTCCCATATTAAAAAAAAAAAAAAAGGAAAAAAATAGGTCTTGCATTGAACTCAAGGTTATGGTATGTTTAATTTTCAAAATGTCGATACTTATGAACTTAAAATTTAATTAAAACATTTATTAATAAAAATCCCTTACAAAATAGGATTCTCTCAATATGTCTCTTTTCAAAAACAACTAGCGTTTTTTCACGACATTTTGTCTTATTCGCAGCTTAACCGGTGAAACTTTTTGATCCTTTTGATTGCAAACTCTAGCTGTGACTGCGAATAAATGTTACTTTGTGTAGGTCAGGTAAATAAGACGTAGTATCTAGAGTTTTCAATGTTTTCAAACATAAATGCTAATAATTGTATCTTATATCTAACAACAAGTAAAATTATTTTACTTTAGAGGGAAATAATTTTATTAGTATATAGACTTTATTTTAAAGCCGCACCGCACGAATGTTTTCCCCTCATTTTTTCCCTCCCATTGTGATACAGACATTTAAAATCAATATGCATCGGCATCTCATTTCATTCCCTAACCAACTTTCCTTCACGCTTGTACTAACCCCTTTATATTGGAAGAAAATAATGCTCATACGCCACAGTGTACCTATTCAACTAGCAGAGCGAAATCTGCGAAAATTACACCGGTATACAAAAATTGATTTTAGGAATTCCGGCTTTAATTTATACCACTCTTTCAAAATGAATTCCCAATAAATACGAGTAGTTTCCAAAATGTTTGTTATCACTGCTTAATTGTTTTCTACTTCAAAAACAAATAAGTCCTCCATATACATAACTATTCTTCATCATAAATCATTTTTATCACCATGAATATGATTATTCAAGATTGTTCAGGGACATCGCTTACACTCCTTATTCACATCTTTAGCTCACATATGAAGTTCAGTGGAAAAAGTTTTTAGAATCTAATAAATTGTTGCTACTCAGATATGCATCGCTGTTCTTCTTCGTCGTCGTTGTATACTTCAAAAACTAAAGTTTACACTTTTCTCATTTAAAAGTTTTTTTTTTTTTATTTTTTTTTTTATAAAATTTCTTTAAGGCAATCATTTTTCATAAGTATCCCCTGAGTGTCAGGCATCTTTGTTTGTGTAAAACAAAAACAACCCTCAGCAATACTTACCTACCACAAGAAGCAAGCTATACCACGAGCGCGACATGCTTTATCAATAGCACAAGGATCAGAGAGCAACAAAAAGAGTTTTGTAATTTTTCATATTCTTACCTAAATTGTCCTGAGACAAGGAGATGGAAACGAGATCCGTGGACTTGGAAGACGAAAGTTGTGTATAGTTTCTGAGTGTTACTTCGTTTTTGCATGCTAGAGTTAAATATATTTTCTGGAAAAATTAGAGTAAGGTAAGCAGGACAAATAATAAAATAGAAAACGAAAGCGAGAAAGGAAAAAGTTTTTCTTCTATTTTTGAACTAACTTTACTTTTTTTGTGTGTGTTATCAGTTGAACTCGGGATTCGTTATTCAACGAACACGAAGATATTCAAATTTATCTATTTACGAGATTTTGTTGCTTAAAGTTTTTTTAACATATCCTGATAGCTAAAAAAATTAATATTATCATTCATCCCTGTCTCAAACAACCAATCATGGGTAACAGAAAAGTTTTTAGAGCATGCATGAATTTTCGATAGTAGAATTGAATATAAGCCTTAATGTAATAAATTTACCACTATACGGTTTTTTTTTTTTTGTAAATTTTTGACAGCTAAACCACCTCCAAAAGTGGTTAAAAGGACATTTATAATAAAAATTCGTTTGAAACCAAATTTGTTTTTTTTTTAGTAAAAGGCTACCCCCATAAACTTGAATTTTAAAAAATGGGCCTTTTAATTTTTTATTGCAGAACAAATATTAAATTTGTTTCAAAATAATGGGAGAGTTCAATTATTTTGCTAAGAAACATTTAAATTGTATGTATGTATTGTATATTCATTTTCAATTATTATAGAGTTTAAGTTATAACTCAAATCAACTTGAAAAGTGCAGCCTTTAAGCTTTGGACAGCGGCTTTTCTTGTTGGTGTTAAAATAAAAAAAAATTATGTTGTTCACATAAAATTCATTAACCTTAACATGAGAAAATGAACTTAACTTGGTATTAGGGTAAAAACAAGGTCAATTTTGATGTCTTGCTAAAAAAAAGTCAAGTTCAAGTTTTTTTTTTTTTTTTGCATCCGTTTCTTAATATTTCTGAGTGTTTCAGACTAAACAATCAATAAAACTCTATAAAATTAAGCTTACAAATAATAACAAACAAAAGAAAACACTTAAACCCTGCTCCGTTTCACTTCATCGTACAAATTCTACATCTTCGACCATAAAATATGTGAGGTTAGGTGATAAAGTACCTAACCACTTCGACTCCAAAATGTCTGCCCGCGTGATGACTTTTGATTTTCAGAAAAACAAACGGCCATTAGTCAGCGGATATGGTGTGCATAACCGTTAGTTATTGCTTTACTCAACTTGATGTTGGTCGTCTAGTCTCAGTTTTTATGATGATGGGACTGGGGCTTTGTGGAAGCCAAACCATAAATATGTCTATCAAATGGTGTCGTCGTCCTCGTTTGGAATAAATTTCTGCTGACTTCTCAGACAAACAACCAAAATTTTAGATTTAGAGCCGAGTTGAATTAGAGTAAAGTTGTGCTATCTGGGAAACGAATGCTTTCCGTCATATCCTACACTACTGTACCTCTTCACGAATTGCCCATGATATAGATATAGGAAGGAAGGAAGGATCATTTTTTTACAAATGGATGGAGACAAAACCCTTCCGTAGAACCAACAAACATTATTCATGCACTTTGCTGCTTCATAGCAAATTCCTGACACATTCCCATAATACAATTAAGAAAACAGTCTCTTTCAACTCAAGCATTGTGATGCGACACCTCCACGCCCGCCATCGCCCAGCCGGCCGCCGCTATACTATAGCAGGACGATTCCCAAGCCCATTGCCGAACAATGTTATGATTTTATTTATGAACCAATGTGCATTCATCATGGAATTCAATGATGGATTCTCTGAGCCAACATCGAAGCATGACAGAATCACAATAAGGTGGGGCACAACAAAGTAAGCAAAAGTTCTGTTGATTTCACTGATGAGAGCAACGTTTTCCAAGCTGAAACAATAGCACAATGAGAGGAAGAGTTGATTTTGTACATAATAATTATAAACTTTGTCATCAGACATTTTTTATACCTCTCCCGAAACAAAAGAGAATATTTATTACTGTTTGTGCACCAATTGACTTCAAAAATATACAAAAGCAGAAGTTGATTTTCGAATGTATTTTTTTTCCCGAGAAATTTCATTTAAATTTCAAATTTTATTAATTACAACATTACACAGACAGATGGAATATTTAATTCGATGGGTGGCAGCGAATAATTGTTTATATGACTATTTTGAACCTGATGATGGATTCAGTGTTATGGAAATTCAAATTGATTTTGATTGTTATTATTGATATTGGGTAGTTTTTTGTATACAAAAATATCATCGTGAATGTTGCTTTTTTAAATTATTAAAAAACACAATTCATGAGGAAGTATGTATATTACTGGATTCATTACATCGTTGTGTATTTTTTGAACTTTATCATCAATGAAACGGAAATACTGATATATTTTTTTAATAAACATAGCTGCTTTCAAAAATATTATGCATGCTTACGTCAAAAAAAGAAACATCAATATTTTGCTATCCGAATATATTAAATTAAAAAATATTAAATTTTTGATATTAACAAAAATAAAGTCATACCAAGGGATAAATAGCCAGAAGAGTTCCTCACAGAAAAAATTCATTTTAAAGTAACATTTATTGAATAGGGCTAATGAAATAAATCAAATTGACAAAATGACCGCCGAGGTTGAACATGGTTTTTAAACAATTACAAGAGATTCTAAAAAATAATTTTTGAAAACAGAAATTTAAAATATTTTAATTTTTTGTAACTTTACGTAACTAACTGACCCGACAAATACAAATTAGAAATTTGACAAAATTCAAGAAAAATTCGAGCTCAAACTTTTTTTCTGTTGCGTAAGGATACACATACAAAGCTTATTATTCTTGGAATAGTAGAATTCCTATTTCTGTTCTTTTATTTTGCCTGATAGTAAAAACCAAACAAACGACAAAATCAAATCCTCACCAACGACCGACCGACGTTGTCTGCCCCCGCCCAATTTATTCCTTCTTGCAGCCTCTCGCACACAGTTATTCAACCTTAAAAAAAATAATATTCCATTAAAAAAAGAAGAAGGGAAACAAATCCATAGAAACTACATAACAATCGGTCGAAATTGGACTACACTTCAGGACACAGTGGGCATTTAAGAACAAAGCTATATCCTTATTACAAAAACAAAACTGGGCTTACCTTATTTCTATAGCTGGCAGTCGTTGTTTCAATTTTTCTCGTTATTTTTCCTAGAATTTGTATTTATTTAAAAATCAGAAAAAAATATTATTTGAATAGATGAAGAGTAGCAGAGTTATTTTCTAGATGAATAGTTCGTGTCATGCAGCAGAAAATCGGAACGGAAATTGCATTTTTGTCATGGTTTTGTTGCATCCACAGAATTTTATTTTTTGTCTTCTTCGTTTATGTAATACGTTTTGTCTTTTATTCAAGGTATATATTTTAGTAGTGCAGGTGTACATATGCTTATGGAATTTAATATCTATGTCTGAAAATACTTTTGAGAGTATAGGTACATATATTTTTAAACTTTATTTCATTTTCATGAACTAAAATATTGCAAATATGAAGCATGATAAAAATAAAAATGG
Organism: Platycheirus albimanus; assembly: GCA_916050605.2. Lineage (NCBI taxonomy): Eukaryota > Metazoa > Arthropoda > Insecta > Diptera > Syrphidae > Platycheirus > Platycheirus albimanus. The sequence goes on along the minus strand of OU696698.1, from coordinate 112,516,278 downwards.
TTTTCATTAAAATCGTTGAAACATTTAGAAGTAAGGAATATGTTAAATATTGAAATATCGATTTTATAATTCTTCAATTGTAATAAAGATTCTTATAGGTGGCACAAAATTAATTACCCAATTTGAATCTAGAGAAAGCCCGGTAATTTTAATTATCATCTATAGAAACAGCGGCCGTGACTGATTTTTTGCAACTTCAATTTTACCTTTAAGTTTACCTAATGCAGCTGTATAGTTCGCAAATGTCAAATACGATTGACGGACGACGCTATTTTTAAAATTTATAACATCTTCCGACAGGGTGATTAATTTTGCGTCATCTTGTATGACACGCATCAATTTAATGTTGTGGGTTTAAATTTTTTTTATGTGTTGAAATGTCCACATTTCGAATTTTTACTTTTAAAGAAAACTTTGGTATTATGTTTTCATTCATTTAAAAAATTAAAGTTTGAAATCAGTAGAGCATCAAAACACCAAATTGGGAAATAGCGTCAATCAGACTGTCCTTGAACATAATATTATTTCAAAAGTTTTGAAATCACCAACTGAAAATGTATTGATTCCAAATTCCCCTTATTTCTTTCGTACATATACATGATACATATAACGACAGCATATTGAAAGCAAGTCAATGTTAGTAGGTACTACTTGAAGTGGTGCTCTTGAAGTTTCATAGATCTTAGTTTGAATACATTTTGTTCTCTCCCCTATCAAATGCTAGGGTAAATGAATTGTAACCAAAATATTCTGTCTCACAATTGAAATCCAGCTCAAAGGACCAAAGTCAATGTCAATGTCAATGTAAATCATTAATATATACAAAGTATGAACTTTAGTTTCTGGAAACTATTACAATATCAAACCCGAAAACCCACAACAATACTTAACATAATAAATCATAAGTAATCATATCAAAACGTAGTTTATTATAAATTTCCAAACCACTTATTGCGCACATAGTGTTATGTCAGAAGATTTTTGTATGTAATATCTACATATTTCCTTTTGTCAAACAAAACTATAACTTCATCTAGATTTCAATTTTGTTTGCACACACGCTATGCAAAATTCATTATCCTCTCCAACAATCGTTTCTATTATTCATAGTGAAATCATCAACTCGAGCACCTTCACTTACCACACTCGAATCATATATTCATTCGTCACTCAAGCATCAGTAACGTACATATCTTCCGGCGTCACCGCCGCCGCCGTCGCATCGCCACCATTAGTAATATTGTATAACCAAAAAACCCACCCACCGTTAAACAAAAAGCTATATAACACTCTTAAAACAACATTTTAATAACAAGCAGTAAAATTGAATCCTAATTTAGTGGTTTGTGGCAAGAGTTCGAGTTTTCAAACGATTTACCACACCACCAAAAAAAAATTTAAGCCACCTACCACCTCTCTCTCTCTCTCTGCGTACAAACTGCCGTCAGCTATTACTTGGAATTCTTCAATTATTATTCCCCCTCCAAAGTGAGCTCCGAAGGAACTTCACTTATACGGATTCAGTGTTCCAGATATTATGAACTAGTAAGGCAAATCACTGGCTATATGGTAGAAGTCATAATTTGTCAGGATCTCATCGTCTGCTTGTGCTGCTTTTTAGGTTATAAAGATGTGTATATTTGTATTTTGCATGACGCCCCACCTCATTCCATCATCATTGTTGTCATCGTTTCTATTCTCCTTTCTCATCTTCTTACTAATTTATTCAACATCTCAGGATGTTGAAAAACAAGCCCGAGAGATGTTCTTTCCAGTCCTTTGGACCTGCCTATAAAGTGAGCTAACATAAATAAATGAACATCGCAGTAGGTACAGCTACAGCTCAATAGAAGCACTGAGCCAAAGAGACTTCGCATATCTAAAATATGTTGTAGAGAAGGTATCATACTACACATAGGCATCCAAGCCGTTCCGCCTCTATCGAACGAACCGAACGGTTCGAATGCTTAGCGTGTCGAAAAATGAGAATCTGTGGAAAGGACTCAAAAGTAATATGAATAAATTATTTTGTAAGTATACATTGTTTTTAGGATAGGATACAAAACAGGATGTGGCTCATTAAGCTCATTTCCATATTCATACGACAAAATTAACGTAACGACAATGTTAAGAAAATAAAGAATAAAATTGTATGACAAAAAAAAATAACGGAACCGGAACTGCTGGCTGGTGTGAAATATTTACGCTTGTAATGATTCAGGCTTGCGCAAGCAAACCATTACCGATGCCATTAATGCTAACTTATTCTTATTGGGTTTTTATGCCTCAGAGCTGAGGTTGCATCAGGTTTCCTTGACATGTAATAACTGTCTTACTTTAAGCTTAAAGTTTATTTTGATAAAACATGAATTGAAATTGAAAATATTTATGTTTCTATATGTATATTTTTTATCGTGGTACTGCCTCTTGCGAGGGGTTGACAAAACCTCCAAGAGTAAATCATGTCATGGAAAGTGCTTCTCTGTTCTATTATCTGAGTCGGTGATAAATCGCAGGCCCCTTACATTCCTTGCTGCTGTGCCCAGTATTTTTTTTTTTTTTTTTTTTTAATTTGAAACTTCACGAAAATTTTGAAAACTTCAAATAAATGCTGACTAACATTCATAAGTGGTTAAGATCGAGTCTTTACTCAAAACGCTTCAAGTGAGCTTATGTCGTGATCAATCATTTCTTTTAAATTTCATTATCTAACAGCGGCCATATTGCCGTGTGAAATGAAAGGCAGTGCCTATTTTTTGCTGGGATCGAACATGTTTCAATTTCATCTATTGCAAATTGCAATACAGAACCTCATTTTCTTGGATTTCGAGAATGCTTTTGTACTTCCTTTTGGAAGAAGAAATTGATTCATTAAAAAAAGTTTCTACAGAAATCTTTAAATATTTCTATTCTTTCGTATACACCCTACATTCCTTTCTCTTTAAGTTTAAAAGGGTAAAAACCACCCAAGAAAATAATTTGAATTATAATCTTCCTAATCCTTACAGTCAAAGAAGTAATTCGGTGTCTCTCTATACTGTTTCTTCTTATTCTTCCATCTCATTTATCTTCCTCTAAAACTTCTCTGACAGTTGCTATAAGAAATAAAGGAAATCAAAAACATCTTCTCAAAGATAGACAATCAATGTCATTTGCCTTGTTAACGTGTTGAAAGATTAAAAGACATACCATCCCCTTACACCGTTTTTCTATTTGACAACAAATTCGTATCGATAAGTTTTATCGAAACAGGCGGCTTACATGATAACAATATGAACGACAGGCAAAATCGGTGGAACCTTCAATCTAAAAGAGCAAATATTATGAAAACTCAATTGACCTAGTTTGGACGGGCTGGGGCGACCACCGAGGGATTTGTGTCGTTCACAATATCCTTCTGCCAATGTAAGAACACACAAACATAAATAGGTTTACTCGTACATGTAACTACAAACCAACTTGGAACTTGGAAGGGCAAAACTGATGACTTCAATGAATCTCTTTCCATTTTACCATGTCAAGTCACCCATCTATCCAGCCGGGCCAGACTCCTGTCGGAAGGATAACCGTTTTGTGCTGCTCGCCTTAACGGGACTATCGCCTTGTTTATTATTTCTGTAATGTGTACGATAATATTGGCTGTGATGCTTCTTTGTTTCTGTTGTATCTTTTATGTTGTTGGATTTTCTGCCTTGTTTTTCGCAATTTATTATTTTGTAAGCTAAAAATTTTTGTATACTATAAATATACATTTTATACATATTAACATTGTTCATACATTTATACTTTTGTCTTTAAGGAGGAAAATGAGTCCTTTTTGTCAGAAGATTTTGTGCTTTAAACAAAAGCTCCGTCTGCTATAAATAGTTTAACAGCCAATTAGGGAAGAATTGTTTGAAATTGTTCCAAGAAAATATGAAACAAAAGAATTATTCTTGGCGGTAGAGAAATTTTTGAGAAGTGTGACGATGTCCTTTAAGGGATTTTCGATTAATTGCCTCACAATTGAAATGGTGAGATTCATCAGATTCATCTTTTTGTGGAATTTGCTCTGAATTTTTGTTTAAAAAAAATGTGCAAGCAGAAGGGTAAAGTTTTCTTTAGACTGGGCATCACAAAAAGAATTTCGATTCTATTAACGGTGAAATGGCGGCCATTAGAACACAAGAGCCTCAAAATATATCACTATTTTCATCATTTCACAATATGATTAGAAAAACTTTTCTTCCTTGAAATTATTGATATCTTTTGGTATTTTTACTTGCGATTATAGGTAGGGGGAAAGCGGGAGACTTGATCATATGGGAGACTTGAGCCACTCTCAATAATTCACTCAAACTAGACTCAAACGATGCATTCCGTTACTTTGTACTTGCACACAAAAATAATTCCAGATCGTCAGTATACATCGGCTGTTAAAAGTGAAAGATTGTTTTTCGGCGGAAAAAGTTACAAACAAAAATAATTTTTTTTTTGTGATAAAAATTGTTTTTGATGTGGTAAGTGAAAATAAATTATATTATTTTATAAAATAGATATTCGACTTTGTTATTGTAAGAACAAAATCAAGAGGTTGTGTTCCAAAAAAAATATTAATTATTTATTGTAAAAAAACGTGATCGGGAGACTTGAGCCAATTCTCAAGGGGAGACTTGATCAGTGGATTATTTGTTTAAATTATTTGTTGATTAAATTATTTGTTTGTTTGTTTTAGTCGAAGAATTTAAGTATGACCAAGTCTCCCCAATGGGGTGGTCAAGTCTCCCGGCTAGGAGGGAGACTTGAGCCAAAAATCTGTTCCCAATCATTTAACATTTGGCAAAAATTACTTGCGTGTATGTAGTTTTTAAAATACAAATCTTAAAATAGATAAATGTATCTTTAAAAAGATGCATCCAACATGTGGCTATGATGAATAGAAAAGTTTTTATGAACGATTTAACAAAAAGTGGCTCAAGTCTCCCGCCTTCCCCCTACCTACTATAAGGCAAGTTATGCATTCTTAAAAAATAAATTTTTGTTTGGACAATCAAACATTACATTACCATGACAAAGGAGCCTAAAAAAGTGGGTCCGACAATTCTGCCTGTCTGTCTGTCTATATCGGCACCTACAGCCTAAACGGCTGGGCCGATTCGCTTCAAACTTGGTACATAGTATCATTATGATGTCCTACAGATAGGTTTTTGGAATTAGAATTCTAGCTTCAAAACTAACGGTACCTGCCATATGATTTTTTATGAAAAACTCATTTATCTCAAAATCAGCTCCTACGATTTTGATAAAACTTTCTAATTGGTGTTTTTTGAGTAAACTTTATGTTTTGATTGGAACAGATTTTTCAGGAAAAGTCTTATAGCGTTACCTCCCATTGTACCAGTTTTTCATAACAGATTTTCTCGTAAACCAATTCACGGATTTCGATGAAAATTTTAATGTGAAAGCTCTTTTATAAACAAAATAATGTTAATTCTTTAGTTTTTTTTTTTTAAGTTAAATTTTTTTTTTTTCTAAAATGTTTATTTTTGTGATAAGAACTTTAATCTGCTAGATGTTGACATACTCAAAATAAACGTTTTTTAAAAAAAACTTTTCCAACGATTTTGAAAAAAAAAATCCTTAAAATTCAAAAAAGTAAAAGAAATCTGATGGTTTAATTCATTTTCTCAAAAAAAAAAAAAACGTTTTAACTATTGATTTTTAAGTGATTAATAAAAATTTTTATGATTTTTCAATGCTTTTTTCCGAAAATCTCAAGCTCCAAAACCGTTTTAACACATTAGAGCAAGTTCGTACGACCCAGTCGTGCACTTTATTTTTTGAAAATGACAACTCCAAACGTAACGAAACATTTGGAGAGTCCGTTTGTCGCCTTTGGGAGAACATAGTAACATATTTCTATGTGTATATTTAATGTTACCTTAAAGTTGTTTTATTCAATGATCGAAACATTTCTTGGGAGCGGTTTTGAGAAGCTCAGTTTACTTAAACAATGCTTTTATTAACTTAATTTTGACCAGTATGTTCTACTCCCTTCATACGCGGTTGGAAGAGGTTTCAATCTTACTTCTGAGCTTTATTATTTTTTTTTCGTAATAATTCATATTTTATTTGTATATTTTATTGATAAATTTAAAAAAGCTTAAACTCTAGGAGAAGTCCTTCTTTTATTTCCAAAGAAATAAAAATTGGGCTCATTAGATGACATTTAAAACTCCTGGGAATTTTACAGATTCAATAATTGACAGCAACCCTTTTTTTAAACCTATGTATATGAATATATTCCTCCCTCCAAAATCTATGAGCCAACTTTTTGTTTACACACATCATCTTGTTGTCCTAGGTCTGGCCTATGTAATATGCTACGATGAACCGACGAAAAATCTGAAAACTTTCGTCGCTATAATTTTGTAATAGCAACAACAACAAAATATTTCTCTCATGATTTATGGCCATCAACCTTTGCCACTAGCCCCAAGGATGCTTAAGTTTAGTCCATAAATCTACGATCCGATAACCACTAAAAGCTTTTTTAGCTTGCACCCTTCCAAACCTTATTTCAATGCAAATATTCTGGGACTATCAAAGAAACCAGCAAGGCGGATTCACGCTTCTTCAATTTTCAAAACAAACACACGCACTTCGAAGGAACACAAGAAAAAAAAAATATTAAATATTACACTTACTCCCGTCTTGGTTGTCATAATAAATCAAAGGGCACCGGCACATATTCACCAGGAAGAGTAGTGAAAAAAAAACGAGCACACAAAGAAAAACATTCTAGGGAATCTTGTCTTTTTAATGATAAAAAGCTTCTCCCAGGATATTAGAATTAATTGCCCAGAAAGAGAACATTTTGACATTGAAAGAACCCTCTTAATGAATCCTTTTTTTCTTTAAAAAAAAAAAGGAGTCATATTACTAAACGAAACTATAAATAATAATTATGAAAAACAAGTTTTGTTGATGAAGGACGACAGGATATTTAAATTGGAAAACATTTTTTTCCAAACTTAGAAAAAAAAAACAGTTCGCAACATGCTAATTGAATGGTTTGACCCTTTTCCGAGAAACAAAAGAGATTGTCTACAAGACATTGATCATCTTAATCTTGCTATCTGCTCTATGGCATCAAGTCATGTAGGTAGTAGGTAAGACTAAGTATGAAAACTAAGATTTTCTGAAACTCAGTGCCTTTGATTTCATCCTAGATGGACGCAACGTAGTCAAAAAGAAGTCTCTAAAATTTGATGTTCCTGGGGAAAGGGTTTTGCTCCATTTCTGGGACACCGAGTTTATGCCAGATGGCTTAAGTTCTTAGGGTCTCTTGTATGAAAGTTTCTAAAAACGAAGTTTGAATATATCCGTAAAAGCTGTTGGTGTCCCTTGTATACCAAAAGAACATAAAGTATGCAAGAAATTGTAAAGGACCATTTTTTTGTTAAGCCCAAGATAAATTTGTATACCTTCCTCAAAAACCTCACACCATATCGAATAAAAAATAATTTAATATTTTGTATTAATAAAAAAAATGTCTATCCTTCTTATCCTTAAAATTTATCATCTTTCTTAAAATTCTTAAAAACGTTTGTCATGTTCCTACCTTTCGAATTTCTTTTTTAATCTCCGAAGACGTGACATTATTATTTCTTTTCCACAAAGCAAGAACGGAACCCACGTGCAAATATTCTTTGTATTTTTCAAAATTCTATTTGCAATTCGAAAAGACTATATACAAAAGCCACAAGTGCAAACATTTAACAATTTATTCAGCATCGAAGAATTTTCATTTCGTTCCGAAGTCTCAAGAGTTCTCTATTTTTTTTTTTTTTTTTTTTTTTTTTATTTCTAAGATGAAGGCTTCTTCAGAGAAACAAAATACAAAAAGTATGTATACAATCAAATAAATACGACCGCTATGTATGTTGTATACATATATGTATAAATTCTTTGGTGTATTTTCCCTCAAATAACATAACAATTTTTTAATCCCCTGTACAAATATGTACCTAGGTGACAGAACAAAAAAAAAAAAAAAAACGAGGTGAAAACTCAAATTCTATTCGAAGCTTGTGGCAGGCAGTATGGCAATGCAAAAACAACAAGCATCCAACGTTAACGTTGTTCACTTGATAGAGTCCTTGCTGCCACATAAATATTTACGCAGCAGGAACAAAACTCTCAGGCTCTGGTTTTCCCCTATCTTTCTGAACAAGGACCTATCCTAACTGTATTTGCATTATTTTGATTTAGATACTGTTTTCATCGAGGAAAGCAAAAAACATTCTTCCTCTAACTGAAGTGGGAGGTTGGTTGTATTGTAAGTCTAGTAGTTACACTTTTTGGTTTATGCGAAAAAGATGCGATAGAGGGTTGGGTTGGGTAGTGTGTCTTATTTTAGATTCCTTAGGATTCTGCTAAATCCTAGAATATCTCTTGTTTTCTTGTTTAACACTTCAATTAAAAAAATTTAAATTTACAAATTTGAGTGACATTTTTTTTTTTTTTTTTTTTTTTAGGTGGAAACAACATGTTTTTGAAAATATTTTTTTGTGTGCCTCAAGTAAACATCACACCTTCGCAGATTTTTGCTGTTGGTACTTAAGTATTCAAGAAACGTGTCCTGCTACTGCCAGTTACAGTTAGTTTGAGTGGAGACCAAAACTTGAATTGTTGGGAATTGTTTGTGTTATTCTTTTGTTGAAAAAAAAAATTCAACAACTGACTTAAGTTAAAAATGATGAAATCCCTGTATTAAGCTGTAAGCTGAATGTAAACTTTTTTAAAAGAAAAACATTATTTGTCATTTACTGCAAAATACTTGGAGGGTATTACGAAGGTCGTGATGGGGATTTCAAAATGTTTTCGAAGAAAACAAATGTCTTACTTGTAAACATAAATTAATAATGGTGGGTTTGGCATTAATGCCACCGCGTGGAAGATAAACAGTACAGTACTGTTCAAAAATAAGTTTTTATTTCGAGAGCATTTTTTGACCTTCTGTTAATGAAAACTTTGGAAAATATTTTTTAAAACATTTTTACTCATTAGATACTTACTTACTTACTTATGTTGGCGCCACTCGAGCGTGGTGCTCCTGGGCCTTGCTGAGAATGCCTCTCCAGCCGGCTCGATCTCTATAGCCTGCTGTCTCCAGTTTCGTACTCCAAGTTGACGGATGTCTCCCTCTACCTGGTCGCTCCATCGAAGATGAGGTCTACCTTGGCTTCTGACTCCCTCGGATTTGGAGTTGAAGACTTTACGAGCTGGAGCGTCGATGTCCATTCGCTCTACATGGCCCAGCCATCTTAGTCTTTGGATTCGAATTTTTCTGGCTAGGCTTATGTCGCTGTACAGCTCGTACAGTTCGTTGTTGTATCTTCTTCTCCAAATGTTGTTTTCTCGATTTACGCAGACAGGACCATAGATCGTACGCAGAACTTTTCTCTCGAAGACTCCAAGTGAATTTTCACTTGCACCGGTTACTGCTCGCTTTGTTCTTCCTATCACGTCAATGTCGTCAGTAAACCCAAGTAATTGTGTGGATTTATTGAAAATGGTGCCTGATGTACTGGCATGGGTGCTCCGTATTACATTTTCAAGCACAATGTTGAAACAGCTGCATGACAGTGCGTTACCTTGTCTTAGCCCTCTGGTGGTTTCGAAGGTTTCGGTAGTCTCTACCAACTTTGACGGAACAGCGAGCATTCTCCAACGTCATCCTGATAAGGCGTATCAGTTTAGCAGGGATTTTTAAGTTAGACATGCCACAATACAGTTCAACTCTATTAACACTGTCATAGGCGGCTTTAAAATCTACGAACAGGTGGTGTCGATATTATATTCTTGGGTTTTCTCCAGGATCTGGCGTAATGTGAATATTTGATCGGAGGTAGATTTTCCAGGTCTGAAGCCGCATTGGTAAGGACCTATCAGATCATCAGCAAACGGCTTGAGACGTTCACATAAAACGCTGGACAGGATCTTAAAGGCGATGTTTAAAAGCCTTATGCCTCTATAGTTAGTTACTCATTAGATCCTATTGTTAAAAATAAATCGTTTTAAATGTATATCTTCCTTTTCTACTTTTAATGGTTTTATTCCGGTAGGTATTTAATTTGTAAACCTCTTTTCAAAATGCACAGTAAATACAACAATGCCAAGAAGATAAAATTTGGAGAATATTTTTTGCACCCCACTTTAAAAATCTAATCGAAAATGACCCGCGGCACCTGGAACGAAAATATATTGTGTTCGAAAGAAAAATGTCAACTTTCTAAAAAATACAAAATTTAACGATAAAAGATATTAATGTCTCATTTTTATTTATACTTTTTTTTGAAAATATAATAAATATAGATCAGAATCAACATTTATTTAAGTGTAAGCATAGACTGCGGCAGTTTGTCTGCGTCGGGAATTTTTGAAACACAGAAATGAGAAATAAAGAAGATGGACAATTTGCTCTTCTTTTTCATCAAACAGAACAATTAGAAAAAAAATCCTTTAAGGTTAGGAATTTGCGTAGTTGACATAAAATGTTCGTTCTTTGAAATTTACATTTCAACCTCCTTCGTATAATTCACACTTGGTTTTTGTTGTAATAGATAAAATGACGAAGTGTTATGATGGTGCGAAATATTCATCATGAAAACAACCAGACTTGAACAACCCGCGAGCAACTAAAATCTAGATATAAGTTAATTTCTTTGTATGTTATATTACAAAAAAAAAAGTCATTGTATAGTAAGGTCCCTTTTTGAAACCAACAATTTTAATGGATCATTATTAAATTTGTCTTCTTTATCCGTGTTAAGCATACAGAATCAGCAGAATGTGCTCATCACCTAAACTTGGATCTTGAAAACCGAGGAGCAAATAAACCCGGCAGCCCATCTGTTGCTTTTAATAAGTGAAATTCAGAGACAGGATCGCAAAAAAAAAATTCTCCAGAACGCTTCATATAGATCCATCAGACTTTATATTCTTTATAATCAAAGTTAATGAATTAAAATGTTTTTTAAACGAATTCACCCAATGTTTTAATTCATCCCTGATTAATAACTAGAGGATGTGATCAATGTTCCTATTATATATTTTATGGTTCATTTATTCTTTTCCATTTTAAGTCCTTCATCATGTTTCACTTTCACACTGCTCTTGACAGCAATATCTCATCTTAAAATCCTGTGAGCAAATAGACGTGTGTACTCTTAAGTAATAACATTTAATTTGTATTTCTTTAGCCTAAGTAAACAAGCATCTGTTCATGTGTGTTGTTTTTTTGTTCACTTACATTTTCCTTACTTCAAACTTGTGTACAATGTACATTGAAAATCCTATACGATACGAGACAAATAAAATCCTTGTCATGTGAGAAAAATGATGTGAGTCGACAAAATTCGTAAAATAGCCTTCATGACTTCACAAAAGAATTAGGTACATCATTTGTTACGCGAGAACGACACATCCCATTACCCGAACTATGCCAATTGAGAAAAGCGTTTTCCATAATGAGCTTCAGGCTTCATGGAGTTGGTTGGAATAAATTTAAGTTAGCGCGGAAAATGGCAAACGACGACGCATGTTATCATGTAAATGAGCTTGCCAGAAAATACCGAGGAATGATTTAAATTGGCGGATCGTTTTTGCAAACTCTGCATTTGTTTTGTCTCATGTTGTCTCATGTACAAGAAACATTAATTTGAGTTGTATCCTTTAAATCTACATTTTATTTCGAGGGTTGTAGATACAATATGGAAAAAAGAAAAGGATATACGGATATACATTTACATATTGGTCTTACAAATTTGATTATAATAATAATTATTTCAAAGCATTTGAATAAATACTATTAAAATTGCTTTTAAATTGATTGTTTCTAGGGATACACTTTCCAATTTATTTAAATATTTATATATAATTTGTCATGAGGTGCCTACTTTTGTGATAAATGATTTCTTTTTACATTTCAGCATAGACTTCTTACAATTCTGATTTTCATACATTATAACATGGTTAAAAGACTAAACTCAACATGGAGTTGAACTTTTATGAGGCTCAGCCCCAGAATTCAGAGTCGTGTCACAGCTGAGGTATTTGACTCCAGGAGTGTTCAAGTGTTGCTGTGGACACCAGTTTTGTTCTCTTGTCATATATCATCTTAGCTCCACAATTGTTTCATAACTGGAAACTGTCTTATGGACAGACATTCAACAAGACTCTGTGTTTTCTCAAATGACTTTTGCAGAAGCTTCATAGACGATGGAGAAGAGGGCTACTACGGAATAGTACCAAATTTAATAAAATTCATTCTAAGAAAATCAATACAGATTTTTCATCCTTAACGTCCTCTGTAAGATCAATTGTAGCACACATTAACAGATACACAAATTCATATCCATCTACATACGACCTCCCTCTTTCATATGAACACAGTGGTCTAGAAACTTTAAATTTTTTTAAATTGCTACGTACAAAAATTTTAACAGGAATTAACTTTTTTTTTTTGTTTTTTTTTTAACTATTTAATAATTTTAACTTTGTAATGTATGTGGAAGCGTATACAAGTAATACTATTTGAATACATTTTTATTTCTTGACTTTACTATTCAGAATACTTAGTTGCTTAATCATGGAAATTGAACTTGTATTTTTTTCTTTATATGATTTTAAGAATGCCTGTCCTTGAAGAAAACTAATAAATATGTTAAAACTCGCATCCATAAATATTTCTTTTACTGTTATTGGTAGACAATATCTACTTAATTGACGATAAAATTAGATAAGTGACAAGAACAAGTTCATACGAAAAATTGCTTCACTTAAAGTTTAATCCTCAAGGACACCAAAACTCACATTAAATTTATCGACATGGAATCTTTGTTTACGCTTAAGGTCAAAAGGCAACTAAATATAACAATATTTGTCCTTAATATTTATTTACAAAGAATCCCTATCCACCAACACCAACCCAATGTTTGATTCCAAAGGCCAAAACTTTCACAACTATAATAATGGCCATTTTACCTTGAAATTATCTTTTGCTTAAATGATTCCAAAAATAAGCTTATCTTTTTCGAGCCATAATATTTAATAGCTCCTCGTTCTACACTTCAATCGATAAACTTGTATCTCTTATAATAGTTTTGATGCTATCATGGTTTATGACAAACATCAACCTTCTTTGAATTGCAACGTTTTAACAATGACGACCTTGCCATAATCCATCGGTACCTGTAGAAATGCCATGTCCTTACATTTTTATCCTTACACAAAGGCAAATGACAACATAAATCGAAGTGACATCATGTTGTGATAACATAATTCACCTCGCGTCATTCCATCTCCATACATATCCTTAAACGCGCGTCCTGTGCCTGCTCCCATTCCGAAGGACTTCCTGGCCTGGCAGCCATCGGCCATTAAACTGCGGTGCTATATGTAGTGTCATTCTACAGGCGTTATATCTCTTTGTCAATAAATATGGAAATTGCTTGAATATTCTTTTTCTCTTCTTCATTTTCCTTCATTCATTGCTCTCCCCCATTTTATAGTTTTATCTTAGGCGGCAACGGCAACCCACGGAACTATATTTGTCTGCATATATGTATCTACATATTTGAATAGGGAGCTAGATGAAGCGCCTCATTGCTGTCAGTGTGTGAGCAAAAGTGTCTGCCTATTGTATGACAGTATCAAGCCAAATGAATCCTATTTGCCTTCATAGTCATCAGTTTTCCTCTTCGGGTCCCGTTTAGTGCCCACAATGGAAGCAAATTGCCACCTTCACTTGGCCCACTCTTCAGTCAGAAGAAAAAATAAGGTTCCGAATTCAAGGATAAACGTAAAGGATATACAATAACAACAACAACAAATCTCCGAAAAATCCGGAGATGAGGATTTCTCGCCTGATGTCTGAATATGGGTTTACGTCTCTTGTTGCCAGTAAAATTCCATGCCATGGATGTGCCATCAGGATTCAGGATGAGGATTATGATGAGCACCAATATATATGTATTGTATACATATATAGCAACCTACAATAACCACAGAGATATGGACGACTGTTGGTTTCATGGCTCCGGTTGACATCATCTACAGCAAGGGTTGACAAAACAGACAAATGAGCAAATCTGTTGGGATGCAAAAGCTGAGCAAGGTAAAAGATAATAGATTTCCGGCCCGTTCTCTCTCCTCACAGTTCTCAATGTAAATGTATTTTTGTATGTACATATTTGTATATTGAAAAGAAGGTTATCCCCTTCCTGTGCCTGTGCCTGTGTCTGTGCCTTAACCGCGCGATGATCTTTTGAAATAACATGAATAGAGAGAACAGCATATAGAGTCTTGGAAAGTTCATTGAAGGCAAAGGATTGTGAGTGAAGAAGTATTAAAACGGAAGCAGCTTAAAGAGATTGTATTCAAAAAGGATTGTCATCGTTACATTAAGATAAATTCTTGTATCCTTAACTGAAATAAATAAATGCATTTATGGTTGGCCAAACAAATTGGAACAAAGACCATATTGACTAAAAGTTTGCATTTATGTCGTGTAGTTTCCACATAAGTCCCTATTGTCTTTAGTAAGTGGATCTGTTTTACGCTAAGATCCGATCAGGAATTTGAATTTCTTAAATCTGAAATATGTTCTTATCTTATAGCGTTTTAAGCTTACAAATATCTTTCTGGGAATTAATTCAAATTTGAAATCTTGTGGAAGAGATGTTATGCGATACTTTGTGTTTTCTGATAAAATAAATTATATTCAGTAAATTACAATATACATGTTTCTATTCAATAGGATTCAAACCAGTAATTTTTTGACTCTGCAGTGACTATAAAAAAAGGTCCTAATAACTTCCACGCATTGTATGAAGCGTCTCAGAGACTTGGCCTGCTCAGACACTTAAACTCAAACATAGATAAATGTCCTCCACGTTTTCATGAAACAACAGTTGAACAATTTCACAGCTTTTTTCTAACGTTCTCGTAGACCACTCCTCCAATTTTAGTTACATCTCATATTTCATTTTGGCTGATTGAATTAATTTAAGATAGAAAAAAATTACGTGTCCAGTTCACAGACGGTAGAAGTGAAACCTTCAGAAAACTAAGCTACGAGAGAATAAGGCGATGCTTGGAAGGCAAGAGTGGGATGAGTATACGAACCCCGTACAAAGTGGAGAGGAAAATAATAGAAAACACTGTATGACTGTATGTTTTATCTCACTCTCTCGCAGGCTTAATCTTATAGATATAATGTGTTTGCCTCTCTTCAGTGTCGTTTTTTCGTTTAAGTTATAATATCGCTAGGGGGTTTTCACTTCATTAATAATAGCGGGGGCGAAAACCCCCAATATCCTGGTTCACAAGTTAATTTCTTGACTGTCAGGTAATTTTTCTCGGAAAATTACTGTAACTGTATAGAAGGCTTGAAGAAGAGCACTTCACTATTTATTAAATGACATCAAAATCCGTCCAGTATAACGCTTAGTTAAGTTTAGTATTCTAATTGAAACAGTTTTGTTATCAGTTTTTAAGCAACATTTCTACAAAGAACAGATTTTTTTATGTGTTAACACTAATCCTTACGTAAGGATCAACACACTCACCTTTTCAATATCAATTCTATGTTTCCTGTTGTAAGATCAAATTAAATAAAACTCGATGAACTGCATTCATTTTGTGGTAATTAACCACTAAAGTGTCCCTTTTTCCTTTCACATCTATCAGATGTGTGTTTGTGTGATGTTTTAATTGGAACACAAGAAATGCTATCCTTTTAATGACAAGAAGCTTTCACAGGATTTTCCGTTTACTTCAACTACTGGCAGCGCTGGCGCTAGGTCGGTTAGTATAGTTAGTCTTATTAGGGTGAAAGAGACACAAATCGCATATCAGGTCATGATTCATGAAAGAATTTACTGAAATAAAATTGAACCTTGTACAAACGTGTGAGTAAATTTCTGTGTGTATGTGTGTGGCAATGAAGTACTTACACATATAGTGTTTGTGTGTAGGTAGCTATGTATACTCTCTTGAAAAAGCACGATGATGTCCTTAAGTGAATCGTTTAAATGGAAATGCTTCTCAGTTGTGGAAAGGTCAAGGTTATTTGCTGCCAACTAACTATACTCCGCCAGATGATACCGAAAGGAGGAAGGAAGGAAACTATACTAACGCATTTAAAAGGCTTACCATTGACTTATGGCAATATCGTATAGCAATTGCTGGGGAGCGTTTGTGTTTATTTGTGTAATGGTCCTCCACTTAAAGCACTCAGTAGCCAAAGCCCTACTACCATAGCATACCAGTTCCAGGACCAGCTGAAAGAATACGATAATAAGTTATGGAAAATTTTTCTACTTCGTTTGAATTGTGCTTATGATAAATTATGGAAATGCAAGAAAGACAAACTGTTATCTTTGCATTAAAACGCTGAATTATTGATTATGGAAGAGCAATTTTTTCTCGTTATCCATGTTCATGGATGCTGGAATCTAGGGATGATGATATTTTTTTTATCGAAATTTGGCTGAATTTTAAAAAAATGGGAGCTATTTGCTGTTTGTTTTGAATTCAAAAAAGCGTATAAGAAAGATTTTTGGAATTCAAAAAATATACACATAATGTACCTGTAGGTAAACATTGACTTTTTCCTTACTTATTTATTTGAAGTTAACCCTTTGATAGTGTAATGAGGCCCTTGTTTCAACAAAAAAAAAATGATTGGTTCAAAGAATTTCACATGGATTGACGGTAAAATATATCCAAACGCACTGATAGTGTATACATTGCAGTCTCTTTGTGGATTTAATGAAGAAATATCTGCTCTTATGTATTTGCATATAAACATAATATTTTTTTAACAGTAAATATGGGTTTAATATTTTATCATAAGGCATTTCCATCGATGGGATTAATGCCAATAATATTTTCATCTAGAGAACTCACATGTATGAGTCGCGATTCTTGTGTTTCATATATACGAGTAAGATTCAAAAATGAACCGTGGTGGACATATATTTTTAAATATGTTTTAATATAAATATGATACCACTTCGTACTCGTATTATGTGTTGTACATTGCACATATTTCAGTTTTTCATTAAATTCAAATTTAATACTTTTGCTTTTTGGAGGCATGACGTTCATATTTTTATTGAAAATTTAATAGATATCTTTTGTGAGCTACAGATTCAGTAGGCTGTAAATGCAAACTTATTTGTATTTATGTTTAAATATACATATGTGCCACCTGCTATATGAGATCAAAGTATTAGAGCATTTTGTATCCAGCTTTGGCCAAATCAGTTTTGACGCTAGAATTGTTTTGTCAATTGTCCGCCTAATATTTTTCTCCTACAATAGCATATTGCCTTAGTTGAAGTTTACATGAAGTGATCGGAATACCGTGGAATATCACTATGAATTGATCGAAAGAACAGATTTATTTCGGAGTTTGTTGAGATGGAATCTACGAACTACGAATTTCAGTGCAGCCTGGCAATAAGAGAAAATAGTGATGTCCTTGGAGATATCACATTTTCTTTAAGCCATAGTGTAACCGTTTTGAAGATGGAAGAAAAGACTGAGGTAAAGTACAGAACCTTACCATTTGTTTCTGAACCATCGGCATCGGGAAAAAAAAACTGATTTTGTCCATGTTTCATTTTCCTCCCAGAGTGATCTGGGAAATTGTTGTCAAAGTTTCATTGGGGTGTGGAGTGGTCTATGTTACTTTGTGGATTGCTGAAAGGTTTCACTATTCATAGTAGAACGCAACTTGTACAAACTTATGCACATACAAGCAGCGCATTTGATTTCACTGTGCTTATCACTTTTTATCGTTTTGCTTAAGACAGAATCGGTCTTTGTCTTATAACCGATATGTATATAGGCCATGGAATATGCTATCCTCTAGAGACAAATGTCGGCTTTCTTGCAAGAGAAAAGAGCTACCGAAGCTTCCAATTTCGGTTTCCAACTTAAATTTTGTTTCCAAAATAAGAACCAAGTTGGTACTTCATCAGACAATTTAAGACTTATGCCTTCAATAAAAAAATTTAACTTTCGTTGGATTTTTCAAGTGAAAAAATGGCGGTATCTACTAAACTACACCGCAATATTGCCTGAATATATTTTCCGTTGTTTTTGTACCTTCTTCCTTTTGCTATATTATATAGAACACCTAAGGTGATAGCGTATTGAAAATAAAAGTATATATACTTCGTCCAAGACAGATTCCCATTGAGCTTAATATTTTTTAAGTGGATGACTGTTCCTGATCATTTTGTTTACTTATCTTTATCCCCTGAGAGGACTACACAATCCATTCTTTCCATTAAAAGCAATGAAAGGCGAATAGACTTAGGCATATAATCCTTTTACCTCCTAGATCCAATGAACAATTTATTCCTTCCATGCTATTTGCCTTCGTTTTATCACATAACTCAACTTTAAAACTTTCAAGGCCTCCTTTCTGAGTGCTGAAGAACATAAAGTAACATTAATCTCCTGAATAGTTAATCAGTTAAAATTTCAACTCAGCTAAGAGCGTGTCCAAACATTACCTCTTTATACTGAGTTGAGAAGCAAGCTTAATAGGGTTAATTTTTAATCCAAGTCCATTTTGTGTTTATTTTAATAATACGTGGCTGGAATTTAAAACTAAACCATAATATTTTGAAGAGAAAAAAAAAAGTAAACAGGACAAGAGTTATTTCAATACATTAAGGTATCTATCCAATGTCCTGGTTTCTAGTCTCAACTTTCCAAAAATCTCTCTCATTTACCACTTAAAGGCCTCTGAAAAACACTCTGCTTTATTGTGTGTTATGACTATTTTATTCTACCATAATTACTTCTACTCAATTAACTGTGAAGATGTAAATATTTGTTTTCCACTTATTTCAACAACACTTTATACCGCGTGCCTTTAAGGATAAGGATATATTGTATCCCCGCCCACACTCTTGACGACGACGACGACCGATGCGACCGACGCAACGACTCAACCCGTCCGTTAGCCTTCTTGCAGGGAATTTCTATTCAAATACCTTTCTTTGTAACGTGTCACGCATGCATAATTCGAATTCCTATGTAAGTCAAAGCCCCCATTCTTATCTAAGGCCTCTTGAGGCTTGCTGCTGCTCCCCCACGTCCTCGGCGGATGAATACACATTAAACACACACTCAATGACTTAATTAAGTTAGCAATGTGATTGTCCTTCATCATCCCCATCAACTCACTTATTCTTATGTGGGCATAAACACAGAAGCCAGGCCAGGCATACAAAATTAAAATAGTCTCCATGTCCGCATCGCGCTGTGTGGGGTTGCAGGGCGCAATATAGTGGGTTAATCTCTTATATCTTAGTAAAAGTTAGTTAAGATGATAATTTTTTTATAAATAAGTGAAACACTCTTAGATTTTAACGATGTTTTATGCAGGGTCAAAATTGTACTACAAAATTTCATTCGCTTGAAAATGTGTACACAGGGCGGATTTCATTTTAAAAACAAAAAGTTTTAAATACAAAATTAATATACAAAGGTATTTATTAGCGGTCGGCGCTCAAAAAATCTTTAAATATATTTTTCCGTATTACTCTTAAATTTTAGTTTTTCTTTTGAACTTAAAAATTAATAATTCATTTATAAAAATGATTGTATGTAAATTCAAAACATTTTTGACGTTCAAAACTATGCAATAGCTCTAAACTCATATTTTTTTAAACAAAAATTAACTCTTGAGAATAATACACAGGCCTCTAATTACTTAGGAATCCGACCTTGTCCATGTATTTAATTCTTCCCGCTTTGATGTCCCCGAACCGTCGCCGACGGGTAAAAATGTATCTCAAGCAACCAACGTGCAGATACATGTAAAAGTCTCCCAGCGAATAGAACAGAGAAAATCCTTTTAAAGGAATCCTGCTTAGGATTGCGTCTTTTTTTGCTTCTGTATAATGTCATAGACCCTCGCAAGGTGGTGCTATGCTAGATGTTAACCGTGCCCTCGAAAACCCTTGAGCTTTATATAGTAAAATGTTCTTAAAAGCAAATACCAACGCGTCAAGGTTGTAGCAAGGGAACGAATCATCTTCTCCTCCAAAAGACTCTATTGTGAGCTAAATATCCGACTCAATATCTTTCAGTCCCCATGCAGCAGATGACAAAATAATCTGCCACCAAGTGAGAGCGAGAATGAAGAGGATAAATATTGGGAATTAGAGGAGAAAATTGATGAACATTTTGATCGATGCTTCCATGGGGTTTTGTGTCGATTTAATAGAAGGGGAGGATGGTAGGCGGTGGTGGGTTGCTTTTTCTTTTTTCTTTGACGAGGTCATCGTTATTCAGGATAAATAATCGAAAATATACTCTAATCTATAAAATATATTTAATATTTATGAGTTGGTGCTGCGGTAAACCTACCTTAATGTGTTTGTTGATTCAGGATGTTGTTTGAAGGATATTCAAGTATCAACTGCGTTAAGAGTTCTTCTTCATTGTTGTCCTCGTATTCGTCGTCGTTGTCGTCGTGGTTGTTGATGCGATGGTACCAGGCAGACGAGAGTGTAGGCTTGAATTTTAATAGGTGTCTCACCGCAATGGATCTTAATGTTTATTTTTTGGTCAATGTTGAACTCAAGGCGAACACGTATTGTTGCCACTGCCACATGTGTGTGCGAACTGAAAAGACATAATGCGATAATGTTAATCTGAAATTTAAAATGTGTCCTTTTTGGATATCATCAGCTGAAGCATGTAAAGGGACGAAATTTTATGGATGTCTTCTTTAAATATTTACACTTAAATTTTTGTTGCTACAATTCCTTTGTTTAACTTAAATGAAGTTAAGCCTTGAACTTGAACTTTAAAAAAGGGAGAGTTAATTGATTTCCAAGGAAATTTTTGGAACAAATAGAGATCAATCACTTTAATAAAATGATTTCAAAAATAAAATGACAAAGGTTAGTAATGTATTCGGAATACCTTCTCTAATGTGAAACTCCAGAAAAATTACACTTCTTAGGTACCAAGTTAAGGCTTTTTGAAACCAACGTGGTGTGCCCGAAAAACGTGGAAATACTCTGTCAGCATCTCTTAGGAATCCGGTGGCCATAAACCATATCCAAAACCATCTGGGGCTAAGGAGTGGGCAAACAAAAGTGGATATATACCCATCACACAGAACAAGCGGCGCTGATGGATCTGCCGCCGAACACTGAAGGTGCCCAATAACACCATAGAAAGCAATGAAATCTTTTTAATGGAATCCTCCAAGTAAAAGTAAGCGGAATAATCTGTTATGTTTTCCAATTTTATGGTCCAATGTTTTAAAAAAACTCACATGCAATTCTAAAAAAATTGACATCAAATTGTTGATCCTTTAAATTGAATGCCAATAACTTCGTGGTGATTTTAGAATTAATCGAACACCTGCGTTTTCGAACTATAAAAAAGTTTGATTAACAACTTGAGGCTTAACGCAGGAGAAATTTTGCTATTTGGATAATATTATTTAACAGCCCGTCAGGCATTGATCTATTTACAATCCTACAAAAGGATTTTGTCCCACATGCACGTTGTGTATAACCGAAATCATTCAAGCAAATAATTGCTTCCTTACTTCAATTTCAAAAACTCTTTGGATTGTTTGTGTTTGAGTAAATAATGGGTACAGACGGTGGGCCTGGATGTGGCCACCTAGTGTTACATTACAATGAGTCAACCGGAACAAACAAAGTGCTCTTATCGTGCTATATATGAAAATGTACAGCTCATGTCCTTTTCGGATGAGCCATTTTACCCTTTTGGTTTCAAAAGCATCAATTGACAATGATGAATTCTGTGAAAAAATCGATACAGTTGAGTGATTCGGGGAAAAAATTGGATTGCCTTTCAACACTTTGAATACAAAGAATTCATTAATCTTCTACGCCATTGATTTTAGCTGTATATGGGTTTTCCTTCACGGACCATATACATTCATATATGAAACCAAACTTTAACCTCAAATTTTCGTTCGTAGTAATTTACATGTAAAATGGAAAAAAAAACCTTAAGCAATGTTTCCATTTAAAAGTAAAAGCACGACAAAAAGCCTGCAATTCATAAAAATGCCAAGCAAATTTCTCCTTCATTCATTCCCAGAGTAGATTATCATTTGGTTTTCACCTTTTTTTTTCTTTTTACCTCCTGGAGGACTCTTTTCGTCTTTTCTATTTATCTCTTTACCTTTCCCGACAAGTGAACAAAAAAAAAATATCTGCATAATGTAGGAATGAGATAAATCTACGGATGGATATTTCACTTCATGCGCTCCAATTTCCATATTTCTATCTGCTGCCACGCGAAGGAATTCCTCAAGAGAAATAAGGCCAGTGTTGCCATAAATATTCTTTGTACTTAAATTTTTGAGAAAAAAAATTGCTTTAATTTTTCGAATCTGTTCGATTGAATTTTTCAACAAACTAAAAATGTATTATTTTACAATTGTTTTTAATTCAAATCTTAAAGTTAAAAACAAGAGGGCATGTCAGCTCTCCACAAAATTTGACCCCAAACCTATCATTTCAGGATACCCTCCCTTTTAGTCATTAGTTCTGAAAACAAAGTCTTAGTTATGCTTTAAATTTGAACTTGATTTTTAGCAAAAGTTCGTAGGTATGCCGTTTCTGAGGTACTTCAAAAATTATAGAAATAAAAACTGCCTCATTCTTGTTCACCTTCTGACTGCAAGATAAAATTCATCAAAATTATAAAACTCTTTTCGGAGTCCTTTTCTTAGGTTTTTCCAAACTTGTTAGGATTTTTAAAAAGGAATAAAAAAGCAAACTGATTCTGTATTGAGAGGGGGTGTCTGCCTTCATTTAATCGTGAAGATGATTTCTAGTTGAATAGTGAGAAGATTTAACCCTCACAAGAATTTAATGCTATGCTCCGAAACGAATCAAAATGTATAGATTTTCTAACGAGGGCGCAAAATCCGCCCACATTTTTAACCCAGCCATCTCCTTAATTGTAATTAATAAATAAAGCATGTTTTCAACTTAAGCGCCTATCAAGAAAAGAGACCAAACTGTATAAAACTTACGACTTTATTTTATTTCATTACACCCAAAAAAAATTAGACTGGCAACACTTACAAAGAAGGTGCCCTCGTACAAATGAAGCACAAGCAGTGGTTGAATATTCTGCGAGCATTTATGCTTTTATTGCGTTTAGTTAATGAATTATGCAAGGTAACGAACGGTCTGTGGGTTGGTGTTCAAAGGACTTCTTCGTCGCTTTTCAAGTAATTTTTTTTTTTTTTTTTTTTTGAAAGTTGAAGATTGAATGCGGGGTCGGATATGTTAGCTGGAATTGGACTCGTTTCGCTTTATCCTTAAAAAGGATCTGATCATCTTTATTCCTTCTTCTTTTTTTTTTTGAAATTTAGCATATTGCTGTAAAAGACAAAGTTTAAAATCTTAATGTAACTGTAATGAAACGTAATCACATCCAATGAATTTGTTACAGCCTTTGTGAAAACCCGTACTTGAAGTCATTTTCGTTTTTTTTTCTCTGTAAAAGATAATTACATTTTATTAAGGTTGTTAGAAGAGGATTGGCATTGTCTTTCATCTTTTTGACAACGATATCAGTTTTCCTTTATTGTTTAAAGTGTCATACGCTTCGCTACTTCAGAAGTCTATGTTCAAAGTAAATGTGATGTGTGCAAAGTATTTTATTTTGCGGTTGCACGTGAATGTACTGACAAGATACAATTTATTTTTAGGGAACTTTTGATATGAGGGTTAGATAATGTCGTGTATGGTGATGTATGTAAATAAAGTGAGAACTTTTTGGCTTTCGAGGGCCAAATTAAGTTAATGGGTTATATTTTTAAAGAACAATTTAATTTAATTGATCTAAATATAAAAAAAAAAAGCTATGAACTTTTATTTCAGAAGAACGATATATTTTAATTAGTTCGTTTGATTTTATTCTGCAGGATTAAAACACCTGCTTTAAAGGCAACATTTATAATTTGATATTTACTGTTAAATTCCAGTTAAATGAAATAGAAAACAATTAACTTTTTAAACAAACAATATAAGGTTACTTAAAGTTACGGGCGGGTGGCAATGGTGCAGTGGATGTAGCGCTTAGTTTTTAACCTAGAGTTGTGGGTTGGAGTCCTAGCCTGGGCAGGAATTTTTTAATATTCCCCCAGTTTCAACTAAACATCACCCGCGGGATTTTCGTGAGATAAATAAGTAATACTTAAATCTCTATCCACTTACCATCAATAATTCTTTCCTATCATTCTATTCCTACTAACTAATATTGTTCAATTTGCAATTACATTCATAAAGTTAAAAATGATGATTATAAAATAAAAGTACAACTTTTATGTCATAAAAACTATAAAAATATAGTTATCCAATTACATATTCAACGAAAAACTGAAAACAACATAATTAAAAATCTTCAAAGCAGAATAAATATTGTTTGTGGTTTTATAATTTATTGTAGTGTTGTGTTTTTTTCCCTCCAGACGCATCGGGTGATTTGCCAATTTAATTGGAATCACGAAACCCAAAATAAATTTGCTCCAAACCACATGTACAATGAAACATTTTTAATAAAAAAAAAATGATCATTCGAATTGTATCTGCAAATACAAAGTGTATATACATATACACTGACGATTCGACCCCACATGCCGATGCCAATGTGATTATAAGTCCTTTTTCAAAATTATTTATTAAATTTAATTTTTTTTTTTTGATACATTTATCAACAAGATCCTTGGTGTAGGGAGGGAGAGGAGAGCAACTGCTATATTTTGTTTTGTTAAATATGTAATTTCACTTGCAGAATCACGAACAAAAATAAATACAAAAATCTTTTTACTATTCGGTTGAAAGCGTGTATTGGTTGAAAAAAAACAACCAATTATGCATGAATTCATTATGGAGAATCTAGGAATAAAGTGAGATTAATTAAAAAGGCGACTGCAATTAACAGTTTTATTATGGTCGAGGTGATTAAGTGGTTTTAAGGCACCATAAGTGGATTTTTATTGAAGAGTCATTGAAGTGTAGATACTCTTATAAATACCAAATTACCAATCGAAGAGATGATTTAATAAAACGCAACAGATTTTATGCTGATTAAATAATATTATTGAATTGAGCCCTTGAGTGAGATAAGTTGTTCGCATTTAATTGCTGGTAATTTTGTCTGTTAGTGTGAAAGTGTGAAGGACTCTTACCAGTTGTTATTGATTTGATTTGAAAAATTCATATAAAATAGATTGAATATGTTTTTTTTTTTTATTAAAGTCGAATATTGCTTCAATTTTTTATATTGCCAGATCCTATATAAATTATAATAATTATAAAGTATTCTTTTAAAGGCGAATCTAGATAATAAGAAAAATAGTTTCCTAAGATTTGATTGAAATCCGATTACATTTGTTCTTATTAGATATTTGTATTCCCTTGGTCGATAAGCACAAATTAGATGGTGCCGGCTTAGTCCATATTACTTTTAACTTATCTTTACTTTCTTTTAAAAATTTTGCCAACTTTATTACTTTCTTCTTTCAAAAAATTTGCTACTTAGTAAATATCTAAGCACATCGATGTCCTGAAATTTTAATCTCATTTTTCGAGGCTTTCTAATACGTGCCACAGAATTTCAAAAGATTCTAGAGAAATGCCAAATTATTCTTTGAAGAAATCATTGCTGGTTTGCATAAAACTTACTTCATCGATAGTGTAGAATGGTAGATAAAATAAATATTAGGGGTATTCACGATCTGGTGTAACTTGTCTTGCATCATTGTAAAAGTGGAGAAGTGCTACGTTTTCTTGCAATACAACAACAAATATACTGGATGTCATTTTGTTACACTTTTGCACTTTATCTATACCTCAACCCCATTGCCAACAGGAAAATACAAGGGTGTAAAATTTGTACTTTTGATTTTGACATTTGTGTCAACCTGATTTTGACATTTGTGTGAGTTTTGCTACAGATTAGAAGAAGTGAGTTCACGATCTACAAGAAATACAAACAATTTCGCACTTTTACAATACTTGGTTGCACCAGATCGTGAATACCCCTATTGTACTTACCTTTGTCCAAACAGTTCATGATCCACTAAAATACTGGATATCGGCATCTTCAGCCAAACGACAACATCTTTTATCTGCTACAGTTGTTTAACAAATTGAAATTGAATGTGTATTTTGACACGAGCTGTCAAAAATAATTTGTTTGGGTTCAGTGAAAACACTAAACAGATTAAATTAATCTCAAACACACACTTTGCAATACTACAATCTAATCAATATTTCTTGGTATTATTTAAACCAAAAGTCAAACATTTTCAGGATATTGCATATACATAAAGAAGAGATTTTCTGAAAAGTTAATATTAAAGCTGGAACCTGACCCACGTGTGATGAAATACTTGCTATTTCAAACTCAAATTGATAAGAAGATCAAGTATTTTGGCACAGCTCTATCAAAACGTATGTATATGTACATATATAAAACCATGATAAATTGAAAATTGTTGGAAAGGTATGGTTTCGTAAAGCACGATTTATTAATTTTGTTTGTTTTTTTTATCTAACCTTCTAGTGGATACACAACATGTTTGTAATATAATCTAACCCTTTTTCCATAAAATACTAAAAATTTGTTGAAATTCCACGCAAAAGTGCTACACACATCAGATAGAAAGTTTTCAAATCTCCTGCTCCAACAACCGAGTAAATAGTTTCCATAAGCCAAACACAAAAACTCATTGCAAAACATATTATTTCCAACGCCGAATTTGGCCGCTTGACTGCCACCGCACGAAAATCTCGGTATGTTCTAAAATATAATTCCCGCATCACGAAATGTGCGTTGGTTTCGTTTAAATTGTTTGAATCATTAGGAATACTAGAATGGTATGAGCTACGAGCTGAGTTCCTATCATGCTAGGCATTTGAAATTTTATTTAAAGCAAAATATTTTAATACTTGAGCAATTTTTTTTTTTTTTTTTTTTGATAAAGGTCGGATTCCAAAATGCAAGGTCAGAAAATTTGGTTGGTTAACCTTCTGTTGCTTGTGTCCATTTCTACTATACCATCCCAAACCCACCAAACAAAAGTTTAACGAAAACCTCAAAACTTTGTAGGATTGAACTCTTTGAAAATAAAGCAACCTTTTACTTCTTATCCATATTGATGTACATATACGTGTGTATTGTATGTATGCATGTCTATGTACGAATGTTTTTCTCTCGAAGGATGTGGCTTTCGTATTCAAATTCAGGTCACGTTCAGGGATAAATTCTATGAGGACTAAGGACGATAGAGTAATTATAAGCAGACTCGTCATGGATACGAGCGAGGGTGTCTGACCTAAGGCCGAAATCAACACAAAACTATGAATGCAAACTTGAGAAAACCATTCCATGGCTTATTTTTTCGATTTTTCGAAATGTAGACTACGACAAGGTTTAACAACAGATTCTCGTTCCTAACTGATGAATACGATGAATAAAATTATCCAAAGTATCGTATAATTTAAGGTGACATGGATGGGTGTCGGATTGTCGGGGCTGAATGGATTATAAATTTGTTGTAGGTGGCTCTCTCTCTCTCTCTCTCTCTGCGGAGAAAAACAAATGGAAGTTGGCTTACAAGTAGGTATTAAAAACTTGGCTGTGCTACAAGAAGCTAAAAGCATATAAAATAGTTTGGAATAATTTTAATTTTGAGGAAACTTAGTAATCTTGGCCTTTTTGGCATCTTAAGGTCCCACAAGAACTTCTGATGCAGGATTTGTCGTAAAGTTGGTATGAAAGGTATGAAATCTCGATTCCCTTGGTCCCGAGATTCGTCATTTTCTCATTTTATTCGCAGAGCTATGTCGAGGTTAACATAAAATCCTAGATTGACCATAGTGTGGGCTTCAAGTATTGTTTGAGGGAGTTTTCAGCTTAAATACTTCAGTATCGATTGAAGGATTAGCGTTTTCAGAGAAAATATCAGAATAAAGAAATTTTTAAGAACTTATACACTTGATATGATACATTTTAAAGGGTTTACATCTTGCCACGTGTATACACAATACTCGAGTTAGGTAAAATCCTAACCTTCCCCAAATAAAGGGATGGAATTAATTTAAATTTTTAATTTTAGAGAATCCATTATTGTACATATTGTGTCCCTATTTCTGTGTATCACGGTTGATTTTGTTTACAACTTTTGGTCTAGCTTAACGACTGTTTTCTACACAATTTAAAACAGGAACCAAGATCAAATGTTGAGCTGAATCAATTCACGAAATGCTCATTAAACTTGTAATGTCTCTCCTAAATCCTAATTAGTGCCAATGCAATTGGATGATTTTCAAAAATTAAGTACACACAATGCATCCTTTACCCTGAACGAATGTACACCTACATGCAAGCATATGTGATATGCATGAACACATATTTATGGCCATATCCTGATTCCGTACCTACAACTGGGAGGGCTAAATTCATATAAACTATTATAGATTCAATTCCATATTGCATCACTGGTGTGTGCAGGTGGTGCAATTAGTGACTCCATCACTTGCCCCAATAGTTCAACAAGCCTATTCAATTGTTCTTCACATAATTACCGATGAATGAGGCAGCAAATTACGAAAGTTAAACAGGCCAACTTATTCGCACAGGAAGGTATTCAGGATGATTAAATTTTCAAACACTGACAATATCCTGGCCTCGTGGAATATCCTTCGTTGGATGTTTAATCATGCTTGAATAGACGGGGAAACAATAAACAAAAGACGACTAATGTTGATGGTGTTCCATGAAAGTAACAGGGGATGTCATGAATGTTCGTCATTATGGACATACATGGCCATTGTTTTCCACTGATATATGATTACAATTGCAAAAACTTTATTTTTATTTTGTATTGATTTAACTAACAACCAATTGATCAAGGATGAAAGTTCGAATTCAGAGCATCATTTACTGTCATTAAAGGATATGTACTTATTAAGAACAATAAATACAAATTGCAGCTATTTGACATTATGAAAACATTATTTCAATAAAATGTGTGTTCAATAATTATTGTTTTTACTTGGAAGCTAGGTTATTGTAACAATTTTATGCGTCAACGAATTTTATCTGAAATCAAAATGTATATTTAGAGTTTTAAACCTGCATTATCACTAAAAATATACGCAATGATTTATCGTTATAACACGCTATAAATAGATTTTTCCTCAACTTGTCTTTTTTTTTATTTAAAAAAAAAACGAAGGTTGTTTCTGACTATTCATTAATGTGAGAACCTATATGCACCTGGAGCCCAGAGGTGCAGTCTGGTTTCCGCCAAATGCTGCACAAAGTTTAGCTAAATATTACTATCCGTATAAAAATTAAAGGACGGAAAATCAGCAGGAGCAGATGGAATACCAACAGAATTCATAAAATACGGAACGGAAATGTTAACCGACAAATTAACTTCTGTGTATAACAACATTCTAGACACTGGTGAAATACCAGAAAACTTCAAAGAATCTCTAATCTTTCCGATCCATAAGAAGGGTAGCATAACAGATCCAGGCAATTATCGAGGGATATCTTTTCTTACCGCGTTCTATAAGATTTTCACATCACTTTTGAATGACCGCTTGACACAGTGGATACAAAGAAACAAAATGCTCAGTGAATTTCAAGCAGGATTTAGGAGCGGATATTAAACTATGACAACATTTTTGCTCTGCAAACTATAGCAAACAACTGCATTGAACAAAAAAAGAAGCTGTACGTCTTTTTTGTTGACCTCAAAGCAGCTTTCGATACAGTGGATCGCAATGCTTTGTTCTTCAAACTGTATAACGTTGGTATGTCAGCAAAATTTGGGAGAGTACTTGAAAATATGTATCATGGCAATCGATGTCTGGAACGGTTCCGATATCTCAAAGTGGTTCGAGTCAAAAATGGGAGTTAAACAAGGGTGTGCTTTAAGTCCAAGTCTCTTTGCCTTGTTCATCAACGACTTAATTGATTTTTTGCCTGGGGGTATAGAAGTGGCAAGGACAAATGTCAAAGCACTTTTATTTGCCGATGATGTGATACTGTTTGCATATTCCCCTCAAACTCTGCAGTTGATGATTAACAAAATTGAAGCGTTATGTTCCAGTATGGAATTTGAGAGTGAATCTGGGCAAATCAAAGGTGATGATTTTCCGAAAGGGGTCTGGCAGAACTGCAAGGAACGAAAAATGGTACTTCAACAGGGATCCAATCGAAGTTGTCAAAACCTACAAGTATTTGGGTGTAACTATTGCTTACAATCTTAGTATGGTACACCACCTCAAAGAAAAACTAGTTGTAGCTAAATGTGCAATTTGTGCAACGTGGAGGAAATGCTTTTCGAACAAAAATATTTCGCATTGTGTTAAATACAAGGACAATCTCTTGCCCTCTTGGAGCTTATTTCGAAGGTTGATGAACAGCATAGAACCGACTGCTTGAACGAGGCTGCGTCTTCGGCCCGTAGATCAATCTATAGCCGTCTGAACCACAACTTATGTGAACAAAATTATTTTCACAGCAACAACAGTCAGGCACTTATTGCATCGATTTTCAAAATGAGAGGGGAGCTTATAAACCTGCACTATATACCACATCGAGTATCGAGAGGATCTGCCTATTTACTGCAGCTTATGCAACCTTAGAGAACGGGAGGATGTCGTCCATTTCATTGGAAAATGCCCTGTTTTATGCGAAACGAGAAGAATTTTTTTGAACAGTAACTTCAAATCAGACGAGGAAGTAATGGCGCTACTAAACTGTCAATGTAATATTAATAACCTCTACAGATACTACCAAACCGCAATGTCTTATCGCAATCAAATTTTAAATGAAGCTTTTTAAACTTAGAAAAAAAAAATTATTATTATATTCAATAAATTGTTTAATTTACTAAACAGACTATGTACATTTGTATTATTTTACTATTTTCGTATCAATGTCAATCAGGCAGACGGCAAAGCCATGCTTAAACGATTTTTGTTTAAACCATAATGTAAATTGTAAACTTAAATGGAATAATAAATCGAATCTATCTAAATCTAATCTATCTATCTATCTATCCATCTATCTATCTTCTATCCGTACCTTGCATTACAGCATCAATTTCGAAACGAATCGGTTTCTCCAAACTTCGGCTTGTTTTAGCTGAATATTTTCAAGGTTATTTTTTGCTTTTTGGTATTTTGTCTGCTGTACTTCCGGTGGTCTTAATATATTGAGTTGCAGAAATAAGGACTGCCATTCTAATGAGCTGCATTTATACCTGCAGAATTCTTCATAGCTAATAAGCTAATTGGACTAGGTATGCTGATGACATCTTTTAATTGGCAAATGGCCCTAGTACCCTTAACCAAGTATTTCACTTTCTTGATACTACATTACATGGTCATGCAACTTCATAATTATTTGTCCAATACATATCCACCAGAAAAAAGGAAGAATAAGCAGCATTTATGTAGTCAAACCATGGAAGCTAACCCACCACTTCAAAGAAAAAAACTACTTAGTAACTTAGTTACTCAATATAAGGTCAAGTGTAGGTTCTGCATGATTCGTTCAATTAGAAAAATAATTAATTCACTTGAATTGCCTTAAAGTGTATACCTAGGTACTCGAAAATTAACCTTGTGTTACTATGCAACCCTTCATTTAACTTAACTCATGATACACATACTTGACCAAAGCTACATTGTTTATTTGACACAATTTTAATGGAAACTTAACATTTAACATTTGAATAAGTAACTTCACACCTTGTCAATCAAACACAAATACCATTGTTATCAGATTATTCGAAATGCTTAAGTGAAAACATTATGAAACAACTGTTTGTGGAATTTAATCGGATATCGAATGCTTGAACGTTTAATATCCTTGTAGGATGCTTGCTTATAGCTTCCAGCTCAAAGGAGTTAATCTGCATACACACACATTCATGCATAGTCCGTTCACTCTGTACTTTATAAAGCGAATTTAATATTAATTCCAAAGCTGCTGACACTGCCACTGTCGAGTGTTGAGTGCCATTGAAGAAAGACAAAGTGGGTGAGCGGGTGATTTCCAATCAGTAAAGATAATCATATCCTTTATCATTCGAAACAACGATGACGAGTGTGATGATGATGTTGATGACGCGACCGACCAACCGAATTGAAATACAAAATTGATTTTTCCTCTTCAAAAGGACCCTAAATCATTTCGCTCAACATTTCTACCACACCATATATAACTCCAGTTGATCTCCTCATCCGGATTCTCAAATTTTGCCAGGGTTTGTTATTTATGTCCTTCGAATTATATTCTAATGACGATGCGATGTGATAAAATTAAGAACATTCTCCCATTACACAAAGGACTCTTGTTCGTCGAAAGGAAGTGGTGGTTATAATGATTGATTTTTCGTATTCCTCTTCAGCCATTTCATTTGAAATAAATATTCAACGAAACATAAAACGAGTATACGAACATCGACACAAAGAGCAATCGAGAACAGTAGTTTTGGGAAATTTAAGATGTGAACTTAATTTAATAGTTTGTTTTTCTGTTTTAGTGGTCAGTTAAAGCGATACAGAAAACCAAACCGAAAAAATTGTCGAATGGAGAATTAAGTATATTATAACCCGATTTAAAACATAAATGCTACACTGATCGATGGCAACCAATTCAGAGAACTTATTTTGCAAATAAAAATTTGATTTGAATCTGTGCTTTTTGCTAAAAATGTATTTATTTATTTTTCTGTTATACCGTATTCGTATATGTAAAAGAAAAATAAAAAATTACATTTTTACCAAAAAGTATAAGTTCAATTAAAAATTTTAAAAGCTAAAAAAATTCTCTGAGTTGGTTGCCATCGATCAGTGTAGCATTAGCGTTTCTAATCGAACCATAACATACGAAATTTTCCATTTGAAAAATTTTTCGGTTTAGTTTTCCGTATCGCTATAACTGGCCCCTTAATCTGAATATTTGTTTTTGGTTAAAAAAAAATTTAATATTTATAAACCAAATATTAATAAACAGAATAAACTTTTCTATTCAAAAAATAGCTTTGAGAAAATGGACTCTTTTATAAAATATGTTCCTCCCAAAAATCCAACGATTTGACACTGGCCACTGTACAAGAAAGTCAAGAAAGGCCATCAGATTTCTTAATACGTCCCTGGCCTGGCCTCAATAAATTGCCTCTTTACTATTTTTAGGGTACTGTTATTTCTGACGGTTAACACTCAGTCATCATTACGAGTACAATGAAATTAAACCTACCACATACGATAATCTGTCGACAACAATGTGTGAAAGGATATGGCGAAAGGGTTTTTATGTCTTTTCTATTTCAACTACCAGTCACTTCTAACACTTGTTGGGCTTAAAATAACTTTTGTACGCAGGATGCTTCGTGATGCGTACAAAGCATGAGGGTGCATCCAGTTCTAAGTAAATTTAATTACAAACCTTTGGCTCTCCCGAGGCAGGTCCTGTTCTCCTAAGTGCTGCGGCAAAAAAAGAGTTTTTTTATTTTAAGGAGAAACGCCCAAGGTATAGACAAATTGTGGCACAGGAGTTACTTGCATAATAGGTTTCTTTACAAGGCATCCTACAGCTGCAAAATGTTCCTTTGAATGTATCCTTATACAAAGGAAAAACATACATTCTAAATAAAATTAAAACAAAAATGGTGTCTGTATAGTGTATGTCAGTGAAATGCAACGACTGCTAGGTGTCTAATTTGCGTACTTTTATCTTGCACTCATACAATTAATTTAGAGATACAATTTAGAACGGACTAAGAGATTAATTAAAAGTGATTTTCTCATACAAAATAATGTAGACAAGATACCTTTGGCAAAAGAAGATTCATCATCATCAAGTGGTATGCATTAACGTCCGTTAACAAATAAACATAAAATTAAAATCTAAGCGATTATATCGTGGATTAACTAGAGACAAGGTTCTTGAAACTTATCTCAAAAATTAAAAAATAAAGAAATCTAGTACATTCATAGAATATTTTGAACTCTGTATTTAAAAAAAAACTGGTAGGTACTATGAGCACTGAGCTCTGGTATCTTCTTCTGCATTTTTAAGACAAGGTCAGAACTCACTAGAACTAGATAGACTAATAAATCACACTCTGATTTTCTGAATTGCACCACTCATTCGCACGGAGTTATTATTTTTACCTACAGAGTTTCGTATACCTAATTTAAGGACATTTCTTTGACTGGACCTTTCCAAAAATAGCGTGATTCTGATTCTTGATATAAAAATATCGATTTAGAATTTTTTTATGAAGCCAAAACTTTAATTTGATAAGCGAATAGGTACACCTTGAAAGTCCCGTCATTTGCTGCCCTCAATTCGACCAAAAAGGTATACCCACAAAAACGTATCGCTCGTGCACACTCAAATCACCTTTGGTTGTTGTGTGCGAACAAAAGTATTTCTTTGTGGCCTTACAATGCTCACTTCACATTTTTACCGGTTGCGGAGCCATAAAAAAAAGATACAAAATCTCAACTCATTCCGTATCTGTATTCTGTAGATATAACAGTGGGAAAATAGCCCGCAAGCTGTTACACTGCATTTAATGAAAAAAGGACAACGAATATTCTCATTGAATTGCCTGGTGTCGTAGAAAGGTGCTGTTAGGACAAAAAAAAACAAAACAGAAAACAAGACAAGGTTCTCTCAGTTAAAAGGATTAGAGTGACAAAATGAAAAATAAAATCCTTGTATTTTTGTGTTTGTGGTGTAGGTGTATACTGATACAAGAAGAACACATCCCATAAGGATGCTTCTGAACTCAGGTCGGATTAAAGTTCCTTGTTTAAACCACATTCACACAAACATCTTCCACTGTACCTTAGTATTGCTCCCACAGGTACCTCTGTATGTTGTATATGTAATTGGTTAATATACTTTTTTTTTGTCCTGAACGAAAGAAGACACCTCATTGTCGGGTTAACACTAAGCTAAATAAATTTTACAGGATAATATTCGGACAAAGATAGTTACTTTGGCTCGGTTTAAAACGAGGAAAAAAAAAATGTGTGGGAGTGCATTAATTAAATCCTGTTGTTAGCAACAACTACCTACTACATACATATTTCATTCGTGTATAGCTGTGCAACAACGAACGGGTTGATATAATGGCAGAGATTGAAATACATATGTAAATTAGCTGGTGGAAAATGTAGACTCATGTATGCCTTTTCGTGTGCTTTGTTGTTATATGTACTTATTTGCGGTGCTAAGCTCTGGAAAATTATTGTAAGTGTTCTGCACTTTTAGTGCTTAAAGTTGATGTAAGAGTTGTGGCTAGTGGGTGTGTTCCAATTAAAATTTGCATAAATCAAATCTACCAAAAGTAAATCCTTCCGACCGAAATCGAAACCTTTAAGACATTGTGACGTAAAATAGCTATTAACTAGACAACAGAAAATTTGCAATCTTCTAGCTGTAATTTCAAAATTCTGTTTGCAAATATACCTATGATTAATCAAAGATACTTATTCATTTCGGAGCTTAATTTTTCAAGATACTCTCTGCTAGGACCTATGCAAATAATCAAATACACCGATGAGTATTGATTTAAAAATTGAACTTGAATTGAATCTTGCAGTCCTATGAGAATGAAAAAAAAAATTGATTCACCCTTTTAGATTGCTTTACTTTAATCAAAATATTTACTTCTATTTAACATAAATTTGCATTAAAGTCAAACTGTGATTAAGACTGACAACATTGACATTTTAATAATTAACTTTGCCAATCAATTATGAAAGTTAATTAATTTAAAAGGAAAATTCAATTAACTACCTGCATTTTGATTGATGTAGCATAAACATTAACAACATTTCATATTTTTTTCCGGTAGAGTAGGTTGTATGTAGGTAGGTACCTACCTATACAAAAAGTTTGGCTGGGCCACCCTAGCTTATCTCATTTAAAGTTTTATCCTTAATTCCTTTAGTCTATCCTTTAATCCTACATGGTTGCGAAATAATTTACTTCCCGAATGGCCAAATAAACGAACGACAGCATGAAGTTCTTTGCCCAGCCGACTGCGACTGTATATTAATGAAATCCTTATTCTGTCTTTCTCTATCTCGTTTTACAAAGCTATTCATTGAAAAGGACATTCAGTCAGGTGCCTAAACAACAGGCTGCTGCTATAAGCTCTGCTCTAACCTCTAAGGCTGTAATGAAAAGCGAAAACCCCCCCTTTAGGAGTTTAATTTTGTTTCATTTTAGTTTTGTTGTAGGTACATATTATTTTTCTAGTGAATTTGGGTCAGAAGGTGAACTCGCATCGGGAAAAGTTACCTACTTGGTGTTTTTTGTTGTTGTTGTTGGTTCGGTGTAGTCCCAATGTGCTGATAGCAAGTTCCATTAGGATATAAAATAGCCCTTCGAGACGAAAATAACCAACATTGGCACAAGGTTAATGACACAGCATAAGAAGAAATAAGAGCAAAACAATGATAAAATTGTAGCATCAACAAACAAGGACTTTCCTTGAATTTATTTCTCTCCATTTTGGGGCAATTTTTCGTCTTTGGATCAGACCACCTTTGGGCTTTAATCATTGAAGGTGCCCAGCAAACTATCGTGAAATTGAAAACAGAGGATGCTCCTGTTCATAGTAGGTACATACTCGTTGGATTTAATTAAATTTTCAAACATTTTGTGGTTTATTGTGTCAAAAAAGCGATTGTGTTTTTGAAAGGATATTTAGTGTCAGGCTTTTTCAGAGGCGGATTAAGGTCAAGTAGTGCCTCTACTTTCTTCTAATAAGACTAAATGCCGAACTATACTTTTTTCCTAGAGTGTAGTGGAAATTTGAGGCATATGCTATCTCCATACATTAAACTAAATAATATACATCTTTGGCCTACATTTAATATATGTATACCTACTCTTAATTAATGAACTAGGTATACTGGTTGTAATCAGATAAACTTCCAATATTTCGGCAGTCTTCTCATCATGTGACAATAGACCGTCACTGTCTATCCAATTTGCGAAGCTTAGAATATAATGCATATCCGCTTTTTATCTGTTTTCGGTTTTTTTTTTTTGTTCATATCCTTTTTATAAGAATATAAACTACATAAACTACAATAAGATTCTTTTTTCTCTCCTTTTTTCGTACTGCTGGAAAAGATTCGTTTAAGGATAAGAATTTCTTGTTTGACACAATATATTGTCGCACACGACGTCGACGACAATTCCTATTCCTATTCCTCGTTTGGATACAAGATTCTTTTTCTTTTTTGTCTCCAGTACTCCAGTCCATGTTTCTTGGTTACCTACTTAGACGACAGACATTTTCACTTATCATCATAATCTATCATAAGTAGGTAGGTACACTGGGAGCATGTAAAGTGCTATCATTATCAGTTTTTTATGGGAGGGGAGAGAACTTGGCAATATTTTAAGCCATCATTTTTTAATGGGTTGATATTTCACATGCAACACGAGTATTATGCCAATGTCAGACGTGCTCCTTTTTTGGTTGCGTGCCATATAAATACATAAGGTATCTAATACTGTCACAAATACAAAACTAACTTTCATTTTAAAAAAGTCACTGGGTCCAAAATTTTGACCTAGATCCAAATGTTTGTGGGCGTGGTTTTCTGACCTGCTTTAGTAGCGTCCGCAAGGAAATGCAATGACTTATATCGACCTGTGAAAAGAAATATCGAACTGACATGACAATACAACAATTTTGAGTGAACACTTTCTGTGCGTAAACGAGTAGATCACAGTGAATTCCGACTTTTTGTGCTTTTGAATTTTGAGGCGCCTGATAACTTGCATTAATGCATTAGACAAACATTTATCCGACTCGAAAAAATTTGGATGAAGACAGCGTATCGTTGGCAGAAAAAATAAGCGAAACGGAACTTCCTGCTTAACATATGAATCCATTTTTAATACTGTTTACAAAAATTTTATTCAAATACGAGATTTCAACATTTTATTAAGAATTTAGATTACTATCCAAGTTCATTTAATCTTTTTTCTCTCTGCTCACAATTGCCAGATAACAAAATGCTCCACTTCTTGGCACTGGCTGAGCAGCTAGGAACGCACCTTTGTCTGGTGAGCGTTCAAATATTTCTGGCCTATGATGCAATGGCTTGGGTTCATTATTTAATTTAGCCTTGATTTTATCCGGCTGAAAAGATTATTATTTACACAATTTTTGAATGCTCCTTTTACAAAATTTTCCAAACTTCTTACAAGAATACTCCTTAGAGTGAGAAGTCGACCATTTGGTGGCCGTTGATGAAATGGTGGTTTTAAACAGCCGGCTCCTACCGATTGAACCAAATAATAGAGCAAATCATTCCTGAGGCGAGCTTCTTCAATGGAACTTGACTCTGATTTCAATTTATTTACCCAGGAGTATGCCAGACGTTTATCTGAATCATTTAGCCGGTCATGCAGACAAGTTTCAAGTTGTTGTACTAGCATGTTAAATTCATAGTTAAGATTGTCTACAATTTTGTTCATTGTGAAAGTTTGAAATGAAATATGAAATATCAATGAAGAAGTGACTCTGATTTCAGGGAAAACTGTTTTTTTTTTTTTTTTTTTTTTAATGAAAAACCAATTCATATAACGAAAACTTAGTATAACAGTTTTGCTTTTTGAATGGTAGTTTGCTTTCAAAGACGAATACGAAATTCGAGATGAACACGAATATAAAATTTAAACCACTGATGTTTTTTTTTTGCTCTAAGCTTTCTCTAGGATATTGAAATATACTATACCACATTTTGACAAATAGGTCCCTTCCATTCTCGGAGATTTACAACACCTTGAGCGACTACCTATCTATGACTTGTGCAAACTGCAACCAAACTGTCTGGTGATAAAAAGCTTTATCACACAGGGACCTATGTATCTTAGAGATTTGGCTTTGCGCAAATCAAATATTTTTGTTAAAATATCCATAGCTTAAGATGATTTGAGTTTTTCTTGATTATCGTTTTCTGTGAATTGAACAATATGGATAAATCTGATCAACACCCAAATCCCATTGACGTTCTGAGATAGTTTTTTTTTTTTTTCAATTTTTTAAGTGAAACTTCTCTAGTATCGGGGTGATTTGAAACTCGACGAAACGGAAATGCACAATGACACTTTTAAGCAAATTAATCAAAAAAATTAATATATCGCAACACGCCTGACAGTGAACTAATGGAAAACAAATCATGACAGTATTTTATATTCTAAAAGTCTGTGTTTCAATTTAGCCATGGCATTGTATTTATAATCTATAGTACTCCCAATAAGAGGAACGTTTGGTGCTCCATCTATGGACGAAGTTCACAAACACTTGATTGGTGCGTTAGGAGTGGTTTTTGTCTAGATTGCCATGGGAAGTAAAAAGAACAATAGAAGACATTTGATGTTAAGTAGATATGACAACTAGCGCCGCCATTGACGAAGTTCAGAACTAAAAAAATACTATAAAAATGTATATACAATGGCCATGGGATCAATTTGAACCAGCATTTTGACAGGTTTAATTGGGATATTATTTCGCCTCCGGAGTCCTGACAGAGCGTTAAATTAAGTCAGTGGGTTAAATTTTGACGTCTTTCCTTGCTTATGAAGGTGTAAGAGATATGGAGATAAAAATGCACCTGCTGTATTTATTTTCGCTTACTCATACTTCACGATGTCTCCTTTTCCGTTTAATTGAATGAATTGTGATACGATACAACGTTTATATTAATTTTAAAGAATTAAAAGAATTATTTTAAGATACTTCCTCAAATTATTGTTCATTTTGCAAACCGAATTGATTGTTTATTATTATTTTATAGGTACTATTATTTTTCTCAAATCACTTTTGACCGGACTAGGTCAAAATAGACAAAAAAAATAGTGCTAGGTTAGCAAAAATTTGCATAAAGCTGAAAATTGGTACAGACGTTAGGAACAACATTTCAAATAAATTAACCAACATCCCCATCGATCCGACTGGTGCGTTAGAAGTTATTCAAGGTCAAAAGGTCAAATAAATAGTTTTTACAATTTTTCTGGTAAACGGTAGGTTTTACCATAAAAATACATAAGACAAAGTTGTAGACCATAAAATTATCTACAAAACTTGTTAATATCATTTTTTTGTAAGAATATCAATTTCGGAGATATCGTGATTTTAAAACTTGAAGGAGTCACGTTCTTCATGATAATGCTCATATATGCCACATGCATTAATTTCTACCATAAAATGGACTGGACTAAATTTATGTATTTTTATGATAAAACCTACCGTTTACCAGAAAAATTGTAAAAACCATTTATTTCACCTTTTGACCTTGAATAACTTCTAACGCACCAGTCGGATCGATGGGGATTTTGCTTCATTTATTTGAAATGGTGATCCTAACGTCTGTACCAATTTTCAGCTTTATGCGAATTTTCGCAAACCGAAATGTCTATTTTGACCGGACTATTTGTAAAAACTAGTGTTCACAGACTAGTAAATAAATTATCTGTGATGTGAAATATTTTACAGAGATTTAGGATTGTTGTTTCACAGGCAAAATATCCCTTTTAATCCATTTGACTCAGCATAAAGCTAAAATTGTGTCCATTTAACGTCAATAATTAAACAGGTGATCAAATTTAGCCAGCATTTTAAGGCAATTGACACACAGCCTAACTCTCATTTTCTCCCATGCTACGTAGCCTATCACTCTGGTCTACCAAGCATTGTATAGGGTTTTCTAATAAGAGGTGTTACTTTGATATTCAAAGAAAAATGGCATTTCTTGAGATAAGTGATCGGATGTTTATTTTAATGTAAAGAAGAAAGTATGGAAAACAATATCAGTTAAATGGCCGCCACGGCTACGCTTACAGAACAATATCCTTTTCATGAAATTTTCCATCGCCAAATCGCAAAATGGCTGCTGTATCAATAGCTTCACGAATTCCATCTTTGATGTCTTGAATTGACTCTGGGCTGTTGGCGTAGACATTATCTTTCACGTGGCCCCAAAGGAAGAAGTCGCAAGGTTTTAAATCACAAGATCTCGGTGGCCAATTGCGCTTTTAGTACTAACGATTGAAACTTGTTAAGGCTATTATTTTTAGAAGAAATAACAGCCTTTGTAACTTCACTTAAATACATTTGGGGGCTTATTCCAGAATTCGCGGCGGATCGCTTTGGAAGGCGGATTTGTATTTTCATATTCCCAAATACGAATCGCTTTCCATTCGACTAAAAGTAGAGCGAAAGCACTTTCCAATGTCATTTTTCTATTGAAAGTGAAAGCGATAGGTATTTAGGTGACGGATTGCTTGTGTGATCTTAAAAAATGTAAATATTTAATAAAACCAAGAAGGTTTAAGTTACTTAAACCTTCAATTGTGTATTAAAAATGCTTTATTAAATAAAATTATTATTTTTTTGTGATTTTTTTTTTCTTAAACAAAGGAGTCAAAAACATATTACCGCGCAACAGCTTTCTGCACTCGTTGAGTTTCTCAAAGAGAACAGTGGACTTGCTTAGGGTATTTTAATGCACCCGAATACAAAGCAAAGAGTGTTATTCTTTGGGAAGGCATTACCAATGTTTTAAATGGTCTTGGTCCTCCTATTAAATCAAGGGATGGCTAGAAAAAAGTAAGTGCAATCAAATCACAAATGACTATCATTAATTTGTACTTTAGGTATGGAAGGATTTTAAATACCACATCAAATCAAAACTTCGACAAAATCTGAAAGCCATTCACGGAACAGGAGGTGGGCCATACAAAAAATATATGTTTTGTAAAATACATTATTAAATTAATTAGCTATTTATAATTTAAAATTTTAAATGCAAACAATTATCTTTTCAAAAACGATAAAATAAATAATTAATGGAGGGAAACAACTGTCAAATGTTTGGAAAAAAAATGGAATTCTGGAAAGAAAGTGAAAAGATTATTTGGAAAAAGTGGAAGGCAGTGGAAAGATTATTTACGCCCTGTTCGCATTTGATAATACCCAAAAGCGAAGATGGTCGAAAATGAGATATCGCTTTTAATACGATCCGCCGCGAATTTCGGAATAAGCCCCTTAATATTTGTTCTTAGTCTTTAGATTTTCAATTTCTAGCCTGTTAGGTACATGATAATTTTTCGCGAAAAAAAAAACATAGCAGACAAAATTCTGTATTAGAATAAATGGAGATAATGCCCTTACTGTTGAACGATTTGTTTTCTTAAAATATAGCCTAGAATCATGCCCTAAAATATTATTGACGAATAAAAGGACACCCTGTTTGGGACGCATTTACTTTTTTCTTTTCTTAAAAAAAAAGTGCTTGGCTTAAACGAAGAAATTAAAGACGATTTTTTAGATACATATATAAATAGAGTTCTTTATTTCCGAAACTTTTTTTTTACATTCACACACATAATACAACATAGATTCTTAAGTTCCAGCTTTTAAGCTAATTTTCTTTTCGAATATTTCTTCAAAATTTAAAACATCTTTATTTTAACATTTAAGCATGCATTGTAAAGTTACTTACATAAATATATAATTTGCTTGTATAAAAATGTTATTAGAAATAATGTAAGTCCACTAATTTATACTTATATGTAAATACATTTAGTTTGTTTTACAAAATTGAAATTTTTCAAAGCTTTTAGCTTATTTGAAAGTTACATAAGTCAATCTTTGATAAGATTTTTTTTTCAAATTTCTTTGAATAAATACATTTTTAAAATTAGATTATAATTTTATATTCAGATTTTTTAATTTTTAGTGACTAATTAAGTATCATTCACATCAATCGCTAAAAAATTATGTGTCAATTTATTATTATTATTATAGCAGTTTAAGTTTGAGTTCTAATCATGGTTATTTTATTTTATTTTATTGATTTCTTATGATTTCATAGGTATTTATGAGTTTTAGTTTAATTCATATTGATCTTTTACTGGCACACTTATTAATTATTTGTTGTAATTGCATACGATAAACATTATCTTTTTTTTTGATTTTAATGTTTGTGCAGAATAACATAAATATAAGTTACAACCCTTGATAAAGTAATTTATGTTGATTGTAAACGCTTAATTAAATTACAGTCGAACTTCGATAACTCGAACCATCAATGTCCAAACAAATTATTCGAGCTATCAAGACTTCGAGTTATCAAGTAAAACACACACACTTATCGAAGTTGACGCCAAATAATATCTTCGAGTTATCGAGACATTCGAGTTATCGAAGTTCGACTTATCGAGGTTCGACTGTATGTATATTGGGTTATCTTGCATGACTTTTGACTTCGATTTTTATTATTTTTATAAAAAATAGTGGAAATTTTATTTATTATTTTATTTAAGTTTTGTAGTCTTATTCAGACGAAATGTTGCATTTGCATTTTTACTGTACTTATATATTTATAATAATTTATGATTCCAATAAATTCTATTGAAGTGTGTTTAAAATATAGGTTTCTGTATGTCTAATTATTATTATTATTATATTTATCAGCCGCAATATTAAATTAAATAAGAAAATAATAATTGTACTGAAAAGTTCTTTTATTTAGATTTTTGAGTTATCGTAAATATGTTTTTCTAGAATAAAAATGCCAGGGAAAATTTATAACCGTTTTTAGAACAACACATCGAAAAAACTAAAGTTTTTCGAATGCAATAGAATGATTCTGCACTAGGGATCATTGTTGCCGATTTATTGTTGTTTTATAAATTCAATAACGTTTACGTTTTTACTACCTTTTCGTATTCTTTAAGTTTTCTTAAACTGGGATCAGTTAAAATAGTTCCGGAAGTTCATTTGG
Source organism: Platycheirus albimanus (assembly GCA_916050605.2). Classification (NCBI taxonomy): domain Eukaryota; kingdom Metazoa; phylum Arthropoda; class Insecta; order Diptera; family Syrphidae; genus Platycheirus; species Platycheirus albimanus. Next base: position 112,472,329 of record OU696698.1, on the reverse strand, counting down.
GAATGGCCTAATTTTAAAACTTAAGTTTCATAGAAAATTGTATACGATTTAGGATAGGAGATTTTTTTCAGGGCAGCTTAAAAATCATAGATTCTTATTCCGTAGTTTGAAACATATTGATTATTTATTTCTTTTTAGAATCAACAAACCCCAACCCCACGTCATTGTTTATCAACACGTTATCCTTTAACATATTAATATCAGCTCCATTTTGTTTCATTCCTAAAAGAGAAATGGATTTTTTCGAAATCCAACAATGGGAAAAAGATACATACATTTCGAACTAGCACCGGTCAGTTGATAATTTAGCTGGTGAGGGGAACCTTGCATGATATTTTAGAGATAAAACTTGCATCATCCTTGCATCCTGATCGGATGTTATACATGACATTATAATAACAACTAGGTTTATCAACTTTAGATACGAATAAGGACCTGAAGTGGCATTCCCACAGCCAGCTTTATCAAGTTTTACATATTTGGTTGGAATACTATTTTACAATGTCAAATGAACATTATGAACATGGTAGTTATTGACAAGTAACTGCTAATGAGAAGCGAAAAGAACTGGGAACGTAGAAGAACCATGAACTTTGTTCACCAGGAACACAACCTCGTGTAGGTCCATGTTGCTGGATGCTGGACAAAAAGAACACACTAGCGTATCTACTTTCTCTTCCAATAAAATGAGGATATTCTTCAAAAACACATAATTGACCTTCTCAGGCGAAGATATTGAAATATGATCTGAAACATAACCAAGAAAAAGAGGAGTGTTCATTTCCTGATTTAATTCGAAGAACACAAAAACCAGATTAAATTGCAGCAATTTTTTTACATCCATCGCACGGATTTCGACTTTGGTCTGCTAAAATCTGCTATTATTTCATCTGTACTAGCTGGTTTTGCATCCCATGGTGGCAATTTCTTTGAATATGGGTGTGAATGTTCATTTCTTTGGGAATCTTTAAAATGAATCTTGTCTAGTTCACTAAATATATTCTTATAACCTTGATGGCTTTTCTTGTGTCGTTCTTCACGAGAACTTTGTCTAGACGTACCGGTTTCGATATATTGACGCTCTGATTGTGGCTTTAATTTTCCACCATGGACATGTGGTTCGTTATGTTTCCTTTTTAAATCATTTAATTTTTGTGAACTCGGTCTGTGATGTTGATTTTGATGTTGATGATGATGATGATCAAAATGATTGTGATCAGAATGTCGTTCAGAGTATGATTTCGATTCAGAAACGTGATGGTGTCTGTCTTGGTTTTTTTTCACCAAATCATTTAATTCTTTGAGTTTCAGTTCAAGCTTTTCCCGCAATTGTTTGCGATGTCTGTGTTGAGGAAAGGTTAAGTCAACTTCTGGTAAGTTATTTAAGGAATCCTGAAGGTCCCTTACTTCAAGTTGTGTTAAAGCGATAATTGCGGATAGTGATTTTTGTGTCCTCGAAACCGGGGTCATGTTTGATGGTGTTGGAGTAGATCTTGGTGTATTTGAGGGTGTGTGTCTTGGTGTACTTGAAGGTGTTGTAGTTGATCTTGGTGTATGAGAAGGTGTTGTGACTGACCTTGATGGTGTAGTTGAGGGTGTTGATATTGATTTTGTTGTATTTGAAGGTGTTGTGACTGATCTTGATGTATTTGAAGGTGTTGCTGTTGATCTTGGTGTATTTGAAGGTGTTGCTGTTGATCTTGGTGTATTTGAAGGTGTTGTGACTGACTTTGGTGTACTTGATCTTGGCGTATGGTATGGTGATTTTCCGATTGTATACACGGTTGTGGTTGTTCCGGAAATGTTTGGGCTTTCAGAACTTTTACTGCCAGATCGGCTTTGGGTTGACAATGGTTGCACAGGTGGACTGGCTTGGGTTTTAGAAATTGTCATTGTTTTCTGGTTACGGGCAGGATCCTTGGTATCTGGATTTATCTTCGTTGGTTGGTTTTGTACTATCGCAGGCATTGGTGAATTTGGATCAGAATCTTTAACTTTTGACGTCGGTCTCTTTAAGTTCGGTTTTTGATTGGAGGAAGGCGAAGATGATTTCTGATCTACTGCAGTTACGATTGCAGGAGCTGCAGTTATAAGGATTGGTTTTTTGGGTTTCTGGGCAGTTGTTTCAGTAATCAAAGGTTTCGAATCACATTTGGCAGGCAATTTCGTTATCGAAGGGGACAACTTTGTTAATTTTTGTAAAGTTTCCGAAGGCGGGTGATTTTGTTTGGTTTCAATATGGCCTTGGTTTTTGAAGGCTACTGCCTCTTCAATACAATCGGGATTAGCCAATTTTTTAGATGGGGGTTCCTTTACTTCTTTTGAATCACCAAACGAACACGACCGCTTCATAGAATTCTTTGAAGAAATTTCAGCTTCAACATTGTTAGTTTTGGGACTCGGTTGAGTTTCGACGATTTTGTCCACTGGATTCGGGGCAATTGATTGTATGGACTGTTTTTTGGAACAAGAAGCATCATCTAATGTGATATTTGAGTTTTCGAGATTTGTTTGTAGAATTGTATGAGTTCTTTTTAACTGATCAGTGTTATGAGAACTTGAAGACTTATCAATTCTGGTTGCCTCATCAATTTCTTCGGATTTATTTATTGTTTTAGGAACACGAGATTGCCTTGGGGGTTTCTTGCCGCATGAAGTTTCAACTGTCGGCAAAATTGTGATTTCTAGATATGTAGTAGTTTCATTGATTTGGTTAAACAACTTTTTGGAAGTAGTTGGCTTGTTCACTATCAAATTAGTATTACAATTTTGCTCTTCATCAACTTCAATAAATGGATTTGGTGTTTTAGGAATTTCGTATTCTAGAGATGGTTTTAGAATTTCATCAAATTGTTTACCAGGAACCGCATGGTCCTGTGTATTAGATAGATTTTTGGAACAATCAAGTGTCTTCGACATAATATTTGAGTTAAGAAGAAGAAGCGGTTTTTTGGGTTCATCTCTTTGTTGGCACGGATCCAATTTTGTAGGTGAACATGACGGCGTTGAGATTGAAGGCATAGAAGATACACTTATAACCAAGGGACTTGCTTCAGAAGCTTCTAATTTTTCGATTGTGGGGACGTTTGTTTCTTGAATCAGTCCTAATTCAGAATCCCTGGAGGAATTATCATCAGTTTCTATTGATGGAGAATGTTTCAAAGGAGGTTTTCGATTTTCGACAGTGCATGTATTGACAGGAGACTCAAGCTTGAGCCGGTCAAATAGGTCATTTGTTGTCATTGAGATTGAAGTAGATTGACGACATGGATTTTTCGCAAGTGGCTGTTTAGAATCGGCGACTTTATTTGGTGTATTAATTTTATTATCAACAGGAGGGATTTTTAAGGAAGTTTCTTCTTTTTTATCTTCGAAGATTTCCTCTAAGCTGGCAGGAAGAGATCTTATAATATCGGTTGGCGATTGATTTTTAGCTGGACTTACTGCCATCGCGCAACTTTGCAATGGCTCAGAAGCAACTACTATTGGTTCATCTTTTTGTACAGCCGCAGCTTTGTTTGAATTTGGCTGTTGCTCAATTTTCTTCCAAAATGCTTGTGGACGAGAAAACTTCGATTTAAAAATGCTTTCTTCTTTTGGGGATGGTGGTTTTGGAGATGGACTTTTTGATACTAAAAGCTTTTTCTTTTCGTTCCTTATTTTATCAACTTCTTTGTTTCTTTTATGAGAGTTGTGGTTAGTTTTTTTGACAAGTTTGTCTTCTTCGTTGGCTAACGGTTTTATTTTGGAATTATTATCAAGTTCTGGTAGTGAATCTACTGTTGCCTTTTCTGTACCGATAATAGTTCCAAGCTTATCTTTGACTAGAGGAGATATTTCAACCAACTCCTTATCGCATTTTAATTCTTCACAACCAGATGGATTAGGTTTTGAAGAACTATTTGTTTGGGGTTGCAGCATCAAGGTTGAGTTTTCGGAACCGTCGTGCGATTTGTGGTCCACAGTTTTTCCATCAATAACTGGTTCTTCACCATTGACTAATATTTCAGGAAGAGATGTTTCTTTTTTCAAATTTATTTCGCTATCAGGGCATTCGCTGGTGAAGCACTCAGAGTCGTTATCTATTTTTGATGACGATACAATCGTAACCTCCTGTTGTATGTCTTCAATACCGAAGAATTGAGACTCACCAGCATTGATGAGCGTTGTCGGGAGCGTATCATAAGGATAAACATCATTATTTTGTAAAAGATCGAAACCAATTTCAGCAACTTCTACTGGAGGAGCAAAATAGTTGTGGGTACTTTGGAGAGGTTCTCGAGCAACTTCTTCAGTTTGCAAACTTTGTGGAACTTTAAAGACTGACGATACGTTGTTTTGAGCTTCAACAATTTTGATTGGTGTTGAACTTTCCAATCCAGCAAACAAATCATCGAAATCTTCATTTGGACTTTCGGATTGCATTGGTCCCAAAGGTATAGACAGTGGTATCAGGTTACATTCATCGTCTTGTTTGCCGTTTCCTGATATCATGCAATCACCTGAATTCACCGCTGTTTTACCGTCTAAGGATTTCGTTTCGATCAGTGTTGAAGAGTCACCTTGATTTTCAAAACCCCATGAATCAACAATCCATGCAGCATGCAATACAGCTGAAGCGGAGCTTTCATTTTCAGAATTTGATGATTTTTCAGATTGTTCAGACCGCTGGTGTATTGGTTTAGCTACAGTTGGCGCTTGGCCTAGCTGCTGCTCGTCTTTTCTGTGAGAGCTTTTAACATTAAAATTATCGGTCTTCAATATAAGTGGAAGGGGAGTTGTGTTTATATCAAAGCTGGCATCACCACTGACATTGAAAATTTCAGCCGGGAAATTCTCGGAAATGTTTGTAAATGAAGGTTTTCGAGCTCTCTTGGCGTTATTTTCGGACGTCATCGTGGTATTAACAGCACTTGACAAAGAATCTGGATTTTTCCCGTAAGCAAGTAAGGATTCTCTGACAACTTCTCTGATTAATGTATTAGTTACATCTGAAGTGCTATTACTCCGCCTTCGGGTGAATACTGGAAAATTTACAAGGCTTTGATTTCCGTCCAAGGAAGGGCGTTTACTTTTGTTAATTGTTTGTGAATCAGTCTTGTGCGTCGAGGTTATTTCCAACTCAGAAGGAGTTTTCTCGTTCTTTTCTACAGCTTCGGTATTTTTAACACATTCAGCTTGCCCTTCTTGTTCAAAAGAATTCTTTTTGATATCCAAAGCTCCAATTGTTTCATGGCTTGATTTGTCATCTTCCTTTTGTACGATTTTATCTTGAGAATTTGTCAATTTGCTTCCAAGAATATTTGTAATAAATATATCAAGAACTCTCTTGACTTCATCTTCTTTCTTGGTAGGAGTTTTGATAGCAATTGACTTCGAGTCTTGCTCGGGATCAATAAGATTGTTTGGATCTTTATCAGTTGTTGAAGTACTTCTTGTTAGGCTGCTGGTTACATCAAATGTGTCACTTGAAAAAGAACCATCCGTTTCTGAAGCACTATGACTACGCCTTCGAAAGCCTAAAGGGATTGTAGGGATTACACTGCGAGCGAAAGGAAATCGCTGGCGCTTAATGAGAACTTTGAATTGATTTGTTTTGAAAGCAAGTTTTTCTTCGTTCTTCTTTTCTATTTCTGCACGATTTTTTGATAACTTGGATTTTGGTTTTCCTCGATTTTTCGAAAGAACAACCACTGATTTTGTTTCTTCTAACTCAACTATTTCCTGGTCAGTATCCTGGCTCTGTGTATTTTTTTCAGTTTGTAATATTTTGGGTTCAGAGATTGACGATGATGATGACGATGATGATGATGATGATGATGATGATGACGATGATGATGATGACGATGACGATGATGATGATGATGATGATGACGATGATGATGATGATGATGATGACAATTTTCTTTCAGAAGCTTTTTGTTCTTTTAGTTCTTCAGCAGATGATACATCACAATCTGTTTTGTTTGCCGAAATAACGAAACCTGAATCAGGTTTAATGTTTACAGCAGGAACAATAGAAAGAGTTTCATTCAAAGTTGATATTTTTTCAACAGAAGTCTGCTTTTCACCTAATTTTAAGTCTATTGAATTTTCGTCTTTGTCAGCTGCTTTTCCCGTCGATTTAATTTCTTTGAGTTTGGGTTCCTTTAAATTGTCTGTTGGTTCTAGGACTTTATCTATTGTTGCGAGGTCCATAGATACATCATTAACAGTTGCTTCTTCTGGTATTTTGTCGGTCTTATTTGCGGTTGGCTTATCTTGTTTTTCGAGACCTTTTTTACCCGATTCTTCAACTGTTGGAAGAAGTGGTTCTGCAATTGTTTTGATTTCTGATTTGGACATTGTCGCCTTTCTCTTAGGAATAGCTAAAAGTGTTTCTTCTTTAACAACTGAAATCTTACATTTAACTGGTTCAACCTCCACTATATCTTTTTTCATTTGCGGCAAAATGTCTAAAAGCGTTTTGGATTCAGAATTTGCTTTAGTAACAATTCCTTGTTTTTCGCTGGTTACTTTTTTGGTTTCAAGGGGACGGACAATTTCTCTTTCTAATTGTTTGTTTGTATCTTCGGGTACAACCTCTGAAAATGTATCAGCTTTGTTATTCAACTTTAGTGCTGAAAATTCATTGGCTTTAGTCAGTTCTGATTCTTCTACCCGTTTGGTTTCCGATGGAAGGGCCGAAACAACTGCATCTTGATCTTCTAGAGCAGTTGTCTTTTCGTTTTTTGAGTCCGATTCTATGATCAATTTTGGCTTGATATTTTTCGTAGGTTTTTTTGGTTGTTTGGAAATCGTTTCCTTTGCAATTGTTTTGACTTTTTCTTTGTCTTCTTTTTGACTACACTTTTCCACCAAAGGATCCATAGGTCTGGAAATAATATCTGTTGGTTCCGACATATTTGAATCAACTAAGACTGCAATCTCGTCTCTAATGTTCTTTACTTCTTCAACTTTTGCCGTCGGTTCAACATCTTGGGCCGAAACATCTGAAAGCGTATTAACTTTAAGAGATGCAACAGTAACAGTTTCTTGTTCATCATCAACTGCATTTTCAAGAAGTTTGGTTTCAAGAGCAGGGGCAATTTCTTTTTTCGATATTCTGCTTGTATCTTCTGGTGCCACATCTGGAAGCTTAAGAGAATCATTACTCGACTTAAAAGTTGACGAATCAGTTATTTCAGGGGAAGTGTCACTTTGTCCTTCGCCTAGTTTAGCCTCTAACGGCAGTTCTAGCGTAACTTGGTCTTCTGGTTTAATAGGCTTCTCTTGTCTTGATTCACATTCTTCGGACAATGCTTTGATTTGTTTCTTTGTTTGCTTCCTCAATTGTTTGGGAATTGTAGTTTTAACATCGATAGATTCAACAAGTTCAGCGATTCCTTTCTTTTTAAGTTGATTAACTGTTTTTGCGTATGTTTTAACTTGTTTTTTGTCACCTTTCTTTTCGCAAATGGCTACATTAGGTTCCGCAATAGTTTCCATTGATTTTGAAACAGCTGCTTCATTTTTGGGATCAACTAAAACTTCTTCCGCTATCCCAAATACAAGTTTTCTTTTGACTTCTTCAACCTTCGCTGATGTTTTTTTGTGGTCTTTTAGCAATTTTTCTGAAAGTGTATTTACTTCAGGAGATACTTCTGTAACGGTTTCTTGTTTAACGTTAACTGGTTTCTCATGAGGCTTGGTTTCTAAAAAAGAAACAGCTTCTTTTTCTGAAATTATGCTTATGTCCTCTGGTACTACCTCTGATAGTTTCGCATCTTCATTGTGCGGTTTTGAAACTGATGATTCATCGATAGAGGCTGTGTCATTGCATTCTGATTTCACGCTAGGTAAAGTCTCCAATAGAAAATGTTTATCAAATCCCACAGACAATCTTCTCTTATTTTTCTTTGATTGCTTGGAAATAGTTTTGTTTGTTGTTTTATTAACCGCCTTTTTGGTTTTTTTAGCTTGTTTCTTGTCATATTTGTTACTTAATTTTTCATCTGTAGGATCCACGATAGGTTCGGTTTGTTCCGACTCAGTCTGTATTACTTCGAAATCATCCAGGTTAGGTTCTTGCTTAACAATTAAAAGCTCAACATTATTATCTTCGATTTTCGCTGTTTTATCATCGTCTTGCGACGAAAGATGCATAAGCTTATTAGGTTCAGAAGATCCTCCAGCAACGACTGCTTGTTCATCAGTAAATGTGTTGATTTCTTTTTCTGACGATTCGCTGGCATCTTCTAGTTTTACCTTTGACAACCTTTTAGCTTTATTATTCGACTTCAAAAGTGATGATTCCCTGATTTTAGTATTCCGCTCGGATTCTTCCAACTTTATAGTGTTAGTGTTTAATGTTAAGGCCGCTGAAGAAGCAGTTACATCTTCCGAGCCAGTCGGTTCCTCATTTTTTGTCTCCCATTCCAAAGACGATTTTCTCTTCGGTTTCTTTGAATGTTTTTTCGGGTGTTTAGACACTGTATTCTGTACATTGATGGTCATCTTGATGCTACTTTCTTCAATTGAAAGACTTCGAACGCGCATTACTTGTTTGACTTTTTTATCAACCACTTGTTCCTTTTTTGGTTCTTTTGGACAGGCGATTGCTGATTCGGTCGTTTTTGCATCAGTTATTTCAGTGTTTTCAATTGTTTTAAGTTTTTTGGCTTTAGGTTGCACAACAATATCTTCTTTGCTAAGCGTAGTAGGCATTCTTTTCAGGGTAACTCTGAGTAATTTGTGTTGTTTTTGAGCAGTGACAACGGTATCCGAAATGACTTCATCCGTTCGTTTCTCCAATTTAACCGATTTGTCTAGAGCCGGGTTTGAAATTTCCTGGCATTCTTTTTCTATTTTGATAAATGTTGGTTCAGTTTCTAATAGAGTTTCACTTTCGCAGCTTAAGGCTCCGTTTATTGTGTGTGGTTTTTTTGAGGATTTAGCTTCTAATTTGATAGTTTCTTTTAAAATTCCTTTTTTTGGTTTATGGTCTTTCTTCTTAGATTTTTGGTTTGTAGTGTCTTTATTGATTATTTCATTTTCAACAACGAAACCTACTTTCTTTTTCTTCTTCTTTAATTCTGTTTTAGATTTTAAGTTGTCTTCCGATCCTTTCATATCCGGTGTTTGGGGCCTGTTCTTTTCAACATTTGAGATCTCTGCATTTGCCGATTCATTGATATTTTTGGAGGCTGTCAGAGATTGTAGTGGAGTCCTTTTGTTTAATTGTTCAACATCAGATATATGGCTTTCATCAATAGAATTTTGTTCAATATTTGCTGTCTGTAATTTGTTTCTAATCGTTGGGACATCTTTTGGATAAACATCTATCTCTTCCAAAGATTCAATTTCATTTTTACTATTCTGCTGCATTGCATTTCTAAGACTTCGTGCTGCTGCAAGTTGCTCTTCTTTTTTATTTGTATTTTTCTTCTTTCTTCCCCGTGAACTTACCGATTCTACATTAGTATCTGTTGCATTATTATCTTTAAGCTCCTGCTGAGTAATTGGTGTCTTTTTGATATTTGGATTTACTTTTTCTTTTAAAGACGTTTTAATCAATTCTTTTGATATATCCGTATGTTCAACAGTTGTCACTTGTTTGTTTGCTTCATTTTTATGACTGGGTTTGCTTTTATTATCTCGTTTTTTATTCGTTTCGTTTAATTGTTTTGAAGAGTTTTGCTCCATTTGAGTTGGAGTAATATTGGTTGGTTCGGTTGCCTTTGAAACATTTTCTGGAACTACTTCGGAAATCACAGCATTTGCCACCGAGAATTTGTCATGAGTCCTGATCGGTTGTTTTAGTTGTTCTTTTATTTTCGAAAAATCACTATGCATTTGAAGTGGCAGCAACGATTGTCCAGGTTTAGAATTCAGAGAAGATTTCATGTCTTGTAGCAAATATGACTCGGAGCGTACTTTCTTGACTGTCGGAACATTTTCGAAAAATACTTTGGCTTCTTCATCTAATGATTTGCTAGTTTCTCTCAGAGAAAGATTTTTAAACCATGTTTCCTTGCTCAAATTGTGTTGAAGAGTTGACAAGTCCAAATTAGATGGATTCGAAGGTTCTTCCGCAAATGGATTACCAAGAATTGCATCAATACTAAATGACAATCTTTCTCTGGGTCTGACTGACTGTTTAATGGGCTTGGCCTGGGACTCAGATTCATTTACGGCGTCAATTTCTTTTAACGATGAATTGTTTTCAAATGATTTATCAATTTTTGTTACTGCTGACTTAGACTTCAGTTCAGATACAGTTTGAGGGTTCGTTGTAGGTATCTCTTTTTTTCTTTTGGACGATTCGAAAAGTTTTCTATAACCTGAACGTCCTTTGGCTCTTTTGGGTGTGAGCGAAAGATCTTCAGAGTGCAAGCTGTTGGAAGCCCGCTTGATATTACTTTTCCGAGAGGTATCAGCTAGATACGATCCTTGCTTCGGTGTTTCGACAACAGTGAATATATCAACTTCAGGGGTTAGTTTAAAAACTTTACTCTGGGATAACATCATGTCCTCAACATTTTTCCTGGATTTCAAATTTCTCATTAAAGCTGCTTTGGCTTTTCCTTTGGCTTTTTTTGTTTTTCTTGGTTTGTCATTAGTTTTTGATTTGGTTTTACTTATGGCGTCGAAGTCAATTACTAACTTTCCAGTATCATCGCTATCCGAAGAACTCATCGAATGAGTGTATATATTAGGGATAGTATGGATAGCTGAAGGAGAACAATACTCTTTCACAATTTTAAAACCAACTGATTGGGCTTTTTCCAATGATTTCTCTGAATTAAGGCCCATAGTTTCCGATGTTGGCTGGAAAGAACTTGATACTTCATTTGCTTCAGCAGTGTTTAATTCCGAAGGTAATTTTGCCAGCTTTTGACTACTACTTCTAGTGAGTCTGGTTGGTTGAACTCGCTTTTGAGGTTGACGAGTTTTCCTGGCAGGTTTGTCCTTATTAGATCCATCAGTTTGTTTGCTTCTAAATAGGGTCAAAATGGCTGCAGCATTGAGTTCTTCTGAGTTCAAAGTTCTATCCAGTTCCGGAGATATGTTTTGGTATGTCATTTCTTTTTGTTGATGCATAACATAGCATGAATAATCCGACTGCTCTTTGACTCGTAATGGATTTCTTTGTTTTCTATCACTTTTTTTATACCCCACCGAAGTGTCAGATGATTCAGACTGATTAGGGATACTCTGTGGAATTTTTATTTGTTCAGGGGTGCAAACTTTCGTATCGCCAAGTTCTTTGGTTTGATTCAAGCAGCTTGTTTTTGAGATTCCTAGTTTTTTTAACCAAAATTCTTTGTTCTGAACGTCTGAATTTATAGCTAAATTGAGTGGGCTGTTCTGTTGTTCAATAGGTTCCGAAAAGCTCAGAACTGCGTTTTGACCAATTCTGCGTTCCTCGATTACTGGTTTTATTACTGGTTCTTTAGGTTTACTGGGCGAATTCCAGTCAATTTCTTCAAAATTATCACAACACTGACTAATTCTTCTCTTAAGTTGAACTTTAATAGGTTCTGAATCAGGTTTCGAATTCGATTTGGCTCCATATACATCCTCCATTTTCTTATCAAGAGAAGGAGGACGCAACACCTTCGGAGTCAAAAAATTGGGTTCAAGATTTGATTCATTACGATTAGATGGTGAAATCTGTCGATCGGAAACCGAAGTTTCCGTGAACATGTTCAAATTACTACTAGAATTTTCTGGAAGAACTACTTCAGAGGATGTGCTTAAGAATGTATCTACAGGTTTTTCAAGGAGATCAGCTGTTGGAACTTTTATCTTACTCAAAGAAATAATTTTACCTTGACTTGTTGTAGGAGATTCAATATCTGCTAAATCTTTTTCGTCCATTACAGGAGTACCGTTATCATCATTGTAAATGTTAAATGAACATTCTGTATTCTGAGATGTGAGATCAGAGACTTCTTGATCTTCGTTGTTTTCCAATGAGTTATCTAATAACAAAGTGTCGGGTACAATTCCTGGTGAATTATTTCCAATGTCTGAGTCATCAATTGCAACTTGAATAGAAACTGTTGATAGATTTGATTCATCTTCTTCCCTCAAATTACATTCAGTTCTTTTCAAGTTTTTCGCAATCTGTGACTTAGAATCTAGTTCTTTGCTTTTTTCGAGTATTGTGAATCTAATTTGAGAATAGACTTCTCTATTGCGGGCCTCTACCAGTCTGTCTTTACATTGAACAATATTTTCAATAACAAATAATTCGTTGTTAGCAGGACACTTATCAAGAGTTTTATCTTTTGGTAAGGCCCTGTCAACTTTTGTTTTTCTACCTTTATCAAGATTGGATCCTTTTGCTGGTGTTTTATCAAAACTACTCTGAAGTTCTATTTCTTCAGGGGATTTTAAAGTTAAACTTGGAAATTGTACAATTGCTGAACTCAAGATATGCGGCGTTTGCTTTTCGGACTTATTTTTCATAGCTATTGGCTGTTCTGTCACTGATTGGATACTTTGTTTCGATGAGACTTTTTCCGTTGGCGGCTCTTGTTGAAAATCTATGTTTTCCTTTAATTGAACGGTGTCTGCAGTAGAACTTGCTGTATAACTTTTATCCCTTCGAAAAGTATCAACTTTAGTTTTTTTATTTAATATTTTAGCCCATTTTATGTTATATCGTTCGACAATATTTTCTTTCGTAGGCTCTTTAGGTTGAACTTGTTGAGGTTCAGCACTTTGAGTGTTAGTAGTTTCAGCTGTACAACTTGTGTTTGATATTTGTGCCTGTATATTTTGATCGCATTCAGAAGGCTTTTCGTTAGGTGAATCTTTGATATTTTTTTTCGGTTTCCCTTCTATACTAGATTTGTTTTCATATAATGTTTCTCTCTCCGGTTTCTTTTTATTTTTTTTAGAAGTTCTCTTTTCAGAATTAGCTTCTTCAACGGCTATTGTATCCTCAGCTGTTTTTTCTATGTTGCCGATGTTTACTGAATTGGAAGAATCTAAGATAGGAACTTGCTCTTTGGGTGATATTTCTGAAACTTTCGTTGGTATTTCTACCACTTCTTCCACAATTTCGGAAGAAATATTTGTCTCTGAAGTCTGCTTATCCGCCATTTCTTGGGTTTTGGGGATGAGTAGTACATCTTTGATTATTCGAATTTTTGCAGGTTTGGTAGGATTTACATCTGATTTTTTCGATTTATGTTTAATATTGTTTGCTTTGTTCTTTTCACCATCAATTGATTTGTCCTCCAAGTTGTTGTCATTGAATTTCACGACATCAGAAGTTTTACATGGAGTTCTTAAAGCTGATATTTCTGTCTGCGTTTTTTCATCACATTTAAAAAGTGAGTCATTTGCTGAAGGCTTTTTAGGTTTTTCCAAAATGTCTGCTTCACACGACTTTTTATCATTCAATTTTACTTTTTCGGTTTTTTTAAGGGTTTTAGATTTTTCAAAAGCATTAATTACATCAAGTTTGTTGTTTCCAAATTTTGATGATTCTGAAGCATCCAGATTAGTTAATTTATCATTTTGTGGTTCTGGAACCTTTATTGGTGGTTTCTCTACCAACTTTTTTACAACTTCTTCTAAAATATTTGTCTTTGAAGACGTTTTCTGGTTTATTGATTTATTTAAAGCACCTTTTTTAGTACTTTGGTTTGCTTTTATTTCTTCAACTTGCTTTGAATTTTTTTTGCTGTCAGATATTTGAGTGTTTGATGTTAAGTTAAGATTAGATTCTAGTTTAATCGGTTTCAATTTGATATTAGCTGCTGTTTTAACACAAGGTTCTAAATCTTTCGGGACTCTTACTTTATCTTTCATAGTAAGTTCTTCCTCACCATTGGTTTCTTGAGTAGATTGCTCGATGTTGACAGTATTGTTTTTGTTAGATTCGATAATTGTAGTTTGATCTGGTTGCTTAGACGATTTTTTCGTCTTGAGAATTTTGTTTTCAGCTGATTGTTTCAAATCTTCCCTGATTTTATGATTCTTGAGTTCTTTTTGGTTAGGCTTTGTAGTTTTCATTTTATCATCGCGTTTTTCTGAGATCGTGGAATCCAAGCTAGACTTTTTTTTTGACACAGTTGCGGATTCTTCATTATCTGAAAGAATTTCTTCTTTAATTGTTAGTAATAATGGTAGTTGTGAAAGCTGCTCTTTGAAACATATTTCTGAAGATGGCATTATGGTCGAGTTGGCCCGATAATTTCTTAAAGATGAATTTATTAACCCATCTATTGCTTCTGAAGATAAAATTGTGTTTTCTGTCTCTTTTTCGAAGTTTTTGTTTGCTGTTTGTTCTACCACAGGTTTCTCCAATATTTTCGGACATAAAGATGAGTTTATTAGGTCTGACGAGATTTTTTGTAAGTTTGGTTCTTCCAAAGTCTGAACGACGACATGTGACGATGTTAGACATTTTTGGTTTTTTGATATTTCCATAAGACTTTCTTTATTTGAGTCTTTGCCACACTTTGAATTAGTATTTTTAACTTTTGAAGCATTCATATCTTCGACGGTAGGGCATTTTGTAAGAGCTTCAATGTTTTCCGTACCGCTTTCTTTACTAGCAATGAGTTCATCGTCGGCTTCAACATTGGAATCAATTACATCTGCAATTTGTGTTGAAGGTGTTTCGCTCTTAGTGTCAGAAAAACATTTCTCCATATCTTCATTGTGGATTTTTTGAATAGAAGAGTTTTCTACAGAGTTATTATCTTCAGTGAGTTCATCGTCGGCTTCAACAGTGGAATAAATTACATCTGCAATTTGTGTTGAAGGTGTTTCGCTCTTAGTGTCAGAAAAACATTTCTTAATATCTTCATTGTGGCTTTTTTGAATAGAAGAATTTTCTACAGAGTTATTATCTTCGTTGAGTTCATCGTCAGCTTCCACAGTGGGATCATCTGCAATTTGCGTTAAAAGTGTTTCGCCCTTAGTGTCAGAAAAACTTTTCACCATATCTTCATTGTGGCTTTCTTGGAAAGAAGAGTTTACAACAGAGTCATTATCTTCAATTTGTTTTTCGATAGGTGTTTGTGGCACGGTATTTTCTTCAGACAGATCTAGTGAATCTTCCTTTTCTTTTAACTTGTTTTCAAGATCGTTCTTCTCGTCTTTTAAATCTGTTGGGTCTTCCTTTTCTTCTGACTGATCTTCAACATCAAGTTTGCTCAAAAGTTTTTCTTGTTTATCCAGTGCTTTCAATTTAATTTTTGAACTATTTTCTCCCTCCTTTTTTTCCAATTTTGGTTCAATGTTCGTATCTGATAATATGTGATCAGAAGAAATGTCATTGGTTAGATCTTTAACTCCATAGGCCATTGTGACGGGGCTTCTAGCTTTCAATATGTCAATATCAAATTCGGAAAGTTGCGATTGATTATCTTTAGCCTTATCAATAGTCTTATCTTGATTGTCGCTTGGATTTTCTGAACATCTTACAACAGCTAAATAATCATGATCAAATTTAATGACATCAGCTATGATTTTTTGTTGATTTTGATAATTTGTATCGTCATTTTCACTGATTTTCTGAGTTTTTTTGAAAATGTCAGCTTGATCTTTGTTGGTGTCAGCAATTTGTTCACCTTTGGACTGTTGAATTGTTGACAAGATTTCATCAGTATTTATGCATGTTGCTGAAAATGATTCTTTCTCAACTCTGTCCTTCGGTAACAAGACCTTGGATTTAACAATCTTTTGAACAGTTGGTTCAGAAGGTTTTTGAACAACTTGTTCGGAAGCTTTTTCCTCAAGACATTTGTTGCCACCTAAAGAATTTTCCCGTTTGCATTCTTTTAACAGAATATTTTTGATTTTCTTATCAGACATATTTTTTTCAAGTTTCTGATCAACGGCTTTTGTAGTTCTTTGAACTTGGAGGTCACATGTTTTTTCAGTTTTAACATCAGCATATTGATGATCTTTGAGGCTTATGTTAGAAAAAGGACTTTCAGAAACCTTTGAATTAGAAGAAAACCTTAACTCAGTGGTTTTGTCAATTTTATTATCGGTTTTCTTTTCAAGGGTTTGGTTAGGAGTTCTTGAATCTTTTGATTCAGAAGGAAACTTTAACTCAGATGGCTTTTCAATTTTGTCATCAGCTTTCTTTTTAAGGGTTTGCTCAGGAGGTTCAGAGTCTTTTGAATCAGACGGAAAACTTAACTTAGTAGACTTTTTAATTTTATCGTCAGCTTTCTTCTCCGAAATTTGTTCAAGACTTTCGGAATCTTTTGTATCAGAAGGAAAATCTAACTCTATCGCGATTGCAATTTTATCATCGGCTTTCTTTTCAGAAGTTTGTTCAGCTTCTTCATTTACTTTAGAAGTTTGAACATTTGTTTTGGGACAGATTGGTTCGTAGGCTGGTGATTCTATATCGTCATCAAGAGATTCTTCCAAAAAAAATGGTGATGGTAAGGACCCAAAACTCTTAGTTTTAGGAAGAACTTCCTCATTACGAATGATTTTCATTTCGTCTGGAAATGTTTTAGCTTCATTTAGTTCTTCGGAATCATTTAATGAAGAAACGTCACTGAATATTTGATCAACTACTACTTGTGTATCTTCTTCGGTTGCTTCAGAATCTTCGTGTTGGTCTCTTAATTCAATTGTTTTGTTTATATCAGCGTCAGAAGATTTCTGAACTACTTTTTCCTTAGCAAACTCTTCGTTTACTTTACTCTTTGATATTATGGTCTTCTTTTTCGTTTCAATATCACTTGGGTATTTTGAAATGTTATCTTTTGGAATGCATTGTTGTTGAGTATCTTCGTCGTTCTTTTCTAGGTTTTCAACTCGTTCTTGAACTGCACCCTTTGAAAGGGTTTCAGATTTTTCTTTAGAATTTTCGGTTTTTGATTGCACGTCGGCTTCGCTTTCAGAAGGTATTTTAAAATTAGATTTTTCATCAAAACTCGATTGTTTTAAGGCTTTACTTCCAAACAAAACTTTATTTTCCTTGGAGTTCTCAACATTATTTGTTTTATTTACTGCTTTTCTTTTGAGAACAATGTCGCTTTCCACCTTTGGTATCTGATTATCATTGGATTTCCGACTAGTTTCGTTCGAACTAGGTACTTTAGTTGGTTGGAGTTTTTCTTTTTCGGCTGGCTCAGGGGTTTTAACTGCATTTCGTTTAAGATCGATTTTTGTATCCATCTCTGGCTTCTGCTTATTGTTGGATTTGCTGTTAGTTTCGTTCGAACTAGTAGGTACTTCAATTTGTTGGACTTTTTCTGTCTTGGCTTTGTCAATGATTTCTTTATCCACCTTTGGCTTCTGCTTAGCACTGAATTTCCGTCTAGTTTCGTTTGAACTAGGTACTTTAATTGATTGGGTTTCAACTGCCATTTGTTTAAGATCGATTTCTTTATCCACCTCTGGCTTCTTGTTATCATTGGATTTCTTACTAGTTTCGTTTGAACTAGGTACTTCAATTTGTTGAACTTTTTCTTCCTCGTCCTGCTTAAGCGTTTCCAATGTATTTCGTTTTAGATCGATTTCTTTGTCCACCTTTGGCTTCTGCTTATCATTGGATTTCTTACTAGTTTCGTTTGAACTAAGAACTTCAATTTGTTGCTCTTTTCCTTCCTCGTCCGGCTTAAGCGCTTCCAATGTATTTCGTTTAAGATCGATTTCTTTATCCACCTCTGGCTTCTTGTTATCATTGGATTTCTTAATAGTTTCGTTTGAACTAGGTACTTCAATTTGTTGAACTTTTTCTTTCACGTCCGGCTTAAGCGTTTCCAATGTATTTCGTTTTAGGTCGATTTCCTTGTCCACCTTTGGCTTCTGCTTGTCATTGGATTTCTTACTAGTTTCGTTTGACCTAGGAACTTGAATTTGTTCGACTTTTTCTGCCTCGTCCGGCTTAAGCGTTTGGTATGTTTTTCGTTTTAGATCGAATTCCTTATCTACCTTTGGCTTCCGCTTTTCGTTGGATTTTTCAAGTTCGTTTGAAGTAGGTACTTCAATTTGTTTTTCTTTTACTTCCTCGTCCAGCTTAAGCGCTTCCAATGTATTTCGTTTAAGATCGATTTCTTTATCCACCTCTGGCTTCTTGTTATCATTTGATTTCTTAATAGTTTCGTTCGAAGTAGGTACTTCAATCTGTTGAACTTTTTCTTCCACGTCCACCTTAAGTACTTCGGGTGTATTTCGTTTTAAATCGATTTCTTTATCCACCTCTGGCTTCTTGCTATCGTTGGGTTTCTTAATAGTTTCGTTCGAACTAGGAACTTCTACTTGTTCGACCTTTTCATTCTCGTCCGGCTTAAGCGTTTCCAATGTATTTCGTTTTAGATCGATTTCTTTATCCACCTCTGGCTTTTTGTTACCATTGGATTTCTTCGAACTGGGTACTTCAATTTGTTGGACTTTTTCTTCTTCATCTGGCTTAGTGCGTTCAACTTCAACTTGTATAGAAATATTTGCAGAGTTTATAGCTATATGGTCTGGTTCATTAGCAGGGATACTCTTATCGGTTTCGAGATCTTTTTTGAGTTGATTTTGTCCAGTATCACTTCCATCCTCCAATAATTTAGCAGAAGGTCTTACAGATTCTTTTTCAATGTCTTGTTTCTCTGGGTTTTTATCAGGCCCTTGTTTCTCTTTTGAACTTTCGAAGGCATTTTTCGATTGTGAATCTCCAATGAAATCAGATATATCATTAAGAAGATCACGTGGATATTCCAACTCATCAACTCTTACTGTCGAAACTTTCGATTCATCAGTTGAAGGTACTCTTATTTGAATTCCCTCAGTTAAATGATCTCTTGTGGGAACATAGCGTGAACATGATTGGCAGGGATGAATAGAAAATATGACATTTTCAGAGGGAGTTTGGCGGCCAGGGTTTTCATTTGTTGATGATGTTGCTTCTTCTACCACTTTACCAATACAATACCTACTCGAGGAGCTTTGAGAAATAGAGAAGCCACTGGGACCTGGGATATCATCATCGTCACCTGAGATATCACTATAATTATCATTTCGGAATACACTCTGACTAGAAGGGGTTTCATTAGGGGTGCTTGTATCTCGAGTACTTTCGACAACATTATCAACAGGAGAACTTTCTACCTCTGGTGTGTTTGAACAGTCAAACGATGTTGTACTCGACACTATGCCATGTACACAAAGTGGTATGTTTGCCCGTCGAGGAGGCCTTTCGATTACGGGAACTATTGGGACTATGGGGGCTATGGGGACTATTTGGACTATGGGGACTATAGGCTCTATAGGAACTATAGGGACTATTGGGACTATGGGGGCGATGGGGATCGCTTGTGGGGGATTAACATTGGGAGGACTAGGACTAGAAGCACGAATCGGTATTGGATTTGGGTCTGGAATCGGGGGCTCTACATTATTATTAACTCCCTCATTATTAATAGGTTGTTCATCATCATCTAATGATATCGCATCAACAACAACCGGAATATTTCTTCTTTCAACATTGACACGACTGACAAGATCAGCAACAGTAACTGCGCGATCTTTTAACCTATCAAGGGCATCTGCAAATCGTTTTTCAAACGCATTCACAGGTTGTTGTTCGGTTGAATTTTCATCTGACAATTTTGAAGCTTTTTCGCTTTCATTATTTCTTTGTTGGGTAGCATCCAGTTCAACTGCATTATCTACCCTTAAACTTAATTCTACATCCTTATTTCTATTCTGTGGCTTTTGCTTACAACTAGGACTTTGACTTAAATTACTACTACTACTACTGCTATGGCTTTTTAAATGTAATTGGTTATATATGCTTACACTAGGTTTATCACAGTCATTTGAGATTTGCTGATTTACAGCCTTAGTACCTTGTTTTCCGTTGTTTTTGCTGTCGGCATTGATTTCGATTGGAAGATTTGGCTGAACTCCCGCCGAAGTTCCAGGTAATACTTGCGCTGGTGATGGTGCTCGCGTTAAGTCTTCGATCAATGTTGGTTGAAGATCCTATTTAAAATTTAAGAAAACAAAAGTTATTATTTTACGTTAAAAATAATAGTGAGTTTGGGGATATTTTTTTTTTTTACGTTAAATTAATAACAATGATTAAAATCAAGTTTGAAAATCAATTTGTATAATTCTTATAAAATAGTTAAAAAAAACTTTATGCAACTGTAAATATTTATATAGAATAGGTTATTATTAATTCATTCATTGCTTTGTTTGTTCAATCATTTTAATTAAAACACATTGTTTGAAAACTTTTTGAATCAAAATAATTAAAGAATAGATAATTTTGTTTTGTTGGTAAAAGAACACATTTCTTTAAAAAAAAAATTAATGTTGATTGCAGAGAATGTTGATTGAAGATAATGTTGATTGGAGAAAATGTTGATTGGAGTTTATGTTGATTGTAGCACATTTTAACTGAAGGCTGGCTTACTCTGCTGGGACCCTACAAGAAATATAAGCAGCTGAACAAACTTGTCCTCCACAATCGATGTGTAATCAAGCGCTTTTTTAATTATCCACTATACTTGGAATAGAAGTGGAAGGAAATCGTTTGAAAGCCTACAATATGGAGTAGGCAAAACTTTAAGAATCATCTATAACACCTTCCCTGGTACCTTAGCATCGCACCATTCATGCACCTTTGCATGGTTAGATGTAAATGTCATCGGTGTTGATTGAAGAAGTTGATTGTTGAGTAATGTTGATTGTTGAGTAATGTTGATTGAAGTTGTGTTGATTGTTGTTTTGTTGATTGATGACTCGTTGATTGTTGAAGAATTGATTATTGATGTTGATTGTGAATAAACACAATATTAATGTAATATTAAATATCTTTTTCTATCAAATTCTATATTAAATTATTTCAATGAGATTCAATGTGCTTCCAAAAAAGAAAGATATTATTTCAACCAAAAGAGTCAACTATGTAAAAAATGCTAAAATAATCTAATAGGATAATATATATGCATGTTGAGTGGTAATTATGTTTCTGAAATGATTAAAATTATTAAGTTTGCAAGTTCTTTTGTACTTATATTTTTATAAACACAAAAGAGTTTTATAATGTTTGTTAAATTTTATCAAATGAATAGAGTCTGAGTAATTTTTTTTTAAATACAATATGTTGAGTTTTAATAATTATGTACAGTAAAATAAATTATTTGCTTAGATCTAAATCCTCGAACCTATCGGAACATTATAAATAAATAATGACTTAAATTTCTGATACAACAAGACGAAGTATATTGAAAAATGAAAATACCTTGGCATTCAACGCTTGAGAGTGTAAAAAACCAAGGCG
Organism: Platycheirus albimanus; assembly: GCA_916050605.2. Lineage (NCBI taxonomy): Eukaryota > Metazoa > Arthropoda > Insecta > Diptera > Syrphidae > Platycheirus > Platycheirus albimanus. Next base: position 112,451,073 of record OU696698.1, on the reverse strand, counting down.
ATTTAATATGAATATATTAACTGTGCTCGTAAAGATCCAGCATTTGGTAAAAAAAAACATTATAAAGTACATGTTCCAAAAGGTTTTACATTCTTCTTAAAATATTTAATACAAAATAAAATACTATTATACGTGTAAACACATAACATGACACAATTAAATTCATTGTAAGGATACTCATCCTGTTTTTTATCCCCAAAACTCACCGCTCTAGGCCATTCCAACGACTTTGGAGTAGTTCGATTTATGTACTCCCTATACTCTTTGAAAAATTCTTCAATTGCATTATCAAGCTCCAAGGTTTTGTTTATAAGAAGGATTCTAGTAAATATCAAAGAAAATGTATATATTTTTGAATCAAACACTTTCACATTAAAACATAATTTAAGTAGCTTTATATTTTATCAAACCTTGTTCCATAGACTCTGTTCTTTGAAGCAAAACCAACCATTCCTGATATATTCATAAAGGCTCGATTTTTTTCATTCGCTGCAGGAACAGTCACTGGCAACACAGGCTTCATTTCTACTTCATCAGCATCTACGTCTATTACTTCGGATCTTCGATTTTTCTGCGATTTTCCAACAGCGATTTCGTTTATGTGTTCTTTCTCCTCTTTATAATGAGCCAATCTTTTCCAATGTCGATAGCAAAGGATAAGCCGCAAATAAGAGATCAAATCGCTGGTTTCATGAGGGTACTTGTTTGAGAGGTATTTACTGCAATAAAATTTGTAAAAAAAAAAAACCCAATATTTAAAACAAATTATTTAATAAAATGATTAAGTGCGTTGCTCTACCTGAATATTGGATTCAAGATCAACCGAAAATCATCAACGATTCTAAGTTTTAAAAGTGTCATCAAAATACCCGGTACCCAGCCGCTGAAAACCAAGCCCAATGTTAGTACGATTTCTTCGACTATTCGAGCCACTTGAGCCTCGTCAGTAACAGCGAAATGCAATTGGCACTTGTAATGCACATATTGTGTCATAAAGTCTGTCAGAATAAAGTTGTAGGCTTTGTCGTTGGTTAACTACGAAGAAAATGAAAATTAATATCGACAAAAATTATAGTTGGCTTACTTGTCTTGGACTTACATCTGAAACACTTTCGAAGCAAAGTTTCATGGATATAAGCCATCGTATCACATTCTTCCATATAAATGCTTGTGTGGATTTGACATTAACAAGTGCAAGAGATTTTTTAAGATCTTCTGCTAGCTCTTGGAACTTTGTGTATGGAAAACCGTTTGACACTTTATAGCCAGGTAGAGTTTTATAATACAGGATCGGCTTGAATTTTTCCGCCAGTATTTGATATTGTTTGTTGTTACCTAAAAATACAAAAAAAAAATTATTTACTACACTACACACGCAGGTATATATTTCAAAAGGTGAATTAATATTGTTTTTATGATCATGGGACATCTGGGCGGAAAATAAATCTGGAAAACATTTTCAAAAACGGTGATCTGTAAAATGCTCGAAAACGATTTTATGACTTTCAATTTTGAATAAGAACAATGCAACGAAGTCCTACAAATTGAATACTTAGGGTCAAGCTGCTTTGAAATTCCAGAGATTCTAATTTTGACCATAGCTTAGGTCACTTATCTTAGAGAATTTAAAGACTGTTTAAGCATCTTGGCGGGACATTGGTTGAAGGTATTGCAATTCAGGAGTGTTTTCAAAAAAAAATTTTAGTGAAAAGTGGAAAACTTATGATTCGAAGCGAGTGTGAATGAAGGGAAGACAAAGAAATGCATAATTCAAATCCGTTAAAGCAAAGTTTTCACAAATGATAGCAAGGGTAAGAAAGGCTGAATTTTTTTTACTGGTTGATTTGAAGACTTAGTTTGCATTTGAACTTAGTATTTAATCATACCAACCTGGAATGTTTTGAAGATCTTGACTAGACATCATCTTCAAGCTTAGTATAATATAATATAATATCTTTCTTTTTTTTTATAAAATTACACCACTAAATATAACTACCTACATAAAACATATTTTAAAAAAAACATACCCTTAAACAGCATTCACACGTCTGTTTTTGGAGAGATAAGGCAAACTAATAAGTGCAATATTTCCACACAAACGAGAATGCCTGCAAAAACGCCTTGCATTGAAGAATGACGAAACTCCATTTGGTCGATATCTTTATTGAAATAAAAATTTAACGAGCTGTGGAATTGCTTTTTACAAAAGGTGTTCTCCCAGACTTAAGCTACGAGCAGACTGCATATAAAAGCAGTCTGCGACTCTGACGTCAATTTTACGTCATCATTTGCGATTCTTGGTCGCACATCGTCTGAACACCCCTTTGGGACAGTCCGCATATGCTCGCAAACCATGTGCGAATGATGTGCGACAACCAAGTCGCACATTAGTATGCGACTTTTTTGCATATCGTGTGAACACTCTTGCAAATCAATTGTGACAATTTGCAGCCATGTGCGAGCATTTGCGGTCGTCCCAATCATTTGCAACTACACAAAAACAGGACATTGCAAATGCATTCATGTGCGAGCAAATATCAGTTGACATTTTCTGTTTTATAAGGAGAATATTGGGAAAAAAAATAATAAAAAAAAGACAAATTTCGATAAAAAATTACTATTAAAATGGGTAGTTGATGAAAGTTTATGATTGTTTTCGGTTTCCGTTCGTTGCCACCAGAGATTGCAAGTGCTTTTTCTAGATGTCAATAAAAGTGGTATTATTGTGAACTGTCGAGAGCAAGTTTTTTTTTAGGAAAAATAACATGATCATTATAAAGTCCTTGTCCCGTTAAAGTTTTGAATCATAAAGAGCGTGATTGGGTTTGTTTAGAATTGTATATAGCAACAAAATGAGTGAATCAAATTTTAATTTAGATTTCGTGCAGCAATTACAATCAAAGCCGCGAAACGCGAGAAAATCAGAGTGTGGGAATAGAAAGTTTCAGCACAAGTGGACCAATGAAGAAATTCAGCGTTTGATTGCAGCAGTGGAGATACATCCCAGACTTTGGGATGCTGGTTCAGCAGAGTATTAGCTTCAAAACTTGATGGCTGGCGTGAGGTTATCGAGAAGCTTGGCTTGGATATAAGCGTCAACGAAGCCAAATCCATGGATCGTATTGCCTGGAATGCGAAAAAGATATTGCATAGACCGACAATTGTCGCCTCTAGCCAAGAACCGGAGAGTCAGCATTAGCCGGTCTGAGGCAGAAATGCAAGATCGCATGTTTGTATCCGCTTTTTGAATCCGCGGTCCTACCAAGGAAAGCAAATGGTCAATTTGATCGGCCGACATACGAACAAAACCGTGATATAATTCTGGTTCATTAGAACGTAATTCCAGCATCAATTTTGCGCAAAAGCCTTCCGTCTGGCGATGTAAAAGCTGTTTAATTTTTTTTAAACTCAATTCTTCGCGGCTTTTACTTTCTTCATCATTTTCTAGCATATCCAATGCCAAAATAGCTACAGAACATAGAAGCCCACTTTTTTTCGACATTTTGAATTAATTGTAGCACTTTTTATTATTTGAGATTATAGCTACTTCAAGAATCCGAAGCCAAATACACAAAACACAACGTTTCACAAATGTTCGCAAACCTGCATATGACTGGAAATTGGTGATATGCGGATATTGTTGCACATCGTGTGAACACCTCGCATATAGACCAAAACATTTGAGATCAGATATGCGAACACATGATGTGCGACACCTTGACGGCAAATGCATTTGCGGCTTTTGGGACAGAATTTGCATATCATGTTAACACCCCTATATGCACGTTTGCGAGCACTGATGTGGGGATAGAATTTGCGATATCTTTGCGAGTTTTTACGTGACGTTTGCGGGTTTTCATATGCCGTCTGCTCGTAGCTTTAGACTTAAGACTTAAAATGTGAAAGAAGGGAGATGAAGGTCACACACAAAGTAGGTACCTATAATGTAATAGATGCCAGACTAGAATATACTACCTAGTAGGTACCTATCCGTTTATCTTTTTTGGGTTTGCCTCAAACTGTTGGAACTCATATATCATTTTTTATTTCCAATCCTGAACCCATTGTATTAAATTTGAATTATCGAACAGGATTTAATCGAAATTGGTGTATTTTTCCAAGAAAAGAAGCTGTTTTACGAAAACTCATTCATATCTGAATGTGTTTGCTAAAATTTTGTTTTGGATTCTTAGAAAAATTTACACTGTCCGCCAGATTGAAGCAATTCTAAAAATTGAAAACTAGTCTGGTGGTTGTTTTCCTTTTAAAATTCCATAAGTGCAGGTAGATAACGAATGACTACAGATATAGAGGGTCGCACAAATCGAATAGAATTCAAACGAGTGTTTGATCCACTGTAGGTAATATATAGGTATGTATAAATAAAAACTTCAATCGTGGTAAAAATAAAGGTAGTTCCACTCTTTCCCATAGTGTAATACGACATGTCAAAAATGTGCGATGAAACAGGTGCAGCGCAGATCTCATACGATTTGACGTGTTTAGATCTGAAATATTTTTTTATGATTGAATGTAAAACCATCACACATTCCTTCACACTTTTTTGTTGACATGTCGTAGGTACTACACTGTAGAAAAGTGTGGAACTACCTTAAGCGGCATTTCTGAAGGCAAGAAGGTAGTAAGGTTCTCAAGGCGGTACGGATAGATAAGAAAACGCATTTTATCAGAGCGATTTGCAATCTATAGGTAGTAGGTAGGTAGTTTAGTTGTAAGATACATAAGGAAATATAATGGCCAAGTACGATTGGTACGTCTTCTTGATAATACCGAATACCTATAACTAATTATTTGAGAATGATGAACAAAATCAAGTAACCGTTGCTTATGAAACGATACCTACGAAAAAAAATAGCAAAGAACTCAAGTTACTTGTTTTCAAGATGAGGCTAAATACACAAGCTGCTCCCACCTGCTGTAATCAACACCAGCTACCCTATTTTAATCATAAGAGTTTATTTCCATGGTTACCGACACGCCTGATCTGCACAAAACATGTTCCTCCTACACTCGGAATTTTGGGATATGCAAAGGTAAATGCGTCGTCATGCGCTTTCAGAACATACCTACCTACAATAGGAAAGTAGGTATAGAACAGCAACCATAACAACCGGAAGAATGGGGTATCGATGAACTTTCCTCCAAGAGAAAAGCTACCCTGATTTCAGTTAGGAAGCTTAGCAGAAAGCTAGGTAGGAAGTTGCCGGGAGAATAGGTATGTTTGTTCTTAAATAAGTCACATAAGGTATTAAAGGACTTCAAAAGATATAATTGCAATAAGGCATATACCTATCTAGGCAAAGGCATAAATATCTCGAGGACGTATAAACATAGAATGTAGGTAGGTATGTAGCCTCTCGGCTCTCGCCTCTCAAGATGTTAAGTTTTTTTTATTTTTAATGACTATTTTATGCTGACGCTGTGCATGCTTCTTCTTTGCATTGCCCTCTTTAGGTTATCAATAAAAAAACCTCCTTTGTGTGAACAAATGATAAGCACAAGCACATAGGTATATGGAATTCATATACAAAATGCAATCAAGAGAGTCCAACATCAACACCATCCAGCCAGTCAGAAGTACGCATAATCGCAGATTCATATAAAAAACGAAACTTTTTAATTTCCGTCACTTACCTTTATCTATATCTATGCTATCATGAATAAATGAAGAGGCCACCACAATAATCAAGCCATAAAACACATCATAATCAAAAATATGTACATAATTATAGTTTAGACAAAAAAAAACTTTATTTTGATATATCAGCTTTCTCTCTTTTGATGATTCCAAAAAAGAAATGTAGGTACAACAAAATAAATAATTTTCTATATATACTCACTCTTCCTCGTCCATAAAATTTCTTCATCCTCCTCCGAATCGGAGCTAATAACGGCGACCTCATCCTCCTGCATTGTGGTTTTTCGATGAGCGTCGTTAGTCCTTGAGGAGTCCGTTAATAGTTATTTAATCGAGAACTACCTATCTTTCAAAAAGTTAATGTTTTTTATTTTTGTTTCCAAAAAAAAAAAATAATCAAGTATTACTTCATAACGAATGACACACACAAGAAAATAGAAATATTTTATGTATTCTTTGGTGGGTTCTCGTTTCACGATGATATATTTTTTTTTAGCTCATTGCCAAATCACGATTGAACATTGAAGAAAAATAGCGACTCCACCTGGAAATTTGATTCCCAGTTTATAAATTACAATTTTTTGCGTAATGTAAACAAATAATATTGTTGAGATGTAAACACAAATTACACAATTTTTCACTGTTTTTATTTCTTTTCTTTTTTTCTTTTAATATTACACTATGTACAAAAAAAAAAACCTAACCAAGCGAACAGGCTTTGTTTTTTTTTTTCTACCAAATAAAGGAATACAAGTTCTTTATGGTTCTATTGGGCGAGGAGAAGACTCTTTTTTTTCTTTGAATGGCTGGGCTGGGGGCACGGACAGTCTCTTTGCTTTGGCTTTGGTCTGGCGCTGGTGCCTGGTTCGAAGAAAATTCTCCTGTGGTATATCAAATTTAATTCAGGGGACACAGAATACACCCACAAAAAACGAAAAGTTAAACGCAGTTTTTTCACAAGCAATTTACACGTTATTCCCGTGGAAAATATAAGTAAAGTTCATTCACAAAATAGTATATGCGATCTTAACTTTGCACTTTGTTGTTTATTTTTATTAATTGTGTTGATTTGGTTATGAAATTTTAAATTTTTCTTCAGACACTTATTTTTACAGTCACACTTGCTTGAAAATTTCATATGGATTATAATTATAGAAGCTTTGTTAATATTATCGTCTCTTTCTTTTTTCGAGGTGTTTCATTCGAATCAACGACAGACATAGAAAGCAGAATAGTAGTCGACGTTTGGTTCTCTCGCTTTACCCAACAACTTTTTAAAACAGCTGATGCGCATTTTATTTTGAGTATGTGTTCAAATGCGCTCTCTCTCTCTCTAGTGCATTTGATATGGAAACAGTTGTTTTTACCTACACATGTAAAATAAAATGCACACAAATCGAACACAAAATGCACAAACAATGGAAGAGATAACAACGATTTTAAATTCATGCAAACTTATTCACGGACATGATCGAAATATTATAAGTTTTTATGGTGTTACGGGCAAAGGGGGTACCAAATACCAACCCGATAGCAATAGCAATTCTGTTTTGTGTGGCTAGTGGCTACTGGCTGGGATTCGACATTCGAGATTCGAAAAATGCAAACGAGTGTTGTCCTTGTTGCGCAAATTGAAAATATATCAGAATAGAGTGGAATAGAATGACATTTTGCGGTAATTATGGAATGTGGAACGTAAGACCACAAAGCCTTTAAGGGTATGTTTTGTATTTTTTTTATATTTTATTTGATTATTCTTATATTTTAGCAATCCATTTGGATTTGGATAAAAAATGAAAAGTCGTACTAAAATGGAAGGCAATGTTTTAATAAAAACATGCAAAAAGACATATTTTAAGCGTTGCGGTTGTGCGTTGATTAGTTAAAAATCAACTTTAACTTTTTTCTGTTATTCTACGTTTTCATTAGAGCAAAAGAGGTAATTTCGTAGCAAATTCCCAAATAAGATCTCATTTCTCATCGAAAACAATTAAACAGATGTATCATAAAAATTCAATTTAGAAACAAAATGCAAGGCAACGGCAGAAGTTAACAAAAGAACAAAACAACAATTTTGAAATTAAATCAAACAAACAAAACAAGAGGATGGAATGAAAAAAATGGAAGTTAGCTTAGCAAACTCTAATGAAAACACTTTTTCTTCTAAATTCGAAATAAGTTCCCTTATAAAAAGTAGTAGGTATTACTGTGAGTATACAGAAATCATAGCGTTATTATGATGAACGCTCTTCTGTAACAAACCCAGCATGCTAGGGCCACCGGGTATTTCATATTCACATAAACTGTTTGAAAGAACGTACGCCATAAGGCCTTTAACTCTATTAATATTCCGATGTCTATATGCATGTTGACAAGCACGTTATAATACATTTTTATTGTACTAAAATTAGCTCATTCCAAAATTTCTAAGAAAGAGTTAATTTGAGTTTGTTAATTTTGTTTGGGGATTCGAAACATATCCTTTTTCTTCTTCTATCTTATATTTTAATCTTCAATTCTTTTTGATTCAGTTGAAATTGTACTAGAATAAGGTTTGGTGTTGATCAAATTCATTTATTTTGGAAATTAATTTCACCAAAATCACTGACCAATAAGATACAGACCGCCAACTACTCACTGTATGGTCTCTCTTTTTGCTTATTAGCTGAAAATCAGTTGATATGCCAATTATTTTGAGAGTGTGACGCTCTCCTTTGCTTTTTAAACCCATTTGGAAAACACACTAAAAAAATAAATGGCATACGTAGGTATGGTTGCCATAACAAAATGCACAGACAGAGATTTACACGTATTCACAGGCAGGAAAAAATATTTCGAGGGTGTTTCTGGCAAGAGGAGCACGAAATGGCGGTCTGTATTGGTCTGTGACCGAAATTAAGCTGACAGCAGATTATGTATTACGGCAATTTGTGTGGAAAATGTGATAATTTGAAATGGAATTTTAAAATGTTCACTGAAATTAGCTCATTTGCTCCAATAAAAACTCACACACAAAATTGTTTGTGTAAGTGCCAACCAAAACGAGTATTGCAACTTGAATACCAGTAGTTTACACGTGTGGCCACGGATAAAACAATCACAGTGTGAGCAGTCCATTATTCTTTGTGGAACTTGAAAAATGAATTCCATTTCCAAGTGTCAAAATCAGCTGTTTCCAAAACTGGAAGTTGAAAGCAACAAAAAGAAACGTCATCATCACATAAATACACGCCGCCTTTTTTTCTCAATAAATTGTGTTTCTTAATTTAAAAACAAAAATCCACGATGTTTACCCTCTGGACTTTAATTGAAGCTTCATTACTATGTTTAAATGCGATTTGTGTCCTTCACGACGAACGATTCCTTGCAAAAAGTATTAACAATGGTCTTCTGTAAACACACTTATCTATATCATGTTTTTTCCCTACTCCAACAGTTGGATGGGGCTCTAGCACACAACATCAAGATTTCGGCCAACCCTCAATGAAGTCTCAAATGCTGAACTTGATCCGTTCCATAAGAACTGTGGCGAAAAGTTAGGTTTTTCTAACTTGTATTTGTAACTTCTAAACGATTCTTTTTCTCATTTTTCAGTTCCCTTAATATTCCTCAACGTTGCTGCAATCGTCATAAAACTTGTACTTGGATAAAAATAGACAAAAAGAAAACATGAATAATAAATACTAAGAAATTGTTTTTAAATTTATTGTGCTTTTCTCTGAAGGACAGATTTGACACGGTTTTCAAGGGCCACACTGTAGGCATCTAGTTTATATGCTGCTGCCTCCAACTTGTCCACAGTATCGGATATCTCGTGGATTTGCTGCATCAATGGAATCTTAAAGATAAATAGTTGCTTAAAATATTTGCTTTCAATAATTGTTACAAATCTATATACCAATTGCTGGAATTTTTCGTTGAGTTCGTTTGTCGAGGAGTTTAGACCTTCGGCAACGTGTCTCATCTCGGAGTATTTTGATATCGTTGCTTTATTCATATCTTCAAGGAGCTTATAGTCCTCGAGCGGACCATTTAGCTCGTGGGTTATATATTCTTCGGTTTTCCTGAACATTTTAGTGGCTAGTTTACTGAGATTCGGGTCATGTGGATCAAGGGCTTCAAAGCTTGATGTGCTGGTGGAAAGTGTAGGGCCACGAGTTGGTGAGTCGAGTAGGTCATTGTGCTGCATGTCACTTTGATTCATATTTTAATTAAAAGGGTCTTTTTTGGAATTCACTTGATTTTATTTTAAATGGTATAGTACCTACACTGTTTCCTTGTTATTTTTGTTTTTGTTTCACTTCAACTATTTTGACAGTGGATGTCAAATAAAATTTTGTGGATCGTGTTTAGCAGGGTGATCCAAAAAATGTTTTTCTTAAGAGATTTTTATATTTCACTTCAGTTATAAAAAATGCAGTAATTTTTCTATTACAATTCCAAATTTTCTTAAAGTCTAGTACGGTGTTCGCACTAAATTGAATTTTATTTCTACAGTTTTTTTTCCTAGGTATCTTGATATCAGCTGTTGAGTTCGTTTCATTTTCTCCACTTTGTGAGCCTCTTAACTTAAGTTCGAAAAATTGACTGACCACTATGAACTTATTCCCCCCGAGAAATGCACGGGCAAAGCCACAGACATACACTACAGAACGTCAGCTCGTACTCCTTTTGGCAAAAACACCCTTCAAATATTAATATTTTTTATCTGATTGTGCATTTTATTATTTGTGTGCATTGGTTCCCATTAAAAATGCACGGGAGAACTCAAGAGAGAGCTTAAACATACACAAAATAAAATGCACATCAAGCTTGTAGGCAAAGAGAGAAACTATAAAGAGTTGGCAGTCTGTACTGTATGTCTGTGGGCAAAGATAAGTGTCTATTCGAATGTATACACGCAGTTTCGAGTCACTAGAGAGAACCACAGTCAAACGCGTTCCATGGTACTATCGATTTTATGTAATGGATATGCCAGCATTATATTATTGTACATATTTACATACCGTTTTTGGACATATTTATATTTTTAGCATTAAGCAAATCTGTGGATTTCATTATCGTAGATTGAATAATAATAATAATAATATATATAAAACCGATAGCTGCGCTGCGGCTGCCTTCCAACGCCTCCAGCATTGCCGAAAGAGTTGAAAATTTATGATACTAGTATAAAGCTGCGTGCGATTAGACCGATATTTTCGAACATTTTTAGAAGACCCCACTCTTTTCCTTAAGAGTGGTTGCTAATACTCATAATTTTTAATTTCTTCGCTTAAGTTTTCGGCCGTAATCCGAATTTACAGTGGGATTTCGACAAGGATGTAATTAGTGAAAGTTGTTAAAATCTTATATATTTTATTTTAAATCATTACCTGTCTAAAATAAATAGGTAGGTACATCTATCCACTAAAAAGTCATTTATTGTTTTTCTTTAATGAATATTGTATAGAACAATATTATTGTTTCTTAAAAATGGAATTCGACTTTTGGGTATTAGATAAAATCCCTACTTCAAGTATTCCTTCAATTCATCACAAATTTGTCTAACAGAATTTTCCAATGTGTCTTTTTTGTGAAAAGCTATCGAAATTCTGAAACAGTTTTTAAAACTGTCATCAATTGCAAACCGATCGCCAGGAATAAAAAATAATTTGAGCTTCTTCAAACAAATTCTTAGGAAATCATTTGAGTCAGTATTTGTAGGCATTTCAATCCAAACAAAATAGCCTCCCTCAGGCTCAACGAAATTGCAAGATTTTGGCAAGTGCTGTTTCAGGACTTTGCAAGTTGCCAACATACGCTCTTGATAAAGTTCTTTTACCATTCCGATGTGTGCTTGTGCTAAGCCAAGATCGAAAAGACTTGCCATAATGCCTGAAGTGTAGTTGTTTAAACATCCACCACTTTTCAACACCCCGCTAAAAATATACAATTAAATTAACAACTTTTTTTTAAATAGGTTACAAAACATAAAAATATTAAATATTGTATGAAGTATGTAAAGCTTCATCTACATCAATCTATTTAAAAAAAAATACTGTTCTTACCTAGATTCAAGAAGAATTTTACATCTTGGTGGTGCCTCAAGCCATCCAAAACGTAATCCAGGTCCAATGAGTTTCGAAAAACTTCCATTTGAAATAACGTTTCCCCTAAAATCATCATCGTTTGGGTTATCGTATGCAAAAAATCGTTTTTGAGCTTCGTTAACTCCGTAGTAAAGAGTGTTGTACACATCATCACAAGCAACCAAAATGTCGAATTCTCGAGCAAGACTTATCAACTTTTTTAATACATCTAAAAAAAAATAACAATTCATACATAATGGGGCATATTCATAGATGACGTTTAAGTTGTTGCTAAGTTAAACTGGAGTTTAGCTTACGGAAACTTCATCAGGTAAACTCCAGTTTTTCTTAGCAACAGTTTAAACATCATCTATGAATATGCCCCAATTCTGTGAAAAAAAATCAATTTTTATTTTTACCTTTTGAAAATATAATTCCTGTTGGGTTGTGATAAGTTGGAATGGCATAATATAAGCCCCAAAAACTTTTGGTTCCCGACTTAAAACAATGTTCCTTTAAAGCACCCCGCAATGCTTCAATATCAACGCCATCATTGTTTAATTTAACTTAAATTAAAAGGTTCGTTCATTTTGTTATTAAATTGTATTAGAGCAGAATACAATTTTGAAATATTACCCGGTATGATTTTGAACGTTGTAAATTGCTTAAATGTTTCCAAAGCAATCATGTAAGTTACTTCGTCGACAAAAATAAAACCGTTAAGATCGACAAGGGTTGAAAGAATGATATGGAGTCCTTGTGTCGCTCCAGTTGTGACAATAAGGTCTTCACTGAAAATTATTATAGACGATATTACTCAGCAAATTATTTAGATATTATAATGATGATAGCCTTGATTGTGTATAAAATCTATAGTAGTGACATTGGACTGTGGTGCCCTCTAGTGCCTCAAAACTTCGTTTCTAATATCAAACTAGTACGCACTGATGGCAACAGTAATAACTTCCTATTAGAAATATATAGTTAATATAGCAAAGTAGTAAACTACGAAAAATCCAATACTTATGCATATCCTTTACACGAATGAGTGAAAATCCGATAACTTTGAAAGTTTAAGCTGGCGATTCTTTTAAGAGAAAAATATGTTTTTTTTTTTAAAGTGCACAAATTCTTGAATCTCCTAGGTTATAGCTTATTGACAGATGCACATGACATAACGGCAAACAGTATGTGAGCTTTTACATAATCGTGTTAGATAAGATTGAATTCATAGATCAGAAACGAAAAGATAATCAGAGGCGACTTGAACTTTTACCCATAGAAAATGCTCTTCGCTTATATCATGTTTTTGTGTTTTTTTTTTCAGACCGCTCGAAAAATTCACCTAACCTTAGGTAACAAAAAATGTTAGTTTTACATGACGTTTTCCAATTCAAAGTAAGATTTTGGTAATTTTCTTCGACGCAATCCGCCCAAGTATTTAAGTTGAACAAATCAGTTAAATACCGTTCCTACCCTTCTAAGAGACACACTTCTATATTAAACACATTACGAAACAGTTATATGATTTGTATTTGAAATAAAACTAATATTATACCTTTTTACTTCACTTTTGTAAGCATCTGTCAAATACTTAGCTACTTCCGAACGCACCTCAAACCCTCCGGCAACTGGTCCATATTGAAACAACATGCCCTTATTGAGTGCTTCTATTTTCTACAAACAATATGGAAATAGGTATCACCGTTTTATTGGACAAGAATAAAGTTTAAAATTTAAACAATATTGTAGTTTGTTTACCATTCGATGACTAGTCGCCTTTTCAAAAATCTCACAACAATTAATTAGTATGTCTGGACCAGGAGCACCTACACCTAAGTTTATCACATTCTGATCGTAAACATTCAAATCTGATCCATCAAAAAGATGCTTCAACATTTGATCATTGTTTTTCTTTGGAAAATTCCCTTCCATTTTCAGTTTCTAATGAAATAAGTTACTAAAACTATGTTTTGTGACAGCACTAACCGCACTCAGATCGCAGTTTATACTGTCATACTGAACTGATAACAATTTCAAAATTAATTGATAAGGAATAAAACACTTTACAAAAAAGCTTTTACAATTTCGATACTTTCGAAGAAGTGTTGCCATTTTAGTTTTTTTTTTTTTTGACAGTTGAATCTATAGAACTGCGTTCATATTCTTATTTTTCATAAAACTAAGTCGAGTTCATAGGATTAACTCGGATCGAAATTTTGAGAGAAAGTTTGGTTGGTTTTGCATTGGTGAACACGAAAACAATGGTTGTTCTTAACAAAATTTTCCAACCACATTTCCTATTATAAAATATATTTCTAACCCATGGAAAATAAAATGCACGACTGGGTCACTCGAACTTGCTCTAATGTGTGACAGTGGTCTAGGGGCTTGAGATTTTGATAAAAAATAAATTTTTCAAAATTCTTAAATAAATACTTTAACTAATTTGAGCTGAAAAAAAGTACGCCATTTTATTTCTTGGATAAATTTGAATTTATGAGAAAAAATTTAGAAAAATCTGTGGAGCGGTGTTTCAAAAAAATTTTCAAAAAAAATTCAAAAGCGCCAGTTCATAGGTATTCAGCAAAATACATTTACATATTTAAAATTTTTAGAAAAAAAATTAATAAGCAGTTTTCAAAATGTTAATTAATTTTTTTTTTAAATATTGGTATGCAGTACAAATTGAGCTACCTACAACTATATGTGTATGAAATTTTGAAAGAATCGGTTGAGTCGTTTTTGAGATAGTCGAAAGCAAAAAAAAAACGGTCCTATGGAAAGTACCGTTCTTAGACATTTTTTAAAACTTTTTTTCAGGCATATGATTGGTCATACCTAAAAAACAACATTGATTTTGTAAATCGAAATCGTTATAGCCGTTTTTGAGAAAAATAAGCTTTAACGTAACAGCAAGCAATTCGGCCTACCCGTTTAGGCTGTACATACAGACAGACAGAATTTTTAGACCATCTTTTTTCGCCGTCTTCGCTATCATGTTTGATTGTTATATCAAAACTTTTTTTTTCGACGAATGCATAACTTGCCTTATATTACCTATAATCGCACGTAAAAATAAAAGTCATTTAATGTAAAGTAGATGAGAGAACTAGCGCTGCCATTGACGAAGCTCACAAACAAAAAAACATGTTCCATGAAATAACTATAAAAATATATATGCAATGTCTAAGGTTTAGGTTCTGCATTGAATGCATTCATTACCTAATCCTAATTATTTAGAAACAATTCATATTTTCAAACCTATACCAACTCTTTCATTCAACTCTGTATCTTGTAAAATACTCATTTTGTAAAATACACGGGTCAAAATATTAACTCAACTCCAATTCGATCTTACGAGTATATAAACTGAGTTTATCTAAAGTTTTAAAAAAAATGTTAAATTAAATATTAAATGCAACAATTTTTAGGTTGTTAAAAAATCTGTTATAAGTTAAAATAGACTGCGTTCCGTTTTCATTATTTTCACAAAACATGTAGGTAGGTACATACATACATGTTAACAACGCACTTTGTAAGTTTGACATACCTTTTAACTTCACTTTTATACGCATCTGTTAAAAACTTAGATATACCCGAACGCACTTCAATTAATCCAGTAGTTGGCCCATATTGAAATAACATTCCCTGATTGTCAACTTCTATGTTCTACAAAAAAGAAACAAAATGAAATGAAAACATAACTTATTATTGGGGGGAAATATTGAACTATGCATTTTTACCATTCGGTGGCTCGTTGCTTCTTCAAAAATCTTGCAACAATTAAGAAGTATATCTGGACCAGGGGCGCCCACACCTAAGTTAATCACATTTTGGTCGTATACATTCAAATCTGACCCATCAAATAGATGTTTCAAGTTTTTTTCGGTGTTTTTCCTTGGGAAATTGGCTTCCATTTTAATATTTTTATACAAAATTGTATTAAAATTCAAATTTGCCGACAACAAAACCCGCACAGCACCCAATTTTGTCTTAAGCATACTGTCAGAAGGCAGAGTGAACAGTGAAAATAAAAATGATAAACAAAGCAAAGTCAACCAACTCACAGAAAAAGCTTTTATAAAATGGAAGTTTCGCATGGTTTCACCTCACCTCAATCATCATCATCAACCAAACACAATACACAAGTACAATTAATGCTTGCTAGAACACCATTACCACTTGTATTTTGTATATGCAATGCAGTGTTGCCGTCTTAGATATTAGCCAAAAGCAAGTACTAACAAACGTACTAGCTCTAAGAGCAGAAAAGATTAGACCTAGACTAGACATGCCACTACTTAGTTCATTCGTGGTTCTTTATTGTGTTTTTTCAGAAAATACATTTTCTTTCTTCATAATATACGTGACAGATAGTAGAACAAACAGAGGCGATGTTTTTGTCAGGGAAATTCATATTCTGTACTTTTCTGTACAACTTAGATGCATTAAACATACTCATTTCATGGTTTCGGAATTGCTATTTCCGTGATTGTGATTGTACCTGAGTCGAAACCCAGACTTTATACCGGATAATAGAGTTCCAGAGAGAGCTTCACATGGCTACCAAAAAAGGCTACATACATATGTACATACATACATATATGAGAAACATATTGAAATTTTGACGAAACAGGGGGGTCATTCCGTAATTTTCAAAACTATCATCGTCCAGACGATAGTCGTGAACGATATCGTCAATAATTTGCTTCACGTAACTTACTACTATCTTCTCGTCTATCGTGTCGTCTATCGTTTATTTTAAAATGTAGTTTGAGAGCGTTTAGTATCTTTTAGAAACTCTCAAACTATCTGAAATGTCAAAAAACAAAAATTGTACGCTTTTCTTTGATTAAATTTTAAAATGTTTAAAAATAATGAAGTAGTAAATGAAATTTGTGCATTTTTTTTTTTTAATTTTTGCGCATTTTCGATTAGGTTTAACTTATTTTTCGTACATTCGCGGTTTCGGGTTTATTGATTTTTATTTAAGAAAAAAATTTCAAATTTAATGTGAATTTAAGTTGTTTTGTGTTTGGTTTGGTTTGAAAGAGGAACTTATGTATGTAATTTGCAAAATGTAAGATATTTTGTGTATATAATATTTTTTTTAATACATACATAATTACAAAAACGCGTAGTGAAATGAAAGTTGGTTTCCCAATCAGTCTTTTAAAAACTATCAATTAAAGATAAAATATCAAACATTTTAAAACCAAACCGAAACGATACCTATTACGTTATCGTTTAGACGACATTGATTTGACGGTTATTGTCAAGCAAAAATTTAAGTATCAAAACGATATCGTCCAGACGATAGTAATTTTTAATTTTACGTGAAGCAAGTCTATCGTTGAAACGATATCGTCTGACAATAATCGAGTTACGGAATGACCCCCCAGGTTAATAGTTAGTATAGGTATTCCAGATTTGAATATTCATCTACTTAATTTAATAAAATATAACATTTTCACGATATAATTTTCCATTTATTCTGTTCTTCATAATGTTTTTCTCTATTAAATAACAAGCCTTTGGCATTAATATACTCTATATGATTTCTATTTTCTTTAACAATTTCAGTCAAACTCATTTAATTTTTGCATTATAAAAACAATCGTTAAGATTTGCAGGCCAACATGATAATTTTATATAGGAAGTTATATTTTATATTTCTTCATTTAAAAGTTCATAATGATTTTCTATTGTTATCTCTGGTGTTGGTTTTTGTTACAATTATTAACACTTAGGACTATACATGTACTTTTAGATTGAAATCTTCAGATTAAAGCTGTTAGATCTATTTACAGAAAATTCATTCATTTTTTAACTAAGGTCATATATGTAAGTTTTGATTTTCGTTAGGTTTTTTTTTTTTTTTTTGAGGTATATTATGGTATTTGTTAAGTTTTATCTTTGTTACACATACATATTACTTAAAAGATACTGGGTGGATTAGTTTAATTACCTGAAGTTAGAGGTAGGTACCGTTACATTATTTCTGCTTTAATTTTTTACAAGTGACTTTCAAACAAAAAAAATTCAACGAAAGATGAGTTATCGTAATGATGGAATGAGAAAATTCATGCAAGAGCTATTTGTTCAAATAATCTCGTATTTCGCTGTCAAATGAATACGATTACTCGAGAAACAAATAACTCAAACTTTTGTGACGGGAACAATGACATATCTGTCAAACGCGTAATTGGTGTCTACATGCTTGATGATAGATACTCTAAATACCTGAATAGAATAATTGCGAAGAGGATAATGATTAATGAATAAACTCAATATTTATACTAGATGTTGCTTAAGCCAAGTCGACATACAGTGATCGAAGTATAAGGAAACGCGTATTCTATTCGATTTTGTGAACTAGGCCTTAAACGTTTGTAATAATGCATTTTATGCTTTGTTATAATCTGTTTTTAACTACATACATGGATATGGGATAGCATACGAAAGATGCTTTTGTTTTACAATAGGTGGGGTAGTTTTGGATTTCGGATATGTGTCTAAGTTAAAGGCGTACTTCACTGTTCAATTTTCTCCAGATTTTCCTCGTTTTTTTTTTGGATAAATACGGGGCTGATTTTGGTGTTGTTATGCTGGATTTGTATGATTTTAGTATTGTGAGATTTTGATCTCAGTTTTTAGATTTTTCTATTCAACAGTCAGAGTTGTCTGGATGGTATATTTAAGAATAATTCTATACCAAATTGACAACTTGTCATTGCCACCGTTCTTAAACTTCCATAAGATCATTTAAAAATAAATAAAAATAAACAAAAACAATATAACAAATTTATTATTTTTTTATTTGTAAAAACAAATTGGGTAAAATTATGTTTAATTTATAAAATATTTAAAATAATATGTTTTAATAAAACAGTTGCATAATCAATGGCTACATAATCATAGAATACAAATAAAATATTAAAAGATAAAAACAAATATTTATTTTATACTACTTTACCTATTATATAAAATAAAAAATAAGAAACAAAAATTATAAAATGATAACAATAATGTATAACAAAATCAATTTTTTTTTTAAATGAATTATCTACAAAGTTTTTCAGATGCAATAGAGAGGTTAGGTTTTAGGTCCAAATGGTGGTTAAAAAATAAAATTAACATAGTTTTGTCCTGGTCGAATCAATGTATACTTATATCTTATAGTTCATCAACTGTGTCTGATACTTAACGAAGATATTTTTGTGTCATGACGTTTCTGACTATAATTAAAGGTTTTAATGTTCCTTCTAGATTCATTTTTGACTTTTTCTAGATTCATTATTAGGCTTGCAATTTTATTACGAAACTTAAACAACAAACAAATTTTAAAGATGTGCTATAACGGTGAAACGGGTTGCCTTCCTGATCGCCAGTTTGAAATGATTGTGATAAGTCAAGAATTTAATTAGTTGCCTTGATTTCATTTAACAGTCCTTTGTGTTGCAGCTTAAAACTAATAACATTAACTATTTTTTTTTTTGTATAAATAAATTTCAAAAGTGTTGCATATTTGTTTGTGTTACACCATCATCAAGAATCATATCATTAATCTTATGTTACATTTAAACTTAATCTTTGGGATGCGGTATCAAATATTTCCTTCTTCAGGTCCTTGAACCCTGATGGACAGTATAACACTTAGGTATAATAATTGTGATGTCTGTACATTTTCGAATAACAAAATATACGTAACTTAAAAAGTGATCTACACTCGTACTAAAGAGGAACAGCAAGCTGCTGACTTCACTTGCTTATGGATCTAGGCTTATAGGATGTTTTGTTTTATAAATATCAGAAAAAATTATACAATAAGAGGTTAGTAGAATCCACACCAAGTCTCTCCGGCGGCTGGGCTCATAATGGCACCTTCATTGTTGTTGTGATGTGAAGGTATTCCAACGGAAGACGTCGTGGAGAGGTTATTTTGAGTTGTGGCTGGTAAACATTGGAAGCAATAGTTTGTTCCGAAGTTATTATCCCAAAATTGTTGACCCTTGCACTGAAAACGTACAGCAAGCTCTAGACGTTGTCCCACATGCATGGAATTGCCATAGAGAACAAAAGTGAATTTATCTGAGAAGCCATCACAAGAATTCTCTACATATGTTCCTTGAAGATCAGCATAAGTACGCCAGTTATCAATGGTATATCGTATGTGCACAGACTTATGGAAATCCAAATTCCTGACCCTTACAGAACCACTTATCGTTTGGTTGATGGGATCTGAGACTGCAGCGTTTTCGAGAGAAACCTGTTTTTCACGCACCAAGTCAAGGAATGTCGGCAAACCACCAGGTTGCTGGAATAATGGCATTAGAAGTTTGTCAGATTTCGGTCCAAGCTGAACTGGTGGTTCGGATTCCATTATTTCCAGATCCTCGAACGCTGATTTAGGGATGTTTGGTATTTCATCCAGGAAAGTCTTAACATCGGCCAAGTCTAAGCCCAAAACATCTGCAAAGCGTACAATTTTCTTACGCCCTGGAGTTCCTGGTGGGGTTTTACCAGTTTTCAGTGATGAACAACGTCGCACTCGTTGGGGTCTGCAATCATCTTCATCATCAGTGTCCAGCACTGACGTTATTTTTCCAGGGTCGCTTCTTGTGAGTTTTGGAGATTCTGTAGGTTCAGTAATGCTGATCACGATTCCCGTGTCTGCGGAGCAATTCTGCGTTTCCTCCAAAGATTGCTCCTCCTCCTCCTTTGTGGGTGAATTTTCTTTACTGACTTTGTTTTCCGGTTGAATTTCATCGGGATGAGGTATTTTTTGACTCAGTTCAGATTCTTCGCCATGACTACTATGCCCATTGTGCGTTGAGGAATAGATTTTGCTTTGTTGGTGGAGTTCGTCTAGGATTTGTTCTTGTTTCTCTATAGCCTTTTCAATTTGTTTCTCATGCTCAATAATATCTTGCGATGGAGGTAGGGAATCGCTTTCGCCATTTTCAGTTGGTATTTGTTGCTGATCTTGTAGCCCATTGCAGTCTTCTTGATCATTATGATCACTATGGCCATTTGTTAAACTGATCTCTGGTGATTCTGTAATTTCATCCAGTTGTGTTGTTGAATCAATCTCTGCCGTGCTACTAAGCCGTGGCTGTTGAAAATGAATCTGCTGTGGAACGACATTGTCTGTTTCTGGATCAAAGTAGGTGCAATCGGAAGAGGAACTATGGCTACTCGCTACTGAGGTGCACGCATAGCCTGATTCAGTAGCTGAATTGTGTGGAGTATTTGAAGCGGATTCAATTAGTCTAAGGTATTCACATTCATCGACAGGACTTCCAGGACTTTCCAGCTCACAATCAAAATCGAAGAATGAGTCAGATTCATGTCGCAGTGGTTGCAAATCCGTTACAGCTTGTTCAGATTCCTGTGCTGATGCAACCCAAGTGTTTGAGGATCCACCATTGATGATTGGCTCCTCTTCCTGTGATGAATTGCTTTCATTCTATATAACAAGAACATTTAATTTAATAAAAACGTAATATATAAATAAAATTTAAAAAGTATATTACTTGTGATCCAAGTGTTCGTAGCTTTGATTGTAATCTTCGTGCAAAAGCTTCAGCACGACCACGACATGATGACATACCTAATGTTGGTATACCTGCAACTAGACCACACGGCCCTTCAGGAGTTACACTCTGTGTCAGAGGAATATCACCCGGCCCGTTCATTTACGTCAGACTTAAAAATTTCAAAATATTTCTGCAAAGACAATTTAAACTTGTTTTTAGTAAAATGCGATAAGAAATAATGAACCATGTTAATTTTTTCAGTAAGAATTCAAATATTTTATTTTAAGCAAATTTTATATCTCTTAAATGGATCTGTGAACGACGTTTTTTTAAAGATCTGTACGTGATCCACTTTCTTATAACTACCCAATAGACAGTAAAGCGTCTTGAGCAGAACGCACGGTATTGCTGAGTCTTTTAAAAATATATCGTGTTCTTTGTTTCGGAAAGTCGCAATGCGATGACTATACAGTCAACAATTGATCTGGAGTAGAAATGATTTTTGCATCACTTTAATTTGGATCCTCTGAATAGCATCCAATCTTAGATTTTCTATTTAAAAAACTAAGATTATAAATAAATTCAATAATTTCTAATATGCTCCTAATTTCTGCTTTGATGATCTCTGGGGTAACGATTTTTTTTAAATAACATTCATTATTGAGCCCATAAATTTTTGTAAGAATTATTTTATTACGTTCCACAAAACACGAATGACCAACGTGATGAAAAAGTCGTGTTTTTATCATTTTTGTATACAGTGATTTTTGAAAAGAAAATAATATCAATTTGCGTGGGCAACAGATTTTGGTCTATTATTATCTTTTTTAGTGGATGTTTTTATTTTTACTAAATGACAGATTGTTATGAATTTTTTTTTCATAAAGCAATTAGCTTGAAAACAAGATAAAATCTCGGGAAGGATGTATTTACATATTTTGATAAAATTTAAAGCTGTAGAATAGACATTGATTGTGTTTTTGTACTTTGAGTATAGTACTACTAAAAATGAACGGTTTCGAGAAACCTCGAAACATTTAATTTTGTATATCCAAAATAATGTTAACCAACAAGTTTAATAAGAAATGTGTCTAATGTCGAATCTTAAAACATAGATGCGCTGGGATATTGAGATGTTGCATTTAAAAATATGCAATCATAAATACCTAATTTCTTCGATAAATTTTTGAATATACATTAATGTAACCCATTTATTTGTATTACCCGGTCAATTTAATGACATTTTTTTTGTGTTTTTTTTTTCTTCATGAAATGTACTTTTATAGAAAAAAATAATTAGCGAGTGAGACCAAAAGCTTAAAATGTCCTCAAGTTGGCAATATTTTTCCAATAAACATGAATTGTCAAATAAAAAAATATTTGTTGGTACGCCAACAGAAATCTTAAAGTCAGCCAAGAGAAGCATCACATTATTGCATCTTCGGATCAATTAATTGGGATTTTCCTAGGTGAGTCGGAATATCTAAAATTTAATTGCGTCATACATATACTCCATATAGGTACTGTAGATTTGCGAGTAAAAGCAATAATTTTATCAATCGATCAAGGAAGTAAGTTTCCGTAATTTCCACTATAAAAAACGTCAGTTTTGTACTATTTTTGGTTTTGAAATGACGTTGAATAATCTAAATACACTTTAAAAGATCTACTTCCGTTAAATTTTTCTTTTTTTAATTCGACAGAACATCTACTTCCATATCCATTCGCTAGACGTTGCCAACGGAAATTGGCAATACACTTTCTGACAATTGGTTCATGGAAGCTTCGTATAGTGGCAAAATTTTAAAACAACTAATGGCATTGACAAAGTTGTAGCATGCGATCCAATTGATGCCAACATTTCAAAAAAAAAACACAAATGTTCACTTGACATATTGATACATCAATTGCGATGCAAACGTTTTTCGTGTGATCGTGTGAAGATACGAAATATACGATTGAATGGGAAGTACTTTGAGTGTTAACATCTGTCTATGCAACAACTTAAGGTTAACAAGATGAACCCTGCACACGTGAATAACCCCATCGTTGAGGGACTTATCTTATTTACATTTTAGTAATCATTTCGAATTTTTTGTCACCCAATATAAACACAAAATTTTGTTTTTTTGATGATACTGCCCTGTAAGGAAGAAGAAGAAGAAGAAGAAGAAGGAAAGGGTGGGAGGGGTTAGTAAAGTGGGTGTGTTCCATGTTCTTGTACAAGCTAATAACACTTTTTCAATCGATTCAAATTCAATTAAAATGCGAAGAAAGGATATAGAAACAAAAAAAAAAATGATAACAGGTTTTACTTGTTTGTATTCAAAAATGTAAGCTAAAAATAATTTAAGGAAGTTCATGCAATTTGAAAATATATACAATCGTTTAAATTCCAGATTGCATTTTTCTCCCAGTGTTCAAATGTTGTAAGTAAAAAGAATTTTACAATCAAGAGTCGCAATTTGCTTTCATTCAGTAAACGCGTGTCGTGTCTAAGATCAAAGGTACGCATTTGTTCATAATTTTAGTGCTTCGTATTTTAAGCGAGTATCTTAAATTTAAATTTAGTATTTCAGCAAGTGTTTTTTTGTGTGTGCAAAATGTCACATAATTTTATTTTTGCTCTCAAGAGAAGGACATAAATTAAATAAATTCTGGGCTTTTCTAGCGCCAAGTAAATTCTTTTTTTTTAAGCACACACGTGTCACTATATTTAAGACAAAATATCCATTATTATAAAAAAATATAGGATAGATAAATATCGGATCCATTTTGGATCATGTGGGAATTTTTCGAATAACAAGCTTTCTTCATCCTTTTTATTGTTTGTTTTTTAAAGTTGGATTGTGATTCATTATTCGAATATTAAAAATATGTGTATGAATAGCTGATTCGTGGGCTCTTTTACTTTTGCAAAACTGTTACAAGATAAATATGCTTACACAGGCCGCGTGGTAGTACAGTAGGTAAATTTGGATTTTAGAACTTTATTGCTTGAAAAGTTTAAATGAATCTAGTGAAAACAACCACACAGACATTTTTTTTAAGCATGAATTGCCAATTTTTCTTCTAAGACATGCAACGTCATGCAATTATCTTCGCTGAATCAATTGTCGTTTTCTTAAACAATATTATGTATTACATATATCGTATACCTTATATTAAACTCCAACTCGAATCATTATTGCCTTATGGAGTGAAGACCGTTGAAACCTGAAAATGAAAAAGAACATTGGTAATATATTCAAATTTCAGACACTTGACAAAAACTAAGCATTTTTTTACAAACTTGAGGCCTAGAAACTATTCCGATATCCCATGATTCTAGTTTGGGCATTATCAGAAATATTTTTTAAGCTCAAAAGTTAAAAAATAAATATGAATATTAAAGATGAAAACGAATTTTCTGAATAAGTGATTTCACACCACATCCCACTTTTAACAAATTGAAGTATAAATTTTGACACATGGCTATATTTTGAAAGTGAAAACTATTACTTGTCAATCTTTTGAAATTACAAGTGTACCTTAGACCAATATTACATGTACATCTTACACCTATATTATTTTTTGTGGGTACCTTACTTCTCAAACAATTTTTTGTGTGTGTGTTTCTTTCTGTAAAAACGTATGCTGATGAATTGCATTGATGAAAATAGCAATTGAATTCATAGTGAATAATTCTGGGTTAATGTCCATACAAAAAATAATTCTTGGTGCATTAAATACTCATGCAAATGCAACAAGTAGCTACCTTCCTTAAATCACTAAGATGGGTTGCAATTTGAATACAGAACAAACGTTAAACGGCCAAGCCCCCAACGTACTTATTCAATTTCACAAATAATGATGCATTCCGTGTCCGTGTGTATACCCATATATGCAAAATCCAATGCATTAAACAATTGAAACTCAAGCCCATTCAAAAGCAACAACCGTTATAGTACGAAAAATTATTGCAATTACTTAGCAATAAACGTACGATGACCGGCCCCCAATGTGTTGTTCTAAAAGCATTCTAGAGCCGACTTGAATACGAGTAGTAATAATAATTATTGGCATGCCGATGCCAATGCCGCATCCATAGGAGGGTAAATGCAAATAAATAATGTCATATCCCACCCACGCCACATGTCGGCGCATCGGAGGTAGTCTATAAAAAGGTGTCCAAGATCCATCAAATATGACACAAAGTTAGATACATGTACAAGTACATATGTGCTACTCCATTAAATGGAACGAATCAATGCATTACGCGAAATGCGCTACACGCAGAAAGTTTACTGAACTCTCGCAACTGTAGATGGAAATTTTTCAAATGACGCGTTCATTTTTGCTCTTTGAATCGCATTTCGCAGACTACGTATTGGCATTGCCAGTACTCTTAACACATGCTCGCTATTTTTACATCGTGAGGCTTAATGGAAGCATCTTTCATCATCAGTGAGTCTATTTGAACATCTAGCATCACTAATTGCTTGTTTTACGAGCGTTATTATTGTTATCAGTGCGTTAAGCAGCATCCAAACAATTACTTTATTATCACATTTTTATTAATATACCCAATAATTAATCTGGTTTGATTAGGGGTTTCGGATGAGATAATAGATAGTAATTGGTTACATATATCAAACTAAAGTACATGGTATTTTGTGTTATCAGCAAAATAGTAAATTGATTAGGACGCGGACGAAGTGATAAATAATTTATCTTTGATTTAGATGGACATTCCTAAATCGAGTGAAGTATTCGTACTCGTTGTATTGTCACCAAGAAGGGTCTTAGTCAAAATTTCCAGACTCTTCTATTTTTTAATTGATTGTAATCAGGCATATGTTTGTAAAGGTCGATTTTATTATCAAGCTCTGTGTCTCGAACTGAAACATGCACTAAATGAGTGTTAAATTATAATAATTTTATTTACTGCTCCTATCGAGAGCTGTGTTATTTGCAAGCAAGATTATTTGAGGACTTGAAGATTACGAAATTGTTTATTTTCTAAACGCCAGATGTTATTTCTCAAATAAAATATTTTTAATTCTGTATGGGTGGCAATTATTTTGGCCAATGACCTTATTGATTAAAATAAACAAAATAAAAATCGAATGTCAAGGCTTTTTATTTTTAAGCTGGCGCTGACTGTTTTTGGTGAAAGAGATATAAAAAATCAAAACAAACATTTTTGTTGTTTGATTGTTGAAAGAGAGCGATAATAAATGGAGACTTCTTATCAGCCTAAATAATATTAGGAACAAAATCCTTCAATGTTGAACATTGATTTTGTGTATTAAAACTCAAAGAGCAGTGAATTTTAATCAAGATACTCAAGAACAAATTTTGTTTGTAATTGATTGATATTTAAAGGTCTTTTAATGTGAGCTTTCCATTAAAAAGACTTTATAAAACACATTTAGAAGTTAGTACTTAGATGAACACAGAATCCAAACCACAGCATTTGTTAGGACCGGTTGTACACTATTGATTCATCCTCGTTAAAGAGTGGTTTTAGAGTTAACCCACCGATTTTCACGGATTAAATAAAGTTGATCCACGGATCAAGAATTTAAAAACGAAATTCAGTGCTGAGCCACTTGTACACTTGAACCTGTGTTGCCTAACCCTTATTTTTGAAATATGCTACCACTATCAATTCTACATTCAAATATTTTAAGGAAAGGAAATAATAAAATAAATTGTAAGAAAACTTTAAAAACAATCGCATTTAATTAAAAACAAGAATTTCGATTTTATTTTTTTTTTGATATAAAAATAAATTCTAGAAATTGCCCAATTTAGATTCTGGTAGATAAGTTTTGAACAATTTTTCAAACAAATGCATTTACTTAAGCTCATTAGTTTTTTGAAAAAAAGTACGCATACGCCCCAGTATCCGGAAAGAACTTATGGAAAATAATAACTACCTGGCGGTATTCAAGGCGGTTCGGTCTAAATTTTGGACATGCACTTTGAGTGGAATATGGAAATTACAAGTAGGCATCTATATATGCCTTAAGTGCCATCTAGTGTGAACAAATTTTATGGAGAGTAGGTCCTTAAAATCAAAATGTGCATTTATTTAAAAAAAAATTATTTAAAAGATGATAGTTTAAAAACAAAGCAAATTGATTTCAAATTATTTTTTTCTAAAATAGAAGTTGTAAATACATTTTACTCTATCATATAAGTGCATTATATCTGATAACAAATACAATTCAATTAAACAAATTAAGTGTCAACTTGTCTGTTTTACATTTTAAGTTCAAATGAATCCAACAAAATTCAAAAGTGTATTTGATACCAATAGTTACACCTTGCACACTTTGCAGCTTTTCGTATCAGTTAACGAACTTAATCTTCATTTTGTGGTATGTATTTTGAATAACAAAGTTTAAGATATAAATTTAAAAAAAAATTCGTAATCAAGAAAAATACTAAAAGGTTTCCAAAAATAGAAATAAAACCCAATCGCAGTTGCTGTTGACAGATCAATGCACATACTTCAAGATTAACTTGTTATAAGTTGGATTGGATCTTATTTGTTTACAGACTTAAACAATATTGCTTAGATTCATTATTCGAGTGTTTATCGTTCATTAAATTCAGATATGCGACGATTGTAATTATGGTTAATTAGCTGCACTCTTAACACAGTTCATTTGTTCCTATATAATATGGTTTCGCTATTTGAAAGATAAATAATAATAATTTTGCAATGCTTACGACTTGCGATACATTATTAATATATTTTTTTTTCGCCCAAAATAAATTTTTCGTCTGCTAAATTGGTTTCAATTGATTGAAATTAATTCAATGGCTGCCTCGTGGAGCCCAGAGATGATAACAATGTACATACATTGTATGAAAAAGGCCCATGGCACACTCTTGCTTTAACATATTGTCTTTATTAAAAAAATTAAATTGTCTCAGTCATGAACCATTTATAATATTAAAGAAATTTAAGGGCAATCATATGAACTCATCTGTTTTTGTCGTTATTTTGTATCAGTTTGTAAACAAACTTTTTTCTCTTGTGACGTTTCTTGCTTCCTATATTTCATATGACACGAGTCTGTGTTTTTATTAAAGTGAAATCCTTTATACATATGTAAATACATCAGTGTGAATTTATTTTACGTTTTGTGTTAATTATTTTTTACAAATGCTTTTTATAAATAAAAAGGTTAAAATAATAGGTCAAACTTCAAAAAGTTTGAGTGCTAATTCGATGCATTTAATTAAATCAAATTTTTGACTTAAATAATGATTATGCATTTTTTTTTAGATCCTGCTAATTGATAAGGTGTAAAAATTGTTAAAAACAAAACATTATCAGCACCTATATCAAATGGAGGATTGCATTATATGTGATTAAAATTGAGTTTAAAAAAAACATATATACTTATGAGATTTATGTGTTTCGCCGTAGTTTTGAAACCTTATTGTAGTTTCAAAACTGTTAAAAACAAAGTAAATCAAAATTACTTCAATAACAATGATTATTGGTAAACAACAAGTTTGGCGCCATTAACGTTTTTTTTTTCAGAGTTGCAGTGTGTGATCGTTAAAGCGTGTTCACATTAAAGCGACCAACAAATAGACCAATTGGTTTACTTATGAAATTTGAAGCATTTATGCAGACAATATTCGAGTCAAATAACGAGTCAAATCCATACATAATAAATTTTATAAATGTTTGAACAAATTTATTTTAATTTGCTTAAATAAGTTAAATATAATCTGTTCGCCGTAAACTAACAAATGGATTGCTACGAATTGTAAAACTCCATTCGCTTTCCACATGCCACGCATACATGCATACTAATGAAGAAATTATTTGCAAGCGACTAACCTCAAAACTTGAGCGTTCAATTTGAATAGAATTCCTTGTTCGAATTAGAATTTTTGTTCACTCGTTGCAATTTCAAAAGACTTTCCATTAGAGGTTCAAAAACATTCATAAGTCTTCTGAAACTGTTCAATTGGTAAACAAATCCCCAACAGTATATCATTCATTGGACAGTGTCTATTCGCATGAAACAATGCCGTATGTTTTGGTAGCATCGACTCATGTGACAGAGTAAAAATTACTTTGTACAGTGAATCAGACTGCACACACCAATTTGACATTGCACAAACTTGTGAAACTAGGTGCGTGCGAATAGACTTTGTGTTAAAACTGAGCAGAACAATTTTGCTTGTTCCATTCGTTTTAAGAATGAGTGTTTCTCCAAGTTAAACCTATGGAACGTGCTATTAAGAAAAAGGCAGCTTTAAAACAAACAATATGAGTAGTAATAACATGCAAGTCGTTCTTAAGTTTCAGGTGAGCTTTTCTCAGTGGAATTAAGGTGTGAAATTACCAACTTTCTGAAAGAAAATAATGTTGAGATACTTTCGGTACTCGGACCACAAAAATCTAATATTTCAGCAATATAACCACATAATATTACAAAAAGGAGAAAATATCTTGATCCAAAAACTTTTGTATATAAAATATTTAAAGTAAGACAAATTGATGGTAAAAATCACTAAGTTGATTTTATTATAACATTTGATTCTAAAATAGATAGGTCCAAGAAAAACCTAAGTTCCGAAAAACTGTTGCGATCTTGAAACACTTCAATGTAACTTTAAAAATAACATAGTGCCAGAAGGAATTTGTGATACTTTCACTAATTTTTAATGGAATCGTCGCATGAAATAAAAAAAATTCAAGTTGACCCTTATGCTTGTCAGGTGTATGAACTCTTATCGATTGGTTACAAACATCCCAATCGCATAGATAAGACTTGTTACAGAAGCATAACATTGCATTTAAGATGTTTACAATTAGCATTATCAAATTCTACATCAATATTTACAAAACCAAAAGATAATTCAGTATAATCAACACAAATATTTTCCATCCACTGATAAAACTACATTTTTAATTAAGATAGGTGCATATTTTGTTTTGGAGCATTCATCTTGCTGGTACATACCGCTGGCTGCACCGATCTTAAAAGAAACTTATTGGTGTTAAATGTTAATTTACACTTTTCAATCAAGTGGGATATTTTTGTATTAATTAGCCAAACTAATTTATCTTCAATTAAAAAAAACAATTTTAATTGAAATATTTCCACTCCAATGAGCACAGAGTTATCAAATTAATTTTAATCTATTCAGACAAACATCACACGACCGACGCTACGGATGGGGACGGATACTTTAAATCAATGCATCTGTTTAAAAGCCGAAAATACACTACTTAAATATTCTTTTGCTATACAAGTGCAAGCCCAAAAAGATGAAAAATACGCGACAGCGATTGCCAAGATGGTCGGAGCACATACGCGCGAGTGTGGTACACAGAGGGACACAAGACCCAACCGTCGTCAACCTCTGCTGTTTGATTGCAAAAATTTAAGTATACATGTTCATAGAAGTATGTACATATGTATGTAGCTACCTACATTCAAAATGAAACAGCAAGATACAGTTTGTTTTTTTATTGAACAGAAAAGTCAGATGTATCTTATAATCGCGAAAGAAAAACAAACCAAAATGGAATATTGGTATTTGAAAAGTCTGACCGGCTTCGCCAAATATCTAGTAAGACGCGACAGAAATAGCCGATAAGTCAGATTCATTCAGCCGATCGAGTTTTTATATGCCGACAGCAAGCAGATAGCAGAGATAATGTGCAAATAATGTATAGATACATTTTTTTTTCTTACTCGTATCTACATTGCAATGTATGTTCTTGTGCATGTATAAAATGCATCTATTTTTAGAAGATTATTTTGTGTTTTCCTTTCGTTGAGATTTTTTTTAATACATTTTGGTTTACTTCTTTTAAGTTTGAGCCACTATGATGTGTATTAAGACAGTCTACGTCAACGATGTTATGTTATGGTATCTGTCAAATTTTTACTATTAAATTGTACATGTCCTTAAGATAATCGTTGTACATTTTTGTGTGCTTATTTTTTGTCAGTAGGTACGTTGCTTTTTAGTTGAAATAATTTGGCATTTAAAGTGTTGTGGGCGTGGACTAATTAAGCACAACACGTGTGATTGTTTTGAAAACAACGGAAACAATCATACATACATGTATGTATACATGTCAGAATGGGGGTGGTAATTGCTTAAATTTATATAAATATTTATATTTAAAAGAAATCAAATCGTTTACAATTTTAAATTTTTTACTACAAATGATAATTTTATTATTCAAAAATGGGTACTCTGCAAAATTTAAAAATTAATACCTATACACAGCTGCAAAAAAGGACTTGCTGACATTTATTCCGGCATTAGTATATCTTGTGTGCTTATATAGGTACAGAGACTTCTAAAAGTTTTTTTCTTCCAAAAGCATCGGGAGGTCTTCCGAAATCGTAGTTTCAAAAATGACACTTCTGACGATTCCGAAAAGAGAATTTTGCTTCTTGATTTGAAATTTTAAGTTGGAATCCTCTCAAGAAGCAGATATATTTAGAAGCCTGACAATAAAGTTGTGTCATTGGAATTGAATACGAGGAAAGCATACATACTTTTTACCTCGCATCAGACACCGCTCACCAGTTTGACATTGGCAAAACTTTTGAAACTGATGCATTGACATTGTGTCAAAATTAATGAGAAGCAATTTTGCTTGTTTTATTTGTTTTCAGAATGAGTATTACCCCGATTGAAACCAATGGAAAGTGAAATGAGCTTACGTTTCTGCTTTACCAAATTTCTTGACTAAAAAGAAGTACGATTTATGTCAGAGGGACTTTCATTATTTGATTGCTCTATATCACTTACTCTTACTAATTTTTCGATTTAGCGGACGACGAAAAAGTACAAAATATCTACTAACTAATTTAAAACTATTCATACAAAAAATTCTTATTTTTAAACCAATACTGGTTGCGTTCTATGTTGTAGCCGCAGCAGTAGCACGTAGCAATGTCAAAGTATATTTACGTAAATCGTATTGCACGGCTACAATGTGAAGTAACAGCTACATCATAGAGAGCAGCTAAAGTACAAGTCGACTCGACTCCCACTTCACGAACGTGCTACGTTGCAAAACAACAACAAACCAAAATGCCAAACATGATTTTTGTTTAGTTCAGTGCTGCACATTGTATACTTTTTTTGAGCTGCTGCTGCAGCTACACCATTGTGCGCAGACACTTAAAAAAAATTTTCTATAAAAATATTTCAGTTTAAGCAATAAAATTTTAATAGCTTTGTTTTTTCAAGTGTGTAAAATCATCAACTAAGTTGTTTATTACATTCTCTTAAAAACTTTTCCGTGATTCTAATATTATTAAATTTAAAATTTTAAAAATAAGAATTGTTTTTTTTACCATTTCAATGTTGATGTTTTTTTATAGTACGCCCAAGCAAAATGACAATAGAAAACTATAAATATTTTCTTCTTATTAATTCATTTAGGAAGAAAAATGAAATAAAATCATAAATAAACCAAAAGCAGTATAGTCATTGCTATATGACCTTGTCGTGTAATGTAAATCCTGGATAACATTTTTTTCAAGACAAAGAAACAGAATCGTAAAGAGTGAAAGTTTTTTGAGACGATTCAGCAAAGAACTAAAAGTAGGAAGGAGTTTTATGGTTTTATTGTACCTACATCCACTACTTTCAGGATTGAATGTTACTATCAAACCATTATGAATATATCTTCAAACAAACATAATATACTTTCAACAGAATCAATCTTCCGTCCAAATAATGAATCATCCTTATACTTTAAAAACATAAGAAGCAAGGGCTATTGAAAATAAAACAATTGACCAGCTTATGACTAAATTAACAGGCATCTGATGTGAAATAAATAGCTTCAATTTACAATTTATTATTCACACGCCATTTGACTGGGTAATCAATCTCCTCAAAGGAATATGCCTGATGTCAAGATCCGCCTAACAATCTTTTATTACAAAAGTATATTCATGGATCAAATTAATTTGTAAATCCAACGATGGAACATAGGTAATAAAATTGATTTCAGTTAACCTGAAACAGCGGCCTCTGATCCATGATAAGAATAATGACTAAAGTTGAATAAGTTGTATAGGTTGATTGCAAATATTGCAAAACAAATGAACTAAATATAGATTTTAAGGAAAACATTTTGAAACATGTGAGATTGTTGTATTATAAGCGGCATGAGTTTATTTGGGCAAAATATTTTCCATATTATTATCATAAGAAATTAATCAGAAAATAGTGTTTGAATAAGCTTTTAAAGAAATTATATATCTAATTAATAAAAGAATGACCTTGAAAGTGAGAATACTTTCCAAGCCTGACATTATTTCATCTACGCAATATTATTCTTAGTTCTGTCAAAATCATTTTTGCCTTAAAAATTGATTGATTGATGACAGATGAGAGAGCAGAGAGAGAGAGATGTAATGGTTATGATGTTTTTTTTATCTGGACCAATCTTATTTTTTACACACGAATTCTATTGCTTTACACAGGAGAGAAAGAGATAGAAGAAGCTCCTTACTGATACAATTATTGCCGCCTCCATAAAATTTATTTTATTTTTCGATTCTGTGTCCTGAACACGTACTGAAGGTTTTATTGTACACTTTTGTCACACAGTTTAATCAAATTCCGCTCGATGCGAGTAGTTTTCCATTAATGCGCCGCAAAACTTTTCTCAACAAGAGGTAGGTACCTACCTAATATGGATATACGATAGATGCAACCTTGCGTATGCAACCTTAAAACATCGTCTCATACTTTCAGTTAAAAAAAATAAAAATGTCAAGACGTAAACTATTTCAAAAAAAATATATATATATTTCTGGATTTTGTAATCTTTGGCACGGACCGGACGGATTTTCACATTTTTCCCACAATAAATGCTTGTGTATGAAATGATCACACTTCTCACACAAGCGGGAAAGTAAATTTTCTTAAAACTAAAAAAATCCTCGAAGTTCCATTTAATTACTTAATGATAAATATAAAAAATTCAAACAAATTTAAGAAGATACGCGCTATCTAAAAACGATTAAAACCCGGTGTTTTGAAGAAAAAGGACATATATTATACAAACGAAAACAGCAACATTCCCCCTCCCGGCAAAATATTTCAACCTTTCGTGACTTGACTTCATAAGTTACACCTTCTTATAAAACACGAACTAACTGCCATAATTCCTTACAGAAAGGACGTCATTTGAATTGCTTATTTTTGTAGGTCAACATAATAATGAAACGACTTCCCGCTTTTTTTTATTACTTTAAAACTACTGTCTTTCTTTAACGACTTTTTTTTTGAGTTATGTAACCGAAATGGTTGTCTTCACTAATAACTTAATGAATTAAATTGGCCTTTTACAAATATTAATTTGTTTTGCGACATTTCACAACATCAAAAGACGAAATAGAAAGTAATTAAAAAACTGTTCCATTCGTTGTTGCTAGCAAATGGCGAACACATTGGTAATATCAATTTCGACGTGTCAAATGCGGGGTGCATGGTAAAAATAGATCTTAAAGACGAAGACTTTTTGAATTCGGGGGAGATGTCTATAATAAAAATAAAAATACAAAAAAGAAAAACGTACCTATATTTCCTTCACAGCTACAATGTTGAATCCTTATGCAATTTCAAAGTTGGTTTTAGATTTTTAGCTTAAACCAATCCAACAGTTAACTTTTAAATATTATTATTAAGTTCCACAAAACCAAATAAGACAAGAGGTTCACATTGGAACAATTTTAAAACATAAATTTAATTTATTTCGTTGTACAGATTTATTTCTTTTTAAATATTACTCGTATCTAATAATTCACTCAACTCTGGAGTTTTCAAAATTTTCATTTGAATATAAATCTCACTTTTATTAAACAAAATACAAAAACACCGCAAAAATATTAAGGAGTGTGTTAGAAGACGTTGTCAGACGAATTCAGATCGAACGGTTGGGCATTCTTCTCTTTTCCATCCGTCGTCGTCTTCGTTGTCGTCGCGCAGTAAGAATGTCATTCAAGGGCGTTGCAAGGTCATCGGCACAAGTTTTTTTTCTTTTTTATTTTCACACACACGAGGGGTAGTAATAATTATTGTATTTTTTATCGAGACAAGTTCAAAGCGAACGACAAAGAATATAATATAAACAAAACGATGGTCTTCATAAAATTAAAATAATATATTTATTTCTAAGTCAAAAACAAAAAAATTAAAAGGCAAGAAAAAAAACAAGTGTAAACTTTTGGGATGTCAGAAATAAAATGTACACTTTTGGTTTCACCGCACGTCCAGAGCCAGTTGTGGTCTAATTCGATTAATCAGTGTTGTTTCGAGGAATGGACATAGTCTGCACTTGGAGCGACACTAGATAGGGGAGGCAGCAACCACAAGCGAGTGGGTCTGGGCTGCTATTATTTTGATTTGAGATTCAGAGAGGGAGAGAAATTTGTTTAACAAAACAAAAAATAGTCAGCCTCTCGCAGTCGCAGAGTCGAACTGTCAAAAACAAACTGAAAAATGTATTCGGTTAATAAAATGGTATATTTTGAAATATTCGGCGGCGAAAGCGCTTCAGCTTCAGCCAGTACTTTCCATTCCACCTTCCACTTAAGTTTACACCACCCACCCACCATGTGATTATGCTTTGAAAAAGCTTCTCTATAGATACCTACCAATCTACCATACGAATACGGACACAGAGAGCTCCACGCTCCACGTAGTCCACAACATCATTTCTATTCGGATTGTGTTTGTGACTAGAAGCCGGGCCGGGACCAGAAGCAGGAGGTTGAATTGGAGCTCTTTTCTCTGTTATTTTCTTTCAGCATGTTCTCTCTTCCGAGAGACCGGCTTTTTACTGCTCAACAACACAGCCATGTCATCTATGTGTGAGCTACAAAGTAAATATTTATAAACTCTCACGTTTTAATGAAGAAAATAGTATTAAAAATAAGTAGTATCTGGTGTATTCGTGGAGTTGCCGTGGTGCCTCTATGGCGTTTTTAATTGGCAATCCGGAATTGTTCTTCGATTCGGAATCCCAATTGAACAGTTTTTTTTATTCCGAAGAATCTGAAGTTTGGTGTGAATGTATTGGTTGAGTTTCACTTCACTGCTGGTATAATTTCCAAACAAATGTGTAACAAAAAATATGACATTGGTCAAATGTGACATCTGACATTTAAATCTATGAATGTGTGAGTGATTCTGCTTCTGATTCTGTTTTTAAAACCAGAAGAGAAATTCTCTTTTTTTCAGAATCAGAACTGTCAGTTTTGCCCAATTGAACGCATTCAGATTGCTTTTTTTTGCTTCCAGATTGCCAATTAAAAACGCCATAGACGTCTAGTATCTTTATATAAAAAGATATTCAACTTCACAAGAAATAAAAAAGAATTATTATGTCGCAGACAAATTCATTAGTGAATAAAACTGTAATCCGCGGGTGTATTCAGATTTAAAACTTATCCTACACTAGAAAGTGTACAAATGTGGTTCAGCTCTGAATCAAGGTTTAATTCGTTTTCATATTCTTCATCTGTAAATGACATCTGTGGATGAACTTCATTTTTTACCTAAAAATCGTTGTTGAATAAAAAAAAACTCTTGTTTTTGTTTTACCTATTTTTATTTATTTTCGTAAAAATATGTAATATGTATGCACACAAGAAAACTGCCAAAAAGGCGCCATTAATTCAGTACTATTCATATTACATACTTACATACATGTTTAATTTACATAATATACATGTACCTTACCTACATTCTACATATGTACATAGAGCAAACCAGCCTTGGGCTAGGTATAAATATTATTTTAACTTGTCCTTGCCCTGTCCTTGCATACGAACTTCAATACTATTTTTCTTCTTTCATAGGTTCAATGGACTCTTATCAGCGATACCGTCACTCTTAATACTATCTGCGTATCTTTTAAATTTCACTTAACAACACAACACGCAAATTAAATACATGGTGACATTATAGTGCGCAAAATCTTGAATGAAAGTAAAAGTCTTAAGGATGGATATAATATTATATACACTATACAAATATGTACCACATACATATTTTCATCCTAGAGATGACCTACAACTGTTTTTATTTTAAGGTAGGACTAAGAGCTTTTTCCAACAAAAATAATAGATTAAGGTAGCTACATCTTAACTTTGTGCACGTAGTGTCTGTTTAAGTTTACGCTCCAAACTCTATGTTTATGACGAAATTAATTTATTTTTCAATGAACGTTTTTTAAGAATAGTTTTTGAAACAATACAGTGAGTGTGTTTGTATTTAATTTTTTCATATCAAAATTCCTCTTCTATTAATAGCTTACGAGCTTTCACACACATAGCTAAAATGACATTTTATTTTGAATGTCATGTGTTATTAGTTTATTAATAGATATACATAATTTAGTTCTTCTTCTAATTATAGAAGACTTAAAATTATTAAATTATGATGAGAGCAATCAATTTCAACTTTTCATAATTTAAATTATTGAGTTGTTAGAAAGCTTTAAGAATAAAGAAATACACTCTGGTCCTCTTGATTATGGCGGATATGAATAATCTAAGGGCTAAAATATTTCCTAGATTGTATATGAGGACGGTTTTATTCATTATATCCTTAAAGACAAATTATTGTTAACGTATGGCAAGGTTTCTGGCACTTTATATTGACAATAACATTAGTATATCCATACATATCCCAAAGTTATTTTCTACAAAATTTAGTCAAGCTAACATTTCACGAAATTATTTTGATCCAACATCCCTCGGGAATAAAAATAAACCTTATTTCGATTCGAATGCATGTGCGAAAGTTAACGATTTGCCGTTAAAAAAAATTCTGTACAAATCGATACACTGCTACACGTACCTTGTATTATCCATAAAATTCTTGTCGGTGCATTTGCTGTGACGTAGGACGCACAAGCAAGTTGCAGGCAAGCCCATTTTTCTAGATTTCCTCTAAAAGCAGTTTTCATTTGTACCTATTTCAAATATTTATTTTAAAATCTGAATAAAAATAAAAATGTATGTTGTCAACAGCAGTATTAATCTCTTTAAGAACTACCTCTAATTAGCAAAATGATTTGTTGGCCACAATAAATATTATAACGTTTGCAAGTCAACTTGACTGTCAAAAGAACCTGCTTGACAGTGTTGATCGGTCAACTATCGAAGTTTGTATAGGTGTACGTAAAAACTATGAGTGTATTGCAACTTGCATGCGTGGCAAATACAAATTCATAATAAGAAATTCAGACTACCTACCATTTATGAGGTCAAAAAAAAAAATGTCAATGTCATCACAAAAAATGCTTTCGACATTTACCACTCAAACTCATAAATGTGAAAGTTCACGATTTATCTTAAAATATTTTACCCGACCGCCAACGCTAACTACAGTTGCAATACACTCACATTTTCCACTTGCACAGACAAACTTCCAGCCAACACATAATATAGGAATCTGACAATTAATGTAATCATTGTATACTTGTATCACCCAGTGGCCAAAATTCGGCCATTAAAATGCCCAAAACTGTGGGGAAAAAATTTCACAGCGAATTTATACGAAAAAATGGTAAAAAACACACCAAGACATTTTCATCTGCATTTTCAAAAAAAAATTACTAAACAAAATATTCCCAGGACACCTACTCAGTAATACCTTTCCAACG
Organism: Platycheirus albimanus; assembly: GCA_916050605.2. NCBI lineage: Eukaryota > Metazoa > Arthropoda > Insecta > Diptera > Syrphidae > Platycheirus > Platycheirus albimanus. The sequence continues at coordinate 112,412,118 of OU696698.1, read as the reverse complement.
ATATATATGTCATCTCAATCGGTTGGGTAACCAGTAACCACCTCGCAATTGGTACCACAAAAAACTACTTGCCTTTTTATATATAGATAGATAGTCTAAGAGCCCACAGCAAATTTTGGGAGTGTAAAAGTCCCGAAAAATATTTATATTAATAGATAGATCTTGCATTGCTAGACATGGAAATCAAAGTCTGGCAGTCAAAGGTGGGGGAAATTGTGAGTAATACTGCATCAAAAACGGGATTTTATCGACTTTTTGGATTCTCATTTGGCTCACCTAATTTTTTTTGGAAATCAAAATTTGAGCAACCCTTAACACGAATATATGAGTCCCAGACGTTTTGAGTGGGACAAAAGGGCTGCCAGACGCCCCCAAAAATTCCCAATTATCGACTTTTTTTATTGAATTCTATGTCAAATAAGCTATTAATGTATGAAATGCATATTATTACTTCGGAGAATCAGCGAAACGCACTAGGCCACGGAATTTAGTTTATTTTTTTTAAATATAATTGCTTTGTTTCCATTTGTTGTTTATAAGCTGACTTTATCTCGCCACCTCGTCCTAATTTTTAAGAACGACAACCAACTTCAAGAAAAGTTTCGAGAAGGGAAGCCATGCAAAAGAAAAGAACGAACGGCCATCATTAAAAATAAGGACGCCGAAGAGAATTGAGTTCTTTAAAATAAAGAAACTTAAATAAAGTATAATAAAGAATTTAAAGTTGTTTTAATTAAGTGTGGACACTACAATACATAATTTAAAGAAGTTTTTCGAACTTTAAAATAAGTGTTAACACAAATTTGTCTTGCTCTTAAAATTATGAACTTCTTTACCTAAGTTCGAAAATGTTATTCGCAGTCTGATGTTTTCAAATATTTTTCGAAGATACCGCTCGTAACTAAACACCGGTCCTGCCCAGTAACTTCACTGTTTTGATTATTTAATAGATCTACTAGGCTTATAAGTTAATAACAATCAATGTAAAACCGTTGTTTGTGCACCAGCAAAGTTACAGCATGCGGAGACTACATCACTGTGCAAGCTATGTGTTTTCACCTTTAGTTTTTTTTTTTTATTGATTTTTCTTATGAACCTGGAACGCATTATTTGATGTTTGTAATCTGTCACTATGACGTTTCAAGCAAATGTCAAGTTTCAAAATGAAAACTTTTATTAATTTTCTTTAATAGTTTAATAAAGTAAATAAGCTAACCATTCAGCATTCACTTATATCACTAACCCACTAACTAACCCACGAAGTGTTCAAAGTAAGTGAAAATCATAAAACATTTTTCTTTTAATAATTTTTATCAAACAAACCCCCTTCGAAAGCCATGGTGATTTCAGTGAATCAGAGAACCAGGTTTTTGTTTAAGTTTGTAACAACTGCTTGATTTTTATCTGTTGTGGTTGTGACTAATAGGTCTCTTAAAATTCAAATTTGCAACAAAGTAGCTAAATGAGTACATTATTTTAATTGCATCCACTTCACGTACGGTTTACTCGTATGTCTAGCTATTGCTGGCTCAGATGTCGGATGTAATAAATGTAACTTTAGATCTGGGAGTGAGTGCGAGGCGTTCGCAACAATACTTGTAAACTTACTCAATAATAATTGAATAGTCAGTGGTTGTTCCGCAGTCGTGGAACTCAAGAAGTTGTTGTTACACGAAGGCTTAATCAAAAGCAAAATTTATTTTGTTTAAACTTAACTTTATTCCAGATGGAGTACATCGATGATATCATTCATGGAACTATCCCGATTCCAGAGTATATTAATAGTATAATTAAAACTCCACAATTCCAAAGACTCAAAAAGATAAAACAACTGGGTTTTACCTACAAATTTTTGCCACTAGCAAAGTACAATCGTTACGAACATTGTATTGGGTAAGTCGTATTTTTATTTTTTCAAATTTATTTGGTTTTTTAAATTTGTATTAAATTTCAGGACGTACTACTTGGCAAATAAAGTGCTCGATGCACTCGAAAAGAATACCAAAGATCTCAAAATTCCAGATCTCTATAGAAAAGCTGTCACGGTAAGTTTACTAAACAATTATTTTCAATTGACTTTTCCTCAAGACAATCACTCGTCGTAGCTCTTTTTTGTTGTTTGGTTTTTTCAATGAACCGCGGTCTTAGTGAGAGTATTGACATTCAAAAGATCTCCAACACAAACCATGTAATAGTCCATATAATATATTTTCTTAGATTGCTGCTCTTCTGCACGATGTTGGCCACGGACCATTTTCTCATACGTGGGAATTCATTTGCTGTAGACAGTACAATGTAAGTGTGCATCTCACTAAATTATTCTTATAAATTTTCTTATCCTTACCAATGTACGTAGCATGAAGAGAATGCTGCTAACTGCATTGATGAAATATTCAAAGTCTGTCTCACAGATTGGGATGTAGACAGACCTTATGCAATCGCACTAATTAAAGCCCTCATCGTGGACGATGATAGCTGCCTCCAAGATAAAGAATATCGTTTTCTATTTGATGTAAGTATTTTAAATAGATTTTAATTTTATGGATAACATATCAACTGAATATTTAATTATTTAAGATTGTTCACAATACTCACTGCAGTGTCGATGTAGACAAATGGGACTATTTGCTCAGAGATTACTTCCACATAAGTGACGTACAGACTCCAGAGGTGAATCTGGACTTTTCAGACGTATTTTTAAGTAATATCTTTCATACAAACAATTATTGCACGGAGATTTAAAAAAATTACTTTTTAATTTCAGAAGCTCGAGCTAGTGCCGATAGAGCTCACATTGAATTTCGTTATTGTGATTTTGATAAGATTTACAATATCTTCGATGCGAGAACGGCATTCCACATACACTTTTATCAGAGGCCTTTTAATAGATGTATGGAACAAATATTCAAATACATCATGTCAGAGTGTGAGGACAATTTGGAGCAAATAAATGGGTAGAGTTTTAAATGTAGTTTGCTTCAAAAACATTTGGTTCATTATTTAATTGATTTTAGATTGAAGCTAAAAGATATCCGAAGCAAGCATGTGAGTGCATTCCTCCAATTAAATGATGATGAAGTTTGGAGAATTCTAAGAGAACTAAAATCTCCGGAGGAATTCGTTCAACTTGTGAATTGCTTAGAAAATCCAAACATCATTCAGGTATACCCTGAAACCGATGAAGAGAAGGTAATTTGGTATTTGATTTCATCCAAATTTAAATTAATTTGAAACATTTCTTCCAGCTCTTAATTGCTGAGCACTTGAGGGTTCAAATTCGAATAGCCAATGCCGGCGAAGAATTAAAAAGTGATAATCTATTATTTTATGGAAATGAAGCGTAAGTAAACGTGTCCTATGATTTGATTATGCAGTTTTCTTAAAACACTTTAAAATGTATCCTTCCAGAGACAAACCAATATTCGATCAAAAGAAAGGCTTCCATACATCTGTTTCATATTTTCAAATACGGCCAAGTTCGACGTAGTTTCAATCAAGATTGAAATATGTATTCGAAAGCAAACCAAATGGACGCTTTGCTCTTATCTCACAAATCATTGTGAAGCATCAACAAAAATATACAAAGAAATAGCTTAATTTGTGTTCTGTCTTAATATTTTAATTCTTTTTTTTTTCATTGATATTATATCGTTTAATATTTGTTTTTGTTTTTAGATGTTTTAGAATTTATTGTTTTTTTTTCTTTTACAATATATTTATGGATTGTTTTTTTTTTTTTAATTTATTTAATTCTAATCGTTGTTCAGAGTTCATTTAAATGTTAATTTTATTTCCAATACATATTTTAAACCATGTCACAGGTACAAAAGCCAAGTACAAACAATTATAAGATGCGAATTCAAATAAAATACACCTTTGTACTTAAAATATTGAAATGATTTTCCTATTTGTTCTTTTCTTTGATTATTGTATATATATATATATATAGATGAATCAGTAATATACAATAGTAATCACTCAGGACTTGGAGATGGAAAAGATTTTTTTGAGAACTATATTATTTGAACTTTGCTTATCAAAGACTATTGACAGAAAGGGATGCATTGATCTGAATCTTAGGTTATAAGGTAAAAGAAACCGTAGCCTACTTCATAGGTCATTTATGCTATTATTGATCTACCTCCACAATAAACATGCGTTTCAGATCTTGTAATTTTGAAATTAACAATACCATCCATTTCATTGTTTAATACTTACATGTGATGAGTTTTTGAAATTTATATAAAAAAAACTACTCAATTTCATAACTAAAGTCATATATTTAGCTAATAACAATTATTTTGTTTAGTTAGAATTATTAACAAGCTTAAATAATAAAAAAAAATAAATCATAATATCTATCGTTTTGTGAGAGTGTGAAATGCATTAACAATAATAAATCTTAATGAAGTAAAGTTAATGTTTAAAATTCAAAAAATATCATAATTTAGTGATCACAATTTTGTTTCTTTCAATGTTAAATATATTTTTTTGTTGACAAAAAAATATTAAATATTATTTTGTATCCTCGTATGCATTATAAACAATTTATGCACATTCTTTGATGAGGAGGGAATCCTACTTTACAAAAATAAAAAGTTCTTTGTTGAAAATTAATTTGCAATCGATGTGAAAAGAGGCTTCTCCACATCACCTTACAAATCCAACTATGCCTCCATTTACTATATAAAAGCTAGTTGAACGAAGTACCATCTTTAAATACCTTAAAACCTAGACATTTTAGGAAATAAATACAATATCTGAACGAAGAATAATTACTTAAAATTAATACAAATGTACAAGGTCAACAAAGAAACAGTCTTGATGAAAACGCCATTATGGGGTACCTATTATTTTCTGTGGCAAATGAGCAGCTAAATATTGCTTGTGAAGTCTTTGGCGACAAAATTGATAGAATTCGATTTCATTTGTGAAATTTTTCCTCACAATGTCCTTGACTTTCTCACTTACTGGTGGCTTAAAGTTGTTTTTGTTGATTTTCGTTAGATATTCTGCACTACCTAAAAATAAAACGAAAATATTTGAAATTTTAAAAAATAATAAAATTAAGTGTTTAACTTTTTGAAACAGGCATTCGTTTTATTTTTTTTTAAATGTAGAATAGATACGATGGTAATGCAATTTTTGTTTAAAATTTTGAATGCTTGTCATCCTCAGTTTAAATGAGATAATCGATGCAAAATTAACAATAATATACATTCCACAATGCCAATTTCTGTTCTAAACAAATGCACTGTCAATTATTGTCCACACCATTTAATTCTTTTCGCCACGAAATACAGAAATAAAGAAAATTTCATAAAAATGTGGAACGTATTCGCAAGTATTAATTTGACATTTGCAATGTTAAAACAATACAACTGACATGCTGATATCCTGCGAGCTGCGAAGTGCACAATATACGTTCCACATTTATATTTGACACTTTTATAATAGTGTGTTTTAGAACTAAAATTGTGGAGTGTAAAATTTAAAACTTCAATCCGACACTTTGCTAATATCAACATACTTTCGTAAATATCCCGAACTCCTTGAAAGAAACGGGGAATGAATTTCTCAAATACAGACAGAGTAGTATTCATGTCCTCCAAAACTCCAACTACCGAGTATTGGCTCTCTACTGCATATTTAGCCTTCTCAAGTGCTCCAACAGTGTTAAAGGGTCTGTAAATAATTAAGTTTTGTTGAAAATCCTTATATGCTCAAACTCAAATTGACGATTTTTAAACTCACGTGCATTCGTAGTCGTGTCCACAAAAGAATAAACTCTGTCGCCTATGATCACCAATACCTTCCACAGTGACTCCTTGTGTATAAGTACATTCTTGGTCACCTGATAGAACGCAAGTTTCAAAATCTTTCTTCAACCAAGATGGATGTGGCAATGGTAGATCTGGAAATGCAGCTTTTCTCTCAACAAAATACCAAGGTGCTCGAACATAGTAGAACCAGCTGATAACTCTTTCTACAGGATCTCGCACTACATTTATGTAAATCGGTGTTGGAAGACTAAATTTTGTAAAGTTTGTGTAGCAAACGTGTTTTATGAACACAGAAGGTTCTGGAAGATCAGTGATCACTTCAGCTAGTTCTTGTTGTTGATCATCAGCCAAACGTATTGTTTCCACTTTTTGAACTGCATCTCGATGAAATTGAAAATTATTCCGTTCTGATAGACGTCGCATAAGTTCCATAAAAGTTTGACTTCCAACTTTGGGAACTCGATTGAAGAATACTAGATCTAGCTGGGCTTTTCGTGTGTTGTTAAGATCTCTTACGTTAAGGGACTGCATCTGTAGACGATTGAAGAGAAGAAAGTTAAAAGTTGAAATAGTTTTTGTCGAAGAAATAAGTTGACATGTTACCTGGCTTGAATCTAACAGCGACGCTGTGATTGATATTTCTTAACTTTAAGTCAAATAACCTAAATCAAGAATTTCAAACTTAAGAAATTTCCTCCCAAATCATAATAAAACCTAGTTAAAAAAATACGTTCAATGCGTACCTATATTTAAACGACTCAATATTTTGCACCTAATCCACAATATTGTAATGTTTTTAGTCTTGGGTTCGAAAATAAAACTTATTTTCCTTTACTTTTCAATCACTACTACTATCTCTATAAATGAAACTCACTTTTATCTAAGTTCAAACTCTTTATTTATTTCTTTATCTTAGCACCACTAATTATTCACCATTTATTCGTTACCACGGTTAAAATGAAACTGTGTCCATTTCCGAATAAAATGTCCTATTTATACTTGGGATCAAGTTTCCCGAACAGTCTAAGTCTCGAACCTTTCGGAATTGTCAAGATGCTTTAAAAGCTTTCAGAGCTTTCAAATTCAACATTGTTATTCAGCAGAATCATTCAGCAGAATTGTTCAGAATTTTACTGTAGTATAGACAAAAACCATATAGTAATATTTCTGTAGTAGAAACAAAAACCATTCATAAGACTGTAGTTGAGACAAACACTATTCATGTAACATTGCCCCCTTCTTAAGATTGTTCGTCCCGAACAAGTCTATCACTTCCCTGGCCATTGTAGCGGCATAGTCGGTCCCTGTGAACAACTTTCATTTTGCCTCTAACACCTCTCTGAATGCGGTAAACAACATCATTGATTCTGGTGACAACTTTGTAAGGGCCTTCCCAATTTTGCTGGAGCTTCGGTGACAGTCCCTTTTTCCGATGGGGGTTGTATAACCACACAAGATCTTCCACTTGAAACCCTGTCGTCGTTGCATGTGCATCATAACGTGTTTTCATGCGATCACTGGCATCCTTTATCTTTGTTCTGGTCCTTTCATGAATGTACATGAGTCTCTTTTTGAGATCCTCCACATATTCTTCTTGGCTTTGTGGCTCATTTGGAGGGCATCCAAATTTCACTTCACTTGGTAGTCGCATTGTTGAACCAAACAAGATTTCATAAGGAGTATGTCCTGTAGTGCTATGAACTGCGCTCCGATAGCTCATTAAAAACAGTGGAATGCATCGGTCCCAGTCTCGTTGACAGTCTTCCACTACTTTGGAAAGGTGTTCTTTGAGCGTTCTGTTAAACCGTTCTACCATTCCATCTGATTGTGGATGCAGCGGTGTTGTCCTTGTCTTATGAATGCCAAGGAGTGAGCAAACCTGTTGGAAGATATTTGACTCGAAGTTCCTCCCTTGGTCAGAATGGAGTTCTTTAGGTACACCAAATCTACTTATCCAATTGAAGACAATCTGATCCACAACCGTTTTTGCTTCTTGGTTTGGAATGGCAAACGCTTCAGGCCACTTGCTGAAGTAATCCATGATCACGAGAATATATCGGTTTCCATCGTTGGTTTCAGGAAAAGGACCTGCAATATCCATTGCAATTCTTTCGAAGGGTGCTCCAACGTTGTACTGCTGCATCACACTTTGAATTTTTCTGCCTGGTCCTTTTGTAGCAGAACAAGTGTCACATTTCCTGCACCATCTTTCGACGTCTTCTTTTGCATGAAGCCAGTAGAAACGATCTCGGATCTTTTCCAGCGTTTTGTTGATTCCTAAATGGCCTCCAGAAGTGCCATCATGCATCTCACGGAGAACTTCATTGACTTTGGACCGAGGCACAACTACCTGCATCACATAGGACTTGCCATCTGCGGACTCCCACTTCCGTTTGAGTACACCTTCTTGTACATGAAGAGAGTTCCATTGAGCCCAATAGGCTTTTAACACCGGGCTTCTATCGGAAATGTCAACCCATTGTGGTTTCTCCTCGTGCTCTTTCCATGCAAGGATGGGTTCAATGTCAGAATCTTCTTGTTGAGCATTCCTAATTTCCTCGTTACTCCAGCCGGCAATGGGCTCGACTCTCACTCGTTGAGTGACTAGGGACTCCTTTTCTTCCTGACGTGAACAATGCTTGCAGTTTGATTTACATGGTCGTCGGGATAATGCATCTGCGTTGGAGTGTAGTTTTCCTTTTCGATGTTGAATCTCGTAGTGGTATGTCTGCAACCTCTCAATCCACCTTGCTACTTGTCCTTCGGGATTTTTAAAGTTCAAAAGCCACCTTAGCGCTCCATGGTCTGTTCTAAGGAGGAATTTCTGCCCATAGATGTACTTATGAAAATGTTTCGTAGCTAGTACCAGAGCTAGAAGTTCCCTCCTGGTCACGCAATAGTTCCTTTCTGCCTTCGAGAGCACTTTGCTGTAATAGGCTACTACCTTTTCTTGGCCATCATGAACTTGCGACAAAACAGCCCCAATTCCAACATTGCTTGCGTCTGCATCGATGATGAACTGTTTCCCAGGAGTAGCATATGCCAGAACGGGAGCGTTACAGAGGCGTCTTTTTAGTTCCTGGAAGCTTTTCTCGCAATCACCTGACCATTTGAACTGTTTTCCTTTCTCTGTAAGTTGGTGCAGGCTTTTCGCAACCCCAGCAAAGTCTTTCACGAATCGCCGGTAATATGTGGCTAACCCAAGGAAACTTCTCAGCTGATGTTTATCTTGTGGAGTTGGCCAGTTCTTCACAGCTTCCACTTTCTCTGGATCGGTTTGTACCCCTTGAGACGAGACAATATGCCCTAAATATTTCACTTCAGTCTTGAAAAAGGTGCATTTGTCTGGGTTCAACCTAAGATGAGCTTCTCGAAGCCTCCGGAAAACTTCTCTCAAGTTCCTGCAGTGTTCGTCAAATGTTTTCCCAAAAACGATGACATCATCCAAATAAACCAGGCATGTCTTCCAAGTAAGCCCTTGTAAAACGCATTCCATCAAACGCTCAAATGTTGCCGGAGCGTTGCACAGGCCAAAGGGCATAACTTTGAATTGCCACAGACCATTACCTGTCGAAAATGCGGTTTTCTCTCGATCTTCTGGGTGAATTTCCACCTGCCAGTACCCACTTTTCAGGTCCAAAGTTGAAAACCATTGAGCTCCTGCCATTGCATCCAGAGTGTCGCTGATCCTGGGCAGAGGGTAGCTGTCTTTCTTTGTGACATCGTTCAGCCTTCGGTAATCCACGCAGAACCGGGTGCTTCCATCCTTCTTTTTGACTAGGACCACTGGTGATGCCCAAGGGCTTTTGGAATTCTCGATCAAACCTTCTTTCTGCATCGTCGAGATCATATCCGTAACCTCCGCCTGTTTGGCTAGTGGAAGGCGCCTTGCAGGTTGACGGATTGGCCTTGCATCACCAGTATCGATGCGATGTTGCACCAATTGTGTTCTTCCGTATGGTTTATCCTTTGAAGCGAAAATATCAGCAAACTCATGAATAAGGCTTCCAGCAACCTGTTGTTGTTGTTGACTTAGCTTGCAGGATTTTAGAATTTTGGACCTTAAAAAGTTGACTTCTACAGGATTTCGTACTTCTTCATCGGTGATTCTTGTTATTGCTGCCACTGGACCACATTGTCCAATAACTTCTCCTGCTTTAAGGTTGACTTCATAAGGTTTGATGTTCACTATTCTTACAGGCACCATGTTGTTCTTAGGTGCGGCAAGCGTTTTTCCCACGATGTAGTTTTGGGAACGTTGTTCAGAGTCCGGTTCTACAAAAAGGTATCGATGGTTCCCTGAATCGCCTTTTATGTTTGTCCAAACAAAGACTTCTGAAGAGGGAGGCAGGCGTAGGTCTTCTTTGACGACAGTTCTCAGGGTTGACGAGTTTTCGTTACCATAGATCATCGGAATCTCGACATTTCTAAATTTTTGAACCTGGTTACCGATATCCAGAATTACTCCATGTGCTTTCATGAAGTCAATTCCGATGATGCACTCATCGCAAATATCTGCCACTAGGAATTTATGTGAAAACTCCAGTTCTGCCAATCCGATCACTAGTTTTACTTCCCCATATACTTTAGCTGACTCACCTGTTGCCGTCTTCAGACAGTAGCTATTGGTGTTGTGTAGCCATGTCATCTTCACCACGTCTCTTCTTACAATGGAGGCGGTGGCACCGGTATCGATAGTTGCCACATATTTCTTGTCGTTTATAGCTGCCTCCATTGTCAGACTTTTATTGTCTCGTTTAGTCTGCGAGACCTGGATCGTAGTTCTGGGGCCATCGATACCCGGAACCAGCTTCTGCCCCGTGAAGTTGGTCCTTACTCGTTTCCCGAGTGGGAAACAGGTCCAGCAGGGGTTTTGTGAGCCTCCTCTTGGCTGTTTTTCCTGCTTCCGCAATGTTGGCAAACTTCTTTTCTTAATGGCATACGACACTGGCGCTGGAGATGTCCGGTCCTGTTGCAGTTCCAGCATCGGAGAGGTCCATCACGGTGGTTGCTCTGGAATGTCGTTCTCTGGCAAGCGCACTCCTCTACAGTTACTTCTCTTACCCGATGAATACTTTGAGAAGCCTGTTCCGCTGCTTCCATGGTGAGGGCAAACGCCAATGCTTCAGGAAGCGTCCGTTTTCCGGCCGTTCGTACTGCTCGCTGGAGGTTGATGTCAGCTAATCCACGGACAAATGCTTCAGCAGCAAATTGATTAATAATTTCCTCACCCGCCGTTGGATATGCCAGGTGAGCCAGGCGTTCGATGTCTGCTTGGAGCTGTTGAAGAGTCTCACCTCTTTTCTGAACCCTGGTGTTAAGTTGGACCCGGAAAACTTCTTGCATATGGCCATCTCCAAAGCGTTTTTCAATCGCCTGAGTAAGAGCTTTGAAGTTGCCATGTAACTCTGCTGGTATTGTTTGCAGTAGTTCTGCAGCAGGTCCTCTGAGAGCAAGTGTCAGTGCAACAAACTTTTCCTCGTCGTCCCAGCCGTTTGTTGTCGCAGCTGCTTCAAATTGTCTTTTGTAGATCGTCCAAGAAGTTTGTCCATCAAAAGTTGGCGGATGCATTTCCTTTCTTCGTATGCAGTCACCAGAACTTTCTCTAATTTTAATTTTTCTTACCTGGTCCAACTCCTTTGCATATTTTTCGAATTTGTCTTCAACTTTCTCGAACCTTTCATCTACAGTCAAAATTTGTTTTTCGATGCTTTCGAGACGCTCGTCAGCAGCAACAAACTTGCTTTTAATGTCAGAGAACTTTCCTTCAAGGAGGTTTTTCTGGTCTTCAAGATTCTTCTCTTGTGTTTCAAAACGTTCTAGAAGTTGCGCTTGTTCATTCTTTTGTTCGTTTCTTTGCTCTTCTAGAAGATTCTTTTGTTCGTTTCTTTGCTCTTCTAGAAGATTCTTTTGTTCTTGAAAACGTTCGAGAAGGAAAGCCATCATATTAGACATGTCGGAGCTTGTACTTACTTGCTCTTGTTCGTCTTGTATTTCAACATCCAGAAGAAATGTTTCTGGATTTTCATTTTGCTGAGTCATATTTTCCTGCAGTCTAATAATGAGGTCATTTTTGGTTCCAGCAGTGGGAAGACCCCGATTCTTTAACACTGCTCTAAGTTCAATCAAGTTAAGGGCATTTACAAGTTTACCCATAGTCACTTTATCACTTTTCACTTTTATTTGTCCAAATGAATTATGCACTTAAGTTTTATTTCACTTATGACACCACTGTAATGTTTTTAGTCTTGGGTTCGAAAATAAAACTTATTTTCCTTTACTTTTCAATCACTACTACTATCTCTATAAATGAAACTCACTTTTATCTAAGTTCAAACTCTTTATTTATTTCTTTATCTTAGCACCACTAATTATTCACCATTTATTCGTTACCACGGTTAAAATGAAACTGTGTCCATTTCCGAATAAAATGTCCTATTTATACTTGGGATCAAGTTTCCCGAACAGTCTAAGTCTCGAACCTTTCGGAATTGTCAAGATGCTTTAAAAGCTTTCAGAGCTTTCAAATTCAACATTGTTATTCAGCAGAATCATTCAGCAGAATTGTTCAGAATTTTACTGTAGTATAGACAAAAACCATATAGTAATATTTCTGTAGTAGAAACAAAAACCATTCATAAGACTGTAGTTGAGACAAACACTATTCATGTAACAATATTCTTGTAAATCTGTAGAAACCAGTGTAGTCTTACCATAAAATCGAATTTTAAAATGCGATGTTTCCGTTCCAATCGTATGCAATGCTAGTTTTCCTAGAACATCGACACTTCAAAATATAATATTGTTGCATAGTTTTGGGGTCAAACATAATCCCGTTATTTTAGCAAGAACAAAAAGTTTGTTCGCGCATCGAATTCGAAACAATACCAGTCAGTAGCCAGATAAATCTACACGATCGTTATTTTTCGCTGAATTTGTTTATAAATTATTGAAATAAATTAAATAAAAAGGAGTTCCTGTGTGTATGTATTCATAAAGCTCGTCTTTATGTTCTGAGCTGGATAGTTTAGATCCGGGGTTGTATGTTGTATCTTCTTTCGTGGTCAAAATTTCAATTTGTATATCTAAATATACCTAGCTATTTGTTAAAATTAGTGTTATTAGAAAAAGTGTCACTTTTAATTTGAGTGAAGTGTATTTCTTCTCGGTGTATTCAAATATTCAATTAATTAACCAAGTCGTTCAGAAACAACAAGTTTCTGGGTGTGCTCATTAATAAGTTCACATTGATTTGTTGTGTTCTTTGTGATATCGAATAATTCATAAAGGTAACCATGTAGGTAGGTATTTAACTTTGGTGGTCACGAAGGGTGAAAGTTCTTCGAAACGTCGCGTCGGGAAGACAAAAAAGGTAGGTAATACATCTTAAAAAAAATCGCGTAGAGTTCCGAAAAATTTCTTTGGTCATCGTGGTCGGTTCCATTAAATGAGGTCTAGTAAAATCACTGGACACCATTTTTGTGTGGGGTATCTTGAAGTTCGATACGAGCGACTGAAAGGAAAAATCGCCAAAATCGGATTACATTTATGTAGGTACATATTTCATCGATCGCATCCTATTAAATGGGAAAATATTAAATTATCTAAACCTTCCAAAAATTGTTCAACGGAAAAAAAAAAGATTGGGTTATGTTATGACTATGATGAAAAAACCTTAGGAATTCTTCACGACTTGATCCCATCAGCATCAAGACCTTTTCATTGACTGAGCACTTCTATTAAATTGCATTCCTATAGGTATAGTATACCCAAACAAAAAGTCTTCAGGTTTTCAGCTAAATTAAACTATAAAAAGTAGGGGAGGACGGGGCACAGAGGACCACCGGGGCACAGAGGACTGATTAAAAACGATAAGTAAGTGACTTAGCCAAAGAGTTATAGGAAATAATAAATGCGTCCATCTATCTCCTCAGTTGGTGTTTCTTTATTCAATAAATTTTAATAAACCGGCAAACGTTAAGTGGCCCATTGTGCCCTGTCCTCCCCTACTCAAAGTGACAATCCAGAATGTCTGACCCAACCATGACTTGAGTATCCAACTACAGTAGGGCAGTCCACAAATACGTCAGTGTCAATCACTTTGAGGGAAAACAATGATGGCGGCAAGAAAATTTCATTCAAAATAGGTTCCAAATGTTTAAATAAACCATACAAAAATTAATAAAATAACAGAAAACACATTTTAGTTACGACAATAATTGTGAAAATTCGATACCTATTTTTTGTCCGGTTATTCAATGTTTCCCTCAAAGTGTTAACCCAAAAATTAGAAAGAGATAGCTTCGTGGACTGTCCTGTTGGAGTGAAAATGGAAATCGCATACAAACACAACAGCGTGGATTTCATACCTTTAACTTGCACGTTTAATATTTCAAAAAAAAAGTTTTTTCTGCAAATATAAAATGTACGTCCCTTTAAACTTTCAAATTGGGTCAAGTATTCAAAAATTAGAAATATGGCGTGGAAAAAATTGTGCAACGTATTCATTTTTCATTTCACGGTGAGTAAAAGAAGTTAATTATATTTTGCAAAAGATTAAAATACGTTCAGCCTGGTACTCCCTTCATGTGAAATGGAAAACGAATACGTTCCACAATTCATTTCATATACCATTTTTGCGTTCTTTTTCTAACCACAGTCAACAATGCTGTTAAAAATAGTCAACGCAAAAGCGTTCCTTAAATCCAAATTAGGTACGATTTGTAACTACGTAATAATGACGTCTAACAGCGTTCCTTAACTCACGTTGAAGTGTCAAATAGTTACGATTTGTTTAATGATGAAACTGTAAATTATGTAAAAACGCCATACGGCAACCATGGGAGGGTGTGTAATGACAAACATCTCCAGACGAGGTCTGGCATGAGTTTCGTCTGCGCGGATCTGACAGGGGTCAACATCCTGCAACAAACTTATGCATGTTTATTTCACGACAATATAAATGTATATAGGTATGTATAATTTCTTTTTAAATATTCTTTATTTTTGTTTGTACCTACAATATAGAACAAACCCAATTTTGCATTTTACTATAGAGGTTTCCAATAATAGTAAAAAAGATAAGCAAAAGTATTCAGATTTGTTTGTGGAATAGTACCGATATTTATTTTCTTTTCTGACCGGGATCAAGTTCATTCAATTTTATAGAAATATATTGCTTGAACAGTCGCTGCTTGCAGAAATGATAAAATTCATATTCGTGTGTGAAATTTCTCTTCATCATTTCCTTGACATCACTATCAATTTTTGGTTTGCGAGTGTTTCTGTTCTGATTTCTTATTTTTTCATGATGCACTAAAAAAAAATGTCAATCTTGATTAAAAATGTTCGCTTAAATCAGTTTGTTCAATATTACGTTCAAACATCAGCTGGGCTCCGTGGAAATACCGCGGTATGAATTTTTCTAGCACCGCCAAAGTAACATTGGTATCTTCCCAGCTTCCAACTACAGCATAGTATTTTTCAACATTATGTTTTGCAATCTGTATCGCCGACGGTGAGTTAAAGGGTCTGTAAGTAAGACACATCTTTAATAGAATTAAAATACCTTACTTTTTAAGACAACTTACAAGCAATCTTGTAAATGACCACAGAAAAACAACGACTGTCGCCTATAGTCTCCAATATTGTCTGTTGAAGTATATTGCTCAAAAACACACTCTGGGTCTCCGGTTCGAACGCACTTGTTAAAATCTTTCTTATACCAGGCAACACTATTTACCTTAGCATCTGGATTCTTTCGGAAGTAGAGTGCATTTTTATACGCACCTCGAATGTAGAAAAACCAACTAATAACACGTTCCACAGGATCTCGCACAAGATTTATATAGATCGGTTGAGAAAGACCGAATTGAGCAAAATTTATAAAAGGAATATGTTCCATGAAGACGGTTTCATCGTCTAATTCCGAAATCTGTTCAACTTTGGCTTGTAGTCCGGGGCTTTGCAAAATACGTGATTTTCCACTGTCCGTTTGCATGTCGAAGTCATTGAATCTTTTAAGAATCATTATTAGTTGCATCATAGATTCACTTCCAGCCTTAGCTACACGATTGAAAAACACGATGTTGGGATTTGAGTGTTTTGTATTGTTGAGCTTATCCGAGCTTAAGGAAGACAGCTATATGAAAACGGAGAATGAAACTCGTCGGATGTTTGATAAAAGTATATGAAGCGGTATTACTATTGATGATGAAGCAGAAAAGCAAGTAGAAATGGCATTCTATAGAGATAGACAAGTATGAAGTGATAGCCATTTTTTTTGTAGAAGGGAATAAATTAGACTATCGAGTACGCTAATGACCCGTTTCAGAACTGTTGACAAATTACACCTAGCTTTTAATACTAAATAAAAGCAAATCCAGGTTGAGCCCCCAATTATATGATTCGAAATGCTTGCATTCTATTCATCTTTTAAAAGAATGTGATCTCGTGAGTTTATTTTATTTTTGAAAACCAAAGAAAGGACAACAGTTTTTTTTTTCTAATCTTGTCCACTTACCAAACTTATTGTTAATAAAAAACACGAGACAAATATTTAATTTAAAACTGATTTTGAGCGTTTATTTTTTCATTTTTGAAAGACTTTTATCGAAGTTCATTATTTCTTCCAATTTTATAGCCAAATACTGTTTGTGAAGACGTTGTCTGCAAAATTGATAGAACTCAATTTCACGTGTGAAGTTCTTTCGAACCATATTTTTGATCTCCTCACTGATGTGTGGTTTCATTGGGTTGTGGTTTTTTATTTCATCATTAAGACCCACTAAAACAAATTAATAAAATTAATTTACTTACAACTTATAAAATAATTTAATTTTCTGCTCGTTTGTTTTATTGAGTTTTGTTTTTACACTCTACACGACATAATGTGGTTTTTGAGTTCCAACATTCCAACAATACCGTTTTGTCCAAAAATACTATACAAAATAATATTTATATAGAAACTCCAAATGTTTTAAAAATTCGATAAATCTTAATTAATCTCTCATTAACACAATACAAATGCGTGCAGACAATATTGCGAGTAGGAAACTATTTAAATAAAATTATTTGAATTTCAATCCTTGCTTACTGTAATACAATTGTGTTGCTCCCTTAAAATACTTTGGAATGTATTTCTCCAGCACGGTTAATGTAACATTTGTATCCTCCCACGTTCCCACAACTGCGTATTCCCTCTCAACATTACGTTTGGCAAGTTGTAATGGAATTTTCACATTGAATGGCCTTTCAAATATTTTTTCATATTTTTTTTTTTCATTTTATGAAATTTCAATTAAAATCAATCATCATCACTCACATGCACTGCTTTGTTTTGTGACCACAAAAGAATAAAGTCTGCCTCCTGTGATCTCCAAGCCTTTCGAAGTCAGATCCTTCGATATAAGTACAGACTTTTTGACCCTCCCTTACACACTGATCATAGTCCATGTTAACCCATTTAGGATGAGGCATATCTCTGTTGGTATTTTTTCGTTGTGGTACAAATATCCAAGGCGAACGGATGTAATAAAACCAACTGATGACCCTTTCGACTGGATCTCGAACCAAGTTAATGTAGATGGGTCGTGTCTGTTCATATTTCGAAAAATTCATGTAGTTAACGTGACTGACAAATGCGCTGGGTTCTTGCAAATTCGCAATGTTGTCTACCAAATCTTCTTCATCATCCTGGTTAAGAAAAGGTTTTACTCCACCAAATTGTTCGTCTATCTTGATCTCGTAGCTATGGACTTTGGCTAGTTTTTTCATAAGCTCAATCAATTGAACACTGCCTGTTTTCGGGACGCGATTGAATAAAACTATGTCCATTTCGGCCCTTTTTGTATTGTTGAGGTCGTCGGCGTTAAGGTTAAAAATCTAGTTGAGAAATGTGTAAGTTGATTTTTGTACTGCTATAGGTGCATGCAAACTTCCAAGATCAATTAATATGAGCGACTTAAAGCAGTAAGATAGCGCGATAGCCTTAAAAGAAAATTATAGAGTTCTACTCTGGCTAAGAAGTTAGACTATAAGAAAGATGATAAATAGTTGCAAAAGGAACACATCTTTAAGCAAACTAAATATGTCTAAGCTATGTATCTTCCCCGAAGATTGCATATCTTTGGCACATTTTTGTTGATTAAAATCGGTATATATATCAAAAGATACATCACACATAACCCGAAAGAAGAGTTCGTTCCCTCTGGCTACAATATAACTGTTAACTTATGAATGGAAAATTTATCAGTACCGTATAGATGAGAGTGAGGAGCGTGTGTGGTGCGTCTCATTTGCATCGTCAGTAAATGATCTCCAAAAGCGGTTTTACTTTTCAAGAGCCACTTAGGCATACTTCTTGCCAAAATATACTTTCAATGGAACTCTCTAAAATACGCACTTGATTGGAAGTTTACCTACTTAAGAAACAGGTCCGTTGCTTGCGCCATATTGCGACTATCAATGTGTATCCGTGGAATGCGGATTATACCGACAACTTTTGCTGGTACTCTGGAACAGTGGACCAGATAATTACAGAAAGGTCATATAAAAAATACCAATGAAGAAATGCGTCTTGTTTTCACAGTTTCGTTGGTACATTTGTATAGTAAAAAAAAATATTTAATTTAAAATAACGTTTCAATTTTAATATTATAAACATATTTAAAAAAAATTTAAATTCATACATATTGTCGTGTCTTATAACGGCGCTAGTAAGTTGAAACTATGGAGTAGTTCCAAAAAACGGAATGGGATGTTTTGTAAGTGGGTCGCAGTCTCCAAAATAAATAAAATGCACGACTGGGTCGCACGAACTTGCTCTTATGATAAGCAATTGCGTAGTGGCTGCATACATGGACATAAAAAAAAATTAAATAATTTCCAAAAATTTTTATTTTTTAAATTAGTTTAAGAGTTTTCTCGGAAAAACTAAGTATGCAATAAAATTTCAAAGCTATACGTCAATCTAGGAAAAAAAATATTGAAAATCGTTGGACCAGTTTTTTTTTTAAAGGTTACCTATTTTTGAAAAACTTTTTCAAAAAATATTTTGAAATTTATTTGAGTATGCAAATATATGGCAATCTGTAGTTTACATTTGAAAAATAATTAAAAAAAAAATCAATGTACCCGTTTCCAACATATTTCGAAAACCAAAATTTTTTTAAAAAAAAATTATAAAAAATCAAAAAAAAAAAAAGTTTTTAAAAATTTTGAAATGCCATATTAATAAAATTATGAATGACTTCCTGTACCTAAAATTTTATTGAAATCGAATGTATAGTTTACGAGAAAATTTGATTTGAAAATACTGGTTCTATGAGAGGTACCATTATTGGACAAATTTTGAAAAAAATTTCAAACTTAAAGATATATTTTCTTGCAAAAATAGCATTCTGAAAGTTTTATCAAAATCGTTAGAGCCGTTTTTGAGAAAATCAATTTTTGTCTTCAAGATTGTATGGCAGGTGCCGTTATTTTTGGACCTAGAGCAAAAATAAAAAATTTGTTCCGAGGGACGGCCAAATAAATCCTAAATACCAAATTTGAAGCAAATCGGCCCACCCGTTCAGCCTCCAGAGGCGCGAACAGACATACAGACAGACAGACAGACTGACAGACAGACAGACAGACGGACGGAATTTCCAGACCCACTTTTTTCGACTTCTCCATCATCGTAATGTCATGTGTGATTGTTATCTCAATTTTTTTTTTCTGCACGAATCCATAACTTGCCTTATAGTACCTATAATCGCAAGTAAAAATGGGTCTGTTCAATAAATGTGTTCATGTTATGAGTGGGCCTTGGAAAAATGTACTGAACAATCATTTAGGAGTCCAATTTCTTGCCTGAATTGAATTGAAACAGACAGGCATGGAAGATGCGGCCCACGCAGCAAGACTTAGTTTGCATGGACTTTTTGCGTGACAATGCTTGGAAGAATGCCCGAGAGCTTCAACAAAAGCCTAGACAATTTATATGAATCATGACAAAATTGAAAAAAAAAACTGGTTATCTCCAAATAGCTTATATAAATAACTGAATTATGACTGTATCTTGTAGACTTTCAAACAACTCAACCGATTCAGCTAAAATTTTGTACTCAGTGTTTTTTGACATACAAAAGATGAGCATACTGGATTTCCTTAACAACAGGTGGCTTTGGCACCTTATAAACAAAATTTTTTCATCCAAATGGTATACACTGGATATTATAAATAATTTCTGAAAAAATGTATCACAAAAAATTCTCTCACACAAAAGTATGTAATTTGTATCTTAACGCTGCTCTGCTTGGGCTGAGCATGATTTGAATTGAAAGTTACGTCTAACAGCTTAATGGTAGATAGCTACTCCAATTCAAACAAGAAAACATAAACGTGAACTGATTTTTTTTTCACCCGGGGAAGTACCGAAAGAAACATTAAATTGAATTTCAGTGGATTCGACAGCTTCAAACCATTAAATTCGCTCCATTTACCACACCATTTAAGTCACGTTCAAGCAAACTAGTTCAATTGCAGAGTTGTTTTGGAAATAGATGACATATTCGATATGCACTCGTTTTCTTCCGACGCGGCGGCGAACTGCGACTTGAATACTACTTTCATTGTTTCCCAGACTTGATTACTTACATAGAGAGAGATAGAGGTTATCAAAGATAACGCCCATTGTAGTGTTCAATGGTCCATTGTTCAAGGCCAATGTAATTATATCCGCTGTAAAAGCACCAGGCAAATGGGTTTGGCTATAATGAGAGAAGGCAAAGCTTGCTACTTGTGGTTGCAAAGATTGTGAGTTGTGAGAAAGATCGAATCGAAGTCTATCCAAGCATCGTCTGTTTTTAACTTTTTTGTTTCCAATTTGTGAACATTAAAGCAATGGATTCAGTTTGCACGATTTTCTGAAAGAACTTATTGTGTGTTTTGAATTAGTTGTAAATATGTGTTAAGGAATTGGAACACTATCCCACAATGTAATACGACATACGAATGTTAGAATAAGTTAGTGTATAAAAGTGGACAGCGCATCAATCACGATCTGACAAGTCATCTCACTATATTTGAAATTGTTTAGGACTTAAATTTTTTGATTATTTGTTTTTAAACCATCATTCATTAGCTCCTTTTTCATAGCACAAGTTAGATGATGTGGAAACACTTGCTGATAGCTGATTTCTAGATAATATAACATTCCGTAGAGTTTTTAAAACCCCTTAGCCGAACAAGAAAAACTTCAGACTATCAAAGAAAAGCCTATAATTCGAATGAAGAATTCAGAAAACTTACTTAAAAAAAACTAATTTAAGGGGTTGAACAAAAATCTTTCGATTTTGTATCTAAAAAGTTCAAAAAAAAAAGAAACAATCTTCTTAATATATTTTATTTTTTCTTACACAAAAACGTTCTTATTCTAAACCGTTTGAATTGTCATTTTCTGGTATCAGCATATAATCATCTTCATCAACTAGTTGATCACTAATTGCGGCATACTGTCGATAGAGTCTCTGTTTGCAGAATTCGTAAAACTCAATTTCTCTCGTGAAGTTCTTTTGGAGAATCTCCCGTACTTCCATGCTTACAGATTTTTTCATTTTGTTTTTATTCACGCTCGAAAGTCTTGCACGTCCAACTGAAAGAAAAAATTAAATATTCATTGATGTCTTCATGTATTGCGATTGCCCAAGACTTACGGTGATATGCCACTTTAGCATATCTAAAGAATCTCGGAATATATCTTTCGAGAACAGAGAGCGTAATATTTGTATCTTCCCAGATTCCAACAACAGCATAGTCCTGCTCAACTGTTCGCTTTGCTTTTTGGAGTGCATATTTTGAATTAAAAGGCCTAAAGCTTCATGTTAAATCTTTGTCTTAAAATTATTCTATATCATAATGGTACTTACAGGCACCTCTTCCTATTTTGACCGCAGAAAAATAAAGTTTGTCGCCGATGATCTCCCACAGGATTCAATATTTGTTCGGGGATAAACTGGCAATAAGGACTGTTGGTTTTGACGCAAGTGTCAAAATCCATATCCATGAATTTCTTATTTGGCATTGGTGGAGCCTTATCACCTAGTTTGTTCTTTAAATCCTGATAGTACCAAGGCGTTCGAATGTAGTAATGCCAACTAATTACCCTTTCAATTGGATCTCTCACCAAATTTATATAAATAGGTCTTGGAAGAGAAAATTTAGTGAAGTTTATAAAAGCCAAATGCTGGCTGTACACATATGGTGGTGTGTTGAAGCTTATAATTTCGGAAGCCAATTTCTCCTGATCCGTTGCGTTTAATAAAATCGTTTCATGTGGTTTCCCTATATCTCGTGCTGTGACATAGTTATTAATCTGTCCGAGCCGGGTCATTAGTTCCATTAGGGATTGACTTCCAACTTTTGGTACACGATTAAACAGAAGGATGTCGATTTGAGCTTTTTTTGTATTATTTAAGTTTTCCTCGTTGTTGTAGCTGTGGGATTTTCTGAGCAGGTTCTGTGGGTTGAGTAGGAAGTTGAATTTATGGATCATAGGAAGTAGAGTAAGTCAAGCAAGCAGTTGTTTTAAAGCTATTCCATCCGATGAGGTTTTAATTTATGAATATTAGATATTATGAGTACCGTCTTAGCAAATAGGTAGAGAAAATGAAAGAAGCATAGTCAAGTTTCGAGGAGATTCCACAATCTATTTGTTTGTCTTTCAGAATCATGCATTTTGTCATTAGGATTTCCGAACGTTGCCGTTGACAACAACTAATGAAACGTGCAGTTGCACTTAGTCCACTTACTTATCTTAGTTTTGAAATTGAGCGAAGCAAAAAGTTTGGAATAATGCATGCAAAAGATTTGAGATAGAAAAAACAATTTTTAAATAACGGCAATACTTCAGGATTTTCTTTCACTAAAATTAAGGGAAGAACAAAATTTAAATATTATGTCGTTATTTTTTAACTACGAAGAGAAATTTTGTCTCTATTATTTATCAAAATGGCTGATTTTACTATATTTTTAAAAGCTAGATTCCCTTTACTTAAGTTTCATGAGTGAGATAAGTATTTAAAACTTCTAAATTTCCACCCTTCCAATGCCCCCCCCCCCCCCCAAAAAAATACTTTGTGCTTAAAGTCTATATAAAAACTGGAAAATTTACTTTGTTCATGTTTTTAATCATATTTAAAAAGGTACTTAATCGATATAAAATGACAAAAAGCACTTTTTATTTAACATAAAATAAAAAAATAAATTATTTTAATAAATATCAGCAATAAATAATGGCAAATAGGTCACTGGGCAACTCAATAACCACGATGGTAAATTATATTATCTAGTTTAAGGAAACTGCGATGTACTGCTTGTACAATCGCTGCTTGCAGAATTGATAGAACTCGATTTCATTTGTCATGTTACGGCTTAGCAGATCTCTTATTTCTTGAGTTACTGGTGGTCTCGATGTGTTCTTATTGACTCTTCCCAAAGAGTGTTGGCTCTCTGCAAAGAGAGAAATTAGCCCAAAAGCTCAAGTAAGCAAATAAAAATTGTACTTGATTTCATTTTATCAAACTCAAAATAAGTTTTTAATTTGTGTTCTCAAAATGTAATAAAGCTTAAAGCTTTCGTTTGAATCAGAAACAAAGCTTGACTTACTTTGATAAACATCAAGAGCTTTAGTGAAAAATGTTGGAATATATTTTTCTAAAACAGTGAGAGTGATATTGGCATCCTCCCATGATCCCACAACAGCGTAATCCTTTTCCACGGTCCTTTTTGCGATTTGCATTGCATGGTAAGAGTTGAATGGTCTGTACAGTACATGTTGAAATCGTGAAAACACGCAAATTGGAACTTTATTTCTATATACTCACAAACAAACACTATCGTCTTGTCCACAAAAGAAAAGCATTTGACGACGGTGATCTCCCAAATTTCGGATACTGTCCTGTTCAAATACACATTCTGGGTCGCTTGTTTGCAAGCAAGTTTCAAAATCCTTTTCCAACCACTCAGCTGATGGTAGTAGTGTATTCGGAAAATGTTTCTTACGATCAGCTATGTACCAAGGAGCACGGATATAATAGAACCAACTAGCAAGCCTTTCGATTGGGTCTCGAACTAGGTTGATGTAAATCGGTCTAGGGTAGTTCAGTTGGGTAAAGTTCAAATAAGCAATGTGCTTTGAATACGCAGATGGTTCTTTTAACTCCATAATTTCGTCAGCTATTTGATATGCTCTACCCGATGTGACTAGAATTGTTTCCATTTCTTTTGGCTTATCTCGAACTGATGAATATTTATTGATCTTGGCCAGACGTTTCATTAATTCCATGAGGCTTTGACTGCCAACTTTTGGCACCCGATTAAAAAACAATATGTCCACTTCAGCTTTTGGAGTGTTGTTTAAACTATCAGCACTTAGGGTTTCAATCTGATTTTGTAAAAAAGTTGCATACAATTTTTACACATATTGCTGGCTTGAATTCAAATATTGGCTTGAAGCTCAGATGGACATGTTGAACTAGTAACCATATAGAAGGATTTTACAGATAGTTTTTAGGAGTTATTATATTTGTTATAAATAATTTGACATGCTTAAACATAACGTTAATATTAACAAGTTAGTAACAAACATGAATCATTCGCAATATTTTTCCATAGCTTTATTTTACCATTTAAGCTTTTTTAGAGCTTTCAAGTTTCAACCAAAGTTTACATAGACACTTTGGTGCTTTTAAATTTGTACCTTACCAATTAAAATATTATACTATAACCCTAATTTTTTTTAAGTTAGAAACTTCCACATGATTTTGATCTGTTTCAAAAGTCAACTTGAAAAACAGTGTTTGCAAAGTCCATGGGCCATACTTTTTTATACTTACCAAAACACAATCAACCCAGAAGTATACCAATTTTGTAAAAATAAACACTCACGAAAAGAAGAAACTTCAAACGTTCGAAACATTTCTTGAACAAATAATTTGTCAAAAAAAAAACCGACTTTAACAAGAGTCAAGAAATCGACTGTCAAACAAATGTTGCGCAAGTTCTGCGACTTACAAGGACTTAAAAATAGTTTTTCTCACGGTTTGGAACAGTTTCATTTTTTAGTTGATAGAAAGAAAAGTGAGGAATTGAAAGATTCAGCACCTTTAAAGACACAGGTTATGCGAAGCTTAGCTCTTATAATACATTTATGTATTTAATAGTTCTACTGATTGGATGACCTGTAGAATAAGCTAATTATGAATGAATCAATGATTGAATGGCAGCCGAGCAACATTCCAATTTATAATCACGACGATAGATAGATTTTTTCATAATATGGTAGAGTTATTTAGAATAAAAAATTTAATAATAAAAGATTTTTCGACGATACCATGCCAAGTTCGTAGAATTTAAGCGATAGAATAAAAAATGAAATATCAATCACCAGCGAAGATTCGGCTACCAGTGCAACATTTCCTCGTATGCTTAAAACCAATGTTTCGAATGAATTTCAATGAATTCCCACAATGAAATGGATATATATATATGTTGTTAAGAATTCCAAAAATAACAAGACTCACCTGTCCAGTGCTTTTGAGGTACTGGTATGTTCCATGAAGTGTATTGATATCATTTGCATGTCCTGGAAATGAAATTAAAATATTTTTTAGGTTTGGTTTTAATAAAAACGTTTGAAGAATAAATTTTATGGAATTCTTTGTCTCCCAGTTTTGGAAATGAAGTTAATATTTTCCAGAAGTTATATAACAAATTATGTCTAATCCGTTTAGTAACCTAGCCGAAATCAGAGGCTTTAGTATTCTTAAATCGAAAATTAAAAGTTGAATAATTTTGAAATTTGAAAATTTTAAACTTCTACGAAACAAAGAGATGCAAAATGCAATGTCAGTTGATATGAAAAAATCTCAAAAGAAATTGCGTTCTTTATTATCTTGTTCTTACAAAAGCTGATGGAAGAACCGAATGAGAGAATTTCAGGTGTTGTAACACCGCACCGTAACGAATCATTACAGAACCCCTAAGAGAAAAAATCTGACATGGAAGCTGTTAAATAAATCGAGGCACTACTGTACTTTCAACTTAATTACAGAAAAAGTTACAGTTATTATTTGTTTGGATTTTTTTTGTTATATGTATAATATGAAATGCATTATGATGGTGGTAATCCAAAGAAATTGATCCTTAATAAATACCTAATATAATAGTAGCTGGTTTTATGCCATGATTTATCTATAATGCAGGGTGTTTTTTGTATGCTTCGTTTATTGTTTAGTTCAAGCTAGAAAAACCTTAAACCAAAAAAGTGTATATACTGTGATGTACCCCTAATAATTCTTATACCCTTGACATGTTTTATGATACCCTTTTGAACATGTTAAAAATATTTGTTCACTTGTTGAGGTGGTGATAGTTTTATTAATTTTAAATTACTTTTCTGTTTTTCTATAACATACAGTAAATTGGTTTTAATTTGGGAATTGAATCCAGATGAAACATTATTATAGACCTATTTTCGCGATAAATCTGCCATCTAATGGCTTTTTTTTTGATAAACCTAACATGTCAATTTTCATTCATGGTAAATCTCAGTGAATCCACCAGCAACTCGAAGTTAATTTTGAACAGCACTCTGAAAGTAACGGTACTTGGAACCAGTAATCATTTAATCAAAATCTGATTTATTGAAGCCGTTTTGATTAATATTAATACCTTTTCAACCCAAATATTTTCAAGACATAGACGCCGGATTATACATCGTTGGAACTTGATTGTACACTTACTTCAATTTATTAATTATTCGAATCACACTTAAAAACCTAACCGAATCATGAACCAATTTATCAAACCCACTTAACAGCTTCAGATACCATGATCCATGAGTTCGTTATTCAAACTATATCTTTAACATGTAACTAGAATTATTTTAATATCTATATACAGTTAGAGTAAACACAGACCAAGACCCCAACCCATAATGTGGAATGGGTCTTCATTATATTTTCAATTTCAGCCATTAATATTATTATTATCGATATCAGATTGAGTCCTTAATTGAGGAACAAAAATGGACATAGACATCTAACGGAGAAAATTTTACCAAATAACGGTTAGTATGCTCTTTTGGGGCAGCAATGGATGACGTCGGTGCGGCGTCGCGTCGCCTGTCGGAAAGCAAATAAAAACCTTAACAGCATCGACCATATTTGATACCGTTTCAGAGGTCTGGTTTTGTCGCGTAAAATAAGAAAGTTACTGCACCGGTTGTAGGGTAGGGTGAGAGACAGTTTTTATTGTTGTTGCCGTAGTTTACAAAACACAATCTCTTTTTGCTTTATTTTTGTTGCACAAAACTTTCATCAGCTAAAGGCGGTTCCGCGTTGTATGCGTATATTTTTGTTGCGAGTATCCCTACCAAAATGATAAAGTTTTTCCTTAGCAGTTGAAATTTAATTGAAATTTTTCGTTTATTTTGTGCCTTTTAATGAGTAAAAAAAAAATTATTGTTTGCCCGGGATTAATGCATCTTGATTAATTATTTTGCCAAGAGATTCTGAGAAATGATGTATCTTTTTTAATTGCAAAAAGTGAAAGGAATTCGTATACCTATCTATAGTTGATTATTCGTTTCAGGCCAATATATAGTAGAGCCATTGAGTTCGAATCGTTTGTCTTGTGTCTAATCTAATGGTTGAACGAACATAGGTTAGGAAAGGCATTATTTGAATGAAGGTAGGTAAAAGCATCAAGAAGAAGCCACAACCACTGACCAAACAACCAACCAATGGATTGGACATGAACGTGAACAACGAACGCTCTTATCTCTTTGAAAGTGCGTAGGGTAGAGTAGCCTAATGGCGGCCCCCTCCAGTGGCCGGCCACCTATCAGAAAATTCATTGTAACTAGTGAATCCATATCATCTCTTCTGATTGTTTGGTTTTAAATTGTTCTCTTAAACTTCTTTCTCATTCTTTCAAAATTGTGGTTACATCTGCTCAGTCGCTTTCGAGAAATTAAAACAATTTTGTAGCGATGTAGTCCGGGAAGGTTTTTTTGTGAATATAGTGTCAAAATCTTTAGTGGACTTGCTGTCGGAATTAGTGTCTAGAGGGCGCATTTTGTGGGTAGGTGTTTTCTAGTATTGTTTTTCTTTAAAAATATATTATTTTTCATTAAAAACAGCCTTTTAATGTCAAAAATTGTTGTATTTATTCTTGATTTTAAGGGGGCCGAGAATAGGGCACGAAAATACACGTGGTTGCCTATTGTCGGCCGGCCCGGCCGGAGATAGGCAACTCGATTTTTTTTGTTTTGTTTTAAATGAGTATGCGAAATGATAAATAAACCTTCTCTGATCATCGTGCAGCAAAAAAAATCGTTAAAATTCAAAAAATTCCAGTGTCCGGCCCCTCCTTTTCAAAATGAATTCTTGGTGGCCGGATATAGGACACAAGCGTCCTAATTCCGGCCCCTTGTTTTATCTTAGGATTAACACAAATGTTTATAAGGTTAATACTTTTTGATCATTAAATAGATATTTCAAAATTGTCTTAAGAGGCTTAAAATGGCCCGAGCAAATGAGAAGGCGCAACTTAAGAATAGGTAAAAAGCGTGCCATACCATATAAAGACATGGATTTAGAGCAAGCTTTATTTGAAATTCGGCAAAACAAACTGCCAATCAGAGCAGCAGCAAGAAGGTTCAAGGTCCCAAGGACGGCCCTTCAGGGCCGAGTGCACAACAGAACCGCGGGTAACCTTGGGAAATTTGGTCCCTGATCTGAGCTGTGTGCAGAGGAAGACCAAAAAATAAAAAAACTGCCTTGTGAATCTGGCTAAATCTGGCTTTCCACAAACCTCTGAAAACCTTTTGAGAACGGTGCAATCTATTCACCAAGAAGAAGGGCGCAACACTCTTTTTAAAGACAACAAACCCGGGAAGAAATGGTACGATCTAAGCCTGCGAACCGCTGAAACTATGTCCAAAGCGCTCGCCCTAATAACAGAAAAAGGGATAAGGAAATGTTTCGAAGAGCTAAAGGAATTCCTAGCTTAAGAAGATGCTTTAGACATTCTTGATTATTCCTCAAGAATTTTTAATACAGATGAAACGGGATTCATTATGGCTCTAAAAACTGAAAATGTCATTGCCCCACATTTATATTAAATCCAGGCAGCTTATGAAAAAGGAAATTTGATTGTGCTGATGACTTTCTCAGCAGATAGAAGAACACTCCCTCCTATGGTTGTTTTGCCTTACAAGAGATCTCCAAGTTGTCTGAAATCAGTCTAAAATAAGAAGCCTAACTGGGTTTTTGGCAAATCGGACAGTGGATGGTTGCGGGGGGAAAGTTTTCTTCGTTATGTGAAAGAAAGTCCATAGCTTTTTGAGAAGTGTCTGAAAAATCCGAAACCTATACGAGACTCTGTACGACGATTTTTCAGGGGTCCGATCCGAAACCAACAGTCGAAAAAAAAACAGATGGCCGCCGAAGTGGAAAAAAGAAAGCCTGCTCAAAAAAAAACCTAAGGAAGTTAAATCTTTTAAAGCCGCTGAAGTTCAAAAAAGAAAGCTTAAAAGACAAAATAGAAGTGAAGTGAAAAAGAACTCAACAAAACGAAAAGAGCTTGTTCCAAAATGTGCATTGCTTGAAGATGTCTTTACTTACGGACGTACATAGAAGAAGAACGGCTAAGGAATTTAAGAATGTCACAATGTCACATTCCGTAACTGCTTATAGCATAGAAATTCCATAAAATTCTTCAAAGTGTGAGGTGAGGGAAGGGTGTTGGGTGGTTATAAGTGTTGCTTCGAGGAAGGGTTGGTGAGGCAAAAATTGTGAAAAATGGTGGGTGGTTTGTTGATGTGAAAGTTGGCAAAGGGGGATTTTGTGGGGGAGGGGTCGGTGAGTGGGGGGGTCGAAAGTGATGGGCGGTTAGTTGGTAATTGTAGGTTAAATGAGTGGTTGGTGATTGGGGGGATACCTACAACCTACACGTGAACTTTTTGGTCAACTGGTTATCACGTAAAATTATCGTCCGTAAACCGACTTTACAGGCAACCAAGTTTTTTTTTAAATATTAAAATATTTTTTTCTAATATTTTCAATAATAAAACCTTTGAATAAAAATTATTACACAATTAATAACCTTTATTTACTGGGTGGCCGAAGATGGGACATCCGCTGGCCGGAAATAGGAAGCAAGGGGCCGGCCACTGGAAAAAATGACTTTTTTTATAAAAATCTAAATAAATATTGTTTTGGTAAAAATAATCGAGTTTTTTTTTTTTAAAACCGATAAAAAATTTAATAAAGAATTATTTATTTCAAGAATTATTCGAAAATGTTAGTATTTGTGGTTACAGTGCTATATTTTATGAGGAAAAATCCTTAGGGGGCCGGCAACTGGCCACTCTACCCTATAACAAATGAAAGGATTGGGAATAATAATAGTTATTATTAATGATCACCCGCGGCAACAACTTTCGGATGCAACTTTAAGCTAAATGGATCTGAAGTATTAGTCAGATTCAAGGATTTCCACTTTATCTATCTATATGGAATGTTATATAACGATGTACGATTGCATCGCTTATATAACTTGTATTTGATTGGAAGAGGAAAAAGAAGTGGATTGCGTTAAGGTAGCTGGTTTAATTTTACCTACTTCAGATACACAAGTTATAATCACAGGTTCCTGTGAAGCTTCGAATGGTTAACTTAGTCATTGGTTTGTGAATGAATAGGTATTTGATTATTAAAGAAAAAAATAACCAGCCAAGAAAAAATGACTCATTAGATATATTAAATGTTTTAATCGGAGTTCCAAAACAAATCCACATTGCACCACATTTATTAGGTATATGATTTCCCAATATCAAATAGTTCTTTATTTTTACTATAAAATTCACAGTGGAAGAGTTTAATGATGGTGCTCTGTACAGAATCGATTAAAATAAAGGACATGACTTGTTCTTGGGTTGGATCAATATTTCGCCTTAAAGAAAGCAGAGGCAAACAGGGGCTAATACTAAATGACCATATATTGGCCTAGTCAACTAGCTTTCACAAATTAAAACATACTCTACAAAAGGATTGAAAAATAATGTAATTATTTTTTTAGATGTTTTATTATTTCTGCGTGCAATAAAGAAAACTTTGTTGTATGAAAGTTATACCATGGAATCCCGTGTAATACCTTATATGGTCCTAATAACATAATAAACTAATTCGTGATCATAAACGCTGATCATGAACACATAAACCTACAAAACCGCATTTGTGGTTGATAACTATCATTATGAACAGCTTATAATGCGATCCGTAAGCAAACCTTTTTGAATCAGCCTTAAAATATCCAATAAGCCATAATGATAAAGCCTTGGAAGCAACCAACGACACTCCATATGCCCATTACTCTCAAGTCCAAGATCAAAGTTAGATAATTCCATAAACTCATGGGTGCATTTTAAATGCTTTAGTTCAACCAGAGCCAGTATGGCTTCTGCGGACGTAGACTAAGACGAAGACGATCCAATCCGATCCATCCAGGTCACGAGCGCAAAAGCAGATGGGCATGTTTATACTGAAACCAATTTACTCCATACCCATGATACTCCATAGTAGGTAAGACTACATCAAGCCATTACCTCGACGCTCGACAGCCATTACACCGCAAACGCAAGGCCCATTGGCTTTGGATGAATGAATCCGCAAAAGATGCGCCTTGTTTTTCTTTGTATCTCCGAGCCCGCTGTAGCTGTGTCTCATGAATGGAAATTCAAAATGAAAACACGCCAAGATGTTTCAGATATTTGTTGTGTGTTGTGTGACTGTGCATCTCCGGCAGAGATGAATCCATGAAGTACGTGCATTGTCAAGATCACTTACCACAGTGACATGATCTTGGCAATGTGAAAATGGCAATATAATAGAATTCATTATACATTACTTTTTTTACTTGCGATTATAGGTACTATAAGGCAAGTTATGCATTCGTCGAAAAAAAAAGTTTTGAGATAACAATCAAACATGACATTACGATGATAGCGAAGACGAAAAAAGATGGTCTAAAAATTCTGTCCGTCTGTATGTCTGTCTGTCTGTCTGTCTGTCTGTCTGTCTGTATTGGACCTACAGCCCAAACGGGTGGGCCAAATTGCTTCAAACTTGGTATATAGACTTTTTTAGGTATTGTACAGAAAGGAAATTGAAATTTTTTTTTTAGCTCAAAAAATAACGGTACCTGCCATACAACCGTTACGTTAAAGCTTATTTTTCTCAAAAACGGCTCTAACGATTTTTAATTAAAAAAATCACTGTTGCTTTTTAGGTACAACCAATCATATGGCTGAAAAAAAAGTTTTAAAAAATGGCTAAGAACGGTACTTTCCATAGGACCGTTTTTTTTGCTTTCGACTATCTCGAAAACGACTCAACTGATTCTTTCGAAATTTCACACACATATAGCTGTAGGTAGCTCAATTTGTATTGCATACCCATATTTTTGAAAAATATTTTTTTGTATTTTTAAAAGCATTTTAAAAAAAAAAATTTTAAAAACTAATATTTTGAAAACTGCTTATTAATTTTTTTTTTAAAAATTTTAAATAAACGTATTTGCTGAATACCTATGAACTGGCGTTTTTGAATTTTTTTTGAAAATTTTTTTCAAAAAGTTTTTCAAAAAAAACTTTTTTTCTCGAAAACCGCTCCACAGATTTTTCTAAATTTATTCTCATAAATTCAAATTTATCCAAGAAATAAAATGGCGTACTTTTTTTTCAGCTCAAATTAGTTTAAGTATTTATTTAAGAATTTTGAAAATTTTATTTTTATCAAAATCTCAAGCGCATAAACCACTGTCACTCATTAGAGCAAGTTCGTGCGACCCAGTCGTGCATTTTATTTCTCTTGACTTTTCACTAAATGCGCTAATTAAAACATCAATTGCAAAGTGATAGAGCGATAAGAGAAGGTGTTATATAGAAGCAATTTCTTTGGCATTTAAAGTGCACAATCGGATCTTTTGTTAACCACAAAGAAGTTTCACAAATTGGAACAAACATAGCAGTATACGGGTATGAACCTGAAGTGAAGTGAGTTCCTGTGAATCTTATCGTTTTATATTGCCCCTGCGGGTACCTATAGTAACAGCTTTTCGGTTGGTCGATTCCTCCGATTGAATTTCACGCTTCGTCAGATTTATATTATTGAAATCGATTTTAAGCGTGAAGGTGAATAGATGTATCTGTCCAACTATTGTTCTTGAGGAACCTCTTTCGCTCTGCTCTCTCTCTCTCCTATTCGAAGGTACTGTAATTAAAGGCTAGATAAAGTTAATTCCGTAACTGTAATCGTTCTTGAAGAAACTAATTTAAAATGAAGCAGCCTTCGGCTGGTAATCGTTGTTCTTCCATAAATAATTTGCACTTTCTTTGCAAACAATGTAGCACATTGATTGTACGAATGAGGCCGTGTTTTAGTTGTGAAGTTAAGCAAGAACCATCATCAGGAATCATGTCAGAGATACTATCTACATTATGGTATTTCAATATATATTACGTTGTTGACATTGGTATGAAAAAGGTATCTTTTGTGACAATAGCTATACAAGAAAGTTTTATGATTTCGGGCAAAAAAGTCAGTCATCATGAAGGAAAAACATGAAATCGGAAATAGTGCGCAGCATTGTTGTATCTATTGTCTGTACCTAGATCCTATCAGTGGATTTGATTAATATTTTTTTGAGACTATCATTGTTCATGGCTTGCGAAAAATGTAGGATAGAGAAGTGATTGCACTTGTTCATTGGTTTATAAATTATTTTGATATGGTAAGCTTCATAATCAAAGGATTAAAAAAAACGACACGCAAATTTGGAACAAAACCTTCCATAAATTTTTGTGATAACATGCCTTGAGAAAGCAACCCAGTTGAAGTCTAAAGAAATAAAATGCACGACTTGGTCGCACGAACTTGCTCTAATGTGTCACAGTGATTCTGGGGCTTGAGATTTTGTTAAAAATATATCTTTCAAAATTTAAAAATAAATACTTTAACTAATTTGAGCTGAAAAAAAGTACGCCATTTTATTTCTTGGATAAATTTGAATTTATGAGAATAAATATGTAAAAATTTGTGGAGTGGTTTTTGAGTAAAAAGTTTTTTTTGAAAAACTTTTGAAAACATTTTTCAAAAAAAAATTCAAAAACGCCAGTTCATTTGTATTAAGCAAATATATCTATTAATTATTTAAAAAAAAAAAATAAAATTAGCAGTTTTCAAAATATTTATTTTTAAAAAGTTTTGTTTTTTCAAATGCTCTTACAATTAATATCAAATATTTAATATAATATTGGTATGCAGTATAAATTGGGCTACTTACACCTACATATGTGTGAAATTTCAAAGAAATCGGTTGATCCGTTTTCGAGATAGTCGAAAGGAAAAAAACGGTCCTATGGAAAGTACCGTTTATAGACAGACATTTAAAAAAAAATTGTAGAGCCATATGATTGGTCATACCTTAGAACCCTACACTGATTTTTTGAAATCAAAATCTTTAAGCTTTAACGTACCGGTTATATGGCAGGTACCGTTATTTTTAGAGCTAAGAAAAAATTCAGTTTCCCCTCTGTACAATACCTAAAAAACTATATATACCAAGTTTGAAGCAATTCTGGCTACCCGTTTTGGCTGTAGGTGTACATATATACATACATATAGACAGACGGACAGAATTTTAAAACTATCTTTTTTCGTCTTCGCTATCATCGTAATGTCAAGTTTGATTCTTATCTCAAAACTTTTTTTTCGACGAATGCATAACTTGCCTTATACATAGTACCTATAATCACAAGAAAACATTCAATGAACATTGGCTAAATAGAATCAATTTTCAGTAAGTTACATCTCAGAAACAGCTTCGCTTTTTAATTGAGCCTCTTGGACGTGCTAAATGTTCGGATTCGTTCTAAGATATATAGAAAAAGACTAAAGGCTTCAGAGATTCCAGATCGAAGGCGAAACCTGGTCCACTGCGATTGAACCAAGTTGTGAGGAAACTTAACAAATGATTCAGCTGGCGCAAACGTCTCCTGAATCTATCTGCAG
Source organism: Platycheirus albimanus (assembly GCA_916050605.2). NCBI lineage: Eukaryota > Metazoa > Arthropoda > Insecta > Diptera > Syrphidae > Platycheirus > Platycheirus albimanus. The sequence goes on along the minus strand of OU696698.1, from coordinate 112,377,215 downwards.
CAATTGCCAGAATAAGTTTCGCCCTTCTAACATCTTTATAAATTATATTTGCGTTTGAAGTACCTACAGCTCACTCTTTAAAATTCTTTATTATAAGAACTTTTTGAGACTTCAGTTTAAAAAAAAAAAACATTTCAAATTGTATTTTACTCAAAACATAGCTTTAATACGTTCAAGCAAATAGAAGTTTTCATGAGCTAAACCGAATGACAAGTGAATGCACTGATTTGTGAACTGTTTGTTTTTATGAGTGACGTGTGCCCTGAATAAATTTATTAAAAAAAATATTTAATTTCAATTTATGAGTGAGCGTAAGTTTTCCTCAAAAAAACCCATCAAAAGTGAGTGCTGCCGTAACAAAAAAATGCACTTCAAAAGGTGGTTACCTTAATAATTTGACCTATGATATTGTGATGATGCCTTTCAAGATGTGCAGTGCACGCCATCATAATTCTTCAAAAAGTGAAGGTGAAAACCAAAATGATAATGAATCAAAATAAACACCTGTCCCGAACTTTCATTCCCAACAATCTGGCATTCTCTCTGATGTTTGTGATTTTCGAAAGGCATGATGTCGCTTTGCTGCAAGTGCAACGCAAAAAAAATTTTGGCATGCCTTCCATATTTTTTACGCAAAATTAAAACAAAAAAAGGTCCACAACCACACCATACCGTAATCACTGCAAGGCACAGTGAATGCTCTACTTACTTCATAGACTGCAAAATTTTCTTTCAGAGATTTATCATAATTCCGATGGTTGTAGACTAGACCCCGACCTTAATATAGCCACCCGGTAAATTACTCTAATGACAGAGGTCGGGCTATTGTCTGAAGGCTGATTAATGAAAACAAACGTCGTCGTTCGGTCGTACAGTCGGTCGGTCGGTCTTTTGATTGAAATCAACAACAACAACAAGAACAACAACTAAAAACTGCATCCAACATCCAATTCAAAGACAAAGGCCTCATGGTACAAAAACTACTTCAATCAATAATTTAATCACAAGCACCACTATATAGCTCTCTCAGATACTTTTGCATTCTTCCAGCTGAGGCAAGCTTCTTTGGCTCACAATGGGCTGCGCGGCGGCGGGTGTTCTGATTACATGACTCTACTACGACTTCGATTGACTTGGTACTTCTTAAGGAGCTATACTACTATTCGTTCGGAAAAAAGAAATCGTTCAATCGTGCGGAAATCCATTTATTTCTTATCACCTCCCTCACTTCCAGAGAAGTCGACATGTGCTACCCCATAGAAAGAACCTATACCTTATTGTTGTTAATTCATCAGTATATAGATATAGTATCTCACACACCTGTCTATCATAATTCCTATTGTTTCGATTGATTTGTATTTGCACCGCATCACAATATATTTTGAGAGAGATGAAAAATTCAGGTGAATTTTGCCATTTAAGCAATTGCAATAGGTACATTTAGCTGGAACAAATTTTGATGTAAAAAAATGGATAAAATTGTCATTATTGTTATGGTGGACAACTGATCTATCAAGTTAAATGATTGGTCCTTCAGATTCCTCTCGAAGAAGGGGATCACTTGAAGTATGGGATGATTGATAGTTGAAATACATAATATACACCAAATTAAAGATGATAAATTCATGTTCGTGCAATTTAATTGATGTCCCGTTCAACAATTTACTGTTGGCTTTTTACGTTTTCGGTTCAGATTTGAAAAAATTATTATAAAAATTTTTTGTAATCTTTTAAGCCAACGAAATTCACCTTTTCCAAAGTCAGGCTTTTTGCCTTCTAACTTTTGAAAGGCGAACAGCCAGCGCACTGTGTAGATAAAAAGATGGATTGGAGCTTCCACTGATGGATGCTTGAAGCTTTGCCGTGTGATTAAATCTAGTAGATGTTGTAACCCGAATTTTTTTTATCTGTTTTTTATTTCATTTGAGTTGATTTTAATGGATGTATATTGTGGCGTGCAGAATCTAACGATGCTTGTTTTGTGTGTTTGTGTTAAAGGGTGTCAAGTACGGGAATAAATCACAATTTCCTTTGTTTGATAGGTTTTAGTTTGAGGGGAGTATTTAGTGGGTGTATGCAGCTTGGGTTCTATGATAATGAGTTGTTGACCTGGTTTATTGTCTGTGCTTAACAGATACATTATTGAGCACCAAAAGGAACATTATGCAAATGACATTTCAGACTACAAAGGAGCAATATATTTGAATCCATTTTTCAGATGATACCTTTAAACAAAGGATATTGTTGATAACGATTAAAAAAAAAAACATCAAAACACCGGATGCGATTAAGGATTGCACTAAGTTTGGCAGTTGCTTTTTATTTTGGATAGTTTTTTGAAAAACAAAGAAAACATAAGGGGGAAGTGAAAGATGACGTTTTTGTTAAACGATAAACTTTTCAAACAATCTTTAATCGATGAATGTCATATACAGGATGGGAAAAATGAATATTTTCCGGAAGTGAATTTTAATTAAAATTTGAAGAAAGCTCTTGTTTTTGCATTTTGATAAATCAGTAATGCAACGTGAGTTCTTGATGGTCTTTATTATTATTTTATATTACTCAAAGTTGTTTTCGATCTAAGACAGAGGACAGATTACTTATTAAAAGTCATCCCGTCTATTGGATAACGGAAATGGATTTTTTCGAAAATACTTCGATACCTGGCATCAATTTGCTATACAATCTGTATTAACTTTCAAAAATACTAATCTGCCTTGAGAATCATAACAGAAAAAGTTGATCTTTGAAAAACTTAGCAGTGTCATGGTCACAAAAATCCAGAGGCTTCCACCGCTGATTTAGTCGATTTGATTATTCGTGTTTTGCATGCAAGCAGCAATTTAGTCTCCAAAAATACTTGTCTTCAAAATTTTCACTACCTTACCTCTGCTTTGGTTTCTTTTCAAGTATAGAAATCTGGCTTAATAACCTTTGTTACAGAAAAATAAGGCTACATTTCAAAAATGTGCCTTATTCAGTTCATAATAGCATCTCCTTCTCATGAAACCGCTAAGAGTGCTAATATTTTATGTTACATATTAAAATTATCCCAAATTTTCATATTTTTAAAAGATTTGAATGTAAATGTTTGTCATATATTATTTCCCAATTTTTAGCCAATATTAAGCCCATCAGGCCAGGTTAGGCTTTATCCTTCAAAATAAAGAAGATATTTATTGCCTTTCAAATTAAAACCAATTCAAAGAAATTATGTATCTTAATTTATTTAAATCCAATGAAAATATCTCATGGTTCTGCTCATACGAGTTGGCAAAAGTAATAATTATTATTGTTGCGGGTGCTTCTTAACGTGATTTATAGAAGATTTTCCAATCGTTACAATATTTCTATGACTCTGGCTCTGGGGATGGTTCCTTTATTGAAAGAGGCTTCGGAGTTGAAAACTCTGTGAGGAAAGGGATTTGATTTGATTGAAAAGATGTTGCTTTGAAGATTACGAAAATGTGTGTACCCACTTAAATACATATAGATTCCCTCCCTCCTTGTCTAAAAAGATAAAAACTCACACAACGCGTGTGTCGATATGGTATAAAACGCACATCAACAACATTTACTTATTATAAACTCTTTGAACTTTTATTTCTGGAAAATCTTTTGAGGCAATATGTCTTGGGAAAATAAGGCAAGGAACTGTAAAATTCCCATAGGAGCTTCTAAAAAAAAAAAAAATAACATTCAAAATATGATTACCTGCATGATTACAATAACACAATTTATTCCTTAAAAAGGTGTATGGTTTCGGGGGTTTTGTTTGGAGCTTCATAAAAACCTTTCATACAAATTTTTCAAGAATTTCGAATAAATGATTCAAGGAAAAAGTTAAGTAAAAATGTGCACGCATAACTTTACCAAAAACGAAGTAATAAAAAATATAGCTCTCCCCAAAAAATTTTCACATTTAAAAAAAAAAAGTTCAATATGTCGAGATGTAGAACTTTCTAAAATAAATAACTGACTAAATAAAAATTTAACTGACTTTTGACCGCAATTAAAACCTCCAAATGGTAAGTAAGTGCAATTTAATGTACCAAAAAATGCGTTCAGCAATAAAGCCTATGTTTGTATGTTTAATGTGACTAACTAAAATTTAACAATGAAGTTAACGGAATGTCCCCCCCTCAGCGTTTTATATTGGAAGCCTTGTCTGTCTATAAACTTTAAAACTGTAACTTTCATGTAAGTGGTGATTATTTATTTGTGTTTCGAAAAGACACAAACTTGTTATCATACAAATTAGTAATATGTGCAGTGTATTGATTTAAAATATATTATTGTTTTCAGAAACATAAAAAAATATTATTAAAGGATTACAATTCCGGAAACTGGTTTTTATTCTTTGTTTTATACATTAAAATCAGCCATTATATTATAGTAGATAACGGCACACTTACAATGTCAATACCGCAATAATTTATTTCAATTTTCAATTTCACAACTGTTTAATTTCAATTGGCAGTCATTGAAAATGCATCAGAAAGTACTTTCGCCATTGTGGTTGGAAGGATGTTATGAAAAGGAAAAATATGCTCTCCATCAAAAAATCAATTCAATTATTAATCCAGATATTTTCGCATTCATTGCGGAGAAAAAGAAGCACTTAAATTATATTTATTCAAGACCACTTTATCAAAAAAAAAAAATGTAAATGATCCAATTTCATCCCTAAAGTTTTATTTGGAAAGCTACTTAAAGCAAATTAAAACTATAATAACAAAGCAGGATATCAGGGATATTTTTGTATCAAAAACTGTTGAGATGTGACCTACGTTTTCGGTTTTGAACTGATTCAAGTTTCCTCAAAAACTTAAGCTTAGATTCTAAACCATAAATACCTTCAAATATTAAAAGTCCTTGCTTCTTCAGCGTTCTTATAACTCCACACCTTGAATACTTGAATTGCTTTTTTGAAATTATAATTGTGTTAATTATGACTTCCTTTTAAGAAACATAACAAATGAATTACATAATGTGTGAAAATACAATATAATATCTTCAGAAACGAACATACCTAACTATTTGTAAAAGATGTGTGATTCTCCTTACAAACAACTTCATTCCTTCCCTAAAGCATCATCATCACTTTCGTTGTATAAGTAAGGATGTGTTGCCTGTGCAAAGAAGGTGACTCTTTATTATTTCAAAAAGTGCTGTTAAAGATTTTTGTATATATGTATGTATAAAACATATTGTATCCTTGTAATGTGTCGATACAGGGTGATTCACTCAAGATTTATTTTTAGACATTTTTTTTTTTAATCGAAAAAGCTGAAGTACCTACTTTTATCCATGACAGAAGCATGGAGTGCAGTATTCAATTAGATCAAACATTTTTGGAAGATTTTCGTTCTCAAAATATTTAGGTGGTTTTGAAATGATTTTCCTATTTCAAAAGTTTAAATTTAAATTTTTGGACAGTTATCTATTATTTTTGAAAGAGTGATTTCCTATGGTTATACCTAATTATTTTCTGTCTAAGTTTTTTTTTTTATTGTTTCCAAAATGTACACGCACACATCTTTTATGAATCACCCTGCATATGCATACCAAACCAGTATCTATAGTAAGGTGGTACATTTATATTTGAAAAACACTTCTTGTTCTTCTTAAGAATGCTAATTAAGTCTCTATAGTAACATCTATTCCTTCTCTCATTAACGGAACGACAAGGCAAGTATACATAAATATACACATATATATACCTACAAAAGAATTATATAATGTATATTTGAGAACATAAACATGTATGTATATAAAATAATTTATAATACTTACTAGAACCATCACCTCCCCCACTCATATGATGTTCTCCTGTGAGGCCAAGTGCTGAAAATTCTGAGGGCTGCAATTTCACTTCCATCTCACGGAGACGTGTATTCAAATTTTTTGTATGCATAAACAGAAAGAATGTACACGAGATTGCAATTAAAGCGATGAGTTCAACGGACCTGTAATAAAAAACATTCAACATAACATACACTATATGAAGCGAGCTTTAAAAAATGAATGAAGTTTTACAAAAAAAAAAAAAAAAAAAAGTTTAATTCATCAGTAAAATATACAAGATAAGGAAAGCAGCTCTGACTATATGCCTTTGGTCCAAAGGGACAACACTTGTCTCTGTAACACCATCATTACATTAGCAAAGTGTGTTGGATACACCTAAAATACGATATCTCCGAGTCTCATCTTGAAATTGAAATCTTAAATTAAATTCTAGGCGAAAGTGAAAAACCAACACATTTGTTTAATGTCATGCATATTAACCAGAGTGTGTATAGTATAGTAGAAGGATAAACATAGTATTCCAGGTGGAACACCACGACCGAACACCGACTAAGAAGGAACGAATGACCTAGTGGCACAGGGATATAATAATCAAGGAGTAGGTTAAAGTATCTCTTTCTGTTTCCCAGTGAGATATGAAATGGCAGCAAGCCTGAAAACCACCTAACAAGCCGACTGACGATGACGACGACGACAACGTGGACCGAATCCGAATCCGAATAGACAGAAATGCAAATGAGTTGCAATGGGATTTTATATAAACTCAAAGGCGACTCGACTTGAGCTTTTTTGGGGTTACTAACTTATTCCCTTGCTCCCTAAAAAGTAATTTAACTTGACTGACGGCCAGCATAAAGAAATAAATAAGTGTAATTATTTAGAACTTTTGGGGTAACACCTAAGCTTGTACAAAAATAAAGCTATAGCTAGCTGTGGTTTCTTGAGACTATTTGAAGAGTTTCGGTTTCGGTTTTTGTTTTTGTTGTTGTTGTTGCTGTTTTGATGTTTTCTTCTTATAAATTAAACATGTTATTTTCGAGATTAGTTTTCTTAAATGATGTCATAATGTTTTGACATCTTAAGGGAAGATTTGCGCAGACAGTAAAGATACTTTTCATGTGACAGATAATGGAAATTAAAATTATGTTTTGTTTTTGATAAGGATGGGTGGCATTTAATTCTCTTTGTATTTCAAAATTGTCCATAATTTTGCAAATTTTTATCTGAGTTAAACATTTCTAATTTAATAGAGTCGCGCGTAGGTCATAGCTTTGTTAATTAGCTGGTCGGTGTGCTACGATGAAGGTTTTTTTTTAAACCCTGACTACATCTATGTTTTTGTTTCTGCATGTGTGTGCAAAGTTTAAGTATCCGAGACACAATCCACCGATGCGCTCAATGTGGACGAAATTTGAAAATAAGGCGGCTTGAGAGATTTCAATGCATTCGTTTGATTGAATGATTTGATAGATTAAATTCGAAACACTATCGAGTTGACACTTGGCAGAAAGGAATATAGAGAGAAAAAAAGAAGAAAAATAGAAAAATTAAAGAACGATTTTGTTGCATAAATTAAATTTACCAAAGATTCTAAAATTTTTGGTTGTCAACATTATCTGTCATATTCAAACTTTATCCTCATAATGGCTTATATGTGCCCAAAGCATTTTCTGGGAACTCAAGGTCTGCTCCAAGTAGCAAGTAGTTCAAAGCGGAATCGTTACTGTAGGAGAGCCAACTTCATACTATCAGGACACGCTGGACTTGGATTACTTACGTAAGGTAGGTAAGTACCTACAAAACCAAATTTCAGTTCTTATGATTGCCGTTATTTCAAAAAAGGCATAGAAAATAGTGCCACAATACTGAGCTATATATTTTTAGTTCAGAAAGAAGGAAATATACATTTTTGTACCTATGTACTATTCTCTTTTCCTAGCGGCAAATTGTAAATTTTTTTTAACAAAATGTTCGCATTTGTTTTTCTTGTACTAGATGAAACATACAATGCACTGCACACACAAAGTGACGCTGGTTGTCACTGTAGAGAAAATACGTTCACCTCAAGTCATCTGACACTTTTATTCAGCAAGCATGAAACAATGTTAATGTTAGCACTATACTACCTAGAGAGGAGGAGGCGTTATTTTTTTGTTTGTGTGCTTGTTAAGGCCATGATAAATAAAATGGCAAACGAAGAAATCACGGGCACTCTGTCAATGAACATGAATTTAATTTTTTTTCTGTTGTGACAATAAAATTGTTAAATTGAACGAAAGGTTTTGTCGGCCATTAAATTGATAACATGAACGAAGGGCGAAGTGGTGAATGTGAGAAAATTAGACGTTTACTTGAGAGTTGAGAGAGGTTTTGAATTATTCAATTGTTTTTATGCAAAATTGATGTTTACAGCTAACAAAGCTATCCAATATTTTTTGATTTAAATTATAACGTCATGTCTCTGTTCCCATTGATTTTAGGTTTTATTAAATTTTTTTGAAGAAGAGCAGCCATGGAAGCAGGCCATTTGATTTGATTTTGCACTACGTATTTGATAAACCCACTTTTTTCACTTTCAACTTTGTATTTTTCCCTGAAAGAGGACAAGTTAATATTTTTTTGGAACCACTATTTCAATCAAAGAAATAACTCAAACTGACCAATAGGAAATGGGCATCATATTTGTTCGGGCCTTTTGGACAGTTATGATGCCTATTTTAATGCCTCAAATACATTTTCTAGGAGTCAAAATTGTAATGATTTTTTCCCGTTTCATGGCACGAAAATTATGAAAGGATGCTGCCATGAACCTGACTCCTCAGCAATTTTTAATTAAGATGAGAAAGAGTCCATCAAAGAATTGTTCATGTTAACCATAATATTTCATTTTATTTTCATCTACTTAGAAGATAAACCCCAATCCCAACAACACAGCTTGTTTAATTTGAAGCTCATTTCATACCCACTCATCATCCTGTTGGACAACAACTATCCTTGTAAAAACTCATTCATTCAACATAAAATAACTTTGCCAGTTAACATGGCAGTTCACACTATCCAACGCAAATAAATCAATCACTCTGTTAAGTAGACATACTTGAGGATTGGGGGGTAAAAATTCGACAATAATTTCAACAATCTCATAATTAATTGCTTTTTTCTCTTCTGCGAGCACACATTTTCTGGCATCGTCCTTACTCACACACAGCCAGCCAGCCAGCCAACGCCAGCGTCCCCATTCATCCATATCCTTAACTTCAAGGAATTACTGCAAATAATTCAATTAACAATTTCAGTTTCCCTTTCTCAAATGTCACAACTTAAGTAAGTATTATAACCATGAGGGGGCGGCAAGCCTGCGAGTATAGTGTCGACTATCTTAGAAAAAAAAAAAAAAAAAATAAGGCCAAACGAAGCCAAGGACAAGGCAGAAGGCGGCAGAAAGCAGGCAGAAAGAATAAGGAAAAATTAATTGATACCGTGACATTCTTTTCAACTTAGCAAAGGATCCCTCCTTTGGAGCATGTACATCATTACTCTTCCATGTGTGTGCTAGGAATTTTCGTCGCATTCGCCATTGCTATCGCCATCGCCATCACCATCAACATCAGCAGCTACACAGTAACAATTCAGCTATAAGAGAAGCACGGCCAACCTAAATCCTTTTTTGACGTACAAAGAAAACACAAGAGGATTTCCGGGAAGGAAATCCCTTCCTTCGCATTAAATTTCACCCAATTGTGATGAATCACGTATTTTTGGGAAGCTATCTTTTCTCTGTTAGTCGCGCAATAGACATTACGGAAACATTTTTCGCTTTATCAGCTGAATCCTCTTTTATTGCAAAATTATTATTATTATTTAATTTTTTTTTTCTTCTTCTTCTTCTTCATCTTTTCTGTTATCCTTCGAATACATATAAATATATTTGTATTTTTCTTCTAAGAAATGAAATGGCTAGCTGAGATGCAGAGTGCAGAATGTGTAGGATGTTTGCAAAACGAGCATACCTAAGTCCTATTTGATTGGAATATATCAAAAATAATGACGTGATAAGCATTTGGGAGTTGTAGCAATTGGAAAGGTTGCACACATACATATACTACAGGCATACAGGCAAATCACATACACATCGTGGCACGGTTCTTTGGCATAAATCTTGCACTCAAAATATGTTCGGGATCGTAAAAGATAAATCACATTTATTGATACGGATTTACAGGAACAGGTATTACAGAACATTATTTGTTTGAGCGAAATGTGTGCTAGATGGGTGCACAAGATTGCCAGACATTAAAAAAAGCACCAAAAAGAAGGGTCCTGTGTAAATTGCCAAGTCACAATAAGAAAGGATAATACTTAAAAGGATTCACTGAAGTAACAAACAAAACTTACAAAATATTGAAAATTTGTTCTCGAGACTCCTAATCCTTTTGTTAACGGCATAAGCTTTCCTTTTTTGTCTTGTAAAATACTACTTAAAGGCTTTGAAAGCTAACCGTTTCATTATTAAAAGTATTGATTGAATATTTAAACCACAAGGTTCTTAAAAATAACTTCCATAAAAATGAATTTGAAGGACATGCTTTTTTTAAAACCATTAAAATGTGTATAATTTAAATTGGAAATAAAATAATACAGGATGGCAACCCTTTCCGAAAAGGACCAAAATTAGTTTCTAATCTAATCGCCCGCCGTCTTCTTTCTCTCACCTTAAAAGTCTTTAGCCTGATGTTGTAAGCATACACATTTAAGATCAATAAAATAGAATAGCCAAAGTAATTTCATTTTTTTTTCTTCATAATATCTGATCCTATACATATTAGACATTACACACATGCATTATAATATGTAGTATAGCCTTTATGCCTATACCTGTGCTTCAGTGTGTATCTAACTCCGTTTAGCCCCTAAACTAGGCCAATAATAATTAAAGCGAATACGTGCTTGGCTATATGAAAACATAACTTAAAGATATATACAAGAATACGTTTGTGTATAGGTTAGGTACGATGTTATACCATATTCGAAGATGGATCTGCAATTAGATTTAATGTATAGTTTGTCGGAGATTTTGAGTAGATACATATATACATATGTATGTAGGTGTAGTAGGTAGAGGTACACTTTATACAATACTCAAGCCATTTTGGTATAAAGCTGTTGATGTTGCATTAATATAACGTATGAGCTTTTAATTAAGACAGAAACGCAGCACAATTGTCTTGTTTACCACAATTAATTAATTATTTCAGACAATCCAATGTCGAATGAGAAATGCCAAAGTTAGAAATCTGGTGTCACATCATTAACTTGTTGAGAGTAAATATTCGTAAATAGATAACTGATGGAAGAAGGATATGGATAAGCGATAAGGATAGTCTGTTCGTTGATTTGTTAATAGAAAAAATTTACATGAGGTGATTAATAATAATTTTCTAAATGACCTTTGAAGTGTCTCCTGGGTCCTGGCATAAATCATTATGGATGTGAATCACAAAACCATGACTTGTGAACTTAGAGCTTAGTGTAAAATTTAATGGTGATGGTAGTTGGAGCTTTCGTAGTTGATTATTCAGTTTGGTTGTTAAGTATCTTCCTCGTTATGAATCTCCAGATTAAGGTCCAGTTAAATTTTATGCTTTTAAAATGTATTTTTTCTTGTTGAAGTACACCTGATTTTGAGTGAAACCTAGCTTAGCCCTTGCTTTTTACGGATCGTATTTTTAAAATTTTCAAAAAACTAAAAAATGATCTATTTATACGATCGCTATTGAACTTCATTTTAAGATTACTTCGAAATTTCATCAAAATCGGTAAAGCCGTTTTGAAGTCCTGTGAACTCGTTTTGGATTGAAATTTTATGTGTTTTAACTCTTTTTACTTGCGGTTATAGGTAGAGGTGCTATAAGGCAAGTTATGATTTGGGGAATTTTTTTTTGATAACAATCACCAAACATAACACTACGATGATAGGTAAGTCTAAAAACTTGGGTCTTGAAATTTTGTCCATCTGTGTCTGTCTGTCTGTTTGCACCTCTACAGCCCTAACGCGTAGTCCTGTTTGGTTAAAATTTGGTATTAACTTTTAATTTAGTTGGCCCTCGGAAAATATTTTGTAATTTTCAAAAATAAAGGATGTACCTGCCCTTTATTGAAAACGGCTTTAACGATTTTGATGAAACTTTTAAAATGCTATTTCTTTTGCTCAGAAAAGATTTTCCAAACGGGAAATTTCATATTTGTCAATGACATTTTCTCGTAAATTATATATTCAATTTCAATACAATTTTGGACACAGGATCTAGTGATATGGTATTTCAAAAACTTTGTTTTTGATTTTCGATAATTAAAAAAAAATGGTTTTCGAAATATGTTGGCAACGGGAATATTGAATTTTTTTTAAACTACGGATTGCCATATATATTTACATACTCGAAAAATTTCATAATATTTTTTCGAAAAGTTTTTCAAAAATAAGGTACCCCCCTTTTGAAAAAAAAAACTGATCGAACGATTTTTAATATTCATTTTTTCTAGACAGATATTAAGCAATGAAATATTATTGCATACTTAGTATTTCCAAAAAAACTCTTAAATTAAAAAAAATTAAACTTTTCAAATATTTTTTAGCATAAGAACAAGTTCGTGCGACACAGTCGTGCATTTTATATTTTCTAGTGCTAAAAATCCATTTCTTCAGTTAACTTAAAATCTCTAAATTCTAATGATTGGAAAACACTTTTTAATAAAGTTTCAAATGACTTTTTCCACATTAACAAAATGAAAATGCCTCCTTAAAAAAATGACCCCTGATAATAGTTGTCCACAATTAAATCTGCGGACATTGATTGAAGTAAAACTGCTTCCATCGTCAAAATAAAAAGTAAAGAAACCCCCTTAGTGTTAAAATTGTACATTTAATTCAAAGTGTCAATTTAATTATTTATAAAAAATACAGCACGCAATTAGTGTCTCCTTTTTGTATAACCAAAGAGAATAAGGGTGAAAACTTTGTTCTTAAAAAAAAGAAAGAAAAAAAAAAAAACACAACAAAATTCTTTTTAATTTTCTTATGAAAAGGACTTTTTAACAAGCGTTGACTCCAATTGAAATACTACCAAGAACAAGAAATGAAATTGGCAGAAGTTTTCTTTTGCAAAATGAGCAACCAGAGAATTATTATTATGAAATATGAATCCCTCTACAAAACCCAACTTACTTCTGTTAAATGTCTGTGAATATTATATATTGCACTAATCTTAGTAAAAAAAAAAAAAAACTACACAGTATATCTCCGAGTACAAACTCTAAACTCTTTTGAACTCTCCAAAGTTACATCCTTCCTTCCGGAGGACTTCTTTCCATATACAATTTATATAGATTTTTTTTGCGTTCGTTTTTCAAATTCGTACTTGTGACATCGAGATTTAAAAAAATGTAGTTTTATGATAACATTTGTTTAAGAAAGAAAAATGCAGTTGAGCACAGGAAAATAAGAAACGATCCAAGCGGATGATTTCTTTTGCGCACCTGATGAAAACTTTGAACGTTTAAGCCAACCAGAAGCCAGAAGCCAGAGCTAAAGCCAAAGCTAGAGCCAGATACACACCACTCCGTTGAGTAAAAGGAAGAAAATCATTTCTCTCGGGTGTCGGATGGTAAAATGAGTGAACGAAAAAGTTAAGAAAAAAAAAAATACACTTGTTTGACTGTTAAACTTCTGTTGCATATACACTCGTCCACATTTTACTTTGCAACACAATGTAACCAATCTTTCACGGTCTCTGCACATCGCCGGTTAAGATGTACAAATATAATTTAAATCAAGTGGCATCATTCGCCACTTTCTTTATTTGATTGTACCTTATATGCACAGAGACGCAGAGATTTACCTCAAGCACAGAGCAATTCTGTTATAAAAATATACTTTAATTGAGATTGGATGCATGGAGCATGGAGCGTTAACATATGGACTCACAATCTAAAGAGTGTAAATACATCGACGGTGAATGAGAAATATATCACCGTATATTGGAGTAACTTGCAATTGAGACTGCAATATATCTCAACAACACAACGAAATGTATCTGCAAATTGAATAGATAAGAACATGGTTGAAAAAAAACTTCGTCTCCCCAAGACTGGCCTGAAGAAATAATGCGCTCTTTTATTTGTTTAACTGTTTGAAGTAGCTCTTTACTTAATTAGATATACGTTAAAGTTGGACAAATGAGTTATTATAAAGCTGCCATCTTGGCAACTGCAATAACTACCATACTCTAAGTTACTTAAGTTGTTAATTGCGTTTGGCATAGTAGAAAGCTCTTCGACCCTTTAAAAGTGCAGCATAGAGAATGAAAAGGTGATACTACCCACCAATGAACCTATCAACTAACAATTTAACTTGTATAAGGCTCGATTTGGCTGGTAATAGCTTGTATAGAACTTGTATAATGTAAACTTAAGGCAGTTCAAAATCAGTTGCAAAAGTTTTAAACGAGGCTTGTAGATGCGAGTCTAAAATAATGATTTCGGAAGTGAATTATATGGAAATAAAAGAAATTTTTATTTATATTAAATATTTTTATTTTTAATCACCTTTAGTTATTTTGGCTTCTATAAGGCCTTTATATAGGCAAGCGAGTAGCTACCTTGGCCATGCTAATAGCTTGTAGATAAGAGATGGATTCAAAATTTCGGCAAGTTTTTCATTTATTTCGTCTGGTGATGCATTAATTAGACGGGATAGAGCATAGAGGGCATTCAACAAGGACATGCCAAACTGCGATTATTGGTCGACATTTAGAGCATTTTTCAGAATCTCCAGCATTATTATAATTTTTAGTGTTAAACAGATCTTTTCCAACTCTAATTTGCAAACGTTTTATGTTGTCTTTTCTATTAAAAGATCGGTTGTATGAGATGAGCGTGGAAGCAGTTTGATTTCGTCGTAAAGAGTAGTTTTGCCAACATTCGGTAAGCCCGTTTTTTTTTGGTCCTCCATGAATGTTTTGTGTATAGGAGCTCATATAAATCTTAAGGTACTCTACAATGTTTATATCTTATGCGATCCATCCTTCACAGGTATTGAACTTACTTTAATATATTTGTGGAACTAGTTATTCATTGAATTCTCAAAGACAAATCAATTTTGAAAATGCTGACCAAGTCAGATCTTCAGAGGCCTGAAATTTTTCCAAAAATAAACCTCTCAGTCTCAGCAAGATTCTCATAAATTTATAGCTGAATAGTCTTATGTAATTCATGAGCACCACTTCGTTGGTTTAAGTCCGTCAAAATGAACAATACGATGTTTTTTCTTTTTTTTGCCAACAAAGCAATTCTCACAGTAAAGCTAATAATAATTATAAGATTTTGGCAAAGCGAAATGGCTTGAATCTCTCCCGAACAGACACAAAACATAGAAGTGATTTTTACTTTCAAAAGAAAAATGTGATCAGCTTACGTATTAATCTTTCTTTTTTCCCTCGAAAAACAGGATAAGCAACTCAAATATTCTCTCATTATGAAATCATTCATCTTCACCACAATGACAGCAATAACATTAAACCAACAATAATTCTTATATCCTCAGGTCACATACATACCTATCTATGCCATAAAATATAAATCTACAGAATATTTTCTTATGTCACCTTTTATAACATAAGAATGGCGGTTGGTATAAGCGGAAAGGGACGTTGCTTTATTGTTGACTTATACACTATAAAAGTTCTTCAACTTTTGACTATGCCCTGCGGCAGATGACACAAGTAAAAAAATCAAACTCTTCAACAGTTAGAATAAAGGTATTTTCAGAACGAACTGTGGTTCCACCATATATCTACATATAATATTACTTAACACTTAAGATAATAATGGAAAGATGATGACCATGGAAGAGGTCAAATCTTTGGAGTCACATGATAATGATATTCATTAAGTGATTCAAATTTACAATTTTAATTGGCCATTAGGTCATTGGACTTGGTCGGGTGATTAGATTTTGTGTTAACCAACTCTTGACATAGGAGATCTTCCACTCGGTAATATGTACTCCACCTAACGAAAACTGATGTTAACAAGATACTTATTTCGATAATTGAGCAAAACTTAAATGTTAAAAACGTCCGTCCGACTCGTACACTTGTTCCACATGGGCCATTAGCCTCACTTTCATTTTGTCTAGCACTACCGGCCGGCCGGCAGCAGCGGGCGGCGCGTGGTCATCCATCCCATACACCAGGAAATTTTGGAGGCGGAACAGAATAATTTGAGATTCGTCTTTACTAGAAGGACCAAAGGCGAAGAGAAAAACGAAAGCTTTTACATCCTTTGCTTGTTGATAACAAGGTACCTATTTGAGTTCAAAAAATAAGGATATTAACGTTACATCGTTGAGTTTGTTATGAAGCTCCTTGTGATGAGTTAATGTCAGTTAGGAAAGCAATGTGTTATTAAATTTCTTAGATAAATTGCATAACTTTTTTAATTGATGTGCTCAAAGTTAAGATTTATAAACGGTACTTAATTACTTTTTATGTTAATTCGCCGTAAACTCGTTCCACAATAATAAACCCAAATAATGGCGTCGAAGTTTTGTTTATATATATGTTTGTGTGCGTGTTTATATCTCTTTAACCATTTGTACCAGTAGTGGCAGAGGAGGAACCTACATCTACGAGTATATGAAGTGGCTCTGTTTTGTTTTGATAGCGACCTGGAAGTGCTTTAAATTGTGTAACAAAGCGCAACATTATTGTGCAGGTTCCTGGTATCTGATGATTGTGTTAATACATATTATATTGTGGTCACACATGTATGCGCCTGCAAGAAGACAGATATCGATTTAGGAAGCATGGAACTTATGGTAATAATGTGCAAATTTGTATCTATGTATCTCAGAACGTTAGGTTATGTGTTCATTTTTGGTATTTGCGTTGGTATGTATAGGAACTTGGAGAAAATTATTGGGCTATTATCGTCATTAAATAATCTTTGACCGTTATATCTAAAGGCGGAGGAGTATTTACGAGTTTGCGAAATGTCGGCCGGACTAATTGTCCAATTAGAAAATGAACTTCGGCTATGATAACAAGGTGGAGGTTAAATAGTCGTTGAGGATGTATTGAGGAGGAAATTATTCTATATCTTGTTTTATGATTTTAAGTTCCCACTTCAATTCTTATTTTTTAATTGAAGGTTTTGAATGAAACAACAAAAACTTGTGTGTGCTACCACCAAGTTCATAGGTTGGTGTTATAGCTATTTCACGGGGACCATCCCGATCATCAGACTCCTTTTTAGTGGTGCTTAATCGCTTTACGTTAAATTTAATTTTTGAAGAATTTCTGCCCGAGCTGCGCTTTTTTTTAAAGTTAGTTGTGTTTGCATGAAATAGTTTTTTTAAGATTAAAATTTGAAGTAGAACAAAACAGTAATGTGACAAGGAAATTATTTCTAATGACTCTTACACGCATCTTTGCTCAGGAACTGATTTTTCTATTCCTCGGAAATCATAATTTGTTGGTATCCGATGTCCTTTTCAGAATCCCTGAACCCTTAAAATGTGCTTACCAAATTTCTTTATGATCTGTTGAGTAGTTAAAGCATGAAAGCGTAACAATTTTTTCAGGAAAAGGTTTTTAAAACCTGTGTTTAAATTAAAAAGTTTTCGCACTATTTGCCACAATTTTCAGTATGGCTTGTCTCCTAATCGCTATAGGACTAATGGCGAAAGCGCTAATATGTGTTGTGCTTCATAACGGATGTATCTATTTGGTTGTCCTGATTGGTTAGAAATAAATGATCATTAATACTCCTCAGTCTACATAAAACTTTTTGACAATGTCTCTCACAATAGAAAAGAATTTACAAAAACTAAGTTTTAATTTAAAGTTATTTATGGAATTTAAAAATAGTTTAAAACATTTCAATTGATATTATTATCAAAAGCTATCAATTTTATTGTTCTTACTAGTTCCATTTACTTTTGATGAAAAAAATAGACAGGATTCCTGGAACCCTCGAAGTACTAATTCCTAACTTCAAATTTTCTGTTTTTCGTAAAAAATATGATTTTAAATTAACCTTTCAATTTTATTTTACATAAATAGTCTCAATTTCAGGCAGTAATTAGTAAAAAAAATTATGTAGCACTTGTTACAACATTTAATTTTAATGAAGGTTCCATCAAAGAGTCGTTTGAGCGTGATATTAAATTTCTCGAAATTACTCTGAAATGGAAGAAATGGTATAAGGAACTTCTAAATTATGTTTGATACTAACTCTAGTATGACATTCAGTATCTTTTGAATGAAATCAATCCAACGTGTACTCTCATTTAAGATACAATTAAAATTCTTATAGAACTTATCGAATTTGTATTAAATTTAAATCATAGCTATTTATATTTGTTTGGAATACCGAAATCCATGTCAACATTAACATAGTCTATGATGCAAACAAATGTTGTCTTACACACATCGTTAGTCAATCTCAATCACCTTAAGTCTTGATTTTCTTGAAAATCATTACTTTAATTATGAAAATTTATCTCTTGCATACACAGAAACATATATAACCAAGTCATCTCTATAATGAAACAATAAATATTAAAATCTTCCTCAGTCCAAGTCCCTTTGAATTTCCTCTTCCTGATGTGAACTAACACATTGTTTGTTGTTCTTCCTTAAAATAACCAACCTCACAAAGAATGTATAATAGATATACATAAATATAAATATTACTGAAGGTATAATAATGTATATGTGCAGTATTTATGTTTCATCCATTTTACCCCATTTAAAGTAAATAAAAATAAACACTTTCGCATCCGACATCCATTTTCCAACCTACTTACGAGTAGGTATACCTATACAATACATATAATATAACATCCTACGCCCATCTCACGTCATGACCCAGACACATCAAATATTTATGGACCTGTGTTTATCCCTGTACATATCTTAAAGATACACATACCTCATATCTGGCATGCTCATCATGCACAGCAGCATATCATCAAGCAAACACACACGTTTACTGCAAATCCAACAACTCTCACTGCTGATGACCACATATTCAACCCAAAGTAAGGCACATCTTTTTGGCCATTCGAGCCAAAAGACCAAAAAGGTGGTGGTCTATAGAGCAGTGTTGTATGGATACTTTTGGTATCATAGCAGAGGCTCTTAGGTTTTTTTTTTGTTAGTTGGCTCGTATACTCGTATGTGCAGATTCGGAATGGAATCATATTCAGATTCAAAAAAGCAAAAATGTGACCAAGAAAACCAAATGTGAAATGAAATCATACACACTTTCGCTCCAACTTCACTATTAACATCTATAGTTGTACCTACAAGTACATTTCTATAGATATAAAAGTAAGCTGTTCATTTTGATGCTGTTGTAGGTCTCAACTCAATTCAACATAATATATCTGGACTTTGCTGAAAGATTAATCTGTTACGAATTTGAGTTTCCGCATGCAAGACAGTCAGTGGACCATCCAAAGTGGACTATCCAAAAAATATATATAGTTTCTCATGTTACTCATACTTTCTTCCCTTCTCTTTCCTTATACATTGCAAAAAATAAAATAAAAAAGAAGTTTGGTTTTGCGGAAACTAAACCAACGCAACGGTTGTTATATATTTTTACGTTTTAAGTTACTCGCTCGTCACACCGTAGTTTTTTTTTAAACTGGACTGAAATCGAATCTTGTCATAAAGCGATTTTATTTTTTTTTAATTTCTTATTTTATTTGTCCATGTTTGGTAGTGAAATAGTGAAAGTAAATCTTTCTCACTCCCAGGCGTCTGTTTTCAAAATTATTTCTTATTTTTTCCAAGTAGGTATTATTTAAAGAAATAAAAAATTTTATGCTAACAAGGTGTTTAAATACTTCATAAAGAGTGATTGACTATAATTTGTTGAAAAAAGTAGGCTTTCATAACTTAATTGTACCTTAAACGGCTAATTTAATAGAGACGAGTTCAGTGTTTTAGGATAACACTCTTGGAAAGCGAAAATATTGAAATCAGAGACTTTATTTGGAATGTGTTGTGTCGAGGTTGTTGTGCGTCCTAGAAAATGAAAATAACTTTTTCACTTAATTTCGATTTATTATTGTGAAAGTTCGTACATACATATAAGGTATTTTTAGGAATTTTGTTTATTAAAAACTTTCATTATAATTTTGTAGAAAAGAGCATTTTAAAGGCACAATTCTGAAAAATTATAAGTGTTTAGTAAACAAATAATCACAGAATAATATTGTACTTCGAATTCCGTAAATGATACAAACTTCATTTGGGTGAGGGTCCTCGTAAATGCGGAATTGATACTGAGAATTTTGAGTATTTATATCACAATGGGATTTAATATTGGTGTTTCAACAGAACTATTTATGAACAATAAATCGTATTGATAAATTTATTGATAATAAAATATATGTTTATCTATGTTTCATTTTTCAACATTCTGTTTTCAGAATTAAAATACTAAGAAACATATTTGTATTTTTTTTTACGTTAAATTTTCCTAACGCACCAAGATTTAACATTTAATCTTTTCGAAAGAAGAGATTGCAGGAGTGTGTAGATACCTAAAATCAATATGTATCTGCAAAACGATTGTTTCCTTTGTCTTTTATATTATAAGGTAATTATTTGACTTTAAAAATATGACAATAATTTTTAAATTGGGGGCTCAACCGAAACAAAGAAGAGAATTTCAATGAATACGCTAATGACAAAAATTGCAGCGCTCAGTAATGTTGTTGGAAAATCTATTGGAGCTATTAGAGCTGAGAGAATGGTAGGGAAAAAAATTAATGGTGCAAAACACCCGCTCCCAGAAGAATTAAAGTTCATTTTTATTGTTGATTTTTATAAGTAGTTGTGTAAAATAAACTACAAAGTGATTGCAAAATCTATACATCCACATTTGTTCCAGAATAATAAAAGAAATTTCATCAAATTTTTGAAGTAATTCCCAAGTAATCTTAAAGAATCAATAATTATACCAATACCAAAAGAGCCGAAATTGTGCGATAAATTTAGGCCGATAAATATGATGCCAATATTGGAAAAATTGTGGAAAAGTGTGCGTATGATCAATTTTATAAGTTTATTGAAGATAACAATCTATTAATTGAAAACAAATTGTGCGATAAATTTAGGCCGATAAATATGATGCCAATATTGGAAAAAATTGTGGAAAAGTGTGCGTATGATCAATTTTATAAGTTTATTGAAGATAACAATCTATTAATTGAAAACAAATCTGGCTTTCGTCCAACCCATTCATGTGAAGCATCTTTAAACTGGCTGATTATGACTTTTAAACAACATGTTAACGATGGGCATAAAATAGTAGCATTATTCTTAGATTTTCAGAGAGCGTTCGAGACAATTGACAGAAATATATTAATAGAGAAACTTACAAAATATGGTGTTCACGGTATTGAAATTCAGTGGTTTAAATCATACTTAACGAATAAATCACAGAAAACAAGTGTCAAGGGTAAGCAATCAAGCGCAAAATTAACAACTTTTGGTGTACCACAAGGAACAATACTAGGTCCTTTATTGTTTCTTATATACATTAATGATATTTGCAATGCGTTAAGTTTTTGTAAAATTTCACTTTTTGCTGATGACGCCCTAATATATGTATGCGGTAAATATACGAATTTAATTGAAGAAATGATGAAAAGTGACTTATTGAATTTGTGCGATTGGTTGAGGGCTAATAAGTTAAAAACAAATGTTCTTAAAACAAAATGTATGGTTATGAATAGTGATTACAGCGTTAACTTAGAAATTGAAAACATTAAAATTGAACAAGTTAATGAAATAAAGTATTTAGGTATCAAACTGGATAGCAACCTAAATTTTAAAAGTCACATTCAATACACAATAGGTAAAATTTCAAAAAAAATTGGATTCCTTAAAAGAATTAGAAAAAATATAACAACAATGTGTGCTATTAAAATTTATAATACAATCGTTAAGCCTCATTTTGATTTTTGCTCAACTATTTTGTTCTCTTTTGATGAAATAAATCCTGCAGATTCTTCAGAACAAAGCCATGAGAACAATAACGAGAAGCAGCTTCCATACATCAATAAACTGGTTGTTATAATGTCTGCAGTGGTTATGTGTGAAGCAGTGTATTACTTTGAACGTTTTGATATTTGTTTTTAAAATGAAGAACAATGAGAACAATACGTCCAAGATGTCCGATTAATATTTATTAATGTATTTTTAATAGTAATTGTTTACTAAATAAATTATACTACTACTACTTGTAGTTAAGCAGCTACCCGAAGTGGAATTACCAATTCGGTCTTCAATTTCCATGTAAATTTGGCCGAAAATCTTTTTTCAAAACCAAGTAGGGTTAGAAAACATAAGTTTTTGATGCTTAAATATGTAAAAAGATAATACTTAAACATTGGGAAGAGATTCGATTTTCCGACTTTTATATTATTGTGTTTAGTTCTAAAGCGAATTGTATTTTAATAATAATAATAATATGTAATAGTTAAACTAATGCCTGTAAGACCCAAGATCCTTTGAATGCAAACTGCACGGCATTAGTTAGAAGGAATAGAAAGATAGGAAATATTTTTTGTTAGTACAATGGATTGAGAATTAGGTTATATTTATCTCACGAAAATCCCACGGGGGCGTCCAGTTGAAGCTGGGGGAATATTGAAAAGTTGCTGCCCAGGCTGGGGCTCGAACCCACAACTCTAGGTTAGCAACCAAGAACTACATCCAATGTACCATTGCCACCATTTTGAGGGGCACACGAATAAGTGTTACAAAACACTCATAAAGCAGTAACTGGGTTATTCTTAAAATATTATTCAAACATTTTCATATAATCAATCATTTTCATGCAAATCATTTTTCGTTCGTTAATTTGGATCAAATATCATAGCCTTCAGTTTTTATTTTTTATTATCTAATTTGAAATCCGTAATTTGCAATTCATTAAAATTGTGGTTATTTTCGGGCATTTTATGACGAGATATTTATTTAAATTAATACACCAATATGACCATTTATTTATTAAAATAAATTTTCCAGATGCGAAAGTTGCATTACCTCTTCACTAGTTATCTGTACATCCAGCAGCTTTTCAATGTAATTAGTGACCATCAATACTGTTCGGTGAAGTTGGTATCTATAATCTATGCCACGCAGATTCTATTTCTAATTGCGAAAACCAATTAAAATGTAACCAAAGGTTTTGTTTATCTATTGCTGGCCAGGTCATTTACTTTTACCGGAAATTTCTAATTGAAATTGATTTTCTCTCGGAAATTGTAAGATATCGCCTCACATCATAATGTGCCAACACAATAATTACATGTAGATTCTATAACAATGTTTATAAAATTAAACATCCATCTCTCGGTGATTTGATATCATGTTGATGAAAAAAAAGTCACCGTTTATTAATGAACTTATGTGATGTATGTGAGACATAAGACTCTTTAGATGAATTGGTGCAAATTTGACTAAGAGAACTTGGTATACCAAAGTACTTCAAATTCCAGATGGGAAATAGAGAGTTTTTGAGTTAAAGTTTGTAATTGTTGCTTTTGAAAAGTTTATGCAAAAAAGATAAAATTTTTCATTTAATTTGAGATCCGTTTCTATAGTGATATAAAAATAGCAACTTCTTAATGACGCTGCAAAACTAATCATTATCTCGCTCTGAGAAAAATATAAAATAAGAATTATTGGAAGAAGTACATATACATATATATATATGTATATCTTAAACAATAAATCATGAAACACCTATACCTAAAGATTAAGATGTAAAACTTACCTACTCAAACAATTTTAATTGCTCTCTGCGTAGGTTTATGGTGTTTTATTCCAAAACAAAAACAAAACAGCGCATCCATATCCGTATCCGTATCTCTTATTTCATGTGTAGGGGGCTCTGCAGCATTACAATCTTAATTCTTCTCATCACTTGTTCCAAGAGAATTGTATTATCTCATCATCCCAGCCCAGTGCCAGTGCAGCGTTCTAAGATGTAACTCCCATCCAAGAAAACTCTTCACCAGCATAGCTCATTAAAACTTTGAGTCTATTCTGAGGATCACAGCTACACAATACTCGTATACCAATGTGAAATTCAAACCGTACGTCTTGCATCACAAAATTCTCGGATACAAAATAACAATGAAGATGGGAAAACAAAAACGCAAACGCACTTCACGTCTATGCCTCAAAGCATCGTCATCAGCAGAATTGCTTGGTTGTATCTTGGATGCATCAATATCATGTGCTATCATCTTCTTTATCACCGCGCAATCATCACCGAATAAACTAACCTAATGAGATCAATCTTTACCCACAACCTCTACCAAGGTCTGTGTTTTCTGTGTGTGTGGTTTTTGCCGTCTAGCGTCTAGGATCTAGGTGTTGATACTACCTCAATGAAATTGTATCTTCTGCCTCACGCTGCACTGCCACAATATAGCAAAGGTAGGAACTGAATAAAATAAAAAGTAGAAAACTCTAGGAAGAGTTACTCACCGCCGCGCCGCCATCGCTAGATGAGCAAACCAAGACCAAGAGCTAAAAAAAGCAAGACATAAAGGTATAGGTACCGTTTGGAAGCTTGTTGGTTGCACCAACCATGAATACATTAAACCCACACTTTCAATGCGAATGCATTGAAACCCGGCGCAACTACGGCGCGGTGCGGCGACATGGTTGAAACAAAACGCCTTTCGTCTTTCGACTCACGTCTCACCCAATTCGCTCGTCTTCAATCTCATGAAAGTGGGCCAAACACAAAGAACGGGTTCTGTAAATATTCCTTTGGGATTAGTTACCACAGTGCATCGTGATTCTATCCCCCTTTTCTTCTGTGGTTGCTATATGATGTATTTGTTGCCAGTGTCAACCGGTATAAAACTCTGTGTGCCAAAGATCAGACCGGGGCTCAATTCTGTGAGTTTTCCTAAAAATGAAATTTCGTCTTAAGCAAAAGTGGCTGGTGGACGGCGCAGCGCGGCGAGCGGGAAAGGTTGACACATCATCGTCATACATGACAATCTCCCACTTTTGTCTAAAGTTCTAAATGAAAAGAGAGTGTATCTTGTATTTAAGTTACAAAGTATATCTACGTCTACGCGTTTCTAATACGTAATACTTGGAGGGTAATGATTCCGGCGTTGACGCTAGCGCCAACAACGTCGACGGAGACGGACGAACGGAATGGGTGCACAAACTCCAGGTTCGTCGAACAAAGTTGCACAACAATTCTTTAATTATTAGTTTCGTGCCATGCATACCGAAGGGCGTATTTGTCAGTATAAGAGTACAGTGAGTCTGAGTATAGAGTTGTTGTCATAGACAAGTGGTGACGGTTTTCAAAATAAATTGCTCTACCTTACAAACAACTGCACCGCATCTTATAAACTTTCGTCTTGTTTACAGGCTTTTAATTAGACAAATAAAATAAGCAGGTAAGCTGCGGATGGAAGTTGTTGTACCAAGAAAATTGCTTCTTTCTTTAACATCATCGGCTGAAGAGGAACCCAGAGAGAACCTATGTACGTAGAACTACTTTTTAAAAAAGTTGTCCAAGTCAGTTATATATTTTTATTTGAATTTATTGCTTCAATTTTTTTTCTTGAATCAAACATTATCAAAAAGCGTAGAAGTTGAAACAACTTTACAAAAATATTGAAAAGGACTTGAAGAAAAGCCAATTATTCCATTATAAGTTGGTATTCGATTTGAGGACGAAAATGTCAAGGACAAGTAGTGCTTAAAAATTTCCTATCATCAGTCATTTGGAAAGGAAAAAAAAACAACTTATCAAGTCAATTATTGGGAGAAACATTTAAAGAATGTTTTGAATAATAATTGGCAATGAATTGCTATGTACCTTTTTTTTTATAATATGACGGAAAAGTTTACCTTGAAAGTCGATATGCCTGACGCTGACATTGGAAGTATTATAGAAGTAGTTTGAATTGGTAGTTGAAGTGATGGAACTTCTCATTTAAACTAATTTTATTTGAAAATTTATTGTAAAGCCATATTGATATACTTTATGGATAAACGGAAATTTTCATTTATTTCTAATTTTTTCTCCATGACGGGGAATAGTTCTTGGAACCTGCAGAAGAAATTTCAATTAATTGTACTAGATATTCTTTTTTTTTATGATCAGAGCACACTCAAGGGGTTATTAATTCCCTTATCACGAATTAATACAATAATGCTAAGGAATGTTGGATTTTAGTTAAAAGGATATATCAATGCTCAATGGTTTTCAATTCCACATTCTTGTAGTGTAGCTAGGAAATGATTCTCTATTCTAAACAGTTCGTCACGTCATTGGAATAAGGCTCGAGGGTAAATTAATGGACTTTCCTAGCGATGTGAGTATTATGTGGAAGTCGTTTATATAGGAGAGACAGGAAATATTTCATCGATGTTCGAGTGAAATGAAGTTTTATGTCACTCTTCTATCCCGATGTCCTATCATTTTTAACGCATTCTTCTGAACTCTATCCAAGAGTCACCCAAAACACTACTGATGGAACGGTCTGAAAGGTCATTCCTATTCCATCGGATAAACATTTTGGTGACAATAAACAAAAACATAGTGATGCAATCAAACACTATGAAAAAGGAAAAGCGCATGGGCTAAATTTGATTTCCGCTCTATATAGGAAAAAAGATTTAATAAATACATCTCACCGGGTTCAGAAGGCTTCTTCTGGTGTGAAACTATGTATAAGCTATTTGTTTCACAATTTTCCTTAAATTATTTTTTCTTTTTTTTTTTTGGATTGCGGACTCAACAAATTTAATACCTAGTTTATTCTTGCTTCAACAATATCCACTTTTTTCATCACTCATCAAAAAATCCCACTGTATAACTTGTAAAAATCCCACTTAACTCGCTAATGCAGGATATTTTTACTATGTGTCCAATAGTGTCTTCCGTGTATTCCAAAAAATTCAACTCTTTTTTCTTTGCATTCATCTCCAAAGTTTTGGACTTTTTTCCGTAATCTGATCTATCTAGGTCATTATGTCTCTATGACTTTTGCGTTTGGCAAAGTCATTACTCCAAATTTGGTCATATCGGGAGAAATTGTTTACCTATTGAGACCGAGCTAGGTGTTTGACAAAAAAAAAATTCTCCATAAAAAGTTACTTCAAAGAAATGGAGAAAAAAAAAAAAAAAAAAATTAACAAGCTTTGGTAATGATATAACAAAAATCAGTGAAAATAATATTACGACCAGAAAAGTCTTCTTTCTTTTTTTTGGAGGTGCTAATTATAATTAAATGATGATGCTTTCACTTATATAAACACATTTTTCCATCTGACTCCAAAAGTCCCAACGTGTGCGCTGCACAACTTACTATGTTTTTGTTGTTAAGTATCTAGTATCTGGAGCAGAAAGAAACAAATCTGATTACACTCCCTTCACTTTGTGCCGTTCATTCAAATTCAAATTAAAACTCAAAGTTTTTCGCATGCATTGTTGACAAATTAATGCAGATACATAATTTTTTTTTGTCAGCTTCTTATGGTAATTAATTAAATGGGCTGAGTAAACTAATCGTCTGGAATGGAATGGAATGTAAAAAAAAAATATTATGATAAATTTAAGTGATAATTATCTTTAAAATATGATGTCAATCCAATTCAACTTTTTTTTTCCTTTGATTTGAATTTTCGTTAATTTGCTATCGGAGCGTGAATTTTTATTGTTGCATGTTATGCATTAAGTAGCTTGTTTTAAATTTTGTGTTTGTTTTTGATAAATGTGTGAAATGAATGGAATTTAACATATACATAACTCTGGCCGAATAATAAAAAAAAGATACAAAATTAATTATGATGCGAGTGGTTCTGCATTTTGCCCTAACAATTTCCATTATCTGGAAAAATTGTATGTTTTTAAAGTTTAATTAATACCCAAAGAGGTACTTTAATCGTCATCATTAAAAAGTTATTTATTAATATATTTTTGGTTTCAAAAATATGCATCCACTGCTGCGTTGGTAAACAATGAAATATAAAAAAACTTACAGTAACAAGTTGTAAAAGTACATACATTCGTTTTAATTGTCGTTCACAAAGTTTGACTTTTATTTCGGTTCAGTTCTTTTTTCTATTAAATATGTAGCATTCGATGCGAGTATTAAAGTATTAAATTGATTTATTGAGTTTATTCGTCTAATGTAAGTAAGAATTCTTTAGCTCGATTTTATTATATATTTATTAAAAAATAAATACAGCATGTTTCCCAATTCGTAGATAATAATTTTGGAAATGGTTTGCACATGATAAAAAAACTGCAATTTTTCAAAGAAAAGTTAACTTTAAGTCAAAACGTAGCATCAACAAGAAAATCGAAATAGGCTTATAAAATAAATATTTGATCCTATCTGAAGCATTCGTAATATTTGCCCGTTTAATTTTCATTGAAATACATTTTGGGATTGAATTTATTTATAATATTTTTGTAATCTTCATATTTTTAGGAAACTTTATAAATAAAATTATAATGCTATAGGTATGTAGAATGTAGATGTCTCCAAAAAAATAAGTAAATGTGACAATTTTTTTGTCAAAATAAGTAAAAAAAGTAGCTTATGTGAAGTTCATAAAATTTTATTTTGCCGTTGATGCCATTACTTTTCATTAAAATGTTCAATCCAAGCAGGTAAAAATTTATTAATGTTTAGATTTAATAAAATATTGATACATTTTTTGAATGCCAACTCTAAAAATATTTCTAATGAAAAATATTTTCTTTCGAATAAGCTATTTTTTTATGCGAAGCATCATACCATGCGAAATTGAATTTCCACAGATCCAAAGCCTACAAAACACGTCCAAAACAGTGAAAGGCTATGATCGACAACTTTAACCATAAACCAGAGATAAAAAACGAAAAAAAAAAGAAATACAATAATCGCTCCGAACTAGTATTTACGGTCAAATTTTTGAACAACAACACCATTTAAAGTGCTTGTGTCCAATGAAAGAGTCCATACATTTTTATTTTGAAAAACATATTACGAAATAATATGTTCAGCCGGATTCCCTCGCCCCATTCAACATGACAACATGACTTTGGTAAGCTACTGGCTGCTGCTTCTACACCAGCAATGATACCATAAGTTGGAATTGCACTGAATGCATAATAATATAACCTCTAGCCAGTCATCAGCCTCAAAATTACATCCAAACATGCCGCAAAGTCCGCTCAAATAGCAATCTCTCACAAATCAGCTCCGTCCTCGTCGTCTTCGTCTTCGTTTGCGTCGTTGTCGGTAGTCCATTTATGTGCCTCCATTAAAAAAAAATGAAATAAAATAAAATAAAGAACGTACGCAGCAGCAGTAGAAAACAAAAACACACATCACGCTAACCAATTAATACATAAACCTATTAAACCTAGAAAACTAGATCAAAGCCTGACCACTTGCACAATCTGCGCACAAAATCCCTGAGAGAATCTCTGATGACTCTCAAGCCTGAACGATCCATAAGTTACCTGCCTCTGGGTAGACTTAACTCAACTATCTGTCTATCTATGTATATGTGAGTGATGTTAACCATATTATCCATGCGACGATGACGGATTACTTTTATCATTTTGTTCTGTTTTCAATTATAATTTCGCATCTGCGAGTCCTCTGGGAACTTTTGATATATATATTTTTCTATTTTCAAACCCTCCCTGGAAAAAAAAAATATAAATCTATTCCAAGAGATTTAGAGCTCAATTCATACCGGTTTCCAATTAGATCACCTTATAGCATACATTCTTCGATTAACCGCTGCATAAGACACTTCATTGCATCCAAGAAACTATCTAATGCAGTTAATATTGTACTGGCTTTGTTATAAGAAATTTCCCAGTCAACATAGGGGAGAAGTGCTACAAAAGGGATATGTTCTTTTATGTGCCTTGGTAAAAAAGTAATTGAATAATCATATGCTTTGTTCAGAAAAAAAAAGATTGTAATATGAGCTCGGCTCCTTGTCTTTGTTTGGATAGGGCAAGTCAAAAAAAAGGTGTGATTTGGATTTAAATTGAAATGAACACATTGCGCAAGAAACTTTAGAGTGCAGTCATTTGGAAGAGGCCAAATGATTTCAGTTTTCACTTATGGCACTTCTATAAAGAATAATATTGTGTTTTGTCAAATTAAATTTCTTCTGGGTCTTAAAGTATCAGTGCGCTCAAATTATATTGTTTGTTTCACATTGTTTTTCGAATTTCATATATGAACCACGAAAAACACAATTGACAAATTTCCTCTCAACTTCAGCTCATTCCTGCTGGAACTGTATTTATGGGAAAATAAGAGCGGTCCAGTATAGCCGCCTTGTAGAACTCCGGATTTATTTTGTTAATGCAATATTTAACAGAAATGATCTTTTATAAAAATTTAAAAAAAAATATAAGATGGTGTCGCCCACCATATGCGATTTATGTAAAGCACCCGGTTTTTTCTATCCAACATTAATTTTAATGGGCCTACGAAATATTTTTTAAAGTTATTTTTTTTACAATTGAACATTCTAAGTGGATAAAAAAAAAAAAATTTTTTATGCAACCTGACAGCGACCGCAAGTCATTTTAAATTGAATGCTACCTACGGTGGGTAGTGCACCCACCACGTATGATATCGGCTATTATAACGCCACCGCGCCGCGCCGTAGGGAATACGAAAGTTGAATTTGCAAAATCCTTCAAATGCCTGCGGGATAACCAAATTTTTTTTTTAAACTACATACAGTTAATTTGTTGGTACCTAATTGACCAGTTTATCAATTTAATAAAAGACACAGCGACAAAATGTATATGCTTAAGAATTACATTATCCATTTTAAACACCTATACCCTTCCGAAATTTACCATCCATGTGTAGCATAGTATATACTTCGTAAATGACACAAATTACGCGCAAGGAATTGAAAACAGAATTAATAAATCTTACCTTTTTGGATAAGGTATCCGTCTGTATCGAAGTGCGTTCTCAACATCACGAATCTTCATCTTCATACAATTCTTGTCGACAATTAAACTCATGTGAAATTCACTACACACTCACTCGATTGACACGAATCTGATTTGATTGATTGACATTCACGGATCAAGCCCGGACACAGAACAAGGCTCTAGAACCGAAAAGATACAAACAAAAATCTATAGGTACGTTTTCGCGATTCGATGCTCTTGATTTAAGCCGCCAATTTTATTTTATTTTTTTGTATTACCTATACTACGTCTTGAGCTATTGACTATCGCGTACCAACTGATTGTTTCGAATAGAGTTTGACCGCCTTTTGGATTTGTAAGCTGCTCTGGCTTTGAATCTGACTCGACTCCGGAGTCCGGACTGGCTTACCTAGTGCTTTACAATTTTTTACAATACGGATGACAAGGTAGCAAGAAGCGAGCCGCTTACGGACAGATACACTACGACGCGACGGACGACGGTATAGGAACAGAAACAGCAACAACAGCAACAACAACCTATGCAGAAAAGTGAACGAACTTAATATTTATTCGTGGCGCACCTGGTTAGATGTGTGTTTCGTATCTGAGTCTGAGAAGAAAGGTAAAAGAAGTAGATACACAAACCTCACCGCTACCGGCACATAGAGCATCGCCGCCGCGCCGCCGTGGATTTGGAAGTAAGTTCGGCCTGAGGAACTATCCAATGCCGGTTTTTCATTTTATTTAAAATGGTGCAAGTATCTTTTAACTAAAATGAATTGTAGCTGAGATCGGTTAGTTGCAAAATGGCCAGAAACAGAAAGAACCCACATTCGAACCGGGTTCGATTCAAACACGGAAGGTGTTTTGTGTACCGTCTTTCGTGTCGTCTTTCGCTAAAGCTTGAAGTTGCAACTTGAAGTGCCAAATTTGCTGAGATTGTCATCAGTTTTTTTTTTCTGTTTTCTGGGCTAAGATTGGAAGTAACAAGCGTAAAAGGGAACTGGGGTATTTTGTTTTTGTCTTTTTTTAAATGAAAACCTATAGCGGTTTTTGTCTGTGCAAAAATAATTGTATAACAACTCATTACACATTTTTGGTCTTCATTTTGTTTATTTTTTATGACTTAGTTAATCTTCAAGTCGATGTTATGTTCATGATGCACGTATTAGCAGCGGATGGCAAGCGTGGAACATATGTTTTTTTTCAGAATTACGAAGCTATTATCCAATAGATCGTTTTTGCATTAGTGCATGAAGCGAAGAAGTATAGTGGTTTACTGTAATGAGTAGCGGATTTCTTTATTGAACCGTTTCAAATAGGTTTAATTCAACTGATGGATAGATATCCAATCAAGGTAAATAGGCATTTAGTTGTAATAGGTTCAGGAAGGTAGTTGAATTGAATGATTAATAGCAGTTTGTTAAATTTAGAATAAGTGTTTTACAGTGGATGTGTGGACTATCTATTAATTTATCGGTCATAAAAATTGTATCTTTAGAGAAAGTTTTTGAAAATTGGCTTGCCCAAAATCTCGAATTCGATAGGTTTCCTTTATTTGAATCAATAGAATATAACCAATGACATACTGTTGATGAAATTTGTGTCATGGTTTCGAAAAATGTCAAAAATTATATCGTTTAACGTGATTGAAATGGATTTGAATCATGCCACCAATAAAACAGCGAATTCCTTTCATGGAGATGTATGTACATATAAAGCTCATGCTGGAGGTGTAAATTAATTAATAATATTTACCCTTAGCTGTATGGAAAATAAAACATTCCTTTCTCCATAACATTTAAGCCAGAAGCACACACAAGATCGACAGGAGGTGTTTAAAAAAATGAATGGATGATCATTTAATACTTTCGTTTTTTAAACCTTTGTGAAAATAAGTAAAAGTATTTGAAGAAAGGTGTGAAATTTGTAGCTTATGTAAAGCTAACTGATTTGGCCACTTTATTTTCTAATACTAAAGTTACACAAAAGATGTTATTTAAAAGGGAACCTATACCTACTAGAGGATGATTTATTAATATGAATCGATATAATAATAGATCTTTCTAATCATCATGTAATAAAACCGCCAAAGGCAGAATTGAATTTGTATTTAATTACATATTTGAAACAAATTAAAGACCGATTAGTTTATGTATTGTGTCCATTGACAGTGTATTGTATTCAATTTCTGCATATTCTGAAGTATGACCAAAATAACTTAATGGTTATTGATTTTTAAAGATATATCTAACATGGTTGATGGATCCTATATACAAAGTGGTTTAACATTTAGGATTAAAAACAATAAGTATTTTGATTGTTTAAGGCTGATTATAATCAATAACAGTTTACTCCACTTTTATTTGAAAAGGCAAAGTAAATTGCAAAACTATACAAAAATATTCATTTTTTAATGATTTTATTCCTCCAAATCCAAAGGAAATAAGGCTTTACGCGCACCTCTAACAAAATGAAAATGGAATTCGTTCAAGAATCTTTTCCACACCATATTTTTCATTTCAAAATGTACAAGCACTTGGACAAATCTTAAAGTACCTGAAAAATAGTGACATTTGTCGAAAACTGTCTTTATAAGAGTTTATAACTATAAGCTATTTTTGATAAATTTAAATCCATGTCGGAATATTTGTGTATGAATTTCATTTTCACTAGAATTTTACACTAGATTTAAAGCGGTATTTAAATGTGCAAAAATCAATGCCCTAATAAATATCGAAAACATCTCTAATAAAAAGTACGCATACGCCATACGTTCAGTTTAAATGTTAAATAACACATGTCCTTGACAACCACCATTTTTGGTTAGGTATTTGAAGTTGATTACTCTTTTTCGTCATTTGATATAAATATTGTATAAAACCATATTAAATTACATCGTTATGAATTTGAAATGTCAGTATATTTTTCGATTTTTGTATCCATTACTCCATTAGTATACCTAAATAAAATTTATGTAATTCTTTTGTGTGTATAAAACACAAAAGATTCTGAATTAAAATTGTTTCAAAAAAAAGTAAACAGATGTTTCCATATTTACTTACATAAGTTTTGAATAATTTTAGTCTCACCGTTATGCAGTAGTAATTGCCAACATCATAGTATTTTATTTCAGAATTCTCAGTACTGATCACTGAAAATAAGTTTTTCACTTTCAACAATTTCACTGACCTATCAATTTATTTAAACCCAATTAAAAATTCTTAGAAATCAAATTTGTCTATCCTATAGATTCAGCATAAAATTCATACATGCATAAATAAATATTTAAATTACTTTGACATCGACTGTGCATAATTTGGTAAATAAAAGACAGTAAAATAACTGTAGTGATGACATATTATATTTTATTTCATGATTCCTATATTTGAAAATAAAACTAGATATATTAAACAATGTCAATTGTGATACAGTTTCTAATTAATTTTATTTTTTTACGCAAAAAAAAAAAAATTGCAAAAATCGGATCATGTACTCATATTGTCAAAAACATAAAAAAAAACAAATACAGCAAAAAAAAAAGGTTTTTTTTTTGTTGAGTTTTTGTGAATACAAATGCTAGCTTGTGTTTTTTGTGGTTGTTGTTGGAATGTTAACATGTAACCAAGGTGTTTTTGTTAACATGAATACCTTAGGAATTGCATATTAAGCACTTTGTCAGGTCATAATGCAGTAGACGCGTGCATGCCAAATTTATTTATATCTTTGTCTCACTGTTTTATCAACAAAATAATAATTCAAATAATTTACATTTTCTGTCAAGCCAGGGCAAACATTGCGTGGTTCTTAGTCATTATAGGTACGAGTATGTCAAGTTGAAGAGGGTATGTTATTCTTACTTACGACAGAAATGAAGGATGAGATTTACCTTTTCTTTCAAGGGGACTTTTGGGGAATTAATAGTAGAAGAAATTTTTGTTGGTTTTTGGTGAGAAACCACCAAAGAAGCTGACATTATTTTTTTCCAAATAAAAAGTATGTATACGAGAAAAGTATATATCGTAGATTAAGAATCAATTGGAGATATACGTATAATGAATGTTGGAATTTTTAAAACAAGTACAAAATTAAGGCCAGAAGAACAACTAAAGACTTTATTAAATCCAATATTTTGGTTGTTTTAAATCACAGGAACCAATTCCAGTGGTTTTGATCGCTTTTTCCTTGAAAGCAATAAGGGTGGCAACTTTTTATTCTCTAACTTTTATAGAGAAATCCAATATAGACACTAAGAATAAACTCTAGTGAAAAACTTTAATTTCAATTGGTTTCGAGTTTTTGCAAGAATTTCGAAATAAACTAAAAATTAAGTTCTTCGTATAAAGTTACATCTCTGTTTGAAATGTGTAGTCAGCAAAATTGGGTTTCCTTTCTTTCCTTTTTAAATTACTTTACTTCCATAACCGGGTGAAAGGGTCCTCTGAATGAACTAATCTAATCCTGTGACTGGAATATCGGGGCATCTTTTTGGAATGAGATTGATGTATCATCGATATGTTTTGTTTTGGTTTGGAATTATTCTAATTTTAAAATCAAATATAGTATAGTTTAAACAATAAAACTTGACGAACTTATTTACAAATTATTCTGTGATTGTTCAGTTATTGATCATTAAAAATACTTTCTTAAAATTCAGGAGGGTCGTTCTTTGAATGATAAAAAGTCATTCCAAAGCTTGCAAAGAAAACTGCAACGATGATAATGTAAATCGAACTTTCGGTACATCACTCTATAGTATCCTGTTGCTGTTATAAAGGTTTCATCTCATGTGAAGGGAATGTCTGGATATATAACACGACATTATAGCGTTGGCGAATAATACCCCAACAATACAAATTATAATGGCGTTTACTTTTTGACCTATTTTATGTAGATTTTCTGCATGTTTTTGTACCATCACAGTAGCATCGCTGTTTATCATTAAATTAGATCGGAAATTTTAATTAGGAAAGCTCTGTCTATTGTAGTTTATTGCACACATAAAACATGAAGATTGTCTTTTTCAACCGTGCCTCATCGCTTAAATTCCGTGCTAAATCAGATTATATAATCAATTTGTTTTACTTTCCTTTATTGATTGCAAAATGATTAGAGAACCCAATCATGAATAGCTTCAACTTCAATGATCTTTGCATGTATGAAGGTACACTTCATTTACTATATAGGTAGTGTATGTTATTTTTTACTGCACATGGAAAAAAATAAAACATAAAAAAGCAAACACTATAATGGTGTCTATCTCTATATCTATCGTTCAGTGATCGTAACTGCTGCGGTTAAAATTAACTAATAGATCGCCGCATGTCACGGGTTGCACGAGATAGATGCCTCAATTACCAACACACCGCGTCCAGTCCATTCTCTGGCCTGAGGCTATAAAACAATTTAACATAT
The DNA here is from genome assembly GCA_916050605.2 of Platycheirus albimanus. Taxonomy (NCBI): domain Eukaryota; kingdom Metazoa; phylum Arthropoda; class Insecta; order Diptera; family Syrphidae; genus Platycheirus; species Platycheirus albimanus. The sequence continues at coordinate 112,340,951 of OU696698.1, read as the reverse complement.
ATACCTTCTCCAAGTCGAAAAACTCGGATGGGATAAAGTATAAAGCTTTGATTTTGAATGAATTGTTCAAGTCGATAGAAAAGAGGCTTTTGGTTTCAGTTTTTGTGTGGCAGTGGCAGGTTAGATGACCATTAAACTGGTAAATTCCATCGCAGATGGAGTTCAATAACATTTTGAATATGAACTGCCCGTTTATATGATTTATGAGTTGAGATTACCTATATTGATTGGCTGCCATAAAATATAGATGTATCTGAATAAATTTTATGGTTTTTTCTTTTTATAAATTTTATAAAAGGCCTTGAGATGAGAATATAATATTGAAAGCCTTTCAAAGATCGTAATTATATAGAAAGCACATTTCGTATGAGTATTGACTTAAATAATAAAATAGCTCTAGGTCTTATAGTTTAATGGTATTCATTGGTTTACCTCCGTCGATCCTTGCTGCAGTTTTTACTGCCTCGTGCGTTACTGACAAAACAAAACTGCATTTTTATCCTACTTTCTTTGTTTCGGCGAACCTTTTCAGAAACTGTTGCCTTAAATTTCTTTCAAATGTGGTTACTAGGAAGTGAAATAATTTAGATGCGATAGCTCTAAGCTCAGGTAGTGCTAAGTGATTTACACTCACAACAATTCAAATAGTTATACGTTAAGTTTCTGCAGGAATAAGAGGACCTACTAAATTCTTGATGAAATTTACTTTGAACTGAAAAGTTGCCTATGCCAACGTGAATAAGGACGTGCTTTAAATAGTAATGCAACATCTTGGCATCCATGCCAAACTATAGTTTGTTTGTGCAGGATGACTATATGGTGAACTCTCAAGGTTCCGCCAAGGTTGAGAAGAACTTCAACGACTCGATTGAAGTCGAAAAAGGCTTAGGTGATTCGCTATGATGTGACTTCTTCAACATTCTTGATTAATGATAGATCCATTCTATAACTTGGATATGCTGATGGGAAAGTACAGTGTCTAAGATGGCTGATTCATATGATGCTTTTGGTTCAAAACGAGTCTTCAATTCGAGCCCTGTTGATTTCATATAAAGTGGTGTGGCTAAGTTGGTGTGCGTACTTGGAGGCAATACTGTCTTTAGTGGCTGGACTAGCTAGCGGGGTATGTTGGTTAAGACCGTGATCCACAATGAACTGATAGCTCCACAATTATTAAAAAAGTATCAAAATTTAAAATATTCCTAATACAGCCAAAGTTGATGCAAACATGCAACAGGCAGTCTGATTTTCCATTTGTTTTTAATTAACTAAAATCTAAATAGTTTAACTCGAAGGAACTTCGTAATTCCTATCTTAAAAAAAGCATTACACGCAAAGTATAGGTTTTTTTTACCATGTTTTATTTTGCTAACGAAGACTAACAGGGTAAAATAAAGTTTTTATAGAAAAGATGAATTATGTAAACCAACAAGTTTAACTGGCTAACCATAAAAACCCTGCAACGTAAAGAAAAACATAAAACTCCAACAACGCACTGCCTCAAGCTAACTTGTCACATGCAAAACCTCAACACAATCTAGGTATACACTACATAATTCAATCTCCATTTTTACTTCTGAAATTGAAACAAAACAGAGAAAAAAAGGATACAAAATAAAAAAAAATCCTTAAATGAAAAGTTCATTTCCCGTAGCGCCCTTCATCTCCTTTCTGAAACCCTGAATGATGCCTCTGGCATCATCATAGTTCTGCTGTGGTATTTTTCATTTACCTATACAATTGTTACTCAACAATTCTGATGGTTTGTTCCCGCAAACTTTGCAAAACTTTTCACCCTTGATACACTTTGTCCTGTAAATCAAACAAGTGCCCCATAGTCCGTTCCGTGGCATCGGCGATGACGATGGCGATGGCGTTGGCGATGGCGTTAGCGGTGGATAGGTGCTTTATGAACTCCATTACTTTGTTGCCACTTCGTCGGAAATAGCGCTGACGAAGGAGGATCACAGAAAAAAAAAAGAAAAAATGAGTGGTCAAGCTAAAGTGATATGAAAATGAGACACCACTGCCAACACCGTCCGCCTCTGCAGCATACTTTTCACCTTTCCACTTCTACGCGATGACCCGACCCGACCCTACAATTCGCCCTTTTCCACTTTTGTCCTTAACTTTAACAACTTACTCTCGTTATGTTTATATTTACTTTGCAAAATTTCATGTAAATATGAGTACACACTCACACATCCATGTGTAGTACTCGTATGTGAGTTCACAATTGACCACGATCCACGAGTAGTTATTATGCTTATGAGTGCCCCTGACTGTCACTTGAAACAGCGGGCAACATGTGTAAATTCCCCAATTTATATACATACATACAAATGTTGATGTTAACAATATTATAACATTTTTAATTTTTTTTTTTTTTTTTTTTTCATTTTTATGTCTGTTTGATACTTTTTTTTTGATTTGATAAAACATACGCTGAAGTAGACGTTTTAATTGAAGTTCCCTCCAGAAACACTGCATTGGCACATAATTAAATTTGTAATTACGCATCGGGTTGTATATCGCATAAGTTTTCCAATTTGTGGGTAAAGAGTGTTCGAGTATGCCTACTTATGTTCGTTTATATTTTCTGCAAACAATATGCAAATAAAGTGGGCGGGCGCATGTAAGCATAGAATGGGAGGGTCAATTGTGTGTTTTTTTTTAAAGTCTTTTCTGTTTAGAATAGCCATTACGCTGGATTAATTTCATTTTTTTTTTCATTTTCTAATGTGTATGCTGTATTTGTAGATTGGTAATTTGCATTAATTGGGCATTTTGTTTGATGAGGATCAATGTAAATATTTGAACTTAATGTTATACCAGAGTATTTTTGTGTTGGATGTAATAAACCTACAAACCGCAAGAGCTTGATTGAATAAAGTGCACGAATTGGCCACATGAATTTGTCTCATAAGCTAATTGCTTCCCACGGGGGGTTTAAATTTATGGAAATTTATTAAAATATGCAATTAAGGAAAACATTATGTGAAATGAAAGAGTATTGTAGCAACTCATTCATAAATGTTCAATTTCAATGTTTTATGGTATATTTTTTTCATTTTTTAAGGCAAGCATTAAGTTCTAAGAAAAAATTAATATGCATAACAATCCGCATTACTATGAAAGTGGTCCAAGAAATTAGGTTTCTGTCTGCCCGTATGTCTGTCTGCTCAGACTCACACATCTGTAGCCTCAGCATCAGCAGGTGTACCGATTGTCTAAAAACTTGCCAGTATGTTTTTATTTAACATTTTCCTGCTTTTTTTAAAATTTTGATTCTGAACTGTTGTTATCAACGTCGCTGTAAAATTCATATACCAGTACTTTCCATTTTGATATACTTAGTTATTGGCTTAACCAATTTATATAAAATTTAAGACTCAGGCATTGTGATGAACAAATGATTTTTTAAACGTGACATTTTTACTTGCGATTATAGGTACTATAAGGCAAGTTATGGATTCGTGCAGAAAAAATAAAATGCACGACTGGGTCGCACGAACTTGCTCTAATGTGTGATAGTGGTGTAGGAGCTTGAGATTTTGATAAAAATACATTTTTCAAAATTCTCAAATAAATACTTAAACTAATTTGAGCTGAAAAAAAAGTACGCCATTTTATTTCTTGGATAAATTTGAATTTATGAGAATAAATTTATAAAAATCTGTGGAGTGGTTTTTGCGAAAAAAAAATTTTTTTGAAAAACTTTTTGAAAAAATTTTTCAAAAAAAATTCAAAAACGCCATTTCATAGGTATTTAGCAAATACATTTATTTATAATTTTTAGAAAAAATTTAATAAGCAGTTTTAAAAATATTAATTTTTTAATTTTTTTTCTTAAAAATGCTTTTAAAAATACAAAAAAATATTTTTCAAAAACATTGGTATGCAGTAAAAATTGAGCTACCTACAACTATATATGTGTGAAATTTCGAAAGAATCGGTTGAGTCGTTTTCGAGTTAGTCGAAAGCAAAAAAAAAAACGGTCCTATGGAAAGTACCGTTCTTAGTCGTTTTTTAAAACTTTTTTTTCAGCCATATGATTGGTCGTACTTAAAAAGCAACACTGATTTTTTTAAATAGAAATCGTTGGAGCCGTTTTTGAGAAAAATAAGCTTTAACGTAACGGTTGTATGGCAGGTACCGTTATTTTGTGAGCTAAAAAAAAATTTCAATTTTCCCTCTGTACAATACCTAACAAAGTCTATATACCAAGTTTGAAGCAATTCGGCCCACCCGTTTGGGCTGTAGGTCTCTATACAGACAGACAGACAGACAGACAGACATACAGACGGACAGAATTTTTAGACGTAATGTCATGTTTGATTGTTATCTCAAAAGTTTTTTTTTTCGACGAATGCATAACTTGCCTTATAGTACCTATAATCGCAAGTAAAAATTTGAGATAACAATCACACATGACATTGCGATGATGGAGAAGTCGAAAAAAGTGGGTCTGGAAATTCCGTCCGTCTGTCTGTCTGTTTGCGCCTCTGGAGGCTGAACGGGTGGGCCGATTTGCTTCAAATTTGGTATTTAGGATTTATTTGGCCGTCCCTCGGAACAAATTTTTTATTTTTGCTCTAGGTCCAAAAATAACGGCACCTGCCATACAATCTTGAAGACAAAAATTGATTTTCTCAAAAACGGCTCAAACGATTTTGATGAAACTTTCAGAATGCTATTTTTGCAGAAAAATCTATCTTTTGGTTTGAAATTTTTTTCCAAAATTTGTCTAATAGTGGTACCTCTCATAGAACCAGTATTTTTAAATCAAATTTTCTCGTAAGCCATACATTCGATTTCAATAAAATTTTGGCCACAGGAAGTCATTCATAATTTTATTGATATGGCTTTTCAAAATTTTCAAAAACTTTTTTTTTTTGATTTTTTATAATTTTTTCAAAAAAATTTTTGGTTTTCGAAATATGTTGGAAACGGGTGCTTTGATTTTTTTTTTTAATTATTTTTCAAATGTAAACTACAGATTGCCATATATTTGCATACTCAAATAAATTTCAAAATATTTTTTGAAAAAGTTTTTCAAAAATAACCTTAAAAAAAAACTGGTCCAACGATTTTCAATATTTTTTTTTTCCTAGATTGACGTATAGCTTTGAAATTGTATTGCATACTTAGTTTTTTCGAGAAAACTCTTACTCTAATTTAAAAAATAAAAGAATTTTCGAAATTATTTAATTTTTTTTAATATCCATGCAGCCACTACGCAATTGCTTATCATAAGAGCAAGTTCGTGCGACCCAGTCGTGCATTTTATTTTTTATTCGCTTTGTTTGGCTGGGCTCTTTTTTTTAAACTTTGTATATTGGAAGGAGGTTCAAACATTTAAGTTAGACATTAGATGTATTAGAAAGAAAATTATTTTGGAAACTCAAAACATCACCTGACTAATTTTATTTTGAGAAAAAAAAAATGTATCGTGATCTGTTTTCTCTAGAAAAACAGGAGCTTTTATCAAACTTAAAATTTCACATTCTTAGAAATAATATTACATAAATACATTTATAGCACAACTTTTCAAAATTCACAAGCTAAGTTCTTGCATAAAAACATTTGAATCTGAAAAAAAACATTGATTCGTAAATATTGACATCACCCCATTATAGGAGCGGTGATTAATTTTGGCAGAGGTATGTATGTACATTTCATTTTTGCAGTAAAAGCTGTAAAAAAAAGCGAAAATCGCATTGCTATTTTAAGTATTGGTTGTATGGTAAAAAAAACTTTGTATCTTTGTCAATAGAGGTTGGTTTCATTAAACGTTGTAATTTTTTTTTGTATTTCGAGAGGCAAAACGTGTGGCCATATTGTGGCCAGAATACTTTTCATACCGCTAAACAAAAAATTTACAGCTAATTTTTATTTCATCTTTTGGCTATTATTTAGTCTTTTTACTATAAATTGCGCGCACTCGAAGATATATTAATGATCTAATTATGAAATTATTTAAGGGGTGGAATGCATCTGGCTTTTTCGAGACAAGAGACATTATTGCGATGTTCAAGAGAAACAAATGTTTCTGTAATGGTTCTTTCATCTATCAATTTTAAGGCTCTGTTTTGAATCATATACTATACAGGAGACGCAAATGTGTAACACGAACACCGCCGAGGTATAAGATTGTAGCCAGATGAGAAGGGGGAAATTCCAATTCAAATGAGATACTTACATATTATGTAATATATGGAATTTTTCAAAGAAATATCGAACACTTTGAACTACATATGACTCATATTACAAATACAAACATACATATGTATAAACATGTGTACATATATGAACATAGATATGTAGATTAAGTATGGCTGTAAACATTAAAATAAAGTTGCACATTACATACCTTGCGTTTACCGGTGGTAATGGGCGTCTACAGAAATATTCGTAACAAAAATACCACACAAATCAGGAACAGTACAACGAACACGACAGAGCTCCGAAATGTTTCCAAAGCGTCCATGTTCACGATCCAAAAATGTTGACATATTTTCCGAGTTTCACAATTTTTATTTTTTGAATTGATGTCTTTAAAAAACGCAACAAAAATAAGGAAATGACAAGTGTTCTTCAATTTATTATAATCCCTACACCATATGGTAGATTAGGTACTATACGAATTTAATGCTGACCGTGGTTTTATGTACGTCTTTTTTTAATTTGAAAATGTTTCCATTTGAAACTGATATACTCAAATGATCAATAATTTCGTCAAAATTAAATGATAGGTGACAAGTGACATTTTATAGTTTTCTTTGAGAACTACTTTATTTTTCTTTAATAAAATATTTTGATACTAGGTAAGTAATTTCTTTTTAAGACTTAATATAAAACAAACACCTCGGATGTATTATTGAAGAGTAGCTACCTATATTTATTACAAGAAGTATAAATTTTCAGATGAGCCTTCAAATTATAAAGCTAATAATTTATTGAATTGTCATACACAAAAGGAGCAATTATATCAAAAACATTGCATACTTTTTGGCTTTGAGTAATATCAACATTGTTTCTTTGCCCGTTTCTCCTTGTGATATGCAGTGCTGCAGATACTTACCTATTCGTTTTAAAATCTAGTACATTCGACTCATACTCTTTCCATAAAAATAAAAGTCAAAACTTTGTTTAAATTTTTATATAATTTATTATTTTTTTTTTCTATTTGATTCAGTGCATCATTTCATAAAATAATAAATATAGTTTTTTTTTCTGTTCCTGTTTTGTTTTTCTTTGTCTCATTCATAATTACATTTCATGTATGTAGATATAAATTGAATTCAGTTTATTTGAAATACCCTCATTTAAATCAATACAAAAAGTCTACATTATAATATTTACAATATAAATAGTTTAGAGTAATAACTAGTTAACTTAACAAAGTATGTAGTTTATAAATAATACGTGTCATAATAATAATTATAAAAACAAAAACAACATTCAAACAAAATAGAATGAGTGTATTTTTAAGACTTATTTTTAATAAATTTAATTGTTTTTTTTTTTATTTATTTCATAAATTATTTTGGTTTTGCCTTGTCGATGGTTTGAGTTGTTAAAAGTGTAGCAGTGTTGTTGCCTCTTATTGATTTTGAAGTTAAAATTATTGTTAATTTTTTTGATTGGTGGATCAGCAATCGAAACTATCGATACTTCTTATAATAAATCGTTCAGATTGGCAGTGAATTGTGTTTAAATTTTGTTTGTATTAAGTTTTCTTTTTGTTGCGCATAAATTAGGAAAATAATTAAATAATAGAGTATGCGAAATAGAAATTAATACCATCAACTGGGCAGTGTGTGATTGTTTATATCGTCTTAAATTAAATTCATTTCGTTTTCATTTTACTTGGCACCATTTGGCATGTTTCACATTAACCAATTTTCTTTTTTTATTTTTAATAAATAATATTTAATGTTTAAGAAATAAATTAAATTTATTTATTAAATAAAATGTTTTTGTTCATTCAGATGAGTAAAGCAATATAGGTTTCCACATCACATAGCTAAGTTCGAGTAATGAAAATAATTGAATTGATGGCAACGTGATGATTTTTTGAAAGTGCGAGTTGGAGTTTTGAAGGACTCCATACCGAGGAGAGCACTCTTTTGATTGAATACTTTTTCTTATTCAATTCCGAAAAAAAATCATATCAAAACTGATGAAGGAATTTCCACGTCTTCAACAAAGTATTTCTCGTTCAAAATTTAATCATCAAATTGAAACTTGTTTTCGCTTTTTGCCAACCGATGTACATATGTATGTACGAATACGTTCATTTGAGAAATGGCAACACTTTAAACGTCCTTATGATGATGAAGGAATATATGAAAAAGTTCTTCTAAGACAAACTCGGAGTTTCATTTAATCGAATAGGCCTGGGCCCACAGAAAGTTTTTAGTTTTTGATGTAACGTGATAGCAACAAATTGAAAGATTTAAGAAAACGAGCATTATGCACTTTAAAGTCTTGAAATTTTGTCGATGATTCCAAACTCGTTCATGACAGAAAATAAATATCCAACTACTCTGCAGAAAGGGTAGGCTTACTAGTCGTATCGACTTTTGAGTGTATTAAAATTGAAATACAAGAAATCTTAATTGTTTTATCGAACCCAAGGGCTGAGACAGAGTGTTCATTGAGGAAAACTCAATGAAGTCTGCATTTGCGATAAAAGGACTCGCTAAAACTGTAGAGTTTTGCATTATTTACATCTTTTATCAACAGTATTGCCAGTATTACTTTACTTACCTTTTTTGAATACAATTACAAACCTCATTTTTGTTACAGAAATGTTAAATTGAATTCGTTTTTAATAAAAAAAAGGAAAACAAAAATTACCATCATCACCTGTTCCTCACTTATATTATAAGTATTTAATATAATGTATATATATAATAATTGTATAAAGTGCGTTTCTAAAACCGATTAAATTTACAATTCTTAATTACTACATGTGTGTTTTTTCTTTTTCTTTTTAATATTTATATATAGCTACTTACTTGTGAGTTAGACTGTGTATGATTCTCATAACAGTGATCACTTAATTACACCCTTACGCCAATAAAGTCATCTAAATTGTAGTAATTCAATATTTTTGTTTTCCTAATTTTACATATAAATTTATATATAATTTTTCATTCCATTCTTAAAGAATTTAGATTTAAATCCATTACCTAGGTAGGAATAGTTTCATTTATAATAATCTTTTTTTTTTTATTTTCCTTCTTAAGTACTTTTTTTTTGTTGTAATTAGTTTTCCCTACAATTAATTAAATTAAATAGTTTTTCTTAAGCTTATGGGTTTTTTGGTTTTTAATTTTTTTATTGGGTTTGAATTTAATTTAATCTCCAAACTGCAACTTTGCTTTTGTTCTTTTTACTGCATTTTTTTTTATTCCAAAACTGTAAGTGTTTTCTTTTGGATTCAATGAATTTTTATAACAAGTGAATTGTTTTTAGTTCATATAGTTAAATAAATTATACATTTTCTTTTTAAAATAAATTTTATGTATTTATTTACATTGTGCGATTAATTTCGTTTTTTGTTTTGGAATGTAATTTCTTGCAGTTGTAGGTCGAAGAGTTTTTCGTGTTCATAATATTGTGGATGATTGATAAAAAACAAAGCAGAATAAAAGAAATATTAAAATGTTTAGTAAATTATTAAAAATGTATTCTTTTTTTAAAGATTTTTTTAGACATAATAGGCTGGGATTTGTTCCATCAAAATAAAAATAGTTGAAACCATTTTTACTACCATCAATACAAAAACTTCACTATACGAAAATTGGGAAAATTTAATCCGCGAAATTGATAGAAAGGTTGTCTTTTTTTCAGCTAATGACAACAACAACTATCATAATCAAACTCAATGAATCGTTTAACTTGTGAAACATTTTTGGGGTCTTTCTTAATATCGACAGTTTCGACTTTGATAAAAAAACTGCTGTAATGATGTTTGAATAGATTATTGTTACAATGTTATAAAAACTCAATTTTCACATGAAACAAAAAAATTCGAAACAAGTTTGCATGGCCAATATTGGAATTAAATAAAAAATGTTTTGGGAAGAAGAAAGCTGATATTGTGAGACTTGAAAAATGTTTTTTATTTGGCATAGATGAGTGCTAACAACGAAATTTAAAATGGTCGTCTTTTATTATTTTGCAATTAAACAGTAAAACCAAATCCTAACATTCAATTGGGAAACCTTCTAAAGGTTGGTTTTCAAATGTTGACATAAACGTAAAATTAGTTTAATTGGTTTTGTTTTTAATTAATCATCTATTAAAAATTTAAACAATAAAACTATAAACATATTAGCAATTGCTATGACACCTGTAGCAGTATATGAAATAAGGCCTTAAGCAAATGACAAGGAATTTCCAATAAATGATACGAAAATTAATTAAAAATCTATAAAATCTCACCTACAACTGCTGATATTGAAACATTCAATATGTAGTTAGCTAAAAAAAAGAAAGAAAAGTATAAAACATAGTTATTATCCTCTAGATCTAGATGTATGTGTTTTTATAACAATTTATGTGAAATTTCATCACAACACTCTCGAGATTTCATAGAACTGTACTATCAATTACATGCGCTTAGTTTATCATTTATATACAATTGCATAAATAATTCTTTTTTTTTTTTTTTGTTAATTTTATTTTAATTTTTAATTTTTATAATAATTCGAAGGTACCTAATTTACAATAGTTTTTTCATCTCTGAACTCTGTTTCTTTGCCTATCATTTAATACTCTTATCTATTTTATAAACTATGCTCAAAATAAAAATTTAAACAAATTTTACCATTCCTAATGAATGTTTATGGAAGGATCAATTAAGACTTAAGATTTTTAATTAATTAATAATAACAAATTCAAAATGGAATGAATACAAAAAAATATTTGCTGTTAATCACTTTTGGAAATATTTGAATTTAAGGCAGTGATTGTGTCGTTTGAAAAGATTTTTCTTCTTTGTCCTTAGTATTCATTTTCCGACTTTTTTTAGGAAATTAAAAAAATTTATAATAAAAAAAAAAAAAAATATGAATTCGTACTTTAAATGTAATAATTGATGTAATATTATGTTACACATAGATTTATACAACATATCACACAGTAGTCTCCCGGTCAACATGTATATATTCGACCGGCTGTAGCCCGTGTCAGGAAGCCGGATCAATAAATAGTGAATCTTTTTTGATGTCCTTTTTCAGTGTTCCATTGAGTATCGTTTTTTGAACGACAGATTTTTTACGTTTTCGCACTAAACCAAATATGCAGAATATTAAACAGGCTGTTATAGCCGCCGCTATGCAACCTAGGGCAGCAAATACACCACCGGGTAATTCCAGGAGCTTACGTGCTGTTCCGCACTCCTCTTCGGATTCATCAAAGCCCGATGGGCAATTTGTGTGACCTGGAATTATAAAATAGAAAATAGAAACCATGAATTCAATGTTTTTGTGAAAAAGGAAATGGAAAACTTTTTCTACAAAAAAAAAAAAAATGGAAAGAAACTATGTATATGGACCGAAATGTATATTCAAAGTATGTTGTTTCTCTGATTTTGTATAACGTCATGATGTTGTAGTGTGTGTATTTTTAGAAAAATTGATAATTTTCCGTACTTCGTCGTAATAATTAATTTAATTGATATAACTCGTAAATAAGACAATTCTCTTTAATTATGTTTCTTTCCACAGACACAAGAACTTGAACGACCTGAATTATTTTCTGAGAAATTTTTAATTATAGAAAAAGACACAAATAGATACAAACTTTTGTTTTGAATCAATGACAACCATCTTCTGAATAATGACTCTTAAGGAGGAATTAAATAGAAAGAAAAAACCATAACAAACAAGTAAAATTTCTTGGAAGTTCATTCAAAAGCTTTTAAAGTGTTATTAATGGCGGAACAAAAGAAGTGGAAACGACATCAAAAGACATCGAATTAGCAGACGGGCTATTCGTCATAATTTTGACCTCTCAAGAAACCAGCAGTGTTTAAAACATTGGACAAAATGTCCGTTTAAGTTTAAATACATGTGTTGCCAAGAATCAAATATATATGAGTATGTAGGTACTACTTGTACAAATTTCTGCGGTTATGAGCTGCCATCTTGGATTTTCTGAAAACAACAATCAACTCCGGCATTTTTGTGCTGTAGATCTCTATACAATATGACAACGCTAAGGCCAACACAATTTAATACAAAAACACGAATATCCCGAACGATTTTGAGTTTGTATTTGAGGCAAGGGATGAGGTTTTAATGTTGGAAAAAAAAATCTATTTCTTATATTTTCATACATTTATCGTAGCTGTTTGACCAGGTCTATGCAACCCACTTATTTTCTTCCAATGCTAACAAGGACCATGCTTCTGATTCATAGCTTTAATAGAACTGGGATAATAAGGGTCTGCTCAGCTTTTTTTCGAGAGCCTTACCGCGTAGACGTTTTCCAAGCCCTTAGAAACACAGTTTGACAAGAGTGTATTTTCGATTGATCTGATATAACTTAAGTAGGTAAAAGCCCTTGACTACCTTAAAGGTATTCCTTTCTATCGTGGCATTCTGCCTCTACCTACTTTCTTGGTGCTAAAGAAACAGCCTTCATTACCCATCGGCCTTGTATTACTTTGCCATTTGAAATTTTCTATTAACCGCCTCCTTAGTGATGAAAATCCCTTTACGCCCAAAATTTTTCAAATGTTAATATTCTTCACGGTGCGGTGTAGTTTTGTTTGAAAAAAAAAATACCAGCTGTAAAATTCAACACCCCACATGCTCCCAAAAAATAACCAAGATACCACTCTGCCTTCCTTACAAATTCACATCGTTTTCTTCCTTTTTATTCGATTTACCTGTTGGGACACATGAACAATACCAAAAGAATCGTCCTTTTAAATTTAACACATCAATACTGAAGTAAAAAAAAAAAATGCTAATAGGCATCCCCACAGGAAGTCGACCATATCCGCCCTGGTCGTTTGCCTTTTGTTGAATTTGCTGCCAAAAGAGAAATCTAATTACAATTAGTTTAGTGGTCTCTTTCAAAAGTCAATTTGTAATTCATCCAACGATTAAGTTTGGAAAAAATAAAAAATGTACGAAAAAATAGACGAAATAATACTCCGCTGGCCTTTTCTGGAGCTCATCTGCAATGGAGTCTTTTTTGCAAGTTCATTCATTCCTTTCAATTCATTTACGAAGACCGAGGAGGTACATACATACAAAAATACAGTGAAGAAGAGTGACGAGGTGGTAGGAGAAAAAAAAAACGCGGCTTGCCGCACTAACCGAATACAGAAGAAGATATCCATCGCTTGGAGGTGGATTGGCGTCTATTTCGTCTTCACAGACTTCGCACGTATACTTACTGACAAACCGCACTCTCGTCGTCATCCTCGACGCTTTACCGCAACAACACCATAACCACCAAAGCAAAGATCCCCGTTCCCAGGATCCGACCGAAACTCTTCCGATCCGACCCGGGAAATTGCAATAAAAATTAGGCACTTACTTCACCCGGTTTTATTTTTCTCTGCCATGCCCATGAGATGGGATGGAGTGAGGAAGAACTATCCAAATGGCGATAGTTGGTGCAGTCTTTGGCTTAAAAAAAGAAATGAAAATTCATCTTCATCCAAAAGACAAATTTACTTGTTCGTTCTTGGGTCTCTGCATAAGGAAGACGTGAGGACGTGGTCGTGGCACCGATGCCATGGTTCTATTCAGAAGATTTTGAGTGGAAAAAAAAATTAATTTGAACAGCGTTGTTATATGTATTTTTGTGGTCCTTTTAAAAGAATGATCTCTGAATTCTAACACTTTAAAATGGTTTGATAAGATTTATGGAAGATTTATTTAGCTTAAAGTAAAATCAAGCCTTAAAATTCTCTAAACCTTCAAAAATATAGATTTTTTATCATCCGTCGAGCTATTACGTGCTAAATTTAATCGACAGAAATATAGGATGACAAAAACGGACATTTTGACAATTTGCTTTCAGATCTTGAAAAAAGGTGACAGTTCGAACTAAAGGGGTTTTGTATGTCAAAATCTACCAAGCTAAAGAGTACAAAACTTTGATATAGGATTGTTTAAATAAAAATCTTACAAAAAATAGTATCTTTAGACTAAATCCCGATTTTCGTATTCCTCTTTGTGTATCTTTTGTGTATAATGCAATTAAAATTTCTATAACAACACTGTTTGAATTTAAAAAGTTTCTTAAAATTTTAATTTGTTGTTGCTACTTATGTTGTGTAGATATTGTATCTACCTAGACATACTTTATGCTGTGGGTTAAAATAAATGCTTTTGCTTATGAATTATGTAATCGAGTGAACTGAATGAAAAATTACACCAACAGCAAAAATACAGGAAAAAGGATATAATAATAATGGTAACAACAATACAATGCACTTACCGTCACACCACAAGTTTGCAGCAATGCATGCATCAATTTCAGGACATTTGTATTCGCAATCCGATTCCCTTGGATAGAGTCCAAATTCACCGAGCGTGTCATTCCCCGTTGTAGAAGTGTTTCCTTGCAGGTCCAGTTGCTGCAGGAGAGCTGTTCTTGTACGATGTATCTCCAGCCATGTGAATGCAATGTCGCCGGGTTCTTTGAGAATAGGTTCCAGGACAAGACTAACAGGTCTGTGGTTATAGAAAAGAAAAAAAAAATGGATAAAATAGAAAAAAGAAATATCATAAGAATTGTGCTCTCTGCTGCCATTATGCAAAAAAGTTTTTTTTACATTAAATTTAAAAAAAAAAAAAAAATGTGGTTTGAGGTTGAAGTTGAATATAATGTCTGCTACATGAAATTAAGATTATAATGCTATTCTTTAAAATGTTCTTGCATTTTTTTTTTAAAAGAAAACTAGTTTTTGAAATTGCAAATGTGTGGTGCGGCGCGACCGACGCGTAAAAACAACCCAGGTTTGTAGTGGCTGTGGTGAGATGGCAGACATTACAAGACCTACAACGTTCCCAAACACGACGCTCTACAACGATGCTGTTGAGTAATTTTTGATATCCTTGTCAAGTCTCAGATCTAATCATTTTATATTCCCATCACAGTTGTTGGTAGAGATGTGACAAGGATAGTAATAAACGCTTTCAAGGCATTCTTCGTTGGTTGGAAATAAATAATAAATTCGACGCGTCCTTGAAGGAAACCCTTAAAGTGTTATAGACTATGTATATGATGGGTAATGCGACGAGTACATGAATCCATGGAAAAGATAACGATTTTATGTGAATCTGTGAATCCTATCAAAAATTAACTAATAATAATGAGTGGGAAAAGCATGATGTCTTTAGTAAGGTCATGCTGAGATGTAGATATGAATAATAAAGTCAAGAGTGTAGGTAAGTACTTATAAGGATATATTGGCTGGGCTGGGGAATGGCAGTCTTCTGTCTGCCAAGTTATGAAATTATCATAATCTTAGCAGACAGATTCATATTCATTTTCATCATGAAATTGAGTCAATATATATAAGAACTACAAGGACATGTGAGGCCTTGAAAAATATCTTGAACCATGATTTCAAGGATAAAATAAAGTTTTGATTGATATGTCTCAATATTTTGCTTGTTCAATTTTTTGAGATGTCTCCTAGAAAATTTGGAGCGTGAAATAAAAAAAATGTGTTTGAGTTTTCACATCGATCATCACTTGCACAACATTTTTTTTGATCTTTTTTGACTTCATTAACATATCCATTAGAACCAAGTACATGAATCTTTTAAAATTTAGAAAATTAAAAGCCCAAATCAGAAAGGAAGGTAAAGGTCAAAGGAACAAATTAAACCCCAGGAGTTGTTAATTCGTGCTAGTTTTCCATTAAATTCATTTTTAATTTAGAAAATTTAACCTTCCTGGAAGGAACAGTTATTTAGAAGTCAAGAACGTAGCAAAAACACGGATCAGTTTCAGCTCGTGCGACTACTATGAAAATGGTTCATTTCAATATAGGTCGGTGGAAGTCTTGATGGCCTTAAGAAGTTCTGGGTCTTGTTAGCACATACGTTTAGTATAGAAATTTAAGATTACTTACTGAGAACATGTGTTTTTATGTCACACGTTTTGGAGAACCCCATGTTTTTTTTTTTTTTTACTGTGACGCTGTTGTCGGTGCCTATGTGGGAAAATTTTGTCATCAAGAGATGCATCATTGCCAGCGATTTGGATTCGATGGTAAATTGTAAGACCTTTCAATTCCCACAGAAAATTAAGGCACACCTCCTAAAGCTCTTACACCAGAATATTTTGCACAGATTTATTTTGTTAATAAAATCTGAGCGCAAAATCTGAGCACAAGGGCTTTGAACAAATTTTTTAACCACTTGGTTTGTTTCGCTTTTTGGATGAAGATGCGGAAAAAATCATAAAGCACTTTATACAATTGATCCCAATATTGAAATGTTTGTCCAATTCCAGTCAAACGACCTTCCGCTAGAGTTACTTTTTAAAGGATGTTTGTATATAAAGGGTGATTCAAGAATGTTGTGCCAAAAAGCTAGAGCGTGTAGGTTGGGTTGAGACAAGAAAAAAAATCGTATGGGAGGGGGGTCTATTTATTATACTCCGTTTTGCAGGGGTTAAGAAAAAATTAGTTTAAAAATTTTTTTAATTTTTTTTTTCAAAATTTTGAGTTTGAAAATTAATATTTTGAAAACGATTCAATAGAATAACTTCATTTAAAATTACAATAAAATAATAAGTGTTTGGCTTTACAACAAGGTATAGCATGGCGTTGTAGGAGTTACCATTATTTTTTAATAATTTGTTTTCAAATTTATGTCATGTTTTCAGAAAATTGCCCCTCCCGGCTAAACGATACGATTTTTTTCTTGTCTCAAGCCAACCTACACGTTCTAGCTTTTTGGCACAACATTCGTGAATCACCCTGTATATTACACAAGAGCCAAGCGCTTGCATCAATTTCAAGAAGGACTGAAAAATAAAATTCCTATTTTTTTTTTTAGAAATTGCATAGAATTTTGCGTCAAGTAGAGCTGGTACCGTTAATTGAACAAATATGACTGCTTAAAGTCAAATATACGAGTACCTGTCGATCTGACAGACTCTATACTATATATGGTCGGTTGGGGTGGAAAACACGTTTACAATTTTAGCTTTTCGAAAATTGTATTTAAATTAGTCTGAGCCTTGGGGAAGGAAAATTACGACATCAAAACGTAGAGAAGCAAAAAAAAGAAAAACTAGATATTACAGTCAAGAAACGTTGTCGTCGCGTGGTTTGGTGAATTTTTGATTGTATTAAAATGAGAATTTTCCTTACGTTTCCTAACGACACAATTGTGTATTTTGTACAAGTCCTTCGTCCATGATTTTTTCATTTAAATTCATTCTGCTTTACAACGACGACGGCGACGCGATGGACGGCTAGTTATGAAGCCCCCCTTTTTGGATTTTTTTTTCTTTCTTTCTGAAAGGAACTTGTGGATCTAAAAGTGAAATGCAAAAAAAAAAAGTCCCTAAGGGATAAATCACGTAGTTTTGTACAAACTAGCTTGTGAGGTACAATTTCGAGCAGGAAGCAACTGTGTTAAAGAGAAAAAGGTAAAGGTAACTATGTGACGTGGGTAGATTAAAACAACAAGAAATATATATTTTTGTAGGGCTTGAGGGTATCATTTCCTACATTATGACTAGTTTTTCGGAAGTGCGTTTGAAATGTCCTTGGCTTTTGTTTTTATACCGAAAGATGTTTTGGGGCTTGAAGTTTTTTCCTGACTGAATTTGAGACTATTTTTTAAAATCTTAATTAGCTTTAATTTTTTGTGAAGTGTATGTACTGGTCAGACTGACACCCCACAGCAGTTTATCGGCGAAAAAATGTGTATGTTAGCCAAAAAAGGTTCTGAAAATGTGAATAAACATTTAAATAATATGTCAGGGACAGTAGAGTCAACAAGATTTCGACTCGACTCCATTAAATTTCTGACAATTTGCCAGGAAAATAAATGATTTTCAAAGAACAAAAGTTTTTTGTTTCAAAGCATTTTGGAACTTTTTGGTTTCAACTTATAATTTTGGAGATATATTAACACTGCACTTCAACTCATTCCAGTTGGAACCTAATAACTTCGAGAAGACAATACAAAGTTCCGAAAAAATATGTTAGATTGGAGTTGGATACGAAGAAATTAATTCATTCTAAAGAGGTAGGAAACTAAGTTCCGAATATATTGAACATAAGCTTATTGAACTCACAACTGATTGCTATATTCAATTGGTGCAACAGGATTTATTGAATTAAAATGGCAGAATGTTTGATAGTTTGACTAAGGAAAATACCACTTAGCTCTATAGGAGATGAAAAAACCTGCGATGCTGTAGATTTCCTTAAGTGAATGTCACTTCCCTAAAGCTATCAATCAATGACAAAGAATACTCATAACACAATTTAAAACAATGGCAACAGCAAGTTCCTTCTTTTATAAAGCCCATGCAGTACACTTGGTTTAAGAAGGAGTTGGAATACCTAACCGAAATATTGCCTTTTTGAAGAAATATTTTAACCTTTTTGACCGCTGTAATATGAAAAGTTTTCAAAAACCTTGATATGAACTTCGTCGATAGTCAGATTTTATTTCAAACATGGCCCTACTTCCATCATGCTTTATGCTACACTCCATCAGGTTTCACAACAGTAACGAAATATTCTTCCGATTGAGAATACAAACATTTGTGTGCCCTGAATTTAATCCAATAAAGAATGCCACATGCAGCAACCACACACTCTACTCGGTGTGGTGCACTCGACCCCATCAACAATATATACGTATTCACATATCACCCAGTTAATATGCCTCTTGCAGCCCGGAAGTACCAATAAAGTTGGTACACACATTTTGCCAAATTGCCACCAACATGACAAGCAAAATCGAATCTCATTTATTAGGATGCCACCACCATCACCATCGCCGTTGCCGTTGCCGTTGCAGTTGCAGTACCTGAAGGATTGAAACAAGTCTAAGACTGCGCTGCCTGCACCACACATATACAAAATAAACCCTACACCATCCGGCCAGAGTTTTAGAAATAGAGAGTCCTATAACCAAAGGAGGATCTGTGGGTATCATGAAATTTTATTGTGATATAAGCCCCCCACAGGACATCACATAGGCACTTACTTATTTGTGAATAGCGGTTGACCGTTTGCCCAGTCCTCTGAGAATATGTGCAACGACGTCGGCCGAGGACCGCTCTGTGCTGGACATATAACTCGCATAACTTTTAACGGCCGGCCGGAGTAAATCATCAATCGATTCTTAGTATGGCATCGCATTGCATCCTCAGATGTCGGGTCTACGGGCAGATACGAGCCCCATGTCTGGACGAATAGGCTTCGTTCAAGCTGCTGTCCCTCGATGTACCACGACAGACCCTCACAGCTGGTGTCCTGTGACTTGAGTGGATATTTGATTTCGTCCTCCCCGCCAGAGCCCTTTAGTTTCAAACGTTTGCGGCATTCAGGCACACGCTTGAATTCGTACGACGCAAAGAAATACACATCGGCAAAGTCCTCCGATATGTTTAGGCGGGTGACTGTGAACGACAATTCCATAATTCTCGAATTCGATATAAATGTTAGCGGAGCATTGTACAGGGCACTGGTGTTATCACAGAAACACCCGAGCGGTATCTTCACGTCCCGAAATGGCACGTCGTATAGCTTGAGTTCGGTGATGCGGCCGTCCGGGTCAATTTGACTGCATTTTGGCCTTCCAGTGTGTAGGTCGGAGTCAGTGGTGCACGCTGCACCCTCACCAAAGGACACATTGTGAAGTACGAGTTTAACACGCTCCGACACACCGGCCTCAAATCTGTACAAACACGTTAGGTTCTTGGCTCCGCCACGGCCATAGAGAAAGACGTTTCGTGGTACTTGTACGTTGCCCTTGCGTTTGCGGAATATCCTTGAGCAGAGTTGCGGAACAGGGTCCTCGCCTCGTCGCCCAGGCCACAGCTCACCGCCCTGCTCGGTGTCGACAAACTCATAGTTAAGCGCAAAGGTGGCTGGGAAGAGTGCGGTTCCGGTATGGGTGTGGAATTCAATTTTCTGGAAATATTTTGAAAGAAAAAAAAATTTAAATTAGAGAAGGCGATATATATACAAATTGAAGACTAGTACACTGCACACAGCATATGTACATCGTCACAAAACACACACATGAGAAACGGCAAAGGAAATTTATTTACTGGTACATCACCAGCATAAAAGTAAAAGGATATACGAGAATGTTTAATATTTACAGGTACAAGTACAACATCTCTGATGGGTGCGGTAAGTGGCACAGCCAGCAGCTTAATATTGAAGCAGAGCTCGAGCTAGATAGTGTAAGAGAGAGAGAGGAAGTGGACAGGACAAGGAGCCAAAGAGGGAACGTAAACATTAATTTCCCTAAGGAGCGAATATTTGTCGGTTGACTGCAGTTTTCAAGGATGGGGGTTTTAATTAAATTATTTTTTCTGCCGTTTTCCGGATTTTTTTTTTTGTTGTTGCTCTTGCTACTCGCATACACTTTGTGAGAGCTTCCTGGTCGAGATGGAGCCATTGCTATCGTCCCTTGTTGGATTGCATTGCCAGAATCAAGTGTTTAAATTTGACATTAGCACGTCGCAAGTTTTTTTTTTTTTACTATTTCTGTGTGTTGGCACAAGCGGCAGGGAATAGAGAATGGCTCTCTTTGAAATGTCCACAGGCGGACATATAGACCAACTATGACGACTACCAAAGTAGACACACAAAAAAAAGGAGGAAAACTTAAAACGACACGGTGGATGGCGTGTATACTGTATACAGCTACTAGCCTTTGTGAATTTATACCGGAAAATAAATTGGATAGGCGCTTGTGCAAATATACCTTCCTATCCTACCTATGCAAAACTTACGTTGGTATACCTTTAACAACCATACCTACTTCTATTCTACTCTTGTTCGGTGTGTTTGTGATTTTTTTCAGCCAAGGGTCAAGGAGCAAACATTTTTCCGAGCTTGAGTGGCTATGATAATATTCATTGGCCAAAAATTTCTACCTATTCTATTTCGGGTAATTTTGATGGATTAATGGAAATGGACTAAGGTAATTAAAGCTTAACAGCCCAACAACCAAATTATGGCATTCTCAGTATAGTTAGCGCAGCCTTCTTTTGAGTTTTAATTTAAAATGCGTGTTCACTTTTAATTAGAACTTAAGTTAAGTGTTTATTCATTTGGATGAATAAAAAGGCTGTAACCTCGAAATCACTCATTTTGCAAAATTTGTGTAAATTAAACCTTATTTAAATTTCCGTTCAAAATGGAAAAATAAATTAAAATAAAAAGACCGATGAAACCTTCCGTTCTAGAAACAACTAAGTGGAAGTGTGCCAGAGACTGTTTATGCAGTTTTTTCTAGTACATATTTATAAAAAAGAATTGGTAACTGTAATTAACCATAGTGCCATTTGGCGTTGTGGTTAGTGTGTCAGACTGCTTTGACGAAGGTTCAGACTTATTAACTTACTTATGTAAGTTAGATAAAACCATCGGGCGTTGAACCCAGTACGTTCAGAGTAGTAGGTTCTAGGTTCAATCTCTGATTTCATTTAAGTTTTTTTCCCGTCCTCCAAGAGATCTTGTAGATAAAACTGCATCTCTAAAAGAAGTTCAGTTCCGACAGTAAATTATAGGCCCCTTCCATTTCCGCGCGAACACTTTTCTTGGTGCTTTTACTTGCGATTATATTATACTATAAATCAAGTTATGCATTCGTAAAAGAAATTTTTTTTTTTGAATACTCTAGCCGAAAAAAGTAGGTCCGACAATTATGTCTGTCTGTCCGTCTTCATCGGCACCTACAGCCTAAACGGCTGTGCCGATTTGCTTCAAAATTGGTACACAGTATTATTAAGACGAGGGGTTTTTCGAGTTAGCGTTCTAGCTCTAAAACTAACGGTATACCTGCCATACGATTTTTTATGAAAAACTCACCTACGATTTTGATAAAACTTTCTGAATGGTATTTTTCGAGTAAACTTTATGTTTTGGTTGGATCTAAATAAAGCCACAATCGTTGTTCAAATGAAATCTCGTGAAAAAGCTGTGAGTGTACTACGTAGTTCCGCCAAACTCAAGGACACAGGCATTTCCATCAACAAAGATCTACCATTCAATGTACGCCAAAGAAGGTCAAAACTGATTATACTAATGAAAAAACTTCGCGCCGAGTATCCAAATAAGAAAATCATACTGAGAGACGATAGACTACACGTTGAAGACAAAATATTCACTTGGGATATATCAGAGGGTTTAAAATGCGGAAATTTAGATGTAAATCAAGCTTTGTACCAAAAATTAGGAAACATAACGACTGGTGTAAAAAACACTATACGCGTGCTTATGAATGAAAATGTAAACATAAACAATGTACAATTAGATCAAATGTCAAACCTAAGTGAGGCCTCAAGCACAGGGATGGCAAGAGATAACCAAACATACACTAGAACAACCGCTGTACATGATGTAACAGGAGCTTCAACTAATTCCAATAAATGAGAACGAGCCGTCTACACGAATCAAGAAAAATCGAAATATAAAATATTAAGTTATAACATTGCTGGAATAAAAAATAAGTTGGATATTGCTGAATTTTTTAACTATTTAAAAGAATTTGATATATTTTTTTTATTTGAAACACATTTACTGAATTTTGATGAAACTAGATTTCAAAATTTTTTTATGAACTATGAGCTTAAATGGGTATCCGCTGTGAAAGAAAACATATTCGGAAGAGCAAGTGGTGGTGAACTTTTTGCATATCGCAAAAACCTTGAATTACACTTGGAATTTGAAAACATAAATAACTGTTATGTTCTCAAACTCAGATTTAATGAAAATAATTTATACTTAGTTCCTGTATATCTCAACTGCAACAAGTGGCAAAGTAGTTTTGATAACCTTAGTGATTTACTTAACAATCTGGGTTCAATAAATCTTGTCCTAGTAGGCGACTTTAATGGCAGAATAGGACTTTCTCAAAATAATTTCTCATCTGAAACAATCTCTTCACTTTTGAATATGAACCGTAGATCCAAAGATGAGTTGTGTGACAACAAAGGATGTAAAATTCTTGAACTCATAGATGCTTATGATTGCCACGTCTTAAACGGATGTTGTGAAGGGGATTTAGAGGGGGAGCTTACATTTATTAGAGGTACTTCATGTTCTGTAATAGATTATTGCTTTGCTTCTGGAGCTTGGCACGATATACTCTCAGACTTTCGAATAGGAAAACAGATATTTTCGGACCACATGCCGTTGGAAGTAGAATTTGAAATGGTTAAAAATCATAATGTGAGAGGGTTAACTGAACTTACTCTCCTACCCAAACTATTCTGGAAAGAAAATAAGTTAAACTTCTATCAAACATCTTTAAATAAAGAACTGAGCCATTTATACGCAGTAGAAACAACACCAAGCATTGACCAGCTAACATATATCATCAAGAAAGCAGCGCCAAACTCGCAATTTTCGAGAATAAATGGAAACAGTAAGCAAAAATGGTTTGACAAGGACTGTTTGAAGGCAAGAAAAAAGTCATTTGCTTTTCTGAAATTGCTACGAAAACGCAACACCACTGTTTTTAGGCGTCTTTACGCTGAAGCTAATACAGAATTCAAAAGTATATGTAAGGCAAAAAGAACTGAGTTTGAACAGCGAAATATTGTGAAGATTAACACTGCACGATCCTCAGCTGAATTTTGGAAAGCGGTTAAAATCATAAATGGGAGAAAAAATCGGATATCTATACATCTACAAGCAAGCGAACTACATGCGCATTTCAATGCGCTGTTAAACACCACGCAGACATCTCCAAGAATCCAATATGCAGAACCTCTTTTTATTGATGATTGTCTTGATGTACCTTTTGATCTAGCAGAAACAATCCGAGTTATCAGTAACGCTAAAAACAATAAAGCACCGGGGGAAGATGGAATTCCCTTTGAATTTTACAAAAATTGTACCACCGAATTCGCACAAGCCCTTACGAACGCTTTCAACCAAAATTTTGACAACGAACAGGTGCCACAAAGCTTCAAAAAATCCATTATATTCCCACTCCACAAAAAAGGCGACTATACTAATATAGCAAACTACAGAGGAATTTCCTTTCTAAACACTGCTTCCAAACTATTTACAGCTCTTATTTATAACAGGCTTACGAAATGGATTCAAAACAGAAGCATTTTGCATGAATTTCAAGCTGGATTTAGAGAAAACTATTCAACGGTTGACCAAATCTTTACGCTGCTTAGCATTGCACAAACATACAAACGTAAACAAAAAAAGCTCTATGCTATGTTCGTTGACTTTAAATCAGCTTTTGACTCAATTCCACGTGAGGCAATATATTACAAACTATTTAGGATCGGTATAAGCAGTAAGATGGTTAATACGATAAAAGCTCTGTACGACAACAACATGGCTGCAGTTTGGGATGGACATTTTCTATCGGAAGGTTTCCCCACGACGATGGGTGTGAAACAAGGATGTATATTAAGCACTTTACTCTTCATTTTGTATATCAATGATATAACCGACGAAATGGTGGGAGGTGTAAAGATAGGGCAGTTCGAGATTCCAGCTCTCATGTATGCAGATGATATCGTCTTTCTAGCAGATTCGGTTACTAACATGCAACTTAAGATAAATAAACTTGAAAGGTACTGCAAATCTTGGAACCTAACGGTAAACCTTGAAAAGACAAAAATTTTGGTATTTCGTAACGGGGGAGGGCGGTTCTCGAGGAATGAAAACTGGACATACCAAATGCAACCAGTTGAAGTAGTACGGGAGTATAAGTACCTTGGTGTTCTGTTTACGGGAAATCTAAATATCGAGAAGCACCTCAAAACAAAACTCTCCGAAGCAAAACGAGCAATTAACTCAATCTGGAATACTTGTCTCCAAAGTAAATATGTAACACATAGCTCTAAACAAAAACTTATTAGATCCACTGCCCAGACCATCCTTTTGTACGCAGCGCAAGCTTGGGGATTTATTGCATCAGACACAGTAGAGAAATTCCAAAGATTCTGTATAAAGCGCGTTTTCCGACTGCCCAACAATACTCCAAATTACATGATTTACCTCGAGACAGGTTGCTCTCCACTTATATTAACAACATTAAAGCTTCACTTTGATTATATAAGGAAAGTTATGGAAATGAAAGAAGAACGCCTACCGAAAATTATCCTGAAACATATGATGGCAAATAACGCATATTATGTGAAAGAATGGCATGAGCTGGCTATTAGTTATGGGTGTGTTTTTAATTTTAGCCCTAGCGACGGTGATGCTTCATTAAGAAATAATTTTCAGAACATCATCGAAGGTGTAGCATCTAACCTATACAACGCCTATGAAAGAGAAGCACAGTCGTCTCAGCACAGGATGTACTACAGCACCCTTAAATATAACCTACAAGGTGATACATACTTTTTAGATAGCAATAAGTCCGAAATGATAAGAACTATCTTTATGGTGAGAGGGGAACTGCTTAGGTTGAATTATATGCCTCATAGACCAGATCTTCCCATAATCTGCGACCTCTGTAACCTTAATGTTAGGGAGGATATATTTCATTTTATCGCTGTTTGTCCCATACTTTGTGAGTTTCGAAGAATGTACCTTGGAGCAACATCACTTGAAGCCGATGAACTTAAACAAATTCTTAATGGTGAACGTGGATGGAATGGCCTCTATATGTATGTGAAAACTGCTTTTGATTATAGAAAGCGAATCAGAGAAGAAGATTTTTGAAAACCAAATGATAATGAAAATAAAATTTTTTTTTGTTTTTTTTTTTGTGTATGTTTTGCTTCTTATTAAAATTAACTTAAAACATTTTCCTTTTGTAATCAACATTATTTTTGAAATTATTATACATTAATACAAAACATGTCAATCTAGTAGACGGCTCTAAAGCCATACTTAAAGACTTTGTTACTAAAAATTACATTTGAATATTGTATTATCTTGTAAAAAAAAAAAAAGATTTATTTCAATAAAAAAAGTCATTAAAACTAAACTAAACTAAACTAAACTAACTGGTTGGAATAAATTTTTCAGGAAAAGTTTGTAACGGCACTTCCAATAAGACCAGTTTTTTTATAACAGATTTTCTCGTTAACCACTCAACAGATTTCGATGAAAATTTTAATGTGAAAGCTCTTTTATAAACAAAATAATATTAATTCTTTAATTTTTCAAAAAAAAAACTTTTTTTGAGTTTAAACATTTTTTTTTTTTTAATTTTTGATTTTTTCAAAAATTTTAAAATGTTTGTTTCCTGAAAGGAACTACAAACTGCTTGATATTGTCATGCTCAAAAAAAATTTCGAATATGCCTTCGAAAAGTTTTTCAAAAAAACCGTTTTCTGAAAAAACCGGTCGAACGATTTTGAAAAAAAAAATTTGAAAGCTTTTTTGAGCGTAAAAAAATATCGAAGCCATACTCTTGCAATAATTGTATTATATTTAGATTTTGGTTGTCACGGTCATGCTATTGTCATATTTGACATCAACAAGTACAATTGCAACATTTGTGGAATGTAGAACCCACACGGGATCAAAAAGTTACAGTTTACAATCCCAACATTGAAAAAATTTTAGTTAGGAAAAGTTACTGGTTTCAACAACACGATACTAAATGACACACTGCAATTTAGGCAATGCAGCTTCTGCAACGAAAATTTTTCATGGCGTGTGCTGTCCAAACATGGCGGCCCAGATCTCTTGATAGACTTCTTCGGATTTTTTTTTTTGCGATATTATATAAAAAGCAAAGTCAACCCTGGCAAACTTTAAAGTTTAAACCATTGACGAGGCCAAGACAAACATTTGTGCGGAAATATTCGCTATACCGCCCGAGTTGCTCGATAAAGTGATAAACATGGCGGATTTTTTTCAATATGCGCATACACCCTTAAAAGATGGAGCACCCGTATAAAGCTTATGTACATTTAGTGTTATTAGTTTATTTTTCTAAAAAAGAATGAAATTTCGAAATTCTGGGTCTAAGTTCCAGGTCAACTATGTACATCCTGCTTTCCAAATTTCTCCTACAGTGTCTAATGTGACACTTAATTTTGACGTAACATCCATTCAAAGGAAACGAACGTACCATAGATAACAAAATTAGTCAGTCTTTGTTTTACGTTGAAAACTTAATTCTTTTTTCATTTCGTATTTCTTTGATGTAACCTAATTAAAATGGTAAAATAAAATTTTCAAATTATTTTAAAAATGTCACAGCATTTCAAGCGGATAAAAATGCACACTAAACGTAATAATTACCATAAATAGTGCTGTTTGAGTTAGACTGAATTTCTCAGTTTAATTTGGCCATGTGTTTTTTTCGTTATCGTTTGCCTTATACCCATTTGGATTCTGTTGATTTCAACTACTATGCTTAACTCTGTTCCACTTCAACCCTCTTACCAACAAGGATATTGGTCCTTGGGATAAAGTAAAGTCCACGCATAATCTGCACAAGAAGAAAGTTTTCTTGCAAAACCAACAATGGAAATCTCCAAAGCTTGAGAGATCCTCCTTTAGTGCAGCGCACAATGCACATGCAGTTTAATGCGGAACGAAGAGATAACGAACGCAACGGCTTGTGGAGCATGAAAGAAGGAAACGAATTTCAAACAGAAATTACTTTTATTTACCCATTCTAATATCCTGAATCCTCAAATTCACTGTTTGGCGAATGAATGCAGGAAAAACAAATAATTAAAAAAAAAAAGAGAAGAATCCGCTGTACCTACTACTGCCTTAGCCAGCCATTTCCTCTGTTTTAAAGTACAACTGGAGAAGAGCTTAATCTGTTCTTGCAGCAGAGTACGGCTGATGTTGGCACGTTCTGGAAACTGGCAATGGAAGCGGTAATAAGACATTAGAACAGTACAGCACATATAACAGAACAGGCCAGGCCAGAAATAAAACACTCAAAAAGGAACAACCACCTCTCTGCTGCGCTTACTGAAAATTAATTGAAAAATAAATGCTCGTAAAATTGTAATTTAATGTTGTTTATGGCAATTTAATTGTTGATGCTTTTTATCTTTCTTTCTTGTGTTCATACTTTTGTTTGTTTCCTTTCGTTATCCTGCTTTTGTTTTGCTAAAGTTATCTGATTAAGTAACAGTTTGTCCAAGTGAAAGGAAATAAATTATACAAGAACTTAACTATGCATTTGTATGCGTACACGTACATGTATATTTGTATTTGCAAAGTATACACCAAGTTAGATACAAACGCATCCATATAAGATGAATTTATGTTTTTGCTCATTTTAGAGAATTTACTTTATATTTATAATCCTGCAAAGTTTATTACTGCACCGGACGGATGTATATATATTATATATATAATAAAAGAAGAACTTCTTGAGCTTCCTGGGATCCTTTTATGTTTATTTAAGCGTTTGTGTCGAGTCGAGTTCGCGAAATATCCAAAGACTTGGAGAAGTTTTTTTTTTTTTTAATTTTATTTTCTTATTCTGAAAAACATCATCTGGCTGTTGTTGGATAATTCAATTTTATTGCAGGATACACCTTTAATGAACTGTTGTAAGGTGATTTCACAGAGGGATGTGACCTTTTCTGTAAAGGTATAAAAGGACTACGCACGCGAAAGTGATGAACCTTGAAAAAAAGTATCAAGGGATTTTATTGACACACCAAAAAAAAAAAAAGGAATCTATAAAAAATAAAAACAATTAAATGTTATACCTTTTATACCTTGGCTTAAAAGCGTGAACTTGGGGACTAGAAGGGATTTTATTTTTATTGAAAAGCTGTAAAAAGGACCTAAATATTTACTTTGTATCACAAAAGCAATTTTGAAAGAATATTTTTTTAGAGTAAATAAAACAACTGATTTGATGGGTTTTTACTGTTTGGGTTATGTGGATTTTAGTATCACACTTGTTAGTGCATTTTAAAACTACACAAGGCCATCATAAACCATTTTTTTAGAAGCTCGAAAATTTCAATGCGGAAGAGATGTATGGATGGATGGCATAGTTATGCTTAAGAGAGAAGTATTTTTGAAGTAAACTTCTACTGCTTATAACGGATGTTTATACCCTACTAGCGGTACCCGGCGCGCGTTGCTACGCCCAAAAAAACACTTATGCGTATTTAATGTGAAATTAAATTTATTTATATATTTTATCTCAACGCTAGCGGATAAGCAATATTTTTGGTCGTTTTGGTTGGTGTATAAATATACAAATTTTTTGGCATACACACAATGTGCAGTTAATTTGATTGTGAAACTGAACATGATAACATTGATAAATTGTGGCTTGAATATTTTGCTGCATTTGACAAAAATTTGGGAAAATAAAATTTCATTTGTTGTGCGATTCAATTCCTTTTCCGATGTTCAAAAGTTGTTTGGAAAATGTTTGGGTGGACGATTCTTGCACCAAATGGACACGCACGTTCGTTGAGAGTTTGATTTTTTCGACTCAGTTCCATAAATATGAGGCTTTTATTCAACGAAAGGAAAACATTTTTATAAATAAGTTGAAAAAAAAACTTTGCCAAAAGCCCGCATTTTTTTGTCTTCCACCCAGGCATTCCGCTTAAAAATTTATGAAAAAAACCAAAAAAGAATTTAAAAAAAAACTGAACCAAAATTGTTAAAAGCATGCATTTTTTTCCTTCCACCCGATCGGCACGAAACCTTCACAGGAACCATCCCTGGACTTAACTATATTTACCCTGAAAATTTCATAAAGATCCATTGGGCCGTTTAAGAGTCCATAGACAACATACATAACGGGTGATTTTTTAGCTGGTTTGGTTTTGGCAACACTGGTTTTGACAGCTGACGTGTGTTTAGTACCTTGTGTCACTGTCAAACAGCTTCAGTTTGGTTTGCAATTTAACCATGGATCGTCTTACAAATGAACAACGCTTGCAAATTATTGAATTTTACTATCAAAATTTGTGCTCGGTTCGAAATGTTCATTTCCGCTTTTTTATCGAAAAATTGTGTTCAGCGATGAGGCTCATTTTTGGTTGAATGGGTACGTAAATAAGCAAAATTGCCGCATTTGGAGTGAAGATCAGCCAGAAGCATTGCAACAGCTACCAATGCATCCCGAAAAAGCCACTGTTTGGTGCGGTTTATGGGCCGGCGGCATTATTGGGCCATATTTCTTCAAAGATGATGCGAATCGCAGCGTTACTGTCAATGGTGAACGCTACCGAGCGATGATAACAAACTTTTTTTTGCCCCAAATGGAAGTTCTTGACTTGCATGACATGTGGTTTCAACAAGACGGTGCCACATGCCACACAGCACGCGAAACAATGGCGCAATTGCGAGGCGAGTTTGGTGAACAGTTAATTTCACGTTTCGGGCCGGTCAATTGGCCGCCTAGATCGTGCGATTTGACACCATTAGACTATTTTTTGTGGGGGTATGTCAAGGCTAATGCCAATAGGGACAAGCCCGCTTCGATTGACGCACTGGAAGCCAACATCCATGCATTCATTCGTGAGATACCGGCCGATATGTGTGAAAGAGTATGCCAAAATTGGACTCAGCGGATGGGCTACCTGAGACGCAGCCGCGGTCAACATTTGCATGAAATTATATTTAAACATTAAATTGCAAGGTTCAAACTATCGAATCAAATAAATATTTCATTCATTTTTTCGAATTTTTTGTGTTTGTTTTTTTTTTTAAGTTCTAAACCTCTTAAAAAATCACCCGTTACAAACATACAAACATACACACATCCATTTTTATATATATAGATTCCATAGAATGGGTATATTGTATTTGGTGTGGAGTTTGTAACATAGAGAAATAATACCGTTAGGTATAGAAAAGTATATATATTCTGACTCAGAATCAAAAGCCTAGTCGATTTAGCCATGTCCGTCCGTCCGTATGTATACTCTCTAGAGGTCGCAATTTTTGAGCCAGAAAGCTGAAATTTGGTATATATAATCTTTGGTTCAAGAGTAAGGCTAAGTTCTTGAACCAGTAAAATCCGCCCACAAACACGCCCACAATCGCTATTTTAGTTGAACAACCTCAATTTGGTAAAATTAAATTATGTTTTTTGTACAGTTACGATAAAACCATAGCACTAAAATTTTGCACACGCAAGCTTTATGTAAACCTTCTTCCAATTAAATAAAAATATTTCAGTTTGGGTGTGGCTGACGCCCATTTTTCATACAAAACCATCAATATTGTTTTTATAAAATAACAAAATGTTATATTAAAGAGAAAAACATTAAATTTTTTGGGCATTACTTGCACATAAACATCTTGTGTATGAAATCAATAAATTTGATTTTGGGCGTGGCTGACGCCCACTTTTCAATAGAAACTATTAAAAAATTGTTTTTGTAAATAAACGGTATTTATAATGAATCCGCAAGCCAAAATTTTGCGTCTCTTAGTAGAAACTAAATCGTTTGTGTATGACAAGAAATTTTTGAATTTAGGGCGTGGCCTTCGCTCACTTTTCATGAAAGAACGAAAAACGTAGTTTTAAAAATTTAAGGTACTACCAATATTCAATTTAAACCTTTTTCCCTCCCGTTCGTTTTATGAAAAATATATCTCTACATTTTCTTGTGTAAATTTTTTCAATACGCCCACTTTTGAAGGCGTGATTTTGATAAAATACCTTTGTTCAGGTAAGATTGTTTAAAAACTACTCGATTCAGCTGTAGTTTTACACATATGCCTAAATCCTGATCAAAGCTCAGTTAGTGCTCCAAATTTTTAAGACACGCCCACTTTTAAGGGGCGTTTCCGTCAAAAGTTATATAAGGCATTAATTTTTTAACGTTTTTTAACTCTCGGTCGCAGTTTTGAAGTAAAAAGATGAACACTTAGATTTATATTCCTTGGTTACGTAGCAGAGTTTGGTCCAAGAATTGTTAAAAACACCTATAATCGCTTTTTCCATTCAAAATCTAATTTTTAAAAATTTAAGTTTTGTCTTGTTTTGTTCAAATCGATCTGCAAGAATAAAATTGAATGTCACTGAGCTCATACCAATTGCCTTGGCAGTAAAAAGTTTTAACTTTGGGCGTGGTGCACGCCTTTTTTTATTTTGCCGGCACTAATTGAACATCACACCACACAAAATTAATGTTATTGAATTTTTTTCTGTCTGCTTAAAGAAGAATTTTGTTTCTGAAACTGAAACATCGGCTGGCTACGGGAGGCAGACGCATACACACACAAAAATATAGGGAATAGGGTATCCAACAGTTCGTTGTAAACGTACTGTAGCTCTCGCTTATGTTTTTTTATGATTTTGAATTTTTTTTAAAATAATAAAAGACGGAAATATTGTTGGAATGAATTCTTAATTCTAGTAATCTGGTAGATAATTTTATAACATTTATTTTTTAAATACGATTAACAGCATGGCCGCTGCGGCTACGAGTTACTTAGTCCATTCTATCAGTACAATTTTTCACTGCTTTGTCCAATAAATCTAACCTTATGGCTTGATAGCGCTTGCCATTCGAAAGAAATAAGGACCGATGATGCCGCCAGCGTGAAACCGCATGAAACAGTCAATTTTAAAGGATGAAGTTGATTTTCGTTCATAATTTTGAAATGAGAAAAATATAATTAGTGCGAAGACAATCAATAACTGCACTAATTGCTTGCTTACTAGGCCAAATATATTGACCTAAAATAGACAAAGTGCTCTATATAATCTTCGTAAAAATAATTTATTTAAAAAAACCTTTCAAGGATTCTATTTAAAAATTATTAAATACAAACTAGAAGATATTTGGTTCAATTTTTCGTCCCAAAATCCTTGATTTTTGTTTGTTTGTTTAAGAAAATTTAAGTTTATTCTATGCAACTTTGAAGGTATATTGTGACTTTCATAAAAATTTAAATTTTTGTGGCAATTCAGCAAATCCAATTTTCAATATTCTGCACCAACACTAAAATATTAACTTAAGCGTTGGAAGCTTAATACAAAAAAACAATTTATATATTGGCGTTCAATCCTTTTCGAATCATCAACTCTTATTTTGATCTGAAGGACATATAGGCAATTCATACCACAGATCCCAAAAAAAACCTCACTCAAAAAAATTTGATCCAGAGGTTCGTTTACAATCCCATTAGCCATAAGGAAAAGGGATTGTTTTTTTTACAGCAACCCAACCACTCTGTAGTTCAATAAAATATTCGTTAAACTACTGCATAAGTATCAAGTATCGACTATCGACCAACCAATCAAACAAACATCCTTCTTAAAAGCCATTACGTAAAACACAACAATAAAAAAGGGTTTCCACGCATCGATATCCATAAATCCATCGTAAAAATTAACTTTCCGTCAAATGAATATAGGCTTTTATCCAGCCCCCTCCAAACCCTATAAAAAAAAAAACAAAAAAAAAATAAACTTTTCGCTCTGTTGCTGCTGGTTAGTTGAGAAGGGTTGAACTTAATACTAAAATGCATAAAAATCGGTGTATCTAACGGTAGTAGAGCATAAAAGCAATCCAATCATCAAGCCATTTTCATCCATATCAGAGCCAATCCATTGATTTTGGGTAAGTTTTTAGAGTATATATAGTAGTTTTATTTTTGTTGTTGTTTTGTTGTTTTTGCTTTGTTTTTACAAAATTGGGTACTTTTCGCAAATAAGTCGATTCCACAAAATCAAAACACACACGCACACGTTCATCTACGTTATGTACGATGTAGTACATACGAGTATTGTAAAAATAAAAACAAATCGACCAAGGGATTCCCCGATTATGTCAGGTCCATTGCTTTTGCGTTTTGTCGTCCCGCATATCAGAGGTCAGCCAAAGTTGTAAAACCCAGATCCTGCCCGTTCAATCTACATTGAATGAGCCGGATCCCCATCATCAACACATGAGCGATGTCCGCCACAAAATTGCACTCTCTCTCAAAATAATGCGATGCGAGCGATATACAGCCGAATGGTCAATTATTAAATAGAGTGATGGCATATATGTACCTACATTATACAGTTTTCTGTTTTGCTTTTTTTTTTTTTGGACTGGACCATGTTTTTGATTCTAAAATTCTGTCAACCATGAAAAACAATAACCATGCAGATGATGATGATGATGATGATGGCCGCCAACGGCAACGGCCGCCATGCTCAACTCAGTGGCAAAAACCCTTCACTCAAGGCAAAACCAAAAGCGATATAAATCAAAGGATTTGCGTTATTAAGTGGTTAGATGCCAACAAACACTCAAACACACACACACATACATACATACAGAGAAATACGGGTAAATAAGTTTGAGGGGGAAATGAATAAAATGGCTCACCAAGTCCCTTCCGGCACTGACGTAGCTCTCCAGTGGGCTGCACGGTCGGAGTTTATGTCCTCCGATGCTTGTTATGGCAGTGTGATCGCATAATTTTGGTGTTTCGTAGTCATAAATTTCCAACATAAGCCGTCGTTTATTTTTCCCAATGCCACTATTGCTGGAGCCTCCCGTTGCCAATGTGCCAACACCAGAAGTTGCTGCACCCTTAATATCCACCCCCGCTGCATCTTTGGAGTTCTTATCAAATCGGTTGTTGGCGATGTAGTTGAGACTCTCCTTGACGCTTGTTAGCCCATTGCCCGAGGCAGCGCCACCTCCCGGGAACTTCTGTTGCTGCTGTTGCAAGTAGCCGCCATACTTGTTCTCCTGGTTAAATATACTGGACTGTGTTGGTCCATATATATATGTATCGACTGGGTTCCAGGCATTGTCTATATTCACGCGAATGTTCTTGCCGAACTTTGGATTTTGCGGGCTGTAGTAATAGCTTCCGTAATTATTTGTTTGGTTAACGACATTGTTGTTATTGTTGTTGTTGTTGTTGTTGTTATTGTTGTTGCTATTGTATTTTCCTTGCTGTGATGTTGAAGAAGAATGGGGCGGCACTGTAGTTGTAGTGGTTGTCATCTTTATGGGTACATATGTCCCATAACTGTCCCACATTCGTAGTCTTGTTATCCAGGGAGGCAAGTCGGCCTACAAAGCACAAAGAAATAAACAAAAATAAAAAAGGAGAATAAGAAGAAAAAAAAACCGTTAGGTTATTGTTGAAATTATTATTATTTTGTTTTGTCATTGTTGGAATTGTATTTGGTTTTGTGTTTTATTTTACAATTCACACATTGAGTCACACCACACAGTTTACAAAAGAATTATTTACAGTCGCTGTCAAAAACAGCTTTACACTTTCGTTGCCCAATAGTTGGGTTGGATAAAAAACCTTTTCGAATCGTCTTCTGAGAGATATGGTGTAAGGTATTAAAAAAGTTATTATAAAACCTTGAGAAAAATTAAATACGAAACATTGCTTTAACTTCAGCCATTAATAAAAAAATTTATTTCGAGGCTCTTTTGGAAAAAATGTCCTTTTTTAGATCTTATTTTAAGTTCTCCAGTTTTTGTCTAAAAAATAATATGATACTTCAAGGTTATCAATTTTAATTAAGATTGGCGTCTTGACTTGTTTGATTCACTTTCTAGGGGTGATTTAAACCAAACGGCTATTAAGCAGCAAAACTGTAAGAACATTTTTGATAGTGACTGTGTTTGAGAAACAGCTCCTGCATATAGGAGTTGGCTCCTACTCAAGTGACAGGCGATCACAATACACGGAACAAAACTAACAACTTTTCGCACAGTACTACCCCAGCCAGGACACAATGCCAAAGTTCTGCAACAAAGAAAAAGCTGAACAGAATATAACGGAAAAATATAAACAAAAAAAAGAAGATATAAAACATGAAATGAAAATGTAACACACAGCAGCAGAATATAAAAGCAGAAAATCTATGCAGTACTATTGCACGGTGGTTGCTTGTTGGGAAGTGGGTTTTATATATGTTTTATATTATATATGTACTCATATGGGGGGTGGGGGAGGGTTTCATGAGATGTTAAAGTTGGGGTAGGTACAGTAACTCACCCTTCCAAGTGTATTATTATCGTGTATTGCTTGCTGGAGTATTTGCAGATTGTAGCTTGTAAAAGATAACCAAATCAGGTCGCCAGGATATCCATGGAAGTGGTAGGTGCATGTCGTATTCGGCGGAAGTGTATGACGGGGACTCACAATCCGGCCCATCCTGCCGCGACGAGAAAATAGTACATCATCTGTGGAGTCAGAAGAAAAAAAAAATTAAAATCAAATAAGGGAAGAGCATGAATAGTAAATGAAAAGTCGAGATTTCACAGATCATACATAAGTGGAAAAGTTTCACAATACTTTATTTTGCTTATCGTTACTCCGGTTCGGTTTGGTTTTGTTCGGGCCGGGCCGGGCCCCACAACTCTCCCATCGTTCTCGTTATTGCACCCACACTGCTTGTATATCTCTATCCAACTCTCGCATTTATATGTGTGGTGTGTGGAGGAAGGGGGTGGTTTTCAATTGGAGCTTTGTACATTGCAATTAACATGGCGTAATAAAGAACATATCTGTATATAGAATGTTGTGTGTTGTGCGGTCCTTTGTTGCAACAGTTGTGTTGCATATTTTAAACTTATACCCAGTTTAATGAAATTAATGTGGTTTGTGTTATAAGGCGCGTAATTATTGGGGAAATGTATTTGGGGATACTTTTTGAAACACAAGTGTATTTTAATATGGATGTAGCATGTAGGTATTATAAAACCATGTCATGGATGTTGAGGGTTTTGTATTAAAAAGGATGTAAGTAGGTGGAATTTTTGAAAAAAGGATTAAGACACACCACACACACATACATAGTAACAAAGTCTCTGTTTTAGTTTGAATTTTAGATGGAATTATAATTTATTGAGCGAAACATTTCGTTTTAGAGAAGTTTAGTAACGGTTTTCCTCTGAAATATCGCACAATGGAAATAAATGGCTTCCAAAATGAATAGATATTCTGGTGTTGCAATATTGTTTTTATCACGCTTTAGAATTTTCATCATACGACTGGATTTATAATTTTGTTAATTAAAATTGGAAATAACTTTTTATTTTAATATTATTGTGGTGTTTTGTGTTTGAGTAAAATTTTTTGAGTAAAAAGTTTTGGCAAAGGTATTAATGTTATGGTTTTGAAACTACGCTTCAGTTTTTAAATGGATTGTTGGTATTAATTCAATCAACACTTCTTTGTTTACTGTTTCCATCATTTCCAATAGTTTATTAATATTTATAGAAACTCATAAATATAGCAAAGAATAACGAATTCAAGCTCGGCTTATTTAGAATAAGAATCATCAATTTCAAAACCAAAGGGGAAGACCGTTGACTATTTTACAAAGCTTAGCAACTCTGTGTGTATAAGTAATACGAGAATGAAAATATTTTATCATTTCGGTTTTTTTGTTCTAACATAAGTTATTTTAGTAAAAAATTTGGTTATCGAAGGAAATACCTTTATGTTGTGTTTTAACATTATTTTTGATGTTCTAATCATTTTATTTTGACTTCAAAAACATTTCTGTGATCAAGGAAATTCCGTTTAAATATGCAATTATGCAATTCTTACGGAAGATTTAATGTCGCACTTTAGATAACAATAATGTACAATGAAAACTACTGGAATTAAAATTATATCATTATTTAAATTATTAAAGATTCATTTTTTATTTTTTGATTTCATTCAACCAATTTACAATATATTGCATGCTGAATTCTGCAATCGAATTTTATTAATATATTTTTTCATCAATGGTTTTTGGTATCAATAAGAATATAAGATTAAAAACCTTTTTCTTCTTTTTCTTACTTTCATTTAATGCAACCACTGAAGTAATTTTTGCCACTCACAAGGATTTTGCAAAATCATTTTATCGATTCCAAGTCTACATTGGTAAAAGGACAATTTAATGTACATTTTAAATGAGTATCAAAATACAGTATGAAATTCAATAGCTATACTAGTTTTCAATATTTTTCATTTCCAATTACCCTGACAACTTATTGATTTATCCACTTGAAAGCATTGCGATTAAGAATTTAAATGTGAATGCATGACTAAACTCCTTATCCACCATTATGTACTCTAGCGTTTCAACCTTGAGAATATTATGAGTATTTATATTGCTTCAATTAAAGTGTCATTTATTTTCTAATAGACATGCACCCATGACACAAACGACATTGCAAAGTAACTACTGTTAATGCTGCCTGACAAAGTTCTTATTAATTCATGAAATATGTAAGTGCATTCTAATGCACACCTTGAAACTATTATTTCTTGATCTTGAATTAGCTTTAAAAGGAGGAGGCGAAACAATTTCTCCTGAAACCTTTTACTGGCAATTTGGATATGTTGAAGCATATCTTGACATGGATCCATAAGAAAGAAGCCGAAACTTGAATAATTAACAGAAATATGTAATTTTTTTAAAGGAGTAGTACCAAAATGCATTCTAATTTTAATTAATCCATTTCACATCCCAATAGATTTCAATTAGAAACACTAGTAGAAAATCAGCTGATTGCACTGAAAAAAGCTAATTTCAATTTAAACTTATTGCAAAAGTCTCCTTTCCCCAGAAAGAACCTACTTAACGATATAGACGTGTGTGTTCTGTTTTTCTATGTAGTTTTCCCAGTAGTTTCTGCAGTAGAAACTTACCTATCTTTTACCTTTACCAGCATGGAATTGCACATTTTATTTTTTAACTGTCAGTTCCATGGGATTTCAAGTAAACTGTCACGAAATAATTTTGCTGAGTGAAATATTTTCACTTTAATCAACCCCAAAGGATTTCAATTTGTCGATGGCCTGTCATGATTTGAAATGTGATAAAATCAGCGAACTAAAACGTTGCTTTGGTTTTTTTTTTTTTTTTTTTTATATGTGGTTCAGTCAAGTTAAGGTATGTATGGCAGTTACTGCTTTGCTCCATGACATGTGCACCCGACACATATGGAATTCGGCTTTCTCCCTTGGCTCCCTTGTTATACCTGGGATAATACAACCTATGCCATAACATAGCATAACCGTTATAATCATGATTCGTGATCCGCTAGAGGTTGTCCTTTCTCGCATCGGCATGGCATCGTGTAAATCTCTCGCGTTTCTATCTAATAATACAATACAAAATCAATACTGTACCATGTCTGTCTATGTTGTGTATATACATTTAGGAGTGTCTAAATGTGTGCGTAACTAATGACATATTGCGCTCGGGGGTGGTGTGTATCTAATCCCAAAACACCTTCGAATCTCGATCGTTCGCATTGAGTTTCAACCGAGACTAATGTCATAATTCAATCCAAGATTTATCATTCCCATCCTGCGTCCTGGCCTCCGGTGCCGCGTTCTGTGCAAAGCTTTGCTTTTACTGGAACATGGTTCTGCTTTCTGCACATTTGCCAATACACAAACTCACTCATCCTTTCTCATAATATGTACAATGTTCATATATGGATATCACTGTTGGGTGGGTAAGGTAAGGTAGCATCCGGGATGAACCCCCAAACCATTTTTTTTTTGTATACTTTCACGTATGATATGAAGTATTTCCGGCTACTGGCTGGCAGAGCAGTAGTTGAAGCGAAAAATAACGTGGTGGTCCGCTGTTGAAACAAATACGAATTTATTGGAGTTCGACCACAATAGCGGCCAGGGCTACAACTAATCAAGATAAGATTTCGCGTTATGGAGCGAATTCAAAGCGAATTAATTCGCTCTGTGGAAATTTATAGCTCGACATCGACATTGGACTGGCACTGGACATTGGGCATGGAATATTGGAATTGCCAATGAGTTGCTTTGGCTCTGGCATCGATGATGGTGTGGTGGTACTAGTTGATAGGTTAGTCCTATGGGGGATTTAAATTTATTTCTGATGGGCTTTGAAGGGGAGACTGGACTGGAGTAAGGTATCAATAAATTATGGTATAAATGGAGATAAAATAATATTGAATGTTATAAATATTTTGTACTTTGATTACTATCTTCCATTACTATCAAATGAATGCATTTTTTAATTTTATTAGTAAAATTAAGGCTTGGTTTAAGGGATCAAAATTTATTATGTAGATTTGATATTTTTAAATTTTTTGTTTTAATTGAAGACTGAAAGCTGAATAGCGGACAGCTTGTATTAAAATTGCAGGTTTCCATAAGACATTCTACTATATCCTGCTTCGAGAACCTTTGAATTATACAGTCGGGATTACAACTCAAATTCATTCATTCATTTCAATGAAACCCCACTAACCACTTTCTTTTAAACACGTAAACGACTAGACATATTTTGACTAAATTGTGCAGGCATAAGATCCAATAAATAAGTAATGATTGTCAAACTAGAATTTCTAACAAAAAACAACGATTTCTTAATAAATTTGTTGTTTTTGAAATATTCAAACATTGCACTGAATCTAGAAACCTGGTGTTCCGATAGTTTTCTTCTTGATTAAAGTTACTGTTTTGTCTAGAATAATCCCAGTTTCCCCTAAAATTATGGATTTTATTACAAAAAGAAAATTCAACACTTTGAATTTTATTTGTATTGATTCCAAACGCAAGTGTTGGCTGGATCTGGAAAAGTATTATACCGTTGTGTTTGAAATTGATAAACAAAAGTTTTCAATAAATTTTTTCTTGTTTATATACACATACACATATATATGTATATATATGTGGATGTCGACTATACTGTGTGTGGGAGAACATCTAAACAAGCGTTTTCATATTAATTCACACTGTGTCCCGGATGGCTCAACAAGAGGAACAATGGTGTTTCGCACCTATTCCACAGGGATGCGATGACTGAACAGGGTGAAAGTATAGCGGAAGTCGATTCTCTATCGCATTGTGGGGGATTTCAACCCGGATGAGCTGTGGAGCTCATAAATAAATCGTATCAATAAACATTTGGGGGATTATATTGAAAGTCAGTAAAGGAAGCTTCATATGATTTTTAGGGTGTTATGTATGGTTGTTGGTACGTTTTCGAATGTTTGTTGTATGTTAAGTCACGTATATATGTATATTGTATACCCAGTGTTTGTGTATTTATTGTATTTAATATGTATTTGTTTTGTTTTCTATTCATTGTTTCATCGAACAATAGACGATTGTTCAGAATGTTTTGTTTAAATTTAATAGCAAAATATCAACAATTCAATTCGCTCTGCAATCAAGTTTATTGAAAAAGAGAAAGCAAGAATGAGAGGATATAAAAGAAAAAGAGAGCAATA
Organism: Platycheirus albimanus; assembly: GCA_916050605.2. Taxonomy (NCBI): domain Eukaryota; kingdom Metazoa; phylum Arthropoda; class Insecta; order Diptera; family Syrphidae; genus Platycheirus; species Platycheirus albimanus. The sequence goes on along the minus strand of OU696698.1, from coordinate 112,299,599 downwards.
AAGTAAAACTAATAATTTTCATCCACATCACTATAGAGAGAGGTAGAACCATGCATTGTATTTCCATATCCATCCTGTTTAAAATGATGAAATTGGTTTAAAATTCAGTTTGAATTAATGCTAAATTGAAACGATGAATAAATTACTTGGTAAAATAAATAATTGTTTACGTACGCACAGTAAACTCTGTTATCTGGGACAGTTTATTTAATTAAATAATGTAAATGTAATTTAGCATGCTGGAATAAAATACGCTTGATTGGTTTGCTGGCATTTATGTTAATTTATTGTTTGTAAGATAAACTATGGCAATTAAGTTAGCAATGAATTGAGGTAGATATAGGTACACAGTATATAATATACCAAATAACTGAATGAAAGCAGTCAGTGGTTACAGAATGCCCAGTATCCTATAAAAATTAAACAGATTTAATGGAAAAAAAACTATAAACAGGGCAGTCGAGTTTTCCAATGGGGACCGTAGATAGTTGTCCGCGAAAACTCACAGGGATATCCATGGGTGAGTCAAATACATGCGCAACTTTGAATGTGTTTTAATAACATGTGTAAATGTGTATGGTCTACAGTTCTCAACACCATTAATAATGGAAATTTTGTACTGCAAGACAAAAGCAAGACCATTGACCTACAAAATCTCGCCAGCTTTCTGGAAGATTCGCAGCTTTTGCGAATTCAATGGAATCTTATCTTGAAAGAATATTTAGAGGTTCCAAATGGAATTTAAGATACTTCGCCAGCTTACCCGAAATCGAAGACAAAGACAATAAATTCTAGATAAGAAATTGGACTAAAGAGACATAATTTGTACGTGATAATAGATTGAGTAATATAATCAGGAATCAATAAAAATAGATCCGGGATTAAGAACGTGTAGAAAATTCTTCAAAGATGAAATAATGTTTTGAAGCGAAATCTGCTGTGGACTTGACTCAAACATTATCCACTGAAACCATTCACCTGAAAAACATTTATGGAAGAAACTTCATGCGCTTTCTTTCTCCATTTCAATTGTTGAATGAAATCACTTCTAAGAATTTGGACACACTGTTTCAAAACATTTGTATTGCTTTGCGCGTGTTTTTGCCAGTGCTGAACAATCTTATAGTGTACTAGCAAGGATCAAGAGTATCAGGATAAGCAACATTTTGCCTGCAATCTTAATTGGCAAGGGAAATAGATTTGAATGTCGTGATCTACGTCGATGCCTTCAACTGAGCGAGAAAAGCTTGATTCGCAACAAAGTTTTAATAAGATTTAAATTAAGTTTTCTATTTATAAGCTCGTTGTTAATTTGCGATTATGCAATTGTTTTGAATACGGAAATCCCATAAATGGTTACCACCACGAGTTCTAAATATTCTATTTGCGGCCCTGACTATAAAGAGTGCAATAAAAAACATGATAAATATTGTGCATACTCGTATGTGAATGTAAGAAACTCTCATCAAAAGCAAAATAATATTTTGTGGCAATGAGAATAACATTACATTACATAACACTTTGATAAATTGTTAGTTTTGGTAGTGTATTTGATCATAACTCTAATATTGTGTTCTACAAAAATAAACCCTATGCCTTATATAGCAACCAAAATTTCAACAAATTTAAAAGTTGGAAGATTTATTATCTACGACGGATCGGACGATTATAATCTATTGTGCAATGCATGCAAAATATTGTAATGCTACAATTAATTGACTTGCGAAAAATAGATACATTTCATTGGAAATTAAATTCTATAAATTTTTTTTGGATTTGTATCGAGTATTGATCATGTTATACTTCCTTAAATAAATAATTTTTGTCATATTCTATAGACTCAGAAAGGACATTTAAATACAAAATTTAGAGCTCTTAATGATGATATCGATTTCATAAAAATAATCACAGATAATCAAAAATACTGATTCAATGCTCAGGCTCTTGTGTTAGGTACCAAATTTTTTATATCATTCAATGTATTTCTTGGAAATATGACATAGTTCTGCTGATTTTATATAATGGAATCATGTAAATACATACTGAATAAATTTAATCTCTCTTCATTTTCCAACCTCTTTCAGATAAGTAATGGAGGTAATCCAATATCTTCAATCAATATTCTCGAATAATGAAAGACTCGATTCATAAAATTAAGATGCAATAAACATGTATGAATGCATTCTATTTATTAACTAGCACAATTTTAATGTAGAGCTGATGATACTGAAATCCAGAGTGAATCAAACTTTGGTAGTCAGAAAGTATTCCAAGAAAGGTCCTGTTTGATTCCCATCACAATCACGGATTATTATCTAAAGTCAAATAATTATTCAAGAGATAGTATTTGGTATGTGGTTAACCCTTAAAAATATTTTGTTTAGAAATCCTTATTTTTGTGTATTCCAATAATAAATAGCTTAAATTACGTCGCAAATATCTGGCTTTATGTGCAAACACGAGTGACATTTTTTACTATACAAACATTTCATTCAAAACCATTATAAACATGTAGTTTAGACAATAGTTTTATTATTCAAAAATTGATTCCTACTAAATACCTAACTCAAATCCATTAAACAATCACGGCCGGATATCAAAATAAAATAATTCAAAACGTTCATTTCAAAGCTTAACTATGTTATGTACATATATTTTGTGTCCATACAGTGGATCTTCAAAATGCCATTCCTATTAAATTCCATTCTTCACATATTTAATTATGCATTCAAAATAAATGTTACCTTCAAACCAAGCAATCCTTTTGAAAAGCAAGTTGGTGTAGATGTAAGTACATAGCATGTATATTTAAATATATCCACCTTCAATTGAATATCAAAATGATGATTGTACTAGGTACGTGAAATAACTTAAATTCACCCCAAGTCCTCTTTTGCTCATCTCATAAACAATTCGACTTAAACATTATTATGGTAGGTTCTATGATAATATTGGACATTGTATAGTATATCAGACCTATAATCCTTTTACTGCTCTTATAGTACACTGGAAAATCCTTTATATAAACCCAGATATCGTTTGTACAAGTAAGGGAACAGCACACACATAATACATTTATATATATGTATAGAACAGATATCTAGTGCAATATTGAGGTGTCCTGGTGAAGCATTTAAGAGTAAAACTCAAATGTAATCCTGAATCTGATGGGAAATGGTATTCAATTTAGCATTTAATTTATTTCAATCACCAGCCATCTAAAGCTTTAGATGTTTGTGTTTTTTAAGAGAACAATCACTTTTTAGTGGACACTGTTTCATGGATTTTGCTGAACAAATAAGTTTGGTACACATCGAAGTTTATAAATAAGTGATGTCCTCAAATCTTATGCATACAAAGTACATACAGAAAGAAAATCAATTTGTATTGTACACATGGTATAGTGTTATTGTTTGTATATCTATTCCATCAAGATTCATTAAGGTGGGTCTTTATAGCGTTTCTTTATTACCATTTCTGACTTCATGTGTTCTTTGAATAAGGAAGCATTATAAGCATCGACAATTCAAAAAATATTTAGAAAAAAAATGATCGGATGAAAATGATTAAATAGCATTGGAGATTTGAACCGGAATTGGGGATCAATTGGACATCTTACGAAATTACTATATCTGTCTATCTATACATACAAACTAATTGCTGATGTCCGTTAGTCGTATTAAAACTCCAGAACAGATCGACCGATTTGGATGTTTTATTCTTTACAGTACCAATGTTGCCTAGGAGCGTTTTGGATGAAGCTTTTTTTGTACCACCTTAACTTTATTGTATGTCACGTGTTCGTATGTCGCGTCTGAAAACAAAACTTAACAAATGGTTGATTGAATTCATTTCAAATTACTAAGGAATTTTATTGAACCACAAAACTAAATTTGTTTTATATTAACATAATACTTTTGATACTATTGATCGTAACTATAATGATAAAGATTAAAAATACATTTAACATAATATTAAATATTGTGGAAGACCTATCAATTTTGGTTTTAATGCTCTATAACCCAATTACAACTGGGACTCGTTTTATTTTTGAAATATATTTATGTACCCATCATAAATATTATCTTTTCCTATCTATACAAAAAAAAACAACAACAACAATAAATACATTTCGGTTCAATTGTAACAAACTTACAAGTTTATTCCAAAAATTCTCTGGAATCAATTTCGTACATAATTACCGGCTGCATGTTATTGTTTAGCTTTTCCATAATGAGGTTTATCTTATGAATTGCATCCTCGGCCACAATACACCAGTTACAATTACCCACTTATTTACCGCGCATTCCCTGCGCTACCGCAGCGCCGTGCCGCTGTATTGTGCAAATCACAACTTTGCAAGAGCTCATATTTAAATAGTTACACAAATAACCAAATACAAACAATAATCAAAATGCAAAGTAAACATACAGCCAAAGAATAGTGCCTGATGGCAGGGTTGGGCCAAACCAGGACAGTTGGGCTCGGTTGGGATTGGTCCGGGCCGGGTCTGGCCTGGCCCGTCCGAGGTCATTTGCATACAGAAATTTGTATTCCGGCTTATGTAGTTGCAGTTCAAAATGTACATTGTATTGAAACGCTACAGCAGCATTCACAAATCTGGGAACGAACTGATTTTGATTACGATTGCATGCAATCGCATTTAAATGAAGTCTTCATTAATAATTCACAATATGTATAGAATTGCAATGTATTCTGTGGAAATATTGATCAGGATGTCACAATGGATTCACAGGCAGTGTCAGCTAGTGTGACAAGGAGGAGTGTTGTATAGGGTATAGGTAGGGTATATAGCATCTGAATTTGGAGTATTATGCGTCACGTGGAAGCGGAAAGCCCGTGCAATTATTACGTGTCCGTGAGTATACTGCCACCGGTTCAATTAAGTTTTTTTTTATATTGCAAACGGGGTAAAAGTCCCAACAACGGATTTATGTTCCTTTGTGAAGGGGCTTAAAATTGTTGCTTTTTGTTTAAAACCCAGGACATTCTGGTATTCTGGACATTATGGGACAGAGGACAGTTCTAGGGAACGTATTGCATTTATGTCGCACTCGCAAACCATTATAGCCATTGGGTTTATGATGTTGTGTATCGTATTTTTAGACATTTTAATAGCTGATAAATTGTTATCGTGGAAATCATTATTTTGCAAACGGGAATGTATCTCTGTGTCGTCCTTTTTGACAGAGTTATTTAATGCTGGCTTTGAGGAAATCGATTGGATTCATTAAAAATCTTTATTGAATTATTTTCGCGGTGGTCATTCAATGATAATGAGAATGGAATTTTGTGTTGTGCGTATGCAATTCGAATAAATTAATATTAATTATTGAAGACTGCAAAAAAAAAAATATATCTACATATTACCTGAGCTTAAAATGATATCGCAATACTTTTTTGAACATATGCGTAGCGTATTATAATTCACTTCGCAGAATTGCAATATGATTTCGAAAAACCAACAATGTGATGAATCTGCGTAAATATACATATTAAGCTTGACGAAATCATTTTATTTTATGACGTGATTGTTTTCATTTTCCCAAAGTATACAAACTGTTAATTTGGTATGTTCAGTATTTAATTATAATTGTATGCACACAATGATGTGTTAACTTTTAATTTTGTATGCAAAGGACGATTTCTACGAAAAATGCTCAATACCTACACATTTTGAGTAAAATAACGTTTTACAAAAAAGTCAGGTTTTTCACGCTTGTATTATTTATTAGTAATTGAAGTCTATATGAAACATTTATAGTTCAAATCAAACCTTTATAAGAATCTGTTGATTTCACAGCAACTTTTAATTCCAAACTTCTTTGGTTTTAAAACAAAGCGAATTACTTTACTTTGTACTTTATAGTCTTTTGCATAGATCGATTGAAAACTAGACTTTTATGTAAAAATGCCACGTGATGGAATTCATAATCTTGCATTCCATCCACTCTAAGTCTCTTGAAAGAAATCAAATGATTTGATAAACTCATATTTAAAATATTGCTCCTGGAAGAATGTGGATCATATTCAATACTGATTTCACTGGAGGTTAGTACTTAACTCAATTATGATCATAAAGGTTGAATAGATGCGGAAAAGATTGATGGAATTGATTTATATTTCATTTTATGGAATTGTTTTTTTATAAAATGAATAACTAATTCTTCCACAGTCCAAATTTTATAAATATATGTATGTATAAGATCTAGCAGGTAAGGGGCGTGCTATTGTGAAATCGACATACTTGTTTCTTTTGCGTATATGTACTTGACTTGTGAAAAATTTAAGTACAAGCCTTAAATTTTTCTCAATTTTTGTGAAAGATGTAAGTACTCACTTAAGGCTTAAATTAAAAAAATATTATATGTATTGGTTTTTCAAAGCTGTTTTGTTAACCAATTGTATACCTATGCGCTGCAAATACTGAGATCTTAGCTGAAAATTTATGAATGAATGCCATCAAAATTATTTTGGTACATAGTAGATACCACTAGGTTAGGGTAAGGATTGATAGCTGGCAGAGCGAAACATGTTCCACTTCACCACACTCCAGTCTATAAAGACCAATTGTGATACCAACAATAGATACCGCTATGGCAAAAATGTGTCTTTGAGATACCAATACCATTTTACTGACTCAAACGAGCAAATTGATGATGGGCCTTCACATAAAAGAGCACTTAATTAAATATGTAGAAACCTGTGAACAGTTTACAATTTAAATTTAGTATCTCCACACAGAATATGATGCTCCTTGATTACTTTTTTGGCATACCTAATTAGCGCAGATTATCTGTAAAATCTTTTAAAAAACCCTTTACATTAACAAAATCTTAACAAGCCGAAAAATATTCTTTACGCGCCTATATCTCATTAAAGTCTATCATTTAATCTTGTGCGCTTATGTGAACTTAAGCGCACAGCTTCGAGACTCGAGAGGCAAATATATATATACTAATTGGTAATATTAATCAAGCTTAATACAAATATGAATAAATTGTGCAAATACATAAGTTGAACATGGGAGGAAACACTACGGACTTTAGCCATGTTTTATGCTCTTCCGCGTCTTAATTCGCATAATGAGCTTGAGCACCAACTCGTCCTCAATGGTCTTTAGCAGAATCAAAAAAAAAAAAAAAACTCAGTGTTTTAACCTTCTCTTCTGGACCAGATGGTCGAGATGATGAAGTTCTTCTGAATATTATCGCCGAGGTAGACATCACTGGCCAACGCCAACGCCAACGACACCATCACCGCGGCCGCCACCGCACTGAGCTGTTGCCGCTCCAAACCACCAGATACGAGTAGTTAAATTAAAATCAGCCCTTAAGATCAGGCACCTTCTTCATCCGGACTTCTCTGATGGTGCAGTCCGGATAGAAGGTTTATATGTATAACAACCACGTGAAATGATAAGAAGAACACAAACCGAACAATGTTTGGTTGGCTTGACTTGGTGGGCTGTTCCACTGACGCCCCCGCACCGCACCGCACCGCGTATCGTATCGTAATTCATTTAAATTGTTTTTTGCTCGCTTCGGGCGTCTGAGCGAAATGAGTTTTTAATTAAATCTCCTCGAAGGACCATCGAGCCAGGACAACGAAACCAAAACGAAGGAATAAACTAAGAAAAAAAAAAAAAATTACACGAATTTAATATAATTGTGGTGAATTATCCTAGTTCAACGGTGCGGCTGTTTTTAATTGTTCCATAAAATGGGCTTGCTATAAGGATGAACTGACTTTTGTCGCATCTTATCCGGCTCGGCTGGCCGTGTCATAGTCTTCTAAATCACAAGAATTGTTGTTATTACTATTAACTGTGCCAGTTCGATAACTACTACTTCTTATACGCCATAACTATTATCGCTCTTTAAGTCCTGTGTGCGGATGAGAGGGAGAACGGAGGACGGTTATAAAGCCTATTTGCTGAGAGAGGGTGCAAATTGAATGGCCATAGCCATTCCATTGGGAAGGGCAATTGCCAATTTCTTGTTTCCTCATCGGTTGCGTCCTCATCGTTGTCGTCCTTTTTAACCCCAAAATGTTCTCACCAAAGTAATTAAATAAGCACAGCAGCAGCAATGAAATAGTATACAAAAAAAAAAATAATAAGAAGCAATCTTTTTCGGTGAGATCCTTAGCAGCAAAGGCAACCCTCTCAGATTGTGGTCGCAGGAGCAGGAGCCAGGAGCAGGACACAGGAGCAAAGAGAGGTAAAACAGTAATTTGATATTAATTACATTTTTCTTAAATTTTGTCGGCAGCCTCACATAATTTCGTTATAACAGTGCGGTTAATGTTAAAATGAATTCGCTGGATAAATACATATACATGTGTATATGTAGGTATGTGTTTGTGTATTATGAGCCTTTAGGGTGTATGTGTGTGTGGATTTGGGCATACATTTAATGGGAGTGATAACGGGGTCAGGGTTAAATGCCAGATTTATTGCAAATACACATTTCAGTTTCAGTGTATATGTGTATATGTGTGTGTGTAAGTGTGTGTGTCGTTATAATAAATTATTAACCAGCCACTGTATGCTAGGTCGAGGTGGTTTGTAAATTACGCAGTTATTCAGGATAGGCTTCTTTAACATATATATAGACATGGACTCAAACATACCAATATAATGTACCTACTGTGGGAACCGCAAATGGTAAAGTTAAATAAACATTGTCCATTACCATTTCAGGACCTACCTACGGCATATGGTGAATATAGGTTTATTTAATGAGTGGGCTTGATATTTTTTTTTTACAACTCTCATATAAGGTACTCCATTTCCGAGTGGCAGTGGGTGAATGAACAATAAAGCACTTTTATTGCAGAATAGAACCGTAGTTATGTTAGTTATTTATTGATACTGCCGAAGCAGTGCAGTGGTTTGACTCTTCTGGTAAGCTGGTAATAAAGTAAATCTTAGTTGTTGAGCGCGATTTGATGACGGTATTTTCATCATCATGGCATCTTCGAGTGGAAAATAGGTATTCTAAGAGCGTGAACTTGCCGTACTCCTGAATAATAGAAGCTTTGAATCAATATATTCACCTAAGTATTTCTTAGGTCTAAAGGAACTATGATGTTGATATTTTACCAAGGAATTTCCAGAATGAAGGAAGAATGCAGGATACTGAAAACATTTTCAGACTCTGTTTCTTGTAAGGAGAGTGAACAAAAATACGGATGTGATTTAAGGATATAAGCAAATATTTTCACACATCTTATTTGGCAAAAGACAAGTTTGCCTAATGCTCTTTCTTCTTGCAAAATAAGGAGTATTTTTTTAAAAACGTGTCTGAGAAGCTTGAAATCCATTGATACCATATTGTGATGCTTTTTTTTATACTTAGGCTGAGGTAGGCTCGTCGAAGTCCAGGATTGTTCCCAAAGAAAGCGAAAACTCAGGGTTGAAAAGTGTTGAACTCCGAAATAACAATGTTTTTTTTTTATTTACCAAAATATTCCTAACATTGTACTTCATATACGGACTTAACAATACAACTAAATTAATAATAATTCGACGTATAATATAGTATTAAACAATAATAGCTTAACTAGTTTGGCCTGTAGGGTTTACCCTACGACAAGAAACGATTCCAACTATATTTGGTCTGTAGAGTTGCCTCTACGACAATAATCGATTTTAGGTCTGTAGAGATTCTTGAAAAGAAGCGCTCCACGACAAGAAACGAACGCTACTAAATTTGGTCTGTGGTGAAGCTTATCAATGCAGCAACCCCACGACAAGAAGCGGATTAACAATTTGGCCTGTAGAGTTTCCTCCACGACAATAAGCGATTCCTACTAATTTGGTCTGTGGAGTTCCCTTCATGACAAGAATCTGATTTGGTCTGTAGAGATTCCTAAAAGGAAGCGCTCCACGACAATAATCTGTCTGTAGAGATTCCTTGATAGGAAGAGCTCCACGACAATATTAGAACCCTACTAAATTTGATCTGTGGTGAAGCTTACCAATGCAGCAACCCCACGACAATAAACTGATGGCCTAATGCCTTTGCTTCAAAATTTAATAAGGTTTCTGCTGGTATTCCCCGCAGCGTACCTTCGAGATCTCTTATTCCCGGTATTCTATTGAATAGAATCGTTTCGTATACCAATGGCTGGGAGTTCGAGTCTGATTTTCCATACAAATTTTGCTTATACTTATGGAATATTACAGTAATAAGGAAGTGTGAATTATAAAATTAAAGATAAAAAATATTAGTACTAAAATAATTCCTTCTGTTTGTTAGATGTTTCTGCTGGTTATCATCATGTGTGTGTTCGGAGTTGGTTGGTAGTCCAAATCAGCGGTACGGGGCGGAGGGGTGGTCGGTTTTGCTTCACTTGCTGGTCTCTGATGTAAACCTAATGTTGTGAAAAATCGTCGTGGTGATTGTGACGGTGGTCGGTGGCGGTCGGTGGCGGTCGGTGGTGGTCGGTGATGATGGACACAGGCTGATGCACTCATCATGGTGATTGTGGGACGGTGTGACGGCGGTCGGTGGTGGTTGGTGGCAGTGAGGAAAATGTGTAACTTCGTTACAATATATAGAAAGGTTCGCTACTTTTTACGCGGTCAAGGGTTTCGGATAGCCCTTTTAATGATTAGGCACAGTGCGAGTGAAAGGAAATCAGGGAGGAATGGAAAGGAAGTGCCACCGGCCATTGGTCTTGAATGTTTGAAGATCAAAATGGTAAGGGAACATAGGCAATTTATTCCACATTCGTGTTGTACGGCTGAAGAAGGAATCCCTATGTTTCACGGTACGTCTGAAATTGGGATCAAGTGTAAACTGAGCGTTCCTAGCAAGGGAACTGTTTATTATACGAGGGAACTGTTTAAGGGGTTTCGTGTTAGGCAGCTGGGAGTAAACATTTTTTTTTGTAGAAAAACCAATAAAATAAGGAAAGACATGAAACATTTCTACGACGTCCAAGGGATGGAAATTTTTCAATAATTCTTCTCTCTCCTATCATTTTTATCGCTTTTTTCTGAAATCTGTCGAGCAGGTGTAAAAAAGTTTGAGAAGCACCTGCCCAGAAAAGGGAGTTATAATCGAGTTTTGAGCGTATATATACTTGAAAGTGATTGAATTGTCAGTGCTTCCAAAAAATGTACCTTGTACCAAAAATTTAGCTTTTCGCAAACTGTATTTTATAGCAATAGTTTCGATATTCAGTTCTATTTCTTAAAGTATTTGTATTGTATGATGATTCTTTCTATTTCAAAATTTTAATGATTTTGAAACAAAAAGTATAAAAAAGTACCTATCGTTTGATAGAGCAAACTATTTAATATAGCTTCACTATGATAAAATATTTATGAAGAACCGTCTCCACTTTTCCACTTAGGCACAATTTTTTTTCACAAAGAACTTTTAAACGATAACTTAAAATAAAAAAATAAAACAAAAATACTCACCTGGGTTTGAGGCATTTATGTGAAACTCGCAGATGTTCTTCGTTCCTTGGGCAAAGTCATACGAATCGGAGTCGGTGAAAAGAATGTCTACATCTAACTCGAATCCCCTGTTAGGTATTCCCTGCTGCAATGGTGCAGAGAAAGGACTTGAATGGAATGCCACCAGCATCTCAGGTCCTCTGAAATAATAATAAAGGATAAAAATTATTAAAATTAAGTTCTCGATATAGTTTCAAGGTACATTCTCACAGGCAATCGATTAATATTGGAAATGTAAATTATTTGACCACTATATTATAACTTCATTGCACTCAAAGCAATTTTCGAAGAAAACAACCTTAAGGCGGTTTTCAAAAGAAAAGATACACCCATGTACCCTAGATAATAAGCTGGGTGGACACAAAGGAGTCTGTAAAGTTTGCTTACTGGAATTTATTGTTCTCACCCCTTAAACAGAAGCAATTCTACGACTACGGTTTATTTAGAACGAGACTCGGTGCTTATAAGAACAACAAAAAGAACAAACAATATTGGCAGAGGAAGTTTTTCTTTCTCAGCGCATTTTTGCTTTTTTTTACAGATATTTTTATTTTTATGTATAAAAACAAAATAGCAACAACAACAACAACCACAAATATAGAAAAAATTAAATTCCCCAGAGTAATCTTTGTGTTTGTATTTATGCTAGTTATCCGAGGAATACAAAAGCTATGTTTGCGTTTTTCACAGAACCTAGTCATGCTTATGATTAATGGTTGCCAGGTTTTTTATTTTTACTCTATTTACAAAAAAAAAACTGTGCATTTTATCAGATGTAGAGAATAGTTAAAAATAGTGAAACAATTAAGAGGTGTTCATGATAAAATCAGATATTTTGAAGAAAAACAACATTAAAGACAATAAACATCAGATAAAAAAATCTTTTTTGGCAATGACGAAAGGTTAGTTCCACAAACCTAAAATTCAAAATAATTTTCTTGTATCAAATTTTAACTTTCCAGTAAAACCGCTTCGCCAAGACTCAAGAAAACAATTTCTAGAAGATTTGTTCCTCCATTGCAGAGTGAACTGTACTCTGATGAGTCAAATATAAGTTCAAATTGAAATAATCACAAGAAAACCCTTTAAATAAGGAAATATGTATTGTTTAATAAATAACGTTTCATGTCTTTTTGTAAGTTTATAAATTATTCTTGAATTTGTGAATCAATTTATATTTGTAAAAAAAATATATTGACTAGCTTGGCAACCATATACTCTGTATTCGTGCATTCTTCAACGCGCCCTCCAGCTATAACAATCCCCAGCTGTAGAAAGCTAAAGAAAACGAATATATTAATGCGATGAGCAGATTTGTCTTTTCTTTTCCAAGCCAAAATAAAGAACACACACAAAACTCTTGGCAAATAAAATAAAGAATGGAATGAGAGAGTTGACTCTAATTTTGATATATAAGTATATGAGTAGATATAGATGGATTGAAATAATGAGCTCAAGACATATACAAGCACACAAACAACACCAACAAATTTAGCCTTCTCCTTCTTCCCACCATAAAGTCATCCTGATGAATTCAAAATGGTTGAAAAATGTTCCTGTTTTTCTTTCTAGAGTTTATATTTTTTTTTTAAATATATTTTCAGACGTCTTTGCCTTTAATCTAAAGCCATTTGATGCTAATTTCCTTAATTGCTTAACGCAATCCACTTAACCATGGGAATTGTAAATTTCCGTCTTTATTCTTTATCATTTATTGGTATCGTTCTTCGTATCCTTTCGATTCTTGATGTGGCTCTGGTGATGTAGTAGTAGGAGTAGCAGAATCAAAGCAAGGATGCAGCATCCCTCTAAGGATTCTGCATATCTTTTTGTCTAAGGAGAATAAGACTCTTGCATTGTGCAAATGTGCATTAAGGCAAGGAAATGGTGGTGAAGGAGTTGTTTTCTTTTGCTCGAGATAAGTTCGTTAGAGAGAAAGAATGCAAAAGTTTGTGCACTGTGCAGTAGTCAAATGACTGTTCAAATCCACAATTACTGTGAAGATTGATTATATCGTTTATTTAAATACAAACAACAAAAAATACGCGGATGTAACTTATTAAGGAACAAGAAAATAAGATAGATTGCTTAGCCGAGTTCCATGAAATAGAAAATCCTTTTTTCTACGAATTGATTTCCTGTTTGATAAGTTGCAAAAATATAAATATGAATTTATTTTCTTTTGAAAAAAAAACAAGATAGATGAGATTAAAGATTTACTTTAGCGGAAAAAATTCAGATCAGGTATTGATTTATATTTGATGATACCAGAAGATAAGTTTAAAATTAGATATCAACCTATAAGTAAAAATAGTAAACTGAATTAAAAAACAAAACAATAATTTGACATCAACTTTCTAGTTTTTCCTCAACGATTAACAATTGACACTACCATTGACTTAAAGTTGTACACATCTTCAGAGTTTTGATAGGCGAGTAAATAGAAATGGCGACTTGCGAGTCAGAAACTAATTAAACCCTTTTATCGCTGAAGTGCGCCGCGCGCCGTAAGGAAATAACAGATGTTAAAAGATGTTGTCTATTTTTTGATGGCCCGGCTTAAAGCGAACAACCTGCCGGAAAACCTGCAGGACAATAAATTTGACAAGACTGGTAAGGTCAAAGGGTTCTTTCATTGAATGGGTCAGCATAGGATTCCTTCAACATTTGCTTGGTTCTCAGATTGAGCAAAGGTAAAGGGTTATTGGTTGGTATAGGAAAATCTACTGGGAAGTCATTACTCAAAACCAACTTTGTCCCGAGTTATCAAGTTTTTGATCTTTTTAGGGAAGTCTTATACAATGTCTTCATAAAAAAGCTTCACCAGAGGACTTCACTCTTTATTACCTGGGCCACTATGACAAAGATAAGAATTGCCAGTCTTTTTAGGTCGAACATTAGTTTGTCCTAGGTTTATTGTAGACAAGGTCACATCTTACTAGATACGATGCAGTTAGGCGAATTTATCCACCTGCAATTAGATTAAGGAATACCTTTTCCACCCCCTAGGGGAAAATAGTTATTGTATTTTCAATGATCTTGGAACCAAATGAATATCGAAACATAAAGTCAAATGAATAAATTCTATGACAAAATTATTAGAATCAATTGTGAGAATTGACTTCAACATACGCACATCTTATATTCACACCAATCAACATACAAAAACACAATCCTTAACGAAGGCAGCTCCTTCTACATTCTTATCCATTTCAATTAAAACAAAATCCGCTTTTCTGTGTTGTTTTTAGTAGGATTTGAACACTCGATTTAAAACGTAACAATTCTATAAACTTACACTTTATTATCGAACGTTTCAATTAACACCAAAAAAGAATACAAAGTTAAGGAATTACTGGATGGGAAAAAAAATTTCTACCAAAAAAATGCGAATGAATAGTTAATCGAAAACAAAAACAATCAACCAAAAGAAAATTTAGAAACACCTAGGGGGACAAAAGTCCAAATTAAATCTTATCGCGCTTACACAAAATTTTCGCTCCTATCACCTTTTTCTGAACCTCATTTTCGAAAAAAAAACCTGCAAATATAAATTCACGCTCAATTTATTTAAATGACTTTCCCTTCTCGTTTTCCTCGCATTATATTCTTTTCATATTATTGGGATAAGGTGATTCCCCTTAAATTGAAAAAAGAAAGTCCTTACGTCATTCACTGACAGTTCATTTGTCATTCAAGAAACTTATCAGCGATTTCATTCCCATTTGACAGCATTCATTCATTTTGTCCTGTGCAAACGCACAAGTTCTACGAGTTATTCCGAGACTTCGTTTACCATCACCATCAGCATCACCATACCATGATATACCGTATAGCACTAATTCTTAAAAGTTTATTGATGATTATCGTAAGGAACTTGGAACTTGGAACTTGGTTGGAAAACGCCATCATCCAGGAAAACTACTCTCGAAGTATCAAGTCGAAAGTACCTAATGTTCAGTTCAAACTTAAAAGCAACAACAATGCACCTTCCGTTTAATTAACAAAAATTTCAATTTGAAAGACGAAAGAAGAAAATATGGAGTTCGCTCGGTGATGCACGGTTTAGCGACGCTGGCTCTGCTGGAGAAGAATTGAACGGAAAAAAAAGAAAGAAAATAAAGCAAAACTTTGCCATTCTCATAAATAAAGTTCAGTCTCAAATAATTATAAATTCTTAAAATCCTTATTTAACAAATTTGCAATTTAAATTGAGGGCTTGAAGTCTTCCTTATTTGGGGCTGGGTGAGGAAAGTTTAACCTAATAATTTGCGGGTGCGAATAAGTTGCCTTTCTTTAATTTTTTGGATGACTGATTGTTGATTTAGGTGGAATGGAATCTTAATTCGTTATAAATTACTCAATTCTTTTATTGGTTTCTTAGAAATTAAATCTTGTAACTCTTTTAACAGGCGATATTGTGGAAAAAATTGACAGCCGGTTAATTGAGTTTGATAGAATGTTATCTTTGATTTAAAGGTTTTAAGCTCAACTGTCACTGTCCCATGTTGTGAAATACAAATTTTGGATCGGGAAAAAATTTGGAATTTAAATTTATTTTTTCTTTCATACTGTTAAATTAGTACTCACTTGTAGTTTTGTGCTTACTTCCACAAACCTATCGTTTAAACGCCATCTTTTTAATCTGGCAGAGCATGACCAAAATGGACGAAACTGAAGAAATAAATTCACATTTATATGTATGACCTTTGTTTTAGAAATATAAAAATATAATCTATGGAATGCAAAGGTGTAAAATCCATTCCAGCATATTGAAAGGCTAAAATTTGAATGATCTGAAGATTTGAAATATGATCGAATAGATTCCAAAATTGAGAAAAATAAAGTATAAATGCTGGGATCCGACATCCTTGATACAATAGTATTTTATGGACGTTTTACAAGGTATTTGATTGATCAAAAAATTAAGGAAAGTTATGAAAGTTATTTGATATGAATTGCCATGACACAGACATAGACAAGCAATAGAAACATGTATCAAACATAGAATCCTCATCACTCATTCATCACATTTTACATAAAATAGAAGAGCCAATACCAAATGTCATTTGAATAATTGGCTAATTGGAAACTAATTGAATTAACCCATTCAACACAAGACATAACCACAAGAACTCATCACCACACACAGCATAACCGCAATCAAATCTGGCAATAGTTGCTTAAAAGATAAAAACCTCACACATTAACCAAAAAGTCCATAGCCTCAATCAGCACTTTTAAGGACAAAGCAATTCTTCTTATTTAAAAGCCTAGAGAAATTTCGATTTCATTTTCTGCATAATAACTGGTAACTGTGGATATAACTGATAGTTTTGAAACAATTTTCAAAGGATATTTTCCATTTGATAATGTGTGAGAGAAGTGCATCAACAGAAAAGGACTTGGGCAATCCATTACAAAGTTTCAATGTAACTGACCACAAATCAAATCGATAATTTAAATTTGAGTTTGATCACACACAGTCATACTCACACACTTGGATCGAAGGACTATTGATGGGCTTGCATTTTATTATGCTCGACAAAGCAAATAATATAAGGGATTCCCAAATGTGATTATATTTCTTGGAATTGAATGTTGTCATCAAAGTTTTGTGATTTGTGCTTTTCTATGTTAAAGAAAAGAAAAAGGTTTTATTCAAAAATTATTTGGTGATAGTTTGTAAATGTGCAAGCAAAGCACTTAGTTTTGTGGATTCACCATTGGCAAAACTAATTTGGAACTTGACTTGTGTGTGGCATTCTATTGAAAAATTGGACACAATTGGTCAGTCAAACTTTTGAGTTTTGTATTTATTTGCCGCGAGAAAAAATTGATATGTATTTCCATTGATGCTGCAGGAATCCTTACTGCATTTTTAAGCACCAAAAACAGCTAGAAGGGTTGCATTGCAGCACAATGTCTCCTGGCTCCCCAGTTGTAAAGTAAAAGTAATTTTCTTATTCCCCCTCAGTACCTATATAGACCAAACATAAAAATGAACGTTCCACTGCTATTATTTTGTAAACCATACAAGTTTCCACAATACTGGCAAGTGTCGAAAATGGCGGAATCAAAAATATGGCATGGAAAAGATTGTGGATCGTATTCATTGTTTATTTCAAAGGGGTTGAAAGATATGATTTAGCCTGGTGTATACAAAACGAATACGTTCCACAGTGTTTCCAAACGTCCGAAAACACACTAGTCGCACAAGTGAAATTGGACACCTTCCACAGCTCATATTTCGTGTAAGAAATTAAATCGCTTATCAAATTGCACAGCTATTCTAGTCCCTTGAAATTTTCCCATGAGGTTTAATTCCCACACTGTGAAAATTAAATTATTGCATGAAAAAGATTGTCAAACTGACAGGACAAGAAAATATTTTCAGTTTATTGTAAATTTGTGGCAATTGGGAAGTAATTTGTAATTTGAGCATTGTGGGACGTAACATTGTGAATTCCACATCACAAATTTATATGGAAGTTTAATTTTCACTCGGTTATTTGTATCATTACCTGATGAGGGTATTGCTACATCATTTTCGCACAAGCATGTTTCCAGTTTCCATCAATGTTGACCCAAAACCTTCAAGGCTGGTTATTTAGAGTTTAAGAACACAAAAGATATGACGATTTAAAACTACTACTAGTTATAATTGTTTCCATAAAAAAAAATTAACAACGATGACACAGGGAGTTCTTTTACCTTTTAAAGAGTCCCCCTTAATCTAAGCACTATTTGTTGTGTCTAATCAAAAAACTGCTTTTGTTTTATTTTTAATGACTTCAGATTGATCTGTACTTTGTAAAACTGAATGAAGCATTTAAAATGCAGACGGGTCAAGAAAATATAAGATGGCATCTTTGTAGAACTCAAATCAGTTTCATTGAGTAAAATCTTCAAAATTAAAAAAAAAAAAAACTTTAAACTATCGAATTCGTTGTCTGCTCCACGCAAAATATTCCAATTCACCGTTTTCTATAATTTGCGATGAAAAGAACACAAACAAAAAAAACTTACAAAGAAATCCCTTCGTCCTTGTTAGAGAAAAGTCAGACGGGATTCCGACCCTTCCTTAACCGCATTCTCAAAGTCATCTTTGGCTTCCTTCTCCGAAGCATTTATTTTCCAAGGGATAAGAACATAATTGGTATCGCCCTATAGATCTGCAACAAGAGCTTAAACTACGAGCAGCATGGCAAGGAAGATGAAAAAATATTCAATTTAAGTGAATCTCCTTTTTCTCGTTATAACTAAAGAAAAGCGAATGGAAATACAACGTAAGCGATGCGTCGCGACGCCAACAGTTTGTCGTAATTTTTTTTTTCTCCACTCCATCCTCCTTAATGATATATGTTGTTCATTCTAAAGAATTTACCACCAAAATTGTTGTTCCTTTTTTTTTACAGGAAAAACTTAATACGGAAAACGTTTTAAATTGCCTTTCTATAGTTTACACAATGATTCCCACAGAAACCACTTGGTTAATTGCCATTTATAATATGACGGCGGCCGGCATGGCACGGTCGATGCTTGGAGGTGGTGGTTTTACTTGGAGGTTATATCATTAAGGGCTAATGCCAATGGATCTAGAGGGGCTTCATCATCCATCAGTATGGAGGCAGCATAATTATTTATTATTATTTTTACTATTATCGGTGTTTGCCATCTCTTCAGGTGGAGATGGAGAAAAATCAATTTACTTATAATTTGTTTGCTTGGCAGATATATCTATGGGAAAAAGTTGTCCACCCTGATCCCCAGCTATAGCTCTAGATTCAGAATCAGCTCAATGCCCGTGTGTAAATGAGAGAGTTCTGTGTTTTTATGTTTTGCCATACAGAGATAGAGCATTTTCATTAGTTCAACAGATGCGCCTCGTCAGTTTTCTGCCCGCCCGACGATGTAACCCCCTGCTAAGGGTGACCGGAATAAATTACCGGAACGAGGACGATATTATGAGTTATCGATCGGAAAAGTTTGTTCGTTCTATAACGGCGGGGATTAATAATAATGATAAAAGAAGTTATGAATCTTTTTTTCGCTTTCGCTTCGCCAATATGAGGGACACAGGAATTGGGATTAATTTAATTAAAACAGATGAAATACTGGGGAATTACGCTGGATTTTGGTAAATAACAACACTATAATGTTTTTCGTTTCGTGAATTTTTTGGAATTATCTATAATGTATAGTGAAAGAATAAATTTAACTGTTATTATGGTAAGATGTTGATATCAGCAAAAGATTAGGAAAGTCAAACACTATGTATGGAGATTGGAGTGGGGGATTTTGATATGGTTATCGATGCTCTGTCTCAAAGGCATTCACATAAAAGCTTTGCAACTGATTCTACACATTCTTAATGGAAATTTGCTGAAATCTTTTTATTAATAAAGCAATATTTTATCTATAATGCTTTCTTTGAAGAACTATTTCTATTAGGACGTTGATATTAAATTTTTGTCAAAAATGGATCAATCGAATATATTTCCTGGATTAGCCCCTCATCAATATGTACAATATTGTATTGTATGTTGTCGATAGTTGATATTTCATAAATGTGATGAAATGTTAATCAATCATAATACCTTGAAACTAGGAGGAAGGAAATTGATTTTGGTTTTTTGTTGTTTGGATTATGTTTTCTTTCAGATGAGTTATTAAAAATTCCATACTTTATCAATAGACATAAATAATGAGAAATAAGTTTAGTTGGTGAGCCCCAAGAAGCAGTTTTAATAAACTATCACTTTTTGGTGTGAGTAATGTTATAACAAGATATGAAGAAAACTTAAGTACATTCTGGATATTTGTAGAATATGAGTAAATACGAAATTCTGCGTTAAAAATGTTTCCTATATTTGAACGAAGTTTGGACTATGAATGTTGCACAGATGTTCTCCTCTCTGAACTTTTTCTATAGTAAAAGAAAAAATACATAAGGATTTCACCATCGCGTCGATTAAATAGAATGTTTAAATATTAAAATTCAATGGGTTTTCATCAAAAAGCACACTACAAAACATAAAACAATACATTTATTATTTCTATTCGGTTCTATATTACGTTTGATAGAATTTTGTTTGAGTAAAATTTATTCCGGTGAAGGGAAGTAAGCAAAAACTATATCATGCATCATCCAGCTATCCTGTTCCCATTTTAACGCAAGTAGCTTTCCAATTGGTGGGAGAAACTTCGTTTTTATTAGAAACACAAATCCATTTTTAACTGCGTTTAATTAGATTTGATATATTGTTTGACTCTTTTTTACTCTAAGGTCAACTTTTTTTTTTAGAAAATATTGAACATGTGCAGCACAAAAACTTTGTTCTAATAACTAAACAAATGATTGTGATCGTGTTCGGAAACATCCTGTTAAATAAAGTATTATGTCTCTTAAATACATACAAGGTCGGCCAAAAGAAATCACCCTATTGGAAGATGCTCTTATTTTTGCAAATGGCCGCCAATGTCAAATCTGTTTTGACATTTGTGAACTAGACAGATGCATATACAAGTGAATACAAGTGAACAAGCCATATAGCGATACAAAAAACAGAATCGAAGTTTTTCATTTAGAAAAAAAGAGAGCCCACCAACATCGGATGAATGATTTCTTTTGGCCCACTATGTACATAACACCCTTCCATTAAAATAGCCAGTACTTCATTTCTTAAATATTTATTACCTCCTGCTTGGAATGAGTATCTACATTTTCATTCAAAACACTCAACATACGATTAAAAATTAAGCTTAAAATTTATAAGAAACCAAGAATTTAATTTCTCTTTTTCGCATATAAATTTATTTTTAATGTGCTGTAAACATTATAAGTAAGAAAGTCAAGCGCGTTCTAAAACTCCCTGTGACATTTGTTGCTTTCGTTATATTAAACGTTTGTCTAAGCTTATATGTAATTTACTTTGAATAAAATCCTTAAGGATCTGCTAGTATCAAAAACAGTACAACATTTGTTTTATAGGGTCTCTTATTGCTTAATACTTCTTTCAACATATTTATAATTCATTGTACCACCAAAAGGCAATAAAACAAAACGAATATTCCTAAAGCAGAGAGAGTTACAACTTTCTAAAGAAAACAGACAAAACAGGAAATAAAAGAAAACACCTGCTTAAGAACACATCATGTCTTACAAGGAAACAAAACCGTTTTATAGACCCTTTCTCTCTCTCTCTCTCTCTCTCATATTGCTCGCTGTGTCCCAATAACACTCTGGGAAGTGAATTTGCAATATGTTCTAGATGTGTAATACCTGACACTTTTCTTACTTTAGCCCACCTCTTCGTCAAACTAAAAGGTGTATCCTTAAAATGCGATATACATCGCCCGAAGGGAACATCCCATCACCATTACACAAGCAAAAGTTTTTCATGTGTCGCATCCGCTCTGGCATTACCTATGCAAATCCGAGTTCATTTAAAACTATGTAGGACTTTTCATAAAATGTATCTTCACAAATATATACCACCACACATAGCCAAATTTATGAGTCCTTGTATGACATAAAAATGTAAATTTGACAGCTTCTTTTGGGTGCGAGCGATCCTGCTTCTTTCGTTTCTGTACTGTATAGCTGGGCTATATAAGAATATATGTATGCCATATCACATCATACGGCCAGGGAAAAGAAAGTTCATTTGAGGGCATAAACATTATGCTAAGTATGAGTCTTTTTCATTTCTGTATTTTTTTTTTTTTTTTTCTAACACTTTTCAAGGATCCAGCGCATCAGTTATTCCTTCCTTGATGGCGGTAGATGGCGTCGTCGTTTGTCGGTGGGAGCAGGAACCACAGATGAAATGCTTAACCACATAAAATGTAACGATTTTCATGTGGCGCCTGTAAAAACATTTTTGCGCGAAAGGACACATTCGCTCCTTTAAATGAGGCGCGAAATAAATGCCAAAATGAACTAACGGGAGCTTGTTTGGCGGAAATTATTGAGTACTATCTCTCAATGTCGTGTTAGAAGTTTTTCCAGTAGCAGCAGCTCGTGTTATTGTGCTGAGTTATTACCTTTTATAAAGTCATGTGTTACATCAGGCCAAACCTACTCGAGTGGAATCCATTTGTTGCGAATAGGTTGCGTATACGCCCGAGTGTTCCACTACTTAGATATTTGCGAACATCAATGGTGTTGGTGTGGCCAGCTGGCTGGAAAATTTTGGAACAAAAAAAAAACTTTTTATGAAGTCCTTATTTTAGTAAGCCCTACGAACTTTCCTTCTCTCCCCATTTTCTTGGTGGTAATTTATTGTAATTAGCTTATAGAGAAGTTTAAAGCATTTTTGGGAGGCATTTTTGACCTGTGAACTTTTTCTTCGAAAAACAAATTTTATAATACTTAAATTTTTTTTGAAATCTTCGATTTTACAACAGACAGTAAGATACACTGAAACAGGGCTAAATTAAAGTTATTTTGTTTGCTAAAACGGTCTCACTACCACACCGAGGAACTTGGTTTTACTTTAAATTATTTTAGCCAACTAATACAGCCACGGCTCCTTGTATAGCCTGTGGGTAATCCTAGGCAATTTGTTCAAGGGATCTATCTACAAACATAGAACCTCCACTTTGGTTCATTTAATTTCCAAACATAAGTTCCCAGTGCAAAGTAGTCTATTTCAGATTAGTGCAAATTGCAAATGGCAGAATTAGTCTGGGTATAGTCACAATGAACTTGCTTTTAGTCTAGATATCCAAAAAGTGAGCACGCAATTAAGGGTAAATAGCACACATCTGCTGCTGCTCTCTATATTCCACTCTGGTAAATCAGCAATCAGCGCAACGCCAGCTCCAGCGCCAGCGGAGGAATTTCCATTTGGGTTAGTTTTTGTTTGTATTGTTTTTTTTTTTTTCGTCGCATCCGTCGGTCGCACTGTATTCAGTGTTTGCCTCATAAAACCAACAAGCTATACACAACACATTAACTCAGTCAGTGGCGATGGCGGCGTGGTGCTGAGTTGCACATATACGAATTAAAATCCAACACCTCGTATATACATATATATAGATAGGCAATTTCACAAATGGGGAATGAGGAGATTTTCTGTAAACTCAATTGAGCGCCCGCATTTGATGTCCTGGTTGGGAAATTAATTCAATAGCATAGTGTTCCAGATGTTTCGGTTAAAGTCAGGAAATCAATTTCTCTTCCGTTCGCCACAACATCAAGTTGTGGCATTGGCTGCGGATGCGGGTGTGCGAATGATAACCGTGTATATCAGGATGAGAATATATCCTTATTCCACCCGGCACGGGACAGCACAGCCCGGCCGGCAGTGTGGCCTTGTTTGACAGGAATAAATGTTGTCATTTTGGTGACCTCAATTTATGAGCATTAAAAAGCGTTTAATTGCTTCCGAAAATAAAAACAAAAACCTAGGTACTCATTGGTGGTTTTGTATGATTGGTTTTTCTCTTTTGTTATGGAACTTCTCAAAGGTGGTTTCATTAAAAATTGATTTCATTAGGTGTTAAACAAAATATTAAGGTTTTAAATCAGCACAATATTTTATAATACATACATCAATATGAACAATGTAGGTACATCATAAAAATTTTATATTTCACCAAACATTTTTGTTAATCTTAAATTATTGAAAAATTAAATGTCTGAAATATGTCTTTAAATTATTGTTTCATTTTCGGGGATTGGGATAAGACAAATAGCCAAGGACTTTTTTGAAGAGAATTTAGGGAGTGCGTTGTTGAGTTTTATTGTTAATTTTTTAGTGACTTTGACTGCTCATATTTCCTTTATTGAAATCATTTCTTGTTTTTGAAATAACCCATTCTTCATCTTTGAAATGCTTCTTCACAGTGAACCAAACTAAAAAGCAAATTCGGAACGATTTTCCATAAAGAATCTATTAATTTTGGAACTTGTCGAAAGACAACTATAGCTACTATATGAAGTCGAGTAGTATACTCAATATCCACTAAGCCATCTACAGATCTCCGTTTTGTGTTAGTTCAGTTGAATCGAATGGTAACTATTGTGTAACGTTGCATATGTTAACCGATAGATGGTAATTCTACCTATACATCGATTCCTTTCTAACGGGTTGTTTTTTTTTAGAGGTATAGAACTTTAAGTTGGAAACACTATTTTAACTGGCGATATACTGCCACAAATGTTAGGAAAAGTCATCGAAAATTGGACTTCCAGATTAGACTACGTCCGAGCCAGCTGTAGCGGACATATGCCAGTAATCATATTTAGATTATAATGCCAGAAGATTATCTTTCAAATAAAGTAAATTTCATGTCAATTTAAAAAAATCAACTTTGTTTTATTCCATTTCAAAGTTCTATACCTCTAAAAAAACACCCTTTAGTATACTTGGAGACGAAATCATTGAGTCTTCTAAACCCATTTTCTTCTATCTTTCGAAAAACTAACACCACCTGGACCACTTTCTCAGTTCAAAATGTCAGTTTCTGCGAAAGTTTTTCATATCAAGTAATTGCCCCCTGTAATCTTCTCGAGCAGTATAATGTTTGAAATGCTTTTCTCGGCAAGTGTTTATTAAAGAATTAAAAATATTGCTACAACAAAGCTATTAGGTTTTCAATACCCATGTCTAAGGAAAAACTGATTTAATCTGATCCTAAAGTTAGAGCACATGTTCACTTTATTAGTCATCATTCTATGGTTTGAAAGATTGTTTAAAAAGGGTGTTTTTTTAGCTGCATGAAAAGTTTCGATAGTTTGACAGCTGAAAATGTCAAACTGTGTTGACATTTCTGTTCAGTAAGGTTTGACAAATCATCATACATTCCTCTTGTGGAAATTGTGGAAATTTACTTCGAAAAAAAAAAATTCGTTCGAGGTGTTAAAATAGCATTTTGTGCAAATTTTACCGTTTTCGCACTAATTTGATTCTTCTTGATTCAGAACCATTAACGAATCAAAATAAAATCCATTGAAAATGACTGTTTGGAGTGGGAGTGGTTCACACGTGTGCGGCATCATCGGTTCTTATTTCCTTCGAAATGAGGAAGGATCTGCCGTTAAGGCTATATCACACTGACAGTGAATTCACTGACCACTGGCAGGCAGTGACGTCAAAATCGCGTCACAATGCCGTCAGTGAAGTCATCCGTAGTGTGATAGCCAGTTTTGGGACGCCAGTGAAGGTGTCAGTTCACTGACGTGTTCACTGACCAACCCAAATCGCGTCAGTGACTGACTCAAAAAATGACAAGTGTGATAAGTAGTCACTGGCGCATAGGACCACTGACACACTTTTATGACAAGAGCGTCAGTGTACTGACCCTGTTCCATCACTGGCAACACACGAAATTTCTCGTTGTGCCAGTGAAGAAAACCAGTCAGTGAACTGACCTGTTTTTTGATATTTTGCTTGAAAAATTTCATGTACCGTATTTTTTGGGAAGTTTTGAAAAAAACTTTTTTTACCAACTTTTTTTTTGATTTTTTAGAACTGGCATTTCCTAGATCACGAATATGCATTTTTCAAGTCGCTAGGTCGCTTAGTTTAGCCGCAAGTCGAGTTTAAAGATGTCAACTATGATGCCTCTAGCACGTCTAGTTTAGCCGCAAATCGTGTTTAAAGATAAAAGTCGATTTTTCATATAATGCGATACATCAATCATTGAGTAGTGCCAGCGTAAAAATACCGCCAGTGAACTGGCACGATTTGTTTGATGTTTCAACGAATTTGCTGTCACTTTAGCAGTTTTTTCGCATTTTTGAAAATTGAATTTAAAAAGCTGTCCACCACACACGCTAGCACATAAGCCTCCGTGGCAATTTCTACAATCTCCGAAAATTCTTGATTCGACATTGTTTTAAAATATTTTTAAGTTAAAAACAAAAACCACCGATATAAATTTACTTTTTGTTTAATTAAATTAAAACACAAATAAAAAAACAAGGATCTGACAGCGACTAGCTATTGAAATAGTCAGTGCTGCCAGTGTAGTGTGATAGCAAAACTGCTCACTGACCCGATTTCGCGTAAATTTCACTGACTCTACTTGCCAGTGTCGTGTGCCAGTGAAGCATGTGTCAGTGTAATGTGATAGTCAGTTTTTCAGGAGTCAGTTCACTGACCGACTCGGAGAAATTTTCACTGACTCGCAAGAGGTGTCAGTGATTTTTGGGACACACCGCCACAGGCCTGCCAGTAGGTGTGATAACCTTTTTTTCTTAACTGACCACTGACGAGCAATTCCTTCACTGGCGTACAAATCACGTCAGTTTTCGTGACGACACTGCCTGCCAGTGGTCAGTGAATCCACTGGCAGTGTGATATAGCCTTTACGGTGAATGGCGAGTGCTAGCAAGCCATGCTGACTGATTTTTTGATTCCAAAAATTAATCAGCTAAAAATCCACGACATTTGGTTCCAACAATACGGTGCCACTTGACATACAGGGCTCTACAATATCAATTTTTTCACAAATCAATTTGGTGATAAGTTTATTTTTAGAAGTGATCCTGTTGATTCAGCCCCTTGTTCTTCCGACTTAACACCTCTAATTACTTGTTATGGAGCTTTATTAACTCATTGGTTTATGCCGACAAACCTTGAAGCATTGACGCCATAACCCCAGATTTATTTGAAAAAGTTGTACAAAATTGGATTAATCGAATGGACTATGTAACTGGTAGCCGAGGGGACATATGCCGGAAATCATATTTAAAAATAAATGCTATGAAATTATCTACTCGATAATAATAATAAAAAACGCATTCTAACAATATTTCATCATACCTATAAAGTTGTAAAGCTCTTAAAAGAACACCCTATAGTTTTTGACAGTACGGTTTATCATTTTTGGAAACTATGTCTCATCCCACCTCAGAGTAAAGTGAACACATTAAAATAGTTTAATTGAATGATGATAATTGATAAGTGTTTTTATTTTGCTTCAACCCAATTAATTGCGATTCTCAATAAATATTGGATCGGGTGAGCTTTTTACGTCCCATTCTTTCAATGTTGCATACGAAATAGAGTTTAGAATTTTTTGTCATATTTTAAAAAAATGTATATGAAAATTCGAAATGATACCTTTATAAAAATGCATATGAGCATTAAAACACAATCGCACTAATCTCTGTTCCACTGAAGTTGATACGTTCCTTTTAGTTAAAACTTAAAATTTCTATTTAGTATGGTTGTCATGTGCCAACCAACATATATGCGTTTTCTTCATATAAACTGCAACACCAATGCAAGTAGATTTAAAATTAATGCTTAAACGATGAATTTATGAAGTCAGGAAGACATTTTTAATTACACTATATCATGCAATCCATTATCCTGTATCGTTTACTCTGACAAGAACGTGAGCATCCGCAATTAATATCTTTTACATTATTAAATGCACCTGAGTCAGTATAACTTTTGTATATACCAATGGCAACGAAGAGTATAGGTAGGATAGGATGTAGTTCTTTCAGCAGATTGTAGATAATATAATATAACCAACGAGTAAACGTAATTGATTTTCCTTTTGAAATTTTCATTGCCCGTAAATCGCTAGAAAACCCTTATTTGTTTTATATGTTAGCCCAGGTTAAGTTCCAGGATACCTACATATATATTTTGTATCCATCTGTCTATCTACATTTTAAGAAAGCAAAAGAAGAAAATTCGTCTACAACTACAATATAGTTAGTGTAGTACGTACACCTGGAATAACATTCTTTTTTTTTTGCTGTAGGAGAAGTCCATGCTAAATCCAACATAGCATCTAATCCGAAATTCAGGTGAAGTAAGCTTTTACCGCATTCAAACATCGGTGATGCAACTTTGAAACACGAAACATACACGGCACTCGCTCTCTCTCTCCCGGGAACATAAAGTGATATCCACTAATAGTTAGTAGGTTGGTATGAAGGAAGGTATAGGTATGTTCCTTATTGCTGCATTCGCCCGTACTCGTATACCTTTAGTTACTTTGAATTTCGAGGTTAAGGGTCGTTCATACCCAAGCCCCATCCACCCGGGATCTGGTAGCAACTAGCAAGTAATGTTAGAAGAAGGAAGAGAGGTTACTCTTTTGTCGACATTGTTGGGGAAAAAGTGAGTACGTAGGGAATGTATAGTGAAAAGGAAAGATGCATGCTTGCAATATCGATGCATTTAAGTTCACCGCATTATTTTTATGGATAAAAGCTAAGACTCCATTTCAAAGAAGGAACTGCTGTGCTACCGCTACCTGGGCCACACGTGAGCCCATCTACATGCCGAGAATATATGAAATGAAATTGGTTGGCACTTGGGTGCTGAAGCTGATATGGAATATACTGTAATAGTACAGGGACGTATTATACCTTATACGATACCCACGGTTTGGTAAAAGACAAGAGTATAGAAAAGGGGGAGTTTATTGAAACATTATAGAGTTGTGAGTACTAAGTGCTGTACGTACCGGGATACGACTTTAGGTAACCAATCACCGCCGCAGTATTTTGCCAGGACTGGATCATTAGTCGAACTTCCATCGTAGAATATCAAGTGGTCCCGTTCACCTGTGCAATCCGACCAGGCACGTATGGACCTCGATGTTTTGTTGAAACTCGCTATTGACCTGAAAAGACATTTAAAGTTTAATCGCACGTGTAAAAAAGGAAGTATTTAGTGAATTTGTATTAAATGGTGTTCTTTGTTGAAAGGTGTGTTACTTTTTATGATTCTGGAAATGGATTTTGTATTCTATGTGAGCGTAGTAAAAATGAGCTTAGAGTTGACGATTGGAATTAAATTTTATTAACATATTCATAAAAAAGACTTCCGATAAATAATAAAAAAGACGAATACAATAAATGATTTTATTCTTACTTGAAGAAAAGTTTAATTTATGTAAATATTGACTTGCTTTACTAAGATGTATACTTTTATACCCTATTCCATAGAATGGGTATATTGTATTTGGTGTGGAGTTTGTAACATAGAGAAATAATACCGTTAGGTATAGAAAAGTATAAATATTCTGACTCAGAATCAAAAGCCTAGTCGATTTAGACATGTCCGTCCGTCCGTCAGTCCGTCCGTCCGTCCGTCCGTCCGTATGTATACTCTCTAGAGGTCGCAATTTTTGAGCTAGAAAGCTGAAATTTGGAATATATAGTCTTTGGTTCAAGAGTAAGGCTAAGTTTTTGAACCGGTAAAATCCGCCCACAAACACGCCCACAATCGCCATTTTTGGTGAACAACCTCAATTTAATAAAATTAAATTATGTTTTTTGTACAGTTACGATAAAAGCATAACGCTAAAATTTTGCACACGTAAGTTTTAGGTAAACCTTCTTGCAATCAAATAATAATATTTCAGTTTGGGCGTGGCTGACGCCCATTTTTCATACAAAACCATCAATATTGTTTTTATAAAATAACAATTGTTATATTCAAGCAAAAAACATTAAATTTTGTGGATATTACTTGCACATAAACATCTTGTGTATGAAATCAAAAAAATTGATTTTGGGCATGGCTGACGCCCACTTTTCACTAAGAACATAAAAAATTGTTTTTGCAAATAAACGGTAATTACAATGAATCCGCAAGCATCTTGCGTCTCTTAGTAGAAACTAAAAACTTTGTTAATGAAAAGAAATTTTTGAATTTTGGGTGTGGCTTACGCCCACTTTGCATACAAAGCCATCAATATTGTTTTTATAAAATAACAATTGTTATATTAATGCGAAAAACATTAAATTTTGTGGATATTACTTGCACATAAACATCTTGTGTATGAAATCAAAAAATTTGATTTTGGGCGTGGCTGACGCCCACTTTTCACTACAAACATAAAAAATTGTTTTTGCAAATAAACAGTAATTATAATGAATCCGCAAGCATCTTGCGTCTCTTAGTAGAAACTAAATACTTTGTGCATGAAAAGAAATTTTTGAATTTCGGGCGTGGCTTACGCCCACTTTTCATGAAAGAACGAAAAATGTTGCTTTAAAAATTTAAGGTACTACCAATATTCAATTAAAACTTTTTTCCCTTCCGTTCGTTATATGAAAAATATTTCTACATTTTTTTGTGTAAATTTTTTCAATACGCCCACTTTTAAAGGAGTAATTTTGATAAAATACCTTTGTTCAGGTAAGATCGTTTAAAAACTACTCGATTCAGCTGTAGTTTTACACATATGCCTAAATACTGACTAATGATCAAAGCTTAGTTAGTGCTTTAAATTTTTCTTAAAAATTTGTAGGGCACGCCCACTTTTAAGGGGTGTTTCCGTCAAAAGTCGTAATATGCATTAATTTATTAATGTTTTTTAACTATCGGTCGCAGTTTTGAAGTAAGAAGATGAACACTTCGGTTTGTATACCTTGTTTACGTAGCAGAGTGTAGTTCAAGAATTGTTAAAAACACACATAACCGCTATTTCCTATCAATATCTAATTTCTAAAAATTGCAGTTTTGTCTTGTTTTGTTCAAATCGATCTGCAAGCTTAAAATTGAATGATGAGCTCATATAGTGATTACCCTGGCAATAAAATGTCTCAGCTGTAGGCCTGGCACACGCCTTTTTTTATTGTGACAGCAGTTATTGAACATCGGCCAAACAAAATTTATTTTATTGAATTTTTCCCTGCCTGCTAAAGAAGAATTTTGTTTCCGATACTGGAACAGCGGCTGGCTGCGAAGGAGGCGAACGCATATGCATATACATATACACAAATGTGGGGAATAGGGTATACAAAAGTTCGTTGCAAACGTACTGTAGCTCTCGCTTATGTTTTTTTTAAAGAAAAATATGTTAGAAGTTTAGTTATATTAGAAAATCAATAATAAATAGCTTGAATTTTTAGAGAGAGCTTACAAAATTTGATTAGATAGTAATTCCTATTGATTGGTGATACGAACTGATAAACTCTAAGTTTCCTCAGACATTTTTGTCAAAAACGACATTATATCCGAACTTCGTGGAAACATATAACTTTGCGAACAAAAATTACCAAAAACCCATCTTACTGTTTCACACAAACAATATTGTGTGAAACAATAAGGTGTTTTTTTTGGAATTTTTGTTCGCAAAATCTAAGTTTCCTGACGAGAAATGTTTAAATCAGACTGGCAGCAAAGTTTTTATTCTTTTCAATTCATTTTCATTATTGGTTATATTATATCATAAGCTGTCATTATTAATCAAATTTATGTTTTACTATTAAAAATAGTAATTAAGTAGCAAATTCTGTGAAGTGTTTGGAATCGTTGTCATTAATTAGATTAGTGTGAGTCTCAGAACATAGAATCTCACTAATTCAATCGATGTTTCGAAACTTTTATGGTTTTGCATATATGTTTTTAGCTTGTCCAGCTATCTTCAGTATAACCCAACTTTAAAATTCTTTATGCCTTAATTTTTCCATTTTGAAATTATATGTTAAACAATTTGCAATTCTATTCTTACAGATTTTGTCATCGTCAATGCATTAATACAGTAGTTTATTTTAATATCAAATATTCCAAAAAGTTCTTGACTATATCTATGAAAAACAAGTTGGAAACTCTGATTTGATCTGGAGCTCTGTCAATTGTTTCTTTATAGTGTTTTATATTTTCTATTTCAATTCCTTTTGCTTTTAAACGATAACGTTATTTATTTCTAGGCAAAAATATATATGTTATAAAATAATATCCGACAGAAGATGACTGGATGCAAAATCACATTGAATGATACACATAGCCAGCCATGTTTGTTTCGGAACATTTATTGAGACCAATTTTTTTGAGTCGAAAAATTGGTGAACTGAAATTGAAATAGACTTGATATTGATTGATTTCCTACTTTGTTCCTAAAAATTTTTGAAATTACTAGCAGTCGGTAATAAAGTTCAATCTCACTTGCAGACCAGTCAATATCTCCGAAAAACCTTTGAAAGTGTAAAATTATTGTAGAATCACATTATGTACGTGTTTTTCCAACAAAGCTCGCGTTCTATCAATTTTTTTATTGGAATAGTAGAGTTAAACAATAATCTCAAATTTAAATTCAGACCAAGGGTCTTAAACTGAGTTCTAAATTTTAGTTGGAACAAGGTTTAATATGATCAAAAACTCAAATTGACTTTTACATAGGTTGTTTCAATGCATAGTTAGAAAAGTTAATTGATATGATATAAAACAAGTGTAAGTCCTTCAAAACTAAACAGCATCAGTACATTCAATTCTACTAGATTTAAAATAAATCTCATCTAAAAATGAAACACCTTGAAACAAAGAACGAAAAAAAAACAAAGGAAACTAACCTTTTAACTAAAGCTTTATGTTGATTTTCTTGACTAACAGATATCATTGCATGTTTGCATGTAGGAACTTCTTTTTGGCGAATTGTCCAATAACAAGTGACATTTCTTGGATACATTCCAGGATAATTTGGACTCTGTAGGCGGCACTTTTTCCGATAACACTCGTCGAATTGTCTCGTGCAATATGTGCCCGGTGTAACACGTCCGAGCTCTAGCAATTTATCCGGTAGTCCATATCTATTATTTATATAAAAGAACAAAAAGATACAAAAGTATATTTATATTATCTCTCAGTTTCACAGAGTAAAAATACAAAACTAAAGAAAAAAAAAAAAAAAAAAACTAAGGAAGCCTCTACACAATAAGCAATTTCAATTCAGTGGATTTTCCACTTCTTAAAATGCAACTGAATATATTTTGCAATAACATCAGGAAATGAGGTCGAATAGAAAAAAAAAAAAAAAACAACAAAAAAATTGGATCACAAACCAAAGTAGGAAATATATTTTTAACAAGGACTGTGCACTGCTAACCGTGTCCCACTTACCGAACTACGGCGTCGGACTGACTTATAAATTTGTATCTTATATTAAATTCAAAAGGCTTCTCGTCCTGTATGTTCCTTGGCGGGTGGTAAACCTGTTGTGAAAGAAAGAAAAAAACAAAAAAAAAAAACATTAATTTATTTACCACTCGCAAAACACCTTTGCATTGTGCATTATTTTAAATTGAAGGAAATGTGTGTGTCTATAGAAAAAAAGGATGTCAGCATTTTAGAGGACTCTCTCTCGTTCAATGAAAGAGTCATATATTATTATATATAGGTAAGGTATCTTCAGTATCTTAAATGCAAAATGTGTACCTTGTACCTATTGGGGCACAAGCACAAAAAACAGAACACTCTGCACAGAGCACACCTTTGCTGGCATTTAGAATCCTAGAATCGGTGTTGTAGATGTGTCCCAGTTTTTTGAGGCTAAGGAGCTGAAGCATGAATGAATAAGGAACAACGACGACACAATATGTCAAATGTCTTTCGAATTCAACAACAACAACAACAACAAAGATTCTTCGTTTTGTTATCTACCCCACATGAAAAGTATAATAATTGTTAGCAGCAACAACAGCAGCAGCAGCATCAGCAGCAAAATCAACAACAATAAGAAGAAACACTAGAAACAACAAAAACAATGAACAGACAATTAACGAAATGCATATGAGGGGGTGGTTTCTGAGGGTTGAATGTCCTTTCATTCTATTCGCATATACGATGCAGTGTAGTGTAGTGTGCAGTGCGGATTTGCATTGCTCTAAATTTACTATAGCTACCCCGGGCGGGGCGGGCGACGGACGGACGGGCGCAACCTCTTCTGAATACTGAATTGGAAATGAATGACTTTGTGGTTTGCATTTTTTATTGAATGCCTAATATTCTTCTTCTTTGTATACGACACGGGCATGTATCCATTAAAACAAATAGGTCATGTTCAAATATGTGAAGGATTTCGAAAATTAATTCACACATAAGTAGAGGACTATTTTTCTTAATTGATTTTGTAGGTACGTATACATATGTTAAAAACGACCCAACACAAAACAGACAAATGGTATTGTAATGTTTTTGTCTTGGGTTCGAAAGTTTAAACTTATTTTTTTTTACTTTAAAATTATCACTACTATCTCTATAAATAATAAAACTCACTTTTATCTAAGTTCAAACTCTTTATTTATTTCTTTATCTTAGCACCACTAATTATTCACCATTTATTCGTCACCACGGTTAAAATCAAACTGTGTCCGTTTCCGTTTGAAATGTCCTATTTATACTGGGATTTAAGTTCTCGGACAATCTTATTCTCGAACCATTCAGCATTTTCAAGATGCTTTGAAAGCTTTCAAAGCTTTCAAGTTTCCTAATGCTCAAGTACAGTTTGGGCGGAACTGTTATTTCAACAGAATTATTCAGCGAATTTACTGTAGTAGAGACAAAAACCATTCATATAACAGTATTTTTATGAAAGAGGTGACCATTTGCAGATTTGAAGAGGATCTCTCGAAACTCTTTCTTTTGAGATACCTGAGTCAGTTTTCTAACACTGGTTTTTAATATGGAAAAAAACCGTTTTCTCGGCAAACTAGTGATACCACCAGCACACTTTCACTCACAAAAACATAGGGTAAGGGTCGAGATTCTGTTTTAAAAAAGATATTCCGATCTTTTCATATTTATCCATCCAGGCAGCCAACAGTCTATTGTTTATTTCTTTTGGTTTTAAAAAGAATTCCTATCAGCACAAATTTAGTTTCGTCAAATCCAATTGTTTAAAAATGTTTTTTTTTTTTACTGTCATTCTGCATCATAGGAATAAGAATCTTTAACCAAATGCCATGCAATGCCTTTTATATAACTCACACTCATAGTTTGTCATTCAACTATGATAAAAGGAAGTGCGTAATTGGAGAACATGTCCCAACGCGACTATCAGCATTGCTCACACTGACATGAAATCAACATTTAATATTAAGAAAAACTATTGTTAGACTTAAAACACTTTTTTTTTTATTAAAAATGTATAAATTTATTATCTACAAATAACGAAGCAGAGCCCCCTTCTGTGTTCGCAGATTTTTAAGCTGTGTTAGTGTAAAGTCTAGACAAAAAAATGAATTGTAAATAATCTCTGACATGTAAATTCAATAAGAGCAAATCAAAAATATTGTAAATAATATTTTAAGAACATGATAAATAAGTTGACTAAGACTGATAGCACTTTAAATTGAATTTTGAAATCAAGCCAACTATTTGCTCATAGTAATAGTAATGTACACCGTGTCCTTAAGTTTCTATTATACCCTTCCACGGGTCCAGGCAGAATTTTTGTTTTTGTAATTTCGTGCTAGAGACGTAGAAGTTTCCACATATTATAATGCAGACTCCTTGCAATTATGCCTCTTTTTATTTTTTTACATATATTTATTCAAATCAAAATTGGTAAGTATTTATATAAAAAAAATTCAAACACTATACAGTAAAAATAGTTTTTTAAATAAACAATCATATTTTTAAACGATTTCGAAAATTCATAAGATTAAATTTAAGGTGAACACACTTTGCGGAGAATAATAATTAAGGTGTTCCAATAAATCCAAATTTAATTAACTCCCACACATTCCAAAAAAGTATTCCTGTTCCTCCCACAAAATAAACCTAATCTTATAATAGAATCCAGGTCAATTATTGACCTGGCTTCAAGCAATCAAGTTCCAATTACTCTGGCTAACCAAAAGTTAAAACCATCCGCCCACCCCCACCTGCTAGCTATAACCACTAGATTTTCCAAAGATAAAAGTGAGGTGAGAAAGGTGCGAGATGAAAGACAAAAAGGAAAAACATTGAAATGACAACGGTAATCCACACCTAGTCGACGAAATCTTTCACATTTCCCAATAAAACCGCAGAATCCATTCAAGAGGAGCACAAAACCACAAAGTGTCATCGTCTACACCTGGCCTGCTGCAGAGCTGTGCGCGGGGACATCAATGACGATGACGATGACGAGGACGATGACGACGACAACGACTATACGACGATACCTAGTGACAATCTGTATAACACCCTCACATCTCCCGTTTCCTTTCCTTTCCATTCATTCACCATATACAAAAATTGCTTCAGTCCATGTCCTGTCCATTTAACGATTATCCTTGCATAAGCAAAGGATTGTCAGAAAATTTTCAATGAACATACAATTCTGTGTGATGTGTTGTTGTTGGATATTGTGTCCTCGCAGATGGAGTGCCAAATGATTGAAGCAGTTGTAAAGCTTCCCAAAGGCTGTTCAACATATCGTAGGAAGTGTAGAAAGAAGTTATAAGATACAAAATCTATGTATGTACATACTTCTCTCCCTCTCTCTCTTTCTTACTAAAAAAAAAAATAGAAAACAAAAAATGCTTCTTATCCAAAACAGCTCATACATAATAGCATACTCGTTAGTAAGGATGTCCTGGACTGTTGAACAGCCTCGCACACAACAAATGACAGGATAAAAAATTTTGTGAACAAACATGTTATCCTCTATCCTTAGCGTCCGACCGTTCATATACGTTCAACATTATATCTTTATACAAGTGTGTTGTGCAGAGTGTCCGTTCAGCAATGAATCTGAAAATTATTGTGCGGTCCAAAGCACCCACACAAATCCTTGCAAAGTGGGATGGATGGGTAAACGTAAAAGTCATACACATTACGATACGCAAAACTAGTAGCAGCACTATGACTTCCCTATAGAATCATTTATGCTTAGATGCATCCTGCATCTCGTCCTCTTTCCAAATTGTATGCTGCTGTATATTTTATTTTTTTTCACCCAAAACCCTCCCCTAAAACCTGCAGCTCCTCTCTCTCTCTCTCTCTATCTTGAGTATAGTCTATAGTGGCATAGAATCCTTTTAAGCTTCGCCTTCGTTCCTGCAACTGCAATGCTGGAACGAAACTGGTCCTCGTTTTTGCAGCCCAGACAAAGCCTCCTCAGATCATTGTGTTTATGTGTGTGTATGTGTAAGTTGTGTTGGCCGATGCTACTGCCGCCGACATTTTTGAGTGCCTATATCACTGTGATGCAACACGCCCCTCAGTCCATCCTCGACAAACAATACACCTCATAATCTTTCCTTGAAAATCTCACAAACGTGCCGACACAACTGGGATCCCGACACATTTATACTCGTACAACTGGCCTCCCCGCGTTTCTCCATCTCCATCAATTCTCTGATTTGTTTTTGTTATAACGAAAACGATGCCGACGACGACGGCGACGTCGAAAACAGGCGCTTGGTTCATTGTTTATCATGGTCGCCTTATATATGTATATAGAGTTGCCAGACGTTCGAAAAGAATATTTAAGCCTTCAAACAGAAAATTCTCCAACTCAAAATTCAGACTCAATAATGCAAGTTAAGCTACAGAATTTTTGGACGACATTTGCATGATGTGTATAACTTTTAACTAACATACAAATTACAAATTGTGGTAGGGCAATGAGTCATATTAATTGTCGAAAGGGGGAACCCCATTTATGACCTTATTTAGCACAAGCCCCTGAGAGCGAATAACCTTTTATGCACCTTTTTCTATTCTAACCAGACCAGAAATTATTTGAAATAAATTTGAATTCTTTAACATGGGTGGAAGAAAATTGAAAAATAGTATAGGGCCCACATGAGTACCTAGTGGTATTCCAGAGTTTAAATTTTGGGTTTTAGAAAAAACTTCTTTTGATAGGTGCAGAAAACATTAGAAAACAAATTCAACCTGGCAACCACGCTCGATAACCCAGTGCATTTCCAAAATATTGATTGCGGTGGGTTTCGCTGGATATGTGCCTTGCAAAGAGAGGCCAATCATCGCCCAAGTGCGAGTATGTATTCCATATGATGTCCAATATCTCGTATAGTGTATAACACGTATAAACTCTAGTGGCCACGCAAATCCAAGTGTGTTTATTTCGATCGCTTTCATTTAGGTGGAATGTGCAGGTGCACGTCAGAAACATTTTCGTTTGGTATTATGGCACTCAAAGCAAAAAGGTGTCCTTTTTTGAATTTAGCGTTTTGTGTCCAACACAAAATGCACAGGTATGTTGGGCTTACATGCGTGTTGGACTGTTGTTTGTGCCAACATAAAACGTTTTGTGTTTTTGAAATTTCCTAAGCTCTGCTTTACAACGGAATATTTAACAAAATTTGAATTGGATATGGAGAATCTGGATCTGGATGCAACTGACGTTTAGCTTTGAAGAAGAATTGAAAAAAAAAAATCCAATAGGCAGAGTCATTTCATATACAGGGTTCATATGGAAAGGAAGATTCAAGAGGCTGAACGATGGGTTTATAAAAACAAATCAAATCCTGTGTTATCAATCAACACGTCATCGCATTGTGTGTGGATGTGGCATAGTCAGTTGGAATCCGTGAGTATGCTTTTAACTGGCAGTTAAGATTTTTAACTGACGTGTCAATGTTGATTGCTTTGGCCTTTAGCGGGATCTGGGATTTGTTTTTGAACGTTTTCTCTGGAACTCTGTGGATTTATTTGTTCGTTTTAGATTTTTTTTTTTGGTTTTTCAAAATGACAAAGGGAATACCTATGGACTCCTGTTAAGCTTGAATACAAATCTACATAATCAATTAGTAGGTAAATGTGTTCAGTGGCCGTTTTTTAATTCGGCTTATCCCATGACAAAGTCCTTAAATAGGTTTTATTATAATATAGGGCGAGTAGATTTTGTAACGAACACTTTTTTGGTAACAAAGTTTTATCATTCGGACGTGCTGTT
The DNA here is from genome assembly GCA_916050605.2 of Platycheirus albimanus. Classification (NCBI taxonomy): domain Eukaryota; kingdom Metazoa; phylum Arthropoda; class Insecta; order Diptera; family Syrphidae; genus Platycheirus; species Platycheirus albimanus. Next base: position 112,260,481 of record OU696698.1, on the reverse strand, counting down.
CATATGTGTAACTTACCATCTTCCGTCAAATGAATAATAAACAATAGATTTGACAGAATGTCACCAAAACAACATGGATACCACAGGTCGCCAAAATCTACCCTCGCCAATGGTGAATCCTTTAGCCTTATTTAGCAAATAAAATATGAAATAAACTAGGAATATTAATAGTCCTGATCCTTGTGGGTGTCCGTGTTATTGTTGTAACAATCCACTCGTTCAACGTGTAGTCCAGGGGAATAAGATAATTTCTGAGAAAAATCACAAAGACGACATTTTTAATGTGAAAGGATTTGTTGTACTAATCAAAACTTAAAAAGAACTCGTTAGGAGAGTCCCCCCGACAATAATCAATGTACGAGTTTTCGAAGAATATACAAAATGTATCACAAATAAAATTCACAGGAAAACAATCGCGCGTCACAAAAGCTAGTGACATGCAGTTGACATAACAAATTTATTATTTCCGAAAAAAAAAATATGAAATTATAATTGGAAAAAATAGCCAAGTGAACAAAAGACCATCTTGGAAGCACTATGTGGAACAGGATACTTCTGAGAACAATTATTATAATCAATAAGTTTATCGAGTTCATTAAAAAAGAAAACTGTTCACAGTGACAGTTTTTGATAATTGAAGCTTTCACAGATGATGGTTTCATTTCAAAGTTTCACAACCTTAGCGACAAAGTTGAATAATTCCAAATACAGCTTCTTACAGATACACTTTTACTGGCGATAAAGATAAGTGATGTAATTTCACGTTTTTGGAACAGACGAGGCTCTCAAACCATTAACTCACAGAACATCAAATTCGGATTACAAACGGTATTATACAGGGGCCAACATAATTAGGGTAGATAACTTCTTGTTGAAGCTTATTTAGGGTAACAACGTTGAGAGAGCGAAACCCCTTTTAATGGACTCATTTTTGGGGCTAATTATCCCAATGATGAATATTTTATATGAATGCATTTAAACGGCTTCAATCTATCGATGGTTTTCTGTTTTGTAACGAAGTTACACATTTCCTTCACTGCCACCGACCGCCACCCCTCCAATCACCAAGAGGAATGCACATTACCAGCCAATAACCATCATCACCGACCGCCACCGACCGCCACCGACCGTCACCAACCGCCACCGACCGCCACCGACCGTCGCCAACCGCCACCGACCACCGTCACAATCACCACGACGATTTTTCACAACATTAGGTTTACATCAGAGACCAGTCAGTGAAGCAAAACCGACCACCCCTCCGCCCCGTACCGCTGATTTGGACTACCAACCAACTCCGAACACACACATGATAATAACCAGCAGAAACATCCAACAAACAGAAGGAATTATTTTAGTACTAATATTTTTTATCTTTAATGTTATAATTCACACTTCCTTATTACTGTAATATTCCATAAGTATAAGCTGAATTTGTATGGAAAATCAGACTCGAGCTCCCAGCCATTGGTATACGATTCTAATTAATAGAATACCGGGAATACGAGATCTCGAAGGTACGCTGCGGAGAATACCAGCAGAAACCTTATTACATTTTGAATAAAGGCATTAGGCCATCAGTTTCTTGTCGTGGGGTAGCTGCCATTGTAAGCGTCACCACAGACCTAATTTGTTTCTTGTCGTGGAGCTCTTCTTTATAAGAATCTCTACAGACCTAATCAGTTTATTGTCGTGGAGCGCTTCCTTTCAGGAATCTCTGCAGACCTAATCAGTTTCTTGTCGTGGAGCTCTTCTTTTCAAAGAATCTCTATACATACCTAATCAGTTTATTGTCGTGGAGCGCTTCCTCTCAGGAACCTCTGCAGACCTAATTCGTTTCTTGTCGTGGAGCTCTTCTTTTCAAGAATCTCTACACCTAAAACCAATTGTTGTAATAGAGGCAACTCTATAGACCAAATATAGTTGGAATCGTTTCTTGTCGTAGGGTTAATATTACAGGCCAAACTATTTAAGCTATTATTTTTTAATACTATATTATACGTCGAATTATTAATTTAGTTTTATTGTTAAGTCCGTATATGAAGTAACTTGTTAGGAATATTTTGATAAATAAAAAACATTGTTATTTCGGAGTTCAACACTCTTCAACCCGGAATTTTCGCTTTCTTTGGGGAACAACCCTGGACTTCGACGAGCCTACCTCAGCCTAAGTATAAAAAAGCATCACAGTTTTAGATAGCCGGGCCGATAAAAGGTAGATTGGCAATATTCTGCAACGTGTAAGACTGTTGCAAAAATAGCAAAGCTTACGAAAATATCTGCTGTGGCTTTTAAATTTGTTTGTGTTTTAAGCAAGAGCCTTAAAACTGAATTTGAAAGTAAGCGCAACACGAAATCAATAACTCAAAATTCTGGGAAATTTTGGGAATGGACAAGCCCGTTTAAAAGACTCCTGGTACAGAAAATACAATCACACCGGCTTATAGTTGATTACAGACAGGATTCAAAAGGCTTGTTAATGCTTTCTGATGAAAACAAAAAATTATGACATTCTGTGCATACTCATGCAATCCAAACAAATCAAAAATTTATCTAAAGTTCTTAATTTGAAATGTTTATTCAAATCACAGAATCAAATTGGCATAAAGCGAAACAAATATTTACAAAAATATTCTTATTCGAATTCAAATGTGATACCATGCCTCGCATAGATAGATTTTTTAACTGTGACTTTTTTTCTAACAGAAACAAACAATTTGTTTTCATAAAATCACTTTAAAAACCAGCATGTCCGAGGTACAGTTGCAGTTGTCCAATTGTAAAAAAAAACAGAAAAAATCGAATAATAATTATTTGCTACCTTCAAACGGTAGCAATAAAAACTTTCAATATGTCAGCAGCAAGAGTAATTTTTTTTTATTTTTGTCGAAAACGTTTTTGCTTTCTATAGGTAAAAACCAATCAGTGACAGTAACCAACTTTTTTTTTGTAGACCCTGGTCTGCTTCGTAATATTTTCCAATTTCCCTTTACCATAACACCAATCATGGTATAAATATGCTGTGTGTATGCACGTTATTCTGGCCAAACAGAGCGGGCCAGGTCCTGTGGTTACACAAAATACCTTAGCAATGACGTAACGAACCAAATATTTCCCCAAAAACCTTAATAAAAACCAAACATAACATGGAAACTAAAACAACAAAAAATATTACACCATGCTCCAGGCCAACCCACCACAAGCTATACACCAAAGACCCACTTACTCACACCTGCCCCAGTGATGTTGTATAGTCTGTTTGTTGGTAGAGAACGACACATCCTGATCCTGTATAACATTGACCAGCATACAAATAAAATGGCTGTTAATGCCCCCCCTTCCAATAAAACGTTTGTTTCAAACAACAATGGACGAGCGAGCATGAACTCTCTCAGCGTCGCAGTCGTCCGAAACCATTGCTGTTCAAATTAAAGAAAAAGGATATTTGAATTGGGTGTAGTATATGTGTATTATACGCAGGCAGACAAGGAGATTACATAAAGGACCACTTCAATCCCTGAAATGGGAGGGGGCCTTAACTCCCCCCCATGAAGCCATAATATTGATGATGCTCCTCGGCTTGGCACTTGGGTGCTTCATTACGCAGTCATGAATGGGGTGATAGTTTTGGGTTATTATTTACCCAACAAGTGTAGGCGATGATTAATTCTGAATGAGAAAGGGGAGGTTTTGCTGGGACGAAACCATTTCCATTCCCATTCTCATCCCAATAATGGACCAGGCAGCATATTTCTGATGGGAAACTTTCATTATTTTTGTTGGATGAATTTACGAGCGAACATTCGAATTGGTTTGCTAGGACCTACGCGCACGCAAACTACGAGTATAGTATAGTATACTCGTTTACTCGTATTTCCATTGTAGTTCTGATATTTATGGGGACTTTTTTTTAATAATAAATTGTATCTCCCTCTCCTTTACGCTCCACGTCTTCTCTAGTAGCCTCCTTCCCGTTTGGCATACAAAATGCAAGATTCGTTATTACATGGACTTTACTACGAGTATACGTAGCGCAGCATGCACATCACTCTCGGTTAAATATTTAACCGGGATGAGTTATATTTTTGTCGTTCTACAATTGGACTTCCTTTGCAACAAAAAAGGAATTAAAAAAAGGAAAGTTTACATTCCATATATCTCTCACCTTTACGGATGCTGTCACAGTTGATGTTTCGCTAAAGTACAGCTGTGGTCCAGTTGCCTTGCCACACCAGGATCCGCCTGTGAAGGGTCGCCCCAGCTCGCTAAGCTGTAAAAGGAAGCAAAAGTAAAAAATAAATAAAAAGGACAAGAAACAACATTAATAAAAATAAAAGCACAAAAATGTAGGTTAAAATGTTTGGCTATTTTGAATTATCCTTTTTTTACTTGCTCTATAGGGCAAGTATTGGTTTCGTGCAGAAAAAAAAATCGAGGTTTTAATCAAACATGACATTACGATGATAGAGAAGCCCAAAAAAGTGGTTTTCGCCATACCGTCCGTCGGTCTGTCTGTGCGTCTGTGCGTCTGTGCGTCTGTGCGTCTGTGCGTCTGTGCGTCTGTGCGGATGTGCGCTTTTTCACGTCATGCTACAGCCTAAACCGCTTGACGGATTTTCTTCAAACTTGATATATAGCAGTTTCAAGAAAAACGGTTGTCGAGATTTTTTTTATTTCGTCTTAGCCCGGCTCAAACTTGTACCTTTCAAGTAACGGTTTTTTTCAATTTGGATTTTCTCGAAAACGGCTCTAACGATTTTGATTAAACTTAAAATTTAGCTAACTTTAAGCATTTCGAACAAAACTGCGTTTTTTGTTTTTGGCTCAAATGGTCGTAACGAAAATCTGGTTTAGACGGCTTTTTTTCAAATGGCCATAAGTTCGCAACGGCTGGATTGATTTGACTCAAACTTCGTTTGGCATAGTTATTTATAGTCTTCTATATGATGGCTTTATACATTTTTCAGTGAAGCCTGTCTAAATGGTAGCTCCCATACAACGAGCCGTTCAGTTTTAGCCAACTTTTTTTGGTTTTTTCTAATTTTCTCGAAAATGGCTCTAACGATTTTGATTAAACTTTGTGTGTTATATTCTTTTAGTGTTTTTAAGAGAACTGCGTTTTTAGTTTTTGGCTAAAATTGCAAATAACGGAGATCTGCTATTAACGGCTTTTTTTCAAATGGCCATAAGTTGTCAACGGTTGCATCGAATTTACTCAAACTTTGTTTGGTATAGTTCCTTACAGCTTCCTATCAGATGGCATTGATTTTTTTTCAGTTTCTCTTTTTTAAATGGTGGCTCCTATACAAAGAGCCACTAGATTTTGGCCAATTTTTTCATTTTTCTAATTTACTCAAAAAAGGCTCCCCCGATTTTTATGAAACTTTGTATGTAACATACATAGAATACTTCAAACAAAACTGCATTTTTAGTTTTTGGCTATACATGATAATAGCGGAAATTGCTTTTAACAGTATTATTTATTAGGCCATAACCCATAAGTGGACATTTGTATCATTTACAACACCGTAAAGATAACGTCTTAATTTTAAATATTAAAGGTTTCTTAACGTTAGCTCCCGTATATCGAGTTTTCCAGTTTTAGCCAAATTGTTTTGGTTTTTAACAAATTTTTCAAAAATGAATTGTTCTTATTGATCGAAAAGTTTGTTTTCATCGGACTATTGCACCAACAGAGCAAGTACGTGCGACCCAGTCGTGCATTTTATTTTTTCTTCTTTTTGTTCATTGTCTTCCGAAGCAATAAAATAAAAATACATGGGTTTCACAAAAAAAAAAAAAAAAAAAAAAGTACGCAATTCAACTCACAAACTCACACAGACATACACATAAACAGGAATTAATGAAGTGGCAAGTCATGAAAGTTGTGATTTAATTCCAAGGAATTTAAGTTTATTTTTATGGACTTTTTCTCTGCAGGAGCGGAAGGAAGATTATTTTGCTTATCGATTAAATGATGCTTCTTTAAATTTCGGGAAGTTAATAAATTTTGAAATAATGTGCATAACTATGTCCCAAGTATTTGCAAGAACAACATCTGACCTTTGTTAGAAAAGAAAAGGAGGTTCCGGCATATTTGTAGTTTATTCCAAAAATTTGCTTGTCATTATTCTCAAATCCAATATGGAGGCAAAACTGAAGCGTAGAAAAGGACAAAGAAACTGAATGCAGTTAACGTGCTTTAAAAATGGTGGTGGGGCTTTCATGCGATGTAATTTTCGTAATGTCAACCTCACGGTGCAAGACAGGTTGACATTTGAAAGCTTCTTTCTAATTACTGTCAGTCTCAAACTACCTCAATTACTGCTTGATAACCATTTTAATTTGGCATTTCTTCAGAAGACCTGTCCCCTTTCAACAAAATGAGCTAAAAAGGTAGAATTCTAAGAAATTTCAGGGAGGGAGCGACCTGGTTGTGGTAATATTTTAAATATGTATAAATAAAATGGGCAAATATAGTTCTTGGAATCACGCCACCACACTTGGTACAACGCTGGTAATCGTAATATCTGTCCCTCATTCAATTTCCAATGAAATTGGTCTTCTTTCGGAATTGTTCTATTTGCAGTCAGAAGTATTTTTTATGTAAATTGAAGTCTCAGTTTTTAAAGAGATAACATGCCAAGTTAAGCTTTGGCAACTTATTAAACAAAAAGGCGGGAAGAGTGTTCCACATTCATGTAGTGCGGCTAAGGAAGAAGTCTTATATGTATATTCAACAGTTCAGTGTGAGATTCAATTGATGGACATTAAAACGTCGCCAGTAATACGATGAAATAGATTAAGGTTAAGAATGCAACTGGCACCATTAGATCAATCCCGCTCGCTACTCATTTGAGATTGGACAATGATGTGGAAAATTTAATGAGCCTATCATACGCTGCAATTGCAGTTCCACATTCGAAGATCGGAATTGAATATCTGGAAATAAATTTAAGAAGCTGAGAGTACTGTTGTCAGCGAAACACTTTAATGGATTAGAGTCTTGTCTTAGACACGTTGTGCTTGTGGCACACCTGATTTTATTTTGTTAATTTCAGGCTGAAAACCGTCTGTCTTATCAATTTTGAAATATGAAGATCATTAGTCTTACTTCCCTCAAATTATCTAAGAATCGGAAATTAAGTAGATGCAAAACAGAAGTGCTGGTCCTTGTAAAATTAATTTAAAATATAGACTATGTTGTTCAACCAACGAATCCTGGGTCTTGAAAATTACAAATATAAACCAAAACACTAAATCATGAATTTTACACATAAAATTGTGACGTTTTGAAAGAGAAAAATGTTCTTGCAAACGAAACTGGAAATCACTGAATCCCCTAGGAAATCACCTAGAACTTCATAAGCTAAACTATTTAATTAATTAAATTACCATGGAATTAAAATTTCTGACTCCGAAAACCTTTTTCCCAAACAATAAATAGGTCGTTTTGTTTCACATTAAAAATGCAATAGTCGTTGTGTAATGAAACTCAATCCTTATGACGGTATTTTGCCTTGCAAAAATTCGTCCATGACACCACTTCAGAGAATACCCTCGAAAACCACCTCCAATCATGGATGTATATAACTGTATGGTTATATTAACCAATTGTTATAACGGTCATCATTGTATAGTAGCCAGTGTTACTACTTCTTTTTATAGATACCCCCCCATAAAAGTCGGACGTCTTGCCAAAGGTATAGGTATATACTATACATTGCCTAGCTACAGCTAGGCTACCCTGGATTGGATAGCCTTGTTGTTGGGATATGGATAGCAAAAACTAAAGAAAGACAAAAAAAAGGATAGCTAAAAGAGAAAACGGGCTATTTACAGAGCCACTGGTGGAAGAAGATGATGTCCTTTGTAAGGACTAAGCCCGGCAGAGCATTAATGGAGCATTATCCTTCTTATAAAGGGCATATTCAATTTAGGATTTTATCTCGACTGAAAAATGAATACGTAATTCAAGTGGACACTTGTGATATGATTGGTTCGTAAATTTATTTATCAATGGCACCCGGGTCTATATAATCGAAGTCGATTCTACTTTCGATGTGGTTGTTTTATGTGGAAGAGGAGCATTATTTGATCGACCTGAAGTGTACTTTGGGTTGAAAAGAAAAAAGCAAAAAAAAAACCCTTATCAAAATACTTTCTATTGGCATGCAAAAAAAAAGAGAGGGTTAGATAAGAGGTTGGGAGGGTTTTTTTCTTTTTTAATCATATTCCTGGATAGAAAACCCACACCATTCCTAGATATGATTTTATAAGAGTGTTTTTCTTCTTTTTTTCTTTTGGTGGAAGTAAATTTGATTTGGTAATAAAGTTTCCTCCTTTTCCTTTTGTTTTTGTTTTTATTTTGGAATAAAAATAATCCCCTATGGACATTTTAATATTTAAATAGATAAATATACCTAGTTTTTGTTTTTTAATTTGTTTTGAAAGGCCTTGTTGTGTAATAAAAAACTTTAAATCGATTCTTGACTTTTCAAAACAGAAATCCACATGATAACCAAGTAGAACAAGTTAATACCGTACTAAAAAAAAACTTATGTTAACGAAGCCACAAAATTGTGAAACTCTGAAAGTTTCGGAGAACAGCCGGAACAACTGTCAGAATAATAATGGATTGTGTTTAGTGGCCCAACTGGGTCGTAGGTACGTGTTTTTATTTCGCATTAAATTTTATAACAGAATTTTTAAAGAAATGTTACTTGCGAATCTGAAAGTTCTAGTTTCTGTTTTAGGACGGCTGAACTAATGAAAGTCCCAACTAGCGCCATCAGTTTTATAGCATGTGACCTAATTTTGTCATGGGATGATTTATGAACCATCTATTGAAATTACGTCATTAATAGGATCTGTGTCGCCAAGGATGGCTAAGTTGATTGCTAAGATCAATTTTTCGGACAATATTGTGGGGGAAGCCTGTATCCAAAAGAAACCTTAAGCTCCATCCGTATGATCATCGGAATCTCACCTAGTGCTACGGAAGGTCGCATGCAATGTTCGAGAAATAATTCTACTTTCCACACATGGTTCTAGTTAGTTCGCTTAGACGAGCGAATTCTAGAATGATAGAGAATATGTATTTATTCAACAATATTGGTTGAACAGCGATTAAATTTGAGAACTATATTCAAAGTCTAAGATGACAAGTGCACCCTTGGTACACTCATCTTTGTTAGGGTGCTATGGAAGCAGATATGTGACATTTTGGTGTTCAGAATTGAAGACGGCAGGCAAGAAGTTGATCTGCCTAGGAGAAATTATTCCACTAAGCACAGCAGCCATTTGTTGATTATAAAGCTTAGGTGCCAGTAAAAGCTTTCATTGAATTTGAAATACAAACAGATATTAGTGGTACCTTTAATATCTTTACTGACAAGCATTCATTAAAATGGTCGTTATTGCAATCAATTTTGGGGTTAGAGTTGATCATTGAAAGCTTTTGAAAAACTTTGCGATAGAGAATCAATCAGATTCAATGAAAAGATTGTATTCCAAATATTGGAAATAGAAATCAGCTGTTCATTGAAATAGCATCCAATCAATGAAATAAAAACACTATTTACAGAAATGGTTTAGTTAGAAATAAACGTTTTAACAGTGGAAAAATTCTAGGATTCATTAGTTTCATTATGTTACCAATAGAATCGTACTCTATTTGATTAATCGTCTTAGAATATGGAACTAAAATTGGCAATTACTTAACTGGGCTTGAACTTAATGAAACCCTGTAAATCATTGCATTTCTTCTTTTTTTTTTGTATGGTATAAGTAACGAAACAAATGAATTAAAAGACCAACTGTCACTAAATGAGCTCGCTAAATATAATTTTAGGTTCAAAGTATTAAAAATTAGATTGAAGACCACCACCGATGAAACATTGAATCTTGACGGAATCAATTGAAAGATTGATTTAAATTCTTAAACTAATATTTGGGAAAGCCCAATCTCTTGCATATGTGTTCGTTTTCGTTAAATTTTTCGTTGCCGGTATAATTATTTATATTTCAATCTATTTTTATTAGCAAATACTCCGTGTGTGAACTTCCTTCTTGCTCTATTAAATGTTAGAAACAAACATTAAAAATAAATCTCTTCCTGGCTCTCAAATATTAAAACAAATATCATTTCGTGCAACAAATGCATTGTAATAATCAATTTTGCATTTAATCTGAAACATGCTTCGCTTTTCCCACATGAAATACTAAATTATTTTCAAAAACCCAAAACGATTCCTTGCAATTGTTTACATCGTTTTGATTGGTAACTTTTGCCATGAAATGTACCTTCACACGCCCAGACATTGCAATATCACCTTATTCAGAAAATACTAAAAGTCGTAGAAACTATTTGTGTTTTGGTAAATTCACAGAACTCTCTCTTCAAATTGCAAATATTTTTCGAATATGCATTTAAGGTGTCAGCTGGAAAGGCATAATCTATATTGAAAAACCCAGACCTTATTCTAGAAATCAGAGTACAATAATTTAAAGAACAACATTTCTCTATACATTTATTCACCAACAGGCTTATTCACCTGTTTTAGATAAAAAGCAAATAGAAATCAAAATACATACTATACCTAATCTCTCAGAAAGTTTGCATTTGCAAAATCTCATATCTTTCTCGGAAGCAAATGAAATCAACTTCAGAACACCCACTGCCAAATTGAAGCCACATAACCAAAGCCAACTCAACCCAATCGGTAGGAACAACTCTAAGAATTTACAAAATTTGCTGAATTTCAAAAGAAGTCTACAAACAAGTTAATGGTTGGGATGGAAGTATTTCAACCAAACACATACAGGCCTACAGTCTCAAACGCACTCACACAAAGTGAGAGGAATTAAACCTTCTAGCTCCTGGCAGAAATCTCTTCCGCTTATAAGCCTTGGATTTAGTAAAATATGCCTTGCTTTGCTACACAACTATACTACAACCAATGTGCAAGCATTGCATAACTTTTCTCCCATTTACAGGTAAATCCTCCTTGCTCCTTCATCATGATTCACCCTACTCTTAGGATGCACGTTACGTTATCAGCACTGACTTATGAAATCTTGAATAAACTCTATAAAGCCTACCCATACTCTCGTGTATAAACGTCGAATTTGCTACTCAACTGCAATCCGTAGACAAATACCATCAACATCAAGCATGGGAATCTGAAGACCGTAAAAGTTATTTCAGACTATTCACTCCTTCCCATCAGCCGCAGCCAGCAGCCAGCAGTCGGCAGACAACATACAGCCGGCCGAATCGTCTAATTCCGTAAAGTCTTTTCATTTCCACAGCAGCCGTGGCATGGCGTGTCGGCAGCGATAGCGAATCCTGGTAAGAGAAACTTACCAAATCAATGTATCCTCCGAAAATATATAGAAACTACACATCTACAAGTACGAGTACATCACAACCATTGAATAAGGGATATTGCCTAGCCTGACCTGAACCAAACTCACAAGGAATAAGGCATGCTTTCGTTAGCTATATATAGTTCATCTGAAACTTCTCTCCCTGATGGTGTTTGGCGAATTGGAATGAGAAAGCAGGTATCCAATCCAGAGGCCATGAGAAAAACATTTAATATGAATCGATTCGTAATCCTTCGTCCAGCAGGCATCAGGCGAATTCATCCTTGTTATTCATGGTATGTTGAATCCGTGCACCTCCATCCAACAACCAAACGAATACCATGCAAACATTCCATTAACCAGAACTTAATCAATTGGAACTCTTCGAGTTGTTTCGTTTAGTTTGCGGAGGATTTTTTTTTTTATTTCGTATGATGCTTATATTTGTGAGGGCCAAGAGATCGCACGTTGGAATTAACCCGAAATTGTTTGGGTAAGCCGTGAGATTTATTTGATTACGAATGCTTGATTGAAAAATGGATCGAAATATATATTTTTGATAATTATAATCGTTTGCTATATAGTATAATAATTGGGGATGGTTTACTTGGTAACCATATAAAAGAGAATTGTCAAACAGATAAGTACACTAAAAAAAGTTTAAATTTACTTTTTGCCTAGGTTCTCCTGAAGTTCATTAAAAATATCTTGATCCTTAAGCTGTGTCTGAAAAAGTGAGCTTTACGCTCTTTTTTAGAATTTATGAGTGACGGGTTTGCAAGAAAACGTGATGTCTGACGACTGAAAAGTGCCAAATGTAATGCTACCAATTCTTCCGTAAGAGCTAAAAATATTACCCATAGTTAATAGAACTTAGTCGGCTCGTATAAAAATGGACCCTGGTGTTAAAGTCTCTTTGGTCAAGCAATGCTTTCCCAACAGCGCTGCAGCTGAAAAAAATCGGTGCTGTGCCAACTTTTATTCAGTTGGGTGCCACAGAGTGCCAAACTAATAAATCCAAGTAAAAAAATCTGATCTTCAAACAAGAACTATTAATATTTCTTATTAATAACTAGCTGTCCTGGCAGATGTTCGAGTATGTCTTTTTATGGGAATTTGTAGTTTGCATCTGAAAAAAATTGTTTAAAAAATTCAAAATATCCGTTTCCAACATATTTCAAAAACAAAAATTTTGTTATAAAAAAAATTATTAAAAATCAAATCAATTTGAGAATTTTGAAATGCCATATCAATAAGGTTATAAACGACTTATTGTTTTCAAAATTTTATTGAAATCGGATTTATAGTAACTTGATTTAAGAATTCTTGTTCTGTGAGAGGTATAAGGCAAATTCTGAAAAATATTTTCCAACAAAAAAATTGACTATTCTAAAAAAATAGCATTTTGAAAGTTTTATCAAAATCGTTAGAGCGGTTTTTGAGGAAACCAAAATGTTTGTTTAGGATTGCATGGCACGTACCGTTATTTTTGGACTTATAGCAAAAATAAAAAAAGACCTCGCTAGAGAACTAGAAATAAATACTAAATATCAAATTTGAAGCAAATCGGCCCATCCGTTCAGGCTATAGAGATGCGAATAGACAGACAGACCCACAAACAGACGGACGGAATTTCCAGACCCAATTTTTTCGACTTCTTTATCATCGTAATATCATGTTTGATTGTTAGAATTTTTTTTTTGTGCACGAATCCATAACTTGCCTTATAGTACCTATAATCGCAAGTAAAAATCACCCTATACACAGCTTGTTGAACGTACAAGTGCCAGTGTTGTAAGCAATCATTGTAGTAGATTTCTTAGGGGTTTACACAAAGAAGTAACAATTGTGAAAAAGTTGGTTCAATTTTTAATGTTTGTTATGAACTTGTTACTTAAATGTATGATATATTTAATTTAAATAAAAAGAAGTGCCAAAATTTAAATTTTTGAGTGCCAATGGGTGCCACAGTGCCAAACTCAGTTGATAGTGCCAGTTTGGCACTAAAGTGCCTGTATCGTATGCAAACATACGAGAGAAGATGGAGAGCTCTTTGCCTAAGAGATTTTGTTGTTCTCTTAAATTAAATATAAATCACTATGAGCAAGCTAAATAAAATTATCATTTTTTAGTATATCTTGAGCAAGCATTGTGTATTGTCGGGCGAGCTGCTGCAAGCTAGTGCGAGGTTAAAATAAATGTTGGGTTTTTTCTGATATTAATCTTTTTCCCAACAACAAAATATATGCATTTTCATTTCGGTCGGAAAGTTATTTCTTTTCAGTAGCTTTTATTGTAAGTCGTGTGGTTAATCCCATACAGTGCCTGTTTCTGCAGCGCTGTTTCCCCACTCGCAGTATTGCTCAAAAAATATTTGAACAAAATTGTTATAAGTTATTAGCATGCGAGCGTGCAGTTTTCAGAGAAATTTATTGTATAAATGTCATTCAATAGCAACGCTCTACACTAAACAAATCAATGAAAATGGCGAACTCTTTTATTGTTGTAAAAAAGAACACTATAACACAATATTGGCGATAGGTATTTAACTGTTTTACCAAGATATCTAGAAAGACAAAATCTAGAACTTTGAAAATCCAGAAAACCGAAAAATAGAATACTTAATCTCGAAAACCCAAAATCTAGAAAAATAAATCTAGAATGGACAAAATCTAGAATTAGATTTAGAATTCCTTTAAAGTAAAAAAAAAATCTAGAATACTTTTTTTCTAGATTTCCGTCTTTCTAGATTTTTCCACGTTCTAGATTTTTTTCTACTTCTAGATTTTATCTTTCTATTTTTTTTTTTATATAGATTTTGTCCTTTCTAGATCCTGTAACTCTGGATAACGACGTGATCCCGTATTTAACGAAACAAGATCCGAGGTATATTTTTGAAAATGAAGTGAACATATAAAAATCAATTTTGTTTACTTTATCAAACTCGAAAACTAAATTTGATTGAAGTCACTATAATGAACCGTTTTAAACACATATTTATAAACAAACGAAAATGACAGACAAATGTGTGGTTATTATATAGAAAATATTCTTCACTTGCAGTAGTCTGTAAGATTTTTGTGTGCGTTCATAATACTTGATAGTTCACTCTATCAAGATTCACAAAATCGAACGATTACTGTTTAGGTAAATAAACAGGTTAATGAGAATAAACTCGGACCTCTCTCTCTTCAGAGTAAACATTTTGTTAGGAAAGGATTGTTAAAACATTAAAAACATTTCTAAACAGAGTCCTTAATAGCGGATAAGTAAATAATTTACTCATAAGTAAACATAAGTAAACGTAACAATTTTCGCGAAATCCAGACAAAATTACAAAGCTGTATGGTATTGGAGCGTTAAGAAATGCATGAATCTGCTTTCACCAGTAACCGTACAACAAAATGACTGTTCGATTTGGAAACCTTATCCATTGTATGTATATATAAACTATAGTACTACCACGTGAGGTGCGCCATCTATCGACGGAAGACTAAGCTTGATTTTAGAGGTTTATGTCTAGATTACTAACAACAACAACAGTTAAAATGGTGGAACGTAAACAAAATTGTTGCTTCCCATGCTAATCTAGACAAAAACCTCTAAAATCAAGAGCTTAGTTTTCCGTCGATAGATGGCGCACTTCAAGTGGTAATATTATAGTTTATAATATATGCAGTGCCTTGTCGCTTCTCTTATATAAATCTGAACAGTCATCTTTTTAATCACCCATGTCATGTCAATTAGGTGTTTTTAATTATTTGATAAACTCCCTAAACCACCCTATCTAGTAACACTGTTTTGACAAATGAGAAATCTTCCAATTTCCATTGTTGTCTTTTTTGTATTTAGTATTTTTTTGTCCAACTCAAACAAAAATTATAAGAACATTGTTATAAAGAAATAAATTACAAAGTTTTTTCCAGGCTGATATGCATTTATAATAGGTGGGCCTTGGCTATTTTCAATTCGGATTCTGTATTTTTTCAAAACTTTTGGATATTCTCTATTCATCGGGTTGAGGTAAATCCATTAGCTATACCGGTGGTTTTTCCATTATAACAACCAATAATTCAAATTGTTTTGGGTTTAATAACTCGCCCTTGAATAAGAAAATGCAAATGAATGTTTTATAAATATACCAATTTTCCGAATATGGGAAATGTTTCCCAAGGAATTTTATTCCCGATAGGGCCCAATGTTTTTCAAATTGCGGCGGTTTATCAATTGACGCTGTTAGGTTTTGGCGGCCTGTGTCGGCCATGTTGTTTTTGTGAAATCTACCAAATCTCTTGTTTATTATTTAGTTACTGATGCCAAATTAACATGGCATGATACACGATTGAACAGTACGTCCAAATGATAAAGCATCCCTGGCCAGTGGATGTGCATGCTGGAAGGCTGGGTATTCCTTTAAACGACTACTACTGCCGATCTTTTAGAAATGAGGCAGAAAAGGAGACAGTATTTTATTTACATCTCATCTAGATAGTTGGTTATAACGATTGGATGTATCCTAGGCCAAACCCACTTAATGAACCAACTTTTTGACGGAACCGTTGTGTATTGTATTCCCTCAACAACCAGCAAACTGCTGAGCTGGTACAAAGTCTGGAGAACGGCTACATGAAAGTTTTCTAGGGTTGGCTTGGTAGATTGAGTCGTCATCTAAGAGAGTGCTAGTTCTTCACATTCTTCTCCATAAAAAACATCCTTCTAATTCTTCGTTAAGTTGTTAAGTTATGCTATAACAAAATGGCACATACCAGCACTTACTGGATTCCTCTTAGAAGCTTTTTCAGATCAATCGAGAGCCGCCATTTGTAGGTACCTTACCTACCTACCTTACGAATAATAAACTTTATCATAAAAATTAGTGTTCATTCCAACATCTACCCGCCCTTGTTGAAAAATCCTATAAAAGGAATGACAATTCATAAATCGACAATAAATAATTATCACTATGATAAAAATGTCTCCAGTTCAATTTTCTTATGTTTCCAAATAAAAGGATTATTAAGATGTTTACATACCAGCGAATATTAAGAAAGTAATCAAGCCTAAAGCTGAGTTAATCACTGAGCATAACAAAACTAATTTAATTACTTTTAATAAGAATCTATCTTCATCTCCATGCCTACCTTTATATAGCGGTATTATAAATAATGTGACTATTTTTGTTTTGAAGGTAAAATTTCTATACACAAATGTATACTCATTTGTGTAGATAGGTAGGTAGGGTACTATGGTACATATCTCTACAACCTACTTATAGGTTATACTAACAAATGAAACTCATCAACATAAGTCAAATCGAATGGAAAATAACTATTTCTGATGTTGTACTATATACACACAAGGAGATAATCCTTTGTCCTTAATGAGCTTTTATTGATGAAATTGCTTTCTTTCAGTACCATATGCGAATATCGGTTCTTACAGCTAGTCGATTAACGTTTTGTCGAGCAAAGTAACTGTACACACTTTATTATACTAAAACTATATTCTGTTTGTTTATGCCATTCAAATCCTTAAGGATCTATGTTATAGTAAGTAAGTGGAACACATATATGTATGTATTGTATATACACGTATTGTTTCACATGAAAGAAAACAAATTCTCTATAATCTTTCGTCGTCGCGTGTAATCGCCTACAAGCTAAAACACACACACACCTATATACCTACACCCACAATCCCACATCCCACCATATAATCACAACTCAAAGAAAACAGGACTAAGTGTACACAGGGATTGAGAAGAGGTTGATGGGATGAAGATGAGAAGTTTGAAGAGGTCTTTATCCTTTGCTTTATTTTTTTGTTTTTTTGTTTCCACTCGTTGCACAGGATAAACCTTTGGGAATTACAATAGTTGAAAGTTTGATGCGTGAATATATATGTAGGTAGGTACATATACATTTATGTCTTCCACTTCACTCTCCCACAGAATAGCGGTGAAACATTATATTAGTGTTCCTTTTTGTGGCACTAATGCATTACACAATATGTAATAGTTCCTTGTAAATTGTAATATTTTCGCAATAATGCTGTTTTGTGCACTCTTTTTTTTTTTTCTTGAAGAAGAACATTCAGCTCTCAAAGTATGTATTATCAACATTTCTTTTTGAAGAATCCCTGTTTTTAGTTTTCGTATCGATCAAGGGTATATACTTTGGTTCAGATAACACGCAGATATAATGTGCACAAAGGACTATAAGGATAATGCTTTCACGGCCTTATAGCAGTCGTTTCAGTATAATAATCTAACTTTATCTTCTTGTATATGGTGAATATAGGCGGGCCAGAGCAAGTATCCTTTTTTTTTTCAAAAACTATCTAAGAAGTTTAGAAAATAAATTTATTTTTTAGTTTGCTTTGACTCTAAACGGGACGATGAATTTTTTTTTTAAACCCATCAGCAATCGATAAAATACACTATATGAGGGGGTGGATGGATGAGAAAAAATATCCTTGAATGAAAAGCTGAGAAAGTTTTTTTCTCCGATTCCATCTCGTACATGGCACACAATCAGTTTGTCGAGGCCAAAGGATGTGAGAAGTTCGATGGCAAACACACACAATATCAAGAAAATTCTAACGTTTAACTATACTTATAATATGTATGTGTTGGGATGGGGGGGAGGGGGAGGTGGAATGGTGGGGTTTGTGTCAAGATCTAACATCTTCTTTACTTGACACGATTTCCGCAATTTATATTTGGGGCTGAGATTTTCGTCGACGATTCGACCGACTGAAGGACAAAGTAGAGTGGAAGGAGGGTGTTGGTCGAGTTGTGGTGATATAAAAATGAATAATTTATTTGTATAAATGCTCACATAAATGTCAATGGCAGACTTTTGGTTTGGACGGACACATCGGACATGCAGGATAAAGAATATTATTTTGGTGTGGAAACAGAAAACAGCATTTACCAGTTTATTTAGTAACACACATAATATGGAATAGCAACAATGGTGACATTTGAAACCATATTATAACCATCGACGGGATGAGTTTTTGAGTATATTGTTGTTGTGGATATTCTCGTCACCCGTGAATTTTTGCGGGTTGCTGTGAAATTGGATTGCATTTAATCTAATTAGAATTTAAAGAGGGGATCGTGTATTGCATGCGAAGGTTTTATTAAATTATAAATTAAATCGCAAATATTGTGGGATTGGTGTCTTTAAAGTAAAACTTTTGTAACTTTATTGTTCAAGCAAGTTAAAATAAACTTTGACACTAACCGTATTATATTATTGTTTCAATATTGTCCTTTGCAGTCAAGATCTATGAATGGGTGCATTAATGTGAATTTTTTGTATAAAATTTCCCATGAAAATGTATAGTTGTTGTTTGATTTTAAGATGGACCAAAAAAGAGAATTTTATTCCGAATATAACAGAAAAACAGCAAAAGAAATTAATCAAAAGGATCCTCTTAAATCATGGACAGTTCAGCGATGAATCTTACAAGTGTAAACTTTAGACAGAAAAAGTTTTGTCGATCATTTCAAAAACAACGACGGGTTGGGTTGGATGCTCTTCCAAATTTAATGGAAAAGCTTGCTGTACATAAAGCTTGCTTCATCAGCCTTCACAATCACATTACAATGCTTTGTATAAAAGCAAGTTGTAAGAGTAAAAGAGTATATTTTTCTCTTAAGCTGAATGAAGAGACGTATGAGCAAGCTAATTTAATGTATGTATAATAATTTTTAGTCTTATCTTAAGCAATCTCTGTGCAAGGTCGGGCGAGCTACCGCAAGCTAAAGTGTCTTTTAATAAATGTTGGGATTTTAAAGTAATCTTTTTCTTAACAATAAAAGATGTTCGTGTTTTTATTTAGTTGGGAATTTTACTATAGTTTATTTGTAGAAAGGTTTTATAGGTTCATTCTTTATTTTTATAAAGATCACATAGGTTACTAGTTGCTGAATTTTGTCCCAAAAAACCTTCAAGACACCCTTGAACGATGATTGAGGAAAGCTCAATTTAAGTGCATCTTATTTTCTGAACCAGAAATACTTTTTCCAGACATTTTTATTGACGATTCTTGTTAATGACACAGACATGTATGTATATACTAGGTGTTCTGTCAAATTATAGAGTTATGACTTTGAAAAATTCTATTGGTTGATATTGTAAGAGTTGTTGTATTTTAATAAATATTTTTTTTTTTAAGTTAGCAACTTTTTAGAAATAAAGTCCTTATTTTTTTCCAAAACCATTTTGTTTTTTGTCATAGCTTATCCAGAACACTTTATATAATCTAAGATCTTCAATCAAGACTCTAGCTCTTCGCTCTGCAGAAGATAGCACAACCTTAGCTCAAGACCAATAAAGTTTTGGTAAAATCTTGACCCCTAAATGACCAGTCCTAGTTGTCATTAAAATTCATCATTCAAAATGCTACTCGTAAGTTTTGATTTTGAAGTTTTTAAGAAGAGAAACCAATGGTTCTTTAGATATGTGAAAAAAAATATTATCACTAAAATTGGTGTGATTGGCGTCAAAATCCATACAAATATTGCTATTCAATGTGAAGAGCGAACATTTTTCATAAAAAGCTTGGGCAAGTTATAACTTTTATCTCCAAGAATCATATTAATGTTATATTTAGATTAATTTTCTAGATTTTGAACGTCTGTCAAGGTCCAATTCTAGATACTTTTTTCTCTAGATGTATGATTTCTGCATTTGTTTTTTAGATATCGCGGTAAAAATACTGACTAATTTTGTCTCGTATGTTAAAAGACTAGTTGTAAAACTACTCTCAGATTCTTTCTGTTCTGTTAGTATGGACGAGAATCAGGATAAACTAAGCACAGCTATTTCATCTATAAAATGTTATAAGATCTGATTTAAACTGTTTCAATTTTCAATCTTTAGTCCTAAAAATAAACTTTAATTGCTATATTGCAATATTGATCTATACTTATCCTTTCACTATTTATAAATATATTTTTTCACTTAAAAACTCGATTAGCTATTAATATCTGTTGAATATTTCCAAGTTTGTAACGGACATAATAGCTAACAGATAACAGAAGGTACCTTCGTTTTTTTTGCTAGAACTATAGAAGCTTCAATAGAAATACAAAACCAGCCCGGATCCATAGATAATAGCGCATATTTAGCATCTATTCATTAATTTGGTCCTTTGAAAAGGACCAATTTGTCCAACCGTAACTATAGCGCCTGAACGGCAACCACACAAAATATTCTCTAAACGACATGAATGCCTGTCAAATTTTTTTTCCACCTTATATTCGAACTTTTTTTTTTTGGTTAGATAAAAATTTCATACAAATTGAAGATGAAAAAAAAAAAACACACGTAAGCCACGAACCAGAAAAATGAAAAAAAAGATCCTCATTGTTCGTTCCGAAAAATATACATTTCCCTTCCAAGCAGCACAGAGGTATAGGTACATAACAAAAAAGTCTGTCAAAATAACCATGGAAAATCATCCATTACCCGGTAGCAGGTTAAAAAAAAAGAAATAATAATATCAGAATAACACGCACAATGCATATACATACAATAAAGTAAAGAGAGAGAATGGGAGCATGGAAGCAACAAATTTATGTACATACCTGCATAAATCCTTCGGGACATCCTGGGAGCTCGCCCGATGGACTGAAATTCGAATCGAATCCATCAATATCCGAATCGACCAAACCCTCATCGAAACGTCCCACTGTAAATCCATCGAATATAATCTGCGAAAAAAAAGATACAAATAAAATAGGTAGACAGAATATAAAATATACGATATGTGGTATAGGCTATAGGGTAATATAGGGTATTAGGAGCAAGTTGATGGGGTACAGGTATAAATTGAAGGAAGGAAGGAAGGTATTTTAGAATATTTATCCAAAGAGGATCAAGCTTTGCATAGTTGTTGGTGGTTGTTAGGTGGTTGATTGGTTCTTTTTAGTGGTGAAATGGACTAAATACCAGGATGATACCTATAGCTACCTACAACATCCTACAACATAGAGATGCTGTGGGATCCATTTTCTATATTATACGTGTGCTGGTGTATGTTCTTTTTTTTTTCTTTTTTTTCTAATAGGATAATACGTAGATGGATGGTGAGAGAAAGAGAGAATCATTTTCCTATATAGCTGTCGATTTAATTTCATGGAAATATAGCAAAAACGTGCCTGGGGCGTAATTCCAGGTCTACACATTTCCGTTTGCATTATATAGGATATACCAACAACACAACACATACAGTATATCGAGTACATCTATTGGATCTATTTCTATAAAATATGCCGTGGATAACGGGAAAAGCCAATGATTTTTATTCCTCCGTAATGGATATTTCATTTTATTTTGCGGAGTATTGACCCAGAACGAGGTGGCAGCGGTGACGCAGCGGCACGTTGCAGCGCGATGGATGTGCCATGGCGCTGGCGCGGGTGTTGAATCGTGCCACCACCATACCATGTTGTGACATTGCAACAATATAAAAGCAATTCAATGAATTAATCCGCTTCAATGTTTCTAAATTGTTGCATTGTGTATCTCTGGGTTTTTGAGTGCTTTTCTATAGTTGTTAGGTATATCTTCAAAAGCAAGCGGGAAGGGATATATAAAATTGAAACCATCAAGAATTTGCATGGGTTATTGAAGTATAATTGAAAATGATTGCGATTACTTGGCTGTCATCAGCAGTATCAACCACACTTGCATCTTACCCGCACTTTCCACTATACACTATAGCCAAGCCAAGTCAGCCATGTATCCACTTTGTTTCGGTTGGTCGGTTGGGTCTCGGCTCTCGGCTCTTGGCTCTTGGTTCTCGACTCTTGGGTGAAATGCGAATGACATCATTAAATTGAAACATTCTCAAGAACTCTTTAAAGTGCCGCACAAACACACACATACACACACACACACATGAAATCCTAACCCCCTTACCCTACGACACGAAAGGATATGCAATGATTGCCGTCTCGAATACCACCATTACACTTCTGCACCTAGCCCTTAAATCAAGCAACCACTTAGGGGTATTTCACCTTTAAAAGGTTTCAACATCGCCAACGTCAACGTCAACGTCGTCATAGTAGTCCTAGTCGTCTGTCAGAGAGGTCCACAACCCTTTGACAAGGTAAACATCATTATGAGGGTAAACATCCTTGATGTTTAGCATTATGTATAGAAAATGCTTTCAATAAAACTGAACTCTCAGATATATGTTTCTGTACCCGTATGTGTGTTGACATCCTTATAGATCTCCATAAATGTGAGTTGAGCGAAGCGGACCATAATAACCGCTCGCTCCTCTTCAAGGTTATAGCAACATATTCGAGGTTCTTTGGCTAAAGAAATGACTTTGTTTATCCAAACAAAAATGTCAACCCACACACACACACACACACACACACAACCACTTACACTCTAGGTCCTCAAAACTACACGTGTACAGCAATGCAAACTTTGAGTGTGAATTTCAAAACGGGCGTCATAAGTAGTTGATGGATTCAAAAGGAATAACAATTTGTGGTTTTAAGTGAAAGGATTTTGCTGACGGATTTCGTTTGTTTTTGGTATTTTGTATAAAATCTGACATTTGTGGATAGATTTTTGGCGGTAATTGGTCAAAAGTTTGTGTAGCTTATGACAATCAATATTGAGATAGGTGAAGGGTACTGGTTGATTGAAAGATTAAAGGACGTTCAGCGAAAGGGATTTTATGCTGGCTTGTATTATTTTGAAGTATTTTCCAACTTTAAAATCCTTGTTTTGTTTTAGCTTTAACATTTTTGGATGTCACTCCTTTCAAGGCGAATATATCCCTAAACGCTTTCATGTTGAAATCTTAAGACAACGATGTGCATGTAGGAGTCAAAAAAATTTGAAAAATAAAGAGAAACAAATTATGAGTATAAGTATTATTAAAGAAAAGAAAATGGAGGAGCATACAAATAAAGGGTGTTTTTAAGACGTGTGGTTTTCAAGAAGAAATAAAACGCATTTAATTTAATGTTATGGCTTTATTATAAAAACAAAGGGTTTCCATTATGTTTTAAAAATGATTCCGGGCAAGTGGCCGCCGTGGCTGGATCGAATAAATTCCTGGGCGATTATATCGACCGAATATTGGATTTGCAAACGTTGTTAAGGAGTAAGTCTATTCATTATGAAATGGCAAACCAAACTAAGCATAAATAAAGTGACAGCTGTCAAAAAGAACAACTCCGAAAAAAGTATTGCCAGATTGAAAACCACACGTCTAAAAAAAAACTCCCTTTAGAAGAGACTCGATACAAATGGAGGTAGTGCTTGATTGCTAACCTAGAGTTGTGGGTTGAAGCCCCAGGCATATTCCTCCATCTTCATCTGGGTGGGATGTTCGTGAGTAAAAACACCATATCGTTAAGCATGTCAATGACTTCTGACGTTTGATCCTGTCTTCTGGTTTATTCGGGAAAATGAAATCCTTAAAACCCCATCACAAAAATTTAAAAGCGAAAATAGATAGAAAATGTGGTAAGAAGTTCATAGTTTGGTCAAAACTAGATCCTGCTCGGATCACGTTACTAAAATTAAGGAATCCGATAAACCGTTTGATTTCTAAAGCAGCTTCTCTTATTCATATGGTTGTTTTCAAACCATTGTGAAGATGAATTCCTTCTTAGTTCATTGTTAATGTATTTGTTTCTGATTCGCATCACAGACTCAAGAGTTTTTTGACACCAACATAAGGTAAAGTGGAGAAGTGGAGTCAATACCCACATTTGCTTACAAGGAAAGTCCTTAAATATTGCGAAGAGCAAGTGTTTTTCTTTTCCGGACATTATTTCCAATGAAGGGCAGTATCGAAGATTTGATTGATTTAAAAGTTAATTTTTGAATGAAGCACTACTCCTTGTAAACACAGTTTCTATACCCTTTTTTTCAACTCAACCAAAAAAAGGAAAAAGAGACAATTAACTTCTACCCCATACTAAAGATCCTTCTTAAATATTCACTCAATTGTTAACTAGATAGTCTTAAATAATCAGTAAAATAGGTATAAAGTTTTTAAGAGAAGTATCATTAATTCAAAGGACATTGTTAGTATTGTCGTAAAGGGATTAGTTTTAAAATAAACATCAACACTGTATAAAAACATCCCACATTTGTATGTCAAAACTATGTCAATCTTAACCTAAAAAGGAAGCAATATCGTAAATTCCAGGATACTTAAATTAAAGAACCAATAAACAAATAATGAAAATAACCCCTCATTCTTAAGCTCATAGTTGGTACATGAACATGATGTACATACATCATACCAATATTATATACAAAAACTTCAGCAATTTTCCGCTTGCGTAAATAAAAACTAAACCCATATTCACTTAACGAACCCAAAATTCCCAAAGTTTATGTGAATTTTAATTTCGTTGTATTAATTGAGGACGATTACATGATGTCTATAGTTTTTATTTCTCATGGCTATAATGTCCCACATAAGACTCTGACATTATTCACAAATTGTTTCCCCTTTCTCCTCCCCAAAACATTCACTTAATGGGTGAACACAAATAGATATAAACTAAACATGGAAGGGAAGTGATTTAATTTACTATAGCAATTAAAAGGACTCAAGTCGTCGTAGTATATCGTTTCCATTAAATTGTCAAAATATCTTTAAGCTCCAGGGTCTGGGGCCATTTAGCAAGGATCACACGTTTATGAAAATGAAAAAAAAATTAAATTATTAAAAAAGAAAAAAATTTGGTACAAAATTGTCTTCGAAATGCAAACAATTTCTGCGGGTCTATTAGACTTGATGGTGGGTGTTGTATATATGGTATAGGAACGCTAACTTAGCCATATGCTTCCAAAGTGCTCTTAGCTATGCTCTTCTAGAACAACATACACACACAAAAAGTATAACAAGAAAGACAAAAAAAAAAACAATTTATTTTGAAGAAAAATCTGAAGTTCGACCCCCTTCTCATTAATTTTGTACGATGAACTCTGTCTTTAATAAGATAAATAGACTGTGGGCGCCCTAAGGAGTTGACTTAAAATTGATTTTAGAATAACAACAAATACCTACACAAGAACAAGTTTGCCAGCATCCAAACATCCTAACATCCGCCGACACACAAAACACACACAGGAAGAAAGAAAAACATCCTTTTCTTCAGAGTTGTTATATGAAGCTTTCTTAGAGAACGTTGGAAAATTCAATCGTAGAAGCATTAAAAGAAAATTTCAAGAATAAAATAAAATTTAATGTAAATGAGGTAAGCAACACTAAGCATCAGCTTAACGATTTTTGGGACATTAATGAGGTACCTTCCATAAGAAGCAGTTATGTTTTCGTCATTTCTAAAGTAGATGATAAAAAAGCTGACCAATGTTGTTGCCACAGTTCTGGAAACTGGAAGTCGTGTCCCTCTACTTGATTAGGCGTTAAAACTTAACGACGCCGACGGAAGTATTCTTTCTTAATTTCGGTACTTAAGGTTCATCAAGGAGTCACGAGAAATTTCTTTGATTTTTACGCTCTCCAATTTACTCTTCTCAAAATGACTGAACGATGTTTCTAAGTGGGGAATTTAGTGTTAGCAAATGTTTATTTTCTTTTGTTGCGTGGAACTGTAAATCCAAATAAGACACACTTGGACGACCTCCTCTGACATCTATGCGATTCCGCGGAACGCGCAGCATTCATCAAAGGCGACTTAAGATACACTTCCTAAAAACCCAACAGCTGAGTTTGCAACCAGATTCCCGTTACGAAAAGACTCTTCTTGGCAGAGGAGAGAACCGGTATCGGTTGACTTAAACTTATAAAAAAAAAATTCACAATTAAACCTCGATATTAAGAAAAAGATTAAGGAACGTTGCTAAGTCCTTCAACAACTTGGACTTGTTAAACCCCGCTTGCACAACAACAAAAGAAATGACAGTAGCGAACTGGTCATTGACTTCGATGCAAGTCGTCTTGTCTTTGGGGGCACCCTCAAGATGTCGTAAAAGAATAACTTCCTGTCTCACCTTCATATAGAGTAGAATCTTAACATTCGTGTCCTTAACGTTGTCGGGGCAACGGACGCTTTCTTGTGCACGTTGTCTATCCGAGGAGAAGGCGCCAGCATTTAATTTGCGTATGCAGATAGAAGACTTTTGTATTTTAAACTACCTTATGCAAGAACCCTCTTTTTAAAGACACACTTCGTCATGTTTAGATTAACTCACCAGAGTCTATTCCCCTTATAAAGGTTGCCTTCAAAACACTCAGCACAAGAGGATGGGATATTCAAGGATTCTACAATTTTGTTTTATTTGTCATGAAAATATTATTTTGGAGATTTCTTATTTAAATTGTAGCAGGTCTGGCAACTCTCAGCAACAGTGTTCATAATCAGGTTTCACTGTAAGGAAATGACAACGATGTGGGTTGCCAGACTTGATAATTCAGAATGACAAACCAATTACCGAATCAAAATTATTTTTGGTATTTATGAAAGTAAATGACAAAAATTAGTGTTGCCAGCTCATTGATTTTATTGTTTTGCTACTGCAATCATCGAAATTAATTGACTTTGAGTTAGTCTCAAAAACAAATTGTAGACAAGAGTTATTTTGTATACTCTATCTTAATTTTAAAAAGTTTTAAACTAAATTATCGTACAATTTTCAGACCAATTAATCCTCTTTAACTGGACGAATGGCGACGTGAAAAAACCCACGAAAAAAAAAAAATTAATGAGACAAAATATCATCGCTGGCTGGGTTGCTCAAGAATATCCTCTTGATGTCCTTTGCAGACCACGTTTGTTATGTAGTATATATTGTTATGCTGCTGGTGTGTATCTGTTATGCATGCATTTATGACGGAATGGGTAATCGTATTTTGGCAGTCTAAAGGAGCGTTGAAATATCAAAAAAAAATCTTTGCCAAAACAACGACCGATACCCGAGACGAGCACAAGAACGAGAAGGCAACTTTTAGCTTTCCATTAATCATGTACGAAATAATATTAAATCTTCCCACTTGCTCTTTCTCTGAAATTATGGCTAAAAGCTTAAAGGACGAAGAGTCCTAGCCTCATATATATGGCAGAAGCGAGGAAGAATTTTCTTTCATATTTTTTTGTTTTTTTTTTTTTTTGTTTGTTTTGTTCCTTTTCTTTACGAGAACTGATTTATAAATCATTATGCTTGTACTTCTTCGCATTCTTTGTGTGGTTGGTGCTTGGTTGATGCCATACCGTGGATTCGGAAGAAGTTTTTATCAAAGAGGCTTCAGGCGATAATAAGCCACATTTAAGGGTGAAATCCAGCATAACGTTAATTAGAGTATAAGGAAGTTTTTATTTTTTTGCATTTTTTCGCCCCGGTCGGGTTTTTTTCTCGTTGTATTTTTGCAACCGCGATTGTCAAAGATTTCTTTTTCCGCTCGCTACTGGCGCAGGAACGATAAAAAAAATCAAAATCGGAGTAGCTTCTCTGCGTAGCCAGGCTTTGACAGTGTCTTTTTTTCTATTATTCGTTTAAAAATAATAAAAAGTCATTTTCCTACAATTATTCAAACTTAAGTTTTTCTTGTTAATTTTTTTTTTCTTTCAACTATCCCGCTAATATTTATGTGTCCTTTTAATTATTCTTTTTGTATGGCAGGGCAGTGCAGGAAAATATTTGTTTTATCCTTTAATTAAATTTTGTACAGGAAAATGCTTGCCTGGAAATTGGAAGAGGAGTTTGCTAGAATAAGTTTATTTTTGTTCCTTACAGGGTGTCTGTTCGTCTGAAATGTTTTTAAACACGTGTCGGTTGAATAGTTGTTTTCTTTCTAAAAAATGAAAGGACCTTGTGTTTTCGAGGTTAAAATATGTGTGCACAGTCCAAGGTAAATAAACCCTTTTATTTGAAGTATCAATTTTCTGAAACATGATGAAAACCGCACTTGTAAGATGCAGATAAATATTGCCCTAGGGATTAAAAAAGTGAACCTACTCTTCACCTTCTAAAATAATTGAGTTTTTAGATAGCATCAACACGGTATCAAGGATAAATCGTAGTTCAAAATAAAGGGTGATTTTTTAAGAGGTTTAGAACTTTTTTTTTTAAAAAAACACAAAAAATTCGAAAAAATGAATGAAATATTTACTTGAATCGATAGTTTGAACCTTGCAATTTAATGCTTAAAGATAATTTCATGCAAATGTTGACCGCGGCTGCGTCTCAGGTAGCCCATCCGCTGAGTCCGATTTTGGCATACTCTTTCACACATATCGGCCGGTATCTCACGAATGAATGCATGGATGTTGGCTTCCAGTGCGTCAATCGAAGCGGGCTTGTCCCTATAGACATTAGCCTTGACATACCCCCACAAAAAATAGTCTAATGGTGTCCAATCGCACGATCTAGGCGGCCAATTGACCGGCCCGAAACGTGAAATTAACTGTTCACCAAACTCGCCTCGCAATTGCGCCATTGTTTCGCGTGCTGTGTGGCATGTGGCACCGTCTTGTTGAAACCACATATCATGCAAGTCAAGAACTTCCATTTCGGGCAAAAAAAAGTTTGTTATCATCGCTCTGTAGCGTTCACCATTGACAGTAACGCTGCGATTCGCATCATCTTTGAAGAAATATGGCCCAATAATGCCGCCGGCCCATAAACCGCACCAAACAGTGGCTTTTTCGGGATGCATTGGTAGCTGTTGCAATGCTTCTGGCTGATCTTCACTCCAAATGCGGCAATTTTGCTTATTTACCTACCCATTCAACCAAAAATGAGCCACATCGCTGAACACAATTTGAACAATTTGAACATTTCGAACCGAGCACGAATTTTGATAGTAAAATTCAATAATTTGCAAGCGTTGTTCATTTGTAAGACGATCCATGGTTAAATTGCAAACCAAACTGAAGCTGTTTGACAGTGACACAAGGTACTAAACACACGTCAGCTGTCAAAACCAGTGTTGCCAAAACCAAACCAGCTAAAAAATCACCCGTTATTAGGGGGTTTCGCGAAATTATAAGTGTTTCGTATTGGAGCCATAAGAAGGAAAATACCTAAAATCTGAAGAAGACAGCGCTGACGAGCAAGTAGCATTATGCACCAACACAACAATCAACACTTATATTTACCATATTATATATTTCATGCCAGCCCGCGAGCGGTGTTATCTGTTTTAATATATTATTTTTGAGTTAGTCTAGAAAGTGCCAGCAACGAGTGAGCTAATTAATTGGGTTTTTTTTTCCTCACAGAGTTTTTCCCAGACAAAATTTTACTGAGTTTCATTCAGATCGGTTATTCATTAAAATGTTCAGTTTTATTTTTTAAAGAAAAAGAAGTAATTTGGAACAGTTAGTTATTCAACCCAGGAAGTGTTCGGGGGATTTCTTACCCAGTATTTCTGATGTTTGGAACAAATTTTCGGCAAAGACCTGGCGTAGTCCTGGTGTGTCGGACTGCCACGCCAACTGATTTTCTCAACAAAGCTCTCTCCTGTTAAGAAGTGAAAAATCCTCCAAAAGCAAATCTTGCCATCGTATAATCAAGTGCGTGCCTGCATGGGTTTGGTGATGATATATTGCTCCTTTCTATTTCTAAAAAGTATAATGACCGATACAGGCATATAATTGGGAGTGTAATCCAATGATAAGAAGCTGTTTTGCGAAATCTTTTAAGAGTCTGAGAAGAGTCGCCAACCTGATACTTTTTTTTCAAGGAGTTAAGTTTGTTCCGTATGGGAACCATACTTAGTAAACTACAATCCGAAGAAGACATCACTGAGAAGCCAGTAACGTTGTACGCAAACACACCAATCAACATGTGTTGTGTATGTATTAAATTATGTACTAACTTATATGTTTTCATGCCAGCCTGCGCTGCGAGAGGTGTAATATGTAGTTTTTCTTACTTTCAATTTTAGTCTTCTTTGAGCAAGCGACAAGCAAGCGTCTAAATAAATAATGTTTTTTCCTTTCGAGGTTTCCCAAACAAAGTTGATGGTATTTTATTTTGATCGGTGTAAAGTCAAATGTTGGTAAAGTATATCTTATTATCGATTCTCAGAGTACCAACTAGTGTTACCAAACTTGTTATCTATTTGGCTCCTAGCCTTAAGTAAATAGTTGAAGAATGTTTGTATTTTAAGTTTTCAATTGCAAAACTACACATGAAATTCCAACAAGTGTTATCGCATTGAATCAAACACAGAAATATACTTTTACTCAAAAAAAAAACCTAATTCCTGCTTACCCAATCTGACCTATGTTCAGTTTTCCGAAATTTGATGAAGTCCTGTGTGTTCATGATGAAACCTAATCCCACTTATTTATCTCAACAAGCTAAACTAACTGTGAAAAGGTTAGGTACTCTGACAAAACCATCCTCTTAAAAGTTCGGCATGATTGAGAAAATAAATTCCAATTTTTAACGAAACCACTTGATCCATATATAATTCAAATTGATCGAAACAAGGATAAAAATTTGGTCCTTACATTATATTTTTTTTTTTTGTTCCATAAAATTACCAATAAAGCTATCAGAGTATAGAAGTAGAATAACACAGATAAATACACGATATTTGATGGCAACAATAAAACTAATGAAAACATCCCTTTTTTATTCACAGTTGATCCTTCTTTACCATTTTCAAAACCACCACCACACAACCGCCTGATTTGAGCATCTCAATGACGCATATATCCCGATTTGCAATTCAAATACTCACACGTCCCGTTTTATATCCCCGGCCGATTTTCATCCTTGGGCCAATATATAGAAATGAATGGTCAGACATTTGATCCCCCTTTTTCCTCTCACAGTTTATTCGATGGTATGTCAAGGGTTTTGACCTATCCTCAAAACGTCTCCTCCTATCCTAACAAATACAATTCCATTAGTTTGAGAAGAATCTTAAAAAAAAATAAAAAATCACAAGGAAGAAGGAAAAGAAGTGAAGAAGCATAAAGGAAAACCTCGAACAGGGCATTTTTAGGGGTTCTGTTCGCTTGAAAGAATTTTCAACATTTGGTATTCGATTACTATAGTCAAGAGATCTGTATCCTGCGGCGGACTTGTCCCAAATCTCTAACAAATGTAATTAGGACCACACATGTGGTAACCGCACATGCATAAGCTTATACTAACTCTCATTCCCAGTTTCAAATGTGAATTTGCCTTTGGAATTCACCTCACCGAAGCGTGAACGAATATGTGCATGAGGAGCATTAGAAGGAGCTGAAGATTTGCCAGATGCCCGCCGCCACCATCACCATCATCATCATCAGCGTCGCCACCTTCAACCTCGCCATATATATATGTACCTATGAGTGCCACATCCAAGCCAAGTATTATGTACATACACTTTGCTCTGATATCAATGAGCTTCCATCGCATCGTCAGAAACAGAATCCAGCATCTAAAGCATAGATATATAGGTACATCCACTCTATACATCCCGTATATTTCTGGCTTGAAAATTTTAGCACCCTCAGGAAGCTGCATACAATCGTTCACACCCTGTTCACCTTAGGCGTATCTTGCTTGCATGCACGCCTACAGATTGAAATGCACGTCTGTCTTCTCATGAGCGATGGAGTATATCGCACGGGTGGATGGATGAGTGAATGGTGGCACTATGTGGCAAGGAACACAACATATATGTATATTTCAAAAGGACCAAATTTGGCCACCAGCAATATTCAAATAAAAAGAGGATTTTTTTTTTGTCTTTCTTTTAGAAACTCCTTCGAGAATGAACAAAAGAGGAAGCCTTTGCCCTGAGAGGGAAGACACAAGCAGAAGCTCCTATAACAGACACTTCATAGATAGATGGGAAAAACTAACCTCTTTTTCTAGATCCAACCAAGGAGCACTGAAGAAAGAACATTAAAAGGAATTTAGTAGTGTGCATCAGCATCAACTTTGGACAGGGACGTATTTGCTTTAAATTGGGCCTTTTGCAGATTTTTTTTTGTTTTAAAAGGGAAATTTAATTTGGGTTCAAAGAAGAACGTTAGATTTTTTCAAAACATTGCTTTAGTTTATTTCTGTAAATATCATTTTTAAATAAAAGTTTTTGTTTCAAAATAACTTCTTTTCTTTTGAAAATAAGGGTCCCCTCCAATCCCTCACCACCAAAGGGATATAAGAAGGAATCATAGTGTGTAGGTATACATCGTTTTTCACTTGCTGGATTCTGTATTTGAATCTTTTATAGAAGTTTTCAGATACGTGACCCCCTCCCCTAAATTCTTGGATCCGTGCCTGTCAGAAAGCATCATAAACCATCTTAATCGATTTATTTCCTTGAACAATCTGTATTTAGACACCAAAATGATGAGTGTGACTGTCACATTAGCAGAAATATATACACAAAAATTTGGTTTCTGCCATTTTGAAAAATGGCGTCTAAAACAACCGGTCAGATTTTTGCTTGACTTCAGCACAGGGACTGTATTTATAATAGAAAAGTTTACAGTCTACATTTTGCTGGGCCTATTTGATGCATTTTAATAGCTTCTGCATGTAACCAGTCGAAGATCAATCCATGGAATCGGCCATTTAAAAAATTATTTAAATCTAATTTTTTTTTGAAAACGACTGCAATGATTTTGGCAAAACTTTGTGTTGTTATTGTTGTTGCTTTTAAAAACTTTGTATTCAGAATTTTGTCATAATTTTGTTGGGATGTTGCTTTTTGGAAGGTTTTTCAAGACCTCAATTTTGAAGTTTGTTTCTTAGCTTCCTCTTTCCTACTCTTACTCGATGATTGATGTTTTAGCTTAAACGTTACATGTATGTGGCCACGGGATGTGACAATGCACCCCTGTTTCTAGTCCTTACACCAGCCTAGATAGTGCAGTTCCAGCTTTATGTTTCTTTTATTAGAATTTAGAATGAGCGAAGAGGATGGTGATATTTTACAACAGAAAGCGCATTGGTTTCTGTCGTATCGACGAATTACTCTTCCTCCATCTCGTCTCGTCTAGGCAGAATAGCTGTCGTAAAGTTTTATCGAAACATCATCATCATTTATTTGTTGTATCTGATAAAAATGGTTATATCTCATGCTTAGGTATAGTAAGTACACATATCTTTTCCTAAAATAAACAGCTAGGATATAATTTTATATATAGACATAAATCTGTATGCTTGAGAGCTACGAGTGTATATGGTACTTTTTGATGATTAAGGATTCCTTTCCCCATTCACACAAGGAAGTTAAAGTTATAGAACGTTGTTTTTCTACCGATATATCACACTAAGCTATAAATTACTTTCGGTCAAGCACTTTCACCGAGATCAACCTAAAATAAATTTTATTGACTTTCGGACATTTTCTAGACGTCGTCGTCGGTCGTCCTTATATTACCAGAGTTGTCCTTTTGAACGAGTAATGCGACAAAAAACCATAAATTATGTCGTTTATAATTTTGTCTTTTAGTGAAAAGTGAACTGCTTTTCTTTGAGAATTACTCATTTGATCAGCTTGCAAGATTTATTGGGACAAATGTTTTATGATTGCTTTTAACATTTTTTTTTCTAGTAGGTACCTACATCATGGGGAAATGGTTATTGTTTACTTTTGAGATTTTTTGTTAAGTATCAAGGCTGTTGAAGAAATCGTTTCTCAGACAAAATGTATATTTTAATAATTTTTTTTTTTTTTTTTTTGTAATTTCAATATTGTCGTAGGGAATAAAAGTTTAAAAAAAATAATAACTTTTATCGGTTGAAGGTATAGCTTATCATTGTATCAATGTCCTTAAGAACCTTTGGTTCGGCTTTCTCGAAATAAAAGGTTTGAGCGTTTTTAAGACAGCTTTGAGAATTTTAAGTCTTTGAACAAGACCTTATATGCAGAGATGTTTCTTCAAAACCTCACCAACAATTTTTAAAATTAAATGATCACTTTAATAAGGGCCCAAATAGTTTTCTCCTTTTTATTTATTTTGGAACTTTGTGCGTTCTTTGAAGAAGTAAAATGCCAATTAAAAGTAGTCTAAATAAAGGGTTTTCCAATAAGAGGTGTTATTTTAAATAGCCCGCTATTTCGGTAGTTGTCCCTTTTCAAGATTTATTTTTTTAACATTTGACAAATAAAAACTACGTCATTAATAAAAATCGAACGATACACTCTTCAACGACTTATTGAAATTATTAAAATTCACTATAAAAATGGTGAAAATTTGGCAGAGATGGTTCGTAAAACTAAAACATTTTTTGGTCGTCATGAAGAACCTTGTCGGACCGCAATTCAGAAATTGGTGGAAAATTTGAGCTGTTGGGACAAGCTAGGGATGTGAAGAATAAAACACGTGCACGTCGCTCAAGAAAAACTCTGAGAATATTACTGCTGTAGCAAAGTGTTGAAGAAAACCCAGGTTTGTCCATTCCTCGTCGTTCTTTGTAATTGGGCATTCCACAAACGTCATTACACTGTATTTTGTTCTTTTTTATTAATGGCATATTTTTTTCTTTACATTGAAAGAAACATCCGATCATTTGTCTCAAAAAATTCCATTTTTCTTTGAATATCAAAATAACACCTCTTATTGGAAAACCCTATATATATTTTTGAAGCGAAATATTTATACTTCTTCATACTCATGGACTAAAAGCTGATTAAATATTTGAAATTGGGACTTCAAACGTGTTCTAGATAATGTTTAATCAAAGTTACACCAACCTTTAGCGACCCAAGTAAATCAAAGGATTCATTTTTGCTTAAATTCCATGAAATTTGTTCAACCAAAGCAAGCTCTCTAATTATATTTAAGAAAATGGTTACAGACCTTTTTATCCATTGTCAAATAAAAAGATGTCCTTTAGACTGGAATGGGTAAAGACGATTTCCTAGAAATAATGTTTTTGTATCATCGAAGTTAAATATGTCCTTGAAGTTAGCAGAACAAGGGTAGGTAATATTATTACATCCTTCCAATCATTCGTTAGGTTGTTTAGTTATGGTAACAAAACGACGCATACTAAGGGTAATTAGGTTCTTCTTATTAGGAGCTTTTTCAGTTCAAATGAGTACCGTCATTTTTCCTTACCTGGCAGAAAAAAGTCAGCAGAACCAACATTTTTTGGTGGCAGATTTTGGTCATAACATGTTCTAAAAAGTGGCCAAAATAGTTAATGAAGTTAGCAGAACACGGATATTGACTTTTTGTAAATTAAATTTTTTTAAATTCAGGTTATCAAAATTTTATTGAAATAATGCAGCATTTAATTCGTATTCAATGAGGACTTAATTCCAGAAGCATACTTTGGCCAAAAAAAGTTCATGAAAAAGTTCTTCTGAAGTTAGCAGAACATTTATTTTCGAAAACCATTAGAGCATTAAATTTATTTGTTTGGCGTTTAATTAGCATTTAATAAGCATCTAATTATGCAATCAAAAATTGTTGGTTCTGTTGAATTTGTTCTGCTAACTTCAAGGATATAAGTTATCTTCTTTTTTTTCCAAGAATCTACGCTTTTTAAAAAATCTACACATGTATGAAGTTCTGAGCTTGATGATTTTCAGTTCACCTGCCCTTAAAAAAATATTCTAAAAATGGAATTTATATATATCTTAAGGGAAATTAGCGTACTATCATCTTCTAGAACAAACAATGTAGTCATACAAATTCCCCAAGGAAACTATTCGATAATATATGGATTATTTGCAAAGTGAGATTATTTTGTTAGTCAGTCTTTTTGAACGACCGAAAATTTTATCATATAGAAATAAAATAGACACACTTTTATTCATGAAATAAAAACATTTTTGTTAAAGACACCTCTGATGTTCCCAACAAAGGCATGCTCAATTGCTCAATCCACCTATCCTATCCTATCTACCATGAAACAATACACAAATCAAAACAATAAGAACCTCCTCACTAATTCCAACTAAATCAACTTACTCAAGTGTATCAAAACACTGGAACTTTAAATGTCAAACGGGATGATTCCATGTGTCACAGAAGACTCACAGTCACATCCCATCACAAAACATCAAAACAAAAACAAATGTGATGGATCCTTCAAAAGCAATTTCTAATGCTTCGAAATGAACACACATACATATACATATTGTCGACGCCTTAATAACGACCTTATGCCACATTATTATCTATTCATCAAAATAAAACATGAAACAAATTCCGCTTGACATCGATGTCTTCTTTTCCTCGTAACCATCAACTGAAGCCCTCGAGTCCTTGTTTCTCTTTTATATTGGTATAGTAAAGCCGTGTTGGATGTTGGTTGTTGTTGTTGTTGTCGTTGTCATCACCCACCGTGCGTCGTCGTCGCTTTCCATCAAATCAATTATCCTCAAATATAAATTGACATTTCAGAGCAGCCATCATAATACACCTTCACGTCGCGTCGCGTCGTGTGCTTTATTCCTTAAGATTGAGAAAAACAATAATCCGTACCGTTTTATACATAAAGATTTAAACAAAGCGTTTGAATTATGAAACATAAACTTGGAGATGTTGTTGTTGTTGTGTACCTATGTCCTTTTTTTTAAATGTCACATACAACCTTTAGAATATGTCGTCCCAAAGTTGTTTTCAGTCCTCTTTATCAACACGGTGTTTGAAAGCTGGATGCGTGATCCAGGATATAGAAAAATAAAACTTACATGAACGAAGGATCAAACTCGCGTATGTTCATTACACAGGATATGGTAAAAAGTTCTACTTGAATTTACTTTTATTTTGCTCCACCTTCCCCCAAATCAGCATCACCCACTCCACTAAGTGCTCCCTTAAGACAATAACTCTCAGAGCAGTGGGAGCGTGTATGTGTGCCTTTGCTGGTTCTGCTGTGAGCCTGCTCCTCAACTCCTCCTCATCCGTTTTCCAGGTATTAGTATGCTCTTTTCGCATCTCAACTCAATCTCTGTTCCTCCCGGCCTCAATTTTTCTCCGTCACTTGTATCTGCTGTTCCCCATCAAACATCACTCGTTATCCCTTAAATCTAGATCCTGTCTATCCTTCGCGTAGGTTGTGACGGGGCCGATGGGGCTTGGGGTGGCCATGTCAAGAGTCTCTACGTGACATGGTGACGAAAGAGCCACGGAGACTGACACGAAACCTAATATTTTTTTTTTTTTTTTGTTGCGCTCCTTTTTCTGTGTGTTCTGTTCATCCCACTTTTAAATATGCGATTTTCTATGCGATTCCAGAATGCTCGTTGCCCGTCCATTGGGAATCATGGCTAGGGCACGGTTTTGCTTTCGGCCGAAGAACATTGTGAGAAACATTTTTAATGTCGAATGTATAGTACGTGTGGACGACAACACACGTCTCCACTTAAACGCCATTTTTCTAGCAATGAACAAGGGTTCTAACTGTATGTTTGTATATGTATGTAATGTATGGTTATGTCGACACGACAAATATATACGAGTAAGTCCTTTTAAGAGTGTTATACAGCTATTAAAAGGGAACATAAATATGGGGTGTTCCAACTTAATATTTACGGGGTGGAAGAAGGACAGATAGGAATCAAATTTGAAAACAAATACCAGAGAACTCATTTACTTCAGCTGGGGCTTGCACCATCGAATAAAGTGCCCTCTTAGTCCTTGAAAGTGGCAATTTGAACGTTTTTCGAAGAGCGTTCCTGCTTTATGTAAAGTATTCTTATCAAAATTCATATAAGAGCCTCTTGAAAAGTGTCTGCGAGGCGAGGTCTGATGATCAGCGTTCCCAACTTGAAGGATATTCATTTATTTTTGCAACCCAGACCTGCTTAACTTAACAAGTTCAAATGTATCACTTTACATTGAAACTTATTATTTTCTTTTTGCTATGATTTTAATCCTCTTCGTACCTAAATTAATTAAAATATCTTATATATACAGCAAAAGCAATTTTTTGAACGCCATCTTAAGTCCTGAACACTGAATTCTTGTTTTGCAATATGGCTCGTCAAATAAGGTTTTTTTTCTAAAAAAAATGTTCAATCTTACATTTACTGCAGGATGGATTGGGTGGCAATGGTACAGTGGATGAAGTGCTTGGTTGCTATACTAGAGTTGCGAGTTCAAGCCCCCGTCTTGGCAGCAATTTTCCAATATTCCCCCCAGCTTCAAATGGGTGCCACCCGTGGGTTTTTCGTGAGATAAATAATACATAAATCTCAATCCCCTGTACCAACAAAAATTCTTTCCTCTCAATATGAAAAACTTTTTAGAAACTTTTTAAGCACGTTTGATCACCATTGTGTCTTTTGGCACTGATATCAAAAGCTTTTTAGGAGCTTTTTAAGAACTTTCGGTCGCCATTTTGTCTTTAAGCGGAGAAAGTTATTGAGAAAATTATTGCCAGAACAGAGGTGAGAGAGTTGACTACGGCTATGCTTTAGAAAAGAGACTACAAAAATTAGAGCCGTTTTCGGTGCTTTAAGCTTTAGAGCTGGAATGCCAACTCCAGAGATTTCTCTTTAGAATATCCTTAAGTCAATAAGAACCAAGTATGAAAGAAATCTATTCAGCCGGTTAAAGCTTTCTATATATATATGGATAGAATCGACAAACCCACTTTTTCCGATAGTAAGTAACTTGCCCTTAAGTATACTTTTTACTCCAATTTTAAACCACAAACTAATGGTGTTAAGAGTCGTTGTACATGTAGAGTAGACCTCCAAGCAGACACTTTTGAGATCATCGTTATGGTGATCCAAATTGAGAATTTGCAAATTTTTACTAATTCCTCCGCAACCATAACCTATAAATTTTGCTTATCTAACCCAGCCTTTTATTGTCGAAGTGTATTGAAATTGGAAAAACAAATTGGGAACCTTTGCTCGGCATCTTTTATTCGAAAATGATTGCGTCGTCAGGACAAATGCAAAAAGGAAGAACAAGAAACTAAGTTAATGTTATTTGCAATGTTTCAGCAACGGTAAAATCACTTATGCGCTAAAAAATTCTGCATTCAAGTCAAGATAAGGACAACCAAAGAACAACAGCAACAACAACGACGATGGCGATGGGCGATGACGACGACGATGACGACAAGGACACAGCATTGTTGCGGTAGGTATACAAGAAATCTTCCTTCTGGCGGACAAAGTTGTATGCACAATGTGCTGGCAAAGATGCGATGATACAATAAGCATCATGCAAACAATGTACCTACTCTGTTTTGCAACCTCATTTTGTGGGGAAAGAAGGTCCTTGGCGCGACAGTGCTTCGGACACGGTTGGAACGTACTTCAATTGAATGATTTATAAGTCGCTGCGGGTTACTGTATGTATTTTTGTGTATGTGTGTAAATGTGGGCGTGGGCGTGGGTGAGCGCAGAAGGTTAAGACAAAGAAATAATTCTGCGCTATCTGGTTCAGAAATTCAAAATTTCCTAAGAGACTCTGGTGAAAGGATAGGAAAGGACGTGAATGGGGGAATTGGAACTCAATTTTGAGTGGGAGTGAGAGTACAGAGTATGGTTTCATTGTGGTTCAGCAGCGCACGATGCAGCGTCCTTAAAACAATGTACCAGCTTATTACCTGAACAATGTCTCCTTGATCATGTCCGGATGCTGTGAATGTCAAGTGGCATAGAAAAGGCAGCTTATTCCATTGTGGTGTCGGCACTTTTATGGAATATGTCCTCCCCACGTCTCCGTAGTACGTTCGATTACAAACTGAAATGGAAAAGAAAATAGAGAAATGGCGGTGTATTAGTTTGATGGCTTTTAATGCAGTTGATAGAATTTATTTAATAGGTTTTTTAAGGACAGTTTTTTAAATCATACATAGAGCGTCGACATAATACTTCATTTAAAAATTTGTACCAAAACATTGTTTTCGACATTTTTATCGATAAAGGATTTAACTTTGTAGATTTTGAGGAGGCGTTTGATCCGGTTGATCAAGAATAAATTTGGAAATCACTTATTGCAAAAGGTATCCCTAAAACAGTTGTATATATAAGTGATAACTTCTTATGGGAAGGTAAACCGTTTTGCTGCGTAACACGTTACGTAACACTCATATTTACTCTTTGCCATCAACATTATTGTGACGACGATGGCCGAGTGGGTTGAGAGTTGGTCGTTAGATGTATTAGAAATGATGAGTTTGATTTGTATGCGTTTATTACTTATATTACTTGGACATAAACATCTTGTGTATGAAATCAAAAAAATTGATTTTGGGCGTGGCTGACGCCCACTTTTCACTAAAAACAAAAAAAAATTGTTTTTGTAAATAAACGGTATTTATAATGAATCCGCAAGCAAAAATCTTGCGTCTCTAGTAGAAACTAAAAACTTTGCGTATGCAAAGAAATTTTTGAATTTCGGGAGTGGCTTACGACCACTTTTCATGAAAGAACAAAAAATATAGTTTTAAAAATTTAAGGTACCACCAATATTCAATTAAAACCTTTTTCCCTCCCATTTGTTATATGAAAAATATTTCTACATTTTCTTGTGTACATTTTTTCAATACGCCCACTTTTAAAGGCGTGATTTTGATAAAATACCTTTGTTCAGGTAAGATCGTGTAAAAACTACTCGATTACAGCTGTAATTTTACACAGCATAAATACTGACTAATGATCAAAGCTTAGTTAGTTAAAATTTTTTAGGGCACGCCCACTTTTAAGGGGCGTTTCCGTCAAAAGTCGTAATACGCATTCATTTTTTTAATGTTTTTTAACTATCGGTCGCAGTTTTGAAGTAAGAAGATGAACACTTCGGTTTGTATACCTTGGTTACGTAGCAGAGTGTAGTTCAAGAATTGTTAAAAACACCCATAATCGCTATTTCCTATCAAAATCTAATTTCTAAAAATTTTAGTTTTCTCTTGTTTTGTTCAAATCGATCTGCAAGCTTAAAATTGAATAATGAGCTCATTTAGTCATTACCCTGGCAATCAAAATTCTCAGCTGTAGGCTTGGCACACGCCTTTTTTTATTGTCACAGCAGTTATTGTACATCGGCCAAACAAAATTTATTTTATTAAATTTTTCCCTGTCTGCTAACGAAGAATTTTGTTTCCGATACTGGAACAGCGGCTGGCTGCGAAGCCAACATATACAAATACATACACAAAAATGTGGGGAATAGGGTATCCAACAGTTCGTTGCAAACGTACTGTAGCTCTCGCTTATGTTTTTTTCTGTTTTTGCTGGTAATTTCCAATGTCAAGACTGCCACATTGGGGACAGATGAATAAAAAAAATAAAATTTTGTGGTTTTATGAAACCACGATGCAAGTGAAACTTTTTTTTGGATCGTGGGCGCATTTCAAACTATTCCCCTTGTTTACCAGTTCCTTTGACTCCCGAGCTGTATCGATGTCCATCACGATCAAGTGAACAAAACATTTACTTCAATACACTGATCAAAACACACACATACTGCGGAGCACGTGCACAAATAATTGAGAACATAAATGCTATACACGGTCAGCTGATGCGAGCCATCTTGCGACATGCGACAGAAGAACGAACAAATTTGAGGCGATGTAAAAACGCTTCAATTTTAAATGCTTTCAACAGTTGAATTTTTTAACAGAATCGGGCAGACAAAATTAGATGTCGACATCATGCAACAGAAATACATTCAGCCAATACATTCAGAAAACCTGACCAAAATATGGCGAAGCAATCTTTCGAACTGAATTCTCTGCTTAATAGAAACGGTTGAAGATGAAACACACCTTGAAGATCATGCTGACATTGATAGAAAAGGGATTATTTCCCTACTACTCCGATTTCTTCAATTAAAGAAAACGAAGTGTGAAAATGAACAAAACTTGGTTAATTACGTTCA
This sequence comes from Platycheirus albimanus, assembly GCA_916050605.2. Lineage (NCBI taxonomy): Eukaryota > Metazoa > Arthropoda > Insecta > Diptera > Syrphidae > Platycheirus > Platycheirus albimanus. Next base: position 112,218,330 of record OU696698.1, on the reverse strand, counting down.
AATTCGTAGAAGAACGTTACTTGTTAACACCTTGAACTTGAACAATCTCATCCTATTATTATTCTTTGTTCACTAATTGCAACTTTTCTGAACCAACGAATGTCAAGAGAAAAATAGCAATTCTCGGTAAAACACTTCCCTGAAGATACGTAGACAAAAAATTTCCTCCATCAGCATCACAACTCATTGTCCTTTTATAATCATCTCCCATCACAAAGGAAAATTATGACACCGATAATAAACCAAAAGGTCACGAAACAAGGAACAATTAGCAAAACAATCTAGATATGACACCATAGTTAACACTAATCTTTAGCTGGAAGAGGTTTCGAAACCACGCCTATTGTTCCTTAAATTTAAATGTTGATTGCCTTAAACGCTTTTGTTATAACAATCAACCACTAAACTGGCTTGAGCCAATTTTTCCTTTAATACTCTCATCTTTGTGTGGTGCTCTTTGCGTCTTTGAGGTACTTTGACGTTAATTCTCCCGAGGCACTTAAATTTAAGCTAATATTGAACGCCAGGACTAAAGCGCTGCGAACAGCTTTTTACCTTTTATCATAATCCTATAATGTACCGTTTCACTAAAATTACTTCAATTTGCATTTTTTATATCACGCTCAAAGAACGAAAGTAAAAAAAAAAAAAATTAAACGAAGAAGAAAACATTAATGTTCCAACATTACATTGTAAGCGTGAACAAGCCCCCAATCACCTACTGAATACCTTCATATTTCGTGATTTAGCCATCATTATGAGGCATGTACGAAATATTTAATGAAATTTTGTTACAAGGACGAATGAAAAAAAAATGTGTGTGAGAGAGGGAGACTGAGTTAGATAGAAAAAGAAATCCAAACCACAAGCTTATAAAATCTGTTTAATTTGAATATCGAGCGTAAATTGTTAGAAGCTCATTATACGAATAAACCTTGCGCAAATGGGAAATGGAAAAAGCTTAAAGATTTAATATCCATATAGACAGCCAATGTCCTTAAATTGAGTCCTTTAACTTGTTTAATAATCTACCATTTATTCTACTACTTCCACTACCAAACCACAGTTTTTCCGAAAAACAATGAATAATCGCTCGGTGGTGTATGATGCTGTCGCTATAGGCACTAGACACTGCTGTGTGCGGCAGCGGGTGAGATGACAAGCACTCAACCCTCTTTTCGAATTGTTCTTGACTAGGAGAGCAAAACGCTGTAATTTGTATTTCGCCACGCAACGTTGCATAGGAATGTGCGAGGTACAGTGGAACGGAATACTTTTAAAAGAGAACCTATATAAGCGCAGCATATGTGTTGGTTGATTTAGAAAACGGCCAGGATTTAGAGATGCTTATGTTTGGAGAAACCAGAAATTGTAATATTTTACTTAACAGCAAAAGAATTCCAAATTAAAATTGGTGTACCCCAGGAGGGCATAGTGAGCCCTTTACTTTTATTTAGAAAGTGCCGAATATCAAAATGCATTATTTACTCATTGCTAAATAGAGCTCAACCATCTGCTATCAGGAGACGTATGAAGATATATTTTTTGCTAGAAAGCCAGTTATTCAGAAATAAGAACTCAAGGGACACCAACATTTTAGAAGCTGAAAACACAGATCATTCTAAAACACGGCAAGCCCTACTGGCAAACAAATATAGAATAGTCAAATGTATCACTTGTCGAGACGAAAACCTCAAACAATACATTTTCTAAATAACCGATTTAGATAATGGAAGACTGATTGTTTAAAATAAATTACTTCTCCATTTTGTTAAATAAGGCTTAAGTGTATTTTTGAAGCTAAATGACTTTGATAACGAATCCACAGGTAGCAGAACTCTCGGTTGTATCTCGCTTCAATAAAGCCCGTTTTCAAAGCTGTTTTTCTCTTGAAATCTCAATTCTTCAAGAACTGTGCTGATGGCAGATAGTTTAACAGACTTAGCTTACCTATTTGCTTAAAAATAAAATACTGCTTTTCAGAAAGCTTTTGCGGAAAAACTTTGCCTAAATGGCCATCCACCATATTGATACTAGTAGTAAATGGGGCACAGACTATAATTTGTTTTAGAATGATGTTTTTAAAAGTTTTTAATAAATAATATAAAAATTCAAAAACATTCCCAGACTTGCTGTAACATTGTCCCACTGTCGTGTCGGTTGTCATTGTCACAAAATAAACATATTCATAGGATGTTGTGCTCGTCCTTGCGTCCTTCACACAAAATTTTAAATTGGTTCAATCAACCATTTAATTTGGTAATTCTTTCCATCGTGTGTACTTGTGGCACGTCGTTGACGTCGCAATGCGTAACCATCATAGACGCACCTTACCTTCGCCTATTTCTAACCCAAACCACCATCAACAACAACAGCAACAAAAAAATCCTTCAATTCTTTTAAATTTATTCTCAGATGAAAATATTTTCTTTTTTGTGTACGAAAAAAAAAATCACATACTCACCGGTACAATATTTTGGCTCGTCGCTAGCATCCCCGCAATCGTCCTTTCCGTCGCAGTATTTATCCAAGGGCACACAAACGCTGCTGCCACGACAGGGAAACTCCGAAACTCTGCAAGCGTTTCCGATTTTGATTGCCAGCAATACCAAAACCAGGGTTGAGCAAGTAATTTTCACAAAAGAAATCATCTGGAAACGAGAGAAAATACCGCATATATATAGTAAAGCTTGAATAAAATGTTAGGGGGAGGAGTTAAAGGGAGACAGCAATGAACTCATTGATGCTGGCTGCAAGGGATCAGGCTGAAATCTGGGAACTCAACTAGGAGTTGGAGGATGGTTTAGTGAATGAAATGTCAAGCGATGGTAATGAAAAGAAAATTTTTGTATGTAATTTTTTTGTATATATCTCATCCATAAGATGAGACATGAGAGAGGTGAATTTGCAGGATGTGTGAGTTGTAAGGAATGAGTTTTTCTTTTTCATCCTCGTTCCTTCGACAATGAACAGATAAAATTGCTTTGATGGCAGTGTGTGTTAGTGTATAATATAGGTATAGTGTACTCGAAGATATTCAACTCCTGAGCTTTCTTTTATATTTATTTTATTTTTCTTCTTACCTTTGCCAATAAATAGAAACGAAAATAAAATGCACCTGAAGTTCAAGAGGTTTTCAAAAGGATATAGCGAGACTAAAGTATATAATACTCGTACCGAAGGTATAGTGATGACGAAGAAGACGTTTGGCAGATAATAAAAATTGCACCCCTGGCTGGCACATCACATGCTGAGGAAGACGATACATACATACATATATCTATCTGTCTATCTATCTGATGCTGTGTGAATAGCTTGCTCATATTTTTCTTTATAAATACATTTTTTTTTCATAAGAAAAGGTAGGTATGTTTCATAGGGAGAGTCAGAGATACTTCTTTTTTATCCGTATTAGCTACTTATGTTTGTAATTTGTTTGTTACTGAATTTTATGAGTTTATTTCAAAGCAAAAAAAATTGAATTGCTGACATCATTGAAAGCCATATTAATCGATTAAATGACTGAGAAAGAAATCAATGCTCCACGCGCTGTTCCAGATGTTTCTCTGAATCATATCAATAACGACTTGAGTGAGTGGTAGGTACTTAACAAAACAAAATAAAAATATTCTTTTTGATGATGAATTTACCTACTCGTACTTCTGTTTTCTGGTTAATTGAATTATTGAAATATAAGGATAAAGAAAATAATGATGATGATTGATGAACGATGACAAACGATGAGCCATCAGAAATCGAAAATAAATAATATCTTTGATTGCCCGCTTTATCACTGGAAATGCCTACCCTCTTGGTGTTTTTAGCAACTAATTGGAGAGCGAATTATTCAAACATGTACAAGTAAAAGCTTGAGATATTAATGAGACACAATAATTTTATACTTTGTTTTGAATTTTGCGAATTTCTTAGAAACGACTTTTACTGTTTTGATTAAATTTTAATTTTTTTTATTTCAATTAAATTTTTAATGCGAATAAATTTTTTTTTTTGGTTAGGACAGGTTACGGTTACCACTTACCAAATTCAAATATTTTGTACCTACATCGCCATTGAAACTTGAGGTGAAATTTTGCCCGCTTTTTTCTTACTGTCAAACTTTATAATACATTTTTACTTGCGATTATAGGTACTACATATAAGGCAAGTTATGCATTCGTCGAAAAAAAAAGTTTTGAGATAACAATCAAACATGACATTACGATGATAGCGAAGACGAAAAAAGATGGTCTAAAAATTCTGTCCGCCTGTCTGTCTGTCTGTATGTATAGAGACCTACAGCCCAAAAGGGTGGGCTGAATTGCTTCAAACTTGGTATATAGACTTTTTAAGGTATTGTAAAGAGGGGAAATTGAAATTTTTTTTTAGATCAAAAAATAACGGTACCTGCCATACAACAGTTACGTTAAAGCTTATTTTCCTCAAAAACGGCTCTAACGATTTCTTTTTTCAAAAAATCAGTGTTGCTTTTTAGGTACGACCAATCATATGGCTGAAAAAAAGTTTTAAAAAATGGCTAAGAACGGTACTTTCCATAGGACCTTTTTTTGATTTCGACTAACTCGAAAAGGACTCAACCGATTCTTTCAAAATTTCACACATATATAGCTGTAGGTAGCTCAATTTGTATTACATACCAATATTTTTGAAAAATATTTTTTTGTATTTTTAAAAGCATTTAAAAAAAAATTAAAAAATTTATATTTTGAAAACTGCTTATAAAATCTTTTTCTAAAAATATTAAATAAATGTATTTTCCGAATACCTATAAACTGGGGTTTTTGATTTTTTTTTTGAATTTTTTTCAAAAAGTTTTGCAAAAAAAAACTTTTTTTCTCAAAAACCGCTCCACAGATTTTTATAAATTTATTCTCATAAATTCAAATTTATCCAAGAAATAAAATGGCGTACTTTTTTTCAGCTCAAATTAGTTTAAGTATTTATTTAAGAATTTTGAAAATTTTATTTTTGTCAAAATCTCAAGCCCCTAAACCACTGTCACACATTCGAGCAAGTTCGTGCGACTCAGTCGTGCATTTTATTTTTTATCAAAACAAAATATAAAATAAAAGTAGAGCAGATTGGCAACACTTTTCGTAAAAAAATGCTTTAAATTTTTCTGAACTATCAAGAAGTTGTTTTTGTTGATTTTGGGAAAATATTTGAAAATCACGGGTCTGATATAAATGGCCCTCAAAAATTGAAGAGTTCCAGAACCCTATGTGCGGATGGTCATAGACATGTACTAGGGAACAGTGACAAAAGTAAGATATCCTATCCAGCTGGAGTCACCGAAGAATTTCAAGTCACAGTAGGTGTGACTCAGGAAAGCGTCTTCAGTCTCCTGTCCTTTATTCCAGTCTTTGACTGCCTGTTTTAATGTAAACTGAGTGATTTTAAAGTGCATCTGTTAATTTTTGTTGGGGATCTCTTATTCCTGCAACACGCATTTGACGTGTGGTTGTTTTGGAAGAAAATGGGTACCGTTTGAGCCCAAAAAAGACTGAATACTTGTGCCTATTCGTTTTCTTAACCACAAATGCCTATTCCAGACATTTATTTGAACGGGACAGTGATTGTCAAGTAGAAGAAGTTCAAATAGCTGGGATCTGTGATTATTGGCGAAACAACTTGTGATGACGACCTCAGTTGTGCGATATGCAATCACACGCAATTCACAATACTGGACAATTTACATACCGTGTGACGTATGAGAGTTATTTAACAGCAGATGAGATGAAGGTGCTAAAATTGCAAAAATAAAGCATGACCAACTCGGCTGGCATTATCACGTTCAAAGAAAAGACTTTCAAAACCCAATCATAAAGGCAATATCATACAGTGCGAGGACAAAGAAAAAGAAGAAATTATAAAAACTCAAACGAATGCAGCGACACCAATATTTAGTTGGCCTGATAAATGGAATAATCCAAAACCGGGAGATGCCGAAGTATCAGATCCTCCAAGAGCAAATCTTGTCACGAAGAAGTGCTGTTTTTATTTAAAATACAGTTGTTACTCCCCTAATTACTGCCTACACAGAACAAGCACTCAGGAGTTCTTGAAAGGAATCATTTTAAGGAAAATCTGAACGAACATTTGTTTTTCAATACCCGTCCAGAAGCTCCGAAAAGAACAGTACCTATACATACATATTGTAGTTGTCTCCGTACATTCGACCATCGAACTTACGCTTGATGATGGGCGAACACCCGAAACGCTTCGCACGTACGATAATTTTCCAATTTTTAAGTTGTGAAATTAAGTGTTTTTCTTAAGAAAAACAAATAAAAATAAATTTCATGTTTTTCTTATCTTTACATTATTTCATTTTATCCATTTTGTCAAAAAAAAGTACCTACATACCTAATTATTGTATTTATTTCAAAGCTGTTTATGTCCTTGATCCTAATTTTTTTTAAACTGGGTCGCACTTGCGTGCGAAAATCTATCTCCTCTTCCCAAAAACAAACCAAAGTATTAAATTTATTATCTGTACTTTAAGATGGCTAATTTTTTTTTTTCTTTTGCATTTCCTTAAAATTTGAAAAAATGATATTATTAATTTTTTTTAACTTTAAAACCAATCCAAATTAACATTCACAAACATCCCATCAGACATCACACCAACTTAGTGTTATTATCCCCTAAAATTCATTCAGCTCATCAGCTCATCAATCTATGAATTTGATTTTGTGATGGTCCCTTCGGGAATTCATTTTAAAACTGAATGTCAAAAAGTCTCTATATTATTTTGATCGTCGTCATCATTTAATGTTCCACCCTAAACAAAGAAAAGAAAAAAAATAATAAAGACCCAAGGAGATGTCCCTGAGGGTGAAGTGAAGTGCGCATTTCGCCACAATTCTGTCTTTTCTTTAATTTATTTTAAAATAAAAGCACTAATTTCCACAGATTTTGTTCACAAGAACGTTTTGCTTATGCAAATTTTCTTTTATTCTTTCATTCTCTGTCGGTTCTTATTGTTTCTTTACTATGGCATTCAAGAAAAAGGTACCTACTTTTAATATTCAAGTCTGCAATTCTACTTTCCCCAAACTGCCCACATCGATAGAGAGAACACTGCCATTATCATGGCCAGATTTGTCCGTCGAATGATTTGGCCAGGGCTGTCGCTTTGAGATTTCTTAGAAATTTTAAACAATTTAAGATTTTTTAGTTCGAATTGTTAAAACAAAATACTCAACAATACCATGAAAAAAGCTACAATTTAAAATGGTCCTTTTTAAACAAATCCTGAGTACAATATTAAAAAAAGGATTATTCATCATATTTTTCAAACAAAAAATTAAGTTTAAAAAGAAAACAAAGATTAAAATAAATTGAATAATTTATTTGATTAAACTGAAGCTTTCACACACAAAGTTGAAAAAAAAAGTACTTTCGACGGCCCAGAAATAAATCTTTTAACCGTCATTGCGTTGGACGGTCGGTCGGTCGGTATGGGTTGGTTGGTTGGATATAAATGAGTATGAACCTTCTTCGCCTTGTTCCACATCTCGCATTAAAATAACAGAAACTAGGTGCGATAAGAGGAGGAATTATTTTAAATAATAGAAAACAAATGGCGAGATGGGAGCAGATAAAGTTTATTTTGTCTCTTTTAGGGGGCAGATAGTAGATTACGGAATTACGGGTGCGGACTTCTTTAAACTCTTAATGTATCTTGAAGCCAAGAAAGGGAAAGGGGAACTCTCATTGTTGTCATCAGGACCAAGAAGTATTATACTATTGAAATTAGATGCGCCCAGCCCTCCCGATCCCGGGTATATATGAAGCTATAAGGTATACGGTCGGTGTTGGTGTCGGGAATATATAGGGATACCTTATATTCATAGCATCAGTGCAAGTGTTGTAAGCTTATAGCTGTTAGGGGTTTATTTTTTATTATTATTTTTTTTAATAAACAAAATACCAGATGATTTCGTATGCAAATTTATAACCAACAGAATTCACCAACTTCGAGGTTAGGATAAATGATTTTTATTTGTCTCCTTATAAGCCTGGGTTTGCATAATTTCTAAATGTGGATGCAAAGTATTAAAATGGGGGAAAGGTTTGTTTTGGCTTTGGGTATACTGGTATGGCTATAGCTATGGCTATGGGTATGGGAGGCGGAATAATATAATACAAAGGTTATGATGGAGAGTGTGTATAGATATAGATGTATAGAAAGAAGTACCTATGTGTGCTGTCGTTCATAACTTCGGATAATAAAGAAGGTTATCGTAAATTTAATTAGTCAACGGGTTGGTTTCACAATTAGGAACTTTTGATGTCAAAACTTTAAAATTTGTTCTCCTTTTGGTTTTGTGAAAATTTGCATTCTGATTTGCAATTTTCTATTTTATTACTTCCAACCATTATTAGCATGATGATGGGTGGAAAATGAAAAAGAGGCGGGGTAGTAATTAAATTATATATCCCACACCCCAGTAAGGGCGAGCATCTTTTGACTGAAGTCAGTTTAACTCGGTCGAAGGTATTGGGACAAACAAAGTTCATGCTGTTGCTATTAATTCATTAGAACTGACGTATAAGAGTATATGGAGACTCCATGGGAATTGTCGCATAAATAATTGCAGTTTTGTTGATGGGAAAAATTTTAAAAATAAAACAGTCTGCATTGTATAAGCTTATGAGGTGATTGACTTTGGAGAAATACTCAGGCTTTCGGAGAAATACCTATGATGATTGGTACATTCTAATATTCAAAATTAATATAAGAACCCATCTTAAAAACGGAATTTTTCAAACAATTTTCAAAGCAAAAAAATTTGCTTATTATGTTTAATAGTTTGACGATAATTCGTCCAAGAAATTGATCCGTGATTCGTTGAAATTAATTTGTTCTACACCAAGTCACAGCAACAATATGGAGAAGCGGTGGGCTTAAGGATTAACGCCAAAAAAGCAAAAATAATGCACACCAACCGAAAACAAAAAGTACAGGTTATTGTGAGACAGGACAGTAGGAGGAGGTCACTAAATTATTTTTTGTGGATAGTTATCTGTCAATTCCATGGTGGGGTTTGATTCTTGGATGTTTTCTAAGCTGAACCCGCTAACCTGGCCGCCCCTTTGATAAATTCAATGTAACCTTACAAACCACTGCATAGATGGCATAAATACTGGAATCTGGTTGCATGAAATCGACTTAAGAGTACCTTTGCAGTTTATTATCGTCTTCCCTTCCCTCTTTCGACGTAAATAATCAAAGGTTTGACACCCTTTGAGAACCATGCACCTTGATTAGGTGGCGGGCTATGTTTCTTGGAAAACTCCTATGCTGAATGCGTTTAGTGAGCCAACTCTTTGACAGACCCTCACCAATCAGCAGCATGCCTATAGGTGGCTTAAAAATTGGAGTCTGGTCACATTGTTTTCATATTGAAGATTGTCCGTCAGATTAAATCTCTTCAACTTGACCAACCACCTGTTTAAATCAGCCTATTACGTGATTCTGATTCTTCGTTAAGTTTATAATTGGGTTCTTTTTGAGGAACTTTTCCAGTTAACGAAAACTTCCATTTCTACCTATCTGTCAGTCGATGGTGGAACGGACCTGGCCGTCAGCAATATAGACTAAATAAAGCTCGTATTGCTCTCGGAAAGCTTTCTTCAGTATGGAACTCTACAAAAATATTGCTTCGTACTAAGTTAAAACTCTTGGAATCCAACGTAAGATATGTGCTGTTATATACCTGTTAAACGTGGAAATGCTCTACCAAAATGTCTAGCAGGTTCCAAACCTTATAGTCAAACGTTGTCTGCATCCCGGGTCTGCGGGTTGAAAGATCAAAGGAAACATGGAGGTCAACTGTCAAGGAGGGAGCTCAATTTTAGAATTCGCAGCCACGGTCGCACCTGAGATATCGTGCTAGATGCAGAGAGAGATGGAAAATTCTGCTTTCTGCACTGTACACCAGGAGGAGAAAGGAGCAGATTCCGGAAACAGACCACCAGAAAGACCAAGTCTAATGTCGAACAAACTTTACTGCAAGTTATCGTAATGCTCCCAGGATGATTTGTCTGTTGCTAAAAACTTAACTTCACCTTTGGTGCGTTTTTTTTCTAACCGTAGTCAACAATTGTTGTTATGTCAAAAAAAAATTACTGAAATGTCATTGATAGGATTTGTTTGTTTTTTTACAAACCGTTTAGGAACGATACTCGTACGTTGTTTGATTTTGTTAAGCTGTCAAAAGACGACTTTTAATATTTTTTTGTATATTGAGGAAATATTTAAATAATTCTCCTATATCCCCCAAAATTGGTGAAAAGTCCATTTTCTTCTTTCTTCTTAAACACTCAATGAAAGTAAAGACGTTCTTGCTGCTCAATTTGTAATTTTTTGGTTTGATTAATAGAGACTTTGAATTGTTTAATACAAAACGTCCAATTTGACAGATCAACAATCTCAACTCATATCATGGAGGTGAGTTGGAAATAGTAACAAATCCTAACTATTTGACACTTCAACGTGAGTTTAGGAACGCTGTTGGGCTGGTGGGGTTAAAACCTAATTTGGGTTTATCTTTATCTATCGAATTCATATATTTACAGTTATTGCTTTCAGAAATGTCTTTTTACTGATTATAGATATCGAAACTTATTGTTTTAAAACACGCAGCAAGTGGGGCTTATCTATATGGTCCCCTGCAAAACAAACTTCATTAATGCCGAAATTCTTGTTCCACTTACTTTATATTAAGACTCTTAATTAAACAAATCCCAACCCCACCTTCAATGTCCATTACGAATTTCGTTTAACACCGAAAACAAATATTCGAAAAACAAAAAACAAAAACATACACTAAGCCATCTGAAAAGTGGCACAGAGAGTACCCTCGTCACAGTCACGCCCCACGAAACACTTTTGGGCCATATTTTCGGTCGATTGCTATTCAATTTCAAAATGTAAGATTCCGATGATGTGAAAAGACACGTTTCTGTAGTCAAATTCTTTGCCCCCCCAATCTGATGTAAATGGCGGAATATTTACTTTACTCAGGAAGTTGAGGCAACGCAAAAATAAAAGACAAAATATTTTATTTACCGAAAAGAAAAGCAATGAAACAGCAAAAAAAAGAAAACACAAAAATTGAAAATTCAAACGAATTTTTTATTGGAACCGGAAAATGCTAAAATGAAAATGGGAAAATGTGATGCCCCCCAATAAAAAGCCGAGTATAGTGCTATATTTGTTTCAACAATAATAATCTTAAACGTGAGGGCGAATAACTAGAGGGCGAGATGAATGGATTTGTTTTGTGCGGAAGAAAAAATTAAGCTACCCTGTGGCACGGAGCGACGACGTCGCGACGGGCCGCGACTCGACGGTGATGGGGGCCGTAATGCTACATTTCGAAACATCCCGAACTAAGTCAAAAATGTTAAAATAAAACAATCGAAGAGCTTACATTGCCGCCGCAAGCTGAAATTGCAAGGATCCTAAAATATATGTATAAGGCCCTTTCCCTGTCTACGTATAGTGTGTATTTATCCTTCTGTGGTAAGCTTTAGTGTGAACCAAAGTAACACGTTGGATTTGGAGATGGAAGGATGCCAATGTTTAGGTAGGTATATTCCGCATGCACACGTCATCTTTTGATAGACACTCTGTGATGGGTGATGGGGCTATAAATACTACGACTGGGAGCTATATTTCGCGAGCTGGCGAATCGTTGTTTTTTGATGGATTTTTGCTATGCTGTTGGCACGGATGCGATGCCTTTTTATATAGATACAAGATACATATATATTTTTCAGCCTGAACAGATGAATTGTTGTCAATAAATCAGTAAGTTAGGGATTTGAATTCCAAACAATTTATTTCCAATTGCTTTAGGGTAAGAATCCACTCAAAACATCGTTGCTTCCTTTCTCGATTGAAAAATCAGATTAAATCCATCAAACGTCAAACGTATGTTTGCATCATCCTTCTCCAAAATTACACACAGCCGCCCGCCATCGCATCGCCAGGCCTATGGTGTCTGTATAGTACCTATACCTTTGTCATTCAAAGATGAAAGGGTGTTTTGACAGAATTTGAAGATTATTTGATATTTTGAATGAGATTCATTGTATTGAATGCCTATGATTGCGATGAACAAAAAATTGCCAGATGGACTTGGACATATCTGTCTATTGAATTTGTTTGCTAGAAAAAATAGAATAAACATTAAAAAGGGGTTGAATACAATTTAACTTTGAAAACCCACAAAATGTATGATACTGTTTAAAGGACATTGCACACTGAACGTTAAAATTGATTTCTTTGAATTTTAAAACAGCTTTTTTAATTAAGTATCGTCAGTATGGCCAAAAAAGCTCGGGCCATGGAAATAACAGTCTGTTCCTCAAGAACTAATTGTGGATAGGATGCTTTCTATGTTCACAGAAATAATGACACTTCGGCAGATTTTTTGTTTGTTAACTTTCTAAGAAACGACCTGCCTGAATTTTGTTTCGACTGAATTTGATGAAATTGATGGGTATTGTTCAGAGCGGGAACATACACTGGGTAATTGTCATTGGAGCGAATGCGAAGGACAATTGAATGGCAATTAATTATTTTGTCCGAAAATGTAAGCTTTTGAAGTTATTTATTCTTTTAAAGTCAAAATTTATTTTGCTTATTAAATCCGAAAGGAAAAATTGAAGAGTTAAGTTAACGACATCATTAACATAATAAATAAAAATAGTGCTCCAAACAATGACGATTTTAGATCCACAAAAACAGGAAACAAGGCTCCAAAGCAACTGTTTGTCTTTGGGTTTTTAGATAACTTTAAATTAGTTTAAGGGTACCAGAAAAATTACTTTTCTATTTATTGTGCTTCAAATAAACACTTAAAATGCAGGTGGATTACATATCATTTATCGAATATCGTTTACCCAAAATGGCAGCACTTTAGACTATTAATTCCAAAAGTTGATGGTACGGCGAATGGCTTGATTTGGCTGAAAATTGTGGAATGGACTTGAACTGCGATGTGAAGGATCTTAAAAAATTAAAAACGGACATGTATCAACTTATTTCCAAGGTCGACGAAGTAGCTGGAAACAAGTACCTACATGGACGAAGCTCCAAACTCCTTGTATCGTACAATCTACTGCCAGCTTAATAACAATATGCAGTAAGCAAACTACTTTCGTGATAAGTACAGGGCGAAATATCTATGATGGCTAGACTGCGAAGTGAAACTCTAAACCTGAATCATATACCACACTTGAGCCCAATTTCGGACGTACCGTGAAATATAAGGATTCTTTCTTTAGCCGCACAACACGAATGTTGAATGAATTACCTGGCACAGTTTTCCTTTGATCTTCAAGATCAAAACCAATGCTCATCGACACCTCCTTTCCCTTCCTTCCTAATTTCCTATCGCTCGCACTGTAACTTATCATTAAAAGGGGGCTTTAACAAACCCCTTGAGCGCGTGTGCCGTATAAAAAAAAACATGTTAATTTTTTATTTTTAATAAAATCAATCTAAATCTAAATCTAAATCTAATGACACGCAATCATTGTTTTTAAATTTTATTTAAAGTGTCACCATGATATTTCTATTTTTATTCATTTATAAGGCATTTCTTTTAACTAAAGTTCGATCGGCAGGGAACTTGGCACTCCCCGAAAAGATGGCAAAAAAAATTAATCGACTTGTTAATTGAAATTGAACTTCAATCCATTTCAATTAATTTCAACATATTTCAATTCATTTCAATTCATTTTAATTAATTTCAATTCATTTCAATTCATTACAATTCTCATTCTCGACAATATTTGAAAGAGTTCCACGTTAATTTTGTAGTTTAGCTCTATAGCTTCTCTTGATATAAGTACATTTTTGGAAACTGTGCAGGTTACTAACCCATGCTCTGCCAATTTTGAAACCCTGCATATTTTGACATTGCTTGAAATTAATTCTTCTGAAACTTTCAACAACTTACACTTTTATATCAGAATTTTCTGCCCACGATTGCCATCAATGAGATATACTAGAACTTTTATTGAATATATTTCTATAGAAATATCTCCATGGTAGTCTGGAGAGCTAATAAAAATAATGCGGTTGTTAGGCTATGGATGTCGCTATTAATTATCACATATTTTAACCTTTTTACCTATATTTTCTCTCCAAAATGAGAAGTTTGGAGATATAACGGGTGATTTTTTAAGAGGTTTAGAACTTTTTTTTAAAAAAAAACATAAAAAATTCGAAAAAATGAATGAAATATTTATTTGAATCGATAGTTTGAACCTTGCAATTTAATGTTTAAAGATAATTTCATGCAAATGTTGACCGCGGCTGCGTCTCAGGTAGCCCATCCGCTGAGTCCAATTTTGGCATACTCTTTCACACATATCGGCCGGTATCTCACGAATGAATGCATGGATGTTGGCTTCCAGTGCGTCAATCGAAGCGGGCTTGTTCCTATAGACATAAGCCTTGACATACCCCCACAAAAAATAGTCTAATGGTGTCAAATCGCACGATCTAGGCGGCCAATTGACCGGCCCGAAACGTGAAATTAACTGTTCACCAAACTCGCCTCGCAATTGCGCTATTGTTTCGCGTGCTGTGTGGCATGTGGCACCGTCTTGTTGAAACCACATATCATGCAAGTCAAGAACTTCCATTTCGGGCAAAAAAAAGTTTGCTATCATCGCTCGGTAGCGTTCACCATTGACAGTAACGCTGCGATTCGCATCATCTTTGAAGAAATATGGCCCAATAATGCCGCCGGCCCATAAACCGCACCAAACAGTGGCTTTTTCGGGATGCATTGGTAGCTGTTGCAATGCTTCTGGCTGATCTTCACTCCAAATGCGGCAATTTTGCTTATTTACGTACCCATTCAACCAAAAATGAGCCTCATCGCTGAACACAATTTGAACAATTTGAACATTTCGAACCAAGCACGAATTTTGATAGTAAAATTCAATAATTTGCAAGCGTTGTTCATTTGTAAGACGATCCATGGTTAAATTGCAAACCAAACTGAAGCTGTTTGACAGTGACACAAGGTACTAAACACACGTTAGCTGTCAAAACCAGTGTTGCCAAAACCAAACCAGCTAAAAAATCACCCGTTAGTTTGGAAAGTCTAGGTGTCGCCACAGTTGATTCTTTCCTCCAGACAATTATAGATTTTATATACAATGGTTGCAGTAATACTTTATTTCTGTTAATAGGAGATATTGGATTACTTACGCATCAAACGAGAAGTTCACCAAATACAAAATTCTGTTCTATGAGAAATATATATTAATATTTATATGCAATGCAACTGTACAGATCCAAAAAAGCACACTTCTCTTACTAGAGAAGGTCTTAAGACCAAAGAAAGATGGAGATCATCTGTTATGATTAAGCTAAATTATTGACATTGACACCCCTTTCTTTATTTACGGGAAATAGAACTTCATGATCTGAATGCAGAAAGAAAAAAAACAATCGCACTTTAAATTGTGAAGACAATTCTACAATTTCAACGATTAAATGCATTTGATTTCCTATTTTTACAAATAAAAGTATATTGCAAAACAAAAGGATAACAAAATTGCTTGTAACCCTAAACATCATTAGAGCTGAACCATCCTATTTGTTTTTTATTTTTTCACTAAGACAAAAATGTTTCTTTAGAAGCTGAAACTCTTTTTTTTTATCACGATTTGAAGGGCGTTTCGAAAATTAATTTCCTTGCCAACGGCTCATTAAACACGTGCTTAGCATTTGAAATCCTCCAACCATTCTATCTATCTTTGAACACATAATAAAAAAAGGAATAAAAAGCAAAAAAAAAAAAAAAACTAAATGAAGGTAAAACCAATCAAGATTAAAGTGTCTTCAGGGAATAGTATGTAGTAGTTACGAAAAGCAAGCAAAAACGGAAGGCATTTCGTCGTTGTCAAGTGCCGCGATTGTCTTTGCCATGCGATATATAGAAAAAACAAGAGTGCAGTGTTCTCTGCGGACTGGCATTTCCTTTTGATAGACAAAAATAAAGGAAGGAAGGACATACAAAAAAAAAAAATAATCGCTAACACGTCAACGATGCAAAATCGATCCATTTACACGTGTGTAGCATAATGTAGGCTAAACAAAAGGCGGATTTGGGGAAGCATGTTCGCTGACAAGGGACCCATAAACGCAAATGAGAATGCTTCCACAACACTTTAACACGCTTTGACTCTATATATTGGTTAAAACCTACATATTATACGATATTCTGACTCCTGCAGCCGTCGCGTCAACCGTGTTGCCGTCCTTTTATTTTATCGACAACGTTTCCAGTCTTATGAATCTTTGAACACTTTTTAGCCCCTTAGTTCTATGGATGTGTTAATGGTTTTGCAGTATCCTCTTAAGGATATTGCTTCTCTCCTCAAAGCTTTCTAGCTCTTCTGCCTTAAACCAAAAAAAATAAAAATGAAAATGAAAAAAATATAACACACATTGTTAAACAAAGGCAAAGTGATTCTCTTGAAATCGACTATTTTACCCAGACCCTCCATTTTATTTGCACTAACACTCTCTCTCTCTCTCTATATATCTGCGAGCGAGCAACGTGCAAATGGGCATTTTAAGTTCCTATAAATAACATGGGTTTTCCGCAGGTCCGCACTTCTAAAAGCATACTTATTTATCCGGGATATATAATCGGAGGTTGTGGGCATAGATTAGAAATGGATCTATACCCTTCATCACAGGAAAAACGTTTGATAGGTATGTTTCGAGAGTCGTAAATTTTATTTATTGCGATTGATATTATTTTTATTGGTTACAATCAAAGGAAAAGTACCTTACCAAACCCACGAAAACGATGGAATGTTTGTTCTTGTTCATTTCAATCGAGAGAGAAAAAAAAGGATAAATTTGAGGATAACATATTAAATTGCACTGGATTTTACTTAACCTCTTTTCATTATTGCTTTCGCTTGTCTAGTCTTTGATATAAAATTTAGGTTCATGATGCAATTTTATAGTTGTGAGCTGCTATTAAAATAGAAACTTGAATTTTATTATTCGAAATCAGACTGCAAAACTTTGATCAATCTCAAAGTATTGGGTGATTGAAAATATTTCAAGTATTTTAGAGAAACTCATAAAGTAAGTTAGAAACAAGACGATGAGGGTATGTTAATTTATGAATGGATGGATGGTACGATATTTTTTTTTTATTTCTTTTAGGTAATGATTCACTGTAATTTAAAATCTTATTGTAGGAAATACTTTGAACGTATTATTATGGTTTGTAACGAGAGAAACATAATATTAAAAGGGATCACGATTTCTAGAAATAGAAAAAATCTAGAATGTGAATAAATCTAGAAAGAGGGAATATTATAAATCTAGAAAAATAAATACAAATTCTAGATTTTCTATAACATTTCTGAGAGTTCAGTATTCAGTTTGATTTTTCACTACGATATGTTTGTTGTTGATTAAAACAGTAGTTACCCTACCACAATAATTATTTCATTTGTTAAGCTCTTTTATGATAAATCAATACATTAATCGAAATTTTTAAATGCCCTTTATTGGTTATGATTTCATTCACTTGCTTATTAAATTTGTCTGCTAACATTGTGCTAAGAGACCGTGACTTACTTAACTTTTAATGTGTTTATATTTTAGGCACATGGCTAATATTGTCCTACATTTTTTTAATTCTATACTTTAGAAAAATTTTTAATCTTGAATTAATATTAATTTTTAAGACACTTTGTCCATTCTAGATTTTTGTAATTCTAAATTTGTGTTCTAGATGTCGTGGTAAATCCTAATTAAAGATAGATCGATTCCATGCAGATAGCTCCGCTTCAGTTAGGTGCATTTATTGTCTTGAAAGAGATTTCATTAGATGCGACTTATTAACATTTCATACAATAAATACCAGTTGTACAATAGTGGGCCAGCACCAAACATGGTTTTTAAAATAAAATGTTGATCTTAAACTTAAATCACTTTTGGACCACCGTCTTTGATTATGCAAACACGAACCAAGGTAAATCGTTTTTAAAACTTAATACGACTATGAACCACTGTGTTCACTGGACCTGAAAAAACAAGTTCTCTTTTTCGAAAATTATTTAAGACATTTCACTTTTGTGGAAATAGAAAACCCAACTGTTTTTTTTTAAATTTAAGGTTCAGTGTTCAAAACTATAGAACATCATATATAATGTGTTCCATAACAAAAATATTTGATTCAATATAAACCTATATGTATCGAATCGCATGAGTTCTGGCAACTCTGCATTCGATGGTTATATGTATAAGAAGGTAAATTAAACGTATATAAAACTTAACGAAAGAACTTAACGAAAGAGTGCTTGTTCTGCGAACAAACACGAATAAGAAGTTAGTTATAAGCAGGAACTTAATCGTGACGGAATAAAATGTTCATAGTGGTTTTTTGATATAATTTTTTCCACTTTAAATTTGTTGTGTTTTCATTTCTTATATTTTGAAGATGGTTTTACAGTCTGCTACGATACACTATACAAACAAGGAATAAAATGTTGGTGTTTGAATAAGCTTTTGTCAGAATAGGTCAGCCTGTTCCTGTTCTTTTTATTATTATTCTTTCTGTTTTTATTCAGATTATCTCAAGTTATTATCCTACAGTTTTCCCGAGAATCGAACCATAGGTACATAAATATATCTGCCAAATCAGGACTAATTTATGGCAAGTCTTCAAAAAGATTACAAATAATATGAGTTCCACAAATGAGACACAAAATCATATCCATTTACAAATTTTCTTTTTCCTTTATTTTCGGTTTTTACCAAAATTGATTAATATATTTTGGGTTAATTATAACAAAAATTAAAAATGTTTTATTTAAGAACTAAAACTCTGATTATATAGTATAACAATAATACGGGCAAGTGCGAGTCGGACTCGCGCACGAAGGGTTCCGTACCATTATCTATAAAAACAGCAAAAAAAAAAATCACGTTTGTTGTATGGGAGCCCCCTTAAACATTTATTTTATTCAATAAACACTTGCTTAAATTTCTCATTGTAACAGGCGATTACGATTTGCAGAAGACGACGAACTGATAGTTTGTTTAGGAAAGATCGCGCCAAAAATGATCTTGTTTGTGTGAGTGAAAGAAAACTGGCAAATCAGCAAAAAGAAGAAGAAACAGAGACAGCTATGCATGTAAATTCAAGAATTCCAGAAATCCGCAAAGAAGAAAAAAGCCAACCTATGTATGCTTTTAAATCTCAGTTTTCTTTTATTCGTGTTCGAATTCGAATTCGAATGGAAAACAAAATAGAAAAGAAAACGAATGTCAAACAAAGAACAAGAAGTCAGTATTAAATTTGCAATTAATTTTTAACGTCTCAAAAATAAATATGTATGTATAAATGAATAATAACTTCTTTAAAATCAGATCGAGACCTCCCAGTACTTCTTTTGTAAGTTTAATTTAATATTTAAGGATTAACAGTAGTTTTAATAATTCATAATTAATTCAGTGATTCAGTATTAGCAGCAGAAGAAGAAGCAGCAAGAAGCATATATAGAATTTTTTTTAATAAGAAATTATTATTATTTATATTAATTTTTAAGATTTTAAAATTTGGTCGGTAAGAAAATCTAATACCGACTTCTTGTTCTTTATTTGACATTCGTTTTTTTTTTTCTTATTTTGTTTTCTATTCGAATTCGAACACGAATAGAAGAAAACTGAGCTTTAAAAGCATACATAGGTTGGCTCTTTTCTCCTAAAAGAATTTCTGGAATTTATATGCCTGTAGGTCAAGCTGTTTCTCACTCACACAAACGAGAACAGTTTTGGCGCGATCTTTCCTAAACAAACTGTCACCAAGATGTCTTTTGCCAATCCTGCTCAAATATTTCACTGAGAAATTTCAGTAATTTTTTTTCTGAGCATAGTGTTTTTTTTACAATAAAATAAAGAAGAAAGGCGTACTTACGTTTTTTTTTTTTAATATTTCTAGAAATCACTCAAATCACCTCCATTGACAATAAAATAAAAAAGAACTTACGTTTGAAAACAATTAATCCTGATGTTATATTATTTTATGAGAGAATCTAATACCGACTTGTTGATTGTGGTTTGACATTTGTTTTTTTTTTTTCTGTTTTTTTTTTCTATTCGAATTCGAATTCGAATAGAAGAAAACTTAGCTTTAAAAGCATACATATGTTGCCTCTTTTCTTCTAAAAGAATTTCTATAATTTACATGTAGGTAAAGCTGTTTGTGTGAGTGAAGGAAAAGTCGCAAATCAGCAAAAAGAAGAACTAACAGGGACAGACTTCAAGAAATTTCTAAAGAAGAAAAGAGACAACCTGGTGATGGACGGACAAACATAGCAAAAACGAGCAAAAAATTACGTTTGTTGTATGGGAGCCCCCATAAATATTTTATTTTATTTAGTTTTTAGTATTTGTTGTTATAGGGAACAAAATAATACATCATTTGTCCAAATTTCAAGTGTCTAAGTTTTACTGTTCATGAGATACAGCCTTGTGAAGGACGGACAGACGGACAGACGGACAGACGGACAGACGGACAGACGGACAGACGGACAGACGGACAGACGGACAGACGGACAGACGGACAGACGGACAGACGGACAGACGGACAGCGAAGTCTTAGTAATAGGGTTCCGTTTTCACCCTTTGGGTACGGAACCCTAAAAATAAATTTGTTTTATATTGTTATACCAAAAGATAAAGGCTTTTTTTACACAGCGATCGTCTTAAGCATATCCTCTAAATAAGTTTCCGTAAGGAACTTTAGGATAAGGGGTTCTTAGAGAGCGTATGTTACTTTCAGCTTTTTTAGTGTTTTGTGAATTAATAATCAAAGAATCTATATGGTGGCATAGCTTGCAGTGACGAGTGATAATTCCGGCGACATATCTTAGGTCGTTAGGTTGTTTGGGTTTTGGTTTCTTAGATCGACGAAAGCTGTTTTGTAATCAAACTAAAATCGATTCGGGAGAATCACGGTTCCATTTATCGAAATTTAAATAAAAAGATACACAATTGTGTCAAAGAAAGTTGTCGAATGGGTACAAATCGAAAAAAATGTCTTTTTGTTTAATCAAAGTGTTTGTTTACTTATCGCCTCCAGATTAAATGTTCAGTGCATATTTTATTTCTAAGTTAAAAATTATATCTAATTGTCTAGTAAAATAAATTTTCAAAATATTTCCATCAATTAAGGCCTTAATATTTCTGCACAAAATAGACATATAGGGAGTACACAACATTCAATTCTATTAAAGCAAGCAAAACTTAATTTATAACCAATCGAAATTCCAAAAGTCTTAAGAGAACTTTTACAAAGTCTAAAGTGTATATTATTTTCTAATACCTTAAGCGGATTAAAAGAACCAAACAATATAAAGATGGTTAACTTATCTTCAAGTATTTTGTTTTTGAGTCCAATATATCTGTCTGGCTACCTCCTACCTACTATGGCTCTTGTATAACTCAAATCATAGACAATAAATTGACTTTGTAACAATCTCTGCCTGTGACATCCCCTTGAACTTTATATTACACAAAAGCCTTTAGACTTAGCTTTAATTTCAATTGTATCACCTCCAGCAATCCACAGCTCTGAAAAATGTCTTTAATCAACGAAAAATGTCTGATAAACCATCCGATAAAAGTTTTAAATTTACACAATAAACTCACCTAATGAACCGAAACATCACCAAGGAATTTCTTTTGTGTATAGGGTCTATACGGTATATACAGTATACAGTATACCTATACTTATATATATATGTGTATCTATTTCATTGCATTGGCCTCTTACAAATTTTAAGGACACACCATCACTCCATCAGGTTTTAACGCTTTTATGTGTTTGCTCTATGATAAAGGAAAGAATTAACTTAATTTTCTGAGATTTCATCAGAGGAAGCCAGCCAAGCCAGCAACCTTAAATCAGGAGCAAAAGCAACAGCGATGCTTTGATATCTCTCTCTTTTGTTGTGTAATTTTCACAAAACAGCTTTTCCAGACATGGATTTTCAACAAAATGAAAGTAAATTATTTCGATACTCCAAGCACGTCCATTGGGCAAAGACATTACTATACCTATTCGAATTGGTATAGAATCAAAAAAAAAAAACAATACTCTTGTATATATGAGTGTCCAGTCCACAAACGATTCAGCATAAATAAACTACATCACAATAGATATATATATTGGTATTTCATTTTCAGTTTGGTCAGGTTCCAGGAACCGAAACGAACCATGCCGAACCCTGACAAAACGGAAACCCACTCTAATTCTGAATTCATGGCTCCATTTGCATTTTTGATTACAACTACGAAAATCAAACATACACATACATATAAAAAAGTTTTCGAAAAGGCCCGACCACCCCCTACTCAACAAAAAAAAAAAAAAATCAAAAATTGAAGGGAGCATAACATTCCGAAAACCACCTCTTATCCATTTCTGACGTCACAATTTCAATATAAAATAAAATTTACGTATATGAAGATTGAGATGGACTTCAACGCCCAAGATGCGTCGGTTGTCGTGTCGCCGTCGGTCGTCGGAAGGACCTTTTTGGATTTGGATTAACAATAAAGAATCCAATCCTCAGTTGCTATCATCGAAATTCTTCAGAATTCTAATTCTAATTCCTTCAAGCTTGCATGGCAAATATAGAGGAAGAACCAAGAGGCATCAAGCTGTATACAAGTCTCTTCTTCTTCTTTCCATAGGTCAAAGGTGGGGATCGCATCATTTGGAATTTGCATATGCCCTGATGTAAATTTAGATTTGTTTATGAATGAGGCAACCCAAATAAAACGAGAGCAAATAAAGAATAAAATCTTCGGATGGTCGGATGGTAGATATATTTATAACAATTGATTATTCGGGGGCACGTATCGATTGTAAATTGACGACTTTTGGTATTATTTGATTTCGAGGGGTCCATTCCATATGTTTTTTATATGGAAAGTTTCCAAGCACGTATTGAGACAATCTTTAAGTTTTCAAACTCGACAGAGTGATTTCTTAAATTTTTTTGCCGTCAAGGTATAGTGCCGTATAGGTGTGGTGGTGGTGTAGGATGACCTACATATGTTTCAGTTCGAAAACAAACCCAATTTCGAGCAATAAAATTTGTCCCCAATTTAATTTAGCAAATATAGACACACTACACACGAACCAAATACAACTATTTTAACACGAAATGATTGATAACTTCAACAGCCTTGAGCACGAAAGGCAATTCAAACAGAACCAGCAAACGTTCTACGACCTACTCTCTCTCTATATGAAGTTGGCAAATTTCCCTCTCAGGATCTCAATTGGATGATTTATATTTGTCCTTTTACACTTGTACCTTTGGCTGTCATTAGTTATATATATAGTAGAGAGACATAACACTTGTGTTGAATGGTACATAAAACTCCTTTAAATGAATTAAATGCATCACCTACCCTTTTTACAAGAGTTGTCGTTGTCGTCCTTGCCTAGATATACAAGTAGACATTCAAAGGAGTTTGTCACGTGTGGTTTTTTCTTTGAAAGATTGAAAAAAAAAAAAATTGAAAAATGATTATGAAATTTTCCAGACCCAGAAAGTATTAAAGTTCCATTTAAATGAAATTGTTTAGCTTTACCAAAATTGTTTGAGGATTATTGGAACACTAAGGGTACAAAACCCTTAAAGTTTTTGAATGTAAATTACTAGCAGGATCCTTAAGTGTATATAAAATTTATGTATTATTGTATATCCTTTTATACGGGACTAGGACTAGGTGATTTTAGTTTTTACTCAGCAAAACTTTGAAAGCACATTTAAGAGTTAAGTGAAATTTAAGTATCATTTACATCTTCAATAAAGAGTTACAATAAAGTAGCTTAAATTTGAAAGGAATTTAATGCGAGTAAAGTTCTTTTAAATGGAGTCACAAATATGAATGTACTTAGCGTTAAGGATTGGATGTTTCAATTATTAATTGCACGATGATTCCGTACTTCTCATTTTCTAACTTCTACCTTATAAGAAGACGCTTTGAAAGGGTCCACATTTCTCAGTCATATGGAGAGAAGTGAAAATTGTGTTCATTCCAAAAACAGTTAAAAGCTCCCAAACAAACCAAAACATTGAACTAGCATCATTCGTCCTTTTAAAAACCTCCTAACATCTGATTGATATCTATCTACGCAATAACATTGATTACTAGATTTGTGTCGAAGTCTCAACATGCAAAGAGAAATCGGTAAAAACTGTTTTGCACTATAACTTCGAATGCTCTTTTCACATAAAAAAGGATTATCAAGAGAAATCTCTTTTGCAAGGGGTCAGTAAGAGCAATAATTTTTACTTGCGATTGTAGGTGGTACTGTAAGGCAAGTTATGGATTCGTGCAAAAAAAAAAGTTTTGAGATTACAATCACACATGACATTACGATGATGGAGAAGTCGAAACAAGTGGGTCTGGAAATTCCGTCCTATGTAGTTACCACAACACCCTAAATGGCTCGACCCATTCGCTTCAAACTTGATACACAGTATTATTATGACCGCTTATACGATTTTGATAAAACTTCTGAATGGTGTTTTTTGAGAAAATTTTTATGTTTTTGTTAGAATAGATTTTTCAAGAAAAGTCTTATAATGGTACACTCCCATAGGACCGTTTTTCTTAAATCAGATTTTCTAATAAGCCACTTGACAAATTTTTTTTTTTTTTTTTTTTAATGCACTCGCACTCAAAGGATTACTAATACCTTTATAATGAATTAACATGTGCGAGCGAGGAAAGAGAAGGAATAGAAAGATAGGAATGAAAGGTGGTACAGTGGTTTGAGATTTTAGGTGATAATTATCTCATGGAAATTCCACGGGTGGCATCCAGTTGAAACTTGGGAAATAAATAAAAATTGCTGCCCAGGCTGGGTTTGAACTCCAAGCTCTCAGGTTGAGCAACCAAGCACTACATCCACTGTACCATTGCCACCCGCAATTCATTAAATTTTTAATGTAGGAGCCTTTTATAGACGAAATAATATAAATTCAAATTTTTTTTTTTTTGACTTTTTTAAAAATTACTTACAATTTTTTTTATTTTTAACGGTTTAATCTATTTTTTTTATTTTATTTATTTTTATGATAAAAAGTACATAGTGCTAGAAGTTGACATACTAAAGAAAAATTAAATATATTTTCGAAATGTAGAATAAGAAATTAAAGTAGGATAAGCATTTAACATTCTTCTAGTGCTGCTAAAAACGAGTCTCTAGACAAACAGTAGTCCGAAGTAAGTTAAATTGATGTGCATTCCTAGCGGTGAGAGTGTTACGAGGAAATTGTTTAAGTAGAGTGAAGGGTCTTGTTTGAATCCTATCCAGGAGACGCAATATTGTATAACAGGAGCATCCACTCAGATAAAAGTGTTATACTTAAGCTATGTCATGTAGATTGTAGCCATAGAAGGGGAAACTTACTCGGATTAAATAAACCCAATTATTTTACGGCAGTTTTGGCATCGTCAATAATTTTCATTTTGTATTTATTTATTTACGATTGTATCTCAAGTCTTGTTAATCAATTTTTTTTTTTTTTATAATGCACACGCGCTCAAGAGGTTTGTTATAGCCCTTTTAATGATAAGTCACAGCGCGAGCCATAGGAAGGAAGGGAAAGGAGGTGTTAATGAACAATGATCTTGAATGTTTAAAGATCAAAATGGCAAGGAAAAATTGTGCCAGCAATGCATTCCACATTCGTGTTGTACGGCTAAAGAAAGAATCTCTATATTTCACGGTACGTCCGAAATTGGGCTCAAGTGTAAACTGATGAGCGTTCCTAGCAAGACGAGTATTACGGTGGAAATGTTTAAGGGGTGGAACGCAGCTGGCTACCTCGAGTGAGCATTTTTTGTAAAAGAAAAAAAGACATGAGAAATTTCGACGATGTTCGAGTGACGGAAATGTTTCCATAATGTTTCTCTCCCCTATCAATTTTAACGCTTTTTTCTGAACTCTGTCGAGCAGGTGGAGAAAAGTTTGAGAAGCACCTGCCCAGAGATGGGAGTTATACTCGAGTTTAAGGCGTATAAACGCTTTGTAAATTGTAGCCAGATCAGAAGGGGTAAAAAACTTCTTGCATCTATTAAGAAAGCCCAAGCATCTTGCAGCATTCTTGGCAATTTCAAGTATATGATCATTCCAACGAAGATTGTCACTGATACACATACCGAGTACTGATAGCTTTTCGTCCTCCTATGTAGACTTGAGGAGTCATAACATGGTTGTAAAGAGGGATTCACTTGTGACTACTAAACACAGAAAATATAGTTCTATATATATACTTCAATACTTAAGCAGATATTCTGAAAGGTAAGAAACAAGAAAACGAAAAATTCTTAAAGTTGTCATTTTTTCTTCCTCATTGAAATAAAATGTGTAAAAGTTTTTTTAGTAAAATGTGAAAAAGGACTCCGTCTGCAAAAACAGATCATCCAAACTAAACCAATTGTTCCTACTTATCAGTATGATAAACTTCGTTAACTACAATTCTATCTACCCTTGACAAAATCAGGTTTTTATATGTCTTAAAAGGTACGACTTTTGATCATTAATCACTGAATTCAAAATTAAAAAAAAAATACTGATATGACGCCTTGTTGTCGGATTTCTTTTATTTTCAACCCGAAAAAAAAACGAATGCTGCACAAAATGAAAAAGTTGTATAAAAACCGTTGGAATACAAGCACTCAGTTAAAAGCTAATAAATTTCTCATAACAATAATTTTATGAATAAATCAACCCCAGATAAGAGTCCATAAAAATAAGCCCTTTTGTTCAGTGAGTCCTTCGCTGGTTTTAATCTCACAATAATCATACCTATCGGTTTATTTATCTGAATACATATTGGTCTCTTATTTTTAATTTAGCAATTATTTTTGAGTTTTTTTTTTTAGTCCGACAAACGGGCAAGTCATTTAAAATTTATTTTAAAAATTTTAATTACAAACATGAATGTTAAAATAAGCGGAAGTAATTGCGGAAATAACACAAAATTGCAGTGGCGATGATAACAAAAAAAAAAAAAAAAAATGAAAAATATAAACATAACCTCAAACAAACAGTTCATCAGTTTTAAGCTGATGAAATTAATCTCCGTGGTTAAGTCCACTCGACCTTTTGACACCAAAAAAAAAAAAAACAAAGTACACGAATGCGCTTACCTCTTTTCCAGATGAATCCTTAACGCTCCAGTAATTAAGCCCTTCGTGCCCCACTGCTCCTCTGAATGCACACTCTATATCAACAGCAATCGAGTTGAAAAACCTCCTCGTAACGCTCACTCCCCAGCACCCTATTCTGCAGCTTCTTCTTTATTTTTTTATTTTTTCCTGTAATCCTCTGCCCCACCACTAGGTAACCGCATTTTTGTCATTAAAAAGTTACACGGCCACTCCACAATACCGTTCGCTGAATATGTCCTATACAGCGTTCACTATGGCGTATGTGCATCCTATGAATCGTATTATTATCCCGACGGCAGCGGCAATCCGATCTTTCGTTCTTCTTTTGCTGGCGTTCTTTGGTATTTCGTATAGTAATGGTGAGTCTCAGGGAGAGTTGTGGGTCTAAGCCTGCAGCTGGAGCTGGAGCTGAAGCTGGAGCTCGAGTAAGGAACTGAAAGAAAAAAAGACACAGAAAATACGCAGAATTAATAGAGAATCCTTCTGCAGCAGGTCTAGGAAATGGTGGCAAGTGCAGAACACTAAAATAGATAATATCCAGTTGGCAGTTGGATGTTTTTTTTTTTTTTTTTTGCCGTCTTTCTATAGCATTTGTTAGTACTTTTGAAAGGGAAAGGGCGAGAGAGAAAGACAGAGAGGGTGGGTGGGTGTGTGTGTGTGATCTCACATATCACGGTTTACGGATGGCCCTGTGGCAACTGTGAGTAGAACGTTATAACTTGCGCCACATCTTAAATGTGGACAGTTATCGTAAGTCTCACGGTTTACAGGACGAGGAGCAAGGACGAAGACAACAGGGAAGTTTTGTCTTTCCGCTTTGTCCCGGGTTAGTTGGCTTCAGTAAATAACAACTTGCCTCGGCAATGAATCTCACAAAGGATTCTGCTTTTGTTAACCCTTGTAGCGTTTCCAAAGTGCATGGATAGGATATGCACACACACACAGTAGAGAGAGAGGGAGTTGAGGATGAAAATTAGAGGTAAGGGCTCAACAGACGCAACTCCAATTGTGTACTCAAAGCTTTCTATTTGTATAGTAGCGCAACAAATATTTGAAAGTTTTTTCACCTCACCGCCCACCCATTGCCGTTGCCGGTGCCCTAATCCCTACTGAGATGCTAATTTGTATTTCGTGTATTATTGTATCTTTTCTTTTTTTACCGTTTTTTATTTTTAACTCTCTTCCTCTCTAGTTTTGCTTTTTATTTACGTTTTTTTTTCTATTTTGTTGTGAATACATAAAATGGAGAAAAGGACGAAATTCCTTAATTAAGATTTTTTTTACGGAAACAGCATGTTACTAGGACAAGATGAAGGGGATAAACGTGGTTATTATTATTTTGTTTTCTCCAGTCCTTGTTGCCTTCATACAAATTCTATTTACCTGCGGATTTGCCCGGTTTCCAAGCACAAACATTTATTAAAGTTTCAGGAAATAATATAAAACGAAAAAATACCCTTTTGAGGGTGAGGTGAGAGAACACCTTTGTGTTTGGATTTTTTTTTTATCGTTTCTTTATCGCAATAATAAAAATTTTACAATGAGACCACGGATAATAATCAAGGAAGTAAAAAAAAACTTTGTTTGGATTTGTAAGGATTGGGATTGACGTGCTTAATGCAATAAAATTTTATTATTTTATTAAGGACATAAACAAAGAAAATTTTCAAGGAACCAAATGTTTGAAATATAGAAATAGGTATTTAAAAGTTCGATTACATAATTCTATTCGTTATTTTCGTTCTAACTTCTTAAGATGGTAATGATGCCAACATTTTAAGATAGATAGCTTCGTCAGGCCGAACTATTCTATAACCTTTGAGCATCTGTTCAAAGATAAGATCACACATCCACAGTGCATCTCATATCTCAAGGATACGCACATATGTCAGGAAATCTATCTTCAACGTTTGGAGGAATCAGTTAAGTATTTTCAAGACTTTTCTCTTGGTTTGCGGCTTTATCTGAGAAGCACGCTGAACTAAAAATTTCTTTGCTAGAAAGGTATTTTATCATTGCGATAGCGCTAAAGCTTCCAGCATCGTCTTTCAATCAAATCTTTAAAAGTCTTACCCCATTTGTATAACAGGAAAACCCTAGAGGTTGGAAAACATCAATGACCAATAGTTTGTCAACAAGTTTTTATTATTTCCCTCTACTACATAAGACACTTTAGTCTGATTTTCAAGGTCTTTTGACCCTTCGCTGCTGTCTTACATTCCAAGTGGTGAAAAGGACCTATCTCTAAACGAGAGATACAATAGTGAACTAAGATAATAGTGTTCCCCTAATATTTGAGAGAAATCTCAGTATAATCACATCTATTGTCGGTGTAAGTGTTGTAGTAAGATGCCAATATTGGGAAAACAATGTAAAGGGTGTTTTCTTAGAGGTATATATCTTTGAAATGGAATAAAACAAAGATGATTTTTTTTTTAATTGAATTGAAATTTACTTTATTCGCAAGATAATCTTCTGGCATTATAGTTTAAATATGATTTCTGGCATATGACCGACGCTGGCACGGACGTAGTCTAATCTGGAGGTCGAATTTTCGATTACTTTTTCCAAAATTTGTGGCCGTATATTGGGAACAACGCTGCGAATGTTGTCCTCCAAGTGGTCAATCGTTTCGACCATATTTGCAAAGACTAGCGACTTCACATATCCCCACAGGACCAAAACGCGAAATTATGCGCTCACCGAACGTTTCCTTCAACAAATGAATTGTGGCACGAGCTGTGTGACATGTTGCGCCGTCTTGTTGAAACAACAGCTCCTGCACTCATCATGGTTATTCAATTGATGAACGAAAAAGTCGGTAATCATGGCTCTAAAGTGGTCACCATTGGACTGTAACTTTAAAGAAGTACGGACCAATTATTCCACCTAGCCATAAAGCACACCAACACCAAACAGTCAGTTTCTTTGGATGTAACGGTGACTCGACATACACTTGAGAATTATCATCACTAAAAATACGACAGTTTTGTTTATTGACGTATCCATTCAACCAAAAGTGAGCATAAAGTAAATCAGTTGACAGCTGACAAAATGGCAGACAGTTAAAATAGTGTTGCCAACTTAAAGTTATATACCTTTTAAAAAAACACCCGTTATGTGGTTAACGTTATTTAACGTGTGGTTAACGTTGTTTTTTCCCAAGATAATCTTGAGATTCCGCCTACACTAACTTGCGAATGATCCACTGACAGCGCGCATCGTTCTTTCTATGATTCAATTCTAACCCCATCTAAGGTGGAAAAATCAAGTAGTACCTTCTTTTACCAAACAAACTTCTTGATTGAGTTCGAACTCTGGTGTCTTGAATGTAATTATTATCTAAAAGGGTTATCTCATTTTCATTGAGGTTTTCCTTATCAAGAATCAGACAACCGTAACATTGATTGAGTGCATTAAAATTTATTTAAAATCAATTGTAATGACTCACCAAACGTAACAAAATGAATTCAATTCAATAACAGAATGTCATAATAGTTGTGGAGCCCTCTACAATCAACCTGTCTTTACCTCAATAAAGAAAAAGTTCAGCCCTTTTCAAATTGTTCAGTCTTTCAAAAAAAAATAAATGCAAAAAAAAATCAAAACAAAAGAAATCAGGACATGAATGATTGATTAACTTCAACTGTCTCAAACAATCCAGCACCGTATATCGATCCGTGTGCAATATATTGCTGGCAAGGATTCAACAACTCATCAAAAACGAACGTCGACTTTCAACCTGATGATGAGCACTGAATAACAGTGAACAACGACCAGGTCAATGGCTGGCATTATTATTCAATCCTTTAGCATATTTAAGAATAAACTTCAAAGAATATTTTTTTGCCTTTTTGTGTGTCAAGTATAAACGTATTATGCATAGACAGAGTCTATATTGAGAACATGGCCCAAACTATATCTAAGTGAGGGTCACATCTTGTGTCTCGTATAGTGTTGTGTGATCGAGGAAGGAAATAATGTCGAGATGGTAAAATTAAATTACTTATACAATGACATCCTTTAGTACAAGACACGCTATAATCAGATTTCTTTTTGATTTAAGGACGAAATGCTACAGTACTAAGAAAAATGTGTGCTTAAGGTGCACATATGAACATAACTTCATACTTGAATTGATTTTTACATGAAGCATCCATTTATTTGATTTCATAGAAAACGTGCAACTGTCATTGTTTCGTTTTAAGTTAAAAATTGTGGACAAACTTCCAGATATATAAAAAAAAGTGTCTCTTTAAAAAATCAGAACACCTGGTTAAGTCTTGGTTTTGAAAAAAATGAGTTTTTTTATTCCCTCTTTAACAGAAGAAGACAAAAAATTTTTCTTAGTAATATTCTAACTCTTGTCAGAAACGAATGCACATACAAGACTTTATACTTTTTAAGTCTATCACAACTTTTTTGACCTACGGTTGAAAACTGGGGGTTTTGACATTGGATACAAACTATGGCATCGATTTCGGACCATTTCACCAAAAGTTTAAAAATCATTTAAAAAAGAGCAAAATTTGTCACTTCTTTTTATTTGAGGTATTAATCAATAGTTTGGGTTGAGTTTTTCACATAAAACAAACACATGGTAAAACTGAGTTCTGAGCTATTAAGGGCTTATTCAATAAACGTCTTAAAAAAAATATCTCCGACAAAAATATTAGGAGTGTCTTCGTCCAAATAGTTCTTCCTAGCTATAAGTCTGTAGAATCTATTCCTAACCTTTTAATTCCTTTTCTACATACGATTCTAAATTGCCTTCCCATACAAATTTGTCTTCCAAAGTTTCACTCGTGAATTATATGCCACTTCGAGGTAAGCAAAACAATACAATGAAACCAAGGCGCAGCAGAAACACACTAAAAAAAAAAACAGAATAGAATAGAAAACCCATCGTGAAGAAAAAGGAACGAACAATCCCAGCCAGATTTGTTGGAATTGGATTTTGCATCAATTAAAATCATAAAACGTTCCGTTCCAAAAATACAGTTGCAGCTTCCTAAATTGCATCCCGTACCCGTATATATCCTGCTGTACCCTGCCAGTTAGCCGCGAAATTTATGGCATAGCTTGACGAAACGAGTCAAAGTCAAAATTAACGAATCGTTCCTTTGCTTGTTTTTGTGTGTGAACTCACTTCAATTAGGATTTATCTACGGCATAGTTCACTCTCTGGGAGCTCCTCTATTGTTATTTTACTTCACTCTGTATAGCTGTTGTTGTCGTCATCTCGTCATCGTCATCGTCTGCATCGTCGTTTTTATTTTCGCTTTTCTTTTTATTTTCACTTCAGAATGGTTTTTTATGCAAATTCTCGAAAACACTTCATTCCGTTCCCAGTGCACAGTTGAGGAGGATAAAATAGCTTTGACTGGATTTTCGTAACGTTTTCAAAATATAACCCAAAAAAAAAAAATCGAGGACCCTAGAAGGGAAAACGGAATTAGAAATGTTTTGCAGCTTCAGTTATTTTTGGCGTGATGTAGTTGAAGTCCTGTGCTTCTGAACTGTAACTCGTATATGTATTGTATATACAATACACACATATATGTTTTTTAGTAACGGGTTCTACACTAAAACTCAGAATTTGTTTCATCTTCTTCAAAAAGTTTGCAATCTTTTGTACAATATACGGTGACATGCGATTTGAAGATTTATATTTGATTCTATCTACTATTTCTTGAGTCCATTGTTGGTCTTCTTTACTGTTATAATCAAAACGTTTTCTTTACGTTTCTGGCTGAATATTTAATTAAGTTAATTCGGTGCGGGCGATATGGGTAGAAAGTTTTCCCCAGATCTTTAACTAAGATTTCTTTTAGGGTGCAATAATGAATTAAATAGTTAATTTTGTGTGACTTCTTTTTATTCTTTTTACAAAACCAAATAATTACATCTTATATGAAACTTAATATTTTGGGACTTGGTTCAATCAATAACGATACGGAGTCAAATTTTAGCTCAGAAACTCTGCTGTAATGAGAAACCCCCGTCCAAAGTTGATCAAAATTAGACTGTTATAATTAGACTGGAAATTATTTCCAAACCGAAATGTAAAGGGTGTTTTTTTTAAGACGTGTGGTTTTCAAGATGAAATAAAACACATATAATTTAATGTTATTGTCAAGAATTAAGCTTTATTGTAAAGATAAGGGTTTACCATTATGTTTTAAAAATGATTTCGGGCAAGTGGCCGCGGCGGCTGGCTCGAATAAATTCCTCTGCGATTATACATAAATAAATTTGCACGATTTGCAAGCAATTCTCAGGAGTAAGTCTGTTTGTTATGAAATGGCACACCAAACTCAGCATAAATTAATTGACAGCTGTCAAAAAGGCCAACTCCGAAAAAAGTATTGCCAGATTGAAAACCATATGTCTAAAAAAACACCCTTTATTTTCAATGGAAATTGGTCAGTTCCTAAGCTTACAGCCTGATTCTGCCGTTTATGTGGGTTCTAACAAGTCACAAGGTCCTGTTAAGTTAGTTAAGAAGTTTTCGATGAAGCTCACAAGACACTTTATTTAAAACTCACCGCAGCCTTTTGAATTTCATAATTTCAGGTAGAAAGTTAATTATTTCATTAATTGTTTAAAATTACAAAATTATCAAACGCAGAGTTTGGAACAAAATTTGAGATTCGGTCTGATCTAATAGAGATCTTAGTTTTAGCTGTTTTTTTCGAGCGTCACAAGTTGTTGAATATTAAAACTTGGTAAAATCGATTCACATTTTCTTTGGAAGGGCTTTGTGAAGTGTGACTCCAATAAAACACAAAATAGTTAAATAAAAATCCATGCTGTTTGATGGTGTTAAGAGGTAACCCAACTTTAAATAAGCAAAGTGAAGAATTTTTCGCAATAATAGGCTTGTCCGGTTTGGTATCATCAAGCATTCCTAAAGAACTTTCTCCAAAACCTAGTGTCATTTTTTCATAAATCTTTTTTTTATTTTTTCCAGTTTTTCTCAGATGCTGTGATATCAAGTGAGATTGCATTACTCAAGTCATTTTGACTTATGATTCCCTAGATTGACCTTCCTCAGAGGATTGTCAAAAATCAATTATTAAATCAATTGGTGGCGAGATCATTTTTAATGATAGATTTTTCAACTTGAGAGCTACCTCCAACCAACGTTCTTAAATCCCAAAATACAAACCTATACAAGAATAAAGGCGTTCTTCCATTTTGATCCCTATTCTATAATATCGAATCTGTTATTCCTAGAAAAACATATAATGTACTGAAGGGTCCAACTCAAGAACCTTTATGATTCTCATGTCAACATCAGCTCAAACGAAAGGAAGAAACACAGAATTGCTCAACCATTGGAAGACAGTAACTATCCCTTTATTCAATTGTGAAGTTATTAACTATCAAAACCATTCCAGAAAGTATCTTGCTCTACCATACAACTCTGTTTTACTAAAAGAAACTGATCTTGGGCATTGTTAGTAAATTTTCTTAAGGATTTTCTCAACGCTTTCTTTCTCGGGCTTATTCTATAGAAGCAGTATATATTTTTTTCTTCTAGTTTCTGATGCAAAGCCTTTCCTTGAAACGTCTGATTTCTGGGCTCCGCTTCATTATCTTATCTACAAATTCCATTTGTAAGTTAAATTTGAAGATTTAAAACACTCCACACTCGATGTTACAAAAGATAATTTCTATTTGTGTAGAGTCTAAAGTTAAGATAAATGACAGCATGATCTGCAAATTCTTTTGAACTAATTTAATTCCTAGCAATTACACAATTACATATATCAATGTCAAGTATTTTAGATTCGTCTGCAAAAAGTAAATGAAATTAAGGCTAATAACCTTATTATTCATGAGACTACACAGTATAAGCCCAAACCCATTCCGAGTTCAACGCCACAATAATGTATCTAAACTGCCGCACAGCTGATCCAATGCCAAAATAAAATGCAATGCAATATAATATAACTGGAAAAGAGCAGTCTTCTATTCCACTTAATTCCTTGCAAAAGCGATTGCCATTTTCAATTAAACTTTTTGGAAAATTAATGAAATAAATGGCCCAGTGGAACATCGTTTTACTTTCCAATTAAACACAATCAAGTAGCTCTTCAAATGCAATTTCATAAGAGAAGAATATACTGTTGGAAGATACACTCGTTCGTTTGTACACATAATGTAGGTTTACTTTTCAATGTTCATGTTCAGTTCATATAAACGAGTAGTACAAACAAAAATGTGGAAGAGCAAAAGACTTTCTGTTTTTCGGAACGAAAATTCATAAAAATCTGCTTAATTGCACACTTAAGGCTGATATTACATCTCTTCGTTCCTGGATGCCTCACATTCACATATTGTTGAGTCAATTATTATTATTATTTTTCTCGTCCTGTCGTCATCGTCGTAGCGTCGTCGACTGTGGATCGACCTACAATATGAAGACACACACATACACCGAAAATCAGAAAAAAAAAAATAATAATAAAAACAACACAAACACACTCTCTTGCAATTGAAGCATAATGAAAACCAATTATTTTTGCAAATGAAAACAAAAACAAGGAATAAACTGTATACACGAAAGCTTCATCGTCGTCCTAGTCGTTGTCGTCGTGGTCGTCCTTCCAGTGTCTGACAATTTATTCGTGTTTACACCCCCACTTTTTCTTCAACATCTGACAGAAAGGCAAAAGCAAATCAAGTGAATTTCATTAAATGGATGAACACAAAAATTTGATGTTGACAAAAAAGGATGAAAAGGATACAAGTAGGTACTATTAATTCGCATTCCGAAGCAGGTGGAAATTTCGTTTTATTTTTTTCTTATTTTTCACACCAAACTTCAAAAAGACAAAGAAGAAAATTCCTTACGTCATTCCAATTGCTTGTTGTTTTTTTTTGACGTTTACAACATATTTTTGTATCCAAAAAAAATGAAGGATGGTTGTGGTGTAGAGAGATCCAATATAGTTCAGAGTATCCTTTGGCACACAAATCACAAATCGTTTTCCCCAACCCGATTTTACTTTTTTTTTTCTTCTTCGACACGAATTTTCTTCACTCGATTAACTACTATCAGGATGAAATAATATTTTCCTATTTTTTCACTGAATTCACATGACACAATCACGTACGCGCATCGATTTTACGATTAAGAACGTTAACACGTAAAGAAACTCGCTAAATCTATTTTTGTATAGAAGAAGGTACCTATATTCCCTGGAAACTGGAGCTAAATTTTGCACTCCATCAGCCTCACAAGTATAATATGGATTCAGTTTCTTTTTCTGGCGAGAGTGTAGCTTTTTATAAATAATTAATGAATCCCGAATCCTGATTTATGTAACCTCGACGGACGTTCAAAAAATATTCTAAATACAACCGTAAACACGACGATAAATTTGCGAGATAGTCCCGAACCGAATAAGTGTTTCACAAAGACTTTTGTGAATTGTCAATTTTTTGAAAATTTCTGTCAAACTTCTGTCAAAACAGATTTGCATCACTTTGACATGAGAGTATTGAGCAGAGCACCTACAGCTTTTCGGTATATTGGAAGAGGTTTCTTTAACCATGTAAAGCAAAAATTTTGTAAGTTTCGATTTCCGAGCGAAGCGAGAATTCCGTCCGAACTACTTCACTGTTCACGGCCTTGTTCGAACTAAAAGAGAATACTCTTCCAGAATCGAGGTCCTGGGAATGAGCTTGTCAACTGCTGAGAAAGCTTCCTTCGAGGTATCTTCTACTGCTACTGCGTTGCGCGGAATTTCTTTCGAGAAGATGAACTCAGCCATATGACAGATGGAAAAGTTGCTTCAGCAAAAGCTTTTGTTTCGTTCCATTCAGCTTGTATTTGTATCCTTTAGGAATGCTACTATTATTTTTTGGGGTAAAACAAATGAAACTGTGCGATGGTTGCGGGAGAGCTTTCTAAATGTCACGTGGAAATTCCGATGGTTAAGCAAATAATTCCTTACACAAAAGCACCACCACCGCGCACCGCACAATACCATATACATTAGAGTTATACACGATTTGTATCTGTGTTTTCTGTGTAACTTGTGTACTATAGATACACTATAATGTTGAATCGTAAAAGCCCTCTCGTAGGAATAAAACGGTTATCTACTCTAGTCGAGTGCTGCGAGGATTGGCATACTTTTTTGGTGCCATCCAAAGGAGAAGCAACAACAAACGGATACAAAAAATGATAAAAAAAATAAAAAAAAACGGAACAGCCAAGTTATGATTTCTATAACGACTGGGACGACTAGGATGACGCCGACTACTACGACGACGATGAGGAACGATAGTCGGCACAAGTTGAAAAGACCCTGTCATTGTGTAGGTGGCACTTGACTTGATTAGACGTCTGTATGATTAACTGGAGCACGATAAGAAACAAGGGAATAGTAGGTATAGTATATGCTTGTACCAGATAAAATTTGTAAGCTGGATTTTCCTATGTCAATAGATTAAACTTTTGTGTAAGGATAAGGTAAAAAGTTGGAAATTTGTGTAATTTCTGGGGTGAATCCTGAATCATGAATAATATGCTGCTTGATGCTTGCTGCTGCTCCTATGGGATATCTGTCTTAATAGAGCAGAATTGAATTCAGTTTGTCTCTTTCTCTCTGGGGAAAAGAAAAGTCAGTAATTTTAACGAGATGTCTGCTTAGGTATATGAAAAGAGAAGCTAATACCGCACCACATCCAACTGGGATCTAAAAAGATAGAAATTACATCTAATTTTTGAAAAGGAATAATAGATTTCAGTTATTTGAAAGTGCTAAATGGTTTTCTTGGGGCTTTGGAAAGGCATTTAAAAAGACTAGGTTTTGAAATCTATAAATAAATAAATAAATTGTTCGCACAACAGCTCCAAGCCCATAAGGCCCGTGCCTGTCACTAACACTCTCAATCATTCCTGTGTGTGCGTTAATATTCTGCTGGAATGAAAGCGACATACGATTTTCTGCCGAATCCGAACGGCTAGCAGAGAAGCAATTTACATGACAAGATTTACTCTTGAAGGATTTGTCACTTATCCGCAAGATGCAGTGCATCGGAAAAAAAACTAAGGTGTAGTCAGGGATCAAACCCAGAACATTCGGAGTAGCAGTTCGATACACTTACCACGGGGTACTAGATTTTGAAATTCATCACAATATCTACTGATTAAGCTCCAAGAATAGGGCGAGGCCAGCCTTTTCTATACCTTGTCAGCCTGACATGCTGTACTTCCAATAATTTCT
The DNA here is from genome assembly GCA_916050605.2 of Platycheirus albimanus. Classification (NCBI taxonomy): domain Eukaryota; kingdom Metazoa; phylum Arthropoda; class Insecta; order Diptera; family Syrphidae; genus Platycheirus; species Platycheirus albimanus. The sequence goes on along the minus strand of OU696698.1, from coordinate 112,179,786 downwards.
AAAAGGAGACAATCTGGTGCTTGGTTCCAAATTTGACTAAGGCTTATAAACTTCACACTTGAGCTTCGGTTTGACAGAACGAAAAAGTTCAGAAATAGGAATTCGTGTATAATGCTCACAATGAAGCGTTGAGCTTTAATGTTACGTTTTGGCATCAAAAAGTAAGTACACAAACCACGTAACAAGAAGTGAAGGCTAAGCAAAAGTCAAAATATTTGAACATTTGCGCGCGTTTGACGTTTCAAACTACTGTCGTGGCTGGATAAAAATATAAATTTGATGTTTTGTGTTTGTTGCAAAAAAATAATCGAGGTTATGTAATTAAATTTGGTTTTATTATTTAAAATCGAATAAAACTTTGCTTTTCAGTTGTCTTTCGGAGAAAATTTAATAATTCTGGTCAAAGACAACGAATTTTTATACAATTGCTCAAGGAATAGCCTTGCACTTGGCTCAATAGGTGTTCTCAGTTCTCAAAGATTTATTTTTCTAGGTTAGGTTCAATGTGTGCCCGGAGCCATTGCATATATAAACAATAGTATTCCCACTTGAGGTGCGCCATCTATCGACGAAAAACTAAGCTCTAGAATACCATGGGAAGCAACAACAACAATTTCCACCATTTTAATTGTTGTTGTTGCTTCCCATGGTATTCTAGAGCTTAGTTTTTCGTCGATAGATGGCGCACCTCAAGTATGGTAGTACTATAGTTTATATATACAATGCCGGAGCTATTCAACAGATTGTGGAGACATCCTCGTTATCTTAAAAACTATTCCGGATCTGTTCATCCCTTTGAAGACAAATGATAATAAGATACTTAAAAAAAGTATTTATTTACTTAGAATTATCATTTTGGATTAATTGATTTACTCAAATGTCATCTTTCATTTCGACGTGTCTGTAAAGCTTGTTCAACGTAACGTAACGAACGCGAAGCTAAAGTGAACGCGTCGTTGTGATTCAGCCATTAAACTGGCTTAGCTGTTTTGTCCAAATTGCTCGAAAAATTTCGAAATTAGTAACTAAACTGTCAGACATTACAACCCACCGTTCATTTTGTTTTTTTGTTGTAAAAAACAATAGCTTCAAAAATTAATATTTATTTTAATTCTTAAAGCTATTCCGGTATTAACCAAATCAAATAATCTTTGTTAAATTAAAACTGAGTTTAAAACTAGTCTCCAAAATCGTCAGTTCATTTTTAAACATGATGGCGTTAAAAAATACTTAAAAATATGTTTTTTTTTAAATTCTCTTATTACGTCACATGTGTAACTACTCTCAAGCAACCTCGTCTATTAGGTCAAAAAACTCATACAAAAACACAATGTAAATGACATCATGTCATTTGTCAATCATTATTGACGTTCATGTAAGCTGAAGATAAAACAATACCATTAAACTTTGTATAACTAAGTACATTCCATATACAAGCATTCCTATATTATCTATAGTTTTGTCATGTCAAAGTTAGTTTTCTTCTCCCCTCGGAAGCTTTAAAACTGTGTCTATATCGACATGACATAAAACTATGAGGTTAATGATCTCTGAATTGATTTAACCTGAACTTCACGGAAGTTAATGGCATAAAAGGAAACAAAAGGACCAAAACCACACAAAGAACATATACATAAACTGCAACTATAGAATCCCTCTTAGCTCTTCGTACAGCTTGGCTTCTCTTGTCCGGGCCTGGTCCTATAAGTCAGTCAAAATCATGTACACGGTATATATGACTATAAGGTCCTTTAACCTTAGCAGAGAAAGTTGAATGCCATTACTGCACTGGTAAGTAGATAGAGTATAAAGTAATTGATGCTTTCCTTTGAAAACCTATCCATCTACTAAAAGCTTAGATCTAAACTCCTTATAATGTTAGGTACTATTGTGGTGAGGCATTTTTGATGCTCGAAGCCGTACAACATGTGCAATTAGTTGTGTTGGCCTATTGTTTACCTGCAAGCTATTATGCAGACATTAAATATCACATGGTGCAGTTTGAATTAAGGTCGTCATTAAGCATCCTGTTCTTTCATCCCGTTGTTGGTTATGTTGTGCTAGGTTTGTTTCGGATTGGTTCGGTTTCAGCTTCAGCTTCAGCTTCGGCTCCGTGAAGTTGTGTGACATCGCATCGTCAACAGCTTAAAGGAGAGATCTTGACTGGAAATAGTACGAGTAGTTTGTAATGAATACCTACCTATACTCGCTACTTGTAGTCTACGTCTACATTTTCTGCGAAAAATAAGTTGTCTGCCACTTTGATCTACGATAAACGGATGCCTGCGAGCACGGGCGATTTAAAATGTTAAACACGAACGTTAGTGCTGCTATGCTGTGAGCGATAGGAATAACATGGATAAAGGAGTTAGGACTCGACGAGACGGTACTCGGGACTCGGGACTCGGGAGTAGTAGATATAGCTCTTGTAGAAGGAATGACGAGGACACCAACGCAACGCGACAACTACGACGCCGACGACGATATGGCGACACTGGGGATATAATTCCTTGTGAGCAAGCAGCGACAATGGCAGAGTTTAAATATGTTGGATGTCATTCTATCATTTTGTGCACTTCTCTGTTGCTGTTGCACAAAAAGGAGGAAGGCTTTACGTATTTATGTCGTATATGTATTTTCAAAAAGGACACTTTGCCGCTTATGTTTCGCATTTTGCATTGCTTTCCTTTTTTTTTTATAACACACTTATCTGCCTGCAGAGACTTTTGAATGCGTGTTAAACAAAATTATATGGGTGGGTGCATGCATACTTATACATTTTTGTTTGTACACAATACATGAATATTGTTGTGAAATATACATACATTTAATTTGCCTGGAGGCAAGGATCAACAATCTTTTAATTTAATTGCTTCTTGTTAAAACAAAACTATAGCCAGTTTTGTGTGGATATGAATTTAGCGATGCTTTGAAAGCTGAAAGTCAAATATGTTGCTCAATGTCTACAAACTATATTAACATTAAAAACCTCACTTTAAATTATGCTTTAAAAGTTTGTGAATGTTTAAAGTTCCAACAAGAAAATTTAAATGTTATCAATTTAGCATTTGTTGTCATAGTTTGGCTTATTTGATTCTCGAATGTGCTCTGATCCTGTTTTTTTCCCACAATTCATTGTTGGAGATTTGTTGTGGCCTAGGGATGAGTTAGTTGTAGGATTGTTAACTTCTCCTCAACTTTTATAACTTAACTTAACTGGAAAAGGATTTAATATACACTTTACTTTTTCCACTGCTGACGTTTAGAGTCCATTACACCATCAAGCGAAACATGACAGCCAAGAATAAAAACTAAGTGAGATTCTGTATAACTTTATGTATCAGGATAATCTGCTGTTGTAGATTTCAGTTATATAGTGTACATTTTGGAGATTACGTCTTAAAAAAGATTTATTTAAGAGCACTGTGAGGTCTTATCTCTTGCAACAATAAACGTGTAGTTTCCATTGACTTCCAAACCATTATGTAGAGTGTTTTAGACGGTATTAATGGCAATGAAGGTGGTTTTATTCTGGCGTAAATAAAACGTGATATCCTCCAAAGACATCATCATTTTTTCGAATAGCCAAGCTGCGCTGAAATCTTGAATTCCATCACTATTTACTCCAAAACAGATCCCGACTGTCTATTATCTCTCAGAGAGACATCCATATCAGACGGCACATTAGCTCCATGATAGTTATCAATACAGGACACGCCGCGAAACTTGGTGTACTGGCAAAAGACTTTTGCAGAAACTATATGAACGAAGACGAGGAGGAGACAACTGTCCATCTCCATCTATATGTATATATGCCCTGTACTTCCTTAAATATGGACAATCTTTTTAGGAGAATCCTTTTCTAATTGACATTGATGAACTATTTGGTTTAAACATCAATAATTTTGTGCGCTTCGTAAGATTCAGGTGTGTATGATTTTAGGGGATAACACCCCACACTTTGTGGTATCACCTTTCTAAGCTATCATATGGCCTAACGTGTAGTTTTATTAAAAAGCGCAAGCAGATAGCAGAAGCGAAGAGATAGATTTCAATGAAATTGGTATGGGGTGCTGTTGGCTGGTGTTGGCAGCATAGAAAGATAAAATCTGTTGTGTATTTTATTCAAAGTATATGCTTGTCATTGTCATTGTCGATTTCCAGTGGGAACGGAAATGCAAATGGTTGGGAAAATGTATGTGCATTGTGCATTCACACTTATGTCGCTTTTCTGGGTTAAAAGCAAAATGTAATTATTAAAAACTATATTTTACCCGGGGCTTCACTCACGTCAAATACGTCAAACAAAATGGCAGCGCACATCAAATAATGACTTATAAATGAACATTTTTGATACCTTGGGTTACATTGTTGTATTTTTCATAAGGATTTTTTATTGAGATTAAAACAAAGTATATTGACGATGTTAATCGCACATAGTGTAGCTTTCAATTGTTAAAAGAATTTTAAAAATCGGTTTAGTGGTTTAGGCGTGAAAATCCACGAAACGATTAAATTGCAAAGAATGATACATTTAGTAAAGCTAATCAAAATCATTTGCGAGGATACAGATAGCAGCTAAAAAAGCTCCCAGGATCATTAAATACATCTTACATTATTTTTTACGTCAAACAAATTGCTATGATTTAATATTGTAATAAGCCAATAGGGAATTAAACCAAAGAACAAAAAATACTACGTGACCAATGACTCGTACCAAATGCTAGTACCCTATCAAAAATTCAAACATAACAAAGATAATCTTCAATCTTATCGCAAGCATAAGATAATCAGTCAAAGTTTTTGGGTGTATTTTAAATGTTGAAGATGACTTTTCTTGCCTCGGGTTATCCTAAACATGGTTTTACGTTCAACTCAATAAAATATACACCCTTAAACTCAATTTAAATCGAATGCCTTAATACCCTACGCCAACACCTTTCCCCGCCGCCGCTTTAACCGAAAAATAAAAAAAAACTGAACATATTTTCAGCTTCTTTCTTGACATTTATGCTGATTTTATCAAAAAGTGAAACATCTTTATGGCACCCAATTAGGAAACTCTTAACAGCGCGAACGAATTCCCGCCAAATTTGATGATCCGCCTTTTCCATTCGCATCGCAAGGGTTTAGCCATTAGTGACGGATGCATATATGATACTTGGGTATACTACGTTATTGTTGTAGGTATTATGATACCCGAAGATAAACCATTTCCAACATATACAAGCTTGGCGTATAATTCTATGGCATGCCCGTTGAACGCGGATTGACGTTCATCGAAAAAGGAATAAAAAAATATATATGTATTTATATCTGAACTGAAGGATATATATTTTCTCAGAGTGCGTCTTGATTGAAAATTTATTCCTTGAACCGAACCGAAGGCAATCATTTATTCAGCTCCAGTGCACATAATCGAAATCTAAAATTCGATAGAATCTCAGCGTATACTCGTAGATATATCCGAACACACACCAACAAAAAAAAAAAACCGTATTCGGTGAACATTTAACTTCCGGCGGAAATCATTGAGGGTGAACGAGCCGTTCTTAACCGCGGTGCTATCAAAAGAGAGTTTTTGCGGGGATTATATGCACACAAACTTATATATATATATTATTTCAACCCAGTGCTAAATAGCTGAGGAATCAAAATATCTAAATGGTACTTGTGAAAGGATACGATTTATAAGAGGAAAAAAAAATTTATATATAATCCTATTTATTGGTGTCTTGAGAGGGATTGATGTATTTATATTTTTGAATCTTTATACTTATATCTATTGCGTGTTCTTCAATTTGCAAACAATGTGCTCAGTTTCATTTGGCTTGACCTCAAGACTTTATATTAATTCAAAAAATTATTTTCCCTCTGTGGAATTGGTTGGTTTGAATTTTCTGAAGAGTGATCCGACAAATTGTCGATACAAATCGTCTTATTGAAAGAAGGCAAATTAAGCAGCTCCAAGTTTAAAAAGAAATACTTTTGCGATTGAATCGATTGAACTGGCTTGGTCTTTTACACCATCAACCGAAATGGCTTTAGAAATTAGAACAGTATTTTGAAACATAACATAATGAGAGGTTCAAAAATGGACATATTTACGTAAAAAAACCATGAGAACTGACTTTTGTTGTAAAGGTATTCCATTTGACGAAGTAAAAATGTATGTTTTCAATTTAAAAGGATTATCTAGGGTCTAGGCAGAAACAATTGAATATGTGATCATTTCTCCTTATTCCCAGACTTATGAATGTAAAACGTGCGTTATTATTAAAAGCAATATTTAACTGAAAACCTTTGACCAGAAATAGACTAGGGCTGAAAAAGTGAAAAAAGTTATAGTATGAATAAACCCTTTGGAAAAGGAAGAGAATACATCAAAAATTAAAGGAAAAATAAATTACGGGCGATTTGAAGTCGAGAAGTGCAGGGGGGGGGCCAAAACTACAAATCTTATGGAGAAAATATAAATAGCAAAATTATAGGTACTAAAAAGATAAAAATAAAAACCATAAACTTGGATATATGAAATTTTTAAACGTGAGTTTTGAGGTTATATAAAAAAAAGTGTTGAGACAATGTTGTAGTTTTTTTATTACCTACAACTTTGCCATTTAACTTTTTTCCATAAAACGACTTGTACTTTTGCCGAAAATCGAGATAAACCAATGCGGGTTTCATCCTACTAAATTGTTTTTGGTTTAAAAAATTATCGACCCTGATCCGAAACGCATAAATCTAGAATTATGTATACCTTCCCCAGCATTATGATCAAAAAAGATGTGAAGAATTTTCCGTGCTGTCAAAATAGTTTACTCGGGCACTTATGGGACTGGTCAACCTGAATTCTGCATGTCCCTATTCCTTAAATTCCATGTCTAGTTTCACTGCAGCCACAACAACAAATGAAAAAAATGCAAAAAAAATTGCTATCTGGCATTACTTATTTTCACAGTACTTGTCCTTTTAAAACAAAGATAGCGTTTATTCGCATGCATTAGTTTTGACATTTACACCAGTTTAGGCAGAGTCGACATCGACACCGTTGTGTAAAAAAAACTGACTATGAAAAAGATGTATGTAATATCCTTTTAAAAGTTGGTAACCCACTTCTAGTGTGCCCCTTTCTAAACTTGGGACACTGGTGCATACGAATAGTTACGGACTAAATTATTTTTGACAGAAGCAGGAATCAAATTTTCCGGAGGGTATACACACCTGTTTTAGATGCGTTCCTGCATGCAGGCTGACTGTACATCTATTGTCAGCTTTAACCGACTTTTCAAAGGTGTCATGTCATGCGATGCCCAAAGCATACAAAGACCTTCGTGACTTCGAAGTCTAATATGATCGTTCCACGAAGGTGTGCGGTCAAATGTTAACCCCAATTACAGGAGATAGGAAGTTTCTATAACTGATCTTGATATCACAATGCACTTTGATTTCTTGGGATTCACCAACATTCCAAGTGGAAAGCTGTTATATACTTGCAAATCATCTGCGTACACGTGCATGTGCAAGAAGAAATTCAAGGAACGACCAGGAAGGAAGGTCATTTATATTCATGCAGAACAACAATGGGCCCACAATGGAGCCCTGAGGGATACCTCTTTGCAGTGAAAGGTGAGAAAGAGTTTCAGTTTAGTACAAAGTATGGTCACATTGACCGCATCGAATGCTCTGTCACCTTAGGATTATTATTATTATTATTATTATTATTAAACTTTATTGATCAATAATAACATTTTTAAGCACTAGCTACCAGGGCCTTTGGCTAATTGAAATAAACTTAAATTAAATAATTATGTCCAGTCGTGAAACGATTTCAAAAACAAATTTTATGTTAAAAGTTCTTTGAGAGTTTTATTAGATACTAGCCTCACCCGGCGTACGTTGTTACGCCCAAGAAAGAATGAATAAAGTATTTTATTTCGAGATTGAAAAAACTTAGTTTATTTTATCAATGACAATAATAAATAATTACTTTAATGCGAGTGGATATACAACATTCTTAGTTTTTCCATTTGGTGCAAAAATGAACAATTTTTTCGGCGTTCCAACTCTGGAGCATGCAACATATAGCTGGCAATGGGAAAAACATGGATTCTCAATATTCAATCCCGCAACAGCAAGCGATTGTCCTTGAGCTTTATTGATTGTTATCGCAAAGGCTAGGCGAACAGGAAATTGCAATCGCTTGAAATTGAACGGTAGGTCGGTGGGTATCATCGGAATTCTTTTAATCAGCACATCTTCTCCTTTGCTTTTACCGCTAATGATTGTTGCTTCAATGACATTTGGCATTAATTTCTTAACGGAAAATCTGGTTCCGTTGCATAGCTTTGGTGGATCCAAATTTCGAAGGAGCATATTGGTGAGCCAACTTTCAAAGACAATATGTGTAGTGGCATTCCAGACGGCTCCAGGGAATTCAAAAATTCTACCGGATAATTGACTGCTTGATCCTCATCTGTAACTGTGTCAATTGATTTATATTTCATTGTCGCTCCTGGGATTTTCAATTGAATTCGATCATTGATTTTGTTAACATCATCATTTTTGTGAGCTAAAATTGCTCGTTCGCGAAGCCAGTCATGATTTTTGAAGTTTGTCGAAATGTTAGGGAAAACCATCTTTTCAATGTCTTGAATTGACGACTGCATTTGGCAAAAACTTGATGGAAAAGATATTTCACTTGTAGCATGATCAATCGCAAATTTGCCATCACAAATATCCAATAGTTGCTTGGAGAATGTTTGAGCAGAAACATCTTGGAGTAAATGTACACGCATATTGGTCGATAAAGAGATTTTTTTCACATTTCTCCAAAGTGGTAATGCTTTCAGGCAAACATTGAGCTCATCAGCAGGTGTTGATCTTGGAATCACAGGTAGTTTGACGAAAATAACCAGCTAATAAGAGAGGTACTCCTCCCATTGGTTGATCTATTCCTCTCAGGTCTCGCAAAGTACGATCAAGTGCCTCAAGCGATTTCTTATGGGCCATTGTGCATTCATCCCAAACGATAAGTTTACATGTTTTCAGTACCGTGGCCATACCTGATCCTCTACCAATGTTGCAAGTAGGTTTTTCGGTATGATATACATTCAATGCGGTAGCTTCAGGACAGTTACTGTTCGAACTCGATTTTTTTCATTTCGTTCAAAACGTTGCTCATCCGTTTCTGCTGCTATAACGGCTGTCACACGTCTCAAATTACGTGTAGATCTTCCAATAGATGTCTTTTTCCGTGGCATTTGGTTTAATTTTCACTGCTCACTGACATTGAATGTCACCATAAATATTTACCACGCAAATATGTTTTGCCTCTCAACATGAATTGATTATCAATTTTTGATTTTTGAAATATAAATAACGACAACGCAAGTCAATTTTATTTAATCGATCAATCATCACAGTATGTTTGTTCATAAAAAATCATGCAAATATTGCGAATTTTTTCATGTTTATGATCTTCTTTTCCTTTCGATTTTTCTTCTTATTATTTCATTTACTCCTCTCATGTTTATACAAAAATAAAAAAAATCCTTTCTTTATTCGTAAAATTCCACGCGTGCGTCCGCTCTATAAACCTTACTTATGCGTAAACACACATAAATTTTGTATTTTATATATGTATATAGATAGATAGATTTGACAAAGTGCACTAAAAATGCATTTGTTGCAACCCATTTCAATCCTTCGTAGGCGTACTCAGAAGATCCTTCCATATTTTTATCCACAATCTGATTAAACGTTTAAAATCAAATAAAAACATAAGATTTTTATTTTTTCTAGCCTAAACTTTGCAGTCCAATTTGTTGCAACACCCTTAGCTGTTTTTTTTACCAATTGTCCTCAGAAAACCCTACCAAAGAATATATTAAAACTAAACTCACCGAATTTTGATCAAATTTCTTACGAATTTTATTTTGCCGGATGGTGTTGCACTGTTCCGCTGACGAATAGTGTCCGAAAGTGCTGTTGCGTGTGCTTAAACTTTGCAGTCTACTCGCTGAAGATATTTTAAATTTTTTTAGTTATTTGACAAAGTTCACTTAAAATGCATTTGTTGCGCCATCTATCTGAATGGTATCGGACTGCTCTATAAACCATCCTTATGACTTTTAGAACAAATTTCTTTCAGCACTCAATGGGGTTGTGTGCATAGTTTTCGAGTTTATCGCGTAAACACACACAAATTTTGAATTTTATATATATAGATAGACATAGATATGGAGTTGATGTGTTGGCATTAAAGCAGATGTGTGATTGGTCTTTGATCACAGAAATTGCAAAGAGGTGCCGGTTCTTTGGTAATTAGGTGCTTGTGGGTAATATTGGTATGTCCCATTCTTAGCCTTGTGTATTTTATAGCCATCGTTCTTGGTAGTTAAGTAGGAAAGGTTGCTTCTTTAGCTTCAGGATTGTCAACAGCAATTCTAATGTCTTCCACAATCTGAATATGGGTTTAAAAGTGAGAACCATACAGCACAATCTCCACTGCCAGCGCCGATCCCTTTTCATTCAATATAAGCCTATCATCCCAGAATGAGATCATTAGCTTATCTTATCGGGACCAGATATAATTGGATTAGAGTTGCAAGACATGCCACTAAATACTTTGGTTAATATGTTTTGTTTCTTGTTACTCCAACTCATTTCTTTAAGAATTCTGCTCCAGATATTTCTAGAAATTTTGTTAACAACAATTAAAAGGTAATTTTGAATCGAATTCCTCTACTTTGCAAGCTTATTCAAAAAAAGTGGTGAAATTATGCCAAGCTTAAACATTTACATATTTAATCAATTCATAAGTATACTTTGATCAAATTATTCTTTTAATATTTAAGATCTGTTTTGGATCATTGCTGTTCTCTTTGTTGGATTCCCAAAAGGCTATTAGTTCTACATGTGTCTCTAACATGTGCAACACCCACCCATAACAGGCAAAACAACACATCTTAACTATAGTGCGAGATGGCAACGGGAACAGGACTCGAATCCTTTTATCCTATACAACATACAGCATACACTCTTGACAAAATCCAATAAAGAGCATGTGATTGATTACACCACACAACCCAACACTGAAGTGATATTCCATTGACAGGTTGAGATAAAACAAATCACCTTGATTGATGATTGCCTTGGTGCATCATGCTCGGCGGATTGCTTCCGAATCAATGAAGAAATAATTAACTAATGTAGGTACACATAGTTAATTGAAACAAGATCCCAGTCAGGATTGGAATTAACAATCGATTAGTCAACTCCGCAGTTGATGACAATGTTTGTCAAAGGACCTTTACATTACCATACTCGTATATAAAGAGAAAGCTGTTCTACAAACACGGTCTGTTTATGCGATTCGTTGGCTGAAAACGGCATAGAGATGTGGTGCAGCACCATTTTAAGTCACACACCCACACCACACACAAACATCGACGACCATCGGAAGCGCGTTGCAATCGCACCCACTTGTGGGTATATGGGTTTCCATTGATCATTTCGTACAGGTAGGTCTAGAGATATGTTTTTATATGTACGTATACTCGTACATCAAGATTTGAGTTGAGAGGAAACACTGCACAAGCAAACCAAACAACTGTGTGTAGTAGTCTCTCGGTTGAGAATGGTATTAATGTCCTTGCAGGAACTCAGATTTCAATTGTAATCTTTTATCTGCTTTAAGAGGAGAAATCAATATATTATGTCATGAAGTAAGCTTCCGCTTTTAACATCTTGAATCTTGAAATATATCACCGATTCCTGTGAAGATAAATTCGCAGATTTGTCATTGTCTCAGGAGTACTCTGCTCCTTCAATGGATTATCAATGGGGAAGCAGCGAGCGTTTAAGTATCCGCCTTCCACCGCCGCCGCGCCAATGCCTCACATTCTGTATAAGAATATGGCTGAACTGGGCACTGAGGCATCACCATTCAGCATCTCAAGCATTGTATAGACAATGGAGACAGACCAAACGGATGACCTTCTTCACATGATATAATGTTACCTACTTAAGTTTGAACCGGAAGATAAATCGTCGACCAGTTCAAACACAAAGGAGTTTATTTTTAAAATGTTGTCCTTCATTTATGCGAATCATCAAGAAAATGGTGATTATTACACGCCATCTTCGTTTCCTCAGTTACTCGTCGTATTATTGCAAATGGTCCGGTCGGTCTTGGTGAACCCTAATTTGATAGATTGGGGTTTTTTATTTGTTTTTTAATCAAAGCCTTTATTGGGGGTCATTTTACTTTTTTTAAATAATTAATCAAGACAATAGAACTTGATGGATCTCACATTTCAAACCGGTTTGTAATAACGTTTAATTTGATTAAAATTATAAAGAATAGAGCGAAACTGTTTTTGGAATGGGTGATGTCATGCCAGATGACCCAAAGAGATCCACAATATAATATATTTTTGTGGAGGGAATTCGAAAATATAAAATGGACCTGAAAAAACTATTAATGGCTCGATTTTGGATAATGGCCGATTAGCAAAAACCTTTTATTTTTGTTTGCGATGTTTTTGTCAAACGGATAAAATTTGCATTCCTAAAAACATGAAATTAAAGGAATCATGTAGCGATAATTGAATTATGTCAGATTCAGGTAGTCTTCGTCTAATTCATTTTTGACAAAAATGTAGGTATCCAACATTTCTAAAAAAAGGTCTGCTCAAAAACCGTTGGGTTATTTCTTACACATTCCTTAATTTATCAAACAAATTTAACCAAAATCGGTTTTTCAGACAAAACAAAATTCTGAAAAAGAAACGCTTTAGGAGAACAAAAATATTTATCATTTTCCAGTGACCCCAAACTTTTTCTATCAGTTCGAGCATTTTCCTGCTATGCATAGCTTTGATATCAATATTTTGGATCATATTTATTCACAAAATATTTCATCTGTTTATGATTTTTTTAGATATGATAAATCGCCGGTAAATTGAGAGATGCTGTGGCTGTGACTTTAATTTTCAAGAATTCCTATGTTTGCGCTGATACAAATTTCGAAGTGAACTTTTTTATGTCTGATTTGATGGATGATTTATCTTTCTTCCACAAGGTACAGGTCCCTGCAAAAACTATATTTGTAACTCTTGAACGGAATTTTGAATAGTTTTAGATTCCAATTTTTCGTTTGCTGTTATTTTCGAAAAAGAATTGATTGCTTTTGAAATCTTATTTCCCTCATTCAGCTTACACATCTGTTTATATTTCTCTAACAGATGAATTATGGATTTTTAAAAATCCAGTTAAAAAAATTGGATACATTTTGACCAATAACTTACATTGACTGAAATTTAAAGAGTGTTTCAACAATCCCGTAAAGGCGTAAACAAGCAAGCTGATCCAACCAACCCGATCACTTTTTATTTTGAGGGGAAAGGAGAACATTTTTTTGAAATGCCCTGAAAAATGCTTCTATTATGAATTTACTGTTCTTCAGGAAACTATCCAACTTGATGAAAACACAACTGAAGTCAAGAAACTTTCTCATGCTTGTGTTTCAGAAACCACAAGAATCTCAACCAAAACATTCAAACCTGGTACCTGGTACCTATGTTTTCGTTTTAAAAATTTGGAAAAACGAAATTTACAAAAAACGAAAAAAAAAAATCAATCGGAACTAACTTCGCTTCTGTTTTGTATCTATTTGTTGAATCTCGCCAATCCAGAAACTTACAACACCAAACAGCTGAATGAAAATCACTTCAAACTGCGTTTTCAATTAAATACTTCACATAACTTCACCGAAGTGCTATACAAAAATGTTGTAATAAGTAGGGGTAAGGGTGGGGAGTTTGAAAATAGGAGTATGCTTGTTAACGAAGCGTATTTTAAAAGCACATCAGCTTTATACGAAAAAGAAACTTACCCGTTCATAATATACACATTAAGTGGTGTAAAATGGAAGCAGAAGCATGAATGTAAGCCATCAAAGAGCTCCCAATCCCAATCCCAATCCCAATCCCAATCCAATACTGTTTTACTAGAATAACTTTGGTGCAGCTTCTGTTTGGATTGCCTTTATTTTCCTCCTTACATTCTTTTTTTTTTTTTTTTTGAGTTTGAGAACTTCCTTCCACCATCCTTCCATAGCGAATCAGTCAAAAGGAAAATTTTTAATGGACTTAATTTAAAAATGCACTTTTAACCGAAGTGTGACCTGAGAGCTTAATTGCAAATCTACGTTCGTTATCAGCTGATGGAAGGGAAATCCGATTGATGAATGTGAACTTGCCACCGAAGAAAAAAGTCAAAATAGTAATAAAAAAAAAAAGTTAAAATAAAAATCGCAGCTTTATCGTTAATAAAATAAAATGTAAGTATATACATATATAGCACAGAAAATGTTCCAAAACTTCGTGAATGCAGTAAATAACAGCAGAAAGTTATTTTGGATCGTTGTTGTTTTTTTTTTTTATTTGGCTTTTTTTTTTTTTTGCTTTATTTGTCCGGATTTTAATTGAATTTGGCAGAGAAAATTGTTTGCACCCAGATCCTTGTTTTGTAATGAAGTTTCTGTTGTACGTACTTGAATGTGAGTTAAATATCACCAACTTTTTATAATAAAGAGTTTGTTTTCAATTGCGTTTTAAAAATATTTAATTGAATGGTTACAAAACAATTCTAAAAAAAAATAAAAAACAACAACAAATTAGTGTTTTTATTACACTCCATTGGATTGAATTCAGGCAATATTCGAAAAGCTATCGTCCGTAATTTTGAAACAATAATAAAAAAAATTGAGGGAGATTTTTCGGTTACGAATTTTGAAATCCAGGTTTTTTTTAAATAACTTTTCAATGTTGGACTGATTTATGAAAGCCATGTATTGAAAAAAAAAGTTATGAAGAGCAGTGATTAATAAGTTAGATACAATTCTATTTTTGTATCCAAACGGAAGTAATTCAGCTAGCTTCAATCGATTGATATTTAAGATGAAAGAAGAAAAGTGACTTCCTTCCTAATTGTTTAAATATTTAGCTGGTAGATAGCGAGTTTTTTTCTTTTCTTTATTTTACGATTATATTTTAAAAAAGACAGTGCTTTTTTGGTACTGCCCAATTAAATAAAGGATCTATAAATGTATGATGATCTCGATCTGAACTAATTGCACCATTTAATGGACACATTTTTGAATAAAAACTTCACAGAACTCTAGCATAAACTTTCCGTTTAATAGAAAAATTGTTGGTTAATAGGAATAAATATACCTGTTGGATAGAACATACGGTATGATCCAGGTGGGTTACCCAAAGTAAATAATAACTTAATTCATGTTAATCTTGAATTTTTTTGTACTGAAACTGAAACTTTAATCAGAGCTATGGTCTTAATCGTATGTGAGTGTTCCAAAAATGGATCTGCGTTGACACCAGAGTTCGTTATTCAATCCAGTGGAGGTGATGTAGGTACGCCAAAATATCCACATTCATTCTTAAAACACCTTTTCACCTGCTCCATATCGGATCCGTTAGTTAAAATACAAATCTTAAAGAATAGTAAACGAGCTAAGGATGGAAAACACAAAAGATAATGTCTTATTTAAGAAATCAAAAAGAAAATAATTTGATAGCATTATCAGAAATATGTAGCATCAATAATGTCTGAATTTTCGGAGATGACAAAAATTTAATTTCTAGTACTAACGGGTGCCTTTCGGGTTCAGCGAAATACCTAAGGGCGATTTTTGAAGTATGGTTAGTTATACCCTATTCCATAGAATGGGTATATTGTATTTGGTGTGGAGTTTGTAACATAGAGAAATAATACCGTTAGGTATAGAAAAGTATATATATTCTGACTCAGAATCAAAAGCCTAGTCGATTTAGCCATGTCCGTCCGTCCGTCCGTCCGTCCGTCCGTCCGTCCGTCCGTATGTATACTCTCTAGAGGTCGCAATTTTTGAGCTAGAAATTTGGTATATATAATCTCTGGTTCAAGAGTAAGGCTAAGTTCTTGAATCGGTAAAATCCGCCCACAAACACGCCCACAATCGCCATTTTCGTTGAACAACCTCAATTTGGTAAAATTAAATTATGCTTTTTGTACAGTTAATATAAAAGCATAACGCTAAAATTTTGCACGCGCAAGCTTCAGGTAAACCTTCTTCCAATTAAATAAAAAAACTTCAGTTTGGACGTGGCTGACGCCCATTTTTCATACAAAACCATCAATATTGTTTTTGTTAAATAACAATTGTTATATTAATGCGAAAAACATTAAATTTTGTGGATATTACTTGCACATAAACATCTTGTGTATGAAATCAAAAAATTTGATTTTGAGAGTGGCTGACGCCCACTTTTCACTAGAAACTATTAAAAAATTGTTTTTGTAAATAAACGATATTTATAATGATTTCGCAAGCCAAAATGTCGCGTCTCTTAATAAAAACTTAAAAGTTTGTGTATGAAAAGAAATTTTTGAATTTTGGATGTGGCTTACGCCCACTTTTCATGAAAGAACAAAAAACGTGGTCTCAAATATTTAAGGTTCTTCCAATATTCAATTTAAACCTTTTTCCTTCCGTTCGTTATTTGAGAAATATATCTCTACATTTTCTTGTGTAAATTTTTTCAATACGCCCACTTTTGAAGGCGTGATTTTGATAAAATACCTTTCTTCAGGTAAGATCGTTTAAAAACAACTCGATTCAGCTGTAGTTTTGCACATATGCCTAAATACTGACTAATGATCGAAGCTTAGTTAGTGCCTTAAATTTTTCTTAAATTTTTTTAGGACACGCCCACTTTTAAGGGGCGTTTCCGTCAAAAGTCGTAATATGCATTAATTTTTTAATGTTTTTTAACTATCGGTCGCAGTTTTGAAGTAAGAAGATGAACACTTTGGTTTGTATACCTTGTTTACGTAGCAGAGTTTAGTTCAAGAATTGTTAAAAACACACATAATCGCTATTTCCTATCAAAATCTAATTTCTTAAAATTTATGTTTTTGTATTGTTTTGTTCAAATCGATCTGCAAGCTTAAAATTGAATGATGAGCTCATATAGTGATTACCCTGGCAATAAAATGTCTCAGCTGTAGGCTTGGCAAACGCCTTTTTTTATTGTGACAGCAGTTATTGTACATCGGCCAAGCAAAATTTATTTTATTGAATTTTTCCCTGCCTGCTAAAGAAGAATTTTGTTTCCGATACTGGAACAGCGGCTGGCTGCGAAGGAGGCGAACGCATATGCATATACATTATACATATACAAAAATGTGGGGAATAGGGTATCCAACAGTTAGTTGCAAACGTACTGTAGCTCTCGCTTATGTTTTTTTATTTATTTTTATAGGAGAATAATTATTGTGCACAGATCGTTCAAGTCATTTCAAATATGTCTAAATAGTCTCTCGAATGGTTGACATTCTGATTTTTTTCATTGTCTTTCAACTTTGGGCCTTTTTTGTTCAAATAATGCGAAATCGATATCGGTGGATGTTGACTCATATCTGCAAACAGATGTGTGGACAGTTACTGATATCAACAGGGTGCACTATGCCACACCGCCTTTTTTCAGAATGAAAAGAGGTCCTAATTTTAAATTTAAAAATGGCTCCAAAGCTTATGAATGAAAGCCCCAAAAATTCAAAAAAAAAAAAAAAATCAAACTCATAAATGTCTGAAAAAATATATGCACGAAACAACAATATATTTTTGTAATTTCGATATCTTTTTGTGATTTTTCATACATTGGGGCGTTTTTTCATTTTAAGGTTTGGGGTAGGAATATTTAATTACGAAAAATGGCCCCAAACTAAAAATACATCTTCTAGCATCCAATTTGTTTATATCTAAAAATAAGGAAAAAAATAATGTTCACTTATTTATTCAAAAAATTGCACGATTTTCTTGTACGATTATTTATTAAGGAAATTGCAGGATTTCTTATAATTAATATTCGTACAAGAAAATCGTGTAATTTTTTAAATAAATAATAATTGTACCTAAAGGGCATTTTTCAATTTGACAGTTTTGACCTTTTTTTCATTTAGTTTGAGGCCATATTTCCGATTTTAAATTGGAAGGCCCCAATAAATGCAAAAACACCACTATTCAACAAAATTTTATCGATTTTTGTTGTTTTTTTTTTGTATACAATTTTTTGGGACATTATTCATTTTTAGTTTGGGACCATTTTTCATTGGGGCCAAATTTCATGTAGCATCTAGCTTCAGATTATTGCAAACATTCGTTTCAAAATCATCGCTTTATACCATCCAAGATGTTCAAAAAAGTAATGGAAAAGGCATCAAAAACATAACAAAACAGTTACTTCCCTTACCGATATTACGAACAATATTTTTGAACATTTTGTGAAGGAACTTTACTGGCAACATTTTGAAGAAAAAAAAACCTTTGAATTGAAACTCATGGAAACTACCAAGATCCAATAAAGGACAACTTTATCTGACAACTTATTATTAAGATGAACTAACTCATCGCAACCCTATCTCAAAAGAATTTATTACAAAATATAAGAAAAACACTTTGAGATAGTTTGAAACTTTAATGAATAGATACATTTTTATATTAATCGCCTTTTCCAACAACACACAAAAAAAAAAAAGAATCCTTCACCAGCTATAAAAATAAAAGAAAACTTCCGTTTCACTATAAAATGTATGTAGATCACAAAAAAACGAGTCGCTGTCCAGCCAACAAAATGCTCAAAAAAAAGAAGTCCTAATAAATTTTTAATACAAAGGCAAAAAAAGTCGCTTTTGCCCATAACAACTTTGGAGGTACTGCAACAGTAAAGCGCAAAAAACCGTAGAAGGACAATTGTCCTTAAAAACTTGAACTCGAATTATTTTTGCACTCCATTTTTATTCTGCTCCTACGCCTTTGTTTCAATCTCCTTTTTACCCTTCAATTCCCTTCCTTCATAACTAGAGAGAGTGGACCTTCAATCCTCCTGCATATTTAATTTGAAGCTTTTCAAAAACAAAACAACAGCTACATTTCACAGAATAAGCAAACAAATTTAGGTCGAACTCCTAGAAAAGAAAAAATTCGTTGTGTTCGTTATTCGTTCTTCGTTCTTCGTCCTGTTTTGTACTAAAATCCACTTGAAACTGCGAAAAGTGTGTCGCACACTCGCAACAACACGACAATATTGTTGAGATTTTTAGTTGATGTTTTGTCCGTTTGTTTGTCAAGTGGATATGGGAATTTCAGGTGTGTCATTCCTATATGTGTGTTGCAATTTTATTACCAAAAAGGATAACAATAAATTTTAAGTAGTCTTTTCACTTCACTTGACAAAATACCTCAGCGAAGGATTATTAATTATGAACGAGGCTCTTTGGTATGTAAATTGGCTTGTGCGCTTAAGTATTTTCTCTTTTGCAAAATTTTAAAATCATCTCTCAGGACGTATAGGTACTCGTTAGTAAGTCCTTGTTCTTTCATATATCTACATCTACATGTATACCCCACTTATGTACATTTATTTGAAGTTAATACAAATTATTTCAATACACACTTATTATTAGCAGCTTATAATGGATAAATAAAGACGAACATACTAAGTGCCGTTCGTACCTATATCTTAGAAAGCCAAGCCGATAATGCCTGCCGAATATCCTTGGGCATGTAAGCTAATTTCATCACTGTCTGATTTGAGCGGAAGTCAAGGGAAATAAAGCCATCATCAAAAAGAAATTCACTTAGTACAGTTAGACACATATCCATCCATTGTTCCCTTATAAATGACAAAGCTCCTCTCTTGTAGGATATTTGGACTGGAAAGGCAAAAAAAAAAATACAAAAAAAAACCTCACCATATCCCTTTAATGCTAGCGAGGGCTTGTTTCCTGTGGGAGGATGTGGCAGGATTGGGTAATCTGCTCCAAAGTGAAGTTTTCTTTTTTGAATTTCTTTATTATTTTTATATATACCTAAAAAAAATTTTTCTGGTTTCGCTCGCGGTGTTGAACATACATACATGGAGCATTACAGTCATCAGGATAATGTACATACATCTATTGTACAGTACAATCTTCAGCTAACTGTATTCAAGGAGATTTTTTTTGTGAAGTATTTTTTTTTTTTTTTTTAAGCTTGCGTAGTGAAAAACTTCTTCTTCATCTTCGTCGTACATTTTTGTGATTAAATTACTTGAAAGAAAGTGTTCAGGCGGCAAATTGAGGATTTTTGTGTTTTTAATTTGGACAAAAAAGAACAAAATTAAAATTGAACAATGAAGAGATAATGCGGGGCGATTTGCTTGTCCAATATATAACTCATTGTTCGTTTTAACTGAATCTTTTCGAGGTACACTGAGGATAATTTTTAGAATTTATGTATGGTACAGGGGTGGACAAAATTGTCATACCAAAAATAGAATTTTCAAAACAACAACTGGACTGGGAAGATAATATATTTCTTCATAATATTACATTTTAATAGTCATCTGGATAGTAAGAAGATAGTACACATAAGAAACATTCAAATTTAATTGAGATCAACAATATTTCCTTCCACTGATATAACACTTAATAATACATATTTTACTTCTTCTTAATGATAACAAAAAAATTTTTAAGAGCCGATAGTCCTTAAAAACAATTCATTTTCTTTGAGACATAATCCGAGACAGATCAACCGATGATGCTAACAACGTCAAACTCCATTGTGTGTTGGTGACGTAGAGCGCACAACGAACATGTAGAACGAGAAGGCGAAATCTTCATGTGTGTCCATGATGTAGATGCGCAGAACGAAACAAAAATGAGAATTGTTTAGTTGTATCATGATTTTCACTAAAGCCGAAATAAGGTCATTTGAAATAAGTGTATTCATCTAGGCTTGCGCATTTAATTACTTTTGCCGTTGCCTTGGATTTTTTTTCCAAATTGACATTTTAGAAAACATCTTTCAATTTCTTTCAACATTCAATTATTTTCAATTTGTGTGCGTTTGGTTTGTTTTCACATAATTTGCAACCTCAATTTCGTCCAAATAAAAAAATTCGAATTTTGATTTTGTACCTATGGGAAATATAGTCGAATTTGTAAATTTGCTAAGAAATATCATCTTTTTCCCTAATGAAAACGTAGTAGTATTAGATGATAACACCCCAAAATTTCTGGTATCACAAGATCTCTGTTTTGGATTAAATGTGTCAGCTTATACCCCTTTCCAGCTGCTACCTTAACCTAGCCTAAACTTGCTGAAATATTGCAGAATTTTGATCAATTTTATAAAATTCTGTGTAAAGAAAAGATGTTGAGAAAAGATATTTTCTTATTTTCAATATTTTAAAAGACATGGATTTTTTGTTTAAACCATTAAAATAATTTCCAGCATTCCTTTTTTTAATATTGATTCTTCATTTTCTTCAGTGTAAGACGGTATTCTAAAAAGATAAATTCAAAAATCTGGTTTTTGAAATTATTCAGGGATGTTAAATAATAAGAGAAACATTAAATGTCTGGAATTTTAAATTCATTAAAATAAGTACATTGAATTGAATTGAGTTGAAATGCATTGCATCGAATTGAATTGAATCAATTAAAAAAGCATTGTTTCAAGAGTGTTGCATTCAACTGAATCATTTTGATGCATGTTGAATTGAGCTGAACAAAAACATATCATTAAATTGGGTGCCCAACACTTCGCGAATTTAATTTAGCAAACTATTATCTCGCGAATGTCTGAATATTTTTCATTAATTTCGCAATAGTCATTTGGCAAATTGACAATTTGCATTTTGTTCATCTCGCTTAAATATTATCTCGCTTAAGTTATTCATAATTTTGTTGTTTTGCGTTTTCATCAACTGGCTTGTAATGTAAAATTTTGCCAAATAAGAACTGCAAAGTAACAAAATGCTAATTGTTGATATGCAAAATGATAAATTGCGTATTGGCTGCAGCGAAATAGCAAAATGCGAGAAAAATTCCACGAGTTGTACCATACTCCATTAAATTCTATCAAATTGTATTGAACTGTATTGGATTGTATTAAATAGTATTAAATTACATAGTATCGAACCGTATTGAATTGTACTGAATTGCATTACATTTTATCAAACTTTAATTGTATGGAATATTATTAGATTAGATAAACAGGACTGGAAGGGAGAACTTAAACAGCTCACGCATTGTAGAATCTGGATTATTATAATGGAGTCATAATTGGACAACATTTATCAATTTTTGTTAATTTGAGCAAACATTTTGAATGGCAGGTCTAGTATTTAAAGAGAAATAATTAAATTCAAGCAATATTGCTTAAAAGCTGGATTGAGTTGAAACTTAAAATTCTTAAAGTTTTAATAAAAAAAATTAAAAAAACCTAAATTTATTCCATTTAAAATTTGAATGCTTCCAACAGAAGTCAAACGAAAAAAAAATTAAATAAATTGTTTATATTTCTAATTCCCGCTGCGGCGTTACATAATAATGAATAATCTATCTTTATTCTAACAAATAATACATACACAAAAAATAAACACATAAATCAGTTGGCACTGAAGAAGATTTCTTTTGAAATATTATTTAAATTACATTTGCATTCGCACCTGTACCTGCTCCTGTTCTGATTGCCGATGCTCTGCGGGAATTTGCATTTTGTTAGCGGAGCACAATACAAATTGAATTCTTTTTTGTGTCACTTTTCGTTATACTGGAACGGAACTATGAGTAAAAAGCATGCAGCAGGACACAGGGATTCATACTGTTAACGTACCTAACCTACATGAAAATGCCACAAGTTTACATGAGTGTGTGCTGATGGCGTGCGGAAGAGGCAGGCACAGGTACCGTGTTACCCGTATATAAGTATATTTACTATACATATTCCTTACCCAATGAATCCCGGGTTGTGTAGGATGGATGGAAATGGAAATAAGTTTTCAAATTGCAATTTCTAGTTTAATGAAAAAAAGGATGAACAAAATATAAAAAAAAAAATGTTAAACTTAAAAAATTCAGGAACACATGCATATGAATGTATGCAGCTAACATGAAATCAGAGAAAATGCAATTTGTGTTGCAAAGTTTTATGACTGCGGCGACTTTAGACATTTTTTCCTGGATTGATGCCTTGTAACTATAGTATAAGTCGGATGATGACAGCAGCAGGGGTGCGGTTTGATGTTTAAGTCCTCTTAAGAAGAAGAAGGAGGAGGAGCATTTTGTTCGTTTTTCTTTTTTTGCTTCAATTATAATGCAATTAGTAAAAAATGTTGTGGGTAACGAGGATTTCTGCCCTTAATTTGAAAAAAAAAAGATTGGAATGATTTAAACCGTTCTATTGTGTGAACAGTTTAATTAAGACTTTAAATGCCGTTATACAACCTTTTCGAATATCTCAAGTTGAATATTTCAAGTGCTTTGTTAAAGCGATTAAGGATAGCTAATTGAATTTGATCCTTATCGAATACAGGAAGGAAAGTATCAACACAAAAAGGATTTAACTAATTCTCTTGTAAAACTAAGCGATTGCTGTTTATTTTGTTTTAAGTGCGAATAAAGATACTGTCCTAAGTAATCCAATTAAAGGAGTTAAAGTGATAATAGAAGGAGTTTGGATAGGTTTTTAAGAATTTCAACATTTAGGGGATATATACATTCCTATGGGCATAGTTTTACAAGTAGATAAGCGAGCAAAAAGGATGATTCATTATTAAGGCAAACACGATATATTAGTTTGACAACACAGTTTTTCAGTGGAAGTAGCTTGAAGCTTACGAAAATGTGCATTTTACAACAGTCACTGGCTTACAAATGCCTGCATTTTTCTCAGGAAATAAGCGGATTATTTGGAGCACGTAGGGAAATTTTGATTCATTTTCAAAATTGACAATCGCGAAAGAAAACAAACGGCCTAAACAATATTTTTACAAACTACATCATTTTGTTTGACTTAAAAGTTAAAGAACCTTAAACCGAAAGGAGAGTTGCGATCCCACTTCTGATAATAACATTGCCTTAAAGTTCCAAAATCTAATCATTTCAAACGTAGATTCGTAAGTATTCTTTCTTTTTAGAAAACAAAGCGAGCAGACATTCTTTTGAAATTTTAAGGGTGCAAGATAATTCGGGGATCGGGATAAATTTAATCGTGATAACAGCGATTGCTCTAAGGTTAACTGATAAAATTTGTTGCTGTTTTATTGAGCTCTAAGAACAAATTTGGGAGATGGTCTCAAGATCAATGGTATTCTTTTGCTTTCTTCAATAGCGTAATTCAAGTTAGTGGAGATCTACTCGATGCACATTCATTCTTCTTTGCCCATCCATTTAAAGTTTTCAATACAGAGGAGAATGCCCAAAAAAAAACCCAGCGTCGATTATTGACATTGCAAATGTGCTTATCTTAGTAGGTACTCAAACCAATTGGTATTGACATGAAGAAATGCATTGATATTCAAGTTTTAAAAATTGTCATGGCCAGCCCTGTGGATGACTTGGAAAGAAATTAATTACATATTTGAAATCTACAATGTATGCCCTTTTAAACCATATATATTTTATCTCTATCGACTCTGGGTCTTTCACCCATATATTTTTGGACATTCTACTTTGTAAAGTTCTCTTAATAATGTTGTGTTATTAGTCAAGACAGAACAGAACATGACTCATCAGCATAACTTTTATTTTGAGTTTTGCAAAGCAGCTTCTGTCCGATAATATGAGGCTGCATTCATCTCCATCATACACATCAGAATCAGGATGATAATCGTCTTATATAGTGTCTCCTTGATTTTTGTAGATTGCGACTAACTTCAATTGCTTTCTAAGGCCTTTGAGTTAGATCTTGATCTCGTTTTAGATAGCCCGATTTCAACCTGAACGATTTTTATATCTGCTGCTTCAATGATACAAATAGTAACAACCGCTTGATTCTTGGATCACATTTATGGCCACCGATCTGATATGTCAGTGCGATTCCCATGTCTCAACCCACTGATAGTGATTGATTTTTGTAGATTGCGACTTTACTACCTTCAATTGCTTTCTAAGGCCTTTGAGTTAGATCTTGATCTCGTTTTAGATAGCCTGATTTCAACCTGAACGATTTTTATATCTGCTGCTTCAATGATACAAATAGTAACAACCGCTTGATTCTTGGATCACATCTACGGCCAACGGACTTACATGTCAATGCGATTCCCATGATGGTGGTATCGCTAATCTAAACGAAGCATCAAACATTCTTCTACGTCATTCTGATTCACATATTATGGTTCAGCATTTCTATACAGTCTTCATTAAAAGATTTATTTTACAAATTAATGATCTTATAAGTCTCCATTTCGGACTAAGTTTTCAATTCAGTTTTAAAAGTATTTCTGATTGGAACACTACGAGTATCCTATTATCTATAGAACCGTTGTGCTTAAAAAAAAAAACATTCATTTAAACATGAACCGAACATGAGTAAATTTCATAAATTCAAACATAACGAATAAAAGTCCACTATATCCATGTGCACATCTACATAAGGAACTCATACAATAGCAAAAGCAAAAATGTCAACCAGAGTGATGTAAATTGTTAAAGTTAAGAAATTATATTTCCAACCACATTATTCATCATTGCCAGATAAGCCAATTGAAATATCTTCCTTTTCCTGCTCTTTGCCGCTGCCGCTGCCACTATACCGCACTCGCACTGCCACTGCCGCTTCACTTTCGGAAAACTTTCAGGTATAACCTTTTGAAAATTGCCATCTTCTGTTCTGTCTCTTCTCCCATCACATCACCATTCAGCACACCCATTCATTTGGTGTTTTTAACCGACGCAAACTAATTTAAAATTTAAATTGCTCACCTAATTATTTAGGATAACAATAATCTGTAGCTTACAACATTTGTTTTGCACCTCCTATCCCTACACTCGTACGTATCTTATATGCGATACAGAAATATTATATAGTGAATGATGGTTGAGCATCAAAAGAGGATGAGGAGAGGGGGTTGGGGGTATCTATCTACCTATACTCTTGTGCCTCTGCCATGCCGTATCTATCTCATCCGAGTCTAGAGTATCTCAAGTTAGTTATCTATTCCTTTGAAATAAACATGCTTCTAAGCTGCTTTAATTAATGGAACTTTTAGTTTGGAATTTCGTATCATATTCATGTTGGATTTTCCTCACTCTGTCGGTCGGTCGGTTGGTTATGGTTTGTTAGATGGTTGTTTCATGAGATGTGAGGGGCGTGGCAAAGAGGTGGATGACAACGACGCGAAGGGGTTCTTAATTTATTTAACACATATGTTAAGCGACATTGCAAAGTTGGTTGAATCAAAATGTCAGGACCTAATCCCCAGCTAGCTCGGAATTCTATGCATAGAAATATGAAGTTAATGTTTCGCTGTCTGCTTTTCTATAGCTAGGGTAGGTTCCCGAAACAATGCAATTAGTTATTATAAATACCACAGGATATGTTTTCTAATTATACTCTTACGCACATACATATGTTCATAATAATTGTATAGGTTCTTAAACACTTATGTTATACATACGATTATTCTGAAGTAGGTATTCTTCTTTTAAATGTCTCTCTATATTTTACAAGGACATTCATAATAACCAAAGGCTTTTATAATATACCAACTAGACATCTCGCATTTGATTGAAAATTCATAAAATCGGAATTATATGGCCTTGTGGTGAAGAATGAAGAATTCGAATTTCGAAATGAAGCAAAATTGAAAAGGCTTTACTTTGACACTGACGATGATGATACAGTAGTAACTGCATTTCATGCAAAGAAAAACCTAAATTATGCCAGCTTTTGAAATTTGGGATTCGAATCCGAAATGGAATTGACACAGAAACTGACTTGACTATCCGTATCTATATATAAGAGGCATCTTCACACAGAGCAGAGTGAAAGAAAATGCAATAAAATGCTAATGAAACTCTTTCATCAAAATAAGAGACAGTGATCAAATGACAAAGGAACTTCGTCAAGGGTGGCCAAAGGACCCCCTTACCATCTCCCATCTCTCTATTGCCAAACAACCATCAGAAATCTGGGCAAGGAAACATCTTGACAAAAGGATTAATGAAAATTGGGTCTGAATTCCGATTATAAGGCTATATGAAGACACTGAGGACTGAGGACCGACGACCGAGGAGGGGATCGGGATGTGATGCTGTGCATGGAATCGTCTTCTTGTGTTATTGCGAAATTATTCATTCAAGGGTGTAAATCAGATAATAAAAGGAAAAAGAAATTTGATCAATGCGAAGGAACGAAGATAACTGATTGATTTTGATTTTGATTTTTTTTTTCCTTCTTTCATTTGCGAAAAACTAGCCGTGTTTGACTGTAATTAATTGCATGCTTTTAAATGGTAATGATAGAAATTGTAAGAAATGCTTGTTAATTGTGCAATTAAAAATGGTAATTACAAATTGAAATGATATCGATGATGATGGATGTCAGTGAAAACAAATTATTGGAATGTCTTTATTTTGTCAATAAAACTGTTACAAAGACTCAGAGAAAAAGTAATTAAAATAAAATTGAAAATTCAATTAGATTGTATTGATTAAAGAAAATTTTATATTGTTTCGATACACTTCAGATTAACTGGAAAATACATTTGTAAGATGCCCGAATAATGAATTGTATTTTTTATTAAAATCTATTTAAGTTAAATATGCTTCAAGTAAAACTTACTTGAACAAAAAAAACGTAGTTTACCAAATTGGATGCAAAGGTGATGGAGCACAAAACTTTGATCTTGTATACATGGGGACAACGAAAAGGGCGCTAGGAGTGAGGATGGCTGAACATCAAGCTAACATAAGAAAACACATGACAACAACGGGCTTATCGCAACACATCGAAGAGACAAAACACACAGCTGATTTTGACAACGTTAAAATATTAGACAGAGAGAAGAGAGCAAACACAAGATACACACTAGAAAGAAAAATAAAAAAAGCAATGAACACAAAAGATATTAGCTTTTAAGTTTTTGTCTTGGTTTTTAGTGTTTAACGTTTTTAATTTATTTATTTAAATGTTGTTTTCTTGTTCAATTTACATGTCAAAACTTAACAAAAGAATAAGATTAATCATATAAACAATTTGCAATGTGATAAAGTAAGAATAATAAATTGTTATATTCAAGGAACCTGCTAATTGTAATAAGTTTGTTTTATAGATTTCAATAAAATCCTCGAAAAAGTTGCAAAAAAGCCAACGAAACGTCGGAAAAGAATGAAATAATCTTTTATTTGCATTGGAAAATTACAGATCTGTAAGCCTGTCATAAAACAAAAAAACCATATTTACAAAAATTGTGTGGTTCTATGAAACCACGATGCAAGTGAAATTTTTTTTTTTTTTTGATCGTAGGCATTTCACACTATTCTTGGTTTTTTCTCTTGTTGACCTGTTTATTTGACTCACTTGCTGTATCCTTGTCCATTACGATCAAGTGAAAGTGAACAAAAATATTTTCATCAATACACTGATCGAAACTTAGCCACTCAGTCAGCTGATGCGATCCATTGTCGACGCCATATTGCGACAGATGAACTAAGCAATTTGAGGCAATGGAAAAAAAGTTTCACTTTAATAAAATACATGTCGTCATTTATTTGATCTCATTCTACACAGATGTATGAAATAAATCTCGAAAGATTAAAGAAAAGAATTGATAAAAAAAAAAAAAAAAACATTGTTTTGAAGACCTAGAAAAGTTTTATTTCGAATAAATTTTGTTGACGTCTTTGAAAAAAAATCAATATTTTTAAAAACGATTCAATGGAATGTAGGTAGGTACTTTACTTTTCACAGCAGAGAAAATTTCAAAAACTCCCAGAGTTTTAGGAAAAATACTCAAGTTATAAAGGCTTTTCAATAAGAGTGGGTAGATATTGAAATGAAGTAAATTTTAATGGTTCATTTATGCAATTACGTACAAATATGCATCGTTCACTTTAAGAGCATCCGTCAATTTGTGATCAATTCGCTTTCCCTATGCGACACTGGGCTAGGTAACTCAGACATTCATCTTCGTTGCTTAAGATATTGATTCTCCGAAATAATTCCTCTTTCGATATCATTGTGACATATGGGGTGTTTTATTAATTTTAGACGTGTGGTTTTCAAGAAGAAATAAAACGCATATAATTTAATATGTTATTGCCAAGAATTTAGCTTTATTATAAAGATGAGGGTTAGCCATTATGTTTTAAAAATAATTTCGGGCAAATGGCCGCCCGCCGCGGCTTGCTCGAGTAAATTCCTGGGCGATTATGTCGACCGAATATAGGAAGCAGTGCGCGATGCATCGCGCGAACTGAACCATTATTTTGGTAATAAATATAAATATTGACGCCAACAGCACTGTTCAAGTCAATGTTCTCAAAGCGACAGCAGTGGTCTACTTGATACTTAAATAAACAGTCGATACGATTTAAATTGATTCGCGCGCCGAGCCGATTCATATCTTCTGGCATGACTTTGAATCCAAATTGAGAATGGAATTCCAGGTGTCCTGTGCTATCCTCTACTATCTTTGATTGTTTGTTTTGATCTCCAAAACATTTAAAACACAGATTTTTCGGAAGTTTAAACACCACAAATACACATAAAGCCATCACTCCTGATGTAGTACATTGAATGTTACTTTAAGGCAACACTCAAAATATTGTCCTGCAGTAAGTATTTCATTCCATCTGTTGGTCAAGGAAAACGGCATATGTTCCACACATATGCACAAACTCCTCCGTGTAAGTAAAGGCAAATGCAAAGATTTACGTTTAAATGCTTTTAGTGAATTTGGCAGAAAACTACACAAAGTTGTAGTAGAGTAATTTGGATCGGAGCCAGCTCTTTAAAAGCACCTATGCGTAACTTTCGACCCAAAACCTAATTCAAATGACTACCACCACACACAGTCTCTAACATTATTGCTTCGTATGTCCTTAAGCGAACAACAAAGAAGAAAAAACTCAATTATAACCAAGTCTTTTGGTCTATGAGGTGTGCAAACACAACTTGAAATCCATTTATCAGCGCGTTTGTCCACTCAAAGGACTTCAACAACAACGAACAAGAAGAATATGAAGAAAAAAAAAAGCTAAATTTTGCAATGACCTTAAGTGGTTTTCAGATTATCTCCCCGCATCAGCCTAAAACTTCATTGTGAAGATAAAACCGACAAACGATTCCGAACAAACAAAAATATCACTCAAAAAAGGTCCTGTGTAATATGAACGTGAGGCTGAAATGGATTTTTTTTTTGCCCGCTTATTCTCAAACAAGGACTCTTACCTTTTGTGTTTTCTCCTCTAGACCAGAGCGAGAGCCCACGCTAATAGAACCATCGTGACGCATCTGAACAATGTTGTATAGGTAGCTCGTCCCCAGTGTTGGACTGATGTGGATTGGGTATTGGCGGAGTCCTCCGGCATATTGGCGTCACGGATGTTCTCAATTTTCTATTTCAATAAGGATTTTAGCTTTTTAGGTGTTTGTTCAGAACATGGTGGAAGCATGCTTCTTTTGGGTCGGTCGCTCGGTGTCGAATGTATGTATGTGCTCTCTAACAATGTTTGTTGGTTGTGACAGGGACAGGAGTGGGCTCAAAGGAATGGGTATGGAAATGTTGCTTCCCATGTCTGCCACTGCCACTATGCCAACATGAAGAGAAAGGCAAAGGACCTAACTATTCACTTAAAATTCTGTCAAATATCATAAAAGAAAATTATATTATCGCAGCATCGAATGTTTGCTTTGGACGAAGATCAAATCGATTCCAGGTTTTTTTTTTGCTTTTTTTGTATCTAGTCCTTCTCGGGAGCATAAATATCCATATAGCAGCTTTGGGAAGAGTATAAAGCGAGCAGCACGCAGCTCGAAGGGTTTGAGATAAAAAAAAAAGCATTCTAAAGTACACAAGTTAAGCTGCTGCCATATACAAACGGATAAAGGTAGATACATATCTTTGTAAGAATCGAGGAGGATTTTTCGGATTTTTTTTTTTTTTATTTTTTTCTTAACTTTCTCCACAAGGAAATATTCTTTTTGGGATTTCGAACAACTTAAGGATATGCATGTGTGCATTTATATATATGAACAAAGAACAGCAAAATAAACATACAGATATTAAGGACAGGAAACGGCGGCGCGGCTCACGGAGACAATGGCATAAAACTAGAATAGAAAAGAAACGAAAAACAAAAATGGGAAACTTAACTTAACAAGGAATTGAGGGCAAATTTACAATTTTATTGTTCAGTTCGAGCATCTTGGGAATGTGACGGTATGTGCCAAAGGTCCGATTTTCACAAATATTTACCGAAATTCTTCTTTGCATTTTTATTTGGCCAAAGAAACTTCATTCGTCGTCCTTTTCGATTTTAGTGGACTTAAGTTGTTTGTTTATTTTTTGTTTGACAAGCTTGAGAGGGTATTTTTTTTTAAAGCAAATGCAGTCCAAAATAGGACGTTTTTATTTAAGTTGGTTTTTTTTTTTCATTTATTTCACTTTGAAGTAAATAGTAAGAACTTAAATGAGGACGAACTTCATTTGTGAATTCTGAATTCGTTTAGGTTTTTTTTTCTTTTACTAAAATATGACCCACAATGTAGAGTTTTTGAGAGAACTGGGCTTTTTAAAGTTAAGTATTTGAAGGATAAATATTAGCCTTTTAAGGCTTTTTATAGAATGCTTTTCAAATAAGCCTTGATAAATTCCCAAACGGTCTTTTATGAAATACTTTTCAAAAGTGATGATCGAATTTGCATTAAAATTAGCCACAGGTAATTGCTTTTTCTATCCAAACATCACCAATAATTGGTTTGATTGATGAAAAGGATAATTTCGAAAATCCATATTAAACTACAGAGAAATGAAAACTACCAACTCGGGCACTTCAAACGAAACAGTTCCTTTCCCATCATTAAGGATTAAATTGTGATAGATTTGAAATAGGTACCTAAATATATTTTTGTAGTCATGTTCGTCAATACAAAAATTTGCTAGTTTTTCGCAGAATGAAGAGCTTTACAGTGCAAAATTTTCATTTCCTGAGAAAATAAGTCCGAAAAATTAATTTCCTGAAAAAAGGTGTTTTATGCTTTAATGTTGCGGACAACATTATTTGAATTTGTGGAATTGCTTTCGATACAGCGCATCATTTTATTTTGAAAAATCTTGTTCCAGTTATCGGAATTAAATAATTTCTAGGTGAAAACTGAATGATTAAGAAGGGTAGCACAAGAATATTGTATTAAGAACAAATATCTCGGGTGAACTCAGAAACATAGTGAAAGAAGAATGTTGTGATATCCTGTATAATTGATTCGTTAAATGTAGTGCATATCGTATAGACCACAGACCGCCAACTCTTTAAAGTTTCTCTCTTATTTAAGCTCTCTCTTGAGCTCTCCCGTGCATTTTAAATGGGAACCAATAAACGAAGAAAATAAAATGCACAGGCTGATATGAATGATATGAATAGGTATACTGTTGTAAATAAAATATTTTGAGGATGTTGAAGGCAAGAGGAGTACGAGTTGTCGGTCTG
The DNA here is from genome assembly GCA_916050605.2 of Platycheirus albimanus. NCBI lineage: Eukaryota > Metazoa > Arthropoda > Insecta > Diptera > Syrphidae > Platycheirus > Platycheirus albimanus. Next base: position 112,147,236 of record OU696698.1, on the reverse strand, counting down.
TATCTGTATGTCTGTGGTATAGAAGGTACAAGTTTTTTTTTTCATTTATTTATTTACCAAGGTACACTGTAACACTCGTTTAAATTTTCATAGATTTCATTGTCCTTTCAATAGGGGGACAAAGACTTGTTAGTCTAAGAATAAATATTCAGTAATTTTGTTGTCCTTGCTTCAATTTCAATGTTATGTCTTCCATCATCTCTTTTCAACACGTATTCAAAGCATTTTCTAACCAAATAAGAAATTATTGAAATAAAACAGAAGTTTAATTTAACTTTAATTTTGTGTGTTTTTGTTCAATCAAAAGTTCACACACAAAATTCAAAATACAAAAAAAAAACAATTCGAATATTGAAATTCAACAAAATCAACTCAAAACATCCATGACTCGAAAGTCGAAACGAGAGGAAAGTAAGTGAACCAAGTGCATTCCTGTCACTGGAAATTAATTTCGATACAGAAAAGATGTCCTGCCATTATAAGTGTATCTAACTTTTAGTGCCCCCGTTGTTAACTTCACCATGAGGGACAAGAGTATAAAGGATGATATCCCATTCATACATTATATCAATCTATATATAGAATATATACATTTCATATATACCTTTGTAATGCTGTTAGACTATTATAAGGATAGAAGTTATTTGGATTTTTTTTTCTTTTTTTTTTTTTGTATATATAGCACCACATCTAACTAACTTCATGAAATTTCAAACTACATAGAAGTCCTGGGGGATTTTGCAAAACTTTGGTAATTATTACGACGATTGAACTTTTTCAGTTGCTCTGCTCTTGGATATGTTGGTGGACAACTTCTACTCTGGGTAGAAGTACTTGATCACCTGCAATGAAAACTCGATGTGACATCAGCATCATCATGCTCTTAAAAAGAGACAAGGAAAGACGATTTTTAGTCCTTTTTTTTTTTAGTCTTGTTGCAAAGGAATTTTCAGATAAAAATAAAAAAAAAAGTGGAAAGGTGAACTTTTGGTCAATTAAGCGTGTCAAAAGCGTGAATTCAAACAAAAGATAGAATGGGTTTAGGTTTAAGGGGTGGTGGGCGGTGGGCGTTCATTGATGTGAAAGTTTAAGAAACTGCCCACAAAAGTTTTGAATTCACATTGGTAGCCATCAGGTGATATTCATTGTGATGCACTATTCTTAACCGAACGTATCGCTACAATTTGCATGAGTGACTTTGTATGTGACGCTCGAAGACATTTGTTTTAATAAGATCCCCTCCCCAGTTCTGGAGCTGCTGGCGGAAGCACTTGATGGATAATCGGGTTGAACAATGTTTGAATAAATATTTTTAGAAAAATGTATTCTCCTTGTACTGCGTTCAAAGAAAATTTCCTGAAGGGTTTATTTAACAGGACATCCCTGTCAACTACAGGAGTGTTTCCTAGAAATTCTTGAAGTTGCTAAGTTTTCAATTTTTGCTGAATAACGAAGACTTTCGCTTCCATACTCTTCACCGTAGTTCAGAAGAGGATAATTCGGTGTTTCAAATTGATTTTGTTTAAACTTATTATTATATTGTAATGCTACAATTAACTAAAAGGAATTTAATAATAATTTTTTACTCCTAGAACCTAGAGCCTCGTTAAGATCCATGTTTTATCCGACTTGTTTTTGTGTTACAATTTGTCAAAATATTCACTGAAAAGCCGTCAAAAATCTTCTCTTTTTAAAAATTGTGAAAAGCATTTAACGATCCTTTTGTTCTTTGAAAAAATCAAATACATTTTCATACCTTGGAATCATTTCTGTGTTCTTGAGCTTTAATTAGCCGTTTCAGCTCCTCCGGGGCTGTCCATATTTGGCAGTACCTACCTTTTGTTGTCTGATACTCTTCTAAGTGAGCAGGCAAACTTTCTAGGGACTTTCTAATAGGATTTTGTAGTAGGTGCCTAATCTAAATTGTTTAGCTGTCGCCATAGCCAGTACCTTTAATCACCTTTTTATATTCGTTTCCAAATTTTTAACCCTGTACTGAAGATGTGGAACTGCAACGGCAACATAATATTAAGCTCATTAAATTCCAATATTTACGCCAACAAATGTAAAATATACTCCTTTGAGTATGCAATCAATCTGGATTCGCAACTTCAAACAGTAGTCTCACATATTAGCACCCAAAATTATGCTTTACAAAAATCGACATTTTATAAATTTTATAAATTTCATGCATTAGCTTAGGAAAATCAGATTGTTCTATCAAAACTTGACTTGACAAAAAAAATTTAGTATAACGACAATTCTTTTATCCTCGATTAAAATTCCACCAACGCGAACACCAATGCCACCGCTGCGCAAACAGCAGCGATTCACTTTTCGCTAAAGAAATTGTCAAGAGGCTTTTTAGCCCCAGATCCGCAAAAACTCTACAGATTTGCCGAAGCTTAAATTTAAGCTATTGAAAGCAATTTTAACATTCAAAGTGATTTGTAACCTCTTCTTGCAGTCCAAATATTGACTATCCATGGAACCCAATTGGCAATTCCACCATTTGCATTTGAAACCACAACCATAAATCTTCAATAAAATGAAAAAAAAAAATCCTGAAGAGTCAGTCTCTGATACAAATCCTACACTCTGGACACAAATCAGGCGTAACCATGATGCTTTTGAATTTATGAGTAAAAACGTGTTTTTGTTTCCTTTTACCTTGGTTACCAGACACCATGCAATAAAAACTGAAATCCCCCAAGCGTGCAGTGTAGGTATAAACATCATATTTCTTGTACGTGCGAACAAGATTTAATCCTTAAATCATTATTTCCACACTTAAATCCATCTTAATTTGGTTTAATAATTAAATACATAAATAAACACCCTCAAAATAGCTGTCAGACGCGCTTAGCAAATAGATACATCATCACTCATTCAAAAGTTCCAATTAGAGTTCATAACCCACCTTCTAAGTTTTTTTTTTTTTTTTTTTTTAAGCCCCTCCAATTATTTAATCTTCATAAAAAAAAACCGCCTAATTAGTCCTCATTATAAATCTCAAAAGCCCTTTGAACACGAGTGTTTAAAATGATTCTAATTGAATCACTTGGCTAACAACATTTTTATATTTTGGTCTACGAAGGATTGACACACCTCCCTACTTGCAAAGAAAAAGTTTCCGTATTGCAAAAAAAAAAGGAAACACAAAACTGAAAACCACAAACCACTGTTTGAATTTATCAGCAGAGCACTGACTAGGACGACGGACGATGCCGATGGTTCAAGGATCATAGTTCCATCTGTTTGTGCGGACGGAACGAAAAAGAAATACACTTGGCTATTTGACATTATTGAACTTTATTTTTTGTTCTACGCACAAAGTCCTCGAGCAAGCACTTTCATCTATCCCCCCTTCAAGATACACAATGTCGTCGCTTACCCGCACATTCCAATACAATACACGGCTGTTACTGTTACAACAACAGGACTTGCTGAACAGCTGTTCGACGCCATTAGAAGATTTTATTCGTCGTCAATCCAGTATATCCACGACCTTGTTCCAAGATATTATTGTGGCACTAGTAATCGCTTCTTTGTATCCCACTCCGCCCGTATTCCAGGCCCCGGGATTAGGTGAATTCTCGCGCATGCTCGCATGCACCCTGCTTCCAAAGTTATAGCTTGATAAAGCTCAGCATCAGCATGAACGCTGAATTCAGCAAAGCTTTGTAACAGTCCTGCATATTGCACTTTCCATTACCAAAACTACTTCAATGGAAGATTCTGACTGGATAGTAGTCATTGCTCCTGCTCTTCTTCCATTCAGCGATTCAGAATGACGTGTGCTTGAATCGAGCGGCGAGTCAAGTTGACACTCTCACGGGCGATATGGTATTCGTATTGGTGATATCATTCTTAAGCTCTCGCCATGGGAAGCTGCAATAGCTTTGTCAAAATGTCGATGGCGCCTTCTCGCAAAGATGCAGCATCAGAGGCAGCCACAGATGAGATGAGAGTGAACTTTATTGTTGCACTTTAATGATTTGTTTGTGTATAGAAGCGTTGCGAGGTAAGATGAGGGTCTTCCTGTTTTTAAAGCTGAACTCTCGGAATTCAATGTTTCTACAAAATTATATGGTGTGTCCCCCCTCCGCTCCGTGCTATTCATCCAGCTGATGGAGAAGAAGGACTGGGACAAATTTGTGCATGTTGATAATATGGTGTGCGTTCAATTATTAGAGGTTAGTCGGCGGCGCGGCGGTGGCATCGCATCGGATCGGCATCGGCATATATGTAGGTACGACATCGGCGGCGGCAGTAGATTTCATTGCTCATTTATGTGGGCCGAAGGACCACATTCCACATGCGATTATATTCCATTGCTATATCTTTATCGATATAGATATTCCTTTGGTATTAATCCTATAGTCATCATCGTCTCCGTTGCCGTCGCGTCGCCTGCCGTCCCCATCTATGATGGTGGCACTCGCCGCCGTGCGTCGTCCTGGGTTTGAGCAAAAATCAAGCACATCATTATTTAGGCCACCCCTCTCACACTCGCAGGACTGAGCTGGAGCAGTGATTGTTGAGATGGTTTTTGGTTTTATTGATCCATGTGTATTGAAGGGGAGGACTGGCATAATAGAAGCTAGAAAGTATACGAGGATGTGTTGCACTTGTAACGCTTAATTCTGAAAGTTCTCTCCAAAATAAGGTGGATGATGTAGCATCAGCATCAGAGGATGGATCAGGATCGTTTTTTGTGTGTGGAGTGAATTTGCGTTCGTTGACATTCTGCCTGCCTTGGTTTGGTTCTATACAGTAGCTAGTTCCCAATGATTACCCTCATATAGGCGAGTGTGTGTTTGGTAATTAAAAGGGATAAATAATTTGCTCTTAATGGAAAGTACATAATTACTGTTTTATTTAGTTGTAGCAAAGAGGTGCTAAGTCATCAGATGTGGAGTATCATGTTTCCTGTGATTGTGAACAAATACCTACATGGGAAATTAATGTATACTTGTCGTGACATAATGATTTCTATTTATTTCACTGAAGGGTTTCTGGTTTGGTTTGGGAACACAGAATCACGTGTTATTTATGTCCAAAGTGAATTTTGGCAATAAAGAAACTTCTGTCTATATATAGGTCAAGGACAAAAATTTCATTTGTCAAAGGGGTGCGGCGTCCACGTCCATTCAAGATGGGAAAGCAATATTGATTACAAACTTGCCTGGCATCCATACACAAAATATTTTGGGCATTTGTAATTTTTCAGTCAGCACTTTTCAAAGTTTTGTATAGACATAAGAAAACTGGTAATAGGTACCCCAATAACTCAACTTTTGATAGTCGGGTGATGCATTGCAGCTCATTCCATCTTTTTATGGATCGGATAGGAATGCGCTTCTTCGTAGCTTTTGGGTAATTTACTCCTACTCTCATTTCCGTGTGTTGATGGTTATTGATCCTGACTTGCTTCTGTCAAAAAATTCTGCTTTAGAAAACTCTCACCTTGACTCCTATAAACACTCAAAAAATATTAGAAAAGTGTCAGAGTTATTTATTTTAACGTCCGTATTGAGTCGGCATCAGCACTGCTTTGTTGCTTTTAGCGATGGCACTGGTCAGATACCTGTTGCCATGCCATTTGAAAGTGCATTTGGAAGACTCCTGGATTTCTTAAGACAACTGGAAAGAAATATTTTAAGGAATAGGAAACGAATAATTTACAGCTAATCATCTCCTTTTTGAGACGTCATATGAGAAACTGGTCTGACAGTGGCAGTGGTAGAGTGGATGCAGGTCTTGAAGACTAGAGTTGCTGATTCAAAAACAGCCTGGGCAGCAATTTGAGGGATTCATGAGATAACTATCACTTTAATCTCAATCCAATGTAGGTACCAACAACAAATTCTTTCCTTTTTTTCTATTCTCGGTCTCCTCACTCGTACATTTGATTTAGTATAAGGGTATTGATAACCCCTTGAGTTCGAGTGCATTATACAAAAAAATTTGCCGCTGTCCAGAGTTAAACGCTGCACTACTTCGTTAGATTGTTGAACTAGAATTAGAATGTTTTGCTGTGCTAGCTAAGATTTCGGGCAAAATCTTGTTTATGAGAATAGTGTGTTGTTATTTAAGAAGAAAGTGTGTTGGGTTTTTGGTGATGTCTTAACCGTAACTGTGCCAACGTAAACACTATTTCAAAAGGCCATATTTAGATCTTCCAGGGTATTTATTGAGTTATCAAATATCAAAAAGTAAAAGAAATCCAGGCACTACCTTGAGTCTTTTGGAGAACATCTGAAATTGCGTATTAATGACTTCGTGTTCTTTTACTGTAAGTACAGACTTTCAGGGAAAATGTAGCCTATGCCAGGACTTGAAGGATCAAGTTGTTGTAAAGCTACAAAATAAAAGCAATCATGTGAACTGCGTATTTTTAAGCAGATGGCACACTTTAATTTCGATAATTCATCGTGGATTTCACTTTTAGACTGAGTAGTGACATGTTGGTGTTATCAAGGACTTAGCCCAGGCACTATAAGAAACCGATGTCCTTCTCATTTCATTTTCAAAAACTGATTTTTTCCATTACCATACAAACAGTGCCTATATCCATTGAACATATTCTAAAGGGGATTTATAAAAAATATCCCATACCATTATTTTCGGCTGCGTTAAAAAAATGTATTTCATGAGTCGTTAGATTTTGCTGATAACAGTAATTTTTCCTAAGTCCATAACAACGCCCACCAATGCTTCTTCCACCTGCACGCGTCGTTGGTTCATTTTTTATATCTCCTCTATATATATGCTCTCCAAAATCTTGTTCCTCATTAAAATGGCTTATTAAATCATAAAAAAAAATCTAGGCTTATAAAGCCATGTCTATAATTCAGATGTATCCAAAGATTGTGTTAGCTAGCTAGCTCCATAAAAAAAGAAATCCATCCCATGAGGACATCGCTACGAAGCACATTTTATACACAAAACCTCTTTAGTTCTGATGGTGGTGCTTGAGAACACGGTACATATACAATATTATATAAAAGACACCACTCCACTAACCCTACTTCCCACCATTCATTTTATGGAGCAGAGCAGAGCAGAGCGGAGCGGAGCGGAGCCAAGCGAACATTGAAAATAGGAAAGCACGGACAAGAGGAGGCAATAAATTGTTCACTCCTTGTGTGACTCTTTGAGGACAATATATTTACTTGACTGGAAGATGACAACGACGACATCATCAACATGCCCATCGCTTCGCCGCCGCTGTCTCACACAAAGGACTCGACACACAGTGTGATATGTGCACTAGGCATGAGAAAATGTTTGTTCAAAGTCGGCAAAGAGTGTCGGGCATCGGGACGGACGGGAGTAAGAAGTAGAGAGAAAGAGAAGACTGACGACAAGGAATAAGGACTTACAACTTATATCGTTCCACTGAGTCACAAGAAAATTTAAATTTTTAAAAACATATTTTTTTAGCACTTTACTTTTATCCAGATATGCAGCGCTTTCCTATTCGAATACACATTCATACTCACACTCACACTCAAACTTCATACACTCGGGAGTCGGGACTCGGGACAGGACACAATGTCATTGAACAGCTTTAGCACTCAACGGGCGTGAAGGGTTTAGCCACTCGAACAAACCCCAGTCCACTGCCCATCTAAGTTAGGGTTGAGTGCGAGTTTGGATATAAATTATTGCTCCCACTTAAATAAAGCGAACGTAAGTATTTATTAAACGGACTCATATTTCTCAGCTGCTGTCTTTGTGGAACGAACGAAAAACGAGCGATGGAAGATATTGTCGTCCAAATGTCGAATACGAGGGCATCCCGAACCCGCACTCAGTGTCTGCAACATCCGCCTGTGGCTAAAGAAGCCCAAGCGGAGAGTGTTATATTTTTGTAAAATAAAAACCTCGTGAAACGGGCCAATGCATTTTGTCTTCAAATCGCTTCCTCGAATATGTCCTGCCGCCTGCTTTGTGACAGATTTCGCATTGCGGTTTACCATAAACTACATCGGGTTTGATTTCCTTTTTCATCTTATGGCTGTGTTTTTTTTTTTTTATCCTTTTGAAGTCCAAAAAATGAAACGATGCGTTCTCGCTGTACCCAAACAGTAGAGAATAGCTTGCCAAAAAAAAAAAAAAAAAAAAAAAAAAATGGAAGAATCCCTATCCCGCACCGTACCCTGTTAGATGTGAGTTTATGAAATGGATATTGGCATATAATGGCGTTTCGATATCTCAGGACACACTTGCAGTGCAATGAATTGCGCTGTCATTGTTATTACGACGATGTTGCCGCCAAATGACATTATCCGTTTTCGTGTTAAATGAGCGAAGCTCTGTCCTCGTTGTTCTCTGGTGTTCGTTATAGGTGGACACTGACACATGCACGTTTGTTTTTAAAAGACTCCCTAGGAAGCTGTTAATGGGTGCAGGCATTTGTCGTATAGTCGTTATTGTCATGTTTCCTTTAAAAAGGAATTAGGTAGTTTCATAGGGATTCATTTGTCCTCAATTGCTTGACTAACAGCGTTATAAAATGTAAATTTAGTACTTACCTATTAAAATCAAAGTTGTATTTAGAGGAGAAAAAAATTTAATATTCAAATTATGTAGGTAATTTCACGATTCAAAACTGCGAAAACTCAACGCTATTTCAAGAATCATTGATTTTGAATATAGTTTGTTTTTCATCCGAACACAACTAAATTCAAACAAATCATTGCATATTTTTAGGCTAACCAAGTAAATAAACCGTTGAAATAATTATTTGAATTTGAATTCATATGAGTTTTAAGCCGTTGGTTTCAACTTTGGAACGACAAATTTTAAAACTTACCTTGCGCTTTAAAGAAGAGATCTTTTCTATCATGTGGTCAGAAAACCTACTAAGAAAAATCAATCCTTTTCCAACTCCGGTGCAGAGAGTCTCAACCTCAATCAAAGCGAAAGATTCGAAGCGTCAACGAAACTTCCATCAGCTGTCAATATATATTGATAACATGGCCACATAAAGAGCCACCCACGTACGGCCGGAAAATCTCAAGTGGAATAGTCCTCTGCCTCCAGCAAGCAACTTAGAAAAAGATCGAATGTTGAATTCACTATAAAATCTTTGCACAAGGAAGTTCCATTTTTTCAACACACAAAAAAAAAACGATAAGGAATTTTAATAATTATAAACTATCTTTTATACTTTTACCTTCCAATAATACAAAAAAAAACACAAGCAAATAAATAAACACAATTTACAAAATACAATAAATTTTTCTAAGGACCACTTGGCGGTGGTTCTGTAAATGTGGGATCCTTCGCACTACACGAACTAAGAGATTCATCTGTAGGAACTACGTTCTTAGTTAATTCAATTAGTTTGTCCAATGGACATTTTCTATCACAGCCAGGAATAGTTAATGGTTTAGCCTCTGCCTTAGGATTATTTCGCATGAATATCTATAAAATTTTAATTTTATTTAATGGCGGTTCTTTTTATTGTTGAAATGAAATAAAAGTTATTTCTTACCTCAACGTGATATTCGCCAGTCTTTTGATTCTTATGCAACTCAAACATTGCCATGATGGAATATCTAGGCATTTGTCTCTCCCACACTCCAAGAGCTGATAAGATATTTACAAGTGACGTATCATGGCCAGTGTAAATGAAAAGCTTGCGATCCTTGGGTTTGAGCTCTGCAGCACGTTTGTTTTTCATTTCGACAAGCATTTTCCTCAAGAAAGGACCTGCTTTAATTTTTTGCATTTCCGGTGTGTATACGCTATAGATATAACTTTGCTCGGCCAGAAATTGCATCTTCTCTGGATAATACTTCTTTGTCCAGTCTGGGAGGGTTAAGCCGAATTCGGTCTGTAATCAAATTATTTAAGTATCATTTAATGGGCAAGTTCCAATGGCGTCAAGATTTCCTTACCTCAGCCTGCAATGTTGTGTAGACTGACTGCACGTCTTCGGCCGTGGTTATATTTAAACCTGTTAATTCAGTGAGTTCCCTGAAAAGGCTTTCATATTGCTGTAGTTCAGCTTTGACTTCGGGTAACTGGAATACTTCCTTCAAGGCTTCATAATACCGTGGACAAGGGGTACGGACTAAGAGAAGCTATATAAGAATGTGGAAATAAATTATCAAAAAAAACTGTTGAAATTAAGGCTCCTGTGACGGGCTTACATTATCTTCTTCCAAAGGTTGTGACATGATTGGAATTGGTTGCCAATTGTATTTTGAATTCCATTCCATTGGTGTGTTCTTTGGAGGCCATAAACTGGCCAATACTGTTGCCATGGACATATAAGTCCTTGTGACTCCTGTTGTCTGAGCGTGGACATACTGTCGGGTATACAAAGTAGTTTCTTTTATATAAATTTTTCTTACACAATTTTATAGAACTTACGTCGGGAACATAAAGAGATCCCAAATATTGGTTGTACCGTTTCCTAAGCCAGGAGCCAACATTGAAAAGCTCTCGCTTTCCATTCTTGAATGATAAGATTTGTTAAAAAACTAGCTATTTTTTTAAACTCTAAAAAGACACAAACTTACATTAGTTAGTTGTCCCCAACCAAAGGGGAAGAATTTTTCATCTACATGAGGATCCTTTGGGTAAGTGTCTGCAGGTGTTCTTGGTCCATGCCTGAAAATCTGGAATGGCAAACAAAATTGAACATCATCCAATATAACAAAGGAACAGTCAAGTGGCTTATCAGCGCACATGTTAAAAATTTACAGGTTGAAAAAAATCGTGCTTGTTCTAAAAATATCAATTTAGATTTTTTAGAACAAAGGATGTTCCTTCTGAAGATCAAGAACGAGGCAATTCTTATCTTCAATTTTGATTTTATTTTATGACGTCTGCGACGTTTTTTTAAATGTCAACAATTTCTTAGGGGCGCGTGCATTATTTGTAATCTTCTAATTAGTGGTTTGAAATTCTTTCACATTTATCTCCTTTTGAATATAATTTTTGATTTTGAATATTTTGCAAATAAAACCGTAAAAACCGGAGCATTAGCCCTCGTGCAAGGAGATAATTTTTTTATTTTATTTTATTTCATTTTATTGATTCAAAAGAAGCTGTTAGCCCAAGGTTTGGTTTAGGGAACTCAAAAATAAGTCCAAGAGAGAATTTTAGTTTATAAGTTTAAAGTTAAAAATAAAATCCTAAGCTTTACGTAAATAAAAGATATCATTTATTATACAGGGTAAGTCAAAAGGAATACGAAATATTGTCAATAATGAATCAATAAAACTCAAATCCTTTTCACTTTAAATACAAAGGGAAGCTAGGACTCGTCTTGGTTGTCACCAATTAATTTCGACTGCAAAGATTTAAAAAAAAATCAAAACAAAAGAGATAACCTAGATTTGGACAGTGTGGCGGAGATGCCAGGAACTTTGAATTCAAAAATGTTCGAACTTTAGTCTCTTAGACTTATCAGTAGTAAAGAACACTAAAAGCTTTTACGCATTTCATAATTCTTTTTGTTGCCAAAAATATAGCCGAAGGTTAGCGAGTGAATTTCATCAATTAGTAGACAAATGTCACCATTAAGAGATAAGGAAAGTACTAAATTTGAATTATTTGACACTAAAAATAATTTAGCACGCCATCCACAATTGTTTGCTTTTTAAAACATTAATAAAAATTTATTCTACGTATTTATAAAAATACTTATCACCTTTTAAACAAGCGTTGGATTTCCTTTTGCCGTAATAATTGCATCAATTGCGATGGAACAGATATATTTTAGGAGCCTGATTGGACGGGACCAGTCATTTTAAAAGGCATAAGAGGTTTTGCGAAGGTCAAAGCAGTTGAGATTATAATTTAACTACAATGTTTAGTTCATCCATTACTTTACACATACCCTTCTTACTTGTGTCATATTTCGAAACAAAATATCATTAGCATTTTTAAAGGAAGAAGTCAATTTTGTTTCTTGAAATGAATTCGGAATTCACACTAGAACTGAAAATCAAATGTTGTTCAAATATCCATCGAAGAAAATTTTGTGTTTTGTGGCTATACTCATGCAGTATTATCTCCAGTTTAACCAGCTTTTTAACCAGTTTCACTGGGGTCGATACATGTGACATATTTTTGAATCTACAAACTTTTGATCTCCAAAACTTTTCGGCAATGTTACATGTGGTACTGAATACAAAGACGGAATTAAAATATCACTTGAATCGAAATGCAGACACCATCGATACCTTGGTTAAAATTATATACATACGAATGGACACTACATCGAGAAGCAATTTTGCTTATTAAATTGGTTTACAGTGGTTTTTCAAACTATAAAAAAGCTATTAGGAATATCATACAAATTAATAGCAGTGTAATAGTATCTGCATCAAAAACACTGGTTATTGAAATAACCTTTTGACCTATCCATTGTCTTAAATACTTCCAATTAAACCAGGTAGCTAGCCACAAAAATTAATACTATTAGCGAGAAGCACTTCAATCATTTTTATGCTCTCTAATTACAGATTTGATTGACTGAATCGTGTAGCTGCATATCCATTAAATTTGAATAATTATTGCTTTCTTTTATAAATTTGTATTAAGATCGAAGTACGCTTTTTAAACATGCATGCATGCGTTAATGCATTTCCAATAGATACGGACTTGCTTGAAGATTAACTTTATAAAAATTAAAATAGGAGGTTTTAATAATTTCGAGATATTTCCAGCTTCAAATTGAAACAAGTTCACTATTTTTTTATTTTCATGAAACAATTAGTGCGTAGAACTGATAACAACTTTAAGAAAACCTTGGCCCCTTTTTCAAAATTGGCATCACCCTCTATTCTAATGAGTTTATATTTCTGATTGGTAAACTGACTTAAAATAAAGATTATTTGAAATTGTATAACGAAAGCAATTTTATTTCCCTGGAAAATTAATGACATGCAATCAATTTGCTTTTGTTGAAACCCTTTGATAAGGCATATTGACGAACGATTGAAGTTGAACAACCAGACGAGACATTTGGTTTTCCGGAAGAAAATTGTTTACACTTTTTATAGACTATGACGTTCGGCAATTCAATATTGCGATGTATCTACTTATTATTGTCTTATCAGAATTCACACGGAACAGTTTCGTGTGACCCTGTCGCGTCGTTTTTGTGTCAATTTATTTGCAATAATTTTTATAGCCGCGTGCGCATAAAAATTCAAGCTGAATCACATATTTTTATCTTGATTGTCTATATAAAAGCCTTTTGTAAACAATAAACGTTTGCGTTTTTCAACACACGAGCTTTTTTATATTATTAAAATGACAAACAAAAAACTATATTATCAGCGTTTAGAGTACCTATTTGAAGTTGATAACAGGTGACTTTAGAGATTAAAAATTGTTTTACCAAACGATGACAGCGAAATTTGAAATCAAGAACTAGATACCTAACCATCAAGAGCAATTTAATCAAGTTTTTAGAAAGGCAAGATTTTGGTGGGAAATATTAAAACTGATGTTTTTGATTTGAAAATTAAAGGTTCTCCAGATGCGGTCTTTATTCAAACACACATATGTTGAAATCGAATGTCAGGTAAAAAATTATTTCAGATTTTTAAACCTGGCCAAAACTGGTCCAAGAAATGAAGTGTTCATAAAAAAATACACAGTTTTGAATTCCATTTGGACTGTTTCGGTTGGAAATAAATAAAATTGCAATATACAAGACTTCAGGATATTATTGTATTGCAGCTACTTTTTAATTAGTGATGCTGTTTGTTCCTTGGTTACACTTATCATCATGAAATTTGGTACACAGATTGTCAGAAGTGCAGAAAAACACATAGGGTACCTTCTACCTCTAAGAAAGGATAAACAAATTAGTTGAATATGGTTGTCCGGCATATGAACTGCCAGTTAAACATATCACAACAAACAATATTGCACATAGAACTTCAAAAACAAGCCCTCCGATATGGTCGTTTTTAATGGATTGGAAATTTAAAAAACATTAATTAACAATAAAATGTCACATTTTTAAATTAAAGAAGCTATTGAGAATATTATTTATCCACAATACGTATTTTTTTGATCTGGTCTTGGAGCAGGAATCAATGATCAGAAAAAATAAATATCATAACTCACAGGTGTAGGTACACATGATGTTATGTTAAGAATATTGTTCTTCCATTTGGCCGAACAATTGGCGAATCCATTGAACTTGGTTGATTCATTTCTCGAAATATTGATCACGAAAAGAGGACAAGATCGCGGTTTGGCAAAGTTAATACTTTGAAACAACTACTCCCTCTGTAAACTATTGAAGCCTACAAAAACAGCTTGAGTTTCGAATAATTTATTTAAGGGGGATATTCAATTTCATCAGCAAAGACGTGATCCTGCAATGAGTTTGTGGTGCTCATTTAGATGAGGAACATGAAATTCGAAATTTACAAAATGTCAACTAAAAATCGAAATGAAATGTCGTATTGAAAATGTTTTTTCTTGTGATTTCTCTATAATGTTGTGTTTGAAGCAAAACTTCAGAATACCATCAAATTAAATAGAAGTGCTACAATATTGAGACCAATGAATGCACGAAAATTCTTAAATTGTTACTTATTTGCTGCAATGTGGATGGTATGTGGAACGTGAAAAGACTTTGACAGTTCAGGCCAATAGTGTATACAAGATTTAACTTATTTAAACAATAAAAACTACATATTTTACTATAGTTTTTTATCGATTGATCTAGTTTAAGCAAAAAATAATCCACATAAATGCTTAAAATCGTTCGTTAGTCAATTTAGGGATTCGTTAGTCACTCTAATGTGAACACTGCTTTAAGAAATACATGGAGGAAACCCCCTTAGCAAATACCCAATTTAATTTGTAGTTACTTTGTGTGGAAATTCCCTTGGAATTTTTATTTTCCTTAAGTGAATAAATGCATAACTTACTTAACTCTGTAATTACAGTGTGTTTAATCACAAAAATAATTACTTTGTTTCACAAATTAAAAAAAATGTATAAGTAACACCATTTCTCATCAAAACGTTGTCTTTCCTATCTAGTCTATTAAAAAATTAATTTATAAATAATCTTTGGAATTTGGATTTTGTGAAAATATTTCCCGTTATCAACAGGCTTGTTTTGCATGTCAATAAATTAAACTCATTTATTTTAATAATCATCATTTTGACGACGTTGCGAGCGCGGCCGTCGGTGATCGTTAACATCTCAATTTCGGAGAGAATCATTTAATCTAGATCAATCTTGCTAAAGCTAGACAAGTTCAAGTACCTTTTATAAAGTAAAAACCTACTCCAATAACTGCGGTTTGGGAAATATAAAAAAGAAAAAACAATCTCATTGAAAACCCAATTACAATGCAATTAAATGTGATCTACAGACAGACACGGCATTTAATTGCATGGTCGTTCTTTGTCATTAACAATTCTAATTCTCACTTAATTTGTAATAATTGTAATTTAATTGGATGGTTTTTATGAGTTTTTACTTTCAATAGCACACCTGAGCAGAACTACAGATCTCGCGAAATATAATACCACATGCACTTTGTTTAAAGGTTTTGGCATTCCCAATGCAATTTGTGGTAGTCGCTCTTCTAAGAAAAAAAAAACACGGCTATAGGAGCAGAGCACAGTTCCAGCAGCAGCTGGAAGCTGTCAATGTCGCAACTCTACTAAACGCAAACGCGAACGCACTGTGTTGTAAAAAATATTCCGCGTACGGATCGGATCGCGCACTCTATCAATCTTATCATCGCACTCTACGCTTTAATTTTACTCCCTCACCCGGTGCGGTCCCGTTTTTTTTACCAATTATAGTGATTTTTTTTCGGCCTCGCGATTAATAAAAAAATTCTTTTCAACTATTAAGCCTCATTTATTGACAACGAGTACTATTGTACTTTTTAATAGACCAATTTGATAACAACAAAAAGATAATAATTCGAAGATGATGATGATGATGGCTTACCACATGCAGCAGCTCGATTGTAGTTGTATCCGAAGTGGAATTATTGGAGGCGTTTTGCGGGCGTGCCGGTGCAGCTCCGCCACGTATCGAACTAGAAAAGACAGTGGTGCCGAATCCGAATAAACAAAGGACAAAAAGACTAATTGCTAGTACGCCACCCGTCATGGCGAGTCGATGCTTTTTTGTGTTGTGCGATTGTGGCATGTCAAATTCAATGTTTATATTTATAAAGCTTCGATGAGGCTCTCGCAGTTTGTCGTCAGTGTTCTGAGTTGTTGTTGTTTTTTTTTTACTTTGTCTAGCAAAATTAAAAAAAAAAAAAAGCAACAAAAAATTGATATCAAAAAATAATCATCTAACACCGGTTTCTTTGAATAATTCGTTAAAATTATTATAAAACCGTTGGTTGTGGATCTATACCTATCCCGTTCCCGTTGCTGGCTGATAGGGGCACAATGTTTTTTTTATTTTCAGAAGAAACTAAATTAAGCAAACAGCAGATAACCAGATAAAAGAGCAAACTGAGTCAATAAAAGAATTTTTGATCTAAGGAGTGTAGTTTGGAGCTGCAAAGATTTTTTTTTACATTTTAATTTTCGCTTTTAGGTACACTTTGCGCCTACAAGCTACAACAACTTGCAAGCACCCGATCGACACTCTGACGACGGCGACGCGACGATAGGCTTCATACTTTAAACATTACGATGTCAAACTTATCGTAAAGCGTGTGCTTTTTTTGCACGAAATGTACTTTAGGAGTGCGAGCAGAGATACATACGTGTATCTATCATATTCTGATTTTTTATCTAGGAAATGATGGATTTGGGGGATACCCCTTAGTTTATTGCACTATTGCACCTCATTTTTTTTTTTTTTATTCACTTAGCTTTGTCTATGCATTCGATGAATTACCATTAGAAAAGAATTTCGTAAATTCAACCCGTTGATTTGGTGAATTAATTTGAATAATTTATCCATAATTTTGAAAACCTTGTGCTTAAAATGCCAGGAGTTAATCATATTCTGGTGTGGATTTAATGGGATGTATAAAAATGCTGTGTTAATTTGGGAAGAACAAAAAAAAAAAAAACTAAAAAATCAATTAAAACAAGCACGTCATAATAAATTTAAATTTTTTCTTTTATTTTCTTATCAGTCTGGTTTAGATGGTGGATTATTTATAGTTCTATTTCGATTAATGCATATTTTTTTTATTGTCTTAGATTAGTATAGTGCGAAACTGGTTAGATTGGAATAGTAAATTTTTTCATAAAGTTCATGCTGCTTTTTGATAAAGTTCAAGGCCTAGGATGTTTTGGGAAGAATAAATAATTAATCAGTGAGTTATATAATCTATCTGGACATTGACAATAACGAAATGATACGATGAACATTGTGAATACGTTATCCTTATTTAAATAATTTGAATGAACGAGTTTGTTTAATTAACCATCTGGTTCTTGTGACGACGTAGGTCTAGGTATGTTTATTTTGAATATGAATCCAGTACATACACGTTTCCTACATATAGACCATAGTATACACTGTCGAAAAATCCTATATAATAATTTTAATTTATAGATTTTAAAACAAATTCAACTCAATTCAATTAAATTTTTTAAACACAGTCAGATATAATTATTTAAATTAAATTACCAATTTATATTGAAAATAAAATATGGTTAATATTTCAACAAATAAATCAATCATTGCATTTTTTAATTTTTTCTATCAATTATGTATCAATTATAAATCAGAAAACAAAGATAGGGTACGAAACAGAATTTTTTTTAAATTAGAATAAGACTAAGGCACCGTAATTGATCCAACCTCTAAATTGATTTGACACTCCTTGTCCTTTGTAATGCCGTTTCGAAACACTCAATCGAAATGTTGTTTAGTATTAAAGGAGGAAAGTTCTTTTAATAAATAGATTATTTGATTTAAAAGAGTTTAACACGAAGCCATTCGATAGCAACGAGCGAGGAATTCTCTCCAAATCTTCATTAAGACAATATACTTATGTACATAAATAATAGTCTTCGATTGGACCTAGGAATGGGCAGCTCATGTATAATTCTACATATTGTCAACGTACATGGAAGGTAGGCCAGGCCCAAGATTGACGCTTGTGTGACGCCTTTTACTGTCTACGAAAAGCTCGATAGATTAGTGTTAATTTCGTAATTTTTTCACTCATTTATTATTTTGACTGCACTGGATGAGAAACTGATTTCGGTGGAAAGCTTGTTGCACAGAATGCATTTATCTTTGCGACCATAAGCTCTTTGAAAGCCAAAAAAAAATTAGGGTTATCTTCATCCATTGATCTATTGGTATCACCAATAGAAAAGATACTAGAAATATGCGTGCAAAGTGACAAAACCATCATAAACGTCGAAAAGTTTCCGATCGAATTTCTTATAATAAATCTTTTACTAAAAATCGTACTTTCTCATGAAAGTTTAGTTAATGTCGTAAGCGACTATGGTGATATCAAAGTTTTGTACCTACTAGGACAGTTGGCAAAACAGTGATTTGTGGCTGTTTTTTCCTGATGAGCTCGCAGTTTATTTTAATTGTGGGCTTTATCGTATGCTTAGCTTTTTTGTAAAATAAAAGTTTTAAAACAAACAAACTGTTTCCCTTTCTAAAACTAATTTTTCTAAAATTCTCTCTGCCTCGAATAAACCCCCTAAAAATACACTCAAAATTCGGCTTAGGGAGATTCCACTGTATTTGCTTTCGCGCGTGGCATATCAAGCGCTCGTGTCATAAACGTGTACAAATATCTAAACACCTAAGGGTATAAAGACATTAGACAAACCTGTATCAAGCTGTTAAATACGCGAAACCAGAAAGTATCTAACATGGGTTTTATCAAATCTACCCATATTTATACAACACTACCAAAATATTGACTAGGTTCCTATTTGTGAGAAAGCAAACCAGATATTCATACAACCCCAAATGCTTTTTTTGTATACCAATTAAACACTCGTCTTAGATCCAAAGTAGTCATTAGGTGGAACTCCGATAAAGCTGTTCAATTAACTATTGGAAATAGGAAACACCCATTTTAAATTCGCTTATTTGTTTTACCTCATTAAAGTTAAAAACAAGTGAAAGATTTCGGTCTTAATATTTTCAAAGATTCACAAAAATAGAAACAAAATGTTTGTGTTAGCAACCTTTTCTATCAGAAATTCCAACTAACTTATTTGAAATTGAATTTTTTACTTGTCAAATGGTTTTTGAGTCCATATCATTTGTAAACGTGTTTTAGGAAATGCGTTCGATTTCCATAATGTAGGTACATATGTATATTTTTTAGCAAATAAAATAAAAGCAAATAGTTCTGTAGCTCTCAAAAAATACAAACAAATTTAGTTATAGAATAGTTCGAAGAAACACAAAAAATTTATTTAAAAAAAACGGATTCCTTTTAATTGCTTTATTGAAATCCCAAAGTTTACCTGAAATCCATTACAAATAGAGTCGTCCCTTTTACAAGGATTCAGCATCCTTTAGCCAAAAAGTTATCAAAAAACCCGTCTCCATGCGATACAACATCCACACTTTTTTTCTGCCATAGTTTGCATTTCGGTTGAACGATAAACGATATAAACCCTCGTTTGCCACAAAAAGTAGGTACCCAAGCAAATTCATTACAGCATTAATTCCTACACAGATCCTATTTTTTAAACAACAACAAAAACTAAAAAAAAAAAGAGTTAAGCTATCATCATCGTGCTTCCTTTCACAAGGAAGAAAAGCCGGACCGGCCCAGACCCATCAGACCAGCCAGCAGGACACCAATGCTGTGTGTGTCCTTCTCCCCTAATTCTTGTTTGTATATCAATAGAGTGAAGTCTTTTCGCAATTCACTCCGGTTGAAGTAGCTAACACAATGGAGTTACCTGCTGCTACTTCTAAAGTCCAAGCTCCAAGGTACACACATAGAACTATAGGTGGAGTTTTTTTCTTTTTTTCTTTTTTTAATTTTCCTATGACGGAAAATGTTTTCAGTTCACAGCACACACATCGGACAGTAATAATTGGATTACACTCGAGGGATGCATTTCACTCGGAGCATAAAAGCAAACAAGTAAACCATCCATAATATAATAGGAGCAGGAGCAGGAGCGTATCGCTATAGCTAGCTCTAACTGGATGAGTTCTATGCTTCCACTGTTTCTCATACGTTTCAATGCAGGTTTTGTCTTTTGTTTGGGATTTTAAATTTATTGCTAATTTCAGTTTTGTATCTATTATTTGCTTGTATTGAAAACTTTTTCAAAATACTATCGGAATGGCTCACAAGACAACAAAAAAAAAACAAAAGCTGACAGTTTTCCTTATCGGAGATTTAATGAAATATTACACAAGGACTCTGTATTATTCGTTTGGACTATTAAAATCTTTTGTTTTTTTACAAAACAACGAGCAGTGAATTCGAAAAGTTTATGATTGATTTTTTTTTTCCTGTTTGAAGCTATGGAATTCTGAAGACAATTAATGGAACAGAAACGAAGATAGTAAAGTTGAGTGAGCAAAAATGCAGGTTAAATATGATTGCTTATTCTTCAAAGATTGCCCAACAGCTATAAGAAAATGAAACTTAATGAACAATACTAAAATCTCAAAGTAATTGGAAAAAAAACATTATTGCGAATTAAGGACAATCACGCAAAGTTGGTCAATATCACTTTTACAATTTTGCAAAGTTGGTCATATTTTTGACCGATTTTTTTTTTTTTCTACGACGAGTAAAAGTTTTGCTGCAGATAGCTATAATCTGGAACAAGAGACAAGAAAAAGAGCAGTTGGAATCAGTTCGAAGGATTACATTGAACTTCTTTGTATTTATGCATAAGTCCTGTATCACCCCCTATCTTTCAAAACTAGATCTATTCCTAAATCATCTTGTCTTCCAAAACTGAAATAAAACATTTTTATTGTGAAAAAAAGTCATTGGTAATTCGCCCTACCATATTGAACAAATTTTAAAAAGCGTTGGAAAAAGAAAATGAATTTCACTGTATACCCACGCTGACTTTTCGAATTGATTTGACCAGATATACCATATTGAATAAAGTGTATCAAATACATGGGAAATTCGCTTTCAAATTATTTTAATGCCTGGTGTACCCCAGGGAAGTCACCTGGGGTCTTTCTTATTTAATCTTATGCTGTTTTACATCTTTTATTTGAGGAATAGGATTTTTATTTTTTCAGATAAGATGAAGATTTTAACGGAGCGAACTTCACAAATGATTGGAAACTTTAGCCGTCTGATATTGATAGTCTTGGTATTTCCAAAAAAAATAATAATTCTTATCACTAAATTTCGCAATACATTCTTCATCGACTAGACTTATGTATTTATATGAGTGATAATTTTAAGGTTAAGTGACACATTTACTTGGAAAAAACTTTAATAACCTTTTTAACGGTTGTTTTTTTAAATAATAATACAAGACAGAAATATTGTTGGAATGAATATTATATTATTATAATCTGGTAAATGATTTCATGGCAGTTTTTTAATATGATTTCCAGCATATGTCCGCCACGACTACTAGTTACTTAGTCCATTCGATCACTTCAATTTTTCACTACTTTTTCCAATAAATCTGCCCGTATGGCTATAATGGTGGCTTGAATATTGACTTCCAATGCTTCAAAAGTCACTAGTTTGTCGGCATAAGCCAATGACTTTACATAGCCCCATAAAAAGTAATCGAGAGACGTTAAGTCGCACGAACAAGGACCACTTCTGGAAATAAAGCTGTAACCAAATTGATTTTGCAATAAATTGATTGTTAAGCGCCCTATATGGCAAGTTGCGGCTTCTTGTTGAAACCAAATGTCGTGGATGTTTCTCTTATTTCTTCCTCAAATACAAAATTGACAAAGTGCAGATTTATTCAAAGTAAATCTATACAATTTGGAAGCGTTGTTCCGGCGTTAGGCGATTCATGATGAGTTGTAAAATCTTATTGAACAGAAATGTCAACAAAGTTTGACATTCTTAACTGTCAAACCATAGACAACAACCATCGAGAGTTTTCATGCAGCAAAAAAAAACACTCTATATAGCCCTAACACTGAAATTGCCACTTTTGTCTTCATTCCGATCACTCCTCTCGCTGTTTTATAAAAATAATAGCACCCAAGTAGCTCCTTCCTCAAATGCAAAATGGACAAAGTGCTCGATGGACTTATTCGCGAACAGATTTATTCAAAGTAAATTTCTACAATTTGAAAGCTTTGTTCTGGCGTTAAGCGATTCATGAGGAGTTGCCAAACCTTATTGAACAGAAATGTCAACACAGTTTAACATTCTCAACTGTCAAACCACAGACAACCATCGAAACTTCTCATGCCGCTAAAAAAAACTCTAAAATTGCCACGTCTGTATTCATCTTGATCACACCTCACAAATTTAGACGCTGTTTTATAAAAATAATAGCACCCGAGTGTAGACTCAAAATCAATGTATTCGGTTTACACTTGAAGGACTTTTCTGGGATGAACCTTAAAACCAAGCCAAGAACAACTTACTTTGTATTGATCAAATCATTCCAGGTCATATAGATGCTCCTGATTTCTTTTCCAGTTTACGTAGGTCTCAACCATCGCTGAGAAGCAAATAACTTTCGAAAACTATAACTATAAAACCAATCACGGAATTAAACATACATATATTAAAAAGTGAAATATTGATTGACGACTTTACGGCCACTCAAATAATTCTTTGTGGATTTTGATTTCTTGGGATTTCAAACTTTCTCGATTAAGATTTTTGGCATTTTTCAGTTCTGGTCTATGTTCAAAATGGAGTAAAATTTAAATAAAATTGTATATCTTTCACTCAAAACTTAAACCAGGTTGTGGAAAACTATAATTTTTTGATTCGCTATCATTTATATAAGTATTTAAAGGTAAAATTAAATTATTTTTAAATTTTGTACAGTTGTCGAAAGTATTCTCTAAAAAAACTAGGTACCCACATTCAATTTATCACAGTTTTGTTAGCATTTCTGTAGAGACATCTATGTGTGAAACCGGAAACTATATCAATTTCCATTATCATAAAGAATTCATTACTATTAATGGCAAATAAACAAAACAACAAAAAACCATTTTGAAAATAAAAACCTCATCACATCAATAATACATTTTGATTTTGACGTCGTCATTCCTATATACAATTTAGTGTGTTTAATTTTGTGAACTTAAAGCTAAACGTGCTACAGCATACAGCATACAACACAAAATTCATCATTAGTCTACCCATCTATTATTCATTTCCATCTATTTAAAACACATTTTATCATCCATATCCTCAAAGAGCTTCCATTTTCATTTTAACACAGTCAATCAGGAAATTCAAACCGCAATATGTCCACACCGCACATATATAGAAGTGAATCCCAAGCCAGAGCCACCCTCACCACCACTTCCAAAGCCATCCTATACACTCCTGCCCTGCCAACCGACATTTCTCATTCAAGTATATCATTACAGTTTGATTTATGTATGTATATTTTATTTTGTTAAAATATTCATAGCTCCTCATTTTGGCCCACACCTTACCTTTGCGGGATTCTCTTGCAAATACGAACGAAACAAGCACAAAAAAAGGACTCCTTGCACGGAGAGAATTTTTAGATCAGATCAAGAAAAATGAGCTGCAAATCACAAAAATCTTATGCAGTTTCTCACCCTGGCTCGGGGTTTTGTAAATTACGACTCCTTGTTCGCAATTTTCAAAATTGAACGAAATGAAGATATTGACACTCAAAAATAGCAAATTACCACTTTTTTGGGTCAATAATCCGATCCTGAGAAATAAAACATTGCCATCGCGAATCGAAAATTGATCCAAATTTGTATCAATTTTATATTTACTCGATTGTAAATTGCAAAAAGCGAGTCGTAGATTTCCATCTTTTTGTTTTGAATCAAAAATATGTTTTTGAAAAAATGAGTGGTAAAGTCGTAAATTGCAACCCCATCTTACTCAATTTGTAACAAATTATATCGCTTTGAGAGAAGCAACGTTTTCTATTTATTGGAAAGCATTTATTATTATTTATTGAAAGATGTAACTTTTACTTACTTGGCTGATTCTAGGAATCGAACTCGAGACCCTCTGCATACCAACCAAGCACACATCTACTAGGCCATGGTGATGCATCCAAGTCGGATATCAAAATTAATAATAAGAAGCAACCTGAATATGAGTAACATTTTAGGGGTGTTTTGAATTAAGATTATGTTTTATTGGCGAGAAAAATATACCTAGTCGTCTTATTTTGGACGTCTAATGTACAATTTTTTGTGATGATTATTTGAGTAAAGGTAAGAAAATGTATATTATGTGTAGTTGAAATTCAACCTTGTACTCCCTATGTACATAATAGAACTACAAAAAGGCATTTATTGGAGACAAGCGATGCCAGGGCCTAATGACTTATATTCTGAACGATTCCTGTATGTGCGTTTATATTCTGGTGGAATCATTTCCCGCTGAATCCGAATGGCTTACAAAGTTCCACTTTTAATATTAACCAGATTTATTTTTCGAGGATTTTACATTTCCTCAAAAGAGACAGTACAAAAAAAAAAAAGATAATTATTA
The DNA here is from genome assembly GCA_916050605.2 of Platycheirus albimanus. NCBI lineage: Eukaryota > Metazoa > Arthropoda > Insecta > Diptera > Syrphidae > Platycheirus > Platycheirus albimanus. The sequence continues at coordinate 112,122,617 of OU696698.1, read as the reverse complement.
GTTAGAGGCAGGGATCGAACTCCGGACCTTCGACGTAGCCGTCAGACACACTTGAGTTGATTTTAACACTCAGTGAATGTAAATCACGAAAAAATTGTAGCAAATCCAGATTGGTAAAAAGTAGAAATGGAATTATTGCCTTTAAGTAGTAAATTGCGACAAAAAGGTTGTAATTTACTTTGAAGGGCACAAGCTTGAATTATAACTTTTAATTGTAAATCTCAACTTAGGAATTGTTGTTATTTGAGATGAATTGAAAGTTAAATTGCCAATTTTTATATCAGTTTCGAATCAAAGCGCCGTGATTTACAAAAAAAACATGTTTTGTAAATTGCAACTGAATATTTCGCAATTGGTGATTTTTCAATTCTCTCCGTGTGTCCCGGCGAAACCCTGAGAAGTATAAGCACGCTTGGATATTCAAAAACATAAATCTTAAAATTTTTGGTACAGTTCGTCGTCATCAGTTGTTTAAGAGCTGCAAGGTTGCCTTCCCTGGTCCCCAACTCTAACACGATTCAAATATGAGTGCCTATTGGATTTGAGGGGGCACCTTTTTCTCAAGAATAAAGTATGTAATAATAAGAAGAAATATTATGTACCTACCTATGTGTGTCGCTGTTGCTGCCGCTACCAGCTACCACAGCCGCAGCCGTCGCCGTCGCCTTCGACCACATTTTCCTACTTTGAAAACCATTTTATGGAAATGAAATGAAAAGGACACCAAGGATATAAGGATACAAGGAAATGGGAAAAGGAACACCAACCATCACCATCACCGCTATCAAAGATTTGGTCGCCCTTTTTGTTTTTCCTGGGGAGTCCTTTAGATATTCATAATGTCATTGGCATTTTTTTTCTTGTCTTAGGTGCGGGTATAAAGGCTCATTTCTTATTACGTTTCGGTCGGGTCACTAGGAAATGATCGATATTGTATAGGAATTTTTGTGACTTTTTGATTTAAGGACTTGTCCAAAAGGAAAATGAATTGCTATGTTTTAACATTTTATTTTACATATAGTAACTTTATTACGAAAAATTGTCCTTCAAGCTTGCTTCCTTATTATATTTATATAACGGCTTGAGAATTTCTGCCAGAAAAATGCTGTCAGCACTCTTGTTTCGTTTTCTGATTCTGATAACAATCGAAACACATTGTCTGACCAATAAATTTATCGCATCGGCTGGAATAGCAAATTGGGAATTTTGTATGTATTATTAAAAATCATAAAAAGGACGAGCGAGCTGGTATGACCTTCATGCATAATGCGGTATAAGTTGCTGTTTAAGATGAGTAATTTTAATTTAATTTTGTAATGTAACTTTTGGGTACATTCTCAAAATAACTTAAGCTTTTAAAAATTATTTAACGCAAAAATAAGGCCAATAAACAAAATAAGGTTTTAGTTTTTACTACTGTAAAATTCGGAAGATACAAAATTAAACAAAAAAAAGGATATAAAAAAAACATCCCAAGATACATGAAATAAATATTGTCTGTAGGTATGTGTGAACCTATTTTTATCAAAAGCAATAGCAGAGAATATCTTAGATTTTAATGCATATTTTTTCAGGTATTCCACAGGGCAGTGTGTTTGGTCCCTCATATTTTTTTTTTAATTTAAAATTTGGCTTGTTTGGTTTCCTTTGAAACGTGGAAATGCTCTAGCATCATCTCGAGTAAGTTGTTAGAATTTGCAAACCGTTGTCTGCGTTACATCCTAAAGATCCGGTTGCCACAAATCATATCCAAAAAAACTGTGGTCAATCAAAAGTGAATGATGACATCAAACAAAGGAAGTATAGCGCTGGATTGGCTTGGAAACATGTCATGAAAGAAGCTCAGTTCCAGAATTTGCAGTCGTGAGTCGTGGTCACAGCTGAATTATCGTGCAGGAACAGAGAGATGGAAGGATCTGGTTGCCGTATTTTGCTCCACTAGGACTTATAATTAGAGTGTTGCTGCCAACAGTATAGCTTCCAAAGAAGAGGGAATTTGTTCAATACTAACCACTGATCGGATTCAATTGAGAAGCCTTAAAATATTATTTCTGAATCAAATCATTATCGCTGCAGCTATTGTGGTTGAAGGAGATCATGACGTTATCTCGAATGACAAAAGTCTCGGCAAACAAAATTTTTAATCTAGAATGAGGAATTTTGAATGCACAAAAATCTCGAAAAAAATACTTAATTCGAGATTTGTAATCTATTTAAAGAGTTTAAAGGGTTAACTACTAGGTATATCTATAGTGAACAATAACTTATTTTTACGCAGTCTTTACGAGTAGTTACAAAATTCATCGAATTCGACCAATAATTCCTTTATTTGTGATGAATTCATTTACTTTCATTTTATTTGTATTCTCGGTTTTCGTTTTCAAGATTTTTGCTTTCTGGATTATTGCTTTCTACATATCATATGGTAAGCCCGGTTGTAGGAGATATTTTGAAAAGTGTATAACATGATGTTAGTTATGAATTTCAAGTGTTGATCTGGGTGTTTCAAATTCTACCTAAAAACTGAGGCTGAAAAACACGGTATCACATGGAGCCGAAAAAAACTAATAGAATTAAGTCTGAATTTTCGTTTGGGGTCAAAGATATAAAAACCCAAATTAAAACGGGTTTACCACGATATCTAGAACAAAAAAACGTAGCATTAAAAAAATCTAGAATACCTTGAAAACTCAAAATCTATAGAAAAATAAATCAGAACGAACAAAATCTAGAATGCAAAAAGGAGTGTAGGACAATATAAGCCATGTGTCTAAAATGAAACTTAATGAACAATACTAAAATCTCAAAGTAATTGGAAAAAAACTTTATTTTGAATTAAGGACAATCCGCAAAGTTGATCATATTTGATCGATTTTTTTTTCTACGACTTGTAGAATATAATATAATATAATGAAGTAAACGTAGAAAAAAAAATGAAAAAACAAAATTTAGAATTTCTTTTTTTTTTAATTATTCTAGATATCCGTCTTTCTTGATTCGTTCACACTCCCACTTTTTTTCTAGATCACTTTAGATAACGTCGTGATCCCATTATAAAGTGTATGTAAAATTTTAAGTGTTTACTTAACAAAAATAAAACATTCTAAAAATATATTTTCACCATAATATGAAAGTTAAAGATAAAAGAAATTATCAGAAATAAACAATTTCAGGAAATCCATCCCAAGAATCGTAGAGCTACATCAGCTTCAGAAGAAGTTAAGGATAAAGGAGTCTATCTTAAATTTCAAAAATGCCTTTAACACAATAAGTTCAGCCAATATAGGGATAAATATGCTTTATTTTATTTTTAGATAAAACTGTTAACTGGAAAATGTCCTATTTTTAATATCTCTAACACCATTTACCGGGAATTGAATCACAATTAAGTAAGCAACGTTTCTTCATCTTCAGCTCACCCTCATCATCGGATAAAAATAAAATGTCCACAAAAGATTCTCATTAACTGTATAAATGCTTATGACTTCATTTTGCTGTTATTGTTTCTAACGCCCGCCGGTAAATGCAAGAATAGAAGATTAATTAGCTCTCCTTAGGATAAATAAATTGGCATCCTATCCAGATGATGATGGCATAAATGAATTTAACTGCTGCACAGGTATAAACCCCGATCCCCTTCTTTGTAGGTGCCCCGCCGCCTGTAAGTCCACCTTTGCAAAGTTAACCTTTTTCTTTCCGTTGTTTAATTTGTTTTCAAAAAGAATAACCTCCCTTTTTCCCTACATATAAAGCGTACCTGTAAAAACTATACACCCCATCTATGCGCCATCATAAACTTTCCTCTATACAACACAAACTAACGAGAACGGACATTTTCTGTGAATTGACATCCTTAGCTCAATGCCCACGACTCGACTCCAAGCGAGACTATACACAGAAATCTAAAGACGATGCTTCTTCTAGTACAATCATTCTCAAACTCCCAACCATTAAAGTTCTGTGCAATTTCAATAGTAAATGTTGGAAGCTAGGGGGGTAGGGGGTGAGGTTGGGTAGATTGGGTTGGTTTTCTTTAATTAACGTGTAATAAATGCAGTCTCATTTCATATTTACTGCATAGAGGTACCTACCTATACACTAGCGAGAGCAACTAGCGAGTGGATGAAAAACTGAATGAACGAAAAAATATTAAATTGAAATGCTTCCTTCCAAAAAACACACACAGGACACTACACAGTACCTACCTATAAAGGAGACTAGGACAAGAGGAAAGATGTAGGGGGAAAAAGGACATCATGACGACACGAAGGACGATGACGGTGATGGCGATGGTAATGGTTGACGGTAGAATGCAATGGATTTCAGAAATAATTGTTCATTCATGGATTCGATTGAAATTTGAAATTGCTGCTCAGTGTAGCGTGCCTCGGTCGAAACCTCACTGGCCAATTTAATTAAACTCTTCAAAATAATCACCGCTGCCACGATTACACCCGCCATCATTTATAATTGAAAACATTAATTCGTATATCTAGAGTTGAAGCTGGCATAGCTGCTTGATGCTACCTCTCTGCTCGCCAAACGCCAATAGTGAGTTGTGGAACAGTTCCATATCGCCCCCCCGCAAAACTAATTATTATGCTTAGCTGCCAAATAAATTATTGTTATTATTTAACTGGCCCTGATTAATCATTCGAACCCAATCAAGCAATCACAATCTATACTCCCCCGCGTATCGCGTCGTTTTCGCTTCGCGTCGTCGATTAAAATGTGTTCGATTAAATGCGTCGTTTGGTTGTGTTGTTGGAAATTATGTACTCCAACGATGCTGATGATTCAATTGCTATACTATAACCATTGCCTATCGCATCCTCATGCCTAATTCCAAATCATCTATTCTGTATATAAGTATAGAGGAATTTGCAAACAGGACAAAGGGGTTGCTCTGTGCAAACACAGAATTGGTTGGGCCAACCAGGCAAACATTTCGGTCAGTGGTCAGGGGATGGCGATGTTGATGTTGATGTGGGTGGTTTGGTCATTCTGAAAATTCAATTACTGCCGGAATTATTTGGCTGAAAAACATGAATTCGAAATGGTCAACAGTTCAGCATGTAAACACCTAATAAAAACACAATAAGTCGAAGCGTTGACAATGTAATTACTTCACAGTTCGTAAACCAAACTTTATACATATCTATACATCCTACACATATGTACATATACAGATACAACACAAGCATATTTCAAAATTTCACTATATGTATGTCGAGGACGACGCCGACGACGACGACGACAACCGGGTTCGTTTCGGATGTGCCAACATAACGTTATTCATATGCGGGATTGAACACCAATGATGGAGATAGAGAGAGATAGAGACAAAGAGGAAAAGAGAAGTCCGTTTTTAACATGCATGCAGAACATATGTATTTTCAAAGTTGGAGTTCGTTCGGGAACATCCGTTCGCCATTATTTTTTTTTTTTGTTGTCCTTTTTTGTAATTTTCATTTTGAAGAGGAGAGTAAGCAGCAGCAGAGCAGGAAGTAGAGCAATTTCAGTTTTTAAAGTACAACATGCAAAGAGAACAATAATTATTTTTTAAATTCCACAGGACATATAAATGGGAAAATTTCGGATCAGATAAAAGATTAAAATATCTTAATTGGATGAGCTTTATTTTAATGTTAATTATTCTGTCTTTTCCCATAAAAATGCGTAATTGAGAAATTTTGCGAAATGAAATCACTTTTGTTTGTTTGTTGTCAAAAAAAAAAACTGTTTGTGCTTATTTAAGGTTTATTCCTGTTATTGAAGGACATTATCTTTTTATGAAGCAATGTCCTCAGGATGATCTACAGATATTATTTATTATTTTAATATTGCTATCATCAACAACGACTTTGTTATGATGATGCAAAGAGATATGGAGACTTTATTTTTTGTTAAGTAACTAATTCGTTTAATGACTATGACATTTTTAATAATGACTTATTATATGATAAAGTTTAATTTATGTATTTATGCGACAACGACTGTTTGATAATGATATTTTATTTTTGATAATTAAATTTGGTAAAAAAAATGTGAAATCTGTTTTTAACAATTTAGTAATATATGTTAGGGAAAAGTAGATTCTAGATTCGTTCGACTGCTTTTCTGTTTCCTGCGTGATTGCCCTAGCAATTCAGAAGGAGTAGGTTTTTATGATTTTTTTAGTTGAATTTTAGTTTTATCTAAGCGAAAAGAAAATATAAGAACATTACGAACAAACTATAAAAGGTGACATAATAAAACTAAATGAATCATTTCTATTTCCATATACCCAATACTTCCAAAGATTTTGTTTACATCTATTTTATTCTGATATTAAACTGGATACACTTTTTCAGATGAAAGACTTTAGCAAATAAATCTAGTTTTTGATAGATTTTAGATCAGCTGAAACACATAGGGATTATATTTAAGAAACAAGTTTTTTAACTGAGCTATATAATTAATTTTTGAAGAGTGCTTAGAAAATTGTAACTATTTAAAAAAAAATTATAATGATTAGATTTTGGTCATTTCAGTTTGTACGTTTCCTAGAATTACGTTTATTGGTAAAATAGAACTACGTTCATGAGTTTTTTATTTTAGATTTTGTTCTTGAATTAAACTGGATTTTTTTTAAATATATCGCTTCAAGACCGATTAAAATATAATTGCATTTAATTGATACTGAATTTTTCGTCTAGAGTTAGGTGATTACAACGACATATGTAATTCAACTCAATTCGTTTGTTTCGTTGACAATTGCCAAACATATTTTTCAGTGTATTGAGCAATAATCATCACAAAATAAATTTAAAGAAATGATGTGACAATAGAAGCATTGGTTTTTTCGTGTTGATTTGATGACTAAAAATGATTTGAACAGTGAATGCTTCCGAGAAAAATACACCTCTTTATGTTCATGTGGAAACTTTTTCACGTGACAGCGGAGACCTAATATGGAATTTTATATATGAATTGGATCACACATTCTTGGATCGATCGTAATTTAGCTATCAAATATGATAATCACCTTATACAAACTTGTTCATTGTGATTGCCATCCATTGCAAACCACCTAAGCGATGGCATGACATAAGGCCATGTGACATAAGGCCATAATTCGAAATATGGCAATATGGCGCTTTTGTAAAGCGTCACAAGGCCATATTCGAGCATATGGCGTTACGACGCTTTCGGAAGCGTCATAAGACCATTATGTCACTTTAGTTTTCTCTTTCAAACTTTTTTTTCATCAAGCTCACTTTTATTATCATAATGGCATGGCTTAGTAAAAAAAAGTTACAAGAATTTGGAACGTGAACTTTAAGACATATTTTTTTATCAAGCTCATGATCATGATAATAAAAGCTACAAGAATTTGCAATTACAAAAAGCAACAACAATTGATTAAAAAAAAATAATAGCTTAAAATTCGCCGCGAATTTTAAGAATCACGAGATACTACTTCACAAATAAAGTATTATTCGACTTACAGAAATAGTGCTGTTTTGAAAACGGAACTGAATTCAGGTGTACCACAGGGAAGTCATCTTGGTCCCTTGATATTTATTTTACTTATTTGTGATCTTCCTTTTATTTTAGTTAACTTTAAGTCCTTTGTTTATGCCGATGATGTAAAATTTTTAGAAAAATTGAATCAATTACTGATTCGAACTCCGAAAAGAAGATCTATATACAAAGATTTTGGAATAGTATTTACTAATATTGTCTGTTTTTAAATATCGAGAAGTGTAAAACTAAGTGTTTTGTGTGTGTGCCAAATATTTGTAACATATCTTTGGATAATTGTGCACTTTTCGCAACTTTAGATGTGAATACAAAATTATATTTGCTAAACAAGGTTTGATCAAAAAATAGTATTAGAAAGTTTTTCATGTTTCAAAAATGCTTTTCAAATTTTTCATTTACAAATAATAATGTGCTTCATAAACTTATGACTTTTTTTTGCTGCTATACTAATATTTGAAGAAAAAAAACACATCTTCTTTTGACTATATTTCAAGAAAATGCTTTGAAACCCCCAAGGCAAAGGATGGAACAAAGCTGTACAATCTTAAACAAGCGCAAGTCGTTTCTAATGTTTTTTTCTTTTATGCACAGAAAGTGTGTTACGTAACTTATACATAATTTTTCTTTTTGTATTTAATTTACTGTTTTCACAAAACATTAACTTTACATCAAAGGCTTACAAAATATAAAGTTCCATAAAATTCATTAATTAACCACGCATCGCATCATGTGTGCATGTTTTCGAAAGCCCATACTTACTTTTCATATAAATGGCCTTATTCACTTTAAAGCATCTTTCATGTTGAAATATTAACAAAAGTAAAGTTCCATGTTAACCGAGTGCATTGCCTTTATGGCCTTAGAGCACCACCACCTATAGAATAGATGCTCCACCAGAGAAAACAAGTAGTCCTTTAGATGGGACGAGTGTCTGTACATCACTTTACTCCTTCCATGCCTATACAACTTACCAAGTGTTAAGTCCGAACAATATGCGAACGCTTTTCAAAGTCAGCCCAGGCGGTCCTAGTCGCAGTCGTCGAGCGGCGTGGCGCGGCGGCGGCGTCGCCAATTCCAACTCCAACGCTATCGCCATCGCCATTGCCATCGCAACAAAGCACACCTAAACCCATTACAAGCATCCTTAACAAGAATCCAGTTTTTATGTGATGTAGTTGCGTGTGTGTGTGTGTGTGTGTGTTGGCTATATGAAAACACAAAAACAGGGCGATAACAACAACAACAACAATAACAACAATAACAACGGCGAAAAGAACGCCCTAATTAACAAAATGAAATTACATATTTACTAAATTAGGTTAATTACTATCTTTCGCATATGCGAGAGTTATACACCAGCATTCCAACACACACACACACACATTCACAAAAACCATGCTCGGATGCTCTAGCTCCACCTAATGTCATAATACTTGCTCCGCATGATGTTAAGCTGAAAATTTAGGATGGCTATTACCCCCATATGATGTTCGGTCGAGCTCCAAGATGACTCTTGTGCGGCAGAAAGATGAAAGGATATAATGGAATATTAAAGTAAAAGCAACCATTTAACGAGCGTGTATACTCTATGTACCTACGTACAAAGAACATACATACATACACCTATATGTTATATTAGCCTCTTCTCTCGGCAGCAACATCATTATAAGCTTTGTTATTGTTTTTGGTTCATATTTTGGTGTTACAGTTTCAGCTGTGGGCGACAGTCATTTTTGAAATACTTAATCATACCTTGATATCATTTATGTGAATTTTGGGCTCAGGACATGTAATGGATTGTGTTACTTTACTCAAGTTCAATTCTTAATGACAATTATGTACATATTTTATGCCTGAGCCAGAGCCAGAGCCGAAGGGGATGGCATAAGTGCGCCAGGGGACCTGTTAAAAGTGTATAACACGAATAACCTTTATGCCTTAACATATAATCTGAAGGTCCTGAGGTATAACGTATAAGGCTAAGAGTGTGAACAATGTTAATGAACAGGTGTTTATTTTAGTTAAGCGCGTATAGGGACATATTCGAAGAAGAAACCTGACCATGGATAACAAATTGGAGACTATACGAACGTATTAGGTGGGTAATGAATTGTGTCTGGAATCAATGCAAGTGCGGAAGGTCAATGTGTGTCTTTTTCTGGTCGAAAATTATGACTTTTTCACTATGTCGCACAAGGACTTTTCTTGAGGGTTTGATAATATAAAAGATTTAATGAAATAACTAAAGCTTCACTACGAAGATAGAAATGAAGAATAATTCACTGAAAGGTACATATTTAAAACAGTTTGATTATTGTAGGACTTTCATTTCTGACGGAAGTGGAAAATGTATCTCAACAGCACAATTTTTTAAATGGTTTCCTCAGATTAAAGGAAAAAAAGACGTTGTGGAATTCTGTGGAAACGAAATAAGTTGGTTTTGAAGAAAAAAAAATTAATAGGTAAAGCAATCCCTATTCGGTGCAATTTTACATGCTTTAAACTTAATTTCCAGTTAAGAAGGGATGAAGAAGGATTCTTTGCCCTGAATTTCGAAGCGATGAAAGAAAAGATCCGGAACAATTTTTTTTTTTAAATAACGAGGATGTCTCTACAATTTTTTGAATTGCTCCGGCACTCATTGAACCTCACCTAGAAAAAAATCTATGAGAACAACGCCAAACGCGTGCAAAATGTTCAAATATTTTGACTTTTGTTCACCTTCGCTTCATGCTACGTGGTTTGTGTACATACTTTTTGATGCCAAAACGTAACGTTAAAATTCAACGTCTCATTGTGGAATTCATGTGTCTGAACTTTTGCGTTATGTCAAAGCGAAGTTCAAAGCGGCATTGTGAAGCAGGCATTATTGTCAAACAATTAATAATAAGTAGGCAGTCACTCTCAATCATTAAGAAAGAGAGGTTTATTTTGCAACCATTCGGAAAAATAAATGTGAGTTTTTTGTATAATTTTTCGCACAGAAAAAAATCATTGTATGTTTTTTATTTCGATTCGATCGAAACTATAATGGTGCGAAACACTTACTAAAACAAAAAGTTTTAAATGAAGAACAGATTTAGCGACACCAGCTGCGCATATTTTTGCTTAAATAGCTTGATGCGTAATTCAACCTTATCCCCCAGGAAATCAAAAGATATTGTAGTGTCTATTTCTATTTTGTGACCAGGTTTCAGACTTTTCTGCATGGAGCTAATCTTTCTTAGACTAATAATTGAAAATTAAAGCAAATCGGCACACATTTAAGCTTTGCAATATGAAACGATTGATTGGCAACTCTGTCAAATAGCGAAGAGGTTGTGTTTTTAAGTAGCTCCGAGTGAAAAATGAAAAAAACATTGAAAATTTATAAGTTTTTTACAAGCATCTGCAGTAAAAGTTGAGAAAAAAAGTCATCTTATTCAGTCAACTATAATTCAAGTGAGTTTCCTTTTAATTCGTTTGTAGCGAATGATTATTTAAGCTTATTTGCCTATATAACCTCAAAAAAAAAAAAAAAAAAAAGTGCATATGAACAAGCGAAAAGTAGACGAAATATCTCCTAAAGTCTTCAGTAATAATAAAAAGGCGCAGATCGTTGCAAAAATGACCGATGAATTTGTTGGATCAATGTCTAAATCAGATTTAGCCGATTTAATTGCTGGGTTGCTTGATGCAAAGCTCCAGGATACTGCAAAAAAAAGTGACATTGAAGCAATCGCCAACGTCAACAAAAAAATTTTGGAACAAAACATCCAATTAAGCACCAAAATAGCTGCCTTGGAAGAAAAGTATGAATGTTTGGAAAGTAGAATTGAGGAAATGCAAAAAAGAAATACGGAATGCAACCTTATGCTTAGAGTCACTAATCAAGAAGGGAAAGATGAAAAAGAGTTGGCAAGAAGCATCTGCTCTTCAATAATTCAACCCCCACCAAGCATTGACAATTTACAAATCCACGAACTTCGCTCCAGGAATGCGAATGTAAAGAATTTTATCGTCAAATTAGAGTCAAAGCAACAAGTAATCACTGCTTTAAAGTCATCAAAAGACTTAAAAAACACTGGTGTAAACATCTTCAAAGACCTCCCAATCACAATACGCCAAAAAAGAAACCAGCTTCTAAAAATAAGAAGGAGGCTAAACGAAGTTAATGCAGATATAAAGGTATCCGTGAGGGACGACAAAATGTTTATTCACGACAAAGTTTTTCGTTGGAGCCAAACATTGGGTCTTTTGTACAACAACACAGCGAATGGAGTTATGGAATTGAACCGCATGTACCAGACAAATTTAAGCAATCAGCTGGATAGTTTGATGGATGAAGATTTACGTCAAAACACAAATCATGGCAACAATACTACACAAGCGACACCAAGCAGTCAAGGTAGACACCGATTAGTGAGGACACCAACCTTTCAGTCGAATTCGAACTTGAACCATGTATAGGGTAAAGCAGCCGTCTGTCAAAATAAGAAAATAAATAAAGAATTCAAAAACATTAAGATTATAAGTTACAATATAGCAGGTCTTAGTAATAAGTCATTATATGTAAATTTTTATGAATTAATTAATAACTACGATTTAGTATTTTTATATGAAACATTTGTGGTTGAGGAAGATTATGAATTTTTCAACGATCGATTTAAAAATTTCAATTTTTTATGGATCCCAGCAACAAGGCAAAGTACGAGAGGTAGACCGAGTGGTGGATGTTATTTTGGTTACAAAACTTCTATGGACGATATATCATGCGCGTTCAGATCAGCTGAAGATGTGGTTTTTGTAGAAGTCGTATTTGATTCCACAAAGTACATTATTATACCATCCTATATAAATTGCAACCATTGGGATAGAGATTTCAACGCATTAAATGATTTTCTAGAACGAAATGACATCGATAACATTATGATAATAGGCGATTTAAATGCGAGAATAGCAGAAGCAGCTGGAAGAGAAAATAGTTTTGCAGGGAAAGTACGCATTTCAAAGGATGCAACACAAAATACCAGAGGAACGAGGCTACTGGAACTTTGCGACTCTTTTGGATTTTTTATTATGAATGGTGTAAGTGAGTCTGATAAAAGCGGAGAATATACGTTTGTTGGTCAGCAGGGGTGTTCAGTGGTTGATTTTTGCTTAGCAAGAGGGGAATGGATGTCTGTTATTGCTGATTTTGAGGTACTAAGTGTTCCGTTCTCTGATCATATGCCAATTACGGTTAAACTTAATCGAGATGGGACACCAAGCCAGGAACTACGCGAGCTGCAACTCCCGCAGAAATTGCTATGGAAGGAGACAAGGGCAATGGAGTATCGACTTAACCTGAACCAAAAATTAACGACAGGAGTAGAGCTAAGCATCGGAGATATTGGCAACATAATAAAATGTTCATACCCAGCTCAGGGACAAACGCACATAAAGGCAGCAAAAAGGAAGGAGAAGTGGTTTGATTGGGACTGCGAAGCGGCACGAAAGAGATCTTTTGGATGGCTCAGAGCATTTCGAAAGCATAATAACCTTTGTTTTAAAAGCAATTACATTGAAGCTAACAAACTTTTTAAGGAAATCTGCAAAGATAAAAAGAAAATGTTTCTTGAAACAGAAGCATTAAAACTAACATGCTGCAAAGATGCAAAAGAGTTTTGGACGACGATTAAAACCCTCAACGGAAAAACTTTTCAAATAAGTGCTAAGCTATCTATAACTACTTTAAAAGACCACTTTCTTACACTTTTAAATCCAGTTACTATTTCGCCGTCTTTTCTGTATGCAAAACCTTCGTTTCAAGATGCTATTCTTGATTCTCCTTTCACGCTCGAGGAAGTACAGGTGACCTTGAATAAACTGAAGGATAGAAAAGCACCAGGAGCTGATAGAATCACGGTGGAGTTCTTAAAATATGGAACGGTAGACCTTCTCAAGAAACTTACAGAGACGTACAATCGAATTTTTGAGACTGCAAATATACCAAATGAGTTCAAGGAAGCGATAGTATTCCCAATCCACAAAAAAGGTGACATATCTGACCCAAACAACTATCGTGGTATATCGTTTCTAAATGCTTCTTACAAAGTTTTTGTCTCACTTCTTAACAATCGGTTATGCGAATGGATAAACAACAACAAAAAACTGAAGGAATTTCAGACTGGTTTTCGGAGCGGTTATTCGACAAGCGATAACATCTTTGTACTACGAAATATTGCGGGACTACTACTGGAACGAAAGAAGAAGTTGTATGTATTTTTTGTCGATTTCAAGGCAGCTTTCGACACGGTGGACAGAAGAGCTTTGTTTTATAAGTTGTACAATGCTGGAATCACATCTAAGTTTGGAAAGATTTTGGAAAGCCTTTATGATGAGAATCATGCAGCTGTTTGGAACGGTGATGGCCTCTCTGAATGGTTTGAGACATCTATGGGAGTCAAACAAGGATGCCCTCTAAGTCCATTTTTATTTGCCCTGTTTATTGACGATCTAATCGACTATCTACCAGGGGGAATTGAGTTTGCCGGAATCATGATTAAAGCCCTCTTATTTGCGGACGACGTGGTTCTTTTTGCTTATTCACCCGAAACACTGCAACTCATGATCAACCGGCTCGATTCGTACTGCCGATTATGGAATTTGACGGTGAATCTAAGCAAATCAAAGATAATGGTATTTAAAAAGGGTACTGGCAGAATGGCTAGAAACGAAAAATGGCATTTAAATGGTGAACCGATTGAAATTGTGAGAGCCTATAAATATCTTGGAGTGTTGATAACTAGCAATCTAAATATGGAAAGCCATTTAAGGGAAAAGCTTGTGAAATCCAAAAGTGCGATAAGTGCGGCTTGGACAAAATGCTTCTCTAGTAAACTTATCGACCATAGCATAAAGTATAAAGTTTTCGTAGCAGTGGCTGAATCGGTGATGCTGTACGCAGCTCAAACTTGGGGCTACGAAAAGTATGATGTGGTAGAAAAACTGTTAAGGTATTATGTAAAAAGGTGTTTTCTTCTGCCAAGGAACACGCCGAATTACATGATAACCATCGAGACTGGGCTGTCACCTTTATTCATCAAAACGCTCAAGCTGAACGTGGATTATTTATTGAAAGTATTTAATATGCCGGACGGAAGATTGCCAAAAGTTATTGCCTTACATACTATTGTAAAAAAGAGTCTATGGTTTGAAAAGCTTAAAGAACTTGCGGACTACTGTGACCTACACTTCGAACTCAGCATACAGCAATCAAACACAAACAATATTAAAGAAATGCTTTATAACCTTGTCGCAAAAGTAGATGAAAAACTTAGATTGGATTGTATCAATGAAGCTACTTCTTCTGTGCATAGAGCAACATACAGTGTTTTACAACACAATCTATGTGAAAGAAACTATTTTCAATCGAAATTTAGCCAAAAGTTGATTTCAGCAATGTTCAAAATGCGAGGAGAGCTGGTAAGGTTGAACTTCATCCCCCATCGTGACGATTTGCCTATTATTTGCAGCCTTTGTAACCTGTCCGTAAGAGAAGATATCGTTCATTTTATCGGAATATGTCCAATCTTAAAGGAAGTAAGAAGGAACCTTCTTGGCAGCGATGTAAATGACGAATCGGAAGTAATAGCGATGCTGAACTGTGAAGGCGATATCAACAAGTTGTTTAACTTTTACGAAAAAGCGATCCAGTATAGGAGCAAAATCATGAACGAAGCCTTTTAAAAAGAAACGTATAAAACTGTATTGCATAAAACATTAAGTCAATGACCAATTTTCACTTATTGAATTTTTCTTTGTTATTTAAAACTATTATTTACTTTGTTAAACTATAAATTAAATGTCAATCAGGCAGACGGCAAAGCCATGCCTTAACGATTTTTTATTAAAAAAAAGCTGTACATATGAAAATATTATATTTAAGAAAAACAATAAAATCAACAATCTATCTATCTCAATATGAAACGATGACACCATTAATTTAGACTCACTTCATTTTTTAAACAGAGGGCTCCAGATAAGTCGAATATTTTGAGCGCATTAAAGCAATATCGCAATGGTTTGCAGTTATGATTAAAAATTTTCCCGGTAATATTCTGGAAACTGTGGTTTAGCAACCAAATCCTGCCCATTCAAAACAGTTGGCCTCCAAGTTTTCTTGAAGATTCAATTGAAAAGACTGCTTAGCTGTTGTCCCATTTTTCTTCCTGAGTGCATGGCTCAGTTTTTGGCCAACGGATCTTTAAGACGTGAAGAAAGCAACGGTTTATAAAAGCTTGTAGTTGTAAAGTTGCTGACGAAGTATTTCCACGATATATTTCAAAATTAATTATTCTTTTGCTGACCAAGAGTGTTCCACCATCGAGTGACAAATAACTTACCAGGTAGTTGAACTCCATTGTCTCCTGATGCCTCATACTATCTGGCTGTTGTTTTGTCTTTATCCTGCCGCTTTCCCATTTTGTTGAAGGAAGTGATACATTTGGTAAAGGGTATTAAAGCCGTTTACCATTAAACAGATATCACCAGCACATTAGAGTTGGCTTGACTTGTAAAATGGATCCCATTGAATACCAAGTCTCACATTTTCACAAACCGTGGTGAAAGTATGAAAAAAAAAATGGATGAGAGAAAATCACCCTGTCGCACTTCGAATGCATCGTAAAGCTGTCAACTATATGAATACAAAACGAAATACCTTGCGGTTCTGTAGGATGCGTAGCTATATTATAGCAACAATTTTATTGGGGAAGCTTCAAGAGATCTCCAGATAATATCGCGATTTACGTGAAATTTTATTGTTCCTTGTTTTATTAACTGTCATTCATAGAATTGATAAACCTATTAAATATTTTAATATCTTTCCGATAGTCAAAGAATATCTCCTTGAAACCATTCACCCATGAATCATATCTAGAAATTCATATTATGTGCCAGATTGTGCAAAGGGAAGGACCCGCACATAAATTAATGCTATGCAGTATTTTAATTTATAGTTTTTTTTTTTTTTTTCTTTCTTGGAATTTTGAAAATCTCATCAGAACCATAAATCAACCAATTAAAGTTTCGTAGCTTTGACTAACGAGCTCTGTTTATCTAAATGTAAGAGAAAATCCCATCAAGTCCATGAATCTATGTCATTTGGATGAAAGGATTTCCATGTAAAATTCCGTCCTCATTCTATTTGTTTCTGCAAAAGGACGAGGAAGCTGGAAGCATAATATCATATGTTTCGTTTTGTTTCAGATATGTGAACGGGTGTATAGGGCTGCCATAAATTTGCAATCACTTTATGTCTTTTTTGCGTCATGCCTTTGGCATTTGTAGGGTACTTTTAATTAGGCGGCCAAGAGCGAATAATGCGGTTGGTTTGTAGCTTTTAGCGTTGATCTAGGAAATGCATTGATGTGAAATTCATAGAATGCAAGGCTTCTTTGGTATTTGGATACTCCACTAGCTTTTTGTTCAATGTTTTCGATTTGAATGTATTACAGTTTCGAGTATGCTATACATTTAGTCGGTATTTGTATCCATAAGTACCAAGTTATTCTCAAAGGGTTATTGTTCCAAATTTTATGGGAACCGAGTTTTCAATTCCTGAAGCCTTGGACAATAACTTTTGCATAGGAGATCAATTTTGTGGTACCCATTTGTGCTCTTCTTATTTTTGACAACTATAGCTACTCGCCTCGTATGAGCCAGAGTTATAAGTTAACCTTGCATAAACGCAGTCCTTGTAAGCATATTTTCCTAAAATTAGAGAATATTTTTAGACTTTCATATTCTCCGAACTCATTTCTTCATTGAGTTGCTTTTTGCAAAATTCTTTTTTTGTAGAATTGACGCATTCTCTGCCAGTTCTTCTTTTGAAGACTGTCATGTTCTCGGCACTGACGTGCAACCATGTTAAAAAAAATATCAGCTTTGTTGTATATTTCATATGAAATACTCCTCTTTTCACAACTATCTATCAAAGAAAAGATATACACCAGATACAACAGCTCAACAAAAAAAAAAAAAAAAACTCTCGTCCATTCTAGTATACGTTCTTATAGCCATAGCCAACGCAACGCCATCGCATCGCCATCATGGAAATGACTCCACCATCAATCTCTTCTATTTAAATTCACGGCACATACAGATACAAAAATATATTTTTTTTTATAATTCATTCCGAAAACCGTGTTATCTCTAGTTTCAACTTTTACAGATGTCCAATTACATGCACCATAACGTTCAAGGATCGCGACGCGGTTTGGTTTTTTAGTTTTGATGTTTATGTGTGTGTTTGTGTTTGTGTTTCTATAAATATCGCGCGTTTGTCCAAGACTAACTTCCAACAAACAAAACGTGAACCCATTTCTACCGCTTTGTTTCAAAAAAAAATAAAAAATTGAAAAAAAAATGGTTGTATAATTTATTGCCAGGACTTGAAGTCGGTTAAACACAATTGCAACACTATCGCTCTAGTTTTTAATGTCGCAACAAGGGAAGGATAATGTGTGCGCGCTGCAGTGCTGCGCGTGCCACATTCCCTCTGTAAACTGCATCGAGTTGTTGGTCCATTGAGGCGCTTCCTCCAAACCAAGTCGTTCGTTGTTTTGCGTTCATCCTTTCGTCCAGCCTGATGCCAGATGTAACACCACCCTTCCACCATTACGTCGCGTCGCGTCGTCGTTTTGGTATGGCTTTGGCTGTATCCTATATACAAAGGATGCGAGGGATGGCGAGTATTTTAAATTCCATCCTGCAAAGAGGACTTATTTATGAGGTTGGAGTGAACCAGTAAAAATGAAATTTTCGTTGCGGTTTTGGCGTGCAAGTGATGCAGAAGGAACTCCTCTGAAATATAAACAGTTGCATCTCTAAACATAGGTCCCATCGGACCTGGCATTTCCATTGAGCATCTCATCCTCTCCTATCCTGTTCTGTCATCGTGAACGAGGCCGCCCGCTAACCAAAGGGTTGGGTGAAGGTAATACTGCCAGACAACAAGGCTCGCGGTGACAACTGGCATCGCAACGCAAAGTTTATGATGATTTTGTTGTATGCTGTGTTTTATGACGGAACATAATTGATTTCGGTGTGAAAATTGGATGCTGAATTGCTCACGTGGTGGCCAATGTACCGCACATGATGCAGTGACGTAGGTGGTTGGTTTTGAATGCCAGTTTTCGGAGGAGTTTGTAGGGTTCACGTTCAGTGATGTTTGTAATTGGACAAGGGAGCGTGGGGATGCTTGCAATTCAATACATTACATTTTGTTTGACAATTGCCATTTTGTCTGGTGTGAAAATATTTGTTCTGTTATTATTGCCAAATTGGAAAAGTTTCTGTTGCTGATGTTACTATTGTTTTTTGTGAGGTGGAGGAGGGGCGTTTTGTTATAGTAGCTATATGAAGGTGGCCGTGGCACAGCTTTTAGTTTGTTCCTTTTCCTATATTAAAATGGAGTAAGAGAGAGAGAGAGAGAGGGGTCAAAAATGAATTGGTATTTCTATTAAGCCTTTTGCTTTCGGGGCAGCTGGTCCTTCAATACGATGATGCTGGAAAACTTTTAACTTTTTGTTCTTTGGCTTCTTGGATTTTCGGATTTTCTGATTTTCGCAAAATTTCAAAACAGATAAATCACTTGCAGTATAAAAATGGCAATCTTCGGACTCGACTCGGAGGGTATTTTGTAATTTTACTGTGATTTCGGTGTGGAAATCGAAATGGAAACTTTTGAAATTAAGAAACCAATGTGTATTGTATTGAGAAGTTTTCCATGACACATTTTGGGCGATTTCTTTTCCTTTGTTTTTGAACTCTGTTTTTCTGATTGTTCTCTCTTTATTATAATCTAGGAAGTTTTAAAATAAATTGATGGCATTTATTGGACACTTGGGAGTAATGTCTGATAGGATTATGTTTGTGTGTACTTAATCACAAAGGTTTTCATGCGAAACTGATGTGATTTTTTTTTGATAATAATAATCTTTTGCTATTATTTTTGATAGCTGAGGACGAGGAATAGGATTTTTTTGTAATTTCATTGTGTGTAGAAAGACATGTGAGGAGGATAAAATCCTGATGGTTTAACTGGAATTTTGAAATTTTATAAAGAGAGATTAATTGTAAAGATCTTTCTTGGAACATGAAACATGATAATGTTTGAAATGAAATTCATATTACAAAATATGTAAGGACGATTTTTTTTTTTTTTTTAATTTTTGGAGCGTGATTGAATTAGTTGTGGCCTCATATGGGTTTAAATATTTAGCCGGAAGAAATTTTTAATTGGTTTAAGCATCAATAGCGAACATATTTTTGATTCGATTTAACAATGGAAGGTATTGAATTTTTCTGTAAAATGGAACTAAATCAACCCGCATTCATTACGAAACGTAATTGTTTAAGGACTATATTAATTTTCTATATTTCATGCTGCATGGATTTTTTACTGAGAATCGTTCATACATATGGTTTTTCGACTTCAAGTCTTACAAAGCATGTTTTAAGAGCCATTTAAGGATTTAATATATATATTGTTGGTGGTAGGCGGGCTCAGTTAGTAAGACTGTTAGTGTTAGGGGGTAGTTTGAGGATGAATGGGAGTGTCGAAAGTTGGTGGTTTTGACAAAGAACGATAATTACAAAAACATTTTATGATTATTCAGGTAGGTATCTGAAGAAATAAGGTAGAATTATTAATTTTTTGACTTTTTTTGGTGAATTTTGAAAAATGACCTGCTTTTCCTAAAAAGGCCGAATATGCAGTTCCCAACCCCCTCTTTTTCCACAGCGCCCTCGAGGTCAAAGACTTAGCAAAATGTTAGCCACCTACCCCGGAACAACATCCCTAAGTTTTATTAACTTCCGACCTTTTTCTACCTATTTCCTAAGCTCACTTTTTCCGACATGGGCTATTAATTTTTTTTTTTTTAAGTTTGAAAACACAAAGAAATATTTAAAAAATACTTCAAAAGAAGTCTAATCTTAGTGATGCTAAGTTTTGTATTTATAGTTGGAGACTGAGGTGCAGTATACCGCTGAAATATTTTGTGTATCTTGTATCTGGTTCATGTTGTTAATTACGTGTAGTGTTTCTAGTGTATATCGTTTGGATGTATTTATGTTTCTCTTTTGAAAGAATCTCTATTCCATCAAAGTCCAGTTGGTGACCAGTTTTAACGCTCTGGCAAGCCAGTGCCGTCTTCACAGTACTTTTAACACGAATGTCTGATTTGTGATTCGGCATTCTTTTTCGAAGTAGGTTAGTTTTTCTTGTAGGCACCTCTTCTGTCTTCATTTATGTTTTCCAATAGATGAGCTTTACGTTTTTTGCGGATTTTGTTTGATGCAGTGTTGATGCGAATGTGTTTTGCTTGGTTTGATTGAAAATTAATTATTTTTCCCAGACTACTCCCATTTTGCAAAATCATTCAACAGCGCAAATTCAGTTTCAACTTGAGGCGTAGCGATATTTTGCTGAAATTCAACGCAGGAGAAAGGATTTTAAATGTCACTTTTGTGGTGCAGGGAACTAACTTCACGGGCACTACCTTCACATGGGAATTAACTTCACCACTGGTGGGAACTAATTTCACTTTTTTTTGATGAAGTTAATTCCCACCGAAAGTGGGAATTAATTTCACCAAAAAATTGTGTGAAATAAATTCCCATCCAAAATTTGAAAATCTCAAGAGATAAAAACTTTCGAAAAATTAAAGAGATCATATTGATTTAAGCAATTTATTATAATTTATAAGCAAAAGTTTTTACAAAAAGGGATAGACCTATTAAAGAAATACTTATGCATTATTCATATTTTCAAAGAAATTATTGTATTATAGAATGCACTGAAACTGCATTAGCAGCGAAAATAATTAAAACTTAATGCTTGCAAAGATTAACTTTAGTTTTAGTTAAAAATTCGTGCGAATGTTTAACTAAAACTAAAGTTGATCTTTGCAAACATTTTGTTTTAGTTATTTTCGCAACTAATGTTGGACTTCAGTTATACTTTAAAATTCGCGCGAGTTTTTAACTAAAACTAAAGTTGATCTTTGCAAGCATTTTGTTTTTTTTTTCAACTTGTTTTATTTAAAAATGGTATTTCGTTTTAGTATAAAATTCGCGCGAATTTTTTACTAAAACGAAATACCATTTTTAAATAAAAGAAGCTGCTTTTTCGCGTGGTCATTATTTTGTTTTTATTTATAAGCGTAAATCCTTTAAGCCAGCCACTTCTCTATACATTTAGAGTAAATGACAGATTTGACTTTACCATGAAACATATGGGATGAATGTGAACAAACCGTCTCTTTGATATGACGCACATGAAAGTAATCAGAAAGCTGTTCATTATGCAAGACGAAACACTTTCGGTTCTTGAAAGACTCGTGAACGCAATTTGATTTGATGGGATTCCTCTCGCAATTAACCATCTCCAGATGCATTCACGATCCATCTAAAAATCTTTAAACAAGAGGTGAAGCAGTGTGTTTCGTACTCAGTTTATGCCAACAAAAACTTTTTTAATGTGATTTGAAAATAGCAAGCTCTCAACTTTTATATTGACCAACATTTGTGTGGATAAGAATTCAACTTCAGCCACATAAGTTGTATTTAAGAACCCAAAATAAGTCATCCTATTCAACCTGTATTTCCTACTATGTGCACGTCTTCAAAAAAAAAATTAATGTCCTATTGAATCTGAGCAATAAGCTGAAGTTCTCGGTAATAATCAACTGTTCTGTGGTTACAAATCCTTTTTCACAAATACAAACCGGATTTTTTCCGAGTATAGTTTTGTGTGACGGAATGCTTGAATGGATTCAAATTTATTTCTTTGCGAAATCTATTGAATTTGATGAACACTCATTTCATATTTGGCAAAAAAAAAATGAAAAAAAACTACTGAAAGCAAATAAATACCACACTCATTCAACCACATCCAGTAATTCCTTTTCAACCTCGTACAGCCATGATATCACAAAAAAAAAAAAAAACCAAACCTCCTTGTTTTGATTTGGCCAAAGCCCGTACGTTTCGTTCTTCGTCATCATCATCGTCATCATCATAGAAAGTACTTCATTCGATATACGTAAGTATACATTTTTACCAGGAAAAATAAATAAATAAATATAAGAATCCTTTAGCTGGACATGAACTATACATATACAAACACACATCTTTGTTTTATGTATATTGTACGAACGAGGAGTAAGAGTAAGCTATAACTATTTCCTACACACAAAGCCAAATTCGAATTTATTTGAATTTGAATGGCAAAACACTAAAACAAAACCAAATGCACTCATTCGTCCTAAATGGATGAACCTAAAAATTCCCATAAGGATTTTATAGAATCGTAGGAATATATTTAAGCTGCTTTATGAGGACATTGCCAACGAAAGCATATTATTATTTGTATATGTTAATTTAAAGGAGCATACATGCAGGATAAACAAGATCTTTTATTTGTGACTTTGATTGCTGTTTCCTTTGGCATTTCACAGAAACGGAAACGGAGATGGGAGACGTAGTTGAAGGCAAAATTCCCCATCTCAATGAAAATGTATAAAGAAATGAAGAGAGGGATAGAGAATGAGAAGGATAAAAAAATATACGAGTACCTTTGTAGTCGTTGCAATGTGTAATGCAATTGGAATTCCTGAAAAATCCCAAAACGTGCTTACAGCGAATAATCGTGCACTTGCAACAATCTGCCAGTTAAAGTGAAAATCTCACTTTCCTACTCGGAAACTAGAATTTATGAGGTTACGTATACGCCACCACTAGCACCGTGAACCAGCACCAGCGCAGCACCATCACCATCACCAAGACCACCACCACCACAACTATTCCACCATACCACACAGCTTGATGCTTTTGGCTCTTAGCTTTTAGGTAAACTTCCAATTGCTCGACAAATTTCAACGCATATCTCCAGAATGAAATATTTAAGCTTCATTCGTCCTTCAAAAGTGCCTTGCCTCAGACCTCCGCCGCCTGCACTCCTATATCCAACCATCCAAAGGGGGGTGGGGGGCTGCTGGTGCTGCTATTTCCGAGAAATTCTTCTTCTATAAAGAACGAAGAACGATATTATGATGATGGAGCAAGCATTGTAGAGTTTAGTATATAACGGTACTACTATGCTGTTTCTTGGTGTAATTCACCATCCAGTGATGAAAGTCGACAGTTATGTGCTCAGAATTTTATGGAATGTCGCACTTAGTGAAATTTGTTTGTCTTGCTTCGTAATAACCCAACGGCAGTTGGTACAAAGAAACTTTTAGTGTTGGAATTCTTGTAAACATTGTCATTCCATATAACGAAGTTATTTTAGCACCCTCCTCCTCCTCCTCCTCCTTCTACGAGTTCCAATTCCAGCGCTAGTGTAGTAAAGAGGGGGAGTTGGAATTTCATTTTATTTCATCAGTTTTGTCGGACAAGCGATAACTTACTTACTTTTACTCTCTCACAGAGTGTATAAGTGACTTCTCTAATGAGTGTCTTTTTGCCATTTCGCCCATCAGAAGTCATGATTCAGGTTTATTGCCTCAAGGGTGATGGTTGATAGTTGATGTTTTGATGGTTGTCTTTGATCAAAGGAAATAATGATTTGAATGAAAGTTATGCGTTAATTATTGGTCCACAATTAGAAACTATACAAGGGTTGGTATATTTATGTAGTTTATCGCTTTGTATATTTTTAATGAGTTCCTGGGCTAAATCTGACTTGCAAATTGTATCTTTTGATTTGTCAAATAAACTGATTTTCTTGATTTTAAAGACAATAATACAAACAATCAAGACTTGGGGATTTTATCAGCTTTGGTCCAATTACAAAGTAAGAGAAAGCAGGAGCTAGTTTACTTGGCGGTTTACTTGACTTACATGGAACTATACAAGGGTGTCACTTAGAATCTTAAATAGTTTTAATAAGGACAATGTATGACAGCCGATCTTATTGGGGTATGATCCAACCGCAAAACCAAAGAAGAGTCCAAATTTTACGAGAATTACTTGGAATTCCGTAAAGGAGTCACTGTAACGAAGTTACACACATCCGCCCTCCGACCAATACACATGATGTGTTTTAACCGCTACCGGCGAAGCCATTCCACATCCCACCGCGTACAATAACGACCACCGACAACACCCGCCACACCTGACCCCCTCGGACACTAAAATGGACCACCAACCGTTTGTAATAGAAATATCCCAGCAAAGCGACAAGAATCACAAGAACAAAATATTCACACAAGAATAATATTGTATTTTATTTTTATAACTCACAGTCTGTCTTTGCATAATAATGCATAAAGAGGAGTGAAAATAACACTGAAAACCAGTTTCGAAATCTCCACCAGTTGTTTCAATGCTGTTTAACACACTCACTGCATACAAAAGAAATTTGTTTATCAACCGACCGCACGCTGTTTGGGAATACCAGTCAGAAGCTTCATAATTTTTGGTAGCATTACCGTAAAGAGCCCTGAGCGTTTTATGTCGGCTTTTCACTTCGCTGTTCGTTAAAGAGGATCGGTAGACCGCAAATAGCCCACCGGTTTATGTCGTGGCGCGTTTTGCTTTCGAGAAGAAAGAAGGAACCGGAAGACCGGCAATACGCCACCCGTTTATGTGCACGGAGAGAATTGAAAAATCACCAATTGCGAAATATTCAGTTGCAATTTACAAAACATGTTTTTTTTTGTAAATCACGGCGCTTTTATTCGAAACTGATAGAAAAATTGGCAATTTTACTTTCAATTCATCTCAAATTACAACAATTCCTAAGTTGAGATTTACAATTAAAAGTTATAATTCAAGCTTGTGCCCTTCAAAGTAAATTACAACCTTTTTGTCGCAATTTACTACTTCAAGGGAATAATTCCATTTATACTTTTCACCAATCTGGATTTGCTAAAATTTTTTCGTGATTTGCAATCACTGAGTATAAAAATCAACTCAAGTGTGTATGACGGCTACGTCGAAGGTCCGGAGTTCGATCCCTGCCTCTAACTAATAATTATCTTTTTTTTTGTGGTACTGTCTCGTTTGGAAAATGAAAAATCCTCGAAAAATAAATCTGGTTTATATTAAAAGTGGATCTTTGTAAGCCATTCGGATTCAGCGGGAAATTATATTTCCACCAGAATATCAACGCACATACAGGAATCGTTCAGAATATAAATAATTAGGCCCTGGCCCCGCTTGTGTCTTCAATAATGCCTTTTTTGTAGTTCTATTATGTACATAGGGAGTACAAGGTTGAATTGCAACTACACATTATATACAATTTCTTACCTTTATTTAAATGATCATCACAAAAAAATGTACATTAGAGGTTAGACGTCCAAAATAAGACGACTATATTTTTCTCGCCAATAAAACATCTTAATTCAAAACACCTCTAAAATGTAACTCATATTCAGGTTGCTTCTTATTATTAATTTTTATATCCGACTTGGATGCATCACCATGGCCTAGTAGATGTGTGCTAGGTTGGTATGCAGAGGGTCTCGAGTTCGATTCCTAGAATCAGCCAAGTAAGTAAAAGTTACATTTTTCAATAAATAATAATAAATGCTTTTCAATAAATAGAAAACGTTCCTCCTCTCTCAAAGCAATATAATTTGTTACAAATTGAGTAAAATGGGTTAATTTACGACTTTACCACTCATTTTTTAAAAAAATATGTTTTTGATTCAAAACAAAAAGATGGAAATCTACGACTCGCTTTTTGCAATTTACAATCGAGTAAATATAAAATTGATACAAATTTGGATCAATTTTCGATTCGCGATGGCAATGTTTTATTTCTCAGGATCGAATTATTGACCCAAAAAAGTGATAATTTGCTATTTTTGAGTGGCAATATCTTCATTTCGTTCAATTTTGAAAATTGCGAACAAGGAGTCGTAATTTACAAAACCCCGAGCTAGGGTGAGAAACTGCATAAGATTTTCGTGATTTGCAGCTCATTTTTCTTGATCTGATCTAAAAATTCTTTCCGTGTGGAAACGTTGTATATGATATTGCCTTTTTGACGGGGTTTTCAAGGTCTCTCCTGTGAACGTGACAATACCAGTTTGGCCAGTCTTGCTCTATTCTCGCTAGATGGTATTTTTGACGTGAAGACATCCTCGGACACAGACCAATATACACACCGCCAACTCGTACTCCTCTTGCCTGAAACACCCTCGAAATATTTTTTCCTGTCTGTGAATACGTGTACATCTCTCTCTGTGCATTTTGTAATGGCAACTATACCTGCGTATGCCATTTATTTTTTAGGTGTGTTTGCTAAATGGGTTTTAAAAGCAAAGGAGAGCGTCACACTCTCAAAATAAATGGCATATCAGCTGATTTTTAGCTTGTAGGCAAAAAGAGAAACCATACAGTGAGTTGGCGGTCTGTATCTTCTTGGTCCGTGTCCTCGGATTTTCGTACTTCTTATTCGATCAAGACTTGTTACCCCTGCTGCCGTACGGAGCATCTTCATCTCAACTGGTGTTAACTTATTCTCATACTTTTTTCACTATCCACTATTGTGAACCGTATGTGAGGCAAGCAGTTTTTTTTTGTACCAATTGCGAGGTGGTTACCCAACTGATTGAGATGATATATATATCGTTGGAAAGGTATTACTGAGTAGTAGTGTAATGGGAATATTTTGTTTTGTAATTTTTTTTTTTTTTTTTTGAAAAAAACACAGGTGAAAATGTCTCGGTGTGTTTTTTTACCATTATTTTCGTATAAATTCGCTGTAAAAATTTTTTTTTCCACAGTTTTGGGCATTTTAATGGCCGAATTTTGGCCACCGGGCGATTTTATTTCAAATAAATGTCTGTAATAGGAAAGTGAGGATCAGAGAACGGGTAGTGAAATCATTCAGTCTTTTTGAACTTATACGGAAACCATTTTCCTCCAAGATGACCACCCTCAAATAAGGTTCTCTTTGAAGAATTGACGGATCCTCGCTTACGATGGCTCCATCGTAAAAAAAAAATAATTGATGCACTTTGGGGTCCGCCACTTTACCTTGGATAAGGAATAAGAAATTAAAAAAATATAGTCGTCTTTTAGGAGGCAAAATTTTCATAAAATTAATTTTTAGCGACAAACTGATTGGAATTCGACTTTCAATAACTCCGCCCGCATAAAAAGGTCCTTCCTTAATATAATCAATAAAATCTTAACGGGACTTAAAAATATCTTTTGAAGATAACTGTCTGTATTACTTGCTGTGCCTGTATTAAACTGTTCAGTTGACTGTAAAGACATTGAATATTGTCTTACAATTCAATTACATAAATATAAATCTTCATCTGCATGTTTATGGATATATCACGCCTTCCGCTCAAATAAATTACAATTCCAGTTATTTTGCTCGTATAGATAATCCCCTCTTAGTTAATCTGTAATTCGAAATCTATGTGTGTCTGGGTAAATGAAACAATCGATGAGAAGCAAATCGTAAACAGAAAGTTTAAATTGCTTTCAGCAAATTATCTGTAACTTTTGAATTCGCTGCTCCATACCCTTCCCCTCGTTTTTGCTTTTACCCAACTTTACACGCATTAGCAATTCAGCAAATATGCTCCTTTGATGGCGTAGCGATGCCTGTTTTCTTGGAGCAGTCCATACATACGGTCCCTATGATGGGGCTTGAGCAGTGTCGGACTTAATCATATAAGAAGCGCTCACATTTTCGTGGGTGGTCTAACTTTTTGTTTTATTTGTATGAGTAATTTTTAAGCTTTTATTTGAGTGAGAGCAGGTCCTTAATATAATCGATTTTGTCAAGAAAATTTGAGTTTTCATCTTTCAATTTTCTGTATGAAAACTTATTTTGAAAACAACAACCTTTTTCGGGGCTTTTTTATTTATCATCGAATAAAATTTGCTTGAGGGTTCTATTTTTATAATAAGCCTTAAAAAAATAGAAATAATACACAATTCTCGCCCTCCATCAATATAATACCCTAAGAAACTAAAAGCCCGTTAATTGGCATTCTGCCTGACCTGCCTCATGGTTAATCCAGCCCTGGATGTAAGTGCATAAGTTTACCGGAAAACTTTAATTAGAATTGCGAAATTTAGATTTGCGCGTGGATATGCACGTATAGGTTCATATATGAGGGTGTGTTTGTGTAAAGCTCTGTGTGTTCAGTATTATGTTTGGTGTGTAACGTTAGGGATGCAGAAAATTTGAATAGAAATGAAGACATTTAATTTCCTGTTTTATAATTATGGTAAGTAGGTGAGAACGCGACGACTTTGTCGCCTGCAAGAAATTGGAGTGCATTCGTTCGAAGGATTCAATTAAATTTTTAGCGACACAGACTGTCATTTATATGGTTCATAAATATCCTGACTTCTTATATTTGGATTGAAAATATATATTTATCTTCCTTTGCCCAAAATTGGAAAACATTTGAGGGCGTGATTGGAGTAAACTGTTCAATTAAAATGGGAGGAAGTAATT
Source organism: Platycheirus albimanus (assembly GCA_916050605.2). Classification (NCBI taxonomy): domain Eukaryota; kingdom Metazoa; phylum Arthropoda; class Insecta; order Diptera; family Syrphidae; genus Platycheirus; species Platycheirus albimanus. Next base: position 112,093,621 of record OU696698.1, on the reverse strand, counting down.
TCCGGTTTCAATGTTATTTTGACTTCTGTAATATTTCGGAAATTTAGATCGAGACCTAGACTTACTACATGGTCAGCAACTTTAAAACAGCTTACGACAGCGTAATACATCGTGCCATGATCAGCTTCTGAATGCCTACAAAACTGATAAGTCTTATCAGGATGACGTTGTAGAATGCTCGCTGGTTAGTGAATTCGTAATTGAGAAATAAACCCATATCAAGAGAAGATGTACAGAACGCTCATCATCCTGATCCTTCTATATGGTGAAGAAGCATGGACCTCAGTTGCATGCATGGAAAGACCCTTGCTGTATTCGAGAGAAAGTTTTTAACGCCATGCCAGAGGGAGTCAGAAGCCAAGGTAGACCTTATTTTCGATGGAGCTGAGAGGTAGAGGAAGGCCTCCGACAACTTGTAGAAGGAAGCTTAGAGATCGAGCCGGCTATAGGGACATATTGAGTAAAAGGCTCAAAAGCTTCACGCTTTGTAGCGCCATCATAAAAAAAAGTATAGATCTTAAAAAAAAGTCAGATCATCACTTTAACTTTAAATATTTTTCAGGGCCGAGCGCCATACGAATATATAAGAGGAATTTGCAGGGGAAGGGATGATTCCTAAATAGAAAAACATTGAGTTCAAGGTTAAGGGAAAATGGCCTAAAATGGCCCCATAGGGCACATGTCTTATAACTCGTTTTTAATTACAGCTATAACTTCATATGTTATATCTTTTCATAGCTGTATCAATAACGCTTGTTTTTTTAAGCTGAATAAGTTTAAACAGTTTCAAGAAGTAAAAACTAAAATTGCTTGGGTAAAATGGCACCCTGGTATTAATAATTATAAATACAAATTGGCACCCCAAATGATTTGGAGGCCTTAGTCCAGCCCATTTTTTTTTTTTTTTTTTTTAACTACTACGAGAGCTTTTGACATTAATTCCCCAATCTTAGGACTGTCTGCAAATCGACCGTTGATACTTTCCAACCATTTTTGCTAAAAAGGAAATTGAAAAATGAGTAGGTACTTGTCTAAAATGGCACTGTGCCGTTTTGTTCAAGTACTGAGGACACGGACCAAGAAGATACAGACCGCCAACTCACCATAATGGTCTCTCTTTTTGCCACCAAGCTAAAAATCAGCTGATATGCCATTTATTTTGAGAGTTTGACGCTCTCCCTTGCTTTAAAACCAATTTACCAAACACACCTAAAAAATAAATGGCATACGCAGGTATAGTTGCCATTACAAAATGCACAGAGAGAGATGTACACGTATTCACAGACAGGAAAAAATATTTCGAGGGTGTTTCAGGCAAGGGGAGTACGAGTTGGCGGTCTGTGTATGGTCTGTGACTGAGGAGGCCATTTTGCTCGGTTAGTGTTTTTTTTTTATTAAACACTTAACACTGAACAAACATTTACATTTTTTACTTCCTTCTACAATTTTTTTAGGAGTTTCAGAGTTTTAAAAATTTCACAAAAATAATTTTGTCATAATTTGGTGAAACCAAGACACAGTTTTACCTGTCAAATTTTAAATAACAGCTTGAAGTTGGTAGCATTTCGTTAAGGTTTGTGATGTTTGACAAACTAAAGTACTGTGTTCACAAAACATGTTAATTATGTTCGTTATAAGTTTTCTAGCAAGTGTGCCATTTTACCTTAGGTGGCCATTATAGGCCACTTTTCCCTACACTACTGTGGTCTGCATTTAAACTCTGGTTATCCTCTTAAGGTTGCGCAGTTTACCTGACTATTGCTTGAAATGAAGAAATTAATATCTGGCAGATGTTTTAATTAGGGTTAAGGGAACAAATCCTTCTTTTCCTGCAAGCTTAAAACGCACACAATATGCAATACAGCGCTCTTAGCGCTGTTAAGATTTTAAATGCCAGTCGAAATGAAATTGAATTAAGATTCGAGTGCGATAGCCAATTACAACGAACGAACGAAAGGCTTTATATTTTATGGGTTTATATTATTGATCACTAATTCCCGAGTCCTGTTTTGATACTTTTCGCTGTTTTTCGTTTTCCTCAATTTTGTTATTCATCCAAAGAAACGTTACCAACCCTGATTAAGCGGGCAACTACATGGAAAATCAATCAACAAATCCACCCGAAAGTTATCTATGTATACAAAGTAAACAACAGTATAATAGCCACTTCCTGCCCTATTCTGCTTAAAAATAAAAAAAAATCATAATACATCTTAATAAACGTCGTTATAAAAGGAACATCGAAAAGATGTTCTAGAACGATAAAATTTAATGGTTTCCTAAAATAACAGCTTCAACTTTTTGTACGTCTGACGTCTGTCGTCTGGTTTCTGGGGATAGGTCCTTAAACATCCTGAATTTACCTTGACTCTGGAGTACTCATTAAACTTCAAAGTGCTTGCTCACATGAAATGAAAGTGCAGTGCATGTGAACATATCCAATAGCTTTTCCTTATTAACAACTGGATGAATATATAAAAAGGAAACAAAAAGCACTAAAAGCACCATCCGCTGGCGTTGACTGGCCAAAGGGGTTTATGTAAACTATATATAGGTATGCTTATGCATATACCTTCAGCCCCATCCCTAGTTAAAGCACGAAACAGTAATTAGTGCTGCCTTCCATCCAATCCTTAACTGCCCTCCAATATTCAAAATTAAATTTTCCGCTGCCGAAAGGACCTCTTCATTTCCACATTCCACCAGCAGCAGCAGCGCAGCGCTCCGTCGCGTCGGTCGGTCGTCGTTCTGTCCAATGTCCATCCAATCCGAAACAACTGACCAATTTCACTTTAGAACGAACCGGCCGGCCGGGTTCCCTTGTCTGAAGCTGAAGCTCAACTCTGGAGTTGGGAGCTGCATCAGCTTTGCTTTATTATTTCTTTTGCACCGTCCGGCGTCCGTCGTCCATCGTCCATCGTCGTCATTCCGTTTTTTTTTTTTTTTTATGCAATTCGGTTTGCTTTGAAACAAGGACAAAACGGTTGGTTAAGTCATACGCTGGTAGCAGTGGTCGCCATTCAAGACAGCAGACCGACATCCTATCGGACAGACCGGAATAGGAACTCTTTTGGAAAAACAAACCTTATGCTGAACAAACTTGACCGGAAATTCAAACAGGAAGAACAGAGTTCTTCAAAAGTTTTGCAAGGATGTCCAGGAGAGGTTTTCTTTTTTTCTTTTTCTTTCTTTTGCTTCTTCTTTTTTTTATATCTTTCCTTTTATTTTTGTTGCCTCTATTGGCGATGCTCTTCAGTTTGTACGTCGTCCTCCGTCTGTTCCATCCGTTCTTTTGGTGAGCCTTACACGAAAAGATATAATTTTCCTCTCATACCAGCCACTGACACTGTGTACTGTGGCCATTTTTCGGGAGAATTTTTAGCATGTTTTCTTGTTCGAATAGTTAAATAAAATATATATATAAATGTGTGGATGAAGAGTCAAAAAGAAAAAAAAATTTAAATCAAAAGAATCACTTTATTATTTTTAAATAGTGAAAGGACAAGGTTTCCTTTTTTGAGTATAAAAAAAAAAAAAGTTTTGGACATTTTTTTTTGGGAGCTAGCCCCACCTCAACGCCACATACAAGTGTCAGATTTAGCACTTGAGTTCAAAGTGACGGGACATGGGAAGGGATTTGCTCACAGGATAAGCCACTGCATCAGAGTAGGTATAGCGAGTATGAGTGTACGTAGGACTCTAATAGGGATATTGATAACTCCTGGGTTTCACTTTGTAGATCATATACAAACAAGTCAAAGCCAAATTTTCGGTCAGCAAAAAATTGCAAAAAAAAAAATATTTTCAACGTATGAAGGACTTTTTGAGTGTTTACTTGAAAGCACAGAAGCAGCAGGAGCAGCAAAAAATAACTCTCGTGTTAGGTCATGTCTGCCCATGAATGTGTCAAAACCAAAGCTATAGCAAAAGGCCCTTTACAATTTCAATATTTATGACAGGTTTGCTGAACACATATATGTAGGTGGATGTGTCCTGTTCAAAACAGGATCTAACCGTGGTTGTTAGAGGTGATTTACTGGAAACGTGTCGATTTTCGATTTTGTGCCCAGGATATACACATATTTGAACATGCCTGTGGTGGAGGCGTGGATTGGAAAATTTTAAAATAAAATTATCGTGCAACAAAAATCAAAACTACTGAACTGGAACAGCGACGCAATTTATGCGTGCTTAATTGATTCATTTCAATTATCTGAATTATCATAGAAAACTTGGAAAGCGTTGCATTTGGCTTAAATGGCGCCCAGGACCAGTTTCTCCAATTATCGAAAAATTGAAAAATAGAACAAACTTTTAAACGAAACCTAAGAAAAAAGGAACCTATTGGTCAGCTTATAATACTTCACCTGTAAAGAGTTATTAAATTTTGATTTAATCCCTAAATAACCACTATTGAAGTCCCCGCTCGGGCGCCATTTGTGAGATTGTTTTTGTTTGTCTACAGTTTGATTAATAACTACCTTACTGATTACACTTGGAACTTACAATAAAGCGATGGAGACGTTGAAAAAGAATGTCCGCCTGGAATACGGAACAATGGCTAGGTAGACGGAGGGGAGAATAAGATTTAGTCTGTCTGAATACACGCCGAAACCCACCCCATCTTCAGTTTTTGAGCCGTCAGTATTGAAATGAAATGAATCATCTCTAAAGAATTCCTCCTCGTTCCAAGCAGATCCTGATTGAATGGAGACTTGAAAGTTGTTACGAGACACTATGTATCTTTTATTGAATTTGATGACAATTTTTTTTTTTAATATTTCAAACCCCGCATCTTCAAGACTACTGTAAGACACCGGAGAAAACTTGTAGAACGATTTCATGCATTATATTTTATTTCCTGCGCTGCTTCTTCTTCTCAATCCACTACCTCAGTCCTTAACATCCCGAAAAACAGCGTCCATTGATACCAACCCTACCGAAATACTTAACCTGAACTAAATTTATACCAGAACAAAATTTATGTTCTAAAGAAATTAAAAACAATGACCCAACACCAACACTTTTCGCCAAGCAAAGAATTTTTAATGAAATAAAGTTGCAATTTCTTAAGAATGTCCAAAAACCACCAGAGGGCACTGCATCCTGCACATTCACATGAACACCCACAAAGACTATCTTTCTTCTTCCGCATACGAAAACTATAAGAATTCCAATTTATGCACTTGGATTGCTCCCACTTTAAGTCTCCTCATGCATATTTCCAAAACCACGTTGCCATAATGGTATACGTAAAATGCGGAACGTTAGAAAATTCATTATGCGTTATGATTGCGAGTAGTTTTCCCAGCCCAGCATTAAGTTTTTAAATTAAAAAAATTTCATTTGACTTTTGCGCCAAATCAAGTGCCCGAAAGGAGAGCAGCGCAAAGGCTAGGATAAGCTGAGGGCAAATAGTTTTTGATGTGAAGAAAGTTGTGTAGAAACAGCCACTTGCGATTATAAATTCCAGAGACAAAAACAACTTGTATATGTACTCGTACGTTACGTCCTTCCTTCTAAGGGTGAGGGGGTTTTAAAGCCTGTTAAGAGTTTGCCCCATTTTCTTTTTATTATTTTATTATTTAACTCACTTTTCTTCTTTTTTTTTAAATAGTGTGAGAAAGATGCTGCGGGTGTGACCCATATTCAGCTAAAACTACTCAAATTAGCAAACCTTACATATGCATTCAAACCCAAGGGCGCATGGGGTAGCGTGAGCGTGTATAGGTATATAGCAAGCAGGGCGGCATATAGCTTGGAGCTTATATCAAAAACGGCTTTGGGAATTCTTACATTTTTCCTTGGCGCGCGATTTTTGTTTCTCTTTGTTGTTTGTTAGAATTTTTATTTTTGTTGTTGTTTTGCTTTCTTTTTTTTTGCTAAAAAGAAGGTTAAGCCAAAGAAAAAGTTTAACCCTTTAGATGCTTATTAAAAATGTAGTTTCACTAGCGCAATTAAAAACATGAAGCTTTATGAGTTTTAGAATTAATTTGAATTTGAAATTGTTAAGTAGATTCAAACAAACAATTGTATTCAGTTTGACGTTTTAGCTTTGAAATGTTTTTTTGTTTTTTTTTTTTTTTTTTCCGGGCTAAAATAAGAGAGTCCTTTTAATTTTAGAAAGGCGAATAAACTTTACCAAAAAAACAACAATTGCCTTCTTCTTTTAATCATCTTTGAAAAGATTATTCAGAAAGTCCACAAAATAATGATTTTTTGCCGTGCTAATTTTAGTATTTTAACATATTTTTAGGAGCTGAAAAATATTGAGACAATTGCATATTTTTGTGCGCAATGCATGAAATATTAGAAATTTGAGTAGGGAACGTTGCCATACATAAAATTAAATTTAAAAAATTTGATTTTAATGAACACAATAAAATTATTAAGTTATTTTTATTATTTAAAAAATTGTTTGGGCACTGTTCTTAAGTTTATTTTTATCCACAAGACATTTTTGATATTTTGAAATAATCATAGAATAATTTATTATAAGTACATTATCTGTGTTTGTGAGTTTCATATGGAATTAGGAAGGTATTTTTACTACCTTGTAGTAAATCCTGTTTTGAGAATGGGCGTTTCCCTAAGCCAGTTGTACAATAGTGGATCATCTTAGGATCAAACATTAAAAAACGATTTACCTCGGTTCGTGTTTGCATAATCAAAGCATAGACAGTGGTTTAAGAGAGTCATCTGTTTTCATGGATTAAATTAAATTGATCCACGGATCAAAAATTTTTAAAACGAGGTTTAGTCCTGAACCACTATTGTACAAGGCTTTCCAATAAGAGGTGTTAGTTTGATATTACAAGTAGTCTTTATGCAAAATACGGTGTAATGACACGTTTTTGGAATGCCCAGTTCCAAAGAACGACGAGGAATGGACAAACATGGGTTTTCTTCAACACTTTGGGCTACAGCAGCAATATTCTCTGAGTTGTTCTTGAGCGACGTGCACGGGTTTTATTCTTCACATCGCTTACTTGTCCCAACAGCTCAAATTTTTCCACCAATTTCTGAATTGCGATCCGACAAGATGCTATACGGCGACCAATAAATGTTTTAGTTTTACGAACCGTTTTCACCATTTTTATAGTGAATTTTAATAATTTCAATGCGTTGTTGAAGCGTGTATCGTTCCATTTTTATTAATGTCAAAAAATTACAGCTTCAAAAGTGACAACTACCGAAATAGCGGGCTATTCAAAATAACACCTCTTATTGGAAAACCCTTTACAACTGACGGTTTCCTGTTAGACCAGTGTCGATAAGTTTTGAAAGGCAAAAAATTATAGTAGAATGAAACTCATTGGAAAAGCAAGGGAATAAAAGAAAAATGAAAGAAAAAATAAATTAAGTTTGATCTGAGATCGGGAAGTGACAAAGGAGGGTTTTAAGGATAAAAAACGGTTCATCTCGATTTCCGGCAAAACTAAAAGTCCTATGAAAAAAAAAATTATATAGCAAAGTGGTAGGTAATAAAAAGACCTACAACTTTCGTATATGCACTTTTTTCACATAACCTCAAACTTGTAAGACAAATTCAAATAACCAAATTTTTGGTTTTTAATTTTAAACTTTCACAAATAAATTTTTGTTCACGAAATTTGGTGAAAACTTACCTTTTATGTCCCAAACACACAGTAGTTTTTTGATTTGAAAATATCTGCCTTTTAAGAAAGTCGGTAAGCTTGTTGTTTCTTTAAATCTCTACTTTCTGATGGTTTAAAAAAATACATAAGGTACCCGTAATTTATTTTTCCTTCCATTTTTGTTATATTCCCTTAAATTTCCAATTAGTTTCATCTTATTTTAACTTTGTTTCACTTTTTGCCTCAGTACAGGTCTATATATACAAGCTATACGCCGGAATAAATTACAGGTATAAGCCTAATGGGTGAGTGATCATAAACCACTTCTTAATAGAATACACGAATGGGTCCCTTGTGTTCGCCCTGCCATTGTTAACAAATTTATTCAAAATGGTGAGCCGTTAATGAGGTGTGTTGATTTTGAAAAAACCCCATGGCCACAAACTTAAAAACCCTTGATGCGTTGAGCCCCCATTTTCAAATATGACTGAAAAAAACTTTCATCTGCTGTTTAGGAAAAATAAGTGCCAACTTGAGCGCTTGAATAATCTTTTTAAAAATCCTTACTTCTTTAAATTGCTATTATTTTTCGTACCTTCAATTTTCTCGAATAAAAAATAAAACTGCCACCATTGTATATGAAATCTATAGTATTCTGGGGAACGAGTAAGAGATAACGGGATTTGGAGACACATAGATGTCGCTGATAGTTATCACATATTTAAACCTTTCCACCTACATTTTCTCTCCAAAACGAGAAATTTGAAAAAAAGGTTTGGAGGCTCAAGGTGTCGCCACAGTCGATCCTGCTATCCATATTACTATAGATTTCATATACAATGCTGACACTAAATTCCTTAAAACTGTAAATATTATATTTCACGAATTCCGTCCGGAACGTCCTTGCGCCCCCATGAAAATATTTATATTCAATCATGAAATCTTTTGTATTTTTGATTATATTATTTTATTTCGTCTTATAAGTTTAAATGGATTTTCTTTTAAGCCCAAGCTCAAGGATAACCAAAAATAAAATACAAAAAAAGAGAAAAAAAAAAAACAATCAGATTCATTTGTGCAAATCCAAAAATCTCATCCTGAAATAAATTGGTATGTACACACACAAACACAGGCAGCACACACATGTGGTCTGTCGCTGTAGATTCTCTCTTTCTGGATGCCCGCCCTACCCATTCTCGTCCCCGTATTCATACACTTTCACTGCAAATGGGTGCTGCTATGAATAAAGCATATCTTAATTTACATTCAATTGGGATACTTGACAGCCGCCCGACCTACATACATTGGGGTTGAGGGGATAGCTGGTCGGGCCGCGTCCACCCACTTACCTTCATCCTTCGGCCGGGGCTGATGATGCCGCCAGGGCAGTTTCAATTTATTGTTTTGGGTATCGGGTGGGTAGGCAGCTACGCAAATTTACGTAGACCTCCCCTACTTCCACTGCTCATTAAAGCCTTTTACCTTTTATCGCACCCATATATACCTCTTATTCTCTTCCCAACCTCCCCAGAGCAACGTGCTTATTGGTGAATTTTTGTTTTTTGTACATTGAGCACATAAAAGATGGTAATGGAAGTGGAAGTGTGTCTGCGGTGGTGGTATAGTATCGAAAAAGATCAAGAGGATAACGTGTGCGCACACAAATAAGGGATTACGGCAGGAGTTTTCAGTTTTCAGTTTTCAATTTGCAACCAAATGGTCAACAATTTATTCGGAGCAATTTAAATTTGTGTGTGACCCCAGGGAACATCAGCAACACATGTTTGTATTTGCTATGCTACAAGGCTCTTGGTCGTTGGTCCTCTCCAATTCATTTATAGGCCCAAATGTGTATAAATATTATTGTGTTAAATAGAATTTGTGCAATATATTCAAAATGTAGGAGAGCTATCTTTTTTGGTCTTAACCTCATCAGCAAGGATATAATATGTACGAGGAAGTTCTAGTTTTGAAAGTTCGCAGTTGGACTAATAAACTCCTTTCTCCTTTGATCTGGAATATTGCATTCTTCTTGGCAAAAGGCGAACAAATTACATTGTGCTGTGCATCAGGACGACGACGGACGACTATGATGATGACGACGAAAGCAACTTCCATCTGGGATGAGTGGGAATTGGTGAAGAATTGGTGAATATATCTACTGGGAACTGGGACATGAATTTAGGAGAATGAGGAGCGGAGCGGACTCTCAATTGAATTCAATTTATATATCATTTTATTTATTTTACTTGTGCTTGTGCTCTTGCGTTTGAAAGGAGCAACAGCAGCACTCAAGTGGTTCTACTGCAATTTCAATAGATTTTCTTTTCTTTGAATGGCGAAAGGGAACCCTATCCTATATCCGGAGGACTAATACTTTCGTGCGTCATTATCTATGTTCGATGAAGTGAAATGTTGCAGTTGCAATTGCTTTTCTTCTTTAGCTGCAGCAGGTAAGATAGCGATTTATGTTTCAGCTGAATACAAGAAGGTCCTTTTTATACTTTCGTATATAAAAATAAATCACAATTGGATAGGAAACGAATTGGAATAAGATACGGTAGGGGCCATTGGAACCTTAACATTCAATGACACTTTTAAAAATGGCCCTTCTTTTGTGTGAAATTTCTGTAATTTTTTTTTTTTTTTTAAGTCAAACTTTCTGTTTTTTTAGTGGACATCCATATATTTTTTTTTCTCTTAAATCTAGATAGATATATTTACGGAGCAAACACACTTATAACAGGTGACTTATATCATCGGCTCAACTACAGAGAGACTAGATACAGAACAGAAAAGAGAACAACAAAGAACACATGTCAACAGCACGCAGTTGGTGTCGTACAGTCCTACATGCGAATACTAACCACTCGCAATGATGCTTGATTTCGCTGATCTATCGGGAAGCGATGATTTATCAGAACCATAAGGCCTATAGTTATAAAATGGCAGAGTTCTTCTATTTCCTCATTTTCCCGACGAATTTATAATCTCGACTTGGATTAATTATCTCTCTATAAAGCTGTATGGGATTAACTAACGACTTACAATAAAAACTAATGAAAAGAAATAACGTTCCAAACGAAATGAAAATGCATATATTTTGTTGTTGGGAAAAAGATTAATATCAGAAAAAACCCAACATTTATTTTAACCTTGCACTAGCTTGCAGCAGCTCGCCCGACAATACACAATGCTTGCTCAAGATATACTAAAAAATGATAATTACATTTAGCTTGCTCATATTGATTTATATTTAATTTAAGAGAACAATACAATCTCTTAGGCAAAGAGCTCTCCATCTTCTCTCGTATGTTTGCATACGATACAAAAGCTATAGATCTGTCAGTGTGGAACCCCGATTTTCGTTGTTGTTTCTTTGTATCAAAATAAGGATTAATTCAAAGTAAATTTATTTCACGGAACCAGTGAGGATCATCTCACGAAAGAGTTCAGCGGTGTGTAAGAATCAATCACTAAGGACCCTGTCAGATGGTAGTAGTATAGCATTTGCTACTGTAGAGAAGTTTCATATTTCCAACCTCCGACCACACACAACAACATCACCAACCGCCACGAAGCCATTCCACACCCCACCGTACACATCGACATCATCAATCACCATCGACGAATGTATTTCGCATTCAACCCACACACTACAAAAACAAGCACAGACAACACCCGCCATACCTGACCCCCTTGGGTCCACCGAAATGGACCTTCAATCACTTGCAATAGGCATAACCCAGCTAAGCAACAAGCACAAGAATAAAATATTGCTGGGTAAAGTTGTATTTTATCTTTATAATTCACACTATGTCTTTGCAGGAATATTGCATAAGAAGGAGTGAAAAATGCACTAATAATCCGATTAGAAATCTCCACCAGTTGTAATTGAACTCACTAAGGAATTCGTTTCTCATTCGAAGGCACGCTGTATGGGAATACCAGTTAGAAGCTTCACTTAGTTTTTGGTAGTTATACCGTAAAGAGCCCTGCTCATCGTTTATGTCGGCTTTTCACTTCGCTGTTCGTCGGAGAGGATCGCTAGACTGGCAATAGGCCACCCGTTTATGTCGTGGAGCGTTTGCTTTCGAGCGTAAACACCACAGACCGGCAAAAGGCAACCCGTTAATGTCGAGGACTGTTTTTTGGAGCCCCACAGACCTAGCCTTAAGTTTAAAACTAAATTTAAATACTATATGAAATAATTTTTTAAGTTTCATGTGGGAAAAAAATAAATAATTTGGAGTTCGCAACTTCTTAAATCCGCTTTTTTTGGATAGATACATTCTGGACAACGACGAGCTAATCTCAGCCTCTACACAAAAAGCATCACATTACTATCCCCTGTTGGATTTGAACGGCAACCTTTATATGACCATTGAAGATCACCTTCAAATATAGAAGAAGCACTTTACTGGACTGCTAAATGATAACTATAATGAAGACAGATCTTCGAGGGGTATAAACACCAATCCACTCTGAGAAAAAAGAAAAACAAGTATCTGATCTAGACGATTCACCTGCAGAATTCTTAAAAGCAGGTCTTGAAGCCGTCTCCTGTATTTTACTTAATAGTGCACGCTATTTGAAAGATTCTAATTACCCACGTAACCAAAGAAAAAACACCTCAAAAACTGTAAGAAGTTTTGCGGTATAGCCGTTCTATCGTTTTTTCCCCCCGAAGTTAGTTACTTTTATTTTCCAGAGGATAAAGTAAAAATTCAAGTCTACCCTCACAAGACATCATGCAAGGTCTCGCAGTGGCCGATTGTGAGGCGGCATTCAAAGTTTATTAATGAGACACCAAATCAGTGCAGAATCTGCTGCGATAAGATTTTGTCTATCTATATTTATATTCTGACACTCATGTGTACAATAGAATTAAGCTAACACTAACCATGGGTTATCCTCTATCTCTGGGAAGCTTAGTATTTCAATAAATAATTTAATTAATTTGTTAAGTGATACAAAAAAAAATCCAATGCTCCTAAGCAACCATTTTTCATAACATAGAGACACCTCCACCCACTCTCAAGCCTCAACTCATGTTGGATAAAACTTTGAAAAGTTAAATTGTCTATTTATTCATTTGGATGCACAAGCAACTATAGATACCAGATACTCTTTCAACAGAGTTTTTACACCTCAATCTCACAGAGAGTTACACATATTACCATTTAACACGAACGGATTGTCTGTAATATCTTCTTGCAGCACAAAAAGACAACTTCAAACTTCAGTTCAAAGCCTATTCTCTCTCTCGTGCTACTTTGTGTTTATTCACTTTTAAATGTATAAATAAGAACGAAACCACTTTTAACCAAAGCAACGACGACAAACTTCACCCAGATTTTTCATTAAATATGCTAAAAGTAAGTGCAAAGTACCTCCGGCTTAAGTAAAATACGAGAAAACGACACCCTTGCATACAAAAACACAGCCAGAGCAGCCAAGAGCTATCTGTAGTGAAGTATTCTAGTGCACCGCACACTGAACCTACAAAAAAAAAAAAAGAAGAAAACATCACCAGCCAAGTGGAAGCTGGGAAGGAACTTTTTAAGTTCTATATACATCCAACGTCCAATGTCCAACCATCATCATAGCTAGCTAGCTCCAAACAATTTATTCAAAAGGGGTCAACTTTTATTCATAAATATTTTAAACTTGTCCATTCCGAGTGCAGTTTATATGAAAATTATATTCTTCCAGATTTAAATGCGAATTTCTCACTCACATTCACTGTGACCACTGATGGGAAAGACACTTCATCCACCTCTCTCTCTCTCTCTCTCTTCCTTCCTTCTGTTCCTCTTGAAGTCCTTTATACTTCCTTTTGGCTTCGACAACATTTGACTTGGCCTATGTGCAAGTCAACACTGGGTTGTCCTTTTTCTAACATAACCAAATTTTTTTGCTTGCTATAGGGTTAGGGTTTACTTATAAATATGTACGATAATTTAATTTCGTCCTTTAGGATCTTGTATTTTTCTTCTGGTTTTTATATATACAGTACCACACCACACTATTACTACAATCGCCACCAAACCAAAAAAAAAGTGTATGGTGCATCATACCATTTTAATTTTCTTTCGACAGCCATGACCATAAAGCTTTTTAATCCTTAACTTTACGATCTAAAAGCTGTAAAATTAGCTTTGAAAAATCTACAGTCAAGTAGCATTTGAAGATTACTCTTCACTTAGTTTTCCTTCGTCCCGTCCGTCCTTCATCCTTGCGCCCACTTCAGCCAAACTCCTTCGCGTTCTGGTTCTGGGCTCGCCTTAGCCTGGGATTCCTGGCTGGCACAACCATCACAAACCAGCCACCAAGGATCCAAGGACAAAGATGGACCAAAAAAAAAAAAGTTTCACCAACTCAAGGAGCAAGTGCAAATCGAAAGAAAAAAAAATAATATTCTATGAACAGGACGAAGAGGAGAAGGAGAAAAAATAAGCAGCAGCATAAACTTCAAGTACAATCTTGAAGAATTAGGGAATCGAACTTTTAATGCCTTCAACTTCTTCAATTCTGTGTTAATTTTTGAAGTTCGTTTTAATGGAAAGTTTTCAGTTTGCACAGCAACAGCAGCTATACCTAGTAGGTGAAATTGTACTGAAACTGATGCTTTGGTGTTCTGGCTGGCTGGTGTCGGTGTGGGTATATGCTTCTTTCGTCTTCTCTTAAGTCGTGTCAACCGTGAAGGATAACTCTTGTGTGAGCTACAATTAGACGGTTGATGTAAGTTTTACCAAGAAAGTAAAGATAAAATAAATAGCGACAGCTAAGTACCTCTGTTGCTGTTTTAAAAAGTTCGCAGAAGAAGGACATCCTTACATAATAACTCATTAATAAGTCCCTTGTGCCGTTCGTTTGTTCGCTTGTCTTGTCCTTGTGGCAAGTCGTTTCTTCTTTATGTTCTTTTTTCGAAGTCATAAATGGTGGGAGGATACTCTCTCTCTCTCTCTCTGCCAACACAAACATGTTGATGCAATAGTACACAAATAATAAAAACAAAAACGTCCTTCGCAGGATAACTAAAAGGAGTAGTACAAGAAGTTGGTGGAACCGACCAAACCAAAATGCATTTTGCTTCAATAAACTTTTATCTTAACATATCCTGATCCTTCAATACGGTTGGGTAATTTTTCAGGAAAAGAAAATCGGTTATGGAAGGATATAACTTCAAGCTAACCAACTCGTTATGTGTGCTGCTGGGCTGTTATCCTTTTTTACCACCCACTCGCTCCACTCTATTTCCATCATCTCATCGTGGCGGTGCGGTGGTAGTAACCCTTAAATTTGTTTGTTCAGTGAGGGATGAAAACGATAAATTTTCTTGAGGTGTCGTATTATAACGTTCATTTCGATAGTCCTTCATGTACCATCACCATCATGTAGGTACGTATATAGTACGGACGGGTATAAATACCTATACTTTGTCTGAAGGAAAAAATTCATCACTTTATGAGTTTTGTATTTTTTTGTTTACGGTATCGGTATCGAAATCCTTATGGGGGGTAGCTTGTATGATCAAAAGGTTAGACACAAACACAAACAAGATGTACCAATCGGTTATAGTCAATGACTGAATCCGTATGTCCTTTTCTGTTTGCCTTTTCAAGCTCATGGTACATATACGACATGTCTAATTAATAACCCAGCAAAGAACCCAAGGATGATCTAAAAGAGAAGATGAATTGATTGGCACTGAAAGAACTGTTGCAGGATATTTTTCCATTTGTGATTAATCGTGTGAATAAGTTCAAAATTGTTATGATTTCTATGGCACAGTAAAAGAATAGGCAATGGATATCGTGGTGTTGTTGTTTATAGACCGGAAATAAGTTTTGCGGTATCCTATTTATTTTATCAACATTTTTGGTTTTCAAATGCCGCAGTTGTGAAAAAGGATTCAAAACTTTTTTAATTAATTCTAGTCATATTTTGATTTCGGGCTACATTACAGTACAAATAGATATTTTAATTTTTTTGGTGATACTATAGTTCTGTTTGATTTAAGAATAGGTTGGTTCCCATCCTAGTTTGTAATTAAACCATTCAAGTCATCAAAAGATTCATGTACCTACTTCGTGAACTTAAAAATAGTTTTTAGTTCTAAGAAATCCTGTGCCTTTATCAATTTCTTGGAAATTTGTTGCATACTACCTCTCAATTAAAGAGAGGTGCGTTAATTTGCTTATATAAGCTTACTAAACTACAATAAGTTGTGAACTTGGATAATCATTTTCTTTCATTTCATACAAACTAATAGAGGTCCTGTAAGCTTGGAATTCTACTCGAACGGAGTCGATGCTCCCAGATATTATAGTTTGGGGAATGAAATCTTGCATCATAATAGCTTTTGAGAGTTGTAACAGATGTTAATGTATTTCGGTATCGCAGATTTTTCACTTTTCTTTGAGATTTTTTTAATGCCTGGTTGTGAAATTTTGAGCTTGGCTCTGATTTTTTGATTGCAATTATAGGTACCTTCCAAAAGGCAAGTTATGGATTCGTGCAGAAAAAAATCACACATGATGAGTTAACGATGATGGAGAAATCGAAAATATAGTCTGTCTGTTCGCACTTCTAGAGCCTGAACGGGTGGGCCAATTTGATTCAAATTTCGTATTTAGTATTTATTTGGACGTCCTTCGGAAAAATTTTTTAATTTCTGTTCTAGGCCCAAAAATAACGGTACCTGCCATTTCGAGCCTAGCAAGTTATATAAAAAGTAGGTACTATATATTAGAACCTGAAATATCAATTTCTATACAATCGTGAAGAAGAAAATTGATTTTCTGAAAATTGGCTCCAACGATTTTGATAAAAATTTCAAAATGCTATTTTCTAAAGAAGGTCTATCTTTTGGTTAGAAAAGACTTTTCGACATAGAATAGGTGTTCTAAAATCGTAAGCTATGCATCCGATTGGAATAAAACTTTGGACATAGGATTATATTAATATGGAACTTCAAAATTTTCAAATACTTTCTGTTCTGATTTTTTAAATTTTTTTGAAAAAATGGTTTTTGAAATATGTTGGAAACGGGTATATTAAATTTTTTTAACATTATTTTCCCAGGTGCAAACAGTAACGAATTTCCATATGTTTACATACTTGAACAAATTTCAAAATGTGTGTTTCGAAAAGTTATTCAAAAATAACCTTTTTGAAAAAAAAACTGGTCGAACGATTTTCAACATTTTTTTCCTTTAAGTAACAAAATATTATTGCATACTTAGTTTTCAAAAAAAAAACTCTTAAAAAAATTTATGATTTTGCATATATTTTTTTACTTGCGATTATAGGTATGTACTATAAGGCAAGTTATGCATTCGTGAAAAAAAATTCTAACAATCGACATTACGATGATAGAAAAGTCGAAAAAGTGGGTCCGATAATTCTGCCTGTCTGTCTGTCCGTATGTCTGTCTGTCTGTCTGTCTGTCTGTCTGTATAGTTACCTACAGAGGGGTTTTTGGAATTAGAATTCAAGCTCTAAAACTAACGGTACCTGCCATACAATTTTTATTGAAAATTTAATATTTCTCAAAAACGGCTACTACGATTTTGATAAAACTTTCTGAATAGTGTTTTCTGTTCAAACTCTATGTTTTGGTTGGAATAGATTTTTCAGCAAAAGTTTTATAACGGTATGTCCCATAGGACCGGTTTTATTAACTCAGATTTTTTCGTAAGCCACTCGACAGATTTCGATGAAATTTTTAACGTAGAAGTCCTTTTAAAGACGAGATAGTAAAAAAATTTAAATTTTTGAAAAAAGTTTTTCGAGTTTTAATTGTTTATATTTCAAAAAAGGTGTAAGCTATTTTTTTTCAATTTTATTTTTCTGATAAAAACTACAAAGTGTTAAAAGTTGGCAAAGGTACTCGAAAAAAAATTGGAATATATTTTGGAAAAGTTTTTCAAAAAAAACTGTTTTTTGAAAAAAACTGGTCGAACGATTTCGATCATTTTGTCCCTGCTTTTTTCCAAAATCTCAAACCCCAAGACCACTGTCTCACATTAGAGCAAGTTTGTGCGATCCAGTCGTGCATTTTCTTTTCTTTGAATTTCTGAACAGCTTGCTTCAATTGGAAACAAGACTTTATGAAAGTTGCCTGGAATTGGTGGCGAAATAGCACTGTTCCACAAAAATTCCAGATTCATATTCAAGAATCACACAATCGTTTAATCCAAATACACTAGATTCGCTTTGATTCGGTATCCTCTCGAAAGACATCATCCTCATCCCAAACACGAAATAAACAAATTGTGGAAATCTTTTGGAGGCAATCCATTGACATTGAGAAATGTGTTCTATAAATAGTTTAACGAAAATTGGGAATAAATTTCAAGACCTTGTTATCTGTCGGCGAAAAAATACAATGTTATCAGTAAGATGTTCAAATTCAAATAAGTGGAATCCAATACTAAAATATTTCGATAAATTTGGATGAGTTAAGTTTATTCAGTGGTGGATTCGAATTCGTTCTTGGATTAACGTTTGGGTAGATTTGTTTTTCTGTTCATAAATTATTGTGTAAATGGACTTTTATAGTTTTTTGTGTATTGTAATTAAATCATTCTATATGCGATTGATATCTAATTCGATGTTTTAGAGAAATAAAAGCTTTTTATAAAAATAAAATCAAAAGAAAAAACCATTTTTATAGACAAAAACTAAAACGCATGTTATATATCGATAAATTTTCTTTTTGTACGACCTTTACTTTGTCCAGATCATCATATTAGAATAAATCATGGTGAAACTCTCCGACACAACTATTTTAAGTTGAAGAATCAATAATATCTAGTAGGATATTTGTTTCTTAGATGGCAAAAGTGTTTTGATTTTTTAAAGGCTGTCTTCTCTCAATTGCTGCAGGGAAGTGTCAGCAGCTCTTTAATATTTTTTAAATCCTTGTTTGACACAAAACAACATTAGAAATTCCTAGTTGACGATCATAAGCGGGTACTGGACAACACGTCAAATCAGCATCCAAAGGGAAATATATTGAAAAAGTTTAAAATCCAAAGTGGAGCTCCACAAGGTTGTTTATTATAACCACTGTTGTTTCTTCAACATCGTTGGACGCTTAAATTACATAGGTAACTACGTAGAAAGTGATTGCTCTTTGTTCCATATTATATCAGTTGAAGCAGATATTAAAAATTTTGAAAATTAATCGAGTAAGAATTTGTTTAGTATTTAAACAACTTCACAAACCAATGATTCTCAAAATTTCTGAGAATACCTCTCAAATCAATATTTCGAGGTATATAGGTGGTGGAAGAAAATGCCTTAATCATGCCGCAAGTAAACTGACACCAATTCGAGAGAGCGATGCCAGCATTATGCATTAAAGAAAATAAAATTGATCCCATAGTTCCTAAGATTAAAAAGACTAAGGATCTTATGATCAAAGGAAAGCATAGTGCTAACAAGTGTAAAAGATCCTAGAAGCCAAGCGGGAGATTTGTTTTTCTTACATCGGTGACAGGAAAACATTTTCTTTCTTCTTTCCAAGATACAGAGAATATCTGATATTAAAAAACACAACAAATTCTGTTCTTATGTTTGAAAAACTCACACATGTGTGTAAGCTACCGTCTCTGTTGAATAGGTGGATTTTCATGTTTGGCTAGTTCGTCAAAATAATCTTCAACATCAAAAAGATAAAATCCACAAAAAATTTTAAATTGCTTTTTCTCGTGTAAAGCTGAACCAAAAAAAGAAGAAAAAAACAACCTCATAGCTAACAACCACAAATTCTATAAGATCCTAATATAAAACCACATAAACCTTTTATCGCTGTGTCAACTTCTGTCAACACAACTTTACATTTCCTTTATCTTCATCATCTACCTCAATTAACTTTTCAAATATAAACCAACCAACACCCGATGACGAATCCTTTTTATCCCTGCTCGCCGCTCACCGCTCACAACCAAGTAGGTATAGGTAACATTCATTATCGAAAAAGTTCAACTTAAAGCCATGTCTTTGGTTTATTATGACTCCAGAGATTGAGAGTTAGAGAGAGAGAGAGAGTTCCTGGATTTTGTCAATTTAATTCAATTTTAAGTGATTCCCAAATCACTGACACATTCCTAATCTATGTTTGTCTCTTGGTTAATCTAATTTCAAAATGATTTATCGTTAAGTCAACTTCATCCGAATAAACTCAATTCAAGAGAGAGAGAGTAGGTATAAGCTGTAAACAAAATCAAATGCTATTTACCTTGGCATCGTCTCCACCTGGGGCGCCAACCCCTTGTCTGAGGAAATCTTTCCATCAGAAAAGGTGTCCCGCTTGGAGCGCTTTTTCTATATTAAAATTGTATAGTAAGTAAGATAGTGTGTGTGTGTGTTATTTGCATCTAAAATACATCGAGATACAATATTCGTATTCGTATTTATGATTGTACATAATTTAGCAAACAAAAATCAATCGATTCCACTCGTTAAATCCGTTTACCTCTGAATCCCTGTCGGTAAACATTTTTGTACTCACCTCGCTATAACACCCCAACCAAAGCGAGGGTATATAGCATTCGCTTTGGAATCTTCCATCCTGCTGGCGACCGACGCGACGCGACGCGACGACGACGGCGACGGGATCTAGTGGAAGTGGAGTGTGAAAAGGTGGCAGCGGATGATGTGTCGTTGATGTCGCTGTGTCGTCATCGTCATCGACATCGACATCATCATCGTCGTCAGTGTTGTTGAATGCTGAATATGAATAAACATCAATCAGGTCAACAGGAAACTGAACAGATTTCGCAAATTGCACTTTGCTCAAAATCAATCAATTAGTGAACAAAGCGGTGACGGTGAGTCACAGTCTCATACAGTCCATATCACTAGGGAACCGTGTTGAATTCCACTCGATCCTGAAGAAAATTAAAAAACAAAAACGAATGTGTTCCCCATAAATGGGGGGCTAGAGTGAGGGTAGGTAACACAAAACGGGTTGAATAAATACATTTTGTAACATAAGGGTTGAGATTTATAGGTCCACAACAATATAAAAGCCTTGCCGTTCCGCTCCACCCCAACCCTTAACCTCTAACCCGCCCAACCTATACCTCACTCAACCCCATATAACAATAACACAATGAAGGATTTCGATAAGGTAATTTATGTCCAGCAATTGAGTACAATTTTCCCAACGAATGGCTGTTCCTTTGGAATCACATACTCGCTCGCTCCTTTAAATTGCTGACACTTAAACGTTCTATTATGCTTTCGCCATAATTTTATGGGCTTAACTGTCGTATTCATAGTCGATAAAGATCCTTTATTGTGCTAGTAGCGATGGCGCGGGCGGTCGGGAGGATGGTTGGGCGTTTGGGCGTAGTATGGTGTGGTCTACAAAATTATGCCCGGCAAATAAAACGAATTCAAATGAGTAGTGTGTGAAATTATTATGTATCATGTTTACCGATGCTGCTCCTTTTTGTGCTCTGCTCCTGCTCCTGCTCCATATCATTCCCCCGTATAGTCAGTCGCATATGTTGGACTTAAAGGTTTTGGTCATAAAGCATTTCCTATGACGACTATATACTTTCATTTTATGGGAAAACATATTTTGATAAATGGTTGATAAATTTGTGTGTTTTTTTTTTTTAGGGGGGGGGGGGATGGATAGGTGGGAACTTAAACTTAACTTCTATGATGGACTGACGCCGTTGCCTTTCCTTTTGCCGTTTGTTTAGGGTTGGCTCTTGGCTTTTATATATATTAAGGGCGTTCTTAGCATTATATTATAAATGATGAGTTATGTTGATGGGTTTGTTTTTTTGAGGTTAAAAAAAGAAAATGAATTGAAATGTTATGCCTCATTTCATTCGAAAAGAAAATATTTCGAGGATAATTTGGTTTGATAAATGTTTTACTGAGTATTCAAACATAAAACATGGGGTTGACATATGTTTTCATTTCAATTTTTTTTTTTTCTTTCTTATGTAAGTAACCAAAATTAGGGGTGTTTTCAAAAGCTTAGGCGTTATGTTGTTCATATTTCAAATCGCTATTTTTTTTTTCCTTTAATTTTTGAGGGATTCGGCTCTTTTAATGGTTTAAATTAGACGATAAGAAGTATGTATATCAGCTTAAATGTAAATTAAATGGCTTTAAGATAACATTAAGATGATTAAAAACTATAAAAGACTTTGCAAACCATTTATTGTTTTTTTGGCACAATTGCATTTTCCCGGGGGATTTAACCCTGGGACTAGATTAGATTACGATACCAGATACCACATTGTAACGGAAGTCGATAGAAAATACAGCGATACACTTTTGATGAAAATTTTATGTTATTATAAACTTCAGATTTCGCCATTAAGTGTTTTTTTATGCACACTAAAGAGGGTATTAATATACCCTTAACATTTAAAACACAGTGCGAGCGTTTAGAAAAGTTCGATAGAAGGTGAAAGAAAATAACGATGCACATTGGTTTTGAACGCCTGCATATCACAATTGGAGGGAAAAATCAAGCCGGAAAAAGCATTCCACATTCTTGTAGTGCGGCTAAAAAAAAGAGTCTCTATAATTAACCGCACGTCTGAAGTTAGGCTCGAGGCTTAATTAATGGGCGTTCCTAGCGGTGAGAGTGTTACGGGGAAATTGTGAATGGGGGAGGAATGCGCTGGAGCACTGTTTATGGAAGTAAAAGTTAGAAACAATATCATTCAAATGGCCGCATCGAAAAGATTGGCAGCATGCAACTCCTTTGAGGAAATTCGAACCACTTTTTCGCACATTTCGGGCGGTGTCTCGGCCATAACTTGGGTATTGTTAATTTTTAATGCGTTGAATTCGGGGATTATTCGCTTAGGTCCACAGAAAAAAAGATGCCAAATCACATGATCTTGGTGGCCCCATAGGCGGGAGTTTTGTTTGTTTATATACCCACCGATTGATAAATGTGCCTCATCACTTAACAGGGACCATGTCACTACTTGGCATAGATACCAAATTCATTTGATTGTGTAGGATGACTCTGGAGAACTCGCTTTGCTCTATTATGATTGGTTAGAACACTACCGACTCCGTTCATGTCGAGAAATGTTCAATGCAAGGTGACTTGACGATGCGCTCTATCAGTGGAGCATTCGCTAGTATTGAAGGGTCAAAAGGCTGCGTGGAACGTATGGACAAATACGCACCAGGGTGTACGGAATCCCCTCAAACAAAATAGCCCCATCCACTAAAATCCCCAAAACATTAAATCCATCTAGCTAATACCCCCACTAAATAATACACATGAACAAAACCCCCAAAGGAAACAATCATTTTTGCTAAAATTCCCTCCTTATCTCGAAATCCTCAGTGTTAGCTTACAATGTATAACTGCTATAAGAAGCTGTAGAGAAGTTTTTTTTCTTTTTTGTACATTATTGTTTCGGCGTTATTTCACGTTCTTCAACTGCCAAGCTGAAAGTAATAATAATCACCAAGAATAAATTAAAAGAACGGCCATTTTTATTTTGAGGAACCTTTAAAGGACAAAAACCCAATTTATTTTGTAGATGCTTAACGCTTGCTCGCTGTAGTCTGACTAAAGTTAAAATTACATTTTATACCGCTCGCAGGCTGGCATGATTATATAAAAGATCTGTATATAGAAAATAATGTTGATTGCTGTATTGGTGGATATCATGCTTCTGATCCAGGGCTGTCTTCTTTGGATTTAGTAGGATTTTACTCCGTATGGTTGCCATACGGAATACATATTAAAATATTAAGAATTAAGAATAACTTTGTTTTTATTTCTGAATTTTGTGTTTTCGTTTTATTTAAGAAAAAATTTACCAACCCATACGAGCCAGCCCACGCAGGAATAGTTGAAAAATATTATCTAGATCTCTGCTCCCTGTTCGGAGCTCGTGCAACAATTTTTTTTTACAACAAGAAATATCACTTTAAAGCACTGTTTCATCTAAGGTTCCTGGTCCACGTTTGAACCATCCACAAGTTCTTCAAAAAAAAAGCAAACCACATTTTCTATTACTTTAAGGTTTACTTTGACATAACAAAGAAACCAAATGATAAAACGAAACACAACACCACGGCTAATTTATAATTACAACTCATTACTTAATTAGTACCCAGACCCGGAAGAACAGTGTAAGCAATATTCACCCGGCGGCGCTAAGTATCTACACATATGCAAATGAGCAAAATGAACGATCTCCACACAAAGAACACGACCAAAAAAAAAAACAGTATACCCAACAAAACCATTTTTATCACTTACTTTTATTCACACACTCTTCCAGGGATGAAACCACAAAATGTCTGCCAGATATGTTGTATAGGGGTAGGTAAGGTAGTATACTTAACACTTTAACATTAAGCTGTTGCTATACTGTTGACCCTGTAATTACATATACATATTGGACATTTGACAGTTCATTTAATGACACAACTCGATGAAATGAGGAAAGATGTATCTTTTAATATACCAAATGGACGGACGACGGACGATGGTCGACGGACGGGATGATAGGGAATGGCGCTTAATTATTTTGTAATTGCTTATCTTTGGATAGCAATCAATCAGCAGCTTTTGCAAACTATCGTCGAGAGCAAGGAAATGCTTTCGTTCGTTCGTTTTCTTTTCCTTTTTCTTTTTTTTTTTTCTTTGATCTGGCTCAAGTCCTTCGTCGTCAATCACTCTCTAATCGATAATTTGATATTCGTTTTGCGGTTGATAGGTAAGAAGTATCCATGAAGGATTGAAGGGAGTATTAAAAGGGGTTTGATGAATTGCCATTTGCCATCATAGGCGACTATAAATTCTTCTTATTTAATCTCCTTACATTGAATTGGAATTATTCCTATATAGAAGGATTTATTTCTAAAATTCAAATGAAATATATAAGAAGTATATTTCTGGTTAAAGGATTATTATGAATGTTAGTAAAGGGAGGGGTATTTTCTTGTTATGTATTTTTTCTATGCATATAAAGTGTACTACAATTGAGAGTTTTCTTTATAATACGTAGGGCATTCATAAACTGGAAATCTATCTTTAGTTATTTTGTTTTTGGAAAAGTATTTCTATTTTACTTTAAACTAGCTGAACCCTCCCTTTACAAAACAAATGTAAACGCTTTTGCATCTTTCATTTACTTTGACTTCCCACTTTCCAAATGAAACCAAACAATTCTTAACTTTGATTAATTATTTTGGATCTAATGCGGTATGCAATGGCACAGTGGATTAAGTGCTTAGAAGCTTACTTAGAGTTGTAGGCTTGAGCCCCAGACATTTGACAATAGAAATCACACATTTTTTACAGAAAGAACTGACCAAAGGGCAAGCAGTTAAACAATTTGAGAAAAACCCCAAATCACCCCACGTTGGGTGCCAATTGTGTAGAAAAAAAGCCTTTTATCTTCAATTTACCTCGAAAACTTTTAATTAAGTAATGTGTTCTTTATACTTCTACGTAATTGTGGATAGCAAACGTTCCCAACAAGGGTTAGCTAATGCAGGATTTGTAATTCTCCTAACACAAATTCACTTTAAAAGGTAGTTTTAATAGCAAAACATAAATTTTTCATTTTATTAGGCACGGAACAGGAACAACTATCACTGATTTGTGACTATTCTGTTGAACACAATTTAACATTTTTTCTTTCGGTTGGAGGACGATAGCTCAAAATTAAAAAAAACTTAACGTTAAACTTGACTTAACAGCTACTACGAAAGTATTATGTCGTGTTTGGAATTTTCTTAATCAATCGGAAACAAAACTGAGATTAGTTAATTCTATTTTTTGAATGTAAAACTAACATGCTATGTAAAAGAAGACATTCAAATAAATATTTTTTCTTTTTTGTAGAAGAATCAACGAAGCATCTAAAGACCATTCGAATGAATTTTGCATGAGCAATGAGCAAATGCTAACCCCCATACAATGTTTCCTCATTGAATGGATGGAACAGCAAAAAGGCGTCCAACCTTCATTCGGTTACACCTCAGTTGTTAAATGAATACTAAGTCGAAAAAAAAATAAAAAGATACTTTTTGGAGTAAACGAGTAATTATTGCTATGATTGATTATGGTAAACAAATTTTCTTAATAGAATATTTACCAATAAGAGTTTTTTGGTTCAAAACTGACCATGCTTGAATAGCCAGGTGTAGACTATAGAGTCAAGAACGGCATTAGAATTTCGACACTATCTTCAACTTCTGATTCAATGATTTGGTATAAAACTTGGAGGAAAATTGAAATTTGATATCAGTTCTTCAAATACAATCGACTGTTATAGCTGAAAATGACTTCTTCACTAAGCATTATCATAATTTGCCTGTTGGGAGCAGTTACAGCATCATATCATCATGGAGGCACAAGTTATTCAGTTTTGACCAAACATGAAGTTCCTCATCATGGCAATTATTTAATTCCATCATTGGGATTGGGCCATCATGTATCCATTGAGAAACATGATGAACATAAGCATTATGAGCCAACACACTATCCAAAGTATAGTTTTGATTATGGTGTTAAGGATGCCCATACTGGAGATCAAAAGAGTCAGTGGGAGCATCGTGATGGTGATCATGTTAAGGGTAAGTGCTGTGCTTGAAATTTCTATTTCCAATATCTAAATGTTTCGTATCTGATCCGTACTAGGTGGATACACACTAAAGGAAGCTGATGGAACTACAAGAGTCGTCGAGTATACAGCTGATGACCACTCAGGGTTCAATGCAATTGTAAAGAATATCGGCCATGCCTATCACCCTACTGTGTACAAGAAAGCTGAAAGCTATGATCTCGGTGGACATGGTGGAATTTTAAGTGGCGGCTATGACCAAGGACATCATGGTTCTGCTAGCAGCTATGTCAATGTCAAACAACATGCTTGAAGTTATGAATTTATGAACCAACAACAGCGCAAACAACTAAACCAAATTGCTTAATTTGTAAGAATATAAATAGATACAATAAATATTTAAGTGCATGAAGAATCAATGTGATACAAAATTTGCAACGAATAAATCAAACAGACATCTGTTTAAATTGTTCATAATTTTAACACAACGAAGAAGATTTCACTGTGGTTCTTTCTATCTTTTCAGCTAAGTCCCAAATCTATAATAATTTCAAGTTTTCAAAGAGATCTGAGGAAGATTTCACGTTGAAATCCTATATCGTTTTAGCAAACAAAAGTTTCAAAAATTCTTCCAGAATAGACTTTATAAAACGTAATAGTATATTACTTTCAACTGCCCTACTCTTAACAATTTTCAATCGATTTTCCAAAACCAGAATGTTCTGGAAATGTCTCATTCCTCTTTCTGGACAGAACACAAACTCTCCTAGCAGTAATTGACACCAGTGCAGTGGCAGGTCTGTAGGGTCATTTTCAAGGCAAATTCATTTATATCCTATACTTTTGATCAACAATGTATCAATCCATTTTTCAGAGCTTGGCCCACTGCTTTATCCAAATCACGTGCTATAAACTATTTCACTGTATTTTGGTTATGAAAACCAAGCCTTGTTTTTCGAAAGCCTTTCAAATAGCACAAAATATTCCACAAAACCTGATATAGACATAAGACAAAAAAGTGCACAAAAAAAGGTTTTTTCAAGTCCTCGAAAGATCTTGAATTGCTTCAAAAATAAAATCTGTATCAGTGGTTCCATTTAGTAAATGCCCTAATTTGCCTCACAAGCTTAAATTTCTGCGTTTTCAACCTGTATAAGTTGTAGAAAAATGTTTGTTCTCTCTTTTTTTTTTTTCTTGTACATATTATTCAATAAATGCCAATATTCACTTAAGTTATCACAAAATGATTGATTAATATTAAATTAGTATCTAAAACATGTCTCGTAATTACCAATTAAAGCAAAATTACTTTCGCACACACATTGAATCACACATCCCATCCATATGGCATATAATTTCCTTTTCTCCAATTAACCACCGCCAAACAAATGAAGCCGAAGAAGTTGAGCGTTTCAAAAAAAAAAAAGATGTCAGTTTAAAAAAAAGAAGTATCTTTAAACCCAAACCCATTTTATCTATACATCCCCCTATATCGTAAATCTCTCACCAAGGTAACTATCTACTTTCAATTTTTTGTAACATGCTCACTTTCAATGTCAAAGTTATTTAATGTTTTTTTTTTTTTTTAAGTAGGTAGGTACCTCTAGCTATTCACCAGATACTCTTCCATTTGTATATTTTAAAGTGTTGAACGGCGTCGTCACTCAATTTATATATATACATTGTTCAGATACACGCAATGCAACCAATTATGCAGTTGGCAGTTGTTGTATTTGTATTGCAGTGGCCGAACCACATCTCCTTTGGCTTTCAGTATGATGGCTTTGTGCTCAGTCTTGCGGAAAAACTTGTCTTTTAACTTTTCATTTCACGCTGTTTTATCAGAAAAAGTATGTAGTGTATCAGGGCGCAGGGCCTTAGCTGTCACTTTTTATAGAAGGCGCTATAGCCAACGGTTTCCAAGCTTCTTTAATCATTTTTTGGTTTCATTATTGCAGAAGTCGAAAATACCGAAAGTTAACTTAGTATTGGATCGTTACACAGAATCCAATCACTACCAAAATTTAAATTATGCCCATATAACAGTTTGACAAGTTTTAAAATCCTTCACATTCAAAAACCATACTTTTGACCACAGACATACAATACAGACCGCCAACTCTTTATAATTTTTCTCTTTGCCTAAAAGCTTGATGTGCATTTTATAATGAGAACCAAGTATGTGAAAGCTCTCAATTAAGCTCACCCGTGCATTTTAAATGGGGACCAATACACGAAAAAATAAAATGCACGGGTATATCCAAATACCGTGCTGAATAAAATATTTTAAGTGAGTTTTAGGCAAGTGGAGTACGATTTGCCGGTCTGTATTGTATGTCTGTGCTATTAACTATCAAGACACAAGTAAAACTGTAATCTCTCAGGCCCTTATTAGATCGGGGGCGCCCTAACATGTACATACACTTTCACAAAAAGAAATAGCGACCGTGTTGCGGCATGCCTTTATAGATACAAAAGTGCAAGTTACATATTTTATCGTTGGAAAGAAAATGCATCGTATAGTGAAGTGGTTTGAATTTTTTAAATCTCCAACTCCTACCAAAAAATTTAAAAAAAAAAAGCTACACAAAGTGCCAGATTAACCGGATAAATAGAAAATAGAAAACCGGCGTGACGTTCGATGGAAACTATGATCATCTTGGATCCAAAGCGACAGCTCAGGAAACTCGTCTTTTAATATGCGAGAGTGTATCGAATGGGCTATCTATTTACTATAAATAGAGGCTCTTCGGTCTTCGTCAAATCTAATTGCTAAGTTGTCCTTGAAATGTGAACATAGGCTTAAATATTGTGAATAAAATAATAAGTTACTAAATATTATCTAAAACGATTAAATTAAAGTGTGATAAAATCAACATCAGATCTCATCAAAACGGATATTGATCGCTTTATTACAAAAAAAAAAGCGATTCAAAGGATTATACTGCCTATAAGGAATTATGTTATTTTTTGTAAGTGTCATCGTCCATGTGTGGTATTTGTTATTATTTTATATAGAAAGAGAAAGCAATCGATTGGAACTTTCTTTTTCACTTTCTCAAGGATAAACTAATACTCTCACTTTTATTGCTACACATTTTTGTGAATAATTAATAAGTCAGTGATCAAGTGTTTGAAATATTAATAGTAATATGATTGTGAATTCAGAAATGTTTGTTTTAATGTAATTCAAGAAATCGTCTTGAAATGTTTCTTATCGTATCGTGTATTGATTGGTATAAGAAGCCTTTGATTTTATACCATTGGTTGTTCATCTATACAATTTCAGAAGAAGAATTTGGATCTTACTTCTAAACAGGATCTCTAGACACTAGTTCTGATTAAAGTTTGGTTATGATTTTGATAAAATGATTAATATTATAAGTTTTAATTTGTATTTTTGAGTGTGAAATCACTTTTTATTTTAATAAATGATACCTATTCCTAAAAAAAACTTATTATTTCTGTTGAAATTGATGTTTGGAACTTAATTTCAATTCTGACGATTTCAAGAAGCCTCTTGGAATATCTCACTCATAGAAGTCGTTTATAAGTTATTAATACACTTTTTGAGGACTCAAGAATCATCTTTAATATTTGTTTTTTATGTTATTACTGTTTCGGATGTCAAAACAAATATGATGACGTCGTGCACACAGTGAAAAGGCGACCAGACCCTACTGTTCAAAATTTTGACCAAAAGTTATTGATACAAAAAAATATCAAATTTGTATTCAACATTCAATTTGCATATACAATCGATCGATACTACTTAGTTCTAATATGATGGAAATAGAAATCTAGTACACACACTATTTTATTACTAAGTAGTTTTCTTTTTCCTTTATTTAAAAAAACGAGATTGCAATATCTCTTTGGGCGTTTATCTTTTCATTTAAAATTGAGCTCTGAATGTATAGATTTCAAGTGAAAATCAAGCGAGATTTGAAAGAACTCTGATCCAGGCGTGCTCTGACCGCCATATATTTATTTCGAGATGAAAAAATAAACACTTATTCTATGCTAAAAAAAAAGATGCTGTGAATTTAAAAACAGAAATATGAATATTAAGTCGTTCACATCGAACATTTACTTAATTTCATTTAAAGTCTTATTCAGTTTGTGTATTTATTTCACCCAACTAAATTTCTAAATCTAAAAATGTATGAGTATTCTAGTTTTGCACAAAATCTATTACAGTTTAAAATAAAATAAGATTTAGTATTAGTAGCTAGTATTAACATTTTCAATACAAATGGCCATTGGCAACCAGTAACTAAAAAAAAATTTTGAATAATGTAATAATGTAATGCATTCAATACTTGATGTGATTGATGCACAACTAGAATCCACCAAAAAAGTAATTCTTTCTAGTGGAACTCTTATGGTGTTTAAAAGGATATTTTCAATTTTTGTTTAATCATTTGCTGAAGAAAGGATTTTAAGTTTTAAGAAACCTTGAAAATATTTTAGATGAAACGGATCAAATATTTGACTATTTTCGTTAGGATGACATTCACTTTAAAATATCATAGAAATATCTATTCACGATAGTTTGAATTTTGAAATATCTAAACTTTAGTTATATGATATATGTATGTTTTTAATTTCCTTGATGGTTAAATACTAGAATTCCTCTAATAAAACATTAGATTTGATTGATTTTACTCAAAATTAAAATTTACATATTAACATACATTAATAGATAAAACAAAATCATTTATACATGGCTATTAGCCATTTTCGTTTTATCTATTAATGTATGTAAATATGTAAATTTTAATTTTGAATAAAATCAATCAAATCTAATAATATATTAATAATTAAGATGTACAGTAGAAATAATACTATTTATGAAACCTATGAATTCAACTTGCGCAGTGTCTTACCCAATGTCATTTAAAATACGAATGAAATAAATCCATCCATCTCTATTGGCAATGCTTCAATAGAAATCAAATCGTTTTAGAGTATTGCTCAGATAATATTTCTTATATCATGCTTACTATGTCAAAAAAATACTGACACAGTGAGATTGGTATTGTTTTAATAATGTATCATATCATTTTAACAATATTAGAATTTATATTAATTGCATTTCATTAGAATGTTTTGCTAGGAAAAGGATTCAATGAATAAAAGTTCTTATCGAACGAATTTATTGAAATCCAGGCATATCAAACCCGATCCAGTTAAAATCAGATTAATGAATGTACTTCAATAAAACTTCCCTTGATGCCTTATACAGTTGATATAGTTTATTATCGGGACTAATTTTGTCACACATTTTATTCTTTCCAATTGTACAAAAAATAGAGGAGTATGGAGATTTAATTCAAAACATCATTTTTAAACATCAAAGATTTATCAATCAATAAGATCTCACTTTAAAATCATGTTTAAAGCATAGCCTTCCCATTAAACTCTTTTAAATAATAGACACACATCTACATGCACAGATTGTGTTATTAAAGACATCGTAACTTTCTTAGAAATCGAATAAAAAATAAAAAAAAAAGCATCCGCTAGAAAAAAAAATTAGTTTCAATTAACTAAAATAGCCAACTTTCCAGGGTTTTAATTGAAACCAGATTAAAGAACACTTAAGCACTTTTAATGTTGGTCTATTAAATCGTGTAACACAACCTACCACCTATTTTTGTGTCACAAAACATGAAACTCTCTACTCCTTCTCGAATTTAAATAAAATATGTGAAAGGTATTGACTAAGGATAACTCATTGGTACTTCTACTTCACCATCAAGAAAGATTTACGACCAACTTCAACGTTTATATTGCTAACGTACCTACGTATTCAAATTTATATTGGTGCTTTTAAAAAACAAAAACCAAAAAAAAAAACGACCTAAATGAAATAAAAATTCACACAAATCGCACATTCTAGCGTTGTACAATTTAATGAATATAAACATGCTGTATTACAACAAGTCTCAGCTGCTCCAGAGAGCGCGCTGCGTAAACGCACTTAAAGTTACCATGCTTTGCGTATGCCCACCACCAACATCACCATCGCCATCACCATCTGGGCAAAGACCAAACTGGAAACAAATTACACGTCGGATCTTTGATCATTTACTAGTCTCACTTAGGAGTCCAGCTTGCGGCTTCTGGTTTTACTCTTTCGCAGCTTTAAATCCAATTTAAAGACACAATTTCTTTGAGTTTTTGATTTTAGATGTTTTTTTTTTGTATCTTTGAGATTGATATATTTCTTTTGGTAGCAAATACAAGGTAACCGATATTATATTGACAGCGAGTGGTTATGAAATAAATTGTCATCTGATTTTGAATGTCCAATTGAAAAACGTTCGCGTTGGGCATGACCATAAAGTATTTATAGTTTATAAGCTCTTAACCGACAACGTCGAATGTGTAACTAGTTTTTATTTTGAGGAGAGTATATGAAGCTAGAGCCTATAACTCCTTGCCATATAAACAAAAACGCAAACGCACTACAGACAGGCCAACTGCCGTGATGTTAAAAGCAAGGAAGTGAATGCAATCCACCTTTTATTGCGATCATTTTTCAAAATGGAATCATGAATGAAAAACATGCGTTTGACATATATAAAATCTTGCACAGACTCTGACTCATCAATCGTGTTTGTTGAAATTTCGCATTAATTATACTCCATATAAAGTTAATTCAACAATTTATTTATGACATAGTTTCAAAGTATTAATTCTGTTTTTGAACTTGAAAATGAACCACTTTCAAATGGAATCTAGTGTTATTTTGATAATTTTTCTGTTTATTTTAAACAGATGTAATTGTCATTGGATCGATAATTTCCATGATATTTTTGGCATACAATTATTAAAAACTCAAAATTGCAGGATAGTATCTATTCCATAAAACGTTTAAAATTAGGATTGGAAAACTATAAAATTCCTTCTTAAACGTTAAAAAAACTGATTTCTTATAATAATAGTTACCTTTACCCCAGAAAAATGTATATATTTTATTTATTCATAACACCATTAAATACCTTGTTAAAGGAAAGTGAAAAATTTAATTTAACCAAAACTTTCACTTGCTTTTATTTCAATTTCAGATTCGGCCGCATTGTTTCATCTATAGATTTATTCCATTGTTGTTCTACGTTCTGAAATTCTCACAAGCTGAAGAGGAACTAGAAGAATATGCCCCTAAATATGTAAGTAGAATCATGGATGTGAGATGTTTAGCCTTAGTACACAATTCGAAAGAATTTCCCGAATTTCTTTTTGACGGAAACAGACCAACATTTTGATGGGTTTAACATTTTTCGAGACCCGTGAAGCTTTTTCTTTATGCTCGCGTGTGCCACGCCAAAAATTGAGACTTTTTAATGTGACATTCAATTTAAGCTTGCAGATCGATTTGAACAAAACAAGTTATAACTTGGATTTTTAAAAATTAGATATTAAATGGAAACTATGCGATCATGGGTGCATTTGACAATTCTTGAACCACAACCTGCTAAATAACCAAGAAATACAAACCGAAATGTTCGTCATATTACTTAAATACTGCAACCCTATCGGTTAGAATTTTAAAACATATATATGCATGGTAAGAATTTTAACGAAAACGCCCCTTAAAAGTGGGCGTGTCTTAAAAATTTCGTTAGTCAATTTTTAGAAATAATATGTATGTTAAACTACAGCTCAGTCCAGTAGTTTTTTAACGGTCATATCCAAAGAAAGGTACGAGTATTATGTACAAATCACGCCCTTAAAAATAGAAGTACCGACAAATTTTACAAAACAAAAATTTTTGAGATATATTTTTCATATAACGAACGAAAAAATGATTAAAATTGAATATTGGTACCTTAAATTTATGAAACTATATTTTTTGTTCTTTCATAAAAAGTGTGCGTAAGCCACGCCCAAAATTCAAACATTTCTTTTCATACACAAGCTTCTTTGGATTTAGAGACGCACAAAATTGGGCTTCTGGATTTATTATAAGTACCGTTTATTTGCAATATTAACTTTTTTATAGTTTTTTATGAAAAGTGGGCGTCAGTCACGCCCAAACTGAAATATTTTTATTTAATTTAGAGAAAATGTACCTATAGCTTGCGTACAAAAAACACAATTTAATTTTGCCAAATAGCCAAATAGAGGTTGATGAACAAAAATAGTGATTGTGGGCGAATTTCACCGGTTCAAAAAAATTGCCACCTCTAAAGAGTATACATACGGACGGACATCGCTTAATCGACTAGGCTTTTGATTCTGAGTCAGAATACATATATATATATATTCTATACCTAACGGTATTATTTCTCTAATGTTACAAACTCCACACCAGATACAATATACCCATTCTATAGAATAATCAATAGGGTATACAAAAATAGCTTGGGAAATATTGTGGAACGTATTCATATATCATTTCAGTGGTGGTGGGAGCTAGCAGCTAGACTTATAGCACTGTTTTGAATGTTAAAGACACCGCAATGAAAACTTTTCAAAAGGATAGTCGCTGGACACTTTTATTTAATTTGAGACAACAGCAATACAATGTTTTTTTTTTTGTGAATTGCTTTTTTAATGCAAAGTAATTAACAATAGAAATTAGTGAATGTCGGCGTGGAAATTACAACTTTACGTTATACGGCCTATATTTAGAATCAAAACGAAGTAATTGACAACTGCGTTTAGATTACGCTCATCCTGTTGATCCCATTTTCCAAAAAAAAATATGAAAATATAAAAATATGGAACGAACTAATACATTTCACAAGGAGATAAAAACAAAAATGCTTTCCTTTGAAATTTCTGAATGGATTCTAAAATGTATACCTGTGGAATCCATTTTACAATCTTTTACTAGACAAAATTTTGATTTTACAATGTTTTCAAAAAAGTTTTTTGTTCACTACTTTCAGTGACTAAGGACTGTGAAACGAAAAATGATACGTTCCACAATCTTTTCACGATCTATTTTTAAATTTTCTAATTGGGAAACACATGCAAAATCTTAAGACACGTGGTAAAATGTGACACCTGTCAAAAATGTTGACTTCTCTAAAGATTATGCGCTGTGGAAGGTAAAGCCATACGATCCACGGCGGTAGAATCTTGTTTGTCTTTAACATTTAATTTTCCTGGATACTGTGTAGATACCCTATTTTTCCAGAATACAAGGATATTATGTTGAGAGTCGGCGTCAGGGTTCTACGGGGGACTTACTTTGGGAAAGTAGAACCCTGACTCGCATGAATGGCCCCACGTTAGGCGCCCTTGTTGCTATAGAATTTCAAATATATTGATCGATACTGTGATTGAATTATTTAATAATCAATACACGTACACAAATATCAATTAAAAATCGTTCCTCGCTGGCTAAAAATTATTTATCATCATGTCACTAGACAAATTTTTTCCTTTCTCAAAATAAGATCCTTTGAGATATTTATAATTATAAAAATATCAGTGACTTTTAAATTGCACCTCAACACGTCAATTAAAAGCGTGCATTTTAATTTGTTGGCGCCTACAATAGTGATTGTGGGCGAATTTCACCGGTTCAAAAAAATTGCCACCTCTAAAGAGTATACATACGGACGGACATCGCTTAATCGACTAGGCTTTTGATTCTGAGTCAGAATACATATATATATATATTCTATACCTAACGGTATTATTTCTCTAATGTTACAAACTCCACACCAGATACAATATACCCATTCTATAGAATAATCAATAGGGTATACAAAAATAGCTTGGAAAATATTGTGGAACGTATTCATATATCATTTCAGTGGTGGTGGGAGCTAGCAGCTAGACTTATAGCACTGTTTTGAATGTTAAAGACACCGCAATGAAAACTTTTCAAAAGGATAGTCGCTGGACACTTTTATTTAATTTGAGACAACAGCAATACAATGTTTTTTTTTTTGTGAATTGCTTTTTTAATGCAAAGTAATTAACAATAGAAATTAGTGAATGTCGGCGTGGAAATTACAACTTTACGTTATACGGCCTATATTTAGAGTCAAAACGAAGTAATTGACAACTGCGTTTAGATTACGCTCATCCTGTTGATCCCATTTTCCAAAAAAAAATATGAAAATATAAAAATATGGAACGAACTAATACATTTCACAA
Source organism: Platycheirus albimanus (assembly GCA_916050605.2). Lineage (NCBI taxonomy): Eukaryota > Metazoa > Arthropoda > Insecta > Diptera > Syrphidae > Platycheirus > Platycheirus albimanus. The sequence continues at coordinate 112,057,305 of OU696698.1, read as the reverse complement.
GGAGATAAAAACAAAAATGCTTTCCTTTGAAATTTCTGAATGGATTCTAAAATGTATACCTGTGGAATCCATTTTACAATCTTTTACTAGACAAAATTTTGATTTTACAATGTTTTCAAAAAAGTTTTTTGTTCACTACTTTCAGTGACTAAGGACTGTGAAACGAAAAATGATACGTTCCACAATCTTTTCACGATCTATTTTTAAATTTTCTAATTGGGAAACACATGCAAAATCTTAAGACACGTGGTAAAATGTGACACCTGTCAAAAATGTTGACTTCTCTAAAGATTATGCGCTGTGGAAGGTAAAGCCATACGATCCACGGCGGTAGAATCTTGTTTGTCTTTAACATTTAATTTTCCTGGATACTGTGTAGATACCCTATTTTTCCAGAATACAAGGATATTATGTTGAGAGTCGGCGTCAGGGTTCTACGGGGGACTTACTTTGGGAAAGTAGAACCCTGACTCGCATGAATGGCCCCACGTTAGGCGCCCTTGTTGCTATAGAATTTCAAATATATTGATCGATACTGTGATTGAATTATTTAATAATCAATACACGTACACAAATATCAATTAAAAATCGTTCCTCGCTGGCTAAAAATTATTTATCATCATGTCACTAGACAAATTTTTTCCTTTCTCAAAATAAGATCCTTTGAGATATTTATAATTATAAAAATATCAGTGACTTTTAAATTGCACCTCAACACGTCAATTAAAAGCGTGCATTTTAATTTGTTGGCGCCTACAATAGTGATTGTGGGCGAATTTCACCGGTTCAAAAAAATTGCCACCTCTAAAGAGTATACATACGGACGGACATCGCTTAATCGACTAGGCTTTTGATTCTGAGTCAGAATACATATATATATATATTCTATACCTAACGGTATTATTTCTCTAATGTTACAAACTCCACACCAGATACAATATACCCATTCTATAGAATAATCAATAGGGTATACAAAAATAGCTTGGAAAATATTGTGGAACGTATTCATATATCATTTCAGTGGTGGTGGGAGCTAGCAGCTAGACTTATAGCACTGTTTTGAATGTTAAAGACACCGCAATGAAAACTTTTCAAAAGGATAGTCGCTGGACACTTTTATTTAATTTGAGACAACAGCAATACAATGTTTTTTTTTTTGTGAATTGCTTTTTTAATGCAAAGTAATTAACAATAGAAATTAGTGAATGTCGGCGTGGAAATTACAACTTTACGTTATACGGCCTATATTTAGAGTCAAAACGAAGTAATTGACAACTGCGTTTAGATTACGCTCATCCTGTTGATCCCATTTTCCAAAAAAAAATATGAAAATATAAAAATATGGAACGAACTAATACATTTCACAAGGAGATAAAAACAAAAATGCTTTCCTTTGAAATTTCTGAATGGATTCTAAAATGTATACCTGTGGAATCCATTTTACAATCTTTTACTAGACAAAATTTTGATTTTACAATGTTTTCAAAAAAGTTTTTTGTTCACTACTTTCAGTGACTAAGGACTGTGAAACGAAAAATGATACGTTCCACAATCTTTTCACGATCTATTTTTAAATTTTCTAATTGGGAAACACATGCAAAATCTTAAGACACGTGGTAAAATGTGACACCTGTCAAAAATGTTGACTTCTCTAAAGATTATGCGCTGTGGAAGGTAAAGCCATACGATCCACGGCGGTAGAATCTTGTTTGTCTTTAACATTTAATTTTCCTGGATACTGTGTAGATACCCTATTTTTCCAGAATACAAGGATATTATGTTGAGAGTCGGCGTCAGGGTTCTACGGGGGACTTACTTTGGGAAAGTAGAACCCTGACTCGCATGAATGGCCCCACGTTAGGCGCCCTTGTTGCTATAGAATTTCAAATATATTGATCGATACTGTGATTGAATTATTTAATAATCAATACACGTACACAAATATCAATTAAAAATCGTTCCTCGCTGGCTAAAAATTATTTATCATCATGTCACTAGACAAATTTTTTCCTTTCTCAAAATAAGATCCTTTGAGATATTTATAATTATAAAAATATCAGTGACTTTTAAATTGCACCTCAACACGTCAATTAAAAGCGTGCATTTTAATTTGTTGGCGCCTACAATTATGTTCAACAGCAACTCACTGCACGATTATTGGTTGGAGTGCAATATGATTTATATTCCAACTTTGCCATCGATAGAATTTACATTGATATATTAGCAGTCCGAACACGCTTATGCGTTAGCCCCCAAATCCCGGTATGTATTATTTCAAAGATATCTCTTGATTTATTCTTGTTCTTTAAGTAAGTTCTATTATAAGATACGCATAACAAATTATCATTCCTGAAGTTTAGATTGGCTGATTGGTTGGTTAGAGAATGGCTCTGAGTAGGTACAAAAATCACACAAATTGCGAATTTGTTCTCGTCAAACAATTCTGGGCTAAAAAATTAATTTACACACAACCCAAATAGCCGCACGTATGTAATACGCGCCCCGGGGGCAATATACTATGGGGACCTACCCAGAAAAACGCATTTTCAAAATTTTCTCAATCAATAAATCTCGTTGATTTCGGTTTGCACGATCAATTTGGTGCACTGCAGTGGCAGTGGTGTGGCTGCTGCATTGTGTGTAGATTGAGCTCTTTGATATGCAACCTTGGGAGATCAACATTTCGATAACTATTGTTGGTTTGGACTACATGAAATGACTCACTGTTGTTGTTGGCTGCAACAAGACAAGCTTTTCAGCAATAAAATGTCGGTGACCAGTCGTTAATTAACAGCTCATAGAATCATTTATATAGGAGCAAAAATAAAAAACATCAGAACATGCCAAATGGTCGACACAGATCCAAATCCAAATCCAAATGAATCCACAAATCCAATCCTTTGCAATCTATTTTAATTAATCGGCTTATCAATATCGGATAAATCAATTTTCGTCGCTCAATACCGATCGCTCAAGTCTCTGGTGCCGAATCGTGCACCTGACAGGCGACAATTATTCAGAGCTAATAGCCATCAAGCACTCCAAATTTTCTGACTGGACATTGTACGCCGCCGCCTTTTGTACATATATCAGCGGTGGCGGCCGCAATCGAGGCGGTGTTCTCTAGCACAGACAAATGAACGTAAATCCGTCGTTTGAACGACAGACAGGTCGATAGAATCGTGATGAATATTTGTTTGGTTTGTGATTTTATGCATTTTCGATTTTTTTTTTTTTTTTTTTTTTGATTATTCATTAATTAGGTTGGTTGGCTGAGATTTATTATAGACTTAGACAGTACAAAATATTGGTCAGTCATTTTATGGCTTACTTTACTGATTGAAATGTGTTTTAAAAAACATAAATCTAAGCTATCAACTACAATGTAAGAACGGACTTTTGAAAGATGTTTACCATTTTACGTGTTTCACGAAAAAATCCCCAATTGAAAAACACAAATGAGCTTGAAAGTATCAACGGAATTCAAATATCAATCAATATTATATTTAATAAAAATGCACAATTACAAAAAAAAATTATTCTAATCTGCATCTAATGGATTGTAAAGGGATTTCCAATAAGAGGTGTTATTTTGAATAGCCCGCTATTTCGGAAATTGTCACTTTTGAAGGTGTATTTTTTTGACATTTGACAAGTAAAAACTACGCCATTAAGTTTACAATCATCATCAACAACGGCGTGTCTTTGCTAATTGGGTCCTTGAAATGCATGAAAATGATCCGGAATTTCATCGAAAAATCATCTTGACTGATGAGGCCCATTCCCACTTCGGTAGCTACGTCAACAAGCAAAATTGTCACATCTGGGGCTCGGAAAATTGTTTGAAAGCCTTTCTATCCTCAACGAGTAACTGTTTGGTGCAGTTTATGGTCCGGCGGGGTCAGGGGACCTTACTTTTTCAAAAATGAGGCTGGAGCAACATCTACGGCCAATGGATTGCGCTACCGGGAGATGATTAATAATTGTTTGTGGCCGGAATTGGATAGTATTGATCAGGATAACGTTTACTTTCAACAAGATGGCGCTACATGCCACACAAGCAACGAAACCATCGATTTTTTACGGGAAAAGTTTCCGGACCGTGTTATCTCTCGAAGAGGTGATCACAATTGGCCACCGAGATGTTGCGATTCAACACCTTGCGACTTCTTCCTTTGGGGCCACGCGAAAGATAAGGTCTGCGCCAACAGCCCAGCGGCAATTCAAGAACTTAAAGATGGAATTCGTGAAGCTATTGAGGACATACAGCAGCCACTTTGTTTTATTGTTTTGTAAGCGTAGCCGTGGGCGCCATTTTGCTGATATTGTTTTCTATTATTAATGACATACCTTCTTTTTTACATTAAAATAAACATCTGAAAATTTATCTCAAAAAATGTCATTTTTCTTTGAATATCAAAATAACACCTCTTATTGGAAAACCCTGTACAAAAGAAAATAAGGTTCTTGTTAGTATAAGGTTCGTGCATCAACTCTTTTGTTTTGAATGTTTGATTTTGCTTCGATTGCAAAGAACCCATCCACACTTTTATTTTTCTATATACACTTGGTAAAAATGACCGACAAAAAGGACAATATATTTTGTATCCAATTCTGAATTTCATTTAGATGAAGATAACACGGTGGGAGAGATTTTGGTTTAACCCTTTCATGACCGTAAACTGCACCCACTTCACTCAAAAAAAATCATACCTAACAAAATCCAAGCGTAATAAGAAAGTATAGAGGATGCAAATGGATTACTCTATTTGTAAGAAAAGAACGTCAATTAAGTTTGACTAAAAATATATACACAACTCATTTAAAAAACGCAGCTTAAAATCAAGCATTTTAGCATACCCGAAATTTAAACTCTGGTTGATTTATAAAATTTGAAAGACACGTCCAAGCGCACAGAGTGCATATCGTTTTGCATCGTTTATGCAATATCCTGCAGAGCAATGTTGCCATACATTTTTCACGCACTTGAGTGAATCAATATCGTTCAGATCGATTCGCAGCGGGATTTTTGATAGATCGTATATCTCTGTGATAAATCAAAAAAAAAAAAAAAGATCAACCAACTATCGAAATATCTAACGACCATAACAAAGTTGGGAGTTTTAAATAAATCGTATCTATATTCATAATAATACCTTCTCGCAGCTTTCATATGGTAAAGATACATTTTGAGAAAAAATGGGAGCATTTTTCGCGACTTTGTCTCTAGAAGTTAATAAATCTAAGTTAGATCACAGTTCAGTTGATATTTTGGCAAGCCCAGCACTGAGTCCACACCTACGTACAACACGGCTATGGCGGCGTGGTACGGTCATGGGAGTCGTGTGCAGTTTACTCGCATGTTATTAACGAAAGGTGACGGAAAATTTGATTTTTCCATGGAACTTGTTCCAAATCGGATCAATGATATTATGGGTCGTCGTTGCTTTTGCTGTTACTATGTCGTTTAGTTGCAAGTTACCATACAGTCAGGTTGACGTCGTCGTCGTCGTCGTCGTACAATAACCCATAGCTGCTGTCTATGGGTTATTGTACGGACTAGGAGTCGCAGTACGGTGCATTTGCGTGTACGCACTGAGAAGTTCCTTTCACTCACTGAGCGATAACGCCTTATTTTTTTACCGCAATTTAGAATGCATAAAAAGAGATAATGTTGTGTTACCAATGTTACCATATTCCTGCCCATAGAAGTAAAACTGAATTAAGATTGAGATAAGCAGCATGGGGTTTTTTAAACATGTTATTTGAATCTGTGTATTATTTTTACATGAAAGGCCGGATTTGAGTTAGCCGCACTGAGGGAGCAATCATCGGGTTTTTTTATAATAACCAAGCTTTTATTGGCATGGTTTGCTTGACTTGTTGTTCTTTGAAAGCAAAAAGCACACATTTCGAAGCACGAAGTGAGATCTCCTGTTTGATAAATCTTTGATTCTTGATTTTTTCTTAAAGCCAAGCAGCTCGAGCCTTGAAAATTTATTTTTTTTCTTGTATTTCTTTAATTTACAAAACAATGTTTAAGTCGATCATTTTCAATAATTCAAACATTTTTAATTTCTAGGATCATCCAGGATATGCATTTAGCTACGGCGTAAAGGACCTACACACCGGTGATGTCAAATCTCAATGGGAGTCCCGAGAAGGTGACACAATCAAGGGTCACTACAGTGTCCTTGAACCTGATGGATCCATCCGTACAGTAGATTACACAGCTGACTCCAAAAACGGTTTCAATGCCGTTGTTAAGACGGTTGGAGCAAACTCTCATCCTGTCACAGACTCACCACACTCCGAAGCAGGCAAGAATGATGACTCATCCCAATCTAAAATCAATCATTACAGCAAGGATCAAGAGCACATAGTACTCAGCTCTGATTTTAGTCCTGTTAAGAAGCCTTTAGAAGATCTGACACACTCCCATCCAAAGGTACCAAGTCTCATAGAACTACGTCCTCAAGCTAGGATAAAGCAAATACCAATGGAAATGGCTATGCAAGGAATGAGTGAAAAACTCAAAGCTTCCCGAGAAGAGTATCATCCTCAAGTGGAGAACGAATATGGTTTTCAGCCCAAACCAGTGCCATATGATATTGATGAGACCGAATGGAAGGCCGTTGCAGCCGAAGAATCAATTCCTCAAAAATATTACCAGCAGCAACCGTATCAAAATGAAAATCTCCAAATGGAAGAGCAACTGCCACAAAAACCAAAGAAACGTCCTGAAACACAGTATAAGAAACCCCAAAATGAGGTCCTTCATACGAACTTTATATCTTCGAAGCCAGTTCCTTTGAGAAACTATAATTATGGCGGTGGAGAACATATTAAAAATGGTTATAATAATGGTGGCGGTGGTGGTGGTGGTGGTGTCAAGAAAGGAGTCTATACAACACCCGGTCTGAAAAACTACTCAACATTCCCCAAACAATACAACAGTAAACATAGACCTCAAATTGAGTATGCTAATTATTTCCAGCGGAAGCCAAAAGCTTTCAGAAATAGAAAACCAGAGTCCGATGGTCCGGTTGTGTTTCCAACAAATAATGAGGACGAACAGATCGCTGCTTCGGCTCGATTAGTGCAGTCAATGATCAAGAAGGACAATAAGAAGCATATGGCGCCGATGTATGCGAGACATAATGGGGACGCATATAAGCGGGGATATTAATTTAAGAATCTTTACTTTCTTCCTGTTTTATGTTGAAGGATTGTCTAATATTATTTTTCTTCTTATTTATTTTTCTAATTTTGTTTTTTTTTGTTAGTTTTTAAAATAAATTTAGATCGAAATGAATTTCAATTTTGTTTTGTTTTTGAAGAACCAGGAAAGATTTTTCAACGCTGATTCCTATCATCAGATTAGGATGATAATCCTGTTTCAAAAGAACAGGAAGTTAATGATGGAATATTAAATCTTCAAATTGAATTATGAAAAGCATACCACATTCGTGTAGTACGACTGCAGAATGTTTGTCTACAAGCTTGCAAGTCTCACGAAGAAACTGTTTCTAGACAGGATTTCACTGAAGAATTGTTTATAAAAGTGTCCATAGCATAAAAAGAAGAAGAAACTATTCGGGGGTGTTTGAGTGAAACAATTTATTATTTTATCGAAAAAATAGAAATAATTGAAAGAAGAGATTGTAAGAAGGCTTGGTGATCTAAAATGAGAAAGTTAACACCGAAATTATAAGATCACTATTTTCAGCAAGCAAGTCCAAATGTATGTCCAACGTGATCTAAAAGGTGTTTTTTTAGAGGTATACAACTTTAAACTGGCAATACTATTTTGGCAGCCATTTTTGCAGCCGTCAAGTGACTTATTTTTTGTTTGGTTTTGCATTTCAACATGAATAGAATGCAGACGTGAAAATTGTGCAAATTTATTTTGAAAACCATGGTTTTGTTCGAAATTAAACAAAACTGCTGTATTTGGAGTGATGATAATCTTCAAGTGTATGTTGAGCCACCGTTACATCTACAAAAACTGACTGTTTAGTGGTGCTATGTGGGTTGGTGGAATAATTGGACCGCGTATTACTTTAAAAAATGCTGGCAAGAACGTTACAGTCAATGGTGATCGCCATGATTACTGACTTTTTCGCTCATCAATTAAACAATCATAACGTGCAGGAGCTGTGGTTTCTACAAGACGGCGCAACATGTCCCACAGCTCGTGCCACAATTGATTTGTTGAATGAAACGTTAGGTGAGCGCATAATTTCGAGGTATTGGTCTGTGAATTGGCCTCCAAGATCCTGCGATTTAACTCCGCTTGACTATATTCTGTGAGGATAATGTGAGGTCACTATTCTACTGCGGAAGAAGTCAGCGAAAATTGGACCTCCAGATAAGACTACGTCCGAGCCAGACGTGGCGTGTCTCTGGATATTAGCGTGCTGGGGTTCGTGCAAGCCATTTATACATTCAAGAACCGTTGAGTTTAAATGTGATTTTTCGACAACGTTTTCTAAAAAACTTAAATTATTAGTTCTGTAAAGAACTTTTCTGAGCCTATCCATATCACCCGAACTATATAAAATCTTTGTGCACACATAGTAAAGGCTATATCACACTGACAGTGAATTCACTGACCACTGGCAGGCAGTGACGTCAAAATCGCGTCACAATGCCGTCAGTGAAGTCATCCGTAGTGTGATAGTTTTGGGACGCCAGTGAAGGTGTCAGTTCACTGACATGTTCACTGACCAACCCAAATCGCGTCAGTAACTGACTCGAAAAATGACAAGTGTGATAAGTAGTCACTGGCGCATAGGACCACTGACACACTTTTATGACAAGAGCGTCAGTGTACTGACCCTGTCCCATCACTGGCAACCCACGAAATTTCTCGTTGTGCCAGTGAACTGACCTGTTTTTTGATATTTTGTTTGAAAAATTTCAAGTACCTTATTTTTTGGGAAGTTTTGAAAAAAACTTTTTTTACCAACTTTTTTTGATTTTTTAAAACTGGCATTTTCTAGATCACGAATATGCGTTTTTGAAGTCGCTAGGTCGCTTAGTTTAACCGCAAGTCAAGTTTAAAGATGTCAACTTTGATGTCTCTAGCACGTCTAGTTTAGCCGCAAATCGTGTTTAAAGATAAAAGCCGATTTTTCATATAATGCGATACATCAATGGAAAGGTGGCATTTCCTAGATCACGAATATGCATTTTTGCCGATACAGATAGACTGACAGATAGACAGACAGACAGACCGAATTGTCGGACCCACTTTTTTCGGCTTCTCTATGATCGTAATGTTATGTTTGATGTTATTTTTTTTACGAATGCATAACTTGCCTTATAGTACCTATAATCGCAAGTAAAAATAAAATGCACGACTGGGTCGCACGAACTTGCTCTTATGATAAGCAATTGCGTAGTGGCTGCATATATGGATATTAAAAAAAAATTAAATAATTTCGAAAATTCTTTTATTTTTTAAATTAGTTTAAGAGTTTTCTCGGAAAAACTTAGTATGCAATAAAATTTCAAAGTTATACGGCAATCTAGGAAAAAAAAAATATTGAAAATCGTTGGACCAGTTTTTTTTTTAAAAGGTTATTTTTGAAAAACTTTTTCAAAAAATATTTTGAAATTTATTTGAGTATGCAAATATATGGCAATCTGTAATTTACATTTGAAAAATAATTTTAAAAAAAATCAATGTACCCGTTTCCAACATATTTCGAAAACCAAAAATTTTTTTGAAAAAATTATAAAAAATCAAAAAAAAAAGTTTTTCAAAATTTTGAAATGCCATATTAATAAAATTATGAATGACTACCTGTGGTCAAAATTTTATTGCAATCGAATTTACAGTTTACGAGAAAATTTGATTTGAAAATATTGGTTCTATGAGAGGTACCGTTATTATACAAATTTTGAAAAAAAATTTCGAACCAAAAGATAAATTTTCTTGCAAAAATAGCATTCTGAAAGTTTTATCAAAATCGTTAGAGCCGTTTTTGAGAAAATCAATTTTTGGCTTCAAGATTGTATGGCAGGTGCCGTTATTTTTGGACCTAGAGCAAAAATAAATAAAATGCACGACTGGGTCGCACGAACTTGCTCTAATGAGTGACAGTGGTTTATGGGCTTGAGATTTTGATAAAAATAAAATTTTCAAAATTCTTAAATAAACACTTAAACTAATTTGAGCTGAAAAAAAAGTACGCCATTTTATTTCTTGGATAAATTTGAATTTATGAGAATAAATTTAGAAAAATCTGTGGAGCGGTTTTTGAGAAAAAAAGTTTTTTTTGAAAAACTTTTTGAAAAAAATTTTCAAAAAAATTCAAAAACGCCAGTTCATAGGTATTCAGCAAATACATTTATTTAAAAATTTTTAAAAAAAAATTAATAAGCAGTTTTCAAAATATTAATTTTTTAAATTTTTTTTTTAAAAATGCTTTTAAAAATACAAAAAAATATTTTTCAAAAATATTGGTATGCAATACAAATTGAGCTACCTACAGCTATATGTGTGTGAAATTTCGAAAGAATCGGTTGAGTCGTTTTTGAGTTAGTCGAAAGCAAAAAAAACGGTCCTATGGAAAGTACCGTTCTTAGCCATTTTTTAAAACTTTTTTTTTAGCCATATGATTGGTCGTACCTAAAAAGCAACACTGATTTTTTTAATTAAAAATCGTTAGAGCCGTTTTTGAGAAAAATAAGCTTTAACGTAACGGTTGTATGGCAGGTACCGTTATTTTTTGAGCTAAAAAAAAAATTTCAATTTCCCCTCTGTACAATACCTAAAAAAGTCTATATACCAAGTTTGAAGCAATTCGGCCCACCCGTTTGGGCTGTAGGTCTCATACAGACAGACAGACAGACAGACAGACATACAGACGGACAGAATTTTTAGACCATCTTTTTTCGTCTTCGCTATCATCGTAATGTCATGTTTGATTGTTATCTCAAAACTTTTTTTTTCGACGAATGCATAACTTGCCTTATAGTACCTATAATCGCAAGTAAAAATATGTTCCGAGGGACGGCCAAATAAATCCTAAATGCCAAATTTGAAGCAAATCGGCCCACCCGTTCAGCCTCCAGAGGCGCGAACAGACAGACAGACAGACAGACAGACAGACGGACGGAATTCCCAGACCCACTTTTTTCGACTTCTCCATCATCGTAATGTCATGTGTGATTGTTATCTCAAATTTTTTTTTCTGCACGAATCCATAACTTGCCTTATAGTACCTATAATCGCAAGTAATATAACAATTAAACATGACATTACGATGATAGAGAGAAGTGGAATATTAAAAGTCAACGGCTAGAAGAACGAAAGTGACTTCAGGGCTCAACAAACAAAGTTATTATTAGTAATAACCTTAAAAAAACAACCCCCAAGAACCTTGTAAATATCGTCAAGGACTTCTGGAATAATAGCCAAAATATTTGGTTGAGCTATTTGGAATAGCAGTCGCAGCGAAACCCTTCCTTCTCTCTATGCCTCAACCACTTTTTTGCCAAACACTGCACCGTCGACGAGTTCTCTTATGTTCCATCATCATCGCTGAGGCTGTCCACCACACACGCTGCCCAATAAGCATCGTGGCAACTTCAACTATTTCCAAAAATTCTTTTTCTGACATTATTTTTTTATAAAGAATTTTATGTAAGCAAACAAAACAAAAACCAGCAGCTAGAGTTTCCCACCTCAAACAAATAAAACAAAAAAAAAAACAAGGAACTGACAGCCACTGGCTGTCGGTAGTCAGTCAGTGTGATAGCAAAACTGCTCACTGACCCGATTTCGAGTAAATTTCACTGACGCCACTTGCCAGTGTCGTGTGCCAGTGAAGAATAAGTCAGTGTAGTGTGATAGTCAGTTTTTCAAGCGTCAGTTCACTGACCGACTCGGAGAAAATATCACTGACTAGCATGAGGTGTCAGTGGGTTTTGGGACACACTGGCACAGGCCTGCCAGTAGGTGTGATAACCTTTTTTTCTCAACTGACCACTGACGAGCAATTTCTTCACTGGCGTAAAAATCACGTCAGTTTTCGTGACATCACTGCCTGCCAGTGGTCAGTGAAATCACTGTCAGTGTGATATGGCCTTAAGGGGCTGATCTCGGGTCTCCCTGTGAACTTTTCTGGCAACCGATGTTTCTAAAAGCACCATTTTCTAAAGTCTCGCGTATTATTACAAAATGGAGGGCTTTTCAATACCAATCCTTGGACTTGGCTATTCCAAAACAATCTATTTCGTTTCTATAAACACCTTGGCTAACTCCACTTTGTATAAAAAATAAAAATCAGATTCGAAAAAATTATAAATCAAAAGTAAACTTCGATTTCGTATTCAAAAATATTCATTCAGGCTTAAACTTCCAACCAATAAGTTGGCAAAAAAAATTAAATTTTCAGTGAAAATTATTTTATAAACAAAATCTTTAAAAAAAAAAAACATGAACCAATTGGCCCTAAATTCCATCAACTGCAATCGTTCTATTTTCTTGCTGAATCAAAACACAAAAAATATCCTTGTGAATGGTATTCGAAATATAAGCGGATGTTTTGAGGATAAGGCGAAATGTCCCAAAGGAAAAATCGTCAATACTACGTGCGAGGATAACAAACATGAACTACCACCTCGCAAGGTCCCCAAGAAGGAAGAATTCAAATCGATGTGGGAAAGTCCGAAATGTGAACCAACTGCAGCCACATGCCCACAAGTTCGTTTCGATGCGTTGTATTACAAGCCTTCTGATAAGGAGAAACGGCAGTATCAACAAACATGGATTGAGTGTCCAGCACAACTCATCAAGCCAACTGTGATATGTGAATATCCAAAGGGTAAGTACCCACCCTTGGAGCGAAGACCAAGAAGTGCCAGGCCAGACACAGCAAAATGTATGGACTCGAGTAAATTAGAATTGGGTTCCTGTTCGAGGCAAAAAGATCTGAAGCAGAACAAGAATTGCCTGAAGATTGCGCTTCCTGGCTGCCGTGGTGTGCGTTCGGATATTAGGTGTAAATTGGTTCGAGAACCGGCTAATTGCATCATTGCTCCTTGTCCCTATCCAAGCTTCTCCGAGTGCACACGCCCCAAATCGAAACCGAAACGTTCAGCTGAGTGTGAATGTTTGAAGATACGTTCGATGTGTGAAGTCTGGACAATCTTGAGACAGAAGACTATACTTTGATGAAGGTTTTTGAATCGTGGCCAGAATTGGGAAAAACAATGTACAGTACATACCTATACATAATTTTTTGGTTATGAAAAATAAATCTAGTGCCCTGATCAACTATTTCTTTTGTTTCCTTTTTTTATGTAAAAAATTTGGCAGCTGTAATTTTTAAGTAAATTCTGCTTAGGACTTGTGGAAATGTGTGAAAGACTGGGGAAGACAGCCCTATCAATTCAATGCCTAGCTGACTACCGTGCTATCGAGGTACCCAAAGAAAGGGACATTTCTCCGATTTTATACGATTCGGACGATTTTTGTTCGAAGTATTTTTTACACCAGCTGTTTGGAATATTTCTCCGAAAAATTTAAAAAAAAAAATTGCAGTACGTTTAGGTACCTAAATTTTTTGGTGTAATTTTTGACAGCTATGTAGGTACAATTTTATTTCCGATTTCCTCCGATACAAATTCTTGGCGGCATTTTTGTACGATTTTAAGAAAAGTGTTGAAAAATGTAAGAAAAAAAAATACCACGAACGCAATTGAAACCTCCGAAAAAGTATGCGTTGCGGAAAACTGTCCGCTCCGATGGATACTTCGTTAGGGCCGAACTTCTTAGTTTGCTGTCTAGAATGTGTCTTTCGAAGCAGTCGGGTATCTGTCTCTGTCAAAACCATAAATCTTTCGATAAGACGTATCAGCTGCTTTCAAATTTATGAACAAGTGGTGGGAATCGGTGTTGAATTCTTGGGCTTTCTACAGGCTCTGGCGCAATGTGAATGTGATTTTCCAGGTCTGAAAAGACATTGGTAAGGAACAATGAGATTGCTTTCAGACACTCACATAAAACGCTTGACCAGAAGCTAATAGTTAATACTGTAAGGACTTAAGCATATCTTTTATTTATTGCAGACTAACCGATCTTCTTTTTATGCTCCTGAAAAGGACATTACAAGCGTGATAAAAAGAGTTCCGCTTATGCCTCATCGGCTCTCACTGATTTTTCGTTTTTAGACTGTTGAAGTGTTGATGGCTGTTTTGTTCTCACTTCGGTCTAGTGGCTTCAACTCTTTGTTGTAATTTATTGGCTGGTACCGGTCGGGTCGCTTATTAACAAAAACTTGGCTATCACCGTCGCTATAAGCAACTGGTGAAAGAAGTCTCTCCAGGTGGTTAACACCGACTGTATCTAATGTTTCCATCGCTATCTCTGCAGGGACCAGGGTAGCTGATGAATCCTGATATTTCACTCTTTTATTGAAGTCTAGCATGCTCAAGCTTATGTGGAACTCCTTGACTTTATGTTTTTTGCAACTTTTTTTCTCTCTTTTCGGCTCTACTGACGCACTCGATCTCTTGCCTGAGGTACAATAATTATATTCAAATTCAATTAGCTACTATACCGGCTTTTCAAAAATATTCTTGATGAATTTATTAAAAAACCGAAATGCCCGAAGGACCACCATAATCTGCAGCCAAGACACGAACCCAAGGTTATTTATGTTAATTCCTTAAATTTATTTCAATCTCTTCAAGTGCCTACTTAATTATGGTTGCTTGAGGAAATCTTTGGAATTGAATTATCCGCCGTTCTAATTACTGTTCATGGACCTCAAAATCTATGATACAATCTTGCAAAAAAAAATATTGTGCAACTCATATGGTCCAGTAAATTGCATAAATTTCAAAACACAATAAAACTATACGCCAGAGTCTAGGTTTGTGTGTGTATGTGTATGTGGTTGTACAAGACTTCCATCTTTTCTTACGCACCACATGCCTACGCATGTTAGTAAATTAGGCATTTAAGTCTATGTGACTTGCTTACCAGTATCAATAAAATCAAGCAGGCATACCTACTTCTCGTTCAATTAACGTTCGTTATAATTTAGCTCAATATAAAGATAATTCAGGTATACACGGTGAGTTCATTTAACTCGCACCATTCGCACTCCCAGTATTCGATTCGATTCCTTTTCCATTTGGTATAGGTATATCTCTTCTTCGGCCTGCACACGGCGCGCGTCCGATGTGTCCATAAAACCATGAACACGAGCAAATGTAGGTCGATTTTGGCCAGTAACCAATCCGAAAAATATAACAACAAAAACAACAACAACAAAAAACCTCAATGCCTTCGGGTGGATATTCCTTCTCTCACCTTTCACTTTCGTTGCAAAATCGCTTAAACTCGCACTCGAGAGTATCTCATAAACCCGATTTGTGGCGACAACTTTATTCGATTCGCACAAACCAACCTGGCCCAGTGCAGTCCAGTGAGGTGTCCTCAAAAGCCAGAAAAAAAAATTAAAACAAAACAAAAAATTCAAGAAAAACTAACCAAATTCTCTGGCTCTGGCTCTGGCTCTGCACCTCTACGGAGTGAACCAAGCTGTTCTTCTTGTGGTTAGGTTAATAACATACCTCTGGGTCTGTCCAGTCCAGCTTGAAGGCAGTAGTATAGGCAGACACGCATTTCGAAGGTACCTATATCGCTGTCAAAATATAAGATATACTTCTGGCATGGCTTCCAATGCGTGTACTGTCTGTCCGTACCTAGTCTTCGTCGTCTTCGTCTTCCTCATCCATCCCACCTCGCTCGTCCCGTGCGTTGTCTTCGAAAAATACATAATACTGTAGCATGTGTTCTGGGATCACAAAGCGATCACTGACCATCACAATCTGTAGCATGTTGACGAGGTCATAAGGTTTCTGTTACCATTTCCACGCTGGCGTACATATGTACTTATATACTACATATGTGCACATCGGCATCTTGCTTGGTAAATTCCCTCTTAATATTCGCATCGGACTTTTAATGGGGTAGAATTTGTAGAATTTGAGGCCGAGTTATTACAAATGCTTAAATAAAAAAATAAATAATTGCAGTTCCTTTCGCTTTAAGATAATAATTTGTCACACTCACTGGTTTGGTTGGCGTGACGGCCGGGCCGGCTTGACTGACCGGAAGCCACATGCCGTGTCAATTTGGCATATTCCAATTTTATACCATATATTGGGAGCCAATCCAATGGTAGGGTTCATAAACAACATTTACTTTTGAATACCTGCCCGGTCGATGCTCTATAAATTGAACAACCTTAATGGATGATGGAAAGGAATTTCGAGGATAAAGCTTCATGTGTTTATAGGAGGAGCTTGTATTTTTTTTTTTCATTCTCTTCCATCTTGGATTAATTATTTTAATTAACATAAAGCAACGTGTTTGTCCTAGAGTCCTGGAGATGAGTTTAAAGAAATATCTGCTACATATTGTGGTGCAAGATAAAAGCCAAAATGTGTTTAAGATAAACAACTGCACTAGTTAAATTAATCACTTTTTAACAGTTGTCAAACTTTTCATCAACCCCACATGATTACTTCAAACAACCTTGACTACTTCAATTGTATATGACAGTTTGAGATATTAAGTAATACTGTTGAACTGTGATTTTCAGAACGATGACAAGTTATTTCCATTCGTCACTAAGCCTAATCTATACATTCGATTTTAAACCAGAACAACTATTAGAATCTGATTTTTTTCTGTAATTTTCCTTAGGTTTAAAACGAGAAAATTATTGGTCAACTTTAAGTTTTTCATGCAAGAACATATTCAACCCCTCAGGGTTAAGTCACCAAGGCCCGATTTCACATTGTCACATTAGATTAAACCTGAGTTAACTAATTGATTGAGATTACTTTGGATTAGCTAAACAAATGATTTCGGTTTTTTCATCTTCTTGTTTCTTAGGTTCTTTAGCATGCCATAATCTGGATTTAATTGGTGTTCTTTAATTTCCAGAGTTTGTTAACTCGAGTTTAACTCAGGTTCAACTCACAACTGAAAAGTCGGATTTAAGATCCAGTTGTACACACATACAATAGTAGTTCATTATGGAATCAAAATTTGAAAATGAATCACTTCGGTTCGCGTCGAGAGTGTGGTTTATGAGGGGCTTAAGAGTTAAACCACCGATTCCTAAAAATTAAATATTAAAATTAATCCACGCGTCAATAATTTAGATTAAATTTCTGTGTTGTATAACTGGCATAAGGTACCGGTTGTATAACTGACAACCTCGGTAACCCATTTTCAAATGTTTGATCAGCAGATTAATTTAGTTTAATCCGTAAAAATTTGTAATTCAACTCTATTGTGCAATTAAAATTGGAGATATAACTCATGATCAATGTATAATCATTCGTATCCAAACTCGCACTCAATTGTAATATTCTTTCACTTGCATCTTCTGAAAAAATAGCTTCTATAGAGTGAGCTTTTTCTGATTGAAAACACAAAGATAGTAAGGTTGCTTCAGACCGCCCTCAATCACCTCTATAATTTTCTATTAAAACCATCAAGTGACACAATCCCAATGCTGCAGCAAATCCGCTTAACCCAGGACCCCGCACTGCCAATTTGAACTGAAATCCACTTCGGAGTTTTAAGTAATTTAGCCAGAAAAACAGGCAAATACAATTATCATGCAAATAGAATTACACAATCACAAGTATTTTTAACTTTTGATGTTATAATTCACATTTTATTTTTGCAGGAATATTCCATAAGCAGGAGTACAATTTGCACTGGAAATTAGACTCCACCTCCCTGCCATTGGAAGAAGATTCTATTATAAATAGAGTACCGGGAATAGAGATCTCACGAAGGTACGCTGAGGGGAATACCAGCAGAAGCCTCACAAAGTACTTTTGTTTAATAAAATTTGCTAGGAACCGTTTATAGTCGTGGAACACTTCATTTGGGGATCCCTACAGACCACAGTTTATTGTCGTCGGGTTGCTGCTCCTGTAAACTCCACCACAGACCACTGTTTATTGTCGTAGAGGAAACTCTACAGCCCCAGTTATTATAGGGACCGTAGAGTTAGAGCGCTTCCTTTAGGAATCTCTACAGGCCACCGGTTATTGTAGTGGAGTAAACTCCACAGACCCAGACCTAGTATTTAAGATATTATATGAGTTTATCCTTAAGTATATGAAATAATCTGTTAGAAATATTTCGGTAATAAAAAAATATTGCTGTTTCGGAGTTCAACCCTGAGTTTTCGCTTTCTTTTGGGAACAACCCTGGACAGCGACCAGCTAGAGCTAACCTCAGCCATTGTATATACATTTTTATAGTAATTTCATGGAACATCTCTTTTTAGTTCTAAACTTCGTCAATGTCTTCTATTGTTGTTTTTGCTTACTGTCGCAATCTAGACAAAAACCACTCCTAACTCACAAATCAAGTGCTTGTGAACTTCGTCCATAGATGGCCCACCAAATGTTCCTTCTACTAGGAGACCTATAGATTATAAATACAATGCCTCAGCCTAAGTACAAAATAGTATCACAATACAATGATGTTCTGTCTTAAATGACTAAATATAGACTCAACCCAAGCCCTGTCATAAGCGTGGACATGGACATTGACCACAATTGGACAACTTGAATTTGTTCAGATGGTTCGGTATGTAACAATATGTAGAGGGAGGAGGTTTAACCATAAACAGCAGAAGCTATACAGTGAATCTGACCAGCCCTACTAAATTCTTTATGTAATTCCACAACTAAGGCAAAACGCAGAAGTGGAAGCTCTCACATAAAGTGACCACAACTAACTGCATATATGCAACTTGAGGAAACTAGATAGGAATCAGACTATCTGACGGTATAGTATGTTGGTTTTGGTCGTGGTTTATAAGGAGCTGTAAGCGCCTCATTAAGTAAGTAAGTTACAACTGCAACAATTATTAATATGGACGTTTGTTTAGACTTCCATTTGATCAAAAACAAAAATGGTTATGACATGGGATATTTAGAAAAAAGTATCTTATCTAATTGTCAGTTAAAGTAGATTTTTCCTGTTCCATAACTAATATTATTTTCTAATGTCAAATATGTCAAGACACTATCATAACATTTCCACAATGACTCCCAGACCACAGCACGTAATCCTTCTTGTGTTGAATTTCAAATAGATATCTCTGCCATTTTGACTAGCCCCGATTCGAGATGGTCTCTATAGGCACAGCTTCTGAAAATGCAGTGCAATCAAACTCTTAAGTGAAAGTATCTTTATAAGTTCGCGCAAGTAGTCATAAGTCTATTACATCTATTTTTTTTACTATTATGGATCTAATTCCCAAAATGTAATTAAAATCTGTAAATCACGGAAGACCATAGGCCTCGACTCGAACAGCAGCGATTTAAAAGGAAAAGTGATTTTGTGCTGCTCAGCCAATCTCCTTTTTTAAAACTTAACTTACTGGCCTAAGTGGCGGGTAATCACTTGAGGTGTTGGTTGGAGTTGTGGTTGGAGGTAAAAATGTAATGAAGCTGTTCTTTTACGTGTTGTCCATACTTGGAATAATTTTGATGTGTTCAATATAATTGGTCATAACTAATTCGATTTAATTTTAAGACTCTAATGGTAGTTCCTTTTATAATTGAATGTTTGGTATTTTGGGTGGAAACGAGCGACATTGCGTTTTTGATGTTTTAATTAAAAAAAGGTTAGAACAGGTTATTTAGATTGGTACACTAACGATTGAAAGAAATGACACACAATTTTATAGAATAAAAATAATTTCAAGTACTTAACTAAGTCAACTACGAAACAAAATGAGAAATTATACATGTACATAGTTAAAAAACAAGGCACTAAGACGATGGGTTTCCATTCTGATATTAACTAAATAAATGCTGGTATGCCACAAGGCTCCATTCTGTCTTCTTCTCTCTTCCTCGTCATTATCAATAATCTTTGTAGTGCGTTCGTTTAATCGATTCAACTGACTATTGTCAATAATATTCAATTTTGGTCGTTCTTAAATTCGGAAATTTCAACAATGTGTAACATTCTCGTCGTTCTTTTATACACAAAAAAGTTACATTCTGTAACATTATCAAACTCATTTCCTCGACATGAATCTAGAATGCTGATCTGTCAAAAGTAACAAAGGGAAGAATTTGTTTACAAAATGAATTTATTTTTTTTAGCTTGCGAGAGATTTTAATTTGTTTTGATATATTCTTATAAAAATAATTTCATATAAAATAAAATTAAAACGGAAAACAAACCTGTTCGATCAGAAAAAGGTAAAATGTTTGTGCAAGACAGTTCGGTTTTGTGCCTTAATAGGTCAAATGGTAGATAAAGTGATTTGTTAATATTTGAATGTGACTTCTCATTACATTGTTTGTTTGTTTTAAAAGAAAAAATGTTTTTACTAAACTCATTTTCCTTTTATAAAATTCATCATTGAATTTTGTTTGACAGATCAACATTTGTTGAAATTGTAACAATCCTAACAATCTCTAACTTCTAACAATCATCTGGAGAAAACGAACGCATTATTGCCACTGGGGTTATACAACCACCTGAAATTAACTGCTTCAAAAATTCAATGCTGTCATCTGCCTTCCTTTTAGGCATTTCGTTCTTCAAGGAAACCGTACAGGTAACGTTCTTAGGAAGCAAGGCCGAAGATGTCAGAATAGTTTTGGGTAAAATGTTTGATCTAGTAACCACTGTTCAAGAAAAAAAACAATGGAGATCCCAAAACAGTTGCGAAGAAGATGTATGCTTCCTTAAAACAAGTAGTTTGTATAATACATATATAAATAACACCAAATTGTGGAATACAAATGACTGATGAACGTTCACTCTTCTACTCTTTTGTTCTGATCCTTAGAGCAATAATTTTAACATCCAGTCTTGTTTAAAAAAAAAGTTTCTTGAACATTCTTCTTACATTTTTCCCCACTGTAAAGTTCTCAGCACCATATTTTATGCAAATAAATTTGTTTAAATATTTTATTTTGGTCAGTAACCACTTAAAAACATATTTCATCATGAAGCAATTAGGAATATTTATCGGACAGGCAAATTCATATTATAAATTCATCCTGTTTGACAACTTCCCTTAGATGGAAAATATTAAAATGAAATATCATTGCATTTCTTACAAGTTGACAGAATCATTAACCGGATCTTCTGGCTTATAGAAGTGAAATGTGAATCACCATCAACATCACCATATCACCATGTTGGCAAATTTGATTCCCACATGTTGATGCAATATCATTTTGCTATACAAATATTACTCTTGTGGTGGACGACCGACCGACCGACACGACGGTATAAGATTATATAGATATTTTTGTTAGATGCAAAAGCCACCTCACCCAACCCCCAAAGAAGTTGTTGTATCTTGTGTGTGTTCTATCTGGGCTGGGGTTTGTCCTCAAAGTCGAAGTCATAGATAGATACACACATAGCTACAGTCAGTCATAATGTTGTGCGAGTATACTGAATCTTATGGACAAGAATGTTTGTACATAAGTGCGTGTCAGTATTTGGGTTTACCTCTCAATTTTTCAAAAACTAAAATAACTTGAGCTCGTTCTGCAAGAACCGTGGGAGAAATATAAATTTTTTTATCATAAATTATAATGTGAACGACTTTTTTAATTGACTGTCGTAGGTATATGCATTTAATGGTGCAATTTACGAATGGTGACATTAGATTGAAAAATATGCAACGAAAGAAGTGAGTCAATGCCAATTTATAGTTTATATTTCTTTTTGAAATTGTAGAAAAAAGCGGCATTGCAATTATAATGCAATGGTGTAAATAAAAAGTATTGATGCATTTAAATTTCAAAATTAAAATTTAAGAACGTTCTTGAATACAAATAGACCCATTTGATAAGAAACGTGTAATTTGCATGTAAGTTTCACCTCTTGGTGTCGACGTTTTGACATTTTGAGATAGATTGTATGTAATTGTTTTTTTAGAAAATCAAAACAATAATAATTATTTAAACATATTCGTGTTTGGATTTTGGTGTTGAAATTGATAGTTTACTTGGTTATTAAATGTTTACTTGCTCTAAAAAGAAAGTCAAGGAAATTGAATTTGAACGTTTTTTTTCTTAGTCTTAGCCCTTTATTCCAAAATTTAGTTCAAGGATTTAACGAATATGATACAAAACAACTAAAGTATACTTTACAATATGAATTGCAGATTCCTTACTCTACTTCTCCAACAACATTAATTTAATCATCCCAAAAATTCTGGAGAGGAAATGGCCCCTATTTGCAAAAGTTTGTTTATGAATAGAAACGATTGTAGATACCTACATATAATGAGAGTTTGGAGGCAAAATGACTCTGTCAAACCTTTGACAAAACGTAGAGATACTTTCAAAAACCTTCTTTGGACACTTTTTATTCTAGGAAACCGTATACTAAAACAGATCTATCGAAGGAAACATTAGACATTTTATTACATAATGGATCGTGAAACAGTATAGGATTCGGATTCTATAAAACCTAGTATTTTGTTAGGTTTTTACAATACACATTATGATCACAAAATAAAATAACATATTCTTACATTTGTTAGTATTTAACAGCAAAAGGGTATGATTGATCCATTCACAAAACTTTTCTAGATTATCTTACAACAATTTAAAGTCCGTTGGGGAGGTTATATGTCAAAATATGTTAGCGTCGGTGTTGTCAGCACAAATCAAAGTCATATAATGTTCTAAATAAAGTAGGGTAGCCGTCTATATATAAATCAAATAGCAGAGGACCAAGGGGTCAACCTTGAGGTACTCCAGAAGCAACTTTAAAATTGCTATGTCTCCTACGTTCATTAAGTTCTATTTTATGTAATTTCCTTAAAAGGATTTTATGCTTAAATGTGTCGAATGATTTGCTGAAAACTGATGTTTTTCAAACCTATCATACAAAATATTGTAAATATTAATACATTTTTCTCACGAAGCCAGGTAAAATTGCAGACAAGAGATTCAAACAGTTCAGCAATAACAAGTAGTTGGACTTTGGTTTTTTTTTTTTTAATTTGTGTTTTTTATGATATCTTTGCACTAAGTATATACTTCTTTAAAATGAAAAATGAATAGGTTCCACACCATATATTTATGTTCATTATCTAACCTATTACTCAAAATTTAAGTGAAAATATGGAATTTCATACTCTTAAAAACAAAGTTTTTGAAATAAGTATGTTACACTTTTCAATGCCCTAAATATTTTCACATGGAAAGATTGTGGGACGGGGTCATATTTCACAAGAGCTGACTACAAGGAGTTTACATAACTGCGAGAGGAAATTTTTTATGTTCTTTCTTTCAAAATGGAAGTTGTGAATTCCACGCCAAAATAAATACATTCCACAATCTTTTTCAGCTTATTTTTTAAGTTTTGCAAGGCTCTTAAGAAAAAAATGAGTAGTGTGGAAACGTGTAGGAAAACTTATAAATAATTGATATTGACTTTTAAACATTTTAAATTTTCATCTTTTCCAGATTGATTGTTGTTATTTTTTGTTCAGGTATCCAATAAATTCTTTATTTTAACCACAATCACCCCTTTCTTGCAGAAACCTTAAAAAAAAAAAACTAAGACGATTCTACTAACAATATAAATTTCTCACTCATGTACAGATTTAAGGATCGTATATTGCTTGGTCAGGTGTAAGTGCGATCTATCAAACCAAGCAACACCTTAAGTTTAAAAAAAAAAACAAAAAATTTGCGGCCAGCGGGCACAGGCACATAAAAAACCTACAAATGCAAGAGTTTTCCGTTTGAATGAATCTAATTTCCCCCTAAGGCATGTTTCTATCAATATATAGACATTTAATTGACCATATCGTCGATCTGACGAAATGGGCGTTGTGGGCAGACACATTGCAATTCCCAGCACTCCTCGGACTCCGATCAGTGTTTGTTGGTATGGAATTGATTGTCCATGTCCAGTCCAGCCATGTTTATATATTTGTTTGGTCTTAAGTATTGTGTCAATAAATTACAGGCGGTAATAGTTGGTTAAAAGCGATTTGATTGAGTATTTCATCAAATAGTGTTTAGCCAAAGATATAAGTAAAGTACTCAATGTTAAAAAGCTTGCTGACAAGTTCAATCAATTGGCCATAAATAGAAATAGATCTAGAGGCATGATGCGGTGTCTTATTGGTTTGTTTTTGTTTTAATAATAATTTGTTGATTTTTTTAAGGTCATGGTTAAGTTCAGATTCGTTTTTAGGCTTTGTTTCACTTTTAAGGATTTTTATGATTTTTAATTAATTAAAATGTTTACTTTTGTTATGAACTTCAAGTGTAGTGAAATAATTTGAAGTAATACTTCTATCACAACCTTTTGTGATCAAGTGATCATTAATCTAAAAAAGAACAAAGCATTAGAATAAGTTGGAACAGAATGATCAGTTAGAAGAACTCTTAGTGGACAAACCCATGTCTTCAGAAAGCAGCTTGGAGGAAGATCTGGTTATAACTTTGCAGGGGAACCACCAATGTCTTAAGTCCACTAAAGACACGGGTTGTATTGAAAGGTCCTGAGATCTAATTTTTCGATTTAGACTAAGTGTTAATTAAACCAAAGAATTTTAAAATAATCACTTTATATCGGATCATCACTGCTTCATCCACATTACTCAGTCCAACTGCAAGAAAAACTATCCGCTCTCGTTTTTTTATAACATAAGCATAAGCGATGCTCCAGTTAAGATCATATGAATTCTAGTCAGTATTTCCCTCACAAGTTTATCAGAGTGTGTAGTGTGATGTTAGAAGATTATTCTCTTATCACCAAAGACTCTTTTTGCTATGATTCCGATTATTTTACTTTGCATGAAATATTACCAAAATCTAAGCTTCCTTTTTTGCATCATCAGCATGGTCTACTGAACTAGCAATTAATAAATTGCTTCGAAATCAATAAATGCGTTTTATTCGATTAGTCTTTTCTTCTTCGGCTTGGGAATTTTGTCTGAAATTCAGTAATGTGTCCGTCCGTCAGTCAGTTCGTAGCCAAATAACAATAAATTAAAATGGCAAATTGAATAATTAAGCATACTTTCATTAATGATACGCCCATTTCGCGACTTCTTACTTTTAATGGTTAGTCGAGGTTTAGATTAACTACACACATTCACCACAGCCTTGTTGCAATTAATCAGCTCACGATAATCGCATTTAGTTTTTTTTTTCTCAATTTTTTGATCATGACCACCACCACCACCACCACCTACAACAGTATAAAAGTCAGGAGTCAGAATGAATGAATGGTTGGCTAAAGAAAAATACCTCAGACTTTTCGAACTCGATACAAGTCCCGACCATAATATCGTGGTCATTATAGTATAGGTACGAGTACGAGTATAGCGAGAATGGCATGTGGTGACGGACGAATTGAAGGGCATGCACCCAAATCCAATGCTTCAAAAGTATAATCAATACATTGAACTACATCGAGGCTAAAAAGATACACTTACTTACATGAATTTATCAAGATGTTTGGTCCATTTGACCTCCATGTTCCATGCACAAAAATATACATCATAACTCTCGAATATTTCAGAATTGACATATTACACGCATTGTGTGGCTGTACGCTCGCTCCGGCTCCTCGCTATTATAATGTCCGTGTAAGACTTCATGCTTATCCCTGCCTAAACCAAGGTCTTCCATTGGCTTTGGCACTGCCACTATGGACTGACAACGGACGCGACGCTCTGACTCATGTGGGAATGGGAATAACGTGATGTGTTTTCTTTTTTTGGAGATACAACTTTATTTTACCATCTGAGATCTGAGGTGGCAGTGGCACTCCTGTTGTTTCTTTTTTTTTTCATTATTTTATTGTTAACTATAATACATGTTTATATTGTAATAAAATCGTCTCTATAGATGTGAACTAATTCTATTTGCAATCTATCCATTTTTGGATCTGAATAACTTTATATAGAAATATATAATGGCATATTGTTCAAAATGGATCTATTATTCTTAAAGATTTGCCGCCCATTTAAAATTGATTAGGCATTGTTTCGTTTTTTTTTTGGGTTGATGGTGCATTAAGTGGGTTTTTGGGCAGTAAGGTGGATGGGCTTATTTTTTGGATTCGGTTAAAGATGGAAAGGTGGTTGTAGTTGAGTGTTTAAAATACATCTTATACATTTTTCTTCAATATACTTAATCAAAGTTGTTGATAATGAAGTAAATTGTTGTTAAGTTCAATTTGAAAAATGTTTGTTTAAAGTTCACAAAATCGCTGTCCGAATTTGATGTAGCTAGCTCATTAAATATATGGTTCACAAAACAAGCTATACGAAGGCAAGGACGTTATTCAAGTAATTGTTCTGCGTGACTATACAAAATACATTTTTCAGGTAAATTGAAAAGGAGTTCTTGGATGAAACTGATTGGTAAGTTAAGATATAAAGGTTGTATGAATTTTAGGTTAGACCTTTTGGTAATAATTTTAAATCCTAATTTTTTATAATTTCAATATTTTCAGGAAAAATTATTAAAAGCCATAATTTAATTGTTGAAAAACCAATTTTTTCAAAAATTGCATCTAAAAATCTAAATTTTAAAATTTGTGGAAGTACATCAATTGATATTGTTTCTCTTCAAATTATTTTTTACTTAATTATTCAAATGCCTGACTTTTAATAAGATAAAATAGCATCGAAGGGTCGGGGTCAAAATACTGAAGGGTCGAAATTCTGCTTACAAAATACTGTATTTTAAAATTCTGGTTACACAAAATTCTATATAAGCAAGATTTAGTAAGTATTTCAAAATTCTGTTTTCAAAATTTTGTATTTAAACGAAACTCGTTTTGATTAATGTAAAAAAGTGCTCACTATTTAAGATTATCAAAACAAATTTTGTTTAAATTCAGAATTCTGCAAACAGATCAGAACAGCATACCAACAACAATAAAAACAGCTACAGATATGTTTACAAAATAGTTAATTGCAGTATTTTGGATAAAGAGATATTTGGGCATTCAGAATTTTAAAATACAGAGTTCTGAAATATAGAATTTTGGTGGAACAGAATTTTCAAAAAAAAAAAAACAGAATATTGGTTATACAGAATTTTTACAACCGGTATTCTGATTCTGACTCGCTCCCAGCACCAAAGCAACTCTTTGAACTTTGAACATAACTCTAGAATCTAAAACGGAAATAACGTTAATTCTCAGAATTCATCACAAGCAACATATTCGAGAAAGATCTTAATAGTTTTTAAATTTTTCTTAATACAAACTCTATATACTGCATTGATAAATAAAATAAAATAAAATCAACCAAGTAGAAGACTCAGCACTAAAGATCTGAATGTTACTTAAATAAATTCTTATTTTGAGTTGATTTAGTATGAATACAAATTTTTAATGACTTAAATATGTTTGACATATTTGCCACCATTTGAAAAGTAAAGTATCTTTTAAACTTTTCAAAATGTCCGTCGGTTTTTTGAAAAGCGACACATACTAGAAAAGAGTCGCTTCACTACAAGGTCATTAATTTCGTGGTTTCAAGTTGGTAGCACTGGCATTTGACACCTGTCAAACTCAGCTGTCATCTGAATTTAAACGCGGATTCTTCGAACAATATTTGCTTCAGCGATTATGCATGCATACATTACTCACTCGGTGGGTATGCAAACAAACAAAATTGCCACATATGAGGCTCAAAAACCCCACAACTGATTGAAGAGTTGCCAGTGCATCCAGAAAAATTGACTGTTTGGTGTGCTCTAAAGGTGCCATTGGTCCGTTTTTTTTTTTCTAAGATGCCAATGGGCAGACGCTTATGGTTTTATTGCATGAGAAGTTTCCTGGTCGTTAATTTCATGGTTTTGTGATGTCTATTGACCACCAAGATCATGCATTTGACACCGTTAGATTTGTTTTGTCTGTGGGGCTACGCAAAAGACCATGCTTACACGAATAATCTCCAGACTCAAGACTCATTCAAAGCCAAAACTACTGAAGTTATGGCCGAAATACCGAACGAAAAAGTGGTTAAAAAGTGGCATGTTGCAATTCTTCCCGAGGCGGGCAAAATTTTGTAATGAAATAAAATGTGCATCAAATATTTATCGCTGTGTGTGGTTTATTAAGCTTTAGAAACCGACAAATTAATGACTCTATATGAACAAGGAATTCACAACACAAATTAATCTTGCCTTGTACAAATTCTGTTTCGCTGTGCATTTACTCGATCACTGCGTAAAAGTACTTTATAATTAATTTGTACCGGTACGCTATGTTTTACATCAAACTAAAGGTTGACACTCGGGCGTTTTTGGAATACAATTTCGTTTGTATCCCTTTCCTTAATGACAATTATAAGCACACATCAGTTATTTGATAAAAATTCCATGGTTAATCTTTTTCTATTGAAGCTGGGGAAAAATTTACAAAAATGCTGATAGTAGTTTACAGCGCAGAAAATGCTTACAATATTTCACACACTTCTTGAGATAGTAAGATCATATATTTTCATAGGATGTTTCTCAGCATCTTTTTCAAAGAATTAACATAATGATCTCATTCCTATAACTATTGTCAAGGGACTTAAAAATACAGCTTATCTAGGACACTAGAAAACAAAAACTGACATAACCAAAACGAAGTAAATTTGTATATTGTGTAAGCCGTAGTAAGCCTACCTGATTTTTGTTTGCTTCGATAACCGAAAGGTATACAATTTATCATACGCAACTTATTCACATGAAACGCAGCTCCATATAAGAGTTGTTTTATTATTTTTCCTTCCCATAACGCATTTTTTTTCTATCATTTGTGAGAAAAACAAAAAATTTATCAATCCGATGGAACGAAAACCCAACAAGATCACCCATAATAATAATAAAATCCAATTTTAATTTTCCAGTCTTCTAACAAATTTTATTTAATTGCTTTGGATATATCATAAATACACGCAATGCGTCTTAAATTCCACGATAGATAGCCGCAAGCTAAGACAAGTGATCAACCTCCTCCAAGCCCCATATTATATATCCTGCTGTATAGGTTAGGTACCTATGCCATGCAAAAAAGTATTTTTTTGATAGCCGCGCGTAGATTTGCTCTACTTAAATATACGCTAATCTCACGACAACAACGGTTCACTTCTTCAAGATGAATTTTGCAAGTATTTCTCTTTTGTAACTTCTTTTTAGGAACGGCTTTACACTTTTGATTTGGTCTAATTTGTATTTCAATAATTTAAACTAAGAATAGATATCAAAAGATGTCTACACTAGGCCACTAAAATACACAGATATGACACACCAACAATGCTTCAATTTCAATTTTTAAGGTGTAAAGACATAACACAGGATCTATTTTAGATTATTTTTCACTTTCAAATACTGAAAAAATATCATATTACGAAAAAAGACCTGAGCTCTAGTCTTCTAGTATCTTTATTACAAATTTACAATTTTGTTTAAACTTGTTCCCACACTAGACTGCGAAGGCTTTCCATACCATATGCTATTATTATCTTCTTTTACATATTTACCGCAAATTCATCCATTTCTTACATTTCGTACAGCCTTGTCCTTTCCCCAGGGTATTAGGGTTAAAATTTTCGATTGCCGTTGAGTGTTGGGCGCCATTTTCATTGATGAATTATTCTGCAGCATTTGTATATCCTAATGCCATATAAATCTGATGTAAAATGCAACTTGAAGTTTTAAAAAAGAATCTCAACAAAATGCTTAACTGTTCGGCTATCGAATTTAGCATCGAGCAAGGATAACAAGGATAACTTTAAAATCAGTCCATCAAACAACACTTCTCTCCCACATGACCCTAATGAATTATTTTCTATTTCATTCTCTAAGTCAAACTTATGACCATTTTATAAAACAGGATAAATGTCTCATTAAATAACTAGTATTTATAAATTTATACATATAAGTATCACCAAATTACATGACGTCAATAAAATTTCAGATGATTACAAGAACCCACATTTAAAAAAAAAAAAACGACTAACCTCCTGGTGAATTTCACCTTCGTCCTTCCTTAGCCACAGCCTAGCCAGGCCTAGCCAGCCTGCAGCGATGCATTGCCCAGTAAATACACGATATCCAAAATGCACGCACTATACGATAATACTAACTAATTTCAATATGGTAATAATTTTATTTTTTAGTCTACTCGTATCTGCAACAGCAACTCAAAAAACCAACTATACGACGAGTATCCATAGAAATAAGAGAACAGAAGAAAAAAAAAGGAACGCACAGATTTTTGAACACCTTTTTCAACTTTAGATACATTTTCGGCTGAGGCTGCGGCTGTGAGGTTGGGAGGCTATGCGGCTACGCGTGAAGTGCAAATGCGAGACTTTTTTGATATGCTAAGTAAAAGCATTAAACGCATGCATGCATGCAAGCTTGGAATAGCTAGGTATAAGTATAACCACCAATGGAGCCAATGCATCACCTGGGCCTAAAATAATTTTCGTCTTGTCGTTGAGTGTATCTGAGTAGAGCTGAGCTGAGCGTTTTGATTTCATTTGCTCATTTTGTGTTTAAGATGTTTGGCATGGCATCGGCATGGCATGATGAAGGTGGGGCTGCTGGGTGCACAGCAGTTTGATGCATTAAGACACTCTAAACCTGAGAAAATAAAAACCGAACGACAAGTATTAAAGCCAAAAATTCATCGCGCTATATAGGCCGTACGATCTCGCAGTGGTTCTTCGCTGCAGCGGCAATAATATGCTGCTGCTGCTGCTCCACAGCCAGCAGTGGTAGATCATTTATACTTTTTTTTTAATATTTTTTTTTTTTTTTTTGGGTTGTTTTATGATTTGCCAGAGCAGTGGCTGCACCGAAAACGGGGCAACATTTCATACATTTACTCGATATCGGCTTCGATTGACCGTATATAAACGACTATAGGGCTAGGCCGGCCATCAGTATCTCGTGGTGCTCTACTTTTGGTGGAGCTCGATTTTAAATTTATATCTTACCTGTTTTTTAAGCGTAGAGTTTGTGCGTGTGCCTTCAGAGCAAACGACGACAGTGATTACAAAAAAAAAAGATACATTTATTGACGGGCGATAAAGGATTACTACTCGGTTTCGTTTCGCAAATTGTTACGTAATCTAAGTGAATATATCTGAAAGTGGTTTGAAAAAATTAAAAAAAAAGAAGAAAAAAAAAACATAAAAGGATATACGAGGATACGGGGCTTGATTGCTATTTAAAGACTTTTTTGTTGTGTGTGTGTGTATTCAACATAGAGTGTGAAAATGAAGGTGAGTCAAAAGGACAATATGATGCAATCAAACTGATAATAATTATGCCATCAATCAAAATGCAACCAAGAGATTACTTTCGTTTCTTCTTGTGAATGTGCAAACGTCAGAATTAAAAAGGATATATTAATGTGGAAATATTTTGATGTTGTTTGCGCTTCATTTTTAAAAACTTTTGCGAATTTTGTAAAAAAGGATTACTTTTTTTCATCGACTGTTCTGATGATTTGTTGGGATTCAGGCTTTAAATCCTTTAAGAAACTGTAATTTCTGAGAAAATGGAAACATTGTAATATTTAGATTTTTGTGTCTTGACGATTATTTAAATCCTTTGTCTTTTGTTAATAAAATGTCAATTATTACTAACGAATCGCATATTAATCTTTTAAAATATTTTTCAATTTTAAAATATGTTCAAGAGCAAAGTTGGGAATTGTATTCATATTTTTCATCGAGAAAATAAGAATGAATAGAATTTTAAGGACATTCTTATGCAAAAAAAATGATGTAAGAAATTTATTTTTATTCCTTCAGCACTAGAGTTCTTGAGATATGATAAAAAAAAACATGTCTTTCCTCAGAGCAGATTCTTATGCCTCAAAACATAACTTTATGAATGTTTTATGACAGCACAAATGGAACAAATATATCTCAGAACCTCATTTTGGTTTAAACTCAGAATCAAGACAGAAAAAAGACTATTCTGAAATTTAAAAATTAACTGTTCAAAACGATAATTAATTCCAGCCTTTTTCTTGCTGATAGTCAAATTTCCTGTTATTCAAAGTTGTAGATCTCTGTTCAGGATGTATTCCAAACAAAATGCATATTATTAGTTTGATAAACTTAAATCTTACCGTTTTCTACTGCACTAAATTTCACGTCACATTCTGATACGATATTGCGCATTTTTCTTTGCTTGTTTTTTGTATAATAATTTATTTTTGTAATATTTCTTATTCAAGAAAATTTAAAACTATTTTAGAAATCCTTGACCTATTTAAGACAAAATCTTATCAACTTGATCTTCCCATAAGAAGTTACCCGAACTAAAAAAATTAATAAAGGCTTAACACTAAAAAAAAAATAAGATTCCTGTGACATTTCATGCTGAATAATTTATCAATCCATTTATATTTGTATCAAGTCATCACCCAGAGGCTTTATCATAGAAATACTAAGGAATCCTCGGGAGTTTGTTTGAAAATCGATTGTCCGTTGTCATAAAAGTAGCGTTATATTGAGTACCTAAAGGCAGTGACCTAGGACCACTACTTTTCACAATTTTTTACTAGCCCTTAACACTTGTTGCTGCGCTCCATTTGCTTTAGCTTAAATTTTTTTAAGACAAATTATCATAGACATGCGTCCATTTTAAGGATGAAATTTAAAAATGTCCGTTATTTTCTTGTGCGACTTTTTGAATTTTTAAGAACAGATGTCGCGAGCTTCTAAATGTCAAAATTTTAACTTGTTAATTTTTGACAATAAATTATTGTATGAAGCTGACATTAGACTAGCAGTCCATAATGGCAATGCTCGTACTACAAAAGGGTATGGTGCATATGGTCACAATACAGATCTCAAAACAAATAAAGCGCATCGAGTTTGTTCAGTGTAAGCTTTAATTAGACCGAACAACCATTTTTATTGATATGAAGTCCTTGAAAAATCATACATACATAATATGTATGTAACTTCACGATTGGAAGATCTGCCAGTATTGGCAGATTTTTCGCAAACTATATTTGAACCAATTTTTCAACCGTGTACACACCCAATTTCATCTGTCAATATTGGCAGACGAAAATTGTCAGCCAATTTTCAATTAATATTCTGACAACAAAAGCAACACATTTGAAATTTTGTTGGTGAAATATTAACATTTCAAAAATACTTTCTTGTCATTCATGTTTGATTAAATCGAAATTCCTATAAAGCTACGGTTTCTCACTTCGCAATTCGACGAGTCATTTTGTGTATAACCCCTTCTGTGCTATCCAATGTTCCGTCCAAGCCTGGCGACGTCTTTCCTGCAGCAATTAATTTTCCTCTTGGCTGGTCTCCAACAAATATGCCACCAAGATAGTTGCCATGGCTTCTTCCTATATTCTTCAGTTTTTCTGTTTTTTTTTTAATGGCCCCTATCATGGTATCCGTTCGAACAATCCTCCGATCGGAGAAAAGTTCCGATCGGAGCATTTATTGGTTCATGTTACTCGAATCGGAAAAGAAATAAAAATGCGTACCGACGCGTACACATGGCATAAGGAAAAGAAAAAATAAATTAAGTATGAACCTCTTTTGTAGTGAAATAATCCTGCACATCACAGGGATGAAATATAAGAGAACCTCAAACAAATAAAAGGGCATCAACAAACAAATACACAAGAAATTAAATAGTTTGTCTTTCCTTTTTATTTGAAAATATGTATTTTTTTTATTACCATCCGACAAAGTTCCACATGTGATTTGCTGTCGGAGAGAAAAGAAAGAAACACAAATCAAATAGACGCGTTGGATCGCATGAATTCAATTTTGACATTCAAACGCATGCTTCAATTTTTTTCGGAATAATTTCCGGTTAATCAATCGGAACGGCTACCATGATACAAAATTCGTACATTTCGTCCGAATCTGAGGAAATTTCTCCCCGATTGGTTACCATGATAGGCCCCAATATATTATAAATATTTCAGATTCTCTGTCATCTGACAATTTTCTTACAATGAGTCAACAACCAATTTTGTGTTAGTTAAAGTGTTCCAACCGTGTAAATAGCCAATTTTTTATTGAAAGACAACAAAATTGTCAGCCAGTTTTCCAACAGTAAATTGTCCGATTATTGGATAAAATCATCCAATCCAACCAATTTTCATTTGATAGAAAATTAGCAATTATTGTCAGCTCATTGGTAGCTATTGGAAAATGTTTGACAGGTCTGCCAAAATTGGCAGATCTTCCAACCGTGTACACTTAGCTTTACATTTGGCTCATCTAATCTCCAGTTCTCTCATCATTCTTAAAATAGAGAAGAGATAGTAGGGTAGATCCTTTTTTATCCAAAACCCCAACAACAATTCATATATAGTTCCTATTTTCCTGAAATCAGCTTCTAATTAAAATTGAGTTTCGCTAAAGAAAAATATTCCCCTTGGCCTTTTTAAGCTGTTTAAAATTCTTTTCCTAGGCTCAATTCTGGTTGCTGAGGTTATCGCAAATATTTAATGCATAAGAACTAACTTAACTATAGTAATTTAATTTTGTTCTACGTTTTTTTTTTCTAATAGAAATTCATCACACTTCTATGCGCTCTCAGCTTACACCTTGCCACCTGTACACAGCTTCCTGCACAACTACCTCCCTGTGTGCATGCTGGTTACTCGTATCCAGCGCCCGAAGTTAAATTCTCAATTGGTCCTGCGGTTAGTTCTGTGAACGTATCGCCGGCAATTTCCACTTACTCTGAGGGAGGAGGCATCAAATACGCCCAAGTAGGTGAGTCTGGAAGTAGCTATGAGTCCTCAAACGAATACTCCGGTTACTCATCTGGTGGTGAGGTCAAAATCGAAGGTCTTGTACCAGGAATAAAAACATCATCATACTCACCCGCAGTGACGTATGCAAAGCCTGCTGGTATCAGCTACGCTGATCAGTCACCAGCTTCCAAATATGCGGGTATTAATCCGTCTGGCATAGCTGTATCAAATTATGTTGCTCCAGCCATAAGTAAAACTATTTATTCAGCTCCAGCTTTGTCGAAGCAAGCATATATAGCTCCTGCGTTGACTAAGATAGCAACTGGTCCAGCGTACCTTCCTCCATCTGGTCCATCGTACGTTACGAAATACTCTCAGTCCCCTGCGTATGTTGCTCCAGCAATTCTAAAATCTTCTGGAGGATATCTTCCACCAGCACCAGCAATCACATACTCACAACCTGCTATTTCCAAGATAGCCTATGCAGCTCCAGCACTTACGAAATACTCATCAGCAGGAGACCTTTCAACATCTCACATCTCGAGTTCAGGATTGATACAAAAGGTTGCAACTTACTCATCTCCTGGTTACTCTTACTCACAGTCAACTCCGGCTGTTTCCAAAATAGCGACGTACTCATCCCCTGCAATTTCCTATGGCCCAAGCCTATCGAAGGTCGCTACATTCACATCACCGGGCTACTCATATGAAAGTGCTTCTCCGGCAATTTCTAAAATAGCAACTTATTCAACACCTGGCTACTCCTATTCACAAACAGGACCAGCAGTGTCTAAGGTGGCCACCTACTCTTCACCTGGTTATTCGTATTCTTCACCAGCGATCGGTAAGATAGCTTACTCTTCAAGCGCAGATTTGTCGCAGCATTATTTGTCGGGAGGATCTAAGTTGGCTGTTTCCGCATATGCTCCTGCTGTCTCATACTCTGCACCAGCCGTAGTCAAGGCATCTTCATATTCCGCTCCTGCTGCTTACTCATATTCGGCACAACCCATAATCACAAAGTATGCCCAGGCTGCTTCACCACTGCACTCATATTCTTATGCTCCAGCGGTGTCCTCGTCATACTTATCTGGGGGTTCAAAAATCGCCTACGGTTCCCCAGCTATTGCTAAAGTTGGAGCTCCACAATTGTCTTACTCTTCAGCGGGAGCTGTTTCGCACCAATACATTTCAGCCCCTGCCAAAATCGCAACGTACTCTGCGCCTGCAGTGACAAAGATAGCTTCGTATGCAGCTCCAGCTGTCACCTATTCTTCCGGTTCAGGACATGCTTCTTCCAGTCAGTATATATCGGCTCCAGCTAAAGTATCATATGCTGCTCCAGCAGTAACCTATTCTTCAGGATCAGGGCACGCTTCATCCAGTCAATATATATCGGCTCCAGCTAAAGTCTCATATGCCGCCGCTCCATCTTTATCATATTCTTCAGGGTCAGGACACGCTACATCCAGTCAATATATATCGGCTCCAGCTAAAGTAGCGTATGCCGCCTCTCCATCTTTATCCTATTCTTCAGGATCAGGACACGCTACATCCAGTCAATATATTTCGGCTCCAGCCAAAGTAGCTTATGCCTCTCCAGCTATCGCCACCTACTCTGCTCCAGCTGTTAGCAAAATTGCCACCTACTCAGCTCCAGCAATATCCACTCAATACATCCCGGCACCTGCAAAAATCAGTTATGCTGCTCCATCCGTTGGCTACTCATCGGGACATGCAGTTTCATCACAATACATATCAGCGCCCTCAAAGATTGGTTATGCTGCTCCAGGATTAGCTAAAATTGCAACATACTCTGCTCCAGCACCTATTCTGTCATCAGGACATGCTACTTCCAGTCAGTACATTTCCGCTCCAGCCAAAATAGCCTATGCTGCTCCTGCTGTAGCAAAAATTGCAACGTACCCTGCACCAGCCATTCCGACACAGCTTGTTTCGGCACCAGCTAAAATTGGATACGCAGCTCCATCTCTTGGATATTCATCAGGGCATGCAGTGTCTTCACAGTACATATCAGCACCATCAAAAATTGGATATGCTGCTCCAAGCATTGCTAAGGTAGCGACATATTCCGCTCCACTAACTTCTTATTCCTCAGGACACGCAACGTCAAGTCAGTACATTTCTGCTCCAGCCAAAATAGCCTATGCTGCTCCAGCTGTTGCAAAACTTGCATCGTACCCTGCACCTGCGGTAGCAACACAATATATTTCGTCGGGAGCTAAAATTGGTTATGCCACTACTCCAGGTTTGGCCAAGATTGCAACGTATTCATCGGCACCTGCAGTATCATCTCAATACATTTCTGCACCTTCGAGGGCAGCTTATGCTGTTCCAGCTGTTGCTAAAATAGCAACCTATTCTGCTCCAGCAGTCACCAAGTTGGCATCATATGGTTCACCATCCGTATCGTATTCATCAGGACACGCAGTGTCCTCCCAATATATATCAGCTCCTGCTAAAATTGCTGCAGCTCCACTTGTTTCAACTCAGTACTTGTCCTCTGGCGGCGGACATTCAGCATCCTACTCAGGTGCATCTTTAGGAAAAATCGCAACTTATTCTTCGGCACCTGCTGTGTCATCCCAGTACGTATCTGCACCATTGAGATCACAAGGACACGGCGGACTAGCTCTAGGTAAAATTGCAACTTATGCTGGACCAGCAGTATCGACTTACACAACCGGACCAGCTATTTCAAAAATAGCCACATATACGTCACCGGGAATCTCATCCTATTCAACCGGGCCAATAGTCTCAAAACTTGGTTCCTATTCATCGCCAGGTATTGCCACTTATTCAACAGGAATCTCTAAAGGTGGAGCTGGTATTGGAATCATTCAGTCAGGAGGAGCTATCTCAAAATCTGGATACTCTATTTCAACTGGACATGGTATTGGAGGATCTATTGGTGAAATAGGACACATTGCAGGACCTGCTGTTGCTTATCAGTCTGGATTGGCGCTGGGAAAAGTGGCAGGTTACAGTGCGCCAGGCTCTGTTTCCTACCATGGAAGCGGTGGCATAGGTAAACTAGTATCACCGGGACTTGCAGTTGGAAAAATTGCAACATACTCAACCGGACCAGCTATTGGATCACTTCATGGTGGTTCTATTGGAATTTCTGGATATGCAGGTAGCGGTATAGGTATTGGGCACGCTGAAGGTTCGGTGGGAAAATACGGTGCCATAAGCTTAGGACATTCTTCTGTTTCCCCTTCAATCACATACCATGGTGCCTTAGCACAAGCTGCTGGAAGAAGCGGTTCAGGACTTGGAGGACATGGTATAGGAGCGGGTGGTTTAGGAGTTGGTGCATTGAAAATTGGTGCGTTAGGAGTCGGTGCATTGGGGGTGGGTGCACATGGAGCTGCTGCACAGGGAGCTGATGCCTATGGTCGTCCATTCTTCAGGTACGCCCTTGGAGCTCCAGCGGTAGCGTCCTACGCTGCTGCTCCTGCGGCATATGTGAAAGCAGTTCCCACTGCCATTGTCAAGCCAGTAACTTCCAAACACTTAGAATATTACGTAAGTATATTTTGAAAAATTATCTTATATACGAAACTCAGCTTAGTGATATTTAAATAAGCAGCACAAAGAGCCTTATGATTCTTTGCGTGGCTTAAATCTTAAGTAAAAATAATTACCACTATTTTATTTGGCATGGTTTGGACTAGGTTTTATTGCGGGCGTAAAAAGATTTTTGTAACCAATTCTGCCTTGATTTTCTACCAGAAAAATTCGACTTAACTTGAAACTTTAAGACAAGTTATTTAGTCCAAAAAGACCTTTTTTTTAATTTTTGGCTATGTCAAAAACGGTTCGATCAATATTTTTTTTTATACATTTCCCAGATTTGTTCTAGAAATTCGCATTCTCCAACAAAAAAAATGTGGAATTACTTTCGAAGTTTTTCAAAAAAAAAACCGTTTTTTGAAAAAAAAAACTGGTCGAACGATTTTGAAAAAAAAAAAATTCTTAAAATTCAAAATAACAGATACAAGAAATCAGATATGGCTTACTTCACTTTTTCCAAAAAAAAAAAACATTTTAAGTAATGATTTTTAAATGATTTATAAATTGTCATAAGATTTTTTCCTTCAATATGTATTTTCATAATCTTAAGCCCCAAGACCGCTGTCACACATTGTAGCAAGTTCGTGAGACACAGTCGTGCACTTTGTTTTATTAAAACGGATTTATAAAAAGGTTCTACGTCGAAGATTCTTGATTCAATCCCTGATTTCATACAACTTTTTTTCGGACTACTGTCTTTTGAAACGACAAATCGTTCAAGAATAAAACTTGCGCAGGGAAGTGCATCTTCACAAACCGTTCGGATCAGGTGGTAAATTGTAGTCCCTTCCATTCTTGCAGAGAATGCAAGCACACACAGCACTGTTTGATAGTGTAACCCTTGACTGTTTCCAGCTTTCAACCAATAATATTTTTCTTTTAATGATAATTCTGTTTTCATTGGGGTCGAAATTAGCTCATTTCGAAATTAGAAGAAAAGTGTTTTCATTTTAGTTTGCTAATTTCGTTTCACATCAAGCTATCTCCTTCTTTTTCTTTCTGACTTCATATTTGTTATTTTTTCTTGTTCTCTTTTGTTTACTACTACCGTTGACTTGAATTTTTTTTCCAATTTGTCATTTTCACAAGATCCGCTCACAATGGTATATTGAAATTAGGAATGTCTGATTTTTTTTTACCTTATTTGCAACATAATTTCGCCCAAATTAGATAATTTCGAAATTTGATTTTGCATGGAGAATGAGTTAATTTGGAATCGATTTTGAAAATTTGCTTAGAAATTACCTCATTTGGCCCAATGAAAACGTAGTTTAAGAAAAAATTAAAAATATTTAAATTCTACTGCTCATCCCAGAAAAATTAAAATTTTAATTGATTGGTGACCTTGAAATTCTTCAATGAGTAACCTTGGATGGGTTGCACATTTATTTAATTATCAAGCCCCAAAAAGTTTGTTTATCTTCATTGTATCTACGGTCAAAGTTTAATTAATTGAAAGACATCCTGTTCTGAATCGAATAGATAGATCAATTCATCATATTGTAGATACATTTTGTGCGAAATATATCGCAACTTCCGTCTGACATGCACACTTGCACACGATATGTAATGTTTGGAGGCAAGCTACATAAACGATCAGTGGGTTGGGACCGACTATCGACTTTAAGAAATCTAACAAGGTGAACATCTAGAACTGATTTTATTTATTTCCAGACCGAAGCACTTAGATCACCATACCAAGGTTTGTTTGTTTCTTACACGAGCTTTGAAATTTATTTGAGAGCAGTAATTGTTTTTTTTTAAGCTCTGCCTAAATATGGAGTTTCTCAGAGCAATTTTGCAAACGATGTTAGAATGCAAACGAACATTATAGTTCAACGTTGTATTTGATAACCGAAAAAATAAATAGAAAAATTCGACCTACTCGTAACTCCTTTGCATGACTCATGACTAGGTTTATGAATGAAATTGACCCATCTGCCATCTGCATTTTCGGGAAGGGAAAAATTTGTAAATTCAGATAAGTGTCCGGAGAATTTTTAAGGAAGTTCAAAACATCAAAATGAAATCACACCAAAATCGGTTTTTGATATTCAAAAAAAAAAAATCAAAAATTCAATGAAATTTGGTAAAAAAAAATAGTTCAAAAAGTGCAAGAAAAATTCTCAGAAAATGTATTATTTTATCGAAAGTAAGCTTTTGATTAAATTAAAGACCATATCCCTACATCATTGACGGATATGTAATTAGAAACAACGCATAGGAGTTGGTTTTCGAAAACACGAACTTTTCCTTCATGAATATGCAGTTTTTCATCGGAACTTTTGAATTTCCGTTCTAGAAGGCTCATTTTAATTAGTCCTAAAATTAATAAGATTGAAAGCGAGAATTTGCTTAAAATATTTTTCATAAATAACGAAGTAAATGTCCAATGCCAAACAACAGACTAATTTCCCCCAAGGCCAATCATTAATCATTATTATTCCATCTTGTCTCATTAAATAAATATTTGTTTTTATTTAAATGTAGAACGATCATGCAAGATATGCATTTGAATACGGAGTTAACGACCCCAGTACCGGTGATATCAAACATCAAAAAGAAGAACGTGATGGTGACGTTGTAAAAGGTGAATACTCCCTAGTCGAACCGGATGGAAATGTTCGCACCGTTAAGTACTACGCCGATTGGGAAACTGGATTCCATGCTGAAGTGATAAACAGTCGAGATGCGAAAGTTATTGCGAAACGTAACACGAAGAAATCTTAAATTTTAGATATGTTTTTTTATTTCATTAATTAATTCGATGTGTTAACTGAAACAAAATTATTAGTTTTTTTTATCTTTTTGTTGTATGTATTGTAATTTATGTTTTGAAAATGAAGAGATAAAAAATTAAAAGATGCATGCATATCCGATCGAGAAAAGTAATTAAAAAAAAAAATACTCGTAGAATAATTTTCACATCTCATGTTTGCTTTTGTCACCAGCTTTTTTTTACATCATCGTGAATGCTCATAAAATTTATTTGTAATGAAATGTAAATAATATTTATTTAAACAAAATATGGAAAAAACGACAAATTGACAATCTTGTTATTAGGATAAACAAAACAAAAATAAGAAGATATATAAATGTTAACCACTGTGGGAACATATTTAAGGTACATTATTAATGGAATGTGTAAGAAAAACCTTTGTAAAAAAAACACACACACACTTTGAGAGAAAAAAAGATATTTTATTTGTTAATATTAATATTTTTTTTTAAATTGTGATAGAAGTGTCTTACGTCATAATTTTGTAAATGAGAAATCGCGACACAATAAATTAAAATGTAAAAGTAATTATGGTCTTAAATTGTTTTTATTTATTTTAATGTTTACTTGGTGAATAGGTTTCCTTAAATTCAAACAATAATTCCTTATCAAAGCCTAATATTGATAATAATTTTGATTGCTATTAAGTGGACAAGACTATTTCAAAATGTTTGGATAACGAAAGAAGGAAATGTTCGTTCCATTGCATGATAAATCTGTAAGTATTATAAAATAAGGTTTGGTGGTCAGCTCTTTTGTTTGGTGTGCTTTTTGAAAAGACGAGTGTGATTAACATTATAACTTTGTGCCCTTTTTCTTGTGTTCAAGTGCCGTTGGTATAGTATGTGTGTCTTAATGTTCTTTTAAATATTCAACATACAAATTATTTGTATATTAATTTGTCATCTTTATGTTATGTACAATAAAACGAGTGTATATTGACCCGTACTAGCAACAAGTCCATGCACTCTTTTTTGTGAATTTTAATCGCAATTAACTTGCATTAGACTCAATTACTCAAACAATTGACATTGAGCTTTGAGTCAGTAATGTGAATTTCTTAAAGGCAGTGTTCAATTCCCACCGAAAGAAAATGCGTACAGAAAAAAAAAAACAGAAACAAATAAACTGAAACTGAAACAATTAATAAGTCATGATTCTAGTTTTATAAAGAAAAAAAGCATTCTTTTATCGAAATATATTACCATGCAGTAACGCGTGTACATGGGCTACATAATTTTTAGAACAATTTGTACGTACATAAATGCTTTCATGAATAGGCCTATAAGCTATTATTCAAATTCATTATGAAGTAACTGCCTGGGACTCCTAAATGCCTACATGTTAATTTGCATTAATTCGCATAAGATTCAATGAAAGGCTTTATTGGTGTTGCCAATCTATTTATAAGCAGGGTATCTTTATCTAAACTCCTTTAGTCAATGCGATAACTTGTGGACCAAATATAAAGTTTGGGAAACTCCTAAAATCTCACTGAACGAAATTGAGTCAGTCATCGTCTAAGAGGAATATGGTCAATTTTGTATGGAGCGTTGGCTTGGCAGTGCGTGGCCAATAATGATTTTGTTATTTATTGGAATGACTCTAGTACTGAAGTTAGTACAATAGATTGTATTTGTGTACCACATGAAATTACATCACTGTTTTTGAATACTTTAATTGAAACAAGTTGTGTAAGGCTTGCCTGGCCTTATACAAAATAAATTAATCTGCTAATATCATGGTTCTAATAAATAAAATAAGAAAGCTATGCACTGAGCATTAGTGCAGTTGACAGGAAAAGGTAGGAAGTTAATAAAACTACTTTAGTGGTTTTGTGGTTTAAATTTACAACAATTTTGATACTGAAAAAATGTTGTATTTTAACTCGTTATCGCTTTGAAAAACAAGTTATTTTTCAAAATTCAACTAAAAATGCCAAAAAAATGAACATATTATTTCTTCCTATATAAAGGTAGACAAACGTTCGGAAGTTAATAAAACTTTGGAATATTGTTTAACATTTAACAAAGTTTTGGACCTCGAGAGCCCTGTGGAAAAAAATTGTCCTTCATTCCTCGTCTATGGCAGGCTAGAAAAAGTATTTTGTGGCAAAATGGTCTTTATAAGGATTTTATTCAAGCATTTACTATTAGCTTTAATGGCTTGCGTAATGTACACCAAAATGATTTGTGTAAGGTCTTTTACCGTTTCGCTAATTTTTTTTTTTTTTTAAGAAGTACACAACGACTCATAGGTAGTAAAAGCCTCTTCTAATTAACAGTATTTTCTATATGAGCACCAACAACACAATGTTGACAAAACGTATGCACATTGCTGTTTATATAAACAAACAACAGTACTCTTAATAAGCGTGAACGAAGTTCACAAACGCTGGATTGGAGAGTTAGGGTAGGGATGGTTTTTGTCTAGATTTCTATGGGAAACAAAAACAACAAAAGAAGTGGTGCGTTCTTTTTCTAACCATAGGCAACAATTGTTCTTATGTCAAGAAAAATTGTTGAAGTGTCATTGTTATGATTTGTTGGAGTTCTTACAAACCATTCAGGAACGATACGTTGTTTGATTTTGTTAAACTGTCAAACGACCGCTTTTAATATTTTTTTTGTATATTGAGGAAATAATTTAATAATACTCCCTCATCCCTCAAAATTGGTGAAAAGTATATTTTCTTCTTTCTTGTTGATCACTCGAAAAAAATAAAATCGTTCTTGTTGCTCAAATCGAGAATTTTCAATTTTTTGGTTTGATTTTTAATAAAGACTTTGAATAACATTTGATGATTTGATGCAATGCATATTCCCACTTGAGAGACTTAACTAAATCATTCTTACCAATCGTCTGGTAAACAAAATCGATTTGTACAAAGTGTGAAAACTCAAACCAGGTCCGTCTGTTTACTCAACAATGTTTCTTTAATAACTTTTACTTTTTTTGTATTGTCAAATTGTTTAAATATATATTAATATAGGTACACATAACTTACTTTTGGTTGGGGCGTTGGTGTAAATCAAATAGGTTTGAGTTTAGCCTCCATTCTTTCAGGTCTTATACCTAGTTACCTAGCATATTGTTACCGTTGCCAGTTTATTTATTTTATACACTTCACAACTTTTAAAATTTTAAGCACTTAATAAACAAAAATAACGAACTATGAACATTAATTTATTTAAAAACACAAATATGTAGTTTTGTACTGACAGTACACTACTTGTCATTAGTACTTTTTATAGCTTAGAAGAATTCTACTACAAATTCTTCGCGCCTAAAGAGCAAATAGTTCAATAGTACATTTTTTTTTTGTCAACGGAAAAATAACCACGATGATCAACAATGAAAAACGTCAAACTCCATTGTGTGAACGTGACGTAGAGCGCATAACGAAATTTACATACCAACCACCCTAGACTCTAAAAACTGAAGACCGGCTTTAAGATTTAAGTCTCTACAATAAAATTTTCTCCGACTAATTCTTATTATCGAATCTCAACTTGTAAACAAAAGTAGA
Source organism: Platycheirus albimanus (assembly GCA_916050605.2). Taxonomy (NCBI): domain Eukaryota; kingdom Metazoa; phylum Arthropoda; class Insecta; order Diptera; family Syrphidae; genus Platycheirus; species Platycheirus albimanus. The sequence continues at coordinate 112,012,605 of OU696698.1, read as the reverse complement.
TCCTATCCACAATGTTCTATCTGTAATAATTGTGCATTCAGTCTCCAAGTGCTGAGTTTTGTTCCATTCTCCAAAAATAAAAATAAAACAATATTTAAAATTTTTTGTCTTATATTTTCATTATCATCGTATCATCATCATCATGTCCCTATCACGAAAGACAACTGAACACATTGCTTGTGTTGGTATTTGTCTCCCGTGATAGGGACAATTTTATTTCATTTATCTCGTAATGAAAACAACTCTTTAATGAGTCTTAGCGGCCAATCGCTTGTCACGCTCCTCGGAAATGCTCAACTTGACACCCTTGCCCTTGGGTAGGGAGACGTATGGCTTGTTGCCCTTGCCAATGATAAAAACGTTGGTCAATCTGGTGGCAAAAACATGACCTTGTGTGTCCTTAACGTGGACAATATCGAAAGAACCAGGATGCCTTTCGCGGTTGACGACTGTGCCGACACGTCCCAAATTTCTGCCTCCAGTAATCATGCACAAGTTTCCTGAAAAATTTAAAGAAAAAAATGAAATTAATAAGGATGCCTTTATTTGGAAAGGATAGTTTTAGGAGGACTAAAATCAGAGGATCAAGGGATAGAAACTTGTAATGAACGTAAAATGTTATTGAGTATGCCACAAAGTTCAAGGCATTCAATGACCGTCGAAACAAAAATTATTCTTGGCTTCCTTTTGAACCACGAAATCAGGAATTTACACTGAACACGGTCTTCGACAAGCCTGCGGGATTTATCCTTGACTATGAAAAATATTGTAATGAACGTAAAATGTTACTGATTCTGCCACAAGGTTCAAGGCATTCAGTGACCGTCGAAACAAAAAATTTACTCTTGGCTTCCTTTTGAACCACAAAATCAGAGGTTGGCATCAAACATGGTCTTCGACAAGCCATACACTTAAACTAGGAATCAAACTCACCTGAATCGAACTTAATGTAGTCAGTCACTTTGCCGTTGGAGATGTCGACCTGGACAGTGTCGTTGGCCTTGACCAATGGGTCGGGGTAACGAATGGTCCTGCCGTCGTGCGTAACCAAGAATGGAACTCCCTTGGCTCCGAGCTGGGTCTTGCGAACCTTGCAAAGCTTGTACTGTAAGAAATAAGAAAATTCAATCACAAAATATAAAAAAGATGAACGACAATATTATTATAGCTTGGCTAAGGTATTGTAATTGAACGTAAGTGTTACTGGGATTGTCACAAAAATCAAGACATCCAGTGACCGTCGTAACAAAGATTAGTCTGGGCTTTCTTTTGAACCATGCAATTACTTCGGTCTCATTAGAATGGTCTTCGAGTAGCCCGTTGGTATATTTTGCATAAGAACTAGAGACTCACCTTAGCTTCCTCGGCAGAGATACGGTGGATGGTGAAACGTCCCTTGACATCATAGATCAAACGGAAGTATTCGCCAGTCTTCTCAATGGTGATGACATCTATAACACAAAAACAAAACAAATTTAGAAGATTCACCTTTTGAAGCAAAAAAAAAAAACAGGAACTTACCCATGAATCCAGCTGGGAATGTGGGGTCAGTGCGTACTTTGCCGTCAACCTTGATCAAACGCTGCATAACAATTTTGGTCACTTCGGATCCAGTAAGGGCGTACTTTAGACGATTTCTCAAGAAGATCATCAAGGGAAGTGATTCCCTAAGTTTGTGTGGACCGGTTGATGGACGAGGAGCAAAAACTCCTCCCAATTTGTCCAACATCCATGCTTTTGGGGCGGCTAAACGCTTCAAATGTTTTTTTGGTCCTCGAGCCTATAAAATTAAGCATTTTCATCACGTTAGTTGAAGCGGAAGCTTTTATAGGCGCACTTTATTTTATTATAAAATTAATTCGTTTTCGATTCATCGCTTCACTTCACACAAAACAAATGCATTTTTGTTACTCAAATTAAAACTTTTTTCATAAAATAATTACACTAATTGAAAGATTATTAATTGGTCTTTGGACTGTTTTAATATTTTATTTTAAAACTTTACGATATTAACACGATGAAAACGAATTTTTGCACAAATTTAAAAAACTACTCACCATCTTACAAGAGAATTAAAAAAGGAAAGGAAGATGGCCGGATGTTGTAGTGTGTAAAGAAATTTGACAGTTCACAAAATCCAGTTCAGTGGATAGTTTTTCGGAACACATTCAAGCGAAACTAGCGCTACCCATCGTTCAACATAGAAGTATTATATTGAGGAGTTGCTTTAGGGTAATAACACAGTGGTTATTAAGCCCTTTTATCATCAAATGGTTTTGAATTTATTTCAAATTTGGTTAAAATTGAACATTTTGTTTTCAATTTCCTTATTAAACTATCATAAAGATGAATTGACACTGTATTTAAAGTTAAACTGCCTCAGGTACTAAACAAATAAATAGTTATACTACTCAATTCTCTTAAACAAACTTTGGTAACTTTTCAGGCAACAACTGACAAGTAGAGCAGTGCAGCATTGTATAAAGAACCTATAGTACTATCACTTGGGAGTTTTAAGTTTTGACTTTTTTTGCCGCTAAGAGCGTTGCTGATGCGGCAATTGTAAAAGAATTTCACCAAAACCAAGACCGATTAAAAACATGTTCTTTATTCCCTTCCATCTCTTCCTTCTTCACTTCACTTCAGTAACCTGAACACTGAAATGAGTAAATGCCTTGTTTTGCCGTCCCGTGGTTAACCAGCAAAACCCCTTGATGATTGTACTATAGGTTCTATATACAACGAGTGCAGTATACCATGCTCTTAATTAATTTTGCTCTTAAGGTAAAAACGCACTAGCTGGAACTGCAATGTAGTAAACGAAATTTTTTTTAAACCTTCGTCTGGCTATACAAAGGTCTGGCTGAACTCATGAGTTCATGAGTACAATTTCCTACAAGAATAGTATATAAAATCTTTGCTACTCTCACATGATGTCTCTGCGTGTGGTTCCCTCTGGTGTGCAGCTTTTACACATAAATTTCTGCTCCATCAACATACTATAATTTCTTTAGAAAAGCTACAAGTTATAAGTGCAAATAAATTGCAGTGCAGTTCCAGTAAAGACCAGAGAATTTCTAGATCACACATCAAGCCAGATACTTTTGTGGTTGATAGATTCCTGTCTGGTGGTCTCCATTGGGCAGTTTATCAGACAGAACAGAAGGTACGTAAGGTTTATTTCCAACGGACATCGTGTGTTTTGAATTCAAATGGAATTTTAAACGAGACTAATGTGTTTTATAAACAATAATTGAAATTGATTAAAATATTAACTGTTATGTACTTATATTCACCAAATCAGCTTATGACGGACCGTATAGGTATTATTTTTTTTAGGAATTCAATTTTTACAAAGATTAAGAACCGAAAGTTCTTGGTTCAATCTCTTAATCCACCCAAGTATATCTTCCATGTACTCTTTCGAGAAAGTGATTAAACCTCCACCCTTCCATTTCTGCAGAGTATAAGAGCACACACCTGAATGGTTCTCATTTCCTTATATAACATTCAACAGGACACAAAAGGATAAAACTTATGTTGCGTGCTGAAAACAAATCCTATTTTTAAGGCCAACAAGAAATAAATTCGCAAGACTAGATGAAATATTTTTTTTTTATTGATTTATTTTGTATTTCATTCAAATTAAACTCTTTGCTATAATAATTATTATTTTTACACAATTTTATTGAAATTGTTTCATTTCAAGTGTGTGTGTGTACTTAAGTTTATAATATTGATTTTTGTTTTTTTATGTTTTTCTTTTTATGAATAGTCCTTAGTATCTTAAATGTCCTCGTCGTTACTCAATAGATAATTATTTATTATTATAATTTATAAAATTGTAAAGTGCTACTATTTCAAACGGAAAAAGGATGAAATTAAAAATAATAATAAAAAACATCAACATATGCGAAGAACTACTAAATCAAACTTAAAGTAAACTATAAAAGTTTTTTTTTTAAATTGTTCTCTTTTTTATTTGGGGGAGAGGGTAGTTCGGGAAGGAGATGGTACAAATATAGGCTGATAAGAAAGCAGCAAGAGAAATGATGTTTTTTAAACAGGAAGGGAATGGAAAACACACGTGTAAGAAAAAAAAAAAAAAAAACAAAACAAGAAACGCAATGCAGAATATGAACATTTCAGAATATCTTAACGGCAGAATGTTTCTCCGTTGGAAATCGTAAATCTAGGATCAAGTAAAAAGATGATATCAACAACCATGGATGTTTAGTCCAACTTTTTCATCGATTTAAGAGCTCTTTCGCGGAGTTGTTTTTCAAGATCTTCATTCACAATAGCTGGGCCATCATCGTCGCTGCTTGAACTGCTGCCGGCCTTTTTGCTCTTCCTCTTGTGTTTCTTATGTTTCTTGCTTTTTTTGCTATGTTTCTTGTGTTTCTTGTGTTTTTTCTTCTTTGATTCAGCCTCGGAATATGAAGAACTGTCACTATCTGAATCTCGTCGCGACTTCTTGCCCTTCTTTCGTTTCTTTTTGGGTTGATCTGAGTCCGAAGAATCATCGTTTACAGCAACCGCGAGCATAGGCTTTGGCGGCGGCGCCTTCTTCGATATAGAAACGGTCCTTTTACGAGCAACTACTGCGCGATCAGGATTTTTATTTGCTGCAGTACGTTCATCGTCGTCAGATTCGGAATCGGATTTCTTGGGTTTTTCTTTCTTCTCGGGTAACCGTTGGCGTTTGCTTATGTCTGCTTGTTCTTTAGATTCCGTTGAAATTTTTCTCTTAAGAGGTTCTGCAGGTTTTTCTGGTTTGCGTTGTTCGACTTCTATGTCTTTGCGTAGTTTGACGGGCATTGGTGGTGGTGGCGCCGCCTTTTGTTGTTGTTGTTTTTCATTTTCACTTTTTTCATCAGATGATGAAGACCGTCCTCCTCGACGAGGCTTTTGCACTACTTTACGTTGCTCTTGTTCGCTGTCGTCACTATCAGAACTATCCGACGAGCTAGATTCACTGTTAGGTCTGTTCTTTTTCAATGGCACCTTTGCAGGAGCTGCAGCAACTACTACTGCAGCAGCCGCTGCTACCGACACCGACGGTTGTTTTTGGACAGCAGCAGCTGGTTTTTCTTTGCCCTTCTCACGTTCATATGGTTTCAGGAATGGAGACGGGGTCCTGGATAAACTTGTACTATATTTATCTCGTGGAACAGGTTTCCGAGGTGGTGGAATCGGTACAGTTTTAACTGGTTCGACCACAACAGGCGGCGGAATCGGGCGCTCTTCAATTTTTTCTTTCAACCTGGCAATTATTTCTTTCTTCTCCTTAATAATATGATCAAAGTGCTTGGGAGGGAAATCTGCCACACGATCAACACTACGTTCTTTTCGCACTGGACTAGGTTTGCGGTCAAAAACAATCTTAGTTCTTTTTTCAGGACTTTTTTTGCGTGGTGGTTCCGGCTCTGGTTCTGGATCTGAACTGCTGCTACTGCTGCTGCTGCTCGATTTTCTAGATATCTTTATCTCTTGTCGAACGATCTTTCTAACAGGACTAGCTGGTTTTTCGATGATTCTTTGAGGAGCTGGTGCCTCATGAGAAAGCTCTTCGTCCCAATTTGGACTTTCGGATCGATCGGATTGTGGCTTATTTGGTGGTAATGCAGGTTCCCATCTTCCTTCATTTCGTATAGGCATTGGTTTAGATATTATGGGTATTTGGCGAGGAATAGAACGACGGAAACCGCCACGTCCTGCTGGAGATATTGGTCGTCTGTCTGGTGATGGAATTCGTGGTAAAGGTGAAGGACGACGATCTCGTGAACCTGGTCGCCCATCACGCAACGAGCGTGGGGGAGAAGAACGTCTGTCGCGCGGCGAAATCCTTCGCGGTGGTGGCGATGGGCGGCGTGGAGAAATTCGTATAGGTGACATGCGCCGTCTTATAGGTGACATTCGTCCTCTTGGTACTCCCAATATTGGCGAACGACGCTCACGTGACCTTCTCAGCATGGGTAAGGGTGAGACACGACGTGGTGGTGGTGAAATTTTCCTATCCCGGAAAGGAGAAGATCTTCGATCACGTATTGGTGAGAACTTACGATCACGTGATTGCCGTCTCATTGGAGATCTTCGATCGAATGGGGATCTACGCGGAGACATATTGCGCCGCATACGATCACGACTCATACTACGACGACGAAACATGTTGCCTCCACGACCGCGACCACCACCACGACCGCGATTGTTCATGGGTGAACGACGTCGATTGTTATTAAATCTGGAAATTGAAACACAAATTATAAATTATAAAAATTGAACTGAAATTTACATTGTATATTTTCCTACCTTCTTGGAGACCTTGAACGCCTCATTGGTGATCTGGAACGATTTCTTGATCTAGATCTTATGCGTGAGCGGGATCGTTTGCGCGAGCGTGAACGCTGTCGCATTGGAGACCTCGACCTGTTTCGTCCGCCTCCACCACCTCGAGGTGGACTACGACCCCGTGGAGACCTTCGCCCTTGATCAAATCGTCTTATTTCCTGTCTTCTTGGTGGAGCTTTGTCCAATGAGCTGCTCGACGATGATTCTCGGTTATTTCTGTATTGCCGCTTTTTCTGGACGCTGTTTTGATTTTTACGAATTTCAAAATCATCTTTTCCATTTGCCGGTGATAGTGATAGACTTGTTTCGGAACGTGATCGTCGCGGTTTCTTCCTGCCAGCCGATGAATTAGACGATGATGACGAGGAACTTGGCGAACGAGTTTTTCCCTTTTTAACCACAGACCTAAAGAACAAAAATTTATAAGAGCAACATACATAAATATATTTTTGTTGGAATTACCTTGATCTGGAGCGTCGTTTGATTACATCAGATTTGCGATTTCTCGAGTTAGCAGATGAATGTGAACGGGAGCTCCTTGAGCGGCTCTTATCATTGCGTTTAGGTGCACTTGCTAAATCCAGCAACTTAGCTTGAACTTTAGTCAATTTCTTTGATCCATCAGCGTCATGTCCATTGAGAGAAACATCAACTGGCTTCGGAGAAGGAGATACTTCTTTCCTCTTGACGGGGGATTTTGACTTACTCTTTCTTTCCGGTGCCCTTTTGGGTCTCGATGCTGAACGAGAACGCCTTCGGCTGGGTGACTTGCCTCGTGGCAATGGCTTGCGATCCCTTGAGCGAGTTCGACGCCTTCTATCTGGTGATCGATGACGTGATCTTGAACGCCTTCTATCTCTCGAAGAATCCCAACGCCTTGGCGATCTTTCCCTAGACGATTTCTTTGGCGATCTATTTCGTGACTTTGGACGAGGAGACCGTGCTCGATCTCTTGACTTGGATCGATCTCTACCCGATGCAGCGGCATTGGAAGATGAACCCGTCTTCCCACCGCCAGATTCTGCAGTAGCATCTTTAGCAGTGCTACTTGAATTATTTGCTGTAGGCGATTTAGATCTGGATTTAGCTTTTAAATGTGACCTAACTTGTTCAATGGTGCTATGGTTGTGGGGCAACAGTGAAGCCAAATCATTTGAACGCTCTCGCCTTCGGCTTTCACTGAAATCCCTATCCCTTTCACCCGAACGGTCACGCTTTGAAGATGAAATAGCATGAAGTTCTTCCTCTCGTTTAAGTATTTCTTCCTTTTTCTGATTTATAAATTCCGCCGGTATTCCGCTCTCACTTTCTTGAGCCGATAGAAGCAAAGCCCACAGTTCTTCCATAAACTGCCTTGCATTTCGTCCATTTAAAAATCCAGTCATATTGATTTGCATTTTTTTCGGGCATGGGAATTTCTCTTCTTCCAATTGATTGTACACAAATTCCACAACTACATCATCCTCGATGTGAAGGATGTCGGTGATTTTTTTGCTTATCCATGGTCGAAGGACGTCCAATTTTACCTTGGACATATCAACCCGTTTGCTCAGGCAGTCTCCGAATTTCATTTGCTTCATTAGTTTCTTTTCTTTATCGCTGAACCGCGTGTCCTGTTGTTGATTAGTTCCCTGAAATCGAGAATATACAAAGCATTTGTTAGTATGTGCCACTCGAAAAGATGAAAAATTATGCAAAAATCAGCAAAAAAAAAAAATATAAGAAAATAAATAAACATTTGACTTGGAGTAGCATGCGTTCGATTTTACCCGTTTTCTTGAAGATTATACTTATACCATCATATTACCTAGAAGGTCCTCTTGCATTTTGCAACTATTTAAATACCTCCTCATTGAATGGGTGTCTGATTTGGATTCTGTTGAAAATGTAATGATGTGTTCGAATCCTTGTATATCCTTGCATTTGGGGTTGTTTCCATAGTGAAGATGGAAAGAGTATGGTGATCACAATAATATTATGTTGCTTCTGTTGGTTTCCGGTTGATATTGATTTGTATATGATATTGTTGTTGTTTCCTTGTGCTTCAATAGTAAGATCCAAGCAGGAGCTTAAGCGGGAACATTTTTGCTACCATTTTTTGGAAAAACAAATATATGGATTAAGTATGTACCTCCTCTTTTCCTCAATTCGACACCTACTACGTGAATTCTTACAAAATGCTTCGAAACGCGGAAAAACAAAAAAATGACAGCCTCTACAAAGTCCATTGGATTTTTGGGGTTTTTCGTTTCAAACAGAATACTTTCAAGGGGTTCAAGACATGACATCCTTCTAAATAATTATTAGGTAATTGGATTTTTTTAAGGACCTTAAATAAAGTTAGCTAAGTATGCGATAATGGATGAATGCTCAACATGCATTTAAAGATTTAAAGAATTGGATTGCTCGATGTCGTAAACTTCTAGGACCGTTGTTCCAAAACTTGAGAATGAATTACAATGGGATAAGTGAAGAAAAATTATAAAAGGCTATTTCTTGGGATAGTCATCACACTAGGAGGACCAATATTAAGTCAAAACAAACTCTATTGCATCTATCTATCCTTTTCCAATTCAAAATTGCCGGTATTTAATTCAGAGTCAACTTTTTCAACCAGACTGAAAACCTCGTCCTTTCTATATTTCTCCTCAACAAAAAAGAGGGCAAATAAGGGACGAAGTAAGTGAATAAGCTTCACAACTTTAATTTTTAGATTTTGGAATGAAAGATTATTAAAATACTTAAATATTGCCTCAAACCTTTGTGCAAGATTCAGAAGAAATGTTTTCGGGCTATCAGATGGTTTACATGAGTGTATACTTGTGAGCCATGTAGTCGCGTTATCTTCGCAAAGCTGTCACGGTACATTAGTAATTTGTATTGATGAAAAGAATACAAAATTTAACAAACAACAAAAATCCTGTGATCACGAAAAGTGAAGCCTTTTCCAAACGTATCGGGTAGAAGATATATTAAATATTTTTAAAAGCAGGGTGAGTTCCACCGAAAAACTTTGTTTAATAAGAATAAACAAACTCATGGTATCTACAGCCAAATGCAGTGAAGTGAATACAAAATTAATCGAATTAGAAAGAGAAACTCGGTAGTTGGGGAGCGATGTGTTCAAGTTTTGTATGAGACATGTATTCCACATGAACATTGCAAATAGAAGCAATATTAAGCAGAATGTATCAGAATTGTGTCTTGCCATTGTTTCCTGGCATTGACATAAAATTATGTATATGTATCAGAAAAGTGAAAAAGTTATCTGTCGTACAAAAAAAGATAGTTCTAATTCTATAATTAAACGTCTTTATAAAAATTGTTGAGACAGAAAAGACACTATGTATGAAATAACTTAAACAAGTTTCACTGCAAAGCTTTAAAAGAAATGTTTTTGGTGATATCTAGCGTTCTTGGCCTACATAATGGCTTGTGAAAGGAACGCTTTCTGATGCATTTGGATAGGACCAACTATTTGTTAGCTTAAACTTCTATTTTATGTAAGAAATCGTTTGATTGTAAGTTAAAGCTATACTCTGATAATTATCGGTAAACTTCTGCAACTTTGCAACGCAAAGCATAGGGCTTCAAAAGAAAAAAAAAAACCTACCAAGGGACAGGAAGTATGAGTTTATGAAATACATAACCACGTGATTGGATAAATTGAATGAATTTGGTATAAAACATAAAAGCAAATATTTAAGGCACAAACGCGAAGTAGAATGTAGAATCCTAATTTGCTTCAGAAAAAGGATTCTCTCGAGTGATAAGATCTAATATATTACACTACAAAAATTAAAGAGCAGGATAAAGACGCACAAGAGAAAATTGTTAGACAACAATTATATAAATCAATTCGAATTGTGAATTCTTTGAATTATAATTTGGTCTTTGGTTACCCTCTTTTTCCTTTTCATACTATCTAAAGTAAAATGAGAATTTAGTGAACGAAAAATCCATATGAAAAAATTGTTCTTATTTAGTGAGTAGGAGGTACCCTTTTCGTTGAAAACATCAGTGACAGGTATGAAGTGAAGCCTTTTACGTTGAAACATAGAACTCGTCCTTTTTTATTTATAATCTGACTTTTGCTTTATTAAGCTTTTCAAAACATATTTTAACAGTTAAACATTTAAACATCAACAAGAGCAACAAAAAAAAAGTTAACTAAATATAATAAAAATATTAAACTTTTCGCAACTGTATACTGTATTAATAATTTACTGCGAAGTTTTTTTTTCACATGCATTATGTTTTCAAGTATCATTTGTACAGACGTAAATCAATTTACAATTTATATCGATTCGCATTTCTGTCATTTAGAATAACAATTACTATCACAATGTTTTGATACTTTCTCTGAAAGTTGAACAATAAAAAGTTCGCTTAGATTTTGTGTTCTTATAACAAACATACGTTTCATAGAAACTATTTGAACACTTAAATGTTGTCTTTCTATAAGATTAAATTACTTTTTAATCAAATCAATATGATTTACAATGTAAGTTTAACGACATTATTATCGGGCTGATATTTTTAAATTATATATTTTAATATACTCCTTCATAATTTATAATTAGAAGTTAGCTGTGTATGATCAATTGGTTTGATGTTTTAAAAATATTTAAACAAGAGAGCCCAAATTGATGGAATATCAGTCAAAAAAATATCAACTCGCTTTTAAAAAAGTTACAATACTTTTATTTTTGAAATTTGTATCGCTACTAATATACGATACATTTTTAATATTTTTTTTTAGCAAAGACAGATGAAAGCGGAAGCTTTTTACAAGATAGTGTGAAGACTATTTGATCGCTACATGATTGCTTTACAATATTTTGTTTTGCCGAGCTATAATTTCTGAAATTCTTTTCATACAAGGTCTTTGAAAATGATATTCTTTATGTGTTGAGAACAATATGATGCTATAGTTATTGAAGGTTCAAATGATCAATATTTGGTTTGACAACAGAGTTGATATTATTTACCTTCAAAAACTTAACTTTTAATAAAAAAAAATACTTTGATATTAAGAAAAGTTTACTGAATCTGCCAAATATATTGGTTACATTTTTTGTATAACGTGATAAGTGATTATAGTTTACATAGGTTATTTTGTAGTTATTAAACCATAAATCAATAAAAATGTCCATTATTTGTTTATTGGACCAACATTGTAAGTATGCATTGTCTTAATCACTTATCATAACATTTTGTTTGCATTTATTTAAACACGATTTATACGACAATAAGATTGTATGTATTTATTTATTACAATATAATAAAAATTTATAAAATAAAACATTTGTAAAAGCGTTAGCCAACATAGCTTGTTACTGGTATATAAATAAAAGAAGGCACACAAAGTAGATTAGATTATTATTTGCGGAATGTACGGCTGTCGGAGACCCAGTAGCTAGCAAAGCGCCAGATCACAGAATCTCCCACACTCTCTTAGACACCATCGTACAAAGTTTATATATATTTTATTAAATAGAGATCATCGTTGTTAACATATTTAAAAATGCATTCAGTATTACATATTTTATTTTCAGACGATAGTTATAGTTGCATTTTTGTCTAATATAAAAAGGAATTGATACATTTTACAGTTTTCTATTAATATATCTTTATTTCTTTTTAACATTAAAAATCATAAATTTCTTAATTTATGCATGCTTTTTAATAATTTTTGCATCAACATTTCAACATAGGTACAATTTTTGTGAGATAAATCAAAATGCATGCTTTTTAATCGCTTTTTTTTTTAACAAACTAAGTTAGGTTCTTTTTTCTCAGATATTTTTTCTTAAAAATATATTTAAAATAATAAGAATATTTGCAAAGACCTGCGTTAATTACACCAAATAACATGGCTTAATAAATAGTCAGTTTTTCTAATCAGAAGTTACAATTATTAAAGGTCGACATTTCAAAATACATAATGAGTCTTTCTTTATTGTTGACTTAAAAATTAAAAAATAACTTTAAATAATATGTATTATCTAAAGTCCTTCCTTAATTTGTGTCGATGTTATTCCTTTGTGTGCATCATCAGTAAAAATGTTGTTTTAATGAATATGATGTCAATGATGATATCCTTGGTGAACTGTTTAACTGAGGCGTTATGTTATTATCCTTGGTGCATTGTTTAACTGAGGCGTTATGTTATTATCCTTGGTGAATTGTTTAACTGAGGCGTTATGTTAATTATCCTTGGTGAATTGTTTAACTGAGGCGTTATGTTAATTATCCTTGTGTTGAGATTCGTTTAACTGAGTCATACAGGCTTTTATCTCATTGAATTGGTTTTCAGCAGTGTTATAAGTTAATGGGGAGCGTGTGAATTAATAGGTCCGTTGTGCAGATGCTGTATCATCCGGGATCGGGAGGGTAGGTATGTGTTTAAGCTTTCTACTTGATAACTTTGTGGAATTTTAATACACAACGAGCACCTAAATCATTAGAAATGCAAAATTTTTCTCAAATTTATATTTGTTTAAGTGTATTTATATTTGGACTGTGTGTGACACAGCCAAAAAAACACTCTCTGAAATATTAACACAAACGTCAGTGAAAAATATTGGATTTTTAAAGTTAATAAATAAGTAAGCAGCCTCAAGAAATAATGTTAACTTTTAAATAGTAACTTACCTCACACTAAGATTAATCAAAACCTTAAGAGCAAGGTTCATTATATTGTAAGCATGTACCTATCACGCTTGCAGAGAAGACAACAAAACAAAAAGACACAATATGTAGCGAGTTTGTTCTCTTTTTCTAAACGTAAGAAAACGAAATTCCAAAAACAATTCTCATACAATTTAACTTTCAAAACTTATTTCAAACAACATTTTAAATAGGAATATTACTGTTATGTTAAAGAATTTCCTAAGACAACAAAAAAGACAGATTATCAAGTTTTTGAATTGAATCTTTACTGACAAATCTTTTTGAAACATAAAAACAAAACCAGTCTCTGAGTTTGTCGTTATAAGATCAATCCGGTTTTTTTCGAATCAGTGTATTTCCGTTCAGGAAGTCTTTTTTTTTTTCTTTCGAAAACCATATAGATTTTTCAAAGGTGTTTGAGAGTAACAACAGGGAGTCCAATTTCGTTTGAATTAAGGACAAGTAATTTAAGTTATAATTTGTTACAACTTTACGTAGAAAGTCAAAATTGTTCGAATCTTCTAATGGAGTGAAGATGGAAAGGATAATATGAATGCTTGCTCATTTGCATGATCTCAAATAAGAAAAGCGAAGCTAACCTAGTGTTAAAAGATAAAAAAAAATTGAAGAACAACAACAATTATCTCGGCCAACGGAAATTTGCTTATAAACATTTCAAAATGAACCCTCAGCATTCAAAATTGTGATTTTGTAGGTATGCCATTGTTAACGTTCACGTTATTGTAAAGTTCAATTTTAAAATATTTGCCACTTGTTGCTACAAATGAATAGGTAGGTACTTAGATTTAAGTTTTGTGTCACTCAAAGAAAACTTTAAACAATAACTCAATAAAGTTATTTGGTGCATTTTCTACTGCGAATATTTTGCAGAAGGGGGATGGTGAAAATGCATTCAAATTCAAACAATGGTTAACGTGACAGAGGGATGCCAGAACTTATCCCACTTCCAAACGCCCCTCATGTGGAGCTACATGTTTTACTTTAACCCTTAATTTATTGGCAAGCTCCATTTAGTTTTTTGACATACATTTCATCAAAGACAAAGGAAAAGTTTACAATACACAATGGAGACTACCATTAATGTATGTATTTCCTCATTATGATTTTAAAACAGTTTCAATGAGTCTATTCAGTTAAGCCAAGAAATGTTGTCACTGTGCTATTGCTGATAATGATAACAAATGTTCTTAATTAAACAAAATTTGGAGGATGATTGACTAATTTTTCAGTTATGTTGACTATTTTTTTTAGTGTATTTTTGAAGCCGCCAAACTTTGGTATTTCGCTCGCAGTTCGCGCATCGTTTGGAAAGCTAAGAGTAGAAAGGAACAACTATTTTATATAAATTAGCCTGTTGTGAATTTTCACTGATATGAAAATTCTTTTATTAGCCAAAAACAAAGCAAGAAACACGTAAATCACAAGTGCCACATGTTGGCCAATTTTGTTGAAAGGCATGATGAGTGGAGCGATGGTAATGTGGATGTGAGTGAATATGGATAAAGTAGGGAAAAGGAATGTATGTATATGAACGTGGTATGCTTGCGGTGCTGAGCATCAGCTCGTCGAAAGGGGGAAACTTGTCAACCTCGCTATAAAACAAATTAGCAACCAAAACTTAGGACAACGGATTGACAAGTTTCAGGGACTTGGTTTACTTGCGATGCTCAGCATCAGCTAGTCGGACGGGGGGAACTTGTCCCCCTTGCTAGCAAACAAATTACCAAACAAAATTTAGGACAAAGGATTGACAAGTTTCAGGGACGTGGTTTGATTGCGGTGCTCAGCATCAGCTAGTCGGACGGGGGGAACTTGTCCCCCTTGCTAGCAAACAAATTACCAAACAAAATTTAGGACAAAGGATTGACAAGTTTCAGAGAAGTGGTTTGCTTGCGGTGCTCAGCATCAGCTAGTCGGACGGGGGACTTGTCCCCCTCGCTAGCAAACAAATTACAAAACAAAATTTAGGACAACGGATTGCCAAGTTTCAGGGAAGTGGTTTGCTTGCGGTGCTCAGCATCAGCTAGTCGGACGGGGGACTTGTCCCCCTTGCTAGCAAACAAATTACCAAACAAAATTTAGGACAAAGGATTGACAAGTTTCAGGGACGTGGTTTGATTGCGGTGCTCAGCATCAGCTAGTCGGACGGGGGGAACTTGTCCCCCTTGCTAGCAAACAAATTACAAAACAAAATTCAGGACAACGGATTGACAAGTTCCAGGGACGTGGTTTACTTGCTGTGCTCAGCATCAGCTCGTCGGACG
The DNA here is from genome assembly GCA_916050605.2 of Platycheirus albimanus. NCBI lineage: Eukaryota > Metazoa > Arthropoda > Insecta > Diptera > Syrphidae > Platycheirus > Platycheirus albimanus. The sequence goes on along the minus strand of OU696698.1, from coordinate 111,997,294 downwards.
GGGGGAACTTGTACCCCTCGCTAGCAAACAAAAACACAGATCAGGCCGAGAGAAAATTCCAAAAAAAATCAACGAAATTTCAGGACAGCGGATGGACAAAATCACCACTTCTAGTTAGTTGCAGTGAGACCATTACTCAACCTACCATAAGGATCGGTGGTCATTTTTCGGACTCGAGGTGAGATTTTCAGGTAAGTCGCCGGCGAGTTTTCGTCTTAAGAAGCTGGCTGGTATGTGGAAAGATCAATAGACACAACATTAAAGCCTTGTTTTAATAAATTGAAATTTGATTCGCATTTTTAAATTTAATTTTTATCAAAATGAGTCTAGTTTTAGCAAAGATTTAACTGTGCAAATGCTTTGAATCTATGTTTCCCCAAATTCACCCATTAATTGATTTCTCTAGTCTGATCACTTTATTAAACTTTTAAGTTCTAGTTACACAACATGTTCCCTATTTTAAATTATTTTGTTTTGCCTTGTTAAAAAAAAGAAGCGCCATGTATTATTATTTTTCAGTAGGTAAACTCATGTTCCTCTCTCTTCGACTTCGAACAAAAGAATAACCTAATACGCATTTTGAAACCCATAAAACGCAAGAAGTGCCATGTGGACATTTTGAAGGCAGGTATGCGTTGTTTGATACAACTATGTATGTAAGTTTCCCGCAATAAAAACAAACCAAAGGCTTGGTAAGCTTTTAGAAAACTACTTTTATGATGTTTTGACACATACCTACTTTCCAGGAAATAGTTTCTTCCATAATTAACAAAAGTTTTTATTTAACAAAACCTTTTATGTAATAGGGGACAAATGCGCGCCCAAACTAAAAACAGATGCCACCATCAGGACATTATAATAATAGGTAGGTATAGAAGGGTGCTAATTAGATTTCTATTTTCATTTTAAGGCACGAAATCGCGACGCATAACCATTTACAAAATTGACAGAGACAGACACACAGCAAAATGTCCACCATTAAAATAAAACGAATCTGAAAAATCATGCGCATTTAAATATTTTATCAAACGCTAGAACTTTAGAAGTATGTAAATATAGTAGGTAAGCTTATTTAACATTTGAAAATAATTGTAACAAATTTTAGCCGGTTTTTTTTTTCATTTTTCTACAAAATTAATCTTACCGTGAACATCATCGTGAGTCTGTGTTGTAATTTTTCCGGGGTGGCCGCTAGCCGATAGTAAAATTAATACTTTCTGCTTAAGTTGCAATTTCACCAATTAGTATATAATAAATTTAAAATTTATCGATACTATTTCTCCATAATTATTGTAGAAAAAAATGAATCCGTTTGTTCTAGATGTTGAGTTCTTGAAATAAAATGAAAAAAAAAAAATTAACACGGCCTTTCTTTCTTGACGAATCCTCTTTATCGGTTTTTCGCAAGCTTTCTACACTGCAATGTATGTTCAATAACTTCTTTTCACTGTTTTATAGGCGAAACATTTTATGAAATAATGTTTTTTATTGTACAATAACTGTTGTACTTTGTGTTTTTAATATTTTTAAATAACAAATATCGAAAAATAAATATTTGCAGCCACTTTTCCAACACCCGAGATATTATTTCATGCGGTCTATGGTAGTGCAAAATGGAGACGCGACAAACGGTTTAACGAAGAAAATCTATGGTGCTTCGTTATGTGCCTTTTGGCGATTTGACTGCCACCTGTGTGCTCGAAGCAAAACCTTATGTTACCGGGAATGTGTATGTCCCAGTTTAAGTATAATAAAGATGCAAACAGAATGCTACAAGAAATTGCTTGATACAATCATGACCCTAATAATACTACGTTTTCATTAGCGCTGCAATTAGGATATTTGAAAATTTGCTAAAAAAGTGTTTTCATCTGGGTTTGCACATTTGGTTTGACAACAGACTATCTTCTTTCTTTTTCTTTTTACAACATTTTTACTCTTTCTTCTTGTTTTGTTTTGTTTACTACTGGCGTTGCCCTGGATTTTATTTCAAAATTGTTATTTTGTATTGTTTACTTTTGCCGTAGCCTTGGATTTTGTTTTTCAATTGTTTTCAATTTGGTTGCGTTTGATTTCTTTTCACATAATTTGCAACCTTGATTTCGTTTAAATCAAAGAAAATTTTAATTTTATTTCGTATGGGAAGTGGAGTAAAATTTGGAAATTTTCTACGAAATCACCTTTTTTGCCCTAATGAAAACGTAGTATAAGTATTGACTGCTAGTTGATTTTTTATCTGAGAACACTGCGTCACCAAAATATCGCCTTGCATTACAGGTTGTGAAATATTTCCCTACAAGAAATGTATTTTGAATGTTTGACAGAAACATTTTTTTTTTCAAATTGATAATAATACACATGGAACTAACAACATATAAGGTCCATGGGTTTTGTGTTTTTTATTTAAAACGCGCAAATTGAGTTTGTTCGAGTAAACATTTTGTTTGTTAAAGTTATTATAAATATTTTGTATTTCAAAAGTTATAGTCAGAATTTATAATGTAAATTTAAGTAATAATTCCTTCAAAAAGTAAGTGTAAAAAATAATAATTTAACTATTTCTTAATCATTTTCAACTTCCTTTAAAACTGTCTTATTGTCTCTTGTGATTTCAGCAAAATAAAAAATCCCCCGAAGAAGCCGGAAAATAACTGGCTAAACGTAGGGTCCATCAAGATAGATTAGTTTTTTTTTTATTAATTGCATCCAACACCAAAGATCATTAAGCCCAATCAATCAAAAAACTCGAAAAAGCAGAACCTTTAAGAAACCTTTTGTTTCCATATTTTACTGCAGTGAAAGTAAGGTGCTATTTTGGAAATAACGTGAAGTTGGCTCCTAGCAGTCCATTCTCATGATACAATTATTAGAGATAACGCCTTCCAGTTTTCATTTTTGATTTGGTCTGCGCATCTACGTCATAAGAACACCTGAAGATTGCGCCTTCTCGTTTTCGCCTTACCGTTTAACTTTTGTTTCGTTCTACTACATTCTACACATTTACATAATTTACATGAATATAGTATGTCTATGGATTTGTGCGCTGTACGTCATAAGAACACACGGAGTTTGAGAATAGTTTGGCGTTTTGTATAGTATCATGCGCAATGCCATATCTTTATTAGTTGTATCATGGTCCATACTTATTAGCACGGACCAATAAGATACAGACCGCCAACTCACTTCACTGTATAGTCTCTCTTTTTGCCTACAAGCTGAACATCAGCTGATATGCCATTTATTTTGAGAGTTTGACGCTCTCCCTTGCATTTTAAATGAGAGCATCAGTAAACACACCAACAAAATAAATGGCATACGCAGGGATGGTTGCCATCACAAAATGCACAGGCAATATCCTTATTCACAGACACGAACAAATATTTCAAGGGTGTTTCAGGCAAGAGGAGTACGAGTTGGCGTTCTCGGTCTGTATTGGTCTGTGCTTATTAGGTCCATGCAATCATTACATATAAAATCTATAGTACACTTAAGGTAAGATCACACTGGGTAAAACTGCACGAGGATTTGTCCAAACCGCATTTTAACTGCAGCACAAGAGAGCAGACGTCATGATTTTTTACTCTTGACCCACCGATTTCCACGGATTAAGTATTAATCCACATATTAATGCCCGGATCAAGATATTGAAAGCGAGGTTCAGAGCTAAACCACAGACCATATACAGACCGCCAACTCGTACTCCCCTTGCCTGAAACACCCTCGAAATATTTTTTCCAGTCTGTGAATACGTGTACATCTCTTTCTGTGCATTTTGTAATGGCAACTATACCTGCGTATGCCATTTATTTTTTAGGTGTGTTTGCTAAATGGGTTTTAAAGCAAGGGAGAGCGTCACACTCCCAAAATAAATGGCATATCAGCTGATTTTTAGCTTGGTGGCAAAAAGAGAGACCATATGGTGAGTTGGCGGTCTGTATCTTCATGGTCCGTGAGCTAAACCACCATTGTACAAACTAGTACTTAGAAATCCAAAATTAATTTGTGTATACAAAAATTAGTAGGTTTTTAATTTTTTTATTTTTAACTCAAATATTATAAAGTAACAACATAAGGTTTTTAGCTAGCTTATTTAAAATTAAACTCATTTGTTTCAATACACAACTTCTATACAAATGATTGTTAATCCTAATGTTAAAGTGTATCTAAGAATAATAAACAATAAATAAGTTTTTTTCTTACTCTAACGCATTTATGTATATTTCTAATTTATAACTTTTTGCAATTCAATTATTTTACATTGAAAATAATTAAATCTATTATCGGTGTGATATCGATAGCCGAAACTGACATTTTATATGTCATTAATTTTTTGAATAATCGTCTTTTTGTTTGTTGAATTATTCTAGTAATTTTGTTTCCAGAAAAATAACTAGGTTTTTTATGACAGTGAATCATGAATATTGCATTTTAATTTCACGAAATGCGCACTGGAGTCGAAATCAGTTCATTAATTTGGTTGTGTTGTTTTGTTTCATGAACAAACAGCTATAATAATAATATGGACCTGTTCAATTTTGAAATTTCATAAATTAATAAAGCTTAAATTATAGGGAAACTATGGTATCATATTTGGTTCTTGTGGTGCTCCCGTTGAGTATTTAGGTTTGCAAACACATCCACTTTCAACCAGCACATAATCTTGTCCTGTCAGCGTAACTGGACCGAGTGGAATGACTAAGAACAAATATGGAACATACGTCTGTGTACACTCTCCACGAACAACATCACATTCAGAAGACCTGGAAAAGAATAAATTTATTAAAATTTTTGAGAAACTAAAAATAACTTAGCGGGTATAGTTTATTATAACGTTCATTCATATGAATTTGTCAGTTATAGTCAAAACAATTTAATTAAAAAAAGGGTTTGTTGTATCTTTTGCTTTTAATAACTGAAAAGAAATTAAATATCACTCATACGCCCCACTGTACATTCTTCTTTATTAAAAAGGGAAGAAAACGAGTGTGTTTTAATTATGTGACTGAGAATAAAGCGATCATAAACGTACATTCAAAGTTTAAAAATCTTGTTAATTTTTGGCAACCAAGAATCAAACACGTTTCTGCTATAAGTTTTGAAATTCCAAGTCAATTAAATGTATCGGTTCCGAAATTTCAGCCCCATTTACTTTGTATTTTGTTGCAATAATTGAAGATGCGTTTCAGGTGTCAACAATCAAATGAATTGCCACGCTTTTTGTATCTTATAATCATCGTGGCTATAAAAGTATTAACATACTAGCGTTATAATTTCAGCAGTCATAAAATATCACTTTCTGATATAAACTATATATATATACAAATTTCACTTTTTCTGTTAATTATTATTATTAACATGTTTCAATTCCGTCACGACATTTTCTTATACCTGTTTAGATTGAAGGAAACAACAATAAAAAGGGAAAACTAAGATATAAACAAATATAGTGTGATAATATAAAAGAACACACGTAAAGAGCGGCTCGGTTGGCGCACCTGATGGAGAAAGCATCCAATGGATGAGCTCTTCTTGATCGTTAGTTTAAAAGATAAAAAGAATTCCAAAAGCAATTTGTTCTCTAAAAAAAGCAAATTCATTCACATAAGACATTGTAATAAAATTGATATGTTATGGAATTTTGTATTAAATTTTTCAATGATCAAAATGTAACGACAGCCAATTAACCTTAGTCTCCCTTATACTCCTTAGAAGTAAAAAAAATTTTAATTATAAACAAATTCCATCGTCGAGAATATACTTGGAAGAGTCGATATGTCGGACTAGTTTCTCTGAGGCAAATGTGCTTTGCCTAGATAAATCAATCCTATTCAATACGTGACTTTGCATGAGCAAAGAAAAAAGACCGCAATCTCAACTTAATGGCTCTTTTGTCACCGATTGAAAGGAGATAAGTAAGCCAAATTGCAGCTCAGCGTCAAAGACGCGTGTATCAGAAGGCAGGTGCTATTGACAAGTGCTTAACATGCTTTGCAGAATGTGAATGAAAGTGTGCACACAGAGTATCATGTTGACCTTATTCAATTGACATGATTAACTTTCATCGGATATAAAGTCCAAATGGTATTCCAAACAGTTATGGAGTGATGTTAATATTTTTTTTATGAACTCTACTTACTCGCATACTTCAAAGACGACTTGCTGCAAAAGATCTGGGAACTTCTGGACAATGGTAACCGGCTGACCCGACGTTAAACTCACTCCGTACATTGGAGCTGTGGTATTGTAGCGTGTTTTACATAGACGAGCTGGTGTACCCCGGCATTGAGATGATGGTGAATTGTTGATTGCTCGGCCTAAAAAAAAAGAAGAAGAATGAAAATAAAGTATGAGAACCTCTTTGACGTGAATACGTAATTTTATATGTATGTAGCTTATTTGCTACTCAATCATTAGGGGAAATAATTTCATGCCCACTTTTCATTTCATACAAGTATAAATAGAATTGTAATATGTGCAGCAAAACACACAAAACAATTTGGTTATATTGGTAACACCTTATATCAGCTCTTTTTTTTTTATCAAGAGTGACAATTGCCAACATTCAAAATGACTGACTTTTTAAGACATATACATACATGTAGCAAAGTCTAATTTTTTTTTTTCAAATATGGATTTTTTATAAATATGCTTAGAATATGTAATAACATTTTGTCTTAAGAGTCGATCAGCAAGTGTCAGAACCGAACGAAACAATCTCATCCGTTTTATCAAAAGAACTCGTTGCCAAAAATAGACTGAATTGATCGAAGGTATCTGTCAAAACAAAATATGTGCTTTAAGAATTTCTATAACCAAACAATTTGCAATAAATCATTAATTCATCGATTAATTTATTAAAATACTTCAGTGCCTAGGTAAACACAATATAATGCATCTCTTAGATTGCATAGTGTTAGTTTTCCAATCTGGTCTATAAAACTATATTTTGCTAAGCCAACTTTTTTCTACTATTTGCTTTCGACAGATCGAAAATAAAGTAAATGATGAATGAGGGTCGTTGGACTATTAAAATATCCATATAATAAATGCGATTCAGTTTCACACCTGATGATCTGGTCATTAATACGACTTGTTCTGCGCAAACCATCGGCGATGATTTACATAAACCGGATCTCGAAGTCTTTTTCTACAGAAAAAAAAAAAATTGTCACGCATTCATTGGAAGAAATATATACAAAGACAAGCTTTTGAGTTAAGTCAACTTTGTAAGCCACATGTAATAAATTTGTTTTCTTTTTTAGTATTCTAGAAAGTGAAACTTGCCTTTAGCTTACTAGCAAACTGGTTGGTAAAGCAATTTGTTTAAAATAAACATTTGCACCCTTGCACCTGGGGACAATATATATTTTAGATAATGCTTCTCACTCTCTATTTAATTTTGTGCAGAACAAAAAAAAAAGTGGTTAACTCTGGCAAGTAAGCTTAATTATCTTCATTAACAAAAATTCAAATTTTCGGATAGAAATTGCAAACAAGAGAAAGCGATCTTGCAAATTGACATTACGGTAAAGAAAAAGATTATCTGCACATTTGGAGTTTACTGAACTGTTTAAAAGTTTCATTGATGCCAATCACGTTTTTGTTTTTGGCTTTCAAACATGTGTGCCAATTGGAACATTAAAACCCCGAAACACGTCTTTAATTCATCTATTTTATATTGGTCTCATATGTGACATGTGATATCCTCTCTATTTGAAATGAGTATGCCTTTCTTATAAACCACATAACTTGACAATAATATCAATTATTATATTTGCAAGACTTCGAGTCGAGGTTTGATTTAATAGCCACCTCGGTTTAGTATTTACTTGCATTAAATCCCTATCTTTATGAAAAATGTGGGCATTTAGAAAAAATTATTATACCAGATACTACCAAATTTTCAAGCTTTGTTAAAAATATAAAACTTACCGTAACGACTATTAGGAAGTTCTTCATTATTAGCATGATCATAGGCTTTGAGAAGTGCACTTGTTGTTATAGCTGGGTCAAGTGTCGTGGGTATTTTATTTTGTCGTCCTCGTCTTGAGTTTCCGTTCCAATTTGAAAACGTCCTCGCAACAGCTGCACTAAAAATATAATATTTCATAAGCTCAAGACCAAAGAATAATTCAATAAAAATATTATATTTGTGATAAGAACACTTTTATGTATAAAAATAAATACCTTGGATAGGGTGCATTATTTGGTCCAAGACAATCCATTGAGTCTGTTAGAGCATCTCCAGATAAATACTTTAACCCCGAAGGTCCACTACATTTCTGTTCGCTGGCGTAGCTTGACCAAATGGCAGCGTTGGCTATATGCATGTGGATTGTGATAAGAAATATCGCTGATATTGTCTGCAATAAAAAAGAAATGGAATTTATAACTTTCTTTGGATAGAAAATCCGGGATTTTAAATACAAATTATATTTAAACCAAGTATTTAGATTTGTGTGTGGACTCACTATTGTTTGGCCATTTTTTTTTTCTTGATCACAAAACTATGAACATATTTTAAGAAACTAAAAATGTTTAAAAGCATATATTGCTGCTATGTGCTTGTCTTCTCTAAATAAAAAAAGAGGTCATATCTCTCCTCTTTTAAGATTTATGTTTTTCAACTCAAACCATATTATTTCAATATTCTAAGTCATTCTTGTATCCATTATCAAGTATTTACAGAAATTTCATTAATCAAAATCTCACATAAATCTATTTTTTCCTTAACAAAACTCCAAGAAACAGTACTATTACGTTGAAACTAATCATTTTGTACCTCGAACAACTCAAAAAGACATTATCCTCATTTAACAATATCATTACCTTGAAAACGCTTTTACAAAAGAATATACATCGTTGCCGTGCGTCGGTCGCATCGCCGACAACCCTATTTGTGTAACCCATTTCATGCATTATTACCTGTATAACAAATTATGTAGGTACAGTCCGTTTACTTCAATTAATTAACTGCAATCAATATCAATTTAGCCATCAACCTAACCGTTTTTCCGCCACTTCTAATCAATTCACTTATAAGCCAACATCTAACCGCATCTTGCGATTCTAGACACAATCGACACGATCATCACGTTATACCCCACTCGCGCAATCAATAGCTTAATAGGAAAAATCCCCTTTATTACTGACTGACTGGTCAAGTTCACATAAACAGAGATTCTCTCTCTGGAACTCCAGAACCAATATACACACTACGTAGAGTGGCAGCAATCTAGGCCAAAGGTATAATAACGTTTTTCCGTTTATGACAACAACGTTCCATAAGCAAAGATTTTCTTGTTGTTGTTGTTGTTGTTGTGGATTTGTGGTGGCCCGTTTGTTTGCAGAGTTGCTCTCTTGTACCATTTTACCATCATCATCATTATCTTCTTCGTTGAGATGGTGAGTTCCATTTGTGCTGCGTTGTTGCATCGAAATACGTTTATGTGCATTTCAACAATAACAACGTTGGTTCGGAAAACTTAAAGATGCAATAATGCCTGTGGAGCGGAATTCAAGTTGATGTTTTTTTTTTTTTTTTCTTTTCAGACTGTTTTAAGTTTTTGAAAAGAATAAAAGCAACAAGTTAGCTTTCTGTGAATTCTTGGTGGTTTTAATTTCTTCTTTTTAGAGGCAACACAATTCTTCAGACATACATCAGTAGTGCGATTCGCTGGATGTTAAATGTGTGTGGAACATGGATACAGTTTTTATGATTTTGTTCCTCAGGAAGGTTTTATGGTTAAGGCTAATAAACGAACTTGTAACCTGTTTATCTTGTTTAAGCCGAACAAATGATGGTTCGTGGTAACACAAGTGCTGTGCACAAAGAAATGAAAAATGTTGGTTTTGTGGATTGGCCAACATGTTCATGGTATATTTTGCAAGTGCAAAAATAAAATGATTAAATTGATAAAATGATGCGAAATGCTGTGACAGAGGACGAGACAGTGTGGGGGCCATGATTTAATTAATTTTCAATTGCAAAAGTGTACACCAGAAACTAGGTTTTGTGAATGATGCTGAGATACAAATAATGGTACATGTTTTAAGTCAGGCTTGGTTTCACTGACTTTTGAACCTAACATACTTGTGGTGAAGAATCTTTTAAAATTGATGCCATGCAATTTAATATTTCAATTGCATTTTGGGGGACAAAAATTACAACAAAAGAATAATCAATGATAGTCCTGTGATTCGATTAGGTGCTAGTATTTTTGATATTTAAGTCCATACTCGGATATAGAGTAGAAACGATTATAGGTTGAATAAGGAACCTTGGCAATTTTCCGTTGATAAGTTGACTTCAGAACACCAGCGTTCAAATTATAGTATATAATATTACTGAAGCAAAGTGTTACCCTTAGTTTTCAAAATTTATCAGCTGTACACTTTTAAATTGGCCTCTTTTTGGCATAATCTTGAGCTTAATATTAAAAGCGGTTGATGTGTTTTTCTATATTTTTTGGAATTACGCAGATTTCAATAGACTTTTAGTTCGACCGATTTTTTTATTTGCTGGATTATCTTTGTGGCGTATTATTTCCCTTCGGTACTTATAAGTTTTTATGTTCTTTGCTGAACTATTCGTTTACATAAATAATACTCATCCAAAAACTGTACTTTGGGTACTGTATCCGCATATCTACATATGTATATTTTTCCATATAACATTCTGTCTTCCAATGTATTTTTCTAAATCCGAATAAAGAATCCCATTATATTAGTGTGTTAAACGTGATGGCTACTTCATACCATAAACTGTTATATCCGTACACAATGCACTTTAAACATTCATTAATTAGCACCTTCTCATGTCTACCTGTGTTCCAAAGATTGATGGATGTTAAGTATAAATACGACGTGTTTAAGTGAATTTAAATGACTCAGAGATACATAATATACTATAGCAAAAGACATTGACCCCTGACAGCAACAATAAACACAAGTAATTGCGTACATATACGGGTGACAAACGCGTTCCAATGCTAATAATACAACATGTTTAGTTGTTAAGTATAAAGTAAGAATATATGATAGGGGACATAGAAGAGTGAGAGTAAATATATAATCTTTAATCTAAGTTAGAGAAACGTGTTTATCTATGAGCTTTTTAATTTGAAAAGATGTTTGAAATCTATGCAATAAGTAAAACCAATTATTTCTCCGTGTATCAAAATTTCATTCTATGCAAATAAAAGAGCTGAGGCAAGAACTCGAAAATCACGCACACAAAGTTTTATTGGATCAAAAGTGCCATATGAAATATTTGGTAGACAATTTAAGTTTTGTTGGGTCCAAATCGGATAGATATATCTATTATAGTTCAACTTTTGAGCTTATTAATTTTTGGAAATTCATTTGGAAATAAAAACCTTCGATAATATTTTTTTTTTTAACTAAACGAAAGAGTTGATGCCAGAACTCTGAAATATTAAACATCCTACATAACTAATATTTTGTAGAATATAATGAAGTTTATTGCCAATCGACTTGTATGTATATCTCTCATCAAAAGCTATAGATGAAAATAGAACAGTTTATAAGGCATATAATCAATATATCAATGAACACCAGTATTTGCATTAGTTTTGCTGATAAGTTTCTTGCTGATTTTATAACATCATTGAACTTTTAAAGTTAAGACACATATGTATGTAGAGTGAATTAGTGTTTTCTGATACAAATGTAATTTAATATGTATTTTTAAACGCAGCCTTCCTTTATTTGAGAGGTTTCCATATATTTTAATCTTTGAAAAAACTTCCCTTGATTCTTTGAAAAAGAATCATTTCGGTCAATCCTATTTTTAATTAAACAACGGTTTCCTCTTTTAACATGGCACACACAAACACTCATGTAAAAATGCAACTACATTTCTCCTTACTTGGCTCGGTTTATTTTTAGCCTCCGCATTCCATCCTGACAGAAGGGCATAAAGACATAATTGAAGAAGTACCCGCTGCTTATTCGAGTGTTAAACAAATTATAAGTTGAGACGTTTATTCAAAATATGTGACTATCATACAAATTGCCTGACAAACTAGTTGCACTTTCCTCGCTTTTGGGTACGTTTTTCAGTCACGGATTTTAAGTTCACTGATTAAAAAAGAAACAGAGAAAGAAAGAATATTCTTCCTTCTCTTTGTTCCAGGTTTTATTCTTCTTGTTGTAAATATCCAACGAGTGTTCTCAGATGATTCAATATGATAATCAGTAAAAGTAGGTTAAACATATTCATGTGGACAATCCTACTTTTGGAGAATCACGTTATGATTGAGGTCAACTGTAGTAAATGTATCCACATTCACTATGCTTCGTTCTGGCTGAGTTCTACAAACCTTACGGGATTTAAATTGATATAATTTTCTTATTTCGGAGGCAGCAGCCACCCACTCAATGTGATTTTAAAAAAAACGCACACATATTTTTGTTTGGTGAGAAAGGTTAGCACTACATTAAACTAACCATTAGTCACACCAAAGTAGTTTCCCTTTTGAATTCATTCTAGCCCAAGAACACAAGACGTTATTCATAAATTTTCTCTTCAAATTAAAATTAAAATAATTTTTTGTTGTAGGTTGTTGCTTTTGGGCTGCCAAAATCCAATTCAAATTGGGCTTTTATTGTTGACCCAGATGCGACATTATTATAGCCTTTTGTTTTTTGAAGGTATGTCCGAAAATATGTGAGATCGTAAGATACCTATGTTGTGATTGTCAGCCAAATTCCCTAGATACATTCAAAGCTTTATACGAGGTCTCTCTTAACTGAAGATGTGAATGTGACCAGAACGAAAGGCACTTACACATTATTCTTTTAGATTCATGCTTGTTAATTATTGTTATTATTTTTGCTTAAAAAATCTTCAGCTACCTGAGAAAGTTATTTTCCCTGAAAGATCATTGAATTGATTTGTTGGCAGCGAAAGTGTAATATGTAGGTAAGTTTTATTGTAATAGTAAAAAAAAAAAACAATAGTAATTCAAAAAGAATACTGATGAGATGAGTAAACAAAATTCATTCGCATGCTAATAATAAGCAATTTAGACTTCTTTCAGTCGATTTAAAAATATTGGCCGATGGCAATGCGCCGCAGACTCAGACGTGATTATGAAAGATTGAATAGATTTGTATTAAATCTGAAATTATTCATGTTGAATAGAATAAATTAGAGTAAACCGAAACCAAAGTAAAAGTTATTTCTTTATATGTGTGTTACCTATATTTATTGATGGTGTTTTAATCACTTTATTACTGTTAAATGTGTTAAAATATTTATCTTTTAACAGTTTTTGAATTCGGGATTAGTAATTTAGGTTAGGGACCTACTTTAGGCACAAAAAACTTCGATCTGTTGAGATTTAATGAGCTTTATTTAAATATGCATCTATATAAGTAGTAAGTTCAAAGATTTTGAGAGAAATGTTACTAATAAAATTAAGAGTAAACTTTTGAATTTCCTGACGGTAACGGCGATGCATTAATAACGAAGAAATGTCTTTTTGGTTTACAAAGGATTTTGAATTTGTTAAGCTGATAGGCTTGGATAGTTATAGGGTGCATGCGATGTTGTAGTGTTTCATCTGTTTTTTCGAGATTTGGATCATTTTGAGTTAGATATTCTTCCCAATATATACTATGGGTTCGATGGACGTGGTGGCTGATTGCTAACCTAGAGTTATATGTTCGAAGTTTTATATTTCCCGAGCTTTAACTAAATACCACCCATGAGTTTTTTTTTACTGTGAAATAAACATCATTTGGTTCCCAATCCACAGAACCGACAAAACGTCTTTCCCATATTTATATTGCTTCTTACTAGTTCCTAAGGTTTGAAGTTCATGTACTTTAAATAATTTATTTAAAGGCTTGTTTTGAACAAGAAGTCTTCCCAATACAATTTACTTTAACTCAACCATTTTTAATGTTTCGTAGAAGGATCTATCACTTATTAGGAACGAACTTGTTTGCATTCAAAACAAAAACAAAAAATATCGGACATATAAAATCGGATTTGGATACGTGGATAAATGTATCCCCCTGATTCCGGGATTTAATACTGTTTTTTGAATAAAATGACGGGACTTTTGAAGAATTAGTCAAATGAAGATCTGTTGCCTTCTTATTCTTATTTTTCATTGTTTGCTTACATTAAAACTTTTGACGTTCTTGGACGAAGTTGGAGTCGAGATGGATTCAGGCGATCTTATTACTTGAAACTTCATAATGTCTTCTACCTTTTTTGATTGATAATACAAACTTACATATTTTCAGAACATTTAATCGCAATTTTTATAAAGACAAACAGCAAATATAAGCCTCTTTAATTTGAGTATAAGATATTTTTCGGAAATATAGAGTTTCTTGAAGGCCGTTTAAAAGACCCTATCTATAATTGTCGGGGGAGGACGGTCTATCTACAATCTTGAATACCGATAATCCTCCTTATTATTGAAGTCCGAATTCATTCTCTTTTTTATTATGATCTCTTTCAAATGTATTTCAATTTGTTTTAACGTTGTATGAAACAGGTATTTAAAAATGTATGGCGATGAACATCTGGCAAAATATAAATACGAATTGAAAAGATTTTAAAATATGCAGGTATAAAAGCCTTCGAAATACTTTCAAAATGCTGATTCACACTTTGGATCCGCCTAAATACCTATATCGTAAATTATGCACAGCACATGGCGAAGTAGAAAGTGTACACCACAAAATTATTTGAGACTCATCCAGTCAAACTTGTTCGCGATTAACGTCTTCTATAACAAATATTCAGTATTCAACTCATCGAGCACCTGTTAGCTGTAGGTATTCCTTCCGGGTCGAATTTAAAAATATCTACCCTACATCCACATTTGTTGTTTGAATTCGTTATTCAAAATTCATAGGGAAAAGTGTAACGAACCTTAAACCCACGCAAATATTTAATTAATATTTATTACTCCAAGATAAGACAAAAAAAAAAAACCATCATCATACACATTTTTAATGGGGTCACTTACTTTGGACGAACTCCACCTAGAGCACCGGTATTCCATTTTGGTTTGTAATTAAGATTGAGATTGATCTTAAGCAGGTGTTTCTTCTTATAGTGTGTTTAAGCTTAATTAATTCGAGTGTGTCCGCCTTTTTGCAAGTTTTCGAATATGACTTCAACCGTTAGCCGTTTAGGATTGTATTTAAAAACTCACTACGTGCACGTTAATGGTTTTTTAAAAAATCATTAATTTATTAAAATGATAAATATTTATAAACACTCGAACTCCGCTTTAGCAGCGAAACACTAAAAATTTCTTTTCAAAACCAAACTCTCAATTCAATCTGAGAATTTTTCCCGAGAAAAGAAATTTTCTTCTTCTCGTTTTTATTCGTTCACACTTCTTATTTGTTTGTTCTGTGTGTAGGTTTTTTTTTTTTTTTTTGTTCTCTTTTTACGACTTCTTTCGTTTTGGTGTTCTTCTTCACCTTGAAAGACGGACAAGATAGATACAAAATAGAAATTTCTCTCTTGGAACTCTTGGAGGAACAACAAACGATCACGGAGGACGTTCTTTTTCGAAACTACCGACCCAGTCAACTGCTTACCTTGGACTGGCGATCGTGGTAGCATCTACCTTGCCTTAACCGTCTTCTTGGCCTCGTCGTTGGGCACACCACTTCGCCTGTTGTTTGTATGTGCAAAGCTGGACATAAGACATTCATGAACATCATGATCATGATCATATCGTTGGTTGGCTTGGAAATAGCGATATCAGCATTATGATTTAGTAGAACGTCATCATCATCACGATCGGCCACGAAGCGATATGTGCGAAGTGAAAGAAAGCATTGATGGCTTTTATAAGTTTTAGTTCTCGAATCTTTGGGCTGGTTTAATGGATGCCGCCGCACCGGGCCATGATACACTCGAATTATGTGCGATGTCTTGGTGGTTTTGTCTTGTGTGTCAATTTTTACTCTGAGTTAGCATTCATTTGATTTGTTATTCTTTTGTGGCAAGATCAATTAATAGCTTTGCAATGTTCACTTTCTAGCATGCCTACCAACTGTGGGAAATAGATTTTTCGTCGCATCTGTAGGTACAATTTTAATAATGTGGGTATTGTTCGGGAGCAAAAAGACCGATATACAGATTTCCTTGAGTTTTTTGTATACATTTAGAATTAGGCAAATAAAAATAAATAAGTGGTAGGCTTCGTTACCATTTGTTTGGTCACAGAATGACCCTTCAGAATTGATGATGCTTTTTGTGTTGATTTTGCCAGATCCTTAATGCCTGTAAAACAACCAAAACATGCTTGTCTTAAAAAGTTCTTAGAAATAATGGGTCTACTGGCTTTCTCTCAGTTAAGGTTTCTTCTCTATTAAGGCCCAGTAAAAGCAAAGATTTTGAGGAATTTTGAAATGGGTTCCCTCAGAAATATTAAAAAATTTGAAATTGTTGGGGTGGTAAAGAGAGCACTTTGGTATTGTGCCAATTTAAAAAACCATTCGTTTTTCAGAAAAAAAAAACATCTTTGGGAATGTTCTGGTTCATGGATGGCCCATCAAATCCTGTCTTATAAATGCGAATGTGTGTTATTGCTGAGTTGTTTGTTACGCTTTCACGCCTTAACTACTCAACGGATCATCATGAATATTTGTCTTAAAAATATTAATCAAGGTTTGTGATCGAATCCGCGGGGCAAAAGCTAGTTTTTTATAAATGTGCATTTTAAGTTTTTTTTTACTGCAAAATCCCATTTGGCCGAAATTCGGCAAAGCAATTGCTAAAGACATTTCAACCTTTCTGTTCTTTGATTTCTTCAGTTCAAATCAAATTAACTTCCAAGGAGGGTTTTTCATCCAGTCCCTTTGAACCTTCCTAACTCGTTGGTGATAATGGTCTATAACTTGCTAGCTCCGCTTCCATAATTAATATTTTTACTTTCAAGCAACTATAAGGCAAGTTATGCATTCGTCGAAAAAAAAAAGTTTTGAGAAAACAATCAAACATGACATGACCTAAAGCCCGATTGCTTCAAACTTGGTATATAGAGATTTTTAGGTACTGTACAAAAAATAACGGTACCTGCCATATAACCGTTATGATAAAACTTATTTTTCTCGAAAACGGGTCTAACGATTTTGATTTAAAAAAATCAGTTTGGGTTTTTAGGTATTATATGGCTGGCTTAGGTGCCTTCCATAGGACCGATTTTTTTTTTGCTTTCGACTATTTCGGAAACGGTTTAACCTATTCTTTCAAAATTCACACGCATAAAGGTTTAGGTAGTTCAATTTATATTGCATACCAAAAATTTCAATAAATATTTTTTTGTATTTTTTAAAAATTTAATATTTTGAAAACAGCTCATTAAATTTTTTTCAAAAATTATAAATGTATGTATGTATTTATGTTTATTGCTGAATACCTATGAATTGGGGCATTTGGTTTTTTTTTTTTTTTTGAAAAATGATTTTTTTTTGTAAAACCGCTCCCCGACAAAGGTTTTTATGACTTTATTCTCATAAATTGAAATTTATCCAAGAAATAAAATGGCGTACTTTTTTCAGTTCAAATCAGTCTAAGTATTTATTTAAACATTTCGAAAAATTTATTTGTTTCAAAATCTAAAGCCCCAAGACCACTGTCACACATTAAAGCAAGTTCGTGCAACCCAGTCGTGCAGTTATTTTTTTTTTAGATTTGTTTCTTAAACATTTAATGTTTAAGAACTAAAAGAACAATCATAGAAACCCCTTTGTAAGCCGTTAGTCTTTGAAACTTAAGAAGTGAAGACAAATGTTGCACGGAATAATTGTTTTGACTACATGTTGTATATAAGACAAAAACGAATCACCAAAACTAATAAATTCATTAAATTAATTAGACAATTGAACGTTTCTTAAACTTTTAACTTCGTTATTTTATGAAATATTAGCATTTTCATTACATTTAAAAATAATTCTAGGAATCAATCACTTCAAAGCCTATGTTTATTCCGGAGTAACCCCTCAGGCCCCTACATCGAGAAAAATAAATTAAATTTTGGAACAGAGAATTATTGTAAAAAATAACTTGCACTGCTAAAGTATAACTTGGTGTAGGGTATCTCACCTCATTCAAAATCATCATACAATTTTTGTTTCAACTTTGATAGAGCAACAAGAAGCCAATAATCCTCTTATGAGACTCATTATTAGAGCAAAACATTTAACCACAACAAGGAACGATTGTCGCTTGCCTCGAAACTCAAATCCAAATAAAAAAACAAATTTTTGTCCGTTGGGAAATACATTTAGTCTGGATTTATTATTATTATTTATAAAATAATTATGTATGTATGTAGTTTGAAATACAAACACCAGTATTTCTTTAAAAAAAAAAACTGTGTAGCTATCTTCAACAAACTGACATGCATCAATTATTCTTAATATAAAATATTACAACGCAACCATCTAGTGTTTTCGATAAAACAGACTTTCTTATCGCCTTGATCAATATATTAAATCTAAAATTCATGATACAGACTTTTATTTTTATAAAAATGTCAGTTTGTTTGAAGTCATTGTGAATTTATTTACAAACGCTAAATGCGCATTCTGTTTGTTTAAAGACGTTTTCTTGCGTTAAAATATAATAATCGTTTATATACTTAAAATCTAATATGCTATTATTAGTCAAATTTAATAGAATTGACGCCCATGTCTATTTGTCCACCGCGATAACTGCCCCTCTTTTTCTTTGTCTTTTCGTGTTTGAAGGATTTACCGCGAGTAAACTTAAGGTCTCGACTGGCTCTCTCACCCCAGGATCCATAGGCGTTTTTCTGAAAGCAAAGTTTAAAAAAAATGTATTTAATATAACCAGCTATGAACATAAATTGTTTTTAGGAAAAAAGTCGTCTTCGACATATCAACAAAAATCAAAAATTTGGGTTTTAGAAACTCACCTATTAAATTGTGCTTAATTTATGTGAAACAACTAAAATTCGCAACTTTCTGCCTAATCGTCAAATGTTATTTTTTTATTGCTCGGTGAGTCAAAGCTTTTGTTTCCAAAGGATTTGTTGAAGCCTCCACCACCACCTCGGCCGCGGCCACCATCGAAACCACCTCGACCGCGACCTCCGTCGAATCCTCCTCGACCACGACCGCCTTTGAATCCACCGCGTCCTCGATCACCGCCACCGCGGTCACCACCAAAACCACCACCACGGCCGCGACCACCTCCACGGCCACCGAATCCACCACCTCCTCTGCCTCCGAATGATTTACGACCCTCACCACCTTCGCCGCCTTCCTCATTATTATCAGTTCCTCCGAACGATTTACGTTCACCATCGCCGAATTTTTTGAAACCGCCACCTCCACGACCTCTGCCGCGATCACCACCACGATTTCCACCTTTAAATCCGCCACCATTTTTGTTCTTCCAATTATTTCCACCTTTTTCGCCTTGCTCATCCTGTATGATTCACATGCGATAGTGCAGTTTTGACGAAGTTGCGAATTTTTCATTGCATCACGGTTCATTTTGTTTGTTTTGTTGATTAATATGAAAAAAGAAAGGAGAAATAAAACACAAATTAGCATTGAACATTAAAAAAAAGATTTAATAAAAAGTTCAGATTCTTGTTTCCAAAATGTTTACCGCTAGGTGGTAAGTGCCTTAATTGAGGACGAATAATAATTTAACACGTCAAAAATGCTAATTTGTGCCTCAGTTGTCCTTTCAAACGAGAAAAACATATTTGAGGCACTTACCTTAGCTTCAAAGGAGTTGTCGATCACTCGAGGATCTATTTCGACTTCCTCTGTGACAACACGACGGAATGGCGTATTCTTTTTGGGACCACTACCATTCAAATTTGTTTGGTTCTTTTTGTTGGGCCCATTCGGAGTAGATGTGTTATTCTAAATTTAAAAGTTGCATTTATATTATTTTTTTTATGTTTAAAACAAAAATCTTGCAACAAAGATAAGGAATAACAGACTTAAAAAATGCTATCTTGTGCTTTGATATGTGCGAGGTTGGTTGCCTGCATTCACACTTAAGCCATAGCGACATGGCGAGCCGGACAAAAATCAAGTTAGGGAATGGTCTTTATAATTGGTTTAGATCTCAAGAAAAATAAATATTTTAATCTCATGATAATGATCGAGAAAGAAAAACAAGTCTATGAACAAACTCTACGTTTAGAAAGTGACATAAGTAACTTACCGCATTTCCATTTTCTCCAGCTTTAGCAAAGTTGCTGTATTTGGGCTTTTCTGCGGCTCCAGATTCACTGAACTTGCGTTTCTTTCCAGCTTTGGGTGCTTCTTTCTTCTCTTCTTCATTGTCGGAATCAGAACTGTCACTTGAACCTTCGTCTTTCTTTGCTGGAGTAGCAACAGACTTCTTCTTGATTGGTGCCGATTGTGGCTTCTCGTCTTCATCATCGTCCGAGGAACTATCATCACTTGAATCTTTAGCCTTTTTTGTTTGAACTGGTTTTGTAACGGCAGCCTTCTTTGCAGGTGGCTGATCGGATTCAGAAGAATCTTCATCGGAACTGGAATCCTTTTTCTTGGCTATTGGAGCCGGCTTTGCGGGAGTTTTGACTGCTGGTTTCTCTTCATCGGATGAAGAATCATCGGAACTTGATTCGGCCTTTTTCTTGGGAGTTGGTGCTGCGGTTGCTTTCTTTACGGTTGGTATGACTGCAGGAGTTTCATCGTCTGAGCTGTCATCACTGCTGGAAGAGTCCTTCTTAGCTGGTGTTGTTTTTGCAGCAGCTTTAGGTGTTGGCTTAGCGGCAACTTTGGGAGCTGGCTTGGTGTCTTCTTCCGACGAACTATCATCACTGCTGGATGCTTGTTTCTTGGCAGCAGCAACTGGAGTTTTCACAATTGGTTTCACAGCAGGTTTTTTCTCATCCTCTGAACTGCTTTCTTCGCTGCTCGATTCTTTCTTTGCGGGCGCAGCTTTAACCGGCGATTTCTTAGCCGCAGCTTTAGGAGCTGGTTTCTTTTCTTCCTCTTCGTCTGAAGAATCATCACTGGATGACGGGGCTTTCTTTGCAGCTGGAGATTTGGCAGCTACAGCAGGCTTTTTGGGAGCTGGTTTTTCTTCTTCACTACTGTCATCTGAAGAGTCTTCTGTTTCGGCCTTTTTGGCAGGAGTGGCTTTCACAGGAGTTTCTGCAGCTGGTTTGGCTGGAGTTTTGACGGCCATATCAACATCTTCATCGCTGTCATCACTATCGCTCGAAGAAGCAGCTTTTTTAACTGGTTTAGGTGTAGCTGCTATTGCAGGTTTTGGCGCTTCTTCCTCGGAACTGCTGTCATCACTTGAGGACTCGGCTTTCTTTGCTGCAACAGGCTTTGCAGGGGTTGGTGCTGCTTTTGTTGCTGGTTTTTCCTCCTCGTCACTGCTATCATCTGATGATGATCCCTTTTTCGTTAGAGCTGCTTTCACAGCGGGAGCCTTTCCATTTGCAATAATTGGTTTTTTTGGGGCTTCATCCTCGTCGGAATCACTGTCATCACTCGAGCTAGCGGCTTTACCCTTAAAAGCGGGTATTTTTTTGCTCGAAGTCGTCTGATAGTGTTTCAGTATCTCTTCTAGTTTGGGACATCCTTTTGGTAGGTTGACCTGGATCGATAAGTAATTATTTTGTTAGATGGCATATTAAAATTTTCTCTAAACTAGAAGCATGAAGAGCACATGGCGGTTGAGTTTAGTTGGTTGTTTACTTACCGCCTTTGTTTTTTGTTGATAGACTTCGGCCAGAGTTTTATCTTTTTTTACAAGATAATCCAGCACTAACGCAGCAGCAATTGTATCGTTTGCTGCCATTTTTTTGATAAATTTACTCTGATATTTCACTTTTTAACTTTTTCAGAACCGAAGAAACACGTGCGGTGCGTATGAAGCAAATGGATCAAAGAAATATTGTAGAAAAGAGATGGATGAGATAACGCTTTCATTATAGCGGCGTCTCTTTCAATATCGAAGACAAGTTGAGCACAAACAGCACGAAACCATAGGAGGCGGTAATAGCGGTAGAAAGTAATTAATACCATAAACGTAGACCGCACTAGGCGGCAAATTCACTACACAATTTTTTTTTTTTAAACTTGAAATGTAGCTCAACTGCAGCTGTTTATAACAACAGGAATATTTTGTTAAAATAAATTAAGGATGTTTTTGCTTTGTTGTTTGTTGCTGACAGAAAGAAAAACAAACAGCAAGAGAATTGAAATAATATACTTTGTCGCAACTATCCAAACTGTATACCACAGTCACAGACCAATACAGACAGCCAACTCGTACTCATCTTGCCTGAAACACCCTCGACATATTTGTTCGTGTCTGTGTATAAGTGTACATCTCTGTCTGAGCATTTTGTGATGGCAACCATCCCTGCGTATGCCAATTATTCTTGTGGTTTGTTTACTGCTCCCATTTAAAAAGCACGGGAGAGCGTAACACTCTCAGAAATCAGAATATAGCACATCAGCTGATTTTCAGCTTGTAGGCAAAAAAAAAGACCATACAGTGAGTTGGCGGTTTGTATCTTATTGGCCCGTGCTGTCTTTATACCAACAGTAGCATTTTGTTTGCCAGTAACTTTGTGATCCTACTACGAATTTCGTCAACAGCACTGAAATCTAAACTAAATCTTGAATTTTATGAAATTCCTAGGAAGAAACGGGTGTTGTGTTGTGTCACATTGGTAACTTTATAAGCACCCCTTCAAATTACATATTGGGTCTTTTATCATTGCAAAGGTGTGAAGTTTTCTTGCACCACAACAACTATCATTTTGTTACACTTTTGCACTTTATCTATACCTGGGGCCGAATTACGGCATCAGTGAGCAAGTGAGTAACGTTCATACGTTACTGATTTACGTAAACAACACATCGGGATGATGGCATACGAAGCATCACGTATCGAGCAAACTCTTAATTGTACTAGGGTAAATCTATTACATTTCATTATAAACGTCATTTACACATCTATCATTTACCTATTTGTCACAGCTGTTATTGTTATTATAATAAATAAAAAAAGTATTTAGAACATTCACATTAAAAGATACTCATTGATGTTTTTTAATCTTTCAACTGAAGCTACTGTGTTTGCAATTATTTCATTTATCTTAAAATAAACATTTGTGCGTATTCTCTTTAATTTCCAAGAGTCGTTCTTGAATTATAAAGTTTGCTTTCTTGGAGCTCAATGTGTTTCTCCAAGGCATTTTTGTCACTCTTGTCTGGAACAAATTTCCGGATGGTATCTTCTCCTTGCAGAACGAGTTTGGTTTTGTCCCTTTTCTTGGGTGTATATGCAGCCTAAGGGGCCAGTTATAGCGATTCAGAAAACCAAACCGAAAAGGGTGGAACGAGATGAAAATAATATTTTTTTCGGTTTTAGCGTTTATAGCGATCAAGAAAACGATACCAAAAAAAATATTTTACTCTGACATTTCACAAAACAGGCGTTTATCTACACGCACGCAGTGTATTAATTTTTCTGCACTGTGTAAAAATGAAATTTTCAATAAAGATGAAAAAAAAAAACTGAGAGTGAGCAAGAAAAAGGATTTTAAATGAAATTATAGTGTGAATCGATTCTTACATAATGTGATTTTTGTTGGTGCGTCGGATCAATTTTTTCTCGATCTCAGAGACTTCAGATCAAATTTAACACACATTTGCACATTATAGTTAAATAATTTGACATTTCTCAAGCGTCAAATCTGTTTTTTTTTTTTAATTCTGTGAAATTCATTGTGGAAATTTTTTTTTGTAGAAAAGTGATTAAAGTTTTTAAATAATTAAAGGAGTGTAATGAATTGATTAATGTATTTTTCCGCAAGTGAACAAATAAATGTGAATTAAAATCATTAGTTTTCTTATATTTGTATAGTTTATATATAATAAGAACGTCAAAAGAAACACAATTACAAAAACAGACCAAATCTGTTTCAATTTCTTTTGGACGGGAAATCAGATCAAATCTACATTTCCAAGAAAAAACCACACACAATTGATTTGATCTGTTTTTGTTATTGCTTTATTTGTGTTCTTTTGACGTTCTTAATATCTAAACTTTAAAAATATAAGAAAAATAATGATTTTAATTAACATTTATTTGTTCACTTGCGGAAAAATACATTAATCAATTCATTAATTAAATTAAATTAATTAAATTATGTTTGTATGTTTCTCCTAAAAAAATAAAAATAAAATATTTATGAATCCAAAATTAATTTTAAAAGAATTCTCTTTCCACAAATCTGCATTTACCAAAAAAATCACATTACAAATCATTACGACACTGCGTTGCTGGCGACACTGGTGGCTCGGTGCGTGTGAATAAACAACTTCCTTGATAAATAATGTCAAACAGAAGTCAGTGGTCAGTGCCTCTGTCTCAGTCTGACTTATGATATTTTGTTCAAAAACTGCAACGAAAAACTTTTCATGGCCCAATTTACAACGAAAACAATGTTTTGACAGCTCACCTTCCAGTGGAAAGCGAAAACAATTGGATTGAAACAGCAAAGACTATTTGTTCCATTTTGGTGGAATTGTCAATCAGCTGTGGCGAAAAACCAAATTTAACCATAAAAAAGAATAAATACATTTTTAACAAAAAATATTAGTTCAATTGAAACTTTTATTAGCAAAAAAAATTCTCTGAGTTATTTAGCATCGATCAGTATAGCATTTGTGTTTAAAATCGATTTATAACATACAAAATTTTCCATCTGAAAATTTTTCCGGTTTGGGTTTCCGTATCGCTATAACTGGCCCCTAACACTTGTTGTCTTCCCTTGAGCCGAATTCGGAAAAATTTGTCTGGCCAAATCCGGATGCTCTGCCATGAAGGATATTTTTTTGTATGGTGTTGATTTTGTTCAAATTCATCCTAAAACATTTCACATTTGATATTTTGCTTTAATATTATGTATTAAAAATAAAATAACTTACATTTTATCAGCCAGAATATTTTTTTTGTTCCTATCCGTGACTGCTGACTCGTTTACGATTGCCTCGCATCAATCGAGTAAAAAAACACACGTTTACTGACAAGGGAATGCCAAAAATTGTATTCGATACTCGATACCGAGCTCGATATCGTAAGCAGTAATGCCAAATGAAAATAATTCAGTGACGTATTGCTCACCTACGGATGCGGTAATTCGGCCCCTGAAAGGCTGAACCCAATTGCAACAGAAAAATACGACGGGATAAAATTTGTACTTTGGATTGTACTTGATTTTGATATGTATGTGTGCCAACCTGATTTTGACATTATGTGAGTTTTGCTACAGATTGGAAGAAGTGCGTTAATCTGCAAAAAATAAATAACATTTTGCACTTCTACAAAACTTGTCGCACCAGATCGTGAACACCCCTACTGTCTTTGGAATTAATAAATAATAATTATAATTTAAATGCTTAGTGTCACGAAAGCCACACAAAGCAAATTATTCTCGGAAAATGTACGATTCCGAATTTTTTTTACCAAAGCAAATTATTTGCAATTCAAATCACTCGATGCCACCCTGTAAAATGTTCGAAAATCAGACAGATGCTTTTCGAACAACAAATTTGTCAGTTTTTCGAGAACAGCTGCTTTGTGTGTGCGGTTTCTTTGCGCAAAAATTATTTGATAAATATTAATAATTTTTAAGACAAAAATATATAGTGAAATAATTATTCAAGAATAAGTAAGTAAATCAAGCAAATAGTAAAATAAATATTTTCCATAGGTCATAATTTTTATTTCTCGAGAAATCCACTTTCGCACACATTTCGATGTGTTGTTGTTTTTTTTTTTTAGTATTTTTTTGCTCCCGTCGATTTCGGTCGACTTCTAGTGACAGCTCCAATCAAAATGGCTTCTGCCAAGTGCCACCACGGGAATTTACATTCAAAATTTGCCCGATTAATCATATTCTGAAATTTAGCCGGCTAGTAAAAAATCAATTTGCAAGTTTAATAATATATATCCTTTCCGGGAATAGTGTTTACATCGATTAAACCAAAAAACTTGAGTCTGTTTCGCTAGTCCCTAGTAAAAATGTGCTGACTGTGTAGTTTCTTTAAATCATTATCAAGTGTGAAATCATTTCTCTCATTTCCTGTTCGCTTTAAGAAAAAGTCAAAATAATCGTAACGAAAAGCAAGAAAGAACTTAAAACGAATTACTCAACGCAAAGCCATAGTCGCCATGGCGAACGGTAGCGGTGGAGGAAGTGGTGGCGGAGGCGGCGGCGGTAGCAGCAGCAACTCTGTTGAGAGCTCCCGCGATGATGGGTCATTGTACTTAAAGAAAATCGGTAGTGCTCTATTTTATGGAATGGCTTCGTTTATGATTACCGTCGTCAATAAAACAGTCCTCACATCCTATCAGTTTCCATCGTTTCTATTTCTTAGTTTGGGTCAGCTGTCTGCGAGCATTGTCGTCCTCTATATGGGCAAACGCCTCCGCATGGTCACCTTCCCTGACATTGGAAGGGATTCTTTTGGCAAAATCTTTCCACTGCCATTAATATTTCTCGGAAATATGATGTTCGGCCTGGGTGGTACAAAAGAACTCAGCCTACCCATGTTTGCTGCTCTGCGGAGATTTTCAATCCTCATGACTATGTTGCTCGAGCTGAGAATACTCAAGATACGCCCATCAATGGCTGTACAGGTCAGCGTCTATGCGATGATCGGAGGTGCCCTCCTGGCTGCCAGTGACGATCTTTCATTCAACTTAAAAGGCTATGGCTATGTTATGATCACAAATAGCCTAACCGCAGCCAATGGAGTGTTTGTCAAGAAGAAATTGGACACCATCGACATGGGAAAGTATGGCTTGATGTTTTACAACTCGCTGTTTATGTTCATTCCCGCCCTTATGGTGACCCTGTTCACTGGAGATCTAGAGCAATCGGTGAACTTCGAGCACTGGAACAACATATTCTTCATTGTGCAATTTCTCATGAGCTGTTTCATGGGATTCGTTCTCTCCTACAGCACCATGCTGTGCACGCAACACAACTCAGCCCTAACGACCACAATTGTCGGCTGCTTGAAGAACATCTGCGTGACATACTTGGGAATGTTTATCGGCGGCGATTACATATTTTCTTGGGTGAATTGTATTGGAATTAATATAAGTGTGTTTGCTAGTCTGCTGTACACGTATGTGACATTCAGGAGAAAACAAGCTCCCGATAAGGAATTGCTTATGCCATTAACTAAGGTCGAGTCTGTATAGCATAGAATTAAGAAGTGTCTGCGATAGTTATGTATGTAGACATGTAGTAGGGCCTAAGAAGTGTAAATTCAATTATATAAACGAACTATTTTGTTATTAAAGATAAAAATGACGATAAGAGCGCAGAGTACCAAAGCCATAAACAATTTATTTGTTTCTTTTTAAATTTTATTATTTTAGATGTAAGTTTTCTTTTTTTTTTGTTTTTTCTTTTTGTATTGTAAAAGAGAGAGATATTAATTTTGCATTAAGAGCTGCACTTTAATAATTATAAAATTGGGGTTTTGAAAACTATTATGATGATGATGGCTAGATTGTTCCTGTTGAGTGCTTTATTTATTTAATTTTCTGTTTATATTGATTTTTGCTTAGAGATCTTAAATATTATTAATTTTAAAATAACAACAGAAAAGACGAACGAACAAGAAAAATTATTACCTATGGTTAAGAATTTGTAAAAGATTATAAATTATTACGAATAAATACAAAAACAAAATACTCCTACAGTTTGCTCTTTTTAATAATGAAGTTCAAAAAGTATACATCACGAGACGACCTAACGTGTGGTTTGTTTTATTGCTTTGAGGCGCTGTGTGTGTGCTTTGATCAAACAATATCCAGAGTTTGTTTGATGACGCGTGGGTTAGGGTTAGGGCTGTAAAACCTATCTTTGTTGTCTGTGCTTGCCTTCGAGATAATAGAAAACAAAACTAAGGCCTAGGTATATTGTAAATGGCTTTTACAAGGTCAATGCTTGATTGATGTTTATTCACCAACATGTGGTAGTAAACAGGTAAACAAGTTGTAAGTGAATTTACGACATGGTGAAGCGGTATATTTGACTTTTGCTTGATTAAAAAAATATTTATTAGTTAATAATCGAGATTTTGAATTCATTACGTTTTTAAAAGAAGAACTGGTCGTTTTATATTTGCTTGCAATGCAGAAGGGAATTATGAGTCTTAAAAAAGCCAACTGGAAATAGCAATTAAATAAGATAAGGTTTTGATTTCTTCCAGCTTAGTACCTACAAAGATGGTCTGGCCTTTCACGGAAACGTTATTCAAAAGATAAAATATTAAAACAAACTATGTACATTTGAAGTCAAACATTAATTTATTTAATCAGTTTAAAGAAAAATTCACTTCACCTTCACTTGAATAAACAGAACAATTTAGGATTGTATGAGTATTAAATACTCATTTTTATTTGCTAAACTGAATTGTTATGAGCAATTGAACCATAACTAATAGATAAGCATATTGCAAGCGCTACAGGTTGTTTCAAATGTAGCTAGACCGTGTAGTTTGGGTCAGAACATGTAAACAAGTTAGGTGTGAAAGAGGATAGTTTTGATTTACCGACTGAAAATGTGCCTAATGAGTTTAAAATTCTCCTTCACTTTTATCTTAAGTTTTTGTTAACATCAATCATAGTATTTTTTCCCATTTCAAATTCAAAAACAAAACACTATTTGCCTTAAAATAAATAAAAATCAACAGTGTATAGGTACCCAGTATATTTGTTGGTAGATAATTTGAAGATCACAGCTTCGTTTAAACTCCAAATTCGCGATTCCAATCAAACATGTTATAAACCATTAAACAACCAACAAAAGCAAAGTCATTGCTCCATGAAGCACATTTATCTCGTATTTAGGTAATTAAATTACCATATGAGATATGACGATGAACCCGCGTCAAGATTCCCACTGTTTATTTGGTATTACTAAGCTTTTTAATTATAAAAGTGCTTGTTTTTGGTATGCGAGAGTAGACAAAAGGTATACTATGGATGTACAACATACTCTATAGATTTATGGACATCTGATGTCAGCTCAGCTTCCAATGTCATCGCAAAGTATCACTTGTATACTTGTACACAGTTTTGAAGAGCTAAAGATTCCGCATTTAAGATTAATTACTTTTTGCTTAGTTTTTATAAAAAAAAAACCTCTCTTGCTCAGGTGTTGCTTATATCATAACTTTAATAGAAGTTCATGGAATCAAAAATATCAAAACAAATGTACAATGATTATGCAAATACGTGATTGTAAAGTAACGTTTAATGATGTCTACAAATGAAACACCAACGCGTTTAGTAAGGCCACAAGATTATGTTTCATACATTTAAAATTACAAATATTAAAACTGGACAAATGGATAGTTCGGTGCTAAGCAAAGACAAACAAATATAAAAGTTTTTTAAGTCTTTAATATTCAAAGGCGGTTACCGAGAGAGAATCTTTATTTAAAATGTTTTAAGAAAATAAAAATGATAAACTGCATGTAGATACAGTGTCGAAAATAAACCATCAATTACCTAACCTTGGGCTAACATTTATTTTCCGAGACAACAATTGAATCTGTGTCCCTGATGGCTAACAAAAGAAACAATAAAATATGAGAGGTTCAATAAGCTTCGACTTCATCCATTTGAAATCCTATCAAAATCAATCAATTGGTTCAGAGATTTTTTGCGTGTAGTAGACATCGTTAGAAGACATTCCTAAACATTTTATGCCTACTAAATAAAGATAGCAAGCGCTTTAAAAACATCACTTAGACTTAGAAGATTTAATTAAAATCATTGCAGCCATTTGCAAGAAAAATAAGCTTCTCGTACTGACAGTGAAAGGTACTTTAAATTTCAAACCTAGAAAAATCTATGTGGGTTTTATTTTACAAAGTTTAAAGAAATTACTCCAAACCGTTAACTCAGACAGGTGCCAACGCAGACCGACATAATTGCCCACTTTTCTCGACTTCCCACTTACCTAATGTCATGCTTGATTGTTATTTATCGAGTTTTTTGGCATTAAGTGTCCAACGTACCTACTACAATTGCGAGTAAAAATTATAATCATGTTTTATTTATACGAAATTCATCTCAATTCAAGTTCCGGGCATCATGTTAAGAAGACTCCCTGTGGGAATAATCCAGCAGTCTAGAAAATCGCTATTACGTGCTGAGTTCTCTCTAGCGGGGAATGTGAATGTTGATAAGAATAATTCTTACGAAACCGACCCTCACGAAGAATTCCAACAAGAAACCACCGAAAACTATGATGCCTTTACTAAAGAATTTATGAACAATCGCATAGAAGTATCGCCATTTCAAAAATTCCTCCTAAGTGCAGGGGCATCTATCGCAGCCATAGTAGACCCTCACCGGTAAGCTCAAAGTTAGTCATACAAATCACTTATCAGACTCAATATTTCATTCATTTATTACAGCCATGATATGATTGCATGTCTGGGTGAAACAACCGGCACAGATGCGCTCCAATATATGCTTGAATCAATGAAAGCAACTGAAGAGGGACAGCGTATTTTAATGGATAAGCCACGTATAAATACGAAAACTGTTGATATGAATTATTTACGAAGCCTACCCGAAGAAAGCTTCGGGCGAGCTTATGTTAAATTTCTCGATGATAATGTAAGGTTGAACAAAAAAACAGTGAATGAAAAATGAAGATAACATTTTTCAGCAAGTGACGCCAGATTCACGAATGGAGGTTCGGTTTATCGATGATGCACAGCTGGCTTATGTGATGACGAGGTATCGTGAGTGTCATGACCTTGTACACACGATCTTAGGTATGCCGACTAATATGTTGGGCGAAGTGGCAGTTAAATGGGTAGAAGCTTTGAACACTGGCTTGCCTATGTGCTATGGAGGTGCTGTGTTTGGAGCCGCTCGGTTGAGGCCAAAGTAAGTATATTTAGAAAATATTTTGTTTACTTATTTGTCTGAAAAAGTGCATATTTTGATTCCAAACTATCACAGTTGCTAAAGAATTAATAATTATCATTTTGAATGTTATCAAAAATTCAAATTCGTTGTAGAAGCTTTATTTAAACGCATGATTGTTTTCAAGATAAAGAAAAACTCCCCGGGAGATATCAAGCATGTAGAACAACGTGTTGTACAAAAGTTGACAGTTTAAATTTTTTAGTGAATTCAATTTTGATTCGTTTAATCTTATTGTATTTTTTTTTTTTTAATGTTTATATTTTAGACAACGAAAAGAATATGTTTCGAGATATCTTCCATGGTCGATACGAAATGGCAAAGCAATCAAGCCACTTATGGCCGTTTATTGGGAAGAAAGGTGGAAACAACCTATTTCTGAACTGCGGACTGAGCTAGGCATCGAACTGCTGTCTTAAATATTGTAAAAGCTACTTGCAATTATTTTTGATTTTAAAATAATTTAGTATACCTTGATTAATACTTTGAATACATTACAAATACGTGTTCTTTAACTTACTTTGGACACTTGGTATCAAGATTTATAGCTAAATGGCACTTTGAAGTTGAGCTGTATAATGTGAAAGGTAAGAAATATTCTACTAAAAATGCCGGAAACAGTTCTCATACCAACCCAAAATTTATTATCAGACTCCATAATCATTTGAAACAAAAGGAAGTGAAACCGCATGTTTGGATCTTTGGGAGTTACATGGCAAAAGAACTTAAATCACTCGTATGGTAAGCCTTGCTCTTAGGGTGTCTGCCATGAAGCACATTATTTTCTCTACAAACCTCTCGAACTTTAAACTGATGTGCAACCAATGAAAGCAGATTTAAAATGTAAGAACAAAGTCAAAACCGATAACAAGTCACGTACAAAAATTATTTCACTCGTCAGTCAGTTTTATTTATAAAAATATAATATTTTTCACATGATAATTCTGTTTATTTATAAAATAGTAAAATAGATATGTATATAAAAATATTCGTTATATAATCAATATAAAAGCAGCTTTTTTTAGAACCACTTTATAGGCGGGCAAGGGGCAAGTAAGAAAATATAATTGCTTTGCATTATTCTTCTTTAACAGTAAATTTATAACTACAAATTTTAATTGGCTAAGGTTTGTCACGAACTTCATGCTTTTGAATATCGACTTAAGATTAAAAATAAAAAAAAATAAAAACTGCCGGCAGTTAGGCACGGTTTCAAATGTCTAAGCAAGTGTAGAATCATTATTCTGAAATCCGTTTGTTGCTTCTGCATAGTCCCCAGATGGAGTAAGTCCAACTTTGTGCATTAGCTCCGAAAGTTTTTGTGCTTTGCGGTCTTCATTGTGAGCGATGACAGTGCACAAATGTTCCGTAAGGAGTTCCTTCTTCTCCGAAGCATTGTGCAGCTCAATTTTGGCTTTCAAGAACTGTGCTTCAACTTTGTTATATTGCTTTCTAGGTTTTTTTTTTATTAGCTTTGGACTCAACAGACAAAATTGAACAACTTACTCAATGTTTGCATATTGGATGCAGGCTGAATCAATTTGTTTCCTTAAGAGAGCCACGTCGGTAGCCAGTTCATTGTCTAGCTTGGACAATTCAATCTTGATTTCCTCGATTTTCTTTGCTTCGGCAGCAGTTTTTTGTGAACTTAAATAAAATATTTAAAATTAATTTAAATCCAAAAGGAAACAAAATACAATCTCTTACTGAGCTTCGATGGCTTTGTGAAGAAGATCCTTCTTTTGTTTGTTTTGTTCCTCAATCAATCTGCGATGAACTTCAAAGTCTTTGAGTGAAACTCCCTTAAACGGAGACTCACTGGTGTTCTCAGCTGGTTCTGGCAATATTGAGGAATCATTCAATGATTTGTCTTCTGCTGAAACATCAGGCGAGGCTGATACGTCCAACTTCTTGCTGACGATGTCCACTTTAGGAATCGGTTGATAGAACAAAGCTCCTTCAATAGACTTGGACATGCTTTTGTTAAGATTTATTTCGCCCATTGATTCTTCGTGTGGCAATGTTGCAGGTGGTGGGGTATTTGTTTGAGCTTTCGTGTTACCATTCCGATCCGGCTTTTTTATTTTCAGATTTTCTTGTGATCTTGCCATTTCTTTTTTATCCGGCATCCTTCGAATTCCATGTCCTCTAATTGCTGCAGGTTTCACTAGGGAAATACGAATGCAAAAAGTTTATTTTATTTGATTAAACTCAAGTACTTTCCGTGCAACAAGTAGTGTAAACACACATTTCCAAATAACTCACTTGTTTTGAAGGTTTTTGATGTGATTTTGCTTATATCTTCTGGACTAAAACCGTTAAATTTATCTGACATAGCGGTCAGTTGATATTGAATAATTTTTTTTGTGCAAAAATATAAACCAAATCGGCGATAAATGAGTAAAATTAATTAAAACATAATTTAACAAAATGCAAATTGCTTACGTCCAAAGCAAACAAATTTGACTTTTGAATGATGTGTCAAAAAGGGGTTACCGAAAACAGCATTGCCATATTTGACTTCTTATATTTAAAGCTTTAGTTTTTTTCGAAGAAGAACATGGCTCCCAAGTACTTTTGTTTTTTTAAAGACAAAATATAGTCAAAGTTGCCGTTACTTAAAATAGTTTATCCAATAGGTATGTCGCGTCGAGGCTTCGTATTTCATGTCTTAAGATTTGGAACACTGACTACTTGGGCTACTAGGAATCAAAGGAAATTTAGTTAAAAATATCGATTATGCTTAGATGGTCATGTAAAGTGATCACTTCAAATAGTTCGTGGCCTTTTTAATAATTGTATCTAATGCTTGAGATATAATTCTAGTTACTTGAACATTAATTAATTCAGTTTTAAAACTAGTTTTCCCAACAACAAAAAATATAATTCTGTTCTTGCTGTTTTGTGCGACTATCTAATTGTATTGTATTGTATTTTATTGAGTCTTTAAAAAAATTTTACAGAGTGTAGATATACTTATACAATTTGTCAATTATATTTAGAAAACGGCGGCTATAATGTATTGCCTGCACTGGAATTAAAATGTTTTCCTCATGGATGTCAATTAATAGTGTTAGCTTGCTCTTGCTCATGGAGCTATATACTGTTGCGCGTGACGTATTGTCACTTTTGGATATTTACATATATACAAATAAATACTTAATCTAGCCTACGATAAACCTAAAATAAATAACCAGAAAATATAAACTATATAGAATATATAGATTTGTTTCGTTTAAATGGAAATTTTTAGAGCGAGTACGCTCTATATCTTATTGTATGAAATGAAATCACATTGAAAATACATGAAATAAAAGAATTATCAAGTTAACAGAAAGTATTTTTTAGAGCAGGAACGCTCTATTGAGTTACGGGAATTGGATAAATCACATGAAAAAAAATAACATGAAATCA
Source organism: Platycheirus albimanus (assembly GCA_916050605.2). Taxonomy (NCBI): domain Eukaryota; kingdom Metazoa; phylum Arthropoda; class Insecta; order Diptera; family Syrphidae; genus Platycheirus; species Platycheirus albimanus. The sequence goes on along the minus strand of OU696698.1, from coordinate 111,962,856 downwards.
CGAATAACGTTCACATAAAATCTTTTCTTTTAGACGATTACTTTACTATATGAATTAACAATCACTGGTTAGATTAAAAAGAAAATTTGTAAAGGATTTCTATGTGAATAGAGTATTTTATAAAACAAGTTGCTGCATAATGACGTTGCTGCTGTTTGCGGTTGTGGTGCTTGTTGCTCTCACACCAATGTTAACTGTAGTGCCTTTTTTTATCATTTGTGGGCTTTGGTTAAAACTCCAGACAAAGTTCCTTGTGGAATTCTGTAGCCGATTAAAGATGAATTTACAGTTGCTGCTACAGAATCCGTTGTTTGAATTCGCCGCCAGTTTGCGGTGGATGAAAATTCCGAAAGTTTACCGCTCAGCCTGTTGCTTTAACTGTACACTCTCCCCAAAGTTACAGTTAATAACCGTGAAGAAACTTCTAGCGGTGCTGAAGGATACGGGACTTTCGGATGACGAGTTGCTGGGCACTATTTGTGCCCTGGTTGTTTATCGGTAGACCGATGAATTTTTTTTTTTTTTTTTTTTAATTTAAATTAAATTTACTCAGTTACTTTTTTAACTCCCGATAAAAATTGAAAAAATTTGCCAATAAAACGTTTACTTTTTTTTTTTATTAGATTAATGGACGGCAGTGCTTGGCACAGCACAACCGTCCTCTATCACGACCTCGACATCTCTCTGCGACTATCTAAAATAATATAAGACACCTGTCAAATAAAAACATAACCTAGTTCTCCTCCCAACAATGTTTTAAATTATTTTCCGCAATATTTGTGTGTTGTTTTGGGATTTACCATATGACCAATAGATGTATAGCACAGGATTAGCGGAATAGGCTCTAGCTTGTCCCAGTGTATTCGCTTTCTGTAGTTGTTCAAAATCATTCTTCGACTTCGAACTCTTTCATTGGCCATTGCTCGCTGAAGTGTTTCGTCGATAGTACACGACTAGATGCACACTTTAAACGTCATTTGTCAAAAAATATCCACCTTGTTGTTTATTTTGAAACAAAATAAATTTAAAGACAAACAACACGTTATTTGTAACATTAATCCGAGTTTGCTCGTGGTTAATTGATCTTCTTAAAAAGTACCACAATTCGGTGTTAATAAATCCACATAATGGCTGGCAGAGGACGAGGTGGCAAGACTTCCTCCTTGACACAAGAGCAGCTTCAGGCCATGGGTTGCATTGGAAAGGACATGCCTCAAGTACAATTAGCTCCTCCACCAACATTCCCGCCACTAATGTCAAAGCCGGTCACAATGGAGGTTAAGAAAGAAGTAAATAAGCATGGGGCTCCGTACTATAATCAATGTTCCTCCCACAGACGACAGCTTCACAAAACTACCAAATACTCTGGAAGGAAGATTTCCTCACCCACATGCGAGACTCTCCCTATTTTATCATGCCAAAAGTAACAAAGGCCAATATCCAACGCTACTCTGATCAATATGTTGTAAGTTAATCTAACGCATCTAACATAGTTAAGCTTTATAATGCATGCAGTCCTTTCTTTAAAGAACGCACTAGAAAATTCCAAAGCCAAAACGAAAGCTGATATTCCATGGCAATTGATGCCACATGAGTTATCTCCAATGTTCAACAAACGTAAAACAGCAAGCGGAGCAAGTGTGCCATCGAAAAAAGCCAAACCAGCAAACATCGATGATCGGCTTAAAGTTCTTGAAGAAAAAGAGAAAACTGACGTGGATCCAGAGACAAATGAAAAGAAAGCATCGGATTCAGAAGCCGAGGACGAAGAAGAAGAGGTAGGTCTTTTTGCTATGATTTCTAGATGGGTTTTAATATTTTTCAATTGAATAGGACACACGAGCCGATGATGAGATGGACGATGAAAACGATTATGGCAACAGCTACTTTGACAATGGAGAAGCTTACAACGAGGAAGATGATAACCTGGACGATGGGCCTGTTTATTGAATACTTTTTAAAGGAAGAAAGGAAAACATCGCTCACGTTGAAAGATGTTGTAGAGTGCTGGTGCTCGGTGTTGAAATGTACAGCCCAGTAGGATTCTGTGTTTTGGAGTTCAATAAAGGGGCTTGGCCTAGTAGACAACTACTACCATTTCTTATGTTACTTAACACGCAATAAATAAACAATTAACGATAAAAAAAAAAACCAAGCTTACAATTGCTGCAATTGCAAAAATTTATTTTAACGAACAACTGGCTACATTCTTATCCTGAAACATGTTTTGTTTATTCGTAAGTTTTTGGTGCTTTGGAGTTCAAGAAGATGATGCCCGATGATTTTGCCTGAGGAATTCAAATTGTATAAAACGCAAAATTTGAAATAAATCGAAAAAAAAGAAGAAAACTTACGAATCCAAGGGTACCAGCCAAAACCAAAACTCCTGTTATCAGGACAGCGTTGTATTTGGCGTTCTGGCGAGAATGATGTTCTTGCCAATCTCCCTCTGGGACTGGCAAGTCGTTCATGGTTGAGGGCTTGTGGTGTCCACCGGCATGGTAAGCAGCACGGGAGAGAGCTCCAGCTGAGAATTGATTTTTTTTATTTTTCTTTTGTCCAATATGATTCAACATTATGTAATGTTAGGTTACTAATAAAAGTTTTGGGATTTCTTACCATTTCTCAACAAAAGAGCTTGGGATACGAATTGTTTGACCAACATGTTGACTAAATTAATGGAATTATATCTTAAATTGTGTTGAAAATGTTAATTAAGTTAATTTTTTGGTGAAATTTTGTGATTAGTTTTAATACTCACAATCGCCCTGACTTGACAGTGTGTGCAGAAAAATAATCAAAGAGGTTGAGGTTGGGAATTTTCACAGTGCTAGATCGAGTATCGTATTGAATAATCGACTATCGATTGGTGCTTTTTTTGACATAAGCATTGTTAAAGGTGTTGACACATTAGGCGAGTTCAGAAATTCGAGATCCCCGAGATCGCAACCTGGACGCCATTTCTCATTTATTGGAAATTTTACTAAATTCAAAAGCTAAGGCAAGACCGCACTAGGCAGATCTGCAATTATTCTTTTGAATTTTTAATAAACGGCATATTTACGTATAGTCCACCCAACTAATGCAGTGCAGTTCCGCCTATTAGGTGGAGGTATTTGACCGTCAAGTTCAGTAAATTCCTGTTCACAACTGGCAGATATGACTTCACACTAACTTATTAACAGTGAACAGTGAAAATAGTCGAATGACTTTTCAGTGCAATACTACGTTTTAATTAGGGTCAAAATTAGGACATTTGAAAATTTGCTAGTGTCATCTAGGTTTGCACATTTGGTTTAACACCAGGCTATCTTCCTTCTTTTCCTTTTTATTCTTCCTTATTGTATCATTTTGTTTACTACTGCCTTTGCCTTAAATTTTATTTCCAAATTGACATTTTAGAAAATATCTATTTAATTCTTTTCAATTTAGATGTGTTTGATTTCTTTTCACATGAATTTGGAACTTTGATTTCGTCCAAATCAAAAAATTTTGAATTTTTATATTGTATGGGTAACGGAGTCAAATTTAGAAATTTTCTACGAAATCACCTTTTTGCCCTAACGAAAACGAAGTATAAGATTAAATAATTTTGAGCTTTATTTTTTGTATGAAAAAAGAAACAGAACAGCAACTGGCACAAGCCTGCCTTCCCTGAAATGCCATCAAATTGTATTTTCTGTCCATATAAGCAAATCTGTCAGTAAATTTGGTGTTGGAATCTATCGCCGATAGTTTGTTTTGGCATACTAAAAATAAAACACACTTAAGCAGATTTTCAGCTTGTACGCAAAACGAGAGAACAACTATTGGGTCGCTGTTCTGTTTTTTGTGTTGTCCTAAAAAGGTTCTACAACATGAACACGGTTAACATGTTGCAGTTTGAGAGCCTGTCATAAATGTCATATACTTTATACTTCAAAACTGACATTTGTTATGATTGTTCTAATAAAAATTGAAAGAAAAAATTTCCAATCGATGGTTTAACCCGTTCCTTCTGTTTTTTCACTATCAAAATCTAAATAAATAAACAAATTAATTTATAATGTTAACCATCGGAACCTTAGCCAACATTAAGCACATTCTGCAGAAGGATCTCTTCAATAGCACCGGGGAACGGGTCCTCTCTGTGGCCACAGTCACGAAAACTTACAAAAAGAAGAAGGTCTGTTATCTTTGCATTGTCACTACTCCTCCTCCCCATCCAGTGGTCACAGTTTGCCTAGTTAAACTCCCAGAAAAAGAAGGCGACTACAAGAAAAAACGTTGCTGGCAGTTGGACGAAATCAAATTTATCGATGGAAAAAGTGAAGAATTCGAGACCCATGAATTCGATGTGCAAGTGGAGAAACTCTACAAGTGGTATGCCATCAATCTGCACGAACGGCAAAACTTCATTGCAGTTTTATATAAGCTAATCAACAAGCATGTCCGCTCCAATCGGGCTGAGTTTCGAAATGTCCCTGCAGCTTGGCTTACTGAAATGTCACCGGAAAAGATTGCCGCCAGTGGTAGCGGAAGCAAGGCAATCGCCGACATAGAAGATGACGATGCAGAGAGTCCCGAGTTCCAAATGATCTCTGACAAAGAAGCCACAGAGCTGATGAAGTTGTTTTCGGAGTGTGACTTTGCCATCAAAGATGCAGAGACTTTTATAGAGCAATTGAGTAAGGAGTTACATGACATGGATGGGGTAAGCAATCATAGATTTCCTTAGAAGCATGACTTATTTGTCTCTTATTTTCATATTGTAAAGGCTAATGTCCAAAGTGTCCTAGCATCAGAACAGCAAGTCTTCGAACTGATGCTGCACATTGAAACCGCCGTTGTTGAGGCGGAGAAGTTCGAAACACGTCTTGATGCTTATGAAGAGATTTTAGGACATGTTCGCGAGACCATGGAGAAAATTGGAGGAAAGAATGCAATGATTGAGATAGCAAACAACAACAATATGAAGTTGTTAAAGGAGCTGAATCGAATTATTGTGAGTGGCTTAATTTCTTACTGTATTATTGTTTCCTTGAAGTATTTGTAACTTTTGTTTCAATTTACAGACTCAACTTGACCTCCCACACTCGCACCAAAAAGCACTTGACGACCCCGATCTTAAGACATCTGCTGGAAGAGAAGCAGCGATTGCAGCGGCCAAGAGCTTGCAACAAGCTATGAATAGTGACATAGATCCCACGTTATTACGCCTCGAAGCTGTCCAAGATCAACGGAAACGTTTTGAAAAATGGAAGGCAAAGTTCTCGATTACTGTTAGCCGTTACGTTAATAATTTATTCATACATTTGGGAAACGAATTTGGAGATACGCCGCTTACTTCCACCGAACTGATTCTTCCAAAACATTCTTCAGTTCACAAGGAACTCGTCCCCTATACAGAACTAATGCACTGGACAAAAGCAATGGATCGAAAAACTTATGATGGTCTGACGCGAGTGTACACAACGTCGCTTTGTAAAGTTTACGAGAAAGACGTTCGAAATTTCTTTGCTTTGGTACGTTTTATTTGTTTTTTTAATTTAAATTGAGTTCCATAATTTCTGTGTGCTTTTAGGCTCGCCTTCAAATTTCTGAAAAACTACGAATGTCCCGAGAAGATTTGGATAGTTCGACATCTTCAAAAAAATCAGCTGTCATAGTGCCTTATGGGACATTGGGTGTCAACAAAGAGTCCTGGGCAAGCGGTGTCGAAAGCACCGATCGCGAAAAATTCGATTCGATTCTGGAAAAAGTTCTAGCCGAGCTGGAACCAGTCGCCTTACAAGAACAAATTTTCTGCATAAATTTCTTTCAAATGGATGTGATAAGTCCTACGACTAAAAATACTCAAACAACATTGGATGCACTAGAGAGCCACCCAGAACCAAAGGAACAAGATTCAAGTTAACAAACGAAATGCTAAATGTTTACCAAAAAAAAAAATAATTTTGCGTTTCTTTACAGATAATCTTATACCTCAGAAAAGAATCGACCGGCAAATCAACGAAGAAGTTCGTAAATTAATGATGGCCTTATTTGGAAGCCTCGAACCAGAACTCATCAGTTTCATTCAAAGTTTTGAAAAAATGGATAGCTTGTGAGTTTTGCAAAATATAAACGCTTTTCATTAATTTTGTTAACCTTCTTCTTTCCAGCTATTCCCTTTACGTTCTAGTTCGGCTTACTCAGCATGTTATGTCAGCTCAAGACACGCACTCATTCCTTAGTATGACATTCGCTTCGGCTTTGGTTCATGTCAAGCGAAACTTTGATCGCTTCATGCAGCAACAATTGCAGTCAATTAAAGATGCGAAAATGCCCAAACGTTCAAAATGTGGGATCCTACCTTACGTGGAGAACTTTGAAGACTTTGCCGAAACCTGCGAGGGAATCTTTCGTAAATCGGACAGACGAGCCGACATGGAAAAATGGTACCTGCAACTGGTTAACACCATATTTGACTATATAACAATTCATTCCAACGAACATCCCAAAACACCGAGTCAAGTGGTTAAAATGGAAAACTATCATCATATGTTTTCGTTGTTGGCCCAACTTAAAGTGCCTGGCCTGGAGCCACTGAAGAAAGATAGCAAGGCTAGGTACAATGATGCATTGAAGGCGTATGTAACCAAATACTTTGGTCGTCCATTGGAAAAACTAAACGTAATATTTTATTCAAATTCACTTTTATAATAAATTATAACTGTTTTCTTTTTTTTTTTTTAGCTATTCTTCGAAGGTGTTCAACAAAAAGTAGCCCAAGGCGTTAAGGAAACCGAAATCAGTTACCAAATGGCGTTTTCCAAACAAGAATTACGCAAAGTCATCGGGCAATATCCGGCTAGAGAAGTCAAAAAAGGATTGGAAAATCTTTACAAAAAAGTCGAAAAACATCTCTGCGAAGAGGAAAACTTGCTTCAAGTTGTGTGGCATGCAATGCAGGAGGAATTTATTGCACAATATAATTATCTAGAAGAACGTATCCAAAAGTGCTATGCTGGAGCAATGATCAATTTGGAATTCAGTATTACTGAAATATTGACATTCTTTTCGGACATCGCTCGGTCACATTGAATTTAATCGCATCGATTTGCAATCGAATATAATTTTATACCGTTATGCCATGGAGGGACAATTCCATAGTATTAGTGCTTAAAGCATTAACTGTAATTATATATACAAAACAAAAACAAATATTTACTGTTAAGTGCAATAGCAAAATAAATATATATATATTATAAAATTTATTGCAACGAAAAGCTAGATTTGTTTTTCCAAGTCTTTCTTTAGTTGCTTGATTAAAAGAAAAAAGATGTTCAGGCTTTGGTGAAAAATCATATAATTAAGACAAGTTTATAAGGGATCTAAAAGGTGCGAAATTCAGTCAAGAAAAGAGACTAATATGACTCGAGCTATTATCCAATCTTAATCGAATTTAAAGAACAAACCAAAAATACCTGCAGATGTCGCTCCATAAACTTTCCAGAGTAGTTGCACGTATAATATTGCGCCGCCCATCTCACAAAATAAAATGAACCCATTCGATAACATGCGTAAAGTAGTTGTAAAAATCATGAAGCTACTTCATTCTAAATTACGTTCCATCTTTTCAAACCTAGTACCTCTACTGATGGTACTCATCGATAGGTTTGGCATTATATCGCAGTTACAAGCAGTTGAAAAATCGCATCTCCTGGCAATATATTATTTTCTAAAATATATTTGTTTATTCTCGGCAACTTTTTAGGGGACAAAATTAAAAGAATTTTAATCACAAAGCGAAATAGGTATTGTAGATTTACAAAAATTCAGATGGCACCGCTTTCTATTTTTGCTTACAAATATTTGCTTCAAGGAAGAAAATATACTCTGTCCAAAAAAAAATTGTCAGTGCCTACTAACAGGTATGATAAGACGTTTGCATCTCAGTTTGGTTGTGGAGCTTTGTAAATGAAGAGTTTTTAGATTACTATTGAAGTTTTCTACAGCCTTAACGACTTTTTTTCCATAATGCCTTCACAGACAATCTTTTTTAGACAAGTCTCTTTAACCAATTTTATAATTAAAAGTTGTTATTACGGGCATAAATATGCATAAGCGACTTTTTTCAGTAGTCTCAGATCTTCATTGATTAATTATTGTTTGTTTGTATAATCAAACACATGAATATAAAAAATTAAATAATTCAAGATTCTAAAAGAATTTAATGAATAAAAAACCAATTTTGTATTTAATGTCGGCTGTAATAAAATAACGAATACCTAGTCTCATCACTAGGTTTAGAAACTCTCTTTAACGAAACAACTTAAGAGAAATAGCGATTTTTCATCTCAAACATTTATGAGAGCTCAGCTCACCAGCCATAAGCCGAAAGCTATCCTCGAAACGTTCGATTAATTCACCTGAGTGGATCCCAACACACCAATAATTGCGTTTGTAGGAGTATGGCTCATGCCGGTATGCACGATAACTATCTCTATCTATAGACAACACGCAAACGCATACGCAGACCCACATATTCGCTTTACTCTATACCGAAACAAATTAAAATTAAAGCCACCATTCTGCGTTCTGCCATAAAAAAAAGTACCCGGAGTCTGTATACGTGTGTGGTGCATCGATCATGTTAATATTAACCACTTGTTTTTATTCAGCGGTCCGTTCCCCCGTTGCAAATGCAAGTTGAAAATGAAATAACCAGTTTTATCACACCGTTCGTTTCGTTATCGTTGTTGTGTTGTAGTTGTAGAGTTGAGTTGCTCTTGCTCTGTTCGTTCGTGCTCGTTGCTCGTTGTTGTCTACCGGTTCTGGTTCAGTGCAATTCTGTTCGTTCACTCGTTAGGATTGTCTGTCTTGGGCTGTTCGTCGTCGTCTCGTCGGTTGACTGTGTGCTTGACTGCAAAGTGGATTGGATTTATGTACTAGAGATCGTGGCCTCGTCGCGGAGCACTGATTCAAAATTCAAGTGCAATTTTAACGAAAAAAAAAAAAAACAGTAGTAAAAAGGGGAGAGAGTAACCTACCTTTGACTTTGGGTACATATAAATTTCCTTTTTTGATTTTGGGAAAGGAAGGAAAAACGATTGAAACCCAAGTAATGCCCATTTTCAATTATTGACCATTTTATTTGTGTGTTTTAATGTACGTACATACAGTTCTTGTCATTGTTACCTACCTTTTCACCCGCACCACACCACCACCGTTTATTTCCCATTCCCATATCTACCTATATCTGCCAAGGAAGGTACTGTTTAGTTCCTAAATCCTGTTTGTGTATAGTGATTCGTCTTCGTGCTGTGCTCTGTGCTTAGTCGGTGTCTTCGTCTTGTCGTGACTCAATGTGAAACTGCAGCAGTTTGTTTGTTGTTCGTTCCTATGTGAACCTTTCTTTTGAAGGTTCAAACGGTTCTGCATGACTCTAGAGTCTAGAGAGCTAGAGAGATCTTGAACTTGGTCTAATAGAAAATAAATCGGTTAAACATCGTCCTACTTTCATATTATTTTGTTCGATGGGAAAACGTTTAAATCTTACAACAGATTATTATTTATTTTTTTTCTCTGAGAAACCGTTAATTCGGAAATTGCGAAACGCTGATGTTGTATATTTAAAACATACCTATATTTCCAATCTATGTATGTTATGTGATATATTTGCTTGTGAAGTTACGTGTCTATTGTGAGGAGTCTGTCTTATAATAAAATTAAGTGTGGGAAAAAGCCGCCCGCCGTCGTCGTATCACACGCTTGTTTTGTGGTAGGTTAATGCAATTCGCGCATAAATTCCGCCAATTAACAATACCTACGTGAAGCTTATCAAAAAATAAAAAAATTCCGTGTGCATAGGGTTTATTTTGAAAAGTGAATCTCTGAGCTTATATAATTCCTGCAGATTCGAGAACTAAGATAAAATATACCTACAAAAGTTCACAGCGCAGCGTTTTCCGCATTGGATTTCGAAACGATTGCTTATGCTGGGATTAATTTAACCGAACAAGACTTTGTCCGTCCATGGTATGTAGAATTGATATTGATAATGTTGTCTGCTAAAATTTGAACAAACAACACGACACCCAGATATGCAATTAAACCAGACATACCTAGCTAGTTGGACCTGTTTGGTTAATTGGAAATCTATTCCTGCCCAAAACCAGTAAAACAAATTATGATTTCTTTTTAATGTTTGTCGATGCAAATTTGTGATGGTATAGATAGTTTTAGGAAATAAAATCGAAATTATGTACAACAAAAATTGGACTTTGGGTAAAAGTGATATTATTTGACTTTCCCATTAATTTCAAGAAAAGCAAGTTGTAGGAGAAGAGCACCTTCTTCCTCCTTGGCTTAATTTTAAAAGATTATGATCAACGTGATTGTATTTAGTAGATACATTTAGGTAATACCCAAACTTGTTTACTAAAGTAAGGTATTTAAGACAAACAAAAGTATACCTATACCTACTTACAAACGCGTTCAGTTCATGTGACTAGGCTAGTGTATAGGTATACTCCTTTCTGACTTTGACTTTGCTAAAAAAACAGCTGCTAACGAGAAATTGTATTTTTTTTTTATCAAACACGTACAAAGGTATGATCAATTTTGTTTTGATAGATTAGGTACAGCAAGTTGTAAAAAAATGCATATAGGTACCCATAGATACATTTACAGGACACATAAAAGCAGTATTTCAATGCCAGATCATCCAAGTCTTTAAGAAAATGTAGGTATAAAAGTCAATTTAAGCCACGAGTCGGTTCTCAGGTTACCCAAGAAATCTAAATCAATCTGATAAGAACAGTCGCATTCACCTTTTTGAATGCAAAGTGAATAAAGGACTCCCTTAAATTACAGAATTCAAAACAAATGTGAATTAAACACATTTAAATTTAAAACCATTTTGTATTTATCAATTTAAAATCCCAAAATCTGTATTGAATGAAAATAGAGCCAAGACTGGGCAACAATTTGTTGAATATTCCTAAACCTTCAATTCCAACAAACAAATCCTTTCTATCTTTCTATTCCTTTCAAATAGTGCCTTAGGTCTTACAGGTACAAACATGGTTTAAATCGCTATTATAAAAAAATGAGGATTTGTATACATACTTTCTATTTCATATCTTAAATTTAGCTCCCTAAGGTTTTTCAAATGCAACTGTTTGAAGTTTTAGGCAAACTAATACAAATCAATAAAAAGTCAACTCATAAATCAGCTTTTCTTCGTTCCGAACTCTAACTTTCATCACAATTTAACTATTTGACGCTAAGAAAATAGAATATCTTGAAATTAAGGTAGTCTGTACACACAGAAGTCTTCTCAACTATGTATCTAAAAAAAAATCCAGAATATTGGATTAGGATAGCATTGTATACCTAAAAAAATTATCGCTAGATTTATCTTCCTTCACTTTTATTACTGCAAAAAAAAAAAAAAAAAACACGAGAAATATTGTGCAACCATGCAAAAAAATGTCTGTATTCAAATCTTCAAAGCGGTCATCCTCATCGCACTGAACATCCCAAAAGGACTTGTTTTGAATATACCTACTATATTAAAATAACCTCAACAGCATATACAGTTATATTTATAATCGTTAAAGGAAAATCTGAAATTATGGGTACATCAAATAATGTGGCTTACAGGTTTACAGCACAATTCAAAACTAGAGTTAATGGGATGGATTATCTAGCCAAAATTTGAAACCGATTTTTTGCCCACAAGTCAGTCTATAAAAACAAAAAGTCGACATTTGCAGATAATTATACAAATTTGGTTTTGTCAAATTGGAATAATTAAACTTACTACTCAAGTAATACGGGTGGCAATGGTACAGTGAATGAAGTGCTTGGTAGCTAACCTAAGAGTTGTGGGTTCGAGCCCCAGCCTGGGCACCAATTTTTCAATATTCTCCCAGCTTCAACTGGGATAAATATCACATATTTCTCAATTCATTGTGCCAACAAAAAATCTTTCCTATTTTCCCAATCCTTCAAACTAATGCCGAGCAGTTTGCATTCAAAAAGACTTTGGGTCTAACAGGCATATAGTTAAAATTATTGTTATTATAAAAGGTCTGTTCGATGTCCCCTGATGCCTATTGAAAAAAACAAAAAACTACAAGGTGAAGTTCGTATCACATTAAGTGCCTAAATGCGCAATTAAAGTGTTAATCAAACTCACATCGAACACACTACAAAATCACTAGACCGATAAGTATCACATCAATGTCACATTAGTAGCTTCAGTATCTACTTAAATAGGGCCCCTAGTGGACCCCAGTGTTGACATCGAACAAACCTAATAAGACGATACACATTATGTATCATTCTAATGTGTGTTCCTCCATTTTTATTAATACCGAACACCTAAGTCATATACCTACCGAGATCTTTGTTCCTCCAATAATTTTATTATCTCTATTCTGATCCTGTTTTGAAGGTCGATCAGTAACCTTTTTTTTACAACTCTACCAATACCACATATCAAAGAAGATCGCGCCAAAAGGCGCTTCAAAAATATTCAAATTAAATGTTTTGTCATTGAAATTTTTTTTAACTTTGAAATGTTATTTCCAAAGAAAAAAAAACCTTTCTCTGTGTTTTGACAAAAAAAAAAAGATGTAAAACTATCCGTCCCAGAGGCAGACTATAACCAGCTTTCTGTGTGTTATCAAACGTTTATATGTTCAAAGCAAACGAAACGGATCCGCAAGGCGTAGAACCGGATTCTCACAAAACCGTTGAAAGCGACACACATGGAAAATTTTCTTAAACAAATTTGTGTATTCATTTATCTTAAAGAAAAATGCTTGTTTTAGCGGATTAATTTACTTCATGGTTTAAAAAAAAATTAATCGTCTGAGTTTCACTTTATCATATACATTTTTCTTGTATTAAAGAAACTCGAGAACTCTAATACGAGTAGGAACATTGCAGCTGCTAATATGTCTTGTGATCAACAAATCATAGATTTCACTTGTTTAATTTGAAAACAAATCCCACTTATCATTGTAAAAAAAATCGTTTATCTCACACAGATCCCCCGATAATCATTATTAAAATAAAAAAATTGATTGTTAACAATAATTCAATATGTCTTCCTGATCGTGTGAAATTAATTGGCTGTCTAAGAATTTTTATTAACAATGAAGGTGGATAGAGAAACTATTGGTCATTACTTCATCGGCAATAATTCAAGGATATCGTTTATAAAACAAATTTAAATAAAAAACATAATTGTTTAAACACTGGAAACAACATTTTAATTGGCTGGCACATTGTCTTTACAAAGCGTCATCTGTGTTTCCAACGAAGACGATTCAATAGATATGAGAACTTCAGTGAACATAAAAGTAGTCAGAGATGAGATAAGATAGCAGTTTTTGTTTTGTTTTGATGACAATTTGATTAAAAATATACTTGTGACTCATCATAATATCGATGGCAATAAATCACTGCAAAAAAATACCTACATAATTTTGTTGTACCTTTGCAAAAGATTATTGAGAAATAAATGAAGAATAGGTAATGATTGAATTGAATTTTGATTGAAGGCCCCAGCAGCAAGTTTTGTTTGCACCGACAACATAAGTAAACAAAGACAGAATTCAGACGTCAAATTTTATTTGCATTGATTGAGCATCACTATACTTTGTTGCACAGCCGATGCTGCAATGCGGCAGATGCAACATCAGCAACTGTAAATGGATAGTTTTATTATCATTTATATTTTTATTTTGAAGTTGAGTGATGCAATTTTGTTGCGGTTATGAACTCACGATGGAAATGACATGATATGACTTGTAAATTTACAACAAACTTGTTTTACAAACTTATGACTTAAATAATTTGAATAAACAAATCAAACTTCAAATATAAACTTTACATACAGTAGAATCTCGAAAATATGAACGGTTCTAAAACATGAACAATTCGGAAAGATGAACGCTTTTTTCTGAGTGACTATCTACCATAGAACAGTTTTTTTCAAACATTGTCTAAATAAATCTTTTTTTAAACCTTCATGAACAATAATTTGTTTATGTATTTTTTGTTGAATTTTAAGTTTTTTTTAACATAATTAGTTAATTTCATAAATTCATTGTTTTTATGTATAGCTATGTTTTTCTTATAATAATGCTCGATGCTTAAAAAGATGAACGGGGCCTGTTTTATATCTGTTCATCTTGTCGAGATTCTACTGTATATTAATAAAAACTGTTTTCTGGAATACATTTTTGTGATGAGCGCTTTTCAACGATAATTTAATACCTCACAGACACACCAAAACGGTGTACCTACAACACGGCCCTAAAGCGGCCTATACACGACCAATGTTTTACTGTTAACAAACATTTTGGTTTCCTTTAAGGTTCATCAATTTTAATTGAAAATGAGTGCATACACACGATCAGTTTTCATTTAAAAATGATTAATTCATTCAATACTATGACAATTAACATTGAACGTGGGTAGGCCACTTAAGGAAAAGATTAGGTATCTAATACTCATTGAAGGATGCACGCCTTACTGGCTGAGCACAATGGTGAAGCTGTTACAGTTGTACGTAGCAATGTCAAAGTATAAATAAAAAAAAAGTAGCTCAATAAGCAGCATGCACGAATACAATATTGTAGCACATAACTCAAAGAAAAATCATGTCTGCCATTTTGTTTGTTGTTGTTTTGCAGCACAACACGTTCGTGCAGTTGAAGTAGAGTAGACTTGTACTTCAGCTACTCTCTGTGCCGAACATTGTAGCCGTGTAATACGATTTACGTACATTTAACTTTGACAGTGCTATGTCCTACTGCTGCAGCTACATCATTGTTCTCAGCCAGTTAATCTTTTGCAAAACACGAATACACAACTAATAATTCTTTTTGCTAGTATTTTAAAGGAAATATTTTTGTTTGTAGGCTTTTTTTCTTGTAAGCTCATCAAAACTTAAAGAAAAAGACCTCCGAAGTAGGTTTTTTATTACAAAGTTTGTACTAGAAGGATATAACTACAATTACTCAACATAAACGTTACAGTAACGTAACAATAACATAAACGTAACATACCAGTAACGTAAATGATACTAAGGGACTTAAATATTTCACTTTACCTATATTAAGATCAACTCTGTAGAAAATTATTTAATTTAAAATTTTTCATTACAAAATAATTGAGCTATTTAATTTTCGGCTTTATTGTTTTTAGTAAGATTCAAATATATTTTTTATTCGAGGTTCTTTAACCTGTTTTTCAAAAAAAAAATGTTTAGAGCATTACCTGTTCGCATTGATAAGAAAATATAGTAAAAATAACCTTAGCACTAATTGCTGAATTATTGATTCAATGACGAATTTAGGGTTTTCATACATAAATCTCACGATGGAATCCTCTCTTGACATACAGTTAAGAAATTCTAGTCAATAGACGGAGTTTTGGTATTTTTCTAACACCACTTACATACATACAACATGTGACAAAACTTCAATGTGAACTGTGCTCAACAATATAAAAAAATGTAATGTAATCATTAAACGATTAATGCTTTGCCTGGACCCAGCTTAGTAAAGAAAAATAAATGAGATCACTGGAAGAAACTCCAAGAAATTTCCTTGCTATTTTGAACAAGCAAACCCTTTATTTTTAAAGGGTAAACAAAAATGTACATCGGCAACACTGGCGTGTATACTGATTGGAAAAACCTATTTTGATTTAATCCCCGGTTAATTCATCCGTAATTTATAATAAAAAACCCAGGCATGTAGTTAAGGACATCAATCAAAAGATTTTTGAACCTAGCATTCGTCACGCATAACGACACCAGTGATTCATAAAAGCAAACCTCCTGTTGTGCCTTTCAAGATTCTACCCCTATTCAAACGAGCAATATAAAATACACTAAAAATTAATTAAAAATTTAAATCGGAAGGTAGGTATATACCTATTTCTTTTATAAAATGTTTTGGAATAAAATTTTAGTGATTTCGAATGAATTCTACTGACCCTCACAAAAACAGGTAATTCAATCCACAAACATTTATTTAATGGTGTGTGTTTGCTTCTTTCAAAAAGTCCATGAGCTATGACCATGACTTCTTTTTTGGTTTCTCCAACTTCAAAGGAAAAGAAATACTCACTGTGGCGGTAAAAGAAAACAATCCAAAAATAAAACCTGTCCTTGATGTAGGTAGGAATATATAGGAAGTGCCAAGGAAAGGTAGAAATGGTGTGTAAAACAAGGGATTCCATTGTTTTGTCGGAACATCAACACTCTGATAAGTAAAAACATGGAAGCCATAAATTTGAGTAAAGTGTATGTGAAAAATTGATGAATTTCCTACAGGTATGTGTAGGTATAGGTACCCAAGTAATTGTATATGTTTGCTTTATGGTACACCTGTTAGGAAGTGAGTAGTGGAGTTACTTTAGGCTAAAAATATTTTATAGGCAGTTGCTGGTGGATAAACTTATAATGTCCATTTAAAAAAAAAAAAAACTAAATTATAAAATAAATATTGAACTAAGAAATATTATGTATGTTTACTTTCAGATCAAATGCGCAACCTGACACTGTGAGTAAATGCAACTGACGTGCATGCCGGTATGAAGTGGAAGGCAAATAGAAACCATAACTCAAAAAGAGGTTTGTAAAAACTGCATGCTAGTATCTAATAACCTTTTTTTTACTCTTAAGACGAGTAGGATGATTTAGATCATTTGAATATATGAAGGTTCTGAGTTCGATACCAGTCTCCACCAAAGTTTTTTCCAGGCTACTGCATCTTGAGATGAAGTGATATATCCTCTCTAAGAGTAAATATTGTCTTGAAAAAGTAGATCCTTGCTATACTCTATTCAAGTGATTTGTTCATCACATGCCTTATGAGGGAGCTTTTTATCTACCAATGATGCCTGCAGGTAATCCCAATGGCAAACTAAAACAGAAACTGCCTCTGAAATTAAACCCAAACCACTGAACACACAAGAATTGTTGTTGTGATTTTCGATAAATTTGGCCGCACCCATAACCTTTCAGTTTGACTGCAAAAAGCAGACTAATTTTTGTTTCTTTTTGTTCAGTATAACAAAAACAACCCTCATCGTCATCGCACAAAGCACATCTAAAAGGTGTTGCCATGATTTTAAAAAAGGGATCTCGCTACTGCATTTCTATGTTGAGATTTGGATTTTGTAGCTTTTTCAGCTTTTGATTGATAGGGAGGTGTTGTCATTTGTTTTTGTTTTTGTATCCTTTCTGAATAACCGCTTGGTGGTGTGGAAGAAGATAAATAATTTTTGATTTTTTGTTTTAAATCATAAGATGGTAACCCTAATGGTTAATTTACTCGATTTGCGGCAATTTACTATGCAAAGTATGGAAACCCTGTGAGAGCTTTAACTTGAGACCGATGTATGCAAGCCAATATAGCCAGACTGAGAGGCAAACGTCCTATCTTCCTTGTGCTGAACAAATTCCTCGAATAGAGTATAGTCGCTCGGATCGGGCCTTACATTGTATATTTTTATATTGTACAGAGGAATGGTTGAGATTGTAAGTTACTACCCCCGTCCCCGCTTAGAGCTTCACCAACATTTTTTTCAAAAATAAATTCAAGTTGTTTAAGTTCTCAAAAAGTTAACTCTTTGTATTAGATGAAATTTCTGATAGGACAGAAGGGACTTTACCAGTGTTGCCGCAAGCCAAAAAAAGAGTCGGTAGATTGAACTTAAAAATCCGCTAGATACACCAAAATATTAAAAAAAGTCGCTAGAAAAAATGTAGTACAAATATCTAACGAGTATACTTTTGCATTTATATTTTCTTTTATAACGGAAAATCCACATTTGATCTGGACTTATCGCACTAAAATTAGTATTTGTAGTCAAAAATTGGAGGGAACTAGTCAAATAAAATGTCTACCTTTTGCTCAAACCTTTATTTGACGGCTTGCTGGAGAAATATTAGTAGAAAATCTGCAAAATACAAGTAATAAGATTCACATTTTAAAGGAAAACACTATTTAAAATTACATAATGTATCTATCATTTCACCATGATAAACAGGAATATGAGGTATGCTGATTGTACGTGTGACGTCACTGTCATCAGATTTTTTTTCGAAGTGAAGATCAATAAATGTATTGAGCAGCCGGTTTTTATTATGTTTTTATTTTTTTATAACTCTTATAATCATACGACAATTTGTTTAAATACTCAATTCAAAAATATAGTCTTCACTTGAGAAATAAAATAATTATAAAAGATGATAGTGACGTCTAAATATACCAAGATGGAGATTTGTATGTGTCTAGTCAGCATACCTGATGGTATTCGTATCATGATCATTTCATAAGTGCCAAACTCGAATGGCAGGGACGTAATTAATATCTACAAAAAAATATGTTTTTTTGCAAAAAGTCGCTAGAAAAGTAGCTAGAAATATCGAGCGACAAAAAATTATTTTTTGTCGCTAAACTTTTGAAAATTCCGCTAGATATGGTGACAAAGTCGCTAAAACGGTAACACTGGACTTTACTGAAGCGATGGGAAACTCTTTCCATAGTATGCCTCTTTAGCATAGCACTGTTATGTCGTCACAGATGTGGTATTTGTACTGAATTCAAGATGGTTCATTTAAATTCCCACAAGAATTCAAATATCTACTATGCAAATGCTCCCATTGAGCTTCCCACAAACCCTTAAACATTTCCCTTAAACTTGTTATTCTCACTTTAGTACCACTCAATATTTTGAGTATACTTTTGTGCAACAACTTCATTTCTATCTAAATCTTCGTGTTCAAATATATCAAATCTTTCGATGCAATTCAATTAAATAACAGGATACTATCTTAAAGTCAGTCATTTAAAAGTGTAACAAACACTCAAGTCGTCTTTAATTTAAATTTGTGATCTGCAATAGAGTTCATGAAATAAACCTCAAGCGAAATCACGTTTCTATCGCTTTCTTCCTAGGAGACCAGTTTTTTGTGGCTATCGTAAGAACGTCACGTTTATTCTCACTTTTCGAGATAAAGTCAATTAATAAAATATAATGAAACTGTGAGCTTGCGCTGGTTCAGGTTTAAAGGATGCATTTTGTTCGCGGAAACTTCAGCGATTTCAAAACATTTTTGTTTTACAGACTTTTCAATTTAATTTGTGTAGAAAATTAAATTGAATATATAATTAGTACCACTTCTTTGTTTACAAACTATTAACAAACAAAATATTAAAAACGTCCCCAAACTTCAAAGCAATTAATTTAACGCATAGATTAAATACGAAAATACAAAGTAGCGTGCGTCACCAATGATCAATTATATCTTCAATTTTGCGAAACGATTACCCCATTAGATTTCTTATTCCAGTAGCAGTATAGGAAGTTTTGTAAACACTCTATAATTACCACGTACCTTTGTATCTTAATGACATAATGGACATTTTCAGCTTGGATTATAACCTATTGATGTATGAAAAAAAAAAGAATCAACAAACACGGTTCCGCAATATACGTACGTTCAAATGTATACTTATAGATACTTTAATGCTAAAAAAATAATCAAAACGTGGAAAATAAATAAACAAATTATTTTGCTAGGCTAAGCCTAAGTGTGACGACGACGGCGACGCTGCATACTAAGCAACATTAAAAAACAAGTAAAAAAAATCCAACCGAATGTAACGAGATTATAAAAAATTTAATTTGGGCTAGGTCCAGCAGCGGGCACAAATGAAATTCAAAACCATTCAAGCGTTGAAAGTGAAACCCAATCCAACACAAGTCAGTCACAATCGGCTATTAAATGAAAAAAAAAAATCTATTGGAAGTAGGTAAACAAAAAACAAAAATGGTCACCCAGTAAAGTCAGCAGAATCTACACTTGGCATCGTAACGCCGAATAAGGTTAATTTATTTATTGGGTTTGCAATTAATTTAAAATTTGTAACAGTTACTTCGCTACTTATTTTTTCAAACATGCTACCTATAAACATACATATTCCATAGAATGCAGATATTGATCATCAAGAGATGCTTACGGTAATAGTATTTAAAGACACATCCACACACTGTGCAACCTTTTGGTAATTTAAATTTAAGGTCTATTTGCTACAAATTACACAGCAGAAAGAATTAAAAATACAAGAGAACTGCAAAAAGAAATCATAGACTCACACTAGGCGGTACTGATACTGACGGTACTCTACGTTAATGGGATTCACACCTCCTATATATGAAAACGAAACAAGCCTAATATGATTTGGTGCGGATAATTGAGCTGATGCTTCTTACCTTTTATAATTTATTAATATTTTCTTATTAATTATTCATTAATTAATTTAAATCTCTTTTTTTTGGAGCCGTTATGATCTCAGGTTGATTCCTCACCCACTTGTCTGTTTCACACTTGTAGCGTTTGTCGGGTTGACCTAAGAAAGCGTTGATAAGACTCCTAGTCTTGAATTGTTCCATTTCTGCGACCAACTTGGTGTCGCTGCATTTGTTTGTACCAGGAAATTCAGGCCAGTATCTCCTCTTCCTCTGTTGTGATTATATTGGAACGTTGTGATATTGGTTTTTTGACGGGTCCTCAGGGTTTCTCCTTAGAACGTGACAATACCAGCTGAATCGTCATGCATTATTTTTGCAAGATTGTATTTTTGAAGTGAAAACTTTCGCGGATTTAAGTACTACTTATATGATCAAGCTTTGTTATTCCTGATGTCATACGAAGCATCTTCATCTCATCTGCTGATAATTTTCTCTCATGCTTTTTGTACATTGTATAACATTGTGAACCATTTCTGAGTGCCGGACGCACAATTGAAGTGTAGAGTCTTCCCTGCACCTTAGGGGGCATTTTCGGTCACTTTATCGACCCCACGCTTACGCGATAATTGATGTCGTCATCACAAGTTGCTTCACCATTAATCATAGGTCCCAGATATTTAAAATTTTTCTTACTTGGGAACCACTGTTCCATTCAAATAAATTTTTGGAATAGGCATGTGTGGATCAGTATAGTGTTAGTGTAGTTGTTGGGTAGATTCAGAAAGGACCTAATTCTCTCTGATCACAGGTAAAGAATTCATTCGAACTTGTGACTAAATGAACTTGAACACCTTGGCTCCCGCCTATCGTTTGAAGATGTTTGCAAAGACAATCTTAACTCCTTTTTTTTTATTATTGACCTTGAAAAAAGCTATTATTCATTTTTTTCGATTTTTCTTCAGCTAAAACAGACTTTTTTCCATACGAGAAGGCAACAAAAAATAAAAAAGTCGCACGGACTTGCTCTTGTGAATTGCTTAGTGACTGCATATATGGATATTAAAAAAAATTAAAATAATTTCGAAAATTCTTTCATTTTTTAAATTAGTTTTCTCGGAAAAACTAAGTATGCAATACAATTTCAAAGCTATATGTCAATCTAGGGGGAAAAAATATTGAAAATCGTTCGACCAGTTTTTTTTCTTAAAAGGTTATTTTTGAAAAACTTTTCCAAAAAATATTTTGAAATGTATTTGAGTATGCAAATATATGGCAATCTGTAATTTACATTTGAAAAATAATTTAAAAAAAATCAATGTACACGTTTCCAACATATATTTCGAAAACCAAAAATCTTTTTGAAAAAATTATAAAAAATCAAAAAAAAAAGTTTTTCAAAATTTTGAAATGCCATATTAATAAAATTATGAATGACTTTCTGTGCCCAAAATTTTATTGAAATCAGATGTAGTTTACGACAAAATTTGATTTGAAAATACTGGTTCTATGAGAGGTACCGTTAAAATTTTGAAAAATCTTTTCTAACCAAAAGATAGAATGTCTTACAAAAATAGCATTCTGAAAGTTTTATCAAAATCGTTAAAGCCGTTTTTAAGAAAATCAATTTTTTTCTTCACAATTGTATGGCAGCTGCCGTTATTTTTGCGCCTAGAGCAAAAATAAAAGTATGTTCCGAGGGAGGGCCAAATAAGTCCTAAATGCCAAATTTGAAGCAAATCGGCCCATCCGTTCAGGCTCTAGAGGCGCGAACAGACAGACAGACAGACGGACGGAATTTCCAGACCCACTTTTTTCGACTCATCCATCATCGTAATGTCATGTTTGATTGTTATCACAGTTTTTTTTTCCACACGAATCCATAACTTGCCTTATAGTACCTATAATCGCAAGTAAAAAAAACGGCCGAGAAGTAAGACCTTGAAATGAAAATATAACCTGCAGACAAAAGTTTTTCTATAATTTTGATTTTATAATCAAATTTTCCTAATACCGGGCATTGAAATAAAATGACCACATTCATCTAGAAAACAGGCGCAAGTCATTTTCCGCCATTTCCAAAAAGATTTTATAACATGTTGCTATAGGGTGACAATTCTTGCTTGTATTTTTGCTCGCTACGACTGTTTTCAGGAGCGTATTAACAAATTTGTCGCCCTAAGAACCAACTTGAAAATGTCGAATAATTTTAATATTCAAATAAATTTCCGCTCGAATACTTTTTGTATTAATATCGCTAAGAAAAAATGTACTAGTTGCTGTTCGACAGATTTTTGCGATAATCTTTTATTATATACAAATTTAAACTTAATTTCGGTGCCTTTAATTAGGTAACTACCTTATTATTGTTTCGAAACAAAAGCAACCTTTTTCAAGAACGGTTCTAAGAATTCTATTTTCTCATTAAAGTTTGAATATACTTTAAAGGTGTGTTTAAAATGAAACGCCATTCAAATATTGCCACGAAGGTTTTAAATTGAATGATTTTATGCATGCATATTATATCTTGTGTTGTGTATTTCGTGATTAATTACTTTTTACGGTTAAAAACGATAAATATTCAAATTTTAAGTAAGTGTTCACGCTATCTTAATAATGATTACATAGTTGTTGCAAGTGGCCACCCTTACTGAATTGCTGTATATTAAAGTGAAAAGAGTCTAACAATTAAAAAGAAAGATGTACAATTTTCTCTATAAAATAACTGAAACATAATTTATTTATTACTCTTCCCTTTAACAAGTTATTTTGTATGCATCAGTCCAGAATCACCAACCGTAAATAAGATTTCTATTTGTTATTTTTATTATGTTCTTACTTTATTAACCCTCGGCTGCATCTAAAAACGAATAAAATTAAAAACCCTACAACTTGCAAGACGTGTTCCTATCTTCCAGAACCATCTTTACGAAGGTATTAAGTATTATAATAAGCAAAAAGTGATTCTGATGGTCCCAAAATTTACCATAGACAGGAAGGATCTTATCTTTGAAATACCCCCTTGAAATCAAAATGATGTTTTTGTTTCATACACCTCCTTTTTAACAAATGAGATACAAATCTTTAAAAAAGAAAATGACACATAAAGTGTACTTGAACTATGAAACCCAATCCCCTGCTGCCGTATAAATTAACGAGCAATTCATTCGTCCAAATAGCTGTGTAAAAATAAATTTCCAAAGTTCAACGAACAAGTTTATTTCTGCTGGCCTGCACCACTTAACTTTTTTTTTTTTTTTTATTGTATAAGTGTTATCATCACATTATAAATAATTACGTTGTTTTATTTTTATATCGTTACTTCTGAAAAATGTGAGTCTTTGAGTAACTTTGAACTTGACTCTTCGACTGAATGCTACCGCTTACAGTATAACGGTGAGCAGCACTCAAGAAGGATCTGTTACACTCGGTTGCTTGACAAATAAAAATGGGGCTTAAAACTATTAACTTCAGTTAGTATGGTATTTATAAGATACATTATAAAAGAAAGCATTATTTAAAATTGTTTTTCACTAAAGAAAAAAAAACCAAGTATATTATGATAATTGAACTTAACCTTCCGGGGTTGAAGGTAGTTAAATATAAATCACACTATTACAATTTACATAGTGACATGATAAATTTACAATAATAATTGTTGTTATGCTACGATTGCTTTTTTTCGGTTAACCTAGGTTGAGTGCCATCAATGTTATCAACGACAACGACTAAAGGTCATGGAACGCATCATGGGTCAATATTATGCTGTGTTAATTTATTATGAAAACATGTGTGCTCTGGTTCAAAATGAATATGTAATAGGTTTTTGACCATCAAGATCGTATAGTTTGGTTATTACATAAAGGCAGTTTTATTTTACTTTCATATTCATATTATACAATCTTTGAATTTATTTAATTAACTTTATTATGATTAAGACATTTTAAAAGGTTTTTACTTTCTCTAACCAAAAGCTAAGGTCGCCATTGGGCAGATTATTAGGTACGAACCCGGAATTCGATATTAAAAATATTAAAAAAAGTTATAGCTCCATTTTAATCGAACTTTACAATCCAATAAAAAGAGGGATAATCGGCAATCATTATAGTCTTAAATCTGAATGTTTTAAGCTTGGCGTTTAAGGTCTTTTCGATAGTTATGACTAAATCTATTGTTAGGTAAGTGCTTTGAGATCATAAAAGTGCTCCATTTTACAGATGGACTAAAAATATGCATCCTACAGAACTTCCTGTAAATATCTTTAAAAAATTAAAATATTTGAACAAGATAAGATGTTCAATTCTTTTGTGCCTAAGTGCATCACATCTACCTAGTATGTGGTCCGGTGTTTCGTCCCCTTCTTCGCGGAATCTGCTTGTTATAGCCCTTAAAGATGTTACGGTGTATTTTTAGTTTGTAGTGCCCAGATAGGATTCCCAATATGATTTTGAGACAGTTTCTACTGAAGCATGCAGACTTTACAACAATTTTACATTTCTAAGCTTACAGAATTTTTCCCAGTGGATGGATATTTTAGTGTCCACATTTGATTTGACGTTATTTTAAAAATCGCAGGGTTCTAGCCTTGAGAAATGCCTCTGCATTGCTTCGATATGGTCTGAATTTCAGTGGAGAGTGACTGTGTTAAGTTCATTCACTCACTGACATCTAGAGATTTTCGGAAAAAATTGGTACAGATTTTAGAAATAAGCCGTTTTGCATAATGGGGGAAATGGTTATAACTGTTATATTCAACGCTGAAGGCAGATCCTAAATTTATTTTTCAAAAAAATCCAGAAACGGCAACTGTTGAAAACAATCCAAAACCACAATAAATACAGTATTTATCCGTGCTAGACAGCTTAATTTAACATGAACCACAAATGACAGAATGAAGCCATAATTTAATGGTGAAGTCCATAACATTTTCAGATTCGATCTAGATTTCACGATTTTTCTGGTTGCACGGAAAACAAAATGAGATTGACTTTGTTTTTGTTATTGTGTGCGTGTGCCATTAACAGCTGAAATGATAGTCCACTTCTTCGTCTGTTTGATAAGCAACAACATCTTTGACCGAATGCCTATCGCTTCATTTTAACAAATTTCCAGTTTTGAAAAATTCTCCATTATGGGATGTTATTGAAATATAATTAATAATTGCTGCTCCACTTTAAAAAAATTATAAAATATTTTGTATGCTATTAAATGTGCTTCTTTTCACAAAACCGCAATGAGAAAAACAAATTTCCAACTGATGACGTTTAGGAATGTCAATTTTGTGTGTGTGAAAGTATGTGTAGCTCTAAAGCGATATTCGCAAAAAGTGATCTAGATTCAATCTGAGATCGAATCTAAATAGAATTTTCGGCTTCATGCGGAATTCAATATATATGTTAGAGTTTTGACTAATAGATTAAAATGTCTGCTCTTTTTCTGTTCGCTTCTATTTCTATTTTAATGCAGCTCAGTTTTTCAGAAGGCATTTAAGTGCTTTCAAAAACTTACTTAATAACGATGTTGTCGGTCTCGATATTCTACAAAATGTTTCAAATACAATATTTTGCTGTTTTTAATGTTCTAAAATTGGACAAATTATTCAAATTTGACTTTTTATCAAAGAAATATTTAACGTATTGTGTCAATAAACAATTTTGACAGCTGTAACATTATTGACAGTTCGCCATGCGGAAAAAACAAAGGAATAAGTAATACGCATTGTCTGTCTTAAAAATTGTTTAGATTTGTTTAAACGAATATTTAAATATTTAAACAGAAAATAAAACTGCGCATGTTGTCATTATTATTTACTGTCAACGGATATGACGGCGAAGACGTAGATTTAATAGAATCAACAAAAAATGTGTAAGCATTTAAAATTAAATTTTCCATTTGTCATTAGATTGCACATTCTTGATTAATGATTACGTTACCAATATGAAAGATGTAATTTTGTGATAGGGACAGATTCTGAGAACACAGTTCAAATCGCAAAATCATGCAATCTCGAAAGCACAAAGAGAACTTATGAACTCATTTGATAGGGGATAAATGCAACTTCAGCGATATTTTGTAGGCAACTCACATCCCGATGATTTCCTAGATTAACCCGGAAATTCCGACTTAATCAGTAAATGGAGTCATTGTCTAAAATTTAAGGCTCTAATATTTACAGTTTGAAAGAGGAAACACAATTTAAAGTTCTACTTTTCATTTTAAATAAGACTAAAGATTCATTGTCTCCAAGATTGTCGGCACACAATAAGAAATTAAAAAATCTCATTTGTATCTTATCATTTAAAATGATTTTTCTATTTACCATTTTTATCTTCTTCCATATCTTTGAAACTACTTGCATTTTCTTTACGAATTTGTTTACTTCAAGTAAATAGAAAAATATATGGTAGTCCCCATTATAAGTAAGTTGTAAAAATTCCGTCATCGTCTATAATATCGCCTTAATATGGGCTGGAAACTGGAATGCTGTGTGCTTCCAAAGGAATGTCAATACCCCAACGATAAGGCAGTGGATTCGGATTACTTTTTTCGTATAAAGAGTAGGGACAAGTGTAATGCAAACAAGTTAGGTATATAGTCACTATAATTTTAATTTTTTATTTTCTTTGGAAATTAAGTAGAAGAAAAAAAAAATTATTTACCAAATTACTCACGTATCCGCCGTTTTTACTATTATGTTTCCTAGAAAATTAATGCCTCCGAGCTAGCGTTGGAACGTGATACATTTGCGTTTTCAATTTAATGGACCGAAAAGTTTGGTAATAAATGTTACAACGAGACTTAAGAAAGAGATTGTATATTTGTCAAACCATGCACCATGGTATTGAAGTTTTAAAAGACAAGTTGCATTTTAAGAGTGCGGCATTTTGTTTTTGGATACTTAAGTTGGAATAAGGAGGTTGGATTTATTTTTCTGTTGGTGGTAAACATGTCGACTAAAATTCCAAGCGGCTATCATTAATCGACAACTTATTTGCCTTGGCGGACTTGTTTTTTTTTTTGTAGATCTGATGAATAGGTTAAGTTTGGGTTCACTACAATATCGTCGAAAAACAAATCTCGAAGTATAAATCTTGGAACACTTATTTTTCGATAACATTTCCAAATGAGAAACACACTTTTTGTCCAGATAGACAACAAGCGGAGTTTCTGCTTCATGAATTGGTTTTTTGACGCGGCGCGGCGACCCGTCAGATCAATGTTTTTACTATTTTAAAACGGGTGAAGAGGAAGAAAAAGTTCGCCGGAAAAATATGCTGGGTACATAATTCATAAAAAACTAAGCAGCACAGAGCATTCAACATTCGTGTTGTGCGGGTAAAGAAGGAGTTTCTTTATACACTTAATAGTTCGATCGAAATCTGACTCGAGAGTAAACTGTAATTTTGACACACACACAATTACAAAAAAAGGTAAATCTCGTTTAGTGTTCCATTTTTAAGTGTTTCAAGAGGGGTACTAGATGGCGGTATGTACTCATGCTTTCTGAGCTTGTTGCTTCTTGTTGAGCCAAATCAGATGGGGAAAAATATTTCTAGCAATAAACTTAGATCGCAATGCTGTTTGGTTCAGTGTAGATAGTGACAGAAGACAGCATTAAGTTTTAAAAGCATTAATCTAAATATCACGGTTGAAAATTTCCCTTTGGAATAATACTTTCAAAATCGGTATTTGATGAGCGTATTATGCGTTTCCATTGCAGTTCCACATCCGAAGAACAGGACTGTCAATCTGTAAACTTCACCCTCATTTTCACCAACGTCTACCTGCGATCAACACTTTCTGATTTAATAGGTTACATGAATTAAACTCATCAACTTCAATTAGTTCCGAGTCTTCAAAATTCGTTGATCATTTAAAATGCGCATCCCGGTCATATGATTACACTGGTGTATTGGCCAGACCATCCGCAAAACATGGAGATAATTAGATCTTAGTAGCTAACCAATTCTAAAAAGTTGCTAAATAGTAAATAGACCAGTTTGTCAAATATAAGCGAACGAAAACAATCAACCTTAAAAGAACACTTATCTGGTTTATGAACAAACTCATTTCCAACCCAAATGTGTTCATATTCCGTTATAACAAGTCCTATTCCAGTATCATTTAAGCGGTAAAAAAAGTAAACTATTATTATCAAATTTTTTGTTTGCTTCCAGTTTTAGAATACAAAAGTGAAAACCTTCTGACACATTTTCGTAGAAAGTAAAATGCAGTCTTTGTTTTGTTTCTTAATATGCTACCAGCGCCAGCGGTAGCAGAGTAAATTAAAACTAGATTAATGTAAAATAAAATGCTATATAACTGTGGATACACAAAAGAAAAGCCCTCAATGCCTCAATTTTGCCGAGAACAATTTAGCCTTTTGAAATAAAAGAGTTAATTGCTTTACGTGTTACTTTTTGCATTCTGTGAGAATATAACTCGATTGTTACCTAACTTATAAGAAAACCAAACTGGAAATAATATTTTTTTTTGAACGCGAATAATATTAAAATTTAATAAATTCATAAATAAAATTTAACAACTTATCATCATAACAGTAACCGACAATACGTCGTCGTATTGTATACTATAGGTCATTGTATTTTGTATTTTTTTTTTTAAATAGCCTTAAGTGTTTCTGTCGTTTTTAATAGTCTTGAGGTCTAGCAAGTGTTGAAGACTTATTATGAAAAACTGCCTTGCTCTGACAAAAGATTTATTAGTTTGTTTTTATTTTTGTTTTTTTTTTTTTTTACTGTGGTCTTTGTATTCAGTTTGTTTTTTTTTCTAGAGTTCGTCGCAAAGTCATTTCCATTTTAATTCAATTAGGATGTTATGAAACACGAAAATATACCATTTTTTTTGATAATAATTAAATGAAAGTTATATTTAAGAGTTCTTGTGATCATGAGTTTTTATTAATAAACTTAATCAATTAATTTTAAAAAGTGAAATAAGTTACATAAATAACATTTCCGCTAAACAATGTAAAGTGGTGTTTTTTTTTGTTTTTGATGACATTCACCCCTTTTTTTGAGTAACCTCCGGAAATGTAAATTTAAATGGGATAATTATTTCAAAGTGCATGTTCAAATACTAATTATAGTACGAGGTTTGTTTTTGTTAACTGATAATGCAATAAATAAATCGTTGATATTATTCAATTTTCTCATTTTGTTTTAAATACGTTTTTACCTTTTACGTATATATACTAGCGAAACAGTGCTCGCGTTTCTCCACCAACTTTGTAAATAAATATCTCTTTTTTTACGATTCTTATACAAAAACTTGAACTTAAAATTAAAGTCTGGTTTATGGAGCCCATATTTAATTTCTATATATATCAAAATCTTCCAGAATCAGTTGCTTAAAACCAAACAGACAGACGTAATGTCTCAGAAGCCGCCAAAAAACAAACAAAAAGTTTTTTAAGGTACTTTTGAGCACCACTTAATTAGTTAGATGATCCGGTTGGTCCCCGATCAAACCTTCATTTGTAGAATTTGTAGATCTGCAAGAAAATTTTACTCAGTTATTAACTTGCGGTAGTATATATTTTGAAAAACAATTTCAATCGGCACAGGTAGATTTAAGGGTGAGATATGTGTTGTTTAATATTTAATAAATAAAAAAAAAAAAAAAATACTGATGCTTAATCAATATGACAAGTTACACGATTGAATGATAAGACTTCATTATCAATATGAGGGTCAATTTTATAGCCCAAATCGAGCCATATGGACCTAGACGACATGTGGGTCCAGCAGAACGGCTCTAGTTCCACATATCAGTATCAGGTCTACGTGATTAATCCATAATCGCTCAAATTCAGCCGCAGAT
Organism: Platycheirus albimanus; assembly: GCA_916050605.2. NCBI lineage: Eukaryota > Metazoa > Arthropoda > Insecta > Diptera > Syrphidae > Platycheirus > Platycheirus albimanus. The sequence continues at coordinate 111,932,760 of OU696698.1, read as the reverse complement.
CTATGCGTGAGCATAATGACTTACATAGGCCTTTTAAATACAAAGAACATCTACCCGCCCTTATTGAAAAGTCTTTTAGATGCCCAGCTTGGTCCCCGTGAAATAGTCCCCGAATTAGCACACACATGTTCTTAAAGAATTTGTAGATCTGCCACGAAATTTCAATTCAAGCTGTCAACTCCTTAAGGTATACTTATTTTGAAAAACTATTTCAATTGGCGCGGGTAGACTTTGTTGGCCTGTGGCGGCCATGTTGATTTGGTGTTGTCAAATGTGTTGTTTAATATATAGTTACTGATGCAAAATCACCATGACACGTTAAAGACTGAATGACAAGACTATTATTAAAATGAATGTTCATTTTATTCATATGGACCTAGACGCCATGTGGTTCCAGCAAAACGGCGCTAGTTCCACACATCCGACGCCACAATTGACATTTTGCATGAACGATGTGATTTGGCCCAACTAGTCTTTCATGTGGGGTTTCTTGGACTCGCAGGTATATGCGGTTTATCCACCATCGCATCGCTCGAATTCAGCCAGATCTATGCAGAAGATGCATTGAAATCTTAACGTGACACCGTTTGTAGTCAAAGTGGACAGTTTAAGGAACATAATTGCTTACAAAGGATTTCAAATAGAAAAATAATTTTGTAAACACCTCACACTTCACACACAGCTTGTTTTATTCCATTTTAACATCTACCCGCCCTTATTAAAAATCTTAGATAGGCCTAATGAAATATATATATTATGTAAGTCTATCCTATGAACTTTGTGGTAGCACATACAAGTTGTTGAAGATTTTGTAGATCTGCCACGAAATTTCAACTCAAGCTGTCATTTCCCTAAGGTATACTTATTTTGAAATATTTCCTTCAACTTAAATAAATTCGAACCAAAAATTGAAGCAAAATGCTTATTATGGCGGTCGTTTTCACAGGGGTTCGGTCTTAAAATTCCGTTGATCCTCCAATTTTCTAGGAGAACTTTTAGTTCGAGGTTTGACCACGCCGCCACATAAAATAAAAACTAAAAATTAAAATGCATTTGCAGTACCTATCAATTGCATGTAAAACAAATTCAAAAAAAGAAAACGTCCATGGTTGGGGCTTTTTATATGACTGTACGCAATTTAATATTATATTTTACGGATTCTTAAAGTTCTAAAAAGAACTCTTGTTCAGCAGAACAGTGACGATTTTATGGACCTCCAAGAATTTTCCCAATTCCGGTTAGTCACATTTATTCTCTAAATCGATGATTCTACTTTGCATAAGAATTTTATACTGTCGCCTGTTTCCATTCATCTCAGGTGTTCATTAAATTGTTAATTACATTTAAATGAGGTGTTTTTTGAAATAAAAAAATAAATATTTTATCATATTCAAATTGATTCCCCCTGACTCATACTTTTTCTTTAATTTTTTATTCTTTCAGGTGTATGAAACCAATTGAATGACGTATGTAGAAGAAAACAATCACACAAAAACAATTCCAAATCACAGATTTCCTGTGAATTCCAATATGCCTTCTAATGATGATAATAATCCAAGCCGGTCTTACAAACCGAAAACCAGCAGCGCCAGCACAGTTCTAGCAGAACACCTGAGAGCACAACAGTCATCGAATCCTAATCTTATTATTGGTGCCCATCAGCAGCAGCATTTCAAGTCGAATCGTGCAAGTGGTCGTTTGTGTCCTCCTCCATCATCAGATGAAACCATCAGTGGAACTCAAAATTTAGCAAAGAACATCAATCATCCGCAGCAAAGGACTACCGATAATGGTGGTATCTATATTATAAGTGGAAAAAATACAAATAGCAATCCATCGACGATGGATCGAAGAAAGCACATCATGGTTCCTCAAAATACAGCTAGTTATTCATCAGCAACTGGAATGTCATCGGTTTCATCAGCAAATGGCATTGGTAGCGAAAGTAGTCATACCACAAACGATGTGATATCGGAATGCCAAAGCAACTATGTTGGTAACGAGGTGGCTAATGGAGATTTTCATTTTGTAACAGCTGCGGAATCTTCTCCAACGAAAAATCTATCAAGTGGTGGAAGTTTTAATCTGAAGAGTGGTTCAACTGTGAAGTTGGTGCCTGCAGGAGATGAAGACTCCAACACCCAGGTGAGCTTTATATCTTTAACATTCAATGTGTGTTTCTTATTATTATTTTTTTTGTTGGCTTTAATGCTGGTTTGATAGGCTATAATTGTTTTTACGTTGGTAGATAATTTTTGATTGCTACCTTAGCTGATCTTTAACACCTTTGAGACAGCTGTTGGGGAAAAATATTTTGATTTGAAATAGGCTAAAAAGCAAATAGGTTGATTTATATTGAAGTTGACTTCTAAAGACTTGACGAAAGAGTTACATGTTTATGTATATTGACACTTGATTCAAATTATTTTTCTTTAAATAAGAACACATTTTGGACTTTATTAAGTTTTCTTAGAATAATATATGAGTATGAATCGACGTTTCTTAAGTTTCTTATGTCCAATAAAATATCTTCTATATATAAATAGGCAAGCAGTTGTTTGTGGTACCAATTGCGAGGTGGTTACCCAACCGATTGAGATGATATTATATATCGTTGGAAAGGTATTACTGAGTAGGTGTGCTGGGAATATTTTGTTTTGTAATTTTTTTTTTTTTTTTGAAAATATAGGTGAAAATGTCTTGGTGTGTTTTTTTACCATTTTTTTCGATAAATTCGCTGTGAAATTTTTTTTATCACAGTTTTGGGCATTTTAATGTTTTTTTCTTAAACAATTAACACTGGGTGATTCTTGTTCTTATGATAACATTGCAAGTTTGCGGGACCTTAAGGTTATGTTAGCACAAGTAGTGTTTCGGTAACCTAGTCACCGTATTTTCATCTCAATAAATAAATTGTGATCCCCAGGATAATGTGAGATTATCAGGAAGGAATGAGTGATGCAAAATTGAATGAACTCAAGGATGCTCTTAATTGTATTGTTCGAGACATCGTCCAGCTTTTCGGGCACTTTGGGACAGGACACTTGAAGAGAATGTGAAATAAGTCCTCTTCCTCCTCTTTGTCGTGATACCCATAGGTCAGATTTGCTGATGCCTAATTAATGTGCTCATGTGGGTTTACTTATAAATTGTTAGCCATCCGGATTTCAACCAAAATCAACTGCACATCTTAAGGAAGAATTTTCTGTTTTTAATTACTACTATATAGGCAAGTTATGGATTCGTGCAAAATAAAATGCACGACTGGGTCGCACGAACTTGCTCTAATGAGTGACAGTGGTTCAGGGGCTTGAGATTTTGATAAAAATAAAATTTTCAAAATTCTTAAAGAAATACTTAAACTAATTTGAGCTGAAAAAAAAGTACGCCATTATATTTCTTGGATAAATTTGAATTTATGAGAATAAATTTATAAAAATCTGTGGAGCGGTTTTTGAGAAAAAAAGTTTTTTTTGAAAAACTTTTTGAAAAAATTTTTTTAAAAAAATTCGAAAACGCCAGTTTATAGGTATTCAGCAAATACATTTATTTAAAAATTTTAGAAAAAATTTCAATAAGCAGTTTTCAAAATACTAATTTTTTAAATTTTTTTTAAAAAAATGCTTTTAAAAATACAAAAAAATATTTTTCAAAAATATTGGTATGCAATACAAATTGAGCTACCTACAGCTATATGTGTGTGAAATTTCGAAAGAATCGGTTGAGTCGTTTTCGAGATAGTCGGAAGCAAAAAAAACGGTCCTATGGAAAGTACCGTTCTTAGCCATTGTTTAAAACTTTTTTTTCAGCCATATGATTGGTCGTACCTAAAAAGCAACACAGATTTTTTTAAACAGAAATCGTTAGAGCCGTTTTTGAGAAAAATAAGCTTTAACGTAACGGTTGTATGGCAGGTACCATTATTTTTTGAGCTAAAAGAAAAATTTCAATTTCCCCTCTGTATAATACCTAAAAAAGTCTATATACCAAGTTTGAAGCAATTCGGCCCACCCGTTTGGGCTGTAGGTCTCTATACATACAGACAGACAGACAGACAGACAGACAGACATACAGACGGACAGAATTTTTAGACTATCTTTTTTCGTCTTCGCTATCATCGTAATGTCATGTTTGATTGATATCTCAAAACTTTTTTTTTCGACGAATGCATAACTTGCCTTATAGTACCTATAATCGCAAGTAAAATTGAGATTACGATGATGGAGAAGTCGAGATAAGTGGATATGGGAATTCTTTCCGTCTGTCTGTCTGTCCGTCTGTTTACACCTCTAGAGCCTGAGCGGATGGGCCGATTTGCTCCAAACATGGTATTAAGTTATTATTTGGAATTCTATAGTAGTTCGTATTTCATTTTTGCTCTAGGTCGAAAAATAACGGTACCTGCCATACAATCATAAAAAAAAGTTTGATTTTCTCGAAAATGGCTCAGCCGATTTTGATAAAACTTTCAGGATACTATTTTTTAGGACAGTCTATCTTTTAATAAAAATAGATTTTTCGAAATTTGTCTTATTACTTTACCTCTCTTAGAATCGGTTTTTTTTTTCAAATTAGAGTTTCTCGTTAAATATTTTTCGAATTTCAATAAAAATTTTAACGCAGGAAGGTATTTACAATAAAATTTATATTGCATTTTAAAATTTCCAAAAACTTGTTTTTTCGATTTTTAATAATTGTCTTTAAAAAAAAAAATCGAAATATTTTAAAAACGGCTAGAATGAATTTTTTTAAAATAAATTTACCATTTGAGGACTAAAATTTTTTCTATAGTGACATACTCAAAAAAAAATTTAAAATATTTGTTCGAAAAGTTTTAAAAAAATTTATTTTTTTTTAAATTGGTCGAACGATTTGCAATATTTTTTCCTAGATAGATATTAAGCAATAAAATATTATTGCATATCTAGTTTTCCCAAAAAAAAAAACTCTTAAGAAAATTAAATATTTTTCTAAATAATGTTTTTTTATACCCTATTCCATAGAATGGGTATATTGTATTTGGTGTGGAGTTTGTAACATAGAGAAATAATACCGTTAGGAATAGAAAAGTATATATATTCTGACTCAGAATCAAAAGCTTAGTCGATTTAGCCATGTCCGTCCGTCCGTCCGTCCGTCCGTCCGTATGTATACTCTCTAGAGGTCGCAATTTTTGAGCTAGAAAGCTGAAATTTGGTATATATAATCTTTGGTTCAAGAGTAAGACTAAGTTCTTGAACCGGTAAAATCCGCCCACAAACACGCCCACAACCGCCATTTTTGTTGAACAACCTCAATTTAATAAAATTAAATTATGTTTTTTGTACAGTTACGATAAAAGCATAACGCTAAAATTTTGCACACGTAAGCTTTAGTTAAACTTTCTTCCAATCAAACAAAAATATTTCAGTTTGGGCGTGGCTCACGCCTATTTTTCATACAAAAACATCAATATTGTTTTTATAAAATAACAATTGTTATATTAAAGCGAAAAAGATTAAATTTTGTGGGTCTTACTGGCACATAAACATCTTGTGTATGAAATTGATTTTGGGCGTGGCTGACGCCCACTTTTCATTAGAAACTATACAAAAATTGTTTTTGTAAATAAACGGTATTTATAATGAATCCGCAAGCCAAAATTTTGCGTCTCTTAACAGAAACTAAAAGGTTTGTGTATGCAAAGAAATTTTTGAATTTTGGGCGTGGCTTACGCCTACTTTTCATGAAAGAACGAAAAACGCAGCCTTAAGAATTTAAGGCATTTCGAATGTTTAATTTAAACCTTTTTCCTTCCGTTCGTTATTTGAAAAATATATCTCTACATTTTCTTTTGTAAATTTTTTCAATACACCCACTTTTAAAGGCGTGATTTTGGTAAAATACCTTTGTTCAGGTAAGATTGTTTAAAAACTACTCGATTCAGCTGTAGTCTTACACATATGCCTAAATACTGATCAAAGCGCAGTTAGTGCTTAAAATTTTTTAGACACGCCCACTTTTAAGGGGCGTTTCTGTCAAAAGTCGTATAATGCATTAATTTTCTTAACGTTTTTTAACTATCGGTCGCAGTTTTGAAGTAAACAGATGAACACTTGGATTTATATTCCATGGTTACGTAGCAGAGTGTGGTCCAAGAATTGTTAAAAAAACACACACATAATCGCTATTTCCATTCCAAATCTAATATTTAAAAATTTAAGTTTTGTCTTGTTTTGTTCAAATCGATCTGCAAGAATAAAATTGAATGTCACTGAGCTCATAACAATTGCCTTGGCAATAAAACGTTTTAACTTTGGGCGTGGCGCACTCCTTTTTTTTATTGCGCCAGCACCAATTGAACATCACACCGCATAAAATTAATGTTATTGAATTTTTTTCTGTCTGCTTAAGAAGAATTTTGTTTCTGAAACATCGGCTGTTTGCGGGAGGCAGACGCATGCACATACAAAAATATGGGGAATAGGGTATCCAACAGTTCGTTGCAAACGTACTGTAGCTCTTGCTTATGTTTTTTTTTTTTTTTTTTCAAAATATGTATGTTCGTGCACGACTGCATTTTATTTCTTTGATAGTCCAGCCATGTATTCATAGATGAGTGCTAATCGTTCATCATTTTTATTTACTTAATGTACCTAAGGTAACACTTACAGTCCATTATTGACCACGGCCCGAACCAACATAATAATGACAGCTAGTCCAGTCTCTAGCCAGTTGCATCCAGTTTTCCAAATTTGCAACCTTGAAGACTTGGCGGTCGGTCCCATTTAAGCTGTATTTTCAGCTTATTGAAAAGGTCAACATCGCTTTTGTGATTGAACTTTCTCCTCCATACTCAATTCATACACAATTCAAAGCACTTTCTCACTTTTCATTTGAATGTGTCAGGGTGAGGATCCTCGTTTTTGCGCCATACAGCATGACAGTGATGATGAAGGTGTTGTATATTGTGTCTTTTTGGTTCTTAGAGAGAATTCTTTACTACTGAGATACCTTCTAAGTCCGAAGAAACAGAAATTTGTGTTTAACATCTGTCGACTGAAAATTTGAGGAAATTCTGGTGGAATTCCGGAATGTACCAACAAACTCTGCAACACACACTCTAGAAACACTTGCATGGGTATCTAATCTGGCGTTCTATTCTAGAAAATTCTTTCTGCCTTGGAATAAGTAAACCCTGTAACACTTGCTGGCAGCTATGGCAGAATACTTTTTCGGGACCAGAAGCTGAAAAATTTGGACAAATCAATCACTAGATTTTGAAATAACACCTTCACTCTTGAAAACATGATGCCATAGCTAATTGAAACAAATGAAAAACCTTCTAATATGAAACCAATTATCATCTTCGTACAATTTTTTTTTATTTTGGCACAATTATTTCCAACGTTGCACAAAACAATCGGACTTTCAAACTGTTTTTTTTATTCTCATGTCTTTAATTGCCTTCGCAAATCATGGTCGATGTCAATGTTTTAAACACGATTACATAATAAAATGTGTCTATATAAAAAAAAAAATATAAATCTACCGTTATTCAATACATCATGGATGATTCTGTGCCGTTGATGATTTACGCATCGCAATACGCGTGGAGCCATGGAGTAATGATTTTATAATAATTTATTATTGTTTACATTCACGTCACAGTAATGAAATCATTTGTTTCCGGTAAACAGTAAACACGAACTTCAAAACTATACCTACTTATACAGACACGAGTGCTGCACGGCAACGCAACGCAACAATGGCGGCGCGGTGTGAAGTTTCATTTCGTGTGGCATTGATTGCATCCGTCTCGTCATTTATCTGCGACACCATCCCGAACAGTATTGTATCCAATCGATACTTAACTGGTATCTGGTATTGTATTTGTTCATACTGAGTGGTTTTTGTGGTTAAAATGGTTACTTCGGGTATTTTTTTTTCTACATATTAAAATGAAACTTAATACAAAATGTCTTCCACTTCACGCAAAGTGTTTATTTTTATACATATACATAGATACCTATAAGTAAAAAAAAAAACAGAATTAAAAATACCCGGAAGATGAATACGAATCTGCTCGCTTAATCATTCTCGGCGAATTCATCTTCACTATGACCCTTTTGATTCCTCCAGAGGTGAATGGCATCACAATAATCTTATATATTTTGTAGTGACTCATCTATCCAAGAAACCACAAAAGACTTTACTGTGCTCAGTTCGCAGACTCCGAACAATCAATACTTGTCTCTGAACAATTAATTGAGACAGATTATAGCATGGTTCCGCACAATCATATCCAACTCAGACTCTAGTCGCACAATGGCGTAGTTTTTCTTAGGTTTCAACTATAAACTATGGAGATCCAAAGAAGAATGAAGATCGCACCCACGCCAATCTCGCACGATTTTCTAGTGTGCATTTGCGAAACGATAATCTGCATAAAAGCAATCGTTTTAATTCCCGCTCCCCTACATATACAACATTCTCTGAGGTCTGAGTTGAATGCAGCTGGAGCACTGGAGGAGCTGCACCATTGCTTTATGCAAATTAGCACCTCCCCGGTTGTAAACTTGAAGTTTTGCAAGTGTCAAACTGAATTGTTGTAATCTGATATGATTCAGGGAGGCGCATTTACCGAGATGTGTCTCTCAAATTATAATGAAAATGTATCTTTGAGATAATCACAGGATGGTAGCTATTGCATGATTAGATAATTTTTGCTACGAGATGTGGGATTCTATTTAAACCTACGCCAACGAATGTGCGTTGATCTGTAAACTTCAAGAACAAGTCAAACTAATAAAAAATGAGTCATTCTCATTTTAACATAAATAACAATAATAATTATGGAAGTTGGTTCGGTTGACAAAAGTTATTGTGGTCATTTTGATTAGTACCAATTTAAGAAAGCCTAGTGGCTGGCTAATAGAGCATTAATTAATGAATGCGTTTTCACATCGCATTTATTATGCTTACGCTAATGAAGAGATAAAAGAAGAAGTTGATGGAGAATGAATGAATCCAAATGGCTGTCATTATGTAGAGCGATTAGAACGTGAAAAAAAAACTAAGAGCACACGTTTCCGATTTAACTTTCAATTTGAACTGGATTTCAGAATTTACGAGGGAAAAAATGAAGCCACAACATGACCTTAATTAAAACAAATGAAAAGTGAAACATCAACATTTGCATTTGAAATAGTAAGCAAGAGAAAAAGTATAGAACACAATTATAAAAAAAAGAAATATGGCGCTTGTAATTCGTGTTTGATAAAAACATAATATAAAGACTGTAAAACATTTAAATTTCAATATTGATTCTGAAACATAAAGTTGACGAAAAAGTTAAATAATTATGCAAAGAACTTGTGCTGATGGCATATTTTCAAATCGGCCATCTTGAAAAATAATCTGCCCTTAAAAAAAATCTTAGACTAACTATTTCACTTGGTAAAAAGCAAACTAGGCGGGCATATATCGTTCGATCCCCCAGGTCTGACATTTTGGAAAAGTAAAAGAGCAAGCTGGTCGATGGCGATTAATTTTCTCCTACTCTTTTTAATCTAAGAAAGGGAACTTTATTTTGGATGACCTATCTATCATGATGAAGTTTTCCCTCAAAACTTTTTTTGATGTAAATACTCGTATCATAAATTAATTTGAAATATCATTTTACACTTTGTTTTTTTTTTTCAATTATAAACACTAACGACCATGACCGTGACTAGTGACTGCAAAAAAAATGCCGAAAAAGCAAAATAAATTGCATCAAATTGCAATAACCTTGTTAACCTTGTTAATGCAAGCATTTAAGTTGCGGTGGCTTTTTTTCATCACTATTAAACACTTGTTACCTAGCAGGGGCATAGTTAGATACAAAAAAAAACAGGCCTGAACAGCGCTCGACGAAGCAAGAAGCAACAATGAAGATCGTTTGCAATGTAACATTTATCCAAAAAGTATGCTTTACTTTTGCACTGGCCGGCGGCCACGAAATTGAAAGTTATTCATTTTAACCGTGGAAAAAGAAACATACTTTTTGGAGCTGATTCTAGTAGTAGAGACAAATGTAGTAGATCGATAAAATAAAAATAACCGTTTTTTTAATTTAACGACAAGCACATATTGAAATATATGCTTTCGGGGGTTTTGGATGAAGATGAGTTCACTATCGGAGGAGGGCTTTATCTAAGCCCATTTCGTGGATTGATCACTTTCATGAAAAATTGACTTGTAATGGAAAAATATCATAACAACCCAATGTCAAGCTAAATTTTGGTTTTGGTTTTATTAAACACAGCTTAAAATTTTTAAGTCAACTATACACTAAGTAGATTTTGAGAAAGCTAATTTTAAATCCCGAAAAATTGAAACATTTAGAAATTTAAACTGCAACAGGATGAGACGACACTAAGAAAAGTTTGGGTGTTTGGGAGGCAAATTTCATTTTCGGTATCCACTTGAAGTAGATTATCACACAAAGGAATACAACATTTTGTTAATGTGTGGTGAAACAAATGAGTGATAGGTTTGATACAGACTTGGACAGCGGATCCCACACGATTTGGAAAATCGCCTCAAAAAAAGGGAAATAAGCAATCAAATCGTCTTAACTGTTTTACCATCTTTCAAAGATTTCGAGAGTTTTTAAAAACTTGCAAATTGACAATTGGCATAGTGATATATAAAGAATCCCCATCTACTGTGAAAACTTTGACTATATACAAAGTCTTGGATCGAATCATTTTTTTGCACTCGCTGAATGCATTTAGCAAGCTTTCGAATATGTAAATTATTTAATGAAGCGCTCTTAAATTTTGTTTAGCCCATTGCACAACAAAATTAGATATTTAGCTGAAAAAAATTGCATGTTTTATTAAATAAAATGCACGACTGGGTCGCACGAACTTGCTCTAATGAGTGACAGTGGTTTATGGGCTTGAGATTTTGATAAAAATAAAATTTTCAAAATTCTTAAATAAATACTTAAACTAATTTGAGCTGAAAAAAAAGTACGCCATTTTATTTCTTGGATAAATTTGAATTTATGAGAATAAATTTAGAAAAATCTGTGGAGCGGTTTTTGAGAAAAAAAGTTTTTTTTGAAAAACTTTTTGAAAAAAATTTTCAAAAAAAAAAACAAAAACTCCAGTTCATAGGTATTCAGCAAATACATTTACTTAAAATTTAAAAAAAAAAAATTAATAAGCAGTTTTCAAAATATTAATTTTTTAAATTTTTTTTTAAAAAATGCTTTTAAAAATACAAAAAAATATTTTTCAAAAATATTGGTATGCAATACAAATTGAGCTACCTACAGCTATATGTGTGTGAAATTTCGAAAGAATCGGTTGAGTCGTTTTCGAGATAGTCGAAAGCAAAAAAAACGGTCCTATGGAAAGTACCGTTTTTAGCCATTTTTTAAAACTTTTTTTTCAGCCATATGATTGGTCGTACCTAAAAAGCAACACTGATTTTTTTAATTAAAAATCGTTAGAGCCGTTTTTGAGAAAAATAAGCTTTAACGTAACGGTTGTATGGCAGGTACCGTTATTTTTTGAGCTAAAAAAAAAATTTCAATTTCCTTTCTGTACAATACCTAAAAAAGTCTATATACCAAGTTTGAAGCAATTCGGCCCACCCGTTTGGGCTGTAGGTCACATACAGACAGACAGACAGACAGACAGACAGACAGACAGACAGACAGACAGACAGACATACAGACGGACAGAATTTTTAGACCATCTTTTTTCGTCTTCGCTATCATCGTAATGTCATGTTTGATTGTTATCTCAAAACTTTTTTTTTCGACGAATGCATAACTTGCCTTATAGTACCTATAATCGCAAGTAAAAAAATTACTACGGAATATCACAACTGCAACACGCACATATACAATGTATATAAAAATGGTTAAATATACAAAATGTATCTACATGCGGACACATGAGTAGGCTAACATGCACATTTTGGAACAACGCTTGGCAAGGTACTTCTTATAAATAGTCAAAGGGAGACACAAAAGCGAAGCCTCCAAGTCTCTTAGCACAAAACAGCCATAATGCTATTATTACTTCAGATTTTCCATTTGGCTGATTCTGAGGATCGCTTGCCAGCTTACCTTTCTGACGTCAAACGCAAGTAGCATGAGTTTTTTGTGTGTTTAGATTGCCGCTAAAAACTTCAAACAATAACAAAGCAATATATCACCTTGCCTCTAAGCCATCAGTGGAAACAGCGAATGAGACTTGCATCATGCTTTATAGCCTGGCCATGCATTCCTTGGCTCTTTCAATCGGCCGCGAATTGAGAGTGATCCACAGACACAGTGCGCTCGGTTTCCTTGTGTCTTCTGAATTGGACTTCCATAATTCCATGTGTTGTGTTGCTTATGTGATTCAACAATGCATGACAATCTTATGTCAACACCGCCACCGGAGCTGGAGCTCCTCATGGATAGAGGGGCTTTGCATCTGGAAAACTATATGAGCGATGAATGTTGCGTGTATGGTGTACATCGCATCGCGTCGTCGTCATCGGGTAGAAATTCGAAACTTGCCCATAGCTTTAAGTTTATGAAAAAAAAAAAAGAATCTGGCTGGTCAAAGTGACAAAATTATCAGCAAACTACTGAAACCGAAATACATTTTCCTCATTGTGCTGCGAGCTGTGAAGATGATTCTCCAGTTACCATGGTGAAAGGAGCATGGTAAGAGTTGGTTTACTTTTTGTCTGTTTTCATAAGATTGGCCAATAGGTACAACATGTATATACTCCAACATAATGAAGAAATGGACTTTTCTTTTAAATGGTCTTTCTGGTCGGTTATGATGTTTTTGAGTGATAGAGAATATGCCAAACGCAACAGACTCATACACTGTGAAGAAATAAATTGAAAGCAATTTATCATTCTAATTCTTGATATCGCATTAAGATTGAAACAATAGGTAAATTACATTAGCTGAAATGAGGGAATTCTTGGGATGAAAAATAGACACGAAGCAATTATTCTCGCTCTATATGTGTCGGATCGTCATATTGGAATCATTGATGGTTTTTTTTTAAATGATTGATTTCATGTTTTTGCTGAGACGAATGCCTTGCTAAACGTTTATAAGCTAAAGTTGAAAAACCTGGGTGTTTCTGCTGAACGTTTTCTGATAATGGGTATATTTAGTTATGCTTCCGAAGTGATATATTTCTGGGATCAATGTTCCAAACCTGTGAGCGAATGTTTATGATACCAAATAAGATGAAAAAGAATTACCAAAGAGACGCTGTACACCATACTCATCGTCCCGCTCCTGCTTTATGGTGCAGAAGCATGGGCCACTTGGAGTATTCGAGAGAAAAGTTCGATAAAAAGTCCTGACAGCGTAAACAGAGAACAAAAAGTATTTGGCGGAGAAGATACAACGTGTAATACAGCTCATAAGCCTATTCAGAAAAATTCGATTTAAACGAATAAGATGGATGGGCCATGAAGAGCGAATGGACATAAACGCTCCAACTCGAAAAGTCTTCAACTCTAAACCAGATTTCCTACTACTTGGAGTGCGAGATTGCACACGGCAGGTTAGAGATCATGCAGGCTGGATAGGTGTATTAGCAAGGCCTTTGGAGCACCACGTTCTAGAGGAACCATCAGTAGTAATTGAATAAGATGAAGTCTTGTGAAGACTTGAATATCTTCCATCTTCAGATGTGCAGATGAAACTGGGTTTTTATATGAATAAGTTGTTATCCACTCTTTGTGTACCGTTAAAAAAGTTTGGATATAGGAGACCAAAGGAGATACCTATGAACATTGTGTTTTAATGTCTGTATATATCGCAATGAGAATGCAAAATGGAGTCGGGCAGAGCATTCCACATTCGAGTCGTTCGGCCAAAGAAATAGTTTCTTTGTTTACCCCCGAAATTAAGCACGGAGTAAACTGATGAGCATTCTTAGAAGATGGAGTATGAATGCGGGGTAAATTGTTTCAGGGAAGGAATACAAATGGCTGTTTCACTAGGTAAAGCACTGTTTTTATAGAAGTATTGATAAAATAAGGTGAAATCAAGTGAAACACTTGTTTCCGTAATGGTTATCTCAGCTCTCAATGTCAAGGCTTTTTCTAAATGCAACTTTTATGTTTCCAATATTTTGAAGAACATCTTGAATAGTTCCACAATCTCAAGGTTCACAACACTCAACACTTTCAAGATGATCCAACTCTCTACCATCTCATGCTTCTGCCTCCAGCATAGTATTTAAAAAATGAGACGAAAAATATCGACCTTTGACGATGAAGCGTTATTGCGACAGTTCAAGAGAAGTCAAATTTGTCAAATTTAAGTCAATCGTGGGAAATCTTGGATCTAATAACAGTTCTTGATCTACTCTACCAACGATCTTCTAGTTGAGTAACAAAAGTTCATGCATAAGGGTTATTTTTTTCCCTGTTTTAAAGGTACATATTTAACGTTTATAGTTTTCGAAATTGTAACTATTATTTTCATTTTTTTTTACCTACTCCTATTGCTCCTACTTACCCAATTAACAGAGTTGAGTAAGACTACTTCTATTGAACCCATATCATTTTGAAATAACTATGACTACTGACTACCTCTTTTCATTCATATAAATTCAGTTGAACCAAAACAATGCTTATAGAATATTAATAAGTTCTTCGAAGTATCTTCGCGAATAAAAATGAAGACTGCTCCTCCTATCTAAATTTCAAAAAATTTCATAACTCAAGGTGAGGGTATTTTTGTCTTGATATGAATTTAAGTATAAGTAAGGAAAAGGTGGTGAGTGAACACCGTTTTGAATCCGAGATTAGGTCATAAAATAATGAACGTCATTAAAGAACCTAAGCTGAACTTGATTGCCCAAACACCATGCCATTCGCTTTGTTTTTTTTTTTTTTTTTTATTTCTTTTGCCAGTTGTACTTTAAGATACTCATTAAGCATTCATGAAATGCTTTTTTTTATGTTGTAAATTAATATTAACGCCGAATAGCTATCATATTTAGGTATACATTGTATCATAACGCGCCTACATTTTAATAATTTTTATTATATGCAAAAAGATATGAATGAAGATTAAAGGGGGAAATATAAATCAACAGAAATGGTGTTTTTGTAGTTGTTGTTTTGAAAAGTGAGAAAAAGCTTATAACTCACAACGGTCACTCACTGGCTACTTTCATTAGGGTCCGATCGAGCTTCGCGCATTTCGGATTGTATAAGCTTAAAGTGCAAGGTTTCTACCTGTTTTTAGAAGTGTTATGTGTTTCTTGAGGTATGTCTCACAGTTGTGAGTGAATGTTTGATCCTACAGTGAAAGAACTTTTAATTTGCTAGGAGAGTGTTTGAACTCCGAATCAATAGTGCTTTCGGATTTATGCACGAAACGGGAGGATCAACCAACGCTGAAACATTACCGTGACAGTGCACTTCTATTTTTGCACAGAAAATTCCAAGTAGGTTAAAGTTTTGTGCCCAGAAATTCTATCAAGAATAACACTTTCAGTGTCTTTCTATAAAAATTTTGTCCCTTCTAATTCCCAAACATCTGTTCTTGAATCAAAGAAATCATCATGTACTCGTATATCTACAATGAAATTAAAATTTGGATCATCTCCGATTTTAAATTTTCCTGTAAAATTGGATGTTATATAAAAAACTTTTTATAACACTCGAAAATGCCCATCTAAATGGTCTTTAAATGTGAACACACCCTCCATTTCTGTTTCGTTCTGCGCATCTACCTACGTCACGAACACACATGGAGATTGACATCAAACGGGAAGGCGCCATCTGGTTTAGTTGGATGTATCATGATGCATTTCTGTTTTTGTTGTTTAAAAATATAATAAGCGTTTTTTTTTTTCTAAAAGAATATTTTTATAAGAAAATTCTGTTCCTTCTATCCGCGAAACACACACTTATAAGAAATACAAATTGTGGTATTTTTGAGTTTCTTATAAGCGTCATTTACTGTACCTAATATCCAGCATAACCCAGTCGACAGGTCGGGAAAAGTGGGGTTAGGTGGAAAAAGGTCAAAATTTAATTAAACTTGGGGATTTCGTTCAGGGAACAAACATTTTGCTAAGTTTTTGACCTAAAAGAGGGAGGGAGGAAACTGCAAATTTTTAGACGCGCCATATCTCGGTAACGAATTGACATACAAAGATGTTTGTATTAACAAAATTGTAGGAAATTATATGCTCTACACAAAAGTAGAATATGTTTTTGCTATAGGACGTAAGGAAAAAAGTTATTAAGGGAAAACCGGAGCAACGTCGAAAAATGTCTAGCTTCCCCCCTTCCCTCTTTTAGAACAGGGCCCTCGAGGTCAAAAGCTTAGCAAAATGTTAGTTTACTATCCTTGAACAAAACCTTCAAGTTTCATTAACTTTTGATCTTTTTCTACCTAAAAGTACCTGCCGACTGGACTATCATACTATTTTGACAAAACTACAAGGGAAATGTCAAGGTCTGTCAAATTTTTGAAAATTTTAGAAATGCATTAACTAGGGCTTCTTTCTTTTTCGTAAATTGTTGAACTGATTTTGACGAAATATTATTTTGAACTCGGTCCTTTTTGAGAATGTAAAAAAATTATTATATATTTTAAAACATACTCAATTTCAATGTTTAAGAAGAATATGTTTTACTCACCCTGCTTGGAAGGAATTTTTATCATCAGGAACAGATATTTGACTTCGTTTTTACTTTTTAGCAATTAGCGATACAACCATAGAACCAGTATTTTGAAAACTGAATTTCTTTGTCGTTTCCGGGTTAAAAGCATCACTCCAGAAAAATCTGTAAAGCAATGTTTGACGAATGATGACTTATATTTCCTCCGTGCAGGGAAAAGTCTGTTTTAACAAAATTATTGATGATTTTTGTTGGCAAATACTGTTTCAAACAAACTGAACTAACTTATTACTTCTCGTTAACGAAAGTCAACCGGTTTTGATAAAACGTGGCGTTATATGTTCATTTTCAAAAAATGTTAAAAAAATGTTTCATCTCAAGATATTATACCCATTCTGAATTTTCTCACTTAAAATGAAAATACTTAAAAAACAAATGAAAAAGGTCCGCCTGCCCCACGATAAAACATGCGTCCTAAAGGAGGAACAAAAATCAAATTTCGTCGTTATCAAAAAAAATAATAATAGAACTTAAGATGCGTTTTTATTACCTTCACAAAAGGCAACAGGTTCTTCAAAGCGGAACTCCCCCGTAAGAAAAAAAACTGAGAAATACAAAAAATAAAAAAAGAACCCACAACATAGAATTATCATTTTACCATCGTTATATCATAATGCGCTGAGCGCTGCCATCTATTCCCACCAGTAATTGTGTTGCACCTTGCGTTTTAAATAAAATTAAAATTAAATTGCATAGAACATCTCACAGTTATACCTTTATGTATACTTCCAGCACCCCCGCTTGGAATAAAAACAAATTAAAACTGTCTCGCTACTCCCCTTTCATTTTTGTAAAAAAATAAAAATATTTCAGGAAAACCAGGGAACTCACTCAAACATAACCAAATACGAGAGAAAAAGAGAACAACAAGTTAGTAAAGTAAAACTTCACAACACCACTGTTTCCCACCCATATCCAATCCACGTTCACGTTCAGTATTCGGGGAGTCGGAGTAGTAATACTTCAAATCTCAAAGCACCAAGCACGGATTTTAGATACAAATTTTACGTAGGCAAGTTTAGTCTTTCGTTTTGCATTAATAAGACCGCTTGCCATTTTAGTGAAGTGAAGTTTCCTCGCTTGTCTTGTAGATAGTTTTATTTATTTTGTACCAACATTATACACGTTATTTGTCACAAAACCGCAGTTTGTTTTGAGAAGTCGTACCAAAGTGATTTAGTTTGATTAACGGCTTGCATCTATCGATCTATGTAACATTCGAGTCTAGGAGCAAGCAGTAGAAAAATAAAAGAGATTTTGTATATTCCGAATTGATTAAAGAATTTTGTCGCAATCACAAATCAAGCAAAACCAAGTCAGAAGCTTTGAAGTACTTTAGGTTGTCAGTGTAAGCCAGAGGCCAAAAGTGTAAACGTCATTGGAATCGTCGGTTCAAAAGTTTTGCTGACAGATTGTTTTTTTTTTAAATCCAAATGAGTGGGCTTCTGTTTGGTTGTTCAATAATTATTATGGTGTTCCTAAATTTCCGGTAGAATTTTGATTTTAAAATGATTTTAAGTTGCAGAACGTGAACATTTTACAGATGTTTGTTTAGAAATAAAAATTCCTTACATCCCAAATGTGAATGAACTCATAAATTAAGTGTTACACGGTATATTTAGTGGAGCGTCTCCAAAATTTTGCACTCATTCCCCTTTCACTCGCCGGGCGTCGAAATCGGTCAGCAGAAGAATAGTTGTTCGTCTTTCCGCATATAGCCTGACGACCGACGCGACATACCTTAAAAAAGTATCTTTCTTTAAAAAAAAAAGTATATCTTGACACACTATGTGAGCATTGTGCACTTCTTTTTTTTTTTGCGCTGTTGTCGATTCGCAATCATCGATTCGGTCGTTAGATAAGTTTGGAACGTCTCGTTGATTGCCTTGTGTCATATTTTGTATCTTACATCTGAGAAATTCAACGGCCAACCAACTTACTAAATGCAAGAAAATGAAAAGTTCTGCTATCCGTATAAGCGTTGCAAGATCTGTCCAAAGATGGAAATACCGACAGCAAAGTATCTAGCAGATTATCTTTATGTCGTTCATGAGGATGTGCCATTTAGATACTATGGAAAAGTAAGTATACGACCTATTCGAATTTGAACTTCATTATGTGTAGATTAGAGAGTAATGTATCAAGACTTAAGAGTCTTCTTCTATACTCTATCCTATTTTGAGAATCAAGGTGTCTTCATGTTTTTGTTCATTGGCTTTTGCAATTGATGAAGTCATTAGTTTTGAGTTTGTCGAACTTACAATACAATTTTTATGTTTACGTTGCGGTTTCTTTATATAAATTTATATTTGCAAGCTGCATTAAGTTTTTAGATGATTACCACAAAACAAACCAAAGTGATCGATCGGGGGAAAATGCATGTAAATTCCCTACAATTACAGCGCCAGCGCAGTGGTTTGAAAAGTATCTTTATTAAACAATCATCGGTTCAATATGATGTGCTGGCGCTATTAATAATTAATGAACTTGTTCCTTTTAGAGTTGTGTGTTTTGCTTTCTTTGCATGATTTTTTTTTTTTTTTTGAAATCATTATTCAAACAAATGTTGCGTATAATAAACAAAATATTTTGCATAAATAATTTTGCTTTTACTTTCAAACTTTCAATAAAAACTGATGTTTTTGTGTGAATGTCTATATAATTTATCTCGAACTATAGGTGCTAATTTATGGCTCTTGTTTAGATAACAAAAGTGTGACCTATGTGACGTATTGTTTAAGATTTTGTATCTAACATCAACAAGAAAGTAGATAAGATGAAAGGCACTAATTGTTTCAACATGATTTGTGTGGGACATCCGACTCCGAAAGCTACACAAGAAGTAGGAAGAGATAAAAATAGCTTAAATGGTGTTTTGTGACGTCATTGATTGATTGTGTTCGTTTGGATGTAGGTTGACTCTTTTTCTGTTTATTTTTGTCTTTTTTTCTTCAAATTATCATTCATTTTTGTTCAATCAAGTAAAAGAATATGCAAATGCAGAATGTATTTTAGCTTCTTTTTTGAGGTGCGATTTCCAACCTTGATGTATATTTGGATCGTGGACATTTGAAAATATATTTGGATAATTAATTTAAGCTCTAAATGCAAGTAGGGTAGTAGGTATCAATGAAAAAAAAGATAGTGTGACCAGACAGTCTAAAATTTTGTTTATATTTTAATAACTCAAAACATCGAGCTTTTCAAATCAGTGGGGGGTTTTAAATGAAAAACTTTTTGATTTACTTCTAAGTATCACAGATTTTGCTGCGATTCCACATACAAGTAGGATGTCATGCAGAAACCACTTGAAATAATATGTATTGAATAAATATTACACAAGATGTCGAAGAAAATATTAAAAGTACTACAAGAAACTCTACAGAGATAATGACTATCTATACTGCAGTGTGTGGTAATTTTGTATCAGAATGCTTTCAAACAGAAACACCTTTGCATAGGGTGGCTCTTTAGCCTTTATTATTATCATTGATTCTGTATGATCTGGTGGAATTTTTACCGGGCGGAATAGCAAAATTTAAAGTAAAAATGAAAAATAGAACTCTAGAAAAGTTCTGTATAAAAACCTGCACCCCAAAAACAGAGTTTTTGAACAAATATGTACAAGTTAAGGAAGTAAATAAATTATATGTGAGAAACTGAATCTTGCATAATAAAATGGTATGCTCCTCCATTTTTTCTAGAGTTCAATATTTATTTATTAATCCAGCTAAATGTCTAGCGTACAAATTATTAAATTATATGTCAAGAAAGTTAATCCAGAAACACTTATAAACTATTGAGACACAACCAAGAAACACCAAATAGCTTCCATATGATGGCTTCCATCTAAATATGAAATCCACAATTATTTTCACAGCCAGAGAAGAGCGTTTAGACCTGAAATATTTGTGTTAATCTTGAGGCTAGTTAGATACCTTCATTTTGTTGGAGCCAGGCACATATAGGGTTTTCCAATAAGATGTGTTATTTGTGAATTTTAATAATTTCAATGCGTTGTTGAAGAGTGTTACGTTTCATTTTTATTAATGGCGTAGTTTTACTTGTCAAATGTCAAAAAATTACAGCTCCAAAAGTGACAACTACCGAAATAGCTATTCGAAATAACACCTCTTATTGGAGAACCCTATATTTTCGGTTCCAGAACCGCTTATCAAATGGCTTAACTTATGAATAGATAACGCAGCCATGTTTTTGCAACCAAACAAGACATTACGATGATAGAGAAGCCTAAAAAAGTGGGTCCGACCTTTCTGTTTGGGGTCCGTCTGTCTGTCTGGCACATACAGCCTAAACAGCTTAACCGATTTGTTTCAAACTTGGTACAGATACAGAGTATTATGACGTTCTACAGTGGGATTTTTGGAATTAGCATTCTAACTCTTTTATCTTCATTTATCTCAAAAACGGCTTCTACGATTTTGATAAAACTTTCTGAATGGTGTTTTTTGAGTAGGTTGGAATAAAATTTTCAGGAAAAGTCTTATAACGGTACTTTCCATGGGACCGGTTTTTTCATGTCAGATTTTCTCGTAAGCCACTTAACGGATTTCAATGAAATTTTTAATGTGAAAGCTCCTTTGTTAACGACATAACATAAATTCTTAAATTTTTCAAAAAAAACTTTAAAAAAAAGTTCATTTTTTAATTTTTGATTTTTTCAAAAAAGGTTTGTTCAAAATTTAAAAAAATTATGTTTTATGATAAAAAGAACTACAAGCTGTTAGATGTTGACATATTAAAAAAAAAATTGGAATATGATTTCGACAAGTTTTTCAAAAAACCGTTTTTAGAAAAAACTGTTCCAACGATTTTGAAATGTTTGAAACGGTACAAAAAACAGATAGCTCACTTCATTTCACCCAAAAAAACGTTTTAACTAGTGATTTTCAAGTGATTAATAAAATTTCATGTGATATTTTTTCCAAAATCTCAAGCTCCAAGACAACTGTAACACATTAAAGCAAGTTCGTGCGACCCAGTCATGTACTGTATATTTTACTGACATCTATCGTTACAATTTATCTGTGAATGTGTAAACGAAAATCTTCTTCTCTCTAAATACCGGTTGTGCAATAGTGGTTTAGCGCTGAACCTCGATTTTAAATTCTTTATCCGTGGATCAACTTTATTTAATCCGTGGAAATCGGTGCGTTATTTCTTAAACCAATCTTGTACTACCGTTTTGGTTTTTGCTTTGATCACGCAAACACGAACTTAGATTAATGGTGTTTAAGTTTTGGTCCGAGGATGAACCACTTTTGTGATAAGAATATTTTTTAGCTCTTCCATTTCAAAATGTTCAATAGTTTAAGGCAAAGTTTCTGCCTTAAATCTGGTGAAACTAACTGAGCCTTAAAATTATGCGATGCTATAAAAAAAGTACATTTCTCTCAATTTTGGAAAATTTAAAACTTTTTTTAAATTCAGTAAATTTCTTTTGTTTCACTATTTGTTTATAATTAAGCACCGTGTTAAAAAACCTCAGCATCTTGAGCTTAAAAAGGCGAGTTAGAAACGAGTCATTTCGACTAGTTCATTAATCGGTCTTAATTTTAAAAGTTTATTTAAAATGTTTTTGTTCTTAATCATATAATTTCAATCATTTATGTATAACCTTTTTTAATTTTTCTTTTCCAGACAAAATGTTCGGTATTTCGAGGTCTCGTGCTGTGCATCTGCCTCAACATATCTTATGCCAATATTGTTCGATTCCCGCGGGAGCTGGATCGATATGGATCAGCATATTTAATACCATATTTAGTACTACTTTTTCTAGTCGGTCTTCCAACGATATTATTGGAAATATCTATTGGTCAGTTTTTGGGACAAGGAGCAGCGCACACATGGCGGTCTTCACCTATTTTTAAAGGTAAACACAAATTGTGTAATTTAATTAAACCTTACTTTGATTACCTAACCTAAAACCTAATTATTTTTTTAAATACTACTTTGCAAATTTTTCAGGAGCCTGTATAGTAAGCAGATTCGCCTCTTGGTTAGCATCAATATGGATTTCACTTCAGGCCGTCATATCCGTAGCCTATATTGGGATGTTTCTAACCAAATTGTTGCCCTTCAACGAATGTGTCGGCGACATAAAACTAGCTTTAGTAAGTTTAATATTTTATTTTTTTGCGAATTTCTTAAAAAAAAACGATGGATTTTTCGTATGTTTTTTTTTTTAGAACGGATACAAAGTGGTTGGCACCAATGGCGTTGAATGTATTCAGAAGACTTTCCTAACACCGTTTTGGGAGAACCCACTCTATTTCGGACTCTTAGCAATAGGTTTAATATTTATTTGGATGACTGTTATGTTTTGGTAAGTTCTTAGATAATCCTTGAGGTTTTTTTCTAACTTTTTTTTTGTGTTTTAATTTTTAGCACTCACAATGCCAAAGTATATCGACGCATATCATTTTTCTTCGGACTCATTGGTTTTGCTTTGCTCTGTTCGTTGACTTCCTGGGAAGTGCATTCGTCGCTGGAAAGGCAATACTTTCCTGAATTGTGGCCATTCAGAGAGACATTGCTGTTGGACAGTTCTCTTTGGTTTAACGCTCTTGTGCAGGTGATCTACGCCACTAACATCGGATTCGGAGCCCTACCCGTAGTTACAGGAAAGTTTCTGTACAAAGGTGATGCAGTTCGTACGTCCGTGGTGTACCTCTGTTTTAATCTACTTATCAATGCGATCTCAGTCACACTTTTTATGGTTCAATTTGATAATTTAGCTTCGAGGAGCTTAAGCAATCTTGAAGCTCTTAAGCCATTGACTGCAATCTACGATCGGGTATTGAATGAACCAACTGGATTGTTGGCCAAACTTATCCCGTGCCTCATCTACGGGTTAATTGTAATCTCAGCAATCGTCTCGATCACAGTTGCAATTTACACCTCCACACGACTGGTCCCTCGCCATCCAAACTATGTCATTAGTTTAATTGGATTTGTTGCCGCTGTAATTGCGTTGGCAGCACCCAAGTTCATCATTCCTCGCGTCTTGGACACCAGAATTGTAGGCACTCTCGTGATCACAGCTCTGATCTTCGACCTCATAGCTACCACATGGATCTACGGAGCTAAAAACATCTACACGGATTTGGAATTCTCCATTGGCAGACCGATCTTCAAAGGTTGGGTATATCTTTGGTGTTTGGGACCAGCTTTCCTTACTGGAGTCCTGGTTTGGTGGTGTGCAGATGATGATGAAGGAGATCTTCTATCCGACTACATGCCTCGATGGGCTCCAATCCTCTTTGTAATTGCAGTCATCTTGATCATAGCCTGTGTGGAAATCTTCAAACAGGTAGATTACAACTTTTTTGGAATGATCTGCGAAGCTGCCAAACCTGCGAAAGAATGGGGGCCAGCTGATCCTTTAGCAAGACACGCCTGGAAGCAATGGCGATCTGTGTGCCAGGACACGGGAAGGAAAGATTTTACCCTTCGTCGCCGAGGTACTCGAGATTATACACATTCCATAAAGAAAGGCCAATACTCAACATCAAAATACGGCACAAATAATTGGAAGTCATCGACGCCTGGCAACAGTTCACCTAACTACAGTGGTTCAGTGTTTGGTGATTCAGCAATCGAAGAAGACATCAGCGTTGATAAGTTTCCTGGCATTAATCACCAATTTACGGGATTTCAAGGAAGTGATGGAAAAGGCATGAGATATTCAAACAGATCGCGACCACCCGTCCCAACGACACCCAATGAACGACGTCTCCCACAACACAACCTAAACGCAGCTGATCGACACAAAGAAGTGGTTTACATTCGAAGACTATCGAACGGTGAGGGAAACACTCACTCAACGAGAATAGAGATAACACCTTCAAAGGAGTCCATTACCTATGGGACACGCAATCCAATGGGAAGAAACCTTAACCAAACCTACAGTATTCCACATCGAACGAATAGTGTAAACAGACATCCTGTTCAAGCGAATGGTCAAGTTCCAGTGGCTAGTCTGGGAGACGTGGCCACCGGAGATCATATTTGCTGGCGAAAGTTCTCCGTCAATGCCGAAGAGTATTCCACCGAATTGTGATGTCGCCGTGTTCGCGCCGTTGCGCCAACGAAAGACAACACTATTCCTTGTAAAAGACTTATCCCTCAATTCTATAAATAATATTATAAATAATATAGCGACTCCATATCGACACTGGTTTGATTTCTCACTATTTTGTAAATAAATTATATAATTTTTCTTTTAAGTAGAAAAAAAAAGAATAAGAAATAATGATAAGAAGGAAACCAGAGTAAAATTGACTTTACTATTATAATTATTATTATTATTATTTATGTTAATCTCTAATAGCAAGTTTATTAGTTTATAAGTAAATTTTGTAAATACATTGTTAGTTAAACTACACAAAAACTAAGAAATATAGAATGGAAAATAAATGTAAAATTAATAAAAACATTGGTTATAACTTGCTTTGTTGAACATCTTAATTTGGAGCACATTACAAAACGAAAGGATAAAGGTTTTGAAAGAGGATTTAATTAATCTTACCTGTTGCACAGAGTTGAAACGAGTGCATGTCCGTTGTGCAGAGATCATCATAAAAAAGCAACAAAAGAATAAATTCTTAGGAAAGATAGTAGGCTTCACGCACGATACGCTCTCGCTACGATCGAGTTAATATCCTGTCATGTTAACATTTCAATTGCAACTACAATGCCGAAACGATGCGGCTCCCATACTTTGTGTATGCATTTTTGGAATTAGTATCTGTCTTGTAAACAAATTAACCCACAGCTGCTGCTCCTTATACAAAGGGTCATTCAATTGGCGCGGGTAGATTTTTGAATCCTGTGGCGGCCATGTTGTTTTGCTGACATCCTATCAAATCTGTTATTCATTGTTCAGTTACTGATGCCAAATTACCATGGCTAGTTACACGATTTAACAGTAGGTCCAAATGAGAAAAATTGACTGCGCTTCCGAGCGTTTGGACTAGGACCCCAATTGCACTTTTGGATGAATGGCTGTGTTAAAAAGCAAAATTGCTGCATATGTGATGATACCAAACCACATTAGATCCACCCTCAAAAAGTTACCGTTTGGTATGGATTTTGGGCCAGCCGCAGCGGCGTCATTAGGCCGTACTTTTTCGAAAACGACGTTATTGAGGCGGTCACTGTCAATGGCGAGCACTATGGAACTAAACGACATGTTGTTCCAGCAGAACGGCGCGCTGCGTGCAACACAGCGGATGTCACGATTGAAATTCTTCAAGAACGCTTTGAGGATAAGGGTTACTCATATAGAGGTGACGTGAGTAGTTGACCCAGCTAGACTTTTAATTTTGGAGATTCCTATGCCAATAAACCACAATCGACAGATAACCTTAAGGTGAACATAACAAAGGCGGATGAGTTATTGAACATTGGACCACTCGGATGCGTGCCATCATAAAAAGACCAGGAGGGAATTTGAACAATGTTAAATTCCGTACATAATGGCATACACGGGCCTTTCAAATAAAAAAAGAATATTGTTAGTACCTCATACATTTATCTTGTTTTATTCCACTTCAACATCTACCCGCTCTTATTGAAAAACCATTCATATAATGCCATACACTCCGAAACCTTTGTATATCCTATCAGGATGCATTTTATAGCTTTTCCATCGTCGTTGAGTTATATTTTTCTTTGGTTAGCGCTTTAAAACGAATTGCACAGACCTGGCCTAATCAGGGACAGCTGTCATATATTTCCGTGAATTGCAATTGATCATTTATGTAAAGCCTAAACGTATGCAACGCATTTTTTGAGACGAATTAAAGCCACCGTTGATGTGGCTTAGAATTCAAAATCAAAAGTCTGTTTATCCAGAAAGAGACGAGCAACCTATACATGCTGCAAACAAATTTTAAAGCCTGGCAGATGAATATCTGGCAAAAATTGAGTTTCAGACAGATTTTTTTTAGACTCCATTTATAGATCAAAACAAATAGTTCAATTTCTATCAAACTGTTTTAGTAGAAAAAAAAATTGACAAAAATCAAAGTCTTTACATTCCAACCCGAACAGTTTTGTTTGCAATTTAGGTTTTTTTAAGTATTTTTTGCTATTGAAAGTGAAGTAACCTAAATGACTTTATCTATTTCTTGGTCGCTGATGTTGATGAAAACCCCACACAATTTTTTGTTGGTCATAGACATAGGCTGATAAAAGCAACACCCTTGTTGAAGAATATAGTTTTGTTAATAGGGCTTTGATGATTGTTAAAATATGATTTTCAAAGCCAAGTTAGTTATTTCTTATATCTAAATTTATATTTGCAATTGTTTTCAATTCATATACAACTTGTATAACAATAACAAAATCTTCGAAATTCTAGTGTTATTGATTGGGGAAATAGCTACTAAAAAATAAATGTAGTACGTATTTTGAAGGCTTGTACTGTTTTCAAAAAGAATTTTCAAAGCATGGCGACATATTACATTAAAAAATAATAATTGGAAAACCAAACAAAATTATGAGCAACAAGCAATTCCAAATTCTTGTTCTCGCTATATTATAATATAGCTTGAAAAATAATCAAATTCAAATTTTAATTAAAAATTATTCAGTGTTTTAAAGCTGATATGATGCTTAAAAATAAAACCAAAAACCAGACGGTGAGGGTGTGTTGAACAAGTTATCTTTCTAAATACAAAAATAAAACCTGTTGAAATTGATTAAAAATAAAAATGTTTGTCTGTATATCTTATACAGAATATTATCAATACATCGCTTCAATATTAAATTCAATTCAATTTAATTACTTTGAACTTTATGGTTTAGTTAAGTCAATCAATAAATTTAATTAAATTTCTTTCTCTTTCAAAACAAAACTTTTTAAATTACCTTTCACTCAGAGGATTTTAAAACGAAAAACAACTTGTTATTTATAGTCAATTGATACATTTTGTTGCTTGCCCACACTTGATTTTAATGTTTTTAAATTTGCATGCACAATCTCAAGTTGCGAATCAGGTTTAATTTCAAAACAAAGTGGACAGATTTGTACATTTATCTTATTTCTACTTCTGTCAAGACCTGGAATAAGCATTAAGCCAAAAATGTATCAAAAAGTAGGTATGGCATGCATAGTTGATGTCAAATGAACTTCGAGCATAATTTTATGTGTGTTTAAATTAACGAAACATGATTTTCTAAATTTAGATCGCTTACGCATTTTTGAATTTTTGATGAAAAAGAGGGGATCTTTTTTCTTTGAAATATTTTTTTTCATTCAAATTTTTAAAAATCTTGTCTGGAAAGACCATGCAGTTCGGGGGTTTTCTTTTTGTGGTATTGTTTCTGATGGTCGTTATCATAAACTGATCAAAATGGTATTTTTGTTTTGGAAGCCATAATGACGTTACGCTGTTCGTTTTTAAAATTAAAATTTTAATCAAATGCATGTATTTACGTCATAACTCATCTTCTTCGTCATAACACATAACCATCAATAATAGCAAAAACAAACCAAGGCTGAATTAAAATCTAGGGTTTGTGCGTCAACTCTTTTGTTTTGCAAGGTTCTTTTGTGGTTTGGCATTTCTTTGTGTGAAATGATGTGTTAAATGTTATTTATTAATTATTGTCTACGTCAATTTTTTTTCTTGAATCTTTTTTATCATTAATAAATTATTAAACGTAAGTAGATTTGCTATAATTAAATAATATTAAGAATAGAAATGGATTGCGTCTTTTAGCTGAAATTTTACTGAAATTAACAATCTGATAAAATATCTTCCAACAAGGGATGATGAGCTTTATTCGTGGTCGAGCTTTGAACGCACAAATCAAGGGGTTTGTAAATTATAATATACAGGATATGAGACAATACAAAAAATAGTATCTAATCATAGATGAAATAATCAACTTAAAATAATTTTAGCTACTGCCCCAGCCTTTAAGTAATTTTCGTTCGAAAGATCAAATGAAGTCTGTTTAAATAAATGAATTCAACAAATTGCTTGAAATCATTTAGCATTTCACGGTGTTATAAATTTCTGTAGAAAAACAATTTTTTAGTGTCAAACTTTTGCTGCAGTTCTCCCTTCTATGAAAAAAACCCATGAGCAAACCCATTTTTTAAACTCGTATTTCATAAGTTTTTTTTTTATTGAAAAGATCTCATTATTTGTACTAAATCTTTTGGTAAACCCAAAAACTAAATCAAAAACAAACATTTAAACAAGTTGTGAAATAAAGTGTTAAGGAATGTTAGCTTTAATTGATTAAAATACAAATATCGGGTTTAGTTTGTCAGTCCTTTTCAATAAAAAAAAAGAGAAACCCAAATAACCCGCAACTTAAACTAGATTTGTGGTTTCAAGATCAAATGCAAACCTATTATGTAAATTTTTTTAAACAGTTCTAAAGAAAAAATTCACTGACAAACCTTGTCCTTGTCAGCATATAAAAATTTTAATGATATTTTTATTCATATCAGCAAGATTTTGTTTGTTGGTCTTGTTTCGAGCTAAAACAATCAAACAAAAAAAATATTCTTTTTCGTATACAAAATAATCTAATTAAGGACTTTTTTATTACTTTTGTATGCTAAAATAATGTTTGAATATGAATAGCGAACTACAATGGTTCAAACAGATAAGACGAAAATAAATCAAATAGTGGGAGTTTAACTTGGCGTTATACTATTGTGTCTTCCACATTTAAAGTGTTCAACTTCTGAATTAGGTTCTCAAAAAGCTTTCATTGAAACATCAAGTCCTAATGTGTTATTGGAATGCTTCACATTGTTCGCAATGTGGTAAATCTGGTTGGAGTAGAATTGATCCAATGAACGACATCAAAATATTTTTCACGAAATTCAATTCTTTCTTGTCAACATGATAACTCATTGTCATACAAATGCAGTTTTTAACAAAATAACAATTTTAATAAAGATTTAATCACGCGATCATTACCGAAGAATAATAATCTGAACTTGGCAGCTTTTAAATTTCAAGGAACTCATGCACCCAGGTTGTCATACCCAAATAAGGAAACTCATTTATTATTATGACGTCAAATTCGTTGGAATCCAAAAGATGCATTTTGCTCAAAAGATAAATTGTACCCTAGTCGCAGAGGTCACTACTAAAGTTAAAATCATTTAACATGTATGATTACAAAAAAATGTGCCATCATTCACGAAGGAAGATTAATTTTATTGCATGCTAAATTCAAGGTCTCGAAATTATATGCATGGAGCGGGAGCCCTTAAAATATTTAATACGACATCACACTCTTTTTTGCTACGAAAATATTAAAAAAAAAAAAATACAAATTTAACCACAAATTCCACCGACCCCTGCAGCCTTCTATGCAAGGCAATATGTTTTTTTTTTTTTTAAATTTTTATCAACAACAACAAAAAGTCACCCGGTCCACAGAAAAACATGTTGTTTGGATGGATGTTGGACGAATTAATTAACTGAGCCAGACCTTACTTAAATCACACCTGACTAACCGTCAATTAATTAAGATTCACCTTTTTCAAAATTATGTCCACGGGTGTCATATTCCATCAGAAGAACCAAAAAATTATCACAACAAGTTTGCTATAAAATTATGCGTGCGTTAATCTATCAGATTAAGTTTTAACGGAAGTGAATCTACGAGAAAAAATGCAGGCCAAATCTATACTTTTATGGTTTGTCCAAATTGACACAAGATCAATGGCGAATGAAGTGTGATGACGTCATAGAATTGGAGTGTGCATTTTGCTTGACAAAAACAATACAATAATTATTTGGCAAAAAACTGATTAAAATAAGAACATTTCAATGAATTGTTTAATTTAACGGTAAAGAAATCCATTCATGAATAATAATTTTGTCGTTAATTCCGGCGATTTATTTCGTAACACAGGGTGCATTGACAGTTAATTAAAAGATAACAGAAAAATAATTCTTTTCTTTAACCGGATGCAGTAAGCAAAAATAAAACAATAGAACTAACTTGTTTGATAAAGTTAGCAATAAAAAAAAAAACAGTTAAAAAAGTTAATAAAATCAAACAGCTTTTATCCAAAATGCCTTTTTCAAATCCAAAATAAGGAATTCATTTTTGTGGTTTTTATATCGTCCTTTTTAGCAATGAATGTATTGCGTTTTCAAGGACTCACTACTCTTAACCATCACAATATACAAAAAATTTATTAATTCAAATTGATTCTGTCTTTGAGTTGGGTATACTTTGTTTCCAGTTCAATTTGAAAAATCTTAATGATCCTCGATTTAAATAGCAAATTAATCTTGATTTTATTCTTATAGGCTTTAAAATGATTTTTATTTCACATCCGCCAATGATTCTAGCCAAAATAGTCGTTTCGCCTTCATTTTGATATTAAGTTTATCAATTTTAAAGTATATTTAAAAAAAAACCTGTATTCTTTTCTTGTTTTATTAGACGAATGTATATTTGATTAAAACAAAAAGGAATGTGCGTGTTTATGGCGGAATCTTGTTTCTTAAATTAACACCAAACGTGCGTGCACATTAAAAGGTAAACGACTCAAGCTTTTTGAATATTTTATTATAAGCCAGAGATGACCACTTTCGATAGGAGTATATCACATGTACGTACACTTATACACCCACAAAAAACTGACACACTCAGAGTAAGGTAATAATTTATGAGAGGTAAATTCCGGTTAACATTTTGCTTTAAATAAAATTGAAGAACAACTTTTTAGTTCAAGCTATATTTATCCTGATCTTTTCGTGGGGAATATTCAGCATTTACTAGATTGTTCGATTTTTTTTTTGACTGATCAATATTTGATTGAAATATTAATTGTTTTATTTTTGATCAAAAACAAATCTTCAAAGAGGCAGGATACGAGTATTTGAATATAAAGGGTGTATTGTTAGACGTGTGGTATTCAAGAAGAAATAAAACGCATATAATTTAATGTTATGGCCAAGAATTTAGCTTTATTATAAAGATAAGGGTTTGTCATTATGTTTTAAAAATGATTTTGGGCAAGTGGCTGCCGCGGCTGACTCAAATCAATTCCTGAACGATTATGTCGACCGAATATTGTACACAGCGGGCGAACCGAACCATTATTTTGGGAATAAATTTGCGCGATTTGCAAACGTTTTTCAGGAGTAAGTCTATTCGTTATGAAATGGCAAACTAAACTGAGCATAAATCAAGTGACAGCTGTCAAAAAGACCACACGTTTAAAAAAACACCCTTTACAGTACATTATTATATTTATTGATCGTAGCTGGGAAAAATTTAATTAAATTTTTGGATTCAAAATGAAAAATTATTTATTTGATAAAAGTCATTGCACTTTTCAGATTTTAAGCATATCGTTTATCAGACTAAATAGAAGTGGTGTTTTTATTTGTTCCATTGGCGTATTCTACTGTCAATTTTTTCTGCAGAGGGATAATGGACGTCTATTTTTCAGCTGTCTACTATTCTACATGTCTTTTTACGAGGGAATTAAACACATTTGTCCAGCCCGATCGTAAAAAAGACTTTCATATTCATCACATTCAATTTGCTGACTTAATGCATGTCATTAAACCGCCTTGGGGAACGGAAACTTTTTATTGACCATCAGTATGGTTTTCGTTTGAAAAAAGTCCACTGGCAAGGTGGTATATCTTATCGAATAATGGAACCGATCATTACATCGTTTAAAAGCTAGTATGCTATTTGCACTTGATATTTTAAAACTATTTGATTGGGTTTGCCATCAAGTTATTTTAAGGAAAAACCCTATTTTGGATGATCTTGCTTCATTCAACCGGACTTAAAGCAGCCTTAAACGTGATAGGTGATAGATCTATAACAGAAACGTTTCTTTCGCTTGAACATCCTCTGGCCTTGCCTTATTTTATAATTGCATCTACAAATAATGCTCCAGCAAAATCGCCAGCTCTATAATAATCGCTGTGAATACCAGTTTACCGTTGATTCTGAACTCGGACTTGCTGTTAAGTAGAGACTTCATCTTTAGCCGCACGGCACGAATGTGAAATGGCCTGCCCAGCTCAGTTTTCTGCTTTTATCTTCTATTTAACTTTTCTATAGTTACTAGAAATGTGTAAATACAAACATGATAAAGTTATCAATAACCCTTTGAGTGTGGGCCATTATAAAACGAAAACATACTTCTCTTCCATTTTTTGGAAAACTTCTAATTTAAAAATGCAGTTTACTGTTACTTCATGTATAAATTCAATTCTATGTTATAAAAGTTTTATGAAAAACTGTTTCCAAATCAATAACAATAAAATCTCTTTTATATGATGCAAATAAATTGCTATAAAAAATTGTGTTATGGCATTTGATCCCACATGAATGTCTTAAGAAAAGGTAATAATAGCAAATCAGCTTAGTTCTTAAAGAAATATTACTAAATGACCTTTAAGTTGAAATAAGTCTTCAATTCACAAGTGCTTCTAATTAAAACTACATGCGAATATTTAAAGCCCATTTTTTATTTAGAAAACATAAACGTTAACGATAAAAACATTTAAATCAAAATTAAAAGCGTTTATTTGTTTTCGAGATCAGCCAAATGCAGTGAACCATAGTCTTAATGCATTTAACAAGTGATTAAATGCCATTCAAATCACCATTAATTGCCTTTAATGAAAACAAACACATAAACCACAGTTCATTGATTGGAAAATAGATCTTTTTAAAAATATTTCAACGAATTTCATTGGTTTAAGCGGAAGACGTTTTAATTGGAAGCGTATAATATTAAGAATCAAATGGTTAATTAAATCAGTTTCAAGGTCAAACTGTAAATGTATTGCAGATTTGATTTTTAATTAGCAAATTTCTATTAAGGCTCTTTCAATCTAAATAAATAAGGCATAAATCTATTGTGAAACAGGAGAATTAAAAATTATTTCATTTGTTTTTTTCTTTCACACGACAGAAGCCAATGTATTCAAATTCATTCTCAAAAATTGATAATGAAGCTATAAATCAAGTTGACTTATTTAAAAAAACATTTAAGTATCTAGAGATGGAACTAAAGGAGGTTTTATCCAGGCTTAAAGAAAGCGTGATATACTCCAAGGACATAAACATTTTCTGCGCTGAAATCCCTGATGATTCCATCTCCACCAACTCCAAAACAGCTCATGACTGTCGATCATCTCCCAGAGAGATGGCGAAACAGTTTAACAATAACCTCTATAAATTACCAAGGCATGTAGATATTAAAGGGAACTGCAAAGCCGACGAACTTCCCAAACAAGATACAACATTACTTAGCCAGCTTTCGGGGTATCCCCGTAAATTTTTTGGTATAGCAAGATGCTACTGAGAAGACAAACCTTAGGTGTACAAATAGTCTAGCGAAAAAGCGGATTTGGCCACAATTTTGGCCTCGAACGCTAGGGCTTTGATTTCTCTAAGCAGGCAGCACATTAGCTCTATTAGGAGTCAGTGCATTGCACTGTATAATAGATAGACACGCAGCGAGACTTGGGATACTCGCAACGACTTTTGCAGAAGCTTAGACTAAAACTAAGAAGCATGCTACATGCCCTACACTTGCTTATAGATGGAAACTCTTTTTAGAATAATCCTGTTTGAATGACATTGATGATCTGATAGATCTGGGCATCAATTCTCTTGTGCGCTTTGTAAGAAGCTCTAATTGGTTCTAAGTGTGCAAGTTTTTAGGGGACAGCACCTCAAACCTTGTGGTATCACAACGGTCCTCTTGTGGACTAAGTGCGTTAGCTTATACATTTTTACTTGCGATTATAGGTACTATAAGGCAAGTTATGGATTCGTGCAGAAAAAAAAATTTGAGATAACAATCACACATAACATTACGATGATGGAGAAGTCGAAAAAAGTGGGTCTGGGAATTCCGTCCGTCTGTCTGTCTGTCTGTCTGTCTGTCTGTATGTCTGTTCGCGCCTCTGGAGGCTGAACGGGTGGGCCGATTTGCTTCAAATTTGGTATTTAGGATTTATTTGGCCGTCCCTCGGAACATATTTTTTATTTTTGCTCTAGGTCCAAAAATAACGGCACCTGCCATACAATCTTGAAGACAAAAATTGATTTTCTCAAAAACGGCTCTAACGATTTTGATAAAACTTTCAGAATGCTATTTTTGCAAGAAAATCTATCTTTTGGTTTGAAATTTTTTTTCAAAATTTGTCTAATAACGGTACCTCTCATAGAACCAGTATTTTCAAATCAAATTTTTTCGTAAACTATACATTCGATTTCAATAAAATTTTGACCACAGGAAGCCATTTGTAATTTTATTAATATGGCATTTCAAAATTTTCAAAAACTTTTTTTTTTGATTTTTTATAATTTTTTCAACAAAATTTTTGGTTTTCGAAATATGTTGGAAACGGGTACATTGATTTTTTTAAAAATTATTTTTCAAATGTAAACTACGGATTGCCATATATTTGCATACTCAAATAAATTTCAAAATATTTTTTGAAAAAGTTTTTCAAAAATAACCTTTTTAAAAAAAAACTGGTCCAACGATTTTCAATATTTTTTTTTCCTAAATTGATGTATAGCTTTGAAATTTTATTGCATACTTAGTTTTTCCGAGAAAACTCTTAAACTAATTTAAAAAATAAAAGAATTTTCGAAATTATTTAATTTTTTTTTAATATCCATATATGCAGCCACTACGCAATTGCTTATCATAAGAGCAAGTTCGTGCGACCCAGTCGTGCATTTTATTTGCCTTACCTTATAGTTCCAAATTTGAAATAACTTTTTCGCTGTTTTTTCTGATAAACAAAATGTTTTAGATCTGAAAAGTGGAATGGCTTTTATCAAATAAAGCATTTTCCACTATCAGCCAATATTTGTCCTGTATTCCTTATGGGTTTGATTTCAAAACAAATTTCTTGGATCTGGTCTTCGATAGAGGTTTACAATGCAACAAATATTTTATTTGTATTCCAAGCGATCCAAAATAATGATTTTGTCAACAAGTAAACGTTATTAGTTAATAGTATAAATGAAAATATTTTCATGCGCGATTTGAGAGAATTAGCACTTTGTTAAGTTATATTTTGAATTTGCAAGTCGGTGCCTTCCGCCTTGAATATCTCGATAGCGTGTTGACCTTGTGCTATTTATATTAAACCCCTTTAATTTGGTCACAAAGACGTTATCGTGCGAGTATTTG
Organism: Platycheirus albimanus; assembly: GCA_916050605.2. Classification (NCBI taxonomy): domain Eukaryota; kingdom Metazoa; phylum Arthropoda; class Insecta; order Diptera; family Syrphidae; genus Platycheirus; species Platycheirus albimanus. Next base: position 111,896,848 of record OU696698.1, on the reverse strand, counting down.
CCCTTGAAATTGGTAGGTGAATAATATTTCGTACCCATTAAATGCAGTCATTTGAAACTAAATTATATCGTTGACAAAAGTACCAGAAATGCTAACCTAGTTCTGTCATTTTTCATGTTTTTTTGTTCTTAAATTAAGAAAGAGATTTGATTAAAGTAACATTACAAGTAAGATTATAACATTTGTGAGAAAGTTATACTGGCTTGGGCTACGGATACCATGTCATTTTAACAAGACCATATATTTATATTTTAAAAATCAAAGCTTCTTAAGTGCGAAGTTTGTTTGTTTTTTAAATACGTTTTGAGTTCCTCACCCTCCTCATAACAACGCGTTTTTAATATACTTTGAAAATATTTGACAACATTTTGAGCCATATTTTCGATTGGATAATTGTTGAATTAAATGAAATATGCATTCATGTATTTAATACTTCCACTATTGATGTTGAATGAGTCAGGAAAAACAGAAAATTTCAAGCACATTGGCATTTGACTTCCAAAAATTATTTCATCCAAAAATGAGAAATATCAGAAGCTGATAAATTAATTCCATTGTTCTCATGTGAAAGAAGTAACCTGATGTTCTGCTGCACCGCAGACATCGTGTTTAAGAATTATAAGGCAAAGAGTGGTGCTTCAAAAGGAATTTCACCAGAACTTGAAATCATTTTTTTTATTCATCTCTTAGTTATGATTTGGCCGAACGAAATCGAAAGTGTAGTTGAAGTTAAAGTTTAAAGTTAATATTGTCACATGTAACATTTGTTATACTACCAAAAAAATATAATAAGTATATATTATCTCACATAAAGGATTAAATTTAAGTATAGTAAAAGGTATATGTATTCAAAAGACGGAACATAAGGTCCGATGAGTCGGAAAGATGATATAAAATAAGCAAAAGTGTATACTTTTAGAAAAGAGATATGTACATTGTACAAACAAATATTTTGGAAGCCATTCCCACCAAACTCCTGCCGCCCACTTAACAACATAAATATTTTCTATAAAATCTTTGAGCCGAACTATGGTTGAATAACTGGAAAAAAAGACCACACCGATTTTTTTCGAACCAGAAATTTAAGAAAAATGAATTAATTAAACGAGAATTTTTAACAATCATGTGAAAAGGAGTTATTTTTTTTTCTTGATTCCATCTTAAGTTAGTATTGTCTTTTGTGTATTGCTATTTTATATGGATGAGTGAATTTGAACACCTTCACACTATATCGCTTAATAGTCTTAAATGTCTTGGTCTATAAAATTAAATTAGTCCACAGCCTTCATCATCTTAAACAAAAGCCTATGAGTATCTGATTATCACAAAAAAAAAAGAAAAACAAAAGTTAGCCGCCTTGAGAAAAGATGTGTGTTTGAAGCTTAAAATGTGATTTAATTTAAATGTTAATCAAAGTATAGTTAACCACATAAGACTAGTTAGCCCTTCAGAACAACTTGCAGCAGCTAGTATATGATGGTACAGGCATAAAAGTGTGAAATGCTCTACTATTTCTATGAATTATTTATAAAACAAGTATTGTTTCGCACATTATGTATAAAAAGACATGCGTATATGCGTTAAATATATGCGAAAATGTTTTTTTTTATAATACATTCTTGTTTTGCTTTATGATTTTTGTTATAAGCTGAATTTAACAACCAAATTAATGGAACTTAATTTTTCATTGGGGATATACAAAAACCATAAAATATCGTTGAAAAGATATCTTTTTCTTTCAAATTTGACAATTTTAATTTATTCAAACGTTATAATTACTAGATATTCACAGCTTCGTTTCTGCTTAGCTAATATTTGAGAGTCTCTTCTTGATGATAGGTTTTTGTTTTATTAAGCGTTGAACATGAGTTTGCACATTATTTTTTGACATCGGGAACAAGAGTGTATGAATTTTTAACAGAGATCATAAATAAAAACTACAAATTTGGTGACATTTTATTTAATTGTTGGATTCATCAAGCTGTCTTTTCAACAAAAAGTATATCAAACATTTTATTTAAATAATTTACAAAATTTTAACACTTGATAAAAGTAAAAAGATGAAGTAAATTTAATAAACCATTCATTGAATAAAACTGTTTGAAAGTAAATTACTTTTTTTTTATTTTAAAAAGGATGTCTTAATATGTCCACCTTTTTACAAACGATTAGCTCAACTTAATTCTCACCTTTCTTGATAGATAAATTTAGAACCTCTGCTTAAGAAATATATTTAAAATTTTGATTTATTTTCTTAACCAGTTTTACTTTTAAATCTTTTAAATCTTCAACGTAAAGTTCTGTGCTGTAGTATCTAGATAACAAAAGAAGATTGATTATAATTTATGATGACATTGATTATTCGTTTAATTTATACAATTCTTTTGACGAAAACCAATTGTCTGTCTGCAGGAATATTTTGGGTAACGCTAATTGCAAAGTAACCCGTTCTTTCACTTCAAGTCATTTAAATGACAGTTTGAATGCATAGTATTTGGGAATATTGAAAGTGTTCTTTTTTTTTATTGTCGTAAATAAGTAGAAAGTACACAATTTGGGCGACTTTTCAAAAGTATTTGTAAGCATCAATGAATTCATTTATTTCTTATGTGCTATAGCATTCAGCATTTCTTAGCCTAGACCCTCACAAAAAGATACAGAAACATTAAATCAATAAAACTCATTTTCGAGTTCGAACATCAGCTCTTTTGTTTAATTATAAGGGACATGTTACTAAGAGGTATTCATGCGTTAATTTTTTTTTTGTCAAATCATCTAACATATGTAGGTCATGAGAACAAATAAGTTCAGAAGTTTGTCTTTATTGAAGGGGTGGAGGGGGAGGCGTATGTAAAGTCTTCAAAATCTTTTCTTTTTAATAAAAACAGTCTTGTAAAAATCTCAAAATTAAAATTGACTGCGTTAAATGTACACATTTTGTATTGACAATTGTTTTGTATCCTTCATTACCTTGATTTCATAGCGAGTTAAGTTTCATTTAAAGACTTTTATATCTTGTGTTAAAAGTACCAGTTTCCTAGACCATAGTGTGAAAATGAAATATTTAAATATCCAATACAACATAATGTAGGATACCTTAACTACTAACTTTTTATATAAGTACTTCAATACTGATATCATATAAAGCTTCCCATAAAATACCAAAAATTGCTGAAATAATTGTTGTAATAAATCAATCAATCTTAACAAGTTGCCATTGAAAAACAAGTAAAAAACAAAACAAAACAAAAATTGTCCAAATGCAAAAAAAAACTTTGCATTCTACTTAAAGAACATTTTCATTGGTAAGGTCTTATAAAATGCATTTATATTTCTTAGTCAATAAGAATTTCGCAAAAGAGATCTTGTCGCAACACTCCATTAATGCGTACAAAGTAATCAATCGCTCAAACCGGCGCGTGAATAAAAAACCAACAATTTCAAACTGAAGTAAACAAATTGTTAAATCGTTCATAATAACACATTTTAATAGGCACAGTGACAATCATACAGCAACATAAGTTACAGCCGACACAAATCACTTTTGCTCTTCGCATAATCATCAAGATAAATATTATTTTTATTTTCTTGGAATTTTTTTTTTTTTGTATTCTTCAAAAAAAAAAAGCTTTGCTATACCATGAATGGAGTTTGGTAGGTAGGTTAGTACAAGTACGCCTTCCAATTCGCAAAATATAAACATACAGGTGCAATCAATCGGCCTGGTCATTAAAGGCTGTTGCAATGTGCATTTTTCTTAAACACACACACACACACACACATAAGAATCCCCTGCTCCAGAGAGGTCATACACTCATAGCCCCAGACAAAATCTTCCAAAACAGTAACAACCCAATTTGCCCCGTTAAACTGGTTACAATTACTACCTTAGCCAGAGCCAGCTCAGCTCACCCAAAGAAGATGATTTTAAATTCCACATTTTGATGATATTATTTTTCATGTGAACAAGAAAAGCTTCTAGTATCCGAGTGTGCTACTGGCGGGTCTCTCAGTGTGAACCTCTAAGCAAAGCCTACCTTAACATTAAACTCTGTAACCACGATCACGATCACCACCAACAACACGACAAAAGGCGTAGCCAAGGTAGGGAAAAGGGGAGTATTTTCCACCCCTAATATTGAAAAACGATAATAGCGAGTTTAAAATTAAATAAACATCAAATATACTTACGAGTATGGCAGACATGTTTTTCAAAATATGATTTGAAGTAATGTTTATCCGAAAAATGATTTAATAAATTAGGTACAAAATAAAGTAAAAGTTTCTAGAGAGCAAAACTCCTTAATTTGACCCGATTTTTTTTAAATAAAAGCCCTGATTTTTGCTTGAAGCAAGCAAGAACAAATTAGCATGAGTCTATTTTTGACTAATCAGACCCTTAAACAAAAATCAGACAAATTGGAATTAAAAAAATAAATAATCGAAATCAAACAGATCTCATTCAAAAAATATTATAAGATTTAAATATGGGATGTCGAGACTCGTTAAAATGACATTACAATTGTAGCTGTAATACAAATCATGATACAACTACTAAAGATATGGCGTTGCGCATGATACAATGAAAAACGTCAAACTCCATTGGGTGTCCGTGACGTAGAGTGCACATCGAACATGTAGAACTATTGACATACTATATATATGTCAATTTATGGAACGTATAGAGCGTAGAACGAAACAAAAATTAAAACGGGAAGGTAAAAACGAGAAGGCGAAAACTTCATATGTTTCCGTGACGTAGATGCGCAGAACGGTGCTATCTTTTTTAGTTGTATTATGAATACAAACCTTACTACCGACCCACATAATGAAGTACAACTTTAAAAATACAACGTTCCGAAAAATATTGTCTTCTTTAGTCATTTTTAAATTAATTTCATAAGTAACAATTCTTAAGAATTTGGTCCATAAGTATCCGAAATAATAGTCTTAATCCATCCATTTACCATAAGCTTGAAAAGATTATACACAAATTCAACTTCTTTAATTTATTAATTTATCCCCCCAAAAACAAATTTAAGCTACGCCCTTGATCACAACAACCACTAACCAAGATTGCAATAACGTCAAAACATTTTTAATCGTCTTTCAAGTGGGCATCTCCAAAAGTAAGAATAATTTAAATCCACCAGCAGCGACAGCAACCACCATATTATACCAACAATACAATACATATGGAGAGCTTTTTCGTTCGTTTATGTTAGCATGTATCGACCACAAGGTGGCCCGGCCTGGCCTGGCCTGACCAGCCAGATAGCTAGACCAGATCTCCATTGAAATCTGGTTCCAGCTGAGGGTAAAACCATTTGGCAAAAGCATACTTCTTCATCTTGATCAACGTAGCATCGGCATCGTCGTCGTCGTAGTCGTCGGGGTCTCAAAAAACCTGAGTAACCGTCCTCATCGACATACAGCAGCTCCAGCAGCAGCGGTAGCGTAGCATCTTCACCGAGTATATATAGAAAATCTATAAGATTTGTTATTTTAGTTGGTACTCTACACTCTGTCTAGCAGTTAACCACACTATACCATCTGTGTCTTTTCTTTTTTTTTCGTTTAATTTACTTATTGGTCTCGCTATATCGGTCAAATTCATCGACTAATTGAATTGTGACACGATAGGGATATCGTTTTTTTTGTTTTTTAATTTTTTTTCCTTTTAAAAACAAATCCTTGAAAATAAATTTCTTGTGGACCATTCAAAAGACAGGATACCCCTGTGGATTATTGCTGCTAAAAATTTAAAGTGCTCATCATGGTGAGTAGTTTAAAGAATTTTTTTTTTGTGAGAAACCATGGTCATCATCTTGTCTTCGAAAATTCGATAAGCTGCATAAGGATAGTTAAGGGGACGGTTTGGCAATATTTATTATATTGCTTTGTGATATACAGTGAAGTGTCTAAATTAAAGAACTCTCAAAATGAATTATGCTTCAACGTTTGTTGAAATATTTGTGAAGTACACGACTATGACTATAACAAAAATAAGCAATCCATTGCACTGCTGCTGATGGACCATTGCATAACTAGAATACCATTTATCTATCTATAACCTAGTGTATATGTGATGTGTGGACAGCATGTGTTGCTGTCGATCTCTGCCTTCAGTGACATTTAACTTAAAAGACATTTAACTTTTGATTTATAGATGTATACACCCTATATGCGCAGTGTGAAGAATTCAAATGACCCATTGGTGTTGATTTGTGCTTTGTGTAGAGCGTAAAGATTGCGCTTAATTATCACCTCAAGATGGAGATGTTGCATCTTAATCTTTGTTTGGATTATTGGTCAACTCAAGAGGATTGATTTTATTTGAAGATGGATAGTCAAAGTCATTGTGTGAGCGGTGGCCGGTGGCGTACAAGAAATTGAATTATGCATTAATTATTTTTAATGCTGTCAACTTTTTGTGTGACACATGCGCTAATAAAATGTATTTTTTGTTTTATAATTTTTTTTTTTGTACTCAAAGCTCGTGGTAATGATGATGATGAAGCTTTTTCAATGATTTTTGTGAATATAATTTGCTTGAGGTCTTTTTGTATCATTATAACTGATCTGCATACTATTGGCAGTGGCTTTTGACATGTGCTAACTTTAAGAGACGATTTTATTATATTTGCATTTAAATGTGGAAGAATGGGATCAAAGACAATATAAATATTTATAAAAGTTCATGAGCTTGGTTTACGAATTTTTGTAAGACTGAGCATTAAAAAGAAAAAATCCGATAGCTCTTTGGGTGATTGTATTTTTGTTATCTAACAAACAAGTTGTATTAAAAATGCACTGAATTGTTTAAAAAATAGCTGAAGAGTCATTATGTTTGTGTATACAATCTGTTGTACACAACAATAAACCTGTTTGCCAGAACAATTTTCTTCAAAATGCCAACTTATCAAACACCCACGTTGGGCGCCATTTAAAAAATTGTTTTTAAAAATGATACGATTGTGATAGCTAAGTTTAGTTTTATTCTAAACGAATGATGACCAATGTTCAATGATTCATCTGCATAGAAAAATACGATCACTGTCACTTTTTTTTATTTATACATATATGTATAAGTTTTTTTCTATCTAAAAGGCGTTCCAGCTAGACATATTTAGAACATTATTTGCCATTTGAGATCGCGAAGTTTTTTGGCAATTAAAATTCCAATTAAAAGCACAGACATCTTACAACAGTTTCGTCATCAAGAAAATTGATTAGATACCGAGTAAATTTGATAGAGTCGTAGTCGTAACATACATCAAAATTATAAAATCATTCCTCTTCTGGAATTATCAAAGGTTAAACAAAAACATAATCTATAGATGAAACTTTAATACTTCAACTCTTACTTCACAAAAACTATAAAAGACCATATTGATAAACTGAAGAAAAAAAAAATGAAGGAAGCAACCAACATCGCCGTGTGGGTAGGAAATACAGAAATCCTATAGATGCACACATAAATTTCATAGATTATTACCTATGATTGTCTTTTTATGACCTAAGTTGCATACTATTGAAAGCTAATATGCAATTTATTGCAATGCAAAAAAAAAAGAGTAGGTACTATTCATTTCCATATCCATGGTGTGAACCATCAAAACCGTACTTGAGGAGATAGAAAAAATTAATATAAAATTGATATTCAAGAACCCTTGAATAAAAATTATGACCATCAGACAGAGTTCATATAAATATACACAGCCCACTTGAATCGTGCATAAAGATGCAATATTTGTAAGTGATTTTGGAAAAGTTTAGTCAACCCACATTTTGAATAACTACCTTAAGATGATCAGCAAAATGGTGGTTTTCATTGGATTTATTACAAAACGTGCATCTGTAAACCTTGTTTTATTGATTAGAGTTTAAGTATCTGATGATTGCTGTTTACAGAAGAACTCAATTTTTATTGGCAAGGCAAGATCGCAATTTCATTATAGAAATTCTCAAACTTCTACTTTCCAAGCATTCCAAGGTCTGAAGCCCTTTGGAAGTGTACTTACAATTATTCACATAAATCAAAGCTCAAGCACCTTGCGACAAAAAAAATATGAACCCAGTATTTAATGGGTTCATCATTTTTTTGGCACAAATAATAACCCTCAATACACCGCATGATTTATTAAAAAAAAGATACATAAACATGATACCCAAACCTTGGTTTTGATGTCACGCACATGATAAGGCATCCGCAGATTGGCAGGATTAAATTGCGTGGGCTGGGATGAAGTCATATAATTTTTCATTCATCTACAAATTTTTATTTGTAAAGTTGAAACAATTAATTTCCCTCTTTGTTGGACTAATTTGTCAAACTGTTTCTATCCAGTATGTACATGCAACCAGTCGGGTATCTATTAATTTGTTATATGCATATTGCTCTAACGTAAGATCACCATAATAATGGTAGTTCTTATTGTAAATGGCAACCGAACACGGTCAACATATATTTCATGAAAATTGCCATAAAGAATACTTCGCTAAATGTTTGTTCTTTGTGATTCTCACCTTTTCGAGTACCTCTTGCAAGTGTGTTGCTCATTCAGAATAAGTCATATAAATAAAATTTATAATGAACTTTATGCATTTTTGCATTCAATTTGCAAAGTTTTGTACTGAAATAATTCATTAAACATATATTTGATGTTAAAGCAATAACCACCTATCAACTCTCATTAGAATAAGAAAACAAGTGTTATTGATACTTCTTGTTAACCAAATTTAAGAGTGACCTTGAGATAAATGCTATAGCAACGGCTATGGTAGGATTTAATAAAAAAAAATAAAAAAAAAACACAAAGACAATTTATTGAAAAATGCTTATTTATTTAATGATTACCAAATATTTCAATTTTAATTCAATATACTTGTTTGTTCCACTCAGCAGTAGATAGCAGATATGACCAAAAATAACTTCTGACACCATTATATAAATTCCAAAAAAAAAATTAATTCTACTTATTTATTCAAAAATATTAATATACTTTTGGATATAAATTATAACAAGTTTATACTCTTATTGTTTGACATTTAATATTTCAATTCTATATAACGGTTAACCGTAAATAAAATCCATTCAAATATAGCAATTTTGAGTTTATCAAAAACACGTTTCTCACATTATAATAATAATATTTACCCATTTTGAAAAGATGTGGCTACTAAATTAATAAATATTCCAGCTAAGTGACCTTAGATTAAAAAAAAAAAAAAAAATATTTCCATACACAAAATCAAGATGAAAATAATCATTTATTAGATACATACTTAAAAAATTATAGCGCATTGTATTCAAATAAGTTTAACTAAAAACAATCAAAAAATGTTGCCTTCTGTTAATAATGTTTACATTACTAATGTTGCCCTCAAATCGCGACTTACATTTAGCAGATGACCGAAAAAAAAACAGAAGTATTTTATTACTTTTGAAGTGAAGTTATTGAACATAATTAATCATTAACTAAATTCCATCGGAAGCCATTTTACAGGCTAACTAAATGATTAATTGCTCGTTAACATTTATATTGCATTGCTGAACTAAACATATTTCTATTGTCCATCAGACCATGACCTATACATCTTTTAATTCCAAAAAGAAGGCAGCTTAAAGCTCTATTTCGGGCGGCAAAAAAAAAACTTACAAGCTGGTCTTCATGGCCAACTAGTAGGTATCTGATGTTGTTAACACTTTGCACCCTGTAGGGATAGGATACCCAACACTCTTAAAGATGTGGCATGTGGAAATCACAGTTAAATTTACGACTCGGCTTAAATCAAATCTTGTCTTTTTCATTTTTTTTAATTGCATTCAGAGACTCATTAATAAATTGTAAAATTCACTTCCAAATTCTTTTATTGATAATGATGATCTTTATGATGAGTGTTGGACATGCATGCAGATGCAGATTGAAGATAATAGTGGAATCAAGACAATCTTGAGTATCTCGTAAATGTCCAAGACGTTTCGTTGCAATGAAGCAGAAACAAAATAATCATTATCAGTCAACTGTACCGAATTTATTTTCCGAAATTCACTTTGACCTCGTTACAAGATTTGCCGGGATTACAGCATCCAATGGATACGTAGATACAGAGACATACCTACATACTTATACTCTTGCCATTATGTCCTCGATGAATTTGAGAAAATTGTTGGATTCAGTGTTGTGTGTTGAAGCTTTTATTGAGGCACATCAGAGAGGTTGATCGTGACACATCTCTGGAAACCACAAAGCTGTTCAAAACGAGTGTGTCCGTCCGTCAGGTTGTTGGATGTTGATGTTTCTGTGTTTACATAATTGAATTGAACTTTGATGTAATGTAGGTGCCATCGATAATTGTATAGTTATATATATTTTTTTTTTTTTCATGACTTAAGCACAGAAAGAGTCTGCGCAAATTGTGTGCCATGAGCCTCTGCCATTGGCGAAATATACGTTTTGGTGCGGTCAGTGAGGAAAATATGCGAAAACTATTAATGACCGTGTAAATATGCAATTCCAGTATTTTCATTGATGATGACTTGACTCAAACGGTTGGAACTTATGGAAGGGGTGATCGTCACGAAAATTTGTCAATAGATAGACCAGTAGCGGCGAGCAACGAACCGAGAGACGATTAGAAATGCAAGATTCCAGAAAAGCTACTGAAATTTGCAGTGGAAAATTGTTTCTCGGTAGCTCACACAGTTTGCCCTTTACAAAAGAATGCTCACGTTGAATTCGTTAATTAAATTAGCAAAGATATGATCTTTGGTAATCTGAAGTCAGTTTATCTTGATGGGAACATTCAGACGAAGACGATTGCTTCTGCTGTATAAATTTGTATTTTATTGGTTTGCAATTATCTACTGGTCGATCTTCGGATAGTAAGAGAAGGAAGATGTAGTTTTAAACAGATAACAGTAAAACACATACCCTATAGCACTTTTCTTTAAGTTCAATTTATCCCATCAGACGAAGCTATATTCACCTATAACAAGGAAGGTTTTATGATTGTCTGTCGGGCCAATTCTGCGTCACAAGCATTCAGTAATGTGTCCAATTCTCGACTTTTCATCTTACCTTAAAGGTGTTCCAGTTTAAAATTAATCTATTAATACTTTGGGAATATTTGTTATGGAAGAACCATCAAAATTGAATTTTTAATAGTTTAAATAAATCCGAAAATCCGATGAGAATTGGCTAGTAGCATTAATCTATTTTAATTTGAAAGCTTAGTTCCAACAATTAGTTGGACAAATATAGCAAGAATTAGTTCACCTATCGAGCAATGTTTTCGTATTTTTTTTTTTTAATTTTTAAATAGATTTTGAACATCTGTCTCTAAATCGTTAAAATCTAAAATTGGTTCCTTAAAACCCATTTAACAATTTTATGTTTGTTTTTGATTTCAAATAGTATAATTTCCGAAACATTTTCAAAAACATTTCAACAAATTCTTTTCACCTTCAGTTTCGTTTGACAAAACTAAGATTATTATCACATCGATTATGGTAATCAACCGAAAGGCATTCGAACTGCCTCTTCTTAAAGAATTTCTTAACAAAATCCGTAATGAATCAAATTATGTCCAATGCTGTCATCAAATTCGTTACCAGAATAAACTAATTCTCTGAAACATTTAAGTGGCGCAAGCCCGTCACTATTCAACCTTCTGGAACTTTAATCAAATTACTTAAACGAAATGTTTTATTCTTAAATAATTCAAGTCTAAATATATGGCTAATATCGGCATTAATCATTCCAAAAGCTAAAATATTTTATAGTGTTATGTAACTGACTAAAAATTAGAATTCTTTAAAATATGCAAATTTTAGATTAAACACACATGTCTGTCCATGTCCACATTAACACGCGGAACTTAAAATTTTTGTTTAATAAAAAACAAGTTCTTTTTATCTTCCTAGTTTTTATTATGTTATTTATATATCCATAAGATAGATTCAAAAAATTTTATAATTAGTTGAACATGATTGTTTGTGTAGGAATTTTTAACATCTTATTTTAAAATAATCCCGATCACTTTTACTTTGTATATTTCGTTTCGGAACATTATTTTTGGCTGTGGTAGTTTAAGAGATGGCAACGGGAATAGAATAGAAGAAGTGTCCGAAGAAGCTCATAAATAAACACCTCGTCTGAGAATCAACTTTCAATTTCTGCAGAACCACCTTTGAAATGTCAAATGTTCAACTGGTAAACTATGCAAATTTCAGCCCAATCAGTGTTGATGGGTTCAACGTCTTCAAGGTTTTCAACTTATCTTGTAAGACCGAGCACAATTGTCTAAACATGTTCATTTTAAAACAAATATATAGACCAGCTTTTTTTCGTTTTTGTCTTTTTCATATTTTTTTTTTTTTTTTTTTTTTTTTTTTTGATGGTTGGAATTAGGAAATCTTAATCTTGGGAGTCATCTCCGAATTCGTTAGTTTATTAGCGACAATGATACCAGTTTGGGAATATTTTATACATTCAAATTAAACTCGTTTTTGAGACGCGCAGGCGCGAATCGTTTTATTTTTTTCAAAACTAACAAATGATGCAACTTACCACAATCGAACTTGAACTTCCACGACCTTCAGATTGTGCGGCAGCTATAATCTGTTTAACCTAGGCTGGAGCTGGACATAATTTATTTACACACAGAACCTACAAACGAAGGCGACAAACGTTATGGATGTCGCGACAAAATACAAAATGTTAAGGAAATGCTAATATTGCACGCACGAGGAGGGCCAATGATGATGGCCCATGTCATCATGTTTTCAAATCATATTTGCAGATCAATGTTGACATGTTGGCTGTTATAGTAAGCAATTACTTCATATTGGTAGCAAATACGAAGATATTGCATTTTGAAATGTTAATTGAGAGGTGCGTTAGTGGATTGAGTAATCTAACTAGTTTTTGAGATACATATTTTGAATGGGCGTTAAAAAGTAACAAGATGTTGACAGAGGTTGATTTCGTGTCATTCATGTTATGAGCTTAAAATGGCGCACATTTACAACTTGATCTAATGAATTACTTTTTTTTTCAATTTTTCAGAAGAGCGCTATATTGCTTTTAGCGCTTTGCGCTGTTGGCTTCTGCGCGGAACTTGAGGTAAGGGATATTCATTTTATATTATTTTTTTTCTGCAAGAACTGTCACATTTCCATCCTTTAGATTCCAAATGCTGAAGCTGATTTAATACGACAGACGAGGGAAATCGATGGTTATAATTATGAAAAACCGAAAGTACCGTTCACAGAGCCTACCAAAAAGACAACCGTATATGTCCCGCAGACGACACCATACCGACCACCAACAACTCAAAAGGTTGTGACAACACCAAGGACCACGCCATATGTGCCAATCACTCAGCGAACAACTCAATACGTTCCTGTGCGTACAACACCTAGGACAACACCATATGTGCCAATCACTCAAAAGACAACTCAATACGTTCCTGTGCGTACAACTCCTAAGCCAACACCCTATGTACCAATCACTCAAAAGACAACTCAATACGTTCCTGTGCGTACAACTCCTAAACCAACGCCCTATGTACCAATCACTCAAAGGACAACTCAATACGTTCCTGTGCGTACAACTCCTAAACCAACACCCTATGTTCCAATTACTCAGAAGACAACTCAATATGTGCCTGTTCGTACTACACCAAGGACAACTCCATATGTTCCAATTACACAGAAGACAACTCAATACGTCCCAGTGCGCACTACTCAACCCACACAGAAAGTCGTGACTGGTTACACCTACCCAACACCGGAGAAACCATTTACCTACCCAACAACACCAAAACCCACGGTAAGGACTACATCCAGGCCAACTCAACCACCAACAATCAGAACCACTCCTTACGTTCCAATAACGGTAAAGACAACTGTAAGACCAACATTACCACCAACAGTAAGGACAACAGTGAGGACCACTCCTTACGTTCCAATCACGGTTAGGACAACAAGTAGACCAACTCCACCACCAACTGTTAGGACTACTCCTTACGTGCCAATCACTGTTAGAACCACAAGTAGGCCAACTCCACCACCAACCGTTAGGACTACTCCTTACGTGCCAATCACTGTTAGAACCACAAGTAGGCCAACTCCACCACCAACCGTTAGGACTACTCCTTACGTGCCAATCACTGTTAGAACCACAAGCAGGCCAACTCCACCACCAACTGTAAGAACAACACCGTATGTTCCAGTTACTCAACCAAGACCAACACAAACTACATCGAAGCCAAAACCAACCGGTTACACTTATCCTTCTCCCGTCAACCCCTTAACATACCCAACAAGGCCAATAACATCAACAACTCCCCGTCCAATTCCAACAACAAGGCCACCACCACCACCAGTTACAACTCGTAAACTGACAACTCCAGTGCCAACATACTTACCACCTACAACTCGTAGACCACCACCACCAGTAACAACTCCAAGGCCAACAACTCCAAGACCTACAACTAGGCCTCCACCACCCAGGACAACCCCAGTGCCAACATATTTGCCACCAACAACTCGCAGGCCAGTTCCTACAACAAGACCACCACCACCACCAACTTTCACAACCCGCAAGCTGACGACTCCAGTGCCAACTTACTTGCCACCTACAACACGTAGGCCACCACCACCTGTAACAACTCCTAGGCCAACAACGCCAAGACCTACAACTAGGCCTCCACCACCAAGGACAACTCCAGTGCCAACCTACTTGCCACCTACAACTCGCAGACCAGTTCCTACCACCAGAGCACCACCACCACCAGTTACAACCCGTAAATTAACAACTCCAGTGCCAACATACTTGCCACCCACAACTCGCAGGCCTCCACCACCAGTGACAACCCGTAAGTTGACAACTCCAGTGCCAACATACTTGCCACCCACAACTCGCAGACCACCACCACCAGTGACGACTCCAAGGCCAACAACACCAAGACCAACAACCAGGCCTCCACCACCAAGGACAACACCAGCTCCAACATATCTACCACCCACAACACGCAGGCCAGTTCCAACTACTAGGGCACCACCACCACCAGTAACAACTCGTAAGTTGACAACTCCAGTGCCAACGTACTTGCCACCCACGACTCGCAGGCCTCCACCACCAGTGACTACTCGTAAGTTGACAACTCCAGTTCCAACATACTTGCCACCCACAACTCGCAGGCCACCACCACCAGTCACTACTCCTAGGCCAACAACTCCAAGACCTACAACACGTCCACCACCACCAAGGACAACACCAGTGCCAACTTACCTGCCACCAACTACCCGTCGTCCAGTTCCAACAACAAGGGCTCCACCACCACCAGTGACTACTCGTAAGTTGACAACTCCAGTGCCAACATACTTGCCACCCACGACTCGCAGGCCTCCACCACCAGTGACTACTCGTAAGTTGACAACTCCAGTTCCAACATACTTGCCACCCACAACTCGCAGGCCACCACCACCAGTCACTACTCCCAGGCCAACAACTCCAAGACCAACAACAAGGGCTCCTACAACCACACCTCGTCCAAAGCCCAAGTCAACGCCAGCTCCTACTTACTTACCACCAGATCCAGTCACTACTCGCAGACCACCACCACCAGTCACTACTCCCAGGCCAACAACTCCAAGACCAACAACACGTCCACCACCACCAAGGACAACACCGGTGCCAACTTACCTGCCACCAACTACCCGTCGTCCAGTTCCAACAACAAGACCTCCACCACCACCAACGTTCACAACCCGCAAACTGACGACTCCAGTCCCAACGTACTTGCCACCCACAACTCGCAGGCCACCACCACCAGTCACTACTCCCAGGCCAACAACTCCAAGACCAACAACACGTCCACCACCACCAAGGACAACACCGGTGCCAACTTACCTGCCACCAACTACCCGTCGTCCAGTTCCAACAACAAGACCTCCACCACCACCAACGTTCACAACCCGCAAACTGACAACTCCAGTCCCAACGTACTTGCCACCTACAACTCGTAGACCAACACCACCAGTCACAACACCAAGACCAACAACAGCCAGGCCTACAACCAGGCCTCCACCACCAAGAACAACTCCAGCTCCAACATACTTGCCACCTACAACTCGTAGGCCAGTTCCAACTACAAGACCACCACCACCACCAACTTTCACAACACGCAAACTGACGACTCCAGTGCCAACTTACTTGCCACCTACAACACGCAGGCCACCACCACCAGTCACAACACCTAGGCCAACAACTGCAAGACCAACAACCAGGCCTCCACCACCAAGGACAACTCCAGTGCCAACTTACTTGCCACCAACAACACGTCGTCCAGTTCCAACAACAAGACCTCCACCACCACCAACATTCACTACCCGCAAGCTGACGACTCCAGTGCCAACTTACTTGCCACCTACAACACGTAGGCCACCACCACCGGTCACAACACCTAGGCCAACAACTGCAAGACCAACAACCAGGCCTCCACCACCAAGGACAACTCCAGTGCCAACTTACTTGCCACCAACAACACGTCGTCCAGTTCCAACAACAAGACCTCCACCACCACCAACATTCACAACCCGCAAACTGACGACGCCAGTGCCAACTTACTTGCCACCTACAACACGCAGGCCACCACCACCAGTCACAACACCTAGGCCAACAACTGCAAGGCCAACAACAAGACCTCCACCACCAAGGACAACTCCAGTGCCAACTTACTTGCCCCCAACAACCCGTCGTCCAGTTCCAACAACAAGACCTCCACCACCACCAACGTTCACAACCCGCAAACTGACGACTCCAGTGCCAACTTACTTGCCACCCACAACTCGCAGACCACCACCACCAGTGACCACTCCCAGACCAACAACCCCTAAGCCAGTAACAAGGCCTCCACCACCTCCAACTTACTTGCCACCAACAACTCTCAGGACTCTACCACCAGTAACCACTCCTAGACCCACGACCCCAATCCCCACAACCAGACCACCACCACCACGCACATCGACTCCAGCTCCAACTTACTTGCCACCATTCGACGGCTACAAATACCCAGTTCCAAACAACCCCTACGTCTACTAAATATAGGACCTAACGGAAATGAGCAGTAGTAGTCTCCTAAAACAGTTTTAAAAACACTAAGAACCTTATTAACTCCCAGATGAGGTTCAAGATCTAGCATAGGTAGATGGAACAACTTGACTAGGGCTAGATTCTTCTAGTCATTGCAGTGTGTAGCCCTTTTTTTTATTATCCCTTTCTCCCCCTCCCCCTCCCCCCCCCCCCCTTTAAAGACGGATTGTTGGTCCAATACAGCCACTTACCGTTATTATGTAAAATAATTATTGAGATAGGTTTTTGTTATTAATAAATTATAAGAATTATTGTAAAACTATTCGCATATTGTGTCTAATTGTTTAACTCTTTATAACTATCGTAGTCGAGAGCGTTCTTGCAAATAAAAAACGCTGTTATTAAAAATAAATTTTATTGAAAGATCAATTCTTTTTCTTGGCTTTTGTTATTCTGATCTAAACTCCCCTCGCTTTTCTGTACACTCAACCTGGTTCGCTTTTAACTCTGTTTCTGCTTCTGCGTCTGCGTCTGCTTGACATTGTTTTTTTACGTTATCTAAATTTAAGTGTTGTCCCTACTTTTATACGTTTTCTTTCAAAAAAAAAAAAAAAAAATTAAGCCTACAATAAACGAATTACTTTTTAAAAAAATGAATTTATTACGTGTGTTTTTAATTATAATATTTATTTGCAAAAGTAAATGCGGAACTGCGAAGCACTTAGTCTTGAACTACAGCATCTCATTATGTGAATCAGTATGGAAGGTCAAGAAAAGAAAACGCTAGCGACATTGATACTTTTTGACATGTTCAACTGTTAATTGTTTGTTAGATAGCTTTTGTCACGAAAAAAAAAAAAATACATTTCATGTGGTCAAGATTTCAGACTACTATTGGAGATCTGAGTTCAAATCCAGGTGGTTTAAAACTCCACACATTTTTTTTAGTAATATTACCTTTTCCTGCATTGCATTGAGAGTTTTTTTGTCGCTGTAGAAACATTAACTGTAATTTTGACGAGATTAGAGAAACCATGTTTTTTCATCGAGACTCGTATTACCATATTCACCAGCCATCATCATTTCGACCGTGATATTTATTTTATGCTACAATCTGTTCAATATATCGATATCATGACCTTAAGCTGTGTGCACACGAGAAGGATAATTATTGTCAAAGAAGATTGACATGCACAGTAGTACACTTTGCTATTTTTATGTTTGGTGTTTTGCAAGGATGTGAAAAATTCTCAGAGCAAAATATTTTGTCTACAATAAAAACTTAATGTTGAATTTTGTATGTATGTTTAGTGATACGAAAGTACCCGAAAAAATAAATACAAATGGATTAAATTCTTTAGCGAAACTTTCAAATGTATACTAGTGTTTGTAAAAAAAAGAATTTTTAAATCCAGAAACAGAACAAAACTAGGGAACAGTGGCTTTTTATTATTAGAAAACAGTTAAGGTGATAATGAATTTTTAAATAAAGGAACATTACTTTAACTTTCTTGGAACAGTAAGAACCATGGTATAAACATTTCTAGGACAACGTAGAGAATCAGTATGCTCAAACCAGTTGAGTGTGTTATGCAGAATCACTTCCATAAATTTAAAAGAATGAACAAAATCAGTCGTTTAACAAAATTTTGAAGTGGGCAACACTTGGCACATACAAGTACATAATGTCTGTAAGAGCACTTGTTTTTTTCTTGCACTTCAAATTTTTGACATTTAGAAGAATGAAACAAAATTATAGGGTAAAGTCGGGTGATATGGCACCACGGGTGATATGGCACCCTTTCAATATCTCCCACTTACTGACTTCTTTTCAAAACAAAGAGAACAACATATCAATCAGTTTAACGTAAGCTATTAGATTGTCCAGTTCAAATCTCTGCAGCCCTTGAAATACTATTAATACAGCCGAATAAAAAAAATAGTGGGTGCGTATTAAGCAAAAAGTTTTTTTGTGTATTAGTGAAGTTCATGGTAATTCGAAGATATTTGACGCCAGGCGTTCAATTTAAAAAGAAAAAAAAGAAATAACCGTGTTTGTGTGGGTTTGTTTACCGTTATAACTGTGCGAGCTTAATTTCTTATTTTATTTGGAATAGCAGAAGCAAAGTCAAAAAGGTGATATGGCACCTCAGAAGTTCGGGTGATATGGCCCCCGGTGCCAATTCTCCCACTCTCACTTTACTTTCATTTTGAACTAGGCACTTACTTAAATTAAAAAAAAAAAAAAAAAAAAAAAAAAACAGTTCAAACAGAAAATCAACGCCGCGCCGGCCGAGGACAGTACGTCAGATTACGATGAGCAAATATCGTTGCAAGATGACTCAAATGGTACCAAAGCTTTCGGGGAAAATATTTGTGTGGGGATTATGCCCTTACAACAAAACGGACGAGTGGCTAAACTGCATAATATGTCACTTTTAATCACATGAATTCCTGTTCATCGTATATAACAACACCTGCAACAAATGTGGAAAAACAGCAAGAAAAAGCAAAGTGCCATTTCACCCTCAAGCAGGTGCCATATCACCCTCCATTTTTTAAGACGTCTTTTTTTTAAGGTTTTTTATTTTGAAAAAAAAAATTATTCAACTGACTGTGAATTTGAAAGAAGTTCCTATTTTTTGCTTATAAACTATTTTGATAATAAAATTATTTTGGTTTGAAATAAAAATCTTTTTTAATGTGGAAGTTATATGGAAAAAGAAAAATGGGTGCCATATCCCCCGACTTTACCCTACAAACAAACAGGGCATAATAACATTTCAAACGGAAGTACATTACTTTTACCATTTTATGAATAGAAACCTAAATATTTATATCAGCATTGATGTCAATGACAATGCCGAGAGAAGATTAACAGCCATAGCAGCAAGCAACATCACCAGATATCAAAAATGGAATTTATACAAATCAGAAAAAGTATCGGGTCAAAAACCGAACCCTGTGGAACACCATTCTTTATGTTACAGAGTTTACTGTTGCTGTGATTAATTTTATTCGGTTTGAGTATAATAAGAGTCCACCCAATCATAAATGAAACCACGCGTTCCTACTTTGTATAATTTATCTAAAAGAATACGGTGATCAACTAGAACGCTTTAGGTAAAAGATAACAGTTTAGTGCTAAGGTAATAGTTAATAGAAGTATACTTCTTTAAAAAATCATCTTGGCAATTACTAAAGTATTTATTGCTGTTTAGAAAAACTTGAACCTATTTCCCAAGAGAGTTTTAATTGATTTTTGTTCTGGAAATGGTTACGCAATTATTCAAATATATCTTTTGAAAAAAAAAAAAAAAAAAAAAAAAAAAAACAATAAATGTAATTGCTTGAATAAAGGCTTAATACTATAATTTTTAGCGACATTAAAATTACCTTGTTCTTATGCCACACTTCATTTATTTTTACGTTGTGTTAACTTGAATATAATTTTGCGCAATGGTATTTAAGAAGTAATAATATCTTTTAAGGGTGGTCATAAAATATCTGAAAGTAATAAGCAATAATTGTCAGATATTTGCAAATTTTCTGAGATCTAAGGAATGTCTGAGGAATAACCTATGAGGAAAAACAATTACGTAAGCACAGGGTGGTGAATAAAGTGTTGGCAAAACTGACGGCTGAAAAAAAGATGTTGTCAACAAAGCTTGATCATTCAATCAATCAATTATTCGATCGAAGCACAAACATTGACGACACCTGCTCTGTTTTAAAAACCCTGTCGAAAGACACCACATTCGAAACAAAAATTGAGAAGAGAAAGAAAACTAAAACTTTTTTCACAAATCGGGTACTCGAAAACATGAGAATCAACAAGAACAAATAATAAATGTTCTCACTTTGCTTTATATTCTATTCTCCCTTCTTGGCTTCGCCAAATCATTGGAATAAGTCATTATCATTGGAATAAGTCTTAGAAATTCGTCCCCATTTTATTATATAAAAAATATTTCAATATACAGAGTGCATTTTTGCTAATTCTATAAAAAAATAAATTAATTAAAACAAAAATTAATTTAATTATTTATAACAGCATCATTTGCCTGAAACTGTAACAAGTTTTCAACTGGGAACCGAAAAGTGGAAAACTTTTCAGCATTCCCAGTCGCATTAGCATTCGCAGATGAACTAAAGCTTTCATTATTTGATCTAAACTCCAACGGGTGTTCCTGTTCATATCTTGGTTCCGTGTAACTTTCCACAACTACTGGAGAATCCTTCAGACTTTTACCTTTTTGATAATCATGGGTATCAACTGCAGTTGAGTCAATATCATCCTCGAATGCCTTATCAACCACGTCACAATCCGTATAACTGGATGATTCATTTTTGCCCACAATCACATCCCCCGAGCTACGCTCATGGACATCAGCATGAATGACATCGTACAGATGATTCTTCTGTGGCGGTGGCGGAGCAACACTGGTTTCTTTTTTGCTTGGAAAAACATTAAGATGCACCATCAATTGATTTGAATTGGATTTAGGTTTCTTATCACGAGGTTTGGCTGTTCCATCTGTCTGCCCGTCTGACTCCAAGGGAGACTTATCACGCTGATAAGCACTTGAGTAGAGGCTTGGCGAATGAGCCAACTTGCCCTTATACCGCTGTGGATTGTTCATGTTCATGTTCATGTAATTATAATAGCCAGCACCATTGTCCATTGGCATACCATACGGTGTTCCTATTTGCGACGGGTAAAAAGGTTGAAAGTTCTGAGAAACTGGTGACATGGTTGTTAAGAAGGGGGCTCCATTTAATGGTATGATAGGCGCTTTCTTTCCACTGCGAATTGGGAAAACTTCAAGCTTAAGACTAAAAGGTTCATGTTTCAAATTACGTTGAGCACCAAAACTATTCAAAGAGTTATTCACTTTTAGTGCGTCAAAATAGTAATCCGCTGAAACAGGCCTCTGAGCACTTGGTTGGAAAACTAAGCTTGGGACAATGTTATTTTTACCCTTCTTCTTCTTTTTATTCAAACCCAACTGCTTCATTGCGAGTGAGTTGATGTCGTTTAAAGATTTCGGTTTGTACGGATAAAAAGGATCAAAAGCAACTCGTTGGTAATTCACATGACTTGGAGCCACCTGTGGCTGCAACTGAATGTACCTTCGAAAAACATTAGATATTCCACTGTTCTGAAGATTCTTGAATGATCCTGATATATGAATTCCAACTGGCATTTGGTATTGATTTACATTCGGTGCTGGTTCTTGTCTTAAAATATCCTGGATATTATTAACCTTATTCTCTTTCTTCTTTAACTTCTTGGTCTTCTTGAATTCAGACGGTTGGGGGCCTTCAAGCGGAAAATTAAATGGTCTTGGCTGTTCAGAAGCAGTTTCAATGTACCGCCTACGATTCTCACTCTGAGTGCGCGTCAACCGTGGAGGACGTGGTATTTGATTACTAAACGACGAACGTTCTATTGGGAGACGTTCGAAATGATTGTCAGGCATAAGTGGCAAACGCCACTGGGACAACTGAAGTTTCCCTTTTGGATTCCGTGGATTGTAGTAATTAGGTTGTACTCCGAAATGCTCCAGTGGATGAAGAGGTTCACGATGCATTGCTGCTGGTGTGTGAATATGTTGCATGTTCATTAATCTGTGGTTTGATGGTTTTAGGGGTTTCATGTCTAATGGTTGAGAGAAATGCATTGGCATGCCTTTGGAGAAAATATTATACGAAGAGTGCGATGTGTTTGGATGCGGATTTTGTGAAGCAATTGATGATGATATGCCTAAGACCATCAGTATAATCTGAAATTGAATACAAAAATCATAAAATTCACGAAAGCGTTTAAAAACAATTATTGTGCTGTGATCGTTTGCAACTTTTAATGATAACTTGCACTGACGTTAAGGATAAATCCTTAAAAAGATATCGGATTTCTGAAATTTTAAGTTGGTTTTTAAACTGAATTTGAGAATGTTCAAGCGATTATTAGTTAGGCTTAAATTATGTGCTTTATATTAAAAAATTGAAACCATGTCATAGTAGCTGCGATAGACAAAACATTTGACATAAGAACTCGATTAGATATATTTTTAGTGAAACGAGGAATTGCGTCGAACTTAACATTTAAATGCTGATCTTAGTTTTGATCAATAAAAGGGACTTTGTTTGAGTCATTGGATTGTTGCATGGATACAACTTCGAAAATTTAGGTTTCAACTTCTCAACATTGAAGTCCTTAAAGTGGATTCAGTTTACTCCAAAAATACAGCACATTTAGTGAATATTGTCAACAGAAACTTAGTTAACTTTCATTTTAACATAACCTTTCGGGAAAATAAAATTAAACAAGCATTATACACTCTTCCGAACAAATGTATTGGTTTTACCGAAAAGCAATTTAAATTCAAAACTTCAACGTTTAAATTCAGGATCTATTTTTTTGAGCAAATTCCTAATTAAATAAGGACCGCGATACTCATTAATTCACTGATTTACTATTCCAGTATTCTTAACAAAACTTACTAAAAAATTTAACAACATTCCGGCAATCCACGAAAATAGTGTCTAACGAAACTTTCTTCTTTTCAAAGGATATTATAAATATTTATTTAAATATTACAAATTTTCCAATTTCCATTGCTTTTTGAATAAGATAAATATAAGACAAGTTAATTTATATTTGCCATTGAAATTAAATGTATTTTTCTTTATGTCCGCCTCCGTTCAATATCTGAACACAACTGCAACTATTTCAACACTTATTGTTTCCAGCCTGATGCATGTTCCAAAAGAAAGTGTATCTTTCTTTATTTTAATCGTGCAAATTCAAAATAATCTTAAGATCAGAAAAGCGTGAAAAGAAGAGTAATTATTTCATATACTACTTATGTTCGAATAAAAGCAGTTTAAGATAAACAGCAAGGTAAATTAAAAAGCAATTATAAATGCTTTCAGGAGAGCAAAGAAATATTTGAAAAAGGTGGAGATCTTTTTTGTAATAAAGTGGTATGTACTTTCAGAAAATTTAGTTTACAATTTTGAATTAATTAATTTTAAATCAAAAGTTTTAAAAGGTTATTAAAAATGCAAACAGATTTGTTTCGATTTGTATGTTTTCCCATTCGAAATAATGAACTCATCAAATCGAAGTCTGGACATTTGAAAAGATCCAAATTTGCCTGTGCTGACTTTTTTTTTTTTTTTTTTTTGTGATAAGCTGACATCAGATTATACAAAATACCTAAACTCTTACTCATACTCGTATGCAAATGAATGTGTTAGAAACAATGACAACTTTTTAAACAAACACTCAATCTCTATTTGTTTGACTAATAACTTTATCAACAAAATCCAATCGATCATAATCAGATTCTTTTTGTGGAATTTTATATTGTTAATGATTATTTCATATAAATCAAAATGGTTAAGAGAGCATAGTGAATAACTTGCTAAATTCTATCGTTTTTATTGTTTAGCCTGGCAATGCTGCATCAAAGGATAATATTCTTTTGGTGAAAAATCATCTTACAAAAAAACAAGACGGACACTTTTTGACTTTTGATTAGAATTTTAAATAAATGTCTTATCGTAAGACCGTGGTTATGGTTACCAAGTAGGTAGTTTCAAGATGTCAAGAGTTTCTGCTAAAAAAAATTTGGTCAAAGTTTTTCCATTTTTAAGTAAAATAGTTTCTAAATCTTGCTTCTGATTGCATCGGTAGTTTGCTAAAACAAGCATTGACAATATAAATAATTTGAAATGAAATAGAATCATTCAGTACTATATATCTAGAGCGGTAATTTAATGCTCTTCGTCAGAGTAGCAGCAAAAAATGGAAAATGTTAGTTTTCAGAATTTTGACTGACTTTAAATAAAGCCAATTCTTTCAATTTTCAGGTTGTTAAAAAAAAAAATCTACGAATTTATTATGCACACTATTTACGTTTCCTGAGACGTTGCATGCAAGAAATGATTTCGTAACTTAATCTGGCTACAATTTGCAAGCCATGCGTTCAGCCAAGTTAAGAGTTTAAGTCTCGTATCATGACATATTCTCTTACTTCACATTTTGATAGTTTAAATATGTTTACCGACCACATTTGGTCGGTTTGTAATTTTGTCCGTCTTAACTTATTTTGTTATCACCTCCTAAAACCTTCCTCCAGCGAAATAGACTACTGCATTCGTTCTCGTTTCCTTTTGAATGCACATCAGTTCACTCTTGAGCCCAAATTTCGAACGTTTAAGTATAGAGGCTCCTTCTTGAACCGCGCTACACGAATGTAGAATATTCTCTCAACTGCCTCCGTTGCAAGTTGCAACACTAAATACATACATTCAAATGTGCATGGATACCTTCTCAAAAATGTAATCCTTCAGACGATATTTAAAAGTTTTCAGTGAAGTTTATTTCAAAAAAAAAAAAAAAAATATTTCAGGAAACCCCTTTATTACATTGGAACACGATAAGTCATCTGAATGGACATTCATTAATTTTAAATTGAAATCCTTTAAAATGAATTTAAAAATAAAAAATCCTTCTTACAGTTTTTTTTTAAACCAAAATGTCTGCCAATTTTATATTTAAAAAAAAAATCGTTACAACTTCGCCTTACAATATGCAATACATTTTACGGTTAGCAACTCTGTTTGTTTAAATTCACAATAGAGTTTTTGGTTTTTCCTTTTACACGCAGAAATGTAAAAATTTGTTTTTCTTTTCTTATGCCTTCTTCTAAACAAAACAATAGGTTTACTTACCTACACAACTCAAAAAGAACACATCTCTTTCTCGCTCAAAGTCTCACGAAAGAACGAAACAATATCGTCAGTCCTAAATTTGCCGGTAAGCTATAAAGATACAGAGATACATTTTGTTTATTTTTTGTTTGAGTCCCGCTCCAAGATTCGTTTCTCAAATTTAGCTGGCTTTGCAATTTTTTAAAGATCAGAAAGAGACAGAGAAATATGCATCATCAATCAAAATATTGTGTCTACTCTTTGCAGAAAAACCAGTATAATCTTATGGATTGGTTTAAAGATACTTTAGATTCAGGTAACGCCGAGTTGTCTGTTGTATAGTTTAAGTTCAGCTTGATCTTTGTCCGAGTGAGGTCTTGCTTCGCGGATACCTGTACCTCTGTATGTATCTACAAAACGCAGTGGATACATATATATTATAATTTTTTTTTTTATTCAAACGGTACACGGTTGTTTCTTAATTATTGGTGGTGATATCACTCAAGATGGTATTTTGTTTAAGATAAATGCTACTTGAAGATTTAAAGATAAATCAGCATCTTTAAGTGTGTGTTTTTTTCTCATATCTCTGTCTGAGAATAGATATTACAATAAGCTTGGAGGAAATTTCACCTGCCATTTATGATTAATGTGGTTAAAGTGGTGAAAGAAAACCATAATTAATGCCTTCGTGAATCAGTAGTTTCTCAAAAATTCCGAAACTAAAATGTTAAGTGTCAAAGAGCACTTCATATTGTGAAGGTACCTACCACAAAAAAAAAAAAAAAGAAGTTTTGCTGAGTGATTGTGATTTGTATATTTTTTGTGGTTTTATCTTGCACCTAAGCATTCACCATTATATTCAAGGTTGTGTATCGCTATCTGTGAGTTGTTCGGTCAGATCCAGTTATAAAAAAAAACACAGAAAAAAGAAACAACGATCTTGGTATTGAGCATTTTCCTTCAATTGGCAACACCGGTGTGTGCTAATTCTGTGAATTCGGGTTAAAGTAAGCCACTATGCGATCATCTCAGCATGGATCGCATCTTCGGCGATTTGGCCACTATTCCCGTACTCTTGCATTTCTTCAGATAGCACTTATTCTTGGAGTAGCAGAATGTCAACTGGAAAATAAGCCACCATATTTTGTACCTGGATCCGGGGACATGGCACGGTTTAGCCTTTCGGAGAACACACCCGTTGGCAGTCCGGTTTATCAACTTAAAGGTTTGTTTATATTCTTTTTTTTTTCTGTTGTATTTTTGCTTCGATCATTAATCTTCTTAAAAGTGAAATTCTTCCATTTGACTGGATGATTAATTTATGTATCTCTGCTTGTAAATAATTTATTTATTTTTATTTTTGATGATTCAAAACTAAAAACCTGAACTTTGCTGATCACACATTTTTACATTGATACATTGTCGTCGGGCTGGGCTCGGGACGGGACAGACGTGCTAATATACCAATTTTGGTTTGTTCTACTTTTTGCTCTTATTCGCGTTGCCAGAGTTTTAATGTCAAAGTCACGTTCAAGAACAAAACTTTATAAAAAAAAGGTTGGAGAGAGGAAAAACGATAGTTTGGCAGATAAGCGAATACATTTTATACAGATACAGATACAGATAGATATTTCAGCGTTTACCTTCTATTTTCGAACGATTATAAAAATAAATGAAAAATTTATTTGATTACCCACAACTTGCGGATCTTGCATTTTTTGGCGAATTCAAAGATAAATATGAGGTTAAGGCAGCTTTATTCGGTGGTCTGGTTTTAGAGTCGTTGATTATTATTTATGCAATGAGCACAGAAAATTATATTTACATTTTTGGTTAGCACATGAGCGTGAAAAATTTTATTTGAAACTTGTGAATTTATATAAGTGGACTAAGTGTAAACTTGACAACATGTCAGCCTTGCCTGAATCATTATTTTGGATTTCGTTTTAAATTGGGTAGACTGCATTTTTAATGTAAAATTAGATAACTTTTAACAAAGCAAAATTGTTTTTGTTTTGGATAAATTGCGTAATAAATCTATCGAACCATGCAATTGAAGTATGGTAAAACTGAAGAAAAAAACAAGTTCAACATCAGATTTGGGTGCCATTAAGAAAACTTCCAAAGTTGGTGTCATATTTCTGTCTGTCTGCTACTTCTTTTGGTCTACGCGGTTATTATTAACAAAAACAGATAACTGTAATAGAAATACAAGGACAAAGGATCTTCGGTCTGATCTAGCCAATGAAGAAGAAAACGCGTTCTGAAAAAGAAATCCGGCACTTTTCTAACTAGTGTGAGTTGTCACAAACACAAATGCATTGACACAGGGTCGGAGTGCAGTAGGATAAAACTCTCGGGAACCCCAATTTAAATATTATTAGGCGTGTAATGAAAATGAATAATATTTCTTAGATTTGGATTTCTCCTGCCACTAAAACTCACATGTCACCAGAGTTTTTTTTAATTTTTTTTTTTAAGAAAATCTTTTATCACATATTTTCAAGTCTTTTAAAATAGTGGAGTTTGTTCAACTTTTTTTAAATATAAATTGTGCTTTCTGCTGTCGTCCAAATTGATATATCATAAAATACTGCCTACATTCCCCTGAAATGTACTGTTTCTTTCAGTTTTGTCCTTATAGATAACTTTACATTTCTTCTTGAAGCTATATATATTTTTCATCCAATTTTAGAATTTGCATTCACTTTTCTCTTTTCCACTCAGCTTTTGGAAATCTTGAAAATTTTTAATGTAGTTCCTTGAGCTCCTTTGTTTTACTCATAAACTCTGCATAAACTGCACATTAACACGTCTGGACGAAGATGCAATACCGACAGGAAAGACGACACTTACATGGTTGACAAAATGACAAACAGCCTCATTAGAATTTTGATAACATATTCACTATTTAAAAAATATAAAACACCAACAAAAACTATTTTAAAATAACTTCGTACTTCGGGCGCTTAAAATATTTCAGCGCCTTTACCATCACCAATTAAAAAGAATCCGGCCCTTATTTCAACTCTGCAATTTGACAGATAGGTAATAACCAAATTCATTGAAATTGTACATTTGTTTTATCAAGGAATTTATTATTTTTATAGCTTAATACGATACAAAATTCAATTAGAATTGTTTTACTATATTGTAAATATATTTTAAACATCACTTCAGTGAACATTATGTTGTAAATAAATACATACTTACCTACTTCTTTTTACAAGAAACATTCCCTGTGCTCTTAACATTGCTATGTTTACACGGTTTCAAGCAGCAATACATATTGTTTTTATTTTTTTTATTTAAATATACACAATAAGTCACTACAATGCACTTTACTTCAATCTAATGTTTGCGTTCATTAGTTTTTACCAATAATTTCACTAGGACAATCCTCGATTCACAATTTCTTTTTTTTATCCCACTTCGGAAAAATGGCATTTAGGGCCATTTCAACTACAGTTGAAACTCGATTATTCTGGATTCGATTAACCGACACGATCTATTATTATCGAACCAAATTTTTCACTTCTAAAAACTAACTTCATGAAAATTTTTCTAATAGGTACCAAAAATCATGAAATTTTTTCCGTCCATAAATCATGAAAATTTGTCTTAGTCCAAAAATCCATCCAACATCCCGGTTCAGCTAGTTTCAACTGTATTTCATATTTTCGTGCCACATTCACATACACTGTATATGTGTCTTACACGTATTTCTCTTATATTTCTTCATTTGATGTAGTAACCATCAAGTTGATAGTCAAGGAGGACTATGAAGAGTGAAGTTACGATTATGTAGCCCTGCGGTACACCGATTTTCAATAAGAATTCTAATAGGGCCCTTTTTTTTTGGGATGGGTGTACAAGTTAAATCGTTACTAAATTTAAGTTTGTTTCATTTTAGTGTTCATGACTTTTTTTAAGACTTAAGAAAAATTAATACTAGAACAAACCCCAAAAAACCTTTAAAGTTTGTTTTGCAAAACAAACGTTGGGCAAAATTTTTTCCCTAAAAATGTATTTTAAGTTTATTAGCCTCGTATTAAGTCTTGTACCTTTGAAGCCGATATATGACCAAAATTTATTTCGTTAACATCAACAAATCATTATCAATGAAAGCTCGTATTATGGGATAAAGGTTTAAGTAAAGCTAATATAATGCACATATTTGTATGTACATTTATGTAATTTAAACAGTAAAGTTATCAAATGATCAATTTTATATTATTTCCTTAATTTTTTTAAATCAGAGATTTAATTTAACACAGTTTGCAACAGGAATTTGGAGAATGTGGATTAGATAGATGCCTTTAAGGGCTTCCAGGAAACTAAGACAATCGTTGAAAACAAGAGACTAAGTATCGTCACTGGAAAATGGCGGGTACCTCCAGAAACCAGACATTTATTATCTGATGTAGTAAAAGTAGAATACAGTCGTCAGAGGACACATCTTTATCGTAGACACATTTTCAGATAAGAAACACTTTGTTAAACCACTCACTTTGGGCTGCTGAATTAACATGCTAACAAAATCATCGATCCTCCTTTTTAGAACCACCTACCTAAACTGTGTACGATCGTGTCGTGAGAATGGGAATAATGACCTTCTTAAATTTAAACTTCTGGTCATTTTAAGCCTCACAAAAAATAAGTATCACGTCCCTTGATCAAAGATTTATAAATTTTTTCTCTGTGTCCAAATATACCGTCAAGTTTAACCGTTTAACCTTTTTGGCAATCAGCAGTGAGTCATTTAGTAAGTTTAATAACCCACTTAAAGAGATGTTAACCTACATTTCAAAATCTTTATTTCTTCATTAAAAAAAAACACGAATTGAATCAGCCACAAGAGAGAAATAAACTTGCTTTTCCCAAAAATTATATTTCGTGACAAAGCCATTTTGGGTGAGATTCTATTCTGCAAATTCGTTATAATTCCCAAAGTAAATAGTTCCTTAATATTTTTAAACAATTCTAAATGAGTAATTACATTGTCAGTTGTGCCAGCAACAATGCATGACTTGAATGTGAGATACAATCAAAATTTACTTTGGTAGATGTATAAGATCTTGTGATGCTCTGCTGAGCGTAACATAACTCATATTGTTTTGCTTTTGAAATATTAAAAAGGTTATCAGGGAGTTGTGGAGTCATAAATGATTTTTTATTCACATCTTAAAAAGCCATCTAAGCCTATTAATCAAAGCAACAAAAGAACCCAAATAATGATCCATAACTTGAGAGAGAAACCTGAATTTATAAGTTACCACATTCGCTTTTACGAGTAAGACTGGTCAGTAGAACGATGTGTTTTTTTTTTTTTTATCTCATATCTCGTGTATCTCGCAAGTTGCCACTTCAGATATGGACGGGTCTTAAGACTTACATTTTACCATCGCCAGAAGCCTACAGCATTTTTAGAAAGTGCAAATATTGAAAACAGTTGAACAGACAGCAATACACAAGACTATACATATAGAAGCTTTGTAAGGTTATACATTCGTTCTTGAGGAACGATTGGAACAAATTGCTTAGAGACTCTGTCACGACACGACATTGCCGCCAATTTTCTAGTTTGCCAATAACTTCTCGAGAAAGAATATCCATCAGGCATCCGGTTTTAACTTGGCCAAGATAGAAATAAATATCAATAACAATTACTATGGGTTTCATTTGACCCATTTCCAACAGTCAATGGTTACTTCGTTGTCCATGTCCAAGTCCATGCCGGCCGTGAGACGGGAAGTAACAAGTGATCTCGAAAATTAAATTAAAAAAATAAATACTTATGACACGTATATTTCAAAGTTCATTAATGCGTCAAACAGCTCTATTTAAAGATCTCAACTCAAATTGAGATGGAGAAAAATAATTTATTCTACCGGCTTGATTTTGATGTAATTAAATTGACATGTTTGTTTTGGAGATAGTGTATTAGATTTAGGTACAGCATTTAATTATGATGTCTGAATACAAAGTTGAGTTGGGTGTTGGTATCTTTTGCATTATGCATAGTTTAAATTAATGGCGGTACGTTGCGTGCATTTAGCTGCCGGAAGTAGTCCCATGAACAATGAACTTGACTTTGACTGTTGCCAGTTTATTTACTTTATGTTAAAATATTGCATTTCGGCCTCTCATCCAGTATTCTTTGTAGGAAATTTTCGTGGACCAGGAATCTTATAATTCAAAAGTGTTAGTTTCTGCTTTTTCAAAGGGGTGGCGATTCATCCTTTGTTCAGATTTTTGTTGTATCTGTAAAATTAAATGGATTTCGAGAAATGTGTTGCTGCAACAATTCACATGATGTATTTATTTAGGAAAATTGGATTTTGATCAATTTACTTTATTGCAGAGCTTTAATAATGACTGCTTCTTGTTTTTAAAAATGTTCATTGCCATGCCCTTTCGTCTCTAAGGCCACAATGCTAAGCAAAATTCCTATCCTAGTCTTTTGATGTTACTGTAGAAAAGAAGGACCCGTGGCGTAGTGGTTAGTGTGTCGGACTGCCACCGAAGGTTCTGGGTTCGATCCCTGACGACTCCACCTAAGTTCTTTTCCGGGGTACTACCTCTTGCGAGAAAGTGACAAATCATCCAAGAGTAATTAATGTCATGAAAAGTGCACACACAGGAATGGTTGAGAGTATAAGTCACAGGCCCCGGCCCCGCTTGGAGCTGTTGAGCCAACAATTTATTTTATTTATTTATAAAAAAAGAAGGACACTTTATGAGAATCCTTTTACTTTCTTACGTAAGCTCCACTACAGCTTGGTGCTCCTAGGCCTTGCTAAGTATGCCTCTCCAGCTGGCTCGATCGAATATTTCTGGCTAGGCTTATGTCGCTGTACAGCACGTATAGTTCGTCGTTGTAGCTTCTTCGCCTAGTGTTGTCTTCTCGGTTTACGCAGCCAGGACCATAAATCGTACGCAGAATTTTTCTCTCGAAGACTCCAAGTGACTTTTCATCCGATTGGGAGAGGGTTCATGCTTCTGCACGATATAGCAGGACCGGGATGGTGAGTGTTCTATACAGTGTCTCTTTGGTTCTTCTCGATAGGGCTTTATTCCTCAATTGCTTATTCAGCCCAAAGAAACAGCGATTAGCAAGAGTTAGTCTGCGTTTGATTTCAGCGCTGATTCAACAAATTCACTGACTACCTCGAAGTTATACCAATCAATGGTCACGTTCTGACCAAATCGATGGTGGAACTGGAATTTTGTTGATGAAAGCATATACTTCGTTTTGTCATCGTTTATTTTCAGTCCCATTCTGCATGCCGCTGACTCCATGGTAGTGAAGGCACCGGTTACTGCTCGCTTTGTTCTTCCTATCACGTCAATGTCGTCCGCAAACCCAAGTAAAATAAGTCGATTTATTAAAGATGGTGCCCGATATGCTGGCACGGGTGTCTCGTATGACATTTTCCACCACAATGTTAAAACACCTGCATGACAGCATCCCTTTATGGTCGTCAAAAAATTATTTGTATACCTCCCTCAAGTACATAATGTATATATTTGTTCGATTTAAAAAAAAAAAACAAAAAACTATTTTGGGTAGGAAGTCAACTTAATCTGCAACTTGAAAAATAAAATGATTTCACTTCCAACCTTTGTAGATATAAGGGGAACAGGTAGAAAATGCCCATTTCACAAAAACATTTCTCTTCATATTGAAACATCTACCTAAATCACTAGTTTTGATGCTGGATTCGACGGTCGAGGAGAGAGAAGATTTATATGTTTTTAATTAGTTGAGTTGTTGACAATTCTGACCCTTTGTCAAAGTAGTAACTGCTGAGCCTCTACGACAATTTGTAAAATCCACATAATTATATGTATTTCTGACGTTCATAACTTTAAAGACTAACGGCTTATTAAGAGGTTAAAAAACAGCCACTTGAACGTCAAACATAAACAATTATATCATCTAGTCTAATTGTTTCCCTGCATATGATATAAATTTTTTTATATAAAGTGCATAGTTAATTAAAATGTCTTAAACTTTGAATGTATCTCAACAAACTAGCATTTCGTTTTAGTACTTAACATTAACCTTACAAAACTAGATTTCTTTTTCTAACTGATATTTCATTATAATATGTAAAAATAAATTAGTTTTCATTTTGTATCATACATCAAAAATTGTCTAAGAATGTATTTCCCCTGCAGGCATATTCTGCGACCTGATTTTTTTTTTTTTTTTAATTTCAAACACACCTCAGGAAAATGTATCTGCAAGATATCTTGTCTTGAGTGAGAACCATTTGTTCATTATTTTTGAAGAAAATAACAGACAGTCTTTCAAACTCGAATCAAGAAAAAAAAAGGTAACAACTTCACACAACAAAAAATTACTGCAATGGACAACGAGGAATAAGACGACTACGGCGACGACGTAATGTATAGCAAAGTGAAAGTCAATGAACCCAGAAACAACGCACAAGTCTATACCTTCTGTTTGTTACCTTTTCCCAACATTTCCATAAGACCAGAGCCAGAGCCAGAGTAAGTTGTAGTACCACATACTTTGGCCTTAACGACACCATGATGGCGGTGCGGTGGCACGACTTGCAATCCTGGCTCTCAAATGAAAGGCAAACAGTACAACAGCTAACTTGCAATGATTTTAAACCTTGAATTCTTTTAGTTTCTGCTTCACCATTAAGCCAGCGCATTCTCCAACTGGTCGCGGAAGCAAATCTACAGTAAATTGATTTTAACGTTTGATTTTCTGTTAAATTTTTTTAAATTTAGAACCGCAAATAGATTATAAGCATAAGATAAGATTATTGCTGGGAACCAAAACCGACCGACCGACAGCGACGTAACCTTGTGCGTGCAAGAGGGTCTTCAAGAAATCATTGTTATTCTGTGGAGGCCCGTTTTTCTTTAATTTACTGGTGTGGTGTGGTGCTGGCGCACACTTTACGGCTCCATTTCTTAAAAAGTCAATGTCTTACTTTAATGTGGTTAAGCGGCGTGTGATTTTTTTTCTTCGACAAGTTTTATGCATTTTACAAATCTGACTAAGTGCAAATATGGGGCACAATCACAATACATATAGAAGCCCATCGAATACGCCGCAAACTGCTTATTACGACACAGACATGGCGCATACCATTCAGAGCGAAGTTTAATTGTAATAATACACATCTCTCGTGCAGCAAACTATATCTAGTCAGTCTTAGTTGGAAACCGAAAGTAAACTAGTTGCAGAGGAAATCCTATACAGTTAGCTTTGGCTATGATCTATGTTTGGATTCAGTTAATTTTCTTAACACATTACGTATATTACCCAACAACAACGGCTTGAGATTCAATTTTTTTTTTATCCATAATTTGCATTGTAATTAAGACATCCACTGATCATATAGCGTGCATCTAACGCATGTCGGTGTTTTTATTAGAGCAGAATTTAATTGGCCAATGTTGAAATTTATATCGCCATTAAACCTTATATGCACATGAGTAGTATTATACGAGTAAGGTGGTTTTAAAGAGGGTACCTCTTATACTCGAGACAGACATAGTCGAGATAGATTTGCAAATTTGAAATAGTTTTGAGATGATATAAGTGGGTTACATTGAATATATTATGCGGTTGAATAATATATTAAATGAAAGGTAGGTAAACAAATCATTCAAATGAAGGTGAATGATATTTCAATCGATGCGTCGTCTATTGGGTTGAATTAGAGTTATGAAAGGCGATTGTAGTTTCTTGGCTGGGTAAATTTGAATTGTGTGGAATAATATAAATTAAAAACTAAATATTTAGGATTAAGAATATAATTTGAGAAAAATTGTCCTACTTCCTTGCAAACAAAAGAGTTCAAGTGCGAACCTTATTTTAATGAAAAAAGATGCAAGTGCCAACATCGTGATGATCCAACAACGGTTGTTTCTGTTACTACTCTAGGAATCAACCTGGTTCAAAAATTCGATTGAATAAAATCATTAAAATTATATGCGAAGCAAAAATTGGAAGAAAGAGGAAAACTAAACCGACCTAATGAAGATCAAACATAATAGTTCTTCAATTTTTCCATAAGCGTAATACCTATACAATATGTCTTCATACAAATTGTACCATGCACATCCTCTGCTTATTACCTTTCCAAATTTATTTGATTTATGTATATACATACCCACTTCACTGGAGACAGGTTTAACAGTTCTTAACGGTGTTTGCTTCACGTATTAATGAAATGATAAAACCTAGACAAGGAATGCATTTAATAAAAAATGACACAACAATAAAACATAACATAAAACATAATATATACCTGACACTGCATTGAAAGACGAAACAAGTGAATCAGAAAATGTTGTCTTGTCTATTGTCTATTTTTGCTTAATGTGTCATCAGCACATCTTGCAGCCTATAAAGCTGGGTGATTGTCGTCAAAATGTATTATGTAACCTCTTCGGGCTTTTTGGAAATTTTATTAAACAATTAAAAATCACTAGGTTAAACATTTTTTATTTTTTTTTGGAAAATGTGGAGTAAGCCATCTGAATCTTTTTTGAGTATACGCGAACTTCTAGTGCTTTGAAGCTTTACGGCAAACATTAAACTAAAAAAAATTGATATAAACGGTTTTGAAAAAAAAAAAACAAATATTAAAAATTAAATTTCACTTTTTTAAAAAAAAACTGAAAACAACTTTTTTTTGGAAAAATTTAAGAAATAGTACTATCGTCTATAAAAGAGCTTTTACATTAAAAATTTCGTCGAAATCCGTCAATTTGTTTACGAGAAAATCTGATTTAAGAAAACCGGTCCTATGGGAGGTACCGTTTTAAGACCTTTCCTGACAAATCTTTTCCAACCAAAACATAAGATTTACCCTAGAAACACCGCTCAGAAATTTTTATCGAAATCGTAGGAGTCATTTTTGAGAAAAATTAATTTTTCATTAAAAATCGCATGGCAGGTATCGTTAGCTTTAGAGCTAGAATGCTGATTCCAAAACCCCTCTGTAGGACGTCATAATAATACTCTGTACCAAGTTTGAAGCAAATCGGTTCAGCCGTTTAGGCTGTAGGTAACTTAACAGACAGACATACGATAAACAGACAGACAGAAAGAATTGTACAACCCACTTTTTTCGACTATCATCGAACTTTTATGTTCGATTGTTAGAATTTTTTTTTACCAATGCTTTACTTGCCGTACTCGCAAGTTAAAATATTGAAAATCGTTCGGAGAAATTTTTTTAAAAGGTTATTTTTGTAAAACTTTTCGAAAATTTTTATCAAAATCATTGGAGCCATTTTCGAGAAAATCAATTTTCTTCTTTACTATTGTATGAAAGGTACCGTTATTTTTGGGCCTAGAGCAAAAATTAAAAATATTTTCCGAGAGACACGTCCAAATAAATACGAAATACCAAACTTGAAGCAAATCGGCCAATGCGTTCATCAGGCTCTAGAAGTGCGAACAGACATACAAATAGACAGACAAGTGTGTGATTGTTACCTCAATTTTTTTTTGCACGAATCCATAAGTTACTAGTTACTAGCAAGTTACTTACTAGTGGAATGCTGTGTAGCTGGAGCGCTAGAAATCTTTTAAAAGGAAGCTTCCTTGCTACCAATGTTTCTTAACGACTGAGGTGACTTTGACAAAACTGTATGCCAAATAAGTATTGCATAGCAAACTCTACTGAAAAATATTCAACTCCAACTTGTGTATAGATTTTATTCAAACTTTTTTCAGACACTTTTGGCGATCCCTTGAATTCAAATTTTTGCTTAAGAGAGGCTAAAAATGGCACATATACTTGTAATATTTAAGACATCACAATTTCAGTTTGTGGGCCTTAAATGTACGGAAATATGATGTCAATGGCAGATGTTCACAGTAAAAACAAACTGAATATTTTATTTCACATTTATGTAAATTTTGCAAGGCAAACTGCTTCCACGATTGTCTGTGAATTAATTTTTTTTAGATAATCAATGAATTTTTAATAAGTAAGCATCTCATTTAACCGGCGACAAGTAGTGACGTTCATTTTGTCAGCATAATTTAATAGTTTTACGTCATTTAAGTCAACAAACAAAAAAGCCCACATGTAAAGTAGGTCGAACTTTTCTTAAGATTGGACTTCTTTTATTTGGGACCTCAGATACTTTTTTATTTTGGAACTTATTATAAATTTATTAAACTAAGCTTTCGCACAAACATGGTGTGATCATGAAGAAATCAGGAAATTAATGTAATTTCAAAAAAAAACAAACTCCCTGTGATCATTCTGTTTCCGCAAGTACAAAATTTATGATTTTTTCCTGAACCATAAAACTACAAGCAATACATCGCACTGCGCATCAGCTATTAAGCAAATGTGAAGAATATTATGCTTGGGAACATGTGCCATGGGAACTCATAAACATGTTCCCACGATTAAACCATTGTGTTTAGATTTGCCTTTAGATACTTTCTTATTCTATTCTTTCATACAAAAATACCTACACAATCCTCGCACAAAAAAGAAAAAAAAAAACACCATTCTTGATTATGATGGATGTGATTTCTAAAAAAAAAATTGCAAATCTAACGATAACGATTTTTTTTTATTTTTTGTTCTCAGGGATAGATCCAGAAGGAAGCAAACTGAAGTACAGTATCTCGGGACCGGTATTTTCTGTTGACCGAGATACCGGAGTCGTGCGACTCAGACAGGAATTGGATCGTGAATCACAGAATTTAATTGAACTTATTCTGAGTATAACAGACGAAGGTATCTATGGAACGGAACCGAACACAATTTCTCTGCGACGAGAAATTCCAGTTCGTGATTACAATGACAACAATCCGATATTCATCGGTCGACCGTATAGTGCGTCTGTTAGTGAAGCGACCTCAGTTGGATCGATGGTGGAGGTGAAACCCAGGATAATAGTTACAGATCGGGATGAAGGAATCAACGCCGATGTCGAATTAAAGTGCTTCCAAGATACCAAGAGTGAGAATGACATCTGCAATACGTTTGGTGTGACCGCTGAAAAAATCTCCGAAGGTAATTTCACTGCCCATGTAAAGCTGCTAAAGGAGCTGGACTTTGAAAGCAGACCTTCGTATATAATGACAGTTATGGCACGTGATAAGGCGATAGGGACTCAACTGAGCTCGTTTGCGACCGTGTCAATTAATGTCGTTGACGTCCAGGATCAACCTCCCGTTTTCACAGATGCCCCGTACTCAGCAACAGTAGAGGAGAACACTCCACCTGACCAGTCTATTCTAACAATAACTGCCATTGATGGGGACATTGGAATTTCCCGAGCAGTTAGTTTGACCCTAAATGATGAAACTTTTGGGCATTTCAAGTTAGAGCCAATAGGCTCACCAAAGGAAGGCAAGGCCATTCTTCTCACAACAGACGTTCCACTCGACAGAGAGAATCCCGAGATTCTTCAAAACGGGGGAGTTTATGTGTTCACTGTAAGGGCCACGGAATTGGTCAATGGTGAAGAAACAATGGACTTCTCAGAAACTCAAGTAACCATAGTTGTCACCGATGTTGACGACCACGATCCGGAATTTAACGAAAATATTTTCAATATATCGATTCCGGAAAACCTGCGCAACATAATGGCTTTGCCTGGCCTATCAGTCTTCATCAATGATAGAGACATGGGCGAAAACAGCCGTTACCAGTTAGCTCTTCGACCGATCAAGAACGCTAATCAAGTTTTTAGCGTAAGTCCAGTTGTCAGCCAAGGACGGACGCCCGTAGTTGTGAAAATTCTCGATTCCAGCAAACTGGACTATGACGTTAAGGATCCGAGCTTACGTATCTTTGAATTTGATTTGGTCGGCCTAGTTAATGGTGAGGAAAAATCTAGCGCCCGTGTGATTGTCAATTTGCTCGATGCAAATGATAATTCACCCATGTTTCAACAAAATGCTTATCGATTCAAGACGGAGGAGAACCGCCCATCGGGAACGAAAGTAGGCGACATCAAAGCGACCGACAAGGACTCCAACGAATTCGGTGCAATAAGATATTTGTTAAAAGGTTTCGGCTCTGATAATTTTTACACTG
Organism: Platycheirus albimanus; assembly: GCA_916050605.2. NCBI lineage: Eukaryota > Metazoa > Arthropoda > Insecta > Diptera > Syrphidae > Platycheirus > Platycheirus albimanus. The sequence continues at coordinate 111,856,947 of OU696698.1, read as the reverse complement.
ACCCAGAAACCGGGGGCTTGTATATTCAGAAGAGCCTGGATTATGAGAAGCAGAGCAGCTATAGCCTTACCATAGTGGCAAGAGATGGTGGCGGTCGAGAGTCAAATGCGAATGTCTTTGTGGATGTCGTGGACTTGAATGACAATCATCCAATGTTTGAGAATGCCGAATATACGAGAACAGTCCGGGAAGGGGCTATAGATTTTGAACCGCAATTTTTCGTCCGAGCTCGTGATATTGATGGTCCAGCACAAGGTGGCGGAAGAATAAAATATGCTGTGGTTTCCGAGAATAGCATTTCAGGAAGTGTATTCCAAATCAGTGAGCAGACAGGAGAGATCACTCTGCAGAAGGCAGCCAAGTCAATGGATACGGAACGAGGAGAATATGAGTTGGTTATCTCTGCCACCGATTATGGTAAGTTTGTTGGCTTATGTTTAAAAAGAATGATTCATTTGTTTTGTTACCCTTAACTTTTGAAAACATAATTTATAAAATAAATTTTTTTTAAAAAGGTACCCCAGCACTTCAAAACACAACTCGGGTTCTTGTCCGTGTCGGCATATCAGGAAACCAAAGACCAATATTCAAGGGTCATTTTCAAAATTCAGAGAACATTCCAGTTCTGGGACCGCCAAGCTACCGCGTATCGATTCCGGAAAATGCCTTATCCGGCTCCAACGTAACTACAGTCACTGCTCAAGACCCAGACGGCTTAGATTCCCTGCTCCGGTATAGAATTGTCGGGGCCAATGATAACTTTGTGATAAATGAAAGGTAAATTTAAAACAAAATTTAGATTTAGTTAGATGTTAAAGAATTTTTTCAAAAACGAATTTTCCTTACAGAAGTGGCCTTATTCAAGTATCACCGCAAGCTAGACTAGACCGGGATTCCGGGATGGATAACTTTGAGATTGTTGTCAATGCAGTTGATGCGGGTGTACCCATTCCAGAAACCGCTACCTCCACTGTTTATGTCAGCATCAAGGATATCAACGATGAACGGCCAAAGTTCGAACACTCCAGTTACATTGGTTACGTTTCCGAAAGAACAGATATTGGTGAAAGGGTCCTAAAAGTAACTGCTTCTGACAAGGATTTGAATGCAAAATTGCAATACCAAATCAAGGGCTACGTCAAGGCCACAACCAAATCCGGTGTTGCAATAACCAACTCAAGGAACAACTACAACGCTAACGAAGCCTTCCGAATCAACCCGGAAACAGGGGATATTCTTGTAAGTGGTGTTTTGCGCCATGATGTAGCGGCTGTCATCATTTTCACAGTTGAAGTTCGGGATTTAAATGCCGAAGTCAATCCGGAACATCAAGTTGACACAACTGAAATCACCATCTACGTGCAATCGTTTAAGGACACGAATCCAGTTTTCAAAAACAAAGGTTGGACAAGTTCAAAACCGGTCGTGAATGCCAAAGTCAAAGAAGAAATGCCTATTGGAAGTACTTTATTTACTCTCACAGCTGAAGATCCAGTCACACAACAACCGATCAGTAATTTTCAACTTGTTGATAGCGAAGATCTTGAGTTTTTTAACCTTCTTCAACGAAGTGGAGAAATTGTACTCAAAAAACGGTTGGACTACGAAGAATTGCTAGACAATGTGTTTGAATTTCAAGTAAAGGCAGTTTCCGATGATGGAACACGAAGTACTATAACTAAAGTTAACATAACGGTAGAAAATGTCAATGACAATGCCCCAATGTTTGACCAAACCTCGTACCATGCTACATTGATCGAAAACAAAATGCACCCGGAAAAAGTAATCAAAGTTCATGCAATCGATCAAGACGCTTCACTCAGCCCACGTGACATCCATCTTGGCTACCACAGGGTTCTATATTCACTTCAGGGAGAAAATTCAGCCTTTTTTGATATTAACAATATAACTGGGGAGATAACAATCTCCCCAAATCAAACTATTGATCGCGAACGAAACTCGAAAATTCGTCTCATCGTGAAGGCCGAAGATTCACCTGGGATGCCGTCAGACTCAAAACAAAGTTCCGTGGATCTTACCATTGATATCCTCGATGTGAACGATAACGCTCCTGAGTTTTCACAGAAAAACTACACAGCTGTTATCCAAGAGAATGTTCCAGAAGAATCGTTTGTTGTCAAGGTATTTGCCAATGACCCTGATGAAGGTCCCGGAGGTGAGATACGCTACGATCTTGTAGACGAAGGTGAGGTCAAAGGGCTATTCAGAATCAACCCTTTGAATGGTGAAATCAAAACTAAACGAGAACTCACTGGCAAGGGAAGATCAGAGCCGTATGAGCTGATGGTAAGAGCCCAGGATAATGGTGGGCAGGTTCAAAAACAGGAATCTCTTTGGTCGGATGTAAAAGTAACCTTGTTCATTGGTGACGTCAGTGCAAATGATGGTATTCCATACTTCATTTCACCAAAAGTTGGAGAATCTGCGAATGTTCTTGAGGTAATTTAAAAATTATTAGTCGTTGTTCTTAGTCGAAGACATTCTATTAAATTTATCTATATTCCAGAATGCTACAGTGAACTCGCCAGTTTTTAAGGTTAGAGCCAGCGATCCAGATAGTCCAAACACTCCGTCTGGGACGTTGTTCTACAGAATACAGAATGATACAGCAGATGCAGGAGCTTTTGAAATCGATGAAAATACTGGTTGGATTAGTACGGCCATTGCATTGGATCGTGAAACAAAAGACACTTATAATGTTATATTGGAAGTTTTTGACAACGGTCAGCCAAGACAGTCAGTAACAAGGATTTTGAAGATAAACGTTTTGGATGTCGACGACCATGAGCCTAAATTTGAAAGGGAATTCGTAAGTATTAAAAAGATATTTCGTTAAAAACAAAATTTATCCAACTATTTTTTTTTTTACTTTACAGAACGATCGACCGCTTGAAATGGCAGTTCTTGAAGGTGAACCTATCGGAACGATTGTTGGCAATCTAACCGCAACGGATGAGGACATCGGTGAAAATGGAGAAATTGATTATATCATCATTGAAGGAAATAACGACAACGTGTTCGAAGTTGAAAGAACCAATGACAGTATGGCATTGATACGCACCACCGGAGTTATTGATCGGGAAATGGTTGAATCCTACACAATCACAATAAAATGCTTTAAAATAAACAAAAAAAACCCTCAAACATCACCTGATGAGCATTACGACCCCTACGAACTGTCCCAAATAAGAGTTCAAATAAAAATCCAAGATGTTGATGACAATCTTCCACAATTTGCAAGAAAAAATCCATCCGTTGGCATACGTATAAATGTTCCAATCGACACTGTTATCGCTACAATTTATGCCACAGACAAGGATGCTGAAGCTACTCCAATAGTCTTGAGTATTGACAATGTGACTTTTGTGCCGCAGTTTTACAAACGAGCGAAAAACATGTCTCAACGTTCAGTTGGCAGCTTATTCACTCTAAATAATAAAACCGGAGAGCTTCGAACTGGGGGATCCTTCACAAACTATGTGGACGGATATTTCCAACTTCGTATTCGAGCAAATAACTCGGACAATGTGAAACGCCACACCCTCAACAATCTCAAAGTCTTTGTCATCCGTGACAAGTCATTGTTGAAATTCGTTTTTGCTCGCCCGCCAAGTGAGATTCAAGGAATCATTCAACCTTTCCAAGAGCAGCTACAAAAGAAACTAAAGCCAATGCATTTGGAAATACACATTCTTGACACTCAAGTCCTGACCAGATCGGATATGAGTCTGGACTTCACTTCTACCAGTTCGTGCTTCCAAATATTTAGAAATGGAGCAGCAATACCTTTGATCGAAATGCAAAAGCTTATGGATTCGAACAAGCTTAAGCAGGAACTTTTTGATACTTATGTAGAGTTTGGAGTTAGCCAAGTGGAGTCCTGCTCAATCCGAAAGCAGGTTGCAGCAGCCAGCTTGATGTCGTCTCCTGGAACTTGGCTGGTAATAATAGCAGCGTTCATTGGGATTGCAGCTATTATCGCCTCTTGCACAGCTTGTTGTTCAGCGAAAAAGTGAGATTTTTAGTTTCAAAATTTTTCCGAAGTCCTTAATTTAAATTTTTTTTTTTTAGATACAAAAAACACTCGAAACGAATGCCTACACCACGACCACCGCCTGAACCATTCGGAGTTGGAGTACCTGCAGTATTTTATTCCGAACCAATATACGGGCCATTGTAATGAATTTCCTAGATAAATTCATTCCCTTAATTAGATTTAAGAACGAATACACTCTACCTGCTTGTAAATATTAAAAACTCCTTTACTTTTTCTTATATTTTAAGTGATGCGCTTTTTTGAATGATAAGTTTTGTGATAAAAATACTCAATTGACTTTTTTGTTAGTTAAATTTTTGAATTTTAAATAAGTTTTCGTAAACTATTCATCCTATGTTAGCATAACTACTTAAGCTATGTTTAAAGATTTGGTGTTAACGACTACGCTTATCTATAATAATTGCCATGTGAAGAAAGGCGTTTGGTCACTTTTAATTATTGTTAGTATAACATCTATGAATCGAACTTAATAAATACATATTTATTTTAATGGTACAAAGTTGGTTTTAATTTTGTTTCTTTTAAGATAGGATCAAACTATTTGTTCTTATAAGTATATTTAATCACTCTTCAGTAAAAAACAGCAATTTTAGGGAAAGGACATACAATTGGACATGGTCATATGAGTTCATATCTCATTCTAAACAGCCCCTGTAACAAACCTACAAAATGAATACCCATACGTTTAATAGCTCAAAGTTGCTTATATAACAACTTTACCTGAAAGTTGTGCGTGCGTATAGACATTGTGTCAAAATTGAGCAGAAGCAATTTTGTTTGTTCCATTGGTTTTCAGAATGAGTGCTTCTCTGAGTTAAAGAAGTGAAAAGCTTCTCGCTTTGAAGTCTGAATCCAAATACAAATATAACTCAAATTTAAGAAACAAAATATTTGTTGGGGAGTGTCTATTCGCATGCAGCATTGCGGGATATTTCGGTAATGTCGACAAAACTTGTCAAACAGGAACGGGCGTTTGCGTATAGATATTGTGATATTAATAACGACATTGTGTTTTGTGTCAAAATTGAACAGAATCAATTTCGCTTGTTCCATTGGTTTTCAGAATGAGTGTTTAACCAATGGAAAGTGCTATTAAAGAGTCTGTTGAGGAGCTATTTATAGCTATCAGAAAAACTTATTAAGAACAAGTTTCAAATTGATTTGTTTGCATGTTTGAATTCGATTTGAAACACAAATTCTACTTTATCGAAAAATTATTTTGATACATTTATCAACCTGGACCTGGATGGAATTATTTTGTATAGGGTGGAAGTCTAAAAAAATATCGCTTCGTACTAAGTTGAAACTCTCTGAATCCAAAGTGAGATCGGTTCTGCTATCTGCATGTGAGACGTGGAAATGCTTTGCCAGCATCTCGAGTAGAGTACAAGCTTTTGTTTACCGTTGTCTGTGTAACATCTTTGATGCGGTGACCACAAACAATATTGAACAACAAACTATGATTTAAGACTGTAAAAACTGAAGTGGAAGTCGACATCAAGCAGCGAAAGTGGAACTGGATTAACCATACACTGAGGAAGCCCAAAGGCAAAGTGGTTAAGATGCGGTATTCTCAAGATGAAAGGAGGATAAGAAGACCAAGAAAAACATGGAGGCCAATACTGTTATCGAGGAAGGAGTCCCAGAATTTTAAGTCATGGTCACAGCTGGGATAATCGTACTGCAAAAAAAGGATAGGGAAGCGGATGGTTGCCGCAATAAGCTCCAGAAGGAGTTAAGTGCAGAGAAAATCTCCGAATATGTTTGCAAGTAAAAATGTGGGAAATCAGTTTCTTGGTCAATTTTGAGTATACAGGGTGGCGCACCAATTGTGCTGCAGTAAGAAATTCAAATAACTTTTTTTTTTAATCGATGGGTTTCATTTTTTTTTATTAAATTTTATTTTGAATAACTATAATTGTTTTTAAAGATTATAGACCTCCACGCTCACCCTGCACCTGATCAGAAAATTGTTCATTGGGATCGCCTCAGTTATTGTCGTTTTGTACACCTCCTGCTTGATATAACCATATAAAAAAAGTCTGGTGCAGTCAGGTCAGGTGACCTTGGGGCCAGCGAAAAGTGGAGTTCCATAACTGGCCTGGCTATATGTGCAGTTGCTCCATCTTGCTGGAACAAAATGCTTTTGAATGGGATACGTCTTCGGCACAGTTCTAGGTAAAAAAATTCCTTCAAAAAAAAGTCCAACTAGCTTTTTTCCCTCAGACATAATTACATGGACGAAATCTTCAACGGAAAAATTTGTTTTGCCTAATTCCCAACGAAATCTCCAGTGCATGTAGTTTCTTACTAATTTTGAAAATGTATTTTTATTTTAATAAACATTACAAACGTTTTAAAGAATTTTATATTTTCTCTTTCGATTAGATTTTATCCAATATATAAATTAAACCAAATATCTTCAAAACAAATAATGTCAAAGAAGTGAATCATGCTATTAAATCGCGCGACCAACATTTTTGTTTTGGAGATATTGGCTTGGGATTCTATCTTTGGGAATTTTGCTTCTGGAGATTTGATTTAAGGTTTGTGATTATGTTTTGGGGAAAATGCCACCAACCCTATAAAACTACAAATCATTGTTCCAAAACCACAGTGCTGGTGTTTAACTATAAGATTACTGATATGACGCAATATCTATATTGACATTTTGCGGGCAATTGGGGAAATACAAACTGCGCGGGAACAAATAGAACTACGAAAGAAAACAATAAGATAGGTAGTTACTAATAAAAATTCAACCTGGTGCATTTTCCTGTCTGAAAGTAATCTGGAACTCTGTGACCCAGAAAGGTAATCCTTCAGCGTTCAGAGATTTATGCAATCCATTATTGTTTTAAACGTTACATAATGTTAACTTTGAATTTGGTTCAATGCGAGATGCTGAACTAAATTAAAATTATTTCTTGGAACGAACAACTATAAACAACCGTTATCTTTGTTTTTGTTTGTTGAATTTCATAAATATCTATGGAATTTCGGTTCTGTGTCCTACTTTACTGTAATGTTAAAAATCTTGTTTGACTAATAAAATGAAAGCAATAAAAAAATTTAACATGATGCGTTTCATATAAAAGGTTCGCTAGTTCAAAAATTAAAACAGTTATAGGAATACTTTGTCCAAGAATACAGTTATAAAAATGAAATTATTACTTTTTGTCATATCGTTGGCATGTAAGTTTGCTCGAAGAATACACAAACAAAAAAAAAGAAGATAAAAACTTAATTTGAGAATCTTTTTAGTTTTGATTGCCGTTCAAGCTTCTGCTGCCATCGAACCAGCATCAGATGGGAACTCAACATCGAAATTAACGGAATCATCTTCATTGAAACCAAAATTCTACCAATGTCCTGGATTGTGTACGGAATTATTTAATCCGATATGTGCTAAGAATAGACGATGCATTGCCTTATTCGGAAATCCTTGTAAATTTGATCGTTACAATTGCAACACAGAGAGATGGGGTAAGAAAGACTTTGTTCAAAAATTCAAATTTCATTAACGTTTAATCTTTCACAGATCAATTCTTCCCTACCGACGATTGGGCTTGTAAGACTTTAGATGCAGTCAATAATATTCGGTGCCGGTGAAAAATTGTGACCAAAATTATCAAAGAATAAATTTATGACTTAATATCCTGAAAGTGGTTGTTGTCTTAATTTTAAACATTGTTGTCAAGGAAGAGGTTAAAGGTAAATTACATAACATGGTTTTGGTCGATTTTGTAACTCAGTCTTGAACTCAACTTTTGAAAGAACACTTAGGAACACCTAGCTTAAAAAGAATTTAGACTTTTGAGCCTTACTGATATAGAATCGCCGGCCGTGTGTGCCTGCAAGAGTCCATCAAGAAGCGGTTGAATTTAAAAATTATTTTAGGGGCCAGTTATAGCTAGCATTGAAATGCATCCGTGAAAATATTGATTGCTGATTTTAAGACAATTTAGCAAACAAACTGGGCCTTTATTGGTATCAAAATAAAGCTCGCGAATTCTAGAATTATTTTAATGTATAAAACATAGTTAAATCTGATTAATTCTGTGTTCCAAGTACCAAAACCGAAAATCAGTTGTACGTTGAAATCGATTTATGTCAGTGAAATAATAAAAATAGATTTAAAGAAAAGATTAATACTTTTGAAAGTATTTTTTACATTAAAACAATTCTAGAATTCACAAGCGTTATTTTGATACCAATAAAGGCCCAGTTTGTTTGCTAAATCGTCTTAAAATCAGCAATCAATATTTTCACGGATGCATTTCAATAATAGCTATAACTGGCCCCTTAGGTAGAAAGGGGATTGAACTCAGACGTCTAGCTGGTATTCCGACACACTACGACATAGGTATACTACTAGTACAAGGTGGTTTACCGCAGTTTTTTTACAGATTTATTTCATATAAGTAATTCACAGAACTACATACACATGAATGTAAACAAAGGTTATTTGTTGGGATATGATACAAATTATTGTTTTTTAAACGTTCTAAAAATCAATGTTTCATTCAATGCACTTTATTTAAATGAGTTCACATTGTATCCAACACTAATTATATGAAAGAACCCGTACAAATTTATATAGCAATTACGCTAAATGCATCGACTTAAGTGCTAATTATTGTACTTTTCATTGACTTTTTCTTTCAAATTACAAATATTTACTTTCTTCCATTAAATATTATATTAGTATGTTGTTTATTTTGTGATTTTTTCGCGTCATGTCGTTAACTTAGATACACAAAATCACACCCATAGATAGGTGTATTTATAGTTTCGAAAAATCCCATTGCTGTACATTTTTGTTGTGTATTTTTAAATGAGCTAATCGACTTAATATCACCTTTAGAGTTCTAAAATTCAGCTATAAAAACCGCATTAAATCGTCCCATAAAGTCAGTCTTTGCAATAAAATCAAACCAAGCAAGTTGAACAATGAAGGTTTTTATATACGCGATATTGGTACTAGGTAAGTTAATTTTAAATCTTACGTAATACAAAATAAATAATCTTTGAAAAATATTTAAGTATGCATTTTTGGCGTGACTAATGGCCAAAATGAGTGTCCACAAATTTGTCCTTTGAACTATGCTCCTGTGTGTGGGTTCAATGGAGATTGTTACAAAGAATTCTCCAATAAATGTGGATTGGATGCAGCAAACTGCGGAAATCGTGGAGGTAAGACCGATAAAATTTTAAATTTTTGATTCATATAACATAAAAATGGAATTCTTTTTTCTACAGCTTCTTACAGAGCAGTTGATTTAGCATCGTGTCAAAATGCATCCAAAAAGTGTTAAGACAAAAAATTATTATTTGGCGTGTCGTGAACTAGGCACAATCCTCATTAAGTGAAAAGTATAATTAAGTTGAGTCTTTTTTTTATATAAAGATCAAGCTAGAAACTTAACAATAAAGAAAGAATTAAGAAGTTATATTCTAATCTCATTTTTCTTATAATTAATAGAGTTCATCCACTAACATGTCTATTTAGCTGGAACGATGTCGTTCTTTCGCGGACTGCCGCTTAGAATACTTTACGCTTTAACCGGATTGAAAAAACAGCAAATTGAAAATCATGTCTGAAAAATTTCCCGGCATTTGTTTATGTTTTAAGGGTCCATTTTTTAAGAAGTGAGTTAAACCAGATTAAGCTTAATTTAAATTCTTTGGGGACAACTAATAAGGGCAGCTTTTCGCTTGCGCTGAGATAACTAGGAAGTTTTTTTTTAACAGCTCCCAAGAGTGTTTAAGATTTCCATGCGAAATAAAATGATGATGAAAATTGTATTTCTCTATAAAGTTTGGACTTTGTCAGTGAGTGTGAAAAACAATATCATTTACAAATTCAAATGGCAACATCATGCGATCCCTTTCGTTAATTGTTAACCACTTTTTTGCACATTTCGGGTGGTATCTTGGCCAAAACTTGAGATATGTTGGTTTTTAATGCGTCAAGAGTTCGGGAGTTATTCGCGTAAACACGGTCTTTTTTTTGCGTAGCTTCACAGAAAAAAATCAAACGATGTCAAATCGCATGATCTTGGTGGCCAGTTGAAGCGTGAAATTACGCGACTATGAAACTTCTCACGCAACTTAGCCATAATTGATCGTGTTAAATGGTTTTTTGCCGCGTCTGGTTGGAACTAATTATCTTCCAAGTCATGACTTTTTTAATCGCCAGTCAAAAAAATCGGTCATCATTAGACCATATCCGAATTGACTGTAACCGTCTGCCAATTGACACATCAAACAGTTTGTCTGGAAGCAACGGCAGCTCTTCGATTACTTGTGGGGTTTCTGAGCCCAATATGCGGCAAATTTGCTTGTTTGCATACCTTGTGGGAAAAGTGTTCCAACACCCACTTTTGTATTAAGTGTTAACAATTTTAAAGCGTTGTCCGATTGAGAAGTGATCCATTAATATTATGACACTTCAGATGACTTAAAACCACGAAATTAATGGGCCTGTATTTTTTTTTCAAGTCTAGTAATTGAACTACATTTAAAGATCTCTATAAATAAATAAAAACTATAACGCCTTTTAATTAAGCTGGATTCTCAAGGTCTTAAGATCTTGAATCCGACTTCCACTGGCCAATTGTCTCACTGCAGGATTTAACGTTTTGTTTATCCATCTTTAATGCCTCGTTTGGAACTAACTTCAATTAATCAAGACCACACATTCAGAACAAAAAAAAAAAACTGTTTTGTGTATTGCATCCAAGCTATCGAACGGTGTGAGTCTTAAAAGAGTACATGTACCGTACATGCTTGGGCGAGAGACATCATAGGAGAAGGTTTTTTACACAGATATTCGTTAGCTTTTGTAAAAGATTTTAAATTGAATCGCTTTGACAAAATTGGACCGAGTTAAGTCTTTAACTTAAAATCGTGCAACATCAACTTTTGGGTACCGCGCTATCAACTACTTTGGTTAAAAATAAATCAATCAGCTATTTTATTTATACAGAATCATTTGTTTTACACAAATTAATCATTTTATCAGTTGCAAATGGCAATCGATAAGACATCTATTAAGTTATAAGATGTTTTATTTGGCTGCCTGCTTTCAGACCTTTGATAAGGAACGTTTTTGAACTTGGCCTCATTGAATGTTCCCATCTGCGGTATTTGTTGAGCAACCATGTAAAGGTGATGTGCAGACAAATAAATGATTAAGTCGTTATTATTATCAAAAAATAAACAAACAAGAACTTCAGATATCAAATTCATAAAAAAAATTGTTATTCAGTTTCGGATGCGCTATAAAAAATACGAACAAACATAAGTTCTGCAAAAACATCTCATCTCAGTCGGAATTAAGACGACAAGATTTGTTCATTAGTCGTTCCCCAACCCAGAGGAAAATCGGCAATGGAAAACTAGTAAAACTATGTTCTGACTTAGCTTATATTTTTTAAAAATTGTTCCACAACATTTGTGTGATTCATTTTTTCTTAGTTTCAATCTCTCCAATATCTGATTGAAACAAGGTGAGTGGTATCTTCTACAATCTAAGGTAAGTAAATATGCTTCGATAAAAATAATTATCTCAGGCGAATAAAAAAAAAACACAAATTAAAAAAAACATGTGTAAACAAATCAACCACTTGTGTTTATAAAACTCGTGTTTAGCACAAGTTCTCGTAAATATCATCTCAGTATTCGCTGTTTTATAGTACTCCAGTTTAGTCGAACAATTGCGACACTTCCAGGGCTAAGAATTCATAACACCCGCATCATTTTTAGAGAGACTTTTCAGTGTCAGTATAAATATTATTTTAAATATTCAAAGTCAACTCAAAATGCGTGATTTTATATTTACTCTTTTAATTGCTGGTAAGACAGACAAATCTATTATTAACGAACAAAGAAAAATAATAATATTTTGATCTAGCCTTGGCAGGAGCTGTGCTTTGTGATGATGGTTGCAACAAGAATTGTTATCCTGGTGGACCAGGAATTTGCGTTGTCGACTCCAAAAACGGATGTTTCTTAAAATTCAAGGACAATTGCGAATGGAACGCAATTAAGTGCAAAAATAACTTACGTAAGTACCTTTTTCGAAAGAATTCTTAAAGCTTCAGCCACCGTATCAAATATTTCTTTTCCAGCCCATCAGATTGTTTATCTAGAGCTCTGTGACTTAAATTTCTTATGTAACACAAAACCAACGAGTATTTAAGTTTTAGTACTTAGGGTTGTTATTTCTAAATTAAGTTTATAAATCACAATAAATGCAGAAATTTTTTTGTTCTTTGTTTTGGTAGGTATCAAAAGTTGAAACGATGCCAGAAACAAAACTTCTACCGTCGTTTTTTCTTTTCAAGCTTCCGGATTTTGTGTTGTCTTCGGGCGGCATTGATTATGTCTGTGGTTTGCTTTTGCTCCTTAAAATAGAATAGGGGATTATTCCCAGATTTATTTTACATTTGGAAGTTGGAAAACTTACTTCACCGATTTCTCCATCAGTTCCTTGAGCTTCTTGAGAGGCAGGCAGAAAAATCGATGATCCAATACAAATAAGTTGGAAAATTGCTCCCACAAAGAGACCATAGCGTAATACTGTGTTGAAGATATCTTCTTCTCCAAATTTATCTAATGTCGACGATGTGTCCATAGCTGAGATGATCACTTACTTTTTATATGTGTGTATAGTTTTCTTTTAAAAAAATTAGAAAACAAGGACTCAGGGTTTATTTTTTTGTTTACGAAATGACGAAAGGATGAAATTTGACAGATGTGAAATGTCATCAGTTATCATTTTGACAGAGATGTCTTCTAAAGCCGCTGGGTTCGTTCGAGCGTGCAACTCCTTAAAAACCATTTAAAAATTATGTTTGCGGTAAAAGGGACTAGGAACACTCAATATTAAATGAATAATGGTTGGCGAATCATGAAGAGAAATAAGTAATTTTTAGGTATGCATGAATTTTTATGAGCAATAACGATGAATTTACTAATAATAGGTTATATGTAAATCACTCCAACGCCTTTGTTGGTTACACAATCAACTTTTATGCATCCTCTCCTTGAAAACTCAGAGCCTCAGGGTGGTTAATCCTCGGATTAAAATTTAGAAACGATTTACCTCGGTTTTGGGTGAAAATGATTTCGATCATGAATGACGAATTTGGAGTGAATGCGGATAAGAATGATAATGTGTACATCTGAATGATGGTTTGTCCCTTAAGATGTATAACCGCAAATTATTTTGGTAATGGAATGACATGCAGGGGCTGCTCATGGATTTGTTCGATAATGATAGGTAGAGCATTTTTAGACGAATTTATAGACTGCTATAAATCAAGTCGCCCATTGTCGGTTTCTTGACGAGTATTTGTTAAGTGACAAAATAGAAGGGAGCTACAAAGAGCTTCTTGAAAGCATGAAAGGTATAAAAAAGCAGATATTACGGACGTAAAAATAAATAAGCTTTAGAAAATACGAATGATAATGGAGGTTTTGTCAAAAAAATTATAAATCAAAAACTAAAAATTTCTATAAAAATCTGAGTCTGATTGACATTATAGTTCAATTGACATAAGGATTCGTACAAAATTGCAGAAACGGAACGGGGCTGTTGTAAATGACAAGAAACTTATTTGATAGTGTGTACACGACACCTATCCTACCAAAATGACATCATTCCTTATCCGTCCCTCATGATCGGTAGTGTGTACCCTGCATTAACCCCCCGATTTCCGTGGATTAAATAAATTTGACACACGGATCAAGAATTTAAAAACGAGGTTTAGTGCTGAACCACTATTGTACAACTGGTACTCAGAACCGGAAGACTAATCTTTGTTTCTCTAAGCCAGACTCAAGAAATTCAAATAATGTTCGCTGTTATCGGTTCTAAAATAGCGGTCAAAAGAAGCATTTCGCGAAACAGAGTAACAAAGGCTTAAGTGAATAAATAAAAATTCAATTCAAAACGTATTTCCGAACACACCCCTATTTACATAACATTACCACGAATCGAGTATCGAACATTCTGCAAGCATTTCGTCATCTGTCAAACGAGAAAAATTCTCAAGTCCCAAATTTTTTCGCCGCATCGAATGTAAAATAAAATAAATAATTACATTTTTCTTCTTAAAAACAAAAATGTCAACATACAGAATTGGTTCCGTGAGTCGACACTTAATTCGTAGCACATTTTCACAACCCTTAAAGTTGCGCGACACTCAACAAATTCGTCGATTTGCTGCATCTGCGAATTCCAATCGATGGGGAACACTCAAGTTGGGGCTCATTGGAGTGGGATTCGGTGGAGCAGCAGGGACAGTTTACTCACTCTATTCGAATTGGACAGATAAAAGTTCACACATGGAACATCAACGAATAAGTGCAAAAGTTATTAACCAACTACCAAACATCAGGATAACCAAAAAGTACGTCAACCCCAAGGACACGTCTGATCTGGAGTTGGTTCTCTTTCAATTCCAAACATGTCCGTTTTGTTGTAAGGTTCGGGCTTTTTTGGATTACATGGGTATCTCGTACTCAGTGGTGGAAGTGGACGCAGTATTACGCCAGGACTTAAAGTGGTCCGAGTACAAAAAGGTGCCAATGGCTTTGGTGCGACGAAAAGATGGAAAATACGTACAATTGACCGATTCATCTACAATTATCTCTGTCCTCGCGTCGTATATGAATAATCCAAAAGAACAAGATGCTGGTGAGTTAGTAGAATTCTATCCAGAGATCTCGTTCTTCGATAACGATGGTAAAAAGAAGACCGAGGTCATGAATAAGTACTTCTTGATGTACCAGGACAAGCCACCGAAGGGAGTTACTTCAGATGATCAAGAGTAAGTTTGAATTTAATGCTATCCTTGATCATTTAAGTATATTATCTGTTGTGTTACAGTACAGAACGGAAATGGAGAACCTGGGCCGACACACACTTGGTCCATTTGATATCGCCCAACTGTTACAGATCCCGAGCGGAAGCATTTGAGACATTTAATTGGTTCTCCGATGCTGGAGAATGGAGTGTACACTTCCCCAAGTGGGAAAGGGATCTTATGGTGTACGCTGGTGCCACTGCCATGTGGCTGATTGCAGGAATGCTGAAAAAGCGTTACGGTCTCTCTGACGACGTTCGGTCACATATCTATGACGCATGCGACAAATGGACGGATGAGCTGAAGAAAAAGAATACAAAATTCTTGGGAGGAAACAAGCCAAATTTGGCAGATCTTTCCGTGTTTGGGGTACTCAGCAGTATGGAAGG
The DNA here is from genome assembly GCA_916050605.2 of Platycheirus albimanus. NCBI lineage: Eukaryota > Metazoa > Arthropoda > Insecta > Diptera > Syrphidae > Platycheirus > Platycheirus albimanus. Next base: position 111,841,603 of record OU696698.1, on the reverse strand, counting down.
TTGTCAGGCGTTCAAAGATTGCTTGGAGAACACCAAAATTGGTAAGGAAATACATTTGATTGCAAACGTGGAGTAGGTTTAGATTTTTCTTTTCTTTTCTTAAAGGTGAATGGTTCTATGGAGTCAAAGAATTAGTGACAAAAAATCGAGGAACACTGATAAGAGAACGGATTGAAGGCAAATTGCCATTGGATCAGAGAATCAACCTCAATGCTTAAAACACCAGAAATTACAACGAATGTTAACTTAAACATACAATATTAAATTTATTTTTAGATCATAAGATTACATTTTTTTTAGACGTTTTATTTATTTGAAAAACTTTGCCTAAACTGAGGAGCACAGCACGAAAAGCGGAGCTGCAAAATGTTGGCAGTGGATGTGCCGACTTTAATATCAGAGGAAAAGTAATAAAATTGTTTTATATTTCTTTGAATGACAATTTGTTTTCATTAAAACTAAAGTTTGCGAGAACTATAAAAGTTTCTGGTTATATCACAGCGTCCATCTAAATATGAGCTCACAAAAGAAGGACTCGGAGGTGTGTGTGACCACGTACTTTTTTCTGGATCTAAGTAGTCAGCTACTTGGATATTACTTTGATCTACAATTTTGTTGTAACTTCCCCACACAGAAATTGCGATTGCTTCTTGATATTTCTGTCATGCCATGTGTGAATAGAACTTTAAATGATTGTACATGATTTATCATACAATTTTGAGACATCGAAAACCAAATTACGGTAGTTATACGACGTTGCATACACACCCCTCAATATTATATCAGTCAAAATGGCTTATGTAGTTTTTACATGTTGTCTAATCATAACTTAATAAAAGCGGTTCATTTAATTTACAAATCATTTTCTAGCGAATTGGCACAAGTTTTCTCTACCACACACACTTTGTCCCAATTCCCTAATAATATCGACATTTTTTTAAACTTGAAAATCCTTGCATCAATTGCATTTAAATGTCAAAAAATTGTTTAAAATTGCGAATAATTTTAAAACTAACTTTACGAAACCATAATTATGTCTGGTCAACATAATTATGAAAACAAGTACAAATCACCCTATACTTCGAGTATCGAGTTGCCAATCAAGAAAAGAAACCCAACCAACTTCAAGTCGAACTTATCTGTCAACAGCCAAAAAACTCACTTGTCATCGAATCAGCGGCATTTGCAAAAAATTTCTTTGCCATCACGAATTCAATTTGTTTTTTCCCATTTTTACAATAAAAAATATCATGTTGAGTGCTGGAAATTTCCCCGAATACCGCGTACCCGGTGTACAACATGATGATTTCTCTCCCTATGAATCCAACGGAGGGTAATTATTTATAATTTCCACAATAAATTCGATTCTAATTTGCTTCTTTGTTTCGCCTTTCTTTATTCAGGAGCATCGTGGCCATTGCTGGAGATGACTTTGTGGTCATAGCTGCTGATAGCCGATTGAGCAGTGGATATTCAATCCACACCCGTGATCAGAACAAATTGTTCAAGTTGTCTCCACAAACAGTTTTGGGCTCCACCGGTTGTTGGTGTGATACTCTTGCATTGACTGCTTTGGTCAAAGCTCGTATGCAAATGTATGTGCATACTCATCAGAGGACTATGTCTACTGATGCTGTTGCCCAAATGTTGTCCATTCTTATGTACAACAAACGTTTCTTCCCTTACTATGTGTCCAACGTTTTGGCCGGTTTGGATAATGAGGGTAAGGGTGTTGTTTACAGCTATGATCCAATTGGACATTGTGAACGTGCTAAGTATCGCGCTGGAGGCTCATCTGGACCGCTGTTGCAACCAGTTTTGGACAACCAAATTGGCTACAAGAACATGCAGTTGGACGAGAAGCCAGCGCTTACCAAGGAACGTGCCACAGCTGTTGCTATCGATACTTTCATCTCAGCTGCTGAACGTGATATCTACACTGGTGATGCAGTCTACATCAATATCATCACCAAAGATGGGGTCGAAGCTAAGGAGATTCCTTTGAGAAAGGATTAAAAGCCATTTGGTGGATATATACTTTTTTCTATGAATTTGTAACTGTGTACTGGTCTCTGGTTAATAAAATTTGTTCGACTTAATACAAACTTACAAACTCTTTATAAATTGACCTTTACAAAGAATTCGGCTCCAAGAAATGGTATCAGCCTACTTTAACGAAAAGAAGAATCAAGTTATTTGGGTGCATCGTCTAGCTTTCCCCGTTTAAAAAGAAAACTAGAAAGTCTTTACAAAAGCGGATATTGTCTATAAGCGAGTAAAAGCAACTAAAACGGGTTTCCTTATCTTCTTCAGGTGAGTCAGTAACATCACAGAGCGAGGTAGTATCCAAAGAGGTATTAGTTGAGCTCAAAGCTGTGTGTCACATTATGGGTTTAGTAAGACTCGATACAAATTTGAATCACAAAACGTTGAACTGAGACATTTCAAAATTAAGAGTTGAACGACCAACCTTTCGGATTTAGTCGACGATTCATTGAAAAACCAAGTTTTTGTAAATCCGTAGTCCAATTTTAATTTTCACCTTCTAGGTAAAGACTTAATTTATTTCGAGGGCCTTTTGATTTATTTAAAATTCTCATCAAGTTTTTGTATTTTTAAAACCGAAAAAGGAGAATTTTCGACAAAAAAACAGCCCCACCATTTTAAAATTCGAAGGTTTAAATGAACCAAAAACGTCTTAGGTGTGCTTCCACAAAGTGGGCGGGAGTCGTAGTCATTGCCCTTTCTTTTTTTACACCTAATAGAAGCATGCTCCGGAGCCGATGCATTATACTATCCACTGGGATACCTATTGAAAGAATGAAGTATTGAAGTCAATTGAATGAAAAAGACTTTTTCTTAAGTTTTTTTGAATATTTAACCTCAGATTCAAAAATCATCTGAAGCAGCCAAACGAACTATAGTCCAAATGCGTACCTGGGCGAAACGCATTTGGACTATAGGTCACTAAACTTAATTTTGAATTTACTTCAATAAAGTCAACTAAACATTAAACAAAATTTTGAAAAATATTAATTTTTTCATTTTTTTCGTTTTTCTCATCATCGCAGCCAAACGAATTCAAATCAAAAGAATGCATTTTTTTTTATAATTTGCGCGCACTTAAGGGGTTATTAATACCCTTAACATGAATTAACACAGTGCGCGCGGTTAGGAAAGTAGGATAGGAGATAAAATGAGATATCGATGCACATTGGTTTTGAACGTCTGTATATCACAATGGGAGGGAAAAATCGACCCGGGTAAAGCATTCCACATTCTTGTTGTGCGGCTAAAGAAAAAGAGTCTCTATACTTAACAGTACGTCCGAATTTAGGCTCGAGGGTAAATTGATGGGCATTCCTAGCGATGCGAGTGTTACGGGGAATTTGTTTAAGAGGAGGACTTCATCTGGCTATTTTGCTGGAGCACTGTTTGTGGCAGTAGCGATAAAACAAAGTTAGACAAAAAATATTACGGCGATGTTCAAGTGAAACAAATGTTTCGGTAATGGTTCTTTCTCCTATCAGTTGTAAGGCCCTTTTTGGATCCTATCCAGGAGGCGCAAGTTAGTGCCGGGAGCACCTGCCCAGATATGAGAGTTATACTCAAGCTTGGGGCGAATGCCTTGTAGATTGTAGCCAGATCAGAAGGGGGGGAAATATTTCTTACATCGATCTAGGAAACCTAAGCAATATGTGATCGTTCCACAAGTTTGTTTGTAATACACATACCTAGAACACAAAGCCCCCATTGAACAACGTTGTCTAGATCGGAATTCAATGAGCTTATCATACGCTGCCGTTGCAGTTCCACATCCGAAGAACATGTATGCGAATTTGGAAACGAATATGAGAAGTATTTGAAGTCTTTAGAAAGTCTTTTACATTCTTTGCAGTCTTGAAGTCTTTTTACTGCTTTAGATTCGTTTTTTTTTACTGTAAAATATTGAATGCATTCAAAAGACTTAAAGACTGTTTTCCTTTTTATTCCAAGTCTTTTGGCTGCTTTTGATGTTTGTATTATTAAGACTTCAAAATTTAATGGGAATTGATTTCTGAAGTAAAAAGACTGATATTATAATTTCTATGCATTTCTCCGAAGAATCCGTTAAATAATTGGGGCTTTGCGGAATGTAATACCAAAATATTGCATTCCTTTACAACTCTGCTATCCAAGAGATGCGTAATCAAGTCCATCTCAAAATAGGTTGGATTAAAACCGAAGAGCATTTTTAAGCTCACACAAGTGTAATGTTGTTCAATCCTTTTTTTTCTGTTCTCCGTACTTGTTTGTTGTTTCCCAATCCATCTTGCATTGAACATTTGAAGAGAAGGAGCTATAAAAATTGGCACAGGTCAAGCTTTTAATTTGAAGGGGGTTTTTATATCAAAGGTTTATTTAAAGTACATATTAACATCCATCTGCAAGATTTAAGATAGTTTCAAGAAAATAAAACTCGGCAGAAATAAGTGATCATAAAAAGGAAGGGGGTTTTTGTTTGATGACACACTTGCAGTGTAAGTTGTAAAACTTCCGCCTAGCCTTATAAATAATGAAGCTTTTGAATGACCAACCAACAACTTTCAGTTTTAAATGGTTTTCTCCAAAGCATGAGGCGCAAAATCAACGTATTAACCGTTTCTGCAGATATCAAGATAAAGATGCTTGTAAATTTCGGTGGTTTTGATGTTGGAATACAAATAATTTAATTGTTCAAGATTCTTTGAAATGATAGCTACAAATAATTTTTTTACTTATTTTAACTTCAATTATATCAAATATTTTGTTGAGTGTATAATCTCATTACAATTCGAATCTCTGCCTGAAGCGCATCTTCAAAAATAAACGTGTGAAAAGAATTAATTTCTGGTTTATGTTTTCAATTGCAAATATTATTAACAAATTTGATTGCCCACTCTCGCCGCTGCGCTGTTGGCTGCTTGGAAAATCTGAACAAGTTTTATTTATTCTGTTTCGTACTAACAAAACAAACATAAATTGAAGGGGATTCTCGTGAATTCTTATTCTTGAGTGCTTGTGTTTGTCTTAATCTTCTCTGAGCTCCGAACCTAAAACCTGATATGAGCTGGTTTTGATTTAATAAGTAAGCAATAAATGATTAATCCATCGGGCATTATTTTAGTCATTTACGAACTCTTAAATCCAACGGTTGTGTTTGCTACTTGAAACAACATGACGAAATTATTTACTTCGTTTGTTTTTTTGATTGCTGCCGCGTCTACAGCTTTCGCTTATGAAGTTCCAAAGGCCGAGTTTAAAATATTCTATCCAAAAGGATTTGAGGCATCTATACCGGCTGAAGATGGTATCACACTATTTGCTTTCCATGGGAAACTGAACGAGGAAATGGATGGTTTGGAAGGCGGTCGCTGGTCTAGAGACATTGTCAAACCAAAAAATGGTCGATATATTTTCAGGGACCGTGAGGCTAGTTTAAAACTAGGCGATACCATCTACTACTGGACTTATGCTATTTATAATGGCTTGGGTTACAGAGAAGACGATGGTATATACGTAGTAACGGCTTATACCTCAACACCAGGTTCTAGCGGCAACGCCCCTCCTCCAATATTAACTCCAGCATCTACACCATCATCACCATCATCAGGTGATGATACTTGTCGTGCAAGTGTTACAAAGATGAACAATAACTTGCCGGTAAGATGTGCTGGTCAGATTCTGTTCGAGGAGGACTTCAATATGAATGACAACAAACTGGATACCACCAAATGGGAGATGGAGCGACGCTTCAGTACTCAGCCAGACTATGAATTTGCCATTTACCTGCTCAACAACGAAGTTCTCAAAGTACGAAATGGTAAGGTTCAAATCAAACCAATTGCAACCACAAGTGTGTATGGTGATAACTCCTTGAAAAATGAATTAAATTTGGGAACTAATTGTACCGGGATTATGGACACAGAAGATTGTACTAGAGCTTCCAATACTTTTGACATCCTTCCTCCATTCATATCGTCGCAATTTTCAACCAAAAGGTCTTTCACATTTAAACATGGCAGAGTAGAAATTCGTGCTAAAATGCCAAATGCTCCTTGGGTGTTCCCACAACTGTTCCTCGATCCAGTCGATTCACGCTATGGCTCGAAGAACTACCAATCGGGACAGATGAGGATTGCATTGAGCCGTAGCAGTGGTGGCGATTTGGCAAACGAACTATTCGGCGGTGTTATCCTAAATGCTGAAGAGCCTTTCAGAAATGAGAAGATGTGTAAAAGGACTGGCACTCCAATCGATTGGTCAGCTGACTTTCATGTGTTTACTTTGGAATGGTTGCCAAATAAAATCGTTCTAAGCGTGGATACCGAAGAATATTGCACCATTGAACCGGGTGACGGTGGATTTTCCAATTTGATTGCCAGTGACAAATCTCTGCCAAATAAGGAATATTTGGAAACCGGTTCAAAAATGGCACCTTTCGATCAGGAGTTTTACATAAGATTGGGATATGGTATTGGTGGGCACAAAGATTTCCCAGATGACTCTACACTGTGGAAAAAAGAGAAACCATGGCGAAATGGACATCCGAAGGCGATGAAATACTTTTGGAACAAGCAGAAGAGGATCTGGACTCAGTGGCTGAGTGCTTCTGCCACTCTAGAAATTGATTATGTTAGGGTGTATGCTGTTTAAGCGAAAATTTTGAATAAAACCTTTTTTTGATTTAAACATAGAGTAGTTTGATTCATTGCACATGATATAAGAGCGTGCTTATAGTTTGGTTAGGACATGTTGCTGATAACGATTCCATAGAAAAAATGAGCCAATTTAGAAGGACAAGGATCAGTTTTACCTTGGACCAAATATGACATCTTAAAATGTGCAATTTTGAATTAAAACAAATAAAGAAGTTGCTTTCAAAAACTTGTTTTCAAGCTGATTGATCAATATTTTTACATGATTTTTGTTCCTGACAACTCAAATCTTGGATTATTTATTTTTTTCTAGACGTTGAATACTCCATGAGAGCGGATACCACTCCTACGAACATCTATTGTTTTGAGAAAAATATAAAAATAAAACTAGTTTCAAGGTGTGATGTTATTTATTGACATAAGCTATGATCAGTTAAAAATAGCCGAACTGGTCTTTTCTGTTACCCAGATGACTAATGCTTGCCCGAAAAGATCTAGTTTAGTCTATTGAACCTGACGCGTGATGACAATTACTATGGGTTTCTTAGCATTACTTATGTTTCAGGTTTCTTGGCTTCGCGAAGCCGACCCACATCGTTGGGAATTTCGCATTCGTTAATTTAAAATCCCATGTTTTTATCAGTTTATTTTAAAATAATTTAATGCGAATAAATAGAATTACAGACTGCTTTTAAAGGTCAGCAGCCGCCGTTAAAAAACAGATAGTACACGTTTAAGAAGTCAAGGGATCAGGAATTTCCACTGATAAGACTTTTCAGAGGTCATGAGTGTTGTTATTGTTGAACTTTTTCATCGATAAATATACACACACTTTTTGGAATTCCCAATATAATACTAATTTAAGAAGTATCAATACATGCTTGAACTGCGGGATCCCTTAGTTGCAGGTATGAAGCCTTACTCTCATAGTGAGTTAGCTTACCACTGTGCTTTGTACTCAGACTGAAACATTGAAAGAACAAATAAACAACGCATAGTTTATAAAATATTAATTATATAGATAACTTTATTAACCTACGTATGACTCAAATTGCATAAACTCTCACATAATCGATCTTCAATGATGCATCGGGCCCCAGCCAGTGATTCCAATTCCGTTTTTGCTTATTCCAAAAGTGTCGCATTGATTTCGGATGGAAGTTCATCCATGGTTTCTCCTTTAGCCACAACGTCGAATCATCAGGAAAGTCGTTGTGTCCTCCGATACCATAGCCCAATCTGATGTAGAACTCTTGATCGAAAGGCGCCATAACCGATCCCGTCTTTAGATACTCCTTGTTTGGGAGATATTTTCCATTCACCTGCATTTCGGCAAACCTGCTTCTGTCTGGTTTTACAATGCAATATTCCTCATCGTCAACACTAAATATAATTCGGTCGGAAAGCCATTCCATTTGATAAACATGAAAATCTGCTGACCAATCAACAGGAGGCCCAATTCTTTTACACATTTTCGCATTGCGATATGGCAGCTCGGCGTTGAGAAGAACACCACCAAACAATTCATTGACCAAATCACCACCACTACTGCGACTGAAGGCGATTCTCATCTGTCCAGATTGATATTTCTTGGCACCGTACCGAGAATCGACTGGATCTAGGAACAACTGTGGATATACCCATGCGGCGTTTGGCATTTTGGCACGAATCTCAACTTTTCCGTGCTTGAAACTAAACCGTGCTTTTGTTGAAAACTGAGACGAGATGAACGGAGGAAGAATGTCAAGACTATTAGCCGATCGTATACAATCGTCTGTGTCCAGAATTCCAGTACAATTCGGTCCGAGGCTGAATTCTTTCGTTAAGATATCTTCTCCGTAAGTTCTTGTCAAAGGAACTGGCTTCAAAGTAGCCATGCCATTTCCAACTCTAAGAACTTCGTTATTCAGCAAATAAATAACAAATTCATAGTCCGGTTGGAAAGCAAAACGTCTCTCCATCGACCATTTATTTGGATCCACACGATTGCCATTGAAGTTCTCTTCAAATATAACCTGCCCGGAGCAATCTGCAGGAATGCCATTGTTAGTGGTTGTTATGCTCGGTCGACATTCACCTGGTCGCAGAGTACTGCTCGATAAGAGCGTTGGAGCTGCTGCTGCAGTCAAAAGAGGAAACAGCGGCATTGCAGCGGTTGAATTCTCATCTTGCGGAGTGTAATGGGTGACTACATAAATGCCATCATCTTCTCTATATCCAAGTCCATTGTAGACAACATAAGTCCAATAGTAAAGAGTATCACCTATCTCCAAACTGGTTTCCCGCTCTCTAAAGGTAAACTTTTCGTTTTTGGCTGTGACAATATCCCTTGCCCATCTTCCGGCTTCTAGACCTTCCATTTCTTCGTTAAGTTTACCGTGGAAGGCAAACAGCGTTATATTCTCATCAGCAGGGATAGACACTTCAAAGCCTTTTGGATAGAATATTTTGAATTGAGCAATGGGAACTTTGTACCCTTGTACAGTTGCTTCGGTCGTTGTAGTAACACTCACTTCAGCATGTGAAGTAAACTTCGTCACCAAGTAAGCTCCATCGTCTTCCCTATAACCAAGACCGTTGTGATTGGCAAAAGTCCAGTAGTAAATAACATCTCCTAGTTTTAAACTCGTCTCACGGTCCTCAAACACGAACCTGCCATTTTTACGCGTAGTCACTTCTGCTGACCATCTTCCAGCTTCTAGGCCATGCATTTTTTCGTTAAGTTTACCGTGGAATGTAAACAAAGAAACACCGTCTTCGGCGGGGATAGAAACTTCAAAGCCTTTTGGGTAAAATATTTTGAACTCTGCATTTGGAACTTTGTATCCAACAGGTGCAACGGTTGTTGAAGAAACTGAATTTTCATCCGGCGATAAGAATCTCGTTGCTAGAAAACCGCTCTCATCCTGTTTGTAGTCAAGATTGTGGCGAACAGCAATCTGTGGGAGACCGGAATTTCGATATCTACCAGTTGCTTCGGTGGTTGAAGAAACTTCGACTTCTCTATGCGATGGATACTTTCCCATTGTAAAGGCTTCATTGACTTTACTGCGAATTAAAACATTATTGCCAGTGGGAGCCCTATACCCAAATACTGATCTGGGAGTTGTAGAAACTTCATAGGCTTTACTTCGAATTGAAACATTACCTACAGTGGGAGCTTTATATCCAACTATTGATCTAGGAGTAGTAGAAACTGGATCTTCCCTCGCCGCCGCCGATGAATACTTTGTGACTACATAAACTCCATCGTCTTCTCTGAGGCCTTGACCATTATAGATGACAAAAGTCCAATAGTAAATGATATCTCCGATTGTTAGCCTCGTTTGACGGTCTTCGAACACAAATCGGCCATTTTTACGTGTCGTGACGTCTCTTGACCATCTTCCAGCTTCCAAGTCAATTATTCTCACGTTGAGTTTTCCATGGAATGCAAACAATGAGATACCTTCTTCGGCTGGAATAGACACTTCAAAGCCTTTTGGATAAAATATCTTGAACTCAGCTGTTGGAACTTTGAATCCCATCGTTGAATATTCCGTTATCACATAAACTCCGTCTTCTGCTCTGTAGCCTACACCGTTATTGATGACAAAAGTCCAGTAGTAAATTACGTCCCCAGCTTTTAAACTTGTTTCACGATCTTCAAACACATATTTTCCATTTCTCCGATTCGATATATCTTTTGACCATCGACCTGCTTCCAATCCGTGCATTTTTTCATTGAGTTTTCCATGAAAGGCAAAAAGCGTTACATTCTCCTCCGCAGGAATAGAAACTTCAAAGCCTTTTGGGTAGAACACTTTAAACTCAGCTTTGGGAACTTTATAAACGTATTTTTGTTGTTCGCTCTTTTGTGTATACTCTCTTACCACATAAGTTCCATCATCTTCTCTGTAGCCCAAGCCATTATTAATGGCATAAGTCCAATAATATATTGTATCACCCAACTTCAAACTGGTTTGATCGTCTTTAAATGTAAATCGACCATCTTTGGATTTTAAAATATCTTTTGACCATCTTCCTGCTTCCAAGCCATCCAATGGTTCATTGAGTTTGCCATGAAAGCCGAATTTAGTGACATTTTCATCAGCTGGGATAGACACCTCAAAGCCCTTTGGATAAAATATTTTAAACTTTGCGATTGGTAGATCGTAGGCTTTACTCATAGACGCAGTAGCGACCATAAACAATAACAACGCGAACTTTGGCATATCGAGACGCTAAATAATTTTATATTCACGACCGAGTTACTCAAGATTGAGTGAAGAACTGAGCTGTGATTTGGATAGTCAACAATAAATTTTTGTTCGTTCAGAGATAAGCCAGTTCTCAATAAGTAATGAAAAAAAAAAATAGCATTTCGGCGTCGGATGGCATCTCATTAGTAAGAACTTGTTCTGCAAAGTGTATTAAGCAACCAACAACTGGCTTCTTTGCTGCCATCTGATTCGAGTGAAAACAAATATTTCTGCTGGCATGAAGCGTAATAATGAGTCACTGTGGGTAAATGCAGCACCTAGTGGCTGGTGGGTTTTTGTTTAAGGACGAAGTAAGCATTAATAAAAGAGAATTAAACATCTCCTCAAACTAGTTTTAATCGGTTTCATAAGAAACTATGAATTTTTGATTTCTTTTTTAGGCGTTCTTGATTTGTTTTGTGTTTTGTTTTTGAAACAAGAAAAGAACTTTAAACCATGACGAAGAAGCACCAAAATAAATGTGTCGATAATTCCGGGCGCTCGGAATTGAACTGAAATGTAATTATTTAGTGTCTTTAGTACCACGCTTTTCCAAGACAATAATTTTGTATGTGTACAAGACCCCCGGTCTTGGGTCTTGGCAATGCAAATATAAAAGATACATTTTAAATTAAGCCCGGTACATAAACGGGAAAACACGATTTGTATTCACACACCTCAAACGGGTGTTGAATGGTCGATACAAACTAAGGAACCGAATGAGAATAAATTAGGAAGTTGTAGTTAATATTGTGGCACGACAGCTTCAGGAGGAGCCAAGCCCTATTGACTTACAGTTCCAATTTTAAATCATTTTTATGAATTATGTATAGTTAATATTCTACAGGGAAGGAGAGGGCCTACAATTTACATCCGAATCTGAATGGCTAGCAGGCATGCTGGCTTTATTTTTTGGAGGATTTGTTACTTCCTAGCAAAAGGCCAAACCTGAAAGCAAGAAAACTAAGTTTGGAAACAGCGATTGAACCCACTTCAGATGAAACATAGGCTCAGGAAAACAGGCCAGATTTACAACACAACCGATCAGGCGAATCCTAAAATGGCGGTCTGGGGCGCTTGACAACAAAATTAAGAATCTTACAGGAAAATTGGTGTGAAAAAAGCAAACTATCCGGTACTTGAGGCTTTATGTGAGCGTTGCGAAACTATATTCTGCATAAAGGAGGCTGCCAAAAGGTTTCAAAGTCCAAAAAATTATTGGAAGAATATTTTTTTGGCGATAAGTTGGTACGTATCTACAGAAGATATGAGAGGCTTTCGCCTGAATTGAATGGTTCATTACGAAAAGTAACTGATTTGAGACAAATTAAATAAAAAGATAAGATATTTTATGAAATTCATTATGAGAACCTTTAACCAGCTAAGTCCAGTTTTTCACTGTAAAAATATCAAACTTTATAAATAAAGCAAACATTATTATCTAACCTAATAATTATAGAGCTAATAGTCCCGGCAGCTAGGCTCGTTAATCTTGTTTATCATGTAATTTAAATTGCTTGATAATAAATAATAATAAAAATAATAATAATAATAAACCTGGATTAACTAACTGACTGAATCGGTTGAGTTAACCCCTGATCACTGAACAAATGCTTTCAATTTTGTCTTCTATCCAAATCCTGGTTCTTGAGTTAATTGGAGCACTAACTTATGCTTAAAATTAGCTAACTCAGGTTTAACTTTAAACTTAAAAATTAGCCCTAAGCCAAATTCTTGATCCGTGGATTAACTTTATTTAAGCCTTGCAAATCGGTGGTTTAACTCTTCAACCACCGTCTAAACTTAGATTACACTAATACGAATCGAGGTAAATCGTTTTTGAACCAATTTAATTGTATAACTGGCGTTAAGTCACAATGGGGCATATTCATAGATGTTGTTTAAGTTGTTGCTAAGCTAAACTGGAGTTTAGCTTATGGAAACTTCATCAAGTAAACTCCAGTTTTTCTTAGCAACAGCTTAAACATCATCTATGAATATGCCCGAATTTGTTTTACCCATCTCTGACGAACGAACATTTTTGAACCTGCTGCAAAAGCTTGTTTAACAAAAGAACAACAAACAATTGGTCTGGTACTTTTTGAACATCGAGTTTATTTAAGAAATCTACTATATACTACATTTTTAAGATATTAAACAAATAAGTTTAAGTTATAGTATTAATAAACAAATTGAAGCATCGTCGAATTCTGTGTATTTCTTGTGAATATATATTTTTCAAAGATTAAAACGTAACCGTCAAAAACAAGCTCGCATCTCCACAAATAAAAAAAAAAATAAAACCAAAAACTTTATATTTTTAATAAAATTCCATCTTTAATCCAAGTTTCGAAACTCAATTAAAAAAGAAAAACAAAACATTGTACCATCTTTTCCCTTTCCCATTTCTTCAAACAAGAAATACTAAGCATTTTTACGAAACTAAATAATGCTCAGAGCATTGTTTATATAAAAAAAAATTAAAAAAAAACTTTAGAAAATATATTTCTTCAACCCAAATGAGGAGGAACTCATAATTATAAATGAACACGTGAATATCGGCAATGATAGATTTAAAATTGAATATCTTTCTGTGAGCTAAAGATACTCGGAAAATGTTGTGAGAGAGAGAGAGAAAAACCTTGTTTTAAAACACTATTAGCAATTTAAATTGAGTTTAGTCTATTTCTTGTGAAGTCTACGTATATTATATAGTTTTAAAGTGGCGGGTATATGCTGCTGTCTTTTTTTTTTTTCTTGTGAAAACTAGAACAATATTTTAAACGAAAAAAATTCTTTTTTTTTATTCATTTTTTTTTTTTTTTTTATATAAATTGGTTATTCGCCCCCTGATTTCATGCCAGCATGCTGGTTTTCTGCGATTCACTTTTTACCAGGAGGCGCCAGCGGTTGACCGCGATCCTTACCACGTAATTTTAATCCAATCACACGCTCGATCTTGCCGAGAATTACGTTGTTCGGGATGCCGCGTCCAGCTTCGTAATCGGTCACCACTTGGGTCTTCTCACAAATTTTCTAAAAGCAAACAAATGTATTTTTTTTTTTTTTTTTTTTTGAGAGAGAGACCAGTTAATTGTGTTCCATCAAGCAGACACATTTACCTTGTTTTTAAACACACAAACTATTCTAAAATTAATGTTATTTCTGTTACCACTTGGATTAAAATGAAAATGAATTAATGAGCAAATGAAAGGAGTAAGCAAAACAACAAGCTCTTGAAAAACTTAAAAATTTACTACAACACACCGGTTAAGAACACAAAAACAAACCACAAATACATGACATTCAAAAGATCATACAATAAATACATAAGATCATGTTCAAAATATCGGAAAACTTAAATTTGGAGCGCTTTATTCAGTTCATTTCGAATAAAGTTTGAAAAGTAATTTGTTTGGTTCAAATTATTTTGCTTTAGCGATTTTTTTTTTATTTCTTTTGACGATTGATTCAGAAAAAGAAAAGTTTTAGAATGTCCCTCTTACAAATTTTGTTTTACGGATAGAATTCGTTAAATGCTGGCAACCATGCACATTTTTTGGCACGGCATAGCTTTCTTTTGGAAAGATCTAATTAAATTCTTAAGTATATACTGTTTTCATTCATTGTTTCAACACCCATGCAGAAATTGGCTAAATAAATTACTATAAGTGTGAGCATATTTTACAGACAAGACATAGTGAGTGAGTAGAAGTATGACTATGAAATTATCGGCTAGAATAGAAGGGACCTACAATTTACTGCCGAAGCCGAATTGCTAACAGAGATGCAGGGTAATGTAAAATGGATTGAAACCAGAAGCTTCGGAATGGACGACGCTACTGCTTTCACATCCGTTCCGTGAGAGTTATTGAATTTTGCAGTCAATGTGTTTCGTGGATATTTAAGAATTTAGTAAATATTCTTGTTCGGCTTTTTTGGTCGCAATGTTTTATAAATGAAACAACAATTTCATCAATGTGTTTCGCAAATTAATAAATTGTAATAAAGCTGAGCTGAACTCTTTGATAGAACACAAAAGACAGATTGTAGATCAGAAATGGGTAAGATTTCTGCCCATAGAACACCAATTCTGTGCTTTTTCTTATCTTTTTTGTGCAACTCAAATTCGACAAACTTTTTCCAACACAGCGCCAGCCCCACTGCTTACCCCGAGTTATAAAAAAAACACATGGGGTTTTCCAGTTCTAAAAAACCCGGCAGACGTCTCTATTGTTTATTTGTCGCAATCCACATCATAAGCTTCTATTTTGCTTTATTTGTTTGATTTTATTTACTTTTATCAAAATTAATGCATTCATTTGAATTTATTTTAGCTTCTTTCGAAAAAATTCAATCAAAAAATATTTAAACAGCTGATTCGTTACCCAACCCAGTAAAAATAAAAATATCTTCTTCCGGGCAAATCCAGGTTTGAAAACACATCGAATTCTCGGTTGCGGTTTTAAGGTTGACGGGCCTTCAAAGCTCAATGGACGTTTGTTAAAAAAATGCATTTCTTTTTTCATGCAAAAGTGCAACTTTTGTCATGTAGTCCAAACGGAGTATGAGCAATGAATTTCTTGATGTCACTCCTTTCCGAAATTGTATTGTAGGCTGTAGGGTTATTTTCTCTGGTTCGAATGAGTCTTTTAACCGCTCAATTCAAGACTAAACCAGCAAAGCGTACCTAAATAATCTCTCACCAAGTGTGGGATGTACATGTGCACCTGATCCAAAATCTTCTTACGAAGAGGAACTTGGCTTTGGTAGTTTAAATAGTGCCTTTCCTGCACCAAACACGTGATTTGATAAGTCATAAATTGTTTCGTTAGTCTTTAAGCAGTTTTCGAGAAAAAAGTTCTGCGTACGATTTATGGCCCTGTCTGCTTAAACAGAGAAAACAACATTTGGCGAAGAAAATACAACGACAAATTGTACAGCAACATAAGCCTAGCCAGGAAAATTCGAATTCAACCACTAAGACGAAGCTGAACAATGTACAACCGATGGACATCAACGCTTCAGCTCGTCAAGTCTTCAACACCAAACCAGAGCTAGTTAGAAGCCAAGAAAGACCTCATCTTCCATGAAGCGACCAGGTAAGAGCTATTTTTCACATAGGTTTTCAAGATTTCAATACTCTTCCCAGAGAAATAAAAAATACTACCAACATTAATGAATTTAAAAGAAAACTTTCAGAGCACGTGCAATCTACTGTTTACTAAAAACAAATAATGTTAGCTTTGTTTGTTGAACTTTACCCAGGTTCGCCCCAGGTTTTCTTGACAAATCCAAGAGTTGTCAAAAAACCTGTGTTTTGCCGTTCTCAGAAAACGCATTAGGGCTGCTGATTGTTTATTTTTCACAACACACAAAATTAAAAGTTTCCATTTTGCTTATTTGTTCGATTTTTTATACTTTTCTCAAAATAAATGCATTCAGTTGAATTCCATTTAGTTTTGTTCGAAAAATCAAATACAGAAGAAAAATACACAAGAAACGCTTGACAGTAAAAGTCACTTCAACAGCTGATTAGTTACCTCAACTCACCCGAGTCAAGATCGACTTCAGGGCAACCCTAGTTTTCAAGGCGAGTTGAGGTATATAAAAAAAAACGAGTTGTCGCGACCACAGGGCGACCCCAGGGCGACCCCAGGGCGACTTCAGGGCTCAACAAACAAAGCTATTATCTTATGTTATAAAGTTGCAAGCTAAATAGTTGAAAATATTAAAAATGTAACTTTAAATTATTAGTTTACTAAACTAACTAGGTATGGTATATGACTGATGCAATTATAATTTTTTAAGAAAAAATGTAAACTACGTGGCTTTTTAAAGCTTAATAAAGTACATTCATAAATTCATTCATTCAAGAGGCTTTTTTGGAGTAATTAGTCTTGTTTGCAGGTTTTTCTTTCAACGTTTTGATTTTTTGATGTCTACACAGGTGTCTTCTCTTAGCTCAAGCCCATGTCAACTTCTACTCTTGAATTCTTGGATAAAAATATAACTAACCTACCTAGGAAGTTTGTTTTTTCTAGACTAGTTCTAGTCTAGTTCTTATGATTCATAAAAAAAAGTGGAGTCAACAGTGGCCCCAACACTCCTATTTCAGGTGATGAATCCAAATCTAGCTTTGTTATGACTGGGCTCTACGGTAGATTCCAGCAAATTAAAATTTATTTATAAACAAACCAAAAGTTAATTTGTAGCTAGCTATCAGTAGTGTACCCCAAAGTGGATGTTCACGATAATTGTTAATATTATGAGAAGGCTTTCCGAGTTTAACCTCTGTTGCAAGGGGAGCGTAGTGGGAGGTAGTGTGGAGGGGGTGGAATAAGGATAAGGTAGGATATTGGGAAAAGGAAGTTTTAGAAAAGGAAGGCATGAGAATGCTAAATTCCAGGGACGTTGTTTGCTTGCGGTGCACAGCGTTAGCTCGTCGGACGGGGGGGAACTTGTCCCCGAAACGAAACCTCGCCAGCGAACAAAACATAAAACAGGCCGAGAGGAAACGAAAGTTCGAAAAAACCAAACAAATTTAATGACAGCGGACGGACAGAATTACCACTTCAAGGGCACTGCGGATGTTGTTGCAGTGAGGCCGTTACCCACACTTCCATAGGAATCCATGGCCGTTTTCTGGATTCCCCCGAGATGTCGGATAATCGCCGTCAATTTACCTTTTTTAAATTTATTCATCAGGCCTGGATATATATGTTTTGTTGCTGGTTAAATCTAGCTTAGGGAACAATATCCTCCCCATTCCGGCGAGTTAGAGACTCCTTTCCCCCCTCTATTCCTTGTTTTTTCCCGCTCTTCATCCTCTTCTCTTCCTACCCCTTCTCTTGCTACGCAGCACATCTCAAAATAGACACCAAGTTCGTCCTTCCCATAGAAAAGTCGACTCTAACTCATCAAAAATAGACAACTTTCCGCCGTTTCATGCAAGTTTTGTTAAAAAAAAAATGTTGTTCTTCAAAAGAGTGACCTCATAGCATGATGAATAATTAAGTTATGACATGAGTGAGATTAATATTTTACAGGATTGGGAAGCAAGGATTTGATAGCACGAATACAGAAAACTTGCCACCATATTTTAAAGAAAAGAAAAAAACAAAACAAAAAAACTTACTGTTGCCAAGTCCTTCTGACTGAGACCCTTTGCATTGCGGCCTTGCTGAATGATTTTACCAACATCAAGTGGAATTTTATCATGTTTCAGTTCTTCAGTCTCACGGTCCAGCTTCGCAGTGTTCTTGGTGGTGACATGTTGCTTATTGGTACCTGCACCAACTGCAATTAAATAAAATCATCGAATTCATAAATGATATCATGACTATCAAGAAAATTAATTATTAAATTCTCACAACGTTGTGAAATATTTTTTATTTACCGGGTGGGAAAAAAAATAAACACATAATATTGTTCGAGGTCTTTCTACAAAAAATAAAACAACACCTCACTTTAAAGATGTTTTTTATCGTTTTTTTTTTATCAGACTTTTTGGAAAATAATAAAAAATAAAATATATATTTACATTTTTGTTGAGTGTCGACTGCTACACCCTGACGACGTGCATGGTTGATGGCACTTTCCGTCTTGAGAGTTGAAGCCTTCGGTGCTCTTTTACGTAAAACCGTAACTGTATCCCAATCGGACATGGTTGAGATCTGTGATAATAAGAAATTTAATATATATTCTTTTTGATATTATATCGAAATGTTTGTTGATGATTACGTTTAATTAATTTTCTTTGAAGAAAATAATGAATTATATTCACAAAACTGTAATTCCAAATTTATGACGAAAATGTGGCTCTTTTTTTGGTATAGGAAATTTAATGTACTGAAGATGGTTGCGGTTTGTTTCGTAGATATCAAATGTAGAACGTGTGGTGTAAAATGATGTTCGATTGGATGTTGTGGTGAATTGAATTGCTTTGTGAAATGGTTGTAGGGGAAATAGTGTAGCACATTCAAGAAATTCATTTTTGCATTTTTTGTGTCCAAAGTAACTCATGCAAAATACAATTTTTTTGATTTTGTCAATAAATTTTGAAAACTTGTACCTAAATTATTTCAGGTTTCCTTCGTTTCTATTTTATAACAATAACTACCCATAATCTTAAACACAAGAGTTCTTCTATTGCAAAAAATAGTACAAAAGCTGAAAAAGTTAAAGAAATCACTTTAACTTTACAATTTAAGTTGTACAACAGCGGTTTAGTACTGAACCTCGTTTTTATACCCTATTCCATAGAATGGGTATATTGTATTTGGTGTGGAGTTTGTAACATAGAGAAATAAGAAAGGCAACAACATAACAAGTGGTATCTTTAAGAACTATTTTCATGGCCTTTTAAATCCATCGACCTGCATCGTAGAAGTTGAAAACATAACGCCATGCACAAGTATTCCATTACTAGATGGAGCTATCACAAACTCAGAGATACGTGACTTTCTGAATAACACTAAGACAAATAAAGCACCAGGACAGGACAGAGTACCTTATGAGTTTATCACAAATGCGCCGGATGCAGCTATAGACATTCTAAAAAAAGCCTTCAACCGTATGCTTTCATCTGGAAAAGTAGAACCAAACTTTAAAAAATCATTGATATTTCCCATTCACAAAAAAGGAGACTGTAATTTGGCCGAAAACTACAGAGGAATATCCTTTATGGATTGTGTGGCTAAAACATTCGCTGGTGTTCTATTGGCAAGGCTTCAGAGATGGGAAAAAGAATATAGAATTTTAAACGAATACCAAGCCGGCTTTCGAGAAGGATATAGTACTGCAGATAATCTTTTCAATTTATTCAACATAATAAAACTAAAAATGCATGAAAAAAAGAAAGTGTACTGCTTCTTTATAGATTTTAAGGCTGCTTTTGATCTCATTGACCGCAATGCTCTTATGTATAAGCTAAACAAGTCTGGAATATCAGAAAAAGTTTTAAAAGTCATCAGAGACCTCTATGAAGACACTGAGTCAGCTGTTTGGGATGGAGAAAAACTCTCGGAGTGGTTCAAAACATCAATGGGTGTAAAGCAGGGATGCCTTCTTAGCCCGCTTTTCTTTGCCCTATACATTAACGATTTGCACGAGTATATTGGTGGCGGGATTGATTTGAATGGAACACTGATACGTTTACTCATGTACGCAGACGATATTGTTGTCATGGCGGATAAGGCAATCGTTCTTCAGGGAATGATAGACAAGATTGCTGAGTACTGTAGACGCTGGAACCTGACAATCAACCTTGAAAAATCAAAAATTGTTGTATTTAGAAAAAGAGGAGGGCGACTAAGTGCACAGGAACAATGGAAGCTCAATAACGAACAGATAGAAATTGTAACAAAATATAAATACCTTGGTGTATGGATGACCCCTGGTTTGAGTTTGACCGAACATTTTAAAGAGAGGACAAAGCTGGCCAGACAAAGTTTAAACTTAACATGGTCAAACTTTACTGCCAACAAGGATGTAAGACTCTGCGCAAAGATAGAACTCTTCAACGCGGTCACCAGGGCTATCGTAACATATGGAGCACAGGTCTGGGGACATACAAAATATGAAGAAGTGGAGAAGTTACAAAGATATTTTTTTAAAAAAGTGCTCGGTCTACCAAGAATAACTCCAAACTATGCGCTTACGTTGGAATGCCAAATGAAGCCTATTCTCGAATATACGATGCGGTGCCATTTGAACTACATAGAAAAAGTCTTCAATTGCTATGAAGACAACAGACTACCAAAAATACTGGCTAGGAGTGTAATAGAAAAACAAATTTACTGGTTTGAAGCGTGGCAAAACTCGCCTAACCCAGAAGAACTGGTGACAAACAGGAACCTATTTCACATTTTTGTGGACAACGAAACGCAGAAAATTGTTGCCGAAGACCTCCAAGAAGCACTTCAAAGAGCGAATCTGACAAGGTCTCATGGACTGTACCATCAGCTTAGCTATGAAGTTGGCAGGAGCTATGTCGGCGATAATCTAAAAACCCCTGCAATAAGATGGATCTTTAAAGCAAGGACAGGACTCGTAAAGCTAAATGGAACAACAAGAACACGACAAGAAAATATGAACTGTTCACTTTGCAACATGAATGAATCAGAATCATACATGCATTTTATGGGATTTTGTCCAATACTAAGGGGGATTCGCAGAGATTGCTTCGGAACCGCGACACTAGACGAAAACACCATGGTCAGTCTATTGGATGGAGAAAGGGATTGGTTATGTCTTATCAAATATCTGGAAACAGCCCTCAAATATCGACAAAATTTAATCGACGAGTTTAATTATTAATAAAAAAAAAAAAAAAAAAAAAAAACCTATATATACCTACATATAAATAATCATGAAATGAAAACAAGAGTTTGTAAAAATATCGGCGAAAGATCGCGACAGACGACGAAAGTCAATGTTGTAAAGTTGTTTTAAAATAAATTAAATATCTCATATTGTAATTTAAAAATAATTTATTAAAATAAGTGAATTGGTATAAAATCTATGTATTATTATAAGAAATGATATTTGAATAAAACATTCTACTACTACTACTACTACTACTACTAGAGAAATATTACCGTTAGGTATAGAAAAGTATGTATATATATTCTGACTCAGAATCAAAAGCCTAGTCGATTTAGCCATGTCCGTCCGTCCGTCCGTATGTATACTCTCTAGAGGTCGCAATTTTTGAGCTAGAAAGCTGAAGTTTGGTATATATAATCTTTGGTTCAAGAGTAAAGCTAAGTTCTTGAACCGGTAAAATCCGCCCACAAACACGCCCACAATCGCCATTTTTGTTGAACAACCTCAATTTAATAAAATTAAATTATGTTTTTTTGTACAGTTACGATAAAAGCATAACGCTAAAATTTTGCACACGTAAGCTTTAGGTAAACTTTCTTCCAATCAAATAAAAATATTTTAGTTTGGGCGTGACTTACGCCTATTTTTCATACAAAACCATCAATATTGTTTTTATAAAATAACAATTGTTATATTAAAGCGAAAAACATTAAATTTTGTGGGTCTTACTGGCACATAAACATCTTGTGTATGAAATCAAAAAAAATGATTTTGGGCGTGGCTGACGCCCACTTTTCATTAGAAACTATAAAAAAATTGTTTTTGTAAATAAACGGTATTTATAATTAATCCGCAGGCCAAAATTTTGCGTCTCTTAATAGAAACGAAAAGGTTTGTGTATGAAAAGAAATTTTTGAATTTTGGGCGTGGCTTACGCCTACTTTTCATGAAAGAACGAAAAACGTAGCCTTAAGAATTTAAGGCATTTCCAATGTTTAATTTAAACCTTTTTCCTTCCGTTCGTTATTTGAGAAATATATCTCTACATTTTCTTTTGTAAATTTTTTTCAATACGCCCACTTTTAAAGGCGTGATTTTGGTAAAATACCTTTGTTCAGGTAAGATTGTTTAAAAACTACTCGATTCAGCTGTAGTCTTACACATATGTCTAAATACTGAAAAAAGTGCAGTTAGTGCTTCAAATTTTTAAGACACGCTAACTTTTAAGGGGCGTTTCCGTCAAAAGTCGTATAATGCATTAATTTGTTTAACGTTTTTTAACTATTGGTTGCAGTTTTGAAGTAAACAGATGGATTTAAGTTCCTTGGTAACGTAGCAGAGTGTGGTCCAATAATTGTTAAAAACACCCATAATCGCTATTTCCATTCCAAATCTAATTTTTAAAAATTTAAGTTTTGTCTTGTTTTGTTCAAATCGATCTACAAGAATAAAATTGAATGTCACTGAGCTCATAACAATTGCCTTGGCAATAAAACGTTTTAACTTTGGGCGTGGCGCACTCCTTTTTTTACTGTGCCAGCACTAATTGAACATCACACCGCATAAAATTAATGTTATTGAATTTTTGTCTGTCTGCTAAAGAAGAATTTTGTTTCTGAAACATCGGCTGTTTGCGGGAGGCAGACGCATGCATATACAAAAATATGGCGAATAGGGTATCCAACAGTTCGTTGCAAACGTACTGTAGCTCTCGCTTATGTTTAAATTCTTGATCCATGGGTCAACTTTATTTAATCCACCAAAGTTGGTGGGTTAGCTCTTGAACCACTCTTGAACTACCGTCTAAACTTTAATTATGTACACAGGAACCGAGGTAAATTGTTTTTAAATTTCGATCCGAGGATGAACCACGATTGTACAACTGGCCCTAAAAAATATCATCCCACTGCTACTAAAATAATACACGACTAAAGTCTGCGCTGACACTTCCTGGACAGATATTTACTGAAAAAATCAAAATTTATGTTTTTTAAAAGTGGAGAATTGTGCAGCAATGAAAATTGGTATTTCAACCGGGAAAGAATTGAAGTAGTAAAGGAGCAATACCGCAAAGAAACACAAAAACACATTTTTTTTATTGATGGCTATCTACTTTGGTTCTCCCTTTACACTTGGACGTAATACAAATATAAATTCATACGTACGGCTTGCTCAATTTACTGAAAATACATATGCATATACTTTTACGTAACTACCCTTCAGAAAAAAACGAATGCAAAGCTCCCCAAATCTCCTGTACCTGAGTTGATACTCTGCACTAAAGGCAAACCCGCAATGCATTTCTTCATCACAAGATTTACTTTTGGAAAATACCAACACAATAGGCACTATATGAAAAACTGATAGCAAGAAGTGATATTATGAAAATCAATTTTTTTTAAGTCAGCAACAGTATTTACAGCCGTGTAAATCCAAACAATGGTAGTCTAAAAAATATAATTTTAATGTCATGGAATTCCATATCAAAATGTATTCCACACTCAAACCGAATTTTTTGAACATATCCTCCAATCTCTCTACAAACTGAAGCGTCCTCTTGTGTTCACCACACCCTAACAACCCACACCCACAATTAAAATCCAGGTATGTCATCGAGGCAAACAATCATATACAGCCAAGGAGGAAGAAAATTTTTTCATTGAAGACAAACGAGAAAATGTCAGACTCCCGTGAGTAGAGAAGACGTCGTCGGATTCTTCTGTGTCGACGAAAAGATTAAATTAAAATATTTAATTAAAAAAATAATAGAAAAAGTGTTTAACTAATGTTGATAAACATCAATCAATCGAAATTCCAACTAAAATGAGTACTTTTGTGAATTTTTAAACCAAAAACATAAAATTCAACTCTCATTCAAAGTGAAAGAAAAGAAAAAAAAAAGTTTCTGTCTGTGTGTTGAATCGGGTGGTGTTGAGTTTGTACGCAAATTGAAGAAAAAAGTGCTCCATCGGCCGTCCCGTGTGTCGCCGGGGGATTTATATCCGTATTCCTCCTCATCTCTGGTTTGGTTTTACAAGTGCATTGCATTTTCCTTCGTATTCGCTTCTTGTTCTTCTTTCTATCTTGCTTTTGGAGTCGGTTCTCGGTTGCTGCTCTCGTCTGTCTCCCCTATACATCGTTTGTTCGTTGGTTTATTGTTGCGTTTACTTTGCTGCTGTTGGTGGATCTGGCGCTGGCTCTACTACTGGCTCCAGGGAGTGGATTTCTCAAGGGCTTTGGCTACGCGTACATCGTCGTTGTCTTGGTCTTCGCAAATCCGCAAATCAAGGGGAACAAATTTAGTTATCGACGATTCCAATTCCAACACAAAATTCGATTAAATTAAACAAAAACAAACGAAAACAAAAAAAAGGTTTTCTCCTTTTGCTGATTTTTTTTTCTTTTTCGTTTCCACAAACGCAATCGATTCCAATAAGGAATTCCAATATATATGTATATACCTATCAACTAATATAAACGACGACGGAAAACGGATAATTGCGTGTGCGTTTGTATAAATCTGTCTGTATATGTGTAAAGCGCAGCAGGAAAAAAAGATATAAAATTCTTGTCAAATCTTGTTCAAAAATAAATAAAAAAGAAATTGTTTGCAAAAAAAAAGAAAAACAGCGCTTAGAAAATAGTGTTGGAAAGTTTAGTTTTTATTCTTCTTTTTTTTTTTAAGAAAACGAGTAAAAAATGTATTTGCAATCGTTATCGAGCGGCGTTCATTATCCCAGTGTAATCGGTGTTTCGTGTTCCTTATTGGATCCTTGTTGTGCCCCCTCATCGTCCTCGTCGTCGTTGTTGTCATCTTCATCTTCCTCGTCGTCGTCGTGGTGTGTGGTGAAATTGTAAATTTTTCCTTTAAATTAAATAAAAAAAAGAATTTTCAATCAAAGTTTTGGGGTAGGAAAGAAGAAATTGAAAGAATTCAGTGACAAACGAACGGACACATACACACACTAAAGAGTAAAAGTAACTGGTGTTTTATTTTTACTTATTTTTGTTTTTTAACGTGGGAGGACCAGAGTGCAGCGGGTGTGAAAGAATTGGCCAGCACCATCAATATGGGGGCACAACAGGCCAAGGATCGGTCATCTGGAAGCCAAGGAACTGTCAGTTGTATTGGGATTAGCAGCAGTGTTGGCATAAGTAGTAGTTCCTCGAGCATTGGCGGCGGAGTGGGTGGGGGTGTTGGTGGCTCAGGTGCCTTGGGTGCAGGATCCACCCTTCGTGCGAGTCGCATGAAGTCGCGTTCGTCCTCTTCTTCAGCCGCTGCCGCAGCACCACCAACCGCTTCAACAAAGGATAATCGCAGTGCAATTGGATTGAATATCTTCAGCGAACACAATGGTGAGTTTTTTTTTTTTTTTTTTTTGTTAATTTTCTTTCGCTTTCGCTTTGTTCGTAGTTGTGTATAGTTTTCGTGTGTGGATAACAACTGTGTGTTGAATGTATGTATTGAAAGAGGGTGTGTTGTTTAAGTAGTGTATGTGGGAGTACAATAGTATGTGCACATAATATTTATACATATCTACTTGGTTCGTTTTTGGAGAGGTGAATTTATTGTGAATGAGTGCAAAAGGGTGGAATGCATTTTTTTTCGTTGTATTTTTCAATTTTCTCGGTTTTGGTTTGTCGTCAGTCGGTGTGTCGTTTTCGTTTTGTCGTTGTCGCTGGTTCTTTTTTTTCGTCGTCTGAATTTGAATTTGTAAATTGGATACTTCACATGAAACATGATGTGGGGAAGTCGAAGTCGTAAAAAGAATAGTTTACCTCACATCAATTGACGTGGGTTATTTGCATTTTCAATTTGTGAAGTAAGAAGATTTCCAACAAGGACAAAGGATAATAGATATTTAGGATGGAATCGAACAGGCTAAGAAGTTGAAGAAAGGTTTAGCCCAAGAAGACGATGTTAGGAAGTATAGGTACCTATTTGATGGACGAAATCCTCTTCTGCCTCCGGGCTCAAAATACCGTCCTTGTACATCTTCAAGCAGTAGACAAACCTAGACTGATAACATTATATGTAGGAAGGTACATCTACATACATATATAACATCGAAACGATTGTAAGAACAGAAGCCTGTGCCCTTAAGTTGCTATTTTAAAATTTTAATTGAAACAAAAATAAGGACTAGGACTATGACTATTCACGAAGCTTAAGTTGGCCCATTCCAGACCGATAGGTTGACTGAAACTCGCATTCGCAACAGACGTCATAGAATTTAATCACAGGAGGTAGAATAATGTGTAGGTAGAAAAAAAAATTAAGTGTGACTAAATAAACTCTTTATTTAGGTAAACTTATTTAATTTGAAAATGGGGCTTTGATGGAAACAGTAGACAGTCCGAATATAAACAAAGAATGTCTGGCGAATTCAGTGATTTGGATATGTTTATAACATACTATTCCGATAAAAATTTGTTTGCAAGAGAGCTCTGAGTCTGAAAAGAAAATTGTATGGCATAATCCTCGTCCAGGATCAACTTGACACTATCGACCAATACGTTTTCAATAATAAATAAAAAGAAACAGCAGAGCTGATCAGAAACACATGCAGAACCAGAAAAATGCCTTAACTGGAACAATAATTAAATTAATTGACCGTTTTATCAATGTAAAAGATATCCTCAAATTGACAATGGTTGACGGTAAGGTAGGTATATGCCTTGTCACTTGTTACATACTTCTTCCCAACAGATGTGCTATATTTGCGGAGCAAAGCCAACTAATATGAATGATATTCAAAGCTACTTAATAAGAACCATAAACGAAGATAGCAGTGATCTGCATGCGTGGATAAGATTCTTTGAATTCCTCACTCATCTAGATTAGATTTTAAAAATTGGACTGGAAATAATGAAAAACTTCTTTTGGACGCCACAAAATACCGCATAGGTACCTATAAGCCGAATTCAAGAACATTGGATTGATAGTTGACAAGCCAAAACAAGATGGTGGAAATTCAAACGATGGCAATACTGCTCGTAGATTCTTTGCCAACTGTTCTTCATCTTCACAGATTACTGGTGTTAAGTAATCAATATTTGAAAGATGTGCTGTAATTCTGAGAACTTTGGCAAGTTGTTTTGCAATTAATGCAGAATCCTTTCAGGTACAGTACGTTCTCGATTAACGCAACTCTCGATTCACGCAACTCCTTGATTTTCGCAACAGCTGAATTTATATCATTGTTGACGCAGTAATCGCAACTCTTCAAAAAAATTGACTCAATAAGTGCAACTTTTGTTTTTATATGCAAATGCAAGCCCGAGGTTGAGATTCCTGTTCTTAAAATAAAGACTGAAACAGCAATACAAGCTACCACCAAAGCACTTTGCCCGTATTGAGCAAATATTAAGTATCCAAAAACTGCAAGAAATGGCGATTTTAAAAAATCTAAAAATCCAAAAAAACCAAACAAAATTATCCAATTTTGTCCAAAGAAAATAATTATTGCTATAAAGAGAACTATATTATGGTATCCGTTCGGAGAATTATCCGATCGGAGAAAAGTTTAGATCGGAGCTTTAATTGTGTTCATGGTATCCGAATCGGAAGAGAAATAAAAATATACATGACATAGTTAAGACAAACAAAAAATAATATCTTAATATCTAAATGAATTAGCTTATTTTATAAGTGCTGTTTTTTCGATTTTCGCTTTGCATCTAGAATTAAGCTTAAAAAAAATTTACTCGGTAATTGCAACAACCTCGGTCATTGCAACCACAATGGTTTTAAATAGTTGCGATAATCGAGAAAACACTGTATATGCGAAAAATACAGTTTCGCAAAATTCCTGCCGAATACCCTTGGTACCCATTTACCGAGGACAAATTGTTGAACACGCCATATTGCCTATTGGTCAATTTACTGAAGAGACAGCAGAAGCGAAAAACAAAGATGTAAAACTTGTCCAACGAACAATATTGAACAGATTACTTCTAACCCTAGAACATATGCGTGAAATGTTGCGTCAAAACAATGATAAATCTTAAGACGACTGGAATCAAGTGTTTTTCACTGAAGAGTCCTGATATATGGACTGGAAACTGAAGCATCGAATATAAAATTAGAAAACTGCCTAGATGAAACACCTCCTGGAGTTTGAATACAAAGCTTGTCTATGGGATCGTTTAGTTGATTGATTGTCTCATCTCAACCAAGCGCCATAAAGGCCCAAGGCTCAACCATAATCTGTCAACTACATCAGTTGGCCGTAATAGCCTTTAGAATTAAAAAGTAATATTTTTTTTCTTAAAATATCAGAGTAGAAATGAAGTCTTCGACATTTTTCTATGTATAGCTTAGCTACCTACTTTCAGGAAAAAAAATTTCAGGAAATTTGAAAAATAAAAATAAAAAAAAATTCAGATTTTCGTGCGAAATGTACAACTGAAAGCGTTGGGTATACACATGCATTCCTACTGTTTTGTAAGGCAATACCCATTCTTCAATCGATTTCTGGTAGGCTAGAATTTAAGCTAGAATAATATAAGATTACAGCTTCAGCCAAGGTTGCATCGAAATGAATGCAATTTGCTTCGATTGCTTGTCAATCACCTCTCTTTGTCCATACGACTCGTCATCAATATTACCAATTAATATTTATTATTTTAAAAACCCTGAAAATCTACCTGCATTAAGTCGTCATTCAGAAATTATAAATCACTCAACAGCTGGACAAACAGAATTGCCGCTGAAATATTTACCAAACAATAAAATATCACTTGGCCATGCAGGCCAAACCACGGCCACACACATTGCATGCTGTGCTGATGCTGCTTCTGCAGCGAATCCTCCCATTTCCGACGCCCGCCCATAATGGAAAACGAATAATTTATTGTATTTTACAGGCAATTCCCGTTTGGGATTTGGAACATATACCTATGAAGTTGGAGAGATGAACTTCATGTAGGCATGAGGTAGCAGGTACCTAGTAATTTTTATCTGGACGCATTCATTCCCTCGTGGATTGGATCGAAAAATGATTTCCCAGATAATTATGCATGAATAATTCGTTCTCAAAGGAAGCCAACAAAAAAAAAATCTGCTAAAAATCAAACAGAAAACATAATAAAAAGGCAAATCAAAAATCTTTTGATGTAATTGGATTGGGATTTCTAGACCTTGAGATGGTCCCGAAATGACGGAATTAAGTCCCCAGACAAATACCTACTTTATAACTCACTTTTTAGGAAGAGAGAGGTAGAGGCTAGAGGAGGTAGCGGTAGGTACTGGATCTAGTTACTGGTAGATGTCGCAGTTCTCTTTAATGGGACTCAAGCGTGATTAAACACGCATACAAATTACCCGCACCCCTCTTTGGAGAGTGTGAGAGAACAACCATAAATAAAAAGAACAATGAACAGAAAAGTGAAAAAAATAAAAAAAAAAGACGAATAATAAAATAAATTTAAATAATTACGCGACTGGGGGGTTGTTCTGCTTTTGATTATGATGATTGGACATAAGTGGTGTGGTTTAATCGATAGTGTTGCCAGGTCAATAAAGAAAAAAAAAATAAAGGAAAAGTGTAAGGCATGTGATGGGCAGAAAAATAAGTGGATGTTTCAAGTACCGTAATTATATCATTAATTTGTAATGACAATGAGGCTTGGCCCTTTTAACATGGATTCTGCTGCCTGCCTTTTCCGTGAATGCCCATTAACGTTGCACTTATTTTGTGTACACAGGTGGGTACTTACTTACCTATACTACATCTGCCATATAAAACTATCATTGGATTTAGCGCTGTTCTGTTCGAATGGAATATTCAAGACCCTTATAGAAAAAATATTCTGTAAATTACCTAGGTATGATGTCAGGGGGTGGGGGGTGATGTGAGAACTTCCTTTTGACGCTACACAAGTTTCACAGTTGATTTGATTTTTTATTTCATGAAATAAAATTATTTTAATTAAAATGAATTATTTTTTTATTTTTTTCGGTCTGACGTACATTTTACACCACTTCTCCTGCAACTAGAAGTATACGCATGTAACCGGTATAATAAGGCCCGTCAAAGAAATACTTTTCAAGTACAAATTTTAGTTCATAAATTAGGGTTAAGGGAAGTAGTGATGTTCATACTTCAGATGTACTTCTATTGAAGTATGTACTTCTCCAAAAGTACACACTTTAGAAGTGCTTATATCAGTACTTTTACTGGCGGGAAAGTGCAGTACTTTTGTTGATGTTTCAGTGGGTAAGAATATTGAATCATATACAGGAGATATATAACTGTTTTTTCCCAAGCGCCTATCTTTTGTCAGTAGATTTATAGTACCTACTTCTCGTACATATTCGATTGGTTGTTTCTGTACTTCTACGTTTGCAGAGAAGAAACTACAATAGATAAGAATTTTTTAAAGTCCGTTTATCCCACAAAAATTGTCCACACAAAGTAGTGTGACACTTTTAAAACTGGTAACACGGGTGCTTAAAAAAGGGACACTGCCTGGGGCAAATGAAATTTGACAGTTCTTATTTTTATTATTGACAGAACTGAGTTGCACCTCTGTTTTCGTCTTTCAAGCTTTTCCTTTCAAGACCTATAGTCTAAGTAATTTTATTTTTATTCCCTCCGGTTTGACTTACCAAAAAGAGGTAACCAAAAAATAGGTACAACTCCAATTCAAGCTGAGGCAAAGGGATGATGCAATTCATTAAAAGTAAAAGCTAAGAAACGTACATATGTCAAACTCTATATTCAAAATATTTTTCTTCCAAAAGGCCTTCCGGGGTTGCCTTTCAACACAAAACACATTCATACGGGGAACATGAACCTACACACAATTTCGCTTTCCATTTTGCTCTTGTTCTCGATTTCAATAGGCAATTTATTGTAAGCAGTTTTCATTTCTTCTATAGCTACCCAGACCCACCTCCTATATGCTTTCACATTATAAACTTTGTGCAAAAGCCTGAAGGAGAAAGTACACACATCATAACCTTATGTCATTCTGGTTGACACAAAAAGTATAAAAAAAAAAATAGTTTCGTAGAACCTATTTTGGCAATGCGATTTTTTCGCATTGAAACTTGTCATAACAATTCTTTTTAAACAAATTGAAATGTTCTCATTTATTAAGTTTTTTTTTGCACACAAAACAGGTCAAGAACACTCGACATGTGAGATTTTTCATTATGGAAGACTTTTGAGTGTTGAGTCATCTTCATCTTGTTCTCTTTTTTTAAATCGTTAAACATAATTCAGACACTCCCAAAAAAATGTTTGATAATAATTTATGTAAAATTGTTTAACTTTTTTGGGTGGTCCAGTCCTGGTGTTTGGGGTGTCAACACTCGATAAAAAAATTTACATTCATTTTGAATCTACGAACAAAAAAGTTTTATAGTGACTCAGTTGCCAAATTGTTAAAAAATAATAAAATCCTGAGCACCACCAGACCGGATCCACTTTTTATTCGGATTTTCAAAACAATTTTTTGCGAGCTTTATCGTTTCAACCATCATCAGCAACCACCTTTAATATCACTCCATCATAGCCAGATCCCAAAAGAAACAACCACAAAAAAAAATATGTATACAACTTTAGTGGTGGATTTTTTTTTAATAATTCAGTGTTGGCATGAATAGATAGTTTTTAGACAAATTCTGGCAACAAATTTGCATGTCTGTCCTCTCCAGTATTTAGGTTGGCCAATGTTTTCAGGAGTTTTGTTATGTTTAATGCGGAACCAACTTTACAGCTTCCATACTCCCGGTTTAGCGTTTGAACTCTTTCTCTTATTTCTACATCGTTCTGCCACCGCCACCGTCGACGCCGCCGCCGGTCGTTCTACAGCAAAACAGTGGGCAAGAATGCCATTAAATAATCGCAAAAACAAAACACAATACAAATTAAAATACAAAAAAAAACTGAGTTAAAGTGTGTTTTATGTTTTTTTTTTGTACCCTCAACAACAAGAGCCGGCATAATTTTGTTTGTTTGTATTTTTATTATTATGGCTGTGTGCGTGAAGTTGCTCTCAACTATTATTATCAACTTCCGCAATCTCGTTTAGAAGCTTGATAATGACGATGATGACGATTATTTTGGTCTCTGTGATTTCAGTTCTGCAGTTTTTTTTTATTATTATTATTTTTTTTTTTGCGTAGGTACATACCTACTTTTTGTTATTTTGTCCTCCTTAATGTTGAAGTTTTGTATTATAATTTTTTTTCTGGAAATATATTTTGCTTTGCAAATTAATTCCCGACCGGAGCCAAGGGAGCAATGGAAATAAAAGGAATCAACGTTGATAATGATTTTGGTCCGATTCGGCTGTTTGGTGAAACTGTCATTGTTTTCAAGAGTTTTTTTTTTGCAAAACATTGCCTTTGGAAATTGGATATTCAAAGTGAAGTGGGTACGCATAATGAAAAAACCAGCCCATGCGTAGAAATGAGGCTTAATGACCTATTAATTAAATTATTTGACCCTTGCATTGCCAGGAGCAGAAATGAGCATTACAAATCTTTTAATAATATGCCGATCAAAGAAGTATGCATGGCAACATTGATTAATGCTTTCCTTGACTTTAATATGGCTCCGCCCATAGAAATCCATTTTTCACTATATCGTATGGGCCCCTTTTTAAAGAGATCTGAGACAACTTTCCTTAACGAACTCACCTAGAATATTTAACTTTAAAGTAGAGTGGAATAAAATGAAAGTTACCTAACTTTTCAACTTTTGGAAAACGTCCTGCCATAAACCAATCCAAAAAACCAGATTACTTACTTACACTCACGGGTCACAATCCAATGGGAACCCACATGAGCAAAATGAGCAGCAGCATATCCAACTTATGCAAAAGATGTAAGTTCCCCAACTTGGCAAGGACCAGGAAGGTAACCTTTGAGAACATCTTCAACGAGCTGACCGAACAAGCCAAGAAAGATCAATCTTGATTTCAATCTGAACTTGGGTTAGTTGAGGGGGCCACATATTTTCCCTCTCCTACCCTTTCTTATACCTTACCTTAGCCAGGGAAACAACCTTATTTAACTCC
This sequence comes from Platycheirus albimanus, assembly GCA_916050605.2. Taxonomy (NCBI): domain Eukaryota; kingdom Metazoa; phylum Arthropoda; class Insecta; order Diptera; family Syrphidae; genus Platycheirus; species Platycheirus albimanus. Next base: position 111,808,323 of record OU696698.1, on the reverse strand, counting down.
GATAAGCACTCAGATTTCTACCCGATGACGCTAAAAACCTTTCCCTGGTTTCGGAACCTTTGCCGTTGACTTCGGAAGTCACTAAACAAAATACAAATCTCCTCGGAAGAATTACGAACTCGTCCTTAGACTCAAATAGACTCCAAATTTATTTAAGTTGTGAAACATTTAGGTACACAAATAAATACGAGGTCTGCTGCCAAAAATGACATGATGGCATTTGGCTCTAGCTCCCTCTGGGTTGTGCCATAGAATTCGTTTCTTATAGCTTATATATATAAACTATACAGAAACATCTAGCATGCATACTGTTCTTCATGATAACACATACAAGGTAAAACAAAATATAAGGTATGCTGACTTCACGAGTGACGTCACAATCGGAAAAAATAAATGAATTTATAAGTTTACCGGTGAACACATATTTTTTTTAAAATCTTATAATTCTTTTAATCGTTCAAAAATTTGCTCAAGTTCTGAATTCTAAAACATTATCTTCTTAAGAAATATAGTAAAGGCCCAACCATAATAAGCGAAAGAAAAAGGAAGCAAGTGTCAAAACCTAACGAAAAGTTTCTTTCCGATCTTTTAAATACATAAAAGCCTTTAGAAATAAGAAGCATTTATCTCTTTCTTTCTCTTTGAAAAAAAAAAGTCCGATTTTTGTCACAATGTACGACTGAAAGCGTACAGTACGAACGGAAACAAAAGTGAACGAAACTTACCGAAACTAATCAAAAAGTGATTTCGTCATTATGGTTTGACCTTTATAGTTAAAGATGATTGTGACGTCACAAAATAGCAACTCGTACTTCTATTCTATCATAACCAAATGAAATTGACGTTTGAAAATTGAAATACGCAACTGTCCGGATTGAATGGCTTTGTTTGATTTGAAAAACTCATGTCCTCAAGGAGATTTACAGCCGATTAATTAAGAACAAATTTGTATGGCTGATCTTGCAAGATTTAGGAAAGACTATACGATTTCTATGCTTAAATCATTATTTTTTAACTTTGCCACCCAAAATTTAAGACTAATTTTTAAGATGAGTTTGTTGTATTATTCTTGAAATTTCAAAAATTATTTTACTGTACCTATCTAAGTACAGTGCATTCTCGATTTCCGCAACTAATTTAAATAAGGGTGGTTGTAATGACCGACGTTGTTGCAATTACCGAGTAAATTTTGTTTAAGCTAAAATCTAGATGCAAAGCGAAAATCGAAAAAACAGCACTTATAAAATAAGTAAATTCATTGAGATATTATTTTTTGTTTGTCTTATGTCATGTATATTTTTATTTCTCTTCCGATTCGGATACCATAAACACAATTAATGCTCCGATCTGAACTTTTCTCCGATCGGAGGATTCTCCGAACGGATACCATATTAGGGGGTTTATCTTTAGTTCTCTTTATATTGTCTTTGGAAAAAATTGTACATTTTTGTTTGATTTTTAGATTTTTTTAAAATTGCCATTTATTGCAGTTTTTGCAGACTCAATATTTGTTCAATAGGGGCGAAGTGCTCTGGTGTAAGCTTGTATTGCAGTTTCAGTCTTTATTTTAAGAACAGTAATCTCAACCTCGGGCTTGCATTGCATATAAAAACAAAAGTTGCACTTATTGAGTACATTTTTTTTGAAGAGTTGCAATTACTGCGTCAACAATGATATAAATTCAGCTGTTGCGAAAATCGAGGAGTTGCGTGAATCGAGAGTTGCGTTAATCGAGAACACTGTATCTATTAATTTTGAATAGTTTTGAGACCTCAATTTTAAATCAATATCTTAACTTCCGTTTGTCAAATTAACCTAAACTTTTCAGAAAAAGCCCATGTTTCGGAGAAAAATTGCACAAATCTTGATTTTTCTAACAAATGAATCTAATAGAGAATCTCCGAAATAAGCAATAAATTGATTAAATAATATTTTACAAGATAAAGACATCCTATCAATTTCAAGATAGAATAAAACATCTCTTAAACTCCCATCCCAGCATCCTGATCAATTTCCTTCACATCACCGGATTGAGTTGGTAATTTTTCTATTTTTAACCTAACGCTACGAAAAATATCTAGCACATCGAAAGCACTAAAGTAAATTAGATCAATCGATAGAATCAACGCCTGCAATAAATTTCCAAAGAGAGACGCCTGATGGCTCCGGTACAAATGTATCCCTGCTATAATGCTTCCAACGTTATCTCTTTACCACAAAACCAAACTAGAATGGACCACACTCTGTGTATATACTCGTCGTATCATTTCCTTTCCAGCAAGCCCTGCCCTTTAATGGGAGAATTCAGTCCTGATGGTACGGTAGGGTATACGTTTTGCGAATCGGTTCCAGCTCACCGATGAATGAATGATATTGATGCGGAGGAAAGGAAAACTGTTGCATAATAATACTATTCGTCTCCAGTTCTGTGTGACCACAATCGATGGGTGTTATCAGCAAACATTACCGCATATCACACAACCACAACATATTGCACGCCACCACTCTTCACCACCAGCTTCAACTTGGTTTTCTTCATCTCATCAACATCATTTTATGATGTGAACGTCGCAGTTGGAGTTGTCGTCGACAATATTGTAGTCGTCGTCGTCGTCGCCATTGACGAACGTAGGTACGTGGTGAAACACGTGTTGCGACAATTTGGTCGCAACGAAGACTTGTTCTTGAACGAGGCAAAACTACAAGTTTGGTAGCTTTACAATTTGTTAAAAATCCTTTATTGGAGATAATAAATGTTATAAATGTACATTTGTATACAAAGGTTAACTCACTTAGTCTTCTTTTAGTTTAATAGCCACCGAGTGGCCGGCAAAGTACAAATCTAAATTTAATATTTAAGTTAGAATTTAAGTAATACTTAAGTTGCCTCGTGGCTTTCAAAGGAGAAAATGGCGGATTGCCAATTGTATTAAGAAAAATGAAGTAAGTTAAGTTGGTTAATGTAGATAACTTGTCGACGGAATGTTGGTAAGAATGTGGGCTGTAGCTCCCTCTCACAATTGGTGGGGAAAACTACTCGCATTAAGGTGCGTACGCATCCTTCTCAACACTCCCCCCCGGTAGTTTCTCCTGGGCAAGTGTTAGGTGGAGTCCTGATGTCGAGGACAGCCAGCTTGACTGCCGGTCTTTCGTACACTCCTTTCGTCGTCTGGATGAATGCGCTTCGAACTTGGTTGTCTTTGGAAAGTTTCACTTTCACGATACGCCCTTTAGGCCAGCTGTTCCTGGGGCTATTCGGGTCAACGATAATGACTATATCCCCGACTTCTAGTGGTTTGGCGGGTGCGAACCACTTCGTTCTTCTGCTAAGCGTGGGCAAGTATTCTGCAACCCAACGCTTCCAGAAGCGGTCGGCGAACTGTTGTGAGGTGAGCCAATTTTTCCGAAGTATAACTGCGTCGTCATCTAATTCCGTTGGAGGTTTTGAACCACATGGCGAACCCAGCAGAAAGTGGTTTGGTGTAAGTGCTTCAGGGTTAGCAGGATCGATTGGAATATACGTCAGAGGCCGGGAATTCACTATATTCTCTGATTCTATTAACATAGACCGAAGAAGCTCATCGTTTGGGTGTCTCGTTGGCATAGAAGAGTAGAGAACTGTTTTAATAGACCGTACAAGACGCTCCCAGCTACCCCCCATGTGCGGCGAGCCGGGTGGTATAAATTTCCATTGAGTACTTGACGAGTTAAATGTTTCCAGTAGTCTATCCTTCTGAATATTGGCAGCTGCTTCTCTTAGTTCTCGCTCTGCGCCGATAAAATTGGTGCCGTTATCGCTGTAGAACTCGAGCGGTGTACCTCTTCTGGCCATAAAATTACGAAGGCAAAGGATGCAGGAGTCTGTGGTCAGCGAATGAGCGACTTCAATGTGGACTGCTCTGATAGTGAGGCAGGTAAGGAGGACACCCCATCGCTTTTCGATTCTTCGCCCTATGGTCACAAAGAGGGGACCAAAGTAATCCACGCCAACAAAGGAGAACGGTCGGCAAAATGATGCTAGCCTCGCCCGAGGTAGGGGCGCCATGATCGGTGGGTTTGGGCGTGCTCGGTTTAGTATGCATTGTGGGCATGCTTTCTTGACAGCCTTAAGCACGGATCGCATGTGTGGGATGTAAAATTTTTGACGGAGAGTATTGATGACTGTCTCGTCATTTTGGTGTTTGAAGTGGCAGTGAACATCGGTGATTATTAGTGTCGTAATTCGATGAGATCTTGGGAGAATGATAGGTAGTCTGAGATCTGAGCTGAGCTCTTTTTTATTACAGATTCGTCCGTTGGCTCGAACAATGTGGTTTTCATCCAAAAACGCGTTAAGATTATAGAGAGGACTACTTTTTTCGACGCGGCGGTTGATTGCTAAGTCTGCAACTTCTTCAGCGTATACGCTGTTTTGCGCCTCTTTCACTAATGCAGTCTCGGCTATCTGTAATTCTTTTCGTGATAGGGAACCGACCAGCTTTGAAGTTTTCTTTACCTTTGTTGAAACATTGTTCACGAACCGAAGAGCGTAGGCTGTACTCCTCATCAGTTTTCGCCAGGTGGATATTTCATCGTATCGAAAAATGTTTTCTCGGACGGTACTATGGATGGCTACAAAATTAGTTTTCAGCTCTTCGACTGTAGAACCCCCGATCGTCTCCTGAGGCCACTTATCTACAGTTGATTTCAAGAAATTGGGTCCGTTAAACCATCGATTAGTTGCTTTCAGCTCTGGGGGCTTTTGCCATTTGGTTGCTTCGTCGGCAACGTTCATGCTTGTAGGAATCCATCTCCACTCCGCTGCATCGGTGAGTTCTAGGATCTCACTAACTCGAAATGCCACGTACTGCCGGTATCTTCGGTGGTCTGAGCGAAGCCAGCTCAGGACAGTTCTTGAGTCTGACCAGAAGAATTTTCTATTGAAGGCGATTCTGTGTGAGTCCACGATGCACTTGGCGAAGCGAGCTCCGAGGAGTGCGGCTTGTAATTCCAGACGGGGGATCGTAAGCGCTTTAAGGGGGGCAACTCGAGTTTTCGCTCCTATGAGGGCTGTCTCTACTTGTTCATTTCTGACAGTTCTAATGTACGCTACGGCTGCGAAACCATTTTCGCTGGCGTCGACGAATATGTGCAATTGTATCTCGGATCCCCAGGTGGAAGAAATGTAGCATCTAGGGATTCGTAGCTCTTCAATTTTAGAGAGATGCGATGTCCATTTAAGCCATTTGTCGTATTCTTCGTCCTTGATCTCATCATCCCACTCAATCTTGGAGCGCCAGATCTCTTGAAGTAGGATTTTGACATACACCAGGAAACACGCAATGAGGCCAAGTGGATCAAAGATCGTCATCAGTACTCTCAAGACTTCACGCTTCGTAGGGCGCTTAGAATTGAACAGAATTTCGCGTTGACTTGGATTTGAGGTGATCTTGAAGGTGAGGCTATCTTGGGATGTGCACCACCACATTCCCAGCACTTTTTCCGTCCCTAACTCCACATTCAGGTTCATGCTCAGTTCTTTTGTTGGTTGCGATTGTAGCGCCTTTAAGACTGTGGTTGAATTCGAAACCCAGTTTCTGATGTAGAATCCACCTTGATTGTGTATATGTCGTATTTCCGTCGCTAATTTGATCGCCTCCTGCTCTGTCGACACGCTGTCCATTAAGTCATCCACATAATGATTGTCTTTGATTGCCCGGACTGCTCTTGGGAATTCCGTAGCAAATGCTTCGGCATTTGTATTTTTGACAAAGTGAGCTGTACATGGAGAGCATGTCGCCCCGAACGTCATCACGGTCATTATGTAGATGTCAGGGTGTTCGTTCTCGCCACCGCCCCACAGGAATCTCTGGAAGTGTTGATCGTCTTCGCGAATACTAATCTGGTGGAACATTTCCATAATATCTCCACAGATTGCGATCTTGTTTTCTCTGAATTTATATAGCACCGAAGTTAACGAGGTGAGTTGATCTGGGCCTTTCAGCAGAAGAGAATTAAGCGAAGTACCATGCACCGCAGCTGCCGCATCCCACACAAGGCGGATCTTCCCAGGTTTGTTGGCATTTTCCACTGGGAAAACAGGTAAGTACCATGAGCGTTCTTGGTGTTTCATCTTCTCTTGATCGGTTATCTTGCGCGCATAGCCTTTTTCGACGTACTCTCTAATTCTGTTGTTCAGTATATCAGTCAGAGCCGGGTCGCGCTGCATGCGCTTCTGAAGGCAGAGTAACCTTTTTCGTGCCATGGGATAGCTGTCTGGCAGCTCAACAGTATCAAATCTCCAGAGAAGTGCGGTTTCGAATCTTCCGTTCTTGCGTATGGTATGCTTTTGAAGCAGGTCGAGAGCTCTGGAGTCTTCATCAGACATTGATACCTTTGCTAGCTGTTGGGTTCCGAAGTTGTCGTCGCAGATAAAATTCTTTACTAGACTGTCCAAGTCTACGCCGTTGCATTCACAAGCATGAAGGCTAAAAGATGTATCCGGATGCTGTTCTCTTTCAGAGTTTCTTCCGTGAATTACCCATCCAAGTCGAGTTTTGGTTGCAACTGGTTCATATCGGAAACCCTCTTTGGATTTAAGTGGAAATCCAAGTTGGGCGTTGTTGACTCCTATGAGTAGCCGTGGGGCAGCTTTGTCGTACGCGGCGAGGTTCAGTCCCTTCAGATGTTCAAACTTTTTCTTCAGCTCATCAGGGTTAAGAGTTTGTTTTGGCAAGCAGAGTTGATTTACTGTGTGAATGTCTGTCAGTTGGAATTTTTCAGCGTTTGTCGTCGTACTGGATATTTGTAAGTTGATTAGTTCGGAGTCACTCTCATATCTCGAAGTATTTCCGGTCCACTTCAGACACAGGGACCGAGGAGTTCCTTGCACATTTAATTGTTTAGCCAGTTCCTTGTCAATCAATGTTACTGACGATCCGTCGTCCAGGAATGCAAACGTCTTAATCTTTGTTTCTTTTCCGTAGAGGAAGACTGGGACTATGCGGAATAGAACAGGATCGGTTTTGAAGCTTTGGCCGTCTGATAGCTCCCTTGAGTGCACGCTTACAGTCCCATTGGCTTGTGGGCCGTACTCAGTGCGGTCGTTGTGGAGCAGGCGGTGGTGTTTGAGGGTGCAATTATGTTCTCCACATACCGCTTCGGACTGACATCGTCTGCCTAAATGCTGTTTTAAACATTTGCGACACAATTTATGCTTCCTTACTTCTTCCCATCGGCCCGTCCTGTCAGCTTCTTGAAACTTCTTACATTCAGAGACTGAAGTACAAGCGCCACCACATATGCAACATTCACTGTCCACTGAACTTCCGATGTAATGTGTGTTCACAACTGCTTTGTCTTTCCATCGCTTTTGTTCTTTCCTTTCGGGCACGTATGTAGAAGGAGCAGTAGCCAGGACTCCATTTGCGGCCTCAGCTAGCGAGTACATCCACCTACTGAAGTGCACCAGAGTACATGAAGTCAGTGATTGTTTGTATATTGCCCAATTAAGGCGAAGGCTTGGCGGAAGCTTTTCCACGAGTTCCTGCGTAAGCATCGGATAGCTTAGATGGTCAGTCACACCACACGCTTCAACGGTAGAACAAAGGTTCTGTACTGCAATGGCAAAGGTGACTATGGTTTCGAGTTTTTCTGCTTTAGGAGGTGGCGTTGAACTGATTTTTCGAATTAGTGTGTTGATAATTAACTCTGGTCTGCCGTACAGCATCTTCAAGGTCTCGATTACGCGTCCAACACAGTTGGGCTGAATTATTAGGCTCCTTACTGCTTCCAACGCACATCCTCTGAGAGCTTTGTGTAGTCTGATGAGATTTTCTTCGTCGCTAAATCGGCCCAGTTCCGTACTCCGGTTAAAACTAGCGATGAAGAGTGGCCACTCCGATGGGTCACCGTCAAAGACAGGTAAATCTCGGATCAATTGTCGCGCTGCTAAATTGTTTTTCGTTAAAAAACTATTCGAGTGCATAATTTCTTGCGTGTTGTCGTACGCGTGTGGTTGTTGCATAAACGCTGTGTTGTTTTGGACCGAGGGTTGCACTGCTGTATTATTTTTCGTTAAAAAATAGTTGGAGGGCATACTTTCAGCGTTGTCAAACACGTTCTGGCGATCGCGAGAAAGAGATTCCGAGATACATACATTTGGCTGCTGTTGGATTCGATGAGGAGGCGGGACGGGTGCTTGGAAATAATTATTTGTGTCCTGGATAAATGATGGTCGTTGATGGTCGCGATTAGGCAACAAGGCGGAGTCACTAGCCTTGACAGATTGAGGATGATAAGTTGTGGCGGCTAATCCTGAAGGCTGTTGACCTGCGTTGAACATTGGCTGTGTCCCAGCGTCACTCCATGGTTTGTAAATAAGTAGGTGTTGAGACATTGGTGGCATGAACTGGCTCGAGTGTGCCTCAGTGTTCGTAATAGAATGCAAGTAGCCATTTTCGGATATTCCTTCATTCCACTTTCGTGCACTCGTAACAGCAGCGTTATTTTCTTCGATGCGTTTCGCCACGTGAGCGATTTCGCCTTCATCGTCGGAGGAACCGAGAACCAGACTCATCATCTTATATTTTTTGGATATATATTCAGCATCTCTTTGGCGTCGCAAACTTAGTTCTTCTCTGTCATGGATTTCCCTCAGCTGTCTCTCTTCTTCAATTTTCTGAAGCTCGATTTGGAGTCGCTTTGGTGATGAGCCTTTTGGTGACGTCGAATTGCCAGCTTGGAATCTCAATTGTTGTGAAGTTTCAATGACACAGTCTTGGGACGACACAGGTTCTTGAACGGCAGCTTTCCTCATCACTTGAATGTTTGTATTACTTCTGAAGGAAGGCAACGGCAGGTTATGAGAGTATGTCATGGAAGTCGAAGCATATGAATGTAATGTTTCTGTACACGGTGGCAGCAGTGAGTGGAAATGTTCACGGTTGTTTTGTTGGTGGAAATTTGCTGTTGAAGCAATGAAAGCAGAAGAATTTCCACACACGGCAGCGACCTCGGCTGCACTATGTCCGGAAATTGCAGAAATGGTGACTGGATCGGATGTTGATCGACTTTGTTGATGAGCCGAACTCTCACCCGTCGTGAACAATTCGTTCCCACTGAATGCGGGGAGTCGCAGGGTGTGTGGCTGAACGGAGCTGATCGGTGTTGACATGGCTAAGCCCCCACGCATGGCGGCAACGTCGGTCGCACTGTACGCAGGAAACCTGGAAACGTCGGCCGCACTGTGTGCAGGAAATCTGGGAACGATTGGGTCAGTGGGACTAAAGGTTGTAGCTGTAGTTGGATTCCCACGCATGGCGGCAACGTCGGTCGCACTGTACGCAGGAAATCTGGGAACGTCTGGGTTGACGGAACCACGAATTGGCGTCATGAGCGATCCCGTCAAATTTAAAGGTGTCGTAGTTATGTTTGCGTTTACGTGAGCGGCTTCAGAATTCGCGGAGAATATAGCAGTAGTTGTTGCTAGTGGCGACTGAAGCAATTGGCCACTCGTACGCAGATTGGCTTGTGTAATACCCCACCCCACAACAGATTCGGATCCCGCTCCTGAAAAGCAAGCAACAGACATACTCTTACCTTGACAAATTTGGCACAAGAAAGATTTATCTTGAATACTGGCATTCACATTAGCACAGCTGAAATGGATCCATGCTTTACATTGGTCGCATTGCACCATGTCGCTCGCGGAGTCTGGCCTGTCACAGCAGGGGCAGTTGAATTCCTCGATTGGCTCAGATGGCTTCTTCTTGGGTGGCATTTTAGTCCAAGCGTTGAATTTGCTTAAGATTTTTAAGATGGTGCGACAATTTGGTCGCAACGAAGACTTGTTCTTGAACGAGGCAAAACTACAAGTTTGGTAGCTTTACAATTTGTTAAAAATCCTTTATTGGAGATAATAAATGTTATAAATGTACATTTGTATACAAAGGTTAACTCACTTAGTCTTCTTTTAGTTTAATAGCCACCGAGTGGCCGGCAAAGTACAAATCTAAATTTAATATTTAAGTTAGAATTTAAGTAATACTTAAGTTGCCTCGTGGCTTTCAAAGGAGAAAATGGCGGATTGCCAATTGTATTAAGAAAAATGAAGTAAGTTAAGTTGGTTAATGTAGATAACTTGTCGACGGAATGTTGGTAAGAATGTGGGCTGTAGCTCCCTCTCACAATTGGTGGGGAAAACTACTCGCATTAAGGTGCGTACGCATCCTTCTCAACAACACGATTCCAACTCATGTTTTATTTATGTTGCTGGGTGCTCTTAGCTGCAATTGAAGTGCCACGAGGTGTCAAATGTCCACCTCTATATAAACCTAGTCTAGATGGAGAAGAGTTTAATTTCGCTCGAGATGAGGGAAATTTAAAATTAGAAAAACTACACTCACTAGGTACCTTATTCAGCTGCTGCTGGTGGTTTGCGGTGCTCTTTTCAAAGTCAAAGTTCAGGAAAGTCATTCAACATTGCTGTCGGAGTTTTAGTTTAGCAAAAAAAAAAAACTTTAAAAAACAAAACAAAACTAAGCTCGAAGTTAGTCCGCTACGACGACATCGAATGGGACAGTACCTACCAGGGAACCCAACAACGAACAACCCAACTACAAACCTAACCAATGCATCAATTTACACTTGGCTGTTCGTCGCTCATGTGAACACGGAATGACAGAAACAATCAGTTACGATGGAAAGCTCCGAACAAAGGCTTCGACCGAGAATAAATGGAAATAACTAGGTTCTCTAATTACAGATTGTTACTACATCGATTGTTAGTCATTTTCTCATTCATCCAACGGGCTGTGGGATCTACAATCTACATAGATGTAATTTTTTGTTTATTATATCAAAGCACTGATTGCGAATAAAAAATTATATCAACAATACATTATTCTTTTTTTAGCTGAAGTTTTGTTAAATTTCGTAGAAAATACAAATGAGTCGGAGGAATTCAGAGGGCGTAGTTATAATGATTAATCTAAAATGTATTCCATGAATTCAAAGGAGAATTCAAAGAATTTCAGATAAAATGGTAAATTTTTTTTTTAAATTCTAAATGGCCCCTAAAAGTGTAGATTCAAATGCTTCAAAAACAAGTAGGTATCAATTTAAGTTGAAAAAAAGCATGTTGTTGAACCCAAGTTGTTGTTGTTCACTCCAGTGTTCATAAAGTGGAAGTTTTATGGACCTGTTAACAGAAAAACCTTTCAGAAAATAATATAAAGTGTAAAAAAAGATATTGATACACTAGATTGCAGTTTAACAAATGATTGCTGCATCAAGTAACAATACCGTCAAGCAGAGTAATTGGTCTTAAAATATTTCATGTTGTCAGCGAATACAAGGATCTTACTAGAACAAATACAACATGATTTTACATCATCATTGATATTGAAATGTTTTTTTTAGTCTTAGGTTCGAAAAATAAAAATTATTTTTCCTTTACTTTTATATCACAACTTCTGTCTCTATAAACAAACTCACTTTTATTTAAATTCAATTTCTTTACTTCTTTATTAATGGAGCACCACTAATATTATACACCATTTAATCGTCACTACGGTTAAAATCAAACTGTCCGTTTCCGTTTGAGACTATTATTTATACTTGTATAAAAGAGTCTCGAACGATCCAATTCTCGAACCATTCAGAACTTTCAATATGCTTTGAAAGCTTTTAGTGCTTTCAAATTTCATAATGCGCAAGTATACAGTCTACAGTGTTATTCGAATGGAATTATTACTGCATACTTACTGTAGTATAATTTTAGGCGAATTGTGACCAGAGACAAAACCATTCATATAACAATATCAATTATAAAAATAATAGGACCCAGATGACTTCCTTGTGGGACTTTTGATTTTGGTGTGAAAGTATTAGAAAATGAATTAATGAATGTAGAATCTCATTTTTGACAATTTCTACAGGGAAACCCTAAACTTTCAGCTAGAATGTAATTATTTTATGTGCGAGTTTAACTCTCGGCATTAAATAGCCCCTAGAGATTTAATCCAGCTCATGTCTTTGTGCATAAATGTCACAATAGAATGCTTCGCACGAAGCCATGTTTTTTCATCACATTACATTTCTGCAGATAATCCTCATGCTATCACAGACTACTTGTTTAACTAAACTATATCTTTTAAACCCACCTTTAATATAGTAAAAAAAGAAATACCTCCAACTACTCAAGATAAATAGAATGGAAATACTAAACGGACACGAGATTTTATTTCCCTTTTAAGGGTCTGGAAGAAACAATTAGATTTCATCGGACCTCGAATGAATATCAACCTTAGTACTATATGTACAAACAAATATAAATTTAACCAATTTTTTTATAATTCATATTTTCGAATACGTATTTCTCAAAAATTAATGCCATTCAATTTTGCTTGTGATAATTCGCCGACAAACAATATATTCGGCTGAAAATCATTTTTTGAGCGCTTTAAAAATAAAATCTATTTGAAATGTCAAATGATCAATTTATAAAAAAAATTCTTGCTTTGCATTCATTTTAATACGAACATCTCCACTATCGCTATTTTGTGCCGCCGAAAGAGCAGTCAATTTCAAATTGCTTATGATTTGCATCTAAAACTGACGTGCTTTAAAATTTCACTATCAACACATTCATTTTGATCGATAAGAAACGTAAGAAACTACATAAACGATGAATCAACTTATTGTTTTTCATACCACATTATGCAAATTATTTAACCAGAAAAATAAATTGGTATTCTCGATACTACCGTCTCAAGGAAATTAATACCTAAATTTTTTTTTGCGTTTGTGAATTCAGACATATCGAGATCGACCTTAACATTTGTTCAGCATTATTTTTTTGTTTTGTTAAATTTATTATCAAACTTGTTCTTCAAGATTAGGTATTTTAATTCAAAAGAGTTGCAAAATAAAGACTGTGTCATATTTGAGTAAGTACCTACATAACATTGCAAAATAAAAGTAAAACCAACCTACTTGAACCGACAATTAGTGTGAAAATAATTCACATAAGAGGTAATAATCATTAACGCTCGCTTCAGCGTCAGGTTGTTCATAATACTATTTTTTTTTATTTCACACGTAGCTTGTAACGTTTTAATTAACAAACACGTACAAGTACATCTATCCGATGCAATGCTTAATTCTAATTACAAGCGATGTAGTAACAAAATATAAATCGAATACAAAATGTCGATTTGGAGGCCATGGTCCGTTTTATGTGTATTATTTTGTAGGTACTGTTTGTCCAATTTGACAGAGGTTTAATCGAAACTTTTTCGACTTGTTTTTTTAAAAATTATGGTATATTTCCTGTAGCTCTGATTTAGATTACTGCCTATATCTAACTCGTGAAATTAAGTTTTTGTTATCACAAGACTTCAGATAACATCATATTATACATTTGAAATAATTTTCGCGCGATTTTATTTGATGGAGTTATCTTAATTATTTTTTTTGAATGGAAAGTGCTTATGATCAACATGATAAGACGTTGTTGCACATTTTTTTATATTTTACTGCAATAAAAGCATGCTTACTATCTGTTTCCTGCTTTATTTTTTGGGAAGCCATAGTTGTCCAGTATTTTTTGATAGAAATTGATATAACTATAGGGATTTTGCTTGTACTTGATAAAACTTCAGACAAACGTTTTTGTTTTGTAAAATTTCTCATTGTATTTCCAAATTCCAAACACTAAGTTTGAACATTTCTGACAAATAAAGTGCACGACTGGCTCGTACGAACTTGCTCTAATGTGTTAAAATGGTCTTGAGATTTTGGGAAAAAAGCGTTGAAAAAATCATATGAAATTTTATAAATCACTTTAAAATCAATACCTAAAACGTTTTTTTGGAGAAAATGAACTATGCCATCAGGTTTCTTTTACGTTTTTGAATTTTGACGAAAATTTTTTTCAAAATCGTTGGACCAGTTTTTTTCAAAAAACAGGTTTATTTGAAAAACTTTTCGAAAATATATTCCAAATTTTTTTTGAGTATGCCAACTTCTAGCACTTTGTAGTTTTTATCAGAAAAATGAAATTAAATAAATATAGATTAAACCGTTTTTGGACAAAACAAACATTTAAAAAAAATTTTTGAAACTTTTTTAAAAACTCAAAAAAAATTTTTTTGAAAAATTTAATAATAAATATTATTTCTTTTATAAAAAGGCTTCAATTTCAATATTATATTAAAAATTTCATCGAAATCCTTCAAGTGGCTTACGAGAAAATCAGATTTCAAAAAACCGGTCCTATGGGAGGTACCGTTATAACACTTTTCCTGAAAAATCTATTCCAACCTAAACATAAAGTTTGCACAGAAAACACAATTCAGAAAGTTTTATCAAAATCGTAGGAGCCGTTTTTACCGTTAGTTTTGGAGCTAGAATGCTAATTCCAAAAACCCCTCTGTATGACGTCAAAATAATACTATCTACCAAGTTTGAAGCAAATCGGTTCAGCCGTTTAGGCTTTAGGTATTTATAGAGACATACGGACATACAAACAGACAGACAGACAGAAAGAATTGTCGGACCCACAAATATTAACCTGCGGTAATACTGGTTGCAGAAGTCAAAACATGGCTTCATTTTTTCTGAGTCCAATTTGACAAATGATCAGTTTTTTTCTCACATTTCCTAAATGAGATGCTTGAATTGTTTTTTCGTATTTGAAAAACAGAATGCAACGCGTACTGATTGATGCCAAAGTTTCATAAAGTATTAAATTTTTGTCTGAGGTTCCACAAGGAAGTCATATTGGCCCTTTGCTTTTTGTATTAAGTATCAAACGTTTTCCTAGTGGATGTAAACAGAAGTTTACTTCTTGAACTGGTCCTCGTTTTATGAAGTACACTTAAAATTGAAAAAAAGGATCGTTGACATGAATAATTGTTCATTATGTATTTATATTCTTTCCCAATATGAGTTCTCAAAAAACATAACTTTTTCGCCTTAAGAATAAAATAAAATCGAGTTAAAACCAATACTCAATTATTTCTCTTTTTCCATTCACTTCAAGTTTTTTTTTTCTTCATTTATTTGTATAAATGATCTGTTTACTTAACCAAGAGAGGTCATAAAAATGTTTATACTTAATAACCAACAAATACAGAAGTTGAGCTAAAAATAGAAAAGCAAATTCTTATAATTTTTCCCTTTCAAGTCTTACGAACGTGCTCTGACTAGTGACTATGCTGTTGAAGGGGGTACATTCCATCTTATTTCAGACGCCACCATTAGCTAAATATACCAAGAAGGAGAGTTCATCGCAATCCCAAATGTGACAACACTTATTTTCGGTTTTTTTTTTGTTCCTTTTTTGGGGGAAGATTTTATTTTTTGTGACAAGTTTGCATATATTAGATGTATCTTGGCTCTTGGTGCAAAAAATAAATAAATAATAAATTCCGAAAATATAACGTAGTCCTCCAAGTTGTCGTTGCCGTTGTCGTCAACGTCTTGGTCTTGGTTTTGTCGAGTAACTGAAGATGATTTTATTTTTCTTCTTAACTTCGTGGAAACTCCGAAATCAGGAGAAAATTATTTTATTTTTCATTTTTTTTTTATAAAACGAAATGGAATGTGTTATGAAGAAATCTCATTTTGCTTTTGCAATTTTAATCATCATTACATTCTCTCTCTCGAAAAAGAAGAAGATATTTTTTACGTAGTATACAAATACAAAAATAAAACATGAACTTAATGAAAGTCCTCGTTTTCATATTTCATGCGGTCCGGGCATACAATTTATGGGGCCATTTATTTAAAGGTGGTTTAGCGGAATTCCAGAGGCAGGAAAACAAGCTATTTTATGGTGTAAATTATAAATTTGTTTTAGTGTTTTTAAGGGTGTGTTTGGTTAGGTAGGTTACGTTTTAATGTGAAAATACACCATAGTTTGGGTAGGTTGATCTCTGAAGATTTGGAACGTGTTCATTTTTACAATAACAATAAATGTTTTCTTTAATAGAGAAGTGGATGCTATACCTCAAGTTGGTATTGGAAAAATACGAGACCCAGAAAATGAACAGAACATGAATCTTACTACATATTTCAACTTTGTATTAGTTTTTCCATTAAAACTTCGAGTTTCTATTGATTTGAGCCGTCTACATGTCGTCGTTGATAAACGTATACTTTATGTCTCGAAATTTAAACTTCGAGGTTCTTTAAATTCTCTTAGAACATAGCTTTGCAATAAGCCTTTAAGTCTGACTAAATTGGCAGGTCGATCCAACTATAAAGAGTTGATTAGTGATTTTTTCCTCAAAAATCTTGAGTTTAATTTTCATATCTGGGAAAGGTAAGGTAATCCTATAACATATTTGAATCTCCTAAATAGAATTCAAAAAGAAGAAGACGTGAAAAAAAACATAACATTATGCTACCTGTCTTACCATTTTATGCTTATTTCCATAAACGATACTCGAATCTTTTGCAAAACAGCCATTTGCATTTCTCATTTGGAACGACTTCCGCGTGGTACTCGATCTTCTAGGAAGGCTCATCAGATTACTCTCGAATGTGCTAAGACTAATTTTTTCTCCGAACAACCCGAATGTGGAACGCTCTTAAGGCAAGTTATGCATTCGTCGAAAAAAAAGTTTTTAGATAACAATCAAATATGACATTACGATGATAGCGAAGACGAAAATAGATGGTCTGAAAATTCTGACCGTCTGTATGTCTGTCTATCTGTGTGTATGTATAGACACCTACAGCCCAAACGGGTAGGCCGAATTGCTTCAAACTTGGTATATAGAGTTTTTTAGGTATTGTACAGAGGGGAAATTGACAATTTTTTTAGCTCAAAAAATAACGGTACCTGCCATATAACCGTTACGATAAAGTTTATTTTTCTCGAAAATGGCTCTAATGATTTTGATTTAAAAAAATCAGTGCAGCTTTTTAGGTACGACCAATCATATGGCTGAAAAGTTTTAAAAAATGTCTAAGAACGGTACTTTCCATAGGACCGTTTTTTTTTTGCTTTTGACTATCTCGAAAACGACTCAACCGATCCTTTCGAAATTTCACGCATATATAGGTGTAGGTAGCTCAATTTGCACTGCATACCAATTTTCTTTAAAAAATATTTCTTTGTATTTTTAAAAGCGCGTTTAAAAAAAAAAAAATACAAAATTAATATTTTGAAAACTGCTTATTAAATTTTTTTCTAAAAATTATAAATGAATGTATTTGCTGAATACCTATAAACTTACGTTTTTGAATTTTTTTTCAAAAAGTTTAAAAAAAAACTTTTTCTCAAAAACCACTCCACAGATTTTTATAAAATTATTCTCAAAAATTCAAATTTGTCCAAGAAATAAAATGGTGTACTTTTTTTCAGCTCAAATTAGTTTAAGTGAACTGTCGATTTTCATAAACCTTCCTTTATTAATAACGCCTTATAAACGCGCTCTTTACACAAACAAACAATCCATCACAGTGACTTATAGAGGCTATCTTATGTCCATACGAATTTCTCAAACATGGCAAAAAACTGAAGCAAGCATTAGGTACAGATCCGATCGCATAATTTGAAGTGTAAATCAAAAGGTTTTCCTAAATCGTTAAACCTAGAACCGCCAAAGAAAAAATTAACTCTTGAAGTCCTAAAAGATTGGCTAATGCACAATCGTCTATCTGCATTAAAAAAATCTATTCAACTTCTTAAAATTTTTTGGCGGCATTTCCTTTTTTTGAGGAAGGAAGAATTTTGTCAAATTTAGGGTGGAAAAGATCTCCGAAATCGTGTAGTCATCAGCGATAGTATAGATATTTGTCAACTGAGAACCTCAGTTTTTTTGTAACCACCCAATTTGGTGAGTTTAAAGGGAAGCACCCATGTTTTTCTAACTTCACAAGAAGTCATAAATTCCCCCACCCAAATCACATTTTGTTGAAGTTTTCAATAAATGTTGCTGAAAACTTCCCAAATTTTTCAACATAAGTGCTTGTTCCCATCATTTCACTCGCAATCAACCGCAAGAATCGATAATAGGTACCTACTCATCTCATCAATCACAATATTGCTCTTCCCAGAAATTTCCCAGCTTTAAATTTTTTTAGCGAGAATTCAACTAGACTGTCTGTGTTTGTATCTTCGAATTTTGCCTGCGTAATTTTGTTTTTGTTTGCATTTCCGATTTCCCGGAATATTTAAGTTGACTGTAATAAATATACGAGAAATTCAAGGTTCCACGAAAAAAGTACTTTTTTAAACCTTATTTCATAAAATCTGTCATAAATAAATTATACTGTGAACGGGAACAATAAATCGGTCGCCGCGACGCTATTCACAAATTTTAAATTGTTTGAAGTTCACTGACATGTCCTCGCATCCGTGAAATTGTTCGTTGTTCAAAGTTTCATTCATGATTTCCACTTTGAACGCATTGCAAACACACAACTTTTATCTTGACCAACGGAAAATATAAAAACGAACAATAAAAAGCTTCTGGCATGGCGAAACGACAAAAACAAGACGAAAACGCAAGAAGCCTGTTGATGATTTTACGAAAAAAAAGTATATTATATCTTTACAAGATGAGACCAAAAGTTTTTGAATGACAGGTTGTTGGCTCTGTGCGCGCCAACTGTTGCAATCTTTTAAATACGTACCTTGAAAAGAAAAATGTATCTAGATTATGCATTCCGTAACCTTGTTTCTATATTTATTTGCTCCTCACACTTGACCAAGAGGGAAGGACGGCCGGCCGTCGGACACACCTCATTCACATTACATTCAATAGGATTGTAAGCAGCCGACATAACATGCAACTCGCGTTCATCGCCAGGTGAAGAATTTTACACGGCAACGGGTGTGTAAGAGACCTTGACCCCTAAGATTTCTCATTTAAGTTTACAGTTGTTTTTCATTTGTATCTTTCTTCACTCGCTTATAATTTTGTATCTTTATTTTTGTAACAACACACTCACTGGGCTACGCTACGAGCAACGACTTCTAAAATAAAAATTAAAGCAAACGCTGCAACCGAGATATTGATGCTGCAGAAATTCCAATTTAGAGTCCATGGCCCCTTCGTATTTTTTTCTGAGTGGTTCTCTCGGTATTTTAGATAAGAAAAAGAAATTAATTAATCATTAATTTGGATTAAAAGCAATTTATAGACTTCATGGTTGAATGGCTACGCTGAGTTGGTCGGTAGTAGTCGAAATGGGTTTTTTACTTAATTACCTTTAAAATGTATCTCGATGTGGGGTTTAGTTTAAATATCATCGGTTTTCATTGCTTGTCTTCCAGAAGTTGAAAAGCATAAGTTATGAGCAAGTTTTATTTGGATTAATGGGTAAAGGTCACACAGAAACTTTCCTTCTAATGGATCAAGATTTTGTCGTATCTTTTTTTGTAGGCGAATAAGGATTAGGAATATTAATGGACTGGCCAAATATAGCGTCGTTCAATTTCCTTATATACTTTGCATTTAAGCTTTGAAAATACGCATGACTTCCTTTTTTGTAAACAAAGTTTTTAGGCCGTTAACTTTAAGAAATTTCGATCAAGTAAACCATTTTATCTCGTTACCACGGTGACGTTTTATGATTAAAAATCGACATCATTAAGTTAGCTTCGCCTCACTGGCAATCACTTTGAGTTCAAACAAATATTTCATGTGTCAGTGTTGCCATTTAGTTTTGATAAATATCCAAACAGAAAATTAAATCTTGGCAAATTTGACAAGCAAGTTCTTGGTTGCCTTAGTTCATTAAGATTGCCTGCAACGGTTTTGGTTTAAAACCTGAAAAGTCAAAATTGAAAACATAATGCCTGCTTCACAATGCCGCTTTGAGCTCCGCTTTGAAAAAACGCAAAAGTTCAGACATACCTAAAGGCTCGTCCATATTATGCCGAATGATGCCGACCGGCCAAGCCGAATAAGTATGGATGTGCCGAAAGCCATCCCGAACCGAACCGAACTCAAACCGAATCAAATGGATACTCGTTCGGCTTGACCGACCGGCATAGGCCGATCGGCATCATTCGGCATAATGTGGACGAGCCTTAAGAATTCGTGTATAATGCTTACAATGAGGCGTTGCGCTTTAACGTTACGTTTTGGCATCAAAAAGTAAGTACACAAACCACGTAGCATGAAGCAAACGGTGAAGCAAAAGTCTATATATTTGAATATTTGAGCGCGTTTGTCGTTTCAAACTACTGTTGCTGTTAAAGTTGGACACAACTGAGGTTTATAGCTGTATTCGATCAAAGAATACAGAGAGGGCTCAAGACGCTTCTTTGGTGTACATCTTCTGTGATTTGGAACACTTTGGGGACTCTGGCTGTCCATGAGCATCCGCACATAGGTTTCTGAAACTCCTCGTTGACAGGATCTCGAGGCAGTATAAGCCACTTTCCCAAAAACTTGTATAATTAAAATTAGATTTTCTGTATCCGTTCTGAATTTCAAGACAAATAATATAATTGGATACTTACTTCAAAAAAAAAAAAATGTTTTTGTTTCCTTATGGCGATTTTTATTGGTCACGCCAGATCAATATTTTTTGATCTGAGAATCAATTTTTTTTTGATCTGACAGCAAAATTTTAATTTCCTTTGGTCAACAAATCAATTTTTTTTTCGATCTCAGATCAATATCTGAAATCTCATTTCCAATCGAGATTTAACACATACTACTATACTTTTTGACATTTCTCGAAGAGCAGATTTTGAAGTTATGTTTTGGCATTATGACATTGTCATTTTGACACACACACAATTACAAAAAAAATCAATCTCGTTTTTTTTCCATTGTTTAAAAATCTAGGATTACCAATAAGTTCACATGGGACAATGCAGAGGCCAAGACAATGAGACAAGACAATCATTGTTCCATATGTGAACAACTATTTCCAGGACAAGACAATTGTCATTATATTGACTTCCGAGCTAGCCTACCGAGCTATCTCTGAGGACAATATCGATATATCGACTGGCTGGCATTGTCTTGTCCAACCCCGTTCAAGAAGCTCGGACAAGACAATTGAGTATTGTCCCATAGTCTTGTCTGCGTGTGAACGCTGCTTTAGAATTATTATTTTCGATTAACTGATTTACTCAAATGACATCTTTCATCTCGACGTGTCCGTTGAGCTTGATCGACGTAACGTACGCGAAGCTGAGGTGAACACGTCGTTGTGATTCAACCATTAATCTTTTGAAAGATCGGGTTTACCGATTTTCGGAAAATGAGTCTTTAAACTTTTCGGCCCTTGAAACGCCTTCTTATTCAAGTAAATATTTTCGTGTACGTGTACTTGTTCAAGTAGTAAGTTTACTAAGATAGCTTGCGGAGATTGGAATTCTTGCTAATGCTAAGATGGCGGATGACTTGTGTTTTCAAGTTCAGAGTAAGTTCCAGGTCATTGATGATTCTGTCTGCAAGCTAGCATGTACCTACTCATCTATAAAAATCAATTTCGCTTTCTTCCTGTATTGCGATGCAGTCCTGTGGCAGGTGAGGAGCAACTTTCATTAAAAAAGCTCGAGTTTTTTCAAAGCTTTGTTGAATTGTTGAACCATATGAGAAAAGCATAGTATGCCAAGACTGGCCCGGATTAGTTGTTTAAAATCAAGCAGCTTGAATTTCCAAATCAATCCGTTGCGCGAAAAGTTGAGTCTCTTAAAAATCATGATGGGATTTTTTTTAATTTCAGCTTGTTATAGTGTAATGAATAAAGAAGTAGGTACATACTTCATGAAAGACTTGACTGCTTCTTCAGTGTTTTCTGCTTTTAATGTCATTGGAGGATTGCCTTAAATTAAAGTCGAATTAGACAAGAAAATATTTGTAAAATTAAGAAATAATTAAATTCTGTGTTTGGAAATCCGCTCCCAGAAATCAAGCTTGGAAACTGTCATCCACTGTCACAAAAAATCTGTACACTTTTACAATCTTTTCCATGTAAATATGCAATTTTTTTTAGGCAAACAGTGAATGACTCAATCAACATCGTTGTGTTGTTTGAAAATACACAAAAAAAATGTCGTTGTACGCTTAAATTTGTGGACTGACAATAAGTTACAATGTATCCCGACTTTCGTGTGTAAATTGAAGTTGGTTGGGGAACACGTAACTATCTTTTAGTAGGTAACATATTTGTTGATCACGTATTTAAATGAAGTAGCTAAAACATTTTCTTAAAATCCGTGTTCAATTTTCAGTGCAGTGGTCCATTAATTATAATCTTCTTACATCTAAGATTTTCTTAAACTTTATTTTTATCAAACTTAAAAATACTCCTTTGAATCCATATCTATACCTTTTCATGTTGTATAGATACTCTGTACAAATTTAATCGTTTTTTTTTTCAAAGACACTCCATGAAAGTAGTAATTCGAAAGAAATTGAAAACCCGGTCCTTGCCCGCTATAAATAGTAAACCTCCGCTGCGCCATGGCACCGCGTCATCGGAATCCGCGCCGCGCCGAAGACGAACGAACTTACGAACGCGCAACCAAAACATGTTTCCATGCGGAGCGTTGTTTTTTTTATGTTGTTATTCTTGCCACTGCTGCAGGCAACATTACGAGTTTATTTTTTTTTTATTTTTTAATGGCCAGACAGGTTTATGGTCCTATAATTAAACTGCATGTTGTCCCCAGTCCCCATCTTGGAACTGTTCGTTCAGTAGCTAGCCAAAGAAACGCGAACGGTCTAAATCAACGCGAATTCTGAAAGTGTTTTGTTAATTTAATTTCAAATCAATTAGTCCAGGAAATGATTTTCCTTTCTGTGTGTCTTTATTTTGGTTTGGTTTTTAAGACAAGGATGAAGAAACTTGATACTGCTCCGCATCCAAAGAGTAGGGCGTTTTTTTTTTGCTTCAGCTTCTGTCTTCAGGAAAATGTATATACAAATGAATAAAACAATTTCGTGCTACAAATGAGGCAGACGAACGGAAGAGAAAAACAAGCGAAGAAGAACAGGATTCAACCTGTCTCTAGCTTCTTGATGATGATGGTAGTGGATTTCTTAATTTTTAGAATCTTTTTTTTTTTTGCTTTGGAACAAAATGTTTCTTTCATTGTAACTTTGTAGCCCGAAGCGATTGTATATTGTGAATTCAGATATTTTTTTGGAACAGAATTTATTAGGGAATGCTGTATCTACAATAAGAGGGTTTTCGGGTAGATCTTAGAGGCCAGTGGCGGCCATGTTGTTTTGGTGACATCTGTCAAATCAGTTAACCATCGAATGTTTAAGAAACACGTATTAGAAATGTATGCAAAATTGTATCATGTAAGTTAATGGAGAGCTCACGTCATTTTCCCAAAAATGTAAGTGATGCAGCAGGTACTATCGAATCCCAAGATTTTGAGGGTATTAGGTAGGTACCTACTTAAGTATATAAAACAAATCGAGGATTAAAAGGAGCACAATTTTTGGTGCTTCGGATACCTATACCATAAGTCTTTATCGTATTCTACTTTTAGTTCTTCGTAGGGTATTGTAGAAGATTGAAGTTTACTAGAGCAGTCACTCGCTAATCAACTGTTCTATTAGTTGTTCTTATGACACGGGTAAAAGTGTAAGCCAAACAAACTTCATCTTTTTTTACGTTTATTTGCTGTATGCTTGATTTATTAAGTTCACAATCGTTCAACGAGCCTATCATGGACATGGACTAAATATTAAAGTTGAGTTGGGCGGCTCCAAAAATACACTTCAAACTCACTGAACAAAAATCAATCAACGTCTCAATTTGATATATTTTGTGTTTTGAAGTGAAAACTTCTTTAGCGACGTTGTGATTTGAAACTCAATGAAATGAAAAGTGACACTTAAGGACCAACCATAATACGCGAAAGAAAAAGAAGCAAGTGTCAAAACCGAACGAAACGTCTCTTCCGATATTTCAAATACATCAGTTGGCCATAATAGCCTTAAGAAATAATTAGCATTTGTCTCTTTTTTTCTTAAAAAAAAAAAAAATGAAAAAAAAGACAGCGTACGAAAACAAAAGTGAACGAAACTTGCCGAAACTTATCAAAAAGTCATTTCGGGTTGGATATACAAATCAGAAATCACCATATATTTCTACTGTTTTGTAAGGCAACGTACGTATGTCAATTCTTCAATTAAAAAAAATAACCTTATACTCTAAAGGACTTTTCCTGCGAGAGATTGATTTATAATTTAGATGTAAAAGTACCTACAGTGTTGCCTATTATATTTGTCTTTTCTTTAAACTATAGTGGCGCTAGCATCGCGTGGTATACAAATACATAGCAAATAGGTTGGGTTCGGGAGGCCGTTTTTCAGAATCCTGTCTTTAAAATCGCGTTTTTTAAAATACTGTTTTTAAAAATCCCGTTTTTATAAAATCCCGCTTTTAAAATCCTGTTTTTTACCATCCAGTTAAATTAAAAATCGCAGCGATTTTTAAAATAAAACACCTTGTGTTGATTCCAAAAGCGGGATTGAATTTATTTTACAGCCCAATGCTGATGATGATGAGGTGACATAATGTTCATGGGCGTTGTGTCGTATGAAAGGAGACAAAAAGAAAACAAAAAACGATTATTTGGAGAAGTTTTTTTTATTGATTTTGTAACTTAACAACTAGAAAACAGTTAGCGGGGATCTGTTGAAGTTTATATTAAGAAAAAAAATGTTCACACAAACCAACTTTATTGCTCAGCCCAGCTTTTCAAATTGGGGAACTGCTAGGTAATATTTATGTGTACAATACTGAGTAAATTTATCAAAATACGAAACGGGCTAAGCGGGATTAAACGGGATTTTAAAAAGCGGGCTCACGAGAAACGGGATTCTGTTTAAACAGGATTATTAAAAGGGATTTTAAAAAAGCGGTACTTTAGAATCGGGATTTTAATTTTTTTTTTTTGCGGGATTATAAAAAACGGGATTTAAAAAAACGGGGTTCCGAACCGCTCCCATAGCAAATAAATGCTATTTAGACAGTTTCAAATCAATTTTTCATTTAATTGGGTGCTTTGTGGATTAAACAAGTAACGAACTCTGAGAATCAACAAGAACAAACATTTGACCAAATAAATTAAAAAAAAATCTACATAAATTATTTTTGTTTGTGCACTTGGCTATATATTTTTGTTTAAGCAACCATAAGCCCACCTAACGATACACACGGGTGTCATAGCGTAATAATAAATATCCTCAATTTTGTTAGTGTTGTTGTTAGTTAAGTCACAAAAGTGTATAGTAACGATAAAACAAAGTCATTTATATACCAACATGCCCTACTGATGCCGAACAAAACAACAACGACGCATTCTAGAACAATATGTGCAACGGCATTTTCCATTTTCCATCATAAAAGCTAGCTTTCTCTTACACAGAATCCATCCAACAGTCTGTAAAAGTCCTTTGGTGTGTCTCCCTTAAGCGTTTTGTGCTTGGACAGGTTTTATGGCCAAAACACTCACAAACAGTTCACATTGAGTATTATTTACGAGCTCCATTATTTGTTGTGTCTCGTGTCAGTTTTAGTACACTCTTCCGATGTAGTTGCAACAGCAGCAGCAGCAGGAGCACAAAAAAAAAAAGGAATATAATTTTAACCTAATGACAGGACTAGGACTTTAGATTTTAGAATCCATAGTTCAGCTATAGCAAGGGAATGGTTCGGTAGTGTAATTTAACGCTTCGCGGGTCTTTGGGTGCTGACACACAACACACGATATTTTTATTGCATATCCATATGTACTTGTCATCACTGTGTTGCAGGAGCAGGATTAAAAGGAAGGATGTTTGGTTGCATTATTCCATTTGCATGGCTAAGCGATGACAAGGGACTGTTCTTCTTCTTTCTCTAACCGTCTATCCTCTTGCTTCCAAGCATAAACACATCACAAGAGTGAACAGAACATTGTGGAAGAAAATTCCGATGTTTTAAGACTTGCTACTGTTAGCTGAAGCTGTTGTATGGTTTCACGTTATCCGATGCCAGATACAAGAGTAGGTACCTACATAGTACCTATACTACTTGTCGTATACTTTATGAGAGGGGACTTTATTTGTTTTTTTTTTTCATCTGCTTTTTTTTTTTAGAAAATCGATTTTCCTTGTCATTTGTGTTAGAATGTTGGTGTGTTTGTTGGGAGGAAAAATCTTTCAACACAAATCGCTGGATGAGTTAATAGTTCTTTCTTTTAATCTTAAAAGAAGCCAAAGGCATACCTGCCTGCATTAAATAGCTTAAGAGCCGCAAAGGTTTTTGTTTGCTAGAACGACTTGAACTTTAAGAGGTATTTGACATTTTAGAACAAACACACACATATACCTTGTGTGTGTGAGGATATCATTAACTATGTGAATGGAAGCAAACATACTTGAAAATTAAATGTCAGCGAAAGACTATTTAAGTATTGACATGATGGCTAAGGAGGAGGAAGTGCGCGGTATAAAATGACACACTTTTGTTAATATGATGGGCTGTGCTATAATGACGTGTTTGACCTTGGTGAAAGACGAGGTTTTCAGGAAAAGTATCCTCTAGTTATATTTCTAGCATTATGTATCCACTCAAAGATTGGTCTATGTATCTACCTACTTTCTAATAAACATATTTGTCCTTGGGAACCTTTTAGATAAGTGGATATTTCTCTGTTTCAAAAGATTGTCAATTTCGTTCTTCACAAGTTGTGTAGTAGGTTAGAGATACTTAATTCTTACGAGCTTGGGAAGCACATTACGATTCAAATAAGGTTCTGAAATAGGTATTTTTTTGTTTGCGTTACATATTTGCCTCTTAAACATTCACACAGGCTTCAAGTGCTGGTCGAAGGGAAATAGAAAACACCACAATGGCTTTATCACGCGCAGCAAAGTATACTAAGCAAAGTATAAAGCTAGGTTGCTAGCTTATCACTCGTGAAAAGTTAGAAATTAAATTTGTGTTGGTGACAGGTGCGCATATTTGAGGTTATAAAATATATTGTTCATGTTTTAAAAGTCAGAAGTGTCAAAGCCTTAAAAAAATGGCTCCGAGCACAAATAAATCAACAAGCAAAATGTCGCTGCTGACCGCCATTTTCCTACCAATTTGACAGATGAGCAGAATTGAATAAAATTGAAAACCCAAATGATACTACCTTTAATATATACCTAAGTACTTACTGTAGATTGGAATAACTGTACTGTTAAGACCAAATTTCAGATTTAAGATTTGATTGATCGGTAGGTAATCAAACTGTTCCGTCGCAAAAAGTACCTATCTATGCATGATTTTTACCTTGTGAAACCACCGTGGTACCTTATTTTTAGTTTATTTTTGTAAAATATTTTACTTTCACGCATAAATAAACCAATATTTTTTCTTTCTGTTTCAGGTAAGTTTCGTCAGACATCAATGACTACCTTAAAGACATTATATGTACTTATATTTTCCCAAAAGGTAAGTGAAGAAAATTCGTATCAAACATTTTGGGATTTGCCATCAAACATTTAAGCCAAAATTCCGGCTTCTGGCCCAAGCTAAACTGCACGTAAAGGGTCTTCCACAAAGGACTTCAGAATTATGACAGTTGATAGTGGCCATATTGTTTTCAGCTATCAGAAAAAATTAATTGTCAAATTTGGGACGAAACCAATCCATATGAGATCCAAGAGCAAATACAAAATGGCGATGATATCTCACACACAATTTGTTTTATTCAAATTTAGAGTAAGGAAGAGCTAAGAGAAAGACCCTGTACTTTCACACTTTTCAACACTTTCTACTCAATGTACAATTTAGGTGGAGTCAGTGCAGCCTTCGCAGAGTTGTCAAAAACGTCATTGTTGCTGGACATGAAATAGATCTCCCTTTTATTCAATTATTTTTTTTTACAGAAAAAAATTAAACAGAAGTTTCAAGTGTTTGTTGTTGTTTTTTGTCTTTGATACTGAGCTGTTAAAAACGCTTCAAAAATTACTAGAAGTGAGCTAAGTCTTGACAGTTGAAACTCTGTATTGTGGCTGCGAATGCGGCTCACTGCCATTTTATTCGCAACATTTAATTCGTGTGCATTCAGTATTTTGACAGCTCGACTGTGGCTCTATTGTGTCCATTCATGCAGTTTCCTAGCACCTTAAAGTTATGTCCCCTTTTATAGAAACATTTTTCCCCGTCTAAACTCATCATAAATTATAAAAAAAGTAAGTTTACATCATCAGATCTGTTGGCTCAATTCTTTTGAATTGATTCATTGGCACCCTAATCCCCATTTTCAACCTTCGCCATCATTTAAGTTGGTAATGAAAACTTCGCCACCTATGTTTCAAAATCTTTCATACATGAATTTATAATTGTTTGTATGCGCCACTGTCATAATTTGGCGAGAATAAAATCCTCAGATACAATCAAAGCTTCCAACATGGAACTCGGAATGGGAAAGAAATGTGCGGAAATAATAATTAACACCTCAGGCATTAGGAGCGTATAGACATGAAGATATCACCAAAAGAGAACCGTGCCAAATGGTTTTGCACATAAACGTGCCACCTCATTAGCAAAAATTAAAAGTACAGGGCTATAATTTGTGTTGGGCTTGTTTACTTACTCGTTGTTTCCCACGTTGGTCTGGCCTTAATTTTGGACGTGCAAATACTGCATTTTGATTCAAGCTCAACAAATTAATTTCAACTCAAGCTTACAATTTTTTAAGTGTTTTTAGTGTAGCCAAAAAAAAAACGTGTTGTTAAATATAAAATTTCAAATAATAAAAAAATCTTTTAGAAACTTTTTGTACAAAGTATATTAACCAGACTAATTAACTCCTCATCCCTTCACTTCTATCACTTCATTAAATTAATTGTTTTTTTTAAACCTGAAGCCTGAAATTATTATATTCTTTTCGTTCTCACAGTGAAATGGGGAAAGAAAAAGAAACAAACAAAAGTTGCTTTCACACAGACAATTTAACAGGCTTCGTCGTTCTTCTTCGTCGTCGTCGTCGTCGTCGTCATTATTTAAACTTCCCTTTCCTGTTCTTGAAAAACAACAGCAAACTCACTTCGAAAATCGCTCATTTCTCCGGAAACTGCCATCTTTACGGCTTCGCCTCTGGCTCGGGTGGCTGCATTCGAATTCCCCAAATTCACTGCACTGTAACCGATTTCCCAGAGAGCAGTTCTTCGATTCAATCAAACCTGAGAAGAGAAGGTGAATCCTTTCGTGGATTTTATTTTATAAGCGAAAGCTGTGATGCCTGATGGTTGGCTTTGGTTTTTTCCTAATCTCTAGGGTATTTCGCAAATCATAAATTCAAGAAATTCCTCAGAGTGTTGTTTGCTCGTTACCAAACCACATTCCAAAAGCTAAGGCTGACGAAGGAGACACATACCTATTATGACAACCCTGACGATGACGACGACGACGAGACGTGGAAAAAAGATGAAGGAGGAGGAGATGTAGTCTTGAAGTTGATTTGCACAATGGGAATAAATCTACGCCAGTCTTTATAGATTGTTTACGTGTGGGAATGAGTATCTACTATCTACGAGAACCTTAATAGACTTACAAGTTACAACCGATTGCATATAAAGAAAGGTACCTACCATGGTATCCACTCCACACGATTGGATGAGGCTATGGTTGGGTGTGCGCTGCACAGACCGTGCTGCCGCTGCCGTTGCCGTTGAGCCCGTCTGCTATCCTCAGATTTCCGCCATGCTTTAAGTGATGGCGTTGGAAATTACATTTTATTCCTCCCTTTTCGTTCATATGCACTTGCACTGGGAGGAGAATAAGAATGCGAACGGAAGAAGCCGGTCAACGAAGATAAAATACAATTTTTTTTTTTTTTTCTAGTTAATGGAATGTCACCTTGCCATCAGCAGCAGTAGGTGTGATGGAAGGTTATGGTGTAATTGAACTCCGAGGAGAGTAGAGATTCTATTTGACAGCTGTGCAGTGGAGGATGACTTAAAAAAAAAATAAGTTATCTCATGGAACGTGAGTCGATGACGTTCATTGCGTTTAAATTTTTTATGAGAACATTCTACTCAGACGAATTGAAATAAAATTGGAAAAAAATGCAATCTCGTGATTTTAAAAGATAATATTGACCTTATGCGTGCAATGTCTAGCCTTTCAATTGGTACATTTTTTTGACTATAAAGATTCCAGATATCGAGAAAGATTTTATTTTTAAAACAGTATTTTATTGAAATAGTATTTACATATGTGAACTGTGGTTGGCACAACTGACTGTTTTTTTTTTTTGGAAAAAAGGTAACCAGTTAAAACTTTGCTTGAATAAGTGTTATAAAAGATGCGAGATACACGAAAAAATTCATTTCTGAAAGACTAATGAGTAAAGAGCCAGAGGCCAGACCATAATGGTCATTTAATATAAGTTATATCAAAATCGTTGAAGTCGTTTTCGATGCCAAAAATAATTAGATAGCTTTTCGAACATTCATCATCCACATCCAAATTATCAACATTTTGTTTTTTTTTCGAATTCTTCAAAATAAAATAAAAAATTACTTCTGAAATAAAATCATAAATCACAGCTTATAAAAGGGTTTTCAATTAGGGTGGGTAGATATTTTCAATGACTCTTTTGCATAGTTCCGGCTGAATTTGAGCGATTACCAGTATTATGTTCACCTTAAGGGCGTCGGTTGATTTATTCGCTTAGATTTGTTACTTCAGGAAACCCATCAAGAAAAAGTCTAGCGGGATCAAATTGCATGACATTGACGTGTGCCATTCAGATTAACTTCACCTCTGCGAGAAACAAACTTATGCCCTCAAATCGTTCATGCAGAATGTCAATCGTGGCTTCCGCTGTGTTCACTAGGTTCAATTTGGGTCATAAAGGATTGGTTATCATCTTTCTGTAGCGCTCGCTAATCACGGTGGCCACCTCTCCAACGTCGTTTTCGAAAAAGTACGGATCAATGACGGGTCCAAAATCCACATCAAACTGTTACTTTTTGAGTTTGCTTTGTCACCTGGTATGAACTTCGTGTGGGTTGGTGCTATATTATCTAAATGGCAATTTAGCTTCTTTTTTTTTTTTTTTTTTTTAGTTTGAGCCCGCACACAAGGGGTTATTAATACCCTTAATATGAGTCAACACAGTGCGAGCGTTCAGGAAATGAGGATAGGAGATAAAAGGAGGTGCCGGTGCACATTGGTTTTGAATGCCTGTATATCGCAATGGGAGGGAAAAATCGAGCCGGGTAAAGCATTCCACATTCTTGTAGTGCGGCTAAAGAAAGAGTCTCTATACTTAACAGAACGTCCGAAGTTAGGCTCGAGGGTAAATTGGTGGGCGTTCCTTGCGGTGCGGGTGTTACGGGGAAATTGTTTTAAGGGAGGAACGCATCAGGCTATTTCGCTGGAGCACTGTTTGTGGAAGTAGCGATAAAACAAGGTTAGACAAGAAACATTACGACGATGTTCAAGTGAAACAAATGTTTCGGTAATGGTTCTTTCACCTATCAATTTTAAGGCTCTTTTTTGAATCCTATCCAGTAGGCGCAAGTGAGTGACAGGAGCACCTGCCCAGATATGAGAATTGTACTCTAGCTTCGGGCGAATGAATGCCTTGTAGATTATAGCCAGATCAGAAGGGGAAAAATATTTCTTACATCGATTTAGGAAACCTAAGCAATTTGCGGCATTTTTGGCGACGTCAAATATGTGATCGTTCCACAAAAGATGATTTGTGATGCACATACCTAGAACGCAGAGCTGATCGGTTTCCTCAATGCAAGTGCCACTCATAGACAGTGGCATAGGGGGTAGGTTATGCTTTAACGACAGAAGACAGCATTGAGTTTTTGAAGCATTAAATTCCACGCGGTTGATGATTCCCCATTGGACAATGCTGTCAAGATCGGAATTTAATGAGCTTATCATACGATTTCGTTGCAGTTCCACATCCGAAGGACATGGATGTGAATCTGGAAACGAGTATGAAAAGCTGAGAGTACTGTCGTCAGCAAAACAATTTAGTGGATTAGAAGTATTAGACAAGAGATCATTTATAAAGATTAAAAAGAGAGTCGGAGACAGAACGGAGCCTTGGGGCACACCAGCATTTATTTTGTGGGTAGCAGACTGAAAACCGTCCAAAACAACGCGAATTGAACGGTCCGAAAGGTAATTTCTAATCCATCGAAGGAGGGGTTCATCGATGCCAAATGCACGCATTTTCGATAAAAGAGCTTCATGCCAAACTCTATCAAATGCCTTAGAAATATCAAGTGCAATAATCTTACTTTCTCCAAAACGATGTAAAGATTTGTTCCACTGTTCGGTGAGATATACCATCATATCACCAGTGGACCTATTGCTACGAAAACCGTACTGCCGGTCATTAAGAAGTTTCCGTTTTTCAAGATATTTCTTGATCTGAAAGTTTATCAGAGTTTCCATGACCTTGGAAAGAAGGGAAGTCAGTGCAATTGGTCGGTAATTTGAGGGGGATGAAGATACGCCTTTTTTTGGGATGGGCTGGACAATTGCTGTTTTCCATCCACTCGGGAAGAGACCTGTAGAATAGGAAAGATGGAAAAGCTTACGCAGTGGTTTTGCCAGCGTGGAAGCACACCTCTTCAAAACTATGGGAGAAATACTATCCGGGCCAGCGGATTTGTGTATGTTGAGATCTTTTAGTACTCTTGCAACTGTTCGAGTGCGAAAGAAGATTTGTCCCATAAAACCATTCACGTTCTCAAGTACAGGAGGAGTCATATCACACTGGGGTAGCGTTGAATTAGCAGCAAACTTTGCTGCAAATAAATCTGCTTTCGCTTGGGAGCTTACCACAGGAGTGTTATTTTCGACGAGCGTCGGAACCGAAGACGTGGTAGAGTTACGTACATTTTTTACGAATGACCAAAAATTTTTACTACCACTGGGACATTGTAGTATTTTTTGCCTTATTTTTTGTTCATGCAAAAATTTGGTTCTTTGAATGTGAGCATTACAGGTCTTTCTAGCTTGTTTGAACTTTTTCCGGTTTTCCTCAGAAGGGTTGGCTTTATAACATCGGAAGCTTACTTCTCTCTCCTTGATAACCTCTTTGCAGCTCAAGTCGAACCATGAATTCTCTTTTGGTTTGATATTTTTTGTTCTATTCGGAACAAAATGTCTCATCCCGCAGAGAATAATGTTTGTTATCATATCAGCGCTGGAGTCTACGTCACTATCGAGGAAGCATAGTGACCAGTTAAAGTTTCTGAAGAAATCATTGAGACCGTCCCAGTTGGCCTTCTCGTATCGCCATACGGTTCTCTTAGGGATGTTTTCTTTAACTGTATTGTTGGAACACGAGAAAATTGCTGATATGATACAATGATCCGACGTGCCTAGGGGCGATAATACATTTATCGTGTATTTATCAGGATGAGAGGTAAGAAACAAGTCTAGGGTGTATGCGGAATGACCTGCAATGTCAGGAATTCGTGTTGGCTCGTCGACAAGCTGAGTCAAATTGTTTGACGCAACAGTTCGTCAAAAAATGCGCCTCGTCGTTAAATATGGTTTTTTGGCCGAAATTCGGGTGATCTCCAACCTCACTTTGATAATAAAGTTTTATTATTTGGAGGTGGTGTTCAACAGTGTAACTTGAGATGGTGGTTTGGCATGAGTTACTTTACAAATGTCACCAAATCAACATGGCCGACACAGATATATGTAAATCAAAACTGTCAGAATGCAATTGTTGCAATAAGTTGTCTGGCATGACTTAAAGCCATTGTACCTATATATAAACTATAATACTACCATCTGAGGTGCGCCATCTATCGACGAAAAACTAAGCTCGAGAAAACCATGGGAAGCAACAACAACAATTAATATGGTGGAATTTGTTGTTGTTGCTTCCCATGGTATTCTAGAGCTTAGTTTTTCGTCGATAGATGGCGCACGTCAAGTGGGAATACTATATATGTTTATATATGCAATGCTTAAAGCATATTTAAGCGGGGTTCACATGGGACAATGCAGGAGCCAATTATTGTTTCATGTGAACAACTGTTCCCAGGACAAGACAATTGTCATTATATTGTCCTCCGAACTACCTGCCGAGCTATCTCTGAGGACAATATCGACTGGCTGGCATTGTCATGTCCAGCCCCGTTTAAAAAGCTCGGACAATACAATTGAGTATTGTCCCATTGTCTTGTCTGCGTGTGAACGCTCCTTTAGTTCGATTGGAATGAGTTACATTATGCTATCTAAACAAAAATTTCATTTATATCAATTCTTGGATAACCACGCTATGTAAAAACAAAAAACAAAACGTTGATTTGATTTGATTGATGGCAACTCTTTTATTTTCCACGATTTGAATTCACAAAATTGCACGTGTCAATAAAGCAAATAATAACAATTTGCTCCGAAAAGTGTATCTACACGCTCCAACAACACAACACAACGCCAACAGGTAATCAAATAAATTGAAACAACTTAATAAACAAGTGCCCCACAGCTAAATTAACGGTTTGGTATGTCCATGAGTCATGGCGAAAATATTTATCCATCCACAAAAAGTTTGCCGGCGTGCGCGTCTATCTATTCTCTATTGGATTTAGAAAATTTCACTTTTTTTCTACTTTTGTGGGAAGCCAAGAAACTAGTCAAAGGAAGGAGAGTTCACCGCATTCAATTCGTTTTCGATTGTCTGAGACCCGGCGCTCGCCGCAAATACCAAAAGGCACTCCTTTCAATTAAATTCGAAGAAACAAAAAAAAAATACTTAAAATAAATTACTTTCGATTTCGTGATCAATCGAAAATGATCAATCTATCGATAGATACTTGAAAAGATAGATAGATAGCGAAATTTAAATTTAACCCCTCAAGTTACTGATGGGAAGCAAGCAAATGAAAGTCTTCATATTATATTTACCGAGGGGGAGCTGATCAAGGGAAGGTTTCTTTTTTTTTGTTTAAAAATTTAAAAAAAAATGCAAGTGCAACGTTCATCCGCTGTGCGCACCACATGCTCGCCTGAATATCTAATTTATTATTGACTTGTAAATAAATACTGGGAAGGTACAATAAATTAAATATTAGATGCATGTGAAGAGAGTAGGCGTGTCTGGAGTGCAAAAGCCAGCATTTTGTGATTATTTATCCATCACAGAGGCGATAATTTATTTTAATAACGTTTTTTTTTAAATTGTTTATTGCTGTGGCGCGAGCGTTTTACTCGACGTATCTGCGAGTATGCATTGCATTTTCGTTTGGTTTTCATTTCTGTGGTGAGAGCAGGAGCAAGTTTTGGTGCGTGAGCCGAGCCGTGAGCATATGAGCGAGCACCCATCCAAGTGCATACATTTTTTTAATAATTCTATCTATCATTGCATTTGCCATTTTGTATGTATCTTTCTATCTATTTGTTGTATCTGTTGTGTGTGCACTTGAGATACAAAATTATTTGAGAGTGTAAATATGGGGAAAAAGTGAAATTGTCTGGTTTGGCAATGAAATCAATGCTAATTCCCCTCAGCTGCTCAATGGTTGAGCTCATATATCAAACACAAAATGCTTGCTTTGGATTTATGGCTTGTCGTGTGCATTTTTACAGAGAAAAAAAAAATTATAGGAAGAAACATTAGACAAAGCTGCTGTTAGATGGGTTTAATATTCATAAGACGTTATTGTCACGGAGCCAACTAAAAATATGGGGAGACGGACACATACCAAGTACCTACCTTAGAGGAGAAGAAACCTGAGCTGCATTTTTTCAACAAAAGCTTATAATTTTCGATTATTTTTACGACGCAGTTCAAATAAAACATTTTCAGTGTCAGTGATTATGATTGCTTTGTTTTTATTGATTTAAAACTGATTTGTATATGATATTGGAACTCCTTTTGAAGTAAGATAAAAGAGGATAGTGTTGGGAGAAATCCTTCTTATGTAATCCTTCACCAAGTGAACAAAGTCTAAACAATATGCCATCGTGAATATCAAATAAAACAGAACTCATGATAATGAAATAGGTTCAAAGCCCTCTTCTGAGTTCTATACGTGCTTAATCTCTTTCTTCCGCAAAATTTTGGAGTTTGTTGGACTCATGTTTGCTTAGCAAACACTTTGATTCCTTTATATTCAAAGCATAATACCTCAGCTGTGCACAAGACTCGAGCTCAGCTTTCTTCGTAACAGTTGGTGAAAAAACTTGGTGAGGCTTCTGGTTGTGTTGGTATTCCCCGCAGCGTACTTTCGTGAGATCTCTATTCCCG
This sequence comes from Platycheirus albimanus, assembly GCA_916050605.2. NCBI lineage: Eukaryota > Metazoa > Arthropoda > Insecta > Diptera > Syrphidae > Platycheirus > Platycheirus albimanus. The sequence goes on along the minus strand of OU696698.1, from coordinate 111,772,112 downwards.
GTACTCTATTTGGAATATCATCTTCTTCCAATGGTAGAGAGGTTGAGTCTGATTTCCCATACAAATTGTTCTTCTACTTATCAAATATTTCTGAAAGAAGAAAATGTGAATTATAACACCAAAAGTTAAAAATACTTTTAAATGTGTAATTCTTCTTGCATGATATGTAGATGATTCTATGCCTATTTTACTGGTATAGGTGTTTGGAATTCAATTTTGTTTGCCCGGTTCAACAACAGTTAACAAAGCCTTAAACTCACTCGAGATGTTGTTGCAGAGCATTTGCATGTTTCACAGGCAGATTTCATGTTGGATTCAAAAAGTTTCAATTTTGTAGGAAGCTCTATTTGTCTATAGTGTTACACTAGAGAAAAGACTCCATCCAGTCCTGTTTCACCATCGAGTGACAGAAAGTTAAACTGAATGGTCTTTCTGTTGTCTCCTGACTTACAATAACCGACTCTGTTGCTTTCGGCTTAGATCTTTGAACCAGACGTTTCACAATTTCGTTGAAACGTCGTCGCCATTGAACAGATTTCACCAGCGCGTAGTTAAAATGGCTTTACTTGCGAATTAGGTCCCAAGTTTATCATTTTATCCCATAACATCATCAAATACAAGCAAAAACAAAATCGATGACAGAACATAACCCTGTGGCACTCATTGTAGCAATTCAAATGTTACGGAAAGCTTTCAAATCTGCAAAATGAATCAACGCGATCAAAGGTCTGCTCGAAGTCGACAATATAGGGAAGTAGTGATTGACACTCCGGTGATTGAACTAGTATTATTTGGATGTAATCGACACATGGAGTTGTTGAGTTGACCTTGGTAGAAGTATTGTTGTTAGGCGGCTAATCAATTAATAATATTTCTCGCGTTAAACGGCGGTATTAATTAAAAATTCTATTTTGATCTTGAAGAATACGTGGTGTGCTGTGTTTTCATTGATCAATTATTGAAAAAACATATATATATATTTGAAAAATTCTTTTTACTTTTGTCACTGAAATTATTAAATTAAAAGAATGGTTGCGCGAACTCTACCGGTAAACCTCTCTCGAGTCTCGACCGCGTGTGTACTAGAACAAGTGTTGAGTGAAATGTCTTAATTGTGCAGATTGTAAAAAAACTACTCGTCTATCAGAGTGTGTCAACTGTAAAGAAGGATGTTGCCAGGCGTTTCATTTTAAATGTTTGAATCTGTCAAATTATGAGGTGAAAGCTCTGCAAGCTTCTAAATGTGTTGTAATTCTATGCGAACATTGTCAAGAAAAAATTAAATTATTTCAAATTGCCTTCGATAATTTAAATGAGATAAAAATGATTTTGCTTCCTTCGATGCAATAGTGGGAAGAGTATTTGAGAGTGGTACTAAGAGCTTCAATGAAAAAAGTGTTATACCTAGCTGAAATAAAAAAAGTAAAGGATTGTCTCCGAAAATAAACAAAAATCGTTCGCCAAAGTTATTAAAAAGCTAAGTGCGGTAGTAGTTAAACCAAATAAGTGCCCTTAATTGGCTTGTAGAAAATTAACCATTCCTTATGAGGATTTATTGTTAAGATTTCTATTTTATTGAATGAAACTATCAAAATATTCGTACTGCCGTTCATTAGCTGTTCGTACGATAATATTTTTCAGTACTTTGTAACACATTGTCATCCAATTATACTGGCAAATAAGAAAATAAAGTAAAAATAACTTCCGCATGCCAAAAACAAAAACTCATTCACAAGTCCTTGAATTCACATTCTATAAAGTCCTACATTGATGAAAAATATTCCCTAACCAAGCTCGTTTTTAAGGGCGCAAAAAACACATCCCTTTTACTTTGTATTCATTTCATGGAACAAAGTTTTTGACTATGAGCCAACAGAAATGTTCGAAACCACAAACAACCGCCGCGCCGCACTGGAAATAAAAAAAAAAGACCAGGAAAATTAATTCTAAAAATTGGCATGAAATCGGAAACAAAAGTACATACTCGTGTACGAGTATATGATGCCCAAATCAATTCAATTGCCCATGAGCCATGACCCTCGGCTTAATTAACACAGTTCAACTGAGCGGAACTTTATGTATCCTTTCCTATCCTACACAAGAGCCTAATACCATATCCACCATCATGCCAGGATACAGGACTATATCAAATATATATATTATACTATGCACATAGTAATGCTACTTCACCTTTCATCTATTCTGCCACCAAAAATAATTGAAGTAACAGCTTATTGTTCCTGTATACTCGTACCGTAGCCTGTAGGCAATCGAGGACTTACTTAACGTTCATAGAGAGCACAGATGCTCTTCACTTATATGTGTCGACGTCGTCGTCATCGTCGGTTGTAGCATACAATAAGTCCCTGTCCCCTTCTGCTGATGCCGAGATTCTGGTTCGCTCTAATGCCAATCGATAGCCATCAAATTGCAAAATCTTCCCTTTTGTCATAAACAAACTACTCCATAGAGTAGAGAAGAGATCGAACGAACAATAGCTCTGCCTACATCACGAACTGTTCGAATGTCCTTGGCCTTTTGCTTTCCATAGTTTTATTTTCCTGGCTCCAAACATTGTGATGTGCTCATGCTGTGTGGCATAATATCGATTATGAGTGTTTGCCAAAAACCAACCATAAGGACACGAGAATTTCGGGAAAAATCAAAAAAAAAAATAAAAAAAAAAAAAAAATAGGAAAAACGACAAAAACTATGCGGGTGATATTTGGAATGGCGAATGGGTCGTTCTCAAATATAAAGGCACTTTGGAGGAACTATACTAGCACATGCCATGGTTTTTATTATGCAGTCTGCCATAATGTCTGCCTTCTTACACTCCCATCCATCCACAGCGATGAATGTTAATATAAGGATGGACATGGACATACGCTTAACTTTCCTTTTTTTTTTTTGTGAAATCGATAATATTTTTACACAAAAGAAAGCATTATCAAGTAGTAGCTCCTTGGTCGATTGTGTGGGTAAATATTTAGCTATTGCTGATTTGCAGAGGGATAGATGACACCGCACATCAGAATAATGCTTTCACTGACATTGCACATTTTGTGATGTGAATGTGAAATGGGTTCTCTTTAGGTAATATCTACGAGTACTGCAAACATTAATACCATGTTCAATACAATGAAATGAGTCACACTACATTGGAATGTCCTTTTTTTTGTGCTCTGTTCTGTAATATGAGTCGACTTATTTTTTTTGTGTCGTGTGTTCGTCCTTTGAATAAAATGTAAAAGAGAAGAGAAATTAATTTAAAAGCTTCTGACTCAAAAGGACGACAAAGTAAGTAGGTAGAGCAAAAACTAAAAGTAGAATAAGTCACGATTTTAAAAGATAAAGTATATACACCACACATGCACACTGTAAATTTTAATCAATCTGTCTTTTGCAGACTGATAAATTGGACAAACTTTGCAGACAACATTTTAAATAGCCAAAACATACTACTCGTATGTTTGGGTATGTAATGCATGGGTGCCTTGGGAATAACGCCCTTTCAGACAAATAATTATCAATTTAATAGATCTGATCCTAAAACCAATTTTTACAACCAAACACTGAATGATATACCCATTTGGTGTGGAGTTTGTAACATAGAGAAATAATACTGTTAGGTATAGAAAAAAATATATATTCTGACTCAGAATCAAAAGCCTAGTCGATTTAGCCATGTCCACCCGTCCGTTCGTCCGTATGTATACTCTCTAGAGGTCGCAGTTTTTGAGCTAGAATGCTGAAATTTGGTTCAAGAGTAAAATTAAGTTCTTGAACCCTTAAAATCCGCCCACAAACACGCCCACAATCGCCATTTTTGTTAAACAACCTCAATTTTTGTACAGTTACGCGATAAAATTTTGAACACGAGAGCTTAAGGTAAATCCTATTGTACCTTCCAATTAAGTAAAAATATTTCAGTTTGGACGTGGCTGACGCCCACTTTTCATTAGAAACTACAAATAAATTGTTTTTAAAATAAACTGGCAGTAAAAAGTCTCAACTTTGGGCGTGGCACACGCCTCTTTTTATTGCGCTAGCAATTGATCATCGGCCATACAAAATTTATGATACTGAATTTTTTCCTGTCTGTTAAAGAAGAATTTCGTTTTTGAAACTGGAACAGCGGCTGGCTTTTGGGAATGGGGTATTTAACAGTTCGTCGCAAACGTACCTCTGTAGCTCTCGCTTATGTTTCTCTTTGAAAAAGCTTCGAAGTAAGGCGATTTAATAAAAAGTTCGCAGTTTTTGCACAGTGTATGATTTAAAAAATTTTAATTTTTTGAAGTGTGTTCTTCTGTTACTTTGGAAAATATCTTTGTTAAACTTGAGAAAAATCAAGGAACGCATGATTTTCTTGGTGCAAAAATTCCCATAAAGTGAGACTTTGTTGTTGATCTGCTTATTTTTCTGGCAACTCAAGCAGGTCCCAATGGCCACAATTTTTGTAGCCCATGATTTGTACAAAGTGAAAGAAGACTCACAATTTCCTGTTGCATTTGTGAAAAATCTTTTTTTCTAGAAAAAAACATTTAGCGATCATACTTTGTATATTCAGGTACACCAAGCATATACTCCGACAAGCGACAATCTATCCGAAGTCAAAACAAAATCTTACAGTGAAAAAAAATCACTCCTTCACTTTTCAGACTGTTTGTTCACGCAGTGCTTGAATGAGCCACGACATTTTCCCAGTAATTAATCTCATTCGGGTAACATGCCCTTGACATTTGCATTTTCCCAGTTACATGTTAAACGTTGTCATATTGGTGGGAATTATTCCCCATTCCTATATTACTTTTTGTTCCCCCTTTTTATTTATCTACCGTTAAGTCATACCAAAAGTAATTTCGTGTAAAACACCTTTAATTACATTTATACAGTTCTTATGCATCAGCAAAATTTATTCTCACTCGCTGGCAATAAATGTAAAAGACAATGTCAGTCCTTGAATGTTACTCTGGGATATGAAGGTACTGTACGGTGGTGGTGCAAACACACAGAAACACGTCATAATCCAGCTGCAATAATTGCATGCAAATGCAAACCGAACCCAAACTCATTAACCCTACGCGAACCCAACAAAGTGCAAATCCACTTTGCCGCTAAAGAAAGATTGCATATATGTATATGGAGCTGCTCAACACTCATTTTTGTGCCTGGCCAGACTGAAGAATACCAAAGTTAGACACGACCAACAACGACGCTGATGACACTACGGCGACGACGACGACAACGACGAAAATCATGACACAAAGTGACAGAAGACAGTGCGACGTATAAGTGCTTGGATCACACACAGAATTTACAGAGTTTCCATGCTTTTGCAAAGAGCAAAAAAAAACAAGACTTGGAACTGGAAGTCAGAGTACTTTCGTTAATTATTACATGCGAAAGGAGAAAAAATTCCACCCTGTGAAACCGAGACCGGCAAACAAAAGAAATTTCGAAAGGAGTCTCTCTTTGTCTACCAGTGGGAGTGGCAGACACCTCCTGCTCTCTATTTCCCACTCAACCATCATCATAAACACAAACACATACAATTTAATAAAATAACATTCAGCCACTGGTAGGTATAGCTTTTGGATTTAATTAGCGCTGTCTTCCATGTCCGTCTACATTTCCTTAAGCATAAATTGTTTTGCAGTGCAGTCGCCGTCGCTTCTGGCTCCCCAGTTTTTTTTTTTATTGTTGTTGGGTTCGGATTTTGTCGAAAGATATAAAAGAAAGCAAATGAAATGCAAAAAACATACAACTTTTTGCCTACCTGCTTGCAGTGCCAATGCCTATGTCTATCTTTATACTATTGTCTCGAAAGATAGACGAAGTTCAATGTAACCGTATAACTTTTGTCTTTAACACGGAAGTTTAACTCAGTTCACTCTTGATCTTCCTCCTTGAATGAGTGAAGGTTGGATGAAGGCAGTCTTCAAGTGCTTTTGAGATCTTAAACTGATTTCAAATTTCGTGTCTTTCATATTTTTTATTAAAATTTATGAGAAAAAAAAACCATGTTCAACAATCTGTGTTTTGAAAATATTGTCATTACAACAGAGAACCAAGTTCCGATCGGTTTTTCAACAATTTTGTTTTCTTCGGCGCCGTTATGATTTCAGGTGGCTCATAAGTCGTCACTTGTCTGCTCCACCCATACATCAAGTCCTCGTTGCAGGGATGAAGGATCCTCGCTTAAAATGAGACCATCGTTAAATGTAGTACGAAGCTGGAGCTAAATTTTTGTTCACATTTTTCTCTCCAAACATCAGCTAAATTTTGACAGAAGAGCGTTGTGTAGAAAGCTGTTTTCTTAAAATTGAGGTCAAAGATTTTTGTTGAAGATTTTGAAGTGAATTTTAAAAAGTGCTCTTGTCGTAAACAGGATGTTCAGCATACTTAGCGTTTGACTGTGTCGCCAAACTAAAATCCAAAACACTCATCAAACAAAAACTCTTTAATATCCATTTTTGTTGCAAAACCAAACTCAAAATTATTCCATTTTATTTATTTGAATTTCTTTTAACAGAACAATTATAATTATTTGTATTTGTATCTCTACTCGTGTATCCCTTAAACAATCTTTTGGGGAAGATTCAACCCCTACCATTCCCCCTCTTAGCTACGCTCTGAAAGAATCTGTCAAAAATTAGCTCGGAATAAATGTGACAGCTGAAAAATGTACACTGCGAAACAAAAATTTGAAATTTCAGCTGAAGGTGTGTACCTCCCGTACCTACCACTCGGCTAAAAGGTTTTTTTTAATTTTAGCTTGGCTAAATGTTGAGGAGAATTTTGTATGGTAGCTTAATTTTAGCTCGAGCTGCGTATGCTTCGCTTCAGCAAAGAATAAATGATGTACATTGGGTTCCTTTACTTTACCTTTAAGCAGGTAATTAAGGACTAAAATGAAGAACAGGGTAGGTACTCAAGGCACATTTCTGGTGGTACACATACTGTGATTTGCAATTGTTATGTGACTCCAGCTGGACTTCTTACTGTTGTCACTGCTCCCTCTCACTTGTCCATGACCATCCGCACATAGGTTTCGGAATTGCTATTTTTTATAAAGCGTTAACTGAATTTTTGAAGTCATTGACAGTCATTGCACTTATCTTACGCTTTGGTAATAAATCTCGTAAACCACTTGAAAGATTTCGATGAAAACTAAAGCAGTTAATGAAGCGTACCTATCGATATTGTGTCGGTCAAGTAGTGTGAAAAGAAATAAAACTTAAACTACATAACCTGCAATAAAAATTAAAAAAAAGTTTATATAGAACAAATTTAAGATTTTTTTAATCTTAAATACCAAACCTTTCCCAATACAAAAAAATCTGCCTACGTGTTAGTAAAAAAACTAAAGGTTAATTGCCACTTTTTTTATTTGCAGAATACTTCAATAAAAATCCCCCAAGTAGTTTTATTTTTATTGTTTTCTTTCTTCTGTTTTTTGTTCAAACACTACAAAGTACAGGTACAAAGCCAAAGAAAATGTCTGATAATGAGCACAGCCTTGAATCTTTGCTGAAGGACTCTCTTATTGTGCAATGTACACTCTTTGCAGTTTGCCAATTAATATTTTCCTTTAGTCTTCTTATTGAAAACCTTTTCCGTTTTCCTTTTACAAACGACAAAGAAAATACGTGGGTTCTTCTTCTTATTTTACTTTCGAAGAGTTCCTTGGTTTCTCACATTTTTCAGTTTTCGTGCTTCATTTTCTCGAGAATAATAAATATCGTCTTGATTTCCAAGATATATAAGTAGTTGCAAGTCTTCTCAGATATTTTTCTATAAATTGAACTATCATGTCATTTATTATTATACACATACATATATCTCCAGTCTCAATGGACCGTTGTTGGCGATGTTGGGATTCCTTATTGCCCGTGCCCGCATGCATTCCAAACATCCCACCCCGGTGGGAATGTATTTTTAATCAAAAAAATCCTCCTTTAAACATAAAGGGTGGAAATAAATTTTTAAGGACTTTCCTTTTCCTCTTGTTTTCCTCTTGGTGCAATGGTTTTAAGAATAGCAAACTAGAAATTGAAAATATCAAAAGTTAAGAAGATGTGTAAAATAAAGAAACAGATGGCAGAGCAAAATGAATAAAATAAGCAACTGTGTTGCAGGGAGTTGCTCATAGTTGGTAAAAATTAAAAAGGATCTTTTTAAGCTGGTATTAATTTTTTGTTTTTGGCAAGTTCCACGAACTGTGTAACTAGTTTTTTTTTGACGTTTCATAAGTCAAGACATATAATGGTGGAGTTTGTACAAAAATGGTTGTGCGCCAAATGTCAAATTAGAAAGGTACAATCCACTGACAGTTCTTGGAACTTTGCAACTATAATTTTATAAGAAAAAAGCATTTCAATCTAAAATTTTACGAAATCCATACTGAGTCCTTTACTAAAGCACAAACGAAATCATCCTCTGGCAAGGATATGCGTAAACATGCGATACAAAAATTGTTGTCGCTCGACGACGACTATGCGACGTGGGTCATCTCGAAAACTCGGAAAGCAAGTATCATGTAGATTGTAGAGTAGTTTCTGGTTGCACCGTCTCAACCTTTCGAGGGGATGTTAACACACTCGTCGTTCAGTTAAAAAAGCAAAGCAATGTCCTCATGCAAATATTCATGCTTGTGGAAAAATGGGTAAAGCGACTACTGGTATAGAGTTTTTGTAGGTATAACTACAATAGAAGAGTCCTCGGGACATGGTTAAGGACATAGCATCACAGAGTGGCAAAGATGTGGTAAAAGAAAAGGAGCGACTTTCATATCACACAAACACACACACACAGTAACTGATGTGTATTACGCTAGACCACGTTATTTTTTTTTTGTGCTTGCTATTCTCAGTGAGAACGGTGCGGGATCAATGGAAGCTAAAGAATTCTCAAGTAGATCAAACAAGTCCTTATATGGGTATAATGCTGTGTTCAGCTTCTCTATTATACGCGTTAGCTACTTTTTGAAGGGGGTTAGCTGGACGATGAATAAAGATTTTTTTTTCTGGGTTACTCTGCATGTAACATTTTTATATGGACAGCGTATCTACTTATGTATTTTACAAGGTCGATTTCGAGGAGAAACTGAACTGACTTGAAATACCACATAGCTATTCTGGTTTTGATTAGGTAGGATTATTTAGATATAGAAGTGTATCGCTTTCGGCATTGGTGGCAAGGATTACTCGATAGAATTTAATCGATACTTTTTATATTACACAATAATTCCATTATCTGACTCTTGGAAAAGTCAACTATGTTTGTAAAAAAAAAGTTATTGAGATATCTATATAGACATTAGAAGTAAATTGGACAAGAAAATTTCTGAAAATATACGCTTGTCTTCTATATCTTATGCAGAAATTAATCGGTTTTGATCTTCTTTATTAAAGCTGTCATAAAATATCAAAAACCCTTCATTTAGCACAGTTTGTATAATAAAATGTCAACAATTGCCACGTTTTTTACTGGGAAATGCTTTATCTAAGACTTATGCCTTCCAATTGTTGATTACCCTGACATTTTCATTTGAAAATTTGTTTAGCAAAATTGTAACTTTTGTCTTATCGCAACAATTGGACAGCTTTTGATTCATTTGTGCGAGTTGCTTCCTCAAACTTTTCAGGTATCAAAGACATTCATAAGTTAGCAAGACATGTATCAAACTAGTGCGTAAAAGCATTCAAACGGATCTCTACAACTCAACCGCAACTCACGGGAAAATATGAAACTGATTTAACTCCTTAAAAACCAGCCTCAAGACACCTAGAGAGTCTTCTTCGACTAATATTCATAAAGATCGCTGTCATTGTTGTTGAGTTATCAAAATAATAATGCGTTTGAAACCTTAGCGATGTTTTCTGTCAGTTCTGTATCCGCATTCAGATTACCTACTGCTTTATCGATTCGATTTGATGACTTGCAAGTTATTGATGATTTAGTTCTAGACATAGGTATCACACAACTGTAGACTCTAGACCAAAATATATTACATAAGCTCTTCTTTATCAAAGCATTTCCATTTCTTCCGACAATTATTAATTAAAAATAATACCAAAAAGAAGCAATTCCCCTCCAATTGCCTCATTATTCATACATTTTTCAACCGCAAATGATCCATAAACATGAGGAATTATTATTATCAATGGATGAATGAATAACTAGATGATGTAGTTTAATCATCATCATCATCATCGTCATCCTGCCTCAACAATAGCTTTTCACAATCACCACATTTCAATGAATAATGTCGTGTCTCGTGTTGTTTTCTAAAAATTGTGTCACAAAAATATACATCCAAAAAAGCAACCAACGAACGAACCACCCTTTTTTATGTGCAGTGAACTATGATTGATTAACCATGACACATTAACCGCTCATTAGGTTTTTCAAATCATCTGCCAAATTCATTTCGAAATTATTACAAAAATATACCTATACAAAAAAACATATCTCAAATAGATTTCCCCAAACGTAAAATTATTATTATTTTTATTTGCTTCGACATTTTGTGTCTAAACGTTTTTCATCAACAATTATTTTCTTTTTTTTTTCTCCGCTCTAGGTCCGATGATCAGGAGTACACAACGTGATACGGGAAAATATCAAATGCATTTAGGTAAAAAAAAAAATTAATTTTAATTAAAAAAGTATTAAAATATAATGTTTAACATTCATAAATCGAATAACTAATTCCTAGTGCTGTGTGCCTGGCATAAACTTTATTTTATTTGCGGACAGTTTTGTTTTATTGCTCTGTGTTTTGCATTTAAATCTACAACAATAAGAGCTGATTAGCAAGCACTTCTCCTTGGTCTAGAATTTAAATTGAGCACTTGTGTACCTACTTGTTTTTTTTTTATTATTATTATTTTTTAGTTCACATTTGAAATCTTGATTATAATAAAGTTCCATTGTTTTTGGAATAAACTTTTTCACTAATTACAGCAGAAAAAGCGTTTCAATTGAAATTTCACTTAATTAAAGATCAAAACAATTCGTAAAAATTTGAAGGGGTGTTTCGACTTTTTTTTTGATTATGAAAATACTCAAACTTTGAGTTTAAATAAAATAGCTTGTGGCACTTAAAATTCAATAAACGTCTTTGGGTCTCGTAAAACGTGATTAAAAGACCAATAGAGCTATAAAGTTTCTCAAATGGCTTTCTTGTGGGAATAAATAGGATATGAAGGTGAAGTTAGTAAAAAGAATGTTTCCATTTAATCAAAAAAGAACAGAGCAGGTGTGCAGGAACAGGTACCTTGTAATAATTAAAATTTAATGCTCCAAGAACCCAACCACAACAATAGAGTTATGGGCATGAATTGATCAGGAAATTATAGAGGAGCTTTTGGCTTCTTATCACATATTTATACTCTCGTATGTTTTTAGATAAATTGAATAAGTTTTATGATTGATTTGATAGCAAAACGCCAATACTAAGCACATTCTGAAAATAATTTAACTGATAAGCAAAATGGCGGTAGCGATGGACAATGTTGGATTAAATAAAAACACTTACCTATTCTTTTTTTTAACAAAATGATAATAATTATGAATACTAATTTGAAATGAAACTCAAATTATTATGAATTAAATGAAATGTAGTGTTGGTAATTAGTGTACTATCTTAACACAGAATGGTTTGAGTCTTGAATGACTTTCCACAGCGCTAATCAGAACTGCAATAAATATTGGAGACCAGAATTTTGAAGAAGTTTCATGCTTGGAATATACTTGAAAGTTCTGAGGTGTTCGGGAATGAGAATGTTCGAGAGATTTTAATTAAGTTTAAATAGGATCATCTCAAACGCAAACGTTGGAGTTTTATTTTAAACCTAGCGATAGTTTAATGGTAAATAGTTGAACGGTTGGTCTAGAAAAATTTTACTTAACATTTTTCTCTCCAAACGTTAGCTAAAACTTCTGTTTAATTTTGACAGAAGAGAAAATGCCACTGAAAACAGCTGTTCTCTAGAAATTGTTGTTGAAAAAAAAGATTTTAAGTGAATTTTACAAAAAAGAAATTATAATTGACTCTCTTTTTCCATCCATACATTTTTATATGGCACAAAATAAAACATTATTTATTGGATGACAAAAGTCTTGAAGAAATGAAAACACAGCATTTCCTTATATAATTAGTAGGTAGCCACAAAAAAGTTAAAGAGGGATATTAAAGTATCATCGTAAGGGACTATTTTTGATTAAACAATAGGTACATATTAAAAATATGGATCAGTTTCTTTTAGCAGAACAATTAGTATTTGCATTTTGTATCTCTACTTGAAATAATATTTATACCCCTTAAAATAAATTTTCGCGAGATCAACCCTTACTATCCCCCCTCTTTTAAAAACGACCTGAAAAGATCTGTCAGAATTTAGCTGTCCGCTAAATTTTGACAGCTGAATAATGTACACTGTGAAACAAAAGTTTGAAATTTTAGCTAGAGTTGTGAACCACTTATCTAAAATTAGCAAGGCACTTTTAGCTTGGCTAAATTTTGGAGATATTTTTGTATCGAGGCTTAATCTTAGCTCGAGCTACGTACTATGCTTAAGTAAAGAAATAAAGAGTTTGAATTGATTCATAAGTAAAAAATATAAGTTTTATTGTTCGAACCAAAAACATTACAATAATTATTAAGCTACAAAATTCATTTTCTTGCTTGCTCCCCTTGATGTTTTCTAGAGGTGTGGTCGGCCATGGATTAGTCAAAAAGAAATACAAACGCAGGTTTACCTTATAAATAAAATAACGATTGATCGTTAGAGTCTTCAAAGATTACATTTTAGGGTGGAAACATTTTATTTCTTGGCTTTAGGGGTAGCAGTGCTATAAAACCCAAGGTCGAAGAAATTTTTTTCCCATTTACATTTACTTTGTGGTTTGAATTACGGTTTAACCAGCGATTCTATTATCATTAACGCTAACGGAATTTGCTCAAAAACTGAAATAAAAAAGAAACCGATTTCCGTAAAACTGTTTTATTACAAACGTTTCTTTTTGGACAATTATTTTTTCTTTTACAACAAGTTTAGGACTTGCGTAATGGTTGAAAAAAGCAAAAACATGTCGCATTTGTACAATGAAAACATATTTACCAGTTTCCCCAGATCACCGGGTCGTGATTACCCCTTATGAGAAAAAACTGATATAAAATTACAGAATTTAAAACTTGTGACAGTGACTCAAAAGTATCATACATTTGTACATTTGTACATTTTAATAAGCATCAAAAGCCGGCTTGATCTAAAATATCCATGATACTAAATTGTTCGAAAAAGTTGTCATAACCAGCTTTTGTTTCTAAACTGAACCGAGTCAGAATAATCAGTCAATGCAGACATAAACAGAACATTTTCGCACATTAATAATAATCACTAAAGTGCTAAATAAGAGTGAATATTTTCTTATCTAAATCGACAAAACCACAAATAATAAAAACTCACACAAAAACAATGAATAAGAACCCTCTTTTACATTTATTTTAATTTCGATTGCTCAGTTATTCAAATATGTTTGTGGTTTGTATTTGTATTTCGTTAAGTCATTGCCGACTTTTAAGTAAAATTCCAAAGCCAATTTCCCCTTCTCCCAAAATTAGGTATTGCCCTTTGAACTTATACAAAACTCTTATTTTGATTTATCATTAAACCCGCAGCAATGAATTGAATAAATTAAATTAAACAATAAATTCATGACACGAGCATTCGAGCATATACTCACAATTTTGAGAATTTCTTAATTTTGGTAATGCTTTGGAAGGGTGTGCTCGTGCTGTGTATACAAGTCGTCTGAAATGTGGGACCCTCTTATGTCTAGTCCGGAAGAAGAAGCCACTTCCGTCCATCCTAAGTTAAATTCGAAACTGTGTTTTTTGTGTGTTTTCTTTGAGAAGTAAGAGGAAATTTAAATTAACGCTCTCTACCATCATACTCGTACGCTGTTGTCATTGTTTTTTTTTTTTTTTGCCTTTTTTTCATCAACGACAACTTGGCAGACATTTCCTTCTCTCTAATATGACGTATACCTATACAAAATGGCTGCACACTGCACATTAAATTATTTATTTTTAATTAAAATTCGAATCCTTTGCTGTACTATACTCACCCTGATCTATTCATATTTGATCTGAAAAAGTTTTTCTTAAGTGGAAAAGTTTTTCTTCCTTATTTTATTTATTTCTTCATTTTGAAATTTTAAATCAACTTTCATTTGTCCGTTGGTGGAGGAGATACTTCAAAAAATTGGAACAACCAAAGTTATCTGAATAAAGTGGTAGATTAAGTTCACAAAAATACTTTTTTATATTTTTTTGTTTCATTATTTGCCAGGACAATCGTATGCATTCAGAGTTAAACTGCTGTTACCCGAAACCTCTTTATCGGTGTCAGGATAAGCTTATTGCTTTAAACGTTTTTGTTGCCTACAATTTAGAGCGGGAAAGGGGAACGTAGCTATTATATTTTTTGGCAGGAAGCTGTTGCCTGAGCTGCTCGAGGACAACTTGGTCGATGTAATACTAATCTTTTTTTTTTTCCTCTCTCTCTCTCTCTTTACTGTATCGTATTATTTTAATACTGCACTGAGTTTAAACAAGGATAATGATTTTCTCCCTTAACAATCATCGAGGAGTGCAAAAAAAAAAAAGAATGTTGCTTAAGATAAGTAAATGGTATGATAAATTCAGAACAGAGCGTTTCGTTTTGTCTTTTATTTTGTATAACTTAAATATGTAAAAACTGGAAGGATTGGAGGGAATTTGGATTAAAGTCTTTTTTGTAAGCCGATTGAAAACCACTGAAAACAGAAGAATTTCTGTAGAAGAAAAAACTATCTCTTATCATCTTTAGAGGTTTGTAAAAAATGTTTCTAGGAAATTAAGCACAAAATGCATGTATTATGGATTAAGCTTAAGGCAGCAGGCAACAAAGCAATGGAATTTTAAAATCCAAGAAAACTAGAATGATTTCAGATCCTAGTATCTCTAATTCTGAAAAAATTACAATACTTTTGGTTAAAGCACACACAGACTACGCAAATGCTCATTTAAAAGCAACATTTTTTGTGTCTGTTCAAAAATACAGAGCATTTTGAATCACAAAGTGATTCTAGTTCAAATTAAAAACTAGCAGTCCTTAGTTTTGTACTGAAAAAATTCTAAAGATGTACAGATAGCGATTTATTTAAGCCAGAAACTTTCTTAAGAAGTGATTGGATTGAGTTGAGATGTCCTCACTTAAACCGAGTTTCAATTATTCAGCTTTTTCATGTATGATCAGCAGTTACAAGATTCATGACGTAAAAACGGTGGTTCAAAGTCAAGCAATTCCTTGATTGATTGATTTAAATTGATTCGCAGAGTTTTAATAGTTGTTTTTCTTTTCTAACCTTTTCTAGTTTGAGTGCTAGTATGGAATGAGCAATATAAAGAAACTTTTTTTGGATTGTTTTTTTTTTGTAATTTGATTTCGTGTCCGTCAATATGTAATTGTGAAAACGAACAATAGAATTCGTGTCATGAGTTGCTTAAAATGAGATCTTAAGACATTGGTACTTGTCCGAAATCTTGACTGATTTGACAATTTGATATGAAAGGAAGGTACATAATTGTCCCCTAGTTCACTATTACTATATGCTCTGAACAAAGCGCATTTAAAGCGTTCTCACATTTTAAAGAAACAACTTATACGCACTAAGCTACCAAATGTCGTTTTCCATGCATATTCTTTCCTATAGTGCTGTTTCTGTTCTTTCTTTCTATTTATTATATGAACGGGAACTAGATCAGAAGAGCACAAGTGAGTGAAAACTGTCAGAACAAACAAAGGCAGCTATAGCTTTTGACAGTTCCTATCAGCTGTATAGGTAATTTGGCATTTCAAAATAAGAGCAGTGCGTTCGTTTAATGGATTTATCAACTATTGTCAACAATAATCAACTTTAGCCGTTCGTAAATTCCGAAATTTCAACAATGTGTCAAAAGTGACAAAGGGCAGAATTTGTTTACTAATTACGAGAGATTTTAATTTGATTTTTATAAATATAATTTTAATTAAAATGGAATATACACTGGGACTATCAGAGAAAGGTAAAATGTTTGTGCAAGAGAGTTCGATGTTGTGCCTTAATTGGTCGAATGGTAAAAATGTGATTTGTTTATATTTTAATTGCAATAAATTAAAGCCGACAATTTTTTCTCTTTAGTTCATTTTCCTTTTTTATAATTTATCATTCAATTTCCTTTGGCATTTAACAGATGTCGCTCTTAAATGCAAGTGTAACAATTTTAAACATGACACTTTAACACTTTTTTTTGACATAACAACCATCTAGAGAAAAGAAACGCACCACTGACGTTTTCCATTTTTTGCATTCAAATATCTCTAAATGAGATATTTCCCACGCAACTGCACCATTATTTTCTAAAGTACGTGCAGAAAATAGTGTATTTAGTCGGCTGAGTTGGATAACTTAGTGGAACATCACAAATTGATAGATAGTAGAACAGTTAGAGACACGATATCCGCTGATTGAACATGGAGTCTTATGCCTTTCTGTACTTTTTGGTGCAACGCAGATTCTTTTCTAATATTCTATTTGAAGTTTTCTGTGCTCGGATTTGGTTTAATTTATTCATCACAATTTGTTAATTATTTTCCTGTAAGATTTAAGCTTGAAGATTATTTACATATATCCTTCTTGATCTTGATGGTGTCCTATTTTAGACCAGATATTAGACCCTTTATTTTCACACTCAGTTATTCACTGAATCATTAATTCCTTTTTCCCACGAAGTTCTATTCTAGCTAGTGATGATAAAACTTCGAAACATTTAGGAAACATTGAGATGTACCATTTTTAATTTGGATCTTCTGCTACTTCCTTTGGGTATCGAAGAGCAAATATTCTTTATGATCGATTTTGTTCTTCGCACGGCTATCGGGAAACACTAATGTCTTTTTAAACATTTTGCACGAACACATAATTGCTATGTTCCAAGAAATAAGAAATACATCAAATTCGTTTCTCCAATAACTCACATAAGAGAAATCAAGGGCTGTCAGGGTCCAGGACCTTGGTAATGTGGTATTTGATTTTATGAATTTCTAAATTGATTTTTATCAAAAACAAATATAAAAAAAAAAGAATACACCCAGATGTTTATTTTCCCATCAGCATAAATAAATTGGGAAGCCATTAGGTAGGTATTGGAAATCCCTGACACACTCTCCATTTACTCGATCCTCTTTATGCATTCCCGATTCCCTTGTTATGCCTTATTCTTCTATACTATAACTTGTAACAGAAATATTTTTTGATTAATTTATCGAACAATATTGTTTCATGAAAGCAGCGAATAAAAAAGCAATTCTTTTCTTGTTGGTTTCCTTTTTTTTTTTATATCAAGATAAATGTGCACACACCGGAAATTATCTTGATGCCTTTAATATGTACGTTCTTAGGCAATTCAATTGGGTGAAAGAGTATGGGTTCATCTTTTCAGACGGTTGGGTCTTCTCCTCCCCTCTCCCTGCCATTGTCAATGTTTTGTTTTGCATGGTGAATAATGTATACCAATGGACAATATTTATGCATATTTCACTAATTGGGTACTTCCGGTTAAGTTATTTATGAAAGAAGTTCTTTCGTTTGTGTTTTTTTTTTTTTTTCTATTTAACTTTTGTCTTTGGTGTAATTAATCATTGTCAAAATAAAATCAATAGAAGACAATGTGTTTTTGTGATTTATTTCATTATAATTCTATTGTTAGTTGATGAATATTGCGGGAATGGATCCCAAAAGAATGATGTTTTTCCCATAAAGAAGGAGATTGTATAGGTACCTATTCCTATCAGGGGATAAACATTTGAAGATTCTTAAATGTGATTTAGTTTATAAACAACATTTTGTCAGAAATGGATCCAAATTCACGCAAAGGCAGCAAAACTAAATCAAAAATTAAGATATGACAAAGCTATCCAATTCCAAAGTGAAATGGAATTTTGCTGACAGAAAAGATATGTGGCCATGTCGGTGATTGATGGTGTAGAAGTTAGTTGAAACAATTATAAGAAGTTAATTAAGATTTCTTCGAATTTACTTCACATACACACACGACACACATGCAAAAGTTAAGCCTGACAGACATAAAAAGGCCATTAACTAGAGAAAAGAACTAAGTAGCTATCCACCACTTAAGCTGTTACATAAAACCATTTTTTTTCACCTCATTCAAAATTAATGATCTTAAAGAAGTGACCAGTGACCATTGTTACATCGTAATTTTAGGCTGGATATATTGTTTTGGCTCTTTCAATGATGATGTCTATCAACGTCCAGAACGTTAACCGACTTCTGTTGACATGGAAATAAACTTAAGTAGGTTTTTGAAGTTAGTTTTATTTACAGTTTAGTACAAAGTTCTAGTAAAAAATTGAGCGTTCAATATAATGGTGTCAACGTTGAAGCCACAGCTTTTTATGCCACATTTCACAAATATGTAAAAACATGGTTCCCTGATGGTGGACGCATATTGCGACGTAAAAAATTGGAACTGAAAATATGATGTAAAATAAGGCAATCCACGAATACGTCAGTGTAAATTACTTTGAGGGAAAACATTGATGGCGACAAGACAATTTCATTTAAAATATTTTCCAAATTTAAAGAAACCATAAAAATAATTAAAAAGTGAACAGAAAATAAAATAATTACGAAAATTGTGAAAATTCAATGTAGGTACATATACCTTTTTTTGCCCGATTATTCAATGTTTTCCTCAAAATGTTAACCCAAAAATAAGAAAGAGATAGCTTCGTGGACTGCCCTATCGATTGTTGAATCCTCATAATATTTATGCAGAATTTGGGTTCTCTTCCAAGTTCATTTCAATTCATGGTGATTTGGTATCAGTAAGTAAATAATAAACAACAAATTTGACAGATGTCACCAAAACAACATGGCCTCCACAGGCCTCCAAAATCTACCCGCCCAATTGAAAATTACTTTCAAAAAACAGTTTGAAAATGTATGTAACAGGTGTTTTTTTTAGAGGTATATAACTTTGAAATGACATAAAACAAATATGATTTTTTTAAATTGACATGAAATTTACTTCATTCGAAAGAATGGCTCGGACGTAGGATAATCTAAAGTGGAGGTCCAATTTTCGATGACTTTTTCCAACATTTGTGGCCGTATATCGGCAATAACGTGACAAATGTTATGCTCCAACTGGCCAATAGCTTCACAAATCCCCACGAAAAATAGTCAAGCGGCTTTAAATCGCACGAATTTTTGGAGGCCAATTCACAGGACCAAAACGCGAAATCATGCGTTCACCGAACGTTTCCTTCAACAAATCAATTGTGGCACGAGCTGTGTGACATGTGCAGCCGTCTTGTTGAAACCACAGCTCTTCCACATCATTGTTGTTCAGTTGAGAATCGAAAAAGTCAGCTCTATAGCGGTCACCATTGAATGTAACGTCCTGGCCAGCATCGTTTTTAAAGAAGTACGCACCAATTATTCCACCAACCCATAAAGCACACCAAACAGTCTTTTTTTGTGGATGTGACAGTGTCTCAACATACACTTGAGGATTATCAATATCATCACTCCAAATTGTGATACGTATCTGGAACAGAACCATGATTTTCGAAAAAAAAAAAATTTGAACAATTTGGAAGCGTTGTTCAGACGTCTATTCATGTTGAAATGCCAAACCAAACTAAAAATAAATCACTTGATAGCGGGCAAAATGGCCGCCAGCTAAAATAGTGTTGCCAACTCAAAGTTCTATAGGTACCTCTAAAAACAACACCCTTTATCTAGAAAAATGTCTCTAGAGCACATCTTCCTTTAATTCAAAATTACAAAATTAATAAAAAATTTTAGCTACAAAATCTCTCCTCCAACTTACAGTTTGTTCTCTGCTACTTGTTTTCTTTTATGGAACTCTTGCATGACGACGTGCGATTACCTCTGACACATCTTCGGATTCGCATTCATTTTCATCTTGCTTCACGATAAGAAACCAGACATCGCATTCACCACTCCCCAAGAACAATTAAATGCTATACATCGTTACAAAAAAAAAGTACTTTAAACGTTTCTCGCTTATCCGAGACATATAATTACACTCCTCAACTGGAAGTCTGAAACTAGTTTCACCTCCATGTTTGGCATTGTTACAATTTCTCCAGCTATATGTACGCATTGTCATTGAAGAATTAAGTCAAAATGAAATAATCCGCAATAGCCTCCCTATACAATACACTTTGCAACAATGTATCTGGTCGTCTGTCCCATACTTCAATCTCATTGATTAATTGCTTTTTTTCCACGATAAGCTCTTTAACGGATTATGTGTGTCTTTTTGTTTCTATCTATTTTGCAGAAGCTCTCCTGCAATCACGTCCATTGCCTCACATTCCGCCCGGATCGAGTCTCCTGGAAGCAGAATTAATCGCCCAGAGTCAGGATGGCTCTTTGCACAATGCTCAAAGTCACAGTCAGGGACCAAGTTCGACGACCTCAGGCTTTGAATCGGCCCACCGGTGGACATCGAAAGAGAATCTACTTGCACCCGGCCCAGAAGAAGATGATCCGCAGCTATTTGTTGCGCTCTATGACTTCCAAGCTGGCGGAGAGAATCAACTTAGTCTGAAGAAGGGCGAACAAGTCCGAATATTGTCATATAATAAGTCTGGAGAATGGTGTGAGGCTCATTCAGACTCAGGAAATGTCGGTTGGGTTCCATCGAATTATGTGACACCATTGAACTCACTCGAAAAGCATTCTTGGTATCACGGACCCATATCAAGAAACGCAGCCGAATATTTATTAAGTTCGGGAATAAATGGAAGTTTTCTGGTGCGTGAGAGTGAAAGCTCGCCCGGACAGAGAAGTATTAGTTTAAGATATGAAGGTCGAGTCTATCACTATCGCATTTCGGAAGACTCGGATGGTAAAGTGTATGTTACGGCTGAGGCTAAATTTAATACTTTGGCCGAGCTGGTGCATCATCATAGTGTACCGCATGAAGGCCATGGACTGATAACACCCTTACTATATCCAGCACCAAAGCAAAATAAACCAACTGTGTTTCCATTGAGCCCAGAGCCGGATGAATGGGAGATTTGCCGTACGGACATTGTGATGAAACATAAATTGGGCGGTGGCCAATATGGGGAGGTTTATGAAGCTATTTGGAAGCGTTATGGCAATACGGTAGCCGTTAAGACACTCAAAGAGGACACAATGGCGCTGAAGGACTTCCTGGAAGAAGCCGCCATAATGAAGGAGATGAAGCATTCAAATCTTGTACAGCTCATAGGTAATTATATTCTTTTTTAATCTCATTACTTCCTAGTCTCTTATCTCTTTTATCACATCAGGTGTTTGTACACGAGAACCGCCATTTTATATCATCACAGAATTCATGAGCCATGGTAACTTGTTGGACTTTTTGCGATCTGCTGGTCGAGAAACACTAGACGCAGTAGCTCTCCTCTATATGGCAACACAAATTGCATCTGGTATGAGCTACTTAGAATCGCGCAACTACATTCACAGAGATTTAGCGGCACGAAATTGCCTGGTGGGTGATAATAAGCTTGTCAAGGTAGCCGATTTCGGTTTGGCACGATTGATGCGTGATGACACCTATACAGCACATGCGGGAGCTAAGTTTCCCATCAAATGGACAGCGCCTGAAGGTCTAGCTTACAACAAATTTAGTACGAAGTCTGATGTGTGGGCATTTGGTGTGCTTCTTTGGGAAATCGCCACATATGGCATGTCACCTTATCCGGGAATAGATTTGACAGATGTATTCCATAAACTTGAGAAGGGCTATCGAATGGAACGACCACCAGGCTGCCCGCCAGAAGTGTACGATCTAATGAGACAGTGCTGGCAATGGAATGCACAAGATCGACCAACATTCAAGAGTATTCATCATGCTCTGGAGCATATGTTTCAGGTGAGTGTGTGACAAAGTGATGCGGAAGGTTCTTTTTTTATATTCTTAGGTTTTGTCTGCTTCATAGGAATCATCGATTACGGAAGCAGTTGAGAAACAATTAAATGCTTCACAAACCCTCACCCCACAGATGGGAAAAAAGCCGCAGATGGGGGGCGGTGGTGGTGGCGGAGGTAGTGGAGGTCACCATGATCAACAAGCTAGCACACCGCTATCAGGTATGTTTTTATTTTAAAATTTATATTTTTCTTATTGTTTCATATTTTTTTCTTTTTTTCCTTTTCCTTATAGAAACGGGCTCCACCTCCACCAAACTGAGTACATTCTCTAGCCAAGGCAAGGGTAATGTACAAATGCGACGAACCACCAATAAACAAGGAAAACAAGCTCCTGCTCCACCAAAGAGAACGAGGTGCGGTTATTTTAATATTTATAGATACTTTCAGTCAATCTAATTTATACTTTATTTTTTTATTTTAAAGCCTCTTGTCTACTAGTCGGGATTCAACATACCGTGATGATGATGGGAAGAATTTTGTTGACGAACTCAATACGAATGGTAGTTGTATTAAGAAATCATCTTCTTGCAGTAGTTTTATAATCGATATTCTATTCCGAGGTATTTGTCACCTGAGTAAGGGATTACAACAACATTTCATCACATTTATTTCATTTGTGATAATTTAATAATAATTTGTGTGTTTGGTTTGTAGACATGTTCTTTGAAAACCTGCATCGCACGACCGGAGTTTCCACTTTATGGAGAGTTCAACTAACAAATTAACACTAATATTAATCGTATGAAAAAATACTAACGTTGGAGAAAAATTGAAGCTTTGCAATTTTTAAGCATTTCTTATCATTAATAGCATAAGACTCTTAAGTTGCGTCTTAAGTTTTGAAATAGAACATTTTAAAATATTCATCGAAATTGGTTTCAGTGTTTTTCAAATATTCTCCATGAAGATCAATACACGTTTGCATGCAATTTTCGAAGCACTTTTTCTACTCCGATTTATAAAGCTCCTAAACAAACATTTTCAATGCATCAACCGCTTTTTTTAAGCGTCCAAAAACGGTGTCATTATGTGAAGTTGTTCGGGGAAAACGGAAGACCATTTGCTTCGAAGTGGCTCATATGCTAAAAACTTTTGATGGATCTTGCTCCTTTTGAAAAACCCATCATGAAGACAATTTTCTGTTCTTTGCTTTCGGATTCGTATACATGGACTTCTACGATTTTATAGACGTATTTTGAAGCACCGCTATTGAACTTTTGCAACATTTAGCACCATTCGACACGAACCATTTTTTGAAGGGAAGCGTACAAATTGTTAACAAAAGAAAAAAATGTCGACTGGATAAACACAAATTTCGTCGACTGTCAAAATGTCGACTAATGTTTGGTCGACATTTATCATGATAAAAAATGTAGTTCTTTGGATTGCATCGACAGTCAAAATTTTTAAATTATTTTTTAATCATAATCATAGTAGTATAGGGGCGCAACACTGTCGACCTTTTTTCGAGTCGATATTTTCAAAATCGACTTTAAGAGTCGACATTTTGATCAGTCGGTATTTTTTCCAATCGACTTTTCGAAAGTCGACATTATGACGATCGATTTTTTTAAATCGACGATTATCAAATTGTGTGGTATAAAACGCGAACAAATCTTTTTGGTGTCCAAATTTTATTGCAATATTTAATGTATGTATGTGAATAGAACTATAGCCCAAGCATGTCTCAACATCAGTTCAGGCATATCATACATTTTTACTAGTACAATTACTTGTTTTGGAGGACTTTTTAGAAATTCGTCCTGTGGCAAACTTCGACCACGATTGAGGCTCCGAATATGTTTCGGTCTAGCCTGATTTTTTTCCTTACTAAAACGCACTATACTTACATATATACAAACTAAATAAACGCATAACATAATTTTATTCAAGAATCCTTGCATGAACTAGGTTCCTGGAAACAAATATATATATTTATGTATTAGAATCATTTTTATGGTGTTAGCATCAACTAATATTAAACATAACATCCAAATTCGTTATCCCCATAACAATTTGTGTGACAAATACTTACAGCAATGCTTCCTCTATTTTATTTAAAAATAAAAAAAAAGTTCAAATCCATTTTAAAATTTTGTTGGTATGAATTTCCATCTCTCCAGGCTTAACCCGTGACCTAACCAGTTTGGCTAATCGTTGTGATTCGGAAAATGATAATCCTGACGCTGACACCGATGGCGATAGTATGGATTACAATAACAAAATTCAACATTCCCTCGGTCATCACCAAAAACCCGTTCAGCATAGCTCGTTCAAGCGACCCACACCAGTTATGGGTAATCGTGGTCTAGAGACACGCAACAGCAAACGATCCCAACAGCACCCGATTCACACCAAACACCCATTAGAGCATACGCAGCATCATAGTATAGCTGGGGTAATAACTCCGCCCGCAAGCCATCAAATTACTGTGGGTGCGTTGGAGGTGATGAATGTTAAACGAGTGGTGAACAGATATGGAACATTGCCCAAAGTCGCCCGAATTGGAGCTTTCCTTGATAGCTTAGAAGATTCAAGTAGTGTTCAGCAGTTGAATCATAGTAGTGTGGTTCCAGATGTTCCACCTCCACCTCCTCCAGCTATTGGAACGAATGGCGTAATGGCTCGCAGCAATAATCTTACTAATAGCGTGGCCACATTCAAAGGTGGTCAACCTCAGATGATAAGGAGCAATTCTTCCAGTGGGGTTACGATGGCCAATAACGCATCGGCAAGTCTAAACAAGCTACAGCGTCATCGTACTACAACTGATGGATCTATGATGACGTTCTCCTCATTCCGTGGGTCTAGCAATAGTCCAAAACGAGCTCAACAATCAGCCATTGGTAACTTGGACTTTCCACCTCCGCCAATAGATCTGCCCCCACCACCTGAAGAGTTCGAATCGCCGCCACCACCGCCTCCTATAATTCCCATTCCTCCACCAGCGCCAATCAATAACAACGATGTATCGAACACTGCACCGAGTGTCGAAGAAGCCAGCTCCAGATTTGGAGTTAGCCTTCGTAAACGTGAACCTTCGACAGATTCATGCAGCTCCTTGGGCAGTCCCCCAGAGAACCAGCAACAACCGGATAATAGCATGAAAGAGAAACTCGAAATGAAACTCATGGCCGAAATCAAAGAACGAACTAATCCGGCTAAAATGCAAAATAACCACTATCACGACGGTCGAGAAAACGGTGGCCAGCAAGTAGATCCAGTGTCTCAATTAGTCACCGAGCTGGCGGAAAGCATGAATCTCCCCAAGCAGGACAAGAAACAGCCACCACCAAAATCAGCATCGCATTCCCCAGCGACAAATCAAAATGAAGCGTCCAACACAAATACATTTAAAGCACAGCTTAAGCGTGTAGAGCCCAAGAAACTGCAAACCCCACCACAAAACGATTCCAATACAATAATTGACTTTAAATCGCGCCTTCGCAAAGTGGACAACAATAATAGCAATGGCAACGAAGCCAAAGAAAATCAACCACATCAACAGAATTCCCTAAAAGACGACAGTACTAACTCGGACGATAGTACGACCAAAAACTATAATAATTCCTTTAGAAAAGACAATTCGGATCGACATTGTTCTGATAACAATCCGAATGAGCTACACTCAAAGCCAAAATCCAAATCCCAGATTGAACTGAAAAAGACTGAAATAAAAATCGAAGTTTCCGGACTAAATAGTTGCGGTGACCAAGACAACAATAAAAAGGATAGCAATCATTCGTTGAAATCTTCAACCACTGCGGCCACAGATTCGGGGGACTCTTCTGAGGATGGCAAGCGTCGCAGTACTGGCAGTATTAGTAGTCTAAAGAAACTATGGGAGCCAAAGGAATCCACTCCAACTGACGGTCAGACTCAACTCTCGCCTAAGTTGGCATTGAAAAATCATTCCAACAACGAAAACAGTGAGATCATAACATCTGGGACAACCCCGACTCTGTCAGATTCTGCTGCCGATCAGCACCAGCTGCTACTCAACAAGAACAAGCCTGCAGTTCCACTGAAACCTACAAAACTTACAATCTATGCCACACCTATTGGCCAGAAGATCAACACAGACGGCAATACCAACTCGATCTCGACGACTCCTCTGACCAACAATACTTCATCGACACAAATTAACCGTGAAAGTATACTAGAACTGGTAAGTCTACTCGAGGGAAGTCTCAAATTACCAGTCAACTCAATTTCGGCCTCACAATGGCTTCAACTAAGTGATAAGCTTAATATCCTGCAAAATTATTGTGTAGTTTTTGCCGACAATGAAACAATGCCACCGCATTCGAAATTTCATTTTAGAGAACTGGTCACCAGAGTTGAGACCCAATCCCGAAGTCTGCGCTCAGCGGGCAGTAAGAATGTCCAGGATAATGAAAAACTAGTAATTGAGGTGGGACAATCTCTCAAACAGATATCAAATGCATTGCACAGGTAAAGTGGGAAACTGTTTTTTCTTGGAAGAGAATAAAGTTAGGGAGTGGGGTTCGTCGCTTCAGAAACAGAACCCATGAGTCTAGTCAGTAAGAGAGAAAAGCATTTGTCTAATATGTATTTAATTTTTTTCCCAATGTCCCACATTAAAAAAGAAATCTTTTTTTATATATGTTTTAATGGTGTGGTTTAAAAAAAAAATTGAAACAGAAAATTAAAAGATAAAAACAAATCGAAAAAGTGAAAAGATATTTTGCTTCTTCGAAAATAAAACAAAAACATAAAACATCAACATTACTAATTTTGTTCCATAGTTTTGTCTGTGATATGTTGGAACATTTTTTTTTTAAATAACAAAATTTTGTATGATTGTATAAATATTTGACTATTATTATTTAAGTTTTGTTTGCTTATTATAAATTTTAGGATTTTTTTTCAATTTTATAGAAAGAAAAAAAAATATAGGATAGCACTGCCATTTTCAAAAATGATAAAATTATTCTTAAAAATTAATTCAAAGAACAACGGTGAGATTTTGTTTTTAAGTGGCATTTTCTTGTCGCTAGTTTTTGTATACGATGCATGACGTATTAAACGATTTCGAAAAAGCGTTATTAGCGTGTTCAGTGGAAGACCTCTTTTGTCGTGAATCCTCCGACTTATTGAGATCTTACACAGATCTTGAAGAGTTGTTGAGCTACAAACTACAATCTAGCCTTTATTATGGCCTGCATCTCTCAAATAAAGTGGCTGATTAGTTTTGAAATACACACTGGTTTTTCTCTCAGTGTAAACTCCTACTTAACGGGGATAAATCCTCTTTGAAAAAAAGAGTATTGAAATAAAGCTTAAAGCCCTAGATCGTTTAAAAAGATTTCACTTAAAAAGCTTTTTTTTTTGTCTTCAAACTTACTACCTTATGCTCGACCGGCATATTCTATGGCTTCAAGATACCGCTATTTTTATCTTCTTGATCAAACCAAATCTCTTGTCTAAACAATATGGCTTATCGTTTGAATTCAATTTGTTCTTTTTTACTTAAGAACTGATAATGAATGTTTATTCCCAAGTACCTAAATTTAATAATTACAAATTAAATTTATATTTTTTTTGAGCATATCATTTAAATCATAAATTACATAAATGACGCTATACAAACATTCTACAGAAGCAATAAAAAGAAAACATATTCTCAGCAAATAAGATACTGTATTCGCATCCAAATGTTACTAGACATTAATATCAGTTTAATTTTCTTAAAATTACAGTTTCAATATTAATTTAATTCTATTTTGTAAATGAACTACCTAACTTTAAAAGGAAATACTTTGATTCAATTTAAAAAAAAACTATCGGCGCAAAATCGTTAAATTTAATCTCAACATCTTGTTTTTCTACTGACGATTTTACAAGGCTTACTTCCTTAACATTTTATTGTTAATACTACTCTTCAACAATTCGCTGACTGAAAACTTAAATTTTAAGATGGCGGATTTTTGTATAAAATGTGGCCATTTTAAGATCATAACTCACTAGGCCCCGGCCCCGCATAGTACTGTTGCGTTAACATTTTTTTCAATTAGGTATCTATCTTTTCAGAAATAGAACCGTACAAAATGTAAAATTTTGTTGCATTGTTCACAAAATTCAGTGACTAAAAATTTCTTCAATTTGTTCTATGCACAGAACTTTTCGATTCATTCAAACGGTATTCAACGCCACAGGCTTTTGGAATATAAAAACCTTAGTTTTTATGACATGCAATCTTTCAGCCAGCGAACTATCAAATTTAAGTTGAACTATCAAACACCCGTGCTTTGCTACGGAAGGTCGAGTTGACATACCGGACGTCTCTCCGGTATAAAAGTGCCCCTTTGTCCTTTTATAAATTTTCATGATGATCAGTTGAGTAGTTATAGTTAGGGCGTGAAAGCCTATCAAAGAAAAAAATCAAACACGCCTTTCCATTTATAATACTATTTAGTAAGGATGACAACTCTGCAAGATTTATTGGTTAGGCAACATTTTTGAAGAAACTAATTATTTCGTTACGTTTTGCGCCGTTATATTTTACATTATGTGCATGAACACAAACATAAAACATAATTTACAATATTATAATCATTGCTCGACAGAAACTCTTTTACGGATAAATTCTTATCATAAGTTTTTAAATTAACATTTAAAACAAAATAAATCAGCAACAAATCGAAAATTAAAATTATAATATAAATAAACAAAATGCTAGTCGTACTCGTAAAATAAACAAAATATTATATGTATAGGTACATATTATATACATACACATAAATTGTAGTTGATCAAAAATTATGTATAAAACTAAAATTATTTTAATATTTTTTCTCAATAATTCGTTCTAAATGTTTGTTTAATCGTTTATTTAAGTTTATAAACTTAAATTTGATGTTTTTCTTTTCTAAACTTAGATGATACGAAGTATAATAATAATCAAAAAAATTTCGCATTTTTTATTAAACAAAACAAACAAAAAAAGGAATAAAAATACAAAATAAGCAAATAAATTATTCATTACCCAAAGATATTTATGCAAAATGAAATTGATTTTTCGTTTTAATTTTTATTATTTTAAGCTTAACATTAAGTATATACATCTATTATATTAAAAATCAATAAAACAAAATTATATACTGTGTAGAGCTTGCTCGAACTTTTGTTTTTGAATTTTTTTTATCATGATATTTACGAATATAAAAATATATATTGTATTAAAAACAAAATATCTATTTTGAGTATAGTAATACTTATTTAAGTAGAAATTATTAATTATAACTTTATAACAAGATGGAACAAGAAGAAATAAAAATGAAATAAACTATAAATACTACTCGATAAGATATTAAAATAACAATAACGTATTATTAATTATTATTATAATTTTAAATTAATAATATACCACAAGAAATATTCTAAAATAAATATCGTAAAACATAATTTTGTTAAAAAAATAAATGTGTATTTTGTTTTATTTTGAAAGTACATATCTCAAAGTTTTTGAGCATTGATTTTAGCGTGAAGTTACCGTCAAAAAAAACTTTCTGTATATAATTTTATAGCGATTTTTTTTTTGCGAGTGCATGCACTCAAGGGGATATTAATACCCTTATAATGATTTAACATGTGTGAGCAAGGAGAGAAGGAATAGAAAGATAGGAAAGAAAGGTGGTACAGTGGTTTGAGATTTTAGGTGATAATTATCTCAGGAAAATTCCACGGGTGGCATCCAGTTGAAACTTGGGAAATAAATAAAAATTGATGCCCAGGCTGTGTTTTAACTCACAGCTCTCAGGTTAAGCAACCAAGCACTACATCCACTGTACCATTGGACAGTTCCATTTTTCTTTCCTTATGTATGTACAACACAGAGAAGATGACAGCGCCACCTTACATGAAGCAACTGCAACATATTTTGTATAGCAAAGATACAAGCAAAGTAAATAAATAAGTTGTATGCGAAGCGAAAAATGGAAAGAAACCATAAACGAAAAAACATTTTTGAAAAATACCACATCCGATTATTAATGAATGGAGGCATTGTATTTAAAATCTATAGTATTCCCAAGAAGCGGAACGTTTTGTGCGGCATCTATGGACGACGTTCACAAGCTTTGATTGGAGAGTTATTTGAGTGGTTTTTGTCTAAACTCCATGGGAAGCAAAAACAACAATATATATGTAAAGTAGATAATACAACTAGCGCCGCCATTGACGACGTTCAGAACTAAAATAAAATGTTCCATGAAATTACTATAAAAATGTATATACAATGATGGAGGATTGTAATAGATCGCTGTGTAGAGTTTGCCAACCCTTTGATTGATAAGGTCGAAAAAGTCACGTCATATAAAAGGTGATTAGGCGTCGGTTATAGCGATCAGTAAAAAGCATCAGTAAAAATTGAAAACAAATGAATTAGGAGTTGTTTAAGGTGGCTTTACATGGAGTTGCAAATGCAGACGAAAACGCAACAACAACAATCATAGTGCAGACCACGGACCAATAAGATACAGACCGCCAACTCACTGTATGGTCTCTCTTTTTGCCTACAAGCTTAAAATCAGCTGATATGCCATTTATTTTGAGAGTGTGACGCTCTCCCTTGCTTTTAAAACCCATTTAACAAACACACCTAAAAAATAAATGGCATACGAAGGTATAGTTGCCATTACAAAATGCACAGAGAGAGATGTATACGTATTCACAGACAGGAAAAAATATTTCGAGGGTGTTTCAGGCAAGAGGAGTACGAGTTGGCGGTCTGTATATTGGTCTGTGGTGCAGACGATGAAAACGAACATGTTCATCTTCACTATAATTTTCAAGCTGCATCTATAATTTTCCTATAATCTGCATCCATGAAGACCGTCTGCATTTTTGCCTTCCCTCTCTATCACACAAGTATGATTTAAGGTATGTACATTACATGGAATTTCACAAGTTCGGTGTGTTGTTCTTGTGAGTCAAATTTTGAAAATATCCTCAGAATCAAAAACTTTAAATGCAACTTTCAAGAGCATAAGCAACCAAATCAGAATATATACCATTCATCTTTGTAGGCCTTGTGGTTTGGAAGATAAGGTTATATACATTTCGCAATTTCATGACTTTTTCATGAAGAGGTCCGATTTTGAAAGAAAAATTTGATGGATTTGCGTCTTTCTTCCAAACCACAAGGCCTACGGAAATAAATGTTACATATTCTAGTTTGGTTGTTTATGCTCTTGAAAGTTGCATTTAAAGTTTTTGATTCTGAGGATATTTTCAAAATTTGACTCACAAGAACAACACACCGAACTTGTGAAATTCCATGTAATGTACATACCTTCTTGGTTCTTAGAGTCAAATTTTGAAATTGTCATTTCATTTGAATGACAGGGCTTTCCACTGAAAGTAGTTTTTCAATGATTGCTATAACCGACTTGTCAGTGAAAATATAAAACGTTCCACTGATTATGTCTCAATGATGCATTTCAATGATAGCTATAACTGGCCCCTAAGAGGCCATCAGGCTAGGGCAGAATGGCATAGAATATGAAGTCTCCATTTATGTCTCATCTCTGCATCATCTGCAGTAGCTGTTATGATAGGAATAGCTAGCCAAGCGGTATTTAAGGTGGCTTTACATGAAGCTGCAAGCCATGATCTGCAAAAAAAGAGGATGCAAAATATATAAATCATATTTGTGTGAAAGAGAGGGAAGGCCAAAATGCAGACGTCTTCATGGATGCAGATTAAAGGAAAATTATGGACAATGCTTGAAAATTATAGTGAATACGACACATCTTCATCGTCAGCGCTATGATTGTTGTTGCTTTTTCGTCTGCACTATAATTTGTTGCAGCTCCATGTAAAACCACTTTTATGGTGGATTAACATTGTTCTGCATCTTGATTTCTGCAAAAAAGAAGGATACAACATATAAATATCATACTTGTTTGATAGGAAGGGGAGATATAACTGCAGAAAATCTTGATAAATCAAGATTATAGGAAGTGGGAGAAATCAAGATTAAGCATGTTCATCTTGACAAGTACGTATGTGTGTTTTTCTTTTAAATCTTCTGTAGGTATAATGACGTATAAATCTCACCCGCTTTTCTTTTATTTACTTCAATTCTCTTGAAATTTGCAGATCAAGATATTGCAGAACAATGTGAATCCACAATCCGACAAGTACAGCAACATCATTTTTGTTTTGTTCGATACAAATATGTATCTCCAATTCAACACATAATCTACAGACACTATAGAAAAGCAGATTGTATACTTTATATCCTCTTTTTTTTGAGACATGAAGGTGCCTTTACATGGAGCTGCAAGCCCTGAGTTGCAAAAAAAGAGGATGCAAAATCTATAAATCATACTTGTGTGATAGAGAGGGAAGGCAAAAATGCAGACGGTCTTCATGGATGCAGATTATAGGAAAATTATAGATGCAGCTTGAAAATTATAGTGCAGATGAACATGTTCGTTTTCATAGTCTGCACTATGATTGTTGTTGTTGCGTTTTCGTCTGCATTTGCAACTCCATGTAAAGCCACCTTGAAGATGAATGTACACGACGTACACGATATGTACGATTATGGTAGTTGCTATAATATTGCGAAGCCACCCTGTTGTCGAAATTGTGCACTTCCTCAACTTGGTAATCAATTTGGCAGCACTGCACATAACCATTCTGTCAGTTTTTTGAAAAGCATAATTTAAAATCCCGCCAAAGCTAGTTGAAAAAGTTCCAGTTACCTGTTTTTTTCAGTTAATAAGTTTTTCCGCAAGCATTTCATCTTTTATTAAAGTTTATTATAAACAAATCGGGATTTATATTTCAATAAAGACAAAATGAAACCCGAAAAAATGTACGTATTCAAGCGCGACGGCCGCAAAGAAGAAATCCACTTCGATAAAATTACATCCCGCATCCAAAAGCTTTGCTATGGCCTCAACATGGACTTCGTTGACCCCGTAGCCATTACTTTTAAAGTAATAAATGGCCTTTACTCCGGAGTCACCACACAGGAGTTGGATAATCTTGCTGCAGAGACAGCAGCTAGTCTAACAACTGGCCATGCGGACTATGCCATTTTAGCGGCACGCATCGTTGTTTCCAATTTGCACAAAGAAACAAAGAAGGCATTCTCAGAGGTTATGAGTGACCTCTACAACATGACCGATGCTGAAACTGGTAAGAAATCACCAATTATTTCTGATTTTCATTATAAAGTGGTAATGGACAATGCTGAGAGGTTAAATTCGGCAATTATTTATGACCGGGATTTTGGGTACAACTACTTTGGATTCAAGACACTCGAACGCTCGTATCTGTTGAAGATTAACAAAAAAATTGCTGAGCGTCCTCAGCATATGTTGATGAGAGTTTCTGTTGGAATTCATGGCGAAGACATTGATGCTGCAATTGAGACTTATAATTTGCTGTCTGAGCGGTACTTTACTCATGCATCGCCTACTTTGTTTGCCGCTGCCACGAGGCGACCACAGCTGTCATCTTGCTTCCTTCTTACCATGGTTTCGGACTCGATTGAGGGAATCTTCAAATCAGTCGAGCAATGTGCTATGATATCGAAATCTGCAGGAGGCATTGGCATCAATGTCCATTGCATAAGAGCCAAGGGCACGGGAATTGCCGGCACAAATGGAACATCAAATGGCCTTGTTCCGATGTTGAGAGTGTTCAACAACGTTGCCCGGTATGTTGATCAGGGAGGCGGCAAGCGACCAGGAGCATTCGCAATTTATCTCGAACCATGGCATTCGGACATTTTCGAGTTCTTGGACTTGAAGAAAAACACTGGAAAGGAGGAAACTCGTGCTCGCGATCTTTTCTTCGCTCTCTGGATTCCTGATCTCTTTATGAAGCGTGTAGAATCCGATGGAGATTGGTCACTCATGTGTCCACACAAATGCCCTGGACTACACGATGTTTGGGGTGACAAATTCGAAGAACTTTACACACGCTACGAGAAGGAAGGTCGTGCCAATCGAACCATCAAAGCCCAAACCCTATGGTTTGCTATTATCGAATCTCAAGTAGAAACAGGAACTCCATATATGCTGTATAAGGACGCCTGCAATCGCAAATCCAACCAACAGAACATTGGAACCATTAAATGCAGCAATCTTTGCACAGAAATCGTCGAGTATTCGGCTCCAGACGAGATTGCAGTATGCAACTTGGCTTCGATTGCTTTGAATATGTTTGTGACTCCGCAGAAGAAGTATGATTTCCAAAAACTGAAGGAAGTCACCAAAATCGTGACAAAGAATCTGAACAAGATTATCGATGTGAACTTCTATCCATTGCCCGAGGCCAAGAAATCAAATATGCGTCATCGTCCAATTGGAATTGGTGTCCAGGGCTTCGCTGATGCTTTGATTATCATGCGTCACCCATTCGAAAGTCCCGAAGCACAATTACTCAATCAGCAGATCTTTGAGACGATCTACTATGGAGCTTTGGAGGCAAGCTGCGAACTGGCAGCTAAAGACGGTCCCTATGAGACCTATGAAGGAAGTCCAGTTAGCAAGGGCATCCTGCAGTACGACATGTGGGATAAAACACCAACTGATCTCTGGGATTGGGCTGGGCTCAAGGAAAAGATCGCCAAACATGGAGTTCGTAATTCTCTCCTGGTTGCTCCAATGCCAACCGCCTCTACAGCACAAATCCTTGGAAACAATGAATCATTTGAACCGTACACTTCTAACATATACAACAGACGAGTTTTATCTGGGGAATTCCAGATAGTCAATCAGCATTTATTGAAGGACCTAACCGAGCTGGACTTGTGGGATGACGATATGAAGAATGAAATCATCGCTAGTCGTGGATCGATTCAACACATCGAGAGAATTCCAGCTGACTTGCGGGAACTGTACAAGACTGTTTGGGAGATTTCAGTACGTTCGTCCATTAAAATGGCAGCTGACCGTGGAGCATTCATCGATCAAAGTCAATCTTTCAACATTCATGTGGCAGAACCAAACTACGGCAAATTGACATCCATTCACTTCTTTGGTTGGAAGGCTGGCCTTAAGACTGGCATGTACTATCTTCGCACAAAGCCAGCTGCCCATGCAATTCAGTTTACTGTGGATAAGACTCGATTGGTAGGAGCCGCAACACAAAATGGTGGCTCACCGAAATCAACACCAGTCAAGGAACAGAATGGAGGAAGGCCAGACGTAGGAGCAAGCACACCAGAAGCAGCAGAGCGTGAAAGACGAATTGCAGAGATGGTTTGTTCGCTGGAAAACAAGGATGCCTGCATGAGCTGTGGTTCTTAATAATTTTTTTTTTTATTTTCGTTTGTAAACTTTATTTTCCAACTTGTATTTGTATTTATGTTTGTAATGAGCGCTGATCTAATTGGCAATGTATTAAAGTATTGTATGTTTTGAAATTTTAGATAATAATTCGATGCGTTTTTTTTTTTTTACATGTTTCCAGACTAGCAGTGGGGTAGCACAATCACAAGCATCTTGGCAATGTGTTCACCTAAGGTCTTCTCTAATGCCGCTGACTTTTCTTTAACTGAATCCTTCAGATGGATCATTAATGGGTTCCTTCTTTAGTAAATCTCTGTCCTTTGTTGGATCAGTATACTACAAGCATAACTTATGATACAGAAGTCCAGAGTGAACCTGGTCCTCCAAGCATAGGAACTCAGAGCTATGAAGTTTTAAACCAACCAAAAAAGAACACGACAACCACAGAGGTAACTTAAGATACTTTTTTTTTTATTAGAAGTCAATATTTACAAAATAAATCCGCCAACGAACCAAGACAGTGGTAGCTTTGACATTAACTTTTTAAGGCTTTTATATTCCTGATTTCCACCTCAAGCTGTTGGATCTAAGAGGAGAACAAAATATTATCCAGTCTGATCCTTTTTAATCGTGAAACTCAAACCTTTTCGAAATTCCTCTTCTGGACTGCTTCACTAGCTGACTTTCGGAACCCTTCATTCGACGTCCGTTCCAAATATCTTTCCAGTTCCTTTTGTAGTCTGTCCAATTTTAACGTATTCAAATCCTTACCAGCTTTACTAGACTGTGGCAGTTTGTAGTCCGAATTCGTTGAAATCCCTAAAAGACTCGATCTCAACTGACAACACAACAAAGAATTTCAAAATCTTACCAAAAGAGCACAAGTGTCCTGCCGTTGAAAATAATGCGAAATCCTCCTTCGAAGTTGGACTTGAAGTGTTCTCCAACTTCACATCATTGGACAGCGTTAGTGCTCTTATTTCAATAAGATACTTGCCCAGAGTATCCACTGCTTCTTTGTTTTGAGCAAAGAGATGTACCTTTGGATTGTGCTTCTTGGAAACTTTGTTTGTACTCTTGAGTTGACGTATCGCCTGACAAATGTCCAGAATTTCACCGACTTCATTTTCAAGCTGGGTATTTTTGAATGAAGACACGTCTAGGTCAAACTGTTGAGGCAGGTACTGCTGCAGTTCCTCGGCAATGAATGGCGTGAATGGAGACATTGCTTGAAGACCAACGCTTAAACAAGTCGAAAGAGTAGCACAGTGTGATGTGGCTTTCTCCGCACTTTCGGATATTCCAGGTTTGGTGGTTTCCTAGAAGATCATGTTATAAGAAAAGAAAAACTCAAAAGAAAGTAAATCTTTACCAAGTAAACATCACAGAAGTTGGAGTAGAAAAAATTCTTTAAGGCAGCCACAGCTGTATGGAAGTTGTAGTTTTCCAGGCTACTTTCACAAACTACCAACGTATCTGCCAAACGGCTGAGAATCCACCTGTCCATAAGCTGGAGTTCTTGATTCTCTGGCGATATCTCACCAATCGACTTATTGATCTTCTCATATGCTCCCAGAGTGTACCTGGTTGCTTGCCAAATCTTATTCAGGAACAACTTGTTTGTGTAGCACTCTCCGACATCGAAATTGATGAAATGGCTCTTGATGTTGTGACTGCATACAGTGAATCGCAGTGCATCTGTTCCACATTCTGGAATTCCCGATGGAAACATCTTCTGAAGACCTTTTAGGGATTTCTTAAGTTCTTCCGGTCCAAGAATTCCTGAGTCATGAGATCGGTGTATGTCATCTTGCATAGATTTTAATGAAGCCCCATAGATAACCTGTTGGGGGGTGACTACGTTTCCTAAGCTCTTGGACATCTTCCTCCCATGAGCATCACAAACAATCCCATTAAGTAGGACATTACGAAACGGAACATCTCCTGCGAGCTTCATGCCTAGCATAGTCATTCGTGCAACCCAGAAAAAGAGGATATCATGACCGGTTTCCATGATATCTAGAGGATATGATTGACGGAATTCTTCAGCAGGCCAGTTAAAGACTGAGAATGGCAACAAAGATGAAGAGAACCAAGTGTCCAAGACATCAGAGTCTCTTTCAAGTGAAATATTTTTCGAGTTTATCTGTTTTTGAGCCTTTTCAAGAGCTTCTTCTTCGGATGGTGCAGCAATCCACACCTCCATATCACCACTTTTAGCCAAATAAGCTGGAACTTGATGACCCCACCATAACTGCCTGGAAATACACCAATCATGACAGTCATTGAGCCACCTGAACCACTCACTTTCAAAGGATTTGGGATGCAAACGTATCCGACCATCACGCACCGCCTGGACTGCTTCGTTGGCCATTTCCTGGCAATGAACGAACCACTGTGGGCGCAAAATATATTCTATGACATCTTTAGATCTTGAACAAAGTGGAAGGCTCATACTGTGTGGTTTGATTTCTCGAAGAAGCTGTTGGGAAGCAAGAGACTGAAGAATTTTAATTCGAGCTTCGAATCTTGGCAGGTCTGAAAAATGCTCAAAACTTGGGAGAATCTTTCCTTTTCCTGAGAATACTTCAACGCATTCCAGAGAATGGCGTTTTGCAAGTTCGAAATCGTTCTTATCGTGTGCGGGTGTTATCTTCACTGCCCCAGTTCCAAACTCTCGATCTACTGATGAATCGAATATCAGCGGGATGGGTTGATTCCTAAATGGATGCCAAAGCAAACATTTGGTATCTCGGAACTGAGAGTATCTTTCATCTTCAGGATGTACAGCAACAGCGATGTCACCCAGGAGTGTTTCTGGGCGCGTTGTAGAAACAACTATTTCCTGACTTTCGTCGCCATGTATTCTGTAAGCCAGGTTGTACAGTTGTCCAAAAGTGATGTTTTTATCGTAACCTGGAACAGGAATCTCAGTTGGACCATTAATTTCTATAGAATCGACTTCGATGTCAGAGATTGCTGATTCCAGACTGCAAGACCAGTTGACAAGAGCTTTTTTGCGATAGATAAGACCTTCATCGAAGAGACGAACGAAAGCAAGATTCACAGCTCTGACTTGTTTCTACAATAAAACCGCATGAGACTTTTATAATAGATAAATGTGTAGTTCCTACCTCATCCATTGTAAAATATTCATTATCCCAATCTAAAGAGCACCCCAGGCGCTTGAGATCATCAATGATGGAGTTACCTTTTTCATTTTTCCATTTCCACACTTCCTTCAAGAATTCATTGCGTCCCAAATCGTGTCGGCAAAGCCCTCTTTCTTTTTGGATCTTTTTCTCAACCACAACTTGAGTGGCAATGCCAGCATGATCTGTCCCGGGTATCCATTGAACTTCATGGCCAGTTTGCCGTTTGTGTCGACAAATAACATCTTGGATTGTTGCCATCAGAGCGTGGCCAAGATGAAGGTTACCGGTAACATTCGGTGGAGGCAGAATAATGCTGAACTTGGGTTTTCCAGTTCTTTTTGTTGGTGATCCCTGTGACCATTTGCCAAATTTGTCCTTTTCCACATCTTTCGGCTGATAACCCTGTGCTATTTTGTCTGAAAGAAAGTAGGGTAGGTAAACACTTGGTATCTTTGAAATGCACTTTTGTCATACTTAGAGAGCTGTAGTCTCGGAAACACAATATGTTCCTTTTTCTTATTTTCGGAGAAAGACATGGAAGTTTTAATTGATAATAGTTTAATTTTAAAAGCATTTGCATAGTTTGGGAAAATAATTATTTCAACTATTCACAAAACCGCCCGGCTTTTTGTCAGCTGTTTTTGACATATGTGATGAGGTCGAAACTCAAATGTAGGTGGCGCTGTATGTAAACGGCAGTGTTCAGTGGTCGGGACTTTGTAAATTAAATTGAGTGTGTGCAGTCCTATTTGAAAACTCATTTAATTAAAAAAATATTAAATATAAATAATGTGTTTATCATTCTTTTACATACACATTTAGAAAAAACAATTCAATTTAAAACTAAACAAATTTATAGGCGTTTTTCAGTTAAATCAATTAAGAAATGCTCAATGAGTTTAAATTTGTAGATTTAAGCGAGGTATGGCGAAAAATGGCTGTTTGAAACTTTTTTCGAATTCAAATGTCAATTGTATCGTATTTAAACGACCTTAAATTTTACGATCGCTCAATTATATTACTTGGTGAATAGCCTAACGAGGTTCTTAAGTAAAGAGTGATCTGTAAATATCACCTTAAATATGCGACATCGTAAAACTATCGAAAACTGACAGCATTGAATATAAAATCCATAGTACTCTGGCGATGCCGTTTGACTCTGTCTGTTCCTCTCTAGTACCTCTAAACATATAGTTTATCATTGCAAAAAAAAAAAAAACAATTAGTACTATACTTTAAACAGAAAAAGCAAGATTTAAGTTGTATTCACACAACCCAGGGGGTAGATTGACAGGTAAACCCTGGAACTTTGAATCCATCAAAAGCTTATATTATATTAAAACAAGTTTTCATCATAATATGTCATTCCAAATTCAAATATTTATTATCTCATGCTGATTGGACAGTTATTTTGCGAGTATGACAATGAAAATCCTCTGTTCAATATATCAGCATTTTCATTTCCATCCGTGACAGTATATAAAACAAAAGGTTTTGCCGAGCTTGTTGTATCGACTAAGCCAAGTCCACAAAATCGATCACTACCCAGGCTAACACCACCTTGGACAGCACCCGGAATCACAATGTAGTCTGTGGTGCAAGTTTGGCTTTGTACAGCAGCAGTACCCAGCAGTGTTGGATCAACTGCTCCAACGTCATTCGTTACAGTAAACGAGTATGGATCCTCACCTAGTTGACTCCAAGTTATCGAACATCTACCAGCTTCCATTCGAACACATATTCCGTAATTTGTATTTGACAATTGCCTAGTGCCACCTACACCAACTGTATTCAGCTGAGCTGATGCAGCTGGGGAATAGTTAAAACTTGACACTGTCCCTGTATCGCCTGTGTAGTATTGCAAACATCCAGATGGCGCTCTTGTTGCCGAAGCACAAGCTATCTGCGCTACTTGCATCTGCCATTGTCTGTTAAATGTAACAGTACCTGAAGTTTCAACTGTTATGACAATGGGGTTTACACCATTGAAATTAACATAAACATGCTGGCCAGTGTTTTCACCACAAATTCTAGGAACTCTAGACGATCCACCTGTCACTGTAAGAGTATCGGTTACACAAGCTCCATCTCCATTCGGGGGTGCTAGTGATAGCGAAAGAAAATCAATGCGCAGTTGACATATTGAAGAGTCACATGGGCTAACACTTAAAGTACATCGGCTGGCTCCGTTGAATGTACCAGGATAATTTGTGTTGTAGAAATAGGTGTTGTTGTTACTTGTTGAACCACCGCATGTTGCCGTATCTAGATAATTAAATATTAAATACAATATTCAGATCAATTTGTTGAGTGTTTAAATTGCTTACAAACGCAACAAACTGCTTGAGCAGTTATTGAAGAGCAAGATCCAGCTGTTACGCCACCAGCATCCGTACATTCTCCGCGTACTTGACAGGTTCCAGTCATTCGATTCGTACCGGTGCAAACGTCGTTGGAAAATCTTCCAATCGTGTAAAACGGAAAGACTGGAAAGATTCAAATGTAATTTTAAATTTTTTAAATTTTTTAGTAGGTTTGTTTTGTTGTAAAAATAACTTGCGAAAGTATGCATTTAAACACTTCGCTGCGTAGAGAAAGAAACCTTCGGAATTCAGCATTACACAAACAATACGGAATAAATATAAACCATTCAAAGATCTAACACGCCATCCTTCTAGTTAACCGAAAAACAACACAATCCATGCTCTTAACACAGTTTTAAGACTTTAACTGACCATATTTCAAGTTAATCACAGATCTTGAAAACCCTCTTAAATTTTGGAATTTTTGTTAAAACGTTTTAAGCCATTTTAAACAAAAGAGTTGATGGCAAAACCTTTAAAATTTAATCTAGATACCTATTTATAGGATTCCGAATTTTTACTAAGAACACTCACATTTTCCACGTCTATCTTCGGTTCTCAAAAGATAATTATCTAATCCGTAAGCAAACTTCAATAAAGCAAGCCAAATAAGTCCAATAATAATGGGGTACAATTTCATCTTTAGTTCTTCGCGAACACTTTTTCGATTAAGTTTTATGTAAGAAAATATTCAATGTCCTCAAACTACTAGAGCTTACAAAAGACTGAATGGTTTTGAGTTGCTTTCGTTTGATGAAGCGGTGTTGAATCTTCTTAACACAAACAGTCAATAGAAAGTGCTAATTGCTAAAACATCTTTTCGAGTGGCACCAGGAAGACCATATAAATGTGGGTCAGAATGTTTAAGGTCGCGTCTAAGAACACAGAAATGAGGACGACTGTTTTAAAGACTGTATGATGCTCGAGATTCAATGGAAATGGTGGTAGATACTTATTCTTACATTTGCTCGTAATATAACTAATTATACTGAGTGTAACACATTTACATACTTACACTGAAGAATGTGGTATGTGTTGCAGAAGTTCACTGTATATTAGTGAAAAGTAAGGTGTTATTTAGAAGTCATTAAGATAAGCAAGTTTAAAATTGTTTATTCAAAAATAACAGGTGTTTGCCAGCTTTATTTGATTTCGTTTCTTAAAGAAATCATTTGTTTTTTAAATTGCATTGTTTTCTTGTGAAAATGCTTACGTTGTTTTAAAGTTAAATAAAAATGGAAGTCGAGAAAACAATGAGATAGGATACCTTTATAACGATAATTTCAAAGACGAATAAAAAGGCTACGAAAATAATACCCGTCTCTGCGTGGAAGTTCGTTTGCATTAAGTAATGCCTGTAGTATAGACATGGCTGTTGAGTTCCTCAAAAAAGCAGAGTTCATATATATGTTCAATAGATATTATGTCTTTTTTGATTCGCTCTCCTATGAATCGGTTTTCAAGACTGGTTTTGACAAATATTTGTATATTTTAGGGACTCGCGACAGCCATGTCTTCAAATAAACTGTGTTTCTAGGTACCCATACAAGAGCAAGTTGGTATAGTATATTATTGCAATATTTTGCTTTCGGCTTTATCTGGGGTGGAATCGGCTAATGTGATTTGTGATTGTCACATTTCTGACAATCACATGTGATAAAATAATTTTGTGCGTCTGCATAATGTGATCACCGGAATTTTGTTTATTTTCATTATGTCATTTTCCGTTGGGCAATTGGAGAGAACTCCGAAGACAAATCGTTTCTCTTCGGAGTTGTGTTTTGCGAGTCTTACTTCTTCTGTTTTTTATGAAATATGCGGTCTGAAGACGCATATATATGAACGTCACAGTTTCTATATATTTTGTATTTCAAATTAAACAATTCGAACAATTTTATAATAATATAATTTACATTTTTGGTTATATTGAAAATTGATACTCTTAAAAACAGATAGTCTTCAATTTCATATAAAATCATACATACAAAATAATTTATTTTGTTTTCAACTTTTTGACATTTTGCCCCAGATTCAATAGGCAAATCTAAATAATAATTAATATTTGGATTATGGCGTTTCAGCCCGCTTTCAAACAAAACTTTTAATATTTTGTTTATATTCTAGCCTAAAAGCATTTTAATATAATATATATATGTAGTTTCCGGCAACTTTAAGGGACGTGACAATTATGTATTTATTTAGAAAAGATTAATTTAGTTGTCACTTCACGTGATTGCTCACAACATATACGCGTTTCAGAAAAATATCTCAATTAAAAAAGTGTTCATTTCTGTTTTTTTTTTCTAATGTTTTTATTTTTACTTTAATCGTGAGGAGAAACTAATTTCTCCCAATCGAAAACAGCATTAGTGTAGATCTTTGACAAATCTTTGACAGCAAAAGCAAATTATTTTGTTTTATAAGTCAGCGTCAGAGGTTTATTATTTATTTATTATTATTTTTGTATGCAAGTGACACCTAAATAGCTGTCACAAGAAAAAATCACAAAAATGTGATTGTCACATGTGACAATCACCTTAGCCAGACGAAATTTGTAGATTGTGACTATCACATATCACAAATCACCTTAGCCGATTCCACCCCTGGTTTTGATGAAATTTAATAGTCAATTACAAAAACCCTGCTCAATTTTAACACCAGTTTGACATGTTTTTCCTAATGTCAAACTGCTGTGCGCAGCCCGATTTGTGGTACAAAAGGGATCTTTACTCGATCCTCGTACTAAGATTTGAATTCAACAATTATGTCACATGAGTCGACACTACCAACACTTAACACAATGCTGCATGCGAATAGACACTCTAAAATGAATATTTTGTGATTGATTATTAGGCTAAGATTACACATGTACATTTTTATTATTTATTATTTCTTACAAGGTTTACACTATAGATGAACTTACAGTTAGAAATGCTTCTCGTAAGTTGTAAACTTATCACTGGCGGGTGTG
Organism: Platycheirus albimanus; assembly: GCA_916050605.2. Lineage (NCBI taxonomy): Eukaryota > Metazoa > Arthropoda > Insecta > Diptera > Syrphidae > Platycheirus > Platycheirus albimanus. The sequence goes on along the minus strand of OU696698.1, from coordinate 111,728,269 downwards.
TAAGATGTGAGATTTCCGTAAGTGTCAAAAAACGCCTTTACAGTACTTGTAAGTTTCTCTTTCAACTTACAGCTTACGTAAATTGATCAAATTTACAGTAAGTCACTTACAGTCTACATTAGTAATTTTTTCAGAAGTAGCTTACGTAAGTAACTTTGGTAAGTCAAACTTACATGTGTAGTCTCAGCCTTATAATAGGCGTTTTTCTTTTCTCATGCCATTTGAAAAACCTGAAAAAAAAGTTTTTTTTTAACATTGAAAATAACTTCGGTGGTCATTTTAAAGCTAAAAACTTCTTTTTTTTTAAATTGAATTGGCTTGGAAGCTTATTACTTTTGACGTTTATATTTTTGTTCAGTCTACCCCATCTATTTATTTGGAGCACTCTGAACACACTCTGAAGGAGAAAAGAAACACTTATTCTTTTTGACAACTCTGGTCCTGCTGTGAACTAAAAAAGAAAAACGCCTAATAAATTCCGTGGCCTGAGTGCGTTTCGTCCAACCCTCACTTTTGTTGTTGTTTTTTCATTTAATTTTTGTCTGTATTTCTTTTTGAATTTAATTCAATTGAATTATATTGTACAAATAAAAATTCAAAAAAAATATCCCCAGCGCCACCTAGGTGGGTTATTAACAAATTATTTAAATCTAGAACATCATCAGCTGCCTGTCTGTGAAAATCCTGTCAAAATCGGTCCATAAATAAGAATTTTTGACATAATGTGACTGCAGCGCCACCTGGAGGGGGGATTAAAAGCTGATATTTTGAAATTTTAAACAGACACTTCATTTTTATTTATGTGTATAGATGTATAGATAAATATTTTTCTAAATAGAAATCATTTCTGTCGCCAATCTAGTATGGTAGGTGGCGCTGCTACCTTCACAGTGTATTATATTGTCATATGAATGGTTTTTGTCTCTACTACAGTAAATATTGTTATGGTTTTTGTCTCTACTACAGTAAATTTGTTGAATAATTCTGTTGAAATAACAGTGCTGCCCAAACTGTACTTGATCAATAGGAAATTTGAAAGCTCCTAAAGCTTTTTCAAATCATCTTGAAAATTCTGAATTGTTCGAGACTTAGATTGTTCGAGAACTTTGATCCCAGTATAAATAGGACATTTTAAAAGGAAATGGACAGTTTGATTTTAACCGTGTTGACGAATAAATGGTAAATAATAAGTCGTTCTTAAATATAGAAATAAATAAAGATTTTGAACTTAGATAAAAGTGAGTTTCATTTATAGAGATAGTAGTGGTGATTTAAAAGTAAAAGAAAATTAGTTTTATTTTCGAACCTAAGACTAAAACCATTACAATATAATTATGTATCTTTGCTCCTTAAGTGGATTCTGATTTCTGACTTCAAATCAAGAAAAATCTCGTCTCAGAATCGTTATAAGTGTCATATTTCATTGTATATATAAACTATAGTATTCCCACTTGAGTTGCGCCATCTATCGACGAAAAACTAAGCTCTAGAATACCATGGGATGCAACAACAACAATTTCCACCATTTTAATTGTTGTTGTTGCTTCCCATGGTATTCTCGAGCTTAGTTTTTCGTCGATAGATGGCGCACCTCAGGTGGTAGTACTATAGTTTATATATACAATGCATATTTATACCTATAGAACGGTGTCGGAAGCTTTCCGGAACCGGATATTTCTTTTACTTTAATAAAAAACACTTTGTTCTCTTTTAAACCCAAAAAGAAATCAATAATTATTAACAGTATTGTTTTTTGAAATTTACCTGGTTTCAAGGAGTTTGGAGTTTTCAATTCTCAAAAAATATAAGGGACGGGAAAAAATATACCAAGTTTAAACGAACAAGGGTAATGTAATAGGATCAAGTTTGATTTCCGTTTGAATTCATAAAAACGCTTAATGCTTGAAAAAGCTTATGTTGCAGCTGCCTAGCCTGTCCAATATTTAAAACTATCGAAATCAAACTTATCGGTACTCTTTTATATAGTCATAAGTGGAACTTCATTCCATGCCATCTAGATCCAAGAAAATATAGCCCAGCCGCAATTCTTAATTTGATAACGCCTCAAACAAGAATGGTTTATTGGCTTCGCAGCAAGAATCCTGCAAATCGTCACGGGCACATGAGTGCGCATATCTGCATACGCAGTGTTGAACGAAGCTATGGTGGTCACCTTTCGCCACCGAGAGCATGTGTAGCACTCGCCTTCAGAAGCTAGATTAAGAAAGAAACCTTACACGAACAAAAATAAATGAAAACTCTGTTTTGGTTGAACTCATTTTGTCGATAGCTTTTCCTTTTTTTTTAATTTAACAAAACATTTCTAATCTAGTTTATTCTATTTCGATGATAGCACCAACCTTCGTCAGGGCTTCCTTCAATTTTTCGGCTTCGTCTTTAGGAATATCTTCCTTAACCAGCGTGGGAGCACTTTCAACGAATTTCTTGGCTTGAACCAAATTCATTCCCTCAAGAAGATTCTTGATTTCCTTGATCAGGGCAACCTTTTGTTTATCATCGAATTTCACAAGCTTAACTTTGAAAGATGTCTGGACTTTCTTGGGAGCCGCTTCTTCTTCATCTTCTGCGGGTTTAGCAGGACCAGCAGCTGCAAAGCCAACTGGAGCAAAGGCAGTTTCGGGTAGATTAAGTTTCTTCTTCAACAAGGAACTGAGTTCTGAAACTTCCAACAAATTGAGTGTGGCGATGGTGTTTACAATGTTGTCTAATTTAGGATTTGGTGGCTTGTCCACACCTTCAGGCACGGGAGTGACGAGTTTATCAGCACCAGTAGCGGCCGCAGCGGTTGATGTGAAACGAGCTTCGAACATGCGGCTAAATGATGGTCTGTTGATAGTTTGACGAAGGTGTTGAATGGTAATACGTGTGAAACTCATTTTGATGCAGTTAGTTTTGTAAATGCAACAAAATCACGATGTTTTTAAAAAGTAAATCAGAAATATTTTCGGAAATTTCACAAATGAAAATTTTTCCTGGGGTTATGTTACGGCAACTGACAGCTGTAACAAAGGCAGTGATGCCAAGTTGAACAATAAATTATGTAATAATAATTGTAGTAGATGATTATGGCAAACTGAGATGGAAGAATACAATGAAACAAAATGTATTTCTATGTCACAGTACACATATTAAAGGTAATATCTTTAGCGTTTTTATTTTTGCATACTTCTGCGCATCTGTCAAAATAAAGAAAAATGGCTGGCTCTGGAGACACTTTAACTTTTTTGCATGTAAAAATAGTACAGAAATCTCGTGGTTTTTTTAAAAGTGATTGTCTTAGATGATTAAATTTATATAAATAAGCATATATTTAATACAAAAGATAAATTTTTGTTGATTTTTACCACCATTATGTCTCCCTGTTCAGCCATTTTTTTTAATTTGAGCTGCCAAAGTGACAGATCAGGTTTTGACAACCTGCGCAATATATTACCTTCAATAAGTGTACTGTGTTTCTATGTAATTTAAAATCAATTGAAGTAAATTCCAAACATATTTCAAAAATTTTGCAGTAGTAGACTTATCAAAGAATAAGTCTTGATACAAAATATAAAAATCATAAAGTCTGAATCTGCATTCAAAAACGCAAAGAGTAGTAATTTCATTTTTATTTTACTAATTGATTTTTTACAACACGTGTTGTCATATCAAAAATCTTTTTTTTTTTTTTGACAAAAGAGAGCAATATTACCCTTCATTGATAAGCTACTTTATATTCTATTTCATTCGGCTAGCCAGCTCCATCTTTGTTTTAGGTGATGAATACCGGACATCCATGGCAATGAATTCATATAAAATAACCACATATCACCCAGAGAAACATTCAAGTTTTATATTTCAATCATCATTTGAATCTAAATTGTTTATATACATTACGGTAAAACCTACTTTGCAAGGTTTTAAAACTAAATTTTAAGGTTCAATATGCAATTTGGGTAATCCTGAAGATTAAAAAAAATATACATACGAATATGTAATTATAATTAATCATGAATTGGAAAGAGTTCCCATAAAGAACTGAATGTGTTCATTTGATCTTAGTAAACGCATATTTCCGAACACGTCTATTTGCTTGTCACAACAATTTTTGACAGTTTAATCATGTCGGACGAAGATAAATCAACAGAAGATTCTAAAGAAATCCCAAAAATTGTTTTTAAAAAGAAACCCCGCAGGAATATTAAATTAAGGGCTAGATCAATTGACGAGCATGAAGCCGAAGATGAAAATCCAGCAGAAGTTGTGTAAGTTTTTTTTAGTAACAACTGTGTGAGTAGTCATTCTAAAACACATCACTTCATTTCAACAGATCAAATTTGGAGGAGATCAAGGAGCGCCAAAAGCTTCGCGAACGACCAAACGGAGTGAGTATAGCTGGGTTAGCATTAGGAAAGAAACTAGCCCTGGAAGAAGAAATCACAATTGTAAGTAAAATTTTGCATTGGTGCTCTGAGAACTTTCAATAAAAAGATGATTGTCTTAGAACGATCCTTTCAACACCAAATCTGGAGGAATGCTCAATATGCAAGCTCTTAAAGCAGGAAAAATTAAAGAAGCAGACGATGCCTATGATGTGGGTATTGGCACACAGTTTTCAGCCGAAACAAATAAACGTGACGAGGACGAAGAGATGATGAAGTATATTGAAGAAGAATTGCGAAAGCGCAAAGGTGTCGCCAAAGACGATGATGAGCATGAAGGCGACAAAACAAAGTATATGACTCCCGAAGAAGCAGCCTTATTTGCTTTGCCAGACCATCTGCGTCAGAGTTCTTCCAATCGGTCAGAGGAGATGTTATCAAATCAAATGTTAAATGGAATCCCAGAAGTCGATTTGGGTATCGATGCGAAGATCAAGAATATTGAAGCTACCGAGGAAGCCAAACAGAAACTCGTACAAGAACAGAAAAACAAAAAAGATGGACCTTCGGTGTTTGTGCCAACGAACATGGCAGTGAACTTTATGCAGCACAATCGATGTAAGTATTGTCGGACCAATAGAAGACTCAACTTCGACCTTTTGAGAATTTAATTTTATTGAAGAGTTGTTGGAGGATTGGCTAATGAGATATCAATACATACTTTTTTCAGTTAACATTGAAGATGCAGAGCCGAGGAAGAGGAAAAAACCAATTGAACCAGTTGACAAAGCGACAGGAACGAAGAAAGCAACTGATGACTACCATTATGACAAATTTAAGAAACAATTCAGACGATTTTAAACCTTTTCTTTTTTATTAAACTAAAATTTGAATAATAAAACTGTTTCACTTGTATTTTACATTTTCCCGAGTTCTGTACATATCTTGTATGAGTCGAGAGTTAATTTAGGCATTTAATTCACCCCACCCTAAATTTTGCTGTGGTTTTTGCCATTGATCATATTTTGCAGTATGTTTAATTTTTTGCTAGTCAAAAACAATTTCCAACAGATACGAATTTGAGGTGATGTTTTTTGATGTAGAAATAAACCTTGCAATTAATGATCTGAAATGGGATTTAAGAGCTCTGGCTTTTTGCCAAGACGGACAATAAGTTGGAAACCGGTGCCATACAATAATTGCCTTCTAAAGTTAAGCTTATTGAATTGTACCTTAGGTCCACTTGAAGAGTTCAACACTTTAACATCAGAAAATGTTAATTATCCCTCCAGTTTTCGATTGTTTCACGTATACGCAAAATTCTGGGTGGCAACTAGTGTACGCATATTTTAGGCTACGGGATCTAATTGTTATTCAAACTCTTTTCATCGGTGGGTCTCCAAATTGTATACAACCGTTACATCATACCAAAAATAAATAATTCATTGCACATACAAACTTCGAATCCAATTTGTACAATCAAATTACTTCACCTCAAAAATACTTAAGTGTTAAGCACATGCGAAAAAAGAAAGTAAAAGTGAATAGAAAAGCAGATAGCCTAAGCTACCACAAAATAGATAGTGATAACAACATTACAATAATCACCAGCAAGTTTGACAAGATGCACCTTTTATTGACACACATTGCTAAGTAGAAGTGAAAACAAGACTCATCATCAATGTTCCATGAAATTTATCTAACATCAAGTATAAATAAAGTTTGCATGAACAAGGAGTATCTTTTGCAATCCATGAGCTTTGTACTTTTTTTTTTGTGAAGAATGGGATGAGTTGTATAGTATCACAAGTGACCCTTTGAGGATAAGCAGCCACACTTTTGATTTCTTTATTTTAATTAAACCATAACATTTGTATGATTTCACTCTGTAAATCTTTTTTTCTCGCAAAGTCTTAAGTATGTTCAATTTTTTTTGCCTGAGGCGTTGTATTTGTATCTAAATAAGTAGCCGCCTCCTGTTTTATTCCAATGAAATATTTTATGACAAGACTACTTTGGCTCTAGTAGTCTATAAGCACTTTGTAAACTTGTCATCTACTTGGGCGTAAGTATGTCTGAGCTCTAAGATTTGACTCTGACAAAAGAAAGTATAATGATTGAAAAAAATGTTAAACACTCGAAAGATTTTGTTGTATAAATATTGTTTCGTTACAATGTTCTCTGATTAATCTTTATTTGGCTACTGACTGCATATTTTCAAAGTCAGCAATCACAAAATAAGTCTGCATTGCTAACATAATTATCTGACCGTAAACAAAATGACTAATTGGTTTGTTTTAAGCATATTAATTGTTTATTTATCTTTTCTTTAAAAACTTGATTGAGGCGGTGTTTAATTTAAACATACAAAGTTTAGTATGTACACATGTAAAGTACGTTTAAATAAATGATAACGATCATAATAAAATATAAATCAGTTCAGGGAATAGATATATTCTTTATTTTATAAAACTCATTTGCTTAAGAAGTAGATGGAACTTTACATATTCTTAAATGCAATCGTTCTTCTTCACTTTTTAATATTTGAGTAGAAAGTGGTAGATTTACTTTCATAGAAATCCTTCAATTATCTTTTTAAATTTATAGCTAACGCGTATTTGTTAACATAAAAGTCTAAAAAGGACTTCTTTGCCATTTGAAAACCGAGTTTATGGTTATATTGTAATCGCATAACTGTTTCCAAGACCTTTGAAGTTCAAATCCCACTCGTGGGAAGCTCTGCAATATAAACACGCACGCCGTTAATCATTCAAACCAAATTTGGTAGTTGTAAATCAATCAATATCTGCGACAACTTCGAAATAATGATTGAAGATTTGTTAGTAGGTACTCTGTGCAAGCACACATGGGGGAAAATATACAAAAAACTTTCATTATTACTTTTGAAACATAAACAAAAAAAAAAAAAAATATTTTTGTAAGTCATGCCTATTAATATCCGCCTCGTGGCTTAGCTTAATTCAAAGGTAGCATAAATTTACTTGACTATTTATAATGGGGTTTTGCGAGTTGGACAATGCGTGAATATTAAGTTACAATGCAATAATGTATTTATTGTAGTTAAAACTTAGCTGCAATTGGAATGGAAGTGCATTTCAAATTTACATTGTTTGCATACTGTGGATTATAAAAGGGCGTAGTCGAAACACGAACAACTTTCTTAATGGCTTTGATTTGAATAATAATAATAATAATCAATTAAACCATCATTCTTATATCAAAAAAATACTTGGACTACTTTCACTTACATGACACATTTTTGTAGATTATATGATTATGAGAAAAGCGGCAAATTCAATTGCTATGTCAACTTAAAACATACATTTCAATAATAAGAGTTCGCACATCAGCTCTTTTGTTTGAAGTCTTATAATCAAAGGTATTTCATTATTTGTCTTAAATTTCATTACTTTTCACAAGTTTTTACAGATTTATTTATGAAACTAAATTCACTAAAATATAATACTATTTTATTTTGAGAAGTAAACTTCAAATATGGTTCAAACTTTTTTTTTATTTTCTTCGTCAATCCTGCCCTCTCCCAATCATTTTTGAATTTTTCTTGTTTTTTAAACGTTTGGTGAATGGAAAATAATTGGAAAGCGTTGTGGCTTTTATACTGACAATCGATTTCTTCTTCCATTTTCACCCAGAACTAAGAGATTATAATCATGCCATAGTATGACCAGAACAATCTGAATGATTCTCCTCACAAACTTTTCAAGGAATCTAAACACAAGAAATACATTTATCTTTGTTTTCGCCTTGTTACATCCACTCAGCTTTGCAATCGCTTTAGACTTTAAGTCATGATTCAAAAACCCCCCGAAAGGCATTTTCTATTATTCAACCTGTTTTCTGAAAATCGACAAGAATATCAGGTTTGCACATCAGCTCTTTTGTTTGAGAACTTTTGAAAGGAATGAGGTCCTTAAGAATGATAAAATTATGTTTCAAATATTTTTAGCAAAAGTGTTTCCAAAAATGCTGTGAGAGCTTCAAAAACAGACTTTTCAACGAATGCATAAAACCTCAAGGTCGAAAATTCAATGATGCCTTGAACCTGGATCCAAAAAAATCATATGTAAACACTTCGATTTTATGCGAATTAAAATCACGTTCTCATTGATGCTTTGCTTTTTAATTACAATCCTATGCCACCTACAAGGAGGCACGAGTACTAGTTTAAAACTCTGCGATTTTCTGCGAAAGTAAAACAACAACTTTGCTCTGAGGAATATATCATCTTTCACTAACTAATGTACCACACAACAATAATAAAAACTAAAAAAAAAAAACAGAAGTATGTTAACAAAGCTTGTTTGAACACACGTCACATTAATGCCATCCCCAGGTTAATTTTCATTTCAAAGCTTGATTTTTAATTCGATCAAATACTCAACTAATAAATCCACTACTCTCTTTAAGTAGGAATAATCATACTAAAAGATACATTAATCGTAAAAGGAAATGTCCTTCCTCTCCACATGATATGGCCATTTATTTTTTTCTTCTTAATCGATCATAACTTGTCTGGCAGCGGTGATGATCTTCGTACAACCATAAAAAAAAAAAAAAACAACGCGCGTGCGCAAGCATACACCAACGGACGGACGACGCGACGGTGAACAAAAACAAAGAGCCGCAAGCATGCTCAGTTTTAAAATTGATGATAGATGAGTCCAACTTCGAGACTCGAATTCAAACTTAAGAGATCCACCACTAAAAGACCCACCAATCCAGCACTCCAGCTCACCAGCAACGGCGGATCAGTATATAACTCTTTTCGTATGCAAGTCGTGGCTCAATCTTACCTTGAACTCGCTACCGTCGAGACTTCGCCATTGTGAAGCGAAGACGAACAAACGAAGCCTTTGTATAGACCACCAGCGCAACGGTCCGCGAGATTTGTCTTTTGAATAATTCCAGCGCGGGTGCGCCGAGATTTAATTTCATTTTACGTGCGATAAGTGAAGTGAAGCAATAACCGACATTTGAACCGGAAGTGGTGTTTGATCCATCATCATTTATTTAAGTGTGAAAGTGACAATTTATATAAATGTATTTCATTTCCTTTCTCTAATTTCGTTATTCGAATTGATTTTTAGGAATTAATTATTTATTCCGCGTGCGATTTTTGCAATTAAGAAAGAAAATAAAGTAAAACAAAAATGAGTCTGCATGCGATATTGGTGTTTGCAGTGATGCTTCCGCTTAGCACAAAAGCGCAACAAACTAGAGGTAAAAATTAGAAACACTTTGAAAATGATTAACTTTTAAAATTACCAATTTGGATACACTCTATGAATCTGGTGTAGTTTTTATGATATTGATGTCGAAGATTTTATTATTGAATAGAAAAATCTTCGCTCTGATTAGAAAAGATGGAGTAAAAATTTACTTTAACAGTGAATTTATGAACTCAGTTGTCATTAAAAAAAAAAACCGACATGGGAACTATCACAGTAGGTTTTGTTTATGGGTGAACTACCTTCTTGTAACGGATATCACATAAACTTGAGCTTGAAGTGTGGAATCAAAACAGAACCTTGGTAGATGTACCTATTTTGTAAACGAGTTTTTGTGACTTGACCCATACTTATTGAGGCTAAAACCAACAAGTGAATTTAAGTATTTTTTTTTTTTTGGTGTTGAAGTTCTTTTTTTTTTGAGAGACATAAACATTTTGGGCTGCTACTGCTGAGTTAGTAGGGAGCATAAGAAAAAAAAAAGTAACTAATATTAATCTTTTTAATGGACCAGGTGGAACCATAAAAAGGGGCTTGGAATCAAGATTTGTTGATTTTATTTGTCAAGTGTCAAAATATATGAGAGAGTAGACTTTTCTTTTTTGATGCCTGTCTATGCGAAAATAAAGTTTTGGATTTAATGTATGAAATCTGAAACTATCTTTCATTTCAATCAAGGATTTGTGTATTTACCAGAATTATTTTTTAGTAAACTCTATTCGTAAACCTGTAAATGATTTTAATTAAAGTAACATTTTAAAAATGAATAATGACCTAACACTCTGGCATCTATCGACTTCTTTGAGCATAGGTATGGGAAATGGGAACTTATAGATTCCATAGTAGTCTTTAACTTAAGCTCTCGAAATGTAATTTTTTGATCGAAGATTTTTTTTGGCAAGAAACCTAGACACCCCTAGTACTATTGTAACTCGAATGAAACTATTTTTTTGTATCCCTCGTAAGCGACTTAAGTGGTTTTGATTAGTTTTCAAATGCGTTTTTAAGGCTTGTATTATAATTCAATATTTTTAAATTGTTTTAAAAAATTCTTAAAGTTTAGACTTTAGAGGTTGTGAATTTCAAAGTAAAAATTTGTGTTTGAAAAATAATTGAAAAAATCGATTTTTAAAGTAACCATATTTTCTAACTTTTAAATTGAATTCGATCGATGTTTTTTAGTATGTATGCTTTATATGATTTCATCTCATATATATATTTTGTTAAAAACCAAATATAAAAGTTACAAAAACAAAATCTTCGATTTCAAAATAAATTTGACACATAATAATATCATCACATGGTTCAGAAATAATTTATTATTAAATAAACTCCTCAGCAATAGCCTTCAGGAAAATAAAAAAATAAAAATAAAATAATGTCTTTTGGTTTCGCTCGTGCTGTGGATTCTTTATTTAAATCAGAACGTTTGAAAGTTTTTTTGAAAATATTTTGTAAACACCGTTTCTTGAGAAAAAAAATCTTTGAGTTCATTTTTTTATGTCTGAACATTCTAATAATGGCTCTTCAACAAAACTGCGTTTTCTTTTTTTGATTATTCAAGTTAGAACCATTTGGCTTGAATAAGATTAAAACTTAATGAGAATATAACGACTTTCTGCAAAAAGTATTAAGCTTAAGTAGCTTCATTTTATTTTTATAAATAATTCAGCTTTATGAAAAAAACACAACCCCATTTTAAAATCGTATTGAAGATGATCCATAGTCTTTCAAATTATTATACAAAAATTAATTTCATATGAGAACGAAATGATGCACCAATTAAAACACTTACTTAAACTAGTAGAATTTCAAATTTATATTATCAAGAAGAGAATTATTATTGCAAAGACCGATGAGTGAAAGTTATTTGCATATTAAATCAATAAATTAAAAAATCCATTCAATAACAGTAGATGAACCTTGAAATTTATTTGAACTCCTTACTTTTCGTTGTTCTTTCCCGGCTTTTATAGTGTAGTAAGATACAAATCCAAGAAAAAGACTCGTTGATGCAAATCGAAGAGTGGACGAACTTCTCTTTCAAAATATTTTTTATGTAATTTAAATTCGCTTAAGCATCTACTTTATTCGTATCATTCATTCCTCAACATCTTTTAGCTCAGGCGATCCATCTAATAATTAATTCAAACCAGATAGTGAGTGTGCAGAGAAAGTAGCATCAATTTTTTTTTTCCAATAAAGAATTTCAATTGAGTGAAATAAAACCAAAGGCCACTAATGCAATGCGAAACGCATGTTGGAAATTATATTTCGATGTTCATTTCCATAATCAAGCCGGTTGAAATGGGATTTTTATTTACCTAGCTAACAGTATCTTAATTTCCGCGACAGTTTTGTTTACGTGAGTTTGCATACTTATTAACATATGTCCAAGCTCAGTTAATACTTGAGATATTTTAAAGTGACCCTATGTTAAGTAAACGAAATTCTTTAACGGTGCTTCAACTTTGTTCCAGTTAAGTTACATAATTTAAATGTCTTATTAATTTTTCCATAGACATTATGTTATACTAAACTGAATACCAAATCGTGGAAAAGGTTTCCCTTTCACTAATCTCCGTCAGGATGGGAAATTTTGTGTCCATTAAAACTTAATTTTTGTTAAATAACCACACAAATAAAACACACCATAAAAACAATAAAAGTGGCGATAACAATCAGTTTGAGTTTTTCTGGCCAAGTAATGACTCTTTATCTTTTAATGAGTAATACAAGTGTGTACGTTTCTTTCACGATGATAAAAATTAAGTGATACCAAAGCTGGTTAATTCTTTTAGACGGTCTTTTTAAAAGCAACTCATTTTAAATTTAACTGTCAATTGCTTTGTTTTTTAGTGAGTTAGTTTAAGATCCATCGCGTACTCAAGGGGTTGTTTATACCCTTTACCTTGAATAACACATTTCAAGAATTTAAGAAAATGTGATAGGGGATACCGATGCACATCGGTTTGAATGTCTGTAAATCGTATTTTGAGGAAAATATCGAGCATGGTAAAGCATTCTACATTCATGAAGTGCGGCTGAAAAATCAGTCTCCTTACTTAACAGTATATCCCGAATCTGGCTTAATTATAAATTGATGGGAAATTTCGGCGATGCGATTGTTATGGAAAATTGGTTTAATTGTAAGGAAATAAGTAAAACAAGTGATAGAGTAAATGGTGACATAAGACTTTCGACGATGTACGAGCGGAACTGTGTGTCTGTTACGCAAAGCTTATATCGAGGAAACGCAAGTGAGTAACAGGAGCACCTGCCCTGGTATAAGAATTATACTCAGGACTTTGTGCCCTGGTGAGGGGGCGTTATCTTAAAAAGAAAAGAAAATGTTTACGGAATTTTTGTCTGCGACAAATATGTGCTCATTCCAAAGAAGGTATCCTCTTGTTGTCGTTTCATTCAGTTCTGAAGCATCAAATTTGACACGATTAACAATCCTTATATATAATGCTATCAAGACCGGAATTTAATGAGCAGTTCCGACCCCGGTGAACATACTTGTGAATTAAAAAATTATTATGAGATGCTGAGGGTTCTGTCGAAAGCAAACAAATTCTCAGACTAGGGATCATTGTTAAAAAAGTCAGAATCAGAAGGAAGCCTTGTGTCAAACCAGCATTTGTTTGTAGGTATCAAAGAAGAATGGGTTCATCGATACAAAATGGGACACATTTTTAATAGGAGAGCTTGATGTTTGATTTTTCGGTCAGATATACCATATGGTATTTTCAGTAGACCGTATGCTACAAACCCAGTACTGTCGGTCATTAAGAAGTTTCTGTTTCTCAAGACATGTCTTGGTCTGATGGTGTAACAGCGATTCTACGTCCTAGGAAAGAATTAAGTTATGTGAAAGTCGTCTGTGGTTTAAGAGGTACTGGCTTGACAAATGCTGTTTTCCATCCACTGGGAAAGTGACTCTCTCTGGGCGAGCTCATTTGTGTGCATCGAAATCCTCAAGTGCTATTGGAAATCAACAAGTCCAAAAGGAGACTTTATACCATGAAACCATTTACGCCCTCGAGTAATAGTGACTAGCCATACCACTCAGTGGTAGTCTTAGAGATTAAAAATAGCAAGAGCTAGTTTTCCATTTAGTGTATATGTTTTGATTGTAGGCTTAAAACTATATTCTTGTCTCTTTTTACTGAATTTGAAATTTAAAAATACGTAATCAATCTTAAAGTTAAAAGTTTTCAAGATTGAATGATAAGACTTAATAATGTTAAGTTTCTTATGAAAAAAATGTGTAAGTCTCTAAGAATTTTCATAGCTGATGAACTTCAAATTTTTCGACGAATTTCAAAATAAAATGTAATGAGGCAATGAAACAAATGAAAAGTATATCTTAACTTTATACGATTGTATAAAGCACCCCAGGAACTTGTAGATTTTTTTTGTAACCTGCAAACTCTGAAAATATTTGATCAAAACATTCTTTCAACTTGGGATTCGATATCGAAAAAAGGACAAAATTTGCTGTGTTACATGAAAAACAAAACTGTCCTAATGTCTTAAACCATTTTTGTGAAGTACATTTATTGCAACTGCTTTTGAGAAAAACCAGGAATGTGTAAAATGTGAAAGCATATTTACACCATAATTCACTCTTTGTATAAAAACGAAATTACTGTGAATAACTTTCCTTAAAATGCCAATTACAAATTCCCGAAAAGTTCGTAAAAACCCAAGATTTTGCAAATAAGATTTATGCCGGTAAAATATTCAAGACCATGAAAAGCAGTTTCTTAAATACCTTATTTTATTGCCAGCCGGAGTGTTTTAGTGAAAGAAAATTATGTATTTTCTCAAATAGATGTCAAACTTAAATTTATTAGTAAAAACTCTTTTAAGAACTAACTCGTTAAAAATGTTTTACTTAATATTTAAACACAATGCAATTATTATATTGTCGAATACAAAAGATAGTACCTGCCAGTTATGAGTGTTAACTTTCAGTATGTGATTTACAATTTTCCCCCTAATCAGGAGAATGCGTGAAAGTTAAAAGTGCGTGTTTTACCGTCGCGTCGTGGTTGTCGTCGGTGACAGCAGCGGAATTGTTGCAAATAGCACAAGCCAAGGCCAGCTAATTACTTAAACCAAAATTGTGGCAACGAGCCGACTAAGCAATATTTTATTTTCTTCAAACTTGCTAAACCATCAAAAGAAAAGATTACATTTGGCTATGTTTCCATCCTCATCCTCGTACTCCAGTTGTCCATTACCTACGCAATCACAAACAAAACGCTTAATTTATTTCATCAACAACTTTCTCAATGGCAAGTCCATTTGGATCTCGCAATATACTCGTCCAAAGTTTTCTATTTGATCGCATGTCGCGCCAAAATGTGCAATGCAACCACATTTGCTAGCTTTGAATGCACTACGGCGACCTAGAGAAGAAGAAATTCCTCATGGGCAATGTTGTTCCCAGCATTTTGAGAATGAAGAAGAAGACTTCGCCGCCGTAAGTGGCAATAGACATCATCAGCCGAGATATACCTACCAGCCGCATGGATGCTGATGGTTGCTGGGTAATTGTGTTTACCTTTAAATCCAGGTTCGTGGCCACTATTTTTTTGTATCTTCTTCGTCTTAAAACAAGTCAGCCAGTTAGAAGTAGAGGATAACTTTCACTGCTCAGATGGTAGAGTCCGGTGTAATGGATTGGCGTTAACTAGCGGAAACATCCAACAATATCATAATACTGCCAAGCTGTCTAGGGCTACAAGAAGTTTTTTTTTGCAACTTCTACACCGATGCGATGATAGCCTATGGAGAGTTATTATACTAATTTGCCTTAAGACAAGTAGTAGACAATTATAAATGGGTATTTAAAAACAACACGGCAAGAGAATCCACGCGATTATGATCGCATTAGAAGAAGACTGCACACTCTTCTAAGAAAGCATTAAGCTTAATTGGGATAAGTCTGCTGACGCCTGCTGCTTAACACTGCTGCTCATCCTTCATGGTTGGCTCTACTGAAGCTGTTGGTTGCAAAGGTCAAGTCGTGACAAGGGAAAACGAAGACACTTTTGGCCTCAAAAATGTTTTCTAAAAGGAATGCACTGCACATGCCCACTTCCTGCCATGCCGATTGCCACCGCAGTCACCACATCTTTAGCTCTCCGTCCAAAGGAGACAATAAAATTAATGTCATCTATGATGATGCTGATGCCAAAACCTAACCAAACGTTTGGAATCACAAATGTTCAGTGAAAGTTCTTTTCATTTGTTGATTCAATATTTGGATAGAGCAGATTTGGCCAATAAATGTGTGGGAGAAGCGATGATGCTTCATTTGGTATTCAATGTGCAAAATATCTTTAAGGATCTCAAACTCGTAGGTACCTATCTGGGTACTTGGTTTGGTGATATTAATGATAATCGTCAGTAGCATTAGACAGGCCCATTTGATTGTAATCTTTTGCACAGGAATCCACGAGACATGATCACATTTGTATAGTAGAAAGTTTGAAAAATTACGTTTTTATGACTGGGAAGCATTGTTTGTGAATTCCTTGAAGAGAACAAACACGATTAAGAGGAATAAAGAAGTCTAACAAATTGTCTACAAATAACCTTTAACAGGCATTTATTGTGTTTAGAAGAAACGTGTGGTTGATACAAAAGTAAAACGTGCAGATGGAACAAAAATCGGATACAAACAGGTGTGAGGACTTTCGGGAATGTGTTAGGAGGTTCTTTGAAATTTCCATTAGTCAGGTGTTTGACTTCTTGTCTTTATAAAGTGGGTACCTGTTGCAAAGAATTGGGAAGAAGAAAAGTGATTAATATTTTTTGTCACTTTATATGATTAATTTAATGAAATTTATGGTTACACACATTTTTAAAAGGCTGTTGTTAGTAACAAATGTATGAGTGGTTAAAGTATGAGAAGGATCCATTGAAAGCCCAATCTTTTCTTGGAGAATTTGGAAAGCTGAAGAAAAGAGTTCATTTGATATTGGTGATGCAGACAGTCCATTGGGGAATATGGCCTTAACTAACAATCCTCTACAGCTAGGCCGGTCCCTAGCCAGTGGCCTTTAGTTGCGCACACCAAGTTGGTTGAGGTCATTTTTCACTGGATCAGTCCACCTTAGATGGGGTCTTCCAGAACTGCTTTGGCCCTCTGGGCTGGAATTGAAGCTTCATCGGGTTGGTGCTTTTTCGTCCATACCCTCCCCATGGCCCAGCCATCAGAAACAGCGATTTTATCAAGAGTGATCTCTTCACTGATGTTGTCCTGAGAGGTTATATAGTGGAACCCAAATGAACCGAGCCTACGTTGATGATGATCTGAACCAGAGGGCAGCATATACTTTATTTTATTTGCATTTACAGACAGACCCATTTTCGCCGACTCCATGTCAATACTTGTGAATGACTTCACTGACTTGTGAATGTTCCACTGACAGCGTTATTCCAATGATGTCAATACCATCAGCAAATATGTTATTCCAACTTTTTAATTCTAGTTGACAAAATTTAGCTTCTGTGTTTTTTAGCATATCCCTTAGTCATGCAAAATCTACCAAAATTATATTGAAGCTTATAAGCATAGAGAAATAATTAAATTATAAAATGCGAGACCTTCTTAAGGCTGCTGCACACTTATACGCGAGTACATCTGCCAAACACGTCAATCAAAAAACTTCAGATTCTTGATTCTTTTTGGCATCAAAAAGCCCACACTGCCAAAAGATTCATGGTTAATGGTGCTTCATTATAATTACTGTCACTGTCGTCAAAAAAACCTTCAAAATCAACCGTACCCACAAAAATGAGTGCCCTAAATTATAATTTTTTTTTTTGGTTTTTTTTTCGGTAAATAGTAAGTATATCTATATGATTCACCTAGGTATATTAAATTTCCGTCTCATTATGACTTTTTTCTACCACACTTTCTCTTGTTGTTGTTTTTGTTTTACAACATAATAAATTATTACATTGAAGTTCTAATTAAAGTGGTTCCTAACCTTTTTTTTTTTTGGTTGTCTCATTTCAGAAATTTCGCCATACATAGATATAGTATTTTGCCCTGCAAAGTCACAGCCATGGAGTTGTGCTCGGCAGCAATCTGGACGCATCTTGGACTTGTGGAGTGATCAATTGGATTCAGAATGGCAAAAATTAAAAGGTACATTTAAAATAACACGCCCCGATGAATGTAACTTAGACCTTTTCAAAAGAGAAGATGTTCTTTGGGGAATTTTGTATAAGAATTATGAAATCAATTTAATCATAGTATGATATGAAAACGATATCATGTATCATTGCGGTTTCGTTTATCTATGTCATCACTTTGTTATTATGTTGAGTACACAGCGTGTAATAGTGACTTAAGTGTGCTATTTAATCGTACCAACAACGGAACTTTAACAATGTGGGACATGCAGTTTTCCGCATTTTTCAGCTTATGCCTCACAATACGCGACGACACTTTTAATTGAATAATCAAGTTCTTTATATGCGTCTAGAGGTGAAGAAATTAAACATTGGGACCAGTATTATAAAGCGAGATTGTTTGTTATGAGCCATGGGCTTAAACAGAATTTTTATTATCGTTGAAGTATTCATATTATTCGTGTTGTTGTTTAGGATGATTAATTAAGATATCCAGACTCGCAAGTGATGCTTCACAAATGGGTTGGGGTCAAAATTCTGCTGGGCTCAACATTATTTTTAGAAAATTCTGCTTTTCAAAATTCTGCTTTTCAAAATTCTGGTTATCAAAATTCTGAAAATTATAATGAAAGATAATTTTAGGAAAATGATGAAAAGCACGCACTTTTCTTTTTTTTCTTTCATTATTATTTGGCAGAATTTTGAAAAGCAGAATTTTGTTAAAAGAATGTTGACCCCGACAAAATTTTGACCAAACATTTTTTCTTTATTAAAAATAAAATAATAAAATATATTTCCATTAACATAATTATACCTCTAAAGCTTCCGATCAAAAATGTCTTTCTAATTTAATACCAATTGCAAAAATAAATTACATTATTACATCTTTCCATTAAGAGTATTATTGAAAAACGTTTGCACGTCAGCTCTTTTGTTTTAAAAATTTAAATATTCCTACTCTCAGGTCGATTATGCTCCTGCATGCCCATCTTAAGCAAAATAACTATTATTAACATAAATATTCCTCTTATGAATTCCAGTTGAAGCAGATCAACAATTTAATGCCACTCTTGGCCAAAGAGGCTACGCCCAGTCAGAACAATTGACCAAAGAAAAACCATCGACGCTTTTGAAGAAAATCAAAATCGGTACCAATTACATGAAGGACTATCTGGCGTACACATTTGATGGGTAAATTATTTTAAACTGTAAAATTACCAACCATCACTTCTTATCCTATTTTACTCCATATAGATTCCTAGGACGACAATATAATTCTGAAGTAGAGCGGGTTGAAGAAGATCCAGCCAGTGATGAGTTCCTCGATGTTGAAGGTGAGGTTAAGAAAGGGAGTAAAAAGAAAAAGAAGAAGAAAAAGAAAAAGAAAAAAAGAAAGAAGAAGAAGGGTAATAAGGGTCATAGTGAAGAATATTATGAGAACTACGTGCAACATGTAACACCGTCCTCGATATTTCTTCTGCAAAGTCCAGAACATAAACCACAAAAGTGGCATGACGAGGAGGAGGAGGAAGAAGAGGCCAGACCACAACAAGTTCTCCTTCTACAAGGAGGAACAGATGATGGTCATGGACATGGACATGGGGGCAAAAAGAAACGAAAACGGAAGAAAAAGTCCAAAAAACGGAAACAGTCTATGTTTACAGCTATCCCAGCCTTACTAAGTGGTAGCCAACATGATTATGAAGAAGAAGATGACTACGATTACGAACACGACGAGCACTCAGTATTCAGTTTGATTGGCTCATATCTTGATGACTTCCTCGAAGGAGCCGGCGATTATGATGGTGATGACCATGGATATGTGGCAGTAAAACAAAAGGGCAGAAAGAAAAAGAAGAAACGGAAAAAAAAGAAAATCAAACGGCCGATTAAATATGGTAGACATGTTGGAAGTGTGTTTTGTGATTGGGGTTGATGCTTGCGGCTCTTCGTTGTTTCAGTTTTTGAATTAGAATTAAGAGAACTAAGAGAATAGATTTTCTTCATTGGGGTTTCGGTATGCAAGAGTCAAATCGTAAAAGAAAGCGATATTCGTAGAAATAATTGATTGTGGTTCGTGTATTGGGTAAATAGATTTGTGTTTATATCGTAGGTTGGTGTATCAGTTGATGATAGGAAATTGGTTTGTGTCATGCATGAAACTGCATCACCGACTGAATGATAATGTAGTCCGAGCTAAACACAGTTCTCAAACTGTTTTTCTTTAAATTTTGTATTTATTTTTAATGCATCGAGATCAAAGTGAACACCATACTCTTCTTTCTTCATTTTTAAGAATAGATTGTATTTAGTTTTATTTCTATGTCTAGTAAAATTATTCTTATTTTTATAATTTTTTAAATTTTTTGATGCACAAAACTGTTGTTTTATGTTTAAAGTGCATGATTTGTAGCTTCTAAGCAAAATGTTCAAAAATGTTTGTTTCATTTTTAAAATAGTCTGAGCTTGAGCTTTATTCAAGGCTTTGAACATGAATTATACTGTTTTCAAACGAAGATATTAAAACTCTTTCCAATCGGTTTTGAGTAATTCTCTAAAATATAAACTTTTTGAATCAATTTTTAAGAACATTATGCTTATACAAACGTAGATATTTCTGTATAAGAACGTATTATTTGTAAGACGAAGGGGGTGGCTATAGCCTCAATGTAAAAATGATGATAATTAAGCTTCTTCTCTTTCTTCTTTTACATTTCTTTTTCTTCTTCCTTTATTTTTTTTTCTGTAAAAAAAATTTTAATATATTTAAATCTGTTTATAAAATATTTCTTTTTCCCGATAAAAATTTTCTATAACATCAAATAATTTTCATATTTGTATAAAAAATGTTTGCTTAAATTTACAATCCTTGATTATAACGTAGACAAAGACTCAAGTAATAAAGTAGGGTAACTATTACATTCATAAGCTCAGTAAATTTCTTAAAATATTTTTAATTTTTATTACATGTTTTTTTACCTAGTCATTTTTTGATCAACTGTTTGATTTTTTTAAAGCCTAGTTTTAATACTTTTATTGACTTCTCTCAAAATAAATGACAACTTATGACAAGCGACTTATATTTAAAGCTCAAACTATTCAAATTTGGTGCAATTGATTCATTGAAACATTTATAATCTACAACAACCATTTTTTAGAAAAATTCATGGCATGTTTGTATAAAATTTAGTTCACATTGAAATTAAATTAAATCATACTAACTTTTAATTATTTAGCTATTGCGTGTTAAAGGCTATAATAATTTTTTTTTATTGCCAACCATTGAATAGTTACCCGAGGCAAAAAGAAGAAGAAGAAGAAGGCTCTCATGAAACTGGCACTTCTTGGAGGTTTTCTTAAAGCAAAAATTGAACTTTTGCTTAAAATTCTTGGAACTCACCTGCAAATTAAATTCTTGGCCATAGCAGCAGTGGGTCTTTTAATAAACATAGCTCGATTTTGGATTGACCTTAAACGTGGAGGAGGTGCGCCGCAAAAGGTCAGTATTTATAAATATCTTAAAACTATTCAATGTTTACCCTATATTTAAAAAAAAAATCCTAAATTAATTTTTTGTTATAAAATAAACATGCACTTTTCAGCACTATTATCACTGGCATTAATACAAAAAAATAATATATAAGAAAATCATACAAAATGATCAAAAGCGCTTTAACAAAACACGGCAGCTAACATACGCTTAACCCTAACCAAGTAGCAAATAGGTATTTTTTTTTAAATATATATAAAAAAAATATTAGTTTCAAGTTGGTTAATACCTACTCATTTAGATAGTTAACAAGATACGACTTCTGTCTTTAAAGTAGATTTCTTTATTCCTAGTTTAGATTTATTGAGTTCCCTGTATTTCAATACTATACCTACTTTTATATTTATTGAACAATTTCGGTTCTCTTATTGAAATTTACCTCTTTCACTATTTTCGAATATTGTGGATACAATTATTGTTGTCAAACAAGCTGCAATTTTCCTTGGAAATACTAATCTTTCATTATTTACCTTTCAAGCATTTTAACCAATCTCTTGTCATCAAATTTAATTGATAAACCTTGGCCTTTATATTTTTACCCCTTTTTTCAAAACAAATGTTTTCTTAAGTAAGAAAATTCGTTCGAACAATTCTTTTATTGCCTTTCTATTTATCAAAAGATTGATTCTAAAAAAAAAAACTTGTAAAATTAATCATACTTATTCCTCAAATAATTTTCTGCATCCAAATACACTATTTTAGCAACTTTTTTAAAACTTTAATTTTTAATATAACCTAATATAAAACTATCCACAGTTATTGTAAAAATAATTGCATGGTGTCCTTGGTGTTTGTCCATTTTTCACTTCAAAGAATAAATCTTTCTAACGGCAGGTTGTCTATGTTGAACATGCACACCATCAGCATCACTATGAGGACCATGGTGAAGATTGGGGCGAACAAGGTGGAGGTGGCGGAAGCTATTGGAAACGTTCCATCCAAACAGACCCCGTTCCTGCTCCAGAACAAACATCAGAGAACATTGGCTATTATCATTATCAATCTAATGATCCAAATTATATGGCATATCATTCTCAATTGCCTTCCTATTCATAATTTAATTTAAAAAAAAAACTATATAATTATTTTATAATCCTATTTTCCGGGATACCAACATACATATATAGTTGAAATATTGTTCATTTTAATATTTATTTATATTTAATTGTAAATTATTTAATCAACAACAACAATGTTAATTATAAGTCTAATTTATTAAAAAAAATCATGTTGTTTTACTTATAATTTATAACGGCCAAGGAGGAACAAGCTAAATGCCACTTCAATCATTTACACGTCCAAAGGCTATAAATATTAACCATTTAAAAAGAGAGACACACAAATGGTGGTGGTCTGATATGAGACGAGAAGAAGCACAAACATGAGGCTACAACGATGAATGAATTCATAAATTACGCGACATGATACCCAAATTTGTTAACAAGTTAATAAACTATTTAGAAGGCTCATTGCTCATTTTTTTTTTTTTTTTTTTTGAAGCAGACATTCGATCCGAAAATTCGCACCTACTCCAGAGAGAGATAAGTCGCTTAAAACGTGCGTTGGCAATCAAAAATTTATAGACAATACGTAGCTATGTTTCTAAGGAAGCAAATAAATACTATCGTGCGTTTGTATGAGAAACGCCTGAAATTTACATAAATAAAAAAACCGGGTGTATTCACCTCTAGGAATCGTTTACTTGGTATTTTTATGCGAATGTCGATTGAAATTGGGCTACGTCAATTAGGCTTCTTTTTAGGCTTCCGCGTTTATAGCTTTTTTATTGGAAATTTATTCCTGGGCATGTCCCAAAAATAGAAAGAATTTAGGTCATAAAATAAAAAAAGAGTGAAATAGAAAAGGAGGAGCTATTTTTATTGGTGGATTGAAAGTATGTATGCTTAAATGCTTAAAACTTATTTATTGGACTCGTAATGGAATCCTTTTCGTTTTGACAGTTATCGTGAATCTCAAACCGAATGATAGTTATGCAACAGCTGACCTACAAAACGTCATAATGACAGTTAAATATGGTGCGTAGAGTCTGGTCTCTTCAAAGTTACAGCTTATTTAGTTCTTTTAGAAAAAAAAAATAAAAATACTACTTCAGTCAAAAAAGTATATATACATACATAAATATGAATTGGGACGTTTTTATGAAATTCTTCGCATTATACCAGATCCTGGAGAAAGTCCAAGAATTGATTACTGAAACGCATCACCTTTTCTTCGATTATTATACAGCTAACTACAGTCTTAATGGAGAAGAGCTTTTTGCGACTTTAGAATTCCTGCCAAACTCATAAGTTTTATCAGGATGACGCTGAAGAATCATTGGGTGTTGAACAAAATTTGTAGAAATTGTGCTCAAATCTTCGAGACCATCGACTAAGACAAGGGGCGCATTGTAAAGCAGCAGTTTCAGCATTGTGCAGTGGATCAGGTCATATTTTTAATAAATCGACGCAAATACTTGGGTTCGCTGACGACATGGATGTGATAGGAAGAGCAAAGTGAGCAGTACCCAGTTCCAGTGCCTTTACAACCATGAAGTCAGCATCAACTAGAATTTGACTACCAACGAGGACAAAACAAAGTTCACAATATGCTTCCATCAACAAATTAATATTGCGTTCCCGACGACTTAGTCAAAAACCGAGCGCTTTTAAATAAAGGGTGTTTTTTTGGACGTGTGGTTTTCAATCTGGCAATACTTTTTTCGGAGCTGATCTTTTTGACAGCTGTCACTTGATTTATGCTCAGTTTGGCTTGCCATTTCATAATGAATAGACTTACTCCTGAACAAAGTTTGCAAATCGTGCATATTTATTTCCAAAATAATGGTTCGGTTCACACGACGCATCGCGCGCTGCGTCCAATATTCGGTCGACATAATTGCCCAGGAATTTTTTCGAGCCAGCCGCGGCGGCTTCTTGCCCGAAATCATTTTAAAAACATAATGCAAACCTTTATCTTTATAATAAAGCTACATTATTAGCCATAACATTAAATAATATTCGTTTTATTTCTTCTTGAAAACCACATGTCTAAAAAATACACCCTTTATAACTAGCAACAGGTCTAATCACATAAAATCGAATATTAAACCCTAAAAAAAAAACTAAAAACCAAAAATAAATAAAAGAACTTGGAGCAAACCGATTGTTCACGGCTCGATGTCAACAACCCTTTATCAAGGATACGTTGTCCATGGCTTCCTATTTAAACAAAATAGATCTATTTTTAGAGAACCTTTCCAACAATGTGCATGCACGTGCAGATTGTAAAAAAAAACAAAGGATTCTTCCAAACGGAACTAAGCGTTTAAAATAATAATTATGACTCCTCGAGTTATTATTCAATGCGTGCGCATGTTTGTCGTTTTATTCACTAGTCACTACATTTTAGTACACGCATCATCTATGTCCACGTCCAGTCCAGTCCAGTCCAGTCCAGTCCAGTACTCCAGGTGACCGACGACAATGTGTGGTTTGCCTTTGCCTTCATATTAATCTTGCCATTCTTAGAAAATTATAAACTCCTTTCCCTGACCACAATGACTACGATTGGCAATAATAATAATTAAAATTACCATTCATTTAAATTTCCTTCCTTTGTCCAAATGAGTCGATGATACGATACCACCAAATGATTTGCTTTAGCTTTTGCACATATCCATCACGTGGAAAGGTTCTACAATACGGCTTGGATATATGAATAAAACACGTGTCGTGTCTGCCATCATCAGCAGGAATCAAACGCAATGATATTCTTGAAGAGACTCCGTGATACTGGGCATAGATAAGCCCTTCTTCATTCGTATTCCAATGAGCTAATAGCCATTTTCGATTTCTCTTTCGGGTAATCTCAACACTTTGAACAAACTTCACGTCCCATTATAGAATGCGTTTAAGGGAAACCATCATGTCTTACACCTTACTCCAGAATTACCATTTAAGTTTAAGTGAATATATATTTGTACACTCTTTAATAATGACCGGCTGACCAAATCTAAATAGAAAGTAGGCCAACTATTCCAGTCACGCTTAATGCAATAAAATGAGATGCTTTGATGCGAATTAAAGAATAAACCAAATACAAAAAAAATTGTGTGTACTCGTATCTGCTTCCGGAACAACTAACAAAATTATTGTTTAAATATTTTTATTTAGTTTCAAAGTTTGGTGTGAGGAGCTACTAAAAATTTCTCGTACGACTTGAGCGCTTCTGATCTATTCTATAGAGTTCACTTAAGCCTAACATGACATAATTTAGTTTCCAGAACCTGTCAAGAATACTTAAACCACCATTCAAACTTAAACTAGGACAGAGAGAATATATAATGACAAAGAAAAAACCCGCTGACAAAGAATTGCTTCTCAAAAGAATCGAACGATATATAGATCAATGAAGTTTTAAGAAGATAAGACATAAATTATTATTCTTCGAACAAGCGTTTAGATATTTACTCATGCTCAGAAATGGCATACAAAATAAGCATATGAATGCTCCTCCACAATTTTGGCAACGATTCAAAAGATTTTGATAACAATACTTATTTTTGAAAAGAATTTATAAGAGTTCGGACGTGTCCTAGAAAAAAAATAAGTTTCGGTATTTTTGAATTTTGAAACAGATCGATAAAAGTGCTCTTGAAAGTTTTAATATCACGAAAATACATATTTTTAATCTGGAAACTAAAAATTTTCAAGTTCAAAAGAAGGTATCGGTATCAGAATCAAAAGATCTGTAAAATGTATATGATTCCGAAATAGTACCTCAAATGTCGAATCTGATTGTGGATTTTGTACCTGGGCATAAAGTTGTTGAATGCACCTCCAGAGATAGGTTGCCTTAAAATAGTGTTTATCTAAGTAACTTATCGTCAATGATTATTGTGAAGCAACTTAAAATTACTCATAAAATTCTATGAACCACATGGCAGTATTGTATGCCCTTTACTGTAGTTCCTTTATTTTTATGTTTGAAATCAAAGTGGCGGATACAAAGTTATTCTTTCCATAATTTCTGGTTGCAATAAACTATTCATGAGCGGATATTATGTGGATAAATAAATTGAAAACCTGACGAACATAATCCAGAATGTAAAAAGGCCAAAATTACTCAAAATAACCGAATTCCAATTGTTTATAGCACTGAAATGAATCAAAAACATTAAAAAATATACTAAATATCACTTAAATTTGTTCTTAAGAAAACTATACTCTATGAAGTGATCTATGTTTGTTCTTGTTGATTCTCATTCTTTCAAGGGATAGAAACTCTTTGTTATTGGCTTGGCTTCAAGCTATTCCTTGAATAAGTTTTTAAATTACACTTTGAATATTTAGGGGAAAGCTTAGTTCTATTGAATGTTCCTCTTCTATAAATAGTTTCTATAAAAAGAAATATAGATAATAAAATATATCCAATAATAATGCTATTGTTATAACTCTTACAAATAGGTTATTGGTATGCAACTCTTATATACGTGTTTGTGTAGGTGTAGGTACACTTTTTTTTCTTTAAATGTTGATATTTAAATAAAATTTAGCCTACAATATTATTCTTATGCAGGTAAAAAAAATTAAGAAGTATAAGAAAACTATTTCTTCAGTAAAATATGTTTCTCACAATGACAATGGAACTAGGCGCCAGTTGTAAATTCTGTTCATCCAGCATTTTCTTCTTCTCAAAATTTTTCATACGAATGATGGACTTCTTATGCATTCCTCGTGTAAACGACTTGAAAACGGTGATAAATTGCCTGCTGAGTATCTAAATATGGCTCTCATTTGTGTTCTTCGAATTGGTTTTAGTTGTTTCCAAGTGAAATTGAAATTCGCGCTATGGCTACCAATTACTGATATACTATCTGTTCTTGAATGAATTTTTATTGCGAAATTTCTAACTAAAGGGAGTGGAATACGAGTATATGTGTACATTGGAAGGCGTCAAGGGAAATTGCAAAGGTATGTAAGTCTGGTCGAAGAACAACGTAATTTTGAGCTGTCAGCCGTTTTGCTTTCGGCATCGCCGTATACATTCTCCAAACACACATTGCAGATATATGACAATCAATCATTTCTTTTCTTGGATATATTTTTTTTATTTTAAGAAATATTTATGAAAAGTACGTGTAAGTAGACTTCGTACCTGACTGGAATCACATTAAAATGTTCTAAGCATTCGAATCGTCTGTGTATTGTTATGCCTTGAGATCTGAAACGTGAGTACAGTATACTCGTTTAAAGGCTTGGAAGAATAAAGAATCAAATTCAGTCGTCATAAGAATCGTATAAAAGATAAAACAGCAAAGTCTATTTGCCGATTTGTGCGATAACTGCATAGTATTGATGACTGCGTTCAAAATTTGAGAAACCATGTTATCACCGCTTCCAAAACAATAAGATTATGGTTCCCGTAAACAGGACGATTTTAATAATAGTCTTGAAACAAGATATCTCCTTATTGCCACTATCCAAATATTTACACCACTAGATCACTAATAGTCACTATATTCAACGCTTCAGCAAAAAAAGTTTGACTGACTGTACCCCCAGTTGTCAGAGTTCTGAATCAAATTAATTTCCATTGACAAAAGAAAAAACTCATTCAAAGTATTTATTCTTAATAAGATACTAATTATATCTTTCCATGTCTAAATGCCTATATATTTGCATTAAAGTAGTGGGAACTAGTACGAGAAAATCGGATTAACCCAGACCTACTGATATCGCATACAAAGTTGCTATATTCTTCGCTAATGCAAGGCGTAACAAACGATCGAAAACCTACACACTTTGATTGACAGGTGGAAAACAGTATTTCCAGCTAAAACATTCCACATACGAAGTTCCTTTGAAAATGAACTACTTTATGTGATTTCCATCAAGAATTCCTTTTTGCTGACAGAAGCCAAAAAAGGCATTGGAGCCCATACAGTTGCTTTGAATAGAATCATCAATTCTATTTGGCATTTTACAGCAAAGAAATTTGCGGAAAGAAATTCACAGAGACAGACCAAGCACAATCCCTCCAGTTGAATGAATTTGAAGAGTGATTGACATATAAGTCAGATAACCATACCACACCTTCGGTTTTCTACTCTATATCTACGCCACCGTGACCCAATATAGTTACAAAAGTTAATCCATCGCTGAATAGTTCCAAATATCATTATTTGTGCGAAGAAAGAACAAATTCTGACGATAGTACGTGCGAATTTTATAAAAAAGCTTCAACAGTCAGTTGTTTGACAAAATCGCAAAACAATTTATGCGCAATAATTTGAACGGTACCCAGACTTTATTTTCCTGCAAAGAATGAATAATCGATTTAAGAATTATTTTGGCAATTTCATTCAGTCAATTACATTTGTGTGATGTGATGTGTGATCATGGGTTTTGACATTAATAACTTGGTAAGAGTTGTGTCAAATTTGATGATGGCTTAATGACATTTTGAACTTGTTAATTGTAGTATGTTTGACACAGTTTTTAAAACTAGTAATATTTCTTTTTTTTAACATCACAAAAAACAACAATAATTGGGACCTTTGAAAAATATTGAGAACTAAAATTAAAGATGGCGCCCAAACCAAGTCGGAAGTGACTAGAGGCATCAAGTCAGAAGTACCTACAAAGTGCAGCTGAAAACAAAAGTCTATTTTTTGATTTTTGTAAATCTTTTTTTTTTTGTTTTAAAGGACACAGGTTATGGCGCCTGGAGTTATGTTGGTCTTCCATACCGAATTAGTTATGAGCATAATAATAGTCTAAAAAAATAAAAAAATCTAATTTTGTACGTTTTTGTATATTCTTATGATGCCTAATGTATAGGTTAATCTCGTGTTAACTATGGCTGCCATTGAATCCATGATAGGTAATTAAAATTCAACACTTCAAAGTCCACTGGAAAGCCTATAATTTACTTCATAGGCTTTCGCTTCGCCTCTAAGTTACATCGTGTAACAAGTACAAGAACTTCAAATGCATTTCACACATGAAACCGTGAAATAAGAAATTAAAATTCAGAATCGAGCACAAAATTGGCAATGAACACTGCAAGAACTGAGGGAAGGAAATCAGTAAAATAACGGCGCAGCCAAGATGCTTCTCTGCATATAGCGTTATAAAGTGTCTCAATGGGTCCCGCTTCAAATTCTGCAATAGCTTGTACACAAAGTAAGTCGTCAGACTGACGACAGTATAGCTTCTGTGTCTTGGTATCTTAGATTCAAGATAGAGTAAGTGCAAATATTTCTTCAAACCAGAGAGACAAAAAAAAAAAAAAAGAAGAAGAACCAAAGTGCAATGATGTGCATTTAAATGGTCTGTGGATGAGTTGGACAAGTTTAAGGGTGACTTGCATAAATTCGTGTGCATATTTTGCATTATCAAATTGCATTTACCTTATAGTGGTCACTGGAATACGTTATCGGAAAGATGCATATCAGACGAACATACCTTTGGAATATGTGAATGCGGGATTGGGTTGAAGCAAGGCTTGTGGAAACCATATCGCCCATGTGACGCCTGATATTGACGTGGGAATGCAATGGTTCTGATACGAATTATTAAGTTGAGAAATAGCCAGCTGATTTATTGCTCTACTGGCACACATTCTTAAGATAAGGAAACATTGTATTTGAAATAAAAAGAAGTATAGAGGAACATGGTCACTTATAACTTTTTTGATATCTCAGTATTCATTAAAGTGGCTCAAATAACTTAATATGTTTAAATTTGATTTTTTCAAGGATCGAAGTTCTATACATGTGTCATTTTTCTGGTTATTTATGTTAATGCTGCTCTGTCCTAAGACTATAAGGATGTTCTTTTGACAGGTTGTTTCTTATTGTGTCATGCTAATGTTTTCTTTACAGGGTGTCAC
This sequence comes from Platycheirus albimanus, assembly GCA_916050605.2. Classification (NCBI taxonomy): domain Eukaryota; kingdom Metazoa; phylum Arthropoda; class Insecta; order Diptera; family Syrphidae; genus Platycheirus; species Platycheirus albimanus. Next base: position 111,698,009 of record OU696698.1, on the reverse strand, counting down.
GCCATCTGATTTTTACTCGAAAACGTAGTATTTTCCCTGGGTTCTGTTGTTGATTCTAGAGCTGTGACAGAGAATCTATTCTATTACTGAGGAAACTATCTTAGAGTATATTAAAAAATTAGATAATTGCTTAAGTCCTGGTCCTGATGGTTTTCCTGCTTTTATGTTAAAAAAATGTGCAATATATATGTCATATCCGTTATTTTTACTTTTTAATCAGTCTATAAATAGCTGTAAGTTTCCGACCCTTTGGAAAAACGCATTCCTTATTCCTACTCATAAGAAAGGTAAAAAAAATTTGATTTTAAATTATAGACCAATTGCTAAACTATCTGCTATACCCAAAACGTTTGAATCTATTATTTGTGATATCTTGTCTTTTCACTGTTCCTCCGTTTTATGTGACAACCAACATGGCTTTGTTAAAAAGAGATCCACTATAACCAATTTGTTACAGTTTACTACATTTTGTATTGACGCGTTTGAAAAAAAAACAACAAGTTGACTGTATTTTTACTGACTTTAGCAAAGCATTTGACAAGCTAAACCACCATATTCTTTTAAGAAAATTGCAATATATGGGTCTTAACGATAGATTTGTTTTGTGGATATCCTCATATCTTAAAGATAGGTTATATAGTGTTGTTTTTAAAAGTGAACGTTCTAAATGTTTTACTGTTAACTCCGGTGTACCTCAGGGTAGCCACCTTGGCCCGTTATTATTTGTACTATTTATTAACGATCTTCCGTCCGTCCTAGTAAATTCTTTGTCTCTTATATATGCCGATGATGTAAAAATTTTTCGTACAATCAACTCTGTAGAAGACTGTGATCTCTTACAAAAAGACCTTCAAAGTTTCTGGGAATGGTGCAATATTAATGGTTTAGTTTTAAATATTGACAAGTGTAAAAAAATGTGTTTTACACGTAAGAAAAATGTGATTATCTATAATTATGCGATTGATTTGTCACCTCTTAGTAACCTGTCTTGCTTTACTGATCTTGGGATAGTGTTGGACTCAAAATTAACTTTTATTGACCATTTTGACTATATTATTAAAAAAGCTAACATGACTCTCGGTTTTATTAAAAGATTTGCTCGAGAATTTCGTGATCCCTATGTTCTAAAAACTCTTTATGTCTCATTCGTAAGATCCATCTTAGAGTATGGTTGTGTTGTATGGGCACCATATTATGCGGTTCATATAAATAGATTGGAGTCCGTTCAAAGAAGATTTATGAGATTTTGTTTAAGATTTCTACCATGGTCGAATAGAATTATCTTGCCACCTTACGCTCAACGTATTCAATTAATAAATCTTCCATCTCTAACGAGTCACAGAGCATATCTACAATTTCGTTTTATTGTCGGGATAATCAATGGATCCATAACAGCCCCATTGATACTTTGTCGATTAAATTTCATAGCTAGTCAGTATAATTTGAGAAGGCAGTTGCCAATTTCCAACATTTATAGTAGATCAAACTACGGTGCTAATAGTCCTTTAAATCTCTTAATAAATATTTACAATCAAAATTCAAATTTAATTAATTCCACCAATGACAATGTAAAATCACTCAACTTAAGAAAAATATTTTTTATTCAAAATAATCCATAATGTACATTAGATATTTAAAGTTTTTTTTGTTTTTTCCTTTTTTAATACATTATTGTAATGGAAGTTGTATATTATATAGGTACTAGTTTTTAAGATATATTATATGTAATAAGAGTTAACGTTAGTCCTTTAACGTATTAAATAAATAGCAAACGAAATGGAGAGAAGCTGGAGTATATTATAGTATGTATATTATAGTAGTATATTATAGTATGAATAGGCAGCCAAACGAAATGAAGCACTTGTTGCTAATCTTGCAGGTGGTTCTCTAATGAATCATGATTTCCTTCAATTGAATTGAAAAAGTTGTTTCATATACCTGAAAAGAGTTTTGTTTGTCAAAAAATACAGAGTAGGGCGGGATGTTAGTTCTGTATGATTAAACAATATAACACAAAATTTGATGTTTCTATCAACGTGTTTTTTATTTTCGAGATTAACTTAAGGTACATTTAATGCCGAAACATTGATGATTCTACAAGAACCAGATCAAGCAGTTGGTATCCTTAATAATTTACGCTGGTGTTGGAATTAAAATTTATTTTAAGAAAGTCCAGGGACTTTTGAGAAAAACTTTAATTCGCCTTTGTGCGAGTTTCATCAGAATATAACCAAAACTATTCTACCACAGCATATGTCCACAATATTTTACATCTAGATATACACTTCTTAGTTACATTGATATATTCTTTAGCTCTTTTCAAACTTTAGTTCGTTATAATCTTGAATAAGCAACTATAAGGCAGTCAAGTCAAGTGTTTTGTGGCCTGCTTGACTAAGCGCCATTCCGGTGCCAGATGCAGCCATTGCACAAACTATGAATAGAATATTAAAACTTTTGACATTCATATAGTGGCATATCGGCTCTCAGGTTGTTTCATATCGAATCGGAATGGCGTCAAACTGATTTATTTATTATAGTTGTGCAAAAGAACTGCTTCTTACAAATAATTCGCCTTTCAATGTTGGAATGTGCGACATATTACCATAAAATAGACTGACTTGAATTTGGTGTGGCTGGACTAGAAGATACAAGCAAAAAAATACAGCTACACTCATACACACTCACACACTGACAAGCGTCAAAAAAAAAGGAGAGCACTCTTCGACCGCTAGCACCTTATTTATAGGTGGTACCATAATTGGACATTCCATTTGAATGCTAATGAGAAGTCGCGTGGTTTCTGCTATCATCTTCACTGTTGCCCACTGCCGGTTGGGCTGTTTTCTGGCTGCGCTGCGCTGTTGATTTTTATTTTTGCATAGACCTAGATTAGGCACTCACTTTTCCAATGCTTCTAGGCTTTGAGTCCTACAAATCGACCAACTACTCAATTATTCGAAAACTTAACAGAAGAAAGAAAAAAAAAGAAACGACCGAATGAAAGAAAGAAATTCTCTAAATGACCAACTTTGAATATCAACTAGAAGACACACAACACAGAAATACGTCAAATGCATCGAGAATCCAATCCGTTGACGAGAACAGAGGAGGAGGAACTTTCAAAAATTTCTACAGTGAACAGCAACAGCAAGACATTATTTGAAATTCCCTTGAGTTTGACAGTTGCAAATGTTTAACAATTTCAGGGCACAATGCAAAGCTGCTGTTAGCGACCGACGTCGATGCCACGCCGCCGCCGCCGGCCGTACCAAAGTCTTGGAAGCCAGAGTGTAACCATTATTGTGATGTGTCTTGGTTGTCGTATTTAAAGGGCCTCAATTAAACGTAAGCACGCAGAATAATTCACTTTTTAACTGGAACCGAGCACGTTCCTTTGTCATACCTTCAAATGTATACCAATGGGTTTTTGTTCAATAGTTCCCATGATGGTGATGGAGACCATAGCGTTTTGGTGAAGTATAGCTAGCGTGCGCAAGCGCATTCTAACACGTTGTGCCATCTCTGATATTGACCTTGTTTAAATAGACGTTTAAATTTTAATATTGGGAGTTTTACGACTGAGTGGTTTGCTTGAATTGCCAAATAGCAAGGCTCTGGGCTGGCAGATATGAGAAATTCAAAAAGTTTATAATACCATGGGTGGGTGTTAATGAGGGAAAAGTGAGTTTTTATCGTAATGAAAAAAACACCTCGTGGTATTAAAATTTAAGTGCGTGTTTGTATATTGAATGTGTTTTTTATGTACTTAACGATTTCATGTTAAATCCGTTCCCATTTATAGGTTTTATTGTTTCTTACTCTAATTTTCATCAAAGTGTTGAAAAGTGGATCTTTTTTGAAAATATTTCGATCTCTATTAGCTCGAAACCAAAGAGTTGAGCAGCGAACTTTTTTCTTTTCTTGTTATGATATGAGCGATTATGTGTATTTGTAAGATCTAGAAACAATTAAGATTTTGTTTAAATACTGACACCAAAGTTCTCATCCAGTCCATTTTTGAGGGTTTTCCCATTGCTGCCAGCTAATACCGCATTTATAGGATGCATTGAAAGAAGAAATCAATGGGATTTCAAAGTAAGATTGTGAAACATGATCTGAATTTAATAAAAGATGCAGAAACTAGAGCATGACATATACCGTGGAAAATCTTTTAAAATCGATCAGTTGCATCTTCAAACGACGAATTCAGTTCCAGAATCAATTGATGGATTATTAATACACTCACATCTCACAGCTCCGTTTTACATTAGGGGTCGTATAGCAATCTTTTCGTTTTCAAATAATTAAGAAAATAATTACGAGATTTCACAAACCTCTTTATTAGATTGCGTTAAGCTTTCAGTAATTACTTAAGGACAGTTGAAAGAGAGTATTTTTTTTCGGTAGTTACTTATCATTAAAAATGTAAAATTTTTATTAATCAAAATATATAAACTCTTAATGGAATCTCTTATCTTCAATTATTTGTTGCTCCCTCTGAACAGCCTATTAGCAACTTCATTTTCATTAACGATTTGAAGAGCCATAACAACATTAAATAATGTTGTCAATGTTCTCACGTGCACATTAAGTACTTTAGCTCTAATATTTTTCAACGGATGCATCTAATGGGAAAGAAAATATATATATTTTTTTCAAATAAGCTTTGACGCACGTACTAACGAAAAGCGAAAGCTTAAGTCAATGGCATATCCAAAAATTTAAACTTACAAGCAGCTTAAGACTGGCCACGGCTGGCATATTATGAGGTTATTATTTTTAAAAGAAAATCGATTGGCATAGGAGTCTTTGGAAACGATTAACGATGTCTTATTGAATTTTCACTCTTGTTAGATATAATAGTTACTTTCCATACATACGTACATAGGGCCATATTCATAGATGTTTACTAAGTTGTGACTTATTAATCTACTACATGTTAAGCTGACTTCTTTAGATAAACACAACTGCTATTCATAAACATGCCAGCTAGCTAGTAAAAGCTTAAAGCAAAAAATCTACTACAATAATACTTCAAATTATGACAGAACAAAATGTCAGGCAGACATTTTTAACAAAAACTGTTATTTCTGTTTTTGCACAGATGAAAGTGTGTGCCGATTGCCAAAACGTTAAGTTCACATTTGAAATAGGTATTAATTTTGATTTAAATAAAGAATAGTTAATTTAATTTTAGATGAATCAAGTAAACAAGAAAACTGGTCGCATCCAGGAAAAGAACTGCTGCGGAAGATAAGAATAAAACACATCAAAATTATAGATGATAAAGTTCCTGAATTGTAGATTCTTGCAATTGGTTGGAAGATACCATGAAAGTGCTTCTTCACTATTGAGTAAATTTATGATAAATGTTTCTTTTTTTTTTGTCGAATCGATATCGTTGAAAAAATCTTTATCATTCAACTCGAATGGATCAAACCGTCCCTTATATCTTTTCCTTAGTCTGGATGGTGGCACGATTTCATACAACAGATCTTTGTCTTCCAAAATTAAAAAATCTTCTCCAATTTTCACATCTATTGATATTTTGCTAAAATCTTATTTTCAAAACGTATTATTTGTTCCAAGGTATTTTTTTATATCGACTTACAATTGTCAGACAAAGTACATTTAGTAGTTTACAAAAAACTTAAACACTACATCAGTCACTATTAAAGTTAAACCCCAGGTTAAGTCCTAATCATGGGTTTAAATACATTTATGAATAGTTTAAACTCCAGGTTTGGTTGATCACAACTTAGCCACAGTTTAAGATACGTCTATTAAACAGCCCATGATGTGCCCGTCAAAATCGATCATTTTTAAAAAAGATCGCAAAATATTATCAGATTGGTGAAGATAAAATGGAAGTTAGTTATCATAATGATTGTACTTGGACTTTCATTTATAATTCTTTTATTGAACACTCTTTGTGTATTTTTTTTTATCAGTCTTACATTAAAAATATTTTGATTAAATGGAAAATAAAAATTTGGATGTAAAGTCTCAGATCACAACTCCTGATTTAGTTTTGAGGAGCCTTACAATGTTTAACAATAACTGGTCCCTCGAAGTTATTCTTAAAATACGTAAAATAGTCGTTCCAAGCATATGAGACTGAGTTACCTGCCTCCAAGCTTTGAATAAACTAGTATAAGCCTGATAACGTTTTTTTTTTAGAGTTCATTATTTTTTTGATTAGGAATCTCTTGGGGACTTTGGCGTGATCTAGCATTGAATCTGTCAAGATGATTAGCAAACAGTTTATCCAGACTATTTTTTTCCAACAACATCCAGATTCTAAATGCTTTTAACAAAATAGCGCCATTGGAACGCTTATTCGAAGAAAAGTGCAAGAAATGCTTTTGTTTTAAAAGAGATCTCCATACCATTAAACCTGTCTAGTAAATCACTCCAATCCAACTATGAAAACGGCTAGTTTTAACTATACTGGCGCGTACAAAACATGATTTCCATGACAAGTAGACTTCTCACAGGAATTCAAAACACATCCTTACAAGTTCCTTCATCTTTTCCACAATAAGATATCTTTTCGTCTTAAAATTGCAAATTCAAACATTGTAATTGTCGGTGATGGTGATACCCGCCTTCATCATGAATCACTCTTTCTGCTCAAGTATTGTTACAAAAAAAATTGTAATTCATATTTTATAAATACTTACATCCTTTTATATTAAAAGAGGTACAATCTAATCTTTAACTGAGATAAAAAAAAACTTTTCGCTTGACTCTAATTTATTCGAAGACAAATGTTTGTCTAGATCTGGTACTCTGTTCCATCAGCATATATGTGATACGCCCGCCGCCGCTGCCAACCACCGCGTTATTCCTTTTTCTTTTTGTCATTTTAAGTTTACTTGGCACAAAGTAGCAAAAGCCACAAAGTATCTATAAGAACAAAAGTGCACCATAGATACCATAAAGTAAAAAAAAAAAAATCGAAGAAGAGCGCAATAGTCTTATCCTATACCAGCACACCACGCATGCGTAAACTACCATTTTACCACCAATATAGACGCAGTTCTTTTTCTTCTTCCATCGTGTCTTCTTTGAATTCTTAATAAATCAAAGTGAAGAATATAAATTGGGACCTCCACACCTTGCAAGTTCGCAGTTAGTGATTTTCAGCCATCGGAGCCTCAGTGAAATTTCGTTTAGAAAATTGAGGAGTGCGAGCTTTGGATTTGAAAATAAAATAAAATAAAATAAAATAAAACATACACTACAAAACCCACTTAACATTTAATCTGAAATCAAATAGACAATTTCTTCAAAAACGGACAGAAAACAGGATCTCCCGCCAAAATTCATTTCAAAAGGATTATGTGGATGCAATATTTATAAGTGAAACAAATTAGGATATATAGAAAAGTGTTGAACTTAAAATCATAAGTTGTTTTCATTCCAATAAAGTGATAGTATCTTTCAATTAACTTTAAAAATCCTCGATAAAATGAGGAGCCCTTTGGTGATATTTGTGCTGTGCTTGTGCAGTTTGATTAATGCTGTGCCACTTGGATTAAAGGTTTGTAAGATCCTCAACACAAAAATTAATGACCAAAAAAAAAAGCAGACAATCTGCCACCTGATGAGGAGTGCATATCCGAATTCTATAAAGAACCTTATTAAAAATTCACTTCAGTGCTCAGAGATTAAAAATCAAAAAAAGTTTAGTATTTTTTTTTTCTCATTTTTATTAATTTTTAAGGATCGTCTTAAAAATATAATCAAAAGAAGCGACAAGCGTGATAAAATTTCGTTCGGCAAGAAGAACTTTGTCATCGCCTTTGCCCCTTTTGTGTGTTCTTCTTCCGTATAACCTCCGTCTGACACTCTTATGTTAGTTGCTGGGGCATATTATTTAGCCGAAGTTTTTTTTTATTTCTATATCTTTTTGCTGATGGATTGGGTTCTTCTTTATTTTTGGTGGTTGTGTTAATTTTTTGCTAAGCCGTCTTTTCCTGGAATTTCGGAAGTCCATTACTGATTTGTGCGCCCAAAATTCATTGAGCACAGAGGCTTAGTTAAATTGGGCGGCAAAAAATTGAAGCGACCAACGAATAGTGAGAAGACATTGGCAATTATGGTCGTGTGGGTGCATGGCCGGATGTTAGAATATAGTTTAGGATTCAATTTTCTATTTTTAAATTTAAATTAAAGCTTGAGAGATTGTTAATTACTTTAAAACAAATTATCGCCAAAAAAATTATAAATACTATTGGAAAAAAGCTTGCATAATTTTTAATTTTGTAATTTTTTAATTTTTGGAAATGATAATTTTGGGATTGCATGTATTTACACTTAAAGAAATATCCTTATGGATTTATAAACATTTTATGGCGCTTAAAATGAGACAAAATAAAAAAGACATTGAAAGCCTAATATTTTTTTTTTAAATTTAGCATGGATGGCGCTAAAACTTATATTAAATTTGATATAAAATGAGTTTGTTATAGCGCAATAAATTGGCAATGAAGAAAAGTTATATAGAGTAGTCCAGCTTTTTAAGCAAAAGTTAGTAAGTAATAAAATTTTGAGTTGATTAAATTCAAAACCTTGTTTTTTGGTTAATATATCAGACTTCAAGCAGTAAAATGACTTCAAGCAGTAAACAAAAATTCCAAAGCAGCATTACTGACTGCATTACATTCAATGCAATCAAAAGCTTTAAGTACTGCAAGGAATGTAAAAGACTTTTACAAGACTTCCAAGAATACAAGTAGTTCAAAAGTAAAGCATTTCCTTGACTTCAAGTCTTTTAAAGGCTCTAAACGAATTTTACGAAAGACTTCAAAATTAACTGGTTTTTTTTCGAATTAAAATATTTCAATAACCAATTTTAATGCATTCTCAAAATGTAGTTTAATGAATGGGAATGTTGGTGATGCTATACCAAAAGATCGTATTCTTTTAAAACTCTTTTGTTGTAATTTGAAGAAAGTTACAAGAAAAATTTGTCGAATTCAATCATACAAACTTGTTTATCAATTATTTTATTCAAATATTGATTTGCCATGTAAGCATTCAGGGATCCTAAGAAATGATTATTGAGGAAATGCTCTGCTTGGAAATGGCCACTTATATAAACTTACGAAGCACCACTATTTGAGTTGCTGCTGGATCACTTTTTAACGCCTGATTTCGCGTCTCCCTAAAACTGGCTTCAAAAATCATCAATTTCTAATGTTTAACTAGTTGATCTACTTTTTGATATATCTTCATTGTTTGGACAATATTTCTTTCCCATTAAAGTAATGGTCGTTCAAGATAATTAAACACTGAAACAAAAGACTCTATCAAATTAAAAACACGTGTTTTACAAACTATCTCTAAAAGAGGGTTACAACATTACAAAAATTGTGACATAACAGTGATGTACTTTTAAGGAAAATCTAGAAGATTTTTTTTAAGTCGTAGCGCAATAGTTCTCCAAAGTGCTTCTCCTTATGTATATTTGTTTTTGCAATTCCGTTTTCGCAAGACACCTGCCGGAAGACTTGCAAAGTGACTAAGACTATACTAAAAGGCGTCTGCTCAAAACATCCGAAATTCTGTTTATGGAATAGGGAAACTAAACTCTCTAAATCCACTCCAAAATAATTTTATCGCCGAAATTATGTTTGACTAAACTGTTATCGTGGTAAAGCAACAAAACTCCACACCACTAATTACGATTCCTGCTGGCGCGGGCGTGATCAGTGAAAATTAGAACACCAAGTGAAATTGTGGCTGGCTCTCTCTTCGTACGCTCATGCTTAAGAATCCACTCTGATCAACGGAGACTCATTCAAGCCCGAAAAAATGTGCAACATTGTCACGCGCCACAAGTACACCTTCCTCAGATGGAATGCGCATCAGACTAAAGCCACAACAACTACACTAAAAGCTATCATTTCGGAGTGTATTGCTCCCTCAGCCAATTCCGTTGGTCGATATGAATGAAGACGCAATGATGATCATGATAATGAACTGGCCAATGTTGGAGCCCATTGCGTAATCCGGTCACGTTTCAAAATTTTCTATGACAAATAATGCAAATTTGTAAGCCGCCGTTGCTGGTGGCTCGACTCTACACTTGCTTGGTGCAGAGGAAGTACTTGTCTGGGCGTCGTCGTCATTACTCAGTTAATAAAGAGGAAGCCCTCCCTATTGAACCCTAACCATGCACCTGCCTCAACACATTATAACTCGATTTGGAAACTTATATGTCTTCCTTTTTTAATTTATTTTTTTTTTCTGCAGAAGAACATGGCCATAGTTCAAGAGCAGGAAGACCCAATGCTTATGATGGCTGAAGAAGAAGAAACCAGGCCAGAAATGATGATATCAAGGCTGAATCTTCCCAGTAATGCAACATCTATTAGAGCTGACATTACCGATGGATTCTCATGTGACAACAAGACTTATGGTTACTATGCCGATGTGGAGAACGAGTGTCAAATCTTCCACGTGTGCTTGCCAGTGACATATGCCGATGGAAAGGAGAACACCTTCCGGTGGAGCTTCATATGTCCCGAAGAGACTGTTTTCAGTCAGGTAAGATTATTTCTTTTTATTGATTTCCGTTTTTTATTACACATTCCATAACTAGGAATATTTTACCTGCATGCGATCTGAAGATATGTCGATCGATTGTGAGGAGTCCTTTAAATATTACGAGCTGAATAGAAACTTTGGAGTGATTGAACCAGAAGAGGCACCTGCTGACGAGCCTGAGGAAGAAATGATTATGGAAGAAATGTCCCGGCAACCACCAAGTCAAGGTCAAGAGGAAATCAACAAACAGTCAATTGAAGCAGCTCCGGTGAAAAAACAAACATTCAAAGTACAAAACTCAAATCGCAGAAAGACTCAAGCAAATCGAGTTGCAATAGAAGCCCAACGTAAGAAGGTTCAGCCTTTGAGGAAGTTACCAACACCTGCAGTAACAGCAACAACTGTCAAGTCTATTATGGAAGAAGCTCCTATCCTAGAACAGGAAGTTGAAAGAACAACGCTCAAATACCAAAGACTTACCAAACGACCAATTGCTGTTATCCCAGAACAAAAGCAGCCTGAAGAACCAAAGCTTGAGAAGGAAGTCGTTCGACAAGAATTATTCGCTCAGAAGAGGAAACGTCCACAAATTTACTTCCCAACAAGATTTGACGCCGCAGTAAATACAGATACTGAATCCAGACCTTCCCCATCCCTAAAGACTGATATTTTGCTGCAGAAGCAACCTGAACCTGAAGAAGCTGAAGCTCAAGCCTCGGAGATCAAGGAAGTGAGCATTAAGCCACAAGTTGCAAGTTTGCAACCAACTCTACCTGAGAAGATTAAACCTTTAGCTGTTCAGAAGAAGGAACCAGCTTTTGTTTATATTCCAATTACAGAGGACCAACCCACAGAACTGAAGTCTGAAATTGCTTCACTGCCAGAAAACACTCCAAGCCGAGCTGAAGTAGTCGAAATTCCAATTCAAAAACTCGATGAACCCCTTATAGCTGAGGTTTCAGCTGTTTCATCGAAAATACCTGAGTTGGCAAGTCCAGAGGAAAAAAAACCAATGGCTGATGTCATGGAGCCTATTGAACCCTCGGATGATGAACTTCCTAGTGAGGTTATTGCTATGAAGAAGATTGTTGCGCAAGCAGGAAATATTGCTGAATTGGAGAAATCAGTAGAAGTTCAAGAGACTGCTGAATTAGAAAAGTCAGCAGACATGGAAAAAGTTGCTGAGTCAGAGAAACCAGTAAAAGTTGAAAAGGAAGCTGAAATTGAGAAACCAGCAGAAGCCGAAAAAATTCTTTTAGAACCAGTTCCAGAACCTGAACTAGTTTCATCAAACAAACCTGAACAGCTTTTGGAAACAGCAAAGTCAGAGCTTCCCAAACCCGTGCAGAATATGGAGAATGCCATAGAATCAATGGTCCCGGAAAAATCCAGTCCATCAAAGGATATTCCACTGAATGAGCCTATGAAGAAATTTGCCGATCTTGCACCCAAGTTTGAACTAAAAGCAGATATTCCAGTCGTCGAGGAGCTGCCTGTTATCAAAACTGAGGAATCTATGACAGAAGTAGAGAAGCCACAGGATCAGATAGATTTGAAAATCAATGTTCCAGCACCTGAAATTCCAGAACCAGAACCGGAAAAATCAGACGATTTACCCGAGGAACCGAAACATTCAGCCGCAGAGCCCGAAGCCTCTGAAGCTCAACCGATAAAGCAAACAGTTGAAGTTAGCCAACCATTAGAAAGTGAAGCATTAGTCCCTGAACCTGAAATTCTTCTTAAGACTGATAAACCTGCAGAGAAACCTGCTAAGCCACTAGAGGTTCCTGTTTCTGTAGAAGATAAACCTATAAAGGCGGAATCCCCAGCACCTGAAATGATATCGATGGTAGAAACTACGGCCCCTAAATCAGATATGCCATTAAAGCTTGACCCAGTTGTCCCTGAATCTATGAAAACTCCAGAGAAAACTGCTGCAATTGAAATCCCATCAATGGATACAAAAATTGAACTTCCCGTTGAAATGGTTTCAAAACCTTTAGAGAATATCTCGGAACCAATAAAGGAACTTGATCCTGAATCACAACAACCACTCAAAGCTATATCACCTGAGACCCAATCAGAAGCATCAAGTGAAGTACAAGCTGAAGAAGTAGCACTGCAAAATCAATCAATTGCTGAGAAAAATACAATTCAGGCTGAGACCGACAATGAAGAGGCCCAATCATTGATCCTTGACTTTATCTCAAGTCTAGTCAATTCTGAAAACTCAAACTTTGAAGAACAAAGTGCCATTATTAATGAAATGTCATCTGATAGTCTACCCGAAGCTTCTGCTGCTGAGCCCGTAATGGTTGAAGCAGAACCAGCGATAATTCAAACTCAAGATAATCAAGTTAATCCACTTTACATCCCGATGATGCCAAGCAATGACCAAATGTATCAGATTCCAGTACAAGTTATTGAGACTCCAGAGTCAGAACCAGAACCTGCAGTACCAGCCACAGTAGTTGCTGAACCAAAGCTGCCACCACTAAGCGTTGACGAAGTTGTTGAGCTTGTCAAAGAATCTTTAGACAACCCAGCTGAAAAAGAAAACCTTGTCCAGGAACCATCCAATGATGATGCTGCTGCAAGTACTCAGCCAGAATCAGAAGAAGTCAAGCCAATCTATCACAGATATATTGAGCTTGGCTCAAATCTCTTGAAATCAGAAGCTCTGACCGCCTCAGATGATGAACCTGTTGTCGTTCCTTCAGGAAATGAAGAACCTCTGCTGGAGAAGGTTTCTTCAGAATTGCCAAAAGCTACTGAAAAACTTCCTGAGTCTGAACAGCTTGCCTTTAAAGAAGACTCTGTTCAGACAACCCAAACTATGGTTGAAAAAACTGAGGAAAAACCTGCAGTTCCATCGACAAGTGAAGACTTGAAGGAGGGACGAAGTTTAAACCGTTTCAAAATGGATCCCAGAAAGCGAAGGTTTCTCTTCAGGTCCGATGCAAGTTAGACTGATTTTAGATTAAAAAAAAAAAAGCAGATTACACAAACACACTCTTACATTTCCAAGAAAAAACACACATACAAACATCATTACCCAGCGAAGCCATAAATTCGCCTTAGCATAATTATTCAAGGCGAATTCAATAATATTTAAATTAAAAAAAAAACAGGAGATTTATAAAAATTTAGTTTAACGCTAATGATTATCTTTGCTTTATTTTGTCGCTTAATTTTTTGTTTTGAACGAAAATGATAAAGAAAAAGAAACATTTTAAATCAATATTAACAACAACAACAACAAGATAGATACATTTTTGTCATCCTGCAATGCAAAGCAAAATTTAGGTTGACTATAATTCATTCTTATTTTTTTTAAAATGTTACTTTTAAATTTTTATTTTATAAATGAAATTCTTGACCTGAATTTTGTCCATGTAGACAATATTTAAATGATCAAACGCGAATAATTGTATTGTTGTTCTGTAATTTTTTTTTCGTAAAAATAATACTTTAAGCCGAAAATTAAAACGTGAAAATAAATAAATTATTGTTAAAAATATATTTCATTAGGTTTTTAAATTAAGTAAATATTTACCAAGTTCATTTTATGGTCAAGTGGTAAGTGCAGGAAAGTTTAGACCAATATTTTCAGGTTTGGTGTCCAATTGTCTAACTGTCCTGTCCACTCATGTCAGGATGAAATATGAAAAAAGGTTTCAATTAGAACTAATAAATATTATTAAATGTTAAAAATCGAAATTTGTGATGAAGATTGCCATCAAAATCATAAGCATCAAGAAAAAATATTTTTAGAGGTTTGTCTTGACTGAGAATCAAACATTTTCTAACTTCAACACCATGTTTTGAATTTTTTTAAGATTATTTAAATCACTGGCTTTAAAGTTGTTCGAAAACAGGGATCTACAAAATGTACTTTTATAACTTTAGATTGGTTATTTAAATGTCTATTAAATAACTTACTTATTGCATAACCATAAACCGCATGTTTGAAATAAGATTCAGTATTCCGGAAACTGAAGCACTAAAAATATTGAATATGCGTTTCTAAGCTTAGATTAAGAACTTCGCATTTAGCCACTATAGACATTTCATTTACAACATATCAATTGGGGATGAGCACTGAGCACACTATCTCATTTGGATGTTACTACTCTTTCCATGGCGTGGCTAGAAAGGGAAAAGGAAGGATGAGGTATTTAGGAATCAGGGCATCCTCGAACTGCATGAACTTCAGGGTGTTTTTTGTGTGTGTGGAAAGTTGGAGACTTCTTGCTGGAAAAGATTTCTCCGAAGGACAGCTTTCTTAGTTTGGACTTAAATGGGGCATTTGCCTCTTCATACTTCTTATTCCGCACATGTGGTTATAAACATCGCGTTGTGTTAAGAATGACAATCAGCATTGACAGTTTAGGCCTACTTATCTTAGGAAGGAATATTGTGTTCTGTCTGTCGTTGATAGTTTTGAGGAAACTTCAGATTTCTTTTTTTCATTTTCAGTGGCATAATGTATTGATGCTACCACTTAGCTGATGGGTTTGTGAGAAGACCCGTTTACGGCTAGTTTTTCAGTCATAATATTACCATGTATGTCACGAATCAAGATGACCTGAGGATGCTGCCTAGACTATGTTTTATTGAGAAGTAATTTATCGCAACATCGATTAATCATTTTCGACTTTGTAACGATCACCGACCTTACAACATCAACTTGGAAGACACGACAGATTTCCGTAAATTTTAATCGCTTGCTTATCCAAAGTTCATATTAAAGCTGCCTGTAAAGACCGAAACATGATTTTCCTAGATGAATCCGTTTTCCATGTAGCATTAGATATCTGTTTGGGCAACTGATTTGAAATCTATTTGTATGCAGAGTATTATAGTTTTTTATGACTGTCTACTTGAGCACTGGTTTAGTAGCAATGCACTTTTGCCCGCTATCTCTTTCGTAAATATATAGAGTTGGGCTGTGATGAAAGGAATATGCTTCTAGGGCTCCAGTTCTCATTGAACTAGAAACAGCTGAGTCAATACACGCAAGTCTCAGTCGCGTTCTCTAAGGCTGATGTGAGAGTTCCAACTTTCATTCATTCCAACATTAATCCTAGTGCCACTCAATGTTGATGACCGATTAAAATGTTATTTTATTTTAAGTCATTCGAAATCGACACTAGTTTTTACTAGACTCTTTAGAATGAAATACATATTTAAGACAGTATTAATTCTAATTCAATAAAAAGGTTTATAGCATTTTATGAATTTGATTTTTCGAAGCAAGAATTGTATATAAATGTATGTGTATTATGTCTTTTATTGGAGTTTTGTAATAGTCACGACATTCATCATGATTCAGTATGCTGTTTTTGTGCTGGAAATGAAAAAATTGTTCAGATGTACTTTGTACATATAAATCTATTGAATTTAAACTATCTTTTTTAACTATTATTATAACTTTCATATATTTATAATATAATAAGGGTAAGTTCTTTTTAAAACTTTAATACTTTTATAAAAGAATTTTTGTTTTGTGGTTATATTGAAGCTCTTAACTACATTAAATCTTGTTTTCCATATTCATCACAGTCTATTAAGTTTACATAGAAAAAACAGTTTTTTAAATTCTTATTTAAATGTTCTATAGGCACTTTATTATTGTTATAATTATTTCATTGTTATGGCCCACAATATATATTTTATATTTAATATGTATAGTTATGTTCTTCTTATATTGTATATAAACAGTGAAACATAATCTCTTTTATTAGATAAAAAAGATGAAAAGCATTTGGAAACACTTTTCTCATTTTCAGTCAATGTTTATAAATATTGGCGTTATCATTTGATTTGTTCATCATCATCTCTTTGTCCTATTGCACTGTGTGTGTGGTTAGATGTTTTATAAGGCTTTGCTTGGTTTTCAATAAGAATCTACTATTATATACATTTTTTTTTCTTAAATTGTGTTTAAAATTAAGTAAATTATATTTCTGGTGAGTCCGCTTCTCGTTTAATTGCATGTATAGCTTCATTCAAAGCTGGACTCATTGCAAGAGCAGGATTCGCTACAGCAATTATATGTCCACCAGATGCAGCTATTACTTGAACGCCATTAGGAGAACCTGTTACTGTATCTGTGGTTCTTTGGGGCGATTTAATTGAATCCTCTCCTCGTCCACTTTCAAAATATTCTTTATCACTCATCTAGAAATATAAAATATACTTTAGAAAAAATGTTCTTTTTAGTTTTGTTTTTATCGATCTTACCGGTAGTGGAGGTGGAGTGTTGGAATTGCTGAAGGAATATCTAGAATCCTCATTTTCATTATCCTCGAAATCGGATTTAGTTAATCTAGAAAAATTGATTTAATTTCATATTAACAGTTACAAGATTACATCTTGAAAAAAAATGTCTGACATTACTTACGAAAACTTTGCAATATCCGATAAGTCAAATGGCGGTTTCGCAAACTTCTGATACATTGTAAACAAATTGTATCTTGAATCTTCCACAGAGTCCTTAAAAATAATTTTAAAACAAAATTAATTGTATAAATGTACAATTTGAGATTGGTCAACCCAGAAAGAAGTTTAAGCTTACTCATAGATATTTACGTGTTATAAGGCAAGCCAAGAAGCAATTCCAGTATACGCCAGCATAATAAGCGTTTTTGTTTTGTTTTTATAATTAAAGCAATTTATAGAATCCTGAAAAATACTTTTCAAAAAAGCTTAGCAAAGCAAAAATGTTGCATACAACATCAATATAAATATTCAATCCAAAATTTAACCCAGACTAATAATTTGGACTCTGAAAACAAACTACAAGATTCGAGGCAATGAACAAAATGGAGAAATACGAACACGGAAAATTGAGGTTAAGGCACTTAGTGTCAAAAGCATCCTGTTAAAAGCAAGTGAAACGTTTTCAATACGATCTTTTTGCGTATTTTTAAACTTGAATTTTCAAATATTTTATGTAAACCAAATATATTTTCACTGTGAGGTGCAAATTCAAGAGTTTCGTAGTAGAAAGTGCCGTGTTGCTTTTAAGAACTCGGCCATAATTTTAACGTAGCTCGTTGAAAGGAGTATTTTTTTTAGAACAACGCTTTCTAATTGAGGAAAGTTCAAGTTATCGTCGGCTTATGAGCAGGCAAAATAATCTCCGATGACGTCATCAATGAATCATTTAGTCTGGCTTGATGAGGAAGCTATCTTTGGAATGGCAAACGACAGTTAATGGTAGTAGAACGGTATAATATGCAGTTCTTATCGGTTTACTGAAATGCCCCTTATATTTAATAGAAGCTTCTTAGCCAAAGTTGTAGATAAAACTCACTATCGATTCATTATTCTGGTAACCCATGCAAAGCACAGTTTTAATACAGCTGAATTGAAGAAGTTTTTTTTCAAGGAAACAATCAACACGCTTGGTAAATTACGAAATTTTAGTATATAGACAAATCAAAGTATAGCCAACTTTTTTAAAGATCCTGAGAACCTTTTGCTCAAAATTTTCAAAACAAAATGTAAAGCACAATTTCTACAAGAATTGAGTGGAGAAGAATACAAGCAAAATCTTCATGCCCCTGGTACAGGTCAAAACTTGGCCTCAGAGACCTAACAAATCCTGGACGCTTAACTGTGTATTTAAGTTCAACCCAATAAGTTCTGCAATCAAACTCAGCATAAAGCAGTGGGAATGCGACCACGTAAACAAAAGAAAAAACTAAAAAGCCAGTCTTTATAAATAAAACAACAGAATATTTAATGTTAAAAATAAGAAATCGTATATTTTTAGTTTTGTTTTAAGCACTACTAAAGCAAAAAAAAAAAAGCTACAAAAGCATAATTTGTACGTCTAAAAACTAAATTAAAATTAAAATCTAAATCTTAAAAATTAAATCTACAATCCCTTAATCAAAAATTACAGCTCTACACACACAATTTAATCACAGGCACATACTACATGCTAATATTTAACATTCTACAAAGCCAAGCGCAAAAAACAGTCTTAATACCAAAATACCCAAGCCAAGTGTTAATGCTATTAAATTTATAGATATTAATCGAGAGTTGATATGCTAAGGCCTTAAAATTTAAACCTTAATATTATGGTACCTGCTGTTCAAAAAAGTATTTCAAAGCCTTTTCTAAGCTTAGCTGTGACGAAAATTTAAAAAGCATTAAGCGGCATTATTTGGCAGCATTTTTTTCCATGAATCCTAAAGCGGGTTTAAATCACAACCTAAAACTCTAACATTCTCACCTTATATTCAGGATTTGAAGTCTCTGTCGAAGATAGTCTCATTCTCTTGCCAGAAGTTTCCGACTGACTGCTATCCTCCGTCTTTGGTGTCGGTTGACCTAAACAATACCTAGCAATATTTGACGAATGACCAAATCCAGCATCTTTGACAATTTTTCTAGCCATTGGGAACAATGTATCACGACGGGTTAGTAAGGTTGGCACAATTTTGCATAGCTGAGCTGCTGCCTCATTGACACAAACCTCATGCAAAGTTAAAGGTTTCTCAGGTCGACGTTTGCAATCAAAACGACCATATATCGCAGAGTACTTACGGATCTCTTCCATTCGGCGTGGATCACTCTCACTCATTGCAATCACTTGCTCCAATTCTCTGGAGGTACGCTTTTTTGAAGTTTGCGCCCTAGGTTCACGCTGAGTTAGTTCTCTTGACTCTAATTCAGCTCCCATTGCGATACGCTCAACTTGTGAACTTGTCAAAATTGGCGTCAATTGCGGGGAGCTGGATGTGACTTGAGATGAGAGACCTGTGTGTGTTGGTGTTATGCTGCCAGTTAGTGGTAGTGGGACAACAGTAGTGGGCACAACATTGCAGACAATTTGCGAGGAAGTTGGTGCTGAGCTTAAAAGAGGTGTGGGATTGAAACTGGGGGAAATTGTGTATTTTAGACGGGAAGTGGAAGGTTCTGGAATGTAGGTGGGAAGTGGAGCATCGGCATAACCTGTAAGAAATGAAGACAAAATAAATGTTAAGTAGTTAGTAAGGATATTGATATCAATCCTTAAAGACAAAATAATAAATGAAATAATTTTTTTAGGGCACTTACCAGAAGGCAACGTAGATTGAAATAACGCTCGATTATTAGCCCACTCGTGTAAGACTTTCTGCAATCTCCTTACATGCAGTGGTTTCGATGCCATTCCAACCAAAGCCATGATTTCTAAAAACTCTTCCTCACCAGCCTCATACAATTGCTGAACATCATCACCACCCATTTCGAGTAGGGTGTCATAGTATGCCAATAAGCTTGCCCTCTGCAAGACCCTATATAATTGCACTTCGGCTTCATTGCTGGGACGGGATGTGGCAACAACTAGAAAAATAAAAAAAGACAACAATGCACAATATTTAATAAAACATAAATTAACATGTAAACCAAAATATTGATAAATAAAAATGCAAAATCAAATAAATTCACAAAAGTCCTCTTCAGGAAAAGTTAAAGGGGTTTTTCAAAAAATGGTTGAAATTATGTTCTCACACTATCTTTTGCTTGTTAATTAGTTGTTAAAAGATTATGCAAAATATATTACATTCTTTTCGAACAATGACAAAAACCTAGTTCTCAAGATGCTTAGGTACATCATCTATAATACCTTAAGACCCAACCACATTATACTGCCAAAGGACTATTAAAAATGCCATCAAAGATGATAAGATATGCAAATTTAGAAAATTTAATGCAAAAAAAAGCAAACGATGCAAATTTCCAAACACTTAGCATCCACATCTTCTTCTTTTTCTCAGTATACTATTTGCATAATCGAGTGATCCTGCGAAGAAAGGATATGCCCCTTTATTCCGATCGAATGATGATATCTCTGTCAACACCGAGAAGGCTTATTGATTTATGGAACTAATGCAAGGATAACAATTCGCACAATGCGATTTGTAGGATTTGTTTCCACAATATCATTAAAATGCGATAAAATAGGGTTTGTTACCTGCGAATTCCTTTTTTTTTATATTTGCAAGGATAACAATTGACGTGATGCCACATTATCGTCACTCGATAATGATTATGGTCCTGTTTTGTTCGATGAGGGGTAGATTTTTGCCAATAATGGCTATTGTTCTGTTGTGTGCAAAGTTAAATATTATTTATCTTCGGCTTGTTGCATTGCTTTTGTTGAATTGAAGTGTTTCGATCTTTTCTCGATTGTTGTCATACACCACATTTAGAGGTAGATCAAGAATTATTGATATGATCATGGACTCATCATGAAATGAAATTCGATATTTAATAACAAATGATGTTGCACTTTTTGTGTTTCATATTGATTTACATGGGTTGAGATTGTGAACAAAGAAATAATTTGGGTTCATGTAAGGAATGGGGTTTCATGAAAAATTGAATAATTGTTTTGGGATTGAAATGGTTTTAAATTGAAATATTTGAATACAGGTTAATTATTATATTGCATCTTGGTTGTGTGTTCCCATTAAAAGTTGTTCATGACCGCTTGAATATTAATTAAAAAATATATTGGGAAATTTTCTTCACAAACGTTAAAAATCATTTGAAAATAAGTAGACTCACAAGTTACTAAAAGTTTTATCGGAGTTCGAAAACAGCCTCTTTTAATATTATCTTCTCGTCAAAAATATTAATAAAATTATAGACTGTATTGAAAGGTGATTTTGTATGTATATCTGTTTAGCTATCTATCCATTAGAAATATCTTATCAACAAAAATTTTGAAAAAAAACCTACATCTTTGAAACATTGCATGCATTCATAAATAATAAAGTTCGCAGCTCAGCTCTTTTGTTTAAATTAATTGTTTTTGTTCTTTTCTGGCATATGACTTTTTTTTATTTAAATACCAAATTATCTAGTTAAATATAGTCGAAAAGAAAACGAAATTCAATGTTATCAAGTCTCACACTCTTACTTTTCTTACCACTCTACAAATATTTGTACAAAACATTAATCAAAGTCCCTGGCTCATCCGCGCATAATTGTTCAACCTAACAAATACAAAACGATTCTCATTTATACAACTAAGCAAATATTCAACACTGAACAAAAAACAAAAATTGATTACCCTTTACCCACCAAAAAAGGAAGACAAATATTCCCAAGATTTTCCCAGGATTTTCTAAAAAATCATCCTCAACTAACCTGAAATAAAAAATAGTTGAGAAAAAAATTAATTTCGTACCCAAAGACGAAAGGATAAAAAACCAAAAATTCCCAGAGTCCAGGTTTAGGAGTAGGCAAAAGTATATTGCATTGAATAAAAGCGAGTGGCTGGATCATCATCCTTTCGCTGCACGCACGCACATAATTTAGGTGCACACCGCGAAAGAAGATCCTTCTTTTAACCTTTTTTTCCTCAAGAAATACAAAACACAAACAAAAAACACACCTCACGTAGTCATTGTCGTCGTCATCATCTTCGCGATTTAATATGCAGATCCATCTCATATGCATATGAGCAGGGACAAGGCTTCAGCGTCTCTACCCATAGCGCACCTATCTTTCCCTTATAAAATGATAGACCATCTATTATAAGATCACAAAAAAAATAGAAAAAACACAACAACACACTACACCAGTGAGAGAAGAGATATCCGTCAAAGAACAGATAATACGGATGAGGTTATTTTGGTTCACCCTATTGTGTCGTAGTCGTAGTCGTAGCATCCTTCATCCTCACCATCACCATCGTCGCTGAGTCGCGTAGTCGATCGTCATCTTGAAGAAGAAGAAAAGGATAAAAGGGTCAATTTTTATCCTTTCATACCTTTGCCTGTAATGAGGATATAAAAACCATCCAGCGCCAGCACTACAATATAAACCCTTTTGTGTGTGATCGAGTCCTTTTTTTTGTATTTTTTATTTTCCTTTCCATCTATTACCGGAATTGTCTTAGGTGTAGGTATACGGTATATCCTTTGTCGTTGTTGTTGTTACCCTGCATTTAACTGCTTAAGGTCATTTCCTAGGTAACTAATTTGCATACTGAGTGGAAGAACGGTGCGACGTGGCGTTGTCTTGGGTAAAAGGATGTGTGTGTTATGGGTGCGCCCGAGGATACTACTATTCTCTTAACGGGGATCCTATTGTTTGCCTAAGATCATTTTTTATGACCATAAGTGATTTTCGATTTTTTTTTTCAGCAGCCAGCGTCTAAAATGAGTTGCAGCGTGGAATAAATTTAGAGGATTATATTGTCTCAGTCATGGGAAACAATGAACCTTTGGTCGCTGAGTTGTCGTACCGTGCGTCGATTCTTAAGGAAAGTAAGGAAAAAATAACTTAAGATGCAAAGAAGGAAGAGAGTAATGATCCTTGTGAGCTAATGTCAGAATACTAACGATTTTTTTTCTTTTCGTTGATAAACTAAATAATTAATATTGATATTGAGTACTCACGAAGAAAATTACAAAGTCGTTTGCATAGAAAGATCATTTAAGACAGATGGGTTTTGTAGAAAGTTTTTAATAGGGAATATATAGTGAGCTGTGTGAACGGATTAATCTTTAAAGGATGTCATGAGATTTTTATAAAATAAGCTGCTTGGTGGTTTGGGTTCTTTGATTAAGAGGCATTTTTCTGTGGTGTGTTTTTGTTTCACAAATTTGGATACAAAGGCATTTTTGGATACACATTTCTAGTCACTAATAAGATGGATGTATGGTTACGAACATAATCAAATAGCAGCTTTTCACCAATAACAATACGCATCCGGATTATTATTTTATCCCAAAAATTTGACAAATGCTCAGCAATGTTAGGTTTAATTTAAATGAAAAACTATGTTTTTCGAGATGGGGAGCTTAATTTTGTTTTGGGCAAATACGTACAAAATTTGCTTAGAAATTAAAAAAACTAAACGAAAATCTAGTATTCTAGTCCAAATGGGTATTTAATCTTATGAAATTGTTTTAATTTTAGTCCAAAACTCAATACTCGATTTTATGCGAATCTACGAGGGAAATGAAATTTTTTGATAAATATAAAAGAGCTGACGTGCGAACTTTTTTCTACGAATTGTTATGGAAGAGATTTTTAGAACTGTACGTGACTTTTTTTTGCCATGTTTTTGGATCAATATTGTCATGAAACACTTGTTGTAGTCAAGAAATATAAAAAAACAGATAAGCTGATATGTCGGCAAAAAACGCCACTAGGCGTTTGCATGTAGGCATGACAAAATGTTCAATACCAGGTGCGCCAATAAAAGCACCAAAACAACTAACGTACAAATAAATAAATAAGTACAAATTCCAAAGATTTTAAATTACTATACGCTTATTTTGAAAGGATTTTTTTTACATTTTTTGAATGATTTTCTTTTCAAAAAATGTTCACACAAATCCAGTCCGTATCTAACAGACGATTTTTTTTTTAATAAAAAACTCTTCAAAAAAAAAACATGGTATGCAAATCACTTTCAGTCTCAAAGTCTTCAAAGACAAAAAAAAAAAAAACCAGTTCCCATACCCAAGAAAGATGATAAGAAAAAAAAAATCATCTTCACTATGTCTACCTGAAACAAAAAGTCGTACCATGGACCACGGTCAAAATTGTTATCCCTTTTCTCGCGATGACGTCTCACGGAAGATAAACGAGAAAAAAGTTAAAAAAAAATGAATACAAAAATCTCTGTACAAATCAAAAAAAGTAAATCCTTTAAAAGCGAAAGGGTTAACCGTTTTTTTTATACGTACGATGAATTTTTTTTTTCGGTGAAAAAACGAAGAAAAAAAAAACTACCAAAGCCGACCCGGAGGACGGACCCCTTTTGTTTGAATTTGCTGATGCTGCTAGCCTCCGCGCTATACTGCGATCCTCCCCTCATCTGCATACAAATTTGAATGAGCCTAACGAAACGCAACGAATTTCGCCTGGAGTCGCTAATACTCGTTTTGACGAAACGTGAGATTTACTCATCATATTGTCAGGATACAATATAAAAACTGGAAGAATTGTAGAGATGTTGTGTTGTTATTGTTGTAGTTGATGCGAACGCGAGCGCGAACGCGACTATCTGTATACCTAACCCAAAAGATATTGGGATTTGTTTTTTAGGAGAGACAGCATCGTTTTCGTTGAAAAACCTTTTTTTCCTATCACTTTCGGTTTTTTTTATCTGCTGGATGCGCGTCTCCTTGTGTGTGATATTTAAATCTTTTTTAGCGTGTGAATTCAGAAGGATATTTTTTTTTATCATTTAATTTGTTTTATGGGAGAAGCTGTGTTTTTTTTTTCTAATTTAATTTAGGTGTTTGTTTGATCATGAAAGGGTTAAAAAGGACTTTTTTCCTTTTTTTTTGAATTGTGGGAAAAAGAAGATATATTACAAGAATTTTGAGAATAAATAAAGCAGTTACAAATAAATTAAATATTGCTTTAAAAAAGCTAAAATAGATTATAAAATTGATGGAACGGATGGTGGATTCCTAAATGCGAATTTAGTCTTTAAAAATTGTTTCTTTTGGCTTTTTCTCGTATCGTTATAAAGGGTGATATGAGCTTGTTTCACTTTTTTGGAAAAAAAAAAAATATTATAGTAAAAAAAATATTAGGTCAGGGAATTATGGCCTCTGTAGTCCTTATGTTGGTCAATATCGGCAGCCCAAAATACTGAATACTGGGCCGATTTTCTTCAAATTCGAAATGTAAGTTTCATTGATCGGCAGAGGATAAACCAGCTTTGCAACCGTAAGGGAAACCCTGGTCCAAATTGGTTATATTACTTAGTGTAAGAACCTTGTTTTAAGACTAGCCTAAGGATTTAGTTCAGTTTTAGAAAAATATATACAGTAAATATTGTTACACACTTTAAACAAACACTGGTTATATGTATATTTCCTTAATTGAAATAAGGTATGACCCCAGCGTTTAACGTGTGATGACCGACTGACCCTTAATGAAAAAGAGAGTAATGCATTTAACTCTTTCTTTCTTTAACATTCGGCCATCCTCAGAAGGAAACGACCTCGTTTCCTCGCCATTAAACTGGTCCGATGTAGGGTCTATCTGGCCTTTAAGTTTCCTAGATCGACGATCTTACTCGTACCATTGCTTCCATTTTCTCTTTTGGTCTTCCAATTGAGCGACATAATGTTGCTCCGTTTTCATTGTTTACATCAACTACATTGTTGTGGTTCAGTACACAAGCTCAGCACTCGCAACATTTTTCCTACTCCCATTAACCACTGTTTCTCTCTTAGCTCACCCACTTGCACCGTAAATCTTCGCTTTTAGATGTTGTCTCAAAACTTTGATTTGCATTGTCTTTATCGTTTTGCTTCCTAATAAAGTGAGACAAGGACGCCAATCATTATCGTTTTCCAACTGACAACGGTTACATACAGAGGAACCGTTTCGTTATTCTATTTTTTTCTCGTTTTTTAAATATGGGTAATTTTCGTTTCGTTTCGTTACGTTTCGTTTTTTTTCAGCTTTCGTTAAATTTCATTTCGTTAAATTTAATTTTTTTTTAAACAACCAATATAAAAAGAAATATAACAAACAAAATTACAAATTAATGCAACTCAACAGAAAAGTTTCGACGATGTGTTGCTTCATTTTTTTTTTCATTTCATTCCCGTTTGCTTTTTTATTATTTTTTTAATGGCCGCTATCGCAAGCAATTTTATAATTAAAATATATTTTGTTTAACTTACTTATTTATTGCGGGTAAATGTCACTTCTGAGTTTGTTACACACTTTAAACAAACACTAGTTATATTTATAATTTCTTAATTGAAATAAGGTATGACCACAGCGTTAAACGTGTGATGACCGACTGACATTGAATGAAAAAGAGAGTATTGCATTTAACTCTTTCTTTCTTTAACAATATTATTTTCATTTTTGAGACAATATTTGGAAAATACAAAAAAGATACGGGCAAAACAATGATGTTTGCTTAAGCCAAGGAGATATTCATATTCTTCTGTTACCAAATCTGTTTTTGCTAGCATTTGACGCTGTAACTAATGACTTAGACGGTTTGTAAAACTGAAATACATAATATATAATGGAGTTTGATTAACAAACCAAAGCCCATCAGTGCTGCCACTCAGGAAATTATAAAAAACATTATATTAAAGCATGATTTGAGTCCAAAAAACATGAGAATAATAAAACAAAGAGAGAAAACTTAAAATTGACATTTTGAAACCATATCATTCGTAACTTGTGAGGAGTAAAATAATTTTTTTTTTCAAATAGGTTTATTAATACAATAGGACCTCGGTTATTCGAACTATTAGACTTGACCCTAATTCGAACCACGGAGGTGTCCGAATTATTGGATACTTTTTTGCGTATTCAATAAATCGTATGAGAAAGCAGTGTAAAGTGGTTTTAAGTATAATAAAATAAGGTCGGAACCAGAAAATATTTATTGCAAGTTCAATAAAAGATGAAATAAGTTCCAAATTTGTTGAAAGAAATTGTACATTTTTGCTTGCTTCATTTTTTTAACAGCTTTTTTTATAATTTTATTTTTCAATATGTTGAGTTCTTTGATAATCCAGTATTTGGTTTACATTTCGAAAAGTGTCGCCACTACCGATAATTTTTAGGGCTCAGGAATTTCTTCTAATAAAAATAAAATGCAAACTTTCAATGTCATTGTTTTTAAGAAAAATCAACTAAATAAACTGGTATCGACTGGTATTTTTCACAGGAATGTCCCTAATATTTCTATAGAAAAATACTTTTGATACTGCAAGGGACAAATTCGAAATACAGAGTACCAAAATATCGCGTGTTCGAATTACAACATACTTAATGTAAAAAAAATAGGTGTTCGAATTATTTGAGCGTTCGAATTACCGAGAGTTTGGATTCAAGAGGTATTACCGTAGTTAAAAAAAAAATTGAGAGGTGTCAAGGGACACCAGGATGGAACGAAGTTCCTTTCGATTAATTAGTGAAGGAATTGTAATAAAATTTCACTTGAAGGAATTGTAATTTTATCCGGAACTTGTGCAGAAACACTGTCAGGATTCATTATTATTATTATTTTTATTATTTATTATGTACAAAAAACCTGTTTACACTCAACAAAAATAATCGTCGCGACACCACACTGTTCAATGCGAAATAGAAATGAAAATGTCTGGCATGCTTTCTATAAGAGAGAGAGAGAGAGAGCGAGAGAGAGCGAGTGAGAGAGAGAGAGAGAGAGAGAGAGAGAGAGAGAGAGAGAGAGAGAGAGAGAGAGAGAGAGAGAGAGAGAGAGAGAGAGAGAGAGAGACAGAGAGAGACAGAGAAACATGCGCACGCCGCACAGCTTACAATAGCTTACTATAGCAAAAAGTGTCGTGACAACTTTTGGTAAGAATTTTTTCCGTCTAGCCCCCTTTCACAACGCGCGATAAGGAACTTCGTTCCAAAAAAGCAAACCAAATCGAAAAAGCTCATATTGAGCACTTACAAATAAAATCACATAAAACTGTTTTTGATTTGGTGGTAATGTTGTTTTACAGCAGAATTATAAAAAATAATAAAAAAAGATGATATTCGACTCGAAAACATTAGAACATTTTTGAGTCCAAAAATCATGATAATAATGCAGCCCTGAGCCCATAGGATATGCCGACAAAATAATATGTCTCATGGACCATGTAAATATACAACGGTGATTGTAAAAAATGTCATTTGCTGCATTTGCCGTTGAGAGCGGCTAGCTCAAATATCAACGCAAATAAGTCTAAAATACTGAGTTATATAGCACTAAATGGGGGAACAGATTTGAATTTTAAAAACAGAATAAACAAAGCCCTTAGTGCATTTGGAATCGAGACATCATGCAGCAGAAATCGAGTTGGATAGGACTGATAAGCCTGACGAGATCACAGCGGATCAATCCCTTGGATGGAATCTTTGGGAAAATAAACGCTTGGAAACCCTTAAAAATCTTGAAGGTCATTTGTTATAAAAGCACTCGGTCTTATGGAAAGTGCAAAATAAAAATAAAATAGCGGAGAAAATCGTGGAAAGTACAATTTTTTGATTTCACGCGAGGTGAATAAAATAAAATGTTGTGATTTTTAGAGCCTTACAGGTTAGCTGAACACAAAAAATGGATCCAGTAAGATTGATCTCAAATACAATCTACTTTTCTTTGCTCCAACATTTTTTAGCTTAATTCACCCTTACGTTGTCAAGACTTTTGGCTTGAGGCAATGCATCTTAATCAAGTAGGTACTCTTAAATGTATCAATTATCTACCAAAGCTTTAAACATACAATTTTTGGTATGCCCCAATATGATGTTTCAAATCCTATCAGGCTCCGTTTTATTCTTCTTTTTATTTTTATATAAAATCAATTACAAGCTACATTTGCATAATGATTGCAAAAAAAAAGCAAAACAAAATCATATGGTATCTATCAATGTGCTTGATATGCCATTGTTGCGTCCAGGGGACTGTCCATTTTGCCTTCTTTTTGAAGTTTTCCTGTTGGTTTCACAATAACAATAGCAATCACAATCTATTTGGCTGGCTATAACATTACAACATCATCTGCACATGGTGCCATTAAAACATGTTCCCTACCAGAATATCGCAATAGTGTATACAAAACACAGGGTTGGTCCTAGGACACTTCCTTGTGGTACACCGGTTCCAATGCTGTATAAAAAAATATGGCACAGTTTCTGTATGGATGGGTACTCCATAACATTTGATTGTAAAAAAAATGTATATAGCAAATTGCCTTGTCAGTACAGTTTTGGTGATAAATATGGCGAAGCAAAATTTGCATATCAAACTAGTATTGCAAAAAACATATATAAATAAAATGGACAGATAGGTGGAAGTGGCAATTTAATGAAAACTTGTTTCTGAGAACCCCAATTAGTGCCGGTGAAACTCTTTAAAATTAATTTGAATGTCACGAAAACGACACACAATTTATAAATTAATTAGTTCTAAAAAAGGTACTTAAATATGTTGCATTAAAAAATCCATCGCCAAATTGTTCACACTTCTGAGCCATAATCATCTTGCGAAGGCGTCAAATATAAATATTGTTGCTCCATTACAGTTATTCCTTTAACTTTGCATACCTTCCTTTTTAGCGTCAGCCTTTTGTGGTCATTCTCAGGAAACAGGAAGTTTAATCATTGGCTGGTGGGTGTTTCAAAAATAAAATTTTTTCTAGGGGCGATAAGACTTTTAATATACAAATATTGGAATGTAACTATGAAACCACCTTAAACATATTGCCGGTATAAAATGTAACATTTTGTTCAACAAATACATTGGCAATCATAAAACTTAAAAGCCCCAATTAAAATCAACCACCATCAAAATCATTTTAACAAAGCTGATGTGATGTGAATGTCTGTCTGCGAATATGACGACGACGATGACGATGACGATGATGAAGACGAACCTTCCTCGTGTGCACACATACTAAATTAATTGTCGATTTAATTTTATTTTTATGAATATTGCTGCCTGTGCCAAACTGAATAATAATAAAAATAAAAATCCACATTATAACCATAAACGGTATTCTTGACCGCAGGAACATAGGTACGCGAGACCATAAAACCCCAATCAAAAGTATGCTTCTGAAAAATACATAGGGTAGAGTAAAAAAAAAATGGATATTCATCATGTTATGGTATTGTACAACACGGTAGCCGCTCTTTTGTAACTCTGGAGTCTGAAACCATAAACATAATGGCAAGAGGATGAGATTTGTTTTTGTTCTGTTGGATGGACATAAACACTCTACAATCGATGGGACACACTACAGGTAATGTTCAACAGATTCAGAGAAAAGATAGAAGACAAAAAAAAATATATAATTAGTTGGGGCGCTGGAGCTGTAGCTGGAGCAAGAGCTGAAAGAAGAACAAGATGAGGATGAATCTGGAAGCCCAGGAAACCAGTTGCCCCACGATCCATCACACTGAGTGGAGAGAGATAGTTTGTTTTGCGCGTAGTAATGTGCGCTTTGGTGGCATAACATGGCAGCATGCGCCAGCCGCCACTGCCACCGCACCGCACCGCGCCACTCTGACTCCAACTCCAAGCATCGCTTAAAGACCCTCTATTTGCAATAAATAAATGATACGTGATTTTAATACACAAATAATGTTTGTAAGAAGTTTTTGCTCTCTATTTCGTACCCTTTTGCTGCTTTGGTCGTCCCTGACGCCTCTGTCTTGGATTTGCTGCTACACAGCTACCAATTCTTTTTCACTTAATTTTGTATCCAATGGATGCACTGGACGCGGGGAGTGTATCTGCGCTTGGACACGAGAGATGATGGTGAAGGATTTTTTATGAGTTTAGCACTTTTAAGGTTCAATATACACATTGAGATGCAGAGCAGTGAGGAATGACCAGACCATCGCGCATCCCACCGACCGACCGAAGACCGACCGATTGCGTCCAAAACGATCAAAACGACCACATCGATGAAGAAAAGGAGGCTTCATTACAATTTTTTTTTTTAATTCTTTTTCAATTCCAAACCCAGTATCACATCTTGTTTCATATGGGTCTCTTTATAGACGGTACATAAAAATTAAGGCCTAAATAAAAAAAACTCAAGCCATACAACATCGGGTGAAGATGAAGCTACAAAAAAAAAAAACTCAACGCACCGCAGACTATGAGAAGCGACCGTTTGCTGTGTGATATCGGAAAAGTCTGCACAAAAACTAAAACTATTTCTCAAATACTCTTATAAATTAAGGAGTTTAAGACGAAATTCCTGTCGATCAAAATTCCATCTGCCTGTGCAATATATGGTGGGGTAGCATTGGCAAAAACTAAAACACCATCCTGCCGCACGATGGTGATGGTTTGGGTTCTTGGTTGTTGCAGATGATGATGCTGATGACACGAACTTGTACCGCGCGCTAATGTCTTTTGGTCGTTTCTTGAAATAGGTTTTTTTTTTTTGTCCAGTCTTATGTTGTCCGGTGTGTGCTAAATGGTCAGTTAAGTATTTTTGGTGCACGCTGGGGGTAGAAAAACTGAAAAATTTCTTCGCCAGTTTATCAAATAAAATGAAAAAAAAATGTCTGAAGACATATTTTATTAAAGAAGATCCTTTAAACGAAAGCCTTAATTTTTTTTTGGGTGATCGATAGTGGAATGTGTGTATTCTTCTGGCATATTAAATTTTTAGTCGTTAGACTGATTTTTTTTTCTCATTTCATATGTATTAAAAATTTTAAACAAAAGATCCCGCATGTGTTGTGTATATGACAATGGAATTTCGGGTACATATCCTACCTTAAAAAAAAAAGGGTTCCTGACAAATTCTTAAACTCATCAGGTCCCCTGCTTAGAGGCAAGCACCGTCATCGTTTGCCAATAGAAAAAGAATCCTTATTGGTTAGGGGTTGGTTTTTGTAGATTTGTGGCCCTCATGGAAGGGTCCCATAGATTTTTTTTTTCATGGACTCGTATGAAATATTGTACCTGAGTCTTGTATATACATTGGAAAAAAAAATCTGGGAGGGTAATTTTATAGAAGGGGAAATGGTTATGATAAATTCAATTGGTAGTACCTTCCTTTTTTTCTCTTTCTTTCTCGTTTTTCATTTAATTTTTTTTTATATTTTAATTCTAAATGGCAATCTGGAATCGAAGCGTGAAAAGAAGTTTTTTTTAACGGAATTTATAGTGCAACCAGTTTTTATTAAATGAAAATGACGTTATTTTTCGAGGAAGACATGCAAATTATTTGATATTCAAAGCATTTTTTGAATGAATGAAAGGGTTGAGATCCCTATCTTTCAATGAAACAAGACAAAAATGAACTTCAAGATGTACCTCAAAAAAAATGTTTTCAAATAAATTAAAGAAGAAGGACGAAAGGTAATTTTTACAATATTTTCTAAATTTGTAGAGATTCTTAGAGTCGTCATTAATCTTTCAACATTTTAATTGTGTACATTTAAGTTTTCTTAATTCCCGATTTTACTTATGTTGTGGGAATTTGACAATTGTCCCGAAGGGTTCAAATTGTAGGAAATAGTGCCAAAAGAACGAACTTTGAGAGAGTGGGTATTAGCCGTTGTATTTTTTCGAACGGAGTGAATTAAATAAGGTGGTTCAATGACTCCGAATTGATTAAGAGGGATATCTTTTGTACATGCAAAAATCTTATTTTGAGACAGGTCATGGAAAAAGTCACCCAGATTTACCAGGAGGTTCGAATCACTTGATGACTGAACGAATCTCTAACAGAACAGAATAACCAGTATCCGTGGTAGGGTTGTGATTCTCTTGGAAGTCCAAGACACATGTTCCTTATTTATGAAGCACTTCAAATACAACGTATATGTATGTTCTTTTATATGCATAAAAGGGCTGAAATCCTTGACTATTGACCTTAAGCGCAAGACCAGCACAGGAACAAGAATATAATCTTTCATGGGGCGAGGTTATATGTACGGAAAAAATCAAAAGTCATTTAAATAAATCAGGTTTGCGAATGCAATCCGGGCGGTGAATAACTATGCAGTTTGGAAGCCGAGATCAATCTGGAGTTCATCATCTAACCGGTAAAAAATGTTGTTAATAGTTAAGACTCAATATCGTGCATCAAAAAAGATGGGAGGTTTTTGTAAATTACACTTTATTTGCAGAAACCGAGTTTTTAATTTTATTTTAAAGGTATTTTCTACCAATTTGGAAAATCGAGTTTCAATTATTACTACATTCTTCGACATTTCTTTCTTTACTTGTATTAAAACCACACACACACTCTCCCCAAAAGGCTTGTGAGTTTTTGGTCTCCATTCCCGAGGCGCTAGTCAACATTATTCAGCGTAAAATTTAAAAAAGCTTTCCGAATTCGAGAACAATCATATAAATGAATTTTATTGAAATTATTATTTTATCGAAATATAATATACAATGGCCTGGCCATGTCTCATTTTTTCATTTTGCTTTAAAAAATGCGAAATTTCACAACAAAACAATAACTACTGAAAAGGGCATTCTTTTCCTAAATTCGAATAACACTTTATTTTGATAAGACAAACTTTTTGCTTCACTTTCATCCTACCCCATCTAGCAAAGGACAATAACCTCAGTGAAAATATGGAAACACATTTAAGCCTATTTCATAAACTACAATCAAACAAAAACTCACAAAAGACATCCTTTAATAATGCTCCACAAAAAAAACCAAATGAAGCGTAACCTCAAAACATATGTTCATCAAATAGATGTCATAATATGATTCATCACACTACTGTCAGGATGCGAGATTATCCAAGATAAAAACTCTATGATGGAAATTTCTCTTTCACAAAATTTCCCGCCACAAGATTAATATCAATTTAAATATGCGTAAATGAATCTCGAATCCAAAACAAGCAATGTAAACACCCACCACACCAGAGAAACTGAAAGTATACGTCCTTATTCCCATCAAGACATGTGCACCGTTTGGGCAAACATATGCCTCGAATACTAACCCTTTTTTTGTATTTAATTCTGATTCTGATGTGTATCCTTTCAACAATGCATTTGATTTCGTTTGGATCCAGTCGACTGTTAAGTAAGCATGATGATATTTTGTTCTATCGAGGAACAGGCATGTTCTTAACCCTTTAAATTTAAATCGAGGGAAGGAAAACACTACCACCACACCACCGGCTCCGGCATATGTCCGAGTCCGAATTTAAGTGTTTTGTTCAGTTCCTTAGACTGTGGTACCTACTCAATGAATGGGGAATTGAATGGTTGCGGATGATGGCGCTTAAAATAATATGAAGTGGCGCAAAACCACATCCTTGTATAGTGACGTCATGTCAAATCTTAGACCCTATATGAGATCGCATATATTTTTTTTTGTGATTAAAGATATCAAATGTCTTGGCTATCTGTCTAAGAATCTGTTGTGTTTTTTTCTTGATAATGAATTCCAGACGATAGACACAATGGAAATAACTAGCAAAAACTTGTATTGTATGATATTATCCTGTTTTTTTTATTGTTTAAGTGCAGCTATCTACATTGTAATGCATTCATAGGACATGAGTCTGACAGAAATAAAAAAAAAGTGATATCACCCCGCTCCGCCGACTCACATCAGAGTTGCATGCAGTAAGAATAGAAAATCTCACATAAGGTCGTATAGGTATCCAAAAGATAGCAAAAACCAAACACTACAGACAAAAAAAACACTATAAGGAGTAAGAAATTGGCGACTGTGTGGCTGAATTTTTTTCAACTCCCATGTGGAATTTTTTGCTCCTTGCCACAATTTCAATCGATAGAAATGAGTTGTAAAAAAAATGTATCTTTTTATAAAAATGTATCTTGCCTAGAACTATGTCTAGCTAAGAAAAAGTGTTATAATATAGAAAGCAAAAACCCTTTACATTTCATGTTCTACCCTTAACAAAGTAAAAACTAACTAAAAAGAATAAGTAGAATATTTTTATTACTCTCTACAGCAATTATTAAGTATCTCTTGAAAAGGAAGCAGAATGAGTAATACTTGTGTCTCATCTTTTTCCATTCAATTGCAATAATCAAATCTGATGCTTAACTGTGAAACCTGGAAATTTTCAGCAAAAATTTCAAGAAAGTTTTATTGATTGCAAATTATGTGATATACAAAAAATCAATCATTTCTTCTTAGATAAGGCAGTGCAAATGGTGCTAGATCGATTTAAAATTAAAATGTTTGAATGAAAATTTGAAATTTTGAATACATCTTAGCAAACAGCCTTTACTAATATCAAATTATAAGGTGAATTAGGGTGATAAAGGATGTAATAGCATTTCAAATAATATAATGGAAATTTCGAACTTGAAAAAGAAAATTAAATAAAAAATTAAAGCTTTAGAGAATAAAAATTCAATTTCAATATTGAGCCTTTTTAATCTAACTCTAATTTTGTAAAAGTGCCTAGGTATATATTTTAAAATAGTGTCTTTTGAAAAATAAACAAATAAACCCAAAAGCCTGGACTATAGTCTTATTTTATTATTTTATTCAAAGTTTTTGAACCAATTGTTTTTCTTCAAAGAATGCCTGTCGCCAGTTATAAGATTTATTTCTTAATTCAAAAAGATTTATGTGTTTTTTGACGTCTTAGTAGACGATGAACACCGACTGCACGCCCGAAAAATTATTACTTTCCGTAGAAAGGTTATAACGTAAAATTATCGTCCGTAAACCAACTTTACAGAAAACCATTTTCTTGTTTAATTTAACGACAGTTATTTTTTACTAGTGTCATGGGGACAGTTTTTAGAATACTCCAGCTTGAAAATTCTGTACTCAAATCATAACATTTCAAAAAAAGTGAGAGCTTGAAGTAAAAATGACATTTTGTGAGCTGTCAGATACACATGTTCAAATTTGACACTTGTATTCTTGTATTGCAACAAGGTAAGCTGTAGATTAAAATCAAAAAACTGGTTTATTTTAGTATTGTAGGGGTGTGTTTCGAGTTAAGTTAAAAGGCATTGAGTCTTTACTTTCGACGCTTCTTTGAATTACAACTTTGTTTTATTATAAAGACAAGGCCATAAAAGACAGAGCTGCACTTCGACGGAACTGCTTTGCAATTGAACTGCACTTATTCTTTGCATGAAATTCTAAACTTTAAATAGCACTACGTTTCAGCGGAACTGCACTTCATCGACAGAAAACCGCATAGTTGGTTGTCTACACTTCTACTACAGTGCAGTTTCTTGTAGGACGGTCTTGTCTTAATGATGCAGTAAGTGCAGTTGCAAACGCTGCATACTAGGGGCCGTTTCCTACTTTACAGTGTGTTACATATTATTAGTTAATAGAAACGAAGTCTGATGCATGGCAACAATACATCCAAACGCCATCACGAGTATACTACATATTCTATGACAGTAAACGTTTTATTGTAATCCTGTAATTCAATTTGTTACCCCCAACGTGCGTAGGAAAGTATAACTCAAAAACAGTGATCTACACGAGAAACTTAGTTGTTCCTTAAAATATTATATTTAATACAACAGTTCACAGCATTCTTTCGTTACAGAATTTTCGTAATGAAATAAAAATAAAATGCATGACTGGGTCCCATGTACTTGCTCTGTGGGTGCAATACTACGATGAAAACAAACTTTTCGAGCAATAAGAACAAATTTTAAACCCAATTCCCGCTATTATTATTATTATTATTAAAAAATGCAATGTCGTCTAATACGAAGCTATACGAAACTGTACCAAACAAAGTTTCAGTGAATTCGATACAACCGTTAACAACTTATGTCCATTGAAAAAAAAGGTGAGACCAGATATCCGTGATTTGTATTTTTAGCCAAAAAAACGAAAAACTCAATTCTTTTAAGAACACCAAATTAATATTGCACACAAAGTTTAATCAAAATCGTTAGAGCCGTTTTCGAGCAAATCCAAAATAAAAAAAAACCGAAATGAAAAATTAAAAGGTACCAGTTTGAGCCGGGCTTAAACAAAATAAAAAACCTCGACAATCGTTTTTCTTCAAACTGCTACTTATCAAGTTTGAAGAAAATCCGTCAAGCCGTTTAGGCTGTAGCATAACGTGAAAAAGCTCACATTCGCACAGACGCACATCCGCACAGACGCACGGACATACCGACGGACGGTATGGCGAAAACCACTTTATTGGGTTTTCACTATCATCGTAATGTCATGTTTGATTAAAACCGCAATTTTTTACGCATGAAACCAATACTTGCGTATAGAGCAAGTAAAAGTGACGATGATATTTTTGGCGTAATTTTATATATTTGAAAAAAACATTTTTATATGAAGGATCTCACCAGGCAACTAAGTTGCAGCACAGTTGCCGCAGGGAAAGGGAAAGGGAAATGCAACCAGCTATTGTAAGATATACCGATTTTCAAATTAGTTTGAAGATTATTAATTTACAAAAAACAGAAGAACAGATAAAACAGGAAATGGAAGAACGTTAAACAGTTAAGGCAAAATTTTTGTCGTGTAAAATTTAATCCTATAATTTTCTAATATTGTCTGTTAAACTTAAATCAATTCAAAAGCATTGTTTTGTTTTAACAAACTTTTTAATTGTAATTTATTCAATAAGAAGGTATTTGAGTTTTATTGTTTTTGTTTCTCATTTGAAAAACTCAATAACATGTTTTTAAATTTTGCACCATAAAGGCAGTATAAAGTTAAAAAGGAATAAGACATTCAAGGGAGTGTGACACATTTTTCTAAAATTCTTGTTGTTTTAAATATGAAGTTGAAATAAAAATAAAGAATTAAAAAAAAAGTAAACTCACTTGTTCCATTTGTATTTCGTCCAAAAATCTTTCCCGGTGGGCTTAATATCGGGCTTGATGAGGCTGATGGTGCTCCAGATAGTGATCTCTGCCCTTCTGACATTGCTCCGCTATGTAATGAGATATTTGCATCTTCTTGGTGATTCGCTGACAAAAACACATTACTGACAACTGTTGGTGCCGCACTTGTCACTGTTGTCGCCACTGTCGTATATGGACTTCCAGATGGGTGTTCCATTTTTTTTTTTTTTTTTTATAAACAATTTCACTAAAATAAACCTATCAAATCCGAACTAAAAATAAATAAACAAACACATGCACTATTTCAAAATTCCACTAAAAAGTTAATCTACTCTAGTCAACAACAACAACAACAAAAAATTAGCTAAAACTAAAATCAAAAAATATATTTTATTTTTTAATCACAAAAATAAGGTGATTTCCAGAGATAAAATTTAAATTTTGTTCAAAAGACTCAATCTCGATCTCATTTATCGTATTTTTATCTTTTAAGTGAGACACTTAACACAATAATTGTACAGAGTCAAGAAGAGATACAAAATGTTCAACCGTTCTTGCCGAAGCCAGACAAAGTTCTGCTTCTGTTATCCAGTTCAAGTCCAATCCAATCCAACAGCGAAGCTCTTAGAGGGAATACTTTTTACCCTTTTTTTTTAGAACATACCACCACATGACTTTGGACAAAACATACGAAACATAAGAAGAAAAGAATACAAATTAAAAAAAAGGATGTACCTACAAAAAAAAAATACGAAGGAATCAAAACAGTGGAAGACGACTAGCAGAGTGGTGTGGTTTGAAAAAATGCCTGGGAGTGAAAAACATACCTAGAACGACCCAGCATGGACCCTTCCTTACTCCTGGTTGACCGAGATCAACCAAAGGCATGGGTTGATTTGCCATAGAACACCTATGTACCTCTATACATATAACAGGGATGAACTAACATTTATCGAACATCTTATTGGAATCTTTGACTGGATGCGAAGAAATCACTCCAGACTCCGGTAATGCTCCGCCTTGTGTGTGAGTTTTATGGAGGGTACACAATTTGACGGCAGAAAACCTCTGTTATCCTCTATAATTACGTGAGAGGTTGAGTTGGATAAAAAAAAATATTTATTAGAATCCCGATGAAAGGGTTATTTTTGGTGGATGTCAATTTGAATTAGAAAAAAAATATGCATGCATATACATATATACATATATTTTAAATGAAGCATTGGCAACTATCTGAGTTGATATTTTAGGGTAAAATATGATTTTTAGAGTCAGCAAAGCAGGGCAGGAATATTTGAAAGAACTTATTTACTTATGTGATGGATTAGCGCTCTGGGAAATGTTTTTTTTTTTTTGTATTCTAAAGAATCCTTTGGAGAATTATTTAGATGAGAGCGGTAAGTTGAGAAGCTGTAGGTGAGACCATTTTGGGGTGATAGAAGAATACTAATAAATAAAAAGTTTTTTGGCGCGCATTTTAACTAAATTCTGTAACGGATTTCTGTTAAGAAAGAAGACTGCTTTTTTTCTGGGTGTCAAGGTTATGTTAATGGTAATAGACTGCAAGAGTCTTCTAACCTTTTTTTAGTTTGATAGATGGATAATTTGAATAGAAATGTGATAGATACAAATTGAATAGAGATGTCTGTGGGAATTTCAAACTTGGATTTTATTTTTATAAAGATACCTATGCAATTTTCATTGACCCCAACGTACAATGAACTCGCGCATAAAAGTTGATTCCTTCAAGTTTGGATGTTTAGATACTTGGTTAAGGAGGTCTTATTTTTATACTTTTATACATTGAAAATCTTGGAACAACGTCCGATTCGAAGATTGTCAGTATGTTGTTACTCTATAAATATTAAATTATTTGTGGCAAAAAATATGAATAATACAAACTTTCAAATAAACATTTTTAAATAAAAAGCTTTATATCCTGTTGTCCTGGGCATACAGCTTCCTGCTATCAATAAGGGTGTTGTGGTAATGTGATAATAAAAAAAAATTATCAACAGATCTTCAGTCAACCGTAGGTTTAATAAAATTTATAGCGAGCGGCATGATCAATTTCATTTCGAATGCCATATTTTGTTACAGTTTATATATTTGATTATGCTCGCATTATACAAAAATATGGTTCGAAAGAAAAGTTTTGTGAACATATTGATTTTGCATATTTTTTTAATAATAAGCCACTTCCAAACAACGAAGAATTAATTACCTGTTTCCTTCACTGCTTCTGTATCGATCTTGATGTACGGTTAAAAAAGTGTGCAAAAGTTCCTACGATAAATTAATTTCCATAATTTATGGAATGGAATTTAACACAAGAATTGTTTTTATTTAAGTTGAGAAATTGTATCATTGGTTTTTTTTGTCAACACTCGAGCAGACAAACTTGAAATAGGTACGTAATGAGCACCACCCAAAGGGCACATAAATGGGAAATATACTTTATCTTTAACTTACTTTTACTTACAGCTAACAATTATTGTACTTATCATAATCATGTGTGCACATATTATGTTTTAGTGATTTTTCCATTTGACCATAATATTCCAGATAGTTTTATTTGATTTCGATGGATAGATTGTAAAAAAGAATAAAAATTTTGACTTTCCCAATGAATAATACTTTTAGTTGAATACTTAAGCTCAATTACTTTAGATCACAATGACATTCAAGCAATAACAAATAAACAAATATATTTAATGTCAATCAACTCAGCATCAAACACCTTGCAAAGTTCGTACATCAGCTCTTTTGTATTATAAAACAAAACGAAACCCCGGATGATCTATATTTTGTTTATTCTTTTGTTTTCAAGGGTAATTATGAAATTTCTTTAAAAGATCTTTTCAACATTTGGGAGTGATTATTAGTTTCACAAAATATGCCTATAGTAATCCAATCCAAATGAGTAAGTGGGTGAATCATGTAGTTTCTACAAGAACAAGTGGTAATATC
Organism: Platycheirus albimanus; assembly: GCA_916050605.2. NCBI lineage: Eukaryota > Metazoa > Arthropoda > Insecta > Diptera > Syrphidae > Platycheirus > Platycheirus albimanus. The sequence continues at coordinate 111,657,184 of OU696698.1, read as the reverse complement.
AAAAATACACCAAAAGAAAACATCTTGGATGCCTGTTAATATGTAAGGCTGTTAAAACTGACAAATGGAAAATAAAATGAATAAGAACTTACCAGAAGTAAGATTCGTAGACTTTTTTTTATAACCTCAAGTTTGCACTTTAATGTGTCAACTTTTTACTTGTAATTGCTTGCGAATTTTTGGGAACCGAAATAGTTACAAAATATCGAGGTTTTTGCATACTTTGGGGTTTGAAGAGCTTAAAGCAATTTCATGTCAAAGTAGCTATATATTCTATTTATTATGCGATTGCTGGTTATAGTTGCTAACAAATGATTAGATTAGAATATTGCGCATATTTGAAATAAAATAAAAATAAAAGTAAGACGTTTTAAAATATATTTTGATTTTCGTTTTTATTTATATACATTTGATTTGATTCAATTACACGACTATAAAGCCAGATCAAATTGCGAAATACTTAAAATAGCTAATAATAAATTAATTTTATAAAGTATATTCATGAAATGAAGTTGAACAAAGTCTTTGATATGTTTTGTATTGTTTTTTTGTTTTTTTGTTTTTTTTTTTTGTTTTGCTTAAAATTAACAAGCCACCATTTAAAGTGCACTTAAAATAACCATCTTTCTTAATCTAATCACTCTGTTTAATTTTATTTAATTTCTCTTTTAACAGAGACAAGGTTTGTTTTTCCTTTAAACACTGGTAGAAGTTTTGAATCTTAATAATTAACCTAAAAGTCCTTTGTTTTAAATTTAGATAATTTTATAATAATATCTAAACCCTTATTCGAGTAATTGAAACATAATATTGTTTTTAGATTTAGTGCCATATTTTGTAGAAATATCTTAAAACTATAAATTATTCACGCTTATAATTTGATTTATCCAACCAATAAATGATGACACTTTAACATAAACTCCGGGCACATCTTGTCGTCCACAACCAAAGCCCCACGATACTAAGCCAGCTAACTCATAGAATCCGTCATCCTGACAGACTAGAGGGCCACCACCGTCACCCTGTAAATGGAATTTTTCATTATAATTATGAATTTATATATTTTTAGATGAAACGAAAAACCACCCGACTACAAAGTTCACCAAAAAAATGAACATACCTGACAAGCATCGTTTCCTTCTTCACCTCCCGCACAGAAGCTGGAAGCTGGCAAAATAAAGATCTTCTCCGTCACCGCATTGACTTTACGAATACATTCTGTATCACTGACTATCGGAATTTCAGCTTCACGAACCCTTAATGGAATAGGGCCAGCTAGAATATTTAAAAAAGTTTAAATATTTTTGTAAGAAACGAAATGCTATGAGGACCCTTACATTCACCCATGTATCCATAACCAGTGACAGTACAACGTTTTCCAGCGGCATGATTCACACCTCGTGCAGGTAGACAAACCTAAGATAAGATTTAAGTCATGTGGATATCTCTTGAGGTGTCAATAATTATAAAGGACACTTACCAGACAAACACCATCTCTCAACTCAGCTTGACCATGAAGTTTTAGAAGTGCGATATCATTATCCAATGTTTGGCTGTTGTGGTTATGATGAATGTAAGTTGTGGCCACCCTTAAAGTTTGAGCTCCAGGACTACCGTATTTTCTTGTCAAGTCGTAGTCTCCGACGCGAACGTAAATAGCATCACCAGAGCGAACAATGCTTTAAATAAGGATTAAAAAAGTTCAAGACAAAATAAGGAAAATGGTATTTGTCACCCAGATTACGAGAAAACCAAATTAAAACTAAGACCATACAACATCGGACAAATATGGACAATTTTTCGGATTAACCGCATTATACTCGTAAAATTAAAGAGTGCACTTGGACGCTGAGAAAAGTTTGGGGTGAGTACTGAAGTGCGCTCCCTAATTTTAGAATTCGGTTAATCTCATCAAATAATTTTTAAATATGAGTTTTTTTTTTTTTATTTTTGTTAGCAGGACACGATCTGATATCAAACCTAGGCTTAAATTCAGTTTTCATAGAAATAACCATAACCTTTAACGAATGCCACAAAATACTAAACTTACTTTGTAACGCAATGTGCAGCAGTAAGCACCCACTGTGTACCAATCAAGGCGGCTCCACATAAATATTGATTCAGAGAATTAATCAGCGCAACCTGCCAGCACCATTCACCATTATCACCATCTTCACCTCCTACAACTCGTCCTCGGCGGTATACTGGTCTTTGCTGTGGAATCTCAATGGCACTGCTCTCAGCTACTGGCTGTCTAATGAGATTGTTGTCGATGAACTCGTCGCCATACACCAAATCACCCAGTTTGTCGTTATTGATCTGAATTGGAATCACTGTAGATCCCAGAATCAGTCGCTCTGTGGTCTTCATGATGCCATTATTTGTTGTTGTCAATGCAGTCGCATTGCTAACATACACTGGATGTCGCATTTGCTGCTGCAGTTGACGTTTGGCACGTCCGTACTTCTCGCGACGATAGTTAATGTGGTCCAATTGTAGGCTTCGTCCTGTCCGACGGGTGCCTTTGACGCCACACACGTACTTCGAGTAGACTGGTGGCCGCGGAGTCGTTGTGGTGGTCGTTGTTGTGGTTGTCGTTGTAGTTGGTGGTGGCGGAGGAGCTACTTGAGGAACTGCAATGAAAGGAATATTATTTTATTGTTTGGATGCGTTGATGTGAAGACAAACTTGTTAATAAGTTAATGTTGAGGTTCGATTTTTTTTAAGAAACCATAAGGTGCCCTTTTACGAAAGACAAAATTAAGAATTTAACTAACCTGACATTGGAGGAGCTGGGATCGGTCCATATTGTGGATAATGTTGTGGCACTGGCGTTTGGTATGGAGCAATCTGGGGTGGTGGTGGAGGTGGTGGTCCAGATGGCAGATAGTTCTGGTACTGACTAACAGGTGGCTGAGGTTGAGGTGGATAAGCGATAGGCGGTGGAGCCTGTGGGTAGTGAACATATGTGTCGTTGCGTGACATGAACTCTTGTCTCTCTAATATCTTGCTTTTTGGAGCACAACACATTTGCCCAGAACGCTTGCATTTGAAGAGGTTGGTCATTTCGGCATTTTCTGCAAAAAAAATTAATTAAAATAAGTTAAGTTTTATAAAATTAAAATTAAAAGTAACACTTACTGAAGCAGGTGAAACTTAAAAGGCTGACTATGCATGATCCGGGGCACTCTTCGCGTGGGTCAATACTAGGTGTGTTTGGAACAACGTAAGGTGGAGTGGATTGTGTTTGAAGTTGTGGGCCACCCGGCCTTTGCTTTGGTGGACCAGCTCTGAAAAAAAAAATGGGATTTAATCAAATAATATAAACGAATCTAAAGGATTTGGAAAGCTGCATGTGATATTTTTAAACGAGACAGTTTAATTTGAGCTCTGTGTGTTCTCTTACCAATGCACGTTATATCCTCAAAATTGCAATTGAAGACGCAACCGAAATTAAACCCTCAAAATGCTTTTTAAACCTACCTTGAATTATCACAGCAGACCGAGTTCTTGCCACAAGTCGTAGTTTGCTGTATAAGCACGGACGGTCTCTCGCAAAAGGCTGCCATTAACTGTAACATACAAAAACCAGGACAAGCTGGAGGCTGATTTTGTTGTTGTTGGGGGTATTGTTGTTGTTGCTGCTGTTGTTGTTGCTGTGGAGGCCTTTGAGGTTGACTACTTGCACCACTTCCTCCTCCCCCTGTTAGGGTGTTTTCTGCATAGTTCAGAATTTGAGAGAATAACATATCGGAAACTGCGGATTGCAGCGAAGATGATGGCGAAGGTTGCTGCGGAGCTACTGTTTTCACTGGAGTTTTAGGTGGATTTTTGGCAGCAGGTTTTGAAGGAACTTTAGCTGCTGGCGTTGGTTTGTAGTTTGGTGTCGTTGAAGGGGACTCTGATTTAGTTTCAGTAACACAACAACTACTTTCACCAGGACAGTATGCATCTGAGTCAATGTCGTCACAGAATAGTGAAAACAGTCCACTAAGGCATTCACCTTCGCACTCCTTGAGGACCTGGCCATTATTGCTGTTGTTTTCAGTTTGTTCATCATCATCGTTTGATGTTTCTTCTTCTTGTGGGGTTTCGGTGGTTGTTGTTGTCGGAGGAACCTTCTTCATTGTGGATTTCTGTGGCTTGGATGGAGGGTTGGTTTTAACTCGAGCTGGTTCCGGAGTAGTAGTCGTTGTCGTAACCTAAAATACAACTTTATTTTAAAATCTTTCGCTATATATAAAGTATTAAATTTTCCTACCTTGGTTGTTGCCTTGGTTGTTGATGAAGGAGCAGTTGAGGAAGATCCTGTTGATTTCTGAGGCTGATTCTTCTTGGTTTCTTCAGTTTGATTCATCATATTATTACCCATCTGGTGTTCTGGAAGATAATGCACAAGTCATTAGATGATGCTTACAATATATGTAAAAAATGTGTCGTGTACTTGCTGGTATGTAGATATCCTTAGGTAGTTTTCCGTTGGGAAACTCACCCAGCGACACACAACACTTGGTTCCGGTATTACACAGACCCGAGCTGGTTAGATAAGCTTCACAATATTCTGCGATTCTATCAGCAACGCAGACTCCATTACAAGTTTCTTCTGCGAGAAAGTTTCTTTTTTTAACTTAATCTAAGATTAAAAATCATACTATTTAACTTACTTGGGGACTCGTTATCGTCCTTTTCAGCTGTCTTTGATGGCTTCTTGGAAAGAATAGGCTTCTTGGTTGTTGTTGTTGTAGTTGTGACTTTTTTCTGTGTCGGTTTTGGCTTGGGTGTTGTTGTTGTAGTTGATGTTGTTGTTGTAGGAAGTTTCGTGGTAGTAGCTGGCTTTCCAGTTGTCGATGGACTTTGACTGGACGAACTAGTGTTTTTTCCTGCAGAACTTTGAATACAACATTTCATACTGGTTGAAGGACATTCAACGTCGTGCAGAACTTCGTCACATATTAAAACGGCTAATGAGTGTACACAGACACCGGGACAGTCTTTGGAATCAGCTGTGCTAGTTATTGTATCGAGAAGACCTGGAACACAATCAAAAAACATCATAATCAATTTTAGAAGAAGAGCAGGAAAGGTCAGAAGAATTTTTGTTGGGGCACCACCCTAAGGAATAACAGATATTTATAAGGATGAAATTGTGATATATTGCTATTCCGGAAGAGGGTTGAGTCTGGCTCTCTAATGTGAACCTTGATCGGATCAAACTATAGCTTAACCTGCCATCAAATTTGAAAAAAAAGATTGTTGGCTGAATCCTAGGAATTATGAAATTTAAGAACTCTTGAACACTGTGATTATTTGGGATATTTTGATTTCTGACCATAAAGTGAGGACTCACCTGTCTAATTTATTTGTCAAAATGTTGTAATCCTAAATATACTAACTCAGGTACACCGTAAATAAATATAACGGTTGTCTACTCAAACCTTAAGTTCCAATTGGAAATTGGCAACAAAATTGCAACTTCCTCCATTTCTGCTGTCCTATTTTGAATCGAGCCAAGAACATTCATTGTCCCATAAAAAGTCATGTGCCATTACCCACTTCCCAACCAATAACTTTAAGTGTGACAAAGCTATTGTTAAACGTTCAGATATTTAGCACAGAGCAATTGTTTCATTGGATTCATTTTCAAAACACCAGATACCCAAATACCTAAGCCATGTGTGTCAAAATGCCGAATACTCACCGGAAAGAAAGCTGCCGGCCAATGAGTCTTCTTCGCAGTTAACAGCTATTGGGCTCGCAATAAGCAGGCACAACACGGCTATGCTAACCGTCAGCAATTCATTCATTTTGTTGCTTTTCTTCTCTTTATTGTTTCTCTCTTTTATGTTTATTTTTTGGTTCTTTTTCTTTTTATAGGATCGCTTCGTCGTGATCGTCCACCGTTTAATTTTCCTTGTGTTTCCTCTTGTCGTACTCAACCATTCAACACTTCTTCATTTCACTCTTTTCGTTGTATATTCTTTCGTATGACACAAATTCCAAAATCAAAAATACCCGTTGACGGATGCATCCAGATAAGCGATCTTAAAGATATAAAAATGAAATTAGTTTGTAATAAAAAAATATAAAAAAAAAACTTTCGATTAATTATAATGACGAATGTGACTCCACTCTTGTTTAGTCAGAAATTGTACATTTGGTTGGTTTTTTTTTTGTAACCTTTTCTTGTCGCGGACTTTGTATCCATTGGATTCAAGTACAAAAAAAAAAAAAAAAAAAAAAAAAAAAAAAAAACAGAATGTCAAGGTCAGTGGCTTGTACTGAATCGGCACAAAGAAGACGCATAAAGATGAAAGAAAGTAAATTTGTCGATAAGAATCTCCTGGATAAAGATCGTAAGATTTGTTTTCACTTTGTGAACATTTTTGGTACATAATGGGCTATAAAAATTCTGGAACACGGTTGGTTGGCACACGTGCGCATTATTTTTTTGTTTATCGGTTAAGGCAGTGGCCAGACAAAACATTGGATTGGCATGTTCCTGAAAAGAAGTTGGCATAGCCCCATTGTTGAATTAACGGTATAATTTGAGTTTTCGAAACATTAAAACTGAGGAGGGGCAATAATTAAGACGTTTCGACAGAGCTCCTCTTATAAAGGAAGGTCTCCAACAGCTCGGAATGCAAAAGTGAAGATTGCAGGCTGGAGATGGAGCCAGCTGAAAGGGCATATATTAAGTAAAGGCTCAGGAGCACCACCATCAAAAGGCAAAACCTATTCTAAGAATTTTTTTCTTTTATGCGCCCGCCGTTATGATCTGAGATGGATCACAACTTTCCCACTTGTCTGCGTCAAACTAGTGATCCTCATATTGGGTTCGCCCTGTTGAACTCAAAAAGCGTCGAAAAGCTTCCTAATTTCGGGATTTCCCAAACCAAATACTGTTGTTGCTAAAGTTGTGTGTACGGGAAGATTTTAACCTCTACTCTTCCTCCTTTCTTAGAGCACTTTGGTCTACGCGAAGATCTTTAAAATATTATATGGGGGAGAGTTGCCTATAATGGCCCCCTAAGGTAAAATAGCACACTTGCTAGAAAACTTATAATCGAACATATATAATCATGTTTTCTGAACACAGTTCTTTAGTTTGTCAAACATCACTTACACAAACGAAATGTTACCAACTTCAAGCAGTTATTTAAAATTTGACAGGTCAAACTGTGTCTTGGCTGCCCCAAATGATGTTTTTTGTGAAATTTTCAACACTCAACTCCTAAAAAAACGTTTCATTTTGTAGAATGAAGTAAACGTATGAAGTATTATTTTAGCAAAATCAGTTGCTTTGGGAAGGTTTAAGTTTGTTCAGTGTTAGATGTTTAATAAAAAAACACTAAACGGGCAAAATGGCCTCCTCAGTACCTGCTTGGGTAAAATGGCATACTTAGGTACCATTTTACCCAAGCTATTTTGATGAATAGAATTTAAAAACGTCTTGCAAAATAAAATTTTTAAATACTTTTTGAAACTATTTTAACTAGGTAAGCTAAAAAAAAAGCAAGCGTTATTGATACAAATTTGAAAAGATATAACATATGAAGTTATAGCTGATATTTAAAACGAGTTATAAAACATTTTCCTCAGGGTGGCCATTTAAGGCCACTTTCCCCTGCTTCTTGTTTTTTTTAAGTCCAAGTTTTTCAGTGTGAGATTTAAATTGAACCGGAGTTATCTCACCAAAATTGTGTGACTTAACCTTGGACTAGCTAAAAAATTCTTTGGATTTAGAATTCTCAGACATTTTTCTCTTTTTGTTGGATCAACTTGAGAATATTTAAACTGGCCCTTATAAAGACTTAAGTACCTAAATCATTAATTGAATCCATCGATAGTCGCATAACTTTCTGACACATCACTTGCCTCCAAGTTTGTCTTAAACAACAAATTGCACCCAAAAAAACTACTCCGAAACTAGGACATTGATAACATTGATAGAATATTTTCTTTTTGTGTATAAGTTCGAAACTATTTCGTAGATTTGTGTGTTCTTTGAAATTTATTTTTTGTGCGTGGTGTGGCATAAAGCACTACCAAACCAACAAAGGTGGGAAGAAATCGAGAAAGAATAGGTAAAAGATACTAATTAAACTGTTTTGTGGAGCTGTTTGTATGTCACCATCACCAACAACCTGTTGCGTTGGCCATACACTCCCATTTCATACCATGACTGGCTGCGACTGGTGACTAGTGGTAACCTGGAAAAGGGGCATTCTGCTACTCGAAATTAACCAGCCATCGTCAGTGAGTTGAGAATGTGCGGTGTGCGCTTGTCGTAACCTAGATACATTACAAATGAAGCTGAGAGGGAAACACAAAGCCAAGAGATTCTTTAACAATTTTGGCATAGCCATGGCCAAGGAATGGTGGTGGATATAGTAAGTATAGTTGCGTAGCATGTTTTAGCAAATAGGTTATAAGACTAACTCTCTGTGATGGCAACTTAACTCACAAACGGACTTCGGACATTCCTGTTTTGGTCTTCTTTGTATTTAACGCAAGCAAAACGGAAGACCGCAACCATAGGCTCTATATTTTATCTATTTATCTTTACATCGGTCCTCGAGTTTATAGCTCGTGTTGTCACCCATCAATTCAACGTCCGTCGGCGTTGTTGTCGTCGTCGTCAACGGACGTTTGGATTAGAGAAGAGGTGAAGTGCGTTAAATGTACTTGGCAATGGTAGCATGCAACAGTTACATGGCCTCGGCCGGTCGGATGTATATCTTGTTTTTCATGCTGCATGTTATGTCACTACCAATACCATGCTAATTTTACCGTTATAGAAGACAAAAATACGTCATAAAATACCAGTTTTAACTGAGCCTACAGTGAGTACTTGAGGAATGCCATCATAATACAAAGTTTTGCCTACGGAGTCTTGGGTGCCTGCGTTCTATCGTGGGCTAAGTGGATTTCATGTTTTTTACGGGCTTCAAGAATAGAATTAAGACTACTCTACGTGGGGAGGAAGATGATAAATTGAGTCAAATCGTTTGCATGTTAGGCTCCTTAATAACGTTGATAATTCTGGATGTATCATTTGGTATGAGATTAAACTATGAGAATTTATGGTTCATTGAACTGGATGTTTCAGAGTAAGTTTTAGTTAAGGAGGCTTACGTGGAGTTAGGCTGTTATGATTCTCCAATTGCCATGTTAATAGCTTGGACTTACAGCTATTTCGAGAGGACCAACCCGCATCACCAAATGCCTTTAGAGATGATTAATGGATTTTGTGTGCAATTCAATTCAAGAAACTCTTATGCGAGCGATCGAGGCTTTGCCATGAAATAGCTATAAATTTAGCCTATGAACTTGGTGGTACCACACAAAAATTGTTGGCGTTTCAATTAATTCCATGGAAAACCTTTTATTATTTTTAATTATAAGGTTACAATCAGAACTGTGATTTCAGAACTCTTTCCCTCTTTAATGCTTTGACAATATTCTTCGACAAGTTTTACAGCTTTAAAATTTGAAGTGAATATAACTCGACGAAGAGAACTTCAAGAATACCGTTTTGTCAGAAGAATTGCAAATTTTCTTATTTTTATAGTTTGCCGAAGCTATGAAGATGAATTTTTATGGCTTTCTTAAATTGTGAAGGATTTGATAGAAGGTACCAAACTATTGCTTCTTTTGATGTCTCAATAATAATGCAAAACATATTCAACTACTGTGTTGCATCTCAGTGGACATTGAGCTTAAGTCTACTTAGCTGGCTTTTATATTAAAAAAGAGGAACTTCTTCATAATTAAAAGCCTATTCTTTTGTCCAATATAGTGTTACATGGTTTCATCGAGTCCATAACTTGAGGAAGTACAACAGCATATATTTTCAAGAACTACGGATTTTTTGACAGTTCCAGGGAAAAATACGCAGGTCTGATATAGAATCATATCGTTTACCTTAATCAGGGTTGAGAGTGAATATTTTTTAACTTTAAAAGCATTAGCCCTTATATTTCTTGATCGTTTTCACCCCTACTGCTATTATTGTCAATTATTCTGATTATTTTTTGTTGCTTTTGGGATCAGTTCTGAAAATTAAAATGCTTTTTTAACATATTTCGTTAAACGATGCAGTACACCGAAAAGTTGAAGGTCCTATCCATCCTTGCAGATCACACTCATTTGAATTATTGGCACTAATCGTGTCTTCTAGTAGACAAGCTGTGCCACCAAATGTGCTTTATTTATAGACTAAGCAAAGCAACAAGGGAAAGAATCATATTCATCTATTCATAAGCATGTTTAAAAAAAATGTACTCCGCAAAAGGGGTCTTTCTAAAATGTCCAAAACTCAAGATATACCTATATTAATTTAAAGGAATTGTCCTCTAAAATAAAGCCCATGAATCATTTTCCAAATCGAATGAGGAAACACCCTGTATATTAGTAAACCATGAAGAAATTATGATGTTTTTGGTTAATGCCAACAAGGAATGTAGGAAAACTAGCCTTCAAGCTTAATTTGACAAAATTAATCTTCATCAAAACTATCTTTAAGTAAAACTTAAAAACTAGGTACCTATCAGTTATGTATTTTGAACTTCAAATTCAAAAAGAAATCATCTTTTGAAAAGCATGCACAAGAACATACAAACAATTAAAATCAAATCTTTTAAACGTTATCTACTCATATATACAATAAACTGGTTCCACGATAACATATATCGCCAGCCATATAAATTAGGTCAAGTATCTGCCTTCAACTGGCATGGCGGTGGCGGCGGCGATGACACCATAATCATCAAACAGTTGAAAGCAAAATTTATCTTGAAAAATACATCAACATCTCACAAAGATGTCAAAGATTGGCTTTATGTGCGCAAACATTTTCCAGCGAAAGTCCACATTAATGTGTTCTTCCTTCTTTGAAGTTCTTTTTCTTCATTTAACCTTTTTTTTCATATCCAACCGTACCGAACAACAAACAACGTCATCTTTATGAAGAAGAAACAAAAAAAAAAAAAAATAATTTCACTGTCCATCTTTGGAAGTTCTCAATTAAATAATAATTGACTTGTGATACTTGCGGGTCATATTTTCAACGATATTTTTTGTTGGCATGAATACCAGGCTTACTGCTCTTTGAGAACCAAATCCAATTTTGAAAAAGTGTGTCACATAAGTATAGGAATTATAGTTCCCATGAATTTCCATATAAATACCTTCAAAACAAAATTTAAAAACGGGAACGAATTCTTAATTTTCGAAAATTTACAAAATCAATGGCGATAGTGGTATACAAAATGGACTTAAGAATTCCACCCGCACTCGCACGGATTTCAACACTCGAACTCGTTTATAATCCACGTATATATATTAATTAGGATAAATACCGCACTTCTTGATAGATAGATACTCTAACGGCAATTTCTACTTGTTTTCCACTTTGAAAAGCTGCATATAACACATAAAAGAGTGTAGAAGTCTTTCTCTACTTCTTTTGCTTCTCCTTTTGTCACTCCGTTAGTTCTTCTTCACTAAATAAATATTAATTAGTATATCAATCTTATAGATACAATAATGTTATCCTCGTATCCCGCAAATGGAAAAGAGAGAACGCATTCAGAGGTTAGCGAACAGCTCGAAAGTTTAAGACACACTGAAGTCTTCTTGGTCATTGGATTCCTGAGGAAGGTCTGTCTTCAGCTGTATACTAGATCGTCGTGGCATGAAGAAGAGCTAGTGAAAGACTTGTTGTTCGGGCTCGTGTGTCGGGTCTCGGGATTCAAGAAGAAGAACATCAACAGTCGGACGGAACGATGATGACCAAATCAACAAACAACAAGAGGTGTGTGCGTTTGTGTGCAAAGAAGAAAGCGAGAAGAACAAGTAACAAGAACCGTCATCATTATCGGCGAAAAGGTAAAAATAGTAACCATCTTAATGATGACCAAGAAATTGTAAAGAATATTTATACATAAGCGAAACAAAACGGTGTGCGCTGCGATACCCGATACCCGATACCCGATTTCAGAAGATACAAATAATACCTGTCGCTGTGGATGTTTGGACTTGGATTTGGATTTATTTACCTGCTAATGGGCTGCAGGTGATGGGCATCTCTGTATTAAGTCCATGGGAATTGGTTTATTTTTATGTTGATGTCTGTTGCAGATATTGTGTCTTATTACGCGAAAACAAAGATACAATCGACAATGAAAGACCAGCAAATGCTAATAGGGAGATAAGGCACAGACTAATGTGTAAAATGAGTCCCGATTGTGTTTGATTAGAGTATAATGAAAATGATCATTATGATTTGTTTTTTAATTGAAATATGCTTTTAATTTTAAATTTTTTTAATAAAAAAAGTATCCGTATACGTTCGGTGTTTTCAAAAGACGTTGCAAAAACATAAAGACAAAGGCTTGTTTGAATAAAAAAGCTTATGGTGTGGTTCTAAATATATAGTTAACCTACCGATTTCTACGGCTTAAATAAAGTTAATCCGGGGATCAAGAAATTTAAAACGAGGTTTAGGGCTGCGCTGAAGTTTTTTTTTTTTTTTTAATTGATATCAAATGTTTGTTCTTCTTGATGTTCTTGGTTCTTCTGTCAAAAAATAAAACATTTGAAGCCATTACCTATATAAAACATATATTACTTTGGAGATGGGGTTTGATTGTGTCGCCCTCTTGTGCCTGAAAATATAGTTTCTAATAGCTTTATACAATTCAATCTGAAGATAGCAGTGGTGCCTAGTACCCACTGATTGCAACAGTAATTACTACCTATTGGCATTACTGTTTATATAGCAAAGAAGCAAGTAAACCACACTGACACTTCCTATTGTGTCTTGAGTACCTTCAAAAACAATCAGTATCAGCAGTAATATTCTGTTGACTCTGTTTTTTTTTATGATTTGTGTGTTGTTGTTAGCTACCCAATATGATTTTTTTTTTTTTTTTAATACTTAATTTTAACTAATGCCTGTAAGACTTTTGTAAGAGGTTTCTCATAAGTTTCACAATATATCACAAGTTCACAAGAAATCAACCTCAACAGAGATTGTGCGCTCTGGTGTTAAAAATCAGTTCTTACTATTATTAATATAAAATATACAGAGAAGATAGCAGCGACACCAATAAATTGCGACAGAAATCAATCCAGGAATTGTCAACAACACGATTTATTTAAGGGAATATGTGAAAAGTAGGTGCGTTTTAATAAATCATGTACCTACTATGTAAAAACAAACTCACGTAACGTTACCGTTAGAGAATAATTGAGGTAACATCAACCTTAAGGAAGAGTTGGCAGTACTGCATCAGTCTGTCAGTTGATCATTCTAGAAAGAATAAATGTCATTTTTTAAGTTGAATATCCGTTTTTATAAGTTCGATTTGATGTCTAAATGAATTTTTAATAAAAGTTTGCTATAACATTAAAGTTTTGATTTTTATTTAACAACTATTTAAATTAAATTTGACAGGTAATGTTTTAAGATTTATTTGGGCTGTGCCTTTTTGTGTTAAAACAAAAAAAAAATGTTTTTGTCCACCTTATAGCGAAAAAGATGCAACATTTTATTTTTAAAAATCCACATCATTACATTTTAATATAAGGTATATTTGATATTTTTTTACTGTCAATTATTTGTTTCAAAACTAGCCATTTTTCACAACTTTGTACATTTATTTTTATTTACAAATCTTCTAATCTAATTTCAAAAATTTAAACGTTCGGTGGGATATAAAGTATTTCTGCCTTAAAATTATTTATTTGATTTGTAGCCTTCCATCAAAATAATGATTTCATTTATATTGTGTCCAATTTATTGTTTGATATTTGAAATTTAGTATTAAAATAGTATTGGTTTTATTTACGAACAATTTTTTCAATAAATTGGCAGCACCGAAATCAATTGTGAACTAAACATATCGCAGACACAAACCATGTGAGTTCACAATCACAACCATATGTTTTTGACATGGGTATGCGCATTTGTTGTTGCTGTCAGCTACGCTGTCATCGTCCAACTTTCTCCCGCAAAACAAACGCAAAAAAGGAAAAGAGTACGTGTCCCTCTCGGCATAATACAAAAAATCATCGCTTATTTTGTTTCGCGGTTTCGATTTCGGTTTCTTCATTCATTTCGATAGTTAATTATCTAAATTATATCTGCTAACCGCTGTTTTCAAGTCATTAATGTCGTTTTAATTTCACAATCGACATTCAATTGACTAGATCGCTTTTTGTTTTTGGTCACAGAACAGACGACCGACGGTACTCAAACTTGTCGAGTTGGAGGTGCCAGATGCCAGGGCGAAGTGCTTTTCAGTGTTCAGTGCAAGTGCAAGCTTAAGTTATTTTTGGATAATCCTAGAGAATTCTATCAAATCAATGCGCAGTCCACCAAACGTTTATCATTGCGTCCGAATTCGGGTTAAGAGTCCAACAGTGTAGTGTGTAGAGCAGCAACCTTAAAACAAGCAACAAACTTGAGCTATAATTTTCTAGAACACACATCCACGACCCACCAAAAGCAGACATAATGTCAGTGTCAAGGCAGGTCCGCGATTATTTATTTGTTTATGTTCTTCTGGCCTTTCTGGTGTACACAGCGTTTGGCTACTTCTCGACGACGACGGCGACGACGTCAACAACGACCGCGAAGAAGAATGACGACATGAGTTGTTTCTGCGAGGTAAGTCGCTCGAAAGTGGGCGGAGAACACACATAATTTAATAAGGTTTCTCATTTTAGCTGAAAGGTTCAATCAACGATTGCAGTTGCAACGTGGACACTGTGGATCATTTCAACAATGTCAAGATCTATCCACGACTCAAGAGTCTTCTTGTTAAGAACTACTTCCGCTTCTACAAAGTCAACCTACAGCAAGATTGTCCATTTTGGCCAGATGATAGCAAGTGTGCAATGAAGTTCTGCCATGTGGAACATTGTGAAGAGAAAAACATCCCAGCTGGATTGAAGGAGACAACCGACGAAGTGCCTGCATTCAAAGTGAGTCCAATCAAAAGAGCTAGATCTTTTTATTTTTATTTTTTTTTTTCTTTGCGATAAATTTTTATCGGTTTGTATTTTGTTTTTTTATTGCGCTGGGTTATTTTGATTTCGAATTAAGTCACGAAATTATCATTTGACGACCCAATGGCTCAGATAGAAGAATAAAAGTTGATTGGAGAATCGTGTGAATACTCGTATGGTCAAAGATAAGACGTCGAAAATGAATCAGGGGGCGTTCGTCATGATTTATGATAACTCAAAGTGATTGGATTTTCAAAAAAAAAACGTTTCGATATAAATTGATTATGTAACTGGCTATTCATTTGATTGGGTCTTAAAATAACTAACTTTATTAAGATGGCTTAATCTGGATTTGTGTACAACTTCCTCCCTTCATTTCAGTCAACTCTCTTTGAACTGGTTTTTAAGTTCGTTCAACTTTTTGAGTTGTGTTTTTATAAAAAGGTTTGAATGCATTTTAAATGTTTTTGTTGACTTTGTAAGAGAACTTCACGCATCTAACCCGATTGCTTAAGCTGCTTCAAAAAATATAGTTTCAAGTTTGGAGATAAAAAATTGTTTTCATTCACATTTTGTATCTGAAATAACGACGTGTCTTCTTGTTATTTGTTCTATCTTTGACGTTAGGTAGCTGCGCGTTTAAAATTAAGTCTTCTAATTCGAAAAATTAGAGATGATACTTAAATATGACGTGTTTCCAACAAATGGGTACTTTTTAAGTTCGAGTTATGTCTATAAAAGTAGCTTTGGGAGTACAGTTTTGAGGTATTTCTAAGCTAAAATTCTCTTTCTGTTGTACATGAGATTTGGATTAGGCATTCGAATGCTGTAACCAAATATCAGGCCATCAGAGCCATAGTGGTCTAACTGCCATTTTTCGAAATTTTGATTACTAGCAAAATTGAATTCGTGACGTATCATGAAGTCGTCATTATAAAAAAAAATGTGAGACCCGCCAAGGCATATGATGCAAATAAATTACCCTAAGCATTTATCAGTTTACAGTATACACTTGGCCTACGAATCCTCTTTACTCAATGAAAGAGTACAGTCAAATAAGCAACAAAAAAAAATTGGTTAGCCCCGGAATGAGAGATAATAAAGCTGAAAATTGGCACACACCTTCGTTGTGGTCTTCTTAAAGTTGACTCAAAAACCCCATTCTCATGTCCACGCTGTAAGTTATTCAGTTATTTGTTTGAGGGAAAAAAGTTAACTCACAAACGTGACGCTAAAATTCCAAACACAAATTTTTAAGAGAATTTTATCCGTAGCATTTTACCGTGTAAAAGTTATAGCAATTCAAAGAATAGTAATCGAACTAATTTTATGAACTATTTTGACCCCTAAAATTTAAATTAAATTACCCGTATGATACTTGGAATTCTTTGGATTGCTTAAAGTTTTGAACGGTAAATGTTGCGCATAAAGCTCTCTTAACTACACGAGCATTTATGTGAATTTTGAGACTACTTTTAGAACACCAAAATGAAGATTTGTACCGATTTTCAGCTCATTATCTATCATTCCGAGGTAAAAGCCCTATTTGACTAGGTAAAACGCCTGACTGTCTAAAACAATAACAGCATCATGCGTCTTCAAATGTGTTTTATAATAGGTACCCATGACTTATCCATTTGCTTGCGTTCATATTATGTTTATATGAATCTGTCTATAGCACCTAGTTTAAGTTTATGGTAAATTATTAAAGCCCACAGCGCCAACGATGCCACAACCCACCTTGTTTCCATTTGCTGTAGCACCATCCATTGACTAATTTTATAATAAGATCCATATGCGAGGATTCAGTTAATTACAAATCATAACCCAATTAATAAAGAAAACAAAATAACATAACACGAGACAAGCAGACTGCAACAACAAGTGTATCAAAACTATACACACCATTAATTTATTTACCAACGTTAGCAGTTCTTCGATAGCAACAGGTAGATAGCTTTGAATTGATTGTGATTCGCGATGAATAATCATTGAAATTGATAATGTTTCGATTCTGTTATTAAATGTCGAGTGTCGGAAATGTTTTTGAATTGAACACGATAGCAAAAAAAAAAAAACCAGAAGCACATGTACCTATGATTGCAAAAATTGTGGGAACCAGAAAACTTGTTGAAAAGTCAATATTATAGTTGTCGGTTGATTTTTGCAACAGTTTCCATAATATCGTTGTGAAGTACCTGACAAGCTACAATTTTATTTATTTTCAACAGAAGGTTGTTATGAAAATGCATTTTTTTTAAATTATCAACTGCCAATAGCAAACAAAACTTAAAATGCTAAACAAACAAAAGCCTGTAATGTGTTTTTTGTTTAACAATTTATCTTATGATCTGAGACAAATTATAAATAATTACCACATGATAATGAATCTGTTCATTAAAAAACAATATTTTTAATTTAAAATTCAACTTGTATTTGAGCAAAGTGAATACGCTTATGGTTAAAATTACTTTACAGAAAAAACAAATAATGACCCATGATTCAATCTACTTTTGTTTTTTGCTAATTTTAAGCTTCTAAAACAACACTGAGCTACTTTTTTAAAAAACATTTAAAAGTTACTATATTTACTTATACAATTTTCGAATTCAGTACAGCAAAGAAGGTCAAATGCTGGGATGTGCCGACGACGATTTCAACACCGAGCTAGGTTTCTTAGACACCAGCATAAGTGATCACGCCAACAAGGAATTCGCCAAATGGGCTGTCCATGATGAAGCCGAAGAAGACTTCTGCATACTAGATGACATGCAAAATGGTGCCCAATACGTTGACCTCTTACTAAATCCCGAACGCTACACTGGCTACAAAGGAGACTCAGCCCATCGAATTTGGAAGAGCATCTATTTAGAGAATTGCTTCAGACCAAACAATAGAACCAAATCATTGTCTTCGTTTATTCAACAATTTGAATTGAGAGATGTTTGTTTGGAACAAAAGGCTTTCTATCGATTGATTTCTGGACTCCACACGAGCATAAATATTCATTTGTCATCAAAATATTTGCTGTCGGACTCGAGTGACTTTATACATCCGAAAGGAGTGTGGGGACACAATCTGGAAGAATTTAAGAGGCGTTTTGGTCCAAGCACCACCATGGGCGAGGGTCCACATTGGCTCAAGAACTTGTATTTTATATATTTAGTCGAACTGAGAGCTCTTGCTAAAGCTGCTCCATATTTGAGGAGAGAAGAATACTATACAGGAATTCAGGACGAGGATAACGAAGTCAAAATAGCCATCAATGACTTGCTGAATGTTATAGAGTGAGTTTTTGTTGGGATTGTTTCAAAAATAATTCAGTGATTCATGGCTTTTTTCTTTCAGAGGGTTTCCATCGCACTTTAACGAGCACGTGCTCTTCTCCAGTGGATTTGGATCAATAAAACTCAAACACGACTACAAAGAGAAATTCAGAAATATTTCAAAAATCATGGACTGCGTTGGCTGTGACAAATGCCGACTTTGGGGAAAATTACAGGTAATTTTAAAAATTCTTTCTTATCACATCAAATATTTTATTTTTTTATTTTTAAAGACTCAGGGACTGGGAACCGCGTTGAAGGTGTTATATTCAGAGAAACTGGAAATTGCCACCGAACATGGTCTGTGGGACAATAACTTTTCATCGCCCGATGCTATATTCCGACTGACTCGGTCGGAAATTGTTGCACTCTTCAATGCATTTGGAAGGTAAGTTTCAAACATATCATAAATACTACATCTTTAAAACAACCTTTCAATTTCAGACTATCAAACAGTATTTACGAACTAGAAAACTTCCGCAGACTTCTAAGATAACCAGATGCATTTTGAAAGCTTAAAAACCGTGTAACCAACAACTCAACAAAGACATTGGTGTGAAGAATGGGAAATTCACTCGAACATCAAAACGAAATAAAGCAACTTCCATTACCTTGAAGCAAACAGTCAGGGATCATTGTTCCCCTTAAATCGTCCTCAAAATTTATTTATAAACATTTGTGTCGAACATTTTTGATGTTAGTAAGCTTTCCTATTTTTGAATCCACCCTTCAATCACCCCCTCTTACAATGCAACTTTTGTCAATTTCCATGTGTGTGCTCTTAGCCAGTAAAAGATATTAAAAAAAAAAAAATAGTTTAAAAATTAAAATTGAAAAACAAAATTCAAAAATATTTATAGATCCAAGATTATTTTTAAGAAAAAAACTTTATAACAAAATTGATTTCTTTTTTAATTCAATTTATGTTTTATTGTTGTGTTTAAAAATGAAGCAAATGGACAGTTGTATATTGACTTACATCACATAACGTCTTAAGCAATTTTATTTTATAGAAACAAAAAAAAACCTAGGAATAATTATTATTGTTGAACATTTTCTACACCTTATATGAAATATCTATTTTAGTTAATTTTTTAAGTAATTTATTATTTATATGAAGACATTTGTGTGTATATTTTGTATGATCTGCAGTTTTATTTTTTAAGGAAATTAAAAATGGTGAATTTTTACTTTTAAGTGTAAGCAAACTGTTTTATTTACTTAAAAGTTAACCCGCTCAAAAATCTATGAACCTCTGACAATGCAACGGACAAGCTGTTCAGCATTTTGAGATTGAAATAATAACGTATCTTCAGTTATTTATGGGAATTCGTTAACTACTTTCTCAATATATCAAAGTTTAAAACTCAAACGTTAAAATAACCTTAATAACAGAGAGCTACGAGTATTGCAACTTTGCAAAATTTGCATGTTCATGTTTACCTGAAAATTTTCTAATAAAATGATCCGCAAGCATTTTCATTTTACTACCAGCGTATCCGCTTTTGTCTAATGAAGTGTATTTTTTTAGACTGGTTTTCAATCTGGCAATACTTTTTTTCGGAGTTGGGTTTTTTGACAGCTGTCACTTGCTTTATGCTCAGTTTAGATTTCATTTCATAATGAATAGACTTACTCCTGAACAACGTTTGCAAATCGCGCAAATTTATCCCCAAAATAATGGTTCGGTTCGCGCGACTCATAGCCCGCTGCGTACAATATTCCGTCGACATAATCGCCCAGGAATTGATTCGAGTCAACTGCGGAAGCCACTTGCCCAAAATCATTTTTAAAACATAATGACAAACCCTTATCTTTATAATAAAGCTAAATTCTTGGCCATAACATTAAATTATATGCGTTTCGTTTCTTCTTGAAAACCACACGTCAAAAAAAACACCCTTTATAATCTTAAAATCAATGTTTTGTCCGGAGTACCTCAAGGGATCCACATTAGGCCATTCTTATTTATAGTTTTTATAAATGAAGTTCTCTGTGAACACCATTTTACGGAATTCTCAATTTTGCGGATGACAAACTTTTTTCCAGTCTGATTAATCCAAGGTTGTTTGTATCTTGAATGATACAATTACAATGGAACTCCACAAAAAAATGCAAATCAATGCTTTGTTCTCGGAGCAAGGAAGCGCTTGTCCGCTCAATATTGCAGCTTTATATGGCGTCTTTGTGGCGATGCAGCCATAAATAAAATTAAAAGTGTTCAAATAATATTCCTGCTTTTCTTTCTTGTCATCCAAATCAAAACCTTTTATCGACGCTGAGGTAGAGAAGCTAGGTTTGTAACTTTTTCTTTTTAGTTACACCGGGATCCATCAACTCAGCGCCTATCCTCAAGTATGATCAACATCAACACTCGCCTAAGGCTATCTCGACCTTTCAACATGATGTAAATCGATTTGAATCCTTTATACCACATTATTGTTTTCAACTAACCAAGAAAAATTATTAAATCAAATTTATAAGATTCTAAATTATTATTTGTGCTTATAATAATAATTGTATTTTAATTGCGAAAATGACAATTTAGATTATAATGTCTGCAGTTGGAAATCAACAAAAACCATCGTTATTTACAAATGGCTGCCAATAATTCAAAACAATCACAATGACTGGTCAGTGGTCATCTTTTTTTAATGGCTGCCAAACAAAGTACATAAATGCAAAATATTTATCTAGTACCTTTTTAACGGAAAATAATTCAAAAATACAAATTCACCATGTTCGTCCCACGCTATGTATTTATTTTAGAACGAGAAAAGAGAGAATTCTTCATTTCCAAAACGCCCGATGGTTTATTTGCATGTTAATAATTTTTTTTAGCTTCCAAGCAACATTCAGGTATTGTAGTGTTGACTGGACTCTAAAAAATAAAAACAATAAAGCCTTATGTCGTTACAGGAAATTAAGATGTGAATGATGGTTTAATGAAGCTTTTCTTACCGCTTCTTATCGAAACAGTCGGTGGATCCATATGTGAAGGAAGATGTTCAGTTGAAGATTGTAAGAAACTTGAGTCTACACATAAAATTAACATACATATAATTGTTTATTTCACCTGAATAGATGCAATTGATTAAATTCATATTGTTCCAGTTTGTTTAAAAGTGAACTTGGTTTGGCGCTCTACAACTCCCCCTAATCTAACGCCACTTCTTGAAACATTTCTTTTCGTAAATCTCCTAGCAACCTTTTTTCTTATTAACATCATTTGTTTACAGTTTGTCAATAAAACAAAGAACGAATAGCTTTTAAAAATCTGGAAGCTTCTATTCTAACATTTTGACACCCTTCAGTAATATCTAGAAATCCTTTGAAGATGGTCCGCTTGAATGTCAAACGTGGTGATGAAAATCAATTTATTTTTGACACCAAAGTCTCCGAAGAAGTTTCTTCAGTTCTTCAAGAAATAACCGCTATTTTTAATGGCCGATTAAAAATATATCGTTTGTGCTATGAAATTGAAGATTTAGCCAACCATGGAACAATGTTGCCACCAGAAATGATGGGACTAACCGATGAACAGATTGAAGAGCTTAAACTTCAGGACTCCTGGGCTGACAAATGTGTTCCTTCAGGAGGATATGAGTTCAAAAAGGATAAAATTGGTCGACGTAATGGTCGTCGACCACAGAAAGATATGAGAGCTGTTTTATCAAAGGCAATTGATGAAGCTAGAAATGCAATTGACAAGGTAGACTTGAGGAGACGAGATTAGTTAAAATATTGATCGATTTTTTCTGTTTAGAAATTGATTCAAAGCAACACACCAATGACACTTAAGATAGTTGCAGAAGCAATTAACTTGTTAAGAGGAGCTGTTACTATTGTCTATCCAATGCAACTTCCACCTCACGATGTTATTCGTATGGAGTTTACAAATACAGAGGATCTGGATGGAACTCAGGTAAGAGAAGGGATAATAAAGGTTTCTTGTCGTTTCTACCCACAGCAGCTATTCATCTTTATGGCTTAAAACTTTGTTGAATAAATCCGGTAAAAATTTATCAATAATCACTACAGTCGTTTTCGAAAAATTCGACAAAAAAAAATATGTATAGTTAAAGCTGTAGCTAAATGTTTAGGAGAAAGACCGCGATAGGCATTTGAGGCCTGCTTAAGTCCCTTTTGTTCTTCGCCATCAAATTTTCTTTCCCGATTTTTATTCATGAAACCAATGCTTGCACTTTAGAGCAACTAAAAATGCATTAGACCACCCGAAAAAATTAACAAAAAATGTATTTTTGTATTTAAGGCATCCAAAGAGGTTATTGAACCATCTAAGGCTCAATTGTGGTTTGCTGGGCACCAAATGATGCCCGGCAAAAAGTTATCTGATTACCTCGGAGCGAACGATAAGACAAAGGTTTGCAATATTGAGATCAAAAAATATTTTGTATAATATTATTTTTAATAAATATTTTAGGTGGTTGTCAAACTAAATAAATTAGGCGAAGGTCCTCCAGGAAGAGAAGCTGTTATAACTGACGATGTAAAAAAACTATTGATGGCCGATGCATATCGCCGGCAAGAGGAAATGAAGGTAAGTCTATAAGATTCTGTTAAGAATTGGAAACTATAGAAACATTTATTTCGGCAAATTTCTAAAAAGAACATTAAAAATATGAATCATTTTAATTTGTACTAAAGCTGCACAAGAAAATAACGGTTTATACTTACCAAGTTCGAGCTAGTGTTATCTTCAATGGGCTGTCAAGCGACTGTTGCTCATAGACAGGGCATAGTGTTCCTTAAAGCGTTTTTATTTGGTCTTCCAGGATCGACCGGGAGCATTCCGAATGATTCAACATTCACCATCGCAGTCTCAAAAATACAAACAAATCTTAATTTCAGCACAAAAAAATAAGGGTTTTAGTTTGTTAGTTTGGTATCTCAGATCGGAGAGTGATTCCAAACAAAAACGTTATGAGCTTTTGTTGTCTAAATAGCTGTGTTCGTTGAGCGCTGATGGAGGCTAGTTTCACCACAAATCGGTTTTTGAAGAACATTTACTCACCCTGACGATGAAATTCCCTGTTTTTGAAATCTAAGATTGCTCTGAAATCACCCTGAAATGTTGATCTACATACATAAATATTTAGCTGGGGCGAGTTTAGCTAATCCTAGTTTTGTTTGTTAAGCCCTGAAGTCGCCGTCTGGTCGCCACAAATCTTTTTTTTTTAAACCTCAACTTTCCCCAAATTCTCTGTTTTTTGAAACCTGGGGACGCCTTTGTATATTGCCGTCGATCTATAGGTATATTGCCGGTTGATTTCACGCTCTGCTTTTTATTTTCTCGAAAGATGTTAAAATAAATGAATTTGAAAGTTAATTAAAAATAAAACTAATAAATAAAAGCAAAATGGCAGCAGTTTGTAACATAGCACAGAATCGGCAGCCCTGGTAAAGTTTTCCAAAACTAAGTATTAAAACCAACACTTAATTTTTCTAAAATTTATTTTTTACATCTAAATGTCTAATGACATAAATTTATATAAATATTTTTTGTTAAAATAAATACACTTTTTACACCTTGTAGCTTTTCATAAAGTTTTGTTTACATTAAATTTAGTTACTATGTATAAAGTAGTTGTAGAAACATCAATATGAGACACATAAAATTGTTAAGGGTCTTGTATAGTTAAACTTGTTTTTTATTTAGTTTTAACAAAAAGAATATATAATACTTTAAAGTTTAAACATTATTCTTTTGTGCAGTTTATTAAATGTGGGCCCTATTATTCCTTGTAGATTTTTTTTTTAGTTAAATATATTTCTTAAATCTTTAAAATTCTCACAATATCTACTTCAAATAGTTTTTTTTTTAAATAGTATAACTGGCCAATATATAGTGCATCGGGATATAAATATAAAATAGATATTTTTTATTTTGGTTTTTTGATTCATATTTAAATGTAAAAAGGCACATTTTTCTAAAATTAAAAAAATGTGTACAATAACTCAAAATAATTTTTTTTTATTAAATTACCTATACAATACCAAGTATATAGACGCAATTTTTCCCTAATTCGTATGTGATGGTTAAAGTAGGATAATTGTGTGGGTTAATGTTGTTATAAAAGGGTAAGCTAGTATGTTTGATCAATTCAAGGATTTAAGCAAAAGTTACACATGAGTTTTAAAATTTAAAATTTTAATTAATGTTAAAAATTTAGGATATGGTTCTTATGAATAATAAAAGAACCGTGTTCTGCCAAGAGGTTAAAAACATTCCAATTTGTATACCTGCTTCTGGGCTTGAAAAAAAAGTATTGTAGCTTGAAAAGTATTAACGTCATACATAATATTGTTGGCAAATTGTTCTACATTTTTGTATGAGAAACCAAATTTTCTTTGCTTGAGTTGAAAACCTTTATTTTTATGGAAACCAAATGAATTTAAATTTTTTTAAGAAGTATCTTATTTAACAACACAAACCATAAGGCTTTACGCATTTTTTCATGGGCTCATTAAGATTCATGTTACTTATGAACATAAAACAAAAAAAAAAAAAAAAATTTCGAAGTAAATTTGACACGAGTGTTTAGGGACAGATTTTTATGTTCAGTGACCGGAAAAGGGGATGGCGCGGAGCGCTTGGAGCTGCGGGAGAAACCATTACATTAAGGAATTTCAATGTTAGCTTTTATTATGTTCTGATTACAAAATGTACACATCATGGTGTTGTTTATTTAATTCAACCCCTCAAATGGCTCAAACATTGGTACAGACAAATATTTCTTGGAGTACCTTTGTATGTATTTTATTGGGTATTTTTGTTTTTGTGTTTGTTTCTTTCCTTTTTTTTGTGTGTTAGAAATTCGTGGTTACTTGGGGGCTATAAGGATAAGTGGGTTTGTTGAAGACATACTACGTTGAAATAAACTTTATGTCCCAGTGGGTTTCTTGGTTCATTTTAGATAACATTATGTCATGATGATTGTTTCTTTTTTTTTTTCATAAAGTAATGATAATGTTAGGTGTCTTTTTTAACACCAGTATTTAAAAATTAAAAGCCGGGACTCATAAATATTTCGTTAGATTATTAGAATTTCTGATTTTTTGATGACCAAAGTCCTTGGAAATTCAAATGTTTCAAAAGGCTGCACATAAACTCTTGATATTAGCTTTCCACCCTATTTTTTGAATATTTTCTTTTCCCAGACATTGATGGGATAAGGGGAAGGATAAAATTTTAATGAAGACAGCGACAAGCGACATGCTGTAATTTTTAAACTCATATAACAATGAGGTGTTACCATTGCTATAGAAACTATATTTGTATCATGGCGCAATCATTTCTGTGGCCAACTCTGCATGCTAGAGGCCTCTGCTATATTTTCAGATTTTACTATCCACTGCCTTTTCAAAACGGATTTTGACGCACCCGAGGGTGTACCACAGTCAAAAGTCACCATGAGAGTGCTTTGACTCAAAATTCAAAAAGATAGTTGTTCTATTTCTTGCTGCGGCAGTGCATCTATGAGAAAATACTTTGCAACGTTATACAAGTTTTGTTCGTATTCTAATTCTACTAAGCTTCGTGCTTCCTGTCAGAACATAGATATACATATATGGAAAATTCAAATAAAGAAACACAAATAAAGAGTATGCAATTTTCGAGCGCTCCCTTTAATATTTCTCTGTTTCCCATAAAGAACTCTCGACTGAAAAGGTAAAACATCTTAAGTTGACTTAAGATACTTTCCCACATGCAAACCAACAAAAAATTCAAAAAAGTTTTTGGAAAGCATCTTTTTACAGTTTTTTTGCTCTCCTGAAAACCCTTAATAATAGACTTAAGATGATTTACCTTTCTTGTCGAGAACTATGGGTTCAAAAAAAAAACTCATTTGGCTGTCAACTATTCAATTGAACACCTCATTTTTCCAGATAACCGTTTTTGCTATTAATTATATTTTCAAAACTAAAAAAGTTGAAAACTACAATAATTTTTCTTTGCGTTTAAGTTTGTGTTATAATAAATTACTGAAAATAAAATTGTTTTCTCCCTCTCTCAGCAGTAATGTATTTACTCACCCTTAAGTTTTTTAACCATATTAAAATTATAAACAAAATTTAATTGCCCACAGTAATGAAAAACTTAGGTGTCCCATGATGGGGCTGGTGGATAATGGCTTCTGCTGCAGACAACCGTTCATAATCCATTTTGCATTTTTCTAATTCCCCAAGGACTTTGCTATCTTCTCCCCATTCAAACCTTTTAATTATATGCCTTCGAGCTTGAAGCTTTTACTTTGAAGTAATACAATTTAGTAGGTTTTCTGTTGTTTGTATAGACTATAGAGTTATTTTGTAGTTTCATATAATGTCCTTATAAGGCAGTTGTAGTCCACGAGCGTTTAGAGTTTTTTTTTTCACAATTTTTTTTCTTGTAGGTACATATAAGGTAATCAGCCAGTTTGAGTGTAGTAGTATAGGCATATATGCAAAGTAATTGTATTTGAAAATAGAAACAGATGGTAATGTAGTAGTTTGTATAAGAAGCGAGTGTGTGTTGCATATTGATTGCATTTTTAATTTCATTAAATGACCACTAATGGTTTCTCTGGAGCATCACACTTTGATGCCTTCTCGTCCTGGAAGGCATCATCGGCTGTATCTTCACACGGACTAATTGGTATTAATGATTTTGTACTTCCGATCATTTCATGAGTATCGGTGGGTTGGTCCTCCTGTTCGGGTAAAATTGGATTTAAAATGTTTATTGAGATGTTAAAAGGACTTCATAGTATAGAAGAGACGGTGTTCTTTTAAGGTTATCTAAGCACGTACTACAAGATTGCTATAGAGACTTTGCCTGCACAGATAAGCTGATGATAAAATTTTTTCCTGTACAAGTGAACTTTAGCTCACGTAAAAATGTCTAGCTTAAATTTTGGTGCATTATTGGTTCTATGAGTGATAAAAGCACTTCCTTTAACTTACTGGTAATTCTGCAAGTCCTATAGGACAATCTTCTTCTTGATAGCGTGTGTTAGTTCTGACACCCATTCCAAATGCACCATCACCATCTGAATCCTCTGCTGAACAGACACACCGCATTTTGGCATCATCGCCAACCTAAAAAGACAATGAAATATCAAATTTACTTAACACTTTGTCATGTTAAATCAAACGAATCGCTTGTTTTCATAATAAAACATATATACACCCTATACTAAAAAATGGTCCTTCTTAAAAACCTACCACAGCCGTACAGCTTTTGTATACTCAGATACTACTTCCCAATTTTAATAATAAAATTTTTCCTGTATCTTTTGCATGTTAAAATATTTTTACTTACTGACTTTAATCACAGATTATTCCTTTACCCTTTTTATATTAATTAAGAAGGGAAAAAGATATTAAACCCTCTTGAAATGCACAGGCTTATATATTTTAATGAAAGCCTCGTAAATCCAAAAAGCATTTCATTTTAACTCTGAAGCTAATGAAAATGATTGAAATCCCATCCCCATTTAATTAATTCCTCATCTTTATGATGAACCATCCGCAAGGATAAATTAAAAAGAAAAAAAAAAAACTCACCTTGACTGTGTTTGTTATAATACACAATGAGATTGATGACAACACAAACAGGACAATCGGAAGTATAAGCGCTATCAGCAGTTCCTTGTAAGTTTTATCCAAATCAAATCGTGCCACCACAAAAGGAACTGATTCAGCCTGTGGAAATTGTACAATCATCATCATTTGTGCCATCAAACTTCACAAACAGAGAATAGCTTACTTTATTGTAAAAACATTGATATCTTGATTGTGCTGTATCGTTATCACCATCACTTCCATATCTGGCAACAAAATCCTTGCATTCCCCTCTAAGCGTATTCACGCATCCTTCCAAGTTGATGAACAATTTCTTCGAACTATAAATTGTAAGGTTGTCTTGCTGTGGCAAAAATCTCTGGTCGGGATCTATAATATTGTTGCTTTTGTCGTAAATATTCCAAAATTGTGTGAAATTCATGAAAGGATGTGGAAAAATGTCGTGGTCCAAAAGTGTTCCATTAAGGCAGTCAGTAGCTCTACAAAAAGAAAAAGAAAAAAAATGATAAGAAAAACAAAAATAATATCCTTTCCATTTTATCTTGCCATTACAGAGAGCTTTGTTTCCCTTTAACAAGAATAAATATAGGCTTACACAATTTTGTCGCCTTCTTTTGCGACTGTCATACAATTTGCCAGCAAATCGCCATCATCTTCTTTCCAGAAATCGGTGGGTGGGATACGTACTCCCTTGTTGGGTCCTCGGGCTTCATTAAATGCCACTCCGTGCTCACATTCCGCTGTCACTAGATTGTTGTCCTGGAAATTGAATTTTAATATTATTTTTTTATTTATTTATTTTTTTTTTTTTTTGCTAAAAAGGTCAAAGAGTCAAGTAAGACATACGCACTTGCATCAGCAGGACATTTATTTTGGTTGTTGTTATTTTTGAGCAATAGCGGTCACATACGAAAGGTTTCTTTATTTTCGTACATTGAATACCCCTGCACTCGAAGAAGCCGTTTAGTTTGGTATTGTCCTTTTCGGAATTGAGTGTTGGTCCGTCAGCCTTGTGATGGCATAGGAAAAACTCTGACATATTCTTGCAGTGTCCTGTAAATGAAATTATTGTCGTTGGTGACGAGTTGAAAAGGAAGGAGTTTATGTCATTTACACAGATAAACTAATTTATTGGTGTTTGAGTGAAGCGAAAGGAACAGGACATGGGGTGGGATTTACGTATGAGAGTTTAAATATAGACTTACCATTTGAACAGTTGAATACACCGCGTAGGTTGTTGCATGCTGTGCCATTGTTGCAGTTGAATTTCTTCAAGTTTTGTAAGTCAATCTGGAAAAAACGTATGTAGGTCGATGATAAAAATAATGTTTATGAGTGCTCGTTTGTGTGTGTAATGGATTGCAGTTGAATAAATTATTTCATTTGAGTGCTTTTATTTTTGTTTCTCAATTCTTAAGTGGAGACATTTATTTATTGGAATTGCTGAATCTAGTATACTTAAATAACTTCAGATGACTGTACAGTTTTCATGTGATAATAACTGAACCGATTAAGACGAAATTATATTGAGAGTTGGATTAAATAGTGGATTAACACACTTGCTTCTTTTAATATAGAACACTGACTCAAAATACTTGTCCATAAAATCGGTCATCGTCCAATCTTTGCTTTTAAACGCGTTTGCGAATCTCAATCAAACAGAACTTGTGTAGCAGCTGATAAACTTAACTATTGACATTATTTGAAATATAATTCCGTACTACTTTTATTTGAATATGATTTCTAGAATGCAAAAAAGTCTTCGATCATGGCTCTATAAAGGTCTCCATTGACTGTAACCTTCTGAAAAGCATCGTTTTTAACTCAACTATTGAAGTATCCATTCAACCGAAAACGAGTTTCATCGCTGAGCAAAATTTCAATAATTAAATAGACGAAAACTAAGCGTTTCAAAAACAGAAACATGTTTTTCGAAATAAATCTTCTTAATGTGTATGCCTTGTTCAGGCGTCATTCGATTCATGATGAAATGGCAAACCAAATTTAAGATAAATCACAGTGCTGCCAACTTAAAGATTGTGTAGATTAACACTGCCTTCTTTCACCCGACGGCATATATTATACACATCAATGATTTGTTTCAGCAACGTTAATTCGAATAATGTATTTCAAAAGAAAAAGACCAAAGTCTTTCTCCTAATTTTATAAAAAATAGGGCTCTATATATCTCTAGTTTTGTTCTACGAATTTTATGCCATTACTGTGCTTTGATCTCTTATCTTATAAATAATTATATTAAATGACACAAGCTCATAAAGTATTCATTCAATGATAAGGTTCATACTTGGAACATCAAACTGACGATATGGACTCTGTTTTGTTAAAAAGCTTCCATATTGGGTATATACATATTTAAAAAATTATCTATAAGATTAAATCAGTTGTCTCTTAAATCAATTGAAAATCATTTCAATGGTGGAAAGTATTTCCATGCAAGTATTTTGTACACGTATGTTCCTACTTATGCGAATATATAATTTGAAAATTGTAATTATTCTAACAAATTTTCCAGACAAAGAATTAAATGCGTAATAGGAAATCCAAAATAAATTCTATCTAAATAAGTTTCTGCTTAGCTTCGTATGTAATACGGCTTAAGAGCTTCATCTGCATTTAAAGGGATTCTTAAGATGCAAACGTACGAGTATGTATTCAAATCAAAGTATAAAATGCAATTAGGTAAGAAAAGATTTTCATTTGTATGTAGTAAGTTGGTCGTTAGCTAAAATAAATTAGGTTACCACAACCACAACTACTCTTACGCAAATTGAAATGAAAAAAAATCTTGTTCAGTTTTTTTCCCTAAGCAAGAAAATTGCATTTCAGTTTTTTCATAAACTATCATAAGTATGAAAATAAAGATTACCTACACACCTTGGAAATCGATTTTGTTTTTAGACTTGATATTTCTGAACAAATCAATGCAATTTGTTCAAGCAAATGTTCGGATAGTTCTTAAGTGTTAATTTAACTATAAATAATAAATTTTAATGGTCGTGTCTTATATAATTTTACTTGCGATTATAGGTACTATTTTTAAGGCAAGTTATGTATTCGTTAAAAAAAAATTCTAACAATCAAACATGACATTACGATGATAGAGGAGAAAGTGGGTCTGCAAATTCCTTCCGTCTGTCTGTTCGCACCTCTAGAGCCTAAACGGATGGCCCGGGTTTTCTTCAAACTTATGGTATACATTATAATTATGACGCCCTACAGGGGGGGTTTTTGAAATTATCATTCTAGCTCTAAACGGTAACATGCCATACAATGGCTCTTAACGGTAACATGCCATACAATTTTGTATGAAAAATTAGTTTTTCTCAAAAACGACTCCTACGATTTCCATAAAACTGTTTTGAATGATGTTTTTTGTGTAAATTGTATGTTTTCGTTGAATAGATTTTTCAAGAAAATTCTTATAATGGTATACTTCCCATAGGACCGGTTTAAATCAGATTTTCTCGTAAGCCACATGACGGATTTTAATGAATTTTTATTGTATAGCCCTTTTACTGATGAAATAGTATTAATTTCTTAATTTTTTGAGTTAAAAAAGAAAAAGTTAATTTTTGGTTTTTTCAAAATCAGTTTGATAAATTTTTTTTTTAAATTTAATTTTTCTGATAAAAACACAACGAACTAGAATTTGGTATACTCAAAAAAAAAAAAATCGGAGTATGTTTACAAAAGTTTTTCAAAATAAACCGCGTTTTGAAAAAGTGGTCGAACGATTTTGAAAAAAATTTTTCTGATTTTATTTAATATATTCAAGAACCAAGAAGTGAACATGAAAATTGAACAAATGATATTGGCGAAAACACTATTCTGAAAGGATATTTAAATTTTTGAATACTAGCAAAAATCATTATTAAATTTCTCAACAGATTGTTATTTACTCTTTTGTATCATGTATCGATAAAATAATGTGCCGGCTCTTCTGGTTAACCAATGTAAATTTAATTTAGCAGAAAATACTTGATTTCATAAAAATCAGGAGCCCATCTTACAAAGCCACAGATAGTTATGCTCAATGTTGAAAAGAAAGTATCCTTTTCATAGCCCAACTAACATTTCAGCTTCGATAAAAAGCTTACCGAACAATACTTTCTGTTTCCGTAAAGCTTGTCTTAAACTTCGTTAAGCATAAAAAGGAGAGCATTTCCGAAGTCCCAATAATTATTTCGGTAAGGCTTATTGCAAAGATGAAATGGAGGCCTTACGGAAGCGCCAGCTTCGGTAATAGCTCTTAGTGACCTAAAAGAGGTTTAAACCAGCCCCAAAAGAAATTTTACCGACATTTGTTGAAAGAAAGCTTCTCAAACTCTTCGCTTTAAATACAAATATAAGCATTTAAAAAGTTCGCTTGATTTGGTTTTGAGACTTCTATTAGATTTATTCGAAGCGAAAAGCTGTAAACGAGGTCACGACTTCTATAATGAGTTTTGCTTCCAGTGGAAGCCTTACGGGAACTTTACAGAAATCCCATAAGGGTGTTGGGTGCTATTTGGTATATATAAATTAAATTCTTTAAAATAACGTGATACACATATCAAAAATAAAACAGAACTTGAACTCAGGAAAATGATAACAATTTGGTTTAATTATCTCTTTTTTGTAGCCTCAATTAAATTTTTAGCATTATCCTTTCAAAACAAACCTCAAAACGGTTGGTTGAATCAAATTACAAAATTTCACGACTGAAAAAACCCCACTTATCAGCTTTTCTAACTCTAATTCTATGCTATAATCCGTAACATCTTCTTACGCTCTTAAACACTTTCCACTAATCAAACCAACACGTTCTTGATAATGTCAATGATTTCCAACTTGATGGAGAGAACACAAGTACTTGTTGTTGTTGGTTGTTGGTATCATTCCCTCTTCCGCTCAAGGCTTTAGGATTCTTTTTCAACTAATAAATCACTCAAATTAAGGAACTCCCACACCGCACGGCATGGCATAGAGCACGAAACAGCTCAACACAGCCATCACAATCATTATTCTTAAGGAGATTTAATTATCTCTATCCTGCCGAGAGATATGAAGAATGATGATGACTCCTTCTAGAATTCTAAGTATTTAAAACAAAGTTCACCCTCCACTCCCCCAACCCTCCCCTATTTCTGACTATGATTTTACACTCCAAACACTATCGTAGTAGGACTCCCACGAGGCGATCCATTAACAAAGTCTTTTCAACCTCCTTGAAGCCACCCTCTGCTTTAATACGAGTATATAAGGGTTCCATTGACTCTTAATGAATCAACCGAAAAAAAAACTCACACCATACTCCCATTCCCTCTCGTCTGCGCTTAGGGAATCTTCCCTCCAACAACACTCTCTCTCGCCCCGCTACATATTTTGTTATGAGTCATAAAATAAGGCCAAACAAAAAAATGTTCTTACCATCGGGCACGATGTTGTTGTTATCCTTGTGCAGTTGTTGAGCTGAATATCGGTGCCATTACGTCGCACCACCGAATGGATTTGTGGACAAAAGCCGCTCGTCTTGGTCAGGCACCATTCCCCACAGGAGGCCCAAGGACAATTATTTGGCATTTGTATATCGACCGTTTGGCACATTACCGGATCGGGTTCAAATCCCGATTTGAAGGCTCTGCAAACACAAAATAGAAGAGGAAATAGAAAATTGTGTTATCATCATCATCATCCCCATGTAATATGGCGTATAATAAAAATCGCTCCCATAACAAAAACTGGGTCATTCACAAAGGAGCAAAGGATGCAGGTTGGAAGGGTCGGGTGGGTTGGTTTGATTTGGTTTGCTTAAATCGAAGAAGACATAATGGGCCACACTTACTGAAAGGAAGGTGAGTAAACTGCAACACTGAGGTAAACAATGGAAACACATGACAACACCATGGTCAACTGACAGAAGCATATTGATCCACAGATTCTCTTATCCTGTTCGGGTATAAGTCTAGGTTTATTTTTTCGTCGACCCATTGTGATTGTTGTTGTGTTATTTTATTTTTTTGGGGTGTCCTTTTGTGGTTGACCTCACCACCACTGCGACTGCTGTCTATTTGTTGAGATAGTTTATCGTCTACTCCTGCACACAATTACTTAATTGAAGGGTGCAAGGACCCACATTCACACACGAACAATAGTTTTATTGTTTTGATTTAGAAAATTTGCGTTGTAAACTTCATCGATAAACTTTAAAATTTCACTTTAACGACTTGAACAGTTTCCAGATGATATATTATTTTAATTTGGGCCACGAAAACCCCACACCCAGATTATTATTAATTAAACGACATTAAAAGACACATTAAAATGACCAAGGGGAGAGTAGGGTTGGGAGGGGCTTTGATGTCGTTTATATTTGACACACATTTGCAAATGCTTTTGATATGATTTAACTTCAAGGTTATGGCTGAACTTGGATGAGTGTAATAAATTTGAAAACTATCTGAAGCTGAACACCATGGGAATGCAAAAAGGAAAAAAAAATATGATGAGGTGAAACTCGCAACGTGCGACGTGACAACCCTCTGAGCTCGAGCAACTTGCAACGAAGGAATGTCAATCTAAACTGAGAGGGTATTCAGTTTTTCGAAACAATTTTATGAAGGGATGACGAAAAGGATAACTTCATTCCAGATTTGTGATAGCACAGTGGAGTGGTTCGAGCTGATAAAGGAAATTTATTTGTAAAACTTGCAAGCTCCCAATCAGCTTTCGTTGGGTTTTATTGATTTTTCAAATATACTTCACAGAATGCAGAATTGAAAAGTCAGGTAGAACATTTGAATTTTTCGGATACTAGTGAGAAGTCTTGGTATGATGGATTTGTAGAAAGCAGTTAAATAAATAATTAGTGTAAAAATTATCATTTTCACTACCAAAATAGAAAGTAAGCTTTCATTTGGGCTTGAATTCCATGCTTGGATGCTTAAGATAGCCGAATGTATTTTGAAATCCTGTTTTAGGCTCCAAATATAAATATTTGCTATGTTTTTATGATTTCGTCAACTTTCATTAAAAAACTTTGGACTTCGTAATTTTTGGAACAACCTCTCAACAAATTTCGAAATAACTTCATTTTTATAAAGATTTTTCAGAAAGTTTTACATAAATCCACTCTTTTAATCAAAAAAAGCTTGAAAATATTGAAAATATACAGGATCGAATGTTCGATAAATCCAAGGTTCCAAAATCTGCAAAGGTCGAGTTTATCGAGATAAGATAAGGAGTTCCAAAATCACTGAGATTTCTGACGTTCTGTTTCTAGATCTTCAATCGGCTCCAAAAATTATAAAAACAAACTGAAATATTGGAAAAAATCGAAAAACGTTGTTTTATATTCAAATCAATCCGAAATTGCCAACCCTGTTTTCGAAACACTTTAAACGCGCATGTTTCTGGACCGAGTCTTTATCAAAAGCTACACCAGCTGTTGAGTGATTAAAACTTTTAGGTCAACGAAAGGTTAAATATTTGTTATTCATGAGAGCGAGGTATTGTAAATGTTTTCCTTTATTTATTCGTGATAGAGTCTGGGGTATTTATTTTGCTTTTTTTTTGGAAACCATAGCAAAGGGGCAGATGTTATTTTGGATTCGGTAAACAAGTGGTTGGTTGAACAGTTGGCAAATAAATTTGTTATTGTTTTTTTTTTTTTTTTTTGAGGAGGTAGAAATTATGATTCGGTTATTATTGAAATAGCGTTAATGAGGGTATTTTTGGGGAAAAAAAGAAGTTGATACAAGAGGTTATACAATAACAAGTTTCAAGAGAATTCATTTCGCATTAAGTTAAACTTAAGGGTGCTGAAGCAATACCTTCATTGAAATGAAACCTGAAAAGTTAAATGAAACAATACTTTACACTTCAGTACGCAAAATGAAGAGTAGGTTGTCTTTAAACCAATAGACAGACAAACTTTCCTCAGTATCCTTCAATTCTGCCGCTCTATTTAATTTACATATTTTAAGAACTCTGTTCTAAAACTAGGAATCAAACCAAGTACATTCAGAAAAACATCTTTTGCTATTGAAAGAATAAGTTTAGTTCCTTGCTTGACCAGTTTCTGATACACATCAACTACAATGAACTGCATTTTTTAAATTAGGTTTTCAATTTTCAATTTTTAATGAACTGTTATACTGTTATAACAAATATTAAAGAGTTTTAAAAAAACCATTGGGACAGTATCCACAGTTCTACAAGGATTTACCTTCACTATGTTGGTTAGTTTTAAAAAAAATTGATAGACAATATTAATGACAGGTTCATCTCCAAGAAATTAAAGAGTTTTAGAACCACTGTAGAATTCTAAATGAATGCACATTAGAAATACGTTTATTGCATTTTGTGACTTCCCGTGAACATAAACACAAGTGAAGTGAAAAAATTTCATAAACGTGAACGTTTTTTCCAACCTGAATTTGCTGAATTAAAAATTAAACAAGTCAGACAGTAATTGCATTGGAGTAGTGTTTGCAAGATACAAAACATGACATTCGCGAAAAACTTTAAGAAGTGGAATCAGTAAGAACTGGGCTATCCATTGTGGAGTTAAAAAATTAAATAGAATTACAAGATGGAAAAAATCTTCAGTTGAAAAATATCTTAGAAAAAATATGGAAGGTAGTAAATTTAAGTGTGTTTTGTTGTGGACAGTTTCCGAGCATTTCTTCGAGCACATCGCTTTTGAGAAAATAAACATTTGTGATCCCAGTTATGATAGTAAAATTGTCAAAAAAAGGAAAAAGGCACCATTGTGATTTTGAGGAGAAAACTTTGGAAAGAACTGTTAAAAAAAGTTTCGACATATTGTAACTTTCATGAAAACCTTATTTCATTTTGAACCTTTCAAAATCATATTCAAGTTTTTCCAAATTTGATTGAAAGCGGGTCGGAAGGTTAGTTTTAAAGCTAGAATACTAATTCCAAAAATCCCTCTGTAGGACGTTATAATAATACTAAGTAAAAAATTTGAAGCAATTTAAATTGATTGTTAGAACTTTTTTTACGACTGCATATAACTTGCCTTATAATACATAGTACATACCTATAATAGCAAGTTTAAAAACGGAGACCCAGAATTTGGATTCGTTGGCAGAGCTGAGATATGGTGTTGCGAGTAGAGAGATACAAGGATATGGTAGCAGCCCAATGCTCCAGTAGCAATTAAAGTGTTGCTGCCTACAATAGCTTCCCGGAAAGGAAGAGAAATACAGGATATCAATGTAGAATTTTCAGAAAACTTATAAAATGGTAGTTGTTAATTTTTTGAAAAAGAAAGCAACTTATATGAAACAATTTCGCTTTCATTTAAAAATTAAGTTTAAGCTAACATCTAGCCTTAAAAACAATAAAAGCTAGACTTTTTCCGATGCAGTTCTTAAACCTGTGATAATATATTTTTTGGATTCCGCATATGAGAGTTCAAATTTATGTTTAATTTATCAGTAAAACCAGAAATTAGCTTTGGCCGTGATAATCATCTAAACGTTAAAGATAAAAAAAAAAAACACATTTAATTAGCGATTTATTTATTATTTATTTATTTTTATTTTTATTTATTTTTTAGTTCAAAGATAAGATTATAACAATTTTGTTTTCTTGTTTGATTCAAATACAATTATTGTTGATTGTTAGTAAATGTTTTTTCTTATTTCTCGTTAAGATTTCTTTTCAATAAAAACTTAGATTGAAAATGTGTCTTATGTTGTTAAAACATGATTAAGATTGAGTTTTCTAAAATTGGTATTTTCATGTTTTTTTTTCTTTCTATTTTTTTTTACTTCAAGCAGTGCAAAAATATAATTATATTAAGCTATTTTTGTTTTAGAAAGTTTCCTTGAATATGATTTTTTTTTTTTCAATTAATTTAGAAAACAAAATAATTG
Organism: Platycheirus albimanus; assembly: GCA_916050605.2. NCBI lineage: Eukaryota > Metazoa > Arthropoda > Insecta > Diptera > Syrphidae > Platycheirus > Platycheirus albimanus. Next base: position 111,619,350 of record OU696698.1, on the reverse strand, counting down.
TGTTTGTGTATATATATATAAGAAACTTTGTTGCTTGTTTATTTTTATATTTACTTTTTTTTTGCACACAAAAGCTAGAAGTAAGATTCCAATTTGTTGGGTTCTTATTCAAAAGTACAAAATTTTTACGCATTAATGTAACAAAATCCGCATAGATTTATTTAATATTTACAAAACATGTGCTTAGATTGCACATTAAATTTTTTAATTTTTTTTAATTCAAATTCTATAGGCCATCATTCAACTAAGTATTAAATAAAAGTTTTATTAAATTGTAAATATAACTTTATCTAAAGGTTTTTTTTTATTTTTTTTTTATTTTGACAGATTCTCATTAATAGATCTTGTATTTTTGTCTCGAAATTTATTTCTATTATCACATCATTTTTTATTTTTTGAATAAATATTTTTTTTAGCATTTTTGTTTTTACTTATAATTAAATTAATCTTAATAACAATTCGATAAAGTTTTAGGAAAATAGTTGATTTGTTTTTAATAAAGATAGGTAGGTTGTAACAGAAAATTGATACATATTTTATTTATATGTTATTTTAGGGAAGGTAGGTTAAGTTTATTTATTAAAGAAAAATTCAATTGAACTTGAAAACGAAAAATGAAAACTGAGCCAAAGCAGATTAAATACAAATACAGTGTGGTGGAAAATTTAACTACCGGTGTTAAGAAATACAAAATATTATATTATTTAAGTAGTAATGCTTTAAAATACTACTCATATCAACTGTACTCGTACAATGGTAGTTTTAAATGACGTTTTGATCATTGTAGTTGCTGTTTTGATTTGCAAGTTGAATATATTGTCAAATTAAGACATGGAAATGTGAACATCTAAATGTAAGCACCTAGTATGTGCTGAATTGCAGCAAAGAAGGTTTTAGTCTATAAATTAGCCTTTTAAAAACCAAAAAATATATTACAGTGCTCAAAAGCTATAAGACTTTACCCAAAATCATTAAGCAAATGAAAGACCGAATAATAACCATGTTCTTAGTGTTAGTGTAATGTATTACTTTTGATTTCGTCAGCTCTAAATATTTTTTTTTATTTAACTTAAGGATATTTTGTCCTTAGTTTAACCGACTGATCTGCAAATAAAATGTTATGTTGTTTTTCACGTTTCTTTTTTAAACTGAAAACTGTCGATTCATGTAAACGCCGGTCGATTCATTTTGGCACCACACTGTAAATGATAAATTTAGAAAGCCATTTTTACGTTATTAAATATCAAAAACGATTGATGCCAATTTCATTATTTTTTTTTTCAAATTTGTTTCATTAATTTTATGCTAATTTATGATTTGGTATAAAATATTCCATTATTTTATAATTCCTTATACATATAAACATTTCAGCCTAATTTTTGTTTTTTTTTTTATTTATTTATTAATTTATTAATTATTGATTCAAGAATTAAGGAAGGTAGGAAGATAAAAATACTTTTACAGTGTGCATAAAAAGTTTGTTCACAAAACAAATACAAAACTAAAACAAAAAACCTAAATTTTCAGTGAATAATTAAATCGTTCCTCAGAGTTTGGCAAACGCATTTGGTTTTATTTTTTTTTAGTTTGTATAATCTATCTACAATCGGTACACATGGAGAGTATTTATATTTTTTTTTTTGTTTAAATTAGTTTTAGTACTCCAGATCATCTTCATCATCGCTGCGACACAGAAGTTTTCTAAAACGATTGTGAAATTTATGGTATTTTCTTTTGTGTTTGTTTTTTTGTTTTTTGTTGCATTGATAAAAATCGGTGATTTTATATTTTGTATGGGACAAATGATGCAACATTCTTTGGGTTTTATTCTATTCTATATTCATGCACTTGACATCTACGAAAAATTAAATAAAAATTGGATGGAGCTTGATTTGTTGACCATATCGTTTTTTGTGTACTGTGGAGATGGTGGTGGTGGTGTTGCGTTTGTGAATCGATTTTGGTGTAATTTTGTAAACCAATAGGATGTTTCTAATTGTTTTTAGCTAAATTTTATTGATTTGGGTATGCTGAAAGTAATGAAATTATTTTAAAAAATTGATACACTATATAGTAACGATAAAAGTTGCAGTTGCAAGGCAAGAAATGCTATTTAATTTGGTTTGTATTTATTTATATTGTACAATATATACAGTCATTAAGGATGTTTTTCAAGAAGCCACTACAAACTTTATAAAATTGCTTTTTCTGTTATATTTTTGTCACTTTCCGAAAAAATTAGGTATGTAATAATTAAATTTAGACAAAAATCCACGAAACTGGTAGAATGCTTATTTTTTCTGGTACGAGACCTTATAAAAACCACTCATGGGTTCCTTCAGTAGAAACTACATTTTGGTCGGTAACGGAAAAAGTTGGATATTCAACTCATTATTGAATAATAGAAATTCCGTAGTTGAAAAATTCTCTTCTAAGTTCTTTTAAATTGTGTTTGATGTGAACAAAATATTGCTTACAAAATATTTGTTGAAACTTTTGTTCAATGATTTTTTGGAAAAACAATTGAAACCGGCACAAAATTTATATAATCCTATTGAGAACTAAAATATTTTTGTTTAACTCCGAGCTGAAGCTATAGGCAAATTATTCAATAACAGAACAGCAAAACCTAGCAGGATAAAAGAAGAACTTAATGAATACTACTGGATTTTTAATAAGCTTTAACGAAGCCCTTGTTGTTTTAATTTTTGACAATCTTTATATCCCCTAACAAATTTGTCTTTACTTCTGGTCTATGAACCCAATTTTTTCGAACCTTGCAACTGACTAAATATATGTAGTTTTAGAGTGTGGTTATAAGTGTTTTCCAATCGCTCACAAAAAGAGAACAAAAACCAAAAACATGCCATCAAAACTATTTATTACACACACAATTTTTATACTCGCTTGCTAAAGCTTCATTGCGAACAAAATTGCAAATCTAAAAGAAAAAAACTCAATTTTAAATCATAAACAAAAGCAAACCTTCAAACTGAAAAAAAATTCATCATAATAAACAATTAAAACCAATTAACATGCATTTTTTTTGTTCTTGGACGGATTTATTTTTATTTAAAATCATTAAACTTTTGATCCTCGCGCTTTGGATTTAACAAGAGTGACGACATTTAGTTATATCAGGCATAACATGGTATTTTACGAGCTTGCATTTTAAAGAAATATATATAAATATAATTATGTTTTAAAATAGATTTAAAAACGTTTTTTTTTTTTGTTTTGTTTAAAAATTCAAAAACATTGAACTATATATTATAATTATAAGAATGATAGCAATATTAATTTTCAAAAAATTATTAACAAATCAAAACTCACTCTTCTTTATTTGGAAACTTTTCGGCATACACTCGAGATGATTTATTACATGCCTTGTCACAACACGGACAATACCAGTAGCTGAGGACACCAATTGATATTGCAAAAAGGACATTTGGTATTATTAATGAGAGTACCAAATGCTTTAGATTATCTTCCCAGGAATATCGTCCTATTACAACCTCTGGGTATGCTCTGCTGTAGTAGCAAGCAAACGGTCTTCCCACAGGACTAATAATTTTGTTTTTTGTTTGGAGAAAGTATTAAAAATTTCGTTGGATACTTTTTTTGATTGCAAAATATATATATATTACCCATATTGCTTGGCGAAAATACTGCAATTTGTCATTGGGGGATAGCCACAGCCTTCGGAATTTATTAAAAATTTAGTGTAGCTCACATCCCAAACGACGGTGTCCAGGTCTCTAGGATTCTTTTGCCATTCATCGAATGGTATTCGGGTGTAGTTCACGTACAATTGATGGCACCTGGAATTTGAGAAAAAAAAACAATATTGAAAAATATTCTGAAGTCTTTAACATTCATGCTGTTGGTTCAAAGGATTATTAAAATATTCATCGTTTCATTTAATGGCTTCGTCATTGCAAGTTTCTTCAAATTTAATAAGACATTTTAATGCAATGACAGCCCATTAGTTAAATTAAAATACACTTAAAATTGTACAATTAAACTGATGTTTTTAAGCATACATTGAATGTTTTTAAAAGATTGATTAAATCGTAGCATTGATACTGCTTTGTAAGATATGACAGAATTAATACTTGGAATACTGAAAGCATCCCAATTTTAATGCTGCAGAGAAGTTATATCTTCCTACTCTATAATATTGAATTCTTTTATAGAATCTTGCAACAAATTGCTTTCTACGAACATTTAAAGTTAGGTTAGGTGTCCGAAATTTATGACAAAAAATGTTTTAACAAAGGGTATACCAAATTATGAGAATCAACAAGAACAAACTTTTAGTTTTTGCTTTGTTACTGATTCATTTGATTCATCCAAACTGAGTGCAAACAAAATTCAATTGGGATCGGAAATATTAGTTTATCTTTCAGTGTTTATCGGAGAATAGATTTGTGTTTTTATGAGTATTTTAGTTTTGATTTTAAGCGGTGGTTCGTTGGATGATTGGACCGTTTGGCAAAGCATCTTGACTTTTGATTTAGTTTAAATTAAACTTACTTGATAAGCGATGATGTGCATCCTTCTCTACATGAGCTCCATGAACAATTTTTGATACCCTCTGCGTAGATGTGATCTATGACCATACATGTGACAGGTACCGGGTCGTAGTCAGCAATAATTGTTGAAATTGCTGGATCCACCACAAATGGGATTAAAAACAAAAAAGCAAAAACTGATAGTATTGCTGTTGTTCCTGTTCAAAAAAATTAATTTATTTGCAAAAAAAATTTTCATATTCTTCAAACCTACCAAGGCATACAGATGTGTAGAATTTTGCTTTTTCCAAGAAAGTTTCAATTTCCTGTTCCTCTTCGCCGCCATGCATTGATTTTGTCCGACTGCTATTAAGACTGACTTTGCTGCCGGCCAAACTGTTCGTGGATGCCGTTGGGCTGTGTATTGATGTGGATCCGCTTGAGCTCCTCATGCTTCTCATTTCGAATTTTCGATTTGTTGGTTTATTTTAAATTTATTCTTCAAAAAATACTTAGTTTCTATTACTTTAATTTTTTTTTTAGTACATGCGATTTCTATTTTGCGATATAATATTTTCGATATGAATTTTGTTTCCGACAAAAATAAAAAAAATAAAATCAGAAGAAACACAACTTTAAATTCAAATTAGGAGCAATAAAATTATTTCTACTTTCCTCTGCTTTTTTCTTATAGTTTTATCATTATTTATGCGAAATATGCTTAATAAATGTAAATATTTACTTTAATTTTTTTTGTATTTATGATTATTCCGAAATATAAGATAAATATTGTTAAGTTTTTTTTTATTTTACTTATCTTTTCTTTTTTACAATGTGTTTTGTTTGAACTTCATATATATGTAGGTATTATTTTATGATTTCATATATCGTACAATTTTCTAAATTTTGTTTTTATTTTTAAATTGTTTGATGTTTTTTGTTTTGTTTTAATTATTTTTATCACGCATCCCTCCAAAACGATTGGCCTTTTACAATTGTTCTTTAAAACTTAGCTAATGAATTGATTAACTTAACGAAAAAACTTTAACTTAAAAGAAAAACTTTTGGAAGAATTTAATTGTTGTTATAATCAATATTAAAAATGTCTGCCTTAAGTGTGTGTAAGTGTGTGTTACATTATTATTAGTTTTTTTTCTTCTTCTCTTAAGTGTTGATGGCTTAATTGAAATTTATTTTACCTAAGCAATGAGTTTTTTATTTTTAATTAAAAAACAAAAATATTATTACTAATATTGTCTTTGAAATATATATATGCAATTATTTACACTTTTGTATTGAAAAAAAGAACAAAAGTATTTTAAAAATTTTTTTGTGTAGAATTACAGAAACAGAAAAAATGTGTGAACTAAGTTAAATAAAAATTTTAAGATTCATAAAGAGATTTAAAGCACAAATTAGCTTGGTTATTTTTTTATTGTAATGCAAAAACTCCAGGCTGGTGAACAGGGCTATCTTCTTGAAGTAGAGGAATGCCTGTAATAGAAATGGAAATATAAATAAATTTATTGATTTTTTAAATTAACTATAAAATACTAAATGGAATGTGATAATTTTGGTTGAAAAACAGGTTTAATGATAAAAACAATGAGAGAAGACTATTCAGTGATAATTTTATAATGCGAAACCAATGTTTATTATAATGATTGACCTGAAATGATTAAAAGTAGTATAATTTCACGCAGGCCTAAAAATCTATTTCTATAACATTGAAAGAGTTTCTAAAATTTTAATAAGGTATATGGAAAATGGGACAACATTTATATAGAGGATATAGGTAAGACAACCTAGAGTCTTTTTCAAACAAAAGAAAACTAGTACAAGATGGACGAATTTCACCACATGATATAGTATTATGCAAATAGTTTCATTTTGGTTTTTCTGCATGTTAAAATGTACTAAAAAAGTAAAAAAAAATTAATTACATCTTTTCAAGCTAAAATCATTATATTATATTCATTATTGTATGTTTAATTTGTTAATAAAAGAATTATTGAAACCATAATTTTGCTTGTCGCCTGAATCTGAATGATTGATTCTACATAATTGCTACGTGAATCAAATTCTAATTAAATCAATATCAATTCTTTTTTTCTATAATTTATACATGTTATAAGATGATTAATCGTAACTTTCTACAAATCATAATATTTAATAGTTTTAAGTTATCAATCCAAAAATATTTGCTGTTTTTAACAAAAACCAAACAGATTTTAATTCAATTTCACTTCTCTATTACATCTTCGTTTCAAACTCAGTAAAAAAAATATTCTTCACTTTAAAGCATATTTTTTTTTACTTATTATCAAACCCATTTAAACTGGGTTAGAAACCTTAATTATGTATGGGTATCATCTTTGCCGCCTTTTCAATGTTATTTTTGTTAACTCTTATTTTATTCAAGAGCATGAGCATGAGCATGTCCTTGAATTTATTTTTGGATTTGACTATCAAACACGTTTGCTAATAAGTGTTCTAGGTAGGGGTACATTGAAACATGTCATCAACTCTTTTGAAAAGCCAAACTAGTGCTCCCATTGTTTAGGTTTGAAAATAAAGCTAGTTGCCACTTTATATCAACTTTATTATTCATAGAATCTACTGAATTAGATTTCAGATATTTTATGCATAATTTATGACAAAATAATGTTGAATTTATTTATGTAAATAAAAAAAAATTATCTTAATAGGGCAGAACTAGTTTCCGTTTGTAATTAACATGTCAAAATTTACTTGTATTCTCAATTCTAGTTGGCATTTAAATTGAGCTATATATCAACTTTGCCTTTTTGAAGTAATTTATCATGCAACTTCTTCCAAAAGCACATTTTTTAACATTCAACAAAAAAATCGATAAGCCCTGTCACATTAAATATACCCAACACAGAAACAAAACAAAAAATTTAATGAACACAGTAATCCATAAATCCACCACCACCCTGTGATATCCCCATCTTTTGATTTTGTTTTCTTTGCCCACACGAATTCACTGCAGACACGCTATATAATAAAAAATAATCAAGAAACACACGACAATCGACAAAAGAATAAAAAAAAGTGTCAATACTTTCAGTGTAACCTATATTTTACATGAATTTATGACTAAGAATATAAAAGTCAATCTTATAATATATTGACGAGATCTAATTAAATCCCATTGGGAAGCCAAACTAACCCTAAATGAATAAAGAATGATTACAGAGCTTTAAATGTATCTAAGCCACCATACAAAAAAAAATTTATTTCACAAAACACACAGAAATGTACTAACTGACTGAAAGGGAGAGTCCTAATGACATTTTCTACTTCAAAAATAGAATTTATAGATACATGTTTATTTTATTGTTTCGATTTTAAGAAAGATAAGATACAAAGTACATGAGATCTTAGGTTATCCCGATGACACAAAACTCAACACAATTTTCAATGAAATTCCGCTCCAACTGAAAACAGATAGATAGACGGTTTTGAGAATATTAATTTATGACACCAAACAGCGCACCAAGAGCAATAGAAATGTTTCTGTTTTTTTTCTTACTAAATGAAAAACAAAAAACGGAAGAAAAAAATATATAAAAATTAATCCTTACGTGACGGATCTCATAGTGCCATAACCTCATCGCCTCCTCCTCCGCCAGTATCGCCCAAGTTGCTTTGAGAACCCATGTTGTTCTTAGCCAAAATTGTATCAGTATCTACACATCCCTTAAATCGCATCTTTGCGTCGTCTCCCACATACACTGTCTTCTGACAGAGAATCAAAATGATGCACGAAACCACAAAAAGAACGGTGGGTACAGTAGAAGCAATCACAAACTGTTGATACGTCACTTCCAAATCGAACCGAGCCACAACAATTTCCTTCTTGGTTGGGGCATAGAAGCATGGGAAACGGGCACGGGCATTGTGGTCGCTTCCATCACGACCGAAATCCTTCAAGAAATCACGGCACTCATCCTGAAGGGTGTTCACACATCCCTCAAGATTTATCATTAGACGCGACTCGTTCGAAATTGTTAGGTCAATATCAGGTGGAGCAATTTCTGGAATCGGTGAAGATACGGCAATGTGAAGATAGCTGAGATACGTGAAGTTCGTCAAATCTGTCAACATGTTATTTTCCAGTACTGATCCGTTTATACAATCCACTGCTTCGACCTTGTCCGAAGTATTCTTGATGAAGTAGCACGATGCCATAACGACATTGTCTGCCGATTCATTCCACACCTCTTCCTCCGTTTCGGAATTTATTGCATTCTGACACTGAGACAGATAGACTTTGTCTCCACTTAATATCACAACGTTTTTGTTTCTGGTTGGGATATCAACGCAACGCCGATCACAGTTGTAAGGAGTCCGTATTTTGCGACATGTCCCACGAATGCACGAGAACAATCCACTTATGTCCATGCAATTGATTTTCCCCCTCCGTCCTGAACACTTCAGTGGTTGGTCACTATTCTTGAACACACACTCAAAGGCATCGGTTATATTGAGGCACTGTCCCGCCGTACAATTGAACGTTCCTGTCAAATTCTTGCACTCATCATTAATGCAACGCGCCTTGTCAGCACGTTCTTGATCGATGCCATAGCATGTTTTATTTGCTGAATTCGTGCAATTTTGGAATGTTAAATTGGTGCCATTGTTCCTTAAATTGACGAAAATCTGAATGCAGGCGCCAGATGTTTTACTCAAACACCATTCCCCACACGAACCCCATTCACAGTTGTCCTTGTTGACAGCACGTGTTGTTGTGCACATGACCGGGGTGGTGTCAATTCCGCTCTTGAAAGCTCTTGTCGATGGCATATAAATGGCAACAGTCAAATACACCAATGCGACAGAACTTAGAACTAATGTCATTTGACAAATGCATATTGTACCACATATGCGAGAGTCCTGCGGTGGGACAATTAGATCCTCGCTGGCCACCTTTTTCTTACCCATTTCCTACTCACGTACGTCTCCGTTTTCTTTAAACAATCAATTCTTCCGTTGTGGGTGTGAGTTTTATGGTTGCTGAACAACTGCTTACAATGTGCTGAATTGATTGAAATTTTTATTTAAAAAAAAAAAAAAAACAATCAAAGCAAATTGAATAAAAAATAAATTCACTTTAGGACGGCCGTTGATTTTTAGGAGTCTTTTTGATGCAGTAACATTTTTTATTTTAACAATATCCTACGCTCTATGATTCATGAACATTTTTTCATTTTTTTTTCTAGGTTATGCAACGAATAGTGTTGTATCCATGTGTGGTAGTTGTATGTGTGCGTGTATGTATTGTATATGTATCACATTTGCTGAATCAATCACTTAAAATAATAAAAATTATTATTTTCCATTCTTATTGAGTTTTGTTTATTAAATTAAAGACACTTTTTGTGAAAATAAATAAAACTGTTCTTCCAGGCATTGAAAGAAAAAAAAACAGATACAGGATGTGTGTGGTTTTTTCTTTTTTTTTTTTGTTCTGCCAAAGGATAATCAAGGACTACATTGAAATTTTCTCAACACAATCGATATGGAAATCACAATCTTTGTTCGCGAAAGGTTTGAATAGGTACAAAAATATCCGGATAGAAGAAATTTTATTTTTTTTTTTTTGTAAAAAGGATGTGTTATCTTGCTTTTTAAATAATTTTACAACACCGCACAGCACAGAGTTTTTGGAAAACTTTCTTTTTTATAGAGTGATGTGTGTTTTCATATAGTTTTTGCGGAGAAAATTCTCGTATTAATGCAAAAAATATTTAAGGACACTCTTTAGCTCTGATGCGGTATGCTAAAAGATTTCTAACTTTTCAAATAGTATCCCCGAGAACAATATACGAGACGAGTATCCCTGCAGAAATCAAAGTAGTGCGCGCGCATTGAATCAATAAAAGTTTCTCTCTCTTTTGGCTTTTATTTTTGTGATGTGAGTGTGTCACACGTTCACACGACATCACGATGGGGGCAGGAGAGGGTGTACTATATAAGTTCCTTTATTTTCATTTAAAAAAATATTCGTTTGGTACTACTGTACTGCCTTTGCCTTGCCAGCCATTGCCATTTACGCCACTTACGAGTATGCTGATGTTTTTCCTAGCAAAAAGCAGTTAAAATGGAAACTATAAGGACAAGTGTACTGAAAAGGTTTCCTTTCCATTGGGTACATTGTATGAATAAAGAAGCCTAAAAACAATATTTAGGAGGTAATTTCAGTCGAAATAGGGGATTTTTTTCTTTATTTAAAAAAAAAACGAAAGGAGTATAGGTTAGGTACGCAAATAGATATAAATCTGCAACAGCTATTTGTATGGAGATTGAAGCTCAGTGTTTGTTGTTGTTTTTTTTTTTTCATTTTTGTAGGCTTATATTTTTATTTATGTTTTTTTGTAGCTGTGCGACATGCTGTTTTGACGATATTTTCCTCTTCAGCTTTTCTTCCTGGAACCAGAATGGGTTGACCTAAGTACTTTAAGGAAAAAAATTGATCGATGAGGTAACTGAAATCGTACCACGGATTGAAAGATTTGGGAGCTTTTATTGTAAATTTATTCTGTGATTTTTTTTTTTGAGATAGAAAAAATAAAAATGGATTTATGCTTCCCACACATGGAGTTAATGCTTTTCTTGATACAAAATAATTCTGTTGTAATGCAGCATTTTTGGATTCATAGCACGAACAAGGATATGAAGTAATTTAACATGCTGCTTGCTTATTTTGTATGAGATATTAAAGCTAGGATTTTACAACACTTGCAGAATTTTAATTTGATTCTATAAATATTGTTAACATTTTATTACTTTCATGTTTGCGAAGATGATATTTGAATAATAATTTTGTTTGTATTAATAAGTTAAAACATAACTGGGTTGCAATATGTTCGTCAAAATTGCTGATGAAACTGAGTTGGCATAGGCAAACATACAATATTGATACTAGCCTGGTTATCCAGTTCTATTGTACCCAATATTTTTAATAAGAAAAAGAATACAATTTGATATTTTATATAAATCATTCTAAATGCAAATAAGAGTTGATTGTTCCTTTGTAGGGCTTTCACGCCTTAACTACTTGACCGATCATCATAAAATTTTATTTTACGTTTCACAAGGGTCTTGGAAATGAGTTTTTGATGATGTATTATTTATTTTTAATACATAATACATACAAAATCCGCAATTTTAGTTTTTTTTCCCGTATAGTTGCGTCCTGGCACAAGAAAAAATTTATAGATTGAGGAGCAGAGAGCAGTCAGATGATTGCAAGTATCTCAAATTCATCATTTTTTTGAAATGCATAAAAACAAAAATCCTTAGCTTCTGGTGTCTTATCTGACTAAACCAATTTTCGTTTTCTAGTGCTATTACCAAACCACTTCAATAACATTTATTTTAATATCAAGCAATTTTAAAAATGATTAATGGCTCTTCAAAAGAACACCCATCAAATATGCTTGATTGAATATTAATACCCCAATAATAATTTGGCCACCAGTGAAGAACCTAAAGACTCAACAAGAAATCGGTGCCAAGTTTTGTTAGTGGATCCGAAATATCTTGCGGAGTTTCTCTTCTTTCACTAAGCTTATCTTTGTGCAAAGTTTGATTATTCGAGACACAATTGACTGATGCACCAATGTGGACAAAAATAGTAAACTTAAACTACTGAAATATATTTTAGAACTCACACTGAAATAGTCTATTTTTTGAGGAAAAAATTCACGAAAGGATAGCCTGCAGAAGTAGGTTCGTCACAGTTTTCTTGTATCATACTTGTTTAGCCCTACTTGCTCTACTACAAAAGTAATACAGTCGAACTTCGATAACTCGAACCATCGATTTCCAAAAAAATAATTCGAGTTATCAAGACTTCGAGTTATCAAGTAAAACACACACACTCATCGAAGTTGACGCCAAATAATATAATCGAGTTATCGAGACATTCGAGTTATCGAAGTTCGACTGTACTTGGAAATACAGTGTATTCTCGATTATCGCAACTATTTAAAACAAGGGTGGTTGCAATGACCGAGGTTGTTGCAATTACCGAGTAAATTTTTTGTAAGCTTAATTCTAGATGCAAAGCGAAAATCGAAAAAACAGCCCTTATAAAATAAGCTAATTCATTTAGATATTAAGATATTATTTTTTGTTTGTCTTACGTCATGTATATTTTTATTTCTCTTCCGATTCGGATACCATGAACACAATTAAAGCTCCAATCTGAACTTTTCTCCGATCGGATAATTCTCCGAACGGATACCATAATATAGTTCTCTTTATAGCAATAATTATTTTTTTTGGACAAAATTGGATAATTTTTTTTGGATTTTTTGGATTTTTAGATTTTTTAAAATCGCCATTTCTTGCAGTTTTTGGAGACTCAATATTTGTTCAATACGGGCGAAGTGCTCTGGTGAAAGCTTGTATTGCAGTTTCAGTCTTTATTTTAAGAACAGGAATCTCAACCTCGGGCTTGCATATGCATATAAAAACAAAAGTTGCACTTATTGAGTAAATTTTTTTGAAGAGTTGCGATTACTGCGTCAACAATTATATAAATTCAGCTGTTGCAAAAATCGAGGAGTTGCGTGAATCGAGAGTTGCGTTAATCGAGAACGTACTGTATGTGTAGCCATATGTCACCGTTTGTCTTTGGAAGAGAAAATAGAAAATCGGAGTCGGAGATCTAACTTACTTCGGAGATCACTTCGGTGCAATTCTGTGGATTCTTCAATACAATTTCAAAAAAGCAAACTGAACTTTGTTGAATAAAAACTACACCAGAAAAGTATACAAGAAAATACCTGTAGTTAAAAATAGAATGTGTTATAGCTTATAACGTTATAATTAATACAACGTTTGCATTGGTGTCGAAATTAGCTCATTTCAAAATTAGAAGACAATATGTTTTCATTTGAGTTTGGTAATTTTGTTTGACATCAGGCTATCTTCCTTCTTTTTCTTTCTAACTTCCTTTTCATTCTTTCTTCTTGTTTTGTTTCTTGTCGTAGCTTTCACTAGACCCGCTCACAATGGCATCAACTTTTTTTTGATTTTGTTTTCGCGTAATTTCTTCCAAATTAGGTGGAAATGAGATAATTTTAAAATTGTGTATGGGAATTGAGTTAATTTTGAATCAAATTTGGAAATTTGATATGAAATTATCTCATTTGCCCCAATAAAAACGTAGTTTAAGATTCTAAAACACTTTTTTTGATTTAGCTAGTCTCTACCAGGTCTCTTACCAACTGATCTTTTCATTAAAACTGTTTATTTTTAAAAATGAAAGTGTTGTTTAATTTTTTTGTTGCTTGTTATCATATCCGTAAAAGCCCCCTTGTTTTTATATTTCTTTAACAGTTTGAAGCGGCGATCTATTTAATGTCGAACCATACAACTAATGAGTAATTATAAAAAAAAATATAATGTATTGTAATTTCAAATGGTAGGGTTTGGTTTGATTGGAATAAAATTTGCCTCACATAGAAAGAAGCAATTGCAATTCACAATTTGATGAAAAAATTAATTGCTTATTTTATATCTTCAGTGGTTCAGTCCTTAATATTTGGAAGATGACATTTATATTTAATTAATTTAATTTCACCAGTTAAGTGTATAATGTTGATCCCAAATTTTTTTTCCTGAAAAAAGGCTTGTTTTTAGAACTTCATGTGAAATAAATCCAAATGAAAAATTACAAATGACTTAAAAGTTTTGTTTGCACTAAACAGAAATAATCCTTTTCTACTTGATCATTTTGCTTAACTGTCTGTAATGCAGCTGGATTTATAAATGTACGCTTACAACACGAAATCATTGCTGAAGCCGACTCCTAAAAGGAAAATCCCTTGCCATGCTTATAGCTTCTGCCAATTAATATTGTGCTAGTCAGCGCACGGCACATCGCATCGTGTGTCCTTTGAGGAACTTATTCAATACACCAGCATTGGGAAAGGGAATTATCTGCATGCAATAAAATGCTTTTTTGTATCCCATACTTAACCTTTTCTCACCACACCACACTCTCATTCAGAATACTTTCCTAACCCATAGACCTACAAACCATAGTAGCCAATTTTTGCAAACACACATTGTATCATACAATCTTGGCACTTTCACTCTTTATCCTTAAATTTGTATACATGCACATACACATATACATACACGAAGTAGTATATGTGCAAAGAAAGTCACAATGGTAACTTTCCATATATTATTAATGCAAATACAAGTTTGGTGATATGTGCATATATGTAAAAAAAAGGAAGAAATAATTGTTTTGTGTGCCATAATGACCGTACTGGGTAAAATGATTAAAACACCACAACTCACCTGCAATAATTATATCACTCAACAATGACAATAACGTGCGACACAACTGACGACGTTGTTATATTTGTGTGAGTGCTTATGTATGTATATATCCTTTGAGGTATAAATTTTTCTGCAAATGGAGTCCGTTTTGTAATTTATTTTTAACTCTGCTTCTCGATGTCCGACTGTCCTCGCGGTAGACAATTTCATTGATTACCAACACACCGTCTTTAAAGTATTTAATAGAAATATTATTCAAAGGACACACTAAACATTTTGAAGCAAACACAAAAAAAAGTACACTGTAGTTTCCACTTTCTTAGGTGGAGTTCTTATGACATACACTACTTATATCACAAATTGTTTGTATAGCACCAGCAAGCCAGTGCACACAGTTCCGAAGCAGGACTATAGAGATCCTTTGAGCAATATATTTTTATTGGTTTTTATTTTTCAACAAAGAATTTAAGAATTTTCTTCTAATTTTAGTTCACACACACAAATGTATTTATCCGCACTTTGAATAATTATTATAAAAGTCCTAGAGAAGAAGGATATTCTCGATTGAGGTTCGTGGTTTTATTCTCACGTCATTTGTAAACAACGTCCACTAAAACTGAAAACTGGAAAATTCTTTTTTTGACACTTTTGTAAGGAGGACGATTTTTTTTTTTTTTTTTTTTTTTTTTTGGTTTGGTTTGGTGAGTTTCAGAGAAACTTCCGTGCGCATGTCCTGTCTCCTGTGTGGGCTTGAATTTTATCTCTGGGAGAGCTTCAGCTTACGGATGGATGGTGAAAGATAGATAACATGAAACATTGATGGCAAGGGAATGGTTTATAGGTTAATTGAAATGTGGTGTGTTTACCATTAGGTTTGGGCTTATAGTCGCAATGGTTGAGCTTGAGGGGGATCGGGCCGGATGATTCCACTTCTACCTGATAGATAGTATTGCCATTTTGTAGTTGCTAGTTTTGGCCCCGTGTTCGGTTTGTTATTACTTCCATATGAACATTTGTTTGTGTTTCAGTTTTTTTTTTTGCTTTTTTCGGATTTTTTTTTGGGTGGCTGTGGCAGCACGTGCAAAAAATTGCATTTGGTATGAAAGTATTGGCCTTTTAGTTTTATTGATATATTTTTATGGGTGATGAGTCATCAAACTTATGGTTGAACATACATAAATATAGAGAGATTGAGATTGAGATATAAAATACATTAGCTAAATGAGTAAGAGGATTGGGAGGGACATAGAAATGAGGGATCAAGTGGTGTTGACATATATTTGGAAAAGCCTTTCAATAGGCTGTTTGGTTTCTTGAGATGAAAAGTCCTCCTTTAAGGTAGGTCGTTTTCTTTCTTGAAGGGTATTATTTTATAGGTTTTAAGTGAACATAATAGCAAAAATATTTTACCACACACATTAAGACTTTAAGCACATCATTTTGTGGAAAAAGATTTACGTCTTAATCTGGGTGAGGCGATTTGAAAATTGAGAAGTTGTTTGCTTGACTTTTACTAGAGTCATAAGTAAAAACCGTATTTATTTCTCGTGGATGACGTCAATTTATTGAATCAGTATCTGAACAAACACAAAGTGTGTCAGCAATTTTTACGCAAGGAATTTTCTGTTTGTAATCCATCTAGGATTGAAAAATTATGTATAGCCTTATGTTTTAAGGCAATGTCTGTAAGCCTTAATGGATGAAGCTGGATTTATTAATTTTTTCTTGGATGTATAGTCCATAAATCGTTTTAATTCCCACTGGCTCTGAAACTTATAGACTTTAGAATTTAATAGTTTCTTTTTGTCCAAAATAGTCAGCCTAGAAAGGATAAGCTTAGCTATCATGTAAGCATGCGGTGGATTATTATTGCAACCGCCTTTAAGCTCCAACGTTGAAGAGACAACAAATTTATGGAAAGATCTATTTGGGCTTAATAGCGTAGAAGCCAAAAGTGACATTATCAATCTTAATGGAATAATGGTCCAGGTGGCCCATTCGATTTCATGTCTTAAGCCGAGGGTAAGACAACCACTGACGTCCTTTTTTATTAGCAATAAGTCATGAGGATTCTAGCAGATTTGACTGTAATTAATGGATTTACTGAATCCTAGACTACTAAGAGATTGGCCTTGGATCCAATTCATACTTACAAGGAAATATTTATGGACTTTTAGAAATAGAGAGTTTTTTCAATGCTTACGATGCGAAATAATGATGAAACCGAAAAAAAATAATACTTACTTTTGTTAACTGCTCTAACTTATTTTCCCAACCGATCATAATGAAATTATTTATTAGCCTTATAGTCAAGGACATATGATAACTTTTTTCCAAAAAAAATATTTGGCGTATTATCCAGCTGCTAATATTGCTTGCAAGAAGATAATAAGACTCGGATGGAATGCTAATTTGAGTATGGAAACAAGATTAAATTTTTTTACTTTGGGCTACTGTGGCGTATACTTGTTTTTTTTTTTAAAGGAAATTCAAGCTTTTTAATTTTGTATCTTATCTAAAATCAAGCATTCATTACATTCAGACATCGGCTAAGGAAGTGAAATATGTTTCACATTATATGACGCAAGGTATATTATATATTATAGCTCCAAAAATCAAGATGATTAAGTATGAATTCCAGAAAAACGTCCAATATGCTTTCAGAGTAGAAGCCTTAAATAATTTATTTAATATTCAATTCATAAGTGGTTTTTTTTTTTAAATTTTCCAAACCAAACCTGGGTCATATTCAATTGAATTGGTGATACAAATATTAGTTTGAAACCATCTACTGGTATATTTCCGTCTTCAACAATTTTAAAAGACAAGAACTAAACGAAAATACCTACGCCACTGCTCTCATTTTAAAAACTTTTCAAAAAGAAAACACTATTAAAATTCTAAAGTAAAAAAAAAAAAAACAAGCAGAAACCCATACTGGTAGTATTTCAGTTATAACATATAATTTATCTCTTTGGAATCTTTTGCGTGCGCACTGAAATGTCAAACCTATTTCCAAGATACACTGCCTCGTTACCTTTCTACCTAAAAAAATCCTTAACGACGCCAGCCTTGCTTAATAACTCAACCCTAACCAAGTTGATTTTTTTTTTTTTTGTATATCGAAGACTTATTTGATTTTGACATTTTTTGTCTGCCTCACTAGCTTGGTCAAATGGCCAAAATAAAAAAACATCAAAGAAAATATATTGACATAATTCGCTAGTTAAATGTCACTTCAGCCAAAAAGCTCTCTCTTACTTTTCGCCTCTCCACTCCAAGTGGAGAGCTTTCTCTCAAAATTGTCTATCATCGCATATTACTGCTCAAAAACTGCCTTCAAGTTGTTTTTTTTTTTTATCGAGCTAGCGCAGAAGTATTTATAAACATTCATTTGTGAATAGAGTATGGCCAAAAAGAGAGTATTTTCGAGTATTATTTTTATTCTTTCCATCGCTGGCTCTCAAGCTCAAGAACAAGAACAACCACAATCCTTTGTGTTCCGCCATCAAACGCGCGGCATAAAGCTTTTTTCTCCAAAACTCTCTCATCAGTGACAGTCCTTCCTTGGCGAGTTGAGCACTACTCTGGTGTTATTATAATGAATAGTGTGCCCGAGTTTTTTGCACTACAGACAAAAATACTAAAAATATAATTATTTGACCTGCTCTATTCAGGTCAAACATTCCAACAAAATTTTATTAAAAAATTTCGCGAAAAAGTGCTTTGCCTGAGAATAAATTATCGAGTCGCTGAATTGAAGGAAATCGGTCCGTTTTTACTTGTGTGTTTTTTTTTCTTCCTAACCATGCGAACGGAACTCGTTCCACATTCTTTTTTATGATTCATTTGTTTGATATGTATTAGCGGTGGGTGCAGAAGAAAATCCAACTAAAAAGGACCTCTTTGATGTTGTACGAGTACGTGTGTGTGTTTGTATTGTATAGTGTTTCGTAATGCGCTAAACACACTACAAAGTCTTTTAGTTTTGTTGAATTTGTTTGTTTCAAAAGTAAAGTATATAATGAATGCAATAAAAATGAACAAATCATGCTACTGCTGCTGCTGCTGCTGCACAAAGGATTGCAAAATGCGTTTCTGTTAATACAATTTTATCACAAACACATACTGTCGTACATTCACTGCAACAAGGTTACATAAAAACGACCCACACCCCAAGAAACGAGAACGAAAAGCAAGACGATAGCTACTCTACGGCGATACTTAAATATTGAAAAGGCTAACAAATAAAAAGGAACAAAAATTCTAATTGTTTACTACTTGTACAAAATAACAACAAAAAAAAAAATAATTCTATTCGTCCTTTTTGTCGTTGTCGCGTGTTAGTGAAATATTTTTTTTTTATGCAATGCCGTCCGTCCATCACGCATGAATTCTCAAAATCTTCGGTAAATCCTCGAATCCCATGAATCACACACAACACATTACTAAATGGTTACTTAATCATAAGGATCAAATCAAATAGGGGAGTTGTTTTATTATCCTTTTTACAGCCCTCCCCAAAAATATAAAAATAAAAATAAAAGATTAGCTAGTGTGTTTCTTATTTTTTGTTTTGTTGTGTTACATAAGAAACAAGTGAGACTGTGCGTTTTGTGCCCCTCTATGTGTTCGTTTTTGTGTATGTGTAAATGTCCTTTCGGTTGGAAATTTTTTTAATAAATTTTTAAATTCGAAAATTGTCCAAAGTTTACCCAGCCACTTGGGTAGTGGGGTGCGGGTGGCGTATGAGTGCTTTTTTTGAAAATTGAAAAATAAAGGATTCGCCCTAATAACTGGATATGTTTAATTAAACGTAATGAACCATAATTGAATCCTTTGGAGTGTGGTGTTAGAGGTGGCCATCGTCGCCGTCGCCGTCACCGTCAAATCAGAATCCTTTTAGAATCCTCTTCCACTCAGCATATATAGTCGACCCCGTTTGCAAGGGTTGACATAGAGGGGGTGGCATCCATTGTACCACGGCGAATAGTACGTCACACAAGGCCCCAGTGCTATTAAAGCAACAAGGATAACTGGATTTTCATCCGGAGTTCGTGTTTGTGTTTATATATATGTGTGTGTGGTATGATGAAACGTTATGATTGTGGTAAGAAGTTGTACAGCTGCTGCCGCACCACAACTGTTGGCCAATAAATGGCATCTAGGTAGAATCTTTATCCTCATCAGACCTAAAGTGTCCACAATGAAGCCTCTGTGATAGTAAGGCGAGCCTACCACAGAGCCTCCCCTTGTAGTAAAAAAGCAGACATAAGATCCACACGTAATAATATCCCTAGAGTATAACTTCAACCAACTAAAAAATAAAAAATAAAAAAAAAAATTAAATAGTCAAGGAAATGGGTGACGAGCCGCCTGAAGTACGTACATTCAAGGAGAAGCTACTCTTTTATACAACAGCCTTTTTCATCCTGCTTGGGACGTTTAGTATGTTTGCGTTTCTTTTCCTTGTGCCGTTTGTCATCGAACCAGCCTTCACCACCATCTTTATGCAATTCGATGAAGTGCCCGCATTGTGTGAGACGATGTATCAGGATACATTCCATGGCGCAAAGAATTGCTCGTGGGCATCCTGCCGTGAAGGATGCACCAAGGATATTTACGTTTGCACCCAGATTCGTGTCAATTATCGATTGAACCTGTACAATTATACGGATGAATTCAATTTCACACAGTATCACAAAGATTTGGCATGGGCCGAGAGGGTTATGCCAAAGGTCAAGCGAACAGACCGGTACGAACGGGCCATACGGGACTATGAGTACGCGGATGGTGTGGGTATAGATGGTACCATGGGAGGCCTAGGGAGCATTAACTTCGACGAAAACAGTTTGCTAGACATGAGTCATAGTTTGTCGGGGGACGAAGAAGAAGATGCAGCTGATAGTAGTGATACAGAGGATGGTCAGCCATTTGATCAGATATCCGAACTGAACAAAGACCTCATGGGCAATAATTCGAAATATTTCTACGTAGGAGCGAGATTATTTCCGAATGTTAAGGGATGCGGCTATCCACCGATGTTGAATTGTTCAATATGGATGAAGCGTTACATAAAGCTGAAATCAATGTTCCCGTGCTACTATTCAAAGGTTGATCCTAGTCTTGTGATAAGTGAGTTAGACTACTGGCAGAATACTTTAAATTTGGTGTACTCGATGGCTATACCAATACCTTCGTTTATTATTTCCGTCATATATTTGACGTATGCGTACTTTAAGATTTACAATGAGGATGAAGAGGCTGCTCCGTTGGATGAAAATGCTGAGGATATTGACTTTGAAGAGGGTGATGAATTGGTAATCAATTCACACGATGATTCGGATGATATGTGTGTTGATGTTATAATACCGAATGGTGGGACGCCATTGTCACCGGCTGCCTCGCAGATGACACCGAATTCGGAGATAAATTCGTTTGGTCATCAATTGAAGGTACAAATGGCCGATGATATGTCGAGGGAAAGTCTGGATGCTGGAGTGATATCAAATTCGAATTCAGTTCAGGGGTAAGCTGGGAATTTATATGTTTTGAGAGCTTGTTTTAAATTTTTTTGGTTGCTCATCACATTATTTTCTTTTACTCGAAATCGATTTTGGAGTTGATTCACCAGCCAGATAGTCAAATTATATTTTGCCCACAAATAAGAACTTTTGTGGTTTTTGGTAGCACAAATGCTTGGAAATGCCCATTTTCGTAGGTTTGTCAATGCTCTAACTTTGGAGGCAAAGATTTTCAAGTTTCTGAGATGTTTTTTGAACTGATAGTTCCTATATTCCTAGTTCGTTGGGTAGACAACTTTGTTTTACAGAATTATAACCACTCGGTACTGATATTCATTTCAAAACTATTTAAACCATGTAATTTTAAAGAGATGTCATGTTTAGATGTCGACGTCTGGTTTTTGTTTAAAAATTAGGAAAGTTGGATAAGAAATAAAAGGAGATATTGATGCCCATTGGATTAAAATGTATGCAAATCACAATAGAAGAGAAAAATCGAGGCGGTTTATAGGCAGTCCACATTCGTGTAGTGCGATTTTCTCAATGCATGTGCCACTCATGAACAGTCGCATAGGCGGAAAGCACGCAGTTTTTGAATCATTAAATTTCAAGCTTTTGATAATTCCCCATTAGACAATGCTATCATTGGAATTCAATGAGTTCCGAGTCAAAAAAAACAGATATTTGAATCTGGAAACGAATATGAAAAGTTGAAAATATTTTTGTCAGCAAAAGAATTAAGTGGAAGTCATAGCCAAGGGATCATTTTAATAAATATTATTAAGAAAATCGGAGACAGAATGGAGCCTTGGGGCACACCAGCATTTCTTTGTAGATAGCAGACTAAAAATGATCCAAGACTACACGAATTGAACAGTCAAAAAGGTAACTTCTATTCTCACCCATCGAGAAAGGTGTTCGTCAATATAGTCTATTAATTTATCAGAGCTTGCATGATATTTTAAAGAAGAAACGTAACATCAGTTGGGCGGTAGTTTTCGAGAGAATAAAACCGGGCAAATGCTGTTTTCCATCCACTTGGAAAAACACCTGTAGATAAGCATATATGGGAAAGCTTAAGTAGTCGGAGCACACCTCTTCAAAACTATGGGGAATATACTTTCCAAGCCAGCGTATCTGTTTTTATCGAGATTAGCAAGCCAACTGTACATGCAATATGTCAGATTTATAGCTGCTGAAAGGTCAATTTAAGACATATTTGCGAAAATTTAAAAGAAAAGAATATACAGAAATAAATAAATAGTGGGGCACGGAAGCTATGGCCTATAGTGACTTTCAGTCTCAACCTTTCCTGCTTTTACATTGGTAATCTGCAGTAATAAAAGGGACCTACAATTCACGGGTTGGTGAATGTTTCCCCAAGACATAATATCAAAATTAAATTCTCCAACAGAAACATCTCTAAAGAGAGAACTCTAAAGCCAATATTTTAGAATAAATATGTTTAAGTGGTGAATCATGCGATTAAATAGCGCCAAAAAAAAAAAAAAAAAAAGAAAGTTAGCTGAAGAATCCTGAATTGAATCCAAAACTTTCGGCCTAGCACCTCGAAACCAATACGTAACAAATTGTCAGTTCTACTAAGTCATTTCTGCTGAACTAATGTTCAGTTTATTTTCGTAGCTGGTAAAATTTCAAATATTATCTGCGAAGAGGGCGTCAATCGACCATGACTTGGATATTAAAACTTAGAACACAATAAAACTAAAAATTAAATGTTTCACACTGAATTCATTGTAAACCCTTTTGAATTAAAATCTAAACTGTCTCCATCATTGCTGATTATTTCCTCTCAGTGACAATTTTCATCTAAATTTCAAGTCTCATCGTATCACTTTAAATGGTTTACGTAAGATAATTAATACTAATTATTACACTTAAAAAATAACTTCCCCTACCTGATTCAATCGACTAACACAACTACCCGGAGATATTTTATCCTGATATCTTTAATATGCATTATTTCAATCAGCTTTAAGTATTTTTAGAACTGCAAAACGTTTTACCAAGATTCATCATCATCCCAATCGACCGTTTTCCAAAGCCTATTAAATTCCACTCGACCGTGTATAATTTCATTTGCAGCTAGAAGCAAGGAGCTGCAGCACTTTGAGGGCTGCTGGGTGGCTGCCCCCAAGCCCCAAAGGATCCGAATTAATTACAAACAATCAAAAAAAAAGAAGAAGAAAACAAAATTAAAAAACAAATTAAATTGTCAATGATTTTCTGCCACCCATTTAAGCTTTCTGAAGAGGATTCATTTTCAATCAATCAATGTGGTGTGTGGCTGTATTAAAGCTGGTAACCTTGGGACCATATATCCTCTTTTCTTTTCGTCGTCCTGAAGTGCACAATTATATGTTGTTTGAAAATGTATCTAGCACTTCTGCTTTTCTTTTGATCCTTTCAAGTTCCACTTCTTTATTTCTCTTATCAGCATATATTTTTAAAATGTAGGTACATTGAAAGGCTTAAGTGAATAAGTAAGTGATATCCATTTGCTGGAGAGATACAGATATCTACTCGTTGTCGTTGTTGTGTCGTGACTCGAGAATGTGAGCGAGGGCTGAGGAGTCCTTCTTCTTCTCACCGTGAATGAAGGTATAGGGATACCTATGTGTATGTGGTTCCTCTTGGGACTTGTTTGTCCCAATTTAGTGCAACACTCGTATATCCTTTTCTTTGTTGTTATTGTTTTTTTTTTTTTTTTTTTTTTTTTGTCGTGTATCCATCCCATTGTTTTTGTTGTGAAACATCGTTAAGGAAAATTTATTTATTTTTTTTTTCTGTGACAAGATGAATAAAAACATTCAACACGAATGTAATATGTGTGTATTTGCTTTTGTTCTTGGAAAATATAACTTTCCTTTTGTTTTGTCAATTTGTGTTATTTTAGTTTTGTTCTTTATTTTTGGATGTTCAATTTCAACGGTACGAAGAACAAGGATGCACAGGTTTTTTTTTTGTTAACACAAATAAAGTGGTTCCTTCTTTTTACTTTGGATTTTCTTTAGATCGTTCATAACTTTTATTTTACTTCACAAACGTAATTGGATAAATATATTTTTTTTTATTATTTTGTAAAATATAGAATGAGATGAATGTGGAAAAGAAAAAATTAGATATTTTGATTTATTGATCTTCTTTTGGGAAGACATTAGTAATCTAATCAAATCTGTTTCTGATTCATGGATATTTTTTAATGAATATGGATTCGGATTAACAAAATGCAATCTCAAAAACGAAAACACTCGTGCTTTTCAAAACAAATACTTTGAATGTATCTCTATGTATTCTTAAACAATTGGAAAAGGATAGTATTCCTAGAATCTATACCACTGATTGTCTTTTATTTTTAATTATTTCGGGTATAGTATAGTGTGCTTTTCAGCAAAAACCATTTTTTCTATACTAGCAATTTGTAGAACGTTTTTCATGAGGGCGAAACACTGAATAAATCTTCAACTTAACTCAAATAATTGAACAAAACTTTATTAATATGATTTTTATGTTTGAGATACACTTTCTATATCAAGACTTTCTTCTACTTCTATCATCTGATTCAAATTTTTTATGCATTGTTTCTTAAAAACGGCGATATCAATTATGAAACTCCGAAACGTATATGTATATATAAGAACATGAACTTTATACTATCTTTACTTTTATTTTTGTGTATTAAGAACGCAAAAAAACGGTATAAATAGCTCTGTAATTTTCTGGAATTATATAAATCTATTTTTTTTTACCTTAAAACTAATTTTCTCCTAGAAATCAACAGCCGGTGTTTAGGTTAATGTTTATTTCTTTTGAATCATTGTATTTTCACTTAAAAAAATCTATGAAAA
Organism: Platycheirus albimanus; assembly: GCA_916050605.2. Classification (NCBI taxonomy): domain Eukaryota; kingdom Metazoa; phylum Arthropoda; class Insecta; order Diptera; family Syrphidae; genus Platycheirus; species Platycheirus albimanus. The sequence goes on along the minus strand of OU696698.1, from coordinate 111,594,114 downwards.
CAAATATTTCAATTACAAATAATACAATTTATTTACTCACAACAAATTATAAATCAAAACAAATAGTCATTTACTGTATTAACTCAAACAAAACACTGATTTCAGAAGTTTTATTGAAGACTCTCTAACTTTTCTCAGATTTATTTTTAGTACATTACATACATACTTTAACTATATTGATAATAAATAAATGATCTTTAGTATATTATTGCCACTCAAGAGTTGAGAATCGAGATCAAGGGAGTGAAACAATCAAAAAGATTGTGTTTTATACTTTGATAAGCAAATGTTCTAAAACGTAAAACTCAACTTTTTTGCAAATATACAGGGTGCAAAGAAATTTTTATCAATCAATACGATTAGCTCCAAACTTAAGTTTAAATGATCCGTTGAACTTGCCGGACAATTCAACTGAATGGAAACATTGACGGATAAGCTGGTTTTGAACTTTGAAGCATTTATCAATATATAAATAGACAGACACGATATGTATATCGTTGGAAAGGTATTACTGAGTAGGTGTGTAGGGAATATTTAGTTTTGTAATTTTTTTTTTGGAAAATACAGGTGAAAATGAATTGGTGTGTTTCTTTTACCATTTTATTCGTATAAATTCGGTGTGAAATGTTTTTCCCACAGTTTTGGACATATTAATGGCCGAATTTTTGCCACTGTGTGATTCTAGTATAGTTAATTTCCTGACTTAAATCAATTGAAAATGAATTTCATAATAAGTTAATGTTATAAAATATACAATTTAGTTTGTTTAAGTAGTTTGAATTGTATATACAATAAATTATTAGCCACGATCAACAAAATAGTTGCTACCAATTACCAAACTCTATTTGCCTTTCATAAACCATCCACACTCTATCTAACCAATTAATATTTTCGCTATACTAGCCTGAAACTATCGGTGTTTAATATTGTGATACGCGGAAATTCCTTTTGGTTGTTCTCAACGAATACAAAATGTAAGTGAAACATCAAAATCGATCATTTTTTTTCATGCGTTCTTCGTCGCATATTCTATACAATTAAATACAAATTACTTAGCTTAATTAAATATTGAGACCCATTTGCACTTTTTTGGTTTGTTTTTATATTTCTAAGCTTTATTTGAAAAATGTCCCAATAAAAATAAAAACAGCATTGACCACAGAAATGAAAAGTCAAATTTCTTAGGAGATAGTTCTGTCAACCGATCTGTCAGATTGAAAGTTGAAAGTTTGGCTACTTTGACGTTGCTTATTGGCAGTTTCCCATAACAACGCGTGTATTTAATTAGCTGTCATGTCGATTTGATACTTCGTCTTGAGCCACTTTTTTCAAAACTTTTAACATCACTGTCTCTTTAAAAAAAGTACTTTAAAGTGTTCTTAATAGCAGAGGCACACTGCTGAAGTGCTGGTATGAATACCATGTAGGGTGACACACTTCGTGCGTATAGAATTAGTTGTCTGTTGGCCGATATCAAAATTCAACCGAAACGTCAACACTTTGAAAAGATCGATGTACTAAATATATGTAAGTACAGATCTATTTGTTTAAAATAATTTATAAAATGAAACATAATAATAAAGTTGTGATTTTTGGTGCATCTATTTTTCTGAAACTAATGACATTTCAAAGTATGATTTGGTGAATTATTTGTACTCATTTAAAGTTATACAGTTGAAGAGTCAGTTCTAAGTGTTTCTCTTAAGACAAATGAACAACTGCGTTGCTATCATTAAAATATTATATTATTTTAAATAATTTAAATGTAAGATTAAAATCAATACCAAAGACAGAAGAATCCCTTTTGGGATTTAAAAACCAATTAAAATTGAAACAGGGAGTAGCTGGATAATTAAACATTTATAGCAAAACAATGCTTAGTTTATTGTTTGAGTATTTGGTACTGCCCCTGCGGTTGCACGCCTCAATATCCACGGACAAAATATCCGGCTCAAAATATCCGCAGACAAAATATCCTCGGACAAAATATCCGCGCCAAAATATCTGCGACATAATATCCACCGACAAATATATAGATACATAAATACAGTGCTAGCGCCCAGCATTACGGTGTATAAATAATGACCTATGACCTGCAACCCCCCTGCTTGGGCACACTATAGGACTTGGGGTAGGTGCGGGGTTGGGTATATGCGGATATTTTGCCCGCGGATATTTTGTGTCCGCGGATTTTTGTCGCGGATATTTTGACCCAGATATTCTGTCCGCTGATATTGAGGCGTGTAACCATAATAACTGCTCGTATACGATTTTGTATTGACCTAATGAATTTTGTTACCATAACATTCTTCCCATTTGTCTAGAAGTGTCTAAAAGAGCTCGATTTCTGACGCTAACCCATCGCTTGATTTAATCCCATAATCCTGGCTGAGGTTAAAGTCTAGGCATAGTGCCACCAGGAGCATTGTTGCATTAACCTAACAGCCATATTAACAACCAAATCATTTTTCCATATAATTGATATACAAGATTCTCCCAGTAAATCACGCTTTCAGAAGCAAGCATTTTATGATTTGAAACTCATGTTGTAAGCCATAAGCTCTAGAAAGAAACTAAAAATATTTTAACATACCCAATTACAAAAATTAATTCAATATTTATTAATTTTTATTCTTAGAAAATAAGTCAAATTCAAGTTAAATATACTTGAAATGAATTCATGTTTTTTTTAAAGTTCATTTAATAATCAAACACTTAGGCTTTGTTCTGGCATGAAGTTAAACACCACTTTAATTTAATATTATTGAGAAATCTAATATTCAAGTTTAAGTCTAAGGGCTCTTGTAAAGCTTACAATATTTAAGAAAAAAAATCTTATTTCCTTGCCTCTTTCTTGAAATACTTCATTGGTATAGAATTACAAAGAAAAAAAGAACTAAGATGGCAGTCACCCCCACCACTACAACTTACTCGAAGTTAAAGTACTGGGGAACGAGTAAAATGAGAGATGATACTAATTATTTCAACAAAAGTTTTCTTTCATTTCCATTTGGAACTCTACCTTGAAGCTTGGACTATTAAGTTTCAAACAATATATCATCAGGTTTTATTCAAAAAAACAAAAACATAAAATCATTTAAAAAATAAAATAAACTTAGTCTGTCTGAAGGAAGACTTCTTCTTCTCATAAATTTAAAAGTTCATAAAACTTTCTCATCCGCAGAAAGCAAATATAATATAAAATAAGCTCCGCTCATTTGCATTAATCCGCATTCTTTTGAGATCAGCTCCCATTTCATATCACTTTGGTGGGCTTTTTTTTTGCACTGTGCATGGAACTGTGGTTTTGTTCTATTCTCCTCCAGCTCCAGAGCTATTGTTGCCTTTGTCTATAAGAAAACCAACTTTTATAATGCCTTGGGTGTATAAAATGCTATTTAACTCACATAAAGAATATGAATTGTTATAGATATACCGCCGTATATACAGTTGGTCGCATCGGTTTCGTCCTTCTCTGCGTAGGAATCTCTATACCTCCAGCACTCAAATGAATCCTTCTAACTACAATAATTTTACAACCTCATTGTGTCGTCTCTATTTTCAATCCAACTTGTTGCATCAAGGGTTTTTTATTCCTCTGATTCTGGTTCGTTTTTTTTTCTCCTGTACATAAATAGAAAGGACCTATTGTTGTCCTAATAAATCACATATATCCTTTTTACATGCACAAAAATGAAAAGAAAAACAATTTTAATTGCCGTTGTTCACAATTGTCTCATATTTTGTATGAAAATTCTGTTTTTTGTTGATTAATATCCTTTTTGTTTCTTTTACAGAAACTTGAGCAAGACGATGACGACCAGTATTTCAACTCCCCCTGGGCCGACAGCGGCAGTTTAAAACGCCAAGTACATGGTTTGGAAAATCTTAAATTTCGTTTTGGAAAGTAAAAGCAAAAACAAAAAAAAAAAACAAAAAAAAAACTGAAAATTATAGACAGTTAAGGACATTTAAGCATGTCCAAAAAGTAAAAATAATAATTACAAAATAGAATATAAAAATAACTTTTTCACTCTTCACATAAAAAAATAAAAAAATAATGAAAAAAAATAATATATTATTTGCATATTGCATAGATTTTTTTCGAATTAATTCATCAAAAAAAAATTATACAAAACGGTCGCATCATTCAATATTTCAAAAAGTATATATATATATATTTATGTGTATATATATGTATATAAATAAACGCAATAATAAATAAATAGCTAGCTACATAAATTAAAGTACTTTAATATGAATTGCAACTTGAAAATCGGTACAAAATATAAAACAAAAAAATATATACATTTATATATTTAAACAAAAATCACACTAAAATACATAATAATTACTATGTACTTGAAATATTTTAATTAATTCGAAAATAAATTGAGATTTAAAAATAAAAAATAAAGCTTTAAATAATTTTATTATTGCCGCATGAGCATTTAAAATAATAGAAAAAAAAATTAAACTCGTATATATAAAAATATTTAGACACAGTCTGGCACAAAATCTATCGAAGGATATTTTTTTAATATACTTAACTTTTTTTATCACTGATTTGCTATTCACCGATTAATTTAAATATAAATTTACAAAAACAATTAAAAAAAATTGTTTTATTTGAAACATAATTACCCTCTTCTAAGATTGAGATTCTTTTGAAAGTAAAATTGCAAAGACAGGGAATTCTTTTGTGTAAGACAATTACTTGATTTTACGATAAGTCCTCCTTGTTAAATGAGTTAATAAGGCCTATGAAAGGCAGAAGCACTTAAGAATGTATTTAAAAAAAATCAATATCGGGTCTTCTTCTAACCATTGAAGAAGAAAGGGATATTATGGAGAAATCTTTTTTATAAAAAAAAAACTACGTTTAATTTGATAAAAAATTCTCAACACGTGTTATAAAAAGAGAGAGAACTGAAGAGATGAATATTAGATGTTTGAACTCTTTTTTTATTTTTGTTTTTAATGTTTCGCTTTGATTTTATTTGTTTGAATTGATTCCTTCCAAAACAGTAAATAGGATACAGCAGATTCTTATTTCTAGCTGTCCTTGGAAAAATAAAACCCAATCTATGCACCTATGAGGACAAACTCTAACTAGAAAAACCTTCTTTGATGGCCTTGCGTAGACAGTTAAACAAACAAAGTTTTCATCCGTAATTTGATTTGATTGTTGATCTCAAAAAAAAAATCAAGCTTGACATTTAAGCTATGAACAGAGAGTTGTAAAGACGTGACAATATTGTCAGATTTGTAAGAAAAAAACACTTCCCCAACCGCATGAACTTACAATTCATTAAAGCTTTATTTGTTAAGAACTGGGGTTACGACAGCTTGTTTTTTGAAAAACCTGTATTTTTTTTTTAAACATGGGGTCACCCTAAAGTCACCCTGAATCAATGTTGGTATTTTGCTGGGTTGAGTTAACGAGTTGAGGTAACGAATCACCTGTTGAAGTGACGTTTGCTGTCAAGTATTTCTTGTTAATTTTGTTATGTATTTGATTTTTCATTAAATTTGTTCGGAAGAAACTAAAAGAAATGCAAGTGAATGCATTTATTTTAATAAAAGTAAATCAAAGTCAAACAAATAAAACAAAATGGAAACTTTTGATTTGTGCATTGTGACAAAAATATACAATCTGCAGCCCTAATGTAGTTTTTGAGATCCGAAAAATCCAGTTTTTTTTTAAACTCTTAGAGTTGCCAAGAAAACGTATGGTCTCCCTGGATAAAATTAAAAAAACAAAGCTAATGTCAGGCCATTGCAATGATACCATCTGACAATCAAGTGGTCAGCTGTCTGACAATCTACTGAACATGAACATGAGCACACAATTTAACCATAGTTGTCAGGCGTTGAGAATATTTTGAAGTTGATTAGACATTGCGAGATGTGCTATGCAATGACATCTAACAATTTTTCACTGTCAGACAATTTTATGGAATTTTGTGCTCGATGTTCTGATTGAATTTTCACGGTGCATATATCTTTATGGATTCTGAATGACTCTTTATTTTAAACATTACGGTGAATGATTTTCAATGAAATAAAATAACGTAATATGTAAAGTATATTGGCTATGTTAGTCTAATATGAATGTTTATTAAAGTAAAGTTGACATTCAAGGATTCAAAAATGTATTTCTTAAACTTTACCGAAAAGTCCAAAAGAGCCTGTTCAAAAATACATCTTTTTTCGTTAAGCTCTGTCAAACTTATTCATATTCTACATACCATCCATAATGATTGCTACATTATGATAGACTCGTTGGATATTTCACTTTTAATAATGAAGCTCTATCTGAATCATTCTCATTTTTTTCGTGGTGGACACTACTCGTACATATAAGCTTGAATGGATTTATTTGTACCAATTTCAGATCCACTTTTTATAAATATTTATCTTCTCCACTTAAAAGAATATGCGTTAAAGGCGCCGTCAATGTCGTCAAGAAAATGCGGTATGATATATGAGCTGGCTGATTCAAGAGAATGATTTCGATTGTTTTTATACGTACCTACATAAAGCAAAAATCAATACCATTTCGATTTTGATTGATGAACAAGTATCTTATTTGTATCTATGTACATATATATATGTAATTGATTATTAAACAAACAAAAAAAGATTTTTATTGTTTGAATCAATGGGAACTCAATGTCAAACAATTGTTGTTGATAGAAATTATATGTTGGTTCTTGTCCTAACTAAATATTTCAAATGCAAACGTCAATTTTTTTTAAGCTTTGACGGCTTAACTACTCAACCGATCATTATTTTAGAATTTTGTACACACACATTACTGGGAGTACAGGCAAGAACATTTGGTACCTTTAAACAAAAACAATGTTCCCAGGGAATACAAAAACTAGTTCGGGATTGAAGGCGCTGTAAAGTTAAGTCAGGTTGATGGCTGCATTCAAAGAAAAACTTATCTTGAAAAGTCAATTAAATTGTTTTCCCATTTTAGCACAAATTAACTGAACTGTTTAAAATCATTTTAAATAATTGAGTTAAAAGAGTAATAAATTTTCCGATGATTTTGTTGCCAATCTGTTTGAAAAATAAAATAAAAAGTAGGCATAACGTATAATGTACTGTGTGCATTTAGAAGCTTGCACTTTTATATATTTCTTTACTCGTATAATTATTTCTCCTTTCCTTAACAAATCGAATATCATCACTAACCTATACAAATAACACTATTTATGAATATATTTTATACAAAAAAAGAAAAGAAGTAAATTATTATAAAAAAAAAATGAAATGTGATCGAATAAAATATTCTAACTCATTGGCTCTTAAAAAATTAATGTATTTAATATAATATATAAAGTATTTACATAAACATAACACACTTTTAATAATGTAGTTATATTATATATATTTTTAATCTTGCAATAAACAACACTTAAATACATGCATACATGTAAAAGTATTAATTCTGCTGTCCAAGATCACTTGGTTTCTTATGAATATTTCTTAATGAAGGCGAAAAGATTTACTAATTTAATTTTTTCAAAAGTTGTATGTTATATTTTATTTTAAATTAATTTACAATTTGTGTTTTATGAATTTGTAAATTTTAGTTATATTTGTTTGTTCGTATAACAGTTCAACTCAATCACAAACGGAACTGGGAATCTAGCAATTTTGTTCAAATTAAAACATATCAACCAAATTTACATGCTTAACTATGGTTTTATTCTTTGAATTACTGAGTGCGTCCAGCTCCAAATGTTGGAGTAGGTATGCAAAACAAATCAAAACACCACCATCGCGTTGATGTTTTATCCAATTATCTTCATCTTTTAGAAAACGTGATTTTTTTAAACTCACTTTCTCAATTATGTGATTTCTTTTCGGATCGTTTCCATATCCGTAGAGTAAAACTTCATTTAACATGCTATATTACTCTGAACGCATTAAAACACAAAATTTTTATATGCATGTACAGTTGAAGATCACACAATTCTATCAAACGTTTCGTGGAAAATATTAGCTGCAACTTCGTTTATAACGTAAGCGTCCAGAATGTGTACGATTTGTTAAACGAACTGTCAAAATGAGCATGTGACAACTTTAATAACAAATCCTAAGCTTTTGTACTGGAGTTTGTTTTAGAAATGTAAATGACGTTTAGATAGTCTTTACACAAGAGCAGTTCAAGTACTTGGAAAAATGACATTTCTTGCATCAAAAGACCGATAGATTAAAGATTCGCAATTTATCATTCATGAAATCATGTCCTGTCTACTTTTTAACTTAACGACGTTGCATGAATAACCCACAGTTTATATAAACACTAAAATTTTAACGGTTTAAAAAATCTTAGTGTGGAAATATATTTCGTTCTACTATAAAAGAAGGAAAAACTTTAATTTTTTGACATTAAATATTGACAGCTTTTCTTCCAATATTTTCATTAATATTTTAAAGCCGTAGGTATCTCTTGTCATGAATTTGGAGACGGACAAAACTCAACCCCCTTGCTCTGATATAATAGTCCAATCAAAAAAACAACAGAAATCAAAAAATGTCATTCTGCCAAAGGGCGCTTACAAATGTTTACGAAACTTCAAAAGCATATTTTGCTTGCCAAAAACCCTTATGTTTCCGCCCTTTCCAATATTCTTATTTCAACCTTTATATCTTCACCTTTTTATATTTTTATTTTATTGACACTAGCGGTCATGTCAAATGTCAGAAAACATTTCAAAGCATTTTTTTTATTTTTTGTTCTCATTTTTTTCCTTTTTCATTTCCACTTAACCACTGGTAACCCATTTGGCTGTGCCAACATCAACAATGTACGTTACATACGAATTGGAACCGAAATGATGGATGCACATAAAATGACAACAAAAATATACTTTTTTTTTAAAGAAGGAGAATACATAACATTTTTTTCTGTATCCAAATGTTGAGGAGACAATGCGGCTTGAGGGTACTGTCATCAGCATGGGTGGTTGTCTTTTTTTTTTGTACTAGAAAAAAAATTATTTATTATCGTTTCGGTTTGTCTAGCATTTAAATTGTACTTGACTGCAGAAGAAATTTTGGGCAAGATGCCAAATTCTGTAGGTAATCAGTCAAAAAGATGAAAGTGCCTCCTAATGGTCCTTAACTGCACCAATATATGGGGCTTTTTTTCAATGGTTTTTTTTGTTTTTTTTTGAGGGAGCATTCCAATGTCAAAATGGCAATCGTTAGGCAAGTAGTATTGAATATAACTTTTGTACCTCTTGTCCTTATGTGTTTTATTTATGTAAATAATATATTTAAAGATAAGATATCTGCTTCAATCATGTCAATATCACTCATTTTTATGTAGTAAATGTTTTTTGATAAAATTCGAATTCTTAATTTTGAAATGTAAAACTTATTAAGTCACTTTGTTTTAAAATGTCTTTTCAGACGGTGATACATATATAATTATTATTGGATTGTCTTAATGTTTAACTTAACAAATAAAAATAAGCAATAAGAGAAAAGTGAATATAATATATTGTTATATTGTAAGATTTATTTTTTGTATGAATTATTTAAATAATTAAACCACCGCTAAGCTTAAATATATAAATTTTCAAGAAATTGCAACATTTGAGGTGCATTATGTTAATTGTAATAGTGGCTTAAGTCTTTATTCTTTCCTCATTTGTAGTGAGTAGTCACAAATTTAAATATATCCCTGTATGTTTCCACTTTTCACAATGAATCAGTCATCTTGTCAAATAACATAGACAGGAAAACTTAAGATGGAATTTGAGTATATTTATTTGTCCACACTGCCACCTTGCTGTGGTAAACTTGTGTATTTGTTGCTTGCTAAACAACAATTTTAATGTAGTTACACAGTTAACAGAAGAAATTATATTTTCAAAATCAATTGGAGTGGCAACTCTTGTCCTCATTTGAGTATCTCCACCAGGCTTGACTGGCAACTATCATCATGAATGGTCAGATTAGACCCATGTTATATTTCATTCAGGACTGGCGCCAATTACATAACACATTTAATAAACTTTGGGAATTTTAAGTTTTAAACCCACTTTTTATTCCTTTCTTCAACTTATAAAACCAAAAACGTTAAAAGTCATAAATTCTCATTAATAACATATTCACACCAAACAGTAAACGAGCTTTACTCTTGTTTTCCTCAAAAGGAACACCAAAATCAACTCGTCTATGAAAAAAAATTTCATAAGCGACTTGGTTTTAATAAACTAGTGGCTTTCGAGACACAAACCTCTAAAGTATTCCTGCTTGCAAATGAACACTTCCAAAACGCAATAAGATGACAGGTTGTTGTAAACAGAAGAGCATTCAGAGAACAGAAAGCTCCATTTCGTCAACATTATTTCTTTGTTTGACAATTGAAATTGTCGAAATGTTAAACAATAAATTTCAGGATGCTTTCTCTTATAGATAGAAAACTGTTTTAAGAAAGTGAAAATAAATAGTATGTACTAGTGTTTTTTTTTTCTCGATCGACATGACGAGTTTTGAACAGCCCTAACAATGGAAATGTCAAAAGAAAGCGAGTAAATGTTTGCTGTAAGCAATCCACTCGCTTTCGTTTACGTGTGTGGTGTGAGTATGATTAATTCTAAATTGCTTGTCTGACAAGTGCTATGTAAAAATCAGTCAAAACCTATCATAAAGATGACTCATGATGGCGTTTGACTGTGGTGCCCTCTGATGAGAATATGACAGTGGCACTTAGCTACAGATATTACAGCTCTAGTTTTTAAATCAAAAGATGAATAACAGAATATTTTGACTGTAATGAAAAAAGATTTTAAAAAATCTATTAGTATGTTCATGGGCTTAGATAAATTTTTATTAACTAATTATCTTTTGTTCTAGCATTTTCATAATTCAGCCACTATTGCTTAACACTGTTACAAATTATTTTAATTTCTTGTTTTTTTTTTGTTGAAGAAATTCACTTATAAATAAATTAACTTAGTGCTTTAAACAATTTACAAATTGTTAATCGTAACAAATAATAAAACAAAATATTCCGAAATTTACATATATACCTAGAAAAACAAAACTATTGCAAACTAATTTATTTAAGGATTTCGATTCTTGATCTAAAAATAGTTTCAAAGAAACACTCTTCAACTCACAATCATATTATACAATACTAAACCAAAACATTAAAATTTAAAACAAACAACAACAACAAAAAAAAACTTTATCTCCTTTACTACTTTAAAGACCTTACAATAAACAAAATTTAAATAAATATCTTACAATCCAAATTATAGTCATAAAATATTGTAATAAAATAAAATAAAAATATAACATAAAGCAAAGCGAATTAATTTAAACTATTTAAAATTTAAATTGATTTAAAAATACAAAAACCATAAAATTTATAGACCAATTCTCTTAGAATTAAACTTAACGTTTGAAATAAAAATTAAAAATAAATCATTAGAAAATAAAACACACTCTAGTTGCATAGAAATAATTTTATTTAAAAAAAAACGCATTAGTTTAAATTGTAAAAAATATATATTTTTAAATAATTTGTTAAAAATAAAATTTTATTTTTAAAAATTACGCTTAATACGTTCTAAGTGGATGAAATAAAAAAACAATTAAATAATAGCACAACAGCAGCAAAAGAAACACACAATGTTACCTATAGTGTAGGTAATCTTGAGAAAAAATATTTACTTTTTAAAAAAATGAAATTTTCTCAAAAGTACTAAAAAAAGCAAAACAAAAACATAATACTGCTAAAACTTAAAGTGATCAAAATACTCGATGAAAAAAAAATTGGTCAGAGATAATATTGCAAATTAAATGCAGAATTATGTGTATCATAAAAAAAATATTGTAAATAAAAAAATATTTATAGATTGTTAAAAATTAAAATCAAACCAGCCATTTAATGGAATTTTCATTTTGACTCTTATTTGTATAAGAAAACAAAAACTGAAAACTGAGACCGAAAATAAAATCTCTATACGCCCATAAAATATAAACTTTTTTGAGCTTTTTCATTGCAATTTAAAAAGAAAAACAAAAAGAAAAATATTAAATACAAATAATGTTCACAGAGATACAAAAAAAAGTTGAAATTAAATTGTTTTCTTGTGAGAAAAGTTGAGGTTATGAAAATAAAAACGATATAAAAGAAAAGAAAAATATCTATACTAACTGGACAAGAAGAATAAATTAAACATAATAAAACATGTTGTGAAAGCTTTAAATTTAAAATAATTATAATTGTTTTATTTAATATAAAATAAAGAAAAATACAAAACTTTTTATTTCATATATGAAGAAAGGGAAGTAAGATAAAGGCGAAGACCATACGAGGCAAAAATACACTTAAGTGGAACTGCACGTATTCTTTGTATGCATTACGCTGCAGCCGAATTGCACTCCAGCGATAGTAAATGGCTTAGTTGGAAGCCTATAGTGCGGTCTTGAAAGGTAAGACAATTTACAAAGGAGGAAAACAATGGTGCTGTCTTGAAAGATAAAACAATTTACGAATCATGAAAACAACTGTCGACCAACAGAACATCTGCCGTGTTATTTTTCAGTCATAACCGAATATTTTTGAAAACATTATTAAATTAACTGCAAGATATTCTCAATTTTGAAATCAGGTCGGTCGTTATCAAGGAAAATTATGTTACGGTCTTTGCAGACGGTTTAAGAATGAACGATGGGTTGGGTCAGGTATCTTTTCAGATCAAAAGCTTCCGGACCTCTGTAGTGTCTTTCAAGCGGAAGTGCTTAAAGTCTATGTTGCACATGATCTTCCAACTTATGAATAAGATACCAGAAATATTGATGTCTCAATTGATATCCAGGCGGTCAAAAAAGAAGTGTTTTCTATCGTTACAAAGTCTAAACAGGTTGATCATTATCGTGATAAGTTAAAACCCCTTAAAACTACAAGTCCAGTCACCCTCATATGGGTCCCGTGTCATTGTGAAATATGTACAATAAATGGATCACCAACTGTTCCTGCAGGTTGGAATTCTAATGATGAGAAGCGCTTTCTTTCCTTTTCATTTTTCCCCGCCCTAGGGATCACAATGGAGGGCTTGCCGTATCAACACATCACCTTACCTAACTAAACCTCTAACCGCACTTTTCACATTATAATATCTTTGTTTGTTGAACTTTACCCAGGGTCGCCCCAGGTTTTCTTGACAACTTCAAGAATTGTCAAAAAACCTGGGTTTTCCCGTTCTCAAAAAACACATTAGGGCTGCTCCGCTGATTGTATATTTTAACAACGCATAAAATCAAAAGTTTCCATTTTGCTTTATTTATTCGATTTGTATTTACTTTCATCAAAATAAATGCATTCACTTGCATTTCTTTTACTTTTTTCGAAAAAAAGATATGAAAAATCAAATACAGAAGAAAATAAAATGCACGACTGGGTCGCACGAACTTGCTCTTATGATAAGCAATTGCGTAGTGGCTGCATATATGGATATTAAAAAAAAATTAAATAATTTCGAAAATTCTTTTATTTTTTAAATTAGTTTAAGAGTTTTCTCGGAAAAACTAAGTATGCAATAAAATTTCAAAGCTATACGTCAATTTAGGAAAAAAAAATATTGAAAATCGTTGGACCAGTTTTTTTTTAAAAAGGTTATTTTTGAAAAACTTTTTCAAAAAATATTTTGAAATTTATTTGAGTATGCAAATATATGGCAATCCGTAGTTTACATTTGAAAAATAATTTTTAAAAAAATCAATGTACCCGTTTCCAACATATTTCGAAAACCAAACATTTTTTTGAAAAAATTATAAAAAATCAAAAAAAAAAGTTTTTGAAAATTTTGAAATGCCATATTAATAAAATTATAAATGACTTCCTGTGGTCAAAATTTTATTGAAATCGAATGTATAGCTTACGAAAAAAATTGATTTGAAAATACTGGTTCTATGAGAGGTACCGTTATTAGACAAATTTTGAAAAAAAATTTCAAACCAAAAGATAGATTTTCTTGCAAAAATAGCATTTCGAAAGTTTAATCAAAATCGTTAGAGCCGTTTTTGAGAAAATCAATTTTTGTCTTCAAGATTGTATGGCAGGTGCCGTTATTTTTGGACCTAGAGCAAAAATAAAAAATATGTTCCGAGGGACGGCCAAATAAATCCTAAATACCAAATTTGAAGCAAATCGGCCCACCCGTTCAGCCTCCAGAGGCGCGAACAGACATACAGACAGACAGACAGACAGACAGACAGACAGACAGACGGACGGAATTCCCAGACCCACTTTTTTCGACTTCTCCATCATCGTAATGTTATGTGTGATTGTTATCTCAAATTTTTTTTTCTGCACGAATCCATAACTTGCCTTATAGTACCTATAATCGCAAGTAAAAATACACAAGAAATGTTTGACAGCAAAAGTTTCATTTCATGTGAACAGTTCCTAAGTAAATCTGCCACCATTGTACAATACAATATGTGGTGCCCTCTAGCTCCCAAAAATTAGGTTTCTTAAAGCGTATATGCAATACAATCTGCAGAAAGTAGCTGCGACTAGTAGCCACTGAGTGCAATAGTAATTACCTCATTTGTATGTATAGATTGTAGGGCAGAACTGCCACCTGCTGGCAACAAAACCTGCTTGAAAGTTTGACGGACAGTAAACAAACTTTATATGTACTTATAACAACAGCTCCAATATTGTGTATAAAATATAATATAGTAGTCTGAAGATGGCGTTTGACTGTGTCGCCCTCTAGTGCCTTAAAATGTCGTTTCTCTGATTGCAACAATGATAACTTCCTATTGATAGTATCTACTATAACAAAACCTGAATCCTTAAAAAAACTTGAGCTGAATAAGAATAGTGTACCTATTTAGCATTATATATATTATAATATATTTAGGATTTTTTTGATTTTTAATTCGTTTTCATTTGGCCAAAAAATGTGATTTCGTAGCAAATTTCCAAATTCGAATCAATTTCGCATACAAAATCAAATTTGGATTTTTTAAGTGGACGAAATTTACATTGCAAATTAGCTATACTTAATTGAAAAAAATTTAACAGAAATTATCTAAAATGTCAATTCGGCACCAATATCTAAGGCAATGGCAAAAGTAAACAAAACAAAACGAAAGGCAACAGCAGAAGTAAACAAAACCAAATAATAATTTTGAAATAAAATCCAGTGCAACGGCAGTAGTAAACAAAACAAAACAAGAAGCAAGAATGAAAAGGTTGTAAAAAAAAAAAGAAGGAAGATATCTTCGTGTCAAACCAAAAGCTAAAACCTAGATGAAAACACTTTCTTAGCAAATTTCCAAATTACCTTATTTCGGCCCTAATCAAAACATAGTATAAACTATTAAAAAAATTCTTCTTTTATGTAAAACAAACATCGTTTTTAAAAACAATGTTTCTTTCATTTGTGGAACACGTTCATTTCCACAACTACTCCAGTGCTCCTGAAACCCGGGTTTTCCTACCTCTGAATACATTCAACTGTCACTTTTTATCAACAGCTGATCGTAAGCCTTGCCAGCACTAAATTTTGTCTACTGTTATGTTTGCTTCTATTTTGACAATTTGGTATGCATTTTTCTTTTCTTTGCTTTTTCACATTCCACTCTTGACAGTTACAATGTGTGTAAAGTGAAAAATTTTTGTAAACATTTTCAATCGAAAACATCTCCAAAAAAACTAGTGAATTATTTTGTTTCCTACGCAATAGAAGTTACCAGTAACTTCGAAAAATGGACAATAAAAAGGATATCTACAATTTGTGGGTGCAATACACAACAAAAGTAAGTTTTATTGTTCAATGATGGGCGAGGAAGTCGAGTTTTTTTTTGTTTTAAATCCCACTAATTAGTAACAAATTCATGTTTCTTTGTAAGTAAGGACAACGCCTTGTCCCTTTGGGCATTTGAGAAGTTGTTTTATAACAAATTTTTCTTTAAACGCAATAATAAAAAAAAAACAAATACGAACCCACTTCCCACGTAATCAGGGAAAAACAAATGTGTAGCTTTATTGTTGCGTCGACGTCGTCGGTCGCCATCGTTGGGTAGATTATGTTCAAGTCAATTGACACCCCCTCTCAATGAAGTTTAACTTGCTACGACTACGAGTTACGAACGAGTAGAATCCCTCCCAAGCCCAAGCCCAAGCAGATCTCTTATATAACACACATTGAATTGTTTATTTTTTTAATTTCCTTCCCATTCTTGCAATTTGGATTTCTTGTTCACAGAATGACGAATCCTATTTTCGGGAATTTATTGACCGTTTTGTGACAATATGGAGGAATCAGATTGTTATCGATCTGGAACACTGTCAGCGATGGGATGAAGTGAAACCAGATAGTGGTCCACATTTGGGCCGCCTGCCAGATGAGCTGCTGCCGGCGATTGGCAAATTTATAATCATTGCTCGTGACCAGAGTGAACAAGTGAGTTGGGAACCATGATTATTTTGAAATATGGATTCATGACTATTTTTGATTTTCAGGGAGAACTAAGTGAGAATTCACTCAAAGAAATTGCTATTCTAATCGACTGTCTGATCATCATTTGCCGCCACTTTGAGAACATCTTGGCCATCATAAAGTATGAATACAAATCGAACTTGATTGCGATTCTGGGGAATGTCTTCAAAAATGTGAGTATCAAAGTAATTTTAAGTTGTTTCTTGTTTTCATAATGTAAAAGAATGCCAAGAGCGGTATCGTTGAGGTTTGAGTCAACAGTCGAAGCGATGTAAAATTGTAACTGAAGAATTTGCATGAATCAGAAGTGATAGCGAGTCAAATACTCAAGCATAACTCATGGAAGTATCTGCTATCTACAATAACAGCAATGTTTTAATTTCCATCTGTAAATTGGGAAAGGAATGCTGGATGTCCTTCATTTTAAAACTTTTTTAGGTCGACTGTAATGGGCATGAAAATATGATTAAAAATAACCGGCTGTTGTCTATAGACACTGATAGCTTTAAAGTTCAACGATGGATACTTTTGACGAAGTATGCTCTCCAAGCCAGATTTGTTTTCCTATCCAGGATTGTGTTTTTTTTATGGATCTTTTAGTTGGCTAGTGTTGCCTCTGGTCGCTGTTCTTCCTGCACCTGATTAATGTTCAGGCATCTCTTTGACTTAACTTTACTCCATGAAAGCTGATCGTTTTTAGCCACAACATGCAACCTCTGGCGCATTTGGAAATGAGCTGAGGCAGAGATGAGAAATAATTATTTAAATAATTTTTATTTTGCAGGCCTCGACAAACAAAAAAACAACTCCAGCGTCAAATCAAGTATTCAAGAGCTTTTCACATTTCCTTGAAGTTATGTACGATCCGTATCTAACATGGCGAAGCTTCCTCAAAGGAATAATCGCTGATTACCAACAACTATCCTACAAACCACATTCCGTTCATGTCGAAATCATACCCTTCATTTATGGTAACTTCTTCTAGACAAACTTTTAATACCTCTTACTTAATAAAAATGTTGTTTTGTTTTGTTTTAAAGATTGTTTTCAAAACGATGACATAATGAGATTCTCTGAAATTGGAGAGTCCTTGATACACATTCTAGGAGCTGTTGTATCTGGATCACAGGTAACAAATTTAAATTCCCACTTTTTTTGTTTTGCTTTTTGTTTTCTTCCTCTTTACATAACATTATGTTTTTTTTTTTTTTAATGTCATGTCAATTTTATGTCTCTTTCAAAAAGTTTGATTTTGAATTCAAATAAACTTTCAAATAAAAAACAAAAAAAAATGCAATATACAAACAAAAATATTGCAGAAATCCTTAACAGCTACTGTCAGAAATAAATCAGCTTATTTGTCCTCCTCTTCTTATGGTGATGGGATAGATAATTGTGATAATTCGGTGAGTGTTAAAGTGTTGTCTTCTAAATGTGTGGTTTTATTTTCTATGCCAAGTTGCATGTGTTTTTTTTGTATGGCAAAGCATGAACAAAATTTATATTTAAATTCACCCGCCTAATCTGTTTTGTGTTTCCAATATTAACCTTACTAATCCAATTTTTTTAGAAATTTGTTTGCACTGCTTTAAACCCTTTAATTACTTATTTATTGTATCGAATATCGAATTCTATTTCTTATGTTTACTAATTGCACACAAAGCTTAAAACAAACAGAACCATAAAGCTTGAGTTTAAGTCTAATGCAGAAACCTTTGATGTAACTTGGGAAAGGGACCACGGTCCTACATAATACAGCATGACTGAGATAATTAGTGTTCTTTACAGCGTTCTTTTCTCCGGATTAGCCTTTGATTTTGTGATGAGTCCACATGATCTCCTTGACACTGAACGTTAGTTCCAGGACAAATTCTTTACCTCAACCCGACTCAGCAAATTATTGAAATCTAATTCAGGTTGACTCTAGTTTTCAAAAAACAGAAATTTCTAGTCAGATCGCGTTTAGGTTTTATTTTAACGATTTATGGCGGCCCTAGGGCGCTTTGAAGACTCAGCGAACTAAGCTTTTGTTAGCACATTTGCAGGTCACTTTGAGAAAATTGTTAAAGGCCTGACAATATTTGCAGACCTGACATCCGTCTGTACGTAGTTTAAGTCAGGTTTTGAACAAAAATTGTTCAATCCTATTGAATTTTGTAACCCGTGGCGTATTGGTTATTATATCGAGATTCTGGGCTTAATTCCTGACTCCACATATGTTTTTACCGGGGTATTGCCTCTTGTGAGGAAGTAACAAATCAACCAAGAGTATTGGGATCTAATGGACTGCTGTGTCGTTTTGTACACCTCCTGCTTGACATAACCCCATAAAAAAAAGTCTGGTGCAGTCAGGTCAGGTGTTCCTGAAAAATAATTTGTTTGGGAATTTTCGTTGAAGCTCCGCCATAACTTGCCTGGCTATGTGTGCAGTTACCCCATCTTGCCGGAACCAAACGCTGTTGAATGGAATACGTCTTCGGCGTAGTTCTGTGTAAAACAAAATTCTTCAACCACTTTAAATAACGGTTCCCATTGACAGTTACTGTTACACCATTTTCTTCAAAGAAGTATGGCCCAACAATACGCCTTTGATGACACTACGCACCACACATTGACTCGTTCTGGGTGCATGGTTCCGTCTCATGGAGTTTTTCTGGATTTGATTCACTCCATATACGGCAATTTTGCTTGTTTACATAGCCGTTTAGATCAAAATGTGCCTCATCACACATGAACAAACAATTTATCAATTTGTTGTCTTCTTCGGCCATTGCAATCATTTTTCTTCAAAGTTCCATGCGAACAGGTAAATCCTGAGGGTTTAACTTGCTTGTAATTTGGACTTTGTATGGAAACAAGGTTAAATCATCATAAAGTATATGTTGTAATGACCGTCTGCTAAATCCAATTTGCCCCGATAAGTTTCGAGTCGAAACGCTTGGTTTTGCAGATGCTACAGCCGCGGTTGTATCCTGAACCCGAACTTTGGAATCTCGATGGTACGGCCTTCGAACAGAAAAAGTTATTACGTTTTTTTTTGAAGCACGATTCGTGCGCTACCCTGTAGTAAGGTTTCTTATTTTTGTACGTATTGAAGAAACCTTTATTTTATCCTCCAAATGGTATTTTGGTTTTTGTTTTGAATTTTTGAATATTTTGAAAAATTGGCCAAGTTAGTAACTGTCCTAGTGACTCAGGTATGCGATGGATTCAATGAAACACCAAATTACATTTTGAATCAAGGATACATATTAACGCATCAAAGAAGCTCTCAGAGCAGTATACTCTGCGTCACCAACAATGTGCCCATCTCTCATGACCGACTGAATTCCAGATAGGAATGTTATCAAAAAATATTGCTTTCACACGATATTATTTCTAAAATAAATAAAAAAGCTTCCTTTCCTACATAATGGACAGTCTATTCAACTTCAAGGAAGTGCAACACAGCAATCCTACTTCAATGCATGAAGTACTGACTGCCACCATAACTGCATGGCATTTAAATGGACTCCGTTTTGTTTAAAGTTCGAAAAAAAATTAAATAATTAAGATATCTATGCACACTTTAACGTTTTTTTTTATAAATATGTACCTACATAATTAATTTAGAAGTCTTGTGGTTTTTAAAAATAATTTTTACATACAAAAAAAGAAAGTTGAATAAAATAATCATTCCCGATAGCGAAATGGAATGCGTGCAATATGTCCAGCCACCATATCGGTGTTAATGAAACTACTTTCCAAATGGGAAACTGCAAATGGACTGCGCAATGTTTCCTTGAAATGTTGCGCCCTCATGATAATGGTTCTACAACGATCTAGTCCCGAAGAAGTAAGTTAAAAACTCATTAAAAACCCAAAATAATAAACCCAACTCATAACTCCTTTACAGCGCCAAATAGAACTCTCAACGATAATCCAACTCTATTGTGATGTCTTACAACAACTCTTAAGCACCGAACAGTTTAAAGGCGAAGCCTTCGATATTGCTGTAGAAGATGATGAAAACGATGTCAATGAAGACTTGGGAGTCGATGTGAAGGCACTATCCGATACAATTGCAAATATTGCCAATTTCTTATCGGACATTAAGAATTCCAAGCAAATTTGCGTTGCTATCATTGAAACGAATTTATTAGATTTACTTATTGGCATTCCAAATCAAATCAAGGACTGGAATTTAAATCACACAATGATCTCTTATAATACAATAAAAACTCTAGCGGTTGTGACGCATGCTTCGACAAAAGCAGCTGAAATAGTCCGGTCATGTGATAAAATTGACAAATTGTTTCGAGGACTGAAGACGCTGGGTGCTCCATCGGAGAAACTTCTCGAGGCGTGCTTTGGTTTGGCATTTAACGAACAGAGTCAGACAATAATGTTGCCTGAAGTGATAAAAATGATTATCGAATGGATTCCAGAAATAAACGAAAGGGAACAAGTGTTCATAAGTGGACTGCTTGTGAAGGGTTGTTCAAGTAATTATTTAAGGTATGTTTTTTTTTTGTTGGCATTGTATTTAAAGAATAACTTTTTTCCTTTTTTTATTAGTAAATCAGTTGCGTGTGAAAATCGAACAATCAAAGCGGCTTGTGAGTGTCTTCAGCATTTTGAAAAACTCTCCGAAGGTTGCATTCAGAATCTTATCAAACTTATAGAGGAACTATCCAAACTCAGCATCATTCCAATTGAATTAAAACGGGTCATGTCGTTGTTGAAGACCGAAACTAAGTTTCCACAATCAAAACAATTACTGCAGGTATGTACCACTTATTCTGTTTTGTAAAATGCTTACGGACATCTGATCCCTTTTTGTTTGTCCCTGCAACAAATTTAAGAAATTTCCTGTTTCCAAACTAGTAAGACTTGTTTCTAACTAGGCTTACCTATTGAGTAAGGTTTTTTAGGCCTCAGAAAACTTAAACTTGATAGCTTTCAGACTTTATCCGGCAAAATAGTCGAAATTAATTTTTCTCTTTCACTTGGCATTACAAATTTGAGAAGAAAAATTGATTTAAAAGCTCCTATTCCCAAAACAGACCGGCCATAAAAAAAGTTCTTCAAAAGACTAGCTGCTCTTTGGATGGCGGTTCTAAAATATTGAAACAATGCGAACTCATAGCGTATAAAGTACTGTTAAGCGAAACACAATGAAAAAACTGTTCTGTCTGTATATTCCTATATGTTGTCCAGCTGCAAGAACAGTAGCGTTTTAACTCCTCCTCGAGCATAGGTCAGTTCCTTCTATATGTCCCGAATCTCCGCAACAAGCCTAAGCTGTGGCCATAATTGAATACCCTGAGACGACCTCAAAGTTGTTTTTGGTCTTCCAACGCAACTAATACTGATACTGAGGACTCTGTTCGAAGGATTGCTTCGCTATGCTGTCGTCAGGCTTGCTTTAAATATTATTTATCCAACGCTCTCAATCCACAGTCTAACGTTCGGTTGTGGCCAACGGCTCTTCAGAATATACATCAGACAACGGCCAGGCCTGCAGCCTCCTCGAGACGTTTGCAGAGCATTTTCAGTGTTCACAGAAGAGAGACGTTCTTTTATAATATCCTACCTTCGTATTTCTTGTTGTTGTGTGCTCCATGGTCATAGCCTTTACAATTTGTCTTACCAAGGAAACCAAGATGCCTCTCAAAGTTTCAGTGGAAAATTTAATTTAACTTTTAAAATCTTCCAGACTCTCGTAACGATATCACTCCAAAGCTTAACAAACGGAAATATCTGCTCGCAGTATTTCAACCTCGACAACGAAAACGATGGAATTATTGTTCCTGATATCAAAACCTGGACAATGTCCGGCTCGTATGGCTTTATATTTCACATCTTGATGAAACTCACCGATATCAATGATCCAACTGAGAAGAACTCTGGAAAAAACTACCGCAGGATGTTGCTAAAGTAAGACTTAAAAAAAGAGAATCATTAAAAAACGATTTATAAATTTAATTTTTGTCCAGTCTTCGAACAATCAACAATACTGGCTTTGAAGTTTTTATCCAAAACAATGGCAATATTGTTGTGGCTGCTTTGACTCGCCGAGAATACCTCACATCATCAGTGATGTCGAAAACACTCCTCGATGGACAATGGCATTATGTGACTGTTGCAATCACACCTCCAAGACGGCCATTCTCTTACAGCCAAATCAATATTTTCGTGGATTTCATACAAAAGCTAGGTGCGACTTTGAAGGTTCAAGCAATCAATGAGGTAAGTATTTGAAGAAGGATCTAGGTTTCGTCTTGGTTTAATTTTTTGTTTTTAATTCTTTAAGCCATTTTGTTTCTGTGCCATCGGATCCAATCAATTGCCATCAAGACTAAGTGAGCCACAACAAACTGACAGACTTAGTCGATCAGCATCACAAGAGACCTCCTCGTCACCAACATCATACAGAGGCATGCTGCCAAGCCTTCTTGAAAGAACTTTATCCACCAATGTAGACATTTTCTTTTTTAAACACAATGGTCGGCCCTTAAGTTCTTTGTTTCCTTTTTAGGTATCAAATTACTTTACCCTACCTCTTCGAACAAGTGCGACATCATTCGATCCGAATGTAAAGAACTTCCCAATTGGCATGCAGGACACTGTTTTCGGAGAGCAAATATGTTTGAAAGGACAAATTGGTTCTATTTTGCTAGCAGAACCCACTACAAATCTCAAGACAATCTTCGATGGAGCAGCTAATTTTGCTTCCATCTTCTCGCAAGACAATGAACTGATAGATCTTACTTCTAGATTTGTTTTTTGCTATTCAGCCGGGGCTTTTAGTCATGATTATTGTCCTGACCTTATACCAAGTGGGAAATACCCAGGAACCATAAGCGCTACTCATTGTAGAATTGTTAAGATTCAGGTAAGCCAAAAAAAGAAATCATGTTTAAAAAAAACAAATCTTGATAACTTTTGAATTTTTTAGGATACAATCAATAGCATTGGAGGAATACAAGCTCTCCTGCCCATACTCCATAGGATCACCAAAGAAAAAACCGATTTCTCACTTTCAACTGACAGCAGCGAAGCTGAGAATTCAGCTAACACGGAACCTATCAAAACCCCAACAATGGAAGAATTCTCTGATTGGGAGATGCTCTCATCGAATTCCTACACCGAATGGAAAATGATTCAACATCCAATAGCTAGTTTCATGTGCTTCCTGCGGTACATAATACACGATCACGAATACAATCAGGAGAACCTACTCAACAGCGAGAGTCTTTCGATAATAGGGATGATGTTGCAAAAATGTAGTGCCAAACAGTTTGATGTAAATTCTTTGATGGCAACACATCTCTTCATTGAGTCAATTCAAAATCAAAAGACCAGCGCCAATGTTGACTTACTCGAAGCCCTCTACACAGAGATAGCATTTAATTTTGGAATTTGGTCAAAAATGCATTTCCAAATAACTCTGGGACATGTCCAGTATTTGAGTGCAATGATCAAGAACGATCGCAAGTATTTTAGGAAGAAGTTTGGCATTCAATTCTTTTTGGATATCATAAGACAGTATTATGGGACACCAGAGAATATTACAGCTGATGATGCTGTGACCATTCGATCGACCTTATTCGCAGTGATTCGATTTTATATTCAAAAAGATGTGAATGTTAAGGAAATCCATACGATAATATCATTTTTGGCATCAGCTAAGCATGAACATATTTTGATTGAGTTCCTGGAAATGCTGGTTTTCCATTTGAAGAGTAAAAATTGCAAGGATCAAATGATTTTACTGCTACATGAGCCTCAGACGGCAAATTTACTGTATAATTTATTTATCGAGAAGGTCTATGGAATGGAAGTTCAAGAAGCTGCTATTCGGGTAAGTTTTGTATTGAAACAAATAATGTCAAAAACGATACACAAAACTTTTCTCTTAGTTCATAGATTGTATCCTCACATCACCACGAGTACACCAAAAGTACAAACAAGTCATCCACCTACACGAACCATCTTTAGAAAGTTCACTATTCCCCGGGTTCTTCTCCTACCTGATACCAATGACACTCAGTTCAACGATTCTGTTCCACATGGTCGATGAGATTTTGACATGTGAAACAGATTATTCGGGAATAGTCTTTCTAATCCATCACATCTCATCTTGTGAACTACCAGTGAAACTTGAAATCGCCAAACGGCTTCTTCAGACAACATTCCTCAAACAAAACTCAGCCCAATCAATTGCTAAACAATCGGGATGGCAGGAATCAATTGCCAGACTGTTAATACGCAAACCCATAACCAGTGTTAAGCCAGATGAAGAAAAACGCAAGAGCTTCGGTATTAATTTGAATGATGTTCTCCTCGAGGACAATGCAGACTTCCTCAGTCAATCGGATTTGATAAGTTTTTGTGAGCATGCAGTGGATTTGGAGGAGCTGCAGCGAGAAGGGAAGGATGGAGCGTTAATTTTGAATGAGATTCAAGCGAGTGTCACTGAGGCTGCCAATGTTATTGAAAGTGAGATTAAAGGTGAGTTTTTATTTTTGTAAATTGTTTCAACTTATGATAAAAAATGATTGAATTTGTTTGCTTCTAGAATTGGCTGGTTCAGTGTCAGGAGCAGTGGCAGAAAACATCGCCAGTGTGTATTCGGTGATAAGACAGAGAACATCTGAAATTCACGACACCTTTGAATCACTCACAATGGGCGGTCCAATGGAACACGGACGAGAAGGAATACTTCCAAGACAAAGAACTTCTTCAAACAGTTCAGCAAGTTCATCGCAGTCACCCAATAGTAGTGCCAAAAATAAGGATTCCATAGATGTAAGTTTGTTTGTGCTCAAAGCTGTGCTATGGCATTAAATTCAATCTTCTTATTTAGGTTGCTTCATTTGATTACTCCCCTGAAGGAGATATAAACACTGAGGAGCAACTAGTGTACTTAGTCACCAATATATTATTTTCGGTCTTCTGGAAAGGAGTCACCAATGAGCATCCACAGTGTTGGAAGGTATTGAGGGTATTTTTTTTTTTTTTAATTTGTTTGTATTAAATTTAAATTCACTTCAGGAACGAGGCCAAGTTTTGGGTTGCATCAATTTGCTTGCGTTGAACAACGAACTCATTGCATCACATTTATCCCTCCGATTGCGAATTCTAGAAATGGCAGTCGAGGCATCACTCTCTGACCAGGCAGAGAACGGACATCAAACCTTAATCAATCAAGAAGTAAGTTTTATCATTTTCTACTTGAATCTTTTGTTAATTCTTTCTTTTTTTTTCAAAAGAATGCATCACAAATCCTACGAATGGTCTATGACCTCGTTGTGCTCGGTTCAAATGAAGATGAATCGAAAAAATGCTCTACAAAGCTACTAGATGGTGTTCTGGCACTTTTGGACGCACTTATGGTATTCCAGCAATCTTCATCGGATGACTGGTCCGATATGATAAGATTGTGTTTGGGATTGTTGCTTAAGTGCTCGCATCATCCAAATCCTGGTGTGGTAGCAATGGCCACGGCTAAGCTACATGCCATCTTACAAAGTCGAAACTCTGAAGATCCCGCTGAAATGGCATATCTGTTGTTTAGTATAAACAAGGCTTTGGATGATGCTATAGAAGGTATGTCGAGAAAAAAACTTTTACTTCAGAAGAGGCTATAATGACTTATTTTTTGTATGAACAGTTGGAAATCCAGAACAATATTCGTTCCTCATGCCCGTTATGAAGGCGATGCTTGAAAAATGCCGAGGAGTTTTCAACTTAGAAACAAATCTACCAGACTTACCTCCCACTTCATCAGGACCAGTGTTCTTCAATGACTTCCAAATGTACAGCACCAGCAGAAAATGGAGGAATTTTATGGATAAAATGGTGAGTTTTAGATTAGTTAGTTCGAAGTTTTTTGAAAACCGGTTTCCTGGATCTTCCTGGTCTTTGTGTATTATTTTAGGAAAACATTCGTAAGAGACTTAACTAGGAACCCTTTATAATCCAGAGTTTGATATCGCCTTCTCATTGAAGGGGTCCTAACTAGTAATACAATTTAAAAGCTCCGGATTTTGAAAGGACTTACATTCCAGAGTTGGGATTAGCTTCCAGATTTTAAAGTAGTCAGCTGAGCCTAACGCTTTTTCGTTGTGAATCCATAGTGTCAAACGATATCTCGTTGTGAATCTCTAAAGCAAATTGCTAGCTCGTTAATCCGTAGTGTCCCTGCTGGGGCGCCATTTAAGAAGTCCTGAAATTATCTCATGCTCGGGCGCCATTTATGAAGTGCTGAAATTATCTCATGCAGGATCTGCTAAATCAAGATTGGTTCTTCTCCCATTTTAAATTCCTCAAGTCTTGTGAAAAGCAGTGTAAAAAGTTCAAATTTAAGTTAAAACAAATACTTTTTTTATTTTCAAGACACAGTTTACATTGTTTTGAGTAGATTGGTCTTTTCAGCACCCTTACATCTTATAAAATAAATAACTATAAACCAACTTATTTGCAAACTTAAACACTTAAAAGTCCCATTTTGTAGCACCTATCTAAAATAGCTTATGATTCTTTGGCAGCTTTCCCGTGCCATCGTAGAAGTCATCTTCTTCATTTTCGTCCTCGTCCTCATCGCCTTCTTCATTCTCCTTCACCTTAAAATAAGTTGTATCAATTACTAGACCTCTTGTAGGCTTCAAGGCGTTTTCAGCTTTCAGAGTTGTCGTTGAAACAGTTGGCATTTTCATCGCATCTGCTCGAGAAGTCATTGTTTTAGTTCGTCTCGTCGCCGCTGGTGGCTCCGTTCCGGCATAGTAACTGTGTGAATGTGATTTCTGTATTGAGATCACTTCGACATTTTTAAGGTTACTTAAATTTCTTTCAGCTGTACGCTGACCTCTTTCAGCATTCGTTTGCTTTGTTCGTATTCTCATTGGATTCCACGTATTTGTCGGAGAGAAGTCTGTTAGTTTCTTGTGTGGTCGTGATTGCTGAGGTTCAATTTTTTCTTTTATATCCGAGGCATGAGCGGCAAGTTCGTCAGGCTGATCAGGATAACGTCCTGATTCAAAAGCTTTCTTCAGTTCTGGAGCGTCCAGATTATGTTTCTCAGTGACTGGAGGAGCTTTTGTGCGTTTTCTCTTCCGACGTGGTTTAAATGTACTCGTTGTGGATAGGACTTCGTCTAAATACTCTGATGAAGGAGCTTCTGATAAATGAGCTTCCTCTGTTGGAGCTGGAAGTTTTGCGGTTGTCTGGTAACGGTTGGGATGAGGATTTTTAAAACGTCGCTTGTTGGGAACAAACCGATGGACTTTTGTGTTTGCCTGCTGACTTTGCTCGTGTTCTTGTGTGGTTGAAGTTGTTGTTGTTACCGTAGAAGTCGATGGAATATGTTGAATGTGGTTACTAGACTCAGAAACGTGTTCATGTTGGGATGGCTGGGATGGGTTATGATTATTTGGTGGAAAGTAGTCCTCATCCGATGTTGTTGGTTGGTCAAATGGAATCGGATCGTAAATTGGAACTTCGTAGCTGTTCTTTGGATAATCGTATCCTGGTGGCATATGGTTCTTGTTTAGAGGAAGATCTTCTGGTTGATGGGGCGGTGGAAGGTATGATCCTGGAGGTTCGGCAAACTGCCCACCATTCGGCTGATTATATGAATCAACGGGATCATGATTATTTTCAGAGGATTTCTTACTATAATCATGAGGACTATTATAGCCTTCGTTGGAATTGGGTTCGTAATGTTCATTTGGTGGTGGTCCATAGCTGGCATGTCCTTGTTCATGGCTATTCTGTGAAGGTCCTTGCTTTGGTGGTAATGTTTCGATGTCATAAGATGGTGAGTGAATGATGTGGATGTCAGTTGGGGGTTCCGCATAGTCAGTGTTGTAGTTATAACCAGAATTTGGAAGCTTTTTATCATAAGCCTGGTATGGTCCTTCTTTGGACGGAAGCTCCTGAGGATGATAGGGTCCAACTGGTGCTTCATATTTATTATCCGGAATCTGATAAGAAACTTGCTCTGATTGATGATGTTTTTTCGCTGGAGCTCCATATGGAGGAAAGTCTTCATACTTCTGCTGCGGTTGAGGAACAGCGGGAACGTAATCTTGCTCTGGTTTCTCCTCATGATAAGATATTTCGTAGTGAACTTCAGGTTTTGCAGCAATGTCAAAATCATATGAATTGTAAGATGATTCCTTCGGCACGCCATAAACCTTATGCGGTCGCTGGACTGTGTAAGTCTTTTGAGGCTTCGGATATTCATACTGAGGTAAGACCTTCTTTGGCTTTGAATATTCGTATTGAGGTGCAATCTTTTGTGGCTTCGAATACTCGTATTGAGGTGCAATTTTTTGTGGCTTTGAATATTCGTATTGAGGTTCAATTTTTTGAGGCTTCCCATATTCATATTGGGGCTCAATTTTTTGAGGCTTTGCATATTCATAATGAACCGAAGCCTTTTGTGGTTTCGAATATTCATACTGCGAAGAACCTTTCTTTTTCGGGTATGAATCTCCATAAAAATCTAGGTCCATTGTTTGTGTTTCATAGTTGGAGAAAGGTATTGATTCTATGTGAGGATATTCCGAACTTATCTCATAATGGACTTCATCATAACTGTACGAAGGCTTGTAGGATAATGTGCTCGTATGAATTTCTGGATGAAATTTATAATAGCTACTTGGCTCTATACTTTGCTCCACATGTGAAAACATGGGTCTATTTTGTTTTAATTTGGGCGATTTGACAATTCTCGGTCTAGGACGTTTTTGAGGCTGCATTTTGTATCGAAAGAAGTTCGGCGGTGGTTTGCTGCGGAATCGAATAAGTTTTGATGCGGTTGCATCGAGGATGAGAGGCATTGATGAATTTTCTGGTATGGAGTTCTGAATATCGGATTTGACATCCTCTGTTGTCGCCCAGGATATTATTGTTGTGAATGCAAGAATCTGAAATTAAAAAATATATATGTACATATGTTAAATTGGTGCGAAAATAAAATGTTATAAAAGTATAAATTCGAGAGCTGAACAATGAAACCTCACTTCAAAATTGGCTCAAAATGTTCCGCTACAAACATAGTTTTAAAAATTAAGAGCAACAATCTAAAGCCTATAATACTACTTTAAAGTAGGCTACTTGATTCAAAACTTCGCTTAAAAAGCACTCCAAAAGTTGCTTTATGACATCGCCTCAGAGATGGTGCTAAAACACATCGCCTTTCTTTGTTTCAACCCTCAAAAAAAAAAAATTCATTCAAATTTTTCCCTAAGATCGGTCACCAAAAACCAAATGATATATTTTTGATCGGAATGTTGGTTTTCGTTCCAATCGCAAGACATTTGAACAGTCGTTAGTACTTTGTTAATCTTACTTTTCGAAAAGGTAGCATCATAGTGCGCATCTTGCAGTCACTCATCGACTTATATGTACTACGGCCATGGCTTTCAATGAGCTAGGTTTTTTTTTTTGGAACCAGGAGGACATCCCCTATGAGCTATGACGCAGTGCCGCTAATTTTGCCCTCAACAACTCCCTCTATATGCGAAAAAATCAGACCTTAATTTGCCTTCTGGACCAGCCTTGAAACATGTATATTCGACAATAAAAAATCAAAATTTAAAAGGCTTTTTGGGCAGCTTCAGTCGGATTCACCAAAAAGATTCATCGAATCGAAAAGAGCCCCCACATACATACATACTTCGGTCTCATAAGCGAATGCCTTTGCCTATAGAATACTAGATGACTGTACCAAAAGCAAAGTTTAACTAAATCACCCAATTTTTTAGAACTAACCTAAAAATAAGATCCACGCTACTATTCGAAAATATATTTCAAATTTGAAACTCAAACCAAATGTCAAACGAAAAAGTCTGATTTAAAAAATCCAGTTCTCTGGGAGATATCGTTAAAAGAATAGCTTTTGTTCGTGATCTTTTTGTGCCAAAAAATGAAAACTGTCAAAATTTCTCAAGTGTCAAGTGAGAGAAAAATCTCTCTCATTTACCAAAAAGTAGGTGTTAATTCTTGAGACACTTCAAACTCGAATTTTTGATTGGTTAGCTCTTCGCGGTGTGGGTCACCTGCAACAACAAATGTGTACGTCATTCGCTTTTGACAGAGTTCAAGTTTTTTACCAGATGAAATTTCACTGGGTCAAAACTTGAAATGCACGAAAGAATAAAAAAGCTGTTGTTTTCTTTCGTTCATCTCTCAGTACACGAACGCTTTTTGTGTTAATGTAAATGAATGAAACTGTTTGATTTTGGTACGCGAACAAAGCTAATTTTCTATAAAAATGCATTCCAATTAAAGGAGAGACTTAATAGTTTCATCAAAATCGTTCAAACCGTTTACGAGCAAAACAATCTTTTCGTAAATGGTTCTAGCTTAAAAACCAGTCGAACACTATGTACGAAGTTTGAAGGAAAGCGGCCCAAAAGTAGAAAAAACCAACAGATAGACAGACAGGTGGATTGTCCGACACACTTTTATCGACGTGATTGTTACAATGCATTTTTTTACGAATTGCGTAACTTGTCTCAAAGTACCTATAATTACAAGTAAAAATAATTTTGAACATAACACATAAACTAAAATAAAATGAAATAAATGCTTTCAGGTTTAATTTTAAAACTTAAAAATTTGCCAGACATTACATACGAAATTGAAAAGCAACCAGAAACCAGCTTCGATCTTTAACATTAAAACATTTAAATTTTAAACGTTGCCAATTTCTTTCAAACCAAATCCTGTTTAGTATTTGCATTTGAACAATAAACGTAAAACAACCAAGCCTTCAGGAGATCTCTGATACAGGCTTCTTCCACCAATTTTGCAATTTTAATGTTATGTTACTTGCACTAACCGGCAATTGCATAATAACCGTCCTTAAAAATAAATTGCAATCTAAAAGCGTTTTCGCTCCTCTCGACTTGCACAAACCTAATCTCAAAATTACGTAATGCATCTCTGTTTTAACGACAAATTATAAACGTTCCTTCATAACATGTATCTTCAATTTTATTTGTTCGTTTCAAGAAGATATTTTTTTTTTGTTAAGATACAACACCGCCACGATATGATTAACAAAAAAAAAGCTACAATTACTGTGAACATTTCTCTTTAAAAAAATGAATTATGTTGTCAAATGCCAATTCCATCCTAATTTATCATCCGTCAGGTACTTGCATACATAAATATTACAACCTAACCGATTTCAGTGAAAAGAAATTCCTATACAAAAACCATAAGTTGTAAATTTTGTTTTGCTTCAACTGCAACAGCAACAGCAACAGCCCCTCGAAACTGTAATTAACATCAAATTAATTACCACATAAAAGCCACTGACGGCTGCCTATGAATCAACTTAGGGCCATTGGCGCAAACGCAGACTCATATATAAATCTTGGAAGCAGAACTTTAGCTTTGGCTAACGACTCCAAACTTCAGTGTGTAGCACTCCCAGCGGCTCTCGCACCATATGAGAAATTTAGGTCGAACATGCACTTTTTTTTTTTATTGCAGACGCAGATTTGCTGCATTTCAGAGTGAGGTGTGTTAACGCTGCACGCTGCAGCCGCTACTGCTGTCAGCCAATTCCAAGTTCAAAACTCAGTGCGTACCCCACTGATTGAAACAAGAGCAACATTCTCATTCTCGCACATATTTTATCTCCAACACAATCGACAATGGAGCTCTGATTTGAGCCAACAAAAGGGGTAAGGAGGTTGGCGAGTTAAAGGCCTGGTTAACTTGCTTGTTGCAACGACGACGGCTGCCATTAAAACAAATCGTTGAACTTTTTTTTTCTGCCACTCGTCGTCGTCGTCATCGAAGCATTTGCTTCAATTTTAATTCAATCTGTCAAACGGGTTTGTCTGTCATCATAAATTGTTATTGTATGATCTCAGCTCAGCAGCAAAGTCCTGGCTCTCAGACAACTAGACCCGGTTTGAAAATAGAGATGAATGGTCTGAGATACGCCGCCGCCGCTGCGCGCACCGTCAAAAGGTTTTGTATTTGGCCATTATAATACCCCAGCTGATAATTTTGCCACTGCAGCCAGAAACCACCGCCGCTCCGTGTGGAGTGCAATTTCATGTTCCGTCAATTCGGAGGCGTTTTGGGAGTCTTTGAGTATCTTTAGAGACACTTTCACTGCATGATTATGATTGAACGTGAGAAAGTTGGACATGTGTGCAATAATTTAGCCATTTCCAGTGGACCGTCGCTGTGGCGTCGGTCGTCGGACCGTTGGACCGTGTTAAGTAAGGTGGTGGGTCAGCTAATAATAATTCATAAATAACATCTAACTTTGGTCTATGGAATTGACATACTGGAGTTTTTTATGACTTGCATCATAAGATGCATTAGATAACAACGACATGACTAGGCATAAATCATGGTTTTGTGTATGTCTTTTGTTTGTTTGTTTGAGTAAATGAAAAAAAAAAAAAACTGCATTAGCGAAAAAAGTCATTTAAAACTGTATTGCTGCAAAACGTTCACTTGGGCGTATGCGTACTTTTTTTTTCTAGGAAATATTTTTATATGAAAAAAAAATTGTTGGCACAACAGCTCCAAGCGGGATCGGGCCTGTGACTTACACTCTCAACAATTCTGCAGGAATGGAATTTTTTGATAATTTTATCGTTCGGGTTATTGACTTGACCGTCTGCAAACAAGTTTTATGAAACAATGTTCAGTTTCTGCTTCCCAACTGAGGAACATTTTTACAGTGTGAGATTTAATTTAAACCTATGCTTAACTTTGGATTTAGAGTTCTCAGAGTGTTCTTCGATGAACAGGATATACTTGTACAATAATATGCAGATTTGGATGCCTCATATTGAAAAACTAGCCCTAAGAATAATAGACGACCCTATTGAGACATCCGTCGGAACGGAAATTTCTCCAATTTTATACGATTCGGACGATTTTTGCTTCGGGAATTTCTCCGACCAGCTGTTCGGAATATTTCTCCGACAAATTTTAACGCACAGCGGAGAATAGCGTTGCAGTACGTTAATGTACATTTGTTGGTGTAATTTTTGACAGCTAGGTACAATTTTGTTTCCGATTTCCTCCGACACCAATTCTTGGCGGAATTATTTTTTACGAATTTAAGGAAAGTGTTGAAAAATGTAAGAAATAAAAAAATGACGATTATAGATACCTTGAACTCAATTGAAACCTCCGAAAAAGTATGCGTTGCGGAAAAGTGTCCGCTCCGACGGATACCTCGATAGGGCTGAATATTTCTAACAAAAATAAAAAGCCATTGCCATTGGAATATATTACATTTGTAAAAATTGTGAAACCTCCTTCATTCTTTTTCTAAAATGTACTTTAGAAATGCAAAGATCCTCTCTAGACTCATGAAAGTTTTTATTAGTTAAAGGAATAACAATCAATGCAATGTTTAAAATACTGTAGAGTGCACAGCACAAGCTTTTAAAAAAGTACATATATACATAAAATAGTGTACATTTATACAGTGCTTATCGAGGATGAAGAAATTAATATAAAATGCTACCCCAAGCTAACAACCAGGTTAATCTACAGGCATGTCACCATCAGTGACAAAACTTATTTGGTTGAAAATAGAAAAATCAAAACAATTGCAGAAAAAATTCAGTGGGTTTTGTACCACAAAATGTCGCCTAAAGCCATAGTTTGCTTCATGAAAAATTGACCAACATAAAATTAGGTATCTACAAATCCAAAAATGGAGAAATGCAATTAAATTTAAAATATTCATTTCAAAATTTTTAAACTTGTCAAAACTAAATTTTAAATGTTTAAAATCGGTACTTTGCATAGGACCGTTTTTTTTTTTTTTGCTTTCGACTATCTCGAAAATGGCTCAACCGATACTTTCAAAATTTCACACATACATAGGTGTAGGAAGCTTAATTTATACTGCGTACCAATATTTAAAATAAATATTTTTTTATATAATTAAAAGCATTTTTTAATTTTTTTAAACAAAATTAATATTTTGAAAACTGCTCATTAAATGTTTTTCAAACATATTTTTATAAATAAATACAGGAATGAAATTTCTTATGCTTTTTTTCAGCTCAAATTAGTTTAAGTATTTATTTAAAAATTTTGAAAAATATATTTCTATCAAAATCTCTCCCAAGGCCACACATTAGAGCAAGTTCGTTCGATCCAGTCGTGCAATTTATTTATGAAATCCCTCTAAAGAATAGGACACAGTTCCAGCAAAAATGACAATTCTATACGAGTAAAATTTGAAATTTTATAACGTATAAGTTTTTCATTTCACTGTAGAGAAGTTCTTAGTACACTGTAGCTGATGTGAACTCAAAAGTGAATAATAATCTTTTTCATACATAAAATACAATAAGTTGTGATCCATATTTTTTCGCACCACTTATTCTGAATATTCCGAATTTTAATAAGTGCCTGCTTGCAGGGAAAGGATACGACATTAATTTCAGTACCTAACTAAAAATTTAACCTGTGTCATAAGAAGCTCTGAATTCTACACCATAATCTCTCGTATAAAAACTTAGTCCACACGAACCTTCAGTTCAACATTATTTGTTTTATTTTATTCTTGAATTTATTGTTCGTATCGCTTTATAAAATCAGCAATAAAAAATTTCTAAGGAAATTTATTCACTTCGATAACTTAGGTTTTGGTTATATTTCTAAGATATGTCAGCCATTTTCACTCCAAAAATATATATCCCAATCGAAACTCAAGCCATAGCCCAGCCTAATAGAGCAGAGGTGGATTTTCTTCAAACTGCATACATGACATGATGTCAAAAAGTATAAATCCTCCTCTTTCAAAGATTCATTTTTCGCACTTTAAGAATATTTACTAGAAAACTAAATTTCAATGGTTTTTTGTTTGTTAAGTAAACAATTCACATTCTTTTCACTTTTCACACTTTCTTGATCAGATTTAAGGTTCACAAGGACGAATCCTTTTAAAAAATTAAAATAAATTTTAAAAGTCCATGTTTAGTATCTCAAAATAAAAAAAAAATAAAACTTACAGGCAATATTAATGCCGAAAGCATTTCGTCGGATTGAATTCTTTCGCTCGTAATCCAAAAAAAATAGAGTCGCCGCCAAGATCAACTTTCTTCAAAATTCAAATCCAAACTAATACCGCACAAGACTTTGGGACTTTCTTTTGCTAACTAAATCGTGAGCTATGAAAGTATCTTGTTTTATAAAAAAGAAAACAAAATAAGATACATCGGGCAGCAATTTTTTTTTTCTTTCTCATTTTTATGAGCAGACATAGTTTATAGTTTTTCCCGTTTTTGTTTTTTTATTTTTTCATTCATATCTGTGAACAGCTATACCCAACCAAGAGCAACATAAAAACATAAAAAATCAAAATAAAAATAATCCCCCCGTAATAAAGTGGATGTACGCTGTACTCTGTACGGGTTCAGTCATCGTCACAAAACATGGTTATTTTCCTCTTGTTCGTCTTTCCACGGATTGTCACAGATGTTTGGATACGCCACTGTGCTTGGAATTGTCCCATCTTCCCCATCATCAAGCTGGTGACGACGACGATGGAAGTGCCTCTGCTTCGAAGTCTTTCTTATAGGTGGCTAATGATATGGTTTCCTCTATCTCTCAACACGCCAGGCTACCGAACCTGTAATTTTCTTGGTTGATTCCGCATGGTGGTGGAAATCGACGTCGGCGTCGTCGGTCGGTCGTAGTGTTCTGCTTCGATGTGCATTTCACTTAACCCAGCCATTCCAACGAATGAATTGGCATATTGCAAAATTTTACTTTTCACGAGACGTGCAACACGCTCTTGCTTCGGGCTAGTGAAGTGAGTTAGGTGAGATGATGCCGGAGAGGGGTTGGTTAGATATTCATTCGTTTCCTCACTTTTGAACTTGAACTTGTTAGTTGGATTGTTGATCTTCTTGTGTCGCGGTTGTTGACGGTCGCTTCTCAGGCGTACAAGATCATTTTGGACCAAGATTTTTACTCTCGATTTCGTTTCTTTCTTTTGTGGTTGCTTTTGCAAAAAATTAGTAAGGCAAGAGACGAAGAAGTTGAATCACAAAAAAAAAAAAAACAAAGATACGGTGTTTAACGACCGATTTTGCACATCACATTATTTGTGTTCAAATTATGATTATGTCGTTTAGTTGTTGCAAAAGGGTTCTGCTTTTTGAAAGAGTACCTATAAATGCTTCCGTAAAATTGAAATTTTACAGTCGCTCAAGCATGTACGAATCCGTGAAAAGAAACGAATACATTTTGTGCGGTAGTTTTGAAGTTAATTGCGTTTTAATTATCTTAATGTCACGTGCATTTCAATTTAAGCTTTTTAATCTGTATATTGGCTTTTAATTCCAACGTTTAAGATTGCCGGAGAAAATAAATGTATTATTTATTTTGATTTAGAAATGCAATTGTTAAATAACACCGGCACTCAAAAAAAAAAAAAAAATATCGTCAACCAACAGTAAT
Organism: Platycheirus albimanus; assembly: GCA_916050605.2. NCBI lineage: Eukaryota > Metazoa > Arthropoda > Insecta > Diptera > Syrphidae > Platycheirus > Platycheirus albimanus. The sequence goes on along the minus strand of OU696698.1, from coordinate 111,557,158 downwards.
AAAGATTTACGAATAACGACCGTGAGCAATTACGAGCGTAATCTTCGAAAAATATTTGGAGTCAGCCGTCTATCCGCACGCAGCAGTATAACCAGTCTGATTTTTTTTTTCAGTTCCTTGGATCAAACAAATTTCGACAGTTAAAAGCGACCAAAAACCGACTTTGAATCGATATTTCACTATGTTTTTAATCGATTTCAAAAGGAAATGACAGGAAACAACTCATTCCAATTCTTTGGGATCCAATTCATTCGTGTTTCACTGAAAGATTATGTCCTCGATGACAAAACTCGTTAGCATTCCAACTGAAACAATTTCAATGATCTCTATAAACGGTTATCCGGAAAAAATCCGAATTCCGTTTCTACAAATAATGGAAATAATTAAATTATTTGTAAAGGGTGTTTTTTTAGAGGTATTGAACTTTGAAATAAAATAAAACAAATGGCAGTGTAATTTAAATATGATTTCTGGCATGTGACCGCCACGGTTGGCTCGGACGTAGTGAAATCTGGAGGTCCAATTTTCGATAATGGTCAATTTTTTCGGGATTATCGGCGTAGACTAGCGACTTCACATATCCCCACAGAAAAAAATCAAGCTGCGTTAAATAGCACGATCTTGGAGGACAATTCACAGGACCAAAACACGGAATTATGCGCTCACCGGACGTTTCCTTCAACAAATCAACTGTGGCACGAGCTGTGTGACATGTTATGCCGTCTTGTTGAAACCACACCTCCTGATGCACATCATGGATTGTTCAATTGATGAACGAGAAAGTCAGTAATCATGGCTCTATAGGGGTCACCATTTTGACTGTAACATTCTCGCCAGCATCGTTTTTAAAGAAATATGGACATAAAACACACCAAGTAGTCAGTTTTTGTGGATGTAACGGTATCTCAACATATACACTTGAAGATTATCATCACACTAAATGCGGCAGTTTTGCTTATTGACGTAGCCACATTCAACCAAAACTGAACTTCATCGCTGAACAAAATGTTCTTTTAAAAATCGCGATCAACAGCAATTTCATTTCGAGTCCTATATGCACAATTTGGAAGCGTTGTTCAGACGTCAGTCTATTCATGTTAAAATGCCAAACCAAACTTTAAATAAATAACTTGACAGCTGACACAATGGCCGCCAGTTAAAATAGAGTTGTCAACTTAAAGTTTTATACCTCTAAAACCACCCTTTACATAGTGATTAGTTAAGTTTTTAACATTACTTTCGCCTCAACCAGAGTACTATACATTTTATATACAATGCTGGCACATTTTGTTGTGAACTTTGCTTTCGAAAAAAGTTAAGAAATTAGTTAAGGCGTTCAGGGAAAAGGAAATAGAAATTTTTCGAATATTCGAATTGTTAATTGATAATGGACGGTGGCGCTCTGCATCTAAACACAGATATGACTCCGAGAAAACTCAACCTTAATTAATCTCTTTGGATCTTTCTAGATGTCCAAACTTGAGAACTAACTATTGCTTGGCAACCAAGTTAAGCTGTTCTAAAGTTGTTTTGTTATATCACTGACACACCAAGCTCCACACAAATATCACTCGCACTAAGTCTTATATTTCCAGCAGAAAAAAATAAAGGTGGACCAAGGAAAGCTTTAAGTTTGAGCATTAAATATTTTTTAATTGAGAAAAAAATTATATAAATGTTTATAAACACATTTCCAAAGAAGGGGCAGTTATTAGTCTTTTCTGAAAAATGATTCAATGGTTGTTCAATAGGCGCGGGTAGATTTTGGCTGCCATGTTGTTTTGGTGACATCTGTCAAATCTGTTGCCAAATCAGTCAGCCAAAATTCTCACGTCAAGATAACACAAGATCGACCGAGAACGTCGCCGCTCCCCGATCCGTGAAAGTGTACATCAGAACCCGATGCAGTCGTTTCCTCAAGGTCCACATGGACTGGAAAGCCCATAATAGGTCCAAATGCTCCAGGCCCTCAAATTTCATGACCATAGACATTCTTAAAAAGTCACCGTACGGTTATCTTACGCAAAGTTGTCTTGAATTGGCCACCAAGGCCATGCTACTTAATTAACCCCGCTAGATTTTTTTTTTTTTGTAGAATTTTTTGAATTCGCAGGCCAATGCGAATAAGCCACCATCGACCTATGCTCTTAAGTTGAACATTACACAAGTCAGCGCTCAAATTCAGTCGGATCTATGTGAGAGTTATTGAAAATTGTACCAAACGGTCCCGTTCCGCTCACCGTAATAAGTCGAGAAGGGTATTTAAAACTTTTCTATACTTCATTACAAATGCAGTTTCCTAATAAAATGCTAAGTCTGTATCATATTTTTAGGTTGATAATCTGTAAAAATTAAGTCTACCACTATTCCCAGTTAAAGAAACTTATGGGCAAAAAATGCACATAACTCTTCCCTCCACAGTTTCGGTCAAAAGTAGTTCCAAGAAATATCAATGCTTGAAAGTGTTAAAGGAAGTCATGATGTGCTTGAAACAAAATTTGAATAATTTGTCGAGCATTGCCTTCTCATCATGTTTATTATGATTTTACTATACGAAAATTATTTCATAACTGCGATGACAAATCCTCAAATCATTAAATATTTTAATTGAATCTCACTGTTTTCAAAATTAATAATTCATTCAATCAGTTTCACATTCAGTGACAAATTTTAAGCGGAGAAATTCATAATTTCTTTGATTTTTGTGGGCAATTAATGCCAAGTCTTTGCATTTTTAATAATATATATGGCAAGTGAAATCACTCGTGTTATATAATTTTTTTTTTTAATCCGTCAAAAATAAAACTTCCACAAAAAAAATATAAATCATATCTTTCAGATAAAACCTCTCTTCGATAACTACCAGCGGGAAATTGAATTGACATTATGGGAGCCCATCAATCGCTACTGGGCTGAATGCTATGAAGCCTGCAAAGCTGCATCCAAAAAACGTAGTACATTCCAAGCTGAAAATCGCCGTCACTTTCAGGTAAAGATGCAACAGTTATCTAATATGTTTTTTGGAATACGAAACTTAAATTACACAACACGCAACGCATGCAGCATCAGAGCTTATTTGAATTTCAATTTTCTTTAAATACCCGTTTAATACCGTTTGTATTTAATTTCAGCAAAAAATCGTAATGCCATGGAAAGTGCGTCAGGTGGAAGAAATGACGCGACTTAGCGCCTCAGCACTCCAACAAAAGACCAAAAGTAGTTATATTAAGAAGAAGTGGAAGACAGCCAAACGATTCCTCTACGGTCCTCGTGGCCCATGGTACACGGGGTAAGTGTCTATATAAAATTTCTTTTCATATGCTAGTACATACGATTCATATAAAAGATACAATTTTAGTATTTAAACAATTATCCGTTAGTGACTCTCTTTTTATGGGTAAATTTTGCGGAACTAGTGGCTTTGATGAAAAATGCCTTTCAGTGACATCGTTGTTATGTCGTCGTCGCGTGTGGATAAAATCTGTTTTTCTGTTTTCTTATTTTTGTATCTGCAACAAACCGTGGATGCACTTTTGTATTTTTTTTTTTTTTGTTACAATGTAAAGGTGAAATGTAAGTATCTACAGGTGTTATGATATATTAGTTCACTTCATTAATTTTATTCAAAGAAAAAGAAGAGACAAAATTTTATAAGATTGAATATTGAGTAGATTTTTGTCAATTAAATCTGATTCACTCACTCCGACATGAGAAAAAAGCCCACCTACTGTGAAAAGGCCTTTTTAATACAGTAGGAGTAGCAAATTGTTGGAAACGAAAACGGATTTAGATATTGTGTATGTTCTTATGAGTAATTTGTACCTACAAACCTAACGCCTACTTAGAGTTTATGCTAGCTGCGTATGGTAAGTATGTGAATGCCATTTGAGCCGCCTAATTTGAATAATAGCAGTGAAAAAAAAGTCTGCATTAAGTGATGATGAGGAGGAAATCTTAAGTGCTTAACATTGTCTGGGTGGGTGGTACATATGCATGACTAACTCTTTACAGGCACGCTATTTTAAATTAGCTGATATTTTGTGTTGGAAATTTGCTGAACTATTCGTGATTAAGAGCTTGGTTATGATGTGTTTGGATTTTTTTTTGTATGCAAATCAATTACAAAATTTTTGCATTTGATGAAAAGAAGAAGGCAAAATGAATGGGTTCATAAATATTTCATGTTAATCAAATTATTCACATTCTTCAATCTTAGATACGTGGATGCAGTTAAATATTTTATGAATTTTTTTTTTGTATTTACCCAATTGATCGGAGTTTTGAACATCTTTGATTTAAAATAGCTTAAGGGACAATCCGCAATCTGTTTGGAGTAATTGGAAATGAGTATGTTCAATGTATGTTCAGGCAAAGCTATTAAACATCATGTTTATAGCTTTTTGGTAGGTCCTGAGTCAAGATTTGAAGGGGGGGGGGGGGGGGGCTCAATCCTCGCAACACTGCTTCACATCTCATTACCAAACCAGACATCTAAAAGCATACTTACATTTTTAAATGTATTAGCAAAAATGCAGCTGTAACTTTTTCAAAATGTTAAAAAAGAAGTTATTTTTGTTTTGACCTAAACAAAATTTAACTGTATTCAAAATTTCTGCCCGGATAATTCGTTAGATTTTTAATTTTTTTTAAGTATTCGTACGTCATTGTCATAAATAATATAATAATTTTTCTAGAGAGAGAAAAAAAACAGGACCTAGTACATATCCCTGCGGATGGCAAAAGCTTGCATACAAACTGAAATAATCAGTTTATACTTACTTAAGAATTTGGTAGTTAACTGAAATAAATGCTTTTGGAAAATCTAAAACAGCTATGGTCCCTGTATCGTAGCCCAATGGACTGTATAACCATCTCAAGTAATAAATATGTGAGAAGAAATAAAACACGATAATTTATAGTGGAAAAAATGTTTAAAAAAAACCACTTAGCACATTTATTCCTTCTCAGTTCAAAATCCTGCTTAAAAGTTAAGACTAACTCTCATTCGTGCTTGTTCGCAGAACAAGCACTCTTTCGTTAAAATCTTACGTTAAGTTTTATTTACGTTTAATTTTAATTTCTTATACATATGTGACGTGACCATCGAATGCAGAGTTACCAGGACTCATGCGATTCGATACAGTCCCCTTATCCTAATTTGGCTTGTCAGATATGGTGATATATCGTCAAATGAGCGATTTTTAATGTATTTTGGCGACACAAAAATCGGATTGGCTATGTACCCTAAAAAAGGCGATATTTTTCGTTTTTGGCTGTTTTAATTTTTTGAATGGGAGCCTAATACATTTTTCATTTTTCTTAAAAACACTTAAACCCTACCTCTTTTCCATTCCTACATGCTGAGTGGAGTCATCGAAATAGTAATTTTGAACGCAGGCACTACAAATTGATTTCTTTCTTCTCCTTATGACGTCAAAGGTCAAACCAAATTGGTGCGTTCTTTTTCTTACCATAGTGAACAATTTATTGTTAAGAATAGTCAACAAAAGGCGTTCCTTTATTCCAAATAAGTTACGATTTGTAACTTTATGACGTCATAAAAACTTACCTAAACTCACGTTGAAGTGTCAAATAGTTACGATTTTTAACTATTCCCAACTCACCTAAATGATATGAGTTGAGATTGTTAATCTGTCAAATTGAACGTTTTGTTTTAAACAATTCAAAGTCTCTATTAAAAATCAAACCAAAAAATTACAAATTCTCGATTGGAGCAGCAAGAACGTCTTTACTTTCTATGAGTAATCAAAAACAAAGAATAAAATGGATTTTTCACAATTTTGAGCGATGAAAAAGAATAATTCAATTAGTTCCTCAATATAGAAGAAAATTTTAAAAGTGGTCGTTTGACAGTTTAAACGAATTCATCGTTCCTAAATGGTTTAAAAAAAAAAACCAACAAATCCTAACAATGGCACTTCAACAAATTTTTTTGACATAACAACAATTTATTGTTGACTATGGTTAGAAAAAGAACGATGCACCAAATGTCTGCGCAATGCAAAATTAAACAATTAGTCTGTGAAAATAATTTTTTTGAGTTTGGTGATGTATGGAGTAGACAATTTTTAAATTTGGCGATTTTAATTTCAAGTTTGGCGATTTAGCTATTTAAACTTGACAACCCTTTCCTAATCGAAACTAGAACGTACTTACTTTAAGTATGGCCGTTATGCAGTAGTGTCTAAAATTTGGCTTGCGATCAGTTATTAGATTTTCTTCTTCTGTATTTTTTTCTTAAAAACCTATCGTTAATTGTTCATCATAAAAAATCAGTTATTTTGATGAGTTAGTTTTCAAAAAGACTTATTTATTAAAATGTATCAATTTGGACAAACAAAGTTGTCCTATGTCAAGCCCACCTTAATTAAGCTGGAGGATTTGGTGCCTTAAAACCCTTGTATACATGTCAAGTTAGTGGCAACAAAATTGTTGGAATAAGAAAATAATAATTTTTGATTTGCACATTACGTTTATTTGTTTATCGCGGTCAAACAGCCTTAACAATTAAGAAAAAAATTACAAATAATAAATACATTTACAACAATAAAATATATGACACAGATTAGGCGGATTGAAGCAGAAGAATTATTCCATATTATACAACAGAGAGTCTTTGATTTCATTTGAAATACTATACATCATGTGTTATCATCGTATTCAACCGTGAATCAATCCTGGATAGCCGAGTGGTCCATGTGGTGCAGCTAATGGTAAGCCATAGGGTGCTCCGTATGGGGCACCGTATGGGGCACCGTAAGGCGCACCGTATGGTGCAGCGATCTTAGGCAGCAATGGTCCGTGACCTAGAAGTGGTGCTGGAGCCAAAAGAGGTGCTGGAGCTAGAATCTTGGCAACTGGGGCTACAGCCTTGACGGCAAGTGGTTCCCGGTGAACGACGGCGTTGAATCCGTTGACAGGGTCGGCGGTGTATTCAACCAAACGCCTTGTGCCATCGGGTTCGATCAGGGAGTATGATCCTTGGACGGTATCTCCGCTTCGGCTTTCTTGTTGGTTCTTAACATCACCGGTAGTGGGATCCTAAACACACACAAAAAAATTGTTAAAATCCGAAAATCGATTGTATGTTGGTGTCACAAAACTAACATGGACATCATAACTGTAGCTGTATTGTGGATTTGGATCGTATGGCTCTGGAGCGGCAACCTTTGCAATCACTGGAGCAGCAACCTTTGCTATAGCTGGATAAGCTGGATAGGCCAGTGGGGCGGCAACTTTGGCAATGGCTGGTCCATAAGGTCCATAGGCACCAGGTCCAATTACGACTGCTGAGCTTACTGCCACAAGGGCGGCCAGGATGATCAACTGTGTCATTTTGGAGAAGAAACAAAAAACCAAAAATTAAAATTTTTAAACTTTTGAATTGAAAACAAAACGTTTTTTAATTCGAAATAAAGACTAAGAATATTTTGAGATTTAAGAAATGTTGCCTTGCCTTTTGTACCATGTCTGTAAGGTTTGACAAATAAATGCTCTGTGATTCTGTGGCTGTCTAACCTTAGCTTTTATACTCTGATACGCCCGTTCGCCTAAAATATTTATTCAAAAATTAATTTTCATTTTTTACTTTCAGGCCTACTACACACCACACTACCGTAGGCCTTTAGTTTTGCGCCTTTTATTTTCCTCAATGCCATTTTTGTAAAAAAAACCATTCATAGTGCGGCGGCGCGCGCTGTTCTATCTTTTTTTTTTTTTATTATTGCATTATTTTTCTCACTGCATCTTATGGTGACTTATCAACGTTTGGCATTATTTTTTTAAATCTATTCTTTTTTTTTTTTTTGCATTCGGGCTTGGTACCGAGCAATGCAAGTTATTTAACTATCGTCGTCGTCGTTAGCAGAGAATAAAGTTAGGTTAAACAAAACTGGTCCATGCACAAGAGATAGAGATTGCCGCCCGCCGCTGCAGCCGATGTATATGCGAAACACAATTCAAGCCGTTCATGTTCTCAAAACTCAAAGTCGAGATCGAGAGCGAGCAAAATTTTGTTGTCTAAAGGGGGTTGTCAAAGTCGACGGACGACAAGTTGAACGGTGCGGTCGCAGTGGTGCAGTGATTGTATAAAGCGCGTTGGTGACGGAGGCACGTCAAATGGGTAAGTTCCATATTATATGTCTAGGCTATACGGGCGAGGATGTGTGTCTGCCGCTGTACTAAATGCCCTGAGGGTGTTCATATAGAATACCTTTCATTGAGACAAGAGCTGAAAGGAGTTCATTAAAAATGTGTATCTTTGGGGATTAGAGTAAACGATATCCAATTCGGTGTGACATGCATGCTATTAAGTTGGGTAATTGAAATATGTCTTAGCTACTGTGAAAAATGCGTGCCTTTACGGTTACTTTGCGGTGGCTAATTGTTTGTAGTTTAAAAAAATTATACTTGTAGCTACTTAAACATTATCTTTAGCCCGTCAGATTTAAACAGTATTAACTATGAAGCAGTGGCTATTCTGAAACATTTTCTTCCACCATTATGGTGATGAAATTGTTAATTATTTCGAATAAATAAAAATAGAAAATTAATCAACTCAAACATTATTCACAAAAAGCAGACAACCCACTGGCAAACATTGGTATAAACAACTTCTGACGATTCTGGGAAAAGAATTTCGCTTTATCAAATAAAACGCCAAATTTTAAACAAAATCCGAAAGTATTCTAAAAATGTCAATTCAATTTTATTTATTTATGGATATATTTTACTATAGACCATAACATAAATTTGCCGACCTATATGTTAAAATGGCAACACTCCTCAATTAAAAGGCCAATTAATGACGTTGACAGGTACTCAACAAAGTGTCAGCCATTTTGAAAGCACAGCTTTCACCTTAATATCGGTTTAGTGAATATGATCTGTTGGAAAAGTTCAGATGCAATAAATCAGAGTTTTGGAGCCGTTCGAGGTATCTATAATTATAATATTTGTGTAGGAGGAAATCGGAAACAAAATTGTACCTAGCTGTCAAAAATTACACCAAAAATGTACTTGAACGTACTGCAACGCAATTCCCAGCTGTGTGTTAAAATTTTCGGAGAAATATTCCAAACAGCTGGTCGGAAAAATACCTCGGAGCAAAAATCGTCTGAATCGTATAAAATCGGAGAAATTTTCGTTCCTACGGATACCTCGATAGGGCCGATTAAGACGTTTGCTTTTGATAGAACCACAAGTTGTGACAGTACGGCACATGAGAAAGAACATCTTTTTCAACTCCTTTTGTCTTTTGACTTACATTATACATACATACGAGTATGTGAGGTGTCAATTGGTATGAGTCTTACTAGCATCGGGCTAAACATTTCAAAAACAATTTAACTGTCAAATGTCACTTCAGCTCGAATGTTGTGAACCGTTATTGTTTTAAAAGACTTAAAACTACAGTACCTACACATTTTAAAATGGATTCGCAAGTTGGGAATAAAGTTTAATGGTCCAGTCACAATGACAAAAGTAAAATAGAAAATGAATACGTTCCACGCCACTTCAATTTTTGAAAAGTGCGTCCACATGTAAATTTGAAATTTGAAATGGAAATAAATCTAAATCTAATCTCTAAATCATGTTAAAAGCTAAAAGCATTTGAAACGTGTGACATTTCAAAAAACATAAGCTGGAAGTTGAAGAAAAATTGCACACTATCTGATATACTTATTTGTATAAAGATCTTAATTTATTTATTTAAATAAAGTTAAGTTCCCATGCTAATGCAAATCCCATTTTCAACAAAATATCCATTCACATTTGAAATATTCGACAGCCAGGGAAACGCGCATAGGCCTACCAAAATATCTTTTTTCTTGTCCCACGGAATTGTGGATTTTCCTCGAGACATGTATGCACTTCCAAAGCATGGCATTCGTCTCAAGGCAGCTCATAAGTCTACTTCAGCATTCTATATCGCACTAAACTGTAAATCACAAAAAAAAATAGAAAGACATCCATACGCAACTTTAAATTAGATTTAGGCCTGAATTGCCACGCCTTAAGCTATTGCTTTTGTCTTTTATAACATAGAAGGTGTATTAAATTGATGTCAAATTCATGTTACTACAAACTATACTGTTTGGGAATAATGGCAACATGGATTTGCGATCGATCCGGCTCTAGATTATTTTAGATTCTATTGACTTAACGAATACTGCATGGATTCATGGGCCTATTCGCACTCGCACTGGAACTTATGACGTAATTTTAGACGCTGCTGACTGCTGACTGCACTCGCCACTCGCTGAACTGCGCTGGCGGGAAAAGTGTGCTCGAATGGTTGTAAATTTTCCATTGATACGATCATTTTGTGTGTCATACATAGATTGTCACAGACACATATGACACACAGTATCATAGCTTTTGACTTGGACTTACTATACTCACGTGAATAATTCATTTGATGTCAGTTATGTAAGAATTATGGCTGCGATTTGGTTAATAGAAATGGCTAAGTATTTTCTATAAATTTCGAGCGGATATCATTATTAGCGAGAGCAATTTGTTTAGAATGAATGAAGGACAGACAGTTCTTTTGTATATACACGCGAGTATTATACTTAAAAAGAATGGATCTAGTTGATTGGTCATTTATTTAAAATCAGTAGAGATCAATGGAAGGTTCTGCATTGTGGACAGAGAGCTGGTTCAGTTTAGATGGTGCTTAGTTGACATTTGATGAGTTCATAGTTTCAATAGCGTTCGGTTTTTTTTTAATTGTTTGTTAAATTTCAATTTTCGCAATCAACCTTTTGCAATGTAGTATCAAAAAGCCAGCAAAAGCAACTAATCGATTTGTATGCCTTAAGTAAGTGCAAACTAAACCCTCATAAATTTGGGCAATTAATAATTATGTAGAAGCTTAATTCTACCACTAACTAATGGACAAAAAAAAGTGTTAATTAAATGCTAATTATCTGCACCAATCAAAAAAGGAAATAGTATGTGTGTGCAACATAGACTCCGTAGACGTAAAACTTAGGACAAAATGAGCTGAATACAGAGTATCAGGAATAGTAGGGAGGCTAGGAAGCATTGCATAAAGAGGAGACCAAGACTATAAAATAATGTGTAGTGTTATTTCTATCTCATCCTTTCGCCGGCCCTATCCCATATATTAATGTGTTTTTCTCCTTGTCGTGACGAATTTTCGTTTCATCGAGTTTAAAATCACAACGATTCCAAAAACAGTTTCAAATTATTACGTAGTTTCACAAGCAGATCCTGTTTCAAGTATTGCAGGAACACATTAAGACCGAAACACTCTTATTTTGAAATTGTAGAACAGTTTTTTTTTGTCAGTAGTTTAGCTGTTCGAGTTTTTGGGACTCTTTTTGCAACAAAAAATGAAAAAGCAATCAATTAAAGAAAATTAACAAAACTTATTTATTAAAGTCATAAATTACTTACAACAAACAACAACTATTCAACTAAATAAACAACGAATTGGAACTTTTAACCAAAAGCTGGTACTGGTGCACCAAACGGTGTTCCAACAGGAACAGCTGGTCTTGGAGCAACCAATGGTCCTCTCTGAACAATAGCATTGAAACCATTGATAGGATCAGCAGTGTAGATGACAGTACGAATAGTACCATCAGGTTCAGCCACAGAGTAGGAACCCTTAACAACATCACCTTCCCTGGTCTCCTGCTGGCTCTTGCTATCTCCAGTCAAAGCATCCTGAACATTGTAAGCAAAGGCATATTGTGGATGAGGATCGTAGTCGGTGTTGATTGCAGCAACAGGCGCTAGTGGAGCGGCAAATCGTTGACCTTGCAAAAGGACTCCACATTTCACAGCTGATACAAGAACACAGCACACTATTGCGATCTAAAAGCAAAAGATATTTAATCTTTGGAACTGGAAGGCTTAGGTATGAAAAAAAAACCTACCTTTATGAATGCCATCTTGAATTATTTTGATTAATTCGTTGCGGGTTATCTTCGTTATCGATGAACTTAATCGAATGATAACTTTCAAACCTTGACGTTGCTTTTAAATGAAAACCAAATTCAAATCAACTAATTGATTTGTAGATGGCATAACAAATTGCATAAAACAACACCCACCGCACTCAAGTCAAATAAGTCACCAATCCATTTCCTAATTGAATACATATGTAATCGTGAATTGTTGCATTGAAATGCGTGCCAATTTGGATCCCTTCTCTACTGAACCTTCTACGAATAAAATATGTAACGTTGCGCTGGCTGATGGGAAACCCAAAGTATTGGAAGCTGTTGTATAACATTCAGTTTTTATTTTTAATATGCAAATAAGTGAATCTAAAGTCGTAAGTCATATACATGCAGGTACGATGTGAGTTCTCAGAAATATCATGCATATTATTTTAATCGTGCAAAGTACTACACAGTGGGGCCTGACCTTAATTTTCAAAACCACGCCATCAAACTATAGCAAGCGATCAGACTAGTCATTTTTCAATCGTTATTACTTTACATATTATTTTTTTCGTGTCCTTTTTGATTACAATCCCGAATGCAGAATCCACCATTTTGAATTTAAAATAAACAAAACTAATTTTGACAGACGTTTTACTAAACCCCCATATAAAGGGATAAACCTACGGAGTAAACACACTTACGGGCACATGTGACACAAACCATAGGCCCAGACAAACACAAGACAGAAAGAGACAGACAGAACAGAAGAGAGAACAAACATTATGTCAACTGTCGGTCCTCCATCCGACAACTAACCATGCGCAGTGATGCTTGATTGATCGTGAAGCGATGCTTTATCAAAGCCAAGGCCGTTGACTTTTTATCATCTATATATCTGATATGTCTTCTCTGATTCCTCAAAAAATAAATGAACGGTTCTTTACTTAAATTTAAATTAATATTTCAAATGTGAATCTTACATTTCGGCACACACTTTCATTCGTACAACACAACAATTTTTGCTAAAATTATCTGCCTGAGATTGCCTATGCGCTGTCATAATTTGAATCATTATTGTAGTAGATTTTCGCATTAAGCTATGACTAGCTGAACACAGCTAGAAAATTGTTTATGAATAGCAGCTGTGTTTATCTAAAGAAGTCAGCTTAACATGAAGATTAATAAGTCACAACTTTAGTAAACATCGATGAATAGGGCCCATTGATTGTCAAAATAATAAAGCAAAGAGTTGAGGGATACTGACTGATAATTGAAAAAAACAGAAAAAAACAATGTTAGTTGTTTTTGTAATTCCTGTATCAAACGCTCTGGATTATCTAAAACAATTGAACCGATTGTAAGGAAATTATATTTTTGTTAAGGAAAGGAGTGTTTCCAGAAATATACATATATCTTTAAAAAAAAAACCAGACAAGCATTCACGTAGTTTAATTTTCTTAGTGAGCCTAACAAAACAAATATCGGCCCCACTGTTTTATTTATGACGACTGATGCCATCGAAGCGCTGACCAGTGGGTTGACCGACATAAGTCCAAACAAAAAAATATACGTGCAACTACTTGTGGTCAGGCCTAGAGTGGCCAGCATGAATACTAATCTTTTTTCAATAATTTCACTTTCGGCGTTGAGTATCAAATCTGCAGTTTTATTGTTGCATTGGTTCAGTGTTTCAGTCTGCATGATGACATATGCTTCGGTGATAGTGCTAATGGACACTAAACGATACACGATAGTTTGTCCCATTTAACGTGCTGGGACGATTGGGCGTGGGGATGACTTACATGAATTTTATTTAAAAGAACCTGCGAACTACAAAGACGACATCATTTACAAACGAAAATTGGACTAAACAATACCACGAATTTAGTGTAAATTTAACAAAATGGCCTTACTCAAGGTAAGCTGATAAGACCCATCATATTTGACTTGACAGATTCATTAATTGAATGATATTTCTTTTATAGATTACAATTGTTGCTTGTGTCCTTGTGTCAGCAGTGAGCTGTGGAACCCTCTTCGCTGGTCAAGGCTTTGCTGCTCCTGTCGCACCTGTTGCTGCAATCAACACCGACTACGATCCTCATCCACAATATACCTTTGCTTACAATGTTCAGGATGCTTTGACTGGAGACAGCAAGAGCCAGCAGGAGACCAGGGAAGGTGATGTTGTCAAGGGTTCCTACTCTGTAGCTGAACCTGATGGTACCATTCGTACTGTCATCTACACTGCTGATCCTATCAATGGCTTCAACGCTGTTGTGCAGAGAGGACCATTGGTTGCACCTAGACCCGCTGTTGCTGTAGCTCCAGCACCAGTTCGATTTGGTTAAAAAAGGCTTCGTGTTTTTTTGGTTTGTTTAATTTAGTAAAAGTGATAATATTTTATAAGAGTTGACATAAAACAAAACTACAATATAGTGATAAGGTTTACATTATGGGAAAACAGTCCCTAATAAAATGAGTGAGTTTAGTCAAAATTATTTCCGCCTATTTTGTAATTTTTTTTTCCTACCCATTTCGAAGAGCTTTTAAGATCTGCTCTTGTATACAACAACATGTAGTATTATATTTTATACAGTTACGACACAAAACTCACAACTTTACCACACACCATTTTATTTCTTAAAGGACTAATCACATGAGAGCGAACAACGAATGAACGAAATTCGCTCATTTTGACGTTTCATTCACATGACATTTCTTGTATTACTTGCGAACAACGAACAGAATGTCTATATTGACCACAACTTAACACTAAGATTTTAAGGTTAGTCGTTCGAAAATAGTTTAATCGTTGTGATGTGGAACGCGAACAAACTTTTGACAGTTCGTAGAAATCACTTTGTAGTTCGCGGCGAACAGTTTATCTTTTATAGTTAAACATATTTTACAATTCAATCTATCAGTCAAAGTCAAGAAATTAGCTATATAAACGCTTTAAATCTTATTTTTTTCGTAAATTCGTCCATTCGTTGGTCGCTCTCATTTGAACACTCCTAAAATAAATAACGCTACTGTTGCACTTTTGCAACGTATTTTTTCAGTCAACCGAACTTGAATGCCACAAAGTCAGTTGGCTCTATCTGACAACAACAATAAAACAAATTCTTTTGTGATCTTCTATTTGTTTTTGAAAATACGGAGTTCTAAGTAGCAAAAACTATCTCAACTTAATTGTTCCCTTTTGTTCGTTAAGATTTCATAATATAGGGTTTTTCAGTTGGCGGGTAGATTTTTGCAGCTTTGTTTTGCTGACATCTGTCAAATCTAATGTTTATTAATCAGTTACTGATGCAAAATCTGGCAAGTTGTACACTATAAAACATCACGGCTATATGATAAAACTTAGTCTTGCGCTGCTATTGAAAAACCTTATAAATGGCGCGCAAAAAATTTTGGAAGATTTAGTTTTCATTCCAGAAGAGGAAAATATTATTCTTTAAGGACAACGAATGAACGAACATTCGTCCATTTTGACGAATCGTTCGCATGCAATTTATATTATTCGTTGCGAACAACGAACGTCATGTCCGTATATCACAATTTATTGAACAGTGAGATTTTCAGGTTAGTCGCGCACGAATAATGTATTCATCGCGTTGTGGATGGTATGTGGAATGCGAATAGGGTTTGACAATTCGTAACAGTCAGATTGAAATTAGCGACGAACAACTTGTTTTCATTAAAATTTCTTTTTTCTTCAATTAAAATGGAAATTTTAGCATCTCAACATTAGATTGCATGAGTTTCTATCATTTTGAAATAGATTCTGTTGCAAAATATTGTTTAGAAGTAAGAAAAATCTCATTTATTCGTTCATTCGTTGATCGCTCTCATGTGAATAGTCCTAAAGCCTTACACTCGTAACACACAGTTGAAATAAATATCAGCTTTCATATAAAAACAACATCGTAAAATTCAACACTTTACATTCCACAGCAATTATTTTGAAACGATATAATTAAATAATTAAAAAATAAGTTTTTTCCACGTGTAGCTCCCTGGTGGCGACAAGTTGAATACGTAAATATAAATACGTTCCACAATGTATTTCTAACGAAATTTTCAATTTCGCAATGAGCTACCAAAACTTGGTAGGCATGTGACAATTGTCAAATAATTGATTTTGCAACAAAAAATTGAGATTACACGTTTTAAATGAATTTAGCGTTGCTAAAACTTACCTTATACTCTCACTGTTCCAAATAGTTTTATTCCCGAGAAACAAAATTTAATTTTGTATCAAAATAACTTCACTTCTTCCAGCAAAAGAACACACATCTGAAAGGTTCAACGAATAAAATAAAATTAAATGCTACATCCAAGTAACACATAAAACATGTTTTGAGGAATCCTATTTTTGAAGAAGTGACACCTAAACTCAAATGCATCAACTCTACAATTTCGCACCATAAAATTTAAAAAAAAAATCTTCAAGCTCAAATTAAATGTAATAAGAAAAGTTAAAGTCGATCGTTTATTATTGTGTGCATTTTGTAATATTCTTCTTGTGCACTTTGCTATAAAGTTAAGTGGCTTGGAAACGCAAACACCTTCCACACATGAGTGTGGCAGCCAATGTCTGATATCGGTCCTCACAGTGCGTGATGCAGTTCAGCAACCATATTGCCTTTAATTATTATCACAAATAACAATCTTACATCAGAATTGAAATCACTTTTCAGACAATTCGGGCAAATTAATTATATATCTTGGAAAGGCGGCCGGCCGGGCCGGCATCGGCATCGGCATGCCATCGAAGCACATACCAAACGAACACAAGGTCTGACAGGTGGTTTGCGTATTTTTTTCCTATTCAATCGGATCCCATTTGATGTTGATCCACATTCGGGCTCTAGATTTAGTCAATTTTCAATGTTGTTTTGTTCAAAATAGTATGTCTATGCCATGAAATGGAAAGGACCATTGACTTATTAAAATCGACTTCTTAATTGAATGGCCATAGAAAATATAACTGACATGTTGTGTGTTTTATTGCAACACACGCTTCACAGTTAGATTTCTGATTTCGTTTTGAGGAAAGATAAAATGTAGCATTAGAGGTGATGTCCTTATTGAACGCTGTTTTGCTAAGGACCCAAAGCTTTGGCCTATAAGATTTTTTTTTTAAAAAGCCTGAACTCCTGAAGAGATCATTTATATATTTTCTCATCCACTAGATACAAATTTATTTCATACATAGGCAATCGACAAAAAGACAAGCCAATAACTAGATTAGATTAGATTAATTTGTTTGGCTCATTGAATGCTTAGATTACAATTCAATTCTTATGATACCTAGATACTAGGTATGTGGAGATTCCTCTAAAAAGGAAGGGCTCCACGACAATAAACAAGTGGCCTAATGCCGGTCAACGATCCACTGCGACTAACAGCGAAGTGGAAAGCTGACAAAAAACGGTTGAGCAGGGCTCAAAAGGAGTAGTCACGACAAAAAACGGGTAGTTCCAAACTAGGTCTATGGAGAGGCTTACAAGAGCAGCAACCCCACGACAATAATCGGAGGTCAGCAGAGAGCAGAGATTCCTTTAGAAAGGAAGAGCTCCACGACAATAAACGAGTGGCCTAATGCCGGTCAGCGAAGTGGAAAGCTGACAAAAAACTTTTGCTTCAAAACTTGGTGAAGCTTCTGCTGGTATTCCCCACAGCGTACCTTCGAGTGAGAACTCTAATCCCGGTTTTCTATTTGCAATAGAACTTCTTCCAATGGCTGGGAGATCGAGTCTGATTTTCCATGCAAATTTCACTTCTACTTATGAAATTTCACTGAAAGGAGAGACTGTGAATTATAAAGTCTAAAGTTACAAATACTTGCAAATGTGTAAATCTTTTTGAGTGATGAATTTATTTGACTGCTCTTCTGGTTTAGGTACTAGGAAGTGGTCAGCAGTCCAAATCAGTGGTGCGGGGAGGAGGGGTCGGCGGAATTTCCTTAATAGCAAGCAGTGTTGGCGTTACGTCACGTGATGGTTATTCTATTATTCACTATATGAATTATTGTATGGAATCCACTTGCCGTTCGGTGGCGTTGGTGGAATTATGGTGGCGGTCGGTGGCGGCGGGCGGTCGGTGGTGGTTATTATCTGGCTCTAGTCTCACTGGCGGTCGGAAGGCAGAGGGGGTGGCAGGAAATGTGTTACTTCGTTACAAAGTACCGTGGATCAACTTTATTTAATCCGTGGAAATACGTGGGTCAACTCTTAATCCACCGTCTAAACTTAAATTATGCAAACACGAACCGAGGTAAATCATTTTAAATTTTGATCCGAGTATGAATCAAGATTATTCAACTGGCCCTATGATGATGAAATGGTAGTATTCATTACAAGGTTCCAATCGAGTTTCCAAACAACATAATTATGTTGTGAACTTTATTTTTTTTATTTGGGTGTTACAGTACAACTATTTAAATGTGTAGGGATCTGTGGTCTACCAATCTTTCAAGATCTCCCTGCAAGAGAACAATTCTAAAGAATTTTTTTAGGAAGGCGTTCTGAACAAAAGAAAATGCAAGCATGTCGTTAGTAAAAATTAGAAAAAGAACTGGTCCTAGGTGGTTTCCTTGCGGTACGCCATAAAATTTGAAACATAACAATTTTCTTTTAAAAAGCCTACATAATTTTACCGAAATAATAAATGCGGCACTGTAATACCCTCCAATTCTGGAGGGTATTACTTGAACAAAACATCTTGTGTATGAAATCAAAAAAAAAATTGATTTTGGGCGTGGTTGACGACAAATTTTCACTAGAAACTATAAAAAAAATTGTGTTTGCAAATAAAGGGTAGGGAAGCTTGTGTACGAAAAGAAATTTTTTGATTTTGGGTGTGGCTTACGCCCACTTTTCATGAGAGAACGAAAAACGTAGTTTTAATAATTCCAGGTACCAACCTTTTTTAACCTTTTTTCCCGTCCGTTATTTAAAAATATATGTCTTTATTTTTGGCGTAATTTTTTTCAATACGCCAACTTTTAATGGCGTGAGTTTTATAAAATACCTTTGTTCAGGTAAGATCGTTAAAACAATACTCGATTCAGCTGTAGTTTTACACATATGCCCAAAAATTGACTAACGATCAAAGCTCGAATAGTGCTTTAAATTTTTTTACAAGTTTTTAGGACACGCCTCATTTTAAGGGGCGTTTCCGTCAAAAGTGGTAATATGCATTAGTTTTTTAATGTTTTTTAACTATCGGTCGCAGCTTTGAAGTAAGAAGATGAACTGGCTATGTAGGAGAGTGTGGTTCAAGAATTGTTAAATACAGCCATAATCGCTATTTCCATTCAAAATCTAATTCTTAAAAATTTAAATATTTTCTTGTTTTGTTCAAACCGATCTGCAAGTTTAAAATTGAATGTCACCGAGCTAGCTCATAGTAATTGCCCTCGTACGCCTTTTTTTTACTACGCCAGCAGTTATTGAACATCGGCCACACAAAATTAATGTTATTGAATTTTGTTCCTGTCTGCTAAAGAAGAATTTTGTTTCTGAAACTGGAACAGCGGGAGGCAAACGCATACACATACACAAATATAGGGAATAGGGTATCCAAGAGTTCGTTGAAAACGTACTGCAGCTCTTGTAGTGCTTATATTTCGCTTCCAAAGCTACAACAAACTTTCATAAAATTTAGACAATGACAGACTAATATTTCAAATAAAAGATCTTCAATTTTGTTCAGTGAACCAAACAAAACTTAAAAGTGACTAAATTTTTTACAGTAGAGTGTTTTAAAGCTTTCAGAAAAACATTATAGGAAATGACAACCAAGATTCTTAATTAATTTTTTTCACAATGATTTACCCCTAATTCATTGTATTTAAAATCTATAGTATTCCCAAAAAGCGGAACGTTTTGTGCGCCATCTATGGAGGACGTTCACAAGCTTTGATTGGAGAGTAAATTTCGTGGTTTTTGTCTAAACTGCTATGGGAAGCAAAAACAACAATAGAAGACATTTGATGTAAAGTAGATAAGGCAACTAGCGCCGCCATTGACGACGTTCAGAACTAAAATAAAATGTTCCATGAAATTACTATACAAATGTATATGCAATGGGGTATTACAAACGTGTCCACTAAACTAACTTCTAATGTAGCGTCCACTGTTACGAGAACTCATTTTCCCGCATATTAATAAACAACAACAATCCAAGTCCAGGGACAAATGAATTGTCAATAAGCTAAAAATATTTCTCTGCACATAGTTCTAGGTTAAGTTCAAGAACACCTTTGCTTTGCTATACCTGGCCTCATGCCATCAACAATTTTCAAAGCTGATTTCTATTAAAGTGATGACATAAGTATTGTTCGTGATGTTCTTTCAGGTGGGTTTCAAAGTTCTTTCAAATCCAGACGTTAGTCAGCCATTTTATGAGTGATTTTATTCAGTTAATTGTCACACCTGCTGATGCATCTTAAAGCATCACGCGATACTTTTAATTTCATCGCAACAATTGAATTGAATTGTTCAAATTGTGTCTCAAAACGTCGATGAACTCATGAGTCTTTCAATGTAACTCATATGTTGTATACGCACGTAGTCACGCACTATGCGTTACAGATTCAGATGCTTCAACAGTCAGACGGTATGTCAGTTTAACTTCACTTCATCCATCAGACATTTATCTGGCATCTTGTTGTGCTCCATAAATGAGTTCACAAATGCGTGATCTGCTTAAGGGAAAAGCATAAACGAATTAAATTGATTCATTAAAAGTCAAAGTGCTGAGATTCGATTGTCGCCATCGCCGCGCCGTCGCTGTTGTCGCTGTCGTCGAAGCTCAGACCGGTTCCAAATTATGGTGCGTCCATCAAAAAGGCGATCAGTTGCTGCCGCTCATATGGTACACCACCCAGAAAATTCTTCTGCAGAAGCACAAATCAACTTTTGTGCGTTTAGCTTTTGGCCATCAACAGCTATACGTACATGAATTGGCAATATACGAACCGAAGAATTGGATACTCCATCATATCACGTAGGTATTACGCTTCGTGCAACAGCAGCCAGAAAGAGAGAAGAAGTGCAATCAGTTTGGAATTGAACTAATTATTCAGTGATGAAATCAATCCAAACGTCAGATCACAGCTACAGCCAAGTTAAGCAGCTGGCTAACTCAGCTGGTTGGGGCATTCTTTGTTAGCTCGATGCTCTTATAAAAGTGAAGTTGCCCAAGGAAATGTATCTCAAACCAAAGTTGTAATCTTCTAAGTGTAGATCGACACAAAATGATGTTCGCAAAGGTAAATCTCTCAGTTGTAGTCCTTATCATCAGCAACATCCTTTTGATATGGGATTCTCACTTAACGTTAAAAAAAAACAACAAAATTTGTGTTCTTTGCAGGTTGTTCTGTCATTCTGCCTGGCTGCCGTAGCACAGGCAGTTCCTCTAGGTCATCTATCATATGGTGGTGGTCATGGATTCGGCGCCATTGGAGGATATGGTGGTGGAATTGGTGGAATCAGCCTGGCAGCTGCTCCGTCGATCTCGTATGCTGCAGCAGCTCCAGCTGTTTCAGTGTCATATGCTGCTCCTAAACTAGTCGCCGCAGCTGCTCCTGCGATATCATATGCTGCAGCTCCTTCAATTTCTTACGCTGCTGCTGCTCCCTCGATATCTTACGCTGCTGCTGCTCCCTCGATATCTTACGCTGCTGCTCCATCAGTCTCTTACGCTGCTGGTCCTGCAATTCAATATGCAGCTGCTGCTCCATCGATATCTTACGCTGCTGCTGCTCCATCAATCTCATACGCTGCTGGTCCTGCAATTCAATACGCAGCTGCTGCTCCAGTGATTCAAGCTGCACCAGCTATCCGCATTGCTCGTCCTGCACCAGTTGTCGTCTCTGCCCCAGCCCCATCATATGCTATCGCAGCTGCTCCAGCACCAGCTATTGTTGCTGCTCCTGCACCAGTTGCAGTTGCTGCTGCTCCAGTCTTAAAGGCCATCGTTCCAGAACCAGTCGACCCCAATCCACAATACAGCTTCAGCTATGGTGTGTCTGATCCCAACACCGGTGACTCTAAGTCAGCATCGGAGTCTCTCAAGGACGGAGTGGTCCATGGAAGCTACTCATTGAGTGAACCTGATGGCTCAATCCGCAAGGTCACCTACACTGCCGACAAGATCAATGGATTCAATGCTGTCGTTCAAAAATCAGCCGGAGTTATTAACGCCGGACCAATCAAAGTAGCCGCTGCCCCTGCTGTTGCAGTTGCAGCTGCACCAGCCCAAATAGCGTATGCAGCTCCAGCTCCAGCACCAATTGCAATCGCAGCCCCAGCTCCACAAATCGCATATGCCGCCGCTGCTCCCACTGTTGTCGCTGCCCCAAGAGTGGCCTACGCCGCAGCAGCCCCAACGTACGTAGCCGCAGCTCCGGCTATCTCTAAAGTGGCATATGCTGCAGCTGCCCCAACGTACGTATCAGCGGCTCCAGCCGTCTCTTCTTACTCCGTTGCTGCCCCAAGTGTTACTTATGCCGCTGCTGCGCCAACGTACGTAGCTGCAGCTCCAGCCATTTCCAAGATAGCCTACGCCGCTGCGGCTCCTACGTTTGTTGCCTCAGCTCCAGCCTACTCGAAAATCGCCATCGGTGGCGGTGGACTTGCATTAGGCCATGGACTTGCATTAGGAGGTGGACTTGCGTATGGCGGAGGAATCTCCTACGGCCATGGACTCTCCTACGGACATGGATACCATTGAGAGCAACGGCGGCAATACAGCCAGCCGGCCACTTTCACTTAAACCAATCGACGCGCGCATAAATCACTGAAAATTTATTTTAATTATATATTTTATTATGTATTGTAATATACTACACGCGATATAGAAAAAAAAAAACAAAAAGATACATAATCAAAATTGCTTGCATATTCATATACACATATATATCTACTATATTATCTACTCAATGCACTCTATATAATTAATTATTTTAATTTTTATAAAAAACACAATATTTATGTATGTAATCGTTAAACAAAACAAGAAAAACAAAAAAGAAAACAAAGCAAAACAAAACAAGACCTTATAGTGAATTACCCTGCATTTACTGAAATAAAGAAATTCAGTACAAAAATAAATAAAAATTAAAAAAAAAATATACTATCTTTTTTTCTATCTTAAAATGTAGCTTCAAACACTGCTTTGAAGTGTTGATATCTTCAATCAA
This sequence comes from Platycheirus albimanus, assembly GCA_916050605.2. Taxonomy (NCBI): domain Eukaryota; kingdom Metazoa; phylum Arthropoda; class Insecta; order Diptera; family Syrphidae; genus Platycheirus; species Platycheirus albimanus. Next base: position 111,533,995 of record OU696698.1, on the reverse strand, counting down.
TTCATGAACATTTTGGCAAATCGAGCTTTTTATTGCGTTGACATGCAAGTGGGCGTTGTTTTGGGATAATAAAGAAAGCAAACAATTGGGATACTGTGTGTGGTGGGTATGGCCAAATCCATATCAGAGTATCTCATGGAGTGTTTGCGGCTCAATTAAAATATGTAATTCAAATGTATCTTTAGGCAGCAGTGCAATATACAATCGCTTTACGATCTTTGAATGGTTTTGACATGGACAACGCCTTTAGGTGGCTGTTAGGTTTTGATACAAAGGAGTGATAAACACAGAATTGTTAATTAAATCAATCGGTGACTAACCAATAAATGTTGATAGTTTATAAATTTACTTCTGGAATGTCCTATCGTAAATTGATTTGTGAAGGCTAGACAAATGGTCTAATCAAATTTTGAACTCCGAGTCGGTATTGCAACCTCTATATTGGTTTTTGAAAGTAGCTTTGTAGGTTTTTAAATAATGGTATTCAAATTAATTTTTAAACGATGGCGCCATAAACATTTTGATACATTTTGTAAATATGTTTAGAAAAGTCTTTAAAAATTGCCTAAATGGAAGAGATGTTAAAGAGTAAGTTCCTAATGCTCGTTAGAGAAATCAAAATTTTCAGGGAAACACATTTTCAAGATATATTTATTGTCAGAAAAGGGGCCCATTTTGATATGAGAATAGTGTATCGTAGCTCAATGGACTGTATAACCATCTCAATTAATAAATATGTGGAAAGAAATAAAACACGATAATTTATAGTGGAAAAAATGTTATAAAAAACACCACTTAGCACATATATTCCTTAACAGTTCAAAATCCTGCTTAAGACTAACTCTCTTCGCAGAACAAGCACTCTTTCGTTAAGTTCTTACGTTAAGTTTCATTTAAGTTTAATTATACCCACAGAGGACCTAAAGGAGAGTGAAATCTTTCGTACACGTATCACCCTCCGACACCCATTTCCGGTTTTTTTTTTTTTTATTATTTGAAATCGTGTCTGTGAATAAATGCAAGAACAACAACACAAAATCATATCATACCAACTGCGCGTGTATGCGAGTTTTTACGCGCACATTCGCAGATGGTATGATTTATCTGTCAAATCAGCTTGTAGGCAAAATCCCATTTCCAGCCTACATTAAACTCTCTTTCATATATCCTCTCTGATTATACCTTCTTTACATATGTGACCATCGAATGCAGAGTTGCAAGGACTCATGCGATTCGATACAAATAGCTTTGTTTGTTGAACTTTATCCAGGGTCGCCCCAGGTTTTCTTGACAACTCCATGAATTGTTAAAAAAACTTGGGTTTTCCCGTTCTCAAAAAGGGCATTAAGGCTGCTGATTGTATATTATAACAACGCACAAAATCAAAAGTTTAAATTTTCTTTATTTGTTTGATTTTAATTTACTTTCATTCACTTGCATTTCTTTTACTTTTTTTTCGAAAAAAAGATATGAAAAATAAAATACAGAAGAAAAATACACAAGAAATGCTTGACAGCAAAAGTCACTTCAACAGCTGACTCGTTACCTCGACTCTAAATACCAAGATCGACTTCAGGGTGACTAGAGGGCGACCCGAGGTTTCAAAAAACAGATAATTTCCTAGTAAGGACGAGCTGAAGTTTTTCAAAAAAAACTAGTTTTGGCGCTTTCAGGGCTCAACAAACAAAACTAATATGAGACAATCCATATGATATTCAATTGTCAGATAATTGAGGACAGTTGTCAGAGTTAAAGACATGATTTAGTGCTGCCTGGCATTTGTGGTCACGTTTAACTTCTTTTCCTTCAAGAAAAAAGTATACAACAAATGCTAGTGATATTCTGGTACAAAAATTAACCGACTGCTGCGCCATCTTCATGTATTGTTACTCACACTTTTAGTTCTTTATATAACTTTAAGTTGTAAATTTAAAGTAAAAAACTCTTGAATCCCAACTCATGAACGTAAGAGACTGCGCGGATTCTTATTTCCATTCAATTCTGAAGTATTTGTTATTAACTGAACTGGTGCTTATGAAATCGTGAATAGTTTAAATTATTAAATCATTAAAAAAAAAACTTATATTTTGGAAGCGGACTAAATTTATCCAAGAATTTAAAACTGAAAAATTTTAAACTAAATAATAAAGCATACAATTTCTGACACAGTTTTGATAATTTTTGTGTAATATATTAAAAACACCATATAAATATAATTATTAGAAAAAAATGTCGTCTTCTCGATTTTTGGCAGCAACACTCGAAGCTCCGGGAGTCTCTTTCCTTTATTACAGTTGACCTCCATTTTTCCTTTGATCTTCCAACCCGCATCTCACCTTGAGGAATCACATGTAATGGCCAAATCACTGTCACTTTCTCTGTTTGATTTTAACATCTATTTTTGATTGTCCAGTCTTTAGGCAAACATAGTTGTTGGATATGGTTCGTTTACACTGAGAACATTCAAAGGGTTGTTATTAGAAAACGTTTAGTAACTGCACTTCATTCTTTAAAAATAAATTTGTTTGACAAAGTATACAAGACACCCTGTGCAACTTTGAGCAACATCGTTTTCGCTGAATAGAGTTAATTTAAAACCTATTAGGTTCTTGTGTATTACAATTTTCAAAACATTCATGAAAATCTAGTCTATTTCTCAAATATTAAAAAAGTGTTGCCGCTGTTAAAGAGTACGAAATTCATTGTTTTTGATAATAATAGAAATCAAGAACAGATAGAAGTTGGCCAACAACCTAACGAAATTCTGATTATGTGATTTATATTTAAATATGATGGAGTTAAATTTATTATAACTGTTCCCTGTCCATAGTTAATTTAACGCACTACACCATAGTTTCCTATAATTTTAATGTAATAATGTATTCAAATTTCTTTCAAATAGGTAAGTCTACCAGCAAACAGGATACAATTCAAAATTCGTCCTTCAAAACCATTAACATTTTGGTTTATTAAATCAACGTCGCGTCGGTCGAGCCGGCCGGCTGTTTAGCCTGCTAATCTAGTTAAATGTCTTTTTTCGCCGGCAAAGTGAATGGCAGCACTTGGTTTTGTTAATAGTCTTATGTCAAAGCAGTTGGGCGTCTATGCGTAGCCTAAATTAATTGTGCCAAATAAACGTAACTTTGCTAAATCAAGTTTCTGATGTTGTGTCTTTGCTATGCGCTCAAGTAAATCACTGTGTGATATGGCTTGCTAAAAAAAGAAAACCTTGCGACATTTTTTTTTTTTTTTTTAAATTTTTATACACAGTGGTACCGCTGCTGCGCTCTCACAAAACAAATTAAAAACCATTGAGGTAACCATATAATGAGCACGACGATTGTTCCAACCGAATAAGGGTTGAAGGCAGCTTACTAATTGCTTTTTTCAAGCAATACAATATAATATATGATGAAAGACACTTAACAAAATGATTTCAAATATAGATTTAAAATAAAATCACTTTCACCATATTTGGATTTTAAAAATAAAATACATTACAGTTAGTTGAAAGACATTACGACATGATGTAAGCTCATATTGCATTGCATTTGTAAGATATCTTTTAAGAATGCTGTCAAATATTTTTGGATTAACGTCTGAAACAGTGATACCGCAATAAGCGTACTGAGACACGTCTGTGATATTTCACTTTAAAAGTATTTCTCTGAGAGCGACAGCTTTCCCAAGCAGCATTAAATACGAAAATGTAATTTGATCTTATCATTGCATTTTTGTATTGGAATTTTGTCATCGACTGAATGATAGCAAAAGTATTTTAATTATGATTTATAATACAATTTTATTGTAGGAATCTAAATTTGGAAAAGTAAAAATATTACTTTTTTGAATTGTAATTGCATTAAATAGTATAATACCGAATTGACTTTTCTCCTTAATCTTATTGCTTTTCATTTATTCTAGTAACTAAATGTCTTCACCTTTTCCAAGGTTTTTCTATTTACATTATGTGGTTATTAATTGCGTAGATATATATATTTTTTATTTTTACAAGGGTGGTTAACAATAGTTCAGCTTTTTTAAATGCTCTTTTTACTTGCGATTATAGGTACTATAAGGCAAGTTATGAATTCGTAAAAAAATCAAACATAACATTACGATGATAGAAGCCTAAAAAAGTGGGTCCGACAATTCTGTCTGTCTGTGTGTCTGTCTGTCCGTCCGTCTGTATCGGCACCTACATCCTAAACGGCTGGACCGATTTGCTCCAAACTTAGTAGATAGCATTATTATGGCGTCCTACAGAGGCGTTTTTGGAATTAGCATTCTAGCTTTAAAACTAACGGTACCATACGATTTTTAGTGAAAAATTAATTTTTCTCAAAAACGGCTCCTACGATTTTGATAAAACTTTCTGAATTGCGTTTTCTGTAAAAACTTTATGTTTTGGTCGGAATAGATTTTTCAGGAAAAGTCTTATAACGGTACCTCCCATAGGACCGGTTTTTTGAAATCCGATTTTCTCGTAAGCCACTTGACGGATTTCGATGAAATTTTTAATGTAGAAGCCCTTTTATAAAAGAAATAATAAAAATTCAGAAATTTTTCAAAAAAAGTTTTTGTGAGTTTTTTAAAAAAGTTTCAAATTTTTTTTTTAATTTTTGTTTTTTCCTAAAACGATTTAATCTATATTTTTTTAATTTTATTTTTCTGATAAAAACTACAAAGTGCTAGAAGTTGGCATACTTAAAAAAAATTTGGAATATTTTTTCGAAAAGTTTTTCAAAAAAAAACTGTTTTTTGAAAAAAACTGGTCGAACGATTTTGAAATTTTTTTTTGTAAAAATTCAAAAAAGTAAAAGAAACCTGATATCTTATTTCATTTTCTCCAAAAAACGTTTAAGGTATTGATTTTTAAGTGATTTATAAAATTTCATATGATTTTTTCAACGCTTTTTACCCAAAATCTCAAGCATCCAAGACCATTTGAACACATTAAAGCAAGTTCGTACGACCCAGTCGTGCACTTTATTTTAATTTACAATTGTTTTGAGAGTGTCTATCTAAATATTTTTGTGAAAATGGAAAAACGCGAGTATCAAGCGTTCATTAAATAATTGTTTTTGAAAGGCAATATGCCAATAGAAACCAAAGATTATTTAAATGCTGTGAACGCTGCACCTTTATTTTTCAAAGTAACATTTTTGGCAACTGAATTTGAATGTGACCGTTCCAGTTTGGAAGACGATGAAATTTCAGAATGTCCAAAAACTGTAACTTTACTAAAGATATCATTGTCAATGTAAAAAAAAATTAAAATGCACGACCTTGCTCTTGTGCTAGATAATTGCTTAGTGGCTGCATAATTTATATTAAAAATAAACTAAAAATTGTTTTCAATTTTTTTTTTATTTTTTAAGAGTTTTCTTAGAAAAACTAAGTATGCAATAAAATTTCAAAACTAGATTTCTATCTACAAAAAAAAAATTATTATAAATCGTTGAACCAGGTTTTTTTTTTTTGGAAAAACTTTTCGAAACTACTTTACTACTTGGATAGTAGTGGCGACTTTTTCTTTTGGAAATGTCGTGAAGTTATCTTAATCGATTATCTTCAAAAAGGCGAAAGCATTACAGGAAATTTCTTTTCCTCAATAAATCCACGAGTCACTGTTTGTACTCCTTGACTATCCCCTTAGTCACCAGATATATCCCCAAGCTACTAGTGATTTTCGTCAAATGGAAAGCCTTCGTTAGGGCTGCAGAAAAAGATGCCAAATGTGTCTAGACTTACAAGGCATGCTTTATAAAAATAATCCTTGTCAGACCGCCCATGTTTTCTTAACCCTTCAATTGTTTTTAAATTAAAATAAAATATGAAGTTGATTGTATCGAACTGAGTAGAAAACAATTTTTAAATTTCCCGGTTTTTTGAAATTAAGCTAAATTTGTATTCGCAATCATATGCAAACAGTTTTGATTAGAAGCTATTTTTCAAATGTGTGCGGCACTAAATTTCCATCTTAATATCATATCCAATGTTTTTGATTTATTTCATTGTTAGTAAAAACAATTTCAAAAAGGTTTTCCTTCAATTTATTCGTACATCACATTTCTAAGTGCTTTTTATTAGTCATTCTCATTAAATATTAACTTTAATCACTCTTTAAAGTTATATTGCATTCTCTTACTAATTTGATTTATCAAATAATGTTTCGCACTTTGTATTTGGAACCAAGTTCAAAATATCTACATTTTGTTTTTCCTTCAATTTGTCTTTTGTGATCTTTTTTATACTTAAGAATGTGCGTGATTAAAATTACATGACTCATAACTAATACTGGAATCTATTTCATCAAGACCAAAATAACTTCAATTCCCTTTTCTATTGTTTTCAATTAAACTTTATAAAAATACTTGTCAATAAATGCTATTTTATTTTCGTTCATATTAACTATTGACATTTTTCAAGAATTTCTAACTGACTTGACGAATCTTACGTTCTTTTTAAAAATAAAATAAACGCATACTGGCATCAATGTTTACCTTTTTTCAAGCACTTAAATATTACCTCACTTTTTTCGTCTATCATTTTGTCAAAAAAAAAAAAAAAATTACATTGTAATAAATAAAAACCCCCAAGGTCACAACTCACAACTGAAGTAAAAAGAAAAAACCATTCAAACTATTCAAATCACGTAGGTACTTCAGTCTAACGGTTAGCAAATGAGCGACTTTTTTAACATAGTCCACAGTCTGATCGCATAAATGCGCCGAGCTGTCAACTCGTTCAAACTGTGAATGCTGAATGAAATTATACATCTAAGAAAAGTATCTACAACTTTAAATGGATTTCAGTTTGCTTGCAGATAAGAAGTAATCAAGCTTAATCGTGGTAAATTTTTAATTCACCACACCAAAAAAAAGCATTTTCAAGCTCTCTTTGATTATTGAATTTGGAATTGGTGAAGTATATTATAATGTTGGCCCACATTCTTAAACTAGATGCGTGAGTTTAACACTAAATTCGTATAAAAACTTGCATGTTGCCAACTTTTGGATTATTTATTAACGCAAAAGTTTTTAAAGCAAACAATTCAATAGTGACAAGATATAATTTTTTTTGTATGCTTAACATGATTCATTAACACTTGGCACGCTTACTTTTTTTTCATTTTTCTTAGAATTTTAAGTCTTAACTTAAATGACGAAATTATTTTTTAAGACATGAATTTTGTTAGATCAAAAATTTACATAAAAATAAAAGTTTACTGAATTTAATGCTATCATAGGCGAAAGATGGTTAACCTCTTTCCGAATTTGTTCAGAGCATAAACTTTTTTCTTAATTACTTTTCCTGCTTTTATTTTAGTTTTCAAAAAAACAAGCCAAGGAAATGTGCTGATTGGGGAAACCCACCCGTTTGGAAAGAATTCCAAAAGTAGATTAGTAGTTGAATAGTACAGCAGTGCAGGACTGAGCGTTGTTATGAAACATGCACAAAATGCCCCCTCTTATGGGGATATATATCTCCGATTCCATGGATTTCCCTGAAAAAACTCATCGGAGTGTTATGGTTGGCTTTTTGAAGATAATTTTTGTGATGTGATACATACAACTATGGGTGATCCACTTTCTTCATCTGCAGTGACAATGCTGGATTTGAAAAAAGCTTGACTAAAACATGGATTTTGAATTCATAAGAAGGTTATGTTGACTAATTTCTAGTACCTTCTATAATTTGAATCCTTCGTAAGGAATGAACGAACTTCGAAATAGTTCACAAATTGACTAACGAAATATAAATCTACGACTTGAGTTCCATCAACTTTGTATTGTTTGACATCGCTGATTTTTATATTGTCCCAATTTGGCTCCACTAGAAAAAAAATCCTTAAAATTCGACCGGTTTTTTCGACTTCTATAAAAGCATCTGAACCATATGCTTTTGTACTGGCAAAAGTACCTACCGTCGTAATAGTATTTGACAGCGGTGCCCTCTGGTGCCTCGTACTTTGTTTCCAACAGCTAACATATAATACAATGTGAAGAGTGCAGCGCCACCTACCATACTAGATTGGCAACATAAATGATTTCTATTTAGAAAAGGTGATCGTAAATGACGCTTATAAGACACTCCAAAATGCCACAATTTTTGTTTCTTATTAGCGAGTGTTTCTTATATCAAAACCACGGATATAAGAAACAGAAGTTTTTTATAAAAACATTATTTCAGAAAAAAAAACGCTTACTTTATTTTTATATAACAAAAAATACAAAAATAGAAATGCATTATGATACATACAACTAAACCAGATAGCGCCTTCCCGTTTGACGTCAAACTCCATATGTGTCCGTGACGTAAGCTCAAAACAAGCACAAAAATGCAAAGGCGATCAATGTTTGTCCGTGACGTAGATGCGTAGAACGAAACAAAAATGAAAACGGGAAGGCTTAGTTGTATCATGGAAACGCATGTACATGTTTTTCCTAAGGGTGTGTTCACATTTAAAGAACATTTAGATGGGCATTTCCGTGTGTCATAAAAAGTTTATTATACACATCCAATTTTACAGGAAAATTGAGATTTAATTCAGCGCCATCTATAACATTACAACACTTTTAATGTCCATTCCTCGTTTTCTTTCTCTTGCTGTCGACAGAGTTTCTTGTCTTTCTTGGGTACAAAATTTGAAGGGGCTAAATTGTGTTCAACACCAAATCACACCTCAAGGTCGTTCGATTTTGTAACATAAATACTTCGTAAAAATTAGTGATAACATGCCAGGCGTCCGAATTTTCCCAAGATTTGAAAATATTGCGCAACTAGAATGTTGGAAGTCTTCGCCAGAGGCTTAAGCTTTTACATATCCGCGTAAAACATAGCTCTTTTTTTTCAACTTTCTGATGGATTTGTATACTATTTTTCGAGAAAATTTCTTAATGGTTTTCTTTCTGAAGATTCTTCTGAGCCCGGCTTTAAAATTGTATGTTATATTCACAGATAACCTCAATTTTATCGAAGAAGGAAACACATTCGTTTTGAACTTTAAAGTGTGTTCTTGCTAAGCTTTCGAAGGCTTGATTAGAACAATCTCCAATTCCTTCTTCTTATCCAAACTCAGCGCTTGCGCTTGGACTACAATCTACCTTGATCTGATATGGCAAATAATTAGAATGCCTTTTGAAAGCTTCCTTATGTCCCATTAGCATAGTGTTTTTTTTTTTTTTTTGTAGTGAGTTCACCCAAAACACCTTCTATTTTATATATATATTTTTTCACGTGAATCCATGGTAAAAGCAGGTGAAGAACATGTTGGCATTCGATGATCTGATTATATAGTTTATTTTTCTTATGCGTGAGAGGACACACTATTGCCAAAAAACTGAAGTAAAAAAAAACCATTTTGACCAAAGGCCTTCTCAAGGCTTGAAAGTCTTCATATTACTTTTTTTTGGTTATTTTAAACACTTACGCCCGCATCAGCAGCACACTACCGTAGGAGTACTTGCATTGAGTTCGAAATTTAATTGTATGAAAATTGAATAACAATTTATTATTCCCGCGTGCATATTACCATGGTATATTACCCGATTTACGTGCCACGACTTCGGAATACTATTTGGAAATTGAAAACGCAAAATTTACGGGGCAAAAGCAGCTCGCGCGATTGGTAGTAGTGCGGCGGCCAATCTTCTCTAAACGAATTATTCAAATCCACAAAATGAAGTATGGAAATGTTGTTTTTTTGGGTATAAAAAGACGCACAGCCGTTTCAAAGGTATGTCAGTTCACTTTAGAGCATCAGACAGTGAGAAACAATCCTTCCTAAGCCCACAATGAGTCCGCTTATTGTAAGTATTGTCTCTTCTGTCTCACACTCAACCACACGCACTTTACCAACTTTGGATTATTACATACGGATCGCATAACAAATATTCTTCATACTTCATTTACAGATTGCAGTTCTTTCCACTTTGGCTATCTCAGCTAAAGCTGGCGTACTCCCAGCAGCTGCTCCTTTGATTGCTGCAGGACCAGCACCTTTCGCGTACGCCTCACCATACACCGCCCAATACTACAATGCCTACTCCGCTCCTTTGGTCCAGAGGGCTGCCTATGCTGCTCCTATTGCTGCCCGTGCCTTTGCTCAACCAATCGTTGCTGCCCCAGCTCCAGTTGTTGCCGCCAGAGCCCTAGCTGCCCCAGTTGTTGCTGCCCCAGCTCCAGTTGTTGCTGCCCCAGCCCCACTTGTTGCCGCCGAAGAGGTCGACTCCTTCCCACAATACAAGTTCGCCTACGATGTGCAAGATACCCTCACCGGTGACTCAAAGACCCAGGAGGAAAGCCGTGATGGTGATGTTGTCCGTGGATCCTACTCATTGATCGAACCTGATGGTTCCCGTCGTATTGTCTCCTACTACGCTGACGACATCAGTGGATTCAATGCTGTCGTCCAAAAGGATGTCCCAGTTGCAGCTGTTGCTCCAGTTTTGGCCGCCAAAACCATTGTCGCACCTGCTCCAGTTGTTGCTGCCAAGACCATCATTGCATAAGCATGTAGCATGTGCCGGATCTCGCCCCCCCAAAACCCTACCATTGGATAAGCCCTGCCCCAAAAATAGCTAATTGATCGCCAAATTCGGAGTTCGTGGAATAATGAGAGTGACATCTATTGTAAAAAATCTGAAAACTCTTCATTGTCGCTGTTGTAAATTACTTTCATCACTTCTTTCTTTATTCTTGTCCTCATTGAAATTGTAACTGAAGAAACATAAAACAAATATTTTAAAAAAAAACTTCAAATTTCTACTTCATTTATTTTTTTGGATAGATGATGGATGATTCTTGAGCACGTGCTCATTAAGATTCCAAATGAGTGATTTGGTCATTGGAAGGAGATTTTTTTGAACGAGGTTGCAATAAAATATGAACCTCAACGACAACGCCATTTAGCATTTTAAAATGATTTCACTTTGAATGTTTTGGGTTTTGAAAAAGCTTTGGCTTCAGAGAATGGCCACTTAAGAATCAACTTGGGTGTTGGGAATACTAATGAAACATGACGTAGTTTTGTCATTTAAAGAGTGGAATTTTATTTGTATTTATTTTTTCAAATAAAAATTGCATTTTATGGTGGTGTATGGAACTAAAAAGTTCGAATTTGATTTAAATTAGATCAATGCACGGTTAAATACGAGTTTGATCAGCTTTTTTAAACTTTCCTTTGATTTAGTATTCAACGTGTAATGTTTACTTGCAATTTTGGTTCTTTCGACGCAATTTTGCATTCCTACAAAAATGTTAACCCCAAATTTTTGTATAAAACAAGCACGACACGAAAACATGGACATTTAAGTGACAGTATTTTATCGTCACTCGTTAAGGCTGTTTGAGAAACCGAAACCTTTCCCAGGGAATGGAAGGACGGAGTTATAGTTAAGCTGCCAAAGAAAGGTGATCTCAAGATTTGAAACAACTGGCGTGGTATCACCATTTTGCCCATATTTCCGAAGTAAATGTCAACTATTATTCTCTAGCCTCTAGAGGATAAACCAAACGACAGCGATGTTTTTTAAATGTATTCAAAAAACTATTTTTTCTTCAAAAACGGCTTGATCTTGATAAAATGTTTCTGTTAACTATTGAAGGAGTTGGTTATTTCTTATTCGTGTTACCTTTCAAAAAGCATGTTTTTCCAAAATGTGTTCTATTTTTACAATATTTACTGAGTAAACCAGATAAAAAACAACGTTATTCTTTGAACGCTGGGAGGTCTCAGAAATGTAAGTATAATGACTTCAAATTTTTGTAACCACCTGCACCTAGGTGTAAATCTTTCAAAATCCTGAATGATAGAGGTGGTTCATTGAGTATTTTTTGAGGTTTAAAAAACTTTAAAACCTGGAAACAGAAATCTGTGATAAGAGTCAAAATCGAAGACTTCACCTAGCTGGCAACAAAAACTTCTCTTTTTTCTACGGAAGCTTCGTCTCAAGTAAATTGAGACATGCTTTGCTTGGGCATTTGGAACATTTAGCAGAGATTTGTTGGCTTTGGGTACCTTATTATCTGACAATATTAAAATAAGCAACACCAGTGCTTCAAAAGACGTATATAAAACTGCGCCAGGCTTAGAATCATGGTCTGTATGGGTCTATCAAGACGAACCAATAAATCCAAAATAACTGATTCGCGCAAGACTTACTTTGAAGGGAATGTCGCAATTTAGAACATCGGAGAATAGTCAATTCCAAATGGTACTTCACCGTTTCTTTGCCAGAAGTGATGGGTTATCCTACTTGAAGTCCTGATTTTGTGCCAAATGATTTCATCTTCCAGCAGATCCTACATTAAATGCAAGTTAAACGTTTTTCGACGCCTGAATAAGCGCTTGATACATTAAAAATGCTTGTTTTTGAGGTTCTTCAATAGGAGCTCACAAGGCATTCAAAAGGATATTGAACTTCATGGGGAATGTTTAGAAATGCAATAAATCTATTTTCGATTAAGAATATTTATTTTTACTTCTCTATCTCAAAACTAGTGTAGATCATCCGACAGCTAAATCATTAAGTAACCTTTATCTGTCCCAAAATTATTTCTTTAACGCTGTTCCAATAATCACGTCTCTCAAAAAAACCAAATGGTTTTTACAATTTTAGCCAACCTACTGAAGAATTCTGGACCCTATCTAGTCATGAAAATGTAGCACGCATGCGTTTAAAACTTGAACCCCAACTTTATCCGAACAAGCATGAAAATGCTGCCAACCTCAGAGATAATGCTGCAAATGCTTGTGATACAAAGTAAGTAATTTTATTTTCTTCCCTTGGGCACAGTTTCCTAACAAAAATATTGACAATCAAAAGAGAACTTTCTGAATTCGATTCGACCATCAAAACTGCTGTAGTTCGTGATTTTCTTGACGATGACAATTCAATGTTGGAAGAGGAACTTCGAATAACAATTGAAGCACAATCCCAACAGGATGTCCCACTGGAAAAAGCTGTGATCTCTCAGGATTGTGAGCTAATAACCCTCATGACCAAAGTGAAAGGACGCATTGAAGTCAATCAGGCGGTATTTACTTTCATTGATCTGAGCCCACCGACAGAAGATGGTGAAAAAAATGATTTTAGGTGAGAAAAAGCATCCTAAAATGGTTCTCAAAATTATTAAAATAATTTCCTTTCAAGATTTTCGATCAATAAAATCCGTGAAGTTCATTTGCGAAAATACAACCTTCGTCGGAGTGCTTTGGAAATATTTTTGGTTGATCAAACTAGCTATTTTTTGAACTTCACAACGAAGGTAATATTGTTAAATAATCAGTCTTAAAAATAAGTTAGACTATAGCTGGTTTTCTGCCTACAGACAAGAAACAAAGTATTCACAAAGATTTTGAGTCTACAACCACCAAATATCCTCTACGGTTCTGGTCGGTCTCCTGCTGAGCTTTTGAGATCATCTGGACTGACCCAGAAGTGGGTTAATCGTGAAATTTCAAACTTTGAATATCTTATGTATTTGAATACCATCGCAGGTTTGTTTTGAGAAATAAAGTTCTTACATCAACTCTTTCGTTTTCATATTTGTATTTATTTGCAGGGCGGTCCTATAACGATCTAAGTCAGTACCCAGTATTTCCTTGGATTTTGGCCGACTATACGAGTGATATTCTTGATCTCACCGATCCAAAGTCATTTAGAAATCTATCCAAGCCAGTGGGAGTGGTAAGTTGCTTTTTGTAAGAACTCAAAATTCACTCCAAAATTTACATCTTATTGTCGCCTTTAGATAAATCCAAAAAACGAAGCTGAAGTTCGAACAAAGTATGATAGCTTCGAGGATCCCTCTGGGATGATACCGAAATTTCATTACGGTACGCACTATTCCAATTCCGCTGGTGTATTACATTATTTGTTGCGTGTGGAACCCTTTACATCACTTCACATCGAGCTTCAAAGTGGCCGATTTGATGTGGCAGATCGTCAGTTCCACTCAATACCACAGACATGGAAGCTGCTCATGGACAATCCCAATGACGTGAAGGAACTTATTCCAGAGTTTTTCTATTTTCCAGAATTCCTCAAGAACATGAACAAGTGAGTTAAGACATTCAAATGTGGAATCTATTTTAATTTTGTGTGATTAAGGTTGGATTTGGGACATCTCCAGCTGACAAAGGAAAAAGTCGATGATGTGATTCTGCCGCCATGGGCAACAACACCTGAAGAGTTCATTGCTATCCATCGGCGAGCCTTGGAATCTGAATATGTCTCACAGAATCTACATCATTGGATTGATTTAATTTTTGGGTAAGTTAAATTGTGCGTTGAATAAAACAAAAAACCACTTTTACAACTCCTTTTCAGTTATAAACAAAAAGGTGCCAAAGCCGCAGAAGCCTTAAATGTCTTCTACTATTGTTCTTATGAAGGTGCTGTTGATTTGGATAAAATCGCTAATCCTGTCGAACGCGAAGCTGTGGAAGGTACAATATTGTCTTTTCTTTATTGCAGTTATGATTTTTTGAACTCAATTTCAGGAATGATCAATAATTTTGGACAAGTTCCATCCCAGTTAATGCGTGAACCTCATCCGAGGCGCCTTACACAAGATGAAACCTCATTGAAACTAGTCCGTGCCGAATTAAAGCGTCCTGACCTCACGCAATTCCTTGACAAAGTCGTTCAAGTATATTGCGAACTTTCGACACCGAAAGATCCAATTGTCTTCCTTAGCTCTCCGAGAAGCCCGCCACGGTCGTTCTTGCAGCTAAGTCCTGATGTGCTTGTGAGCATATCGAAGTCTAGTATTCTTGGTTGTAATTCCTGGATATCCTTTGATAAGGATAGAGGTTTCCTGTTGGAAATCGATGCTACCACAACGAACCTTAAGTAAGTTTAAACTAAGTTTTTTATTCGCTCTAGAATCCTCGTAATATTTGCGTTTTATTTTACAGAAACCGCAAGCGTATCTTTGGACCATATCATCCATCATACAGCCTTAATTCACAAATGTTTGCTGTCAGTACGGATGGAAAACATTTGTATTCCGGTGGAATCTGGGATAATTCGCTGCGAGTCTTTAACCTGCACAAAGGCAAAACCATTGCTTCAGTGACCCGTCATTTGGGTAAATATACTGTTTGTCTCGGAAGCAGCCAGTTCGCATTTTTAACTAATTTTTTTAAATATTTTTTCAGATATAATAACATGTGTGTCTTTGGACAATTGTGGATCGTATCTCGTGACGGGATCAAAAGACTGTACCTGTATCATTTGGAGCATTCAATCCAATAGTTATGGACATACGCCTCCAGTTGCTAGTCAATTGCATTCAAGTGCCGCTCAGTTAAATACACACAATAGCTTCTCGCCTAAACCATTAACAACGCTCTATGGTCATGATGATGCAATCTCTAGTGTGGCTATTTACACTGAATTGGATATGGTTGTGTCGGGATCTTTGGCAAGTTCAAAAATATTTAAAAGAGCCGAATTAAATAATGTTAAAAATCTTAATTACTCTGTTTCTAGGATGGTACCGTAAATGTGTATACGATTCAAGATGGGCAATTCGTAAGGACACTCAAACCCATTGGTTGTACAGAATTCTGTGTCCAAATATCATTTGTAACCTTATCCTACCAAGGTATGTACCTTTTATTTCGTGTATTAATTTTTTTTAACGGGTGCCTTTGTAAGTTCATTTTCAAATTTTTGAAATCAAATTATTCCCAACCGCTATTAACCTCAATTTGAACTGGTTTAGGTATGTGCTAAAATCGAAACTCCCTAAAAGTATGCTAAACTAATATGGAAATGCACAATAATTCATTCACAATCGGTTGTTTTGAGGATTATGGTTTGTGTTTAAACTCAAATATACTTTTAACGTGTGTCTTTGATATAGGGTGCGTGCACATGCAATTTTTATAATTTTGTAGAGGAAAAAAGTTATTATTTTTTTTTGGTGATATAGTGGTATGAAAATGATATGATTTCCAATTATAAATAAATTGTCATAGCACAAGTTAAAGTGAAATAATAAACAACACATAACATGGATAGAAATGGGTAATAAAATACAGGTGAGGCTTATTTTTTAAAAAAAGGATACGAAATGGAAAAGTGAAATATTAATATAACCTCAAAAAAATAATTTAATAGAATCCTTTATAAAGAAAAAACTTTTAACCCCTAATTTGTGGCAACTTGGGAAAATTTTTATGAAAACCAAAAAAGTTGTTCAAGATGAGGCCAATACAATTGTTTGTTCGTTAAATATGTCTTTTTATCACACTTGGCTGCAATAAAGTAAAATCTGAAATATCAAACTACATATGTCAAAAATGATATCGATCAGGTCTGTCGTCAAAGCCAATCAATCGATCGACAAAAAAAAATTGATAATCAAATGGTATTTATTCGGTGAAGTGCAGTCCTGCACTGTCGCACAGACACTTTAGTTACAAGGACAACTTTTTGTAAGGTACTTTGACAAGTAATTCGTTTAGTTTAGTATTGATTGTGGTGACAGTTTTAACTGTCGGCTTATCTACTCGCTGTAAGTCTTAAGGGACATTCGATCTTTTTTACTTCTAGAGAACCAAATAAAGTGCTTTATTTTAAAACTTCTTAGGTCTTTTCTTAACCTCTGTTAATTTGTTTAATATTTTATTTCCTGTTCAAAATAATTCTACGTTTTATATTTATGTCCTATCAGCAAAATTAAAAATACATTTTTTTGCGACAGGTGTCCAAAAATCTTGCAAGAATTTTGACGTATCTGTTATGATAAGGCTACATAAATGAATGTCATGAAAAGGCAATTTCTTGAGTTCCAGTGTATAAAATAAACTTAATTGACGTATTTATTGAAAAATTCCTAAACCTATGTGCAAGTATCTTAAATCTACAAACTTCTTAATTGTTCGCTATAAAACTTCCTAAGATGGTATCTTTAGAAAAAACAAAAAGAAATATTAGTTTAAAGTTCTCTTATCACGTCACGTCTCTTTCTGTCAAATCGCAATCAATCACACATCACATGCGACATACATATATACAAACATAGCTTCACAGCTTTCAAATAGTGTGAAGGAGAACACCAACGCAACGCACTATGTGATTCACACACTATCGTTAAGAGTTCCATTTAAAAGCGGAAACTCTCTGACTGACAACGTTTTGACATTCATAAAAGTTTCCACCGCCGCCGCATCACCCTTATCAAAGAGAACAAAACCCGATTGCTTCACAACTGCGTAGGAATAATTTCTAAGAAACGGTCTCCCATATACGTATGAGCATGGGCATGGGCACATGGGTGTCAGGAATGTGGATTTAATGACAGATATCGTTGTTTCCTATCGCAAATCTACAAATTTAAGGTGCTACTACTAAGTTGTTGGCTTTATAATGCCGCGCTGTGCCGCACCGGCTAAATCACGTGAGGTAAATGAACGAATTTTTTTTTTCAAGATTAGGCGTGTCACAACTTGTCTGGTTTTTTTTAAAAGTCAATTTAATGAGAAGCTATGGAATAGTTTATTCCCCTTGATAATGCGGAGTGACAGCTAGGCCACCATGAAATTGATAAAGCGTGGTACAGTCGTGCTGTTCCATTTATTTCCTGCGCCATTTTACAAGTTAAATCAGAGGAAGCCGAAATTAATAAAATATAAAAGGTACAGCCACTGCAGGCACAGGCAAACTACCACCATCACCACCACCGGTCGTGTGCAATTTAATCTGGCGTTTTCGAGATAAAAGGAGGCAGTGCTTGCTTTAGTTCTATACTTTGTGATCAAAAAAAAAAAAAAAAGAGTACACACTACTTTTTAATATACAGTGTACCTAGTACTTATGATGATAAAATTGATAAGAACAGTCAGAGTCCAAATAATGATCACGAGATGACAGTTATCGGTCTCATGTGCTTCTACACTCAAGTACGTTGATCAATGCAATGGGCTCGTGAGCTGTCAAAGTAAACACTAAGCAATCAGAACGACATTTTCCTCTTCAAGATTCTGTCTGACAGGAGGAAAGTTTTATTTGATTTTGATAAAATGCAAGTCATAAGCGTGGCTATCAAATAGGGCTGTTCGTTCACTTACCCACCCATATCAATCATTTCACATTCGTTTGTTTGCTTAAAAATTATTCCGAAAATTGTTTGCAAAACGGGGGAAATGAGTGAAAACAGATTTGTTTGTTTCTTTAATTTCTTTGCAACGTTGTGCTTTTGTAGATAAATATACATTTTAGCATAAATCTTTAAAATTAGTCCTTACTTAAGAAATATACCTAAAATAAAATGTACTTCTTTGGATTATGAGCTAATGACATTGACGTTTGGAATAACTAACTGAAATGAAATGGGCATGTTTGATTTGAAAAACTCATGTCCCTTTAATCTTTTAATTAATCATACAAATGTGCCATGGGTGCTCGATATAGAAAAGATATTGTGCCAATTCCTAATTTTGTGCTTGGTCGGAACATATCATTGTTAAACTTTAAATTCAACCAAAATATGCCCAAACTTTATAACTACACCCTGTATAAAAACGGAAAGAATAAATAAAAAGAGCTTGATTTTTTTTTAATCCTTCCAATTGAATCATTGTGAACCAAAAGTTGTATGCATGTTAAACTACAAAAGCATTCACAGTGAAATAAAACATCATCAAATAATTATTTAAAAAAGATTAAATAATAAAAACGAAAAAAAAAATGTTAAACTGAAGTTGGTGCTGCTATGCACATTTAAGACTATTTAAACTTTTTTTTCTTCTGGCGTTAAACCATATTGTTAAATAAACAGAATTGTTTACTCAATTTGCAGGTTGATCGGTAAAGTCTAAAAAAAATAGGAACAAGTTTCCTGTAGCGCAAAAATAAGCGTAAATCGTAATAAATATATGTTTACACAACTTAAAACCTTTTTAAAAAAAATTATTAATGAAGTGTGTTTCAATCAAAGCATCTGTGTTTGATTTGTATTGATTGTTCAACACTTTTTACTGAAAAAAAAAATTTAAAACCACGTGCTCAAATATCTGCTTTATGATTGAAACAAAATGTTAAAACGAAAGATGCTTTGAATATCAATAGATATAACATGCTGATAATATATTTCATTGAAACCAACACTTTTATAGTCTCCTTAAATTAATTAGTCCGACTTGGCTTAAGAGTCAGCCCACACTTTTCGTTTTGATTTATAAACGCGACGCGACGCGGCGCCTAGCACCTGAGTCAACATAATTTTTTGAAACTATGCCATTTCACAACTTAATTTAACAAGAAAGAAAATTAATATAATGGAACATTATGTTTCTCTAGATTTGTGACTTGTTTAATCATGTTTTCGCTCACAAAAAATTAGCCACAAGTCGAAAACTAAACAATGAATGCTATATATTAGAACTGACGTCACATAAATAAACGATGTGTATGGGGAAGATATTATTTTTTTTTCTTTAGTCTTTCAAAAGGAAAAAAAATATGTTTTATGTAGGTGATGTGCCAAAAAGCTATATTTATTTCTGTCCCGTGTCAAAAAAATGCCGGAGAGTATATTTTTTTACCCTGTTTGGAAAAAGAATCATTTATAAAAAAAAGTAACTCAAAGGTAAAACGAACATGATTTAATAAAAGACTCATTGTGGCTTGTACTTAGAAAAAACAATTGTGAACTATTGAATAAGTGAAATGACAAATGAGTATGTTCATACAAATTTGAAATGCACAATAGTTAAATTTTTTTTTTATTCGGATTTAGACGCGAACATTAAGTTCTGAACAAAAATAGACTTTAAGATAATATACCCATGAGAACTAAGTACAGAAAATTAAAAGAATAATATACACACATTAAGGGAGGTGTTCTAAACTTTATGAGCCTCTAAACTAATATTCGAAAAGTTCTGTTCGCCGACCATTATTGAGTTAAATTCGAATATCCAAAAGATGGCTGATTCCTTCTACGTGAACGTACGCTCCAAAACTTCTTTTCGAAATCAAATGTCAATTAAATCGTATTTTGAAAGACAAGCTGTCGACGGGAGTCAGTCAGGATGTGTGGCTATTCAAACGTATTTACAGTACAGTACAGTACAGAAATTATGAATCCACTCACGTGGATCAAAATCTTTACCACTTTTTCTCCTTTTCTGTGCATTATATAATTCTTCTCTCTCATGTAGCGAAATGTGCTTGAACGTGAGGCTTTCTTGAATCTTCAATTGCAAAGCTTGTGGAATGATCGAACCACATAAGAGGTTTAACTTCAAAAAAAAAATTGTATTTTATGTTACTTAACCTTAACTATAGGTTTTTCCAATAAACTTGATTTAGATATGCGGTCTATACTCAACTTGAATCGACAGAATTTTTTTCGAAGTAAATGATGTTTTTCGAAGTTTGAAATAAATCTTAAACACTGTCTTTAGATTTTTGCGAAACGCTTTGGATACAAAATTTTTAAAGAAACCAGAATCTTCCCAAAGGAATCAACACTACATCGTTAGGATATCTTCAAATAAAAGTTTTCCAAAATCGGAACTGGAAAATATTCAAATTTAACACATTTGGTCAACATCCAAGTCGTGCAATTTAAATTGTATTTTAAATTATCTCTGACGAAGTCCAATTGACGAACCTCCGTGAATTTAGTAAAAAAAAAAAAACATTCAATTATAAATAAAAAATAATACACAATCTTCCATCGCACAACAAATCCACCCCTCAACCCACCCCCTTTGTTTTGAAGGTCATTCATTTTAGAGAGTGAGAGATTAGAATACACGAAAACAAAACAAACCCATCCAAAAAGGCCAAAATGGGTGTGTTTGCCAATTTAAAAAATATTCTATTTTCGTATTGGCTAATCCAAGGATTAATATACCCCTTCATCAGCTATAGCTACTCAATGGGGTAGCACATGACGATTGACGAGCCTTCATATTGGACGTACGTAGACACGGTTTTTATGACGCAAAGCGTTTTGTTTGTCATCGGACTTATAGCTGTAGTTAGTGATTTAATTCGATATTTTTATGTTCGCAAACGTGCTTCTAATGCGTGTAAAAAATATCATTAGACAGATGATAATACATTTTTTTTTAAATATTATTATTTAATGGATGTTGTGACGTTAAAAATAGAGGCAGATACCTAGTAGGATTATGGAATGGCATGTCTGTGCGATAGCGATTTACGGTTATTTTGACAAAATCGTTAAAGACACTATTTGTTGTTCGAATTTAATTTAATTTAGGAGTAGAATAAATTGAAAATTGACGTAGAACTTTTTGGAGTATAAGCTCCATTGAGGAAAACAAATTAGATATTTGAAATCCATGAGCTAGGCAGCTGCTCAACATTCTATTGGCCAACCTAGGAGAAATATGACTTGAAATGAATTACATATGCTGGTGACGCTTCTTATGTTAAATCCTTAAAAGACTGGTTTTACTCCCTCTATATATGTGTGTATACTTAATTTAATACTTCGACACCCCTCCCCCCACTCTAAATTAAAAAAGTCGAAAAATGGGTCTTCTCTAAGACAGAAGATTACAATTTTAATCTGAAAATGCATCCACATTATGTCGACATATGCGGTTAAAGCATTCCACATTCGTGTAGTGCGGCTAAACGTTTCTATACTCAGGGGTAAATTGATGGATATTTAAGGGGAGGAATGCATCTGGCTATTTCGCAGGAGCACTGTTTAAAATTAAAATATCAGGGCTGGAAATCTGGAAACGGATATAAAAACGGTGGTTAGCAAAACAATTAAGTGGGTTAAAGGTTTTTGGACAAAAGATCATTTATAATGATTAGAAATAAAGTTAGAGACAGAACTGAGTATTGGCTGGGGCACTCCCTCGATAGCAGACTAAAAATCCTTCAAGACAACGCGAATTCAACGGTCCGAAAGGAGCCTTCTAATTCATTAAAAGAGGAGTTCGTCGATACCACGTGCACGCATTTTCGAAAAAAGAGCTTTTTGTCAATTACTTTTCAAATATACAGCGCAATAATCTTACTTTTTCAAAAACGATTTAACGTTGGTTGGTTCTACTTTGTGTGAGAGGAAGATTCCCTTCTCTGCATTTGAGCTCTGATCCTTTTAAAAAAACGAAAACTTTGTCTGGAATCTTTATAAATAATTTATCGTCAAAATCATTCGAAAAAGTGAGAACGAATTTGTTTCAAGTGAAAGAAATAACAAAACCAAAGTGAAAATAAATGTTAGATGTTCATGTCTAACGTGATTTCCTAAGAGTACAAAAAATCTAGACAAGGACATTCGAATAATGTTCTATTTGTGAGTTTGACTTAATTTTTTTGTTTAATATTTACTATACTAAATTTGATTCGGTGATAATTTATTGACATTAACAAAAAAAAAAGAACATAATTCTTATTGCGCATATCTATATTTCCTTGAACATACAAGTTTCATTCACATTTTTCCTTATCATTTTTGAAATTGATAGCATTTTGAAAAAGTGTCGTCTACTAACCTCATTGAACCCTTCATCGTGCGCATAATTAATTATTTATTCGTTTGTAGTAATTCCATTGATTCAATTGATGAGCACGAGTACGGCCCAATCTCCCTTAGGCAGCAGAATAATGTGCTGAAAAATGTAATTAATTGGCAGTGATTGTTATAGGGTTTTTTTTGTATTTTTATTTAATACGCATCTCGGAAGAATTGATCTATTTTATGTGTCGAGCTAGAGATAGTCGTCATTCGAGATTTTTTTGTTTGGTTTCTTTGAAGTAAATTGACTGTCCGTTTTAGATTGCTTTAGCGTTCGGCTTCCTAATCTCGTGCTTTGACTTCATTTCAATTAATTTAATTATTCTATATGGTTATCTTCGTGCAACATTGTATCAACCAAATGTTTCCAATATACATTTTACATCTGAAAAGAGAATGCTTTTTAATTGATTCTAAGGAAGAGACAAACCAACGATGTGAAGACGCAGTACATTCTCATCTAGACCGAATAATTCTGCATAAATCTGAATTTTTCTTTCTGTCTGATTTAATTGATTGATTTAAGTCTCGATTTTGATTCTGCTTACTTTTGAAAAAATCAAGCTACAAACCCAGATGACTTAATATGTAGAGATTCTGATTCGTGTACATAATTATATTTCCAAGTCCCCCCCCAAAAAAAAAACCACAACTTGATGATTTCTGGGAATTCCTTTCGCCTCACATTAAATTCTTATAATAAGTTCGCAAAAAAGAATCCCGTGATTCTTTTTTTGAAAACTATAATTTTTCTGATGTAAATTTCTTATAACTGCGACTCAGACTATTACATGATTTTAATCAACGTCTTAAATTTAATAGCGATTTTGTCGTAATTTGAATGGGCGCCACTTAGGACAGCAAAAAATTAATTTTCATTCATTAAAAATATCATTTCAAGTTTTTCGAAAAAATATATACATATATCAAAGCTATAATGGAAAAACGATGTCAAAAGATTACAAAACGTTTCCGTTTAGAAAAAAATCAAGCAAGCAAGAACTTGAAATATAATTTTAATTAGAAGAAACGGTGAAAGGAAATAGATGTCAACGCATTAGAACTTTGATTGATTTTAGGAGAATGGATGAAGATAAAGTGTTAGAGAAAAAAATGTATGTGACGTCAATAGAGTAAGAATGACGTCAATGAGTTGAAAAAGAAAATTAAATATGCAAAACTTGTTAGAGACACCACAAAAAAGATTTATAAAGCTTCTTAATGTGGTTGCTAAAATGTCGCGAAAAACTTTCTTTGTTTTTACAATAAATACGAAAAAAAATTTAATTTTAAAAAGACACCGACAAGATCAATTACAAAGTCTTATAGTAGAAACAGTTTTCCTTTGTCACACTTCAGTCCTTGACATATGTGATGAATATTTTGTGGTTTTTAGAAAATTTTCTTGACAATATGTTTGAGTACATTTTTCTTTTATTTTTCGGCAGTATGGTTTTTGTTTTTCCTTTTCGGAATCAATGCTTTTTAAATTGATGTTTTCGTATCCCCGCCTGTTTCTAGAAAAATTGATGATTTTTTTTTATTTTACACTTATCAAGAATTTTCACCGTATGAGCGTTTAGGAGAGAAGGAATAGAAGGATATGAAAGTTTATATGGAAAGCACGGTTAGTCCAAAAAAAATCTTAAAATTATTTGGTTACAACATATAACGAAGGATTATAAAACCGCAAACTCGAAACTTCACGAGGATTATCATTCCCTGAGCCTAATATTACTCACGATTCAAACCTTATATTGAAATAATAGATTACTCGATAACTGCCAATGTTTCCTGACATATTCTGACGGCACGAGACTCGGAAACCAAAATATTTTTTAAACGAAGAGTATTTAAGTATTTAGTACTTGATTCCACGTTGGGCGCCATTTAAGTTCAACAAAAGTAATGACAGGAATAATACATCGCCTGAGCTTACGAGTGACAAACTCAGCCTTGGCTGGTATCCCTTGTTAAAAAACTTACTTGTGCGGAACAGAAGCCTTAACACATCCGCCTAGTGTGATGTTATTTTCAATAACTTATATGAATTCTCCAGAAAAAAAAACTGACTGGTACACCCACAGGTTGCGTCAGGAGTCCGAAGTTTCCAATTGTCACATTTTAGCTATATAATCCCGGCATTCTATTCCTCAAAAATCCCCACTACTCCCCTTTCCTATCGCAACACAAAACTATGGATCGAAAAAAGATTTTGTAGTTCAATGTATGATCAGTTTATATTCATCACCTTTTACTTTTAACAAGCAATCTATCGCAGAAATCACGATTTCTTGAAATCTTAAGTCACCGATTAAATGTTTCTTTGTTCAGCACAACAATTAATTCAACTCAACTGATACTTAACCTCAACTGACAAAATCAATTTAAATTCGCTTTGAATTCCCCCTTTGTACATTGCATCGGTTACCAATTTAAGCCGTTTCCACTTAACTTTCACATATCGCCGCCTTATGTCAAAGCCTAATTAAGTTTTCAAAAAAAAAAACCCATATTTGTTCTAGCTAGCTGTTTCTAACAACTAAAAGTATACACACACATACTCGTATAATAATTTCCCATAAACTAATTGTTCTGAGTCACAAAACACTAGGAGCACGCCAATTTAGTCTAACAAAGCTGTGAACAAACACCCAGAACAATTAATTAACATTTCAAGCAAGTCATTGTAACATGAGGCGGCTATTTCAATCGAATTCAGCTTAGAAACAGAACAACAACAACAACAAAAAAGATACAACACGCAGGTCTGGCCGTCTTATTGCATAAATCATTAAAACCCCCCGTACGTCATCGTCATAGCAATTCAGTGTGGCTGCTTTTTTTTTGGTATTTTATGTTGAAATCTGAAATCGAATATATTTAGGATGAGCCATTCTAAGTGTAAAATAATCCGTTTAAATTAATTGTGAAATACAAAGAATGTCCAAATGGCCGAATGGCCAAATGGCAAATGTCCGGAAACAAGACTCCCTTTAAGTGTTAAATTTATAGTTAAACATCACACTTTACACACAATAAGACAGTGAATCACTTTTGATTTAATTTTTTTGCTTTGGTTGCTAGGCAAACATAAGACATCCCGTCGACAACGTCTTGGCCTTGTTCCAATTTGATCAGTCTATAGACAGACTATGAGAATTCAATTGCAATTGGAGTCTATATAGTGTTTTAAATACAAACGAAAAAAAAAGATACGACGACTGTGTCAATAGAGTAGACGAACTATTTGCATTGTGGTGCACTTGATTGAAAATTGATTCTCCTTTGAAGTCGCTGGCTAAAAATATAGTTCTTCGGGAAATTAAAAAATAAAATATGATTCAACCGTGAGCTTTGTGTTATTTTTATACATAATTTAAAATGGAGAAGGTTAGCAAATAAATCTTATAAGCAAAAATAGCTTGACACGTTTTTGTAATAAAAATCAAAATGAAACGGGTGTATTTTTCTATTTTTTATAATTTTCTATCCATCATTGATCCAACCCCGGTTAACATTAAGTTTGATTCAAAAAGGAGAAGAACTAGGGAGACAACGAACAAAGCTAATAATGTTAACTTGTCTTATCTGCAAAAGCTGCTGACCAGATGTTCATTCGTTGTTATTTTAAACGTGCTTGGCGATTAACAGCTAACAGCACTGATCAGGAATCAGGATCTTTTGCAACTTCTTCAGCCACAGCTGGGATATTCTCGGGGCCGGTGACTCCTGGCAGCTTGTCTTATTGACATGTGTTTTGCATTTTTTTCTTCACAAATGTCAAAGTAATAGAATTGACATTTGCCGTCATTTGCAATAGGTTGATGACATGTGCGTCACCTATGAATCACAAAAACTAAATTATAAATTTTGATTCCGTTTTGCGACAATTATTTAAAAAGAGTCTTCCCTTCAGTTAAGGTGCTATTTTTCGATCGCAGGACACAGCGGAGTTTTTCCTCCACTTCATCCACCTCACACTTAAGCTATGATTGATTTCGTCACCACAACACCACAAGCTGCTTCGCCGTCAATCACTGTTTCATTCCAATAAGTGTCTGGAATAGGCATGTATTCAATCTTTTTTGGACTTATAGCGTACCCATTTCCTCCCATACCTACATCAAATGCTTGTTGCAGGGATGAAGAATTCTCTCTTATGATGGCTTCATCGAATAACTGATGCACTTTGGGGTCCATCACTTTACTTTCAAGTAGGATTTCTGATACTGAAAAAAAACTAGGGGACTCAAGACGCTTCCCTAGTGTACACCTGCTGTGATTTAGAATTCTTCGTTGACTCCAGCGAAATTTCTTACTTTTGTTCCCTCTTACATGTATATGACTGACTAATCAATCACACATAAGTTTCTAGAATTCCTCGTTTTCTGAGGCCACCTATATCAGATCTTGTGGTTGTCTCGAATTGACTTCTCCATGTTAAAAACCTACAATGGTCTCTATTTTATCTCACATGCGGCTATGCAAAACTTTCGCAACGATCTTCATTAAAAGGTAATTATTTGGTACACCCCCCTTCCGTCTTTACATTCAAAAAAGCTACATTACCCTCTATTGTGTATGCAACCGATAACCTCTTTGAAACTTGAAGTCGAGAACCATGAGACATCTGACCACGATATCACCCATCTCATTCCAAAACTCAGAAGGTTCCTCGTTTGTCCAAACCACTTTGACTTTTTTGGAGTTTGCCCGCTTACCAACTTCCTTGGTTATAACGCCGGGTACCTCAGTAAAGTTAGGTTCAGAAATTAGAAGGTTTAGCCGGGGAAACTGTTAATTTAAAAGTCGCTGAAAGCACTGCATCTTTAAAAGATGAGGCATCTTCGAAAACCTATCCAGAGACGTGAATTCAATCCAATCCGAACTCTTAGCCTTCAAATTGAAAAGGTCGATACATTTATGCCATATAATAGAAATACGACTGAAAAACGCTTCAGCCCTTCGACGAGACACGAGACATGTTGGCAATCCGGAATATAAATCATTTCATATTGAAACAAATGCTGTGTTAAAGTTTTGTAAGATAACTCTCCAATGCTTAGCAACTGATTGAAACAGTACAAAATATATATATTGATGACCTTGAAAGGTATAACACTTCCTCAAAGTCTTTTTAAATTGATAACATAGCAACTTTTCAAAACTATACAACATAAATGATTTATTTTGATATTTTCTAGGTCATATTGCTTTTAGTGCCCTAGACGATACCTCACATTCAGTGCATGTATACAGTATCAATGGAACTAGTCTGGGCTCGAAATATGTGTCGGGACGTGTCACAGGTTTAACTACCGCCTCTGATTATCTGGTAGTTGCTGATGATGCAGGTGATATAACGATGAGTCGATTAAATGGGTGAGTAAGGTTTTAATGTTAAACTATCTATAGGATTTTTATTCTCCATATCGACAAACAGTTGAATTTGGTTACGAAGCACAATGATTTATCAAGGTCTCTCTTCTTATTATAAAATAATGATAAGACCTTTAATTAGCTCATTTGAAATATAATTTTTTGGTTTTTTTTTTATATAAAATAATCTTCTTTCTTATCACCTTTTGTACAGATTGAAACCAGTGTTTGACATTCCATTGCACATACCGATACAAACAGTTGTCGTAACACCTGGCAACACTCATATATTGGCACCGTTACGAGATGGCCGATTGGCGGTTATAGCTGTTTCCGCTCCTGTTGCTAACAAAAAGCATTCCGTACTTAATGTGTAGAATCAACATATAACATAATAATATATCGCAATCGCACACACACACACACGCACGCAAAGCAAACAATAATCCTTGAATGAGAGAGGAGCAAATTATTTTGTTTTGACAAATCCATCTGTACTATAAGAAAATGTGAAAAGAATCCCTACGAAGCTTTACAAGGACAAAGACCTCCTGGATCTTGTTGCAAACAGCGTGCGGCACGGCGGCAATGCGGCATACTTATAAAAGTATCTATAATTTTTTTTTTTTTTTATTATTTTCCTGCCGCAGTTTGTGGGCGAAAGTTTATTCAATTTGAATTTATTTCTTTGCGGGTTCTGCTTATACTATTTATTTTTTTTTCTTGTTTCGTGTGTTTCGCATTATTTGTCAGCAATCATTTTATCAATCAACAAAAGGATTCTCTAAATGTAGAAGCAGCGAGCCCATGAAGACATCATTCTTTAGGATACAAAAATAGATTTGTAATTCGAATTTTTGTATCTCTAATAATTATCTTTTGTTAAAGTGAATGATTTGTGTGTGAGCAAATTAAAAAAAAAAAAAATAAGGACATCGTTATCAGTTTAGTGTTGTGTGTATAGGAAAACATTAATTATAAGGTAGTTTATACAGTGCTGGATAAGGACAAAGTGTGTACCTAAAGATACATAGTATTTTTTTTTTATATAAAAGTATTAATTTAATATTATTTTAAATAGGCAAAAAGTATTTAATTTTATTGCATTTTAGAATTGAAAGTTAAATAAAAATTGTATTTTTATTTTGAAAAAAAGTGATTTTTCAAGTTAGAAATTTTAAAAAATTTGATTTGTTGGAATTTTAAAGAGAATTAAAACAAAATATCGCCTCAAACCCTTTCAATCTAATTCAATTTAGTTATTTTATTTCAAATCTACAAAAAAAGTCTAGCTTATTTTAGTTTAATTTGAATCTATAACCAACTTGCTTCTATGAACTGCACCTGTCAAAATTGACGCAGAATGGCGGTCGGGTTTTTTAATCGTTTTATTGATCTGATGTCTTTTAATTATATCATTTCATCTGTTTTAACTCTTATTTAACAAGTTATGAGTATTATTTTCATAAAATTATGTCTTAATATTCTTTCATTTCATTTACTATAATCTCTTAAATTAAATCAAGTAGCCATTTTAACAAACAAAAAAATACTAAAACAATCAAGCAGCCATTTTAAACAAAGTCCCATTTTAAGTTCAGTATTCGTTATGGGCCAAAATCATTGTTACATTTAATTGTTCGAGCAGCTGTTCAGGCGTTAAATGTCACGTCTCGCCTTTCCATTATTACTAAAAAAAAAAACTAGAAAAGGCGAAAAGGTTAGACTAACACAAGTGTGCGGTCCCAAAGATTTTTTGTAAAATATACTAGAAAAAATACCTCTCACAGAAGATGATTGTTACACTAAGTTGTCAACTTTGATCAAATAAGTTCCACAGTTGGCTGTCGCCTTTTACAAAAATTTCTTCAAGTGTTGTGGATAGTTTTTACGTATAAAGCTTCTTCAAACACGAATTCTGTGCTCAGATTATCAGCTTTCTTGAATAGATTTGGAGAACGCTAATATCAAAACTATATAGTAGGATGGCGTGAGAATGTATTAATTTCTTCGTTTTCTGAACACTGCCTTTTTTGAAACTTCTTAGCCTTTGTTCTTTTACTTTTTTTTTTTAAGAATCCACAATTTTCCAATATTCACCAAATATGTATGTGTTTTTATTTTTATAAGAAAAATTCCATTTTATTTTTTTTTGTATCAAATCAATAATGTTAAAAATGCTTCCCAAATTCCGTCCGGCCGGCACTGTATTTATGTGTGTCTTAGAGAACAAAACAATGTTTCTAAAGTAGCCAAAACAAATATATACGTAGTCTTATCGCTATTTTATATAAAATAAAGCAGCAAAGTAAAGTATTGGTTTCGCTCGTAGATCGTAGTCAAATTTAAATTTTAAAAAAAAATATTTTTTATAGTTGCTGCAAAAAACAAAGTTAAATAAAAAATTAGCAAATTGCAAACACAAAATAATGTGCACATAAATTCAAATATTCAAACAATATCTACAAATATTTAGTATAAAAAATAAAACTTGTTGTTTACCAATGTTCTAAACTATATATAGTAGATATGTATTATTGTATATCGAAAAGGTACCATTAAATGTTTTTGTGGTTACTTAATAAATTAAATTATATTGTATTATTGTTGTAGTATTTAATAATAAGAGTGGATACAAAATATATAAACTATAATAAATAATAATATATACTAATAAAAAAAAAATATGAAAGTTTTTTGTTACTTCACTGGTTCTACTGGTCACAAGATTTGTATTAAATAATGAAACAAAGACAACTTTTTTGTGCAGGAAATTAGTTTGCCTGATGTTTAAATAATTTTAAAATATCAGGATGGAAACAAATATTATAATCGATTTCACGTGCTGAAAGTTGTGGCTGTGGGGTGCAGCTCATCATCCCCTCGATGATATAATTGATTTATTTAATTGTTTATAATTTAAATTTATTGTGTGATGCATCCATATTAAATAAACTTGTGATTTTTTTTTTCTTAGACTCGGACTTATCTGTCGTGTGGCTAGTGATTCAGAAAAAAAAATTGAAAAGGAATAAATTATTATTATATGAGTTATTAAAACAAAATTGACGTCAGGGAATAAATATGTACAATTTAATGAATCATTTGACTTTTGGAAACGTTTTATAACTTCAAAATCTAGCACTGAACAATTATAATTGCAGACTGGCATGTGTAAAACCTTGAAATTCGAAAAAAAATGTGTGATTAGTGCCTGCTCAATGGGTTTTTAATACCCTTATCATGAATTTACACAGTGATAGGAGATATCGATGCACATTGGTTTTCAAATGTCTGAATTATTGAAAAATTGGGACGAGGAAAGCAGCCCACATTTGTGCCGTGCGATATAAAAAAAAAGTCTCTGTACTAACTGATATGCATATCTTAGCGGAGCAAATTATACGAGGAAATAGTTTCAGAGAAATGCAACTTGTATTTTGCTGTACAAAAGTTTATAGAACGTTGTGAATTATACCAAATAAAAGAAGATAAACTTTGAGTAATTCAATATACGGATTTTATTTATTTCTTAAAACAATGTCGCGGGACAGCTCGGACTACTTCTGCTCCTTATGTTAACTTCTTTTCTTTTTCATCGTACGTTTTCTTCTGACAGATGTCAGAGTCATTCGTCTGAAATCTGCTGTCATATATCTGCAGTCGCAGGGTGACTCCAAAACGCTGCATAGAAGTCACAATAAAAAAGTTGAGACAATTTTACAATATTTCGACGATATTCAAATGTTTCTGTTATCCTTTAAGCTCTCAATTTGTGGGTTTGTTTCCGGAATATATACAGAAGACGCAAACTTCTAATAGAAGCACCTACCCAGATTATAGGTCAGACGAGGATAAATATTTCTAGTACTGTCCGACGAAGCCAAGTTTTTATTGGATGCAAGTTCCACTCAGCGATAGCAGCATGGGTAATAAGTTATGTTTCAATGAGAAAAGACATCATTGAGATTTTGAAGTATTAAATTCCGTCAAGATCGGAATTTAATGAGCTTATCATACGCCGTTGAAGTTCCGCATCTGAGGAACATCAGGGTTGTGAATCTGGAAAAAAATATGAAACGTAGAGGGTATTGCCGTCTTATACAAAAGATCAATGATAACCATGAGGAAGAGAGTCGGACAGAACGGAACCTTGGGGCACACCAGCATTTGATTTGTTTTGTATAGGTACTATATGACTGGAAAAATACTACATGAACTTATTCTCCGAAAGAAAGCTTGTGGCCCAACTCTATCAAATGATGCTTTTGAATCAAGCGGAATAATGGTACTTTCTTCAAATAATGGTTTCACTGTCCGGTAAGATACATCGCATTTACAGTGGACTAATTACTACAAAGACCGTATTGGCGGTCACTAAATTAATCAGTTTCTCAAGATATTTTTTGATAT
This sequence comes from Platycheirus albimanus, assembly GCA_916050605.2. NCBI lineage: Eukaryota > Metazoa > Arthropoda > Insecta > Diptera > Syrphidae > Platycheirus > Platycheirus albimanus. The sequence continues at coordinate 111,501,664 of OU696698.1, read as the reverse complement.
TATTCTTTTTCAGAGTTTCCATGACTTTGTACGGTAGTTTGAGGTAGATGAAAACACACCTTTTTTAGGCAAGGGCAAATGTTGTTTTCCATTCATTCAGAATGAGACCTGAGCAAAAGGATAGATGGAGTAATTTCAGAATGGTTTTACCATAGTGTGGTAGCACTCGTGCTAAGAACTGGGGGAGAGGTATTATCTGGGGCAATTATTATGCCGACATAAAACTGGCAATCGAAATCAATTGAACTACCTAGAACACGAAGAACAATCATTGAAGATGTATTTTCTTCGCCGTATTCTGAATCACCAAATTCGGCACATTAAAGTTTTTATGAAACCATTGATACCAAAAAATTGTCGTCACAAAAATCTAAATGAAATCAGGAACTCTTAGCGCTTTTCATTCTATCAACGCTTCGTTCAGCAACTGCAGAATTTTTTTTTCCCAACATATTGGAGTTTTGAGCAACTTAGAATACGAAAAAAACCATTATCTGAAATCTTAGGAAACTTTAAAATAATAACAAAAGAAGTAATGTTTTTGTATTTAAATTTTTATTAACACGTAATATTTTTTTTTTTTTTTGTATTTTCATTTTTTACCATATATTTTCATCTTCACTAAATATAATCAGTTCATAAAATATTAAAAAAATAATTAATATAGTAAAAAAAAAATTTAAACTTAATGAAATAAAATAACTTAGGAAACATTTATGTATGCATATGTGTTTTTAATGTTTAATGAAATGAATTTTGTGTTTTTTTTTTTTAATTTGATGGAACTGGAAAGAATTCGAGAGAATAATTAAATAAATAATAATATAAACAATAAGAAATGCATTTGATGTGTTATAAGAATAGAATTTCTTTTAAAACTATTTAAGTAGATATTGGCCGATTATTTTTAAGTTAACTGATTTTGGTGTCTATTATATACACACATACACAAATACAAACAACAATGAAGTTTTTAAGAAACCAACTTAAATGCTGGAAGATTTTGTTTTTTTTTGAAAAATACTTGTTACTAGAGATTCTTCTAGTTGAATGAAATCAAAACTTTGTTTAACTTAAATCTAAGACACACACAAAATGGGATTGTTTTTTCATAAATATAAAATAGTAATAATGTAGTAGTAGTAGGTAATTGTTGGGATAGTAGTGCTCTTAAACGATAGTCGCTCTCTTCCTTAATAGTCAGCATAAGTTCCGGTTTAAAGATCTTTAAGGACTGTAAGTAGATTTGGATTTTAAAGATGGCGTTTATTTTTTATATAGCTCTCATTGTTGCTTGGAATTAAGATTTCAGTTTTAATCCCTCTGAAAAAATAAAGAGAACAACATGTTATAGTTTTGGATTGTTTTTGATTAAACATTAGTTTTAACTTACAAGTAATGGATAGACGAATGTTTCGGCTATTGATTTTCCCACGGAATTTCGTGCTACGCACTTATACGTTCCCATATCTTCCCATTTCAGGTTGGATATCAAGAGCTCCCCAGATTCAAGAACCTGTAAATTTAGAAAAAAAAATTGAAATTAGAAAACTAAAAGATACGAGATAATAGTGTAGTAACCCTACCTTATATCGACTACTCTGCTCTCTAATCAGACCTTCTTTTCCCATCCAGAAGATCTCAGCATGTGGCCTTCCATAGGCCTTGCATGGCAGGACAATATTCGTTCCGATGAAATCGATATGCGTCACATGGTTAAATGTGATGATAGGCTTCTTCGGCCTTGCCAATGCCTTGTTTCCGAAATGAACCAGCTCCTTAGATTCCGTCGGAGGATAGACGGTAGTTGAGCCATATACAATCTTGGAACCCGATCGGCCAACACAGGTGAAAACTTTTGGTTCGCTCAATATGTGATCGATGACATACACCGATCGTACATTAACAATCTCACTTGGGCTGGATTCGCTCAACGAATTCATCTCATAACTATCCATGTCAGGCAATGACATATGCCCGGTAATCCATTGTATCGTTGGAGCTGGTGAACCTCCAACCTCACACACAATCTCAACCGGTGATCCCAGCTTTTGCAAGATCTGTGGTGGTGGCATGCTGACCTTCCTGAAGCCATCCGGTGTCGGACTATGTGGCCTTGGCCTTTCATCTTCAATTGAATTGTCATCTAACTCATCAATTGCTCGGCTTTGGGCATCTATGGCCCCAAAAATTAGCAGCGCTATTATTAACACGGCCTTATTCATTTTCTATAAATAAATTAAAACAAAATAAATCCATTAAAATTTTATTACAACATTTCATAGTATCATTAAATGGTCGTTAAAATCTATGAAAATATGGGTCAACGAACCAAGCATCAATAAAAATTAAAAAAAAAAAATCTTTTCAATAATATTGTCTATTGTGAATGATGATAACATAGTAACGAACGCACCGTTTTGAGCTGATTGTTTTGAGTGACATGTAATGACGTCAATTGTCAAGTTAAGAGATTTTTTAATAACGATGACAATCCGAGTCCGAGGCCAACAAAGGAAAAGAAGGCGTGTCATTTCTATGCGGCAATAAAGCAGTGAAATGCTTAATCTCATCATTTAGCATTTACAATGCTTTGAATAAAATAAATATCATAAGACAACAACGGATGAACGTTTGAATCATTTTCAGAGATACGATGAGCCTACCAAGCTATCAAAAAAATGTCAAAGATCAATTTGATTGTTTCCAATTTTTTTTTTTCTTTTTTGAATTTCTTTAGACACTGCATTTACGTATTTCGGAGACGTTATCAGCGGTTTTTTATTTAATGACCTCTAAAATTGGCACAAGATTGACAGCGGGCTATCAATTTTGCGGTTTTATTTGAGATATTTTGTGCAGGTGTTAATTTTGTATGCAGGTATGTACATTTGTATACTTTTTTTTTTACTTAAATCAATTGATTTATGGGAAGTCCACTAATCTTTATTGCCATAATTGGAACCATTGACGTTAGCTCTGTCAAATTGGGTACAAGAAAACCCGAAAGTGTAGCAAAAGACCTTCACTTTGAAATAAAGACTTATCTGCTACACCGTAAGACCGATTTTAGTAATCGATTTGACATCGGCAGTTACAGTCACATTGAAAGTGACATGATCGGATTTTATTTAAAAAAAAAAAATACTTTAAAAAATTCACAGTGCTAACTTGACTTTTAAACTATTTATTTCATCTATGTAAAATGGTTTTTCACAAATTTTTAAGAACAGATTTTTTGAATCAAATGCCAAATTAAGTAGATAATTGATCGAAAACTGAATCTAATTCGGCACTATTTCAACAAGACACAACTTAAGGAATTACCGAAATGTGATTACGAAAATTTTGAAACCCGGTTTTTGCATCATTAAAAAATCTTAAAATTCTTTTAATATTGTTACCTTTTCACAAAATAACGGTTATTTAAAAGTGGAACAACTGCTGTCACTTTTTCACAAAATGTCAAATTTAAAATTTAAAAAAAAACTGTTAAGTTTTTAATCTTAAACTCTTCAAATATTAAATTTAAGTCTATTTGAATTAGATGTTATTCATTGGCCAACTGATCAATGACTGATCTAAATAAACCCTGCTTATAAAGATATGGTTAACAGAGCCCCATAGCTCCAGAGCCAATTCGAAAATTCAAAATGGCGCTGGAAGAGTATTTGCTAGATAAGAGAAAGAGAGAGAGACAATAAAAGAAAGAGGCATTGCATATATATATTTTTTTTTAAATTGAGTTATGACAGATATTTCTCGGAAGTGATGTCACATGAAAGTTTCCCTGTCACAGGATGTACAAATTTTACGTTACATAATAGAAAGCCCCCACACATATTAAAATACGGTAGGAATACGAAATTCAAATTTGACGTATATAATGACACTGCCAAAAAAACGTGCTCGGTGATTCATGACTGAAAATCACAATTGAAATCAGTTTAAAGTGAAATTAAAGTGACCGTCTTTTCAAATTTCACAAACCCAACTGTCAAGATTGCTTTTTATTATGTAACGTTTGCGGAACATTAAAAAATGGCAAAGGGTTAAAACCTCGCTAACTTTAGTTTTGAGGTTTTTTATTGATGTTTTATGATTTTTCGAGCTTTGCAATTTTTTTTTTTTTTTTTGAAAAGCATATCTTTATTGTGACTTTGTCATATTACAGTCAAGTCATCAAGTTAACACAGAGTTTTGCTGTCATTCATAGGGAACTAATGATACATATTTGGTACTTTTGCAGAGCCTGAATTGAAGGTTTTAAGGATTTATCTGATTCATTAGCAAAATAAAAACATTAAGTTACTATTGTGATAGCAGCAAAAATTAAGTAAGATTTAAGTGATGTTTCTTAAATAATTAATAATAAAAGTAGTTTTTTTTAAATTTATTATTATGTAAAATTGTTTTTAACCATTTTTATAAATAATTAATTGGTCTTTGATAAAGAAGATTTACTCATGTATAGTTGTTTAAAAATCATTCAAAATAAATAGACAATAAATAGAAATTTTAACATTTTTTGGGAGGTAATAGAAAAATTATAATATTAAAAATAAATCGATTAATTTTTCAATAATTTGAGCATTATTGCTTCGGAAGGACCTTTCTGTTTATTTATATGTAACTTTTAAGCCACCCTTCGCATCGCTTAGGTTTTGAATTGTGTTAAATTTCAATATTTGAAATTTACTACCAATGCTTTAAATAAATTTAATATTCGAACTGTTATAGCTTTCAAAAATGATTAAAAAAAACCAGCCTTTCCTATTTTTCAAACGATCAAATAATTTTGAATTTTATATCTTTACTAACTGTTACAAGAAAAGAGATATGTTTAGACGGAATGATTCGAAAGTATAATTATTAAGAGTTACTTTCTGAGTTTCAATTCGGTTTAGTAAAGTTCTCAAATTGTATTGCTGATCCCATAAATGAATCGGAAGTCCCATCGGTAAAAATCATATTCATTTGATCTTCTATATAATTTGTCGAAATAATTATGTCATAAAGTACACAGGCCCTCTCCTCGCAAGACTTGATTCCCACAGAGATAGCGAAAAATCACAAGCACCTAAGCAGAAATATAATAAATCTCAGCAAATAAAACTGAGTAATTGCGTCAGATTTTTCTTCTTTTTTCCAGTTCAATGCACAATATGGGCAATGGCACACAGTCGCTGTCGTCACTCAATTGTCAGTCACCTGTTACATATACTAGACACTAGACATACATAGTTGTTGTAGATCAACTACCCTTATTTTTTTTTGTATGATTCCTACATTCAGCTATTAAGCAGAGAAGCACCCATGTCATGTCCAACTTACCAGTATCATTTTGCTCTTTCCTCTCTGCAATTTATAATATCTTCGAATGTTGATTTGTTGCTCCTTTATTTCTTTTAAATCACGGGATTTTTTTAAAATAGGTATTTAATTTTTTTTTAAACTTCTTTTCCGATGATAAATCAAATTTAAATTTTATTTTTAATTCAAACACACGAATTATATTTTGATTTATACTTTTGAATTAACTGTTATGTTATGAACGAATTACTATTCGCATATAAATTTTTTGTCCTTGCGTATATATCGTTACGATTGAAATTGAGGACTAAATCACTTAATATTGACATAGGTCCTTTAAATGCTTCCGTTGTGGAAACAAACAAAAATTCTCCTCGTATGGGTGGAATTTTGCTTAAATTTTATTAAAAATGTTATGAAAAAATTTTATTTCGACAAAACTCGAGCGGAGGGATCGAAAAAACAAATTGCACATTCGCTGTTTTTGAAACGAGGTTTTTAGTGTTTTTTTTTGGTATTTTTTATTTTTATTGGATACAAAATATATAAATTTAATATATTTTGTTTTAATACTGAGTCTATGCACTTTTTAAAATACTTTTTGTAGATTTAATTTTTTTTTTTTTTGTAAAATGATCACCGATCTATAAAAACGATCGAAAATGATATATTTGAAAAATATTCACTTTTTTTTTTGAAGATAAATGTGGGTTTTGATTTATTTTATTTTCTTTTTTTTTTGTTTAAAACTCGCTTTGAATAATTTATTGAATAATTAAAATTGCAATATCGCCACGAGACAGAAGACACACGTTCACCACTTGGATATATGGAAATGGAAATGCTCTCTTTTTATTTTCTGAATAAAAAGTTATGTTTAACAGCCAAAAACTGTAACAGAACTGATTGTGAATTCCCACCGGTCGATCAATTTATATGCGCGCTGCTGCTACTGCTGCTGGTCTGGTTGGATTGTCAATTCGAGCGTGCGTCGTCGTCGTTGTCGTTGTCGTTGTCGTTCTCGGTTCTCGTACTCGTACTCGTATAGTAGTCGTCGTCGATCGTTGATCGTTGTGAGTTGGAAGAGGTAGAAGCGAGGAAGCCGAAGCCGAAGCAATCAGCAGCAAACCCAGACCCAGCCAGAAGCAACCAAAAATTCCTCAACTTTACAGTCCAACAAATGGATTCGAACACACAACCAACCAACCATAATCATCTCATCCAAAGTAAACGCAAACGCAACTAGGAAAGAGATGATCACGATCACTATCACGATCACTTTTGGTGCGATATTGTGAATAAAAAAGTGAGAAATGAGAGGAACAAATAACAAAAATGCGCTCAGTTACACTCGTGTTTCGTGTATTGTGTTAGATTGTTGGATTGGAGGAACTAATGTACATCTACGTCGCTTTCCGTCGATTAATAGGTGGCCTTTCCATATAAAAAAGTATCAGTTATTATAATTCCCAATCGATTCTCTTTAGCTTGTCTCAGAATTAAAATGGGATAATCATTCTCAATTATTGATCTAGTCTAATTCGTGATATTAAAACATAGTGACGTTGGCCATAAGTTTTTTTTCAAATAGGCGGGGAATAACCCAGGCACGATCAATGATCGAAGCAGCAGCACCAACGGCTACGGCAACGGCAGCAGGTTAAATCTATTTAAATAAAATCGATTTGGAAAAAAAGGCATATACGACGCCTCCCATTGAGAACGAACCACAACACTTCATTGAAGAAAAAAGAGAAGAAAAAATACCATCTAAAATATTCCAGAAGTAATGGTAGCGATCGAGCTGATCGTGTGTGAGCTCTTAAGTGCTTATTAGTCAGCGATCGGCTTTTTGATTAATCTTATCAGGTTTGATTCAATTTAGAACTAAAAAAAAATGCCTTGTGGAAGCCGAATCGTTAATAAATACTTCGAGTGAGTTTGATTAAACGATCTATCTATTAATGGACTAGTGATTGTGAATTAAAATAAAAGAAAAAGATTTTTTAGCGATATATCTTGGTTTTCATTTTTCTAAGTGAACTAATTTTTGGAAGTTGATCGATGATAGTGAATCACAATCAAGGAAAAACTTTTTATTCAAGAGAGTTTATTAATTAAAATTCTAGTCACTTATTGTGAATTAACTAGGTCACATATCTTGGAAAAATGAAGAACTCTTAGATTAATTAGCAATTTTAAAGATGTAGTCTAACTATCTTCAGTCAAGTGTTCATAATTTATTGATAAGGATCAAGGTTTAGATAAGATCTACATAATGTTTCACCCTTCCAATGTTTACTAAAATGTCAAGAACTAATGTTGGCATAATACATATTTTATGCTAACATTTCAAATTGATAAGATATAAATCATTGAAGATCGTTTCAATATCTGATGTAATAATGGAGTTCAGTTTCGTTTTAAAAAGTTCAAATAGAAGCGACAGTGACACGCCGAATGTGTGACGAAGTAGAAAATATGGGAAATGAAAAATCACACAATGGTAGGGGTGTTTCCTATGAATTTTTACTATGTTTTAGGGGAAACTCTTTTAGCGTACGTGCGGAGAAATTGTATGATGCAATGTTAACACTTCATTGAACTATGCGACCTAGACAGCTAAGAGGTGGGTATTTTGTGACCTCGAGGTTGAAAGAAATGTTCATATTTTACCTGCGCTGATGGTGATGGCATACGTGCGAGGAGAGACTTACCTTCATATATACAACTGCCTTTTTTTTATTTAAAGCAAGGAATACTGAAATAATATATTATGACCTAAACATTAAAATTATTGGATGATTGACCATAAAATAAGAAAGTGCAAGAGGAAAAAATACTTCCTCGTTGAAAACTCTCGAATCTGAAGCTTCCAATACATTTTTTTTAACAGTCGTAATCTCAAAATATTTTAAACTTGAATTTTTGTACTACTGTCAAAAATAATGTGCGTCATCTCAATAAGGGCGGGTAAATGGAAATGTAGTAGATCGTGGAACATAGCGCCATCCTACTGGTACCACAGGGTAAAGTAGATATAGTTGAATTTGGGCCATAATAAATTGGTTATGATCCTTCTGTGCGAAAAAGTAAGGAAAAATGACAGTGTCTTGGTATCTGAACTAGAAACAACAGATTTGACAGATGTCACTAAAACAACATGGCCGCCAAAATCTACCATCAAATGAAAAATCCTGCATTTATAATCGTCATGAGTGAAGTTTCAACATTAATTTCTATTTCAATTAATATGCATCTCTTAAATTTATTGAGGCTTACGTCAAAAGATTCGAAAAGGTTAGGTGGCTTTCTGCTTGAAAGAGGTGTAAACTAAAACATTAACATGTTTGGGGTGTTATCTTCTATAAATTTACAGATTTTTTTTTAGAGAAAAAATTTAAGTAGAGGCAATAGCCGCTGGTCAACGATTTGAATGTTTGACCTTGTGCAACCTCCAAAATCTACCTCATTTAAAAGAACCAAACTGAAATTACCCAAAAGCTATTTTTAATTATCTGTTTTGCTTAGTTTTTATGTGAGCCATCGACCCTATTTAATGTTTTCTTAGAAGCCCTACTGGCGTCGCAGTAGCTAAACTTGCTTCCCATTTCTTGGAATGATTAATCTTCATACCTTTTTAAAAAACCGGCCCTTAGGAATTCATAGTTATCTTCAGTTTTTATAAACAAACACGAATTTAAACTTCGTTATCATCAAAGTTTTTGAAAAAGAGTTCAAAGACTTTTTAAGTTCATTTGCCATAACTTCACGGGCTGTCTTGGACAACAACTATTCATATTCGTACTATAAGTTCATTAATTCACATGCTGCTACCAGAATCATGCAGTATGATGTCAGATTGAGTTTAAATACTCATAAGATCATTTTAGGTTACACGTTGATCTTATATTATGATTTAAATGCAAGAACCTGCCTGTGAAAACTAGTTAAAACCTGGTTTAAAGATTTTGTATCTCTCGATTCATAATTAAGGTCAATTTAAGTCAATTTAATCTTTTGCTCTTTTGGGGAAGAAGGAGAAATCATAACCAGAAATTCGACTTATTAAACCTAACTGACATGCAGAGGTGCAGTGCAAAAAGCAAGAAGTTCAGTTCAGTAATATAAATTAAAAAAAAAAAAAAAAGAATTTACTCTGGCTTAATTCCATCTGAAATATATTGCTCTTTTCCAATCTCATTCCAGTTGCCACTGACATTTCTGGATTGGTTAATAACATAATCTGTGAGCTCTGACAGCGGCAAGATTAAAATTTATTTAATTTTGTGTTTATGGGCGAATTATCTAATTTGAAAAATAAATTAATGGCTATTATCATGAAAGAGTAATTTTTGTTGTAAATTCCGTATGTTAGGAGCCGCTGCTATCTTCACAGTGTATTTTATAAAATATAAGCTATTGGAAACGAAGTTTGAGGCAGCAGAGGGCACCACAGACAAACGCCCGGCATGACAGTTTATACGATGATGTTGTACCCGCGTTTAAGCTCAGTTGCGATTATTGAGATCCAGTTGAGGATCAAAATTATTGAGGGGCGCTTCTTGCGTCTGGGTTGGATAGAGTTAACTTTACAACCGCGCTGCGTAGTGTCACCCATCATAGTTGCCACCCATCACTGCATGTACAGTCCCGCCATTTTTTAAACTTAATTTTACCTCTGCAGTGAGCATTATGCGAAATCTGTCAGAAAAATTTGCCCATACCCAGTGACGAACTTCACTTTGCTGAATTTACTGAAAATAGAACAAGGAACCATTGAATTTACCAGATCCCTCTTCTGGATTGAGTTTTGTCAAAATCCATACTTAAACTCTTGAACAGTCCGCAAATTGTATGACATTTGCATTCGTTTAGTTCTGATTTCTGAGCAAGACGAGTCTAAATTTAGCAAAATGTTCAACTACTGTGAATCCAAAATGGCTGCACCAATCAAATACAAATAATTCAGTCCAATCAATTGTGCTGATTCTACTGTATTCAAGGACCTGCGGCTATTTGATAAGCTCCCTGAAGTTTATACATATCCTCTTTGTCCACGGCCGGCATCCGGATCTGAACATCCCAGACTTTTACACTGGCCTATCATCCTGCAATCTAAATTTTCCAATTATTTTATTCTTAACAAATACCTATAATTTGCTAATTCGGATCTGAGAGAATAATTCTCAGAAATTGTTCACAATCGAGTGTGCTGAAGAACAAGTCAATTATTGTTTCACATGAAAACCTGCCAAAACTCACGGACTTCATGAAACAAGTCAAACGTGCATTTTCTAGGAACCATTCCGTAATACTTGTATAACTGTGTGTTTAAAGATCTATTAATGGTGTGTTCTTATTATATTTTTTTTTATATGTATTTGTGCCGATTGCAACTTACTGTAATTACAAGATTTAAAACGATCAGTCGGAAATCTATAATTAATTAGATGGCAATTTATTTTTTTTCCACGGCACGGCACACACCGTTTGCACTCTTTAGAGGACAATTTTATACAGCGCGCTGCACTTTTAAGTGAGTCAGCGTCAGCCGGGTGAAAAAAAACTCTCCTTCCCCCATGCCTCAAGCGTCAATCCTCGCGGATCGTATAATCGAACGAACGAACGACCGAGACCGATCGTACGTGTCGTGTGGTAGTTTTCTATGCAATTAAAGTATCTGCTAGATACTATAGTGCTAGCGCTAGCGCTATTTTAAGTCCGTCGTCGGTTGCCAGCATTGTTCTAAAAGCTATAAGCTCGGATGACTACATAGACAGAATGACTACAGCAGAAATTGCAAGGTTGTCGTGATCGCGAGCGGAGATGGTTGCGGATAGTGCGGCAGCGGGTTGGCATTCGGCAACTGACAGAAATGAAAACTTAAAAAAAAAAAAAAAAAAACACACCAATCAGCTGAGTGGGCAGCAGAGCAAGGAGAGAGCAAGAATTGCTGGGTCTTGTTCGCTTTTATTTATGAAGGCGGGTTCGGGGCAGTTTTATGTGGTGCAATTTATGGGCTAAGGCATACTTTGTAGCAATACGCGTATAATCAATTACAATAATGCATGCGGTTTAAGTCTTTTAATCTTTTGGATCTGTAATCGTTGAAGTGTGTATAAATCGTCGTTTAGAGATTCGATTTTTTTTTTTGGTTCGATTTTCGATCGTTTTATATAAAGCGACGATCAAAGTGAAGGATTTGCCTGTGTGTGATCGTATTGATTAACAATGTTTCAGTCATTAGTGTTACAAGATTTCGTTTCCTTTTAAATGAGCGAAATTGAAATAAATGGCCGGGTATACTAATAACACAGATAAATAGGTTTGGACTTATTCGAATTCGATACTTTGTAGGTATACCTATACATATTAAGAAATGGCATATTTTGGTTTTTTGAATTGAATATTCTTTTACTACGAGTTGTGCTAAAATAGAGTTACTGTTAGAGCCACTATTATTAAATATTCCGTACCCTAAGTAGTAAAATCTAATTATTTTCTATACTTCTAGAAAAAGAACATTATATATAGGTATATAAGATTAAGCATGACTTGTGTTTGACTTAAGATTCACTATCGCGTGATTTTAAGCTGTGATCACATGGGGAGGAATGTCAAAAGAGTATAACATGAACTTCTGCTCAAAACTACTACTTAAACTGTCACAAAAAAAAAAACCGTACATTAGAGTGTCATTGTGATTGCTTTTTTTCTGAGTTTCGTTAAATTTGATAATCACATTCACAATCACATGGTTCACGATGAAAAGTTAGTTATTGGGACAAAAAGTTAACAGAAAACAGGGTGGAATATTTTAGGCTTAAAAACTATACAAAGCATTAAACTTGCATCTATGTGTCTCATTCTCTTCGAGTAAACTGGACTACACAATTCATGTACCTACCAAAATACAGTAGTTAAACAAATTTTATTAACATTTCTAGAAAATTTCAAAACTAATGATGATTTTGAAGAGTTAGACCTAGAATTTTTTTCAGTTATAAATCATACAAGTGTTTTGTTGTTAAGATTGAAATCACGAAAAGGTAGGTCTTCGACCTTTGTCAAACCCAATTTCATAGCCTTTCAACTGCTATCTAACTTCTGAACTTTCCTTGGTTCCTATATGTAAGCCTTAGGTGGTTAGTAAACTTTTTATTTGAATAATTTGCCAAGAAAGATTAATATAATTTTATTGTTAAAATATTATCGAGGCGATTGAATAAACAAAGATTTCATTTTAAAATAATTATATTTTTATTATTGGTAAATAAAAAAGTTTAAGCAATAAATCATTTAAAATTTTGCAAAATATAAATGATTTTTTTATTTTTTATTGTCGTTTTGATTATAGGCTTCATCCAATTTGTTTAACAAATGCGGACAATCTTCTTTACAAATGAACTGCGTAGTTACAGATTATTATTCAATCAACTTATAAAACCTAATCGTTTAAATGGGAATAAATTTAAAAAAAAAAATGATATGCCTCTCATTTTTGTTTGACTTTAAATTTATTTTTATTTGCTCATATATATTTTTTTCTTTATTAGCATTAAATTGCTTTAATGACCACTTTGGATGATTACTTCAGATTGCATGCCAATTTGGCTCGTATCCCAAAGCTTTTAACTTGTCAGAAAAAATGCAAATTTGTCTAAAAATTAAAGAATTGGTTAAAGAAATGGCATAATATTTAACACAAAAGGCAAAATATCTTGTGTTTTTATACATATATGTTTATCTTGCAAAAAAAAAATAGAAGAAAATAATATACCAAGGTTTATGGAAAAATAAATGGACATCTGTGTAAATGTTACTCTGAATGAATGGATGTATAAACATAATTATAATTCATAAACACATGGTGCGATGACTCCATAAACCTTCGGTAAGATGGTTATGAGATCAAGCCAAGAGATATCGGGGGTCCTAATGCCAAAAACTATCCCATGGAAAGTATTTATTTTAAACTTTTTCGTTTGGTTTGATCCCTATAAATTAATTTTGGAATTATTATATCTGTCAGTATGGATTAAATGGTTATCTAAACGTCAAATATGTTCCCATTAATATTTTTTGTATTTGACGTTTCCCTATATCCGTTTTAGTCGGTAAATGTCTGCAAATGTTTGTGGATTGCAAAGAAATAGCATACGGGTAGGATCGGCTGGAATTGAGAAAGTTTGTAGACAAGAGTATTCGTTGAAACTTACAAATTTGACATTTACACCAAGAAACAGTGAAAACTGTAATCACATTGTCTATACGAATATCAGCATCAAAATTATAGTCTCCCGGGAAAAATGTGTACCCTTTGTTCCCTATCTTTCCTTGCAACATTTACTAATTGTTAATATTAACCATGAAAGTCAATTGTCTGTGTTTTATACAAGATGGCGCAAAATTAATCTTCCAATTTTCATCTAGAGAATGACTGGTAATTTGCGCTATAATATCCCTAGGAACACCAACCTTGAGTGAGTTTTTGACAACTTCAATTTTACTTATTGCGGCTGTATAGTTCACAAATGTCAAATATGACTGACTTATGACGCCATTTGCAAAAATTATAACATCCTCCGATGGGGTGTTTAGTTTTGCGCCAACTAACTAGTATATTCGGCTTGTGATGCGATTCTGCCTGAATATTTGAAATTTCTCGCGGTTATAGTTCCAATATTTCAATTAAAGATGACTGTTACTTCGTCACAAGGATCTACTTAATGTTTTTGTATTGAAATCTTCTATAGTCATTTTGATGGTCTTAACAACTTTGTCTTAAATCGATTGGTAATAGAAAACTGCAGGTGTTCAGAATTCATCAATACCTACATTTGGTGAACATTGCTGGGTATGAATCATCCAAAAACTAATTTAAAAAAAAATCATATGCCAGCCAGTTTTCTAGGAAATAATACTTTGTCAGAAAAATGGAGTGTATTAAAAAAATTATAATTGTCTATTTTACCAACTGTATGTACATTCATGTGAGGGTTGTTTCTTTATCTCATCATGAAAATCTTATCTTTTAATTTATATGTAAGCCGGAAATTTCAAAAAATATTGCCAATTCACGTGAATTTGTTTCAGGTTTTTTTTATCCCAATCACTATTCTAGGAAAGCTATCAAAATTTGTCCCTATCATAGTGAGTTTTTATGTAGTCATTTGGACATGGCGTTTCGGATACGTAACTTCATTAAAGGAAATGATGAAATATTCGAACTAGATAACTGATGGGTTCAATAAGTGTCAAAAGTATTTTATTGCATTTTTTCGAGTACTGTTGAATTAATACAAAATGAATTAAACGACTTTATCAGGTACATATATCCAAGAAGGAACCAAATGGAATTCCAAACTGTATATGTAATGAGCATTCATTGAGAACGTGTCAATTAAAATAATTCTTTTAGTATTAATTTGTGCCAGAGGCACATTTTGAAGGTAACACAAAAAAAAAGATACGTCGTACTCGTAATGTAAATTTGATCGGATAAAGTGACACTTGACTTCAAAAGTCAAGAGCTACATTTTAAAACACCTTTTTAGATTTTGCTGTAATATCATGTTTAAATTTTTTCTTATCGTCTATAAAAGTTCAAGACCTAACTATAGAAAATTTATTAAGGCTTTTTGCTTGAATTCAACAAACGTTTATTACATTTTTATGATGTAAAATCTTTATTGTAATGAAAAAGTTGTATAATTAAATTTACATAAAGCTATACGAATTTTGTTATAGCAAGCGCAAGATACAATTTTTATAAGAATGTTTTATTAAAGTAAAATGATTACGCTGATAACATATAACACTTTAAAGAAATAAAACAAAACTACAATAGAAAGATAGACAGTGCATTAAAACTTCGAGTATAGTACAATCAAAAATATAAGCATTTTAAGTGCTTGTTAAAAGACACTCAATGTCAAGTAATCGACAGTAAAAAGCAATAAAATATAATTAAATGATTTCATTTGCTGCCTGAGCAAAAAAGGAGAATAAATATTGAATTTTTAATTCTACGTAGTGTCGTAGGTATATTAAGTTATCTTGGGTTAGGTCAGTGTATACAAGGTTACTAATTTTTTTTTTTAATGTAAAATTTAATACTTGTGCTATCTGCTTTTGTTCAATAATATTGCTTTTGCCTACAAAAAAAATTTATAGATGCAATCAAAGCTGAAATATACAAATTCTTTTAAATTTTGTTGCATTTTATATTATTTGATTAAGTGACATTTTAATATTTTTACTCTAGTGATCTTTTTTAATGATGAAAGTCCATAATAACAACATTTTGTTTTTAAGTTTATTAATAGAATAAACCAACAAATTCTTATTTGTCTTATTCATTTGGTTTTATTTTTTATTTTGAAATCTTTGACAATACAAATGATTGTAGGTTACTAAAAAAAATATTTTTGGTTTTCTTAATGCTGATGAAGGCGTGGCGGAGATATGTATATAGTAAAATCGAGGCGAATCAATGGCAGTTTAGATAAGTTTAAGTTTTTTAATGACGAGTATCTACAGAACTCAATTTCACCATTCGACTTCAGCTGACTCGACTCATAAAAATCTCAATTCTACTTTAAATCACACAATAATCAATCATCAATAAATATCGCGTGATATTTCGATCAATTTGTTACCACTAGTGGTATTCTAAAATTATTATATCATCTGTTGTTGAATAACTTAGGTCATCATCATAAATTGAAATACATTGTCAATTTAAGAATGAACTATCTTTTATTTGGTGAGAAAAAAATCTAAATACAATTGAATTCATCTCACCGCCGCGCCACGCCTTTCTTTACTTTGATACCGGTAAATTATAGTAACAAAAAGTTATGTATTTCTTTTATCTGTTACAGTTACTTAATTGTGATTGAATCACTTAAAAGGAACTAAACTAAAAACACTGACATCTATAACAAAAGTTTAAGTAATTTTCAATTAACGAGAATTGAGATCGGAAGACACACGAGCAGCACCCAGCACAGGCACAGCAAAGCCAAGCAACAGATGCAACAATAAACGATATCAAATTGTTTGATTGAACATCTGTAAATGTAAACTTCGCGTGTTCGCGGAAGAGAAATGCATCTTAATTGAACATCTGGATAGCAACATTTAAAAGAAAAAGGAACTACTTAATTGATTTCGCTTATTTTTTATTTGGTGAAGAGTTCAAGGGCTGAATGATACAATAGGCTTATAATATGTTTATGATCATTCGGACTTCGGCCAATATTGGAAACGGCAATCCACGACGCAAAAAACGCTGTCTTTTAACTTTTGATCATATCGAAAGATAACTCTTTCTTTTTCTTTTCGATTGTTTAACTAATTTTTTAACGTTTTATCTTGAGTTTTTAAGTGGAGCATTGGAAATGTAATGCGTAGTAAGAAAACGCAATTTGCTAAAGGCCGGTTATTTCTTGTTATATTCTCATATCAGTTGATACTTCACATCATAATTACGATTCCTATGATTAAAATTTTATCTGTGGAGTAGTCCATAACTGGTTTAGAGCAGTCAGCAGCTATTTTTAAGCAAACATACGTAAAAGAAAAAAAATTATTTAACATGGACAATTTTAATATTGCCTTAAAGACACCTGGGTATTTTCTCCACTAACTGGGCAACCCAGTGTCTCGCGTGATTTTTAAAACGATTTTTTTTAAAACATTGTAGTTTTGACTTTAAATATTAATATGTAATGAATTATCTACGTGCATTTTATAAAATTTAAAAAAATATTTCTCTCATCATTATTTATTGATTCTCTAAGGTGGCGGTTATAGCGATCAGTAAAACGCATCAGTAAAAATTGAAAACAAATTAATTAGGAGTTTTTTTACTGATGGTCATTTAAAGCGATCAGTAAAATTATGTCGGTAAAAAAATGGTAATAGCAACACATCCTGTCTTTTTCTTCTTCGTTCTGGTCGCAAATGTATCAGTAATTTTTTCCGGTTGAATGAATTTTTTCCGGATGAACGAAACAGTAAGAAACTAGAATGAATTATTGTTTCATTTTGAGTGACATGACAGTTAGCTGATACGTAAAATGAGTTTTTGTTAGTAAAATCTAATTATTGGTTTTCCGTAAAAAATACATTACCGCATAAATATATTTTTTCTAAATACATTAATGTATGCTATTCGTCACCTATTGTATAGAATTTTTGTTTCAAAACACATTGAAACATATTAAATACTACAAAAAAAAAAGTTTACTGATGCGTTTTACTGATCGCTATAACTGACACCTAAGTACCGAAAAAACACTCCCGATTGGTCATCAATTCAAGAAACATGTTTCAATAATTTATTTTAAATGCAAGTAATTGTAAGTAAATTGTTAAGTAATATATTTTAATACATTTGTAGTTCATGTTTTTACAAACTTAATTTCTCAGTCATATTATTGGTTATGAATAATTGTATAAAACTGAGCTAAAGTTTGTCCACACATTTTAAGCACCGACCAATGGTTTTATTTTAAAATGCTACCAATAAAATCCTTTGGTTTAAACAAGCGACTTTCATTAAAAATAGTCCCTTGAGTTAAGACAGAGATTTTGTTAAGCATTGCTTAGTTTACTCCATTTTTGTTTATAAAATTTATTTATCTCAAGTTCAAGAAAGTACAAATTACTTTATTGGATTAATTTGAGCAATCAAATCTTTGATACATTTTTCCAGCCAAAACGACCCCGCTAGTAGAGAAATGACCACCTAACAAGGCTACTTTGAGAAAGAAAAGATATTCACAGATGATGGCTTATTGAATTCAGTAGCCGTTTTTTCCTACAACGGAAAACCTTGTTGTTCTAAAATCTGCGTAGTTTTACAAAATTCAAAAAAGTTTTAATATTCTAAAAACTCAAAAAAAACTTGCTTATCCGAAAACACAACATATGTATAATATTTGTCCTAAACCATTGGACGTGTTTAAAGAATAAGTAGACAAGGCTTCCATATCCGTTCAACATAAGCCTTCAGCCTGTTGACTGTAAGACCATAACTTTTTAGCCCAATTTCCCAAAACGACAGCAACTCCAAAAACAAGAAAACAATTCTGTATATGAATTTTCAGATTATATCCTTTCATCATTAAGAAAGCAGAACATTATTTTGGAGTATAAAAAATAGTAAGTATTTATATATTCTTTCCTAAGCTTAACGCAATGGCGCTATGTTAAGTTCTGCCCTGAAAAAATATTTTACTCCTAAGATTTCTACCACATTTGTCTACCTATTGAAAAATGTGTTTTAGATAAGTTCACCCACCACATGTATATTCGTTTTTTGGTGATGTCACAATCACAAGCACTCTTCTCTGAATTAATTTCTTCCATCCAATAAACTACACGGTGCTTTTCGTGTTTAATTGTCAAAAATAGTATCGGAGACATTAAGCTCCCTTGTGGAACACCACTCCAATATGAAACTCCCTTGTTTGGTAAATTCAGACCATTTCAAAAATGTTTTAATGTTTGAAAATCTTATAGTAAATACTTGAGTTCTCACAGGATGTTTTATAAAGAATACTTTGAAGCTGTTGAACATGATGTTTCAAGGACGAAAATTACCTGAATAAATTCATTCAACTATAAAAAAAAGGTTTAATAAGCTGATAAAGCTACTTCCCCTATCATTATCTTTTATAGAAAGTATCGTTTCACTAACACCTCAAGTAGCATGTACTTGAAAACTGACAGTTTAGTTAAGCTATTAAGCACCGTTTAGGTGTCGTTAAGGCATTACTATGAGCAATTAAACGTCACCCAAATCGGAGATAAGAAATTAAATGTCGGGATAACTGAATGTCTCGACACCTGATACCTGAGTTCTTTAGTGTTTTTTACTATACATAGGTGCCGTACTAACTAACGTATTGTCTTCATTTTGGAATCCAAGAACTGAGTCATTGCTGATGTGAGATTTAAGTAATTTGATAGTGATATAGGAATATCTATTGAGTTTATGTTGCTAAACAAGATGTGGTTGATTGTACATTTTTTTTTTATTGTGGTCTACATTAAACATGCCTTGTTACTTTTTGTGGTTTCAAAACATAGAACATGAGTAAGACGTTAAAAAAAACGGGTGGTAATGATGATTGACATCAATGTTACTGATTTAAAGTTTTTTTTTTCCTCTGAAAGTTAGGGAGAAAGTTTTCCATTTAAAATTTTTTCTTATAACTAAGGAATGAGAATTTAACCAATCACTTCCCACTAAATTAATATCATTTTTACAACAAACCTTGTGCGTTGACACAGTTAAATATTTCCGAAGCGGAATTTTTTTTTTCTTCTTTATCAAACGAACAAATTTAGTGAATACTGAAAATACCTTCTCATGCCAATTGCGATCCACTACATCATATCGGGGGCAACAATTACATTATGTGCGCAGTTAGTATTTGATTTATAAAATTGAAACACGCTTCAAGTTTATTAGTTTGAAGCACTTATACATATACATATTTTTTTTTTATGTAAAGAAGCGAGACTGATATCAAATTTGAAGTAGGTTTTTTTTTTACATTTAAAGTGATTCGTTTGGGGTGTATAATATCTTCAAATGCAATATGGAAGATAGTTTTTGTTTGTAAAAAAAAAATAAAGTTATATTTTTAAACTGTACAACAAAAAGGGACTTAAGTGAATGATGGACAAGTCTGATTATACATTTGAAAAAGTATCTTTATCCTTTGCAGCAGTAATGCAATTTAAGAAGAATATGAATTTACGTAATTTAATCTTTGAAGGTTAAATTATTTAATCAAATTTTAAGATTTTACAACAAGTACGAAGTATATTATTTTATATTATCAAATATTCAGAAGTCACAAAATCCTACTCTTGGATAGCTATACCGGGTACTATTAAAAATTATTTTGCTTTGTTTTGAATTCATAGTTTAACATTTTTAAACACATTTATTTTAACAAACTTTTCTTGTCTGCCATATTGTTTTTTGCATGAACATGAACAAAAGAAAAAAAAACAAAAACAAAACAATAACTTCAAAAAGGGTACATGATTTCGTGAGAATCAACAAGAACGAATCTCGAAAGAGAAATGAATTCAATAAATTACGGAGATGTTTCAATTGGTGCGGTAAGAATATGGCGGCCTTTTGTGGCCATGTTTTGAAGACAACTGTAAAATATTTCTCAATGGCGACCACTACAGAAACATGATAACCAATTCCTTATGGCCCAATTTAACCCAAAATTATTTTCACGTTATATGGTTTCAGCAGAGTCAGGACTACGTGTCACACCGCTGACGCCACGATTGACTTTGCTGCATGAACAATTTGAAAGGAAGAATATCTGGCGACGCACGGTGACGTGCATTGGCAAAAGTAGCCGAGGCAAGCATTTGAACGATTTCATATTCTGAACATAATGGCATTTTAAATACAAATTTGTTGATTAAGGCAAAGTTCTCTCTCAAAGGAGCAAGAAGACACTATACAAGACCTGAATAATATCAGTCGTGATGTATGGAGCAAAAGCGTGGATCCTGACACAATCGTATGAAAAGCGGCTTTGACAGAATGACTCTTCGTGTGATATTGATGTTTCAATGGAGTATGGAGGAAAAGATTCAATGATTCAACTGGCGTGTGCAGTGCATAGGGTGGTGGGGTTATGCTGTTTCAGGCCATGGTCCACAATTGACGGTCTGCGTCACCTTAAGTAAGTAAGTAATTTCATTTCAAAATCTACCCGTCTTTTTTGAAAAAAACCTTTATTTTAAATTTTACAAGTAGAATTTTATATTTGAGATTTAAAATTGCGTATTTTCAATTCAAAGTTAATCTGTTTAATATAAATATAGCACACACAAAAAAATTATGTAGAGAAACTTTTTTCGAACCAACCAATAAAAAGGGCCTTCATTCTTTTTTTATTCACAATAAAGACTGCAGTTTATGCAAAACTCTCTCTATTGATCGAGAGCAGGACTTTCCTTAAATTTAAAAATACATAATTCAACAATTTCGACATTCGAAAAACCTAAAAACCCTTTTATGGCCTCATTTTAATTAACTATTATAAAAAAAAAACCAACCTAACTTGATAGCACAAGCAGTAAAACATTTATTACCAACCATGAATCGAACTACATAAAACCCATACAAAACTGATCGTAGTGAAATAAAAAAAAAGCGACGTGGAAACAAAAATGTACCTGCGTCTTTCAATTAATTTAAAAAAAATATATATTACTACCCCATAAATGTGTATTTCTTTTCCTATCAGCAATTTTTATTAACCTTAAGAAATCGAATCTCTCATTCCATTTTTAATTCCGATTTACAAAAACAAAACCAAAAACTGAAAAGACTAACTTATTTGAATACCTACCTGCCTATATCTTATCTCAATAAGAGTCAATTAACTTTCTGACGTTGATCACCATCATAAGTATGCTAATAAAATACCAATAAAAGATTGCTTATAAGAGATTAAAAAAGACAACACAAAAAAAAAAAAGAGCTCAAATGCAAATTGGCTAACCGCGATGTTGCTGACTCATTTTTATGATTTCAAAAAAAAAACAAAAATCGGTTCCGAAACAACCTGTCTCCTTATAGTTTAAGACTCATAAACGCCGCCGCGCCGCTCCGTGCCGCCGTGCCATCAGCCATGTCATTCTCATTACCATTCATCATTGGCAATTTTAACTTCTTCATCTTCTTCTTCTTCGTGATTTTTAATCTCATTCATGGTTGGCTTCATTCATTTTTGAACTGAATACGTGAAAGAATGCATGTGTTCCTCGATCCTCGCTTGATCATGAATGGTCTACTGGTCATGCAGTTCCATCACATCCACATGCAAGATGAGCATTTTTTCCAGTGAAGTTATTCCAACAGCTTCAAAATTCCATACCAATTTAGTTATCCCATTAATGCAGTGACAACAATGCCAGCCTATAAGAACAAAGCCGGTAAAACGGACGGAACGAATTGTTTAATATTAATTTTTATCCTTCTACGTATATATTTATGTGTAGGTACAGGTTATGTACCCATCATCCAACAATGACCACCGGGAAATTCCTGTTTAAAAAAAAAAAAAATTAACCAAAGAAGTCATCCACACTCCATAGCACCATCGCACGCAATCTGAATCTTCTTGCTCTTGCTGTTCGAATAACCTTGATGTAGTTGTATCTCACCAAAATGGCACCAAGTATTAAAAAAAAAAAAAAACAAGAAACCAAAGCAGGTTCATATGGATTGAGGCCATAAACGGTCATGAGGCTTGCTGCTTGCTTGAAGTTGAAGCTGCACCGACCACCACGTGCTTTAAACTGTCAAAGTCATCTCATCTCTGTCATCTGTATGCTGTATCTGTACTGTATCTGCCTTCTACGAGTAGCTATCATCTGTTTGCAACCGGCTTTCACCGGTTGGATATATCTTTTTTATGTATTCCCCTTAATTCTGCTGCTGTTGCTGTTGCTAGGCAGAGTCGAACGCACCTATTTGATATACTCTAGCCATGTGGTCTCTACCAACTATACTTGTATCTACTACATGATGGTGTCAATGGCATATTCATTATACAAATACGTACCTACTTGGTTTGGTTATGCTATTTCCTCTTCTTATCCGATAGGTGATTCTTTAGAAATGCTGACTTTCTCAGAATGCATTAGATTCAAATGAAATGTCCCATCGATCGGCATCGCATCGATCGTCCCATGCGCATATTCATCCTGATGCGATCCCAGCACAAGATATAAAAATATTTTCTTAAAGATTTCTTGTCGTGTCTTTTTTTTTCAATTTAATATCGCTTTTCTACGAAATATATAGTTATAGGTACTTTTGTATCTTTATCTAGAGCTAGAGGATATGCCATAGTAACAAAAAGTCATGCCGCTAGCTAGCTGCTGCTCCACTGCCGAAATTTATGCTCAATTCAAAGTGACAGTTGTAGCGAGAGGGGGTTGATACGGATAGTATACGTAACGTATGCGACGGTAAAAATGTCAATTTGATCGCGAACGTCCGTCCGTCCGCAGCGAATGGGCAGTTTCTAAGATTTGTAGTATACGAATAAATAAATGTAGCTCACAGATATAAAAATATATCCATCAGAATCACCAATGAATTAATATTTGCCTTTCTGTTGCCAATTCGATAGATAGTTGCCGCCAACGACAGACAGAAAGTCTTAGATCGCCCACTTGGGGATTTCATTTTCGTAGCCAATTTCTGTTGACTCATTGTCATTTATGATGTTATAGGTGACAGTGACAGTTTTTGTCGTTTCCGGAGATTTATTTGAATTTCGTTTAACTTTTTTATAGAGCGACTAAAGTCATGTGATATTTCTTATGGCATCATTCCGATTCCGACATAAATTTAAGATTCTTGGAAACTATTTAAAAAAAAATAAAAATCGAGGCCCTTTCATTGAAAATTGAAAATGCCATTCACTCGGCAATGACTGAAGGTGAGACTCATATTTATAGTCTTGGGCACCAGAAAAAGAGAAGACAAACCGACAGTGAAGTAGATAGTGATAATTCTGGTGGCAAATTGCATCAGCCACTTTGAATACAACCAATATACCTTAGCTACGCAAGCATGTATGTGTGTTACAAAAAAGATACAATATCTTTTTTTTCTTTCAGTGGTATTGGGTTTTTTTTTTTTTGCCGCTCATAGGAAACTCTCTCTCATTATCATGTTCATCTTTCCCAAGACCCTGTGTTTCTTAGATATAATATTGAAATAGTAACTACAGCTTACACGAATTCTAGGATATGCGACTTCGTCGGCAGTCGGCACTGGTTGTAGTATGATGTGATGATCAAAGAGAGTAGCAACATAATTTGTGTTCGAATAAAACTGACACACAAGACTTTTCGGTTTTCTGTGAACTGGTGGATGAGACATGAGACACCTCGCATCTTTTTTTTCTACACAAGGTTGTTCAATATTCATTATAAAAATTATTCAGCATTGAGATAGGTAATTTTTTGATTTTTGATAAGTGGGTAGATATTATTTTTAATAGCCGACTAACGGGAAGTGGGTTATTCAATGTGAAATGTAAATTATTTAGCCAAATATAATTATTTAGATATTTATAATAAGATAATTCTTTGAAGATAAATTTAATTGGAAGAATTTCCTAGAATTGAAAATGGAAGTGGGACTAAAGACTTTGGATATGAAATCGATATAGGACAATAAGTGGGATGGCCGTATGGGGAGAGGTAATATTACAATTAATAAAGACGATGGAAACTTTATAGACACTTTAAAATCCAAAAAACTGACATTTTAAAATGACATTGAGCATTTCTAAGAATCCTGCATTATTTGCAGTCAAGCTTTGAGAGAAAGAATTGTCGGGTGGTATTCATATTCGGTTATGTATGTTTTAATGAAGAGGATAGGAGAATAGTCAACCACGAACTGTATGGTTGTTGGCATGGTTATGCTTATGTAGCCGAGCCCACCGAGTCTTCAATGCCGTATCCTTGAGAAACATCGTCAATGGTTGGATTACTCTTGAAAGATTTGTTTACTGGATAAATTCATATCTTCAAAAATAAATCATACATAGTTAAGCTCAGAAACTAGTTTTCTAATCCGTTCATATCAAAATCAGGAGTCCCACAAGGTAGCCATCTGGATCCGATACTTTTTATACTGGCTTACAATAAATTGATATCGTACATTTATTCTAGTGAGATCCTTGTGTTTTCTGACGATATGAACATTTTCTGCAGAAATTGACAGATTTGTTTTCTGATGGTGCAGAAAAAATGGTTTCGTCTGAGTCTAGCGAAATGCCAGAAAATGACATTTCCATGTAAACAGGTACCCAGTGCAATAGTGCATATGACTGTAATATTTCACAACAAGTTCTGCTTCGCGTTTTTAGTTTTAACTTTAACAACTTGTGCCATGCTATTTTGCTTACTAACAACTGAGACTTACTTGCACTAAATGATGAGCCAGTGAGCATAAAATATCATGTAAGCAGAGTCTTCGACGTTAAGTTACGCTGGTTTTAAGCTTCTTGCTTTCAAGATCTGATAGTGCATCAATTCCATCAATTTGAGAACGAACTCATTCTTGGTTAACGTATGGCTTTGGGCAACTGGCTAGAGACCGGACTTTCTGGCAGGGTATATTGGTTGTGGTCGGCTTCCACAATGGACTGTAAACGGAACCAAAAGTAAGAAACTTGAAGATTTGTATCCTAATGCAAACTTACAAACATACCCAAAACTCATCCCTATCCCTAAGATTGCTCTTCGTCATATTTTAAGTAAAACTGTAACTTGCATATTGAAATGAAAACATTTTCAGTTCTAAATTAAATATTACAACAAAGTTGACCCTTATAAGCTTATATTCAGTACATACTGTTTTGCACCCGCTTTGATGGAAATATATTGTTTACCCAAGATTTAAAACTTTCCAACAATTTACTATGATTTTTTTGTTTTTAGTCTGATTTTCTGGCCTTTTGATTCAAATTACCAACCTACATTGTATGACTATATTGTATCTAAATGTCAAATACAAATTGGAATAAATGTTTGTAAACAAACAAATGAGCACACAAAATCATAGTCAATTACATCATGAGGCTCAATTCAAGAGGGAGGAAATACTCATCGAGTAACGTAAGACTCTTAAAGTGGCTTGTGTTGACTATTAAATCAAGAAGCATAATATCTCTGAGATTTCCAAAGGTAAGGTACGTTGCTTCCGATATACAAAAATGACCACAACAATGTATTTGCTTGGAAAAGAAAAGCTTTACTATGATTTAATAAAATATTACATGATTCATGAACGTTTAACTAGGGCTTAAATGATTTGCATTTCAACTCGCTTTTGATTGAATAATTAAATAATAACTTCCGATGCCTTTCAATATAAAAAATTGGTTATTATAGGTGTACTTTTTTTTGTATTCTTCTATTGAAATTAAAATATCACCTGATCAAGAAATATTTCTGTATCAGTTAAATCTTAATTCATTAGAAGCATGCATACTCTACTTTGTAAGAAATCGGTTCACTACGGCGGATACGTAATATTTTGTTTTAAACTTTAAATGCAAAAATATTTTTCAAAAATATTTGATTTAATATCCAACGCTTTGACATTCGCACTTACTCAATAAAGATTGTGCAGGATTATCTTATAGCGAGTTTCATTCAAAGTTAGAAGATTTGTTCTCAGAATCGAGAATTGCTCTTTTCAATGAAACTTGTTTTGGGCATCCATGGCAATTTGACTTTTTGTCATTTTGTTTTTGTCTTTTGTAATTGGAATTGCTAACATTGGATAATTGCTATTTGATAATTAATTGGATAACTAAAGCACATATTAAGTTCTTCGTTCATTATTTGTTTACGACAAAAAAAAACAAATTATTTCTCAATTGACGTTTGATAGAAATTATTTCAGATCGATTCTACCAACCCATCATAGATCCAATCTTTCGTGTTGAGAATTGATCTAGAATTGCACTTTTTTGCAATGAAACTTGCAAAACTGAAAAAGATCAAATCTTTTGACAGAAAGAACAAATCTTTTCTTGAATGAAACTCGCTATTAGACTGCTTTTAAAAGGATTAATTGCTTCATTACATTCCAAGTTCGGATGAGATTTCAGTTAAATAAGGCCCAGAAACAGTTCTTTTTATCTAAGACTTCTTTTAAAATTAAAAATTGTTCGAAAATTGTCATTGATGATAAGATTGATTGATTTCTGAACACAGAACTAACAAATTTTGTAAATGAAGCTATTCCAAAATCACACCATCTTGTTTGAAAACTGTCACATTGAGTTTGACAGGTGTCAGGATCAACAACTCATCTTATTCAATATTTCTGTCAATTGATGGTACCTACCTACTTTATTAATCCCCGGTATAATGTGACGTCGAAAACAACATAATTGAGCGCAAAATAAACAAATAAAGCAACCAGCAAGCAAGCAATCCGGAGTGGGCACATCCGTAAAATATCAAAACAACAACATGTTTTTGTCAATGAATTTCATGAATGGATGGGCAGATCTCGTTCAATAATGTATGACGTCTTTCGAATAGCGTGTATCTTACGATATAGCCATAGATACTTGTATACTACTTATACATACTACAACAGCCTTCAGCACTATAAAAGTACCTATATATCTTACTAAGTATAACAAATACTTGACAATAAGATCTGCCTCTGTCCACGATCCACGATCTATATTATATCATTCTACACATGACGGATCACACCGCCTTAAGTTTCCAACGGTCTAAGTCTCAGTATCCAATATAATATTAAAATGGACCCACTAATACTCCTACACAAAATCATCAAACGCTTTGTTTGTGTTGTATCTTTTTGTTGTGCATGTATCTAATTGCGATAGAAAAAACTGGTATTCAAGGAATTTAGGGGGCTCGTCTGACTCTGAATGGCCTCTACGCTCGGCTCTGTGAGTGCGAGCTGCGAGTGCATTATCGAATTCAACAAGCTGCGCACGGCGCGCACCGCAACCAGCCAGCAGCCAGCAGCCAACAGTCAGCAACCAGAAGCAACGCTACGGCTACGTGATCATGCGGTAGTAGGTAAAAAGATATATTTATGTTTGTATCTACGAATACGAAGGCCCACAGTTGGTTTAGTGCATCCATGTGGCAATGCCGGTCGATGACGCATGGTCCCATTAGATTGAATTGAGTCGATATGATCGTCTAATCAATATGCACGTATATGTATCTATCTCATAAATATTGTCAGTGCCAGCATATTTAACGGTCGACGACTTTACGCTTTTATATTGGAGGTTGCATCAATTAAATAGAAAAACTCTTATGTATTTGTGAGATATTCGGTTGGAAGAAAACGATGGCGTGACAAAATGTTCGTTCGTTGGTTGGCAGCGCGATGATGATGAGGCAATATGCACGTACATACTTTTACCTCATCGAGATTAAAGATGATAACCCAAAATCATTCATTCATTCGAAGACCTTTTTTTTCTTTTATTGGTGACTCGAATGTGTAGTTTTCCGATCGCGCCAACTCACCTTACAGTACAGATACAGCCTACAGCCTACAGCACAGGTCATTTGGTGTGTTATCGCTTATCGTTGTTTCTTGTTTTGTGTGTATATGTAGAATTTGAGAACGAGAGAGAGAATGAGCTGCTTTTAGTTATATAAGTGAGTACCTTTTTGTTTCGTTTGAGTGTGTATATAACAGTTTTTTTTTTTTTTGTATCTGTACATGATATTGTGGTTGGTCAGTTTCCAATACAAACGAATAATGTAATATGTGTGTAAGCGACACAGTGGATTACAAAAAGGGCATTTAAGTTAAATATACACGCTTTTTGAAATCTGTTTCTAGGCGCTTAAGTGATAATGACGATGATCCGTTTCTTAAAATAAAACAGTTTGAAGAAAGTGATAGACTATGGAGATATTTTTTGATTGGGATTGAATTCGTTTAATTTTACTTGGTGTAAAATAAACTAGAATTAAGAATTGTTGCGTGAATTGCTTTACAAATCAATTTCATTCATTTGATGAATTTCGCCAATTATTCGTTCACTTTTGCTTCCGTATAGGTACATTAGTTTAAGGGACTGAAAAATAACCGCACAATACGAATCTAATATTTTCTCTCAGGCTAAATCCTATTTATAATAATTATGCTTGTTACTTTTAAGCTTTTTCGTTACATTGAGTGTCAAGTCACAATTTTAATTAAAAATTTTTTACTTCAAAAACAATGAAATCTTTTTCAAAACTCATATTTTTTACTCATTTTTCTTAAATTCACTTTTCATGGCTGGTAAATCTTTTAATGATAGCTGCAAATATTTTTGAAACACAAAATAAATGCAAATGCAATAGAAGACACACAAATCCTATTTAATTGAAAACATAAAGTTTATAACTAAAACCTTCTCGTTGTCAAAATTCTAACTATTCTCTATAGTTCAAAACGCCCATGCGTTATGCGATGTTGAAGTGATTACTCATTTTGACAGTAAAAATTTATGATTTGGGCAGATTTGAGAGATATCACCAAAACAACATGGCCGCGTCAGGCGTGTAGATATATATTTTTTAATACAAGAACAATTTTTCTCCCGACGGATTTATCCAGAAGGTATTTATATTTAGCATAAAACATTCCTGTTTTTCAAATTTAAGAAGATGCCCCCCATATATTTATAATTTTACCTTTGTTTTTTTTACTATTAGAAATAATAAATGAGAAAGTTTGGACAATGAAGTGCAAAGGTAAAAGAAATAAATTCAAAAAAATTAAAGACTTTAAATAATTGAATGTGCATCAGTTGTCATATAGTCATAGCAAACAAATGTTGATCAATTGCTCAGACATTCTAATTTATTATTATATAAATCTTACCTCTAATAACTTCTGACACAAAATTGAAAATTCTTTAAATTGATTTAAAATTTTTTTTTTCTGAGCCACTTCTTTTTGATTGACCACACTGTTTAATTTGCCTCACTGAACTAATAACCAAACATTCAGATGTGCCTTTTATAACCAACGCTTTACATGTTACATCAGCAGATTTCTAATTATAAAAGTGATGCCAAGCCATCCGATCAGCTTCACCATAGAAAGTCATCATAATCCGGCAGGAAGGTATATAGGTACAATATGGAATGTCAAATATGACACACACAAAGGTGTGCATTTTAGTTGTATATACTATCATTCTTCCGAAAATTGCGTCAGCCTTTTCGAAAGTGTTTTTTTTTATGCTGGATGGATATTGATACTACAGAGCACCGATTGACAGACTGGCAGTTTCTCTTTTTGTCTATATGCTGAAAACCCTAACCACTGTGCGTTTCAAATGGGAATAGTTCCATATAAGGGTAAAATAGAATGCACAACCATCGATGAAATTCCCAGACGGAGATGAACATAAATACATTTGTGTATGTATGGACAGAAAAATTAAAATCCAGGGTTTTTCCGACAAGGGGTACTGCGGTGGCTGGTTTGTGTTCTTTGATTCTTAAATCTTTTGTTCACATGGACTACGTTAAGCGAATTCTTATACATGGAATACAAATACGAAACTAAATCCATTAAAATATTTTAGATCCTTTTTTAACATATAATTTTATTGTATTCAAAACTATTGTATTTAAAAAAGGACACTGACTATAAGCATGCAAATATAAACGAACGTTAATTTCTTAAACGTCGTTTCCAAATAAATGTAGAAATGACCGCTACGAAGTGAGAATATAGAAACAAAAAGCTCGCAGTACACTACTTCTTCTCATAACTTCAGGAACACAATTTACATTACTTCTCGTTACTTCTTTGTTTTAAATATTCTGGGAAGGACAAACAACTTTCTCGATTAAAAAAAAAATACTCAAGATTCTCACCCATGTTCCACGATTTTTATGAAAAAAGACACAAAATTTATTTTTACAAATTGTAAAGACCGTTTTAGTTGTCACATTCAGAATTTCTTAGACACGTACTCGTATTATGTCAGTTGGATTTTTAAATTTAAAAAAACTCCATTCGAAGCTTATTCAAAACGCCGCACTTTTCATTTCCGATTGAATGCTAAACTCTAAACATAACGGTTGCCCGTAAAGGTCTATGAAAATGTTAATTATAGCGGGAACCTGTCTCGTTTCAAGCTGTATTTTTACAGGTGTGAGATTGACAATTTGAATTCAATGGCTGCTGCTTGCAGTATAGGTTCTGATTGAACGTTTTGATTACCATTCAAATAAACTCATTAATGCGTTAGGCAGAACCTTCATGCAAACATTAACATTCAAAAACTATGAGTCGAAATGCATAAAACTTACTTGATTTATTTTTGGTTTTTAATGTTTTAATACTTCAACGCACTAAAAAAGATTTTTATGACTGCTTTTTTTTTGCATTCATAGGTATTCAAATTGAAATGTATTTGATTAAAAGTGCTGCTCTGTCGAGCCTTGATGGGGTTAATTAATCTTAGGGTTTTTGTATGCAAACAAATTTATAAATGTATGCATTTTCTATATGCGAACAATCAGTCAGTTAGTTGTGTGGTATTTTGGAATATGGTTTATAGTTTCGGTTTGTCTAATAAAACATACATACTTAAAAATTATTCAGCATGATTTATTATTTTCGGTGTTTTCAAAATACATGTGAATAGGGTTCCTAAATTGTATCGGTAATCCTTAAAAAAGAAAACTTGGATGCACTGAGAATTAGATATAAATCTGGTGGTTGAAACATTTTGATTGAATTGAAACTGAAATTGGCAATTAATAGAGCTCAATGAAAATCTAAAAAAAAAATGAAAAAAGTTTTGATCTTTAAGTAAATAAAAGGTTTAGTGCATTTTATTATTGATTTTAATTCAGTCAATCTTTTCTTGAGCGTGAAAAATTATCCAGGATTTATTGTTTTCCACCCAATATGATGACTTTTGAACATAAATATCAGTTTTTATTTCACAAAGAGTCTGTAAATGAGTTCGCTTTAACCTCTAAAAGTTTTATCATACTTTTTTTAAATAAAATTGATTTTCAATTATTTATTGTTTTTCTTTAGTATTCAAAACTTATCGGTTTTGGAATCATTTTAAAATTTAATTTAAAAGATTCAAAAAATTTGTATAACTTTCAACTGACTTCAGTGAGGTCAAGAGGATTTCTACCGGCAGCCAGCAGTCTTCAATTAGCAAAAGAAAAGACTTCAAAACATTTAGTGTACCTATTGAATAAAAGACTTAAATTTTGCAATGAATATTAAATTCTTTTGAAATATGTCAAAGACTGCAAACGGTCAAATGATTCTATCCTTTTTTATTTCAAGTATATTGCTGCTTTTAATAATTGTATTATTTAAGACTTAGAAAAAGGGAATTGGTTTTGGAAGTGAAACGACTGAGAAAGTAAATTATAGTTGAAAGAATGGGGCATCGTGGAATGTCACACCAAAATATTGCATTCTTTTACAACTTTGATAAGGCCATTAAAAATTAAGGGCAGTCCCTATGACAAAAAGCCGTTAACAACTTTGATATTCTTATTTATATTTGTATATAGAGATCTGAAATCCCTCACTCTATCCTTAGTTTTAAATATTAAATTAGCTTAAGGAAACTCAAAATCCTATACGAGAGTTTCTTTAAAATAGATGTAATGTAGGTATCCGAATAAATTGCGCTACCATATTCTAGATCCCACTAAACACAATGTATTAAAAATGAGATTAATAGAATTTTTGTATGTCCTTTCCAAACTATTGAAAATTTTTGTAAATATATACTTAAACTGCAAAAATTACATGGTATAATATTCTTCTGGAATTATTTGTTATTTCGGCCAAACAAGGATAGGGAATACTTACAAAGAATATTTCAAACAAAAGTAGGTACATCAATTTGATCTAAAATATATATATATTTTTTTTTTCAAACTAACTGAACTCAAAAACGAGTCGTACGATTATGATCAGACTTTCTGAGTATTGTTTTTAATCTTATGTTTTAAATTTTGTTAAGGAATATGGTCTTGCAACGATAACTCCCATAAATCAGACTCTCTCGTAAACCACACGCCGATTTACATAAAACATTGATGTTGAAAGTCAATTTAAACCAAGAAAATTTTGCGTTTGTCTGAATATTTAAAAAAAAAATATAATTAATTTCTTTTTTAATTTTCTTTTCGATGAAAATAATAAAATAATTCTATTAATTCAAATGTACTCAAAAAAAGGATTGTGATTTCGTAAACTTTTCAAAAAATATGGTTGAACGATTTTTTAAAAATTTTCTCTTAAATTACAAAACACCAATTAAAATTAGATGGCTTACTAATTTTTTTCAAAAAACAACGATTTAATAAGGGATTTAAAATGATTTGACATTATTTCACATTTTTGTTTTCCTTTCTATTTTTTTTTTTTTTTTTTCAAGTCTAAAACCCAAAAACCAATGCATAATTCAGAACATGTTTCTGCGAACCAGTCGCACACTTTACGGTTTATAGATTTGAATTAAAAATAATACTTATAGATTTTATTGAAGAGCTTTAAAGGAAATTTACCGTTTCAAAATATCAAAAAACTAATTAAAATCACATTTGCATGACTTGTACCGATAAAGTATGAAACTAAATAATTGGAAACAGTAATTTCCTTTCTAACTTAAAACAAACTTCATGTTTTTTTATTCAAAAAAACTTGTCAAACTCCAAAAATTGGTGTTTTATTTTATAAACAATATATATATTGTTTAACTATTTTTTTTCTTGAGTTATTTTAACTCATGTAGAAGTATTAATTTTTTTAGTTTCAGGATTAAGTAACAATGAACAAATTTCGTATTTTTTTTAAATACAACACGTAAACTTAAATCACAAATGCACATACCTGAGACATAATGGCAAAGGGTTGGATTTTTGAAAACTAAATATTCACTAAAAAACAGTTCAATATTTGACAAACAAGAAATCAAATAATATAAGGAAGCACTTATTGTTAACCAATTGAAGAATATATTCTCAACGAGGAGTCTTTTCTTTTTTAAATAAAAATATAATTCACTTGGGTGGTCAAAATTTCAGCAAAGAACACTTCTAAAACATCCTGTTGAATGTATCTTTTTGAATTGTGTATCGGAAAGCTTTGGCACATGCCTTTTATACCATCACGTTGTACTAGCCGGCAAAACAATCACTCGACGATGATGAATTGGAATGCTTTACAGATATACAGTTTGATAGTAGAATAATTTTTGTTTGTACTCGTATATCCTTGCTTTCCACCCCCGACCGTGAGGTTTGATATGCCTTTTCTACTTATAAAAGATACAATAAACATAAGCCAACTGTTGCAAGTATAATGTTGATGATTTTATTTTATTTTTATTTTTTCGTTTTTTTTTTAGGACAGGGTGATGCCTTCCTCTCCCATGCCACCCAAAACCACTTACCATTAGGATGGTTGCTGCATTGAAATCACCATCTCTGTACGAAAGAAGAGAAAATGGAACAGCTCTGGACGTCATACCATCGCGCAACAGGAATTAAGCTCGGATATGCTAGTAATAGAATAGAATAAGCGATCACAAATTGGCTTGTGCTGTTTTTTTTTTTTTGTATTTGTTATTATTAATATTAATTCCAATTGATTCCAAGACGATTGCGGGTGTTTGTGGGAATTTCGTTTCACGCCCACTTCTTGTAGCCAACGAACAAACGTTGGGATTAATCATTATACTGTTTGGTTGGTGTCTTTTGAGTTCCGTTTTCGTTTTTGGTTTCCTTAAGCTTTTGGTTTTCTGGATGGGTTGGATCTTTTGAAAGATTTTATCAAGTTAATAAGATCCCCTGCTGTTCTTGATGACATGTGAGAAATAATTCTTAGAATAAACTAACTAAAAATGATGAAATTGATTGCCTATGGATATCTTAATTTCAATTGAAGGGTGTCGGTTTGTGACATTTTATTTCTTTTGGGTGGGTAATGGGTTGTAAGAGCTTTTCCCGAAACATGCTTTGGTCATATGCATTATGGAGGGGCGCGTTGAGATGGGAAGATCATTTAATTGAAGAAATATGACAATTGATTGAACACCACATGTGTTCATTGAGAGGGAAATTAATTGCAACTTACTCAATTTTTTTAAGGTTAAACATTTGCTGTGTGAAATCACTTAGCTTCGTTTAAAAAAAAATTGCCAGTTAAAAAATGGTAAGGTCTACTCAGAGTCCCGAAATCTTAAATACTCAAAAAGTTTTGAGAAATGTTAAATACTGCAAAAGTATTTGGTTAGAAAGTTGTTTTTTTTTTAAGTAATAATTCTTAATAACACGTTTTCTGTTATTTCACCGTGACTTAAAACATCGTGTCATTTCAACTACAGATATGGCATTGTGCATGATACAATAAAAAAACCGTCAAGGTGAAAACTTCATGCGTATCCGTGACGTAGATGCGCTGAAGAAAACAAAAAAGAGAATTGGAAGGCGCTTTCTTGTTTAGTTGTATCATGGTGTCATTTTAAAGAACTTCGAGACAAGGCTGTCGATCAGGTATTGTATGCTTCTGCTGTTTCAAGAATTCTGCTCAATTTGAGATTCACGATCGCAGAAAGAAAGATTTGTTGCTTGTAAAATTTAGATGTAGGTAGTATATTCTAGTATTTTTCTTACAAGCAACCCATGTATGAAATCCAGTTGAAGATGGGGGAACATAGGAAAAGTGCTACCCAGACTGAGACAGGCTCAAACCAAAAATCAAGCACTGCTTCTTTCCTATCCTCTTCTTAATGAGTGTAGTTATAGTATTTTGTTAATTTATTTTCTATCGAAACACCTATTTACTTCTAACTTTCTTAAACTTCAAATTATCTTTAAAAAAATTAATATTACCTCGTCAGTATATAAGAATTCGATTCGATTTACTTGCGTAGTATGAGACTTACGAGGTACTGCTTAGTTTTCTTAATGGGATTTATAATTCTAGCTTTTTAATGTTGTCATTCCTGAAAAAATTTCGGAACAATATTGTTGAGCTGAAAATACCAAAATGTCACTCTAAAATTTCTAATTACTTTACATTAATAATATGTTTTCGAATTTTTCGATTTACGAGGTTATGAAGTTTAACCATCGATATGTGTTATAAATATGCTTATGTATAAATATTTTGACAGCAAAAAGAGTTTTTTGAATTCCTCAAACATTTTGAGTTTACTATTTTTTATACTTAAAATTACTTCCAAAATAAGGCTTAGGTTTTAGTTTATGGGAATTCTAGTGATGCGAGTGCTATGGGAAATAGTTTGAGGTGAGGTACGCCTTAGGGAACTTCACTTTAATATTGTTTGTAGAAGTAGCGATAGAAGAATGAGAGACAGGAAATATTCCCATAAATTCACTGTTCTGTGTGCTATCCAGAGGAGTTGCTGTTAATAATATATTTAATTTTTCAAATTTTAAAAGTCTACATATGAATTTATACAACGTTTTCTCATTTTTCTTGTGTATCTCATTTAATATAAAAGGTTGACTACGTATCTACATAAGTCTTTATCTATCTATCAATCAAGAACAAATTATGTTTAATAACTCGCTGAATTGTCAAAGATAACTTTTCACGCTATCAATTCATTTTGTAGACATATCAACTCAATATTAATGCGCATTATTGTGAAATAGAACATTCCAGTTAGTTTATTAATGTTTCAATAAATATCCTATCCTATATGGCATACATATCCTTATCTCTGACATACGAACTTTGTCCTTATCTATAGGACGCAATATTTTACCAATAAAACCATTTTGGGTAGGAAGTTCTTGCACTCGACTGTGATTCGTATACAGATTGTTCGATGAACCTACATGTCAAGCTTGATTTCATCATATAATTTGAGATCTCACTAAACTAAATCACAAGTGTTGAGTCACACTCATTTTGATTAGTGATGTGATTTCTTATGCTGCGATCCATTTTACTGAGGGAGTAGAGTACCTATATGACTCCTCTTGTCGGAATTGTATGAATACGACTTAAGTACTCACTCTGGACAGGAATTGACTAACTTACCATTCAATTAGCATTTGATAAATTCTTCTCAGCCTCAACTGATACCTTTGTTCCGGATTTGCATTTTGTATCGTGTGTTCTGGAAAATGGTTTTCGTCTTCTTTTTTTCTTTATTTATCTGACTAAAAAAAAATTGCATAAGAATATTTTATTCTCTTGTCTCCAAGCGAGAACTTTTATAACGAGACAATGCCCGCCATCGCAATTCGCAACGGCTTGGATTTGCATGGCGCTAAACTTTCAGGAAATCCTTTCACCTATACCGTTATATCACTATATTAGTTTTTATGGAATCATTATACGCTACAACTCTTTCATTTAAGTTTAGGTTTACATTTATGGATATATAGAATCTTTAAAATGAAATTAAGAAAAAAATTATGACAAAACTGGAATCTACATATTTAATATTGAAAAAAAGAAATGTCTCACAATGTTAATTAAATGGCGCACGTGTGAAGGCCGCAGTAAGAACTTTTTAAATCAAATCATTTTGAGAACAAACGTTTTTTTCGATTTTGAGATCACTAAGGCAAATAACCGAACTGCGCAATGATTTAATATTCTGAATGCACTTAGAGTAGAAAAAGAAATAAAATTGTCAAGTCTTATTTGTGTGCAAAACTGGTGATATTGTGCAGCGAAACGACTTGTCTTTTGTAAATTTAGAAAAGAAATCTTTTGTTCAAAACGTTAGATTAATAAATTAAATATTAAACAGGCATGTTTACAGCCTATGATTTATTCAATTATTTCCATCACGATCAGATAAATGTTTCATTTAAACGGTTGAGATCTTTTCAAGTCAAAATAAGAAAATAAGATGCATATCACCTCATATTAAAAAATAATAAAAAAATGTCCGTCTTTTAGAACCAAATAAACAAAATTTAAAACAATTATTTTAATAGAAATACGAGCACCAAAGAGTACCTAAGGTTCTTGACGAATTCATTTGACCCGTTCACGAGGGCGTCAAAAGAAGGTTCTTAATTGGATTCTTTTTCAGAGCTTTGAAATCTCAGAAGTTAAATATATGTACATATAAGTGAAAATATTACTATAAGTTCATATAGAATAATATTGATTGAAAACGAATTAGTATCATTTTAGTTTTTATTTGTAATGTCTTATAATTCCGTGAGGTGGCGCATGCGTCGTGAAAAACATGCACATCCTGCTTTGGGAATTTTTGTTATTATTATGTTCAATTCATATGTCAACTCACAACTAAATAAACACTTTGATTTCTTCTAATTTGTGTCAAAGGTAAATAATGAGTTCTAAGTTAAAAAGTAGCTCAGTGACAGAACTCGGAGTGCTGTTTGTTCTGGAAAACTTTGAAGATTTAGAATTTAAAAGCTGGTGCGCCATCTATCGACGAAAAACTAAGCTCTAGAATAACATGGGACACAACAACAACAATTTCTACCATTTTAATTGTTGTTGTTGCTTCCCATCTTACTCTAGAGCTTAGTTTTTCTTCGATAGATGGCGCACCTCAAGTGGTAATACTATAGTTTATATATGCAATGACATAATCGATGGCACAAATGTGTTAAGTGCTCAAAACATAATTTTACATGAGATGATTTATAAGATTTAGAGATCAATATATTGATTGATTGATATTGATGAAAACCAAAGTATTAATAAATCTTAAAAATCACCTCTGTAAAATTGAGCACTTGGCACATTTGTGCGCTAAGCCATCGATATGTAATCTATACCTAGTTATCTAGATGTAGAGTTTGATGGGTTGCCCTCTAACAAAAATGTCTTATAGCTGAATCAGATCAATACAGTTTATGAATAGCAAAGCTGCAGCCCAACTTTAATATATTTTTCACAGGTGGCGCCTGGATGGATTTCGTACTGAAAAATACAGCTTCGTACACTGCGAATCACTCAATCATTTTTTCCTTCTCCAATGTCCAAAAACTGTTGGTAGAGTCCTGTACAATTTAAATATCAACTGAATTTTTTGTATCTTAAATGGATTATAGAATTGAACAAAAAATAACCATCTTAATATTGACTACCTGTTTGATTGTTATTTGTTAGCTTTTGTTATCGTTGCATCTACAAATCAATCTACGTCACTGTCATGCCTCAAAAAAGTCTTATTGCGCATGGTTCCTTACGCTCTCAATCTCAAATCTCAATACAAAATAAAATACAAACACGAACTTTAACTTATCTAACAAAAAGTTCTCTTAAAAAATTATAAATCGAGCATATGCATGCACCACACCACCACCGGTATCGACATGAGCACTTCGGCGTTCGGCCGGCAGTCCAAGTGAATTACTTAATCAAGGTCACTGTAGACTTTGTCGGCTCCCCATTCTCTCTCTCTATTTCACCATAATAGTTGTTCGAAAAGCTTAGTCGAAGTGTGCAGTGTATTATAAATTGCCAAATGTCAACTGATTGTTTTTAATTATTTTCATACCTATTTTAAAAGTTAAAAATGTCTGTAATATTTGTAAACAAAGTGCAACAATTGTCCGTTCGCGGATTAAGTGGAGCTAGATACTTGTCAACTTCAAAAATTTTCTCTCAAAAAGAAGAGTAAGTTTATGTTTTTTTTTCGTTTTCTCTCGACCATAGTTCAAACATTATAAAATCTGTTTTATGTGTCACACTGACACTTCACACTTGGTTGTTATTTGGGAACAAAATGAATTTGTTTATCTTTGCAAAATTAATATTATCAAAAGGTGGGTCATTTTATTTGTAGTCATCTGATTGCTTATTGCTTGATCAAAAAATAATTGTACATTATGAATGGAGAGGAATGTGAAACGTCTATGAAATAAAGTAATGTACTTGTACAGTACATACCTACATATATGTACATACGTATGTATTAAGTTAAGACTTGAAATAAATTGTAAACATTGCTTAGGTATAGACTACAGTGACTACAAAACGTTTTCGTAGAACGTTTTATTTGTTATCGATTCCGTACTAGTTAAGAGTTAGGTTTGTTTGATGTCGACACCACGGAGACGGACCAATATACAGACCGCTAACTCGTACCTACTCCTCTTGCCCGAAACACCCACGAAATATTTTTTCCTGTCTACGTTTACATCTCTCTCTGTGCATTTTGTAATGGCAACTCTACCTGCGTATGCCATTTATTTTGTAGGTGTGTTTGCTAAATGGGTTTTAAAAGCAAGGGAGGGCGTCACACTCTCAAAATAAATGGCATATCAGCTGATTTTTAGCTTGTTGGCAAAAAGAGAAACTATACAGTGAGTTGGCGGTCTATATCTTATTGGTCCGTGGTATAAGTCAGCTGAGGCAACTAACGAACTAGATATTTTTGTTCTGGGTAACAAATCATTTCTGCCATTATTTGAAACAATGTCATTTAAGAAACGGAAAAAATAGGTTAGGATACATAAAATGGTTAATGTAAGATGTTTTACGTGCATTTCTGTTGCTATTCGATGAATTCGAATGTTTAGTTTTGAATTTTGATAAATCATTTGATAAATCAAAAAACTATGTTATTAAGAGATAATATTGACCATATCATTTTGTTGGAAAAATATTTATTTGAAACTAATGAGCTGATTGGTCGACAAAAAACTGCGAATGGATAAATTCAAATTCCATCGACTGTCAAAATGTCGACTGATGTTTGATGGACAAAAAAAAAATTCGACAGTTTAAAATTCAGACTACCTATATGAAGTGGTCGATTGAAAAAGTGTCGGTAAAAATTTCGACTTTTATCCTGATTAAAAATGTAGTTAAAATATTCAAATTCTTTTTAAATCATAGTAGTAGGTGCGCATAACTGATCGACAGTGGCAAAGTGAATGATGTTCAACTGCTTGCGGAGCGACGCCGCTTTACTTCGCCACTGTCGCCATTTTTAAAATCGTCTTTATAAGAGTCGACATTTCGATCAGTCGGTACTTTTAACAATCGACTTTTCGATTTTTTTAAATCGACACTTTAAAAATCTGCAAATTTGTGGCTTTTTAGATGGTAGTAGTGGTGATCTTGCCACAGGACTGACAGTACAATATTGGGGTGAACTTTCAAATGCATCTCAGGGACAAAAGGTATACAGTTTAATTTTCATAGCTACTTTCGCTCAATGGTGTAGCTCTAGTACGTAAAGCTAGTATTACACGGTCATCGAAATCTGTTATTGCAATGACTACAATAATTTGAGTTGTAGCCATAGTACAAACATAAGATAGTTAAAGTTAAATTAAACTCAAGTTTTGCTGTAAATTAAACTTTAAATATATCAGTCACACTTTAATCTATTATGTTATCACTCGCTCATATTGTAATTATGTGTATATTGTATTGTATGTAATATAAATTCAATTTAACAATTTAAGACTACAAACAAACTACGAAGTGAAGTAAAAACCCTATTCATAGATATAATTTTGTTGTTGTTTCGTTTTTAATTTTTTATGTTTGCTAATTTTTTTTTTTTTTTTAATGTATGGTTAAAGCTAATTCGAAGTTTTCGAGACTAATTTCTGAAGAAGCTTTCCCTAGTTTATCAAAATTTGTCGTTAAGCCTAGCTGAATTTTTTTTTTAATCTAACAAAATTTTAGATGCAAGATTCTAGTTGTTGGCTCTGGCAGTGGAGGATGTGCTATGGCCGCAAAGCTCTCTTCAAAGCTGGGAAAAGGAAATGTTGTCGTTTTAGAACCTGCAGATGTAAAATAACCTCAAGGCTCAAGTTAAACAAAATAGTTCAAAATTAAAATAAATTATTTTATAGAAACATTACTATCAACCGATGTTTACGTTGATTGGAGGTGGTATGAAACGTTTAGAACAATCTTGTCGTTCAATGGTGGATGTCCTTCCAAAGAATGCGAAGTGGATTAAAGAGAAAGCTGTTGGCTTTGAACCAAATTCAAATTCCGTAACAACATCATCTGGACGAAAAATCATCTACGATGTACTGATCATAGGAACTGG
This sequence comes from Platycheirus albimanus, assembly GCA_916050605.2. Lineage (NCBI taxonomy): Eukaryota > Metazoa > Arthropoda > Insecta > Diptera > Syrphidae > Platycheirus > Platycheirus albimanus. The sequence continues at coordinate 111,459,704 of OU696698.1, read as the reverse complement.
ACTACAGTTAAACTATAACAAGGTAGAATGTTTGAAAAAAAATCACGTTGATTGAACATGAAGACATGTTTTCTTTCGATTTTTGGCCTTTTGACCTTTAAGCGTCTCAAAAAATAATGTATTAGGTATCTCTTTTTATTTTAAGATTCCTGGACTAGAAGAAGCTCTTGCAATACCAGAAGGAAACGTTTGCTCCATATACTCACCCAAGTATGTAGACCGAACTTATGAAGCCCTACAACGAATAGAGGATGGAAATGCAATTTTCACATTTCCAGCATCGCCTGTTAAGTGTCCTGGAGCACCACAGAAGATCGTATACATTGCAGAGCACTACTTTAGAAGGGTAAGTCCTTTAAATAGCTGCTGAAAGCCCACAAGTACTGCCTACATTGTTTCCATATTAATCGACGACGTTTCATTTATATTTATATTTTTTTTCTCCGCGGGGCTTCCACTTGTATCTTTATAAGACAAATAAAAGAAACAAAATCAATGTTATCTACAACACTGCATTGCCGGTGCTTTTTGGTGTGAAGTACTATGCTGACGCATTGTGGCCAATTGTAAAGGCACGCAACATCACAGTGAATTTGAAAAGGAATCTTATTGAGGTGCGCCCAAAGGAAAACTTGGCTGTATTTCAGAACCTTGACAAACCTGAAGAAATATTTGAAGAAAAGGTGAATTTTCGAAAAATTAACGGTTGTTTTTCCAGTAAGGTTTTAATTTTTGTTGATTTATGTAGTATTCCATGCTTCATGTTGTCCCGCCAATGAGCGCCCCTGATGAGTTAGCCAATTGCAGAGAACTCGTTAACGAAACCGGCTTTGTAGATGTAAATAAAAATACAATGCAACATGTCAAGCACAAGAATGTGTTTGCTATTGGAGATAGTTCAGGATCACCAAATTCCAAAACTGCAGCTGCTGCGGGTAAAAACGGTTTATTAATCATATACCTACCACAAAACTAATTTAAGCTTTGGTTTTCCTAGCTGCCCAATCACCTGTTGTCTACAAAAATATCATGGCTTTTCTAAGTGGCAAAGAACTCAAGGCATCTTACGACGGCTATGCATCGTGTCCCCTAGTGACAGGATATAACCGAGTTATCTTGGCTGAGTTTGACTATGACTTAAATCCTTTGGAAACTTTCCCAATATCTCAGAACAAGGAACGCTATTCAATGTTTTTCATGAAAAAGGAATTGATGCCATCCCTTTATTGGCATATGATGCTTCCGGGCTATTGGAATGGGCCAGCTTTAATGAGGAACGCACTATCGGCATTTAAGTTTGGAAAGAACTAAAACTTGAGTTTATATATTATCAGTATTTTTAATTTGATGGGTGGGGCCTGTTGTACAATATTCGTTCATCCTTGGACCAAAATTTAAAAACAAATAAACTTCGGTCAAAGTTTCTACGGTAATTCATGAGTTGTATAAGAATTAATCCATTGTTTTCCACCGATAAAATAAAGCTGACCCACAGTGCTGAACCACTACTGTGCATCTGGCCCTTAAAAACCATGCATATAAAATCTAGAGCAACAGCTCATCTTCAACCCACAATCTTTAAAAATATCATGGATAATTTCAAATTAACATCCTTTGGGAAATACTTAATTAATTTCTCTAAGCTATTCGGTTTTTGTACGAGTTCTTTGAACTCGGAGCCGTTGAAAAGAGAAAGTATGATTTGTATATAAAAAAATTTGACTATATGGTTGTCTTTTTTGCTATACAACTGACGAGTTATTATAAGAATAAATTTGCTATGGAAATTAATTACGAGAGCATTTTAATTTCGATATGATCAAAATATAGTTTGGAAAAGTTTTTATTTTAAACATGAAAGCTCTTGTTTCCTGCGAAAGCACCACACTACTAACAGGCACATCACATGCAACTCCCAATTCACAAGAGATTAATGCGTACAACTCTTCCGCATCCGGGTCGGTAAAGGTGGCTTTACATGGAGTTGCAAATGCAGACGAAAACGCAACAACAACAATCATAGTGCAGACGATGAAAACGAACATGTTCATCTTCACTATAATTTTCAAGCTGCATCTATAATTTTCCTATAATCTGCATCCATGAAGACCGTCTGCATTTTTGCCTTCCCTCTCTATCACACAAGTATGATTTATTGATTTTGCATCCTCTTTTTTTGCAACTCAGGGCTTGCAGCTCCATGTAAAGGCACCTTAAAGCACTCTTCAACAGCAGGCACCATTTCAATTGCCAAATGCAAGAGACGTGTGCGGAATGCGAGGCCAATCTGTCAGTCCAACACATACTAACTGAATACCCAAGATCCTCGCTCATAGGGCATAACGAAGAAATATTCAAACTGGCAGACCTTCTCAATCTTGTATCTCTAGATTCCATCAAAAACATCAAAGCTGCAACCGCTTTTCATCACAAGTTTAACGACATAATCTACTCGTATAATAATTTGATACTAACACTTTCAAATGAATACATTTACACATAAAAATATCATCAATATTGGAATAAATTATATAATATGTCATTATAAAAACAAAATGAAATTACCAAACTCGATAATTTAAAAGACGGTATTATATGGCCTACGCCCTATGCCTTAACTAAGAAGCATTATAAATTAAGTTTGTACGTTTCTCCTTAAATAAATAAATAATTGTTAAGGAATTTTAGAGAGCTTCTGCTTTTAAATTTTTGCACTTATTATTGAATATTAAAAGAAATAATTCCACAGACCTACAAATTCAAATTTTGATTTTCCGTTTTTGACTTCAGTGCTGATTTCTAGAGTTTTGGGAATCTGGCATTAGTTTTTTTCCATCTCCTCAGAATCTTTCACAATTTACATTAATACAAATTATGGAAAAATTGGGATACCTACTAAAGTAAAAAAAAATCTGGAGTAAGAAAATAAATCAGTATTCATATTTCTTTTCTCTCGATACGCCACTGGTATACAAAAAAAAAAAGATTTTGTGGAATACCTATACATAACTTATTGCGAGCTATCGGAAATTTAAAAATGTCGGTAGGAGACAGAATTTTTTGGCTATTTAACCCGCTATCAGCATACGAAAATCTATAATATTAAGAAGAACTACTTAAAGTCTAAAAAGGATTTTCGTTGAAGGTCTGTGTTCTTAACACCTTAAAAAATAACAATAATTAATAATTGTCTCCGAATTTGCTCTAATTTAATACTATACGGAACTGACATTGCTTATTCGACTGAATATATTAACTAGTACACCTGCATACCTATATACGATAAAAACTGCATTTCACAAGTGTCAACCATTAGCTACAAGCATTAAAGTATGGAATATTAAATTCCAATAAAACAATAAACCTGAGACGAAAATTTAATTATTGATCGTGTGTAGAACCCCTTAATTTTCAATTTAACGAGTTCGATATTTGACCATTCCTGAACATAATACCAATAATGCATTGTAACATGACGAGAACTCGGTTTTTTGTTGTCTCCTCTCTAGTCCTTGTCCATGTCCAGAAGTCGTTCTTTCATACTTTCAGAAAGATCATGTAAGGTGTGTTCATAAAACAGAGGTCTCGATCGCGATCTAATAGGGTTTTCACACCGAGCCGAAAACCCGGTTTTCGGCTAAAAGTTTACGAAAACCTGAAAATCATTCACACCAGACTTTTCAAGTTTTCGTTTGACATTTCACTTCATTTTTACAACAACTATCAAATTTTGAAATGAAAATATTTTCAGCTGCTATGATTGATTTTTGTTTGACGTTTATGCGCTTTTTAGGTGTGTTTGGAAAGAATCACAAGAAACTTAGGTGTGTTCTGAAAGAATCACAACAATCTTAGGCGTGTTTTGAAAGAATCGCAACAAACTTAGGTGTGTTTACTTTGTATTCCAACAAGTTTTCGACAGGTTTTATATAAAACTAGTTGTTTTCGAAAACTTGTGTTTAGCAAAAATGTATGGTAAAACTTGTGTTTTCGTTCAGGTTTTCGGGGTTTTCAACGATAATCGAGAGGCCAGCTTGGAGGACAGTAGAATTGTAATAATTGTCTTGTTAAAAGAACATTAACCCAGCCGCCACACATGCCAGCTACTGGGAAGACAGTTGCAATACACTCACATTTGCCACTGACACAGACAAACTTCCACCCAACTGGAACACAGATAGGTATCTGACAACTGATTACGTGTAGTAATTTGCTTGCCTTTAGCTGGTATGTGTGGCGTCAGGGTAACTTGTTCATATGGGATAATATTGCCTTGCACTCTCTATCGCCCTGCGTGAAAACAGATTAATAGAGCTGTCAGTTAAATACGTTGACGTAATGGATGCGACAAATCATGGACCTGTTAAGTCAAGACTATAATTGTATCCGTCAAATCGTTCTACGTTGCAGTGAAACAGCAATAAATTCAACTACAATAAACACCTAGTGCGGTCTTGCCTTTAAAGTCAACGCTACGAATGTTAATACATAGATCATTTCTATTGGATTCTGAAAAATCTGAACTAAAGAAATCGTAGCGAAAAGTTGTGTTCAGAAAAAGTAAGGTATAGTTTTTGGAGGCAGAGACGTCTGTTGCTTAAACATGCCTACAACTCCTTGTTTTTATTTTTAATTGGAATTTGGAACAAAAATATCTATACTATCTAGATTCTAGATCTAGAAATAGAGCTTAAATTTAAAGTTTGTCATCGTCATGGCCGAATTACAGGACAGACAGGAAGAATATCAAGTTGAAAAACTACGAAATTCAAATTTCAGATTATGTTTCTTTGTTTACCCGTAAGATTTCTGGATTTTATTTCTTTGTTCATTTTATCTATCTACTTAGCTCTTTGTTAAGCATCCTTGCTATGCCGGATGCTGCTCGGATCTGTCTGATACCAAGCCCAACCCAAATAGAATTTGTTCAATAAATCTTTGTTTGAAAGTGAATTCGGTTAAAAAAAACCGTCCGGCATCTTTCGCCTTAATATGACATACTATTTATTGCCTCTACCCGGCGTTTCGAATAGGTGCTCAAGGCGTCCACTAGATGATCTTTATCGCAGACCAGTTTTTGATTGATATTTGCTGTTCCATCAAATAAATATCAACTGGAACTGGAATTCTTGGCTTTCCTTTTTAGAATTTTTGAATGATTCGAAATACCTACCTACCTCTCCTATGGTGGTCCATGGCCATGCGCGGAATCAATTCGCCCTACTTTCTTTGGATCATTATTTTAATTTACAGTTACAAATTGCTTTGATTAACTCATTCTCTATTCAATTTTATTTAAAAAGACGATTTTATGGGCTCCTGATTGGTGAAAAAGGGTTCAATTGTAAAACCAATTGAGTGGAAGACAAGAACGAAAACGATATTTCCAAAAAGAGAAGATGAACCAGAGGATTATTCAAACAAAATATCCATTATAGGTACATAATACGTCCAAAAATTGTTTGAATTAACAATTTAGTATTTTTTTAAACTTATCTTTGCTTCTAAAAGGAAGAAGCGAAGAAGATGTCCTTGCCGCTAGAATGCAATTCGAGTCCTTAATGAATTCTCAGAAGTTGAGATCTCAAATTCGTACAACACATTTTATTTGTGTACCAGCAACGTATGCAGCCAACATTAGGGACTCACTTGATAGATTAAAGGTACGTTACTTACTATGATTGTTATAAGAAACAAGTAGTTTTATGTTTTTATTTATTTTTCCTTAGGAGGATATATTGTCTGAAAACTATGAAGGTATAGACGAAGGCTTGTTCAAGAACAATAATAGAATTGATGTAAGTTGTACATTTTGTGCTTTGGTAACTTCCCAAGATACTGATAGAGCAATCCAAATCTTCCAGAAAAGCTGGTAAGAATTAAGTTCATTTGGTTTTATATGTCCTGTTTTCATTTTTGTATATAAAAAAAAAATACAGCGATGAGTTAATAAGTAAAGCTATTCCAATAGAAGTTAAAGTTCACGGATTGTATAAAGATGACGACGAACCCATAACTGCAGTTAGGGATATATTTGCTGGAACTGAATCTCAAGAATTGCTGGAATTCTCAAAGAGCCTCCATCAAAGATATCGAGAAAATCAACTAACAATGACGGAACGTTATGAACTTCATATGAAAATACTGAGTTGCAAATTCCGTAAAAGAATACAGCCAGGATCACCTGACACTTTCGATGCAACAAATATTTTAGAAAAGTTTTCAGACTTTGACTTTGGAACTTTTGTTGTAAAGGAGTTACATCTGTCAAGAGCGGGAACGGATGATGGAACGGGCTTTTATAAAGCACTTCATAAAGTTGTTCTATGAAGAATTAATTAATTTTTTTTTATAAAATGTGCATTTATGTTTTTATAGTCTCGGAATAAATGTAACCGAACAAAATGTATGAAAGAGTTCTTTTTTCTTTTTCTAACCATAGCCAACAATTGGTAACAATAGTCAATCCAATCCAAATTAGTTACGATTTGTAACTATATGACGTCTAACAGCGTTCCTAAACTAACGTTGAAGTGTCAAATAGTTACGATTTGTTACTATTTCCAACACACCTCCATGATATGAGTTGAGATTGTTGATCTGTCCAATTGAACGTTTTGTTTTAAACAATTCAAAGTCTATAATAAAAATCAAACCAACAAATTACAAATTATCGAGTGGAGCAGCAAGAACGTCCTTTGAGTGATCAACAACAAAGAATAAAATGGATTTTTCGAAAATTTTGAGTGATCAAGGAGATCATAGATAGTTCCTCAATATACAAAAAAATGTTAAAAGTTGTCGTTTGACAGTTTAACGAATTCTAACAACGTATCGTTCCTAGTGGTTTGTAAAAAAAACTAACGAATGACACTTCAACAAACTTTTGACATAATAATAATTGTTGACTATGGTTAGAAAAAGAACGCACTTCAATCATTGCAATCACAGCGTATAATTCATTGGCAGTTGAAAGTTGTAAAAGGATGCATTCAACGTACCACTACCACTGAACTTAATTCTCCAACCGGAAGTCTACAGGATAGACAAAAATAGCGCCTGACATACGAATAAAAAATTTAAATAAATACGGATGGCCAGGAAAAAAACTAAGTATGACTTCAACGTAAACATTTTTTTATAATTCAGGTCATGTGTTTCTTATTTTTAAACATATTTAATTAGTTAAAAAATATATTGAGCGAAAAACTTAAGCTTGTAAAAAAGAAAATGAGAAAATATAGAAAGTAAATAGTCTGTTCACCAGGTTCCATCTTAAAATACTGTAATACAATAATTACATGATAGTGTACGTCAAAAGTAGAACACGAAAAAAGAATCAATAAATAAATGAGAATTAATTAAAACAAAAAAAACAGCTCAAATCTTGGATCGCTTACTGGTATGCCCCTCGATACCGACAGTGCATCTAGATGAGACTTCATTCGGTTGCATGCTGGCCTCGGCCGGGTTGCTTGGCCTCTTCCTATGTGGCGATGGTATTGGTGACTTTTGTTTCAGGCACTCTACGTCGTCAAAGACCACTTGTGCCCCTCCAGCACAAGTTGGGATCACATTACCTTTGTAGAGTTTTGTTTCGACTTCTCCATCGGTGTCGGCTTGCTGCGAAACAAGACAATATTTTGTTGGCCTGGATGTAAGATCCTTAACATCTGGTAGTTTATTGATCGATTTTCGATTTGGTAAATACGGTTGCAGGATTGTACCTAGCGGCACTGGATTTGCGGCCCGATGTTCTAGCCATTTTTCACCAGCTGAACGTGAGCGCCGATGGCGATTGTTGGCAACCGGGACGCCCTAGGAGACACATCATTTTTTTTTTTTAAATAAGCATTCAACGCTAAAAAAAAAAAAATACATACCTTGAAATTCCGAGGAGTTCCATTCGTTTCTGCTGCAGTTCTAGTCGATACTGTTGGTGTTGCTTGTGATCGCAGCGGTGGTACTGAATTGATTTCGCTCAAGTTCTCCGAACTCTGGGAACGTACAAGACCGGGAATGTCATCAGATTTGATAATATTCGATACCAATCGCAGCTTTTCGTCCTTGATACGCATTCTTTCTTGTAATTTTTGTCGTTGCTCGCGCAGCTTGATTTCAAGTTCACGATTCTTCTTATCAGCTTCGACAGCCATTTTTGAATTGAATTTTTTCTTTTGTTTTTCTTTTTCTTGTTCCTTCTGCGACAATAGATTTTGATTCTCGGAGAGCTTTCTCTGGAGTTCATCCAGTTGGCGTTCACGATTACTTAATTTACTATTAAGAATATCAATAGAACTCTCATGGACGCGTAGCTTATTCTCGAGAGCTATGATACGTTCACGTTCACTGTTGTAGACGGCTTTTAGCGATGCTAATTCTGTTTTCAAGGAGAGATTCTCTTTTTCGACTTGTACCAAATTTATTCGGAAATTATCACCTAAAATTTTGGAAATCATTTAACAATTATTACACATGGTATAATTTAAGATGTGTTTTTAACAAAAATTTCACAAAATGCTTTTCTTATTCAAAAATTGAGTTGCAGTGGCACATAACAAAAAGCACATCCTTATGTGAGGCGAGCTGATAATTAATAACAATGGTACGAGCATGTTAAGGGATTTTGTATAAAGGGTGCGATTATTTTGATCCATCATTCGGTAAAAACTGAGAAGCAAATTTCAATTTCAATTTGCATTTACAAGATTAATTTTAAAATGATGTGCGATAAGGAATTACATAAGTGAAATAAGCTGTGTTAATTAATCGGCTTATTTTGTCAAGCAGTCACAAAAAAAATGTTTCAATAACTTACCGAGCCTTACGAGTAGTCATATTGGCTCGCAATCGCAATGTTCAGATATACGGGCGCTTCATTGGTATCTTGACTATGTAGAAATAGACTTGACTTCAGTACATTCAAGTTTTTATTTATGGTGATTTCTGAAACATTTTTCGCGCAAAAAAAATTAAACTGCTGAACTGGTCAAAAAGAGGCAAAGCAAAGGCTTGGTTGGCGGTGTTGTTGACTTAATTAATGTGGAGTTCGACTATTTAATTTTGAAACTATGGTTTGTAATACTTTGATGGATATCTTTCTTTTTCGTTTCGATCATCATGTTCCTACTTATTGTTTTTGCATTTTGTTTTTAAATCATACAGAAGATTAATCGGTTATTTGGGAAACTATAGGTTTTTCCAATAAGAGGTGTTATTTTGATATTTAAAGAAAAATGGCATTTTTTGAGATGAATGATCGGATGTTTATTTCAATGTAAAGAGGGAAGTATGCCATTAATATTGGAAAACAATATCAGCCAAATGGCCGCCACGGCTACGCTTACACAATAATATCCTTTTCATGAAATTTTCCATCACCAAATCGCAAAGTAGCTGCTGCATGCCCTCAACAGCTTCACGAATTCCATCTTTGAGGTCTTTAATCGACGCTGGGCTGTTGGCGTAGACCTAATCTTTCACGTGGCTCTAAAGGAAGAAGTCGCAAGGTGTTAAATCACAAGATCTCAGTAGCTAATTGTGATCACCTCTTCGAGAGATAACACGGTCCGGAAACTTTTCCCGTAAAATATCAATGGTTTCGTTGTTTGTATGGCACGTAGCGCCGTTTTGTTGAAAGTAAACGTTGTCTAGATCAATACCATCCAATGCCGGCCATACAAAATTATTAATCATCTCTCGATAGACCCTTTATTAGACACTAACTTAGTCCGATTTTAGACAAAAAATTCTTTCAAACCTAACATTCTAGAAAAGCTGTTGATGTGACACAGAGTATGGTAGCAGAGGCTTATACTCAAAATGTTGATAAGGCCGACTATTATGCAAAATAATTAAGCTAATAATTACATGAGGAATCTTGTGAATATTGGTGAGGTGAGAGCTGAGACGTTTTGAGAGCAGTGTCGGCTAGCCTCTGCAATTCATCCCTTTTAACATAAGCTGTCGAAATTGAAGCATCTTTGCGACCTATTTTAAAACTAGGTAATTCTGAACTTTGAAGTTCTCACTCCAATGTCAATGATTTCGTCTCTGTGATTGATTTAGGTCTAAGTGAAGCTTTCTGATCAATTTCCTATTTCCTATGTGCATTGTATCGTCAAAAGAATCTTCAAATACAAAGAAAATAAATCATCAATAAACTTACATCGATTCTCCAGATCTGCGCATAAAATCTTTCTCTTCTCAATTCGATGCATCAAGTACTGCATTAGCTCCTGAACAGCCGAATCACCCTCTGGGCTATCAATTTTGTAATTAGGAAACCCTGGTCCCAGTGTGTAGACTAAGCCAAGATCAACATCTAACTTCTTTGCATCGGTATGACCCAAGTCATTAAGGTTATTTACAGCAATCTTGAATATTTTATTAGCCTTCCTACGACCAGGTGTCAACCCATAATCTGGCTTCATTGGAGTAGCTCTGGCTATTTGAACTTCTTGTGTCATTTCAGCAAATTTCATTACTTGCTGTAATTTAAAAGAGGGTTATTCAGATAAAAATGGCAGTTTTTTTTTATTTCAAATCTCAAAGAAACTTACCGAGTTCTCATCAAAGTCTTCAGCTCTTGGATTGATGCAAACAATCATCGACACCTGACCCTCTCCATCGAAGTAATTCTTGAAGAGATGAGTTATTTTGGAATCCCTGTATGGAATCTTCTTTTGGGTTGAGGTGGTTTGGTTCTCCCTCAAGTATTCTAAGCATGTCCTTAGAGTCATGAGAGAGTTGTTAATATTTCCCGCTTCTCGCAAGCGTTGTCCTGTATTCTTGGTACGCGATGATCGCTCGCTGCCAGCTAAATCGACCAAAGACAACTGACTCACGGTGATAGTACGTTTGTCTTGAATTACTGTTTCGCCTTGACTGTCTGTAGGTGCCTGCACCAATCTAACATTGAATACCGAATGACTGCGACTAGATTCGGCGTTGAGGACGGTATGACCCATGCGTTTGCGCTTTTGGCCGGTCTGGAATGCTTCGATAGCTTCTTCCACGGATTTGATTTCTATTTCAGTTACCCCGTGTACAAACATATTATGATTGGCGTCCTCTCGGATAATTTTGCTTTGCAATGTCCTGTAAGAGAAATGGCCATTAAATGTGTGATCCAAACGAATAATGCCTAACAATACTTGACAAAAAACTACCCAGATTTTAAACAAGCACAGAAAGAACCCAGCAAAACAAACAAAAAACGATAGCTTACTTTTGAATTCCTCCTTCATCCAGCAGATCGTAGACGCTATTGTTGTACACTTCAATATACGTGACAAAAACGGCATACATATTGTCCTCGTCTAGTCCATTGAGTGGTCTCGGTTCTGTCGAAGCCTGAGATGCTATTTCTGGGTCAGAATCCTTGCGTCTTCCTCGTGCAAATCTCATATTCATCTCAGCTGCTCTTTCCAGCATTGCATCGGCATCAGAGAGAATTTCAAAGCCATTCAGTCTATCCGGCTTGAAGATGTATTTCTTGGCCTGAAAATCTGATATTGTGCGAAAAAGTGTGTCCAAGCATCGTGGCATTATTCCTCGTTGCCGGGTGTCTCCAGTCATTGTGTATGTTTTGCCACTTCCAGTCACACCATAAGTGAACAACAAACTATTCTTGCCCCGAATCAAGTTTTCCACCATTGGCTGGGCAACCCCCGAAAAGACATCGCGCTGAGATGATGTCGATTCAAATACATGTTTGAAGATGTACTGGGTTTCTTTCTGGGTGGTCTGTTTGTGATTCAATGCGAATTCGGGTGGTGTTAGAACAATTGTGGTGGGATTCTTTACTCGGACGCATGATAGATCTGCATCTGATTGGAGTGGACGAACCCTGCAGAAGACATTCACCGGGTCTTTTTGTTTTTCTGAAGAATTTTGCCGACTGTGTGGCGTTCTCTGCATTCGAAGTGGTGTTCTTGCTCTGAAATCACATATATTCAGGAGGAAATTCAATTAAAACTAGGTTTTTGTGTGTGTTGCTTTATTTTACTTACGTATTTCTCATCATTTTGATTTGAATTGCATAAAATTAAGGAATAATGTAAAGAAATATCAAGGAGTTATCCAATTTTGATGCATTCGGTTTCAGTTATTTTGAAATTACGAATTTTCGGAAAAGCTGATTTGAGTTTGACATGCCGCCATTTTCGAAGTTATAGTTTTCTTACGCCCGAATAGAATGAGTTGCTGAAAATAAGGGTGAGTTCATACTTTTTCATTTATGATTATTACTCTCTTTTGCTTTTGCTCTGATATAAGCTGATTCTAAAAGTAATAATTATGATCTAATCTTTTTCCGTCTGATTTGAGTTTTCTAAAATAAATTTATTTAAACTTCTTTTGTCATGAAACTAAATGTCAAATATTATATGGAAAATGTTTTATGATAAATTGTAAAATGTCCCTTTGATCTTAATTGTTGTATGTTGGTTAGCACCAACAAATTTTATTCATTTTATCTTCAAGACTTGATCGTCATTAAAAATTGAAGCTATGGAGAAGTAACTACTGTTGCAATCATTGTCTACTGGGCGCCGCTGTTATCTTCAAACTGTATAGTATATGAGCTATTAGAAACAAAGTTTTGAGGCACTAGAGGGCAACACAGTCAATTGCTACCTCCAAAGTAGGTACTGTAATATCCGCATTTCCACTAAGTAAAACACGTCCATATTGTACCGCAGTCGCGTATAAAGTAAAATGACATTTATTCAATCAATAAGTTTCTGACATTTCATTGGTGTTACCAGGCACTACATTTCTGGCATTTAAAACAGTAATGCCAGATACTACAGATACAGACGTCTGTAAATGCAAACAAAAAAATATCGATAGAAGTCCGCACTCCTGTGCAATAAATTAAGATATGGTAAAAAATAATAGAAAACAAAAATTGAGTAACTCCCTTATGCAAAGATCAGGTATAATGTTGTTAAGGCCAGTCTATCAAGTATTGAGGAAAAATAATCCGTTTTTAAGGGCCAGTTGTACAGTCGTGGTTCATCCTCGGATCAAAATTTAAAAGCGGTTCGTGTTTGTATAATTGATGTTAAGACGATGCATAGAGATTTCGGTGGATTAAATAAAGTTGACCCACGGATCAAGAATTCGAAAACGAGGTTCAGTGCTGAACCACGATTGTACAACTGGTACTAAATAATTTAAACTGGCCAAAAAAAGCTTGAATCATCCAATGTGTTGTTCCTGTTTGCTCTTTCGCCATAAACAACCACCGTAGGAAACTAGAATGTCGTACTTTTTAAATAAAAACATTACCAAATAGATTGTTTTTTATTTGTTTATTACTCATTACTTGAATTTTGTGTGTCGTTATCATAAATTTAATAATAAATGTATTAAAAGAAATTTAATGGTTAATCATTATTATCTTTCCAGGTGTTTATTTATTATAGTTTGTATTACTATCCATTCTCATTTAAACCGAGATGAATTCTTTTTGTGTGTTTACTTATTAGATTACTTTTATTTATTTTTTCACCAAAATTAAACTAAACAATATATAATAAGATTTAAACGAAAATTAAATAAAAAATGTTTCTTAAATTTTTATTTTCACATTATGATTAAGAAAAACACAAAAAACTTAATGATTTTTGTTTAAACCATTGAGTAATTAATGTACGTGAGGAGTTGTTTTATGAAGTAATATTACAATGATTTTTGTATTTTTAATTGACTAACACATGAAATTAAAAAATAAATTGGTTTTTGTGAAACATTTTGTAAGGTTTCATTTGTCCACAAATTTATTTTTTTCTTTTACTTTATTCTGTTCATTATTATAATATGAAGGTATATTGTTATAAATTGTGTTTTTTGTTATTTTATTTTATGCAATAACCTAAAACTGATAATAATTAAAATAGTTACTATCAAATCAGTCTATAATTAAATATTAGAATTACCATATTTATATTTTACATTGCTAAATTAATGCGATTTCATTTTTTTTTTTTAATTTTGTGTTATTACATTTTTTGTTATGTATACTTTTTTGTATTTTGTTTTAATTTTATTTTCCATGGCAATTCTGTGGCATATTATGTATATATACTTTCTTTTGCATTTATGTATTTCAAATAACAATACATTATATACTTTCTTCACCAGTTTTTGTTTGTTTGCGATAATTTTGTTAATATTTTTAATTAATTACGAATGAAAAGATTTAAATAATACCTGGTTTAATGGTAGGTATTCTCTATTTTGTTTTTTATTTGTTTGTTATACACTTGGTGTTTACGAAGAAAGTCTAAAACAAACAAGGAAGAAGAAGAGACACGAATATAGAAAAGAAAACTATATAAACAAAAACCTGCAGTGGTCAAATAATTAAAAAAAAATATATATAAATTAACATTTGACCAACAAAATTAAATAACAAATACATATATATTAACAGATTTTTTTCTTTTGTAAAGTACGGAAACAAATTTATTTTCTAACGTAGAGAGGAAGCCATTAATTAAAGTTTAATAACAAAAATATTTTTTTCATAAAAATGTTGTTTTATATAGCATAGCTGACATGTGATCGTTGTTCAATATTCATATTTTTTTTTTTTATTTTCTAAAAAATTAATAAAAATTAAAATTATCTAAGAAAGCAATAACATCTTGTTTTTTTTTAGTTCTATAAGGTCATAGGTTCGGGCCGGGTCTTAAACAATGGTATTTGCAGTTTGGCCAAAGAAAGGCCAATGGAAAGGAGCGATCAGAAAGTGTTTAAAACTTCGATGAATAGTTCTTCTTAATGCGATTATTAGGGTCATATCTACAGTGTGAACTATCCAAAGCTTAGGAATTTTGTGATTTTCGTAAAACGATTACGAATCTTATTTAATTGAAACAAACGAAATAAACTTAATAAATTCATTGAGCTTAGTTCGATAATTCAATTTTAACATATTGAAAACTGATAATTTCACAACAACAAACTACACTCAAGACCCAACAGCCATCACCCGTTTAGAACACTTCAACATCGATATTAAGTAACAAATTCAATTATTATAAAAAGAAAACTAAGTTAAGGTTTAAAACAATTACATACACATAAGAGTAGAAGAAACAAACAATGGGGTTTAATAGGAGAAACATAGTTAAACAAAAACCTAAAAGACAAGTCAGTATGAATTAAGTTGTAAGGTAATATATAATATAAAGCTTTGATACGATCTCTGTATAATTTTTACAAAAAAAAAAAAACTAAATATAAAGAAAAAAATTGTTATAATTAAATATATGTATATCCTAAGCACTAGACAGACAGGCATACGGTTTTGTGTTATACTTAAGAATACCAAATAAGAACTTGAGTAACTAGAGGTCTACAGGGGGTTCAAAGTTATTAAAAACTATGCATAACATCTTTGCGCAGTCACCCTTATAAAGCATTAGATACCAGTATTTTTTGTTATTTTTTTTTTTTTTTTTTGCTTGCATATTTAAAGGTAATTTCTTGCTTTTAGTTTTTTTTTAACAACACAGGTATATAATAATTATAATTTATCATTAAATATTAAGTCTCAATTTGTTACGTTCTTGAAAGTTTTTTTTTTTTTGTTTTGTTTGTTTTGTTTATGCCCTTTACAAAAATAAAAACACTCTTTGAAAAGATCTGTGCGGGGTTGGCTTTTTATGTATAATAATTACTTAACACTTATGAGCATTTTACGCAGGCACCTTCAACATCAAAATCTAAGACCATCAGCTTAGTTTCTTCTGTTCCATTGCGAGATCCAACGGCGCAGATGAGTTTCGTATCATTTGCTCTTAAAAGACAAAATCAAAATTATATATATTTACTTTTTCATGGATAATGAAGAATATAATTTTGTTGCTTACCGAATTCGCCACACAACTCCGCCGGAACCTCCAGAGTCTAAGGCTACTAGGTTTCTTATGAAATCACCAGTTTTGACATCCCACAACTTTACAGTGCCATCATCCGAACTTGTTATCACAAATCTCGAGTTGAATTGTAGACAAGTCACTGCCGATTGATGTTTATTAGGACCTGTTTAATTAGAAAAGAAATTAAATTACGTTTGAAAAAGCATCAAGTGAAATGCAATTCCTGACACACACAAGAACCAAGACCAGGTTCAAAAGGAAAGGGAGATCTAAGAATGAGGGGCAGTAACCAGACCAGTGCAGTGGCGTATTATCTTAACAGATTAAGAATCTTAAGATCTGATAAATAAATTACTGCCATGTTTGGCATCGAAATTCTAATACGCGGGAACAATACTGTGATGAATTCCAATATTTTGTCTGTCTAAAAGATTAAAAAAGATCTTGAAGCTAGCTTAGATGAAAAGCTTGCAAAATTATCTGCAAACGCTTAGTAGCAAGAGTACTTCGCCATATGTCGAGAATAGTTTAAGTCCAATGTACATAGCTGCGTTGGGAAAATTCTTAAACAAGGAAAAAACAACTACTTAACGAATGACTGACTAGTTTGCACGTAATGCCATGGAAAGTATTAACCCCAATATGCTATGAGTCTTGGTCATAGCTGAGGAATCGTACACAAAATAGACAGAGATGGAAGGATCTGGTTGTCGCCCTCTACTAAGAGATAAAAACAACAGCTCCCGAAACCAAGAAGAATAAATAAGAGCTTATATGTTACCTGAAAGTGTCTGCAAACATTGTCCATTTGTTATGTCCCAGACTTTAACAGTTGAGTCAGCATTACCCGAAACCAGTATATTTTGCCGCAATTCCATTCCCGATGTTAGACTCTGGTGTCCCATAAGAGTGTGTTTACAGTTGCCAGTCTCTACATCCCATACACGTATTGATGTGTCCAAAGACCCCGATACAACATGAATTCCATCGAACTATTTTTTTTTAAATAATTAAATAACAACAATAACAAAAGGAGAACAAAAAAAACTTACTTGTAACGAATAAACTCTGTTAGTATGACCTTGCAGTGTATGAAGACATTCCTGACGCTCAGGATGCCAAATTTTCACCATATAGTCGTAGGCGCCGGAAACGATAAGTTTCCCATCATATTGCACACACCGAACAGCGGCCAGATGCCCAACCAGAACATGCAAGCAGTTTCCACGTTCAATATCCCAAACACGCAATGTTGCATCCCGAGAACCACTAACAACTCTGTAAATTAAAAAAAAAAAAAATAGTAAATTTTCCGATTATAAAAAAGAGGATTAATAGATTGTCTTACTTTTTGCCATGTAAATGCATACACCGCACAGTTGATGTGTGTCCTAACAATGTGTGCACACACTCTCCAGTTTCCATATCCCAAACTTTTAAAGTTCTGTCAGTACTGCCCGAAATAATTATATTGCCAGACATTTGGGATGACCAAACTCCTCCGGTGTGACCCACTAATGTACGCAGACACTGTAATTTAAGAAGACAACACATCAATCAAAACTATACACAGACAAAGATTTATTTAAATTTGCATACCCTTCCAGTGACGGCGGACCAAACTTTAAGCGTATTATCATCTGATCCCGAAACAATGCGATTTCCCGAAAACTGCAAGCACGTGATGACATGGTCGTCATGACCTTTCAACACTTTTGGTTCCCGTATTGGACGCGAGCGCCAGTTCATTTCAATAATATGTTGTCGCATGTATGCGGCCTTCCATGGCGATGCGATTGGAGGCATGTTGCCAGCACGGCCACGCTTAGGTCTATCTGTCTTCGGTTCGATCAGTATTTGTGCTTTGCGACATTTTTCCTTCCACAAAAGATTATCATCACATAGGAATCTCCAACTCCGACAAGTTTGTGCTGCCGTTAGTAGATCCGTCGGATCCAAATAGGCGAGAACTTGTAGCGCCAGCTCTCGTGGCAGCAGAGAAATGAAGTCCCTCTGGAATTGCGGTTCGATAACTTTCATCATGTGTCGAACTTGTGTCGGTTCGCAGTGTTCAATCAGTCTATCGACAGCTAGTAGCCGTTCAGCGTGCGACCATCGCTGAAATTGCACCAACCAATCTTGCAGTTCTGGCGGAGGATTGTCCCTTGTAGGAATTAAAGATCGTGGTGTACGCCGACCAAGTGGGGTGGAAGGGCTTGCAATCAGCAAAAGAGTCTGCGAACTGCGAGGCGTTGAGGAATAATCATAGGCAATACGTTTCCTTCCACTGACTGTCTCGCTCAAAAAGTGGTCAGCATCTACAAGGCGGCTTTCGTTGAACTTGCGTTTTCGTTGCAGACCAGTGAATTCGGGGGACATGCTCTGTTCGTGGGACAGTGTATCTTCGGAAATCGAAACCATCTGTATGTAGCTTGACAATTCGACGTCCTTGGAAAGAGCATCTTCCGATAGCAGATCAGACGTATCACGCTTATCTCTCTGATTGGAAAAACTATCCTTATGGCATGTGCACACTTCATCGTCAGATCCTTCATCACAGTCGGCCCACGTTTCTTCATCGAATTCATTATCCAATTGCAGAGCATGATCTAGATACGGAAACTCTGTCACTCTACGCCCTTCGTGGTTCAATTGCTGGTTAACTTCGTCGCGTTGGAAGTTCGAAAGACTGTTGGTGTTTATGGCAAAAAGAGGAGAAGCTGCTGGTACATCTTTTTCCTCCACTGCCGCATTCCCAGAGTCCGACAATGTTGCTGTTGCAGGCTCTTCACAGTGCAATGTACTCAAGTTGTCTTTTCTAAGCGAATTCCGAAGATATTTTAAGGCTGAATATTGACAACGTGCTGAGGAGGATGTCGTTGCAATATCATCTCCATTCATGACCTCGTCGCCGGGTTTCTGCTGTAACGTATTGATGGTTTCAATAGCTTTCTTGAGGATTTCTTCTTCGGAACTAAGGCATACTACTGGCTGTTTAGATAAACGTGACAAGGAATGACTGGATGAGGTATTAAACGAATGCTCCGACAGACTTTCATTTGAATTTGGATTCGAAAGGATTTCAACAAGCTTTTTGGCGGGATTATCATGGAGTGTTGTTCTTAGATTAAGCGGCGACAAAGATGAATCTGTGCCTGTTGATAAAACTGACTCCAGGGCTGGGTTACTTGATTCTGACTCATGTTGTTGTACTTTATGGTGACGACTATTACTTGTCGTTGAACTATTATTACTGCTATCTGGCTGATCGATTTTACTTTCTGCGTTTTGCTCATTTCCTGCCACTTCCCCATTTGTAATGGTGTCCTCTGGATGACTCAAGCTGGTGGTTAGATTTATCTTGGCAGTTGATTTGGTTAATCTGCTTTTGTAATGCCTGCTGCTAGTTGGTGTTGTTGAATGGTCTTTGTAGGTGCACTAAAAATGTTGGAGAATATTTTATTGTTATTTTTTTTTCTTGCAAATTTTGTGTGGAGTGCCGTTTAGATGTATGGTTTTTCTTCGACAAATCAAATTATTATCGTACAGATACAGAAGCTCAAAAATCACGTAGAGCATTTGGATACGGTAGTTCAGATACTTAAAGGTAAGGAAAAACATCATTGAATGGGACACTTAAATGAGACCCCAACTTGCTTGGCGTGCAGTTAGTCCGAGATGGTGTTTCACCAAAGGTATGAAAGAATCACATCCATTAAGGAAGAAGAAATATTTTAGCAAAAGCATATCCAATAATGTTTGGTATACAGAACCCCAAATAACTGGTATCAATTTCTAGGACTTTCGTCTTACTTAAAGACAAAAGAAACAGAAAATACTTCCCAAAATGTTTACTTTATCCCTTGAATGAGAAAAAAAGGACACCTGATACAACAAAAATAATATAATATGAACTAACCTTACTGTCTGATGATACTACTCGCTGCTGGTTATTGGCATTCTGCGCATTTAGGTGAACTAATTCTAATTTAAGTCTATCATTCTTAGCTAACGAACTAGATTTAATTATAATTCCTCCGGTGAGTCTTTGTTCATCTTCAAAGTCTCGACGTTCAATGGCGTCCATAGATTGCACATCATTGTCCGCAACATCTGCTCCGGCAACAATCATTTCATTCTTAACTTTGCTTCCATATGGATGGTAGTCAATGCTAATGTTTTTAAAACGTAATGCCATACTTCCACTTGATGCTGCTGGCACATCCACATCACCATTACCACCTTCATACTGAGATTCACCACAGTAATCACTCACTGCTGCTGCTGCTGCTGCTGCACTTCTACCACTTAAATTACCCGCATCATCAGCATCATCTTCATCGACAATATTATCGGCAGTCATAACAGATTTCAGCAAATCGTTGAGTATTCCTTCCTTTTTCAAAATTCCACTAATATTTCTGCTATTACTACTAATATTACATTCTGCTGCGGTCTTACTAATGCTACTATTACTATGAATTACTAGAGAATTGCTATCGCTGCTGCTATTGTTACGCTCGTCATCGCAGCAATCCTCCGACGACATGAGGAACTCATCGCTAAGTCTTTTTGGTTTGGCCTTCTCGTAATCATGACTATTAAGACCAAGTATTTGTTCATCGATTACCGGCGTCTCAAGGTAAATGCCCACTCCAACACCGCCAGTATTCTCTGTTGTCGTTATCTCCTGGCATCGTCGCCGATGATGATCTTTTATAACTTCGATTGTATTCGTTGATGATGGTGGTGCGGCGGTTTTATCGTCAATGTTGTTGTTACGACCATGACGCTGTAGATCAACAATGGGTGTGGTTATATCATCACTTGATCCCGATCGGCTATCGTCATCTTTAAACAGCGCCAAATTTTCAGCGGCAGGAGTTGACACAGATAATATGCTGCAACCTCGACCTTCATCCTCTTCTTCGTTTAAGTTTTCATAGCTTTCGTAGATGTTCTTATCACTTAATTTGTTATTATTGTGTGTTGTTTGCAACTGAAGCTGCAATTCTTTGGACGACATTTGCGGCGATCTTAGGTTTGAGTGTGACCCGGTTGCTGTTGATTTTTCCGCTGGTTTATTTGCTGGCGCTGTTGCTGCTGCCGTTAGTGGATTTATGATGCTCGTGTGGCAGCCAGTTGAATCAATATCAGCAGACTGAACACATGTTTTTTCCATAATATGCGTAAAGGGTGTGTGTGTTTAGATCTGTAACCAAAATTGAAAGAAAAGATTGTTACTTTTTTTGTGAGAAAACGGTTTTTTTTGCAAACAAAAGGAGGAATTTTCATACCTCCTCCTGTTAATGCTGTAAATGTATGTCCGTCCCACACAAGACTGACTAGGGAAGAAGAGACAACTTCAATGGTATTTTTTTTTTTCGTTTTGCTCAAAAAGAAGACGATACAGTATTGTAATTTGATACTGAGTAAGCACAAAGGAGTTTACGCAAAAAAAAAAAAACATCACTAAGTAAAGACTACAAGAGATTGTCTATATTCTCTACCTACCGCTACCACCAACCCGACCAGGCCACTGGCACTGGATGTGGATTGTCGTTGTCGTTTGTCGATGTCGGTCGGTTCGGTAAGAATCTCTGTGGCTCACAAAACATTCACACATAAATCTTCCTGTCATTACTGCATCTCTACTTTATGTATTCCTTTCCTTCTCTTCTAGATAAATAATGAATAGTTGCCGAAACCATAGTGTAAAGAAAAAAAAAAGATTCAACACTCATCTCATCGAATATCTTTTGGTTTTTAACCCCTGATTCCATTCCCTTCTACCTGGGAATTTTTGAAAAAGATCATCCCTCCTTCTTACAAGTTAATTTTGTCTGGTCTGAGTATACTACAAATCTCTGCCTGAGAAAACAAC
The DNA here is from genome assembly GCA_916050605.2 of Platycheirus albimanus. Lineage (NCBI taxonomy): Eukaryota > Metazoa > Arthropoda > Insecta > Diptera > Syrphidae > Platycheirus > Platycheirus albimanus. Next base: position 111,437,924 of record OU696698.1, on the reverse strand, counting down.
TGCATACTTCTTTCTACTCACTACTCACCGATCGATCGAACTGATCCCGACAACCGACAACCGAACCGACACACACAGGAAAGTGAAAAGAAATGCAAAAAAAAAAAATGATCATTCTTCTTGGGGTCATTCATTTGCAGGTAATTGATTTGATCGGGAATTTTGAAAAATGCATTAGCATTCGTTGAGAGACCCTCTTTTTTTTATAATTTGATGAAGTGGCAAATTTTTTTGTATGGGAAATTAGGGGCAACAAACGTTTGCGATGCATTTTCCCATGAAATTTATTGGGACCTTTATTGTGCTGGCTCTGGTTGGATGATGTTTAAGTTTCGTCGTCGCGTCCGTCGGTCGGCTCTCTTGGGAAATTTGATTTAAATACATTGGTATTTTTGTAATCCGATTTGTGATCAGGTGCACTAAAGAAGCGGAGGTGAGGTTTTTGCATTATGTCATGGATCAAGATGCAAAGAGGAGTTTTGAGGTTTTAACAATAGTTTTGCTGAGTGGGCGTAAGAACAACACATCTATTATCAACTGACTCAGGCAGGTAACTAGAGGGAGCTGTTAAGAAAGTAAATTTGTGCCATATGTACAAAATTTTCAAGTTTCTTTATACCTACAGCTTCTAGAGTAAGTTCCTATGTAATTTACTTATTCCTTTGCGAACTCTTTTGCTTTCAAGAACAGGTGTCTCGAATCAATTATCAAATTTTCTGGCTATTGGCAAAATATTCTTAAAACCACAAGTGATATGCGTTCTGGCTGCGATTCTGCAATATAGTGACCACGGATTGCTTTGATAGCACGACACAGAACCGTCTACGCATTGCTACATCTTGCGTAGCCAAACTTGGAAGTAGCGTGTCAAGAGCAGTCTTTCGCTGACCATGCTTACGCCTGTTTAAAAAAGTGGTTTATCCGGAAGATAGACATATTTAATTAAGTATAAAACAAACCTTTGCATAGAGACACATTTTATTATAAAAAAAAAAAGGAAATAGGATAGGTAAGCATAAGAATTGGGTTCATATATGTAAGCTTTGCCACGCCTTTAGACACGTTACATGAAATTCAAAATGTTTGTCCGCTAAATTAAGTAATAGCAAGGAGTTGTAGTAAAATGTAGTGAAATCGCGGGAATGCATACCTAATAGATAAGTACATTTCAAAATGATCTTTATTGAAAGCGTAATCTAAGGTTGAATTTATTGTAGGTACTTCCATTATTATCAATGCGTTTCTATAATCTGAATATATCAACAGAACGTCATTAACTTGTAAATTCTAAAAACTTAGCAGATAACAATCCTACGACGTTCTTACTTATTATTTTTTGTAAGCTTAATCATTGTTTTAAAAATATAACAAACGTTTATTTAGAGTACAAACAATTATTAAAATGGGAATAGCGGAAGCGATTTTTTATTTTTCATTCTTCTTCAGTCTTCCATACACGCAACCAAAGCCAAGAAAGTAATTTTAAAACAGACAACTATCTGACCATCAGTTATGAAACACTGGTCACATGACTTTGGGATAGGTAACTATGTGCTATTGTCCTAAACCAAACATTTCAGATAGTCACTACAATTCAAATACATAAATGCAACATCAGTTCAAGTTTTAATTCATAAAAATACTCGGTGTTTTAAAGCAATGCCTTCTTCAAGTCTTTACCGATTACAAACAGGTGTTCCAACCGGAAACGGTGAAGAATATTATTATACGCATCAATTAGTCACGATATTCTCTTCTTTTCTTTTAAGATATACTTTTCAGGTAGTCCCTATGCAAGATTACAGATAAGTAGAGAAAGACGTGTGCAAAGGAAAGAGGAAATATATATAAAATCAAGATCAATAGCTAAAGACACTCGGAAGGATCTATACTCTACAGCAGCGGAACGATTATAATATTATACCTATAAGTTTTGTTTTGAATTAATGTTTAATTCACAAATTTTTATTCTAATTTCAACTTGTATGCAAAAAATATATACCTATAGGTGCCTAGGTACGAGTATAGCAAATAAATTCCAAAGCGGTGGTTGATTTTGTTAATGTCTATGAAAAAGGGTTCTTATTAGGTGTCTTCATGAAGTCAAGTTACTTTAATCACATATTTTATTTCAGAAACATTTTGAATGAAATACAAACTCAGTAACTTCCTACAAATTCTTTTAGAGAGCAAAATCGGAACAAAGTCATACTCAAGCGAAAAAGACCATATGGAAGACATAATAGACTATTAACGATCCTGCCTGTTTTAATTTGGATCTACTTATCGATTTTGTTCATCAGTTAGGACACTTTATTGTAGTTTAGTATCTCAGTGAGACAGACTTTCATCGTCTGTCTTCAACATTTGACAAGATTTGAAATTTGTGCAGAAAGTAGATAGGAGGTACTCGAAAACACACCTTATATTTCAGGGCAGTGAAATTTCTTGGACTGAATTTCCCATGTTGGTACAAAAGGTTTCTAACGAAATCTCCGTTCTGCGAGAAAAATTACTGAGCGTGGACCCTGACACAATCAGGCCTTAGAGAATCTTCAGGTAACCTATTAGGTCCAGTAATGGGTTATGAAGGAAAAGATGCAATGTGGTGAGGTCCAACGCAGTACTGGAAGACCCCATTTAAGGTAGCGCGATCAAGTGGAGGACGACCTGAACCCTCTTGGTACGTGCAACTGGAGCCCTCTGGCTAGTGACCGGACTTAAGCAAGTAAGTAAACATGACTTTACCATAAATAAGTTCGGAGAAAATCAAAGCATTGAAACGAACAGTGCCTTCACTATACCTATATGTACATAGTAACTTCTACATGCTTTCTCAAATATGAAAACAAGTTCCAGCTGAACCAGCCCCAATCTTCAGCAATGTCATACGTAACCATTTGAGAGGTTACGCCTTAGTCACAGCAAACTCGCAAACATATCTAAATTGAAATTTAAACCAAGAACATCCTACATTATATAAAACCCAAAAAGCAGACCAGAGTCAATGCCAACTTAATGCGTCTCCGAAAACCAAAGACGAAAGCGAGCGGAAAGTGTTAAGGATTGTAACATGTTAGTTAAAATATATACGCACATCAGCTTCAGAATATAGATTAATGTATGAAGGTTAGATTTTAAGAAAAAAAAAAAAAACTGCAATAAAAATGTTTTGTTCCTTGGAGTAACTAAATGTGACTAACGACCTTGTAATATTACAAATAGGAATTTCTAATTATCAATAACATGGGAAAAGATTTAAGTACCTACAACTATTCAGTCACCTGGAAGAAGTGTTAAGGATTTTTTTTTAATAATGACCCTTTAATAAAACTGGATTACACAAAAAAAAAATAGTCCATGCTTGCCTTTTGTGTTCAATATTCACTTTCCATTGCCATTGCATTAAAAAATAAAAAAAAAATTCTGTCACATGGATTCCATGCATGAACACACGTTCTTCGTCGTTGCGACTATTATAATAATTACAAAGGTGGTTAGGTGGGTATCCACATTTTATTTGAGCTAGTCGTGCTCTTGAATAATTCGTTGAATTCGGTTCTTTCTTAAGTTTCACGTGAATTATAAAATAAAACCTTGATTCTGCCAAAATTTTATGTAACACAGAATACAAAAAAAAAGTAGGTATGCTAAAAATCTAATAACAATGCGCTCTCTGGGTAATGGGTAAAGGTCTTGGAACACACAAAGCACAAAGATGTAACCTTCGTCTTCGTTCTAGAGTACCCAAAAAAAAAAAAGTAGAAGACAAAAAAAAATATAGAAATTTTCTTCTCTTCTGAAAATGGAAAGGTTAAGCACGCGATTTTTTTTTTTTTAGATTGAGGTGTGCTGCGCCCACCCAAACGCAAAACGGATGGACAAATGACGGAGAAGAAAACAACACCAACAACACCCAACTACCTGGGAACCACAAACGTTGAATTCGGATGCAATATTTTCAGTTAATTCTAATAATTAAATTACACGTAAATAAAACTCGAATCCAAACCAATTATACCACAAATGTGTATAATTTGATTACAAATTCAATTTTTTTTCTTTTCGACAAAATGATTATGCACATACAACACACATGATTCGAATTTAATGGAATGCACCAGCCAATAAATTGTTCACAAAATTCTAGTTTTCACTATTTTCTTTTAATTTGTTTCTATTATTTTACAAGAAAATTGCACTTTATAAAGTTTTCAACAGCTTACAAAAATTCCTTTTTCAATTTAAATTGCATTTGCAAGGAAGGTTTCTTTTTTTTGGAAAATTCTTCTTTTGTTACTCTGGTAATGCCTTCCCTTTCTTACGAATTACGAACAGCAAGAACAATTTTTTTTTTTTGAAACTCGACGGCAAATTTGGAAGAATTTCAAATTGAATTTGTTGATTTACCTTCTTGTTTTGGAGTTATTCAACTGTTTTATTGTTTAACCATGACAAAATACTTAATATTTATGTAAATTTAATTAACGTGGACTCGCGCGATTAAAATATATTGGTTTTTGAGAATTTTTCTTTAATCAACGCAACCGAACGAGATGTAAAATATCAACCAGCCATTTATAAAAAATCCAGCCACAGACAGTGGGAAACTTGTTTTTGTTTTAGCACACATGGGTATGTCATTGCCAGTATTTTAGATTATTTGCTTGTAATAGCCTTTAGGCGGGAAGCACATTTTTCCTAATTATTTGTCGGTAGTGTAGTTTCTTTTTTTAGAAATACTATGTTTTCATTAGGGCCGAAATTAGGATATTTGAAAAATTGCTAAAAAAGTGTTTTCATCTAGGTTTCCACATTTGTTTTGACATCAGGCTATCTTCTTTCTTTTTCTTTTTTACAACCTTTTCATTTTTTCTTCTTGTTTTGTTTTGTTTACTACTTCCGTTGCCCTGGATTTTATTTCAAAATTGTTATTTTGTATTGTTTACTTCTGCCGTTTGCTTTGCATGTTGGTTTGTTTACTTTTGCCGTTGCCTTGGATTTTGTTTTAAATTGACATTTTAGAAAATATCTATTCAATTTGTTTCAATTTAGTTGCGTTTGATTTGTTTTCACATAATTTGCAACCTTGATTTCGTCCAAATCAAACAAAATTTTAATATTATTTTGTATGGAAAGTGGACTCAAATTTGGATCACATTTTTTGCCCTAATGAAAACGTAGTATAATGACCGTGTTCTCTACTACCTCGAATTTTTCTGCACGCAACCTATTGAACTTTGATATTTTTACTTGTAATTATTTATAACTGTTTGCTGATATTATTCTATTTTGTCAATTATTGGGTGAAACATTTGATTTAAATTCACTCTTCTTCGGAGCACGTCTCATAGTTACTTCCATGCTGACTATTTTTCAAATCTTTCAATTCAGTGGAACTGCACTTGAATTACCGTCGAGTAGCAGTTGAACTTCTGGGAAATGAATAACTGTCACTTTATTCGCATTTCATGATATCGATTTTTTTACACTAATTTACTGGCATTTGTTCAAAATTGTTATAATTGTATATAGGTATAATCTATAGAATTCTCACCGTAGATCTCTCTATACTTCTAACTTTGATTTCTCATCGCTCATAACACATTGTAGCGATTGCAGCGGCCCCTGTCATGCAAACAAAACCATTAAAGTAGGATCGCAAGATCTTTCGAAAGGCGGACACAAACTTAAGCAAAGATTAATTGGCTGCACTTTTTAGTACTAAAAATCATTGGCAACATTTTACATCACGTTACATTCTTCACCTTACGTTCTTTCCTTCTGTCAAAATATGTCATTACGTTTTCGTCTATTTTTGTTATTCTTTTAATAGGCTTTTGTTGGTTTGGTTTGGTAAGATAAAAGGTATAACTACCACCAACAACCACTGAAGCGCCGACCGACGGTCTACCTCTTGGATTGGCTGCGATTCAACAGTCTATAGTTATTCAAATTATGATTTAGCAACTATAAGAAGTGTATTGCAAATTTTGTTCGTAAGTATAAATAGCATCGTTCCCGGGTGTCTCATTCGTAAGAGCCAATAATTCGTCTCCATAACTTCGAGCAATTAAATAATATATAGGTACACAATATTATGGAAGTCGTAGCCGAATACCTTGACAAAGGACTAGTCCTTATAATTGCTGACCTTCTCAGCATGATCACAGTTGCTTCGTGTTTGTTTATCAAAGTTCCCCAAATCAAGACAATCAACGAAAACAAATCATCTCAAGGTAAGAGTTAACAATTTGTATTCTCAGTAAATACCATGACCTTGATAATCCTTTCATTGATCATTGTAACAATAAAAAATCTTTTAGGAATCAGTGTATTCGGGCTATGTCTGGAATTGTATAGTTACTCTGTAATGATGGCATACAATTACAGAAGTGGCTATGACTTCCTATCTTACATGGAGTATCCTGTGTTGCTAATCCAAGAATACGTTCTTGTTTATTGTGTATTCAAGTATCAAAATCTTTTAGGAAGAAAAACCCTCATTGTTACTGTTCTGTACATGATATTAGCATACTTAGTCTATTTGAGATTAATGCCTTTGGTGGTGTTGGCCTTCTTGGTGGTAAGTTTTTGTGCAAATAAACATTGTCCATGGTGATTGTACTTCTCTGTTGCTATATCGTCACTTTTGTAGCTATTTTTGTACCTTCATTACGCTTTCTTATATTTTTTAAGGAATCTATTTATCAATGTTTGTTGGTTTAGCGGTAGCTTTGTGTTTTTTGGCTCATCAATCAATCACCTGTCGTTTGCTTATCATTCTGCACTTCTTAACGTTAAGCATACTTTCATTTTAAAGAGTACTCAGAAATAAAAAAAACAAGCTTACATGTTTCCACATATACATACTTGGTTCATTTTATTTTTAATGCTTCGAATTTCTACTTAATAAATGTACTTGACTTTTAATAATAGCCATTCTTGTATTGATTTTTGTTTGCACAAAGTTTCTTCCTTTAATTCGATCACCTAAGGATTACTGGTGTAGTTCCTGGTAAAATACTCCGAAGCTAAAGACTTCTGGAAAGCTTTTATGATAAGATCATTAAAATTATGCTTTTATAAGCATAATTTTCAGTAGTGTTTGTGGTCGTTTGATAAAGTTTTGAAAGACTTTGAATAGCACTTAAACTTTAACTAACAAAATAAGCTCATTTTAATCTCAAGTTATGACTGCTCGGTAACTAATTTTTTTATTTTAAACCGTATTTATGTTTTGAAACCCAATAAGATCCCTTTAGCACGCCTGCGCTTCTTTTGCACGGTTGACGTTGAGAAACAGAAAATCTATTAAAATTCAAAATAAAATAATTTCAATCTCATTAGCCGTTCTGTACTCCAATTGGAGCAACAAGCAAAGTTCTACAACTTGCTGCTATTTTAAAAACCAAAGATTCACGATCAGTTAGTTTGACAACCTGGGCTCTGTCGGCATTCACCAATTTAAGTAAGTTATTAAAACACATTAAAAATATTTATCCTAGTATCCTTTTCAAAATATTTTTTTTTTCAGCACGAGTCTACACGGTGTTTGTTCAATCTGCTGATCCTATGTTGCTGGCAAATTTTATGATATCGGTGTTTTTAAGCTCCTCTGTATTTGTTGCAGCTTATGTTTATAAAAAGCCTAAAGCCGTTTAAAAACATTCAGGACAACAAATCCTTTCGAAAACTACTATATTTTATTTATTTTTTATTTATTTTACCGTTCAAAATTTGTTACATAGAAAAAGCTCAAATATTTTCGATGTTCCTTGTTATAAACTAATTTTAAGAAAAAAAAGCTGCTTATTAATTAAAATAAAACGCTAAAGCTGCGGCTGCAGCTAAACCTACAGCACATGCAATCAGCAACTTCACTTTGTTATTGTTTGTTTTGATTTCTTGTGCGACGACTTTGCGCTCTCTTGGTTTTCGTTTGCCAAATCTCTTTTCGAACTGTTCTAATTCAATGCGATTACGTTCCTCCTCGGCTAGTCTATGTCTCTCTGCTTCTTCTTGTTTTATTCGTTCGGATTCGGCTTTGATGACTAGACAGATATCATCACATTCAACGAATGCGTTCTGCGACCGGGATTTTTCACAAGATACTTCAATCTTGATACGTTTGCATTCGCAATAGATTTTGACTTTTTTACGGCAGTTTTGTGGATTTGGACATGATCCCGAATGACATGTAGCCGAACAACGATGACCACAAGAATACTAGAGCACAAACAAAAATACATTAAAATCATGTCAAAAAATTAATTTCAAATAAATATTATTACATTTTTGATACAACGATTTCCGCAACTTTTCAATCTTTCTTGACGTTCTTCAATGTCTTGGGGAGCCCCTTGAGATGAATAAAATTCAGAACATTTGTAATAAACCTGTCCAAGTCCACAATGGCAGGCTGATTTGATTTGTGCAATACATGGATCGCATGGGGCTGGATGACAGGATTTCTTGCAACGATGAGCACAGCCTGGTGGTCGTTGTATTTCGCATCCTTCAATGCAGGGTGCACAACCATCTTGTTCCTAGAAAACAAATATTTTATGATTTAAATAATTCAATACCGCTCAAATATTTGATATTTTTGAAGTTCTAATATGCCATAAAAGTAACCAATTTTTGAAATTACTGTCTGCTAAATAATTCAAATTACACGAAATCTGGGTTGGTATCGGATTGGAAAACACTGGACTACAATAGCTGTTACTTATCAGATGTACACTTACATTATTATCCTCTAGATTAGGCACTTTGTGGCAAACAAGCGAGCATGAATGATTGCCACATTTTAAATTACGTCCACAAAGGCGTTGACAAGAAGTTGGCTTTGAGTTCCAACATGGCCATTCGGCAATCTCATGGCCACCAATACACGCTACTTTAACTTTCTTTTCGCATTTTGGGTGTGGCAATTGTTTAATTTCGTACTAAAAAAACAAGGTATAAAATTACTCATCGCATAACTAAGAAAACAAATACAAATGAACTTACATTATCAAATTTGTAGTCAAAAATATTACTCGAAGTATTTTTTAAAGTGACCCTCACAGCAGCATGACAACGAGCTGCACATAAATGTTGACAATTTGTGGTTTCATTCTTCAGCCCACACACTTGATTGCATGATGGACAGTCGCCTTTGTGGCATTTGTGCTTATTTTGATGATGACACTTGGAAGGAATTCTTAAAAAGAAATCAAATAAATCCAAAGTTGCAAAGAAAAATAAATTTACAAGTTTACCTGCAAGATTCCAAGCAATTGACCCGAGCTCTACGCTCCCTGCCGCAAGGTACTGTCACGCAAGTACTTCCACAGCGGCACTTTACTTGAGATTGCAGTTTACAAGGGTAACACGGGCCATCATGGCAAACAGAACTGCACTTGTGTTTCTTGCATGAGAGCAGTTTCCCACAAACCTTATCACACGGTGGACATTGATCATCACAGCACTTAGAAGGATATTATTGCAATAAGTGTTTAATACATTTTTGTAAAATTAAATTAAGAACCTTTTTGTTGCAAGCATGCTTTCCACAGTCTCGAATCCTTTTGCATTTTGTCTCACAACTAAAAGCTTTCCAACAAGGCAATTCCTTTTCGTGCATTCCACAGCGACAAGTCTTCTTTGTAACAATCAAGCACTAAGTACAAACAAAAATTGATTTTTACATTCTTTTAAGAAAATGAAAAGGGAAATATCTAACTGCGTCAGAGCGATAGTGCGGCAGTTGTCATTTGAGTTAAACTAATCGATGGTTTTTAGATGACAGGTTATACTTGAGTTGTTACCGATCTTTGAGCTATAAAGCTTTAATCATTTTGAAAAGGAAGAACTTACCAAACTGCAATCACCTTTGTGACAACGTTGCGTACAATAGTGCTTTCCACAAGAGAGTAACTTCAAGCAAGTATCATCACAAGTATCAATCGGTTCGTTGCAAGGTGCTGTTTTTTGCTAAAAATACAAAAGATATAGATAGGTACATAGCTTCAAAAAAGTTTATTGAAAATGCGAGCACTTACAGCTTTTCCACATGGGCAAGTTCTTGGGAGAGTGAGAGGACATTGCCCACACGCTCCCTCATGACATATTTGCTTGCAGCTGTGTATACCACAGCTATATTTCTTATTGCAAGCCTTTTAATAAAAGATTGTGAATCAATAATTTTGTTTTAACAGTTAAATTACGGTATACCTTTTTGCAATGCCACACTCTCTGTGAGCAGCTTTTCATTGCTTCCTCGCTGCCACAAACACATTTTTGAAGGCTGGACTTGCTACAAGGGGGACATTGTTTCGCCGAATGACATACTTGATCACATTTGTGCTTGCCACAAGGCAATACCTGCAAGCACTTTCTATCACAAGTCCAAGTTTTCTGAAAGCAACGAAGTGTCTTGGCTGGAGATTTGCCACACTTGCAACTTGAAAAAATGCTTTGAGCGCACGGTGGACATGGACCTTAAAAAATAGACTTATAATAATGAAGAAATCAAGTTCAAAATAAATTACTTACCAGGATGACATAGCAGCAAACACTTATGCCCACATTCGGGTTGCAGAGGTTTCCCACAAGTCTCACCACACGAATGGGGAACAATCCATTCCTGATTAATTGGATTAATTTCCTTTCCACAAAAGCACTCATATTGAGTTGGCCTGTCTTCAGGTTGGTAATCCCGGCGACACTGCGGACAACACCACTTTACTGCTTTAACTTTCTTCGGAATGAATTCACCCAAGTTATTATAATATCCCTGTTCTTCGGTGCCTTTGTCCTTGAGCAAGGCGATGCTATCATTTGCCCATCGCTTTACACACAATAAATGAAAAACACAGTAGCAATATTTACAAGACCAAACTGCATCGGCCCTCTTCACCGATCCAATGCAAATAAGACATATTGCAGACCCAGATTGCAAAACGTTCTCCAAGAAAGCAGCAGTCTTTTGGAGTTGATCATTTCCACCAGTATAGTTTTTGTACAACTTTTCTGCAAAGATTTTTGTTTGCATTATTTTAGTTTAGGGCGGCAAGCCAACGCAACACCAAAGACCAAAATACAAATTAAAAACCTACCCAAGATCTTTCCACCATCAAGTTCTTCTTCATCCGAACTAGATTCATAGTTTTCAGTTATTTTCTTTGCCATTTCCATGTTTTTAGTTTGAATTTCTTTAAACTTTTTCGATTGTTGCGATTTATTATTGGAGCTCTCAGGTTTTTTGTTGGTTGTGCTTGAAGGAGCATTTTTTGGTTTGTTTGCTTTGGATATGTTTGAAGCCATTGTTTTTTTAAGTTTTATACAAAATCAATTTTTTTTTGTTTTATATTTTGAGAGTATAAATTATAACTAGTATTTTTTTTTTAACTTATAATTTTGAGCTATCAAATCAAAATTTTAGAAATATTTTTTTACAAGGAACAAGGAACCGGCCTGCTTGTCCAAAAACCAAAATTCGTTACGTGTAGTGACAAGTGACAACTAGACACAACTCAGTTGAACAGTGATGCCAAATTGGCTTGCAAACACGTGGTAGATGTTTCTTGAATAAATTTTTTTTTTTAATACAATATTATGTATATTTTTTTTTTTCAATTCGGGCTTTCCAAAATTGTTTAATCTTTTTTGTTTTAAATTATTCATCAAAACAAAACAAACAAATTGAGTTTTGACACTTGACTTTGTTGATAATAGCTTTGTTTGTTGAACACTGAAGTCAACCTGGGGTCGCCACAACTCGTTTTTTGAAATACTTCAACTCGCCCTTAAAAAAATTCTCTGTTCTCTTCTCTGCCCTGAAGTAAAGAAATGTAAGTGAATGCATTTTTTTTGATGAAAGTTAATACAAATCGAACAAATAATGGTGGATTTACACTAATCTGCATCCTTACTTCTTCAAAAAAGAAGGATACAACATATAAAAGTCATACGCGTGTGATAGAGAGGGGAGATAAAAATGAAGAACATCTTCATAAATCAAGATTATAGGAAATAGGAGAAATGAAGATGAAGATTATGGTGGAGACAAACATGTTCATCTTCATTATAGCATGTTCTTCTGCATTTCGAGGTTCCTATAATTTCTATAGTTCAGGCCAGCAGTTTCTCTCGTTTTGTCACCAATTTTCGAATTTTCATGTTCAAAAATGAAATTTTCGCTCTTGCATCCCAATAACCTGAACGCAAGAAAGTCAAGAACTAAAACTGTCAAATTTTTTGTATTGATTGCCATATTGGCAAACAACAATAAAATAGCAGCAAAATGGAAAAACATACAAAAAGGTTAAAAACAAAAGAAAGTAATAATACCTTAAATTATTATTATTAAGTATTATTCATAAACTTTTTTTTTCAGAAGATAATATTCCTGCCAGGATAACTTTTACAAGAACGAAGACGATGGTTTGTTTTTTTAATTGTTTGTGCAGCATGTTTCATATCTGTGTATTATTTTCAGACTTAATTTGAGCAAATTCAACAAGCACAGCGTTGTGAAAAATATAGAATTAGCAGACCTAATGCGTTTTTTTTGAGAACGGGAACGGGCCCCAGGTTTTCTTGACAATTCCAAGAGTTGCTGCTCAGAATATTGTCATCTTTGAAAATAATAAAGAAATGAGAGGTACGGTTTCAAAAAGTAATTCAAATTACCGCATTTTATAAATTAATTAAATTTGTTTTATTTATTTCAAAATAAAAACAAAACAAAAACTTTATTTTGTTTTCAGTGAAATATTTTGTATATTATAATTTTCTTTTCCCTAGAGTTCTATTTTTTACTAAAAAGCTTTTTATACGCGGAAAAAAATTCTCAGAAAACTGATATCATTTCGGTTTTAAAAAGTTATAAGAAAGCCTCTATTCCTTGAGATTACATCAATTTTAAAGTCTCAATGGCTACCGTTATCCTCTCGGTCTCGATTTCACTTGAAGACTCGGCTAGTTTGTCCGTATTTGCCGTGTGTACTTCGGCTGGAACTTTAACAGTGTAATCAGCAGCTGACATGGCTTGATTCAATTTGCTGACAGTCTGTTCGAGTTGGATTTTCTTCTTTTCGGGCTTAGTTATTTCCTTATCAGCTTCGATCAAACCCTTAAGTAGCAAGTGAACCTCACACTGGCCAGAAACAGTGAGAATAGCACATCCTTGTGGTGGTTCAGTGTCGAAAGTGATATGTGAGCAGTACGCAACTGTTGTCAGATCATTAGCATACTTTTTAAGTATATCATTAGGTTGAGAATCGGTGCAAACAATGTAGGCTTCTGTTTTTGTTTTGTTAGGTAGATTGTAATCGCTGCGAGCTGAACGAATGATACGCGCTGCTTTTTGAATAAAATCAACTTCACGCTCAACTTGTTCATTGTGCCAGGATGTGTTCTCTAAAAAAAAAAAAATAATAATAATAATAAGAAACTTCCAAAAACTATGAAAACCAACACACTTACCCGGAAACGAAGTAATACATATACTTGGAATTTGCTCCAATGGTGGCAGTCTCTGGAACAACTCTTCCGATATAAATGGCATAAATGGTGATATTATTCGAAGGCCTAGGTCAAGACAAGCGTAAAGAGCTTTACGAGCTGATGCTTTCTGGTAATCAGTTCCGTTTTGGAAAATTGGTTTCAAGCACTCTAGATACACATCGCATAAATCATAGAGCCAGAAGCTATAACAAGCACTTGTGGCAGCAGAAAAGTCATAACTTTTAAACCCAGCGTTGCATGTCTCAATGCCAGTCGGGACAAAATCCACACATCCATGTTGTTCTCCTTTCCAGTAAGAGTTATGTCTGTCGAATATTTTTCATCTTCGCCAAAGTACATAAGAGCAAATTTAGCTGCATTCCACAATTTGTTGCAGTTGTTGCAGAAGAATCTATAGCCTTGGACACGATTATATCCAAGTTGATGTCGCGAGCTTGGGTGATATATGCACATAGAGCGAATCTCAAAGCATCAGTTCCACACTCTGGAATGCCATTGGGAAAGTTGGGAAAGCTCTTTCAATTTCTCTGGGATCCAAATTGGAGGTTAGCAATTGCTCGTGTAATCCCTCCAGTGTTATACCGCGGATAACATCGATGGGATCAATAACGTTGCCCAAACTTTTTGACATTTTGCGACCATGTGCGTCACGGACCATAGGATGCAGGTAGATTTCTTTGAATGGCAACTTGCCTAAAATAAGGTTTTCGCCAAAGAATACCAAACGCGCAACCCAAGAGAATAAAATATCATGTCCAGTTTCTGGCAGAGATGTTGGATAGAATGCCTGCATATCATCTGTGTTATCTGGCTAGCCAAATACTGAGAATGGAAATAGTCCGGAACTGAACCACGTGACAAGTAAATCTTCATCTTGATTAAGAACGATTTTACTGGCATCAACATTAAATTTGGAAGCAGCTTTGCTCAAGGCTTTTTCTTTGCTTCGAGCCACTATCCAGTAATCTTCAATATCACTCTAAAAATAAGCAAAAATCGTTTTAATATTCAAAACATACAAAAAATAAAACCAACTTTCAACTCACCAATGCCCCTTTGATACTTGGATCACTAAACGTAACATAGTAAGCCGGAATACGATGACCCCACCATAGTTGACGTGAAACACACCAATCACGAATCCCATCCATCCAGTGGTACCAGACTTTTGTGTGGTGTTCTGGAACAATTTTTAGTTCTCCAGACTTAACAGCATCAGTGGCAGCAGCTGCCATATCAGAACACTTAACATACCTTCAAAAATATTAATTAAATATTGCTAACGATATCATCTACATATTAAAATATTCAACACCTACCATTGTGGTTTAATCATCGGTTCAACAACGTCCTCTACCCAACTGCAGAAAGGTACAACCATAGGATTGTTGACAGTGCCCCTGTACAATCCCAGTTCCTTCAATTTCTCTTGATATAACTTACAGCAAGCAATCTTTTTCGTATCCGCTGATTGCGAAACATTTGAGGGTGTGTACACCTTCCGAGGAGCTCCAGATAATGCGTGTGAATGGGCTTTTTTTCAAATGTAAAAGACGACGACGACGACAACGTAATCGACGACGACAACAACCACGACGGATTCAGATTCATGAATTGATCATCACCGACGAACACAACACGACGACGAACGAATAGTTTTGGAGTAGAGAAAATTGTTGACGACCATTCTTCTGCGATCGCGATTTACTGGGATATACAAAACTATATTGTCCTATTCCAGAATTAATTCAACAAAACATTTTTTGTAAACAAATTTTAGACAAAAAATCATTTTAATTTAAACTCACATCTTATTATTATTTATTATTTCAATTGAAATCTGTAATATTTTTTGACAGCAAAATAAAATGACTTTGACTTCTGTCAAAGGGCTATAAAAAATTATAGCAAGGAAAAACGAGTACGTATATTGTGTATTCTTTCACTCTTCTGTATAATCAGGTATATCTCCCCCGCTTTACTTTTCTTGAAATTTGAAGATGAAGATGTCGCAGAATAATGTAAATCCACCATAAAGCAAAATGAAAACTTGATTTTGAGCGTTGTGAAAAATATACAATCAGCAGCCCTAATGCGTTTTTTGAGAACGGGAAAACCCAGGTTTTTTGACAACTCTTGGAGTTACTGTTAATTTTTATTTTTCAACCAGGTGTATTTACGAACTCAGCTCGCTGAATTGCAATTTTCTTCGTCGATAACGTAGGTCTGTCAAAATAAAATTCTGACATCCGATGTCATTTTTTGAGAAAAGTGAAAGCAAAAAAGGGGACTTGACTAAACTGGTGGTCCGCACCATAAGATCGAACAAAAATAAATATTTTTCCAGTGAAAAATATATAATCATCTTGAAGAACATACAAAAATGACTATCTTAAGCTATGTTTTTGCACCCAGATTATTCATGGAATATGGAATGGGTTCAATTCAGGTAATTTTGTTGAGATTTGAAAACAAAATGTTCTGTATTTTTCACCGAAACATCAATTCATAGAAAATGTACGAGCCTGGAGGTTTGGAAAAATTCGGAGACCAAATTCTTTCTACCGTAAGCATTACCTATCTTCCTCTTCTTGTTTTAATGTTGGTTTCGTAATTTATTTATTTTGTTCTTTTACATTTCACTTGAACCTTGAATTGTTTGTATACACACAACTTATCATCTTAAATTAGCTTTCCATGATGTGGAACATTGGATATTATTCTTCACCACTCATTGTCACATTCCTGTATCGTCGGGGTTACCTTGTCGCCGATTCAATCTCTTCGTTGGCTAAATTTACAACAAGCATTGGTATCATTGTAGTTCTGTCGATGTGTATGCGCGGCATTGGTAGGTCACAGTCTCGTTCATACAACAAACTAGTCAAGGCCTTGGAGCAGGCGAAATCTTCCAATAACACAGAAGAGGCCAAGAAATCATTGAGATTATTTGATTTTGATTTTAAGTACTGGAGCGTTGATTTTGATGTTCTAAGTCTACAATAGTAAGCCATTTAACCTTGATACAATGTACGTATATATTTAATACTTGATGTATTTTATAGTAGTGACGATGGAAAGAAAGTAGTTCCAACCTCTTCGTCGAAGAGATCTCCACGTCCGAAGCCTTTTTGGTTCTCTTCTTTGCCTTGTGAAATAGCTGCTTATATTGCTATCCACACATTTGGCATAAGGATGATCTATCCTGGATCAGTTAAGCTCTTACAAAGCTATTTGAGTGAGCTTTTTTAAAGAGATTTTAAAGAGAGTAGAAAAGAAAACTTATTATTTTATTTCCAGGACCAATGTTAGTTGCTGGTCGTGCAAAACTCATCGAAGAGGAACATGGGATGCGTTACAAAATCAAAACCATAGACCGAAATGATATTGATACTGTGTTTGTAGATAACCGCAACAAAAGTACAAATGGGAAAACTATTGTGATATGCTCAGAGGGTATGTAAAAAAACTCAGTGAGTAACGTTTAACAATTTACTGTTTTTGTCATAGGAAATGCTGGTTTTTATGAAATTGGCATAATGTCCACACCACTGTCACTAAAGTATTCCGTTTTGGGTTGGAACCATCCCGGGTTTGAAGGCAGCACTGTATGTGAAATTTTCGAATCTTGGTCGTTAGATTTTTTAAAGTTTTTTTAATTAACTTGTTTTAGGGTCAACCTTTTCCTGAGCAAGATAAAAACGCAATCGATGCTGTTGTGCAGTTTGCTATTCACAAATTAGGATTTGCTGTTGAAAACATAATGTTCTTTGGTTGGAGCATTGGTGGTTACAGCTCTATCTATGCCGCTTCCCAGTATCCAGAGATTAAAGGAATTGTAAGTTTATAATTGTTGGCTAGGGACACAAAAACTCAATTTTGTTCGCAATTGTAGTTGTAATCAAAATCTTTTTAATTGTTATTTTAAGATTTTGGATGCTACCTTTGATGATGTGCTACATCTTGCTACACCACGTATGCCTGCCAGTCTTTCGGGTATTGTAAGGCTTGCAATTCGAGAATACGTTAATTTGCACAACTCTGAAATGTTAATGGATTACGGAGGTCCAGTTCTACTAATTCGTCGAACTGAAGACGAAATAATTGCAGAGTGAGACGATTCATAATAACATACTAGGAAAAAAAAACTTAACGCTTAACTTTTCAGAGATAACCAAATAGAGACAAATCGAGGAAACTTTTTGCTTCTAAGTTTGTTGAAGTATCGTTACCCAAACATACTCCAGTCCCAACAAATGACCAGGATAAAGAATTTACTCTCCAAACCCATTGATTCCAATGCTAATGGTTTGTTGAATATTTTTTTTATGATAGCATCATTTTTGCAAATGTAAATAATTTTCAGCTAGCAATGATGAGCTATGCATGGCGCGTTTAATAACTTACGCCTCTGATAAGGGTAAAACTTTTCCAATGGCCATTGGCGAAGATTACAGTGCTGAAGTCCGTACTCAGATGGCTGAATTTTTGGTAAGTTCGAGTGCATTTATATTTTCAATTTTAAGATTCTAACAAATTAAAATTAATATATTTGCAATTTAGTTGAAAAAGCATTTCCGAGATTATAAGTCAACACATTGTACCCCCCTTCCCGACGACTACTTTACCATTCCATGGGACATTCCTACAGAGAATGGCTTTGTTTTTACCTAAACTCTTCGAGTCTAGACTGTCCAACAAGAAATAAAAATATTTTACTTACAAAATAAACATTGATGTTGGGGTGGATAAACATTTCAAAAGAATGTGTTGAACTGGGCACTTTACAAAAATGATTATTTATTTAGATATGTATATGTAGAACTAGCTGAAATAAAAAAGGAACAACAAGTAAACAGCTTGTGACTTTTATTTTAAGTCAATATGAATTCGCTTATATTTTTTATTGTAATTTACTTAAAGAATGCTCACAGTTTTGTGGATTTATCTTTCTTTAGTACTTATGTATCAAATTTAGTTGACGATAAGAATGCCGATTGTCCAGAAACGGTGAGTTGGGATTCTGTTTCTTATAGAAGCAAAAAAATCTAATTAGAATATTTTCCAGAAAACTCCAAAAGAAATTTGCGATGAAAATCAAATTATGTTATTACTTGCTAGAATGTATATAGTTAGTCCCGAAAGGGTACTAATGCTTTTGACTACGGATTCCTTGCAAGAAGCATGCAAGAGTGTATCTGAAGTAATGAAAAAAATCAAAAAAACCCAAACTGGATGCATACCATTGAGTTCAGAGAACCTTTATATGAAATTATTGAAAACAGTCGAGTTTTTTGATGCAAGTGTTTGTCAGGGCGATAGTCGTTTTAAAAAAAGTTAGTTTTTGTAATTCTTTTCTTGATGGATATTAGTTTAAGTAGATACTTAATTTGTTTTTAGAAATAAGCAAGATTGGAGACTGTTTGCCAATATTACGTGAAGAGTTCCTTGATTGTGAAGGAAAACCAGATTGGTATGAAAATAACAATGAGACTCTCCTTTGTCAGTAAGTGTGATGATTTATTTTCATATTTATTCAACGATCGATGTTATGCTTTTATAGATCTCTTAACGAAATCGCTAACTGTAATTATGTGAAAACTGCAATGCTATGTGGCCTAGAGCCAGCTGCTACCATACGAGGATTCACCAGTGAGCTTTTCCAGCAAGCTTTCCCCCATAAGGTGATGCTTTGGATTTCAGTTATGATGTCTGTAATAAGTTATATATTTTTAGTCAAAATGCAAGGTATCCAGAGCATTGCCATTGGTTCAGGACCCAATGCGAGCCTCGGCAAACCAAGATCATGTAAATGCACTTCTTCTGACTGTCATCCCATTAATTGCTATCATTCAAAACATTCAATAACTTTTGGCATTAGATCTATTAACTATTTTTTTTTTTATTTATTTAATACAATTCCAATTAATCATTCATTTCATAATAAAACAATAATTGAAGAGAGAACAAAATTCTAAACGTTCTTTTTGGAACCCCCAAATCCAGAGAAACCCATAATGGCAGCGATATCACCAGGCATGTCTGCGCTGAAATCTTCTTCGGCTTTTCGTTTTCTATCTTTTCTCTTCTCCTTCTTGTGTTCTTTGTAGCGTTCTTCCTCTTCCTTGGCTTCACGTAATCTCTTCTCTAATTCGTAGTCCTTCTTCTTTTCTTCCATTTTTTTCTTATTCTGTTGAAAGCGTTCCTTGACTTGATCAACAGTGCTCCGTTCGACTTTCATCGACATACCAAGATTACGTTGATGCTTCTTTCCATTAATGTGATCCAAGAAGTTAATGGAATCTTTGACAACACAATCACAGACATTGCAATAATAACCACCCGATTGGGAGGTTGGCGTGTTTTTGTTGATAACAACACTTTTGCCCAATTTACTATCTAAATCGACCTTGTAGTCGCGACGCTTAAGATTCTCACGTTGTACAGGCTCTGTAAGTGGCCCCAGATACAGCAAGTTAAAAGGATAAAGTTTATTAAAATGTATTTACCTTCTTCGCTGGGATCTTTGACTGTTTTCAAGCGCTCCTGTGCTAGCTTTTGATATTCGGCCTTGTCCCATTTTCGGCGATGGTCATCCGGACGCAATGCCATTGTGTTTTCTTGATTAAATTTATGTTTCGATCGATAACTCCTTCGGAATATAAAACTCAAATTCCACTTTAATAACCAAAATGAAACTTTTCGTGGATTTTTACGTTTATATTTCAAATGTCAATTAACTTGTGTCAGTTGTCTTGGAATAGAGCTGCCAGCATTAACTTAAATTTGTTTATCAGACTGGAATAGGTTTGTTCCCGTAATCTATAAAAAAATGAATTTTAATCCAATTTGGCAAAGCACTGTTTTTGTGTAGTTTGTTACAAGCGGTCTGCATTGGCAATAAAATCTTCTGTTCTGTATGATAAACTCTGCAATGGAAACCAAACCATTGCAGACGGGAAACCTGTCACAACTTTTCTTTCTTCTTGCATTTCAAAGTTTTCTAGGTTCTATAGTTTTCAGCGTGCAATGCTGCAAGTTGTTTTTTATATTTAACGATATGTTAAATGACCTGTCATGACAGAAAGATGCCAACCCTACAAACATTGGCAATTTTTAACAGAAAAAAAAAAAACACTTAGGAGTTTTTAGTATTGCCTTGTTCTGCGCTGCTGAGACGGTGCCATCTATCACTTCCTTCTTCAGCAATAATCTGAAATGAGTTAATGATTTGTAATGCCGCTTGGCGGCTTACATGCCAAACCCCTTGATAATATAGAGACTGAGAAAGTTTTCTGTCAAAAAATGGAGAATTCTATTTATTATTAGCTTTGTTTGTTGAGCCCTGAAGTCACCCTGGGGTCGCCACAGCGCGTTTTTTGAATTACCTCAACTCGCCCTCAATACAAAATTGTCTGTTTTTTGAAACCTGGGGTCGCCCTGAAGTCACCCTGAAGTCGATCTTGCTATTTAGCTGGGGCGAGTTGAGGTAACGAATCAGCTGTTGAAGTGACTTTTGCTGTCAAGCATTTCTTGTGTATTTTTCTTCTGTATTTGATTTTTCATGTCTTTTTTTCGATAAAACGAAATGAAATGCAAGTGAATGCATTTATTTTGATGAAAGTAAATACAAATCGAACAAATAAAGCAAAATCGAACAAATAAAGCAAAATGGAAACTTTTGATTTTGTGCGTTGTGAAAAATATACAATCAGCAGCCGTCATGCGTTTTTTGAGAATCGAAAAACCCAGGTTTTTTTGACAGCTCTTGGAGTTGTCAAGAAAACCCAGGGCGACCCTGGGTAAAGTTCAACAAACAAAGCTATTATTAGCTTTGTTTGTTGAACTTTAACCTGGGGCCGCCCCAGGTTTTGATAACAACTCCAAGAGAGTTTCGGTTCTCAATAGAATTTCTTGTTAGGGCTTTCAAAAAACGAGTTGTTGCGTCCCAGGGCGACTTCAGGACTCAACAAACAAAGCCATTTTCTAACAAAATAAAAATATTGGGGGCAAGATGCATATTTTCAAGAAACAAATTTCTTTTGCTTGCCAGTAACTTGCACGTTCGGCCAATCGTCGATTTTAATAGTTATCTTAACTGAATTAAATCAATTGTTTATTTGTCATTAATAATGTAAAAAGCTATTTTTTATTGTAAATAATGTGGTCCTGGAGTTGGGACACTTTTCAATGGAGAATCAAAATCAGCTTCAGGGGGCTCAGCGACCGGTGTTTCTAACATGGTACTTCCAATTCGTTCTTGAAGGGACTCATATAGTTTGTGTACATTTTCATTGTGTGCTGTGGTTGGTTGCATGGATTTCACTAAAGTGGCCAAACGGCCAGCAGGCAATTTACTGTGTATGTACCTGGAATCATTTATTATTTGAATATATACTAGGTACTTCCATTTTTGAATAGGTCCGAAAGTTCCTCCACATTGCGTCCAAAAAATGTTGGTAGTTTAAAAATTGTATCAGGATGTTTTCTCTTCATCGAGAAGGTCTATTTTAAGTCTTTTGTTTGAACCTGAGCCTCGCCAATCAGCTCTCAGTTCAACAGTTTATCGTCGTGAAGGAACCTTCAGATCCAACGGATTCTATGATAAGTGTATGTTAAGTGTGTTGTCTTACCAAAGTAGTTTTAGCATATGCCTCGTTACATTATCTCTTGTTAGACCAGCAAAAAGAAATTCGTCGAAAAGAGTTGTGCAGAAATCTTCAGTGGTAAACTCTTCAGACATAGGAACAAGAAGAGCAATCTGAAAGGAATGTCTTATTTTGTAAATTTCACAAATCTCAGGAAATCCTAACAAACAAATCTAATCAAATTATTAACTTACTAGCGAATGTAAAAATGGATCCTCGTACGCTCTATCATCTTTGCATGCCGATAAAATGGCTAAGACTCGAAGAACACCCATACGGTCCTTTTGCCGTGCTGTGTGAAGTGTATAGTACATAGCCAGTATAGCAGCCACAGAACTTTCTTGTATATAGGCCTCAACAGCATCTGGGGCCGGTCCGGAATGTTCGATTGTAGTCAACGCACTTTCCCGTTCATCTGGTGGCAGCTTTGCATGCAAGCTTCGACATTGATCATCGACTATTAACGACATCAAAGCCGGTAAGAACTTCGTTACAACTTGACTATCCAATTTGGGTTCTTTGAAATCTTGCGAGTCAATCATAACCCAAGCACTCAAGCCAAGTGCCAACATACGCAAAAGTAGTATAAGAATGGTATTGTCTCGTGGGAGGCCTTCATTGTTGATGAGATGTTGGAGAATCTTAATGGCAGACGTTGCAAGAAAGTTGATTGCATACGGATCACAGAGGGTCATGGAGAGATCACCCAAAACTTGTTCTTGGCCGCGTTTGATGTTATCAAGAAAGCCTTGCAATTCCCTTGAACGTTTAATGTCTACATTTTTTTCTCGAATGCAAGCGTCCAAGCACCACGTAAACTTATGACATGGATCCACAGAAATGATGTCTTGAACTTCCAAATCATGAAGTGCCATCAGTAGCTCAGCACGAAGGGTACAATAATGGACATTGCGCGTTCGTAGGAAAAGAGTTCGAAGAAACTGCAAAACCATGTCATACAGTTTTACACTTGTGCCAATCATATTCGCCAGCTTCTGGACAACTTCCCCTTGACGACGCAATTTTGGCGATGGATGGAAGAAAAGATTATTCAGATTTGTGTGATCGAATAGAACGTGTTCTTTTTCTCGGATATATTGAGAAAGAAGCGGCGACACTTCGTCACCGAACAATGACTGATTGTCTCTCCAAATCTGTCGTTTGACCTCGGTGTCAGTGTCCGAGTACAATTCTCGATCGCGAACTAGAATCCTTAGATATTTGTCATCGATGTGAGTGGTATTTCTTAAAATTGACATGACCACAGGTCGCAGGGCCTTGACACGTACAACAGGAAAGCTCTTTACAAGTAATTCCTTGAGTTTCTTGTCCCTTTCACGGGAGTCTTTCTGTCCGAGTTCATTAATTCTTCCTATTAGTTTTTCACGAAGTTCCTTAAAGACTTATTAATTATCTTCAAGTTAAATCAAACAAACTAAAAACAAACCTCCATAAGAGATGTGTGAAAGTCGAGCCGACGGACTCCATGCAAATCGAGTAGTGGTAGCATTGGTCGCAATGATGGCAGAAGAACACCATTTTCTAACTACAAAACATTCAATAATCCTGGTTAGTTACAAATCCACATACCAACGGGGAAAGTCGGAAGGATTGTATTTTATTAATTAAGAATCTTACCTGGAAGCTTTCGATTGCTTTTAATGGATCAGTACAAGATGTGAGCGCTTCGCGTAAAAATGCTTGGCCTGGTATATTGACCTCCTCCAGCCCAGTGCCGGGGAATTTAGGTGGTGTGGTCATGTTTTTATATTATAGTTTGGAATATAATATAAAAAAACTTTCCTGTATTTTTATTTATAAGAAAATAATTATTTTAAAGATCTTGTCCTGAAAACAAAACTCGGCAATAAATGTCAAACGAAAAAAAATGCACACAAATACAATTCATTCCAGTAAATTTTCCAGTTTCGCATCAACAACAAAAAATAGTTTTGTTCCACGTGATGCCGAAGGAATACTTCCACACATTTTATCGGACTTTGGCGCGTTCCACAACAAACAAATTTTTTTGAAAGAACATTTTCTATTACATTCCTACATCACGGACCAAGAAGATACAGACCGCCAACTCACCATATGGTTTCTCTTTTTGCCTACAAGCTAAAAATCAGCTGATATGCCATTTATTTTGAGAGTGTGACGCTCTCTTTTGCTTTTAAATCACATTTAGCAAACACACCTAAAAAATAAATGGCATACGCAGGTATAGTTGCCATTACAAAATTAACAGAGAGAGATGTACACGTATTCACAGACAGGAAAAAATATTTCGAGGGTGTTTCAGGCAAGGGGAGTACGAGTTGGCGGTCTGTGTATGGTCTGTGTCCTACATTTGTATCAGCACCCAGCTCAAACTGATCTATGGTATTCTATAGGTGGCATTTGACTGTGTTGCCCTCTAGTGCCTCAACAATTAATTTCAAATAACTTAACAGTTAGTAAATCGATCTGCATGCATAATGCGGATGGACGTTGAAGCATTCCTTAGAGCTTGATATTATAACCTTCAGAACATAAAAACTATCGGAATTGGGATCTTCAAAACAAGTAAGTAGATAAATATTTCGTTTATGGATCATACGACTGAAAAAAAAAACTAAAGTAAAACTGCATTCACATTTTTCCAAAAGAAGTGTTCATTGTTGTGTGGAATGTACATTTCAAATGATGCTGGGCTGACATTATATTGTTCTAAGTTGGATTCTTAGAAATATACAGTACGGGAACGACGTTAATGGACTCACCCAAATGTCAAAATCTGAAGGCAACTGTTGATTTTTTTTGCGGGAATTCAAACATTCTTGTGCTGGTTTGATAGTTTTTCCAAAGTTTTCTTTTTGTAACAAACATTTAATAAAAACTAAAATAAAAATGACCAAACAAATCAGTCGACTTGAAGTCGAATACAAAAATCTTTCAGATCAATTTCTAATCAAGACACAAAACTACCAAATGCAATTCTCTCACTTGTACGCTTACCGTCTCAGCGAAAGCACAAAACTTCTAACTCCCAAAGTTCTCGCGAAATGGGGCACCAAGTATCCAATAAAAAAACTTTGTGAACTTCGGGAGGAAGTTTCCGAAAAATGTATCCTAATTGGCACCTTGTTCAAACATCAAGCATTCAAGCCGAGTATTTTGAGAGAGATTTCCGAGGAGAATCAACTGGCACCGCAACCACCCCGGCAGCATTACGCAGATGTTGATGATAAACTTATTTTGGAAGACGAACTACAAAGAGTACGCCTGTTTGGCCAGATGGATGTTCGATTCATGGCCACAGGAGTAGTTTGTGCTGTTCTGGGAACGATCGAAGACGATGGTAAGTTTATCGTTGAGGACACAATTTTCCTTGAAAGTGGACCACAAAGAACCTTGAATGCGCTTTCCAAATCAGCCAGTATCGTTCTGATATCAGGGTTGAACCAAATCCATTGCCACGAGTTCAGTGATTCACTTAATATGTTCCAACAGTGGCTTAGTGGCAACATTGACTCAAGTGCGAAGAACTTCGTGCGCTTGATTGTCGCTGGAAACTCTGTACGTTCTTGTGCCGAAAAGAAACAATTTGGCCTGCAAATGAAATCCAGTGAGTCCAACGATACAACTCTAGCAGTGAAAAACCTGGATAGGTACTTCGCCAGCTGGTCAAAGTCTATTGACATCGATCTGATGCCAGGAGAATTTGATCCAGCTACGTTCATGCTCCCGCAGCAGCCATTTCATCGATGTATGTTTGCTTTAGCTTCGAGGAACTCATCGTTTCGAAGTGTGACCAACCCTTATGCCTGTGAGGTTGGTAATCGACTTGTTGTCGGAACTTCTGGCCAAAACATTAGAGATTTGGTGCGCAGTACGAACCTAGAAGATCCTCTCGAAGCTTTACGTTCCACCCTTCAGTGGGGACACATATCTCCCACGTCGCCAGACACCTTGGCCTGCTACCCTTACGTCGACAACGATCCATTTATAATGAAAGAATGTCCGTCGGTGTACTTTGTGGGGAACTGCGATGAGTTCAAGACTGACATGCACATTGGCAGCGATGGACAGAAGACTCGAATTGTCTGTGTTCCTGCCTTTTCTAAAACTCAAACTGCTGTTGTTGTTGATTTGAATTCCCTTGATTGTAGAAGAGTTTCATTTAAAGTTCTTGAATAAAAATGGCGCTAAAATATTGTTTTGAAGACAAACGTTTTATTTTTTTTTATAATGGCGTAAATAATTAAGACTAATGGACAACTGGACCAAGCGGTTCACCCCTAATTGTACTGAAGTCTAGTCTGGAATCAATTGCTTCATCTATCTGCCCAATTACTGCAATATTGTCGCCTCGGATGATGTGTAGACCCAATACAATTTGTTCGATCCCAGCTGAGGTGGAGAAGACGCGTTCATGGGAGTCATCTAGAATTATATTGATAGTTTGATCAAATCCTTTAAGAGTTCCTATAAAATTTCTTCCATCGGCAGTAATAATCGAGACTGTATGATTAACGTACGCTTCTAATCCCGAAGCCATGATTTATTTATTTTTTAAAAAACGTTTACTCGTTTGACAAAATAAATTTTTACACGGCTATTTTTGTTTGACATTTGCCAGTGACAGCCGATGCCTGCCACTGGAAATATTGGATTAGGTTAGTTTGTTCGAGTTAAAGTGTGAGGTTTTTCGGACAAAAAGTAGATTCGTTCGAATATTGAGAATTTCTACGAGGTTAATATTAGGTTCACCCGAAATAAATGTTACTTATAGTTTCAATAATTCTTAAATAACAACAGAAATAATTGGGAATTCAAAATAAATATTAGTTTTAAGTATATATATTGATATTTTGTTTGTTTGATTTTCAATTCAATTATGTTTTCGAGCTCCAGTATAGACTATTACATATCTGTGTTCATTGGTTGTTAAAAGCTGTAGGTATTTGTTACAAATACCCAATTGAATATTTTTACTTAGTGAACACTGGTATGAAATTTTGTTTCTATACATCAAATTCATATTAAAATATAACTCCTGTTTTGTTTTTTAATCTTTTTGTGAGTTGGTAAGCAACCCTATAATTCAGTGCCGATCCGTTGAAATACAGTCCCTCCTATTTCGGTCTTGCCTTTGGGTCACCCTTTAAGAATCATTTTCATTTCGCTACCGAATGCACTCATTGAAATTATTCATTCTTCCTGGAAAACTGGAATCTACGTGCCGTTGCCAGTCATGGTGTTCATTCTGCACAAATGTCAAAATCAAAATCGTCATTTTGTCGGTGTCTGCTGCTGTTTTTTGGATAAGAGAATAAATTCCATTATTTAGCATTTTTCTAAAGAAAATTTCAACAAAAAACTAGTAAAAACACAAAAACAAAAAATGGCCGTTCGTGTTATAAACGATGAAACCCATTTCCAAGCTGAGCTAGCTGCTTCGGGAATTCGTTTAGTTGTAGTTGATTTCACTGCAAGTTGGTAAGAACCAAGAAACAAAAGATTTCTCTAGAAAAAAAGAACACGTATGATCTGTTGCCTTTGCTTTGCAGGTGTGGACCATGTCAGACAATTGCTCCATTATTTGAACAATTACCTTCAAAATACCCCAAAGCGATATTCCTAAAGGTCGATGTTGACAAATGCCAAGATACTGCTGCGGCCCAAGGAGTTTCTGCCATGCCAACATTCATCTTCTACAGAAATCGAGTAAGTTTTTCTTGTTTGGTACATATTGTGTGTGAGTCATTATTGGTTCCGTTTGGTACCTATTTTAGACAAAAATCGATAGAATGCAAGGCGCTGATGTTCAAGGTCTGGAGGCCAAAATTCTACAGCACATCGGATCGGGCAGCGGTGATGATGCTGGCGAAGATTATGGACAGGGTTTGGTAAGCTAACAAGAGTTCTACTTTTTGTTTTAAATTATTGCAAATATTTTGCTCTATTCCAGATGGAACTAAACACCTTCATATCGAAGCAACAATGCGAATGCCTCAACGAATCCGATGATCATCCCATGTTGCATTGCTTTGAAACAAATGGAGGTTACCTGCAGTCGGACTGCGACGAGCAATTGATTCTGTCGGTGACATTCAATCAGGTTGTTAAGATTCATTCGTTGAAATTCAAGGCACCACCCCAGTTGGGCCCGAAGGAAATCAAACTCTTTATCAACCAACCTCGCACTGTGGACTTTGATATGGCTGAATCTTGTTCTTCTGTTCAAGATTTAACGTAATACCAACCAATGCTTAGTGATTTTATAATTTTAACTCAAAGTTTATTGTTCACAGGTTGACTCCTAAAGATTTAGAAGGAACGCCGGTAAACCTTCGATATGTCAAGTTCCAAAACGTCCAAAACATTCAAATTTACGTTCGCAACAACCAATCTGGAGGAGAGGTCACTCAAATCGATTCACTTGGCTTTATTGGTTCACCTCTGATGACAACAAAGATGAGTGATTTCAAGCGTGTAATCGGCAAAAAGGGAGAAAGTCACTAAACCAACTGCATTGTACCTTTTAGGGCCACACACCAATTATTTATTTTTATTGTTCCGATTTCTTTTTTTATATTATAAAAAAAAACAACAACAATTGAATCTAAACTAATTGACAAATCAAAAAATTACGCCTTTTTCTGCTTCAGTTCGGTTGTTATCATTGTCCATGCCTTTTCTGCTTGTTTCTGGGTGTAGTCAGGACTCCATTCGGATGAAAAAACCACATTTGATCGTTCAACGACTATTTTATTATCAACTTGATTGGCTATCCGCTTATGAGCTTCTTCTTCTGTTAAATTATTCCGTTCGACAACACGACGGACTGCTTCGTCCGGTGTGACGAGCATTGACCACACTTCATGGCATTCTTTGTCCCAACCAGCTTTCAAGAGAATCGCAGCCTCTACGACAACTATCTTTGTGCCGCTGCTCTCATAGGCTAATTTTATGCGATGCTTTACTTCGACCAGGAGTTCTGGCCAGACAATAGAATTAAGTGTTTCCAGTTCAGCTGGATTTGAAAATACAATGGAACCAAGTTTAACGCGATCAATTGTCTTATCACGGGCGACAATTTGATCTCCGAAATGTTGAACAATTTTCTCATAACATATCTGTCCGGGCTCGTAGATTTCGTGAGCGATCTTATCACAATCCATAACGTAAGCACCGAGTGCGTGAAGTCGTTGAGCCATTTTACTTTTCCCCGAAGCAATACCTCCAGTCAGACCTATGATGTAAGGCTCTGAGGGGAGATTTGGTCGTGGCTGAAAAGGAAATCTCAACATTATAAACATATTTGTTCAATTTACTTGAAAATTGAGCTAGTTCTACCAATCCAAGTACTTAACAAAAAGGAAAAGGAGTTGCATGACTTATCAAACTATTGTCTTACCTCTTTTGGTTTAATTCGTGTTCCCAGAAGGTCTATTCTAGTATTACTGGAACTCACTTTCAGCTCCTTTACACCATCATCACTAAAATCTTCGACCATTTCTATGCAAAAAATGTCCAATTGCTTGAGACCCTTTGCTGCTCTCACTTCATTGACTTTATGACCACCCCGGAGTGTTTCTGCGCTAACAACAATCATATCCATATCAGGATCAGATGCTGTCGGGCCAAATGCATCAGCTATAGGAACAACATCATATTGAAGCGTCGTATCAATTTCGAGGAGAAACTTTTTCAAATCATCGATTCTTTGCTCGACTGGAAGAATGAGTTCAGACAGTCGTTTGGCTAATAAAACAAAGTTAATAAAATAATTTAAGCAAAAAAAACATTACATATTCAAAATTTTACTTACTTTTAAGCATATTTTGATCTGTAACTCCCACTACCAATCTTTTGCAGGTCCTTAACACGGCTGCTGTCAAGAATATCTTGTGTCCAACGTGTATTCGGTCAAATGTGCCTCCCAGTACAACAGTATCATACATCTTTGTTTCTTGGTCATGATTTTGCTGTTCGATGATATCTGATGTTGCTTCATCGGCCAAGAATATCGTTTCACTGGGAATGTTGAAATTAGCTCTCACTGAATCGCAGATCTCTGGAAATTTCCCATCCGAGAATACCATGTCGATTTGCTTTTTTTGTTCTCGATGTACATTGTTATTTTTGAGGGGAGTTATGAGGATTTTCAAATCAATTTGTGGTGTGCTAGTCAGACCCTCAGAGTAGATGCGAGAAATGATTTTATTCCATGAGGGGACAGGATTAATTCTTGTTGGTGGGATGTTGAGATGGATGTATAAATTGTTTACGTATTTTTGAATTGCATTCAAGGACTTCTGAATGCGTTTTACATTGGAGACAATTAGCAGACCGGTCGACGTCATAATTACTGAGTTATAATTGTTTGTCAATTTGCATACGAATAAATAAAAACATTACTTGGCAAATATTGGACTTTAATTGTTCTCGAAGCCGTTTAATTCACGAAAAATGAAATGAAAATGAAAATGATGATTTAATGCACTTGAAGACAAGTGACACTTGTTATCAGTTTCGAAGGCAGCGTTCAGAGAAACTTTATGTATGAAGTTATAGCAGTAAGACTGAAGCTTTAAACGCAATGCAATGCAACTTCCAACAGACTATTGGAATCGTATTATAATCGTTTAAAGTTCACAAGAAGAAGAATATGGTTTTAATAATATTTTTAAATAGATATCTGTAAGACCTTACGTCTTTTGAATGTTAATTGCACGACATTAGTAGGAAGGAATATATATATATATGCAGCGATTTATTGGATTTATTTATTTACGGATTTTTTATTTTTCCACAGATTATACCGTTAAGAAAAATCCTTAATGCTTAAGTCAAAGTATGATTGAACCAGTTGCATTTAAGTTAATATTATTAGAAAATCCTCCTAACCCTGCGGGCACACATGCCAGCTACTGTCAAACAAGTTACTGCATGTAGTAAATGTCAGATACCTATCTGTGTTCCAGTTGGCTGGAAGTTTTTCTATGTGTATTGCAACTTTCTTGCCAGTACCTGGCGTGTGTGGCGCCCGGGAAAGTGCTTTAAAGTTTTATTTTTAAGTTCATTTTCTTATAATTTTGTATCAGAATATGATGAGGAAGAAACAACAATACAAGTATAAAAAAATCATATATAAAAAGGTGTTCAGTTGTTAAAATGGTAAAATTTCTTTCTTTCTTCGTTAAAAATGTTCCTTATGTTCATGTAGGTATCCGAAATACCTTTTGGTTTATACACATACTTTCTTGAAAAATATCTTTTAAATTAAAAAGCAAAGCCATTATGTCACATCATAACCCCAATAAACAGAAGTTAAAGTATTTGAAAATGAAAAACCAAACAAACCTAACGATATTTTCGCGCTTTCGAACAATAGTTTTCAAAGAATTGACTGCTCAAGAAATGTCTATTTATTTTCCTATTAAGTCAATTAAATAAATAGGTCTACCAACTTCAAGTAAACGTTAAATCGAATCAAAGTCTTTACGCCGGCAAAATAAAATAAAATCTAAATCAGGGTGTGTATTTTAAGGTTTGGTATATTTCAAAAACGTTTTTCCCTCTGTACTCGCGTAAATGGCTGCAGTTGATTTATAGCACCCTGACACGAACCTGCAACATGGAATTCATTATGGCAACATACAACATACCTGCCAAAAGACGATTGCTCATTTTCCTCAAATCAACTGCTTTTGGGGATCCACAAAAACCTATCTAGGATTGTGTACGCAGGCTTCCTTTTGGGTAATCCCTGGAAATGAATTTTTATGCGAACGACATCGACATGCACTCCAATTCTAATTCATAAATAAATGTCGTTGTCGCGCACAATGCTCGGTTTCTGTTATCATGATTCTCAATCAGCGAATTCATCCAAATCATATTAAAAAAAAAAACATCGAAAAACTAAATAAAAATTTGAGCGAAGGGGAAACCGCGCAGCTCAGTATAGGTACTTTCTCACCGTGAGCACTATTTTGTGGTGCGCCCTGCGCCCCTAAATAAAATGATAGCTTCCTCTTTTGCCATGTATGAGTTCTTCAGTCCGGCGCTCGGAAGTCAATAATACACGCGATATCGAGCTACAACTACAAGCTGAGTGTAAAAGAGAGAATAAAAGTTTATTCCCTTCACAATTCACACGACAAACGAGTACGAGGTACGATACGACGCACTGACGGTGAGTCTTGAGTGACGGTTATTGTATGTATTTCGAATCGCATTGGATTTAGTTCATCCGTGGATTTTCGAAAAAATACATTCGGCGATATGGTGCGGTGGTTCGCTATTCACATTCAGACGGTTGAATTTCGGGGTTGAAATTTTTTGATGTGTGTTTATCGCAGTCTTTGAAAAAATAAAATTAAAAAAAAAACAAAACAATCTCAAGTGAAAGGAATTAACCGTCTCTTATGTCTCGTATAATTTTCAGCCGGAAGTCGCTCATACGCAAATAGTTGTACTATTTAACTTTATTTACGCGCAGTTTTTCGTTTTTCCTTGCAGCCGATAGATAGGTCGTCCGTCGTCAGCTGCAAATCTTCACACATAAAACGGATCGTATCGGATTGAAAAATAATAATAAATTCATAAATAAGGTTCCATAGAATAGTAAAGGTGTGTAAGGTCGCAAAACCGCACAAATAATGTTGATAATTGCATCACGATTTGCGTCAACACTTTGATTGCAAATCCAACAATTTGTTTCGGAGTAAATATACCTACACCTAAAAGGATACATCATCATATTCGTATTCGTATAAAAGGAACCGTCTTTTTCTCGGTTAGTCGGGTCGGTGTACGGGGGTCGTTTAAGGTCGCGAATCAAGTGAATGTCTGGGTTTTGGATACCTTAAATTATATGTATATATTGCATACTACATAATTTGGATTATTCATCACTAATCTTCAATAAGGATAAACCTAAATTAATATAATTTTTCATTATTCTCACGTACGTATCTTTGGATTGATTGAAGAAAAAGATTTTTTTTTCTCATTTTTTAATTTTTTGTTCACCTCTTAACCCAACAACCCCCGTCCTTACCCGTAAGACCGTGATGTGCTGGATATCACCCCTGTTAGTTACTGTAAGGACATGCGTATGCAAGGGACAGCTTCGTCGACTACCTACCTAATTGTATATTCCTCCCTGTTAGATACATTACAAACCATTGGCGAATATATCTTATCCTTTTCGCATATAGTTCTTTTTGTTGTTGGTTTGCGCAATAACCATCTCTTGCAAAGGAATAACAACGACAGGAAAACCCTTTGCACCTTCCCTCAGCTCCTTGGCCAACAGGATAATTCTCTATTTCTGGTTTAGATACTTTGATAGACTTCGTATTGTTTATAAGTAGATATTCATCTTCTATTTCTTTTTGGGGTGAGAGATAAAAGTCGGTATACTTTTTTTTTTTTCCTCTATCGCTATTCTAAAGGAACAAGGATAATGGATTGCTTGCCTTCAGAGATACCTATATATTTAAGGGCTACCTATCAAGGGTAAGGCCACAGGATGTTATAATAATAATCAATTTGCCTTTATAAAAAGCCTGAATTAAAAACATTAGACATTAAACACAAAGTGTGAGATGAGTGATAGATACATTAAACAATGCCATTTGTCAGCAAACAATATTACACAAAGAAAAAGATACGTTTTACAACAATGCAATGAACCAATGGCAAAGGAAAATAAAATCGATCGATGTAAAAAGCTTGAAAACACTATATTTACGAGGTGGTGGAATGGTGGAGGAATCACTAAGGCCATGCCGATGTCGTTGTTGTTGAATGCTAAAGCTGATGTTAAAGAGTGTGTAGAGAGACGCGACGACTTGCTTGCAACGTGAAGGACCGAACCTTTTGTTGAATGGGAATGGGCTTAGATATTACGGCTGTAGCTGTATGTTGTATATATACCTAGTTATAGCTTTTAACTTTAAAATCCAAAGCATTGGAATGCTAGGAATTTTGCACTAACAGGTTGTTAAAATCGCTTTTGGTAACAGAGAGGAGGAGGAAATATGATATAAGGACTGTGTATGTGTATCTTTTTGAATGTAACTACCGAGACCGACAGCGACAGTCTGATCATTTGAAAAACTGACTCCGTTCAACCGCGATTTTTTGGCAGGATTCCAAAAATGAAAACCTAAAATAGTTACAGCTAACAACTATCTGAATAAATTTATAGTCCCCTTTGGGGTTTTATGCAGTCAATATCGATTAGAAAACATGAAAAGTGCAATCTCTATCTTTACCTCATGTAGTGTCTTGCTTTAATTAGATGATGTCCTTCGAACCACTTGTTTTATGGATTCCTACAAGTTGTGTGCCAAATGGCCAAGCCTTGTTCTTTTTTTTTTTTGTTCTTGTTCCTACTTTATTGAGATTAGTTTACAGAGATGTCAAGCCTACCAAAGCAATATACATATGCTCCTCATCGAATTAAAGTGGATATAAAAAGGTTGCGAAAGAGGTTAAGAACACACCTCCTTATAGACTTGAACTAAACGATCTTTCTCTGTAAGGCTTGTTATGTTCATGGAAAATCCTCATGTTCGAAATTCAACACTACCCTATGTTTTTTTTTTTTTTTTTTTGAACTTATTTAAACAAATTGGAAAAGAAACATAGCTTAAAAAAATGTATAAATATACATTAAATCATTACCCGTGGTTTTAGGTGTGGATTGATTTTTATTATTGAAGTAGATTGTTATTTTTATATAATTTTATCGCCCACAAAAATAGCGATAAAAAAGTATATTTGTCATAACCACGCCTGAAATGTGTTAATTTGTTTATCTTTTATGTGCAAAAAAAGAAGTGATTGATAAAATGTATTCTTATGATGAGGAGGTGTCGGCAACAGATAAATTGATATTAATTATTATAATGGCTGGGTGTAGGTAAAGGTACTATGGATTTTTTATATTATAACGGGGACATGTATCTTTTTACTTGCGATTATAGGTTACTATAAGGCAAGTTATGCATTCGTAAAAAAAAAATTCGGACAATCAAACATAACATTACGATGATAGAGGAGCCGAAAAAAGTGGGTTCGACAATACTGTCTGTCTGTCTGTCTGTCTGTTAGTTACCTACAGCCTAAACGGCTGAACCGATTTGCTTCAAATTTGGTAGGTACATAGTATTATTATGACATAGTATTATTATTTGGAATAAAAATTCTAGCTCTAAAACTAACGGTACCTGGTCATGCGATTTTTAGTGAAAAATTATTTTTTCTCAAAAATGGCTCCTACGATTTTGATAAAACTTTCTGTATAGGTAGTGTTTTCTGTGCCAACTTTATGTTTTGGTTGGAATAGATTTTTCATTAAAAATTTTATAACGGCAGGTAGGTACCTACCATAGGGCCGTTTTTTTTTTAAATCAGATTTTCCATTTGACCATTTGACGGATTTCGATGAAATTTTTAATATAAAAGCTCTTTTATAAACGAAACAACATTATTTCTTTAATTTAAAAAAAAAAAATTTTTGAGTTTTTTACAAAAGTTAAAGTTTGTTTTCTGATAACAACCATAAATTGCTAGATGTTGACATATACTCTAAACAAATTTGGAATATGGTTTCGAAAAGTTTTGCAATAAAAACCGTTTATTGAAAAAACTGGTCGAACGATTTTGAAAAAAAATTTCCATAAAATTTAAAATAGTAAAAGAAATCAGATGGTTTACTTCATTTTCTTCAAAAAACGTTTTAACTAGTAATTTTTAAGTGATTAATAAAATTTTATATGATTTTTTCAATGCTTTTTTTCACAAAATCTCCAGCCCCAAGACCACTGTAACACATTAGAGCAAGTTCGTACTACTCAGTCGTGCACTTTATTATTATTGTAATGCGATTTTGAATAATCTTAACCAAGTTTTTAACCAAATAACAGCAAGAGTTTAAATAACCAAATTAATAAGTTAAAGTTTAAAATTGGAAACTTATAAGAACTGAAGATATATAAGGGTTTTAAATATTTGTTATGAATCCTATAAATTCTTGCCGTCAATTTTCGTTAAGTAAAAATTTAATGGGAATTTATTTAAAGTAAGACTACCACTTTTTTTATTCCATGACATATGGCCATGTAACATATAAGGCCATATTCCGAAGTATGGCCTTATGACGCTTATTTTAAGCGTCACAAGACCATATATTCGAACATATGGTCTTATGACACTTTCCTAAAATGTCATAAAGACATATTTTTTTGTGACAGCCCCCGCCGCCGCCGCCGTACTAAAAAAAACAATTGACAATAACAAATTCCTGTTTTTACCGTTGTAATATTAAAAACGAATGATTATTGAAAGCTAGAAGAAAAAAATTGCCATAGTAAAAGCAACAACACTTCATTGAAAATTTCATGTTTTTATTTCGACTTTTGTTATTGCAAATTCTTGTTACTTAAAATAATATACATAATTGTAAAAAAATATAAGCATTAAAAATAGAATCCTTGATTGGGGTGAACTAAATTCTTCGCTTTCGATCTTTTCTAGTCACTTCATCAATCTAGAGGACAGGTACGATCGCATAAGTTAACTTATTCACCAAGTTCTCGTTGCAGTAGTGGAGAATCCTTTCTTGAGAACTTGTGATAACTGATATACCTAAGCTAAACGAAAATCAAAACAAACCATCGCACTGTTTTAGTTTTGTATTTATTAAGTACACAATGAAATGTTTCTTTATAGAACACCACCTCTTGTCCGCAGTATTACTTGTAAACTAATTTTTTCATCATTCAGAAACAGTACCTATTTGTTTGGTTATTAAAGGTAGGTACCCTATTTCCTTGCCTGTACCCCACGATAATTCAAGTTAAGTGCTTTCGAATTCTCCGATCCAGGTTACAAAAAAAAAAAAAAACAATGGTATTCATGATTTTGAAGTTTGCATTTCGTTGTGTTTGTATTAGGTGATGATCATGGTGAACGTTGAACTTACTTTCTGTCCTTTGAACTTTTCTTGACAACACCAAGAGTTTATCTAATTCAGCTTATTCGTAACCTAAACTCGTCCTAGCCAAATACCAAGATCGACTTCAGGGCGATATGCGTTAAAAACCAGAAAATTTTCTTGCTAGGGCTAGTTGAGGTTTAAAAAAAAACGATTTGTAGCGACCCTAGGGTGACTTCAGACAGGGCTCAAATCACAATTTTAGTGTAAGCTATAAAACAATGAAATTTAGCAATTGTGTCATTTTAAACGTTCACATGTGTAAGTATGATTCTTATTTTGAATCTGACCTCAAGTCCGAGGACAATCGTCTCTTCTTCTCAGAAGATAAACCGTATTTATTTTGATAATAAACCGTTGATCAAAAAACAAGATCAGCAGCTCGTGTTTCTTATTTCTTTTATTAAATGTGAATTATGCAAATACATAATGTACCTACTATACATATTTTATGTATGTAGATACTTTTAAAAAACCCAAGTATAGTCCCTTTTTCATGAATCTCATGATTTTTTGTAGCCAAAAGTGTATCTACCTAGTGTAAATTATGATCTAATCGCTTTAAACTTTAAAGCCTATTAAAGTCCCATACTGTTCCCAACCTAATGGCTGATGAGCACATATTGGAGTAACATGTTTGCCTCCCCTGTCCAGGTCCGATCGCACACCCTTACTACACTGTTAATGGCCTGATGCCTATAATTTTGTAGATAAAGACAAATTGCTCCAGATACAACGGGGACGCACAAGAAAAAGAAAGAAAATTCATTCCTGATTTCAACCAAGTCCCATTTTTTATGGATACACTTCCATTTCAGTTTGGCTTGGATGGGGTTGCAGGTTGCACACATAATACATACAAAAATAAAAAAACACAATACAGTGTAGTAGCTGTCGCTGTACAGCTCTCCTCTCAGTTCATTTAAGCGTGCCTGTGGTTGAAAATGCTTAGGGCTGCATTAGCCTTTATATAGTGCACATGGATTGGGGTTGATTGCACTTGCAAATGAAACAGACAACCGGCCCAGCACGAACTGGGTGATGATGTGATGTGGAGAAACACCAAAGAAAGGCAAATATAAAATTCAAAAAAAGAACATGTCATGAATTGTGGTCGGGGGAAGAACGTGTAAGGTTTCACCTTGTCTGACAGCCGGAGCACACTTCATCGTTGTGTCAAGTGGATGCATTTTTCTATCAATTGGATGGACTGGCAAATATTGTTCTCGTGATTGCGGTATTGTTCCCTGAGATGCTGCAACAGTAGTTAATGCAGTTTATGCCTCTAGAAGAAGATGAAAGCATGTGTGATAATTCAATAACTTATGTTACCTACCTACCTTTACAACCGTAGCTTGAAGCGGTGGTGTATGGTGTGCCGTCAAAATCATTGACCCAGGAACTGACAGTTCAAAAGTCTCTAGGTAGATAGGTATAGGTACTATATGCTGCTTGCTACTTATTGTATATAATATTGAATTTCAAACATTGAATTAAATCACCACTCGATGGACGAACGAACGGATGGATGGATGGATGAATGGATGTCTTCCTCTTTATAAACTTATTCTGGTGTAAAATCGCCTTTTTATGCATCACGACTTGGGTCACCTTATACATCTCTATATACCTTTAACGAGAAAACCTAGTACAATGAACTCAATGATTGCCAGTTGGCATGACTGTCATCACCACAACGGCACTGCCACTGCTGCCACTCCTACTACCACTTTCGCTGATGCATTCGATTACGTTTACGTACCTACTACCTACCTAGCGAGAGAATAAAAAGGATTTTGCGTGTCAACCCTTCGTAGGTCGTCAAGTACCTACGGCTAAAGCTACAATATGACGGTACAAGCAAATCCATCTCCAATGGCAAAGTGCATAAGACGAATTATACCTAGCGCAATCTTTTAGGTGCACATCAGTGCAGTGTGCACCGCGCACACACACACACACACACACACCAATTCCTGAAGAAAAGTAAACAGGAAAGAAAGGAGAATCTGTTTGCATTGCGAGTTCCGTGACATGCAAATATCAGCCGTTCAGCAAATACACAAGATTTTTCAAAGGATATACGATATAACGAGACGAGAGATTAATGTTTTGTTCTCCAGATGGTTCGGTTATGATGGGCTTGGCATGGACTCTTTCCATACATACATATTTATATCAGAAGAAGAGGTATTAGCTAAAATGGAGGAGTGGTTGCTATCAACACCATCGTTGTATACCACCTGTTGTTGAATTAAACTTGGAAAACACGCAGTTTGTCGATAGTTTCCAAAATTGAAATATGTTAATTCTTTACTAGGATTGTAGTTGTTTTTAGAGCTTTAAGGAATGATAAATATTTTTCATGTTGGAAAATGTTTGTAAATTATTAGTAAACGACAACTATTGGGTATCTTTTTCCTACGTGTTGGCAGTTCATATCAATTTGTTGAGTAAAAATAGTAATTTTAAGATGAAAAATCATTTTGAAGTGATTCTTTTTTTTAAATTCTGACACCATAAATTCATGTTGCTGACGTAGCAACTCTTATATATACGTAGATGCATGTGTGTTACACATAACACTTAGCACCATCTTAGGAACATGACTATTTACTGTTACTTACCTGTACGAATTTCCTTTAATAGTTCCAAGTAATTCAATGAGAATATTAAAAAAAACGTCCCCTTTTGATATGAAAGGCTAGAAGGTGAGACAGGACACATTGCCATTACCCAGAGAACATTGAATCAAATAGGAATGGCTATTGATCAGGAAAAACTTAAAAGATTGCTTTCAATATGCCAAAGGATCTAAATAAATATAAAAAAGCAACAACAAAAAAAGGCAAAATTCATGTGAGAGACTACCTAATTGTACCTATATACACTTCAAATCCCAACATATGTAAATTCACAACTGAACTAACCCTATAATATCTATACATATAATAAAATTGTAACGGGTCGATGTCTGTACATTGAAGATATAGATGCAAAACTATAAAATTGTAACGGGTCGATGTCTGTACATTGAAGATATAGATGCAAAACTAATATGGGGAGTCTCTATTAGACCCACAGAAGCCAAAACAACCGTTTTTAGAATTTTTGTCTGTCTGTCTGTCTGTCTGTCTGTATGTTTGTACGCGCATCACACAAAAACTACTGCATGGAATTGAATGCGGTTTTCGCAGATTTATTGGTAGTACGCCAACTTAAAATATAGGCTACATTATATCACAGGAAAATATATAATTCTGGTTGTTTTTTTAATATTGCTGCAATCGAAGGTTATTCAATGAACTTAACGCAAAATTAAAAGATTTTAAGGAAGGTAGCGTCTCACTTACAAAATTAAATAGCGCCACACTTACCTACGTATACATGAATAGAAATAAGTTAGTCGTTCTGAATAGAAGTTACATCAAAAACATCATAGATGGCACTATTTACCAACATATAGACAATGCCTCATTCCGCGAAAGCAGAAATCGAAAAATAATGTAACCATAAAGAACGGTGAACGAGCAATACTTACGCCCAAAACTGATGAAGCGGAGCTGTCATAAATAGCAGTATCGGCGCGCAGCATCGTTTTGAAAGTGGGCATTCCAATTAGGTATATTCGTATATTCCTTCAGAACTTAACTTCGAAATTATACTTCGAAATAATATTATACAGAAGCCAAAAATCTTACGGCTGTAGAGCTGGTAAAGTATATACTATATAGCTTTCATACCACGCATACCCCGTATTCAATACAGGATCATTTATTTTAAATCACTGATTTTTACAAGGTGTTTGATTGGCTGTACCTATATCATGTCATATAATATGCCCTCTTCGGTGGACTTTCCAAAAGGATAATAATCGTGACTTTTCCACACTAATAAAATCGATTTTATGCTTTGGCCAGACCCAGCGTTATTCTCGGAAACATGGTAAATATCGTATTGGAAAAGATTAATCTTGTGGAAAAGAGTCCAGGAAGCATGAGAAGTGCATTTTAGCAATGTTTTAGCATTGCATAATATAAAATATAGTATTACCACTTGAGGTGCGCCATCTATCGATGAAAAACTAAGCTCTAAAATACCATGGGAAGCAACAACAACAATTTCCTCCATTTTAATTGTTGTTGTTGCTTCCCATGGTAGTCTAGAGCTTAGTTTTTCGTCGATAGGTGGCGCACCTCAAGTGGTAATACTGTTCCGAATGGGGACCATTCGTAGTATAAATTTTTAACCATCTAGAGACGACAGCCCTGAGAAGCCAGCAACATTACACTTATGCAGCAATCAACAATTATATATATTAACTTATGTACTAATATTTTTCCATGCCAGTCTGCGAGCGGTAATGGTTTAGTTAACCGAGGGTTTTCGACTACATCGCCTTACTCAAATTTCTTTTTTCGTCAAACTGCCTTTTTTGCCTTTTCAAAGACTAAGTTTTGACTTCGTTTTTCCATGAGTTCTTTTGTCAGGGATCCTTCTTACAACATAGGTTAATCTGTGTTTAACTTTGGGACTTCCCTAAAACAAATTTGGTTCTTAACTTATCTCGTTTTATAGAATTGAGTGTCCATAAGTTTTGCTTTTTATTCCAGAAAATTTAAGTAGGTACCCTGCTATATTTCCATATAAAACTACCTATCTTAAATACAAGGTTTCGGATATTTTGCTCTTGTATTCTTCGATCCAAATTACAAAATTATATAAAAAATAGGTACATAACATACCTTTCCGCTTTCCCTATTCAACCAAACTAAGTATGGATCTCTGCATCTTTGACTTAAAAAGAAAAAAAAAGAAAAGTCCTATTGCACATTCATGCGACAACTATCATTTTGTATCCTGACACAATTTTTACTTTTTATGTTAAAGTAGGTGTTTCTAACAGGGTTTTAGTAATCCATTATTACTCCTTTTTTTTTACTTCCATCCTTACCTAATTTATTCAGAAGGCAATACCTAAATGTATTTCAAATTTGTTTTTTTGTTTTTTGTCTTTTCAGGCTGCTTCCACACGGATGTTGTGGGAGCAAAACAAGGAGATACGTTTTTAATATCCGGTGCCAAAGTACACATAACTGTTAGGTGCACAAATAAAAAATGTTTATATTTGTAAAGAAAAAAAGAACAACGTATACGCTTTTAGCTAAATATTAAAGTGAAATCGATTCTTTATTTTTGTATTTATTTATATTGTTTTTAAATCCATAAAAAAAGTCGCAAAACATTCTGAAACATTCCATAAAAAAATTCTAACTAAAAATATACTATTAACTATACAAAACACTAAAAAAAAAAAAAACAAACATCTCACATAATTATTTAAAATAATATCGTTATGGGCTGTGGACAAAGTAAAATTCATCTTTACCCCAGAAAGTCAAAGAGCAAGGCGAATGGAAAGAAAAGTGGGCATGGTAAGTACTATTATACTTAGTTAATAGACTTTGTAAAATATTTATGTATTATTTTATTTATGCGATGAGGAAGCCATGTGTGTAAACATCATACCGCATATATTTAAATATTTTAAGAAACTTATTTGGGCTTTTTGTTTCTTTTAAGTTAATAAGTCGGGAATTATTGTTTTTTTTTTTGTTTGCCTGTCTGAAGAAATGAGTAAATATACTCAGAAATACTATGCAGACAATTCAATTGAGGAAAAATTCGAACGTTCTTGCTGCATTTAGACCGTGAAATTATTCTTTTATTTTTTTTTTTATTGTTGTTATCTTGGCACTTTTTATTTTTGTTTATCGAAAGTTAAATTACAATTAGCTGCGAATGATTGATTTTGTGCTTGATGCGAATGCGAGGGTAGCTGATGGCTGGGGCTGGCTGGCTGGCAAGCCAAGCCGTTGCCAGTTGCCGTTTGCCGGTTGCCGCCACTGAACTTCGATGACTGATTTTATTTATAGAGGCCAAATTGCTACATAAATTTGATTTATTGCCTCAGAAATTGATTGCGACTGCGAGCTGGATTATGAAATGATGGCATTGAAAAATTTCTTCGCTCCTCTTATTTGCATCCCTCCGGAAAAATGGCAAAAAATGTTGGTCATTAAAAATTAAATGGCTTTTGGGACAAAAAGAATGTTCGATTTAAATTTTTAAATAGCCTATTTACTGCAATACAATACCCCCTAAACATTTCCCCCGTAACACTCGTTTTGTTAGGAACGCTCATCAGTTTACACTTGAGCCTAATTTCGGACGTTCCGTCAAATATAGGGATTCTTTCTTTAGCCGTACAACACGAATGTCGAATGAATTGCGTGGCACAATTTTCCTATGCCATTTTGATCTTCAAACATTCAAGACCAATGTTCATCGATACCTCCTTTCCCTCTCTCCCTAATTTCCTATCGCTCGCGCTGTGACTAATCATTAAAAGGGCTATGCAGACCCCTTGAGCGCTTGTGCTTTATAAAAAATAAAAAATATTATGACTTAAAATAAAAAGCACCCTTTTCTGCAGAAACATAATGTATTATGACTTCATGACTCACAGGATAGACAGATATGCTTAATTCTTGTTTTTGTGTGACGTCACAGTTATCGTATGTTATTATTTAATTTTTTTAGTGAAAACTATTTCTTAAATTGTTTGACAGTTTTAAGAAGTAAGGGCTAGTTGTGCAAAAGTCGTTCATCACTGAACCTAGTTTTTAAATTCTTGATTTGTGGAAATCGATGAGTATCCTCTCAAACTACTCTTGAATCACCGTCTAAGCTTTGACTTTGTATAGGTAAACATACTAACGGAGGTAAATAGTTTTTAAATTTGTATCCGGAAAGGAACCACTATTGTACAACTGGTCTTTTATTTAGCTATATATAATCTCATTTATCGAAATAGCTTTATTTACTGTGTGCTTTTTAAAACCACTTTTTGCCTGACTGTTCGCTCTTATAGTTATTTTTGCAGCTTTTATGCATTTGTAAACCATATTGGTAAATAAAAGGAACACACCCACGGTAAGCTCTGATTTTGGCTTCATTGCGGCTTTAATTTATCTTCAAATGACAACTAAAACATATCAGTGAACATTTTTGAATTCCTACATTTTTTGAACTTCTCACGTACCTAAGCTGATAGGAATAGGATAATACCTACATGGGAGTTAGTGCTTCTCCAAGTGTACCAAAAAATACCACTTTTTTCATAATTATTAAAGCCTTAACGCAATTAGTAGGCTAAGAATTAAATTTGCCTTCAAAAGCAACTGACCTTGGCAAAAAAAACTTCCTCACAAAATCTAGTTAGG
This sequence comes from Platycheirus albimanus, assembly GCA_916050605.2. Lineage (NCBI taxonomy): Eukaryota > Metazoa > Arthropoda > Insecta > Diptera > Syrphidae > Platycheirus > Platycheirus albimanus. The sequence goes on along the minus strand of OU696698.1, from coordinate 111,393,468 downwards.
CACATTTTCATGATTTAAAGTACCAACACAAACCTTCAGCAGCAAAATTTCTGCTAACACGACAAGAGCTGACGTAAAATGTCATTATTAAAACAAAATAACCTTTTCTAAAGCCTTATTCCATATAGTCAAAGAAAATATGATTAATTCGCCAGGTGGACGCGTGGGATATAATACTCTTGACTAACACGTATTAAACACGACAGCGTTTCATTATATGATTCAACATGTCCTTTTTGGCCTTTTGTATATTTATAAATAAAATAGAGCGATGAATATATAGGTCGTAATTTATTGCCCTTATAGCCAACGGCTGGTATTAACATTGCTTTATATTATTGCAAGCAATATTTTACAGATAATATTTTATCTAATTGTAGAACAAATCAGTTTTTCACATTTTTGTCTGCAATTTAAAAATAGTTTTTAGAACAATGTCGAAAAATCATCATAAATGTACTTGGTTTAAATTTTCAACTCCTCCAACAGCTTATGCATTTTGACAGTTTTATATTTCTATGTTTCAGAGCTTTAGAATTTATAAAAGGTACATACAGTACAGCCTCGCTAGTCCGGACACATAAGGTTTCGACCGTGTCCGGAATAGCGAAATGTCATGACTATAGAGTAAAAATTAAATACAATGGACAACCGAAAACTTTTCACAACTTTATTTAAATTACAAATAGAAGTAGGTATATACATAATTTAATTATGTATACATAATTATATACATATGTGCGTTTCTTCAACCTAAGCAATATGTAGGTTTGCATTTTAATTTTTTTTTAGAGAGTATTAAAGTACGTGTTTATTTTTGGTTGAAGTGCTTTATCTGAAAACATCTTTTCAGCTTTTTTTTTTGCGTAACCTCTTTAGGATAAGGATATCCATTTGATATGTATTTTTTCGGCCCATACTGAATGCCAAATATCTTCATTGCTCTATTGTTTGCAATTTTCGAAACTTTTCATCTTCGTCATGTCTTCTTCGTCATCTTCATAAAAATTTTGATGGATTTGCAAAGCGGACTAAATAATGTCATTATCAGAACAATCTTTGAAAATGTCTACTAACTTGCCTAACTGATTTGCCAGTTTCAATATCATCCAATATTTTACATTTCTCAGAAAATGTTTTCTTTGAAGAAAGAAATTCAATCCATACCAAAAAAATATGTCTTATCCTTAAAGAAAGCTCACAATGAAATGTAACTGAGCATGAAAAATCAGCGATTACAAACATAAACTTCCAATGAGTAAAATTGCAACGCTTAAAATGTCTAGATTCAAGAGCCAACTACAAGTGACAAAACTTGTTGGGGATTCCCCATAATCGTATGAACAAACATGCATTGTACATACGCTGTCCAGACTGCAGAGGTAAAATTTTGAAAGTGTCCGAAACATAGACGTGTCCGGACTACTGATAAGTAGCATCTTTGAGGACGAAAACAGTTTTTAAAAATTCTCAAATATCCACATAAAAATCAATTTGGTCAAAACTTCAAAAATATTAGATGAATATGTTCCTACAGTTAAAGCTCCTATTGCGGACACCTCCCTTAGGCGGACAATCCCCTTGGGCGGACAAATTCTCCCGACCGTGGATCTTGAATTTAAATTCCGTACGTTTTGAGATCCCTTAAGCGGACACTCAGTTACCCGGACGCGGACAGGCACATTAGCCACAATTTGGTAAATTCTATTTTCTTAGGCGGACAAAAACTTTATCAGCTTCATTTTCCCATAGCTTTTCTTACATGGTATGAGAATGATAAAGACAAATGAACGAACTTAACAAAGAAAACAACAAAATTGCAATGTAGTTGTGTGTGTGTGTGGTCTTTTACAAATAGTGGTGCATACCTTTAGAAATAAATTTCTTGTTTTTTTGTTAAATTTTCGAAGTCATGTTGGAATGATTTATTTTTTGTAACTTTTTATCAAAAAATATTATATTAAATTATATGTATGCAAAACTATTTTTGATTGGTTTTTCATTTTTTCCCTTGGACGGACAAAAGTGCCTCGACCGTCGCTGTCCGCCTAAGGGAGCTTTCACTGTATTATTAAATAGGTAGACTGATGTAGTTATTTTATTCGCCTTTAGTTATTTCACTTTAAAACTTTGCTTACTAAATGCATGTCCACACCAGGGGTGGAATCGGCTAAGGTGATTTGTGATAAGTGATAGTCACAATCAACAAACTTCGTCTGGCTAGATGATTGTCACATGTGACAACCACATTTTTGTGACTTTTTCTTGGACACCTAAATAGCTGTCACAAGAAAAAGTCACAATGAAATTTGTTGATTGTGACTATCACTTATCACAAATCACCTTAGCCGATTCCACCCCTGGTCAATTGGGGTGTTACGATTAAAAACGCCAAATTAGAATGGATGACGCTCTAATCGACTTTGCTTTCATTTCGAAATACGGTTGTACCTACCGAACCGCATCTATCCCGGTTTCCTTATTCTGCACATTTTGTTTGCTTGGCTGATATGCTTTTATATGGACGAACTTTAAGACTTTAAAAACATTAATCCACATGTTTTTAGTTTACGCAATTATTCATACAAAAAGAAACACATGACTTGCTCTCCAACGTCAAACCAACATTGAAATCAAGCATGTTATTATGCTTGATTTCAATGTGGAGGTGGGGCTCGATTTTTTTTACGAATCCATAACTTGCCTTTAAAATTGATATAAATAAATAAGGAAGAACATAAACATAAAATCGTTGTAAAAATCGTAAAAATTTTGTTTCATTTCTTCAAAAAAGAGAAACACCTCTACTGCATAAAATCATTCGAAGTATGCGTACGCGTTACCTATTTGAATTTTTATAAAAATTTGTCTCTGACTCAGTCAAAATCATTCCCCTCACATCAAGCTAAAAGTAGCAATTCCGCAATGTAGGTACACATATATTCCACTTTCCATACTAATAATGTACATTGGTTGGTTAAGTGTACACATGGTTAAGTGTATCTCAAAATAGAACTGAAATACGCTGTCCTTTTACCAGAAATAAACGAATTTCCAAAAATAGATTTATTTCACTTAATTTTTAATATAATCTAAGAGTTGGTATACGTATCCTCCGTACCTATCCTATATACAGAAATATACATCAAGAAAGGTGGCCCTATGTATGGCTTGTGGATAGTTTGATTAATGAATCTAGTTTGATAATAAATTTTACGAGAAGATTAATTTTTAATAAACACGCATTTAGAAGCATAATAATTATTATGAGAAAGAACCCTCTCTATATTATATCCCTATTCCTTTCCTCTATACATATCCTTTTACTTTGATCCACCCTAACTGTAAACCAATTTGCCAGTACTTAACATTAATTTGAACAGGTAACAGCTATGTAGGTCGCGTGATTGACTCGTCTGTGGAGAACTTAATTAGAGATTGACTGTATAAATCTATAATTGAATTGACCTTCTCCCTTGACGTCGCGGTCGTACTTCCTTATTACCGACCAATGAGTGCACGATCCTTCGTAATTTTGTTTTTATTAAATGGACGTTACCCGTGACGTTATACTATATATTGTCACGCGGCAAACGCTGAAAGTCCTAGTCCTTCTTTAAGCACTCTGATGGTGAATTTAATAATAAATTTATCAACCGCAAATGTACATACATACCTATATTGGGGGAAATGTTTTCTATAAAATATGTATCTCAATCTCAACCAAAAATGATGATTTTTATCATCTCTCCGCACTTTTAAAATGCAGTAATAGAATTGTCTCCGTATTTTAATAAACGAGCGATGACGATGAGGCACAATTTTTACTTCCTGCATCATGGCGGTCATGCCGGTATAGGTACTCGTATAATTTTGGGTTGGGTACAAAGATTTGACGGGTGAACTCGTGGCTCATCATAAGCTTACATACTTTCACCCCGAAGACAACGATAACGACGCGACTACGACGAGGCCGAGGGTTAGATCCCGGGGTATTCCTCCACAGAGCTACACACACACATTTTATCATCATCCATCCAAAGGGAAGTCAAGTTTCGGCAATATCGATTTTTGTATTGCTTTCACCACCCGTCCGCTCTACGGCACAGAGCAAGGAGCACGGAACACGAAAGGAAATGGATTCCTTTCGTCAAAATTGAATGTTCTTGAACGCGCTCTGTGAATGGTGAATGTGGTGGGCGTTGTTCTGTCTGTTGACTTCAGACGGATTTCATACCATCGCCAATTTATTTTGGTTGGATTTTGATAACTTCCACATAATATAAGTACTTACTGTTGTTAAAGTTGTATTAAACTGCTCACAATTTGTCAATCTGAATTCCGAAGGTGTATTTTTAAGTCTTTTATTTGAAAGTGTTTTAAAAATAGAATTTCCGTGTGAGGCTGAGGCTGAGAGGCCATGGAAAACTAAACTTTGTTTTTATGTATCTCTACAAGTTGTTGTAAGAATATGTATCTTGTCTTTTGCCACATAGGTACCTACATAAATATACACAATTTAAACAACCCTACCCTACCCCTCCCTAAAGGCAGTTCTTACTCTTCGGTGATAATTTTATTAATAGTGACTCGAAAATACTTATACACACATAATTTATTATATGTGTTTATGTTTTTTGGCATAAAAAAAAAAAACATAAAATGGCCCAAGGGTTATGTCATTATTAAAAAAAAAAATAATTAAAATTATGGTAAAGTTGACATAGGACACGTTGATAAAACTTTCTGTTGACATTTCTTGTTTTCTTCCAAATGGTTAAGCAAAAAAATATTTCAGAGTAAACAAAAGTGTGTTGGATTAAGTGATAGTTTCCCAGGTATTCTGGAAGAATGTTGTCATTTTATTGACTGTCAGAGAACTTTCTTAGAAGAGTTTACTTTTTTTCGCTCAGATATGTTTTTTGTTTATGTTCAAGCTTAAGCATAGAAAAGCTAAAAAATAGTTTGACACAATATCCATATCCAAATAAATCTTGTATGTACATATGTAGTTTCCTTAATGTCCCTGTTAAGATTTCATTTCATAAATAGACGATAAATATGACAGTCTTTAAAATAAATTGTTTTTCCAAGGAGGTGTTGAGCCTTTAGCCTATCAACTTCACTTGGCTATAAATAAACAATTTATTTAAGAGTTCAAAAAGTGTTGAAAACTAAATCTTTAACTGTGAAAAGAAACCTTTTAAATATTCATATGACAGATGGAATAGGAAACAACCTTATTAATAAAATAGAGTGAATGTGTTGCGTTGACAATGATACTTATCGGAGCCGTCATCTCCTTAAATAAATTGGATTTTGTTTTGTAAAGAAGTCTAAGATTTTGGGAAAACGGTGTCAGCAACTGTCCCAAAACATAATTCTTTTTTCAAAATAATATTTTTGTATAAGACTAAGACAAGAAAATCAATACAGCGTTTACTTTCGTTTTAAGCGGCCCAGCCTTAAACCTTGGATTTTGATCCTTTATTCTGCATTAGAAAACGTCTCTTTATTAAAAAATGGAGAAAATAACATTGTAGGTACCTATGTAAAAGCATTTTTGTATTTAAGTGTAAAATATCCGGTTCAAAGGACCTTGTAGAATAATAAGCTAGGAACTATTGTAGGTACTGTACCAAGCTTTTTGTTGCTTTAAAGACAAAAAAATATTGAACTATTTTCAGGATACATCGATACCTACAAACATTGGTATATGTTTTCCATTCTTTTTATAATACAAATTATTCGCTTTTTTTATATGTATAGCTATGTATTTTAATAAATTAAGAAAGTGATTTTTGTGAATAAATGTAAATTTAACGACATTAAATTCTTAAAACCCACACAAAATCCAACTTCCCTGCCTAAAGCGATTTCTTAAAAGTTACTAGAGACACTTTACAGTACCTTTTAATGTTTTGAATTTCCACAAACTAACACATACACAGCACACGCACGTTGATGTTTACTGATGCTGATGCATAACCAATGAATCATGGGTACAGACATGTGAATAATATCCCTTATAAATGAAACCATTTTTATGCACCTCTGGAAATTTGTAAAACTTCTTTAACAAAGTATAGGTAGTTCTTAATACAAAAAAAAAATCGGATTGTTTTCTTAACTATTTTGTTGTCTTTTGTGAAAATTCTTAAGAAATAAGAAGTATAGTTGGTCTGCACACAAAGGCAAAAAGAATACCCATACTTGTTGCAGTAAAATTTATCGAAATTGTTTGAAACAAGTTAACTTTTAATGTTTGAGAAGATTCAAGCATACACAATAAATTTTAAACTTAGTTTCTTAAATTGTGTTTGTAAATTTTGCAGCAGAAGGAAAACCCTTTATATGTAATTTCAAAACTATCCCTCTGCGAAATTTGATTCAAGAATGTAAGCATCCAAAAACTTGCATAGGGTTCAGCGCAGCCTCTGGGTTAGTAATTTTCTCCATAGTCCTGTCTTTTTTTTGCCAGGCTACCTGACGGTATGACGTCGAATTTTGTTTGCTGATGCTGACTCGATATGAAAGTGAAAACTCCAATTACTGCTCAATTCGTTTATCACGTAGTCAGCAAACCTTAGCAATTGCGTTGATTTATTAAGAATAGTCTCTGAGGAACTGACTGTTGCTTTACTAACTTTTCCAGCAGAATGTTGAAACAGCTGCATGACAGTGCATCACCTTTTGTAAGTCATACAGTGGTGTCGAAGATTTCAGTACAATCAGTACCAGTTTAGATGGAACATCGAGGATTCTCCAAGCAGTTTAGCAGAAATTCCGAAGTTTATAACGAAATGTCGAATGTTAAAAGCAAATCAGGATCCTATAGATCTGGTGGTTTAAAAAGATTTGATGATTAAAACCAATTTGCCAATACAGACCGCAATTACCTTTCGCACCTTCATAAAATAAAGGGTGACAATGATAACGTTAGGCTAGTTTTTTCCCTAATGGAACACCAAATCCTGCATACCAGGAAATACGTTTTATTAAGATTTTCCTTTAAAGTAAAATGTTCAAATGACAGCCAACGCCTATAAACATACTCGTATCAATGGCGCCTAGGCCACACCACAACCAATTTGAATGTTTTATTATTGGAATGTAACAGACAATTTCCAAACGTTGTAAGAAAACAATCTTCTAAAATAAATCTGAAAACCACCTGTAGAATGTTTACATTCACAAAGCAATGAGTTGAAAAATATTGATATCAAAACTTTTAAAATCCTTATTCGTTTTAAATCTCAAATTGCTTTGATTCAACGCAATATATTTTAAACTCAAGGATTATTCTGACACATATTATATGTATACCTGAACTAAACCATTTGGTTTATAATGAAGACGACGCAGCAGATTTTATTGTTTATTTACACTTTGTTTTCATAATTTTTAAAGATTTATTGATGATTTAGCATACGACTTCTCCCTCGCACACATCCACAAATTCTTCTTCATTCATTATGGCTTGTTTTTTCTTATTTATTTAATCATCTGACACATAAATTCGCTACTTGGTGTCATATTCAAAATTAATCTACTAAAATAAATAAATTAAAAAATAAAATTATTAAATAAAACAACACCCGCACCCGAGGGATTTTTGTTTTAGAACATCAGAACAAACCGAGCGTTTAAATAAATAAATACACATAATTTTTATTATTTTATGATAGCAATTCGTTCATAATTTTATTATCATTTTTTTTTTCTTACACAAATTCAAAAATATTATTTTTAACAACAACAAAAATAACCACCCTATATCACAAAGATATCATTTAAAAGCGTCCAAAATGTTATTGAATGACATTCGCTTTCAACAAATTTATATCCGCATCAATTAACACCTTAAATTTAAACTGAACGTTATACGTTAGGCATATTTATAGATTTCGGTCTCGATCTCGAAGAGAAGAGGAAAATTTGGAGAAATAAAATTAAAAAAACATACGACGAGTAAATCACACCATAAAGGAGCCATGAAAAATGCGTAAAATATTTAATTGGTGGCGTTAAATAAACAGGAACCCGAACCCGAACCATTTCGATTCTTCAAAAATGCAATCTTTATGAATTGAATAAAAAGAAAAAAATATACTAACAAACAATTTATTATGCGCCGGATAGACCGTTTTATGGCCAAACATGTTAACAGAGTGTGATGCTATATCTCTGCAACTTGTACAAATAAATAAATCTGAATTGAATTAAATTCCCATATAGCTTAGCTACTAGATATAGATACCTACTAGAACAAGATACGTAGATACGAGTTTATTAATAGAATATTCTATTTAGCTACTAGGTTAAATCTTAAAGCGTATCCAATAAATTTGTAAGGAAAGTGTGCGTAATGTTTACATGCTGATTTTGAATCCTAAGAAGTGTGGCGAAAAAACAAATTGGATAAACTTAACGAAAGCAAAAAAAAAAAAAAAAAAAAATAACCAAATCAATAATACGATTATACCCTGTATTTATATCTATGTGTATAGGTTAGGTAGATAGTGCTTATGAAGGGATTAGTGTGTTGGAGGATGCTGAAGTAATTTATGGGTAAAATGACTTTTTTTTGTTATTGTTTAGATTGAATGGTCCTCTGACATGATTGACAGGATTTCTTGCTATTTGCTCGAGCATATAAAATTTGATTCAACCCAAAATGTCAAAGATACAATATAAATAAGTATACACGAAGTCGTTCGTTTAAGGCTTATCGGTTCTTTTTTGTTAAAAAAATATAAATTCAAAAAGAAAGATTGGAGAAAAAACCAGAATGGATGTTTGTTTTTTTTTTTACAGGGAAATTATTTCTGTGATATTTTTTGTGTCAGCAATTTATTGCCATGACCAAAGGAAAGATATAATGGCTGACGGGAAGTAAATTAAGAAACCAATAAAATATTCATAAACATTTTTTGTGATGATTTTTATGACCTTTACTGTTTATTATTTTTGTTTGTTCTTTTTTTGAGCAAAACAAAAAAACTTTCATATTTTTTTTAATGACACTTTGGGAGACCTACATTATGTACATAATATACGCACATTTGGTGCAAAAAATTTTATTTTTCGATTGAAGAGCTTAAAACTGCTGTAGAATAATTTTTGCTGTTGGAGGATGAATATAATTTATTTCATGGTTAGTGGAAGTTAGGAAGCAAACAGCCTTTTTATAATATTTGCGCGAAAGTACATAATACATATATGATGATTCGCGCAAATATTATAATTATCTGAAGTAAGGCTCAAAGATTAATTTCTTATTTTTCTTTTCTTTTATGGTCTCATTTGGATCACAACTTTCCCACTTGTCTGCTTCACACAGGTAATCAGACTGTGAGATTCGCCGGGTTGATCTGAGAAAGCGTCGGCTAGCCTCTTGTTTTTGGATGGCTCCATTTCTGAAGCCACCCCCAGCTTACGCTATTATTATAATGTCGTCATCAAAAGTTGCTTAGCCATTAATCATAGATCTCTGATATGAACTGTCTGAATTAGGCGTTTGTGGAATAAAAAATGGCCAACCTACACACACACAGTGCATTTTGGGACTTATATGGTGCCAATTTCCACGTTTCATCGACTTAAGTCTTTAACTTGCGATTTGTTGGAACTTAACTGACAAATTAATACAACAAAGATTTTTCAGAAGTCTTAGAATCTGTATCTATACATTAAATATTGCAAACTCATTCTTACTGAAAAAAATTGAAAATTTGCTTTTCTTTAAATAATGTTTCCCATAGATTTCAATATGCATTATGTACCTATAGGGTGGTTAAAACTCTCATACCTATCTTAGAACTATACATCTTGAGTTATTGATTTTTTATCGCGCATTATTCGTGTTATTACTTATTGCAGTTGATACAGATACAGATGCTGACGAAGATGAAGGACACGTTGAAGAAGGCGAAAGTGAACTCAACAGAGACCGAAACGACAGGACTGAAGATCTACTTGACCAAGGGGACGACGGAAGAGATTCCTCCGACCAACCCAATGGAGAAATATCGGTTTCACTGCTTCGAGCAAAAAACTTATCTCTTTTACAAAGCCAGTGAGTATTAATACTTTTTAAAACAACAAAAAACATTATTCATCCTTTATGCAAGTGATATTTACGTTTTTTAACAATGCTTTCCCTTTTTAAGGGAAATCTCCTCAAGTCAGCAGAACTTTTTTCAAATGCTTGATAAAAAAATCGATGAAGTGAGTACTTTTTGAAGAGACTGACATTAGTTCAATAAAATCTTTTGTTCTTTCTTCATCAAAAAATAACTATATATTTTAAAAGGGTCCTGACTACGATTCGGCTAGTGAAACTGAAATCGCACTGGAAGAGGCGCGACTGAATGCTTTAGTTCAACATTGGGAATCAGCCAGCCTGACTGCATCGATGTGTTCATCTGCGAGCCGTTCATTGCAAACTACACCTGTAAGACAAGTGCCAACTAGGCAACCACCGCCACTTGTACGGACACTTGTCCAGAATTCCATGCCACAACAGCCGTTGAGTGCTGACCTTCTACCTCATGGTGCAAATGGATCACAGCAGGGATTGGTTATGATAGGGCCACCACCAAGTGTGATAGCCCAACAACAACCTGGACCTGGAATGCCATCAATGCCACCCAACCAACAAATTAACCAAATTATAGGTATGGGTGGAATTGTGATGGGTGGTGTTTCACCATCGCAGTCACAGATGCTAGCTAAGGTAAATCTCAGTCCTAAGCGTGTAGATCCCCGGGCTATGATGCAATTGAACCAAAATGCTCTTCAACAAGCATATGCTATACCACCGTCACCGCAGCAAGCAGCTATGAGTACGGGCCGTCCACCGCGTTCACCTCAAGTCTTGGTAGGACCAAGTCCAGTCGGCGGTCTTCCCACTCATATGCACATGGGCTACTACGGACAACCACAGCCGGCGCAGCCAACTTACTTTGGAGAAGTACTTCATCCTATGCAGGTAATTTTTCATTTATATCTTATTCTAAAATGTCCTTTCTTTTTAATAAATTAAACTCCTCGTCTCAAAGGTACCTCAAGCACCCCCCGAATACCGATTTCCACCTGCGATTAGTGTTCAACGTCTAGCACCTCAGGTGCAAAGACAGCTGCGCGAAACACAGGAATTAATAAAAGACTCTTGTCCGCAACTATATGCGGCCGGTTATGGAAGCCCGGGTCCTCCAATGCGAACTCAGCCTAGGAATGCAGCAAGGAGGCCCACCCTGGAGACACAATTTTCCCAGGAGTTATCGTGATATCTAGATTATTAGTTCAAATTGTAAAAAAAAGAAAAATACCAAAAAACCAACAGTTATCCATTTCATTCACCCCAATATCCTTATATATAAAATTTTTAGGAACTTTAAGCGTAGGTACGCTTAAGAAAAGAATTTCAATGTAATTATAATGTACGTAGGTACCTAACATAATTATTGTTAATTTTTATTATTTTTTTAAATATCATTCAAGAAAATAACAATCCACTATTTTGAAAGTTAGGGTGCGTAGTTTTAGCTTAAGCAAACAACAAATGACTTTAATTTTAAGCAACATTATAAAAATAAATACATACATACCTACATAACATATATCTATATAAAAGAAACCAAAAACAACATTAAAAACAGGGTTCAAACCAGTGCAAGTGCTATAGATTAGGGAACAAAAAAAGAGTTCATTTCAGATGATATCAAGATCAACAAACCAGGCAGTTGTTTGCTCTCTTCTAATCAGATCAGGGATTAAATTAAACTAGGATTAGGTGACATTTAAAAACTACATAATTATGCGTCATTTTGATGTATAAAGCAGCTGTCTTCTTGATGTAAAATCAGCCTAGTGATGTCAAAATGACGTCAGAAGCACATTGTTATGTGGAGTTTACATATCGTCTAATCTAAGCTTTCCCAACAGACAGACGGGGGGTGGTTGTATCGACAAATGTTCATACATATACAAAAAAAGAAGCGTTAACATTTAACATTGCTTACAATAATATTTTCAAACTGTATTTTCGATTACTATAAAAGAAGATATTAAAAACATAAAACCAAGAAAACTTTTGACAGTTTAAGAAGTTACACTATACTGTATAGTGTAACTTCTTAAACTGTCAAAAGTTTTCTTGGTTTTATGTTTTTAATATCTTCTTTTATAGTAATCGAAAATACAGTTTGTATAGTCTATACAGTCTGTATTTGTCAAATTAAAATATGAAAAAGGATGCAACCGTAGTATTTCTCATTTCCTAAGTAAAAAAACATGTTTTTTATTTTCTTCCTTGAACGGAAAATGACTAAAACAAAAGTCAACTTAAATCATGCTTCACATTACCAAATTAAAATGTCTCTTATTTATGATAATATACACAACTGTCAAATTTAATTGACGTTCACAGTATGAACTCTTCTTGTGGTCATCGTACGATCAAAAAAATAAAGTAATTCAGTATATCAGTTTTGACTGATAAACCATTATAAAGATAAACGAGCTATCAGCTTTGACTGAATACATATTTATGACTTGAAGACTCTTAAAGTCAAATGACCGTTGTTACTCTTGCTGCCTCCTTAACGCCAGCCTTGACAATTCATTAGTGAGATGGCACTGTCGTGCAACTTCCAAATTTATAAAACTTATAGTACTTTCCAATGGAGAAACTTCAAAGGAATCTTCCTCAAGTCTTCTCATACCGTCCATGGGTACGAAAATGAAACTTCTGAAGATTCTGAGAAAAGAATTATATGTACTTTTGGATTTTAGTTTAGATTTCACTCAAAAAATACAAATACAAATGTGACTTAAATGTCCACCACAAAATATCAGCTGTGGCCTGGGGGATTTCTATTCGCACGCAGCATTGCAGACAAATTTTCTAGTGTCGACACATGTTTTGAACCGAAAACCGATAAAATAGGCTCCGAAGCCGAGCAAGAAAGTTGCTTGCGCGGTACTGAATAGTATAGGATGGTAGGGTTTGTCATTTATAAAGTGGTAGAAAAGGTGGATGCCGAGAATAGACACTGCGTCAGAATTGTCCAGAAGCAATTTTTCTTGTTCCATTGGTTTTCAGAGTAAGTGGTTCCCTAGGTGACAATGGAAAGTATTTTAACTTTCATAAATAAAAGTTGGGCTACTTTTTAGTTAAACGTAAAGTAATTTGTAAACAGGGTGCATAGCCATGGACCATGTTTTTAGTTCTAAACTTCGTCAATCGTGGCGCTAGTTGTCTTATCTACTTTTCATCAAATGTCTTCTATTGTTGTTTTTTCTTACCATGACAATCTAGACAAAAACCAATCTTAACTCACCAATCAAGTGTTTGTGAACTTCGGCCATATATGGCGCAACAAAACGTTCCTCTTATTGGGAGTACTATAGTTTATAAATACAATGGCATAGTGTCATAGCTTAGAGAAAGCGGTTTCTAAATATTTACAATTCTTGAAAAATTATAAATGGAAAAAGTTAAATAGTTCGAAAGATATTTGTGGAAAAGGAAAGGAAAATCTAGTAATCTTACTCAAAAAAAAATTGTTAACTACGTCATTACATACGTTATAGATTCTATTCTTGTTCACAATTAAAAAAGAATATGTAAGAGCCAAAACATGCCCCAAAGTGTTTCATGTTCTGTTAATTCCTGTTCCATTTTTTGTTCTCACATTACTTAACCCTTTTTCTGTATCTTCCTTCGGGGAAGAGTAAGTGCGTTCATAATAATGTTGATAGCTTGTTTAAATTTACTACCATTTTTTAAAAAAAGGACCTCCAACGAGAAGTTGGTTTTAAAACAGATTGTAACACCCTGTGTTTTCTTTTAAGACTTTTAAAGTTTTTAGTATTTTAATAGTTATATGTAGCTTTCTTTGGTGATGATTTTCAAGGGGTCTGGTTTCGATCTTGTATATGAACAAACTTTTATTTTAAACGATGTGAAATTCATTGTTGCAGGTTATCTGAAATGTATACCTTCAGTTTCTATCCCTCCTTTAAGTTCGAGGATAAAAGTTAAATAAAAAGTCATTTGATTCCTGTCATGTATTCAAAAACACCGGCTTAACTTTTTCAATAACAACTGTAACCCAACTTCTTATAACTTTTGAAATTATAATATGAACGGACTTAAACTTTTTGGTTGCATTTTCAAATAAGATATTCAACTCGATTAAATAGTTATGATTGTTTACATAATAAATTGCATTTAACGTTGTTTCAAACCCCGGAGCGTTATTTTCTACATCTGATGGTATAATCTCTGGATAATTTAAAGATACAAAATCTCAGTAAATTTATATAATTTGACCTTTATGCACAAAATGTAAGAATAAACTATATAATACAAAGTTTGCTTTATTATAAGATACATCTTCAAGTCCATTCCATTCATTATTATTACACTACTTAGAGTCATTTTAAACCAATAATAAAAAAACCAACAAATTTACAATAAAACCAAATACAAAATAAAAAAAAAATAAAAGCAACCGACCGATAGTTAACTAATTTTTTATACAACATTGTGTAGTATTTTCTATGAAAAGTTTTACCCTACATTTATAATTTATTTATTTTTCTTGACTGTAAGGAACCCAAATGTGACCATTATATATTGTTACTATACATACATATATTATATTATGATAAAAAACAGGAAAGTAAAATATTATCTTATATATAACTTTTATTTCTAGTCATGCCGTTCTAAATACAATACAAAAAAGAAAATGGAATAAAAAGAAAAAAATGTTAAAATGTACTATAAGCAAGCATTTATTTAAAAATTTGAGACAAAAAAAAAAACTCAAATAAAAACACATTTAAGACCTAGTCAAACAGTAAAACTAAATTATTTGAATTAAGTGGGAAATTTTTGAATTTGTTGAACAACTTTTTAAGGACATTTTTATGTCCTCTTTTGTTTTGTATACTGTACTGTAGTGGATATTTAAGGTATTTATAAATATTTATATCTATTGATTATTCTTATTTATTTATTACTTTGTTTTAATTTATAAAAAAATTAGCTGTAGCTGTTGTATGTGAATATTGAACAAAGAACACCGTCCGTGTTAGCAGAAACATAAACTGAGTAGAATGACTTATAAACCAAAAAAAAAAAATAAAGAAGGAAAATAGGATTTCTATTAGAAAACTGAGACTTTTCGCATTTTGTAAAACCCTCGATTCCTTTTGTTTTGTCCAAACATTAATGTATTATATAAGAAAACAAAAAAATATGGATGTTTGCCAAACAAAAGTCATATATGTACACATAAACTATTCCGAAATTGTTGCCAAAAAGAAAAAAAAACACCTTTTTATCAGAATTATCTATACCATCTTTGTTATACGAGTAAATACTAAATGTTAGGTGAATCTTAATAATTCTGAATTTCAATTTATTAACGAAATTATCCCCTTCCCTCAATCCCGCCATCAAATATTAAGGAATACAAAAAAAAATATTAGTCTAGAATTTAAGAAAAAAAAAAAAATACTTAAAAACATTAACAAATTTAAGAGTCTGTTCCAAATAATATAAAAAATATATATAAAACCAAAAAAAAAAAAAAAAGGATTATGAATGCAATTCGGAATTATGTGGGGCTTACTGATGATGTTAGAAATTTCATATAAGCTCATAAATATATTAATTTATATATAAATATATTACATTTAATGTTCATAGATCTTAATAATAATTATAATTATAAAAAATAAATTCATACAATAACATTATTTAATTATGATTTATATTCAAAGCAAAACAAAAACAATTTGGATTTAAGATGTATATTTTAAAGTAAATAACAACAACAACAACCGCAACAAAGGTCTTGTAATGTTAACTTATTTTTCAAGTTTTTTATTATTTTTGTATAAATTATTTGAAAATGAAAAAAGAAATAAACTGAGTCAAAGTGATATGGATTTTTCGTTTGTTTTGAGATACCTACAAAATAAAACAAAAATGGCAGGGCATCTTCAGCGGACGAGAAAAATTAATACTTAATATGATGTAAAGTACATAATGTATATGTATCGATCCTTGCTAGCTCATGCTCATATCGAATTCCAGCTTTATTCAAATAGAGATCCTCTTTTGCATTTCTTTTTAGGCACCTTTTACTAGCTTTGTTTGTTGAACTTTACTAAGGGTCGCCCTAGGTGTTCTTGACAACTCCAAGAGTTGTCAAAAAAACCTGGATTTTTCCGTTCTCAAAAAACGCATTGGGGCTGCTGATTGTATATTTTTCACAACGCACAAAATCAAAAGTTTCTATTTTGCTTTGCTTGTGCGATTTGTATTTACTTTTATCAAAATAAATGCATTCACTTGCATTTCATTTAGTTTTTTCGAAAAAAAAAAACATGAAAAATCAAGTACAGAAGAAAAATACAAAAGAAATGCGTTACCTCAATTCGCCCCAGCTAAATACCAAGATCGACTTCAGGGCGACCCCAGGTTTCAAAATACAGAAAATTTTGTATTGAGGGGAAGTTGAGGTTTCAAAAAACGCGCTGTGGCGACCCTAGGGCGACCCCAGGGTGACTGTTTGACACTTTAATGGATGTATGTGCCCCTTTACAGGATACAAGGTAATACATTTTTGACATAATAGCTTTGTTTGTTGAACTTTACCCAGGGTCGCCTAAGGTTTTTTTGACAACTCTTTTGTATAATGACGTATAGCTTGACGATTTACTTTTCTTGAAATTTGCAGATCAAAATGATGCAGAACAATGTAACTCCACCATTATTCTTTATTTGATGAACGATTTAATCAAATTAAACGAACTCATTTTATAATTACTAAGTACTTCGTTTTCATTGGGGCGAATGAGGCAACTTTGTAGCAAATTTCCAAATTACGTTTATTTCTATACAAATTTACATTTATAAAATATCTCTCATTTGGACGAAATAAGTTGCGAATTATGTGAAAACAAATCGATCGCACCTAAATTGAAAACAATTGAAAAGATATTTTATAAAATGTCAAATTAGAAACAAAATCCAAAGCAAAGGCGGAAGTAAACAAAACAAAATAACAATTTTGAATTGAAATCCAGGGCAACGGCAGCAGCAAAAAGAGAGAATGAAATTTCGGTCACTGGTCTATTTTGTGTGTGTCTGCACTTTTGGTAATGCATTAAGGGGGCCTTACATGGAGCTGCAAGCCATGATCTGCAAAAAAAGAGGATGCAAAATATATAAAACATAAGGGATATTCACGATCTGGTGCAACCAAGTATTGTAAAAGTGCGAAATTGTTTGTATTTCTTGTAGATCGTGAACTCACTTCTTCCAATCTGTATCAAAACTGACACAAATGTCAAAATCAGGTTGACACAAATGTCAAAATCAAAAGTACAAATTTTGCACCCTTGTATTTTCCTGTTGCAATGGGGTTGAGGTATAGATAAAGTGCAAAAGTGTAACAAAATGACAGCCAGTATATTTGTTGTTGTATTGCAAGAAAACGTAGCACTTCTCCACTTTTGCAATGATGCAAGACAAGTTACACCAGATCGTGAATACCCCTATACTTGTGTGATAGTGATTGTCTGCCAACATGCAGATGTCTTCATCTATGCAGATTAAAGGTGTCTTTACATGAAGCTGCAAGCCCTGAGTTGCAAAAAAAGAGGATGCAAAATCAATAAATCATACTTGTGTGATAGAGAGGGAAGGCAAAAATGCAGACGGTCTTCATGGATGCAGATTATAGGAAAATTATAGATGCAGCTTGAAAATTATAGTGAAGATGAACATGTTCATTTTCATCGTCTGCACTATGATTGTTGTTGTTGCGTTTTCGTCTGCATTTGCAACTCCATGTAAAGCCACCTTAAAGGAAAATTATGGATGCAGCTTGTCTAGTGTCTATATACATGGGTCTGCACTATAATTGTTGTTGTTGGGTTTTCGTCTGCACCACGGACCAAGAAGATACAGACCGTCAACTCACCATATGGTCTCTCTTTTTGCCTACAAGCTAAAAATCAGCTGATATGCCATTTATTTTGAGAGTGTGACGCTCTCTCTTGCTTTTAAAACCCATTTAGCAAACACACCTAAAAAATAAATGGCATACGCAGGTATATAGTTGCCATTACAAAATGCACAGAGAGAGATGTACACGTATTCACAGACAGGAAAAAATATTTCGAGGGTGTTTCAGGCAAGGGGAGTACGAGTTGGCGGTCTGTGTATGGTCTGTGGTCTGCACTCAATATTTGTTGCAGCCCCATGTAAGCCCACCTTTAGTTTTTAGAGCAAATCTGACATTATCTTTGAACGCAACCATTTGGCTCTGTGAGCAATACAAAGAACGGCAAATCTGAGAACTAATTCAATTTGTCAAATGAATGTCAAAAATTGTTTGTGTTGCAAATAATTTGTTTAATTTCATATTTGCATTTCAGTAGTACATAATTAAGTTTAAAATAAATAAATAAATTTTAAAGCATTAAGAAAATGTTTCCTTTTTTCCCATCATTACGACCACCAATTGCAAATCATATTTGGTTCGAATTAGATGCTCCTGTAAACGAGGAGGCAGAAATTTTACAATACGAAAGGGATCAACATAATTGGGTAAGAACTTCTGTTATATTTATGTACATAGGTACCTACTCAAAGTCTATTAATCCAAATCTTTAAGATTAACTCAATTTCAAATGCTGCTGCTGATATTCATCCTTTAGGCAAGGTACAATCTCTGCCTGGGCCAGAGACTGACGATGAGGATGGTAAGAGCGAGCCTAGAATATTAACATGGACATGCCTACAAATTCTTATTTAATTCTTTCAAAAAATTCAAGCAGCCAACGATGAAAGTGATGACTCCGATAGCCATGAAGATGATGACGACGATACCAATGATAGAGTTATACCAACCCAACCAGAAAGGTCGGCACTTGGATTATATTCCCCTGGCGATGACGTTCCCATGAATGAAGAGGGGTCATCAGCACAAAATACTTAAGTTTTAATTTATTTATAATTTTTTCTATGTTCTGTCTGAGATTCTGAAATAAATTAAATGCGAGGAGTGTTTTAAATAATTTAAAATCGTCAGAGCGCTGGAATTTTAGAAGGGACGGATAGAGCTACAAAACGTTTGTTGACATAAAATTGGTCTTTCCAGCGCCAGCGCCAGAATTCAATCTGCCAACTTCTTTTGTCACCAATCGATTTTTTTCAGAATTCTGCTACACAAAAGTTTCACTGGTCACCGGTTTTTGGAGTTCATAGATAATCAAGCGTTAATGGAAGTTGGATTAAACCCTTAAATTAATTCTAACAGCAGAAAGGTCAAAGAGAAAAGAAGTATGTATGTACATATTTTCACTTTCTTTTCCTCCGACGACTTATCCACCAGGGAATGAGTAAATTTATTTAAAATAAAACAATTGCTTTGTATAATTTGTCATTTTATTTTTTCTTTAAACTTACTTATACATTATTGAGATAATTACACAATCTGGGTATATATTCTAGTTACTAGAACTGATCTAGGTAAACTTAAAATTTAATACAAAACCATTTAAATTTCAATTTTCATAATTTTCGTTTTCTTTTTTCAAGAAATTCAGTGTAATTATCTTTTTTTTATTGCATTATATTTTTTTTTTCTTTTGTACAATATAGCTTTTCCAAAACATAATATTGGAACGTAATCTATTATTTTTCAAAACAAATTTCGGGCAATTTTAAATAAAAAAAAACCTTGTTTGATTTCTGTGTTAAAAAAATATTTCCTTAATTGTAACAACACGGGTTGCATTATGATTGGCTTAAGTTTTAAATTTTAAAATGATATATAATAAATGTTTAAGGATTACACATCTTTCCATGTTTTGTTTTTGTTTCTTTAGCGACGATCACGTGAATCTGACCGGCTTCGTCTGTCACGTGAGAAACTCCTTGAACGACTTCTCGAGCGCCTTGGAGATCTGGATCTGTAAAATTATTTAAAAGAACAATAAATAAATTAATAAAAATAAATCAAAACAAAACATTTCGTACACACATAGAGAAAAAAATGTTGGAAAAACATATAAACTACTGTGTTTGGTTTTTCGTATCCTTTTTCGAAAAGGATAATTTTTAATATTTTTTTTTTTTTAAATTATTATCTACTATCGAAACAAAATGATATAATTTATTAAAAAAAATAAACAACAAACCACTAAAATGATGCAGGTGGTGTGTGGTTCTGTTTTTGGTCTTTTTGATTCTTTGCAGAAACTGAAACAACTGACGATGATGAGTTGGTTGATTTGACTTTTGAGTTTGCGAGCTGAGCTGAGAACGCGGCTGTGTGTGTGTTGATTGAAGTTGAACAACGGCGATTGTAGCGGGTTGGATATAACATAGCTAGCTAGATTCAAGTTAGTGGAAGAAGAAGAGATGATTCAAGAAGACGATCACGTCGTTGTTGCTTGGTTTGATTCAATTCGATTCAAGAAGCTTACGCTACGCGTCAAAGAAGAAGAGAAGTTTCATGCTGCGGTTTGTTGCGTATTGCGGCGCGGCGGGCGCATCATCAGGGTGTGTTGTTGATGATTATTGAATGCGTGCAGAGGTGTGGAGAAGCAGAGATGAGGAGGATAACCCGTCTTTTTTGTTTTTGTTTAGCTTGATTGTTGTCGGTGGTGGTGGGGTGGCGATTACAATTTTTTTTTTTCTTTATCCAAATCTCTAGGTCAACTTCAAAGGGTAACTAGTTGGCGTTGGTTATGGTGATTGATATAAGTTGGCTGATAGATGTGTGTTCGTATATTATGATGGTGGATGAACTAGGATTAGATGTCAAGAACAGCGACGAGCTCGGTCCAGCAGTCCCGTTTGTAAAATAAATAAAAAATATAATAATTCAAAAAACAAAAGTGACTTATGGATGACTTGTGCTGTGCTGAGGTGGGATGTGTTCATTGGCTTGATCAACCGCTGATCATTCTGTTTGCTGTAGCTGAAGACGTTGTCCACAGTAGAATAGAATAAGTTGACGCACGCAGTCTTCGATGAATTATTATAAAGCTATGATGCCGGTCATAACCAGTGAAGTAGAATGAATGCGTCTGGTACATTTTCATATTTCATAAGCTCATCGTTCCGCGCCGCGCGCCTGTTGTTCTTTGGAGGGTTGGGAATCTGTAAGGATGTGGGATTGAGATGGATCATTTGAAGTTTGTCGCCTTTGTTGCGCAAATGTTGTTGACCTCAACGATGTTAATGTTCCCTCCGATGAACTTAAAAGGGTTTGATTTGTGATTTTTGTTTGTCATTTTTTTTTTTTAATGTTTCAAGAGATGTTTCTTTTGGCACCATATATATAGCCATTCTCAAAAAGAGAAAAACTCTCTGTCTCTGTTCATGGAGGAAACAATCGTTCATGATTATTGGGTAATGATGGTGATGTCATCCCCGAAATATTAGTTTCACAACCATAGCCTAGGAGTAGACACAATTTGGTGCTGAAACTAGCAGAAGAATTGATGACTTTGGTGATGACAGTAGATGTATCATTGTTGTGATTGTAGTAGTAGTTGGAGTTGCTGTTGGAATAGGAGCAGTTATTCGTGAAGATGTTGTAGTAGGAGGAGGAAGAAGTAGTAGTAGTAGAACTAGTAGAATTTGCCCTGAAAATGATTACCAGATGCGACGTTTTAATTTTACTTTTATCAACACAAAACAAATGAAGAAATATGTTTGATTTTTTTTTTACTCTTAATAATAAACAAAAATATATTTTTAACTATCACACACACGAAAATAATTTGGTTTAAGTATAAATTTACCATACAAAAAAATTTAAGTAGCTATATACGCGCTTTCTTACTTTTCTTTCTTGTTCTGAATGTTAAGCGTTTAAATTTTTTCTTATAAAAAAAAGTAGCCAACTCTGATAAGAATAATTTTTTTTAAATGTTTGCCCTTTGAACTATAAAGGGTTGATTAATAAATAAATGTTAATTTTCGATCTCAAAAACATTAAACAAAAAATAAAACCTAATTTAGGTCGCAACACATACCCGCTTTGTATTTAAAATGTACCTATAATGTGAAATATTTTGTTAAAGCTACCTAGTATATAACACGGTCATCGAAATGGGTCAGTTATGAAATTTTGACGTCACAAGGGAATAGGTTACTTTAAACCGTGTAGTGACGATCACACGAATGGCGCAAACATGTCATTGTTGTACCAAAATGTGATGACGGGCAAAGCGTGGCATTGGGTGTCATCGCGATTATATGCAAAACAAGGAAGATCACACGCTTTGAAAGTTGATGACGACCTGAAACAGTGCTGATGGAAGTTATGTTAGGCACTACTCTATCTTGAGTTTGTGAAGTAACTCGACCAAGATTGAATACCTTAAGACAAAGCATCTGATAGAAAGTGAAATCTCAATTATTGCGCTTGATATTTTAAAAGTTGTCGAGAGAGTTTTGGCTACAAGCTCTCATTATCACATCGAATATGTAGGAATTTATCTTTGAATGAAATGACAACTTGTGTGCTAAGTTCATAGGCTGGACCAACCCAGTTATTAAACTCCTTTAGTGGTACTCAATCGTTTTGTTTCCAATTTTATTTGAAAAACTTTGTATGTCCGAGGGGGCCTTGAACACGCGAACTAGCGTGTTACTAGTTAGTAGGTACTCTACGTATTCTCATAATCATGCTTTCGCACAATAATTTCATCTGAATGGTGCCTTTAAATTGAGTTTATTTAGATAACCAGAAATAAACGATTTTCGAACGACCAAAAAAGGTCGAATGCAATTTTCTAAAACCAGAAAACTATTAAATTTTGTCAATTATTTGCTAGACCAATAGGTACACATATAAATTTTTTTATTTTCAAGCATGCGCTTTCTAAACTAATAACGACGTTTTTGAAAACTCTCACTTTCATTTGCATTAAGTGGCCGCTTGATGTAATAATAATAATAATAATTTTAACTATATGCCTGTAAGACCAAAGGTCTTTTGAATGCAAACTGCACGGAAATAGTTAGAAGGAATAGAAAGATAGGAAAGATTTTTTGTTGGTACAATGGATTGAGAAATAGGTGATATTTATCTCATGAAAATTCCACGGGTGGCGTCCAGTTGAAGCTGGGGGAATATTGAAAAGTTGCTGCCCAGGCTGGGGCTCAAACCCACAACTCTTAGGTTAGCAACCAAGCACTTCATCCACTGTACCATCGCCACCCGCAATGTTTAGACTTTTAAAAAGGTATAAATCAATGAGAACAGTCTCGTTAAGGGCTAGAAACACGCGATTGGAAACAAAGTTACCTGCCCACCTTTTGTCATGCAACAGCTCAATTGACTACTATAACTATGGGCTTGTATCATAAAAGTACCCCCAATAGACACAGCCATCAGATGAGCACATAAACTGTTCCGGGACAAAGTGTGTCAAGTGACCGTCTGGGCTTAAAAGAATTTATTGTTAATACCCACACCGATATTTCGAAAACGCTTCAGAGTTGGCCACATATACCCAACAAGTTATAAATTAAGAAAGAAAACTATTTTGTTTTTAAAGTAAAATTAAATAGATTAATGAAAACCTTGAACGAATCATACCTGTAACGACCTCCTCGGCCGCCGCCACCACCGCCACCACCACCTCCACCAGCGCTACCGCCGCCACTACCACCACCGCGGCGGCGATCGTCTCGTCTTGACCGCCCGGATGACATTTCAACACGAATTCTGGTTCCACAGCATCGCCTATAAATACAATTTTTCAAGTTCTATCAACTAAAAAAAAAAAAGAACCACCTTTGCGTCTAACTTACGTTCCATCTAAACCTCTAGTTGCGTCCTCGGCATCACGCCTATCTTCAAATTCAACAAAGGCAAATCCTGGTGGATTCCTAGCGACCCACACATTTCGCAGGGGACCGTATTTGCTGAAGGCGTTTTCAATTTCATATTTGGACGCCGATGAGCCCAAGTTGCCCACATAGACTTTGCAGGCCAAGTCCCATTCACGGTATCGGGGCATATTTGTCGAAATTTTAAAGCCTTCTGGAAAATAAGATTTTAAGTTTGTTGTTATATAATGCAAAATCTCAACAATTTCTTAAATGCGTAGTAAAAATTATTTTTGAATTAGAAACGACGCCAAGAAAAATTAATTAACATTGCAAGAGAAATTCAAGATGGCTGCTACCTTGTAAAAAAAATTAGTGAAGAAAAAAAAAAATGCGATTCCCAATTTAGAAATTGAAATTGGGTGTGGTAAAGGGAATTTAATTTATTACTTATAAAAGGAGCACAAGTATTGTTTTATGTTTAATAAATAATACTTATTTAAACACAATTATGGAACTTTTAATATGTAACAAAGATTGAACAAAAAAGAATCCAAGAAGGAAGTTTTAAGCAGACAAATAAAAACGTTTTCAATCGCCTATGAATGCTCTTAACGTTAATTAAACTAAATACTTACTATTTATTATCAAGTGGGTGTAAAAAAAATGTTTAAAAATATATTTTTTTTTTCACTAAAAACCTTTTATTTTCTACAGTATTATCACGCACTTCCACTCTTCTTCAATGCAAATTTTAAAATGGCGGTAGGAAATTTTCGTGAAGATGAAGGAAGATGGATGAACAAGAAACAAGCCGCATTCCATTTCGCTTCTCTATCGATTTTCCCATATACTGGCGAATTTGACGGGCGAATTCGTTGAAGGCCATTGCGTAAGTGATGCCAATATGTTGGTAGTTAGTACGATTGAGATATTGTTAGAGGTTTATTTTATTTTTTTGTTGATTTCTTTATATTCCTAGACAAATATCAGAATATTATTGTAAATAAAGCAGCACGTCAATTTTTTCAACCAGAAACAAAATAAAAATACAAAAAATATAGTGCATGAGATTTAAGGTGCCTTTACATGGAGTTACAAGCCCTGATCTGCAAAAAAAAGAGGATGCAAAATCAATAAATCATACTTGTGTGATAGAGAGGGAAGGCAAAAATGCAGACGTCTTCATGGATGCAGATTATAGGAAAATTATAGATGCAGCTTGAAAATTATAGTGAAGACGAACATGTTCATCTTCATCGTCTGCACTATGATTGTTGCTGTTGAGTTTTCGTCTGCATTTGCAGCTCCATGTAAAGCCACCTTTACTTAAGTGCATTTTTGGAGCCATCTTTGTACTCTGGTGGTGATTGTGTTGCCCCCCTATCGCCTCGAAACTTAGTTTCTAGTAGCTAGTATATCGTCAGCTACGTTTTTACATATTTGAGATACCCTGTAACACGTTTGTGACAACTGTTTGATTTGATTTATAAATAAAATGCACGACTGGGTCGCACGAATTTATTGCTCTAATTTGTGACAGTGGTCTGGGGCTTGAGTTTTTGATACAAATAATTTTTTCAAAATTCTTAAAAAAATACTTTAACACATATGAGCTGAAAAAAAGTACGCCATATTGTTTCTTGAATAAATTTGAATTTATGAGAATAAATTTATAAAAATCTGTGGAGCGGTTTTTGAGAAAAAGAGTTTTTTTTAAAACTTTTAAAGAAAATTTGATTAAAAAAATTCAAAAACGCCAATTCATAGGTATTCAGAAAATACATTAATTAGTAAGTTTTGAAAAAAATTTAATAAGCAGTTTTCAAAATATATATGTAACAAATATTTTTCAAAAATATTTGTATGCAGTATAAATTGAGCTACCTACACCTTTATATGTGTGAAATTTCGAAAGTATCGGTCAAGCCGTTTTCGAGATAGTCGAAAGCAAAAAAACGGTCCTATGGAAAGTACCGTTCTTAGACATTTAAAAAAAAATTTTTTTCACACATACGATTGGCCGTACCTAAAAAGCAACACTGATTTTTTTTAAATCGAAATCGTTAGAGTCGTTTTTGAGAAAAATAAGCTTTAACGTAAAGGTTATATAACAAGTAGGTACCAGTATTTTTTGAGCTAAAACAAATTTCAATTTCCCCTCTGTACAATACCTAAAAAACTCCATATACCAAGTTTAAAGCAATTCGGCTTACCCGTTTGGGCTGTAGGTGTCTGTCCATACAGATAGACAGTCAGACATACAGACGGAC
Organism: Platycheirus albimanus; assembly: GCA_916050605.2. NCBI lineage: Eukaryota > Metazoa > Arthropoda > Insecta > Diptera > Syrphidae > Platycheirus > Platycheirus albimanus. The sequence goes on along the minus strand of OU696698.1, from coordinate 111,367,308 downwards.
AGAATTTTTAGACCATTTTTTTTCGTCTTCGCTATCATCGTAATGTCATGTTTGATTGTTATCTCAAAACTTTTTTTCGACGAATGCATAACTTGCCTATAATCGCAAGTAAAAATAGTTCGTAAATAGTAGGTACTAAAGAAATGAACTGTGTACTTATTAACATCAAAAAAAATATTTTTGGAAGGAAGAGCTTGTGCTATCCATTCTTTTCGCTTGCAATATAGCTAATTCTGCTTGTCGTTGTCATGCGTCGTAGGTATTTCTTAATAAATAATGTAAATATAGATACAAAGTTGCAATTGTTTTTCGGTCTCTCTTCCTCGTGCAATTTAAAAATTAATTAAAATTAAGAATTGTTTGATAGATGCACTTGCGTTTGAGAAAACAGTTAATAATTTGAAGAAATAAAAAAACCACAATGTACCTTTCAATCTTGCGTCATTGAAACTATATTTAATTTCGGTACTTTTAGATTTCCCACTTACTAATAGGTACATTTAAAGTCTAGAGTATTTTTGCATCATATAAAACAAATGTTAGGTATACCTTACTATTACTATTGATGAATTTTTCTTTTAGAATATTTTGTATCAACTTGGCAGCACTCTTTTTATTTTGTTGCTTCTTTTTCTGTTAGAATATTTTGTATCCATTTGGTAGCACTCTTTTAATATTTTGCTTCTTCATATGATGGCGCTTCAGTCGCTAAGTGGACAAAACAGTGTTTCCGGTCCATTTAAATTTTGAAAGTTAAAACTTTTCTTGTGGGTTCGCTGGTAAATAATTTAAAAATGTTCAAATTTAACGAATTTCGCACTAAGCTTCTTACTTACTTCCTGACTTATACTTTTTAGTTTTACGAAAATAGGTTTTCATAAAGTTTTCTGCCATTCAATTTAGACCAAACAAACCAATCAAATTTAACCAACGCTCCGCTCAACCATATTTGAATGGCTACAAAAAGTAAATTCACCAGTTACTATAATTTTAAGTAAAAGTACCTACATATCTACACATCGCGTTATAGTGTGCGAAACAAACCTACACAATAGTTTAGTTACACACACTAAACACAAACTTCAGTTTTCAAAACGAGTAGAGTAGCCTACCCATGAATTGTATCTACGTGAAGCAATGGTGTGCATGTGTGCATCTAATTTACTTTCGTTTCATTCGGCAACGAGTTCCTTGGCATTAGAAAAAGTATTCAATGCCTGCTGCTGTAAACTGGTAGGTTAGGTAGGCTCTGTAGCTAATGTTTGTGCTTGCATATTTTTGCATTCATTTATCTTTATATGCTGCCATTATATATTTACATATATACACAGTCTTTATGTATATATATGCTTGAGTATCTAGATAACTACACTTTGTTTTTGTTTGCTTTGCTTCCTTGCAGTTGATGGAACGAGATGCATTAGGTTGGAAAGTGGTATATTAGGTACAAAAAATGCACGACCTGATGGGGCCTATGTAGCACGGACTTTATATTTCAAAAAATGTAGGTATGCTTTAAGTACATCGTACAGAGAGGTGACATATAGGATTAAGAACCCTTGAAGGATATGAAAACATTAGTTAGAAAAAATTCTATTAAAAAAATGCTCAAACGCAACATACTTTTGCATAAAATATTAAATAATGTAGCCATCATAATTCACTTTAAAATAATATTTTAAGGATTTCTCATATTTAGGCCCGCCTGTTTTTGTAACAGAGACGGGAGCATTCTGTTTAAAAAAACCTTCATATGAAAAAGATTCGTTTAAATGTAATTTTAAAATTAGATATTGTGATAAGTGTTCCTGAGGTCAGATCCCACATCCCAGATAAAATGTTTTTCAACGATTTTAGGTAGGTACATCTTGGCAAAAAAAAGTGTAGGTTCAAACGTATTTCTTAAAATCGGTAGAAATAAGCAGCAAATTGTTGACCTCCTTCACCTTCCTCTTACGAGCTAACTTTATCCTGATCTTGCGATTGCGACCTTAAATGATGTGCGAAGACTTTATTTCAAATATGTAGGTAGGTATATTACTTTTTGGTAATGATAAAGTTTGGCTTTCCAAGTAAGTGTCCAATCCAGCGGTATTGCCACATTTGTGATTTTTATTGAATAAAAGTCATTTAAATGCAAAGCCTATTATTTACACGTTCAAAAAAGTCACTGCTCAATGTGCGTTATGGGCTAAAGAAACCTTCCTTGGATTCTTCGATTTCATAGGGAACTAATAAATATTCTCATCTCAAACAGTTGCAACTCGTTCAGAAGATTTCCTAGCGATGCTGTCGTTTTTCTACACTCATTCTCAGGAATTTGTTACATTTATTGTAAATGCTGTCATTTGTCTTCATCAGTGGTTGGCCAGTTCAGAAGTATGATTGGTAGACCCTTTGTTTTCATTGAATTTTTGTTTGACATGCTCAAAATAAGTAGTTCCTAAATCAAACAGTATATCATTCCTTACAAACTCTAAAATTGTAAACACAAACAAAACAAGAGTGTCTGAAGAAAAAGAAAACACCAGAACTATCGTTCTGAAAACTCCAAGGTAAAATTAGAAAATTCCAATATTGACTTGCGGTTGGCAATGGTACAGTGGACGCAGCGCTTGGCTGCTAAACCTAGAGTTGTGAATACAAACTCAGCCTGGGCAGCAATTTTCATTTATTCCCCCAGTTTCAAGTGGATGCCACCCGTGTGATTTTCGTAAGATAATTATCGCACCTAAATCTCAATCCACTGTAGGTACAACTAGAAATTCTTTCCCGTCTTTCTATTCCTTCTTTCCTTGCTCGCACATGTTAATGCATCATAAGAGTAGTAAAAACCCCTTGAGTGCGAGTGCTTTATATACAAAAACAAATGACTTAAGGTCATATCTTTTAGGTGAAACGCGTAAGGCACCTTTAAAAAAAAATTTCAGCCAAAAACACAAACAGCAATCAAAGGAACATTTGAAGCAACATTTTGAAAAGTACAGGAATCTTCCTTCAAAATCGAAATTACACGTCATTACGCACACTTAAAAATTAAGAAACCCCTTCCAGTTTTCATGAGAAACGAACCTTGGACCTTACGCGTAAGTGGCGACTTCTCTTGGTCCATTGATTTTATCCATGACAATAGAGGGAAATATGTGCGTTTTTTTAATGCCTACAAAGCTTGCCTGTCAAATACCTACTGATGTCCAAAATGACTCACAATCTTACTGCATTAAGAACTGCGGGGTGAAAAGTACGAAGCATTCCATCTTTACAATATTATGTCAATGACAATATTATTTCCTCAACAGACATAGAAAATTGTATCCATCTACAAAAACTTTTTTTCGCCTTAAGATGAAAAAAAATTGTTTATCAAAATTGATTTTTCTATTTTTTATTTAGCTAACAAATTTTAAGTCATTCAAACCAAAACTTTGAAACAGATTTTGGAATTAATGTAACAAAATTTGTGAATCCTAAGGACAGGTTGTATTGTTAAATCGACAAAGCTGTTTTGAATACATTTTACTCAAATCAAAAGAATCACCTTTGCATTGATTGGAATTTTACATCAATTGTTAGGTACCTGAAAAATTATATCAGTGCAACAGCAACGGAATGTCTTCCGATCTATTGATCCAAGTTCAAGCAAATTTTAACGACAATAGATAGAAAGATATATAGATACCCTTCGACAGGTCTCTCATGCATAAGTTATATAAAGTTCATTGAACAGCCCTGTAAAGATTCATACTTCCCTATACGAGTACTCGAGTATTGTGGTTTAGCTTATAAAATAGATAGAAATACCAGAGCTACGCTTTTGTGCTGAGATTTTCTTTATAATTGAATTCTAGACCCAGGAAGTTAATTCAAAGTCTATTCAAAGGGAAAGAAAAATCCATCAACAAGTAGTAGCGAATTTAACGTTGGTCGTCGTCTTTGGTGTGCTGTGCTGCGCTGCGCCGCTCTGCACTGTGCTGGACTGCAAGACTGCGCGATAGAGTTCTTCCTATATTTCCATAATAAAAGCCAACACACTGCACCATAGACCGACCAGGCACACACAATATCACAGCGCAGCAGAATTCCTTTGGCGCGCATGCCAAAGATCACTCTGCGAAACCAAATGGCTGTTTCAAGTGGCCCAGCGATGAAAAATGTGCATCTTTTCTAATTCATCTGTCCGCTGCCAGGGATCCCCCTTCGTTTTGACAGCCGTGCCCTTGCCCAAAGGAGACTTTTGCTCTGTTGCTGTTACTGCTGCTGCTGCTGCCATTTTCCATCAAATGGTCATTTTCAGGCTGATTATTTTCCAACCTCCATTAGAAGCAGCGCCACCTCGCGCAGCTCGCACATTACCTTTCAAAGGCCAGTCCAGTGTGCATTTGTGGAGCGTAGAGCTCTTCTCTGCTCTTTTTTGCCCTGCCCTGCCCAGCCATCAGTATCACAGTGCCGGGAAATCAAATCAAAAATTATTACGCTCGGGGAGGGGTAGCGTACGGGGCCTGTCGGAGGACATCTACGTGTCCACGACTAAGACGCGGCTAACGCGGCCGTTGCGGCTGCCAAGATGTAACTTTATTATGTTCTGCAAAATTACAAACACCAAGTTACACTACCCTACCACCCCGTGCACGCTTGATAGGATCCCATATGATGGGCGCATACAACCAAGGTAAACTCTGTCCCGCGCGCCGATCCATGGTTGACGTTCGTCATTGACGTGTGTAAGCTTTCTTCTTGTTGCTTTTCGCGAGCCTGTTGTTATTGCTGCTGCTTTCTTTGTGACGCGCCATTCAATCTTTTGCTAGTGTGAGTGGGGGTAAGTTTTGTGTCTGTGCTGTCTGTTATTGTTGTGTGTAGCATCAGCAACACTAGCAACAGCACCAACAACAACAACAACAACTACAACAACGAATTTGTACAACGAAACGAACGCGTTGTGTCATGGTGTTCGATGGTGTGTGTAGGGCATCGCGTTCGTTCACCTCCTAACTGGCCATTGGCCGATGTAATGCATCTCTCTTGGTCGTTTTTACATTTTCTGTTGTCTTCGCCCGGCTGCGCCCGCAATGCACTCTACTAACTACCATCACAGTCTACATTTACATTCTACAATCTACAGAGTGTTGTGTACACTGTACGTAACGTACCTACTACGTACAACAGGCAAACCGCCTAAAGTCGATTTGTTACTTTTGTTGTTGTTGCTCTCTTTACTCTTGTTAACTGAGATGCAATTGCTCATCAGTTTCGGTTTATCTGTTATTTTACTTTTGTTGTTATTATTCGCCGTATTTTTGTATTTTGGTTGTTTATTGTTTTTGTTGTTTTGCAGATTTTCACTTCAAATGTTACTTTGCACATCGAATCTTTTGCTCTCTTTAGTGATTCACTTTTTGTTGTTTCTGTTGTTATTGTTGTGTCTTGAGTTTTGTCAAAAAGAGGCAAAAGCAGTGTGCCTGAGCCTGACTGGCCTGTGCGATGCGTAAGCGGTGTGTTGTATAGCGAGTGCACTTGGTGCTTGGACTTTCAAACCATTTTGCATCTTATTTTGAATTTCATTGTTATTCTCCTGGATGACGAATGGATCTTGGATTCTGGATGGATTGTTAACATTTATGGATTATGGTTGAACAGCAAGAGGAGTTTTGATTGAGAAAGCTTGTCGTAGAAATGAGGAAGGTGTGATTAAGGAACGTCTTAATGCATTAAAGGAAGAGACTTTTAATGGTGTCTACGTAAATTAAAATACATAGGTAGGTATTCACTAGTCGTTTCAATGCAGGTTTAGGATTTTCTGTGCAATTTTGTGTGATTAGGTCTTTTCTACCAAATAACTTAGGTTTTGTTTTGAGCTCTGATTTGTTTATGGTATGTGAAATGACATATACCTAACACAAGGATGAAAGAAAACTTCAAAAGAAGTTGCCTTTTTTTAATTGAGTAAAGCCCGGTTTACACTACAGCAAAATGGTTTTATTTCCTTTATTCTGAATTTAGTTTGTAATTAGTTCAATTACAATGCTTATTTCATAATCTCTTATTTTGCTAACGAACAGTGTTAAAATCGAAAGCTTTTGAATAGCACAATTCAAACAAAAACCAGTAATACCTACGTTTGATATTTTCACTGACAAGTCAGTTATTGCAATCACTGAATTGGTTATCGTTTTAGTTTTTTCAAGTCCAATTTGGCGATTTTATTTGGTCATTGATTGCAAACCTGACAGATGAGAACAGAGAAAATTGAACACCTTCAGTGAAACCATTTCAATCATACATAAATAAATTGTTAGCACAACAGCTCCAAGCGGGGCCGGGGCCTGTGACTTACACTCTCAACCATTCCTGTGTGTTCGTTGATATTCTGCAGGAATGGAAGGGATCTACAATTTACCGCCGAATCCGAACGGCTAACAGAGAAGATTTTTCCATGACGTTAATTACTCTGGGAGGATTTGTCACTTCCTCACAAGAGGCAGTACCCCGGAAAAAAACTTAGGTGGAGTCGTCAGGGATCGAACCCGGAACCTTCGGCGTGGCAATCCGACACACTAGCCACTACGCCACGGGGCACTACCATTTCAATCAGTGGAATAAAAAAGATTTGAAGAAAAGTTGTAGTGGAAATGTCAACCTTTCTGGCTCCGTGAAACCAAGGAATAATAAGAAGTTTGCGTGTTTAAGGCTTTACTATAGTACCTTTATATTTATATGTTTCAATCGATAAGTGTTGCCTGGAACTGTCTCCTCTCACCCAGGCAGCATGGTGAAGAATATAATTGTGTTTGATTAATCGTCTCTAAAAAGGAAATCGAAATGGTAAATGAAAGGCGGATTTGTACTATGTACTTACATTTAAGAAAATTCTCCTGTCCTTTTTTGACTTGTTCTTTCCTTCAACATCGTTGCAATTTTTGACCACAATCTCGCCAACTAAGAAAGGTTTATAATCTCAAGAGGTATAGGTACCAGGTTGTTAAAATATGCTGAGTGGTTCAAAACATTCTGTCAAACGAAAATAAAACTTGCATCGTGATTTTTGGGCATAAAGCTTGTTGAAATACATACTTGTGATTTTCAAACTTGGCACCTATGTAGTTGGTTAAGGAATTTTGTGATTTGAGAACCGTCTTTCACTTCAAAATAGGTATTTGTATTTTTTATTATATTTGAAGTGGTTGAGATAAACTTTGTATACCAGGCTTTTAAATGTCTGCTTAAATATACATACATATGTATGTACAAACATATACCCTACCCAACCCATTCCATATACATACTAAAAAAAAAAAAAAAAAAAAAAAAACAATAAGAATTTCTAAGCTGAGTTAAAAAATTATGAAAATAGTACGCATACGCCATGGGGGCCCTTGGTCAAGTACAAATATTGTTATTATATTTCCCTCCAAGTGTTTTAAATGGATTTGGAAATATTTAAGATTAAAACACAAGTTAAAAAACTCAATGAAAAATATTAATTAAGCCCAAATTCAGATAAGCTGTTTTTAAACTTATACAATTATATTAATTAAATGAAACAGTAGCCTAAAAGCTTTCCATGACCATCAATATAACTTTCAAGACAAAACATTAAAACATTTTGTAAAGCTTCGGGCGTTTTAAGCTTAAATCTTAAGCACTAAATATTTAACCATTTAACCTCACACAAATTCGGATTTCAAAATTCGACCTAGCCGAAGCATACAAATTAATTAAAATATAATTTTTAACTCCATCTAGCTATTGCGCAGTTTAATTAAGTTTTAAACACACGTGCTAGGCTAATTTCAAGGGAAGTTTATTAAAAATCAACCTTATTGAAAGCTACTCATTATACCCTTAATTATTTGAAGGCTTTTCGTAGTGATAGGTAATATGTTATCAACATAAAAAAACCATATCAGAAAATGAAAAATATCCAGTTTGCACTTTCTTCTCTTCAAAAAGAACTCACTTTCTTCAACATAATGATAATGTGTTGCCGCTTATGCTGAACCTGACACACGGACGGATTGCCAATGTTACGTAATTCAATTCGAATTGGCTTTCAGAATCAAAAAACATCACCATTACCATGAAACCAAGATCCAAGAGTAGCAGAGGCAGCGCTCATATGGAATTCCATATGTGCACACATGCACACCGCACCGTCATCAAACGTGTCTTGTCATTGTGGCTCTGTGGCTCCCTCTTCTTCGCAAGACGTTGAACTCTAAATAGTAATCGCAAGGCAACCCGAACTCGTTGATTGCGTCTCTCGTTGCTCGTCTCGTCGCGACTCTGGCTTCAGAGTTGAAGTCCAGATGCATCATCGGAGGCAATGGCAATGCTATCTTATATCGTTTGTGTACGTTCAACTGCGCCAGCCGATCAAAATTTATAGTTTCATACACATTTTGTTTATATGAGTTTTGTTTTTATTTCTTGGGCGATCCTCGCGCTATGATGTAATCGGGACTTTTATCGTTTTCTCTTTTGTTTTTTCGATCCGTATTTATTTTAGCGATATTATTCCAACTGCCCCTGATGTTGGCTGTGCGCAGCACACCGATCGGTCATTGCATCCAAGTTACCTCACTTGTTCTGTTCCTTGCCTTTTTGTGTTCATTTTTTTCTGTCACCAGGCGATATGTAACAATACTCTGTTTAATCGTGATGTCCCGTTTTTTTGTTTGAAAAAAAAGGTAACAGCTTCAAAATGGCACTTAATATTTGACAGATATATTTAATTTGTTTTCCTTTAGCTTTCATTAAGTCTCCACGCTGTATTTTAACACTTAGGGGAACATTATTCTGCGGAACGTAATCGTGGTTGGGGGATGTTCTCATCAGTACCTCATTATATGCGTTTTACATTTCGACAACTCAGCTGTCAAAAGAATTTTGATCCATGTTCGACAATTCCTTATCATTTAATGAAATAAATAAACGTTTTGGTATGTTTGTCTAACTGAGCGGATGACATTTAAAGTGTCAGTGTGTAATTTTTGTCCTATCATCTTCATCGCCCACAAACCACAAACATCTTGTCTATATAATTTTTTTTTAAATAACTCACAGGAAGGGCAACAAGAGGGATGACAGATGAAAAATTCATTCACAAAATCGTGACAAACAGCTCATAATCTTGTGATAAGCCCGCAGAAGCAATCCATTTGAGTAGGTACCTACTATACGACTATACCTCTATGCTCTACCTTCCACCAGCTACCAATGGAATTCATAAGCACTTCTTGGCTTTGTGTTTTTCCATGTTGGATGATTCTTGTCGTACTATATGCAAGTTACACGTTTTATGAATGATATTTGTCGTTGGGCATAGATTGTAGCTGTAGGTAGTAAAGTAGACAGGAGAAAAAGGAAACGATTACAATGGAATACTATGGGACACAAACGAAAGATATATTGTTAGGGAAGTCATATATTCCCTACAGCAACATAACGCAACGCAGGAAAGAGGAAAAACTGAATGAACACAAAACAACAAAAATATAAACAAAACAAAACCTCCAAGTGTGACATGTTGTGTCATTAACCACGTCACGATGGAAGCAGAAGGGTTCTGAAGGCTTTAACTGCTGGGCCACAATGATGTCACCATGAACAAGGATTGTTTTTTTTTTTGTATTCTTATTTGAAGAGAAAGTGTTTTTTTGTATGTGTGAAGGGAAGCTTTTGGCTTCTGTATTGATTTCATTTTTGTTCAAGGAATTTTAGTCTCGAGGCAAACTAAAAAAACTAAGACTGAACATTCAGTTGATATTAATTTTCTTTTGCTTATTTCAGAATGGTTAGGTACACAAAAATTTCTTGTGATACAAATTGTTTAAACAGTAAAAAAAAAAACAAAAATGTACTTTGAACAGTTCCCATACTATTTAAAAAAAAAAGCCTAGAGCCAATAGTTATCAAAATTAAATAATTATATCTTAACCTACCAGTTCACACGTTTTAAACATTAAGTTTATGAACGTTTTGGAATTTATTATTAACTTGTTCCCCATTTAAAACTACAGATTTGCTTGTGCTCTTTAAAAAAAAGCACAAGAACAAGTGCGACCCAGTCGTGAATTTCATTTTGATTGATGTAATGTATAACAAAAAACAGTTTTATACTATGTATTTTAGAATTTGTACAGCCAATAAAAAATTTCTTTGTTTTTTACCCCAGGATTTTCTTAGCTTTCAGAAAAATAACGAGTTTTGCGGTTCTCAAAAAATTGGATCTTAAGGCCCAACCATAATACGCGAAAGAAAAAGTAAGCAAATGTCAAAACCGAACGAAAAGTTTCCTTCCGATTTGTAAAGTACATCAGTTGCCCATAATAGCCTTTAAAAATAAGAAGAAAGAAAGAAGAAGAATACCCTTTAGAAAAAAAGGAATGTGAGATTTTCGTACGTAAAGGTGCCTTTACATGGAGTTGCAAGCCCTGAGTTGTAAAAAAAGAGGATGCAAAATCAATAAATCATACTTGTGTGATAGAGAGGGAAGGCAAAAATGCAGACGGTCTTCATGGATGCAGATTATAGGAAAATTATAGATGCAGCTTGAAAATTATAGTGAAGATGAACATGTTCGTTTTCATCGTCTGCGCTATGATTGTTGTTGTTGCGTTTTCGTCTGCATTTGCAACTCCATGTAAAGCCACCTTAATGTACGACTCAAAGCGTACATTACGTACGAAAACGCAAGTGAACGAAACTTGCCGAAACTGAACAAAAAGTCATTTCGGGTTGGGTATACAAATCACATGTATTTCTACTGTTTCGTAATTTAACGTACGTACCATTCTTCAATTATGGTTAGCCCTTTAGGCTTTTTTAATAACCTCCCTCTCAATAAAAATTTCAAAGGCCTTAATCCATTTTAATTTTTATTGAGAGGACGCAAATTTTATGCAGATCGAGCCCTACCAGCTGGATATTTCGATGGTTAGATGACAGTACCTCGTAGGAAGAAAAAATCAATTTTTTGAAATTAAATTCATAAGAAGCAGAAACATCAGAGCCACCTTTTGGCATTTTCGGTTAAATGAGTTTGTTCCAAGAAAAATGATAAAACTTGAAAAAACCAGTACCTCGTAAAATAAAATGTCACACATAATATAACAGTACCTCGTTTGTCTCATAGAATCTTAGATATTATCTGAGACATACGAGGTACTGCATCGTAATCATGAATTCTTCTTTTATCGATATTGTAAAACAACCCAAAAGTTCTTACGAGTTACTGCCATCTAACCATCGAATTTCTTATTTAAGCATTTTCTTTGTCTAAGATGAACAAAATTGAGAAGAACTTATAGATATGTCTTTTCCCATTAATTTGTACAACATATCTACAAAAAATATACCAGGGTGTTTCCAACAGGTCAAATACAATAGTTTGGGAATTGCATGACTAATTTGCATGTTTAAGAACAAGTAATGGTCCACCTCCAAATGTGCCATTGCTTAACGAAAAATTTACTTACTTTGACGCTCCCCGCTGACCCATGATACCTTAAATATCTAACCAAGGGAAACGTCGCTTACAAGTAAGCAACATAAAAAAGTGCGATTAAAACTGAAGAATTTATACAAGGTGGCTCAAAATTAATTATCCAATTTTCATCTATAGAGAAAGGCCGATAATTTGGGCAACTTTTTAACCCAATTTTACGAACCGAAGCTGTATAGTTCACAAATGCCATAATATGGTTGACGTACGACGCCATTTGCAAAAATTATAACATCTTCCGATGTTGTGAGTCATTTTATAACGCCTTGTATATTTTGCTTTTTTAAACACAATTCGTCCACAAATATGTAAATTTAATAATTGTTTTCTATTTTATTTTACAAACGGCTATTTCTGCTATTAGGGTAAATTGAGATGATTAAGTAAAAAGTATATACATTACGTCGTGTAAAATTGAAGAAAACTAGATTCTCGTATTAAAATAATTATTTTAGAGTTGACTTCAATATTAAGCCGGTTTGTTTAATATATTGTACCGTTATTTTTAAATTATGTAGGTCGTTTAATAAATATCCTTAAAATTTTAAAATGATGTTGTGTGGAATTATAAGAACAAGTTCAAAGAATCGGAGAGCAAATACGATATGTTCTTTCAAGTTCTTAAAATGTTTACCAAGATCTAAGCCAGGTAAAGTGACTAAAAAATTGTAATAATTAGCGACTGTGTTAAGGCTTCCATTACTTTCAAAATCATTCTAAGAAAAAATTTCTATTCGTCACACTGTGAACGATTTTTTGTTTCCATTTGATAAAATGTTAAAATGTAAAAAAAAAAATGTTGCGGATGTTGATCAAAAGTCACATTGCATCTCATTTAAACTTGTAAACAAGTTGCTGGCAATGCATAGAAGCAAGCAGAGGCAGAGGCCTTTGCTATAGCATCAGCTGCAGTGGTCCGCAGAGGCAGAGCGACTTCCCTATGAATGCAACACAGCTATGGTGCACTTCACTCTTGAACGATGAAGGTGACGGTGCTCCATGTTGTCTACGTCTATTATCTTCCAAGAGAAAAGCGGCCCCACATGCATGCACAATGCACATGCACATGTACACAGGGCCTCAGCCTCATGGCGATGGGTATACGAGTAGAAAGGAAAGATGTTTTTGTTTGTGTGGAGAAGTCGAAGCTGAAGCCGAACGAAGTCGACGGTCGGTCGTCCCCGACCCTTTAAAAAGCAAAAACACCCACCACATGCACTGCACATCCACATGAGAAGAGAGAGGTGTTTTTTTTTCTTTCTTTCTGGGAACTGCTCGGTTTTATTTTTTTTTATGTGACTTTTCGGTTGAATCTGGGAACTGTGATGGAGTGTGGAGTGGTGGCGATGGTGGAGACTTTCATTAGTTGGCTCATTGCAGTTGTAGTTGGAGAGAGGCTGCAAAACAGCCTATCGGTGCCTCAGTGGAACGACGCTTGGGTGCAAGGAAGACTGACAAGAGGCAACTCTCGGGTCTCGGCGACGAGACGCGACGCAGCGATGACGATGATGACGACGCGACGGTCTTCGCCTTGCTCTGTGTGGTGCTGGTGATGGTGCAAATAGTGAGCATTGTAGTGCTTAGCGGATGGGCATTTCGCGTCTTAAGTTTGTGCATCCAGCGCCAGCACCATCACCAGCATTTTTGTTGTTGGCTCTGGGGTGGCTGTATGAGCGATTATTTTGTTGGGGGTTTCTTTTTTTCTTGTTTGCTTTGGCATCGCATTCACATCATCCCGATGAATCCATTGCCCTATAGAGTGTCACAAAAGTTTGTTGTCCTATATTCTTGGCGTTTATGTGGTCATTGGCGTTTGTCGACGTAGTCGTAGTCGTTGTCGTTGTTGTTGTCGTCGTCGTCGTCGTTATCGCTGCCGATGGATGTAGTGTGTTCTTATGCTAAGCCTGAGCCTTCGTCGTAGTCAGTGACGACGACGACGACGATGGGTGGCGACTCCGACTGCGACGGAGGTGGCTGGCATGGCGGAGCGGTGCGGTGGTTGCTTGCTTCTTCTGCCCTAGCGACGAAAACGAAAAATGTGTTGTTCTGGCTGGTTCTATTCAGTCGGTGGCATGCACAGGAGCAGTGCGGAGAGGCATGGGCAGAAATGGAGGTTCATTTTGTCCGGCAACGACTTTTTTCATGCATGCTCCTCGGGCTCCTCTTAGAATAAAACAGCAATGGCCTGGCCATGGCATAGGCGGAGAGGTGAAGGCGGCAACCAGTGCGAAGAAGTGCGGCGTGGTGCGGCTGGGGCGGCGGTAACAGCCAGGGCTATTGGCATACTAATAGATGCGTTGCTAAACCTGGCGTAGATACTTTTGCCGGTTGGTCTATTTATGTGGATATGTACCTACGACAACGCTTTAATGGGGTGGTTGTTGGGTTGTTTAGTTTCTTGGTTCTTCGGTTGCTGATGGTTGTGCATGTGCACAACTTAGATATTGTACATTAAAGGGCCTATTGTAGTATATGGTTGAATAGTTTTGGCGTATATATATTTCTTTACTGTTTACTCGAACTATGGTTGCCGTTGCTAGTTCTATTAGATGCAGTTTTAATTTTTTTTTTGCTTGTGCAAGTTCTTCTCTTTAAGGTTTTTTGTTTTCTATTATTTTCGTTGCTTTTTGCCTTTCTTTATGTAGGACTAATGCATCACTCTTGAAAGAGACTTTTTGAGTAGGTACCTACACTACTTACGTATGTATGTTATGTAGGTATGAGTAAACATGTACCTATAGATATGTTTGTGTATTGAAGTGTGTATATTTTGTGTTAGACGTTAGAAGGAATTTTAATTAATTTCGCTATGGGATTCTGCTTTAAGAGAAATTAGTTAATTATCGCAAGATTTTTTTTTAACATTTTCAATTAATCTGCTTGGCAGAGATCAAATATACAAAAAAAAAACCTTTTGATTTTCTTTTGTAGGAGGGCTTTGGTGTTTTTTTTTTATAAAATGATGTTTAGCTAAGCATGCAATCCCATACATCAAAGAATAGTCTGATTTAGTTTAAGAATAAGTGCGTAGGCTTAAATCATAGATTAGGGTAATAGATTTGAGGCATTTCAATTTAAAGTAAAATCTGCTAGGCTTCAGGGCTTTTCACCTTATCTTTTTATGAGACTTTAGTTACGCGTCAGTTTTGATGTATTTAATAGAAATCAGTCTAGTTATTTTGTATCCTTGACTTAAGTTTTGATTGATCCGGATGATCTTAAGTTCACCAAAATGCTTGAGTTTGTAGGCAGCGTTTAAGCAATTTTTACTCGTAAGGGTACAAGTCATTGCAACATGTTGTCAGTCTTAAAAAAAAACGAGAAGATATTCTACAATGACATTTAGGTTATCTAATTGTACCTATACAAAATAATTACGAAAAAAAAAACAATTTTTGTTCTTGCCTAATCTCAATGTTTTTAGCATTTATAAAAATATTTATACCTATTGTCTAACCAAGAAATAATTAATCAAATTGAAGATGTGTGTATCTGATGCTGTATTAATATCAAGCAATTTTTTTGAATTCCACAAGCCAGGGCATCCAAATCATTCCTTTCTTGTCTAATGCAGTCTTTGACTGGATGCTTGGTTAAATTAAAATATAGCAGAAACTAATCTGCCTTCGTCGGCGATTCCCTGGTCTTAAGCTGTTCAAAACATTTCTTTAAACGAAAATATATTTAAGTTTACATAACTATCTGATATCCCTGACGAAAAGCAGAGTAGCCTTATGACAACATCATATAAGTGGCTTACATCACTGAAAGGCTGGCTGCATATTGTAGTCGCATCTCACAAGTCCAGGACTCATATTGGATGGACACTCAATCAAAATGGAAGTAAATTGGAGTCATCAGTAAATTAAAAGAAATAAAATATGGAGAGCCCTCCCACATCAAAGATATACAATATTAGTAAGAAATCCAATTCTGGAATCCAAACCCAATATCAAAGATGAAAGTTAGACTCGTAGAAATTCCTGGCGCAACTGAAAAAAAAAACCAATCAAAAACATGCAGAAAACGAAGTTTTTATTTAAATACGTTCTAGGTCAAAGATTTTTTTTTTCGGGCTGAGACCATAACTCAGGTAGATCTCAGCACTTCCACTCGTGAGCTTTACACTAGTGATCTGCCTGTGGAATTCAGCAGATTTATATGGCCAACTTAATGCTGGTGTCGCTGCATTTGCTTGTGCCAAGAGTTTTTCGGCCTGCCCCTCCTCTTCTTCGCCATAAATCACAGATCGCAGACATTTAAGCTTTTAATACTTGATGGGAATCACTGTTCCACTTAAATAAATGTCTCGAATAGACATGCGTGGATTAGAAAATTCAGTTTTTTTGAAGGAATGAAGGGTCCTCACTTATTACTTATATGGCTTTATCGTCAGTAAAAAACCACTTCTGCACTTTGGGGTCCGTCACTTTACCATTAAGCAGCTAGTCAAGGACTGCAATTCTCGTATGACAAAAATTAAAAAAAGCCCATACATCCGGGTCAAGACTTTGTAATTGTTGCCATTGTTTAATATCATTTTTCATTAATTTGATAAATTATAGGCATGATAAGAATCTACATAGTTCTACATAAGCATAATAAGCAGATTTTCAAGTTTGACATTGACATCATATCAGTTCTGTGGTTTTTCAAGTTATAATAGTATTATTCCGGCACCCTTATCAGATTTCAAAGTTGACCTTGTGCGAAGTAAACAAAAAATAAATAGAACAATGGTAAAAAGTATGATCGCAGACCTTGAACTTGCCAACTCACTGTGATCGAAAAAAAATTTTTTTCAAAATTGTATGATTTATATCAAAGACAAAGCATTTCTAATCTTCTTCACATCATGCGTCATGTCGTACGTGCAAACAACCTTCAAGGCATACCAATCTCATGCAAATCTCCAAAACTTAAAATTACTCTCCCTCCATCTGCCTTCGTAAATATCAGCATCTAACAGATATATTTGTGTGTTCCTTTTCATTTTCAATTGTTATCGCTCTTCTCGTCTGAATCTGAAATGCTCCAAGCAGAGACCTTGACCTAGTTTCAGATAAGATTTGGGATTATAATGATTGCCAAACTTCGAAAAGCTTTTTTCTATTATGTTCTCTGATTTGATCATTTGGGCACCCAATTTTCACAGAAAGAACTCTCACACGCACAGTTTTTATACAAAATTGGATAATCATCTAAATCCACTCAACTTGAGATACAAATTTGAACGTGTGTAGGTTTGGCAAACGCATAAATCTATTGAATAATTGCCCGTCAACCAAGAGGTACCCTTAAATGTGCGTAAAGTCTGTAAATATGGCTGCCTACATCGCTGCCACTTGCTTCACATAGTTAATCAGCTCCTTGGCTTTGTCCCAAGGTCAGCCCAAGCAACTACGACGATTATATCAGACGAACCGTCATTCAAAAATAAAATAAAACGTGCAAATGACAATGATTCCAACAGCCACACCAGATAGAGTCCGGCATGAGTTATAGCCCCCCCTGTGCTCTCAACAGCAACCGCTTCTCCCTTTCGACGCTTCCATTTGATAATTTGAAGAGCTTAGAGCCAAAAATAAAAGTGAAAGTGAGCTAACCCCAGCCAACGCTGCTTAAATGCTTAAGCTTTGGTTAAAAAGATAGCCAACACATTTGGCAAGAGCTTCCAGCCAACCAGCGACGAGAATAGGTGGAACTGATCGACTGACGGACGGGACACCGACGCGACGGACGTATATGTTTGCAACTTCTATATCTAAGTTTAGTTTAGTTTATTTTTTCGATTTTGACTTTTTGCAAAGTGGTAGGTCAAGATATTTTTGGATGCCCAAGCCACCGCTTGACTCAATTTCACAGCATTAAAATTTTTGGAACTAGCAACGGGCTGGCTGTGATGACCAACTCAACTTGACAGTCGACCGTATTGTTATTTGTTTCAATGGAGTTTGTATCTAGTATCTATGAGGTTGCGAATCAGCAAATCAGCTGCAGGTGACTTTTGTTCGCAACTTTATAAAATTTGCCCTTCAATGATCTTGATTTGAATAAGTTTTTTTTTTTTTTTCTAAACTTTTTGTCTCACTTATTTATTTTTTGTGAATTTAATTTGTACAAGCGTATGTTCGTTGTTCGTTGGCTTTATTGCCACACCGACACCAGTTTCAATGGCCAAGGTTAAAATTATTGACTGATGGAGTACCAGTTTGGAGGTCTAATTTTATAAAATTATGTATTTCTTCTATCGTCATAAAAAAAGTAAAAAAAAAGCTACGAAGGTTTGATGGCAGTGCTGTTAGGTGATTTTAAAGGTGGTCCAAGAAATATATGAGAGGAAAGATCTTTGTGGTTAGATTAATTAGAAATACATTCATGTGAGTAAATATTTTTTGTTTAACATTTTCGCACATTCATTTATTTAACCTATCGAATAGTTTTTTGCAACCTTCGCCAGATGTTTTATGACAATGTCAAGATACATTTGTGTGTGTCGAAATATTTTAGATTGTCAAGCTGAAGGGACTTGAATTATATCTTCAATTGCTACATCTCTTATCAAATTTAAGCAGAAAAATGTATGGACATTAAATTATGATAGTGAAAATCAATGCAAATTATGTATTCGGATTATTTTTAGAATTTATGTCACAGCTGTCAGTTTGTTTGACACACAATTGCATGAACAGCATTTAGAGTTGAAAAAGGTTAACTTATCAATTCTTGCGAAATGCTTGCTATTTGTTGAGGTGGCACGTTTAAAGAAAAGTCTAGTTTAAAATAGTTTCCAGCATACCAGTTTGAGCAGGTTGATAATCACAGCTAAAAAAATGCTAAGAACACAATCCCAGAAATGTAGGAAGCTCCGAAACCCTAGCAAATATTTGGAAGACTTGGAAACCTCTAAACTAAAACACAATCATAATCTTCATTTTAGTTTGCAGTTTGTTTCGGGAAAAGTCTTATTGGAGTATGAATCATATACATACTAATGGGTCTTAATGAGTAGCCGGATATAATCAGAGCAGTTTAAACAATTCATAAAGTTATTTCTCTGGCCAAACCAAAACCCCAAGCTACAGGTTTTTCAAGACTTAAAGAGATGTGCTTAAGTCAAGAGACCCTCAATGCATATTTGTTCAAATGCGTTTTTCTAGGGAGCAGACTTGCATGCACTATATATAAGCAGTATGAGCTTCCAGCAGGATCACGACCTTGCCGTCTAAAGCACAACATTTGGAGGTTATTCGTGAGCAATCATGAGGAACTTTCTGATATTTCTAGTCATCCGTGTAGTATAGTTGGCCGGGTAGTTCAAATCTGCACACATTAATGCTTTATTAATTCAAAAGATTTTTAAGTTAGAAGGAATATAGACAGAAAGTATCTAAAGACTTTTTTGCTAGTGCAATGGATTGAATGAAGTGAATTATCTCACGAAAATCTTACGAGTTAAATTTATTTGAAGCTGATGGAGGAATATTGAAAAATTGATTCTCAAGCTGGGGATCTAAGCCACAACACCCAACCCGCCGCCTAAATGCATAATCTCCGAGTGTCGTTCAAGCTGAGTAAGGGGTTTTTTAACATTATTCTTGTATCAAATTAGAACTCGAGATGATTTTCCAACCATAAGAAATCTATAAAAGCTAACATATTATTCGTGCAGAGTATTAACGCACACGAGGGAATTTTTGACAGTTTGAATCACTAGGCCTTGACTTCCTGGAACTGCTCGTGCCCCAATATTTATTTATTTGTTTTATAAAATGTCTCTTATGATTCCAAGAGTACAGATGGTAGGTACATTTATTAAGTGCGCTGGAAAATCTCTAATTGTTAGATTATGCTTTCTTCAAGTTAAATTTTTATTTTCAAACGTTTAAATCGTTCCTGTATACTTTTCTTTCAAGACCACGTATTGAAATCATACAGCCCTAATACCTTCCTATGTAGCCTATATGTAGGTATATGTATTTTCAAAATTCGAAAATGTCAACAATTGATTGCAAAGAAATTGGTTCCCTTCCATTCCTGCAGTACACATTTGATGATTAAGAGGTTTTTCGACTGATGTCGGTTTCCTCAAATGTCAAATGCTTAGCTCTAGAAAGTTCAAAAGGTTACAAACCGCTCTAAATGGGATACATTTTGAGTGTATCTTAAAAATGACTTTTCTAAAGATACACCCACCCATATACTTTTAAACAGCAAATCCAGTATAATGGGGGAATTCCAAACCACTTTCATCGCTCAAGTTCGCTAACGAAGAAAATAATCAAAAAAAAAAAAAAAAAAAAAAAAAAAAAATAGTAAAAATGAAAACCGAAAAGAAAGAAACAAAAGTTATTTGCACATAAATAGCAATAATTTGTTATACAATATTAAACAACAACAAAACACACTCCTTTTTTTCCATTTTCTTCCACATAAAAAAAAAACAATCACATCGCAATTACTTCGCAGTCCGCATAGTGTGTGCCTGTGCCTGTGACTTTGCCTGTGCATCCTATAGAGATGCATCTGTTCCGTACAGTATAGAGTGTACAGAGGCCTGCTTCACCAACCAAACAGCAAAAACAACAACCGCAATATGAAAAGGGAAGGAAGAATCAGCCAAAGACAAGCAAAAAAAAAACAAAAAATATAAAAAAAAGAATACACCATAGGTTAGTAGCCGATCAAATAAACAAACGAACGAACGAACTTTGCAGAAGTTAAAGACCTCTCGCCAAATGTATAAAAATCTGTTGTCGTTGATGATGATGATGATGATGACGACGGACGATGAGCTGGCTCATACTCAATGTTTTCAGTTTTCTTCTCTGTTGTTCTGATTTTTGCCATCTTTCCATTTCAATGCAACATGAAGCTGAAACATTATAAGAGTATAATCTGCTTCTGCTTCCATGTCAATGTGGGAGAAAAGTTGGAACAAAATAATGCTTAATCAATGCACTCTCTGTTAAGCCTGATGATTTATGGCTCTTGCAGAATGTCTCTGTGGACTGTGGAGTGCCGCTGCCAACTCTAACAACAACTCCCGAACCAAAGCTTTTTTTCGAACGAGAAACTCGAACAAAACAAAAATCAACATTTCCGCGAGCCGAGAGTGGAAGTTTTCCTCCATTTTCTGTCATTCCACCACCACCAGCGTACTGTGCACAATTCGATTTGAGAGAAAAAACAATATAATCTGGTTTTGCAGAAAGAGAGCCTACCTTACTAAACGTTAAACGACTGAACCGAACCCACTGTGATTTTTCGCAAAATGTGCGATGCCGTTGCTGTCTCGTCGTCATTGTGTCGCTCGTCGCTCGACTTTAAACGCTTAAACATAGAGCAGCAGTGTCGTTGCCGTGCCAAAGTAAAGTGGTATTAAGATTTTCGTTTTCGCTCATTTTCACATAATCTCTTAACATACACTCACTTGTGTTGGTTGAGGACAGGAGAGGTTTTTGTTTAGTGTTTCTCGCTTCTCGCTTCTCGCATATTATGCTAGCGAGCTATAGCGTACAAAACGATCCGAAACAAATACGATGATAGGTAGGCAGCGCTGTTCAATTACGCTTTGTGCAGCGAACTTAAGCAATTTTAGATTTTAAGCTTCAGTCAGACAGTGACTTTTGCAACAAACGGTTCGGTGAGAGCTTGCGGGCAACATTTTTTTCTTCGTTTTTTTCTTCGTTGAATTTTGTTGAGTTTTCTCGCGCATTGGATTTTTATACATCATACTCAGATTTTTATTTTACATCAAAATAATTGCCGCCAGCAATTATAACAATTAAAAAAAATAAATACAAATCGCGAATAAAACGTTCGGTAAAATTATTTAAATTTCGGTTGTTCGTTCGCAAATCGAGCGAGCAAGCGAGCGAGCGGCGGGCGCTTTTTTTTTTGCAATCGGGCGAAGGACGAGATTTGTATTTTATTGGTTTGATGTTTAAATCAAACGTTAAGTGGTTTTCAAGTGATTTGTAACGGACGTTTATTTTTGGCACAAGGAAGTGTTTATTTTTGGCGCCAATTAATAAAAAAAAGTAAGAAGAAGAAAAAAAAAACCTAGTGAATGTCAATGGCAACATTCGAGTGATTCGAGGCTTTTTTTATCAACATTTCGGTTGTCATTGAACTACATTATCCGAAAATCGTATTCGAAATCGCGTATCGTCGTGTGATATTTGGTGACAATAATAACGGTTATTTATGATTTTTGTGACAAATTTTTATCTCTGTTGAAAAAAAATGTCAACTTCCGGAGGATAATTATATTATTTAATTTGGAATTTGGTTTTAAATTTTAAATCGTTATTGCTGTTTTGGTTTAGAAAGAAAAATCTAACGTTGGTGTCTGAAAAGTTTTTTTTATAACGACATGCAAATAGTGGTGATGCACTATATTAAAAAAAAAAGTGAAATAACATAAAGTGTTTCGAAATATTGTTGTCGAAAAAACAAAACCAGCCTCAATAGAGGGTGGGGGAATATAAATATAACCAGAAAATTTTTTCTCACTTTTACTATAATTTAATCGTTGTGTTGTGGAGCTCCTTGATAATTTTGTCACATCAAATTTGAAAGTTCGTTGAGCCAGTGAACAAAAATAGTATCTTAGTTTGAAATAACTACGTAACTAAGTTGCGCGTGATAAGTAAAAGTATAACTAGTGGATAATTTGCGTGAGGTCGTCGTGCGGGAAAAAGGATTTTTTTGAAAAAATACCTACTTACCTACATTTATTTAAGTAGGTGTTTTGAATGCTGAAGTGCATTTTGGAATAACAAGAAGAATCTTATATTAAAAGGATATAACTTTTATTTGATATTTGGATAAAAACACACTTTGTGGATATATTTTTCATTGTTTTCTCAAAGGTAAGTTTTGTTTTGTTTAATAAACAAGCTTATTTGACACAGTAATTTATTTATTTTTTGAATTTGAAATAAGTTTATCAATAATTTTAAAAACTCAAAGTTTATATGCAAAATTTTAAAAACTGATCTACAATAATAGAGTTAAATAAACATGAAATTGTTCAAGTCTATAACTAAGTTTTATTTTGGAGCATTAAAAAAAAAGCAACTCAACGTTTCCCCATGCATTTTTAGCTTGAACCTTTATTTTGTTTCAAAACTACTGTTCAAACTTACCGAATATTATGTTTCATTAACCGTTATAACTGATGTTTTTGAGAAATTTCTAACAACGTAGTAGTGGGTTTTTTTTTCAACACTTACATATTTTTAAAATCTGAGATTTTTAAAATATTTAAACAGTACGAATATGCCTCGAAAATATGGTTGTTAACGACATATATTCATACAAGCTGGTTAAGACGGTGCGACAGGAAAGTGGAAGGGTGTTCATGAAACATATGACGTGCCGTTCTCATAAGCTTTAAAATCTTATGACGTCATGAATATATATAAGTAACCTTTATAATCATTTTTATCGTTTATATTGAAGGTTTGAAAGAATAATTTCATTATAGTGAAATTAGGGTTTTAGAAACCTCTCTTTATGTTGAAATTGTCGTTTCAGAGATGTCCAATACAAAATTGGATGACAAACTCTTATATGTGAGTTACTGGTCTTAGAGAATGCTGCAACAAAATCAGTTTCAACTAAATCATCATACAAATGATTTTAAATAGCATAAATGAAGTACAGATGTCTAACCAAGATATTTGTAAAAACACTGATATTTTCACCACAATAAAAGCGTCAATCATATACAAAAATCTTGTAAAATTGGTAAGAACTCCCCCTTTCAATTCAAAAGAGCATACAAAGAACAAATATAAGACATAACAAAATCTCGAACTCCTTCGCCTTCCCATCAAAAAGTTTACGCTTGACAAAAAAAAAAGGGAAAGCAGCATGCATGCAAAAGTAATATCACGTTAGGGAAGCTGAGTACTTTGATATATCGATTTGATATCATGACATGCAACACTTTGCTATACGAAGACTTTTAGAAGTTTTCAAAATTCAATTGAAGCATGAATCAAACACAAATTTACAACAGATTACTTGGCAATTTTGACTAGCTAAGATTATGTAATAAACAATCATGGAAATTTGATACGGTATTTTCGAGTTTAAGAATCATAATTTTGAAGGTTCTTCTTATCAACGTTAGGTCAATAACCTATGTGTGCCTTGAAAGCCCTTTGACTGAAATTTTTTAGTCAGTCTACCAGAGGTGACATTAGGAACATTAGGTTTATCTCGTAAAAGGCTGAACCGCTTTTTCCTAAATTTATTTTGTGTGTGCTTTTGACAAGAATTCCATACTAAGCAACGATACAAAATTACCTAGTACAGTGGACGCTCACAAATTAGAACTTTCGTAAATTCGAATCTTCCAGTATTTATTTTGCTTCAAAAAGGCAAAAATAAAAAGGGGAATCACCAAATTACGTATGTGGAGATTCCCTTCACGTTTTACTTGTCATACTTAGGTTAAACGCCTGTGAATATTTGATTCGCATATATAAATTTGGCTCAGTTTTGTTCAAAAACGAAACGTGATTTATTAAAAATGTCAAATAAATGTAAAAAAAACACTTTGTCTATGGAAACCAAAGTAAAGATTTAAAAAAAGCTTGATTAAGGCGTACAAGGGAATCGTTTAGCTTTAGATTTTAATGTGAAAATATCTGCCATTAGCTATATGTATATAAAATCGAAGAAAAAAGCGATATTAGATGTTGTTTCCAACTCCGATCAAGAATTACCAATCGTTTCACCCTCCGTAACGAAATCGTTGTATCAAGTTTAATTAAACCAAAAAAACAAACAAACAAGCATTACTGAATATATGCTACAAAAAGATTAATTGTTTATTAAAAAAAGAGATTTGTGTGAAAATAATAGATTGTGGATGTGGTTTCACTCGTTTTTTACTAAACCAGCGAATTAAAAAAAAAACGTCTAGAAATTTGAACATTTCGGAAATAAGAATTACCTCAGGAACAAAGTGGTTCTAATTTCTGAGCGTCCACTGTATTACCTTTCCGAATCAAAGATTATAGTCCTTATCTTAATTTGCAAGTAAAAATTGTTCAACTGACCTTAACCATAAGTTTTCTACGCAAACTTTTCCTCCCCCTTAAAACGATACGATAAACATCACACTATCAAAGCTTTACCAAATCAGTAGCTAACAATAAAAAATACCACCCACTTTATGCGAAATATTTCCCTTTGCAACACACACAACTCCCCCTAATGCACCAAACCACTTTGACAGTATGTAATAACTTGCAACATTTACTGTCTTGCTTGAATATTGCTTAAAGAAATAAAGTGCACAATATCATTTTTAAATACAAAATCAGGGTACTAGAACGATGTCAGTCCCAATAGTGCAAAAAAAAAACAACAATTAAATGGGAACAACTTTGTGTTGCATTTTTTTAGCCCAAACTTTAAATGTGTCAGCAAGCTTGACGTCTTTACTCAAATTTAAAACAAAAAAAAAAAAAAACTTACCGAAATACGTCAACAAAAACAACAACAACACAACCGCCACTGTCATTATTTGTATCTAAACCTATCTCTCAAATTTCAATGGAATCAAATCGATGACATAAAATATAGGTTGAAGATTGAATGTAGTGTGCCAAAAAGTTTTTTAACAATCAAAACTAAAGTAGCACAGTTCCAATTTTTTTTTTTTGTATTTGTATTTTACGCGATTACTACTCGTTTGTTGTATATTTAATTAATATTATTTGTTTCTATTTAATTTTTTGTTTTGTTTTTGCTAACACAGCAGTTCCATACTCAAGGTTACCTGATATGATAGTTTACTTTTGTTTTAATCAGATTAAAGCTTTTTTTATGATTTTTTTTGTATGTTTTGTTTTCATTTGTTTTGGTGAATAAAATATATATTTTTGGATTCGTAATGATTGGAATTAGTTTTGAAGGTTGATGATGTGGAATTTTTGCTCTTAAAGCGATGGCACACCACGCCACACAGCTCTAAACATATCTTTAGATTTAATTTAAGAAATAACTTAGCATGATTAAAAAACAAAAAAAATTAATAACCTTCGTTGGTACTTATTTTATTTATTTTTGTTGTTGCTGTTTTAAAAAGATACAAAACATTAACATTTAGTATCATAATAATAATAATAATAATAATGAGTATTATTGTGGTAGTTATTTAACGGTTTTATGGCGTTTGTACAAAAATATAAAGAACGGATCCTGGAAGTGCAAAGTCAAGGTAGAATTATAATTTACGGATTTTAGGGGATTTACGATGACACTAAGCGAGGTGGTTGGTTTCCTTTGGAATATTTTTTGTTTTTATATTACATATAACAAAAAAGTATTAAGGAATACATTATTAATATGACAAAATTTAATATTTGGATTTTACCTGAAGTCTAAAATTTCCATCAACCAAAAATGGTGACATTTAATTTGTAATGACAATTAAATTACCAACGGCGGACTTCAATAAATATTTCAATTACTTTTCAGTTTACAATGAAAACGAGTGAGTGAGGAAAAATAAGAAAGATAAGATAATATTTCACAACAAATGTTATCTGTCATATTTAAGCACAAGTAACCATTAAAAAATGTATTGAATTGAAAAGTCATGTTTCGGACAGGCAAAATACATATTTTGAGTATGAAAATCTTATTGTCTTCTCTTTGGAGCTACAAGTTAACAAAGTTAAATATATACATTTTCTCAAACTATTTTTAGTCTCGAAAGAACAAAACTTAGTTTAATTTAAGTCTGCCGTGATTTCTACTCACCCCTTTTGACAAAAGTCTTGCAGACATAATTCAACTAAAATTTTCAATCATAGTACTATGACAGTTTAAGAAATAAACATTTTTTTTATGATTACCAAATCGTAGTTTGGATATTCCATATTGGGACTGCTTGTCAGGATAACCCCAATTATGAATTTCATTGGAATCGTTCCAGCTGTCGGTAACAAATAAGAGATAAGGAAAATACCGCATCAGCTATTGCGTTTCATAAGTGTATTCAAAAATGGTTTTGAACGAAATGTATTGAATCGAAAGAAAAGTTAGGTAACTGAAGGAATTCAAATTTACGAGTGTATGCATGTTGAAGTTTAAGATAAACTGTTATACAAAATGCATACACATTTAAATTTACATTTACCGTTAAAAAAAAAAATTAAAAAAAAAAATTTAACTTTCCTTAAAAATTTCAAAAAAAACTTTTTTTTTGAAAAAATTAAGGATTCATATTATTTCGTTTATAAAACGCTCTTAAATTAAAAATTTCAAGTGGTTTACGAGAAAATAAGATTTCTCAAAAAACCGGTCCAATGGGAGGTACCGTTATAAGACTTTTCCTGGAAAAAACTGTTCCAACCAAAACATAAAGTTTACACAAAAAAACCATTCAGGAAGTTTTAATAAAATTGTAGAGCCGTTTTTGAGAAAATTGGATTTTTCATTAAAAACCGTTAGTTTTTGAGCTAAAATGCCAATTCCAAAAATCCCTCTGTAAGACGTCATAATAATACTATGTACCAAGTTTGAAGCAAATCGATCCAGCCGATTAGGCTGTAGGTGCCGATACAGATATAGAGACAGACAGACAGACAGACAGAATTTTCGGATCCACTTTCTTACTAATCTATCATTGTTATGTTTGATTGTAAGATTTTTTTTTACGAATGCATAACTTTGTTTATAGTACCTATAATCGCAAGCACAAAATTCAATTACCTTTATGTCAAAACTTCCTTTTTACTTGCGATTATAGGTACTATAAGGCAAGTTATGCATTCGTAAAAAAAAAAAATTTTTTTGACAATCAAACATAACATTACGATGATAGAGAAGTCGAAAAAAGTGGGTCCGACAATTCTGTCTGCCCGTCTGTCTGTATCGGCACCTACAGCCTAAACAGCTGGACCGATTTGCTTCAAACTTGGTAGATAGTATTATTATGACGTCCTACAGAGTGGTTTTTGGAATTAGCATTCTAGCTCCAAAACTAACGGTACCTGCCATACGATTTTTTGTGAAAAATTAATTTTTCTCAAGAACGGCACCTACGATTTTGATAAAACTTTCTGAATTATGTTTTCTGTGCAAACTTTATGTTTTAGTTGGAATATATTTTTCAAGAAAAGTCTTACAACGGTACCTCCCATAGGACCGGTTTTTTGAAATCCGATTTTCTCGTAAGCCACTTGACGGATTTCGATGAAATTTTAAATGTAGAAGCCCTTTTATCAAAGAAATAATTTAAATTCTTAAATTTTTCAAAAAAAGTGTTTTTGATTTTTTTAAAAAAGTTTCAAAATTTGATTTAAATTTTTGTTTTTTCCAAAAACGGTTTAATCTACATTTTTTAAATTTTATTTTTCTGATAAAAACTACAAAGTGCTAGAAGTTGGAATACTCAAAAAAAATTTGGAATATATTTTCGAAAAGTTTTTCAAAAAAAACTGTTTTTTGAAAAAAACTGGTCGAACGATTTTGAAAAAAATTTTCGTAAAAATTCAAAAACGTAAAAGAAACCTGATGGCTTACTTCATTTTCTCCAAAAAACGTTTTAGGTATTGATTTTTAAGTGATTTATAAAATTTTATATGATTTTTTCAACGCTTTTTCCCAAAATCTCAAGCCCAAAGACCATTTTAACACATTAGAGCAAGTTCGTACGACCCAGTCGTACACTTTATTTTTAACGTTATAATGCTTTGAAATGTACAAAATTTAAAGAAAATCAGCTCAGCCATCTTCAAGTAGCATTGAGTTAATGATTACAAAAAGTTGCAATATTAATTATTTATTCAATAAAATGTCACACAAAAGGAAAATCGTCTATGAAAAAGCAATTTTTTGATACAACTTCGAGATTTTCTGGTGCGAATCTGTCTCTCTCAAAAAAGGATCATACAATCAAATTGACTAGATAACATTTATTTGTTTAGGTACACCCGTACACCAAAGTGTCTTTAGTGATGTTTTCTTTACCCTTTTTGAAAGATGTAATGACTTCATCTGAGACCACATTCTTATAATGGTATTTAACATGAAAATATTGAAGAACCATCTTATTGTGCGATAATAAAAGCTTTTTTTTTTGCTTTAAGAATACGAAGGGAAGTCTCCTCAGAAGCATTCTGATAGTCTCCTTCTTTCATTCATTTTAGGCCAACTAAATGCTAATGTTGCTAAATTTTTGTTTTGAGATACTGTCTCATATTTTTTCACATTTATCAAAGTCCTTTCAAAGGCTTTCGTAGAATGTCTCTCTAGAAATGACGAAATTACATGAGCTGATGATGTTCAGTTCTTAATACGCCAGCTGTCAAATCTAAAGCATTTGTTAAAACAAATATTTATTAAATGTTTACATAAAAACATAATTCTTTCCACCAAAAGGTGAATAAAAACTCCTTTTTCAGTTTCCTATTTCAATATTTTCATCAAAAATATTTATGTGATCAAACAACTGAGTAAATATGTTGCTCAAAAAGACAAAATTACTCATAGGAAGACCTAAAACTATCCGAATTGTTTTAATAAACCAAATAGTTTATTACAATAACCTCATTAACTATTAATAACAATCATTGCTGTGCCTGTATCAACTATTTTTTTTTTTTTTTCAATTTTCCAAGGTTGTCTGACACATACGATCCAACGAGCAACACAACTCAACTCAGCATATGAATCGAATGATTTTTAAGTAAAAAGCACGCACATTAAATATTGTGCGTGCTTTATTAACAATTATTTGAATTGATTTTGCACTGTAATAGGTTTAGGCCGAGTTCCATTCCAACAAAAATATTAGCAGAGTCACATTTTGTACAGAAATTCTACAGCTTCATGGCTATTTCAGTTTATATAATATGCATCTGTGAAGTAAAGTATTCGAACTAGATTATGAATCAAATAAAATCAGTTAAAGAGGTGTTTTTTTAAATACATTTTTCTAAAACGCACTTAAATGACATTTTGTTGAATTATAAATTTATATGACTAATCAGTATACAACCCTCAAAGTTTCCATATAAAAGCGAACCTTGCTGGAGAATTGCTTTTATTTCCGCCTTTTAGCAGTGACTTATGTGTTCAATAAAATTTTAGTTCGAGAAATGCAAATGTGCTATTAACCTCAACAAAAAACACCTTAAAAGATTCTTTCAAGATTTCTGCAAACTGCAAACAATTTGCTTATAAATTGCATTTATATTTTGATACTAATTTTTTTTTTTCGACTCATAAGTCCCAGGAAGTAACTGAGTTTCTTTTACCTTCAAATCAGACCAATCAGATACATCAGATAAGAAAAATGTCTTGAATGTTTATACAAATGTCAAATTTAATGTTTGTCTTTTTGACATTCAAAAAATCATTTGAAATTATTTTTAATAAAATTTGGTAGAAACGATAATTGTGCTGGAGGAGTGCTTGGGTAGTTACGCTAGGGATTAGAGACATCAATTTTTCACAGGGTTCCCAGGTTTTCAAAAACAAAAAAATCCCCTTTTTTGGCACCAAAACGTTTTTGTTTCCCCTTTTTCAAAAAAATCCCTTTTTTTCCCGAAGAAAAAATGCAATTATTTCAAACTTTTTTTTAAACATTTTTGTTTTTTTTTTCATAAAAAATAACTCTTTATAATTTTGGTTAACAAAAATTAATAAAAAATAAACTTAAAACATTTCTTAAAATATAAAAGTTGTTTATAAATCACATGTTGAGCGAAAAACTAAAAGATAAATACTTACGTAATGTTCATAGAGTTATTATGCAGCTTAAGGCAGTCTTTTTCAACTATACGAAGTTGCAACAATTATCAGTCTTTAATACGGCTTTCGTATGCAAAATGCCACTTATCGTATAATTTGACAGTTTATTTCGAAGTTTAGTTTTATTTAAATTGATTGATGAGAAAATTCTTTCAGCGCCTGCTCCACTATGAGGAAGACAAAAAATTAAATCCATAAGTTTTCTTATGTTTGGAAACATGTCACTATTATTAAGTTTTTTATTTAAAATTTGCTTCCAAAACTCTTGAACATTTTCAGTATTAATATCTTTGTTGTTAACATTTCTGAGTAATCTATATTCTCTGTCGATTTCTAACCAATCATTTTCAGAAAAAATGTGTCCAAAATATTTTGACAAATCGCCAAGTGAATTATAATTTTTATTTCTCAGAGAAACAGGACTTACAAATCTTAAAAGTTTAAAAAGTTCTCCACCCTGATCTGGTGGGAAATTAAATCGTTTTAAAATTTCTTCACAAGCATAATGTTTAGTGAAATGTCAAAATAATGAACGCATTCAGGAATAAAGAAAATCTAAGTGAGAAATTGCATGGGCTCTTTTTCATGAGCATGTTTGCTGTTTCCATTTGTGCTTTCTTAAAAATTGTATCTACTGTTTTTGATAAGATTATATTTTCCCCTTTTAAGTTTTTTTTCCCCTTTATTATCCCCGTACCCTTTGTTTCCCCTTTTGTCTCAAAAAATCGGCAAAAATGGTGATTTTCCCCTCAACCTGGGACCCCTGATTTTACATAAGCAATTATATGAGATTTGAAACTCCCATTGGGCTTAACTATTTTTTGGTTGTTTAGCCTTGAAAAACCTCCGTGCTATGTATGACTAACTTGTCTTTAATAAAAAAGTTCATAAAAGGTTGTGGAGTGCAATGCCTCAGAGCTGTATGGTGATAGAGGGAAAACTTTAACCATCAGATAGATACTAGAACTGCAGAGGTTTCTAATTAGTTCCTAAAGTTCCAAAAATAAATCATCTGACAATTTTCAAAACCTCTGTAAATTTGCCAGACACTATCAATTTTTTTTTGTAGTTCAATCGAATAATTCGTCTATATGTTCCCTGTGTTGTCTGAATCCATTACTCTCTAAAGCTTTTATCTCTCTTAAGGAATAGCACCCTTCAACTTTGTGGTTCCACAAACGGTCCCCTTTTGGACTTAGTTTGTCAGCGTATACCCCTATCTAGCTGACAGCCATCTTGACCTTATGTCCTCACTGCAATGTATTTTTTGTACCACGCTTATCCTTTTTTTCCCTAATTTTATAAAAATTTTGGTCCAACTCCTTCAAAACCAGTAAGACAAGCTGAATTATCTTGTATGCTTTCGTCTTCGGCTGACGATGCGATGGCGGCGGGTGATGATGATTCACGGCCTTGAACTTGCACGTTGCATACATTTAACTACTTTCAGCTTAAAAATGTAAAAGTCAAAAGCAGCCCACCAAATAAAAGCAAAAACAAAAAATTCAAAAACCTAAGGCAATGTTAACACTCGACCATATTGTCGAATCCACAATGAACGCTGGCTGCTACGGCCACACCGCCGCGCCGCCGCCACGCCAGCCATTGTGCTCGAACTGATGAAAATTGCTGTCACGAAGAACCGAAGACAAGAAAAAGTTTCTCTTTCACTTGAGTTCACTTTTGTTCGCGCGTCAACTTTTGTTTGGTAGTTCGTGTATCTTTTGCAATAATATGCCATTGCTGTGATGTTTGCGTCGTCTCCCCAAGCCGCACTGCACTTACTATGGAAGTGGCGTCGTTGTCCATCCGATAATCTGTCCCGTGTCGTCTCCACCGCAAATCGATCCCCGCCCAAACGAAGTTATATATTTTTGTCTAATGCCGCGCAAAATAGCTCGCATTAGAGACCCCCGAAACAAATGCATCAGCCGTGTGCTGTGCTGTGTTGCAAGGAGAAATTTCATCGTGGGGAGTATCTATTTCTATATAAATATCCGTATATATGTATGACATGGATGCACTTTTGGGGGAACCTATTGGATCGCACCCGTCCCGATTCCGATCCCGACCAGCGCCAGCGACCGCCGAGCCGAGCCTCACCACCGTTCCTTTTTTTCTATGCACTGTGATATTTGGCAGAGTTCTTCAGCACAGCCCACTGATCGTGCACTTAGACTCTTAGATACAATTCATAGAGCTGCAGTCTCAGCCCATAGCGGGTGTTTTTTCTTTTTGTCCATTTCATTTGTTTTATTCGATTTCTATGCGCTCAGGCTGTGTCGATGTCGATGGCGATGTCGGTGCATTAGAAGCTGGACTTGGCAAAGAGTTATTTCTTTTAACCGAGAGGAGTCTTAATTTTTCTATTTGTATTGTTGAAGCTGCCTTGCGGGTATGAAACTTGAATCAGGATCCTTATTTCTCTATTCAGGCGCAATAGTTCACGATTTTGTTAAAACTACTTGCGCCTGTGTGTGGTGATTGGTGTTGTATAGGAAAGGTAGGCAGATATAGTAGATACATATAGTAAGTGGTGCGGCTAGGCTAGGTTAAGTTCATTGTAACGCGGCTTGCAACTCAAGCGTTTTTTTTTTTTTTTTGCAATAAAAATACATTTCTGACTTTGGAGAAAGTGCATTCGATTGTTAGTGAAGGTAAAAGATACAAAATTATGGTGGAAGAGGATGCAAATTTTAGAAATAGGTATAAGCAAACATGACTGATAATATGATATTCATTGAATTGGCTATTTGGTGTGGGGGAAGGGAAGAGTTTTTGAGGTGGTTCAAAAGCGTGAATTTTTTAAACCCTACTTCACCATACGATGTGAGATGAGTTTTTAGGAAAAGTATTAAAGTTTATAGCAAAAAACTTTTCATTTTGAAGAAAGAAAATTTGTCAGAAATTTGTAAGAACTTAGTGGGCCTCAGGCTTAAAAATGCCATCTATAACTTTCGTTTTTATGATAATAAAAAATGTAAAAAAAAGTCTATAGTTACCACGTTAGGTAAATTTTTTGAACGTGATTGCTTGATTAAGTTGAAAAAAAAAAAAACACAGAAGTTTAGAATTCAAGCTGTATTCAATTTGGTTAAGAGCTCAGAACTAGTAATTGCTAAATTGATAAAAAATAAAAATTGATAAATAAGTATTTTGGACCTTTCTTGCTTCCTTGTTTCACAATTCATTAGGTGAGAAATATTATATGTAATTTTGATAAGAGGTTGTACCTATCGTAGAAGTAGATTAATTGTGGTTTTAAGATAAAAGATTTTTTTGTTAAAAAAAAAGAGTATTTACCTGCTAGTTCTTAAGATGGACATAATGTACCTACATTTTAAAATTCACAAAGTCAAATAGCATTCCAGGAAATAGAAATATTGACTTATATTTTCACATACCGTCGTTGGTAGTTATCGCAACATAAAACTATTCAAAGTCGTTGGACTAGTTTTTTTTTTAATAACGACCTGCAATATGTGCTTATTATTTTGATAACATTATTGTAACAGCTTTTTCAAATTTATTTATTTAAAAAATAAAAGACCAAGAGTTTGACGATTGATTTCATCAAAAATGGTTAAGCAATTTAGGAAAAAATAAAAGTCAATCGAAATAGGTGTGCCGCAAGGAAACCATCTTGGACCTTTTTCTTTTCTTGTTATACATCAATATCCGTTCCCAATGTTGTTTTTGCAATTTAAAGTGATTTTGTACAGATTTTTAGGATTGCATTTTATTATAAGAAATCTCGAGATATTATGAAATTGGTGTTCGGTTTACTGATCACTCTTAACCTTTAGAATTTTATCGAAATCATTCATCTACTAAAATTTAAAAAAATTTAAACAAATTAAAATTGATGTTTGGCTAAAATCTTCATTTTTTAAAACATAATTTTTTTTCAATCCATCAAAGATAATGTAGGTACATATTTTGATTCACCCTGCGCAATTCAAAGAAATTCTGTAATCCACACACTTGAATATGTCTTGTTTTCTGCATCTGTACGAGCAGCTTTGAAATTGGGCTTCTTTGTATGATAAGTTCCTATTCATTTCATTTCATTTTATTGGAACAATACAATAAGACATTCTTTTTTAGAATAGAGAAAATTCAAAAACATTTTAAAAGGAACATTGGAAAAGAGTTTTGGTTTGATGATATCAACTTGCTTAACTTAAAAAAAAAATGTTTGGGTACGTTCTTAACATTTCATCTTTGGTAACTTAAACATAAAGTAGTGCCCCGTGGCCTAGTGGTTAGTGTGTCGGACTGCCACGCCGAAGGTTCTGTGTTAGATCCCTGACGAATCCACCTAAGTTCTTTTCCGGGGTACTGCCTCTTGCGAGGAAGTGACAAATCCTATATGAGTAATTATTATCATGGAAAGTGCTTCTCTGTTAGCCGTTTGGATTCAAAGATAAATTGTAGGTCCCTTTCATTCCTGCAGAATAACAACGCACACACATGAATGGGTGACTGTATGTATGTCACAGGTCCCAGCTCCGCTTGGAGCTGTTGTGCCAACAATTTATTTTTATTTTTTAACTTAAACATAAAAGCTATCATCATTCAAAGATCCTTATTAATAAAACCGAACTGTCGAATTTGAAATCGTGTTTAAAATAATTTTCGAATAAAGAGTTGTATTTAAGCTTTTTTTGATTGTTTTCGATGCATGTTTGCAGATATACAAATTTCTTATTAAAGTTATATATTTTGTATACAAATCCTTAGAGTTTCACGCCTGAATAACTAAACCATTAATGATGGAATTTTGTTCACACACTAACACGGATAAACAGAAAGGGTCATGCAATAAAGCTAGTTTAAAGAACTTTTAGTAATAGATTATAAATATCAAAAAGGGGTTTCCATAACATGGCTGAGTATTTGCTGACGTTGTTGATTGCCATTATTATTTTTAATCAAAATTGAGTTTTTAAATCTAATTTCTCGGAACGGAAAAACCAACATCTTCATTATGCTATCACTCGAAAAAACACCATGAGATTAAAAAAGGATAATAATTTCCTATTTATAAACTAACATTATTTCAAAACAAAACCATACAAACAATTAAATCAACCTACACACTTCTGTACTCATAGCTTTCATATGCCTTCCATGTGTTTCTTCATGCGTTGTCGCTATCGCCATAGTAAGTTTCTATACATATCTATCTTAATACAGAAAGAAACCAAACCCGCGCACTGCTTTGTCAACTGATTCTCATTGCTAAAATTATAGTGACATTGGACAATTTTTATTACATCATTCCATCAAACACAAATCAATTCAATTCCAATTCCCATACCTGCGCTATACCTATATACTTAATTGAATCAGTGTGTGATTAAAATTAAAAAAGTTATAAATATTTCAAATCTAAATGAGAAGTCATTATAAAATTGTCTATGATGTCTACATAAATAATTGTCAAACATTATTGCGGAAAATTCGCCATCTCTGATCGAGATCACCTTGACCTTTTTGTCTATTTCATTCAATTTAATTTAAAAATCAAATTTTTCTCTGAAACACAAATTAGGTACCTACAAAAAAAAATAAAAAAAAAAACCATTCAAATGGCAAAATTTATACATGTACTGACCTAGTTTGGCAAACTAATAAAAACCTATCATCAAAACGACCAACCACACACATCACATTTTTGATGATAAATAAATAGATACATTTTAGCATCTTAAAAATCGCCAGAGATAAACCTTTCGTCTTTATGATGATGATCAACATCGCCATCATCTGCTATTCTCCTCGAAAAACATTTTTTTTGCACACAAAAATAAAAAAAAAAAATACTCTGGATAGCAATCATCAAACTGATTTGATAGTCAAAATATCTGAAGCCACAGACAACAATATAAAAACACCAAAACACATGGTTCATCAAAATAATAAAAAAAAAAAAAAAAAAAAAAAAAAAAAAAGAAACACTACAACCTACAACGATGTGTGACATAATCAACGCCGCAAACCAAAAGTAGGTCACCTAATTTTTTGGCACTCTATACCAACCTACTTAGAGATACACAATCGTTTTTATACACAAAATTTGTCAACAGATACAATCAAACCTTCGATTTGGATTGTTTACGTTTTTTGTGCAATGCAGAGAGAGAGAAGCAAAATTTTGTGATATTTGTCTACTACAAACACTGATTAACTGTGTTATCTCCCAATCAAAATCCTATTTTTGAATTTTGTAATAAAATTTAAAAAATTGCGGCAAAGTAGGTATCTGTCCTTGAGCTTTGTTGCCATACCACAGAGAAAACAGCAAATATGCAACAAAAAAACGAGACAGAATATCTATTAAATAAACTTCATAATAATCTTAGAAGGCAAAGAGTATCGAAAATCATTTTTTTTTTGCAACAAAAATTACAGTTGCAGCTCTCATAGTCGTAAACACGACGAAGCCGACGATGACGCCGACGACGACTGACCGACGACGATGCAAAAAACTGCATAGTTGCACTTGTATAAATGCGGCGCGAACGCGAACTTACTCACGGTCAAATGTATTGATTGTTTGCTGTAAAGTCACTTATATACACGACCTAGACATTGGCCATGATAATCACTCTAGAACGGGAAAATGCGCTGTTATTTGTGAAAATGCTAACAGCTTACATGTGTGAGCCTTACAAAAAAAAAATATACAAAAATCATTGAAAGTTTCTATACCTATACTACATAAAAACCAAATACATTTCGTTAATCATAATATTTTGCAATACCTATA
The DNA here is from genome assembly GCA_916050605.2 of Platycheirus albimanus. Lineage (NCBI taxonomy): Eukaryota > Metazoa > Arthropoda > Insecta > Diptera > Syrphidae > Platycheirus > Platycheirus albimanus. The sequence goes on along the minus strand of OU696698.1, from coordinate 111,330,244 downwards.
CAAATGCATATTTCTATAAGAAACGACACTATCGTATGTATATATACATATGCATATACACGCAGCTTTAAACGTATAAATTTGCTCGAAGGTCAGGCTCGTTGTCGTTCCTATCCTCATCATCACAAACGCAAACCTACACTATCACGAGTATAATAGAAAAGCTTATTTTTGTTTCTAATTTGCAAAAAATTACGCAGTCCAAAAATAAGCTTTAAAAATCTCAAAAGGCATAATTTTGAAAACTCCCACACTAATTATCCCGTTTTGAACTTTTTTTTTTTTGGCGATGCGATGGCGGTCGGCGCGGTTGAATGATATTCCGCTATTGATTCTAAGTTATCATTGTAGTTCTAGTAGTTGTGATCGCTAGCACTCGCAACTTACAATACAGCCTATATACATTTATAGGAATATTGATGATCACGACATTAGGTACAAAAAAGCTTTCGCGAAAATCAAGCTTTGTATATACCACACACGCACGAAAACAGTCATAATATTTGATCAATTTTTCATGATTCAAGGGGTTTTATTTGTTGTGTGCAGTAAGAACGGGGGAGGTGTAATATTTTACACTTTTTTTTCCCTCAATACATCGTTGTGGTGTGGTCGGTTGATTTTTGTGCTTAACCCGATAACGGGTATAAAATGTATTCTGTATTGAAAAAAAAAGCTCTCCCCCAATGTAGTGTTCGTGTGCCCATTTTTTCGCTCAATGTCGAGCAACCCTGGCCTGCTATTGAAGTTCAGCTTACGTGTATTATAAGCATCGCTATAGAAACGACACGATTTTTGACGCCGCCGCTGCCGACTACGAAGACGACAACGGGGCGATGCGACGTTGGATTGGATGTTCGGTGACGGACGCTGACTGTCGTGAGCGACATTGTAGGCTCTCGAGAGCGGCAGCATCGAGATAAGTAACGACTCTGTGTAGTATGTAGTGTGCACTTGTTGGAGGCCGGTTCGGTGCTGATTTTTGTTGTTGTAATTGCCTTTTTTGAGAGTGTTTTTTTTCGTCTTCTCATTAAAATAGTTAAAAATTACAATTACAATCAACAGTTCTTGATTACAAGGATAGAGATAGTAGAGCACTGTAATACACTATATACAATTTAGTCTATAGGGTTTTTGAATTTGAATTTTTATTTTTATTGACGCAATCTTACCCTTATTTTGCGATGTCAAAATAGGTATATGCACAAAGGCCACAAGGCTATCAGATATGCGAAATGATAGCCAGGGTTGGCTCTTAAGCTTGGCCCTCATGGCTTATTACCTTACCTACCGACCGACTTTGCGTCCTAATGTTTAAGCTTTCTTGCTATTGTAGCTACATTGTAGATAGTTGTTGTTGTATACATTTAATTTTTTGTGTGCAACGAGCGGCATTAAACTTGACGCGAGGGTCTTTAATGTTTTTTTTTTTTTAGTTTTATTTTGATTGTATGCTCGAAGTCCTTGAGCTTGAGGTGATTTCACCATGTTTGAAATGTGTGAAACAAGAATGTAAGAAATGGCGGATGGTTATTTTAAAATTTAATAAACGAAACAGCATTTTGCTATTATTATTCATAAAAATACTACTTATGTTGGCTGCGAAAATGACGTAATTGATTTTTTTTTTAAATTTATAAATCTGTGTTGGGTATTTATTTATTTAATTTTTTTTTATGTCGCACATGATGTTATATGGGTGCAAAATTAAATATAATAATAAAATGAATTCAATGTCAGACGACAAAACGTCATACCAACACGATCCCACTGAAAGGCGATTACGTTGCCAATGAAAGTCATTCGACATGATGGAATGTTGTGGCGTCTTGTTAGTAAAAATAAAGTGCACGACTGGGTCGGAAAAACTTGCTCTAATGTGTTAAAATTGTCTTGGGGTTTTGGGAAAAAAACATTGAAAAAATCATACGAAATTTTATTAATCACTTAAAAATCAATACTTAAAACGTTTTTTGGGGAAAATGAAGTAAGCCATCAGGTTTTTTTTTACTTTTTTGAATTTTAAAGAAAAATTTTGTCAAAATCGTTCGACCAGTTTTTTCAAAAAACAGTTTTTTTTTTTAAAACCATTCGAAAATATATTCCAAATTTTTTTCGAGTATGCCAACTTCTAGCACTTTGTAATTTTTATCAGAAAAATAAAATTAAAAAAAATAGATTGAACCGTTTTTGAAAAAAAAAACAAAAAAATAAAAAAAAAAATTGAAACTTTTTTAAAAAACTCAAAAAAAAAACTTTTTTTTTGAAAAAAATAAGAATTTATATTATTTCTTTTGTATAAGAGCTTCTATATTTAAAATTTTATCGAAATTCGTCTAGTGGCTTACGAGAAAATCGGATTTCAAAAAACCGGTCCTATGGGAGGTACCTTTATAAGACTTTTCCTGAAAAATCTTTTGTAACCAAAACATAAAGTTTGTACAGAAAACACTATTCAGAAAGTTTTATCAAAATCGTAAAAGCTGTTTTTGAGAAAAATCAATTTTTCACTAAAAATCGTATTGCAGGTACCGTTAGTTTTAAAGCTAGAATGATAATTCCAAAAACTCCTCTGTAGGATGTCATAATAATACTATGTACCACGTTTGAAGCAAATCGGCCCAGCCGTTTAGGCTGTAGGTAACTATACAGATAGACAGACATACGGACAGACAGACAGACAGACAGAATTGTCAGACCCACTTTTTTCGGCTTCTCTATCATCGTAACGTTATGTTTGATTGTCCAAACAAGTTTTTTTTTTTTACGAATGCATAACTTGCCTTATACATTGTATGTACCTATAATCGCAAGCTAATAAAATAAAAATATACTGTGTGGAGAAACACTTTCAGGAAACATTTGTATCTTATAATGCTTTAAAATATAATGATTCAGAATATTAAAAGTTAATCAGAGGATTCAATTCCAAACATAACATGAATATTAAAGGATATACAAATACATACTTACTTAAGCTTATTGATTAAAATAAAGAAAATTAGATTTGATTTAACAGCTTGAAGAAATGAATTACACCCGTGAGTGTTTTTTTTGAAAATCAAACAACGCTCTTTGAAAAATCTCAATTAGGATTAAGTCACCTTCTGTATAATCAATTTAGATGCTTTTATGTAAATCTCATCAAATTGTGTGTTTTATTAACTTGAATTTAAGAAATATATCAAAATGTTTGGCTACTTTTTGGTCAGTATTTTTTTAATAGCAAACAAATATCCTGGAAAAAGTACTTTTGTTTTGTAATACGTGATTTGCATGTTGTCTAACTGGACAAGCTTTAGAAAAGATTTGAATGAGCTTAGTTCAAGGAGAATGCAAAATGCAGACAAATCCATAAGAAAAGTATTTAACGGAAATTGGCATTGAAAAAATTATTAAAATTCTTATAAAGAGTACTAAAATTTTGAAAGCAGTCTGTTTTCGATACGTTTGTGTGCTTGACTTCTGAATTAATTTTAAAGTTTTTAGTTTTTTCTTTTACAGAAAATTGGTTTAAAAAAATAACATGGAAAACAAAAATATACCAGATATACCTAACTTATATAGCTCTACTTAAAACGTAATATTTCTTTTATTGTTTTATGGTTTTGAAAGGCAATGTTACATAATTAAATTTTGAGAAACTTTTCATATAAGAAATGTAATTTTAAGTGAAAGAGCATAGAATTTATTGACACCAAGAGATAGCCTATATATTCTGCAAAACAGAGCTCAGAAAGTTTAATCACAAGTTTTGAAGTTGTTTTTGTGAAAGGAAATGGAAGGAACGTTAGTTTAAGAGCTTATGCCAACTTCAAGAACAAGAGTATAGTATATCCTTAAAACACATTAAGTTATAAATAAGTATATAGAAGGTTTGAAGCCATTCAAGAATTACCTGACCCAACCTTTTCGTTTGAGTGTAATCTGAATTTTCTTTACGTATGTTCAAACTTTTGTTACGGAACCCATTCATTTCTTATAAAATCTTATATGTACATATAGGTGGCAGCATTACGCCAAAACATTATTTGTAATCCATTTTGATGCCAGGATCCTTTTATCTAGACCAAACCTAGTGGCACAAACTTACTTTAATCTCAGGTGGTATTCCAGCTTTCATTCTAAAAAAATACATTGACTTAAGATACCTAATACATAGGTATGTATTTGAAAAATCTAATAAAATTTAAAAATATGAGTCGGTCGCATACCTTTTTAAAAAGTATTTATTATTAGGTATTGATAAACATTTTTCACTTTTCTAAAAATGTTACTTATTGTTTTAAATTTCTACAGCATTGATTTACAATTTTTGGATACCATATTTAGAAGGTCATGGATTTTATAAACCATCATCTAATTATTAAGTGAAAGGGCAAAAAATGAGCTATCTTCAAAAGATAGGTATGTATAGGTATATGAATTTATATTTTTGTATAGGTATATTAAGTTTAGAGAAGAACTCAACCCAAACAAAAATTAAATGCACTTTTATGACAGAGTTTCGATAGAATTTTCCCGTAAACCGAATCATTTCTTTTATCAGCGTTAGATCCTTCAGTGTGCACTTAATAATTAATCTGAAAAATCATAGTTTCATAGAAAGAAAGGCGAAAATGCATATCCGGAACTCTATTAAAAAAAAATTCAGATGCGTGTTTCCTGAAAAATGCAAGAAAGTAAAACCATTTCCGTATGCCATCAAGCATACAAAAAACTAATAACACATCGACACATAATAATTATGTGAAATTAAAATTGTTTAACATTAAAAAAAGCGAAATGCAGACAGACAAAAAATTAAAAAAAAAAAAAACAATTTCCCCATAGAAAAACAATGCTCACATAAAACGATGAAACATTAATGCGATTTTATAATCAGCTAAAAATTCAATAAACCGCAGATGAGCATCTGTAAAATCAGTGAAAAAAAAAACAAGAAGCAAAATAACAAAAAATAAAAAAAAACTCGCCGCTCCACTCGATAAAACTTCCTTCCGCATTTCGCTTTCTATCATCTAATCATCGCTGCATTCCTTTTGTCTTTTCAATTTTTTTTTTGTAAATTCACTGCATCATGATTCAAACAACTATATGCTGTAGATACTTTTATATCATCCGCACCGCACCGCACAGCACATGCTTCAACTTCAATGGTAGTGAAAACAAATTCAAAGACTCGATTTCATATAATCACATCCAAATCGCGTATAAATTATAAATGGAAAATAATTGTTTTACATTCGGATAATAATTTTCAAATCGCGTTTCTAGCTAGCTATCCTATGTAAAAGATACTTCTTTTTTTCTCTCATTTTTGAAGAACAACACAACAACAACCAAAAATACCATGCAACACCAGAATTTTTCGTTGTTTAGCAACATTCTTAGATTTTGAGTGGCAACGACCTCAACCGACCTAGCTCAACATGCATTCTTCTAATATTCGCGCACCACACAGCCAACGGCCAACGGCCAACGAGTGAGCCAACCAGCCAGCCAGCCAAACATAAACCAGCCGGCTGCGGCAATTCGTTTCAAACACCGCAACGCTGCCGCTGCCCTGCCTGCCCCTCTTCAACGGAGCCATTTTCATTTTTGCTAGACGATGTTCTCTAAAACAGACAACAATTCTGTGACTCTGCAAACAACAGTTTGTGTTTCTGTTAGAATTTAACATGTTTAGATGTTTCTTATCAAAAATGAACAAAAAATCAAGTTCTAAACTTTGTTACTGTTGTTGTTGGTGTGTTTTGCTCTTCTTTTTAGTCTCAGTCTCATTGAAGCGAAAGTTCAATGAAATTTCTTGTATACAAAAAAGGGAAATGTTTATAAGAACAAAAATAGTAGTGTTTTTTTTTTTTTGATAAAAGAATACTCGTCGTATCTATCTATTTTCTAATGCCATTAATTAAAAGAAGAACTGCAATCTGCAACCTACTGCATACTTAGTTTTGCTTTTGTGAAACAAACTTTTTATCTCTTTCCTTTGGGAGAATCTGGATCTATATGTATATGCCAGCCGACGGCAACATGTTGTTGGAGAGTTTTTGCAAAGAATTAAAATAATAGAATTGTATTAGAAGAGAGGCTGGATTTATATAATTTTTAACACATATTAGCTTATTAGCTGTTAACTAACACTATTAAGCCAAGCAAAAAATTAACTGAAAATAATTGGATTATGTTTTCTCTTTATAACTTTACCATGATAATCTCTCTCTTTTAAGAGCTTAGGGTAAAGGTTCTTTTGTGAAAAAAATTCTAAACAGAGAATAATACATTGGTATTCGTATCGCCCTTAAATAATAATAATATTAAATAATAAGCTAAAACAAAAAAAATACGCTTTAAACAGAGCTGAAAGCCCAGTAACAAAAGCGAGTTCTGAAGGGAGTACAGAATTGGTTCTAGGGTTGGTGGGGATACGTTTTTATATTTAATATTATAAACAAATTGTGAAAACACATAAACTGCATTTATGCATTATGATGTTTTTATAAATGACCTGAAAAGAAATTCAATATTTTGATAAAATATTCCTTAACGAGGCAAGAAACATAATACAAAAAGTAAAATACGTGATTTATCTAACAACAGAACTTTATAATGTCTTTTTTTTATTCCTAACTGTGTTGATTATTTTTTACTTGAACTTTCCCTGGCTCAAAATAAGAAAAGCCACTCAATCAAGAATTCTTTTAAATTCAAACTGAATTTTAAATTTTGAAATCAATAAATACTGAGTTTTGAAAATGTTTTTTGTTGAGTCGAATTCCAAATTTGGCAAAGTAATCGTTAGGTCATTCAGGGAACATTTGCAACAAAAAAGAAGCAGTTATTCTAGATTGACGGTTTTGGATTTAAATAATGAAACATTTGAAAATTGTTATCATGTACCTATGGTGTTTTTCATAATCTAAGCGAGTCGATATCATAAGACTTATGTATGATATACTTCTTATTATTATTTATTTTAATCATATTATTCATTTAAAGTTATTGTATTTAATGTCATTAATATAAATTAATAGCCAGAAATCATTGGTATTCAAAGTCATATACATACATACATTTTCTTTGTGTTTTATAAACCAGTTGAACAAAATGCAACAATCCAACAAATCACGCATCATTATACATAAAAATGAAAGTAGCAGCTCAAGATATGTAGGTATAGGCATTGTTTTTCGGGAAGTTTTTGAGACAATGTATTTAATTTTTTGAGGAGGATTTTCTTCGCAAATTATTCCATCTAAAAAAGGGTAACTTAAATATTAAAGACATGGATGACAATCCAAAACATTTGAGACCAACACTTAAGGAGTTTATGTATATATGAGTTAAAATGCCTGCCATGAACTGTACAAATATGTATGTGCTTCATCCATACAAAACGGTAACGGAATATGCAACTATGCTTTATCAAAACTTATGTTACAACCTAATTTCTTGCTGCTCTTTATTTGAGTTACTGATTACATCAAACCAAAATCAAAATGCAGAACAATTTATATATTATTAATTTTTCTTATCTCTTTTGTGTTTTCCATAAATTGGTTTCCGGAAATATGAATACTTAAAATATCGTTGCTCATTTTAAAATTAAAAAAAAAAAAAAAGTACGTATACGCCCCAGTGTACTTTTCTAACAAGTTTTTAGTTGAATGATGAAATGCACAGGAAAAACCTTGATTGATATAATAACAAACAGAAACTTGAGTTTTTGAAAGACTAAAAAGATGGGCCAAGCAATATTTTCGTTTAATAAAATTTGATTTTCTCAAAAACTACTCAAATTTCTTTAAACATTTCAACATTTATTTGTATGAGCAAATACTCTATACCTAATTCCTGGGTCACCATTGTTTGGCAAAATTCGTTTGGCATTTCTTTGTTTCGCCGTAGTCGTTAAATATTTCGTTTAATTTGCAATCCTTAATTGGCAATTTACGTTTTGTTTTTTATTCATTATGTTTTTCAATCGATTCGCAATTGACATTCTGCGGTTTTATGTCTCGCTTTTTTTCAAAATCCTTTTCGACCATTTGGCAAAATAAATTTGGCAATTTGTTGTTTTGCATTTTTTCATTAGATTTTTTTATATTTGGCAAAGTTTTTCTTCGACAAATAATGTTTATCCGGGTAGCTATTACGCAAAATAGCGATACGCCGTTTTATTGTTTTGCTGATTGATCGTTTTGCCGTTTTATTATTTCGCTGATATAATGTTTCGCCGTTTTAGAAAAATGTCAATAACTTTTTTCTAGTAAGTTTTTTTTACCAAATTTTCACCAATTATGCATAAGACCAATTTCGACATTCTGCAATTTTGTCAAAATCCGTTATATAGTTCAGGTTTTACAGATTTTTTCGTTAGTGGTCTAAATTGTTTTTATATAGGTGTATTAAGTTTTCTATGGTCTATATCCGGCATTTTGTTATTTTGCAAATTTTTGTTAGGCAATTTATTGTTAAGCATTTTTTTATTTGGCATTCTTTTGCATTTTTTGCTTCATAAAATTATATGCCAAAAAATTGCAAAATAATAATATGCCAAGGAAACAACAACGAAACGAAGAAATGCGTAACTAAAAAATTCAAAAAAACACAATGCCAAATGACAAATGGCAAAACCTCAAAAAGCTAATCAATCAAAAAACTAAATGAAAATTGCGAAATAAAAAACGCGAAAGGATTATTTGTCATATCATTTGAAAAACGAAAAGTAATTTGCCAAACGTGGAATGCCAAACAACAAAATGCAAAATGAAACATTTGCGAAACGAAAAACGGCGAAATGAACCACCGCGAAACGTTAATTTGCCAAACATTTTCGGCGAACCGTACCATACCCCTAATTCCTAATTCTTTTTAATGTTCAAGTTTACTCCGTCGTTTATTTTATTTCAATTTCCAAAGAATTAAATTTCGAAAGCTTAGAGTGCTATTATATTATAATTTGATTTCGATACAACGATTATGGAACTTTCTATCAAAAACTTAATTTCGCTGACAAGGAAAATTAAACAAAACTTTGCAGAAAAAATTAAAATGTTAGCTCACCCACACTCAACCAAATTGTCACGTAATTTGAAGTTAAAATTCAGCAGAATATATGCATAGTTGGTAGACCAAGACCGTGCTTTACCAAGGTTACTATTAAAAACTTTAATGCGATTTACCTACCTATAATAAAATTTAGAAAATATTTTGTTTCTAAAACCCTGAATCATGAAGGCAACAAACAGTTTATTTAAACTTTAAGTCACGTTTTATTTATGGTAAAAAAAGGTACTCAAAATCTTGAAAAACTTCTTTGTTTTCACACTATGACTACCATAAGAATTTAAGCTCAAAAGATATTGCAATAGAAGTTAAAACCTCCTTTGGATATACATACTGCTGCCAAATCTATTAAAATCTTAAAATGCCTACACCAACCATACAAACCAAAAGAAGAAAAAAGCAAGCCATTCCTATTTTAGAGAACTAAACTCAATTTTTCAGCAAGATTCATTTAATAGTTGTTGTTTGACGATGTCAAAGATGTGATATTTTTAGATTTTAATTTTATAATTACTCTTCGTACATTCTAAGTAGGCCAGAGGCAAGAACTCCAACATTCTATGGCGGGATGATGATTTAAAAAGATTTTCATGCGTCGCACCACAATTTTATTATTACGAGTTACGACGCACGGGGCGGAGCGGTGCGAACAAGTATTTCGTTCATTTCATCACAAAATTTTTGCACTCGTCCTGTCGTCCATGTTAAATGGATACTCTGGTGACAGTAATGTTTAATTATAAAAATGTGCAAAGCAATTAAAACGCATTTATGGCTGGGGCATTACACAAAATAAAATAAAATGAAATAAAATAAATGTATACGAGTCCGATTCTACATTCTGCAGAAGGTTCTTCCTTATTTGTGTTTTAAATTCTTGAAGAATTGAATCTTTGGAATGAATAGGTTGACCTTGAAAAAAACCTTTAAAAATTCACAAAAAGTTTTTAACTATCTTTATCTTCTAATTAAGTTTCTATGGATAATTTGCGTATAACGGAGTTACAGGAAGAGCGTCGGGGGCCAAGTAACATCAATCACCGAAATAAATATCTTTTTGTGTATGTTTTCGGTGTATAATGAGCTGCGATCGCGCACTGGCTGCCGAGGTCATCACGAAAAATTAAGTTTCCAGTCGTATAGTAGCTTTTCAAGGTGTACTACCTTGGCCTCATTTATCTTTTTGTGTTTTTTTTTCTTTAGTTGTCTGTATTGATTGTGTTATTTTGTGAATATACTCTACTAGGCCAGGTATAGGCATGATGAACCCGTTGTTGGCTGCCCGCAACCTTATCAGGTATATATAGTACAGACAACCGCCGAATGGTGCGCAGCGCAACCTGTATACAGGTACAGGGTCTGAGCTATCGGCGGCGTTTATTCCACCTGTTTCAATGTCTCAGTTAAGTTTTTTGTTTTGGTTTTTTTCTTGGAACTAGTCAAAAAAAAAAATTTGTATCTGTTCTGTATCTTCTACTTCGTTGTGGATCTTTTGAAGTTGTGAATTTAATTTTTGTATGTCTCCGTGACTGTGAAGCTATTCTTTGCAGGTTGATAACTTTTGTTGTCGATTTTGTGGGGGGAAATTAAATAGACGGTGTGTTATTGCTTTTTTTCTTCAGGTGGCAAGGAAGGTACTGACTGCGGTGCAATAAATCAAACCAATTCGACTTTTCAAGGGACTCACGTTATTTTTCATCATATTATATGAATACATATTTGATTTTTATGCTTTCGGGGATTGAATTGCCAAAATAAAAATTTTGAGTTCACACAAGGTTTTGATTACGTTTCAAAAATGATAAGTTGTCGTAAAGATAATTACAATTTTGATTGGCTTACTATAAGTGAACGTCGATGGGCTTACGTGACATTTAATGAGTACAATCAGCACATGCATTGATCTATTCAATGCAATGAGATAGTTCATTGTCCTGTTTTTTAAAATAGTTAAGATACTGCCATTTTTTTGTGCAATACAAACAACAACAAAAAAACCAAGTGTTAGTTCAAAAGGATTTGTGTATCTTTCAAATGAATAGATATTATTGTACCGATTCTTATCTTTGTAAATCGAAATGTTTCCAAAAAACCTTTCCAACAATTCAAATACGTTGGTGTTGTTTTTCTAAACTATCTTATAAATGGGTCTGGCCAAATTGATTTTTTTAAGTGAATGGTCAGATAAGAACTTCGGGGTCAGATTTTAGTTTTTGGCCTCAAATTTTTTTAATGGTTTTTGTCGCGAATATTATTTTTATTGGTCCATAGAATATATTTGTAGTATCTTGGGTAGCTAAGCGTAATTTAATTATCTTAGAAAGCTTTGATTGGTTAACCTTCATTGCAGAAAGTATAGTAATAGTGATTGAGTCAGCTCGTAATCATTCAAAACCAATTTGCCTTGTTTCACCCATAACTGCAATTGTTTTTTTTAAATATTTTTGTTCTTAAACAAAAAAAGAAATAAATAAAAACATACATAAGTGGAAACCTATTTCAAAACAAAAATATGATTTATTTGATTGATGTGCTGTTTATGTTTTTAAAGTGCCTTTCAAGTTAAATTAGACTGTGACAACTCACTTCTTCATGGTTCCTATATAATCCTACAAGCAATTATTATTTTTAAATTCCCAGTCTCACGATGAGTCAATGGGTCATTACCCTTTTGACTCACAAAAGTGTCATTACACAACAAATGAATGCGTCGTGTATGTACAACACAAAAGATACTTTAACCGGCAAGTTTAACAAATTTCTTTCACATCTTGCCAATATATTTATTTGAATTTGAACGCCGAAATCCATAGCGAAATCTATTTTTATTCAAAACTCAAGACTTGAAACAACAAATAAATGCCTCCACGTCATCCTTAAAATGATGATCATCATTCTCAAACACCAAATTTATAAATTCTCTAAAAAAGATTGCAAATTCCTTCACAGCTAATTGCTTAAGAGTTTAGCTTTGGATAAAAAGGTGAACAGAATCATTTACCACAATCATCTCAGAAATAGGTCAAATTCGTAGATAAAACACTATTCATTTGTCGTTTGGTATTTTTAGAACAACATAAAAAAAAAAATAGAAAATATTCTGATGCGTACGCAGCTACAATTGTTGTTTTTTCCGCCCTCCTTTGCAGAAAACAAATAAAAAAAAATTCCTCTGCATTTAAGCGATCCACCAGCCGCTCTCAAGTTCTCGACGAAAATAAAGAGGAGACATGAGTTGATTTTTTTTTTGTCAAGTTTCTGTTTATTTTTGTATGCAGAAGCCGGACAGCAGAAACGGCAAAAATCAAGTTGAACCGGTCTCTATGGAGCAGAACTTGAATAGGTGTCAAGGAGAAAGAAATGTTCCTTATCGTCATCGTCGTAATAACAAACACGGAAGTGTTGCCATGAAAAATGCCATCCATACATGTTGCTAATACACTTGGATTTGTGTTGCTCTTGTTAGTCAATGAGCTTTGTATTTGTATGTTATCTCTTCAAAGGCAAAATAATTAAAAAAATGTCATGGTTTAAGAGAATTCTTAAGGGAAAACTGTGTAGTTGCAGATTGCAGTTATTTAGCCTTGGTTGGAGAATATTTCTTTGCAGAAGTGAGAAGAAATTCTTTTGAAAGTTTCAAAAAAGAAAAAAAAGAATGAAAACAAAAGTTCAATAAAAAGGAAAGCAAACAACAAAGATGTGGATGAAATGAATAGGAAGCACAAAAAAAAAAGAAACAAGACGATGAAAGAAAATCGCAACAAAAACAAATTCAAAGAGAGCGAGAGCAGCAACCAACCACAAGAGATTATTGAATAATTTTTGCTTCTAGCTATATCTTCTTTCTGTTTCTGCTTGCTCGGCTCCATCCATGTGCTTTGCCTCTGACTTTGCTCCTTCCAACAACAACTTTCAGGCAACTTTGCAAGTTTTGCTTTGTTGGTGCTTTTCTTGTGTTGTTGCAATTTGCTGCTGGTTTCTGTTGCATGATAATGATGTTGATAATGATGATGTCGATGACGACGAAACGTAACGAAGTGAACACAATAATGATGATAGCAGCAATGTGTGTTTCCCAAGGAAGGTCTTTCACCCGAACTCGGTCATTGGCGTACATTTGCCACCACTCCAGTGGCTTTGAAACTGTGAAACGCATTCAAGAGATGAATGCACTTTTAGTGCATTTAGCGCGAGAAATTTATTCCCTTTTTTTTCTGTGTGTTTAGATGAAGAGTTTGTGTTATTTGTTGTTGTTGTTGCTTATTCTAAACGAGGTAGGTATTCTTGAATAGATTCGTGAATAAAATTATGGATAAATGGTTGTGATTATGGGCCAGTTTCGTAATCTAAGGGAATGTTATTTTTTTATATACCTACCTAGATACTTTTTTCGTACCTTCATAATGTTGTGTACTCCTAACCTTTTTTTCATATTCAATTCAGGTGTTTTATTTTTAATCGCAAATTGATTTTCAACCAAATCTAAATTAAGAAATTGCTTTATTTTATTTTAACATGTGTAAGGTTATTTTGGTTGTGGAAATTCTTTGAACAAGTGATTTGCTCCATGCTGTCGCTGCTCCCGCCCTCAAGTTCAACGATTGTTGGGATTTTTGTTCATTTTTTTTTGTGGATTCATTGAAGCTTGCGAGGTTAATGATAAATCGTTAGCCCGCCTGAATGTTGTTGTAGGTATAGGTCATCGACTGCAGCATGCCACTTCATCTGTTTACAATTTTTTTTTTCTTTTTTCAATTTTTGTGAATTGAACTTTTTTTTTGGTTGATAGGTATAGATAGATAAGGTGTGAGTAGATACATTTGTACTAATTATGAGGTTTTGTCTTATCTGAGAGAATAAACCTAGGTATCGTCATACGAACACATTCTCAATGTCAGGCAATTTTTTTTTTTTTATTTTGCTTAATGATACAGTAATTCAGTTAAAAATCGAATTGAGTTTTTTAAACGGCCGATAAAGTCTTAATGCGTTCATCGCGTAAGAGGTGTAGTAAATGCCCGGTAATGGCTCTGAGCAGTGTTGAATCAGTTCGATGTCGGAGATGAATTAAAATGCGTTTTCAAGGGCAGTATTGGGTTCATTACTGGTCAGTCGTCAGTCGTCATATGGAACCGAAAATATATTTCAGGAAAATTGAACTAAAATCAGGCAAACGATGTATAGGTTAGTAGTTTCTTTTAAAAGATTCATAAATAAGAGCAGGAATGATGATTGCTTAATGGTATTATGTATAATTCCATTTCCCCAACATTTAACAAAAATCGAAATCGCACTTAATGAAAAATCATGGAAGGATATTTGTTATTCCCCTTAAAATGTAACTTGTTGAGGAAAAAGACTCATATCCGCTCTGTTAGACTGACACCACAAAACACGACTAACCCAATTTGAAAGATCTTTCCAATTTCACAATACAAGGAAATCTTAATTTATTTTTTACTTTAAACAACAGTAGGCTACCCTACTAATATTAAAAAAAAAATATCATGGTTAAAGTTAAGAGAAAAGGTGAAAACTATTGAAGAAGTTTTATTGAGAAAATTAAAATTAAAATTTCAAATCATAAAATGGTTCCTACGCACCAAAATGTTTCATTATTGTTTGACACCTTATTTTAATTTAAGAGATCCAACTCTTTTCAAAAAACATGAAATGCATTAAGCAAATTATTCATTTTTATATACAAATCTGGGACTAATAAAATCAATGTTAGCAGAATCTTCATCATAATCAAATCAAAAATTGAACGATAAAACCTGTTTTAATTATTTTTAGACAATCAAACATAACATTACGATGATAGAGAAGCCTAAAAAAGTGGGTCCGACAATTCTGTCTGTCTTTCTTTCTGTCTGTTCGTCTGTCTGTATCGGCACCTACAGCCTAAACTGCTGCACTGATTTGTTTTAAATTTGGTACAAAGTATTATTATGATGTCCTACAGAGGGGTTTTTGGAATTAGCATTCTAGCTCTAAAACTAACGGTACATGCCATAGGATTTCTTTTGAAAAACTCATTTATCTCAAAAACAGCTGATACGATTTTGATAAAACTTTCTGAATGGTGTTTTTTTTTTAATAAATTGTATGTTTTGGTTGTATTTTATTCTTCAGGAAAAGTCCTGAAACGGTACCTCCCATAAGACCATTTTTTCATGACAGATTTTCTCGTAAGCCACTTCACGGATTTCGATAAAAATTTTAATGTAAAAGCTCTTTTATAAACAAAATAATATTAATTGTTTCATTTTTCAAAAAAAAAATTTTTTTTGAGTTTTTTGTTAAAGTTACATTTTTTCAAAACTTTTGTTTTCTGATAAGAACTTTAAACTGCTAGATGTTGACAAACCCAAAGAAAAATTGGAATGTTTTCGAAAAGTTAAAAAAATAACCGTTTTTTTTTTAAACTGGATTTTGAAAAAAAAAATTCCTTAAAATTCAAAAAAGTAACAGAAATCTGATGGCTTACTTAATTTTCTCTAAAAAACATTTTGACTATTGATTTTTAAGTGATTAATAAAATTTAATATGATTTTTTCAATGCTTTTTTCCCAAAATCTCAAGCCCAAAGACCTTTTTAACACATTAGAGCAAGTTCGTACGACCCAGTGTACTTTATTTTATATGACATTGTCTATGAGTTTTCTTTTTTTTTTTTGTGTTTATTGAATACAAATTATTTAACAGATACCTACAGAATAACTCTCTTTAAGTGTTTAAAGAATTTTAAACAAAATTGTGGACATAAATTTTCAAAAGCCGAATAGTGGATTTACAGAATTTCGAAATATATACAGAATTTTCGATTTACAAAATTTTGAAATACAGAATAATGGAATACAGTTTCAAATGCATACAGAATTTATGTCAAACAGGATTTTGAAATACAGAATAACGACACCCTTTACCGCCATTAATCCAACATTACATTACAATGGTTTTGAAGACGAAACAAGAGACTGCGATTTAGTCTGTATCTTTTATTAAAGACCACCCCATTATTTTTTTTTGAACCATTAGTGAACAACTAGATTTGTTAGTGTTCCAGGTAAAAATTTTCCTCCCACAGTGATCTAGAAAAATAGAAGAAAATAGTACAATATTTCTTAGTTTTTTTTAATTGGGTTGAGACTTTGTTGAAAATACTAAGCATGGAATAGTAATTCCTTTGAAATCGTCAACGTATTGAAAATCACTAAGAATTTTGTTCAACCTTTCTTCTTTAAAGTGTATAAATAAATTGAAAATCTGTAGCTTCAATAAAAAAAAAATCAATCTTCCAGTTTCAAAAATAGTAAAACAAATAAAAAAAGTTTAAAAAGCATTGAAATCGGGTTTGGGGCTAACGAGAAAGTATGATTTAAACAAATCGGTTCTATGGGGAGAAC
The DNA here is from genome assembly GCA_916050605.2 of Platycheirus albimanus. NCBI lineage: Eukaryota > Metazoa > Arthropoda > Insecta > Diptera > Syrphidae > Platycheirus > Platycheirus albimanus. The sequence continues at coordinate 111,313,763 of OU696698.1, read as the reverse complement.
CTTATAATGCAAACCTCAAAAAAATCCATCCTTACTTTTACTGTTCCTACAAAACAGCGACTAGAACGTTTTATAAAAATCCGTGGATTTGTATGATTGTATGGAATTTACCGTTAGTTTTGAGTCGAGAATACAAAATAAAGCCTCGAGATACTTCCCTTTAAACTTTAACTATAAGGTTTGTAGCGATCCCGTTAAGGGTTTGGAGGTATGAACAGACAGACGGATCAAGTTTTACAGACCCATTTTTTTTTGGATTTCTATATCATCGTGATGTCATGAAAGATTGATTGTTATCTCAAATTTCCTAGTACTTTAATATATGTATGAATTGCTTTAAAGAACCAACCTATAATCTCAATTAAAAATTCTAAAAAGACCTATGTTCATCTTTGTGTGTTGATTTGTTTATAAAAGTTTTGTTTGATAGTTTTTTAAGGAATTGAATACATATTGAGATATATGAAAGCTGTTTAAATTAAACTCGACCTTGTTTGATTAAAAATTATTGTTTGATCTTGAAATGTTTGTTTTATAGAAACAAACTCTGTACAAACAAAATGTATTTGTTAAAAATGATTGATAATATTTGTTGATGACTAGTGAACACATATTTTGAACTTGACATTGTTGGTCTAAATGTGTGAAATTTTCGAAAAAGTTGATTTATAAAAACATAACCATTTTGGATTTTAAAGTAAAAAATGTTCATTGTCCAGGTAAAACAATATGTCAAAACAAACAAAGTTCTTTTTCCTATTTTGTGCATATAAGCAAAATATACCACATCATCGTCCAAATTTAGAAGCTTGCGTGAATTTCACTCTGTCCTGCAATACCTACGATAAAAATAATCATAAATAGACAAACAAGTTCCATCATTGAATCATAGCAACTGACTGCCATAAACTAAAATGTACTGTCTAGTAGGTACCTATGTATACACTTATATAGACCATACTAACTAGACATCTGCAAAACAACATCATTAACGCAGACACCTCTCTCTCTATCTAAACTTGATGTCCTTGACAGTTTTTTCTTGTATCTAAGTATCTAAATTGATTACGGAAGCTTTTCTTCAAACGCAACCTACTATGGATCAAAAAAAAAAAAAAAAAAAAAAAATGTGAGGATAAGTTTTTAAAGAGCTCTATCCCGTCAATGGCATCTTCATAGTCGTCGCCGTTCTCGTAGTAAAATTCATTTTAATGGGTGTTTTGTGTGTTTGTCTGAAAATCCAATTGAAATCTAGTCCATACACATCTTAATAATTTTGTGTGTAGGGGCTGGTCTATTAAACAAAAATATAAATAATGTAATCTTTTTTGTTTATACTCTTGGTATGGCGGGTCAAGTATTGGAGTCGTGATATAGTTATTGAAAATTATTTGAAAAGGACATTTTTCTCTTTTGAATGATGATATTCTGGTTCGGTTCTATAGGTGTTCTTATAGACTGTGTAGAAATAGAAGCTTCAAGGAGCTTAGGATGCTAGAGAAGGAATTTCTTGATTTTTTATTGAAATCAATCTTTTAAATGATGCAAACAATTAGACCATTTCAGAAAATTTCGGAATTCTCTGGATTATAGAAATAAGTTAGGGAAACTGAATTTCCTAGAGTAAATTTCGTACTGGTAGGCATTGTCTAGAACAAAGAAAAAAATGACAACTTTTTTACAAAAAGTAAAAAACCTTTGGTTCAATTTTAATTCAAGCATGTCATCACATGTCAGTTAAACTAAATTATTATAAATGTTGCCCGAGTATAGAACAATATTTTTTTCAAACTTCGAGAAAACACTAGATAAACCTGTCTGTTTCAATCGATCTATTCTTTTCCAAAACTAGTTTTTTTTAAATTTAGTGAACATATAAGATGTTAAAATACACACTTTATGAAATAAGTTTTCGAAAACAATGTCATCCGAGAAAAATTGTTCCAACCTAAAGATCATAAAAGCCACCCAATTGTAATACCTCCCCCCCCCCCAAACATTGGAGAACGTTTTCGAAAACAATTAAGTAATTAGTTGACGAGGGATTAAGCAACGAGTAAGAGTGTGTAGGACATCGTAATTGATGAAAGGTGAGGATTGTAAAGAATAGTCTTATAATACTCAAACGTATCCTGCCATAAGAAAGTGTGGTTCTGGATATCTACTTCGAGTAGTCTTAGTTTATTTTTCCCACCATCCTATTCCTTATGGATTACAATACATTGTGATTTTTTAATTTTAAACATTTTAAGCCGCTTGAAATAAATATAGTTACCCTAACTGAATTTTGAGTCATGCCTCAGACATTTATGCTATAGTGCCTTAATGTTCATTTCAATGTTTTTTTTTTTTTTTTTTTTTTTTTTTATCAAATGAGCAACTTTGTGCAACCCCATACTGACAAACCTTATTTTATTTTGAATTAGTCATTTATTTATCAGACATAATAATTTTGTCTGAAGGCCAAACTGTGGAGTGGCGATTAGTGGCAAGTGCGCCAATGACCGTGAATAGCATTAAAAAGGTTGATCTTTTTTCTTAATCTTATTATTTAAATATATTTAACTTTTTATGTGAGGATTAGTACAATATGAATAACTTGCTGTAACTTTACCGCAAGTACGCATTATATTATTATTAACAAAAAAAGAATATTCGTAGTTTTTTTTTGTATCTGTCAATAGGAATTAGGTACAATTGAAAATCATTCCTGTGGACAATTAAAAAATAAAAGATTTGTCATGACTGCACAAAAAACACAGAATGCAGTCAGAAAACAATAATAAATGTCCTTCGATCACAAGTTGCCAATATCAAAGAGCCAATAAAACGCAGTTTGACAGATAATAATGAACTTTAAATAAAATGCGCACTATAATAATTTTATTCGATGAATCACACACAAACAGTCACACTATATTTATGATATTGTATGGCCAGGCCATTGCGGAAGTTAGTGTGCATAAAATGACCAATGTCATCAGGCCAGTGCCGGATTTTAGAAGTTCGGAGCCCAAATACTGTCGTACGCCAAGTTTCGATAATTTACTTGTATTATTTACTACAATACTTTGTATCATCAAATGGTGTCATTAGGGGACTTTGATCACTACTTATACTTTTTGTCAAAATGAAAAATAATGATATTCGTATTTTATTTTACATAAATAAATTTTTTTTAGTTCACGGATCAAACCCATCCATACACACTGGTTACTTTCTTACTTAGTCCATCGAATCAACAAGACAATAAACACATTAAACAGAATAGAAGAGAGAACAACATATGTCAACAGCATGCGGTTGGTGTTATACGGTTCCTTACCCAACTACTTTTCACACGTTATGATTGATTTCGCTGATCTATTGGACAGCTATGCTTTGTCAAAGTCAAGGTCGTTGGCGAGTGAATCATTCAACGGGGTGGGTCTTCTGCAATCAAGAATTTCGAATTTACGATTTCTGTAACTGTGCTAAGTTAAAAGCTTTTTTCTTATTATAAAATACACAATTTTGTTGTAAATTTGTCACATCGAAAATATGCTTTTAAAATACTTCTTTGCTGAATTCAGTCTTTTGAAACAAAACATTTTGGATTTCTAGAAGTTTATATTTATAAATAAGAAGTGGTTTTATATTTCCCAACTCATATTTAAGAACAAATTCTTTCTTAGAATATACCCAAGAATTAATTCCCAAATTTTCGTCAATGAATAATTTGTATAGTTTGATAATAATTAATTTAATTAATAAAAAATGATTTTTTTGTGTGCAATCACATCCGTTGGCAATCTAAAACCTTCCTAAACATTCATTTTAGCTAAATTTTAAACGAACAAATATCTCAAATTTGGAATTTTTCACTCACCTTAAAAGTCTCTGAAATTTTTGTAACTAAGCTGCTTACCGCTTCAGTCCGGCAATGAAATTTTCAAGTCGACAAGCCTTATAGAAGCATCAGCCAAATCAATTTAAGCAAAATAAAAATAAAATATTTAATAAAAAAAAATACGTAGCTGTTGTTTGATTTCGGGGAGGGCAAGGGGAGGCATAAGAATTTGAATTTTCTTAAGAATTTGAACAGGCTGTGTTATTATTAAGTCGTCTTAAAATATTGTTTTTTTTAATGTTATGACGATTGAAATTCGTTGTCAAAAATTTTGTATTTATTTATTTATTTATTTCATCAATTGATTCGAAGATTTAGAAGCTTATCCGTGAGATTATATTTTTTGTTGAAAAAGGGGTAAGGCGTGTATCAATAGCAAATCAAAAACTCTTCACAATAATTAAGTATCTAAAACAGCTGATGTTATGCTGTCCCAACAAACAATATGTGCCTTTAGCCAGATTGACATGTACCTACAAATTTAGAAAATAAAATCAAGACAAGACAAAAATTCTGTTCTATATCAAGCAAAAATATTCGTTTCTAAGAAAAAGTAAGCTTAAAATATGAAGCTTACAATAGACTGAATTTCTTACTTTACTACTCAAGACTTCAAAGGTGACCTTGCTCACGAATACAGTTTTGTATAATTTCACGGTTTTTATCCAGTTTTATCGCAAAATTCCAACCCAGACCAAAATGCCAAATAGCAATGAGAAATTTAATGATTTATTGCATTAAATCGGATTAATCTTATACTGGAATGGAAGGTGTATCTACCTATTTGTTCTAATATTTATTTCAAATAAATCAATGCCATTCAGTGCAAACCCAAAGTTATTGTCTTAAGGAAAGATACAAAAAATTAAAGATCCAGAACTAACCATCTAAACATTTTGTGATATTTAAGTATAATGAATCTTACAATAGATGAATAAATCAAACTAAGCACCTTGCTTGGACTGCAAAACTATTGAAGTTGATTTTTGCAAAAGATTTTTGACATTTCAATGCTTATTGTTCTTTGTGGCTTGATGATTGATTAAGCGTTTATTGAAAATAATTTTGTATAAAATTGTGCAGAAAGTGAATAAAATAGAAGTTAAAGTTTAAACTAAAGACTTTGTAATATTTTTGAAACACTCCTTAATTTTTCTTTAACAAAATTCATCTGTTTCTGTCCCTTATTTTTGTAGATTTTGAAAAGTATTGTAGTTGAATAATATTGGCATTGCTCGTCATAGAAAACTTGTACCTAAAACTCATCTTACGCTTTGAAAACAAAGTCGTATTCAAAGACTTTTAGGAAAAACCCTACCCCAGTAACATCATACATCTGTTTCTTAATGGTCATTGTCTATACAGGCAGCCATGGCTTTGTGTTTGCCGAACGTGAAGCTTATGATCAGCCCTCTGTTTCAAAAAATAAAACCTATTTCTGTAAGTAGAATGTTCTAATTTAATTAATTTTTCTTATTTTCCGAAAGTTTTTCTTACATTCTTTAGAACATAAATTTGTTTTCTTTTAAATGGCCCAAAATGATTTGAAAAATCGAATAAGGTTTATTTTTTTTTAAATTTGTATCCCGCTTTCGACATTTTTTTAAAGCTTTTTACTCACTTACTTCCTAGCTAGCACATATTGATGGTACCTAAAAGAGTGGTGTTCCTGAGCCTTACTCAATATGCCGTTATAGCTTGCTCGATCTCTATAGCCGTTTCGTCTCCTATTTCGCCCTCCAAATTTTGGGAAGCCTCCCTGTATCTGGTCGTTTCATCGCAAACGAGGTCTATCTTGGCTACTGAAACCCTCTGGAACGGCGTTGTAAACTTTACTAGCTTGCGCGTAGATATCCCTTCGCTCTAACAATGCCAAGATGTCTTTAAATTTAGATACTAATTACTGATCATCACCAAACCTTACCAAAATGTACTTACTAGTATATATGGCTTTAAAATCAAAAGTGCGGAGAATATATCTAATCGAATATAAAACCCCTCTTCAAGGCTCATTAAACTTCTTCAGATCTAATCTTAAACACAAAACTAATATACCTACACTCAGCTCTACCACAATTGACCCCAACAACAACACCACTGACCCCCACCAAGTTCAAAATTAACACCATTTATGTGTATTGCATAATACAGAAACCGCACATATCGCTTCCGGAAACACAGCCATACAACATCGAACGAATCGCAGTAAACCATACAAAAACTACACAAAATGCAATTGTCTTAAGTAAAGAAAAAAAAATTAAAATAAATATAATTAACCCTCTCCACCGATCGATCAGCGAAACGATCGATGAACAAAATCGCCTCCATTGCAACCCTGAATAAAAACAACCAACACACCCTAAGGGGATGACAGGCAGCATGTGCATATGAACGACAACGATGGACGCTTTAATTAACAAATCAATTTACAATAATCACACATACTTAAAATACAAAAAAAAATAAAAAAAATAATAATTTTTTCCTGTTTCGGATTGCCTGCAGCAGACAATTTCAGACAATTTCCAAAGGTTTTAAGAAACGCCCACCCACAGTATTTTGTTCCTCTATAGCCGCAGGGTGCCTTATTAGCGCCCTTATATTTAAAGCTCTGTGAAGTATTTAATCGTGTAAACAAAAGCGCGTGAAACATGACGTGAAAACCCGCAAGTGCAAAACATTACCTTGCAGCCGATTAGAGAAAATCACATTTACACAGAAACAATTGAAATAATAAAAAAATATCATAAAAAATAATAATAATATAGCAAGTTGTCTGCGTGTGCGTGCAGTTGTTTATTTTTTAGCCATGACAATCCGGGAAGGTCATCATGCTCGTAATAGACCGGGGGCCACACTATAACTACACACACCCATACATCTCTATCACAAGTCTTACATACAGACAACCGCATTATTATAGCGGCAATAGTGCGAGCTTCTAGCCATATTGTTGGACGAAGTCGCGAGCTTTTTCTAGGGGGTCCGATAGCGACGCAGCGGACGGTGGCTAAAGGGCGGCAGTAAACAGCCAGCGGTCTATCACTGTCAACGTCAAGTGCCTGCTATATGCCGAAACCGAATAATAGCTCTAAGCTTTTATATGCGGAAAAGTCACAGAATGCGTTGACGCTATAGCGATAGCGACAACCTACAACGACAACGACGAGACGTAGACGAAAGACGAAAACGGAGAGAAGATGGTGCATGGTCTAACTACTAAACGCGCTGCGCGTAGTAGTCTTAATAGTATCACTTTCGAGACAATTATGGTTCTAGCGTAAACGTGTTGATAGTGGTTTTTCGAGAGGCAGGCGGTTGTAAATTATTCACTGAGACTGAGACGACAACAAAAATACTTGTAACGAAGGTCAAAATTCTAGGCACGATCGCTTGGAGTGGCATACTCGTAGTTCGTAGAGCTGTGCCGAAGCTGATGGCGATGCGATTCGAATTCGATGGTGGTGTTGTCGTCGTTGTCGCTGTCACTGTCGGTCGGCTGGTGGGGCGACGACGACGACGGCTGGTGATGGCGCTTTGTTTGTTTTTATTTTGCATCTGAATTGAATGTTTTTTTTTTTCATAATATTATTTTAGTGCCCCCCATCATCGTAACAATGCGATGTTACTCTTGGCGTGAACTTGGATCTCTATCAAATACACTTCAGTGCAGACACCAACCGACCGAACTATAAAAACGTCAGAATGGAAATTGATATGCCGTAATTTTTTTTTCTGTCGCTCATTTATCATTATGCTTTCGTCGTAGTCGTCGCGGGAGTCTTGAATTGAGTATGTTTGTGGCATTGAGGTGAACTTGGATGTGGTGTAAATTATCTATTCTTGAAAGATCTTAGGAAAGCTTTAGACTTTAGAGGCTAAGGTGATTGTATGGTTTTGTGCAGGGGTGTACTTGTATATAGTAGGTTCTTAGGCGAATGGGGCTCTTTCAGATCAATTTGTTGTTATTTTCTTAGGGTTTTGTTGGAATAAATTTATAAAAAAAATACTTGTTGAACAAGTCGGAAGATTTTAAGGCAACTGAGAAGTTGAACTGAAAGCAGCAAAATATTACCATTTCACCATGATTTAACTGTTATAATCCAAATTTGACTTTCCTCATTATTTGTATTCTGTTTAAAGTAATTTTTATAATATTATAGTCATTCTAAACTATTTAAAATTCTATGACATAAGGCCCCTTGGTTGATATACTACAGCCCTGTTACTTTTGTATAGATTTCTATGAGACGTGATATTTCATTTCACTACCTCGAATAAAATGACCTTTATAAAATTCTTTATTTGAACATTCAGCCAAACAATTATATGTTTCTTGTATAGGATGTGTCTAAATATTTATTGGACATTTTATTACTTCATGGATTGTAAGTTTATTATTGTTTGTAGATTTTTTTTTTGTATGAAAAGTTGTTGGCCGTGAAAGCTAAGGCTCGCTTATCAGAATTCTGATTTTAAGATTAAGAATACAAATATAACAATCAAGCTTACTGTAACTTAGGAATTTAAAATATGAGATGAACTTGAAAAAATAATGAACTTGAAGTTTTTAATAAAAAAAAAATTCTTATCTTTAATTAATTTAGCCTAGAAACCTATAGAAGCTGATTTTTTAATCTAGAATATTTGAGAAAGGAATATAAAGTTTAGAATAGAAACTTGTGAATTCTTTAAAATATTACCTAAATTAACATAAAATTGTGTACAAGGTACCACTTTCTGTTCTGGGCTTAAATTTTATTTAAAAAAAACTGTTGCCAGTATTTATAGCATTTCTGAAAGGTATATAAATATAAATTGTGTACTGTTTTGTATTCAAGAGTGCTTAGTCCTGTCAAAAATGGAAGTTTTATCCCACAGACATCGATTTTTGACCGTTAGAGATACTTAACATATTATTTTTCCTTCATGTTTTTACCGCTAAAACCAGGAAAACTTGACGAAAAAACTAACTAGTAGATGGGTACTACAAGGAGAAATTAAAATTGTTCTTGCTTTAATGTCAAACATCAGTAACCTTTCAATATTATTCTCAATTAAAAAAAAATCTAAGTAAAGGGTGTTTTTTCAGAGGTATGGAACTATTAAATGAAATAAAACACAGATTAATTGTATCAGTTGCCATAAAATTCACTTCATTTGAAGGATAATTCCTTGCAATTTTTATTTGAATATGATTTCTGACACATGGTATTATATTATAATCTATAGTTCTCTTAATAAGTGGATTAGGTGCTCCATCTATAGATCAAGATCACAAACACTTGATTGGAGAGTAATTGGAATGGTTTTTGTTGATTGGAGGGGTATTGGAGTGGTTTTTGTCTAGTTTGTCATGGGAAGCAAAAACAACAATAGAAGACATTTGATGTAAAATAGATAAGACAACTAGCGCCGCCATTGACGAAGTTCTTTAACAGAAAAATATGTTTCATGAAATAACTATTAAAATATATATACAAAGCATATGGTCACTACGGCTGGATCGTATGTAGTCCAATTTTGAAGTCAAATTTTCGATCACTCTGCAGCATTTAGAGTCGTTTATCGGCAATAACGTAGTGAATGTTGTTTTCCATTTCTTCAATTGTCTCTGGTGTAGACTAGCGACTGCACACACCCCCACAGAAACCATGGTTCTTGAAATAAATCTTCAAAATTTGCAATCGTGGTATGAAATTACTATAAAAAAATATATACAATGTGGAATGGCAAACAAAACTAAAGATAAATGACAAAATGGCTGAAAACGAAAACAGTGATGCCAACTCAAAATTCTATACCTCTAAAATACTCGATTTATTTGCAAAACCATTTTCAAAACTACTTGAATCACAAAAATGAAGGTTCTTCACACAGAAAATTGATTAATAATTTTTGCATTGCGCTAGGTACAAATTTATTTACATATTGGTTTAAAAATAGACAACCCTTAATGAATTCAAGTTCGTACGAATCAGTTCTGCTGCGTTCCATTATCAAAAGAATTTCATTGAAAGTTTTGTAATTTACATGTTGTAATTTACTAGAATTCACTTTATCTTGTAAGGAGGGAAAGAGAGTATGCAATCCACACTTCATGTCGCTTTTAACAACAAGATTTGAAATTAGAAAAAAAAGCTAAATAAATGGCACGAGAGTGTGAAATATGCAATTTTCTGTGACGTGACTCCAGACAATTCTTATGCAAATAAGAGTTAGTTGTTGTCTCATTATAGAAATGTTTAATTAATGCGCACTTTATGGGACTTTAGATAGAAGATAGTAAATTGATTTCTATTGTTTATTTTTATAATGTTCTTTGGTATTTATTAGAACTTTGTTGCAACGGAATAATTTGTTATTGAGTTGTAACTTTCAATATGGAGTGAGGTAATAGTATGGGATGGATGGTGCTAGCTATCTTAGATTACTATCGCTGTAATTAATTTTACAATATATGGACAAACGCGAGGAGTCTTCCATCACGTCATAAGATATAGACCTTTTTTAGTGAACTTGTAGTTTCATATAAAGTTATTAAGTCAAAAACACTGAATATACGGTTTTTAGTTTTTTTGAGAATGTTTTGCGAGGTCTTTTTTTGTCAGTAACCTTTTCAAATAGCCCATTCGAATTCAAAATATTTTCTTCTACCGCAACTAATTTTGAAACCATATGTTCAGGTTCGTAACGAATTCTTAAATGCTCTTTCGCATCACAAATAATATTTTTGAATTTTTTTTTTCAAATATTTTCGTAGGAAAAGTGGAATCAGGTAGGAAGGTAAAGAGCAAACCACAAATGTTTTTTATAAAATATTTGCTTTTGCTTTTTACTTCCTATTGTAAGAAATTTTTAGATCACACAAGAGACATGACATTACGGTTATGGAAAAGTCGAAAAAAGTGGGTCTGGGAATTCCGTCCGTTTGTCTGTTCGCACCTCTGGAGCCTGAACGGATGGGCCAATTTGTTTCAATTTTGCAATTTAATTTTTATTTGGAAGTCCCTCGGAAAATATTTTTAATTTTTGCTCTAGGCCCGAAAATAACGATACCTGCCATATAATCGTGAAGAAGAAAATTGATTTTCTCGAAATAGACTTGAACGATTTTGACAAAACTTTCAGAATGCTATTTTTTTAGGACACTCTATCTTTTGGTTAGAAAGGATTTTTCGGAATTTGTATTACAACGGTACCTTTCATAGAACCAGAATTTTCGAATCAAGTTTTTTCGTAAACTATACATCCGATTTCAATAACATTTTGAACACATGAATTTATTTATAAAGCTATTAATATGGCATTTCGAAATTCCCAAAAACTTTTTTTTTTGATTTTTAATATGTAATACCCAACATAAAAATAAAAATTGTTTTTCGAAATATGTTGGAAATGGGTATATATTGAATTTTGTTCCTAGATGCGTACTACAAATTACCATAAACATATGTATTTACATACTCGAACAAATTTCAAACATTTTTTCGAAAGGATACATTTCGCCATTGTAAAGAATAATATTGAAATGAATTTCTATTTATTCCACTTACCTTATTCAGTTTGTTTTTTGCCATAATCGTAGCTGCACAATTGCAATGCTAATAATGATTATATTTAGAGAAGCGAAAAGCAAGCCTTGCATTATAAAAAGGGAATTTTTCTAGATTTCTGTATTAACTCTGAGACTTTGGATATCATCGAGATGTCGATACTTGGCTGTGACATATGTATGTGTATAGTAAAACATCAAGTTGGAAACACTTTTGTTATACACGGCTAGATCGATTTTGATCAAAACTCAGAGAAAAATGCTTAAGTTGATACAAAAGATCGTGTTTTTATATTTTAAGTCCAAGTTTTGTATAAAGACAACATCAATATTGAGTGTGAAGAAAAATATAATTGGTTTGAATTATAAAACAGCATGACAATAAATTGTCATCTTAGCGACAATTTTTGTCATTTCGATTTTTTTTTTCGATGACTGATTGGGATCACGACGTTATCCAGAGTGACAGAATCTAGAAAGGACAAAATCTATAAAAAAAAAAATATAGAAAGATAAAATCTAGAAGTACTAAAAATCTAGAATGTACTAAAATCTAGAATGTTTTCGAGATTAAGGTTTTCTAGATTTTGGGTTTTCTGGATTTTCCTAACTGTGGATTTGTTTTCTAGACTTTCTCTTTCTAGATTTTTTTGCTCTAGATTTTTTTTTTCCTAGATATCGTGGTAAACCCGAATGATTACCATGCTTATCGTATTATTTGTATCAGTTCCTAGTGTCAGAAAAAAGATTTTCAATTTAAATAAACAAAACAAGACTGCTTGCCACCAAAGGAGCCTGATAAATCTGCTTGCCAGTTGTGAAATAGCTCTAGTACGAACCTTTTAAACAAGATTGGTGGTTGGTATCGCACTTATTTCATCCAAAACTTCCAAATAAGTCAAGTATCAAATGAATCGAAAATGAACAGTCTTATAATTTCAGATTTTCACGGTTCCAGTTTGAAAACGATAAAAAATACTGCAGTGCTCCCCAAGGCTCTTTATTGTCACCAATTCTTTTTGTTTTCACTCCATGAATATCCTCGTGTCCAAGAATCGTTTTAATTAAAATCAAATATGAACAAATAAATCAATATATTATGTAGTTGGATCAGTTAGCAACGCTATTGAAAGTGTTCTTCATTTCAATCCTTATTAGATACGAGTAAAGTATAGTTTTAATTGCCTCGTGTTTCGTGTCGTGTTGAACATATTGGAATGTTGATGTCCACATGCAATCCGTTCTTCTATCTTGATATATATTATCTTTTTCTTAGATTTAATCCTTTGTGGTGATTAACTAGAAGTATCTAAGTATATTGTTTTTGCATCTATTTAGCAGAAGTAGTTTAATTAATTCCACCATCAGCATTCCTTGAACAATAGTAAATTGAGGCGAGGTATAATGGCACTGCGTGTGCCTTACCACCGTTCGTTGGCTGGACAGCACTGTGCACTTCTGCACCAGCAGGTGGGGTGGACTATATTGCTCTGTTACCGGTGCAGCTGGGGTGGGTATATACTATTATGTATATATCGCACTTTAATTAACCTATAAATCTTTCTTCGGATTGTCACATTTGTTAACCGTGACAATAACTTAAACGCGTGCAGAACTCAAATAGACCCGACCCGACACATTGTGGCAGATCATTATGGTGACAAGAATATTTATTTTATGAACACAACATATTGGCCATTGGCGATGGATATGAAGGCACCCGTTGGCAATGTCTGTTGTGACTTTGTAATTGGATTTAATTTGTTGAACTTGATTTTTAATGCGAAACCGGATCAAATTGAATTCTCAATAATATATTCATCTTGTAAGTAATAATAATAATAATTAGACTTTGATATAGTTTGTCTAACTAGACGATCGATGCAGACCTGGTGACAGTTTAGATGAAAGATAAGGGAGAAGGAGCTTTGTTCTTTGATGAATTTTTAGCGTTCTGTTTCTTTTTTGAAATTTGCTCCATTTCTTGAACACTAGAATTAAGGGTTGATGTAAACGATTGTTATTGAAGGAGATTCTTTTGATCCACCTGGATACAGATAAGTAATTTGTATTGCTCTAATCTAGAGCATTTTTGTTGGTAAACATTGAAGATGTTGAACTATTTCGCATAGAAATTCGTTTTTATTTCTTTTAATCTTCAAACTTTTGAAGAGCTGCATCAATTGATAGTCCATTCGAAAATCCTTTTAATAAAATTTGAAAGTTTAGTATGCCTTCAATTGTCCTCACTTCTAGAAATCTGGAATAGTAACGTCTGCTTTTTGATTCTTCGATGCCATTTGAGATTCAATGGACTATTTGTCCAGCGCTGATAATAAAAAAAAAGACAAGAACTTGATTCCCGCTCCACTTACTGTGTCCCCTTCTGAATCTCAACCATAAATTGATCCACTCAAATATACACATAAAATGTTATCAAAATTGGTGTAGATGCAAAAAAGGAATAATAAATAGCCAGGGATCTTTCTGGATGTAACCGTCGATAAATATTTTTTTCAATACAACGTTAATGTTGCTATATCTATTTTCTGAAGTTTGATAGCGATTCCTTTCCATAATAATTAATTGAAAAAAAAAAAATAGATTTTTTCGGATTTTCGTTATTATTTCGCAATATTGCAAGTGCGTCGTTTAAATTGTAGATTTTTATTTTATTGATTAAGTCTCCCGGGCCAGCTTGGTTACTATAATCATAATCCACTTTGATCTTATAGTTGCCATCATGATAAACTCTGAAACCTTCAAAGCGAGTTCTTCAAATGCAATATGAGTATGATGCATGCACGCGATAAATCATCCTTAAATCGCACTATAATATTTAACTTTGTGGTTGGGGTCCTCTAAAAATAATTTCTTTTATTTATAAAAACCATTTATAACACCACCATATTTTCCTTTGAATGCACTCCAACAACAATCTTGAAAACAAAAATACCAATATTTTCAACTCATAGACATTATGATTCACTTGAAAAACTCCTGCACATCTATCAATTGCAAATAAACACACATTTCTCTACAATCTACACAACTATTTTGTATTTGCATTAAGACAAAAGCTTTACCCAAAGCCTTGATAGATATTGTATCTATACATATAGGAATATAGGAATAGGAACATGCTCACGCGGTGCTATAAAATATTTCTATTTATGTATTTTTGCTGCGTTATTTCTTGTCAAATAAATGTGTGCTTTACTGGTTGCACGGCACGGATAGGAAAATATGAAAGTTTTGACCTTCAGTTTTTTAATATGACCGGTGGCGGCGAGCGCGGAGGGGTGCAAGTTCATTTGTACTTTTTTAACGTCTTATCATAAAAAAGGCGTTTACAAAAAGTCGTGATATGCTATAAAAGAGCTATAATTTTGGGTTTTTATTTACTTTTTTCTTTATTTTATTGCACATGTAGTGCACTTGAAAAACGCCAACTATACCTAATACATCTTTATACCTCTTATGTTTGTGTTGATAGTTACCCTTGGTTCTATGTCCAAGGGTGTGCGCATTGAGCTTTGAAATAGCTCGCGCGCACTTGACTTAAGTAAACAATGAAAAACAGAATTATTTTGTTTTCAAACTTCCTACACACAGATGCAGTTCAGTTCAGTGTAGTTACTTGAAAGTGTGTATACTTATACAAAAATAAAATAACAAACAAACTTAATTACGCTTTTTTATAAAACTAATCTTAACACAATTAAAACAACAAATCTGTTATATGTACTTGCATCGCCAAGTGTAATTATTCATCGTAATAGTTTGCTACCTTTATCTGTGCGTTGGTAAACGTACAATCTTCAATCTCTTTCAACACAATCTCAAGGATAATAATCAAACAATCATTTGACTACGAATTTGATGCTTAAAAGTCATTGCAAAAAAAAAAAAATATCAACAAAAGAAATAAGCAAAATAACTTTAAAAAAGTCATCTACTTATTTTATACTAGCTTTTGTCCGCTACTTTGTACGCGTGGATTTTAGAATAAAGTAGGTATCTCAGTATATTTTTGTTTTTGCACAACCGGTTCAAAATGGGGGGTATGCGTGGTATGAAAGCTACATACTTTACCAGCTCTACAGCCGTAAGATTTTTGGGTTCTGTATTATATTATTTCGACGTATCATAACGCTTCATCAGTTTTGGGCGTAAGTATTGCTCGTTCACCGTTCCTTATGGTTACATTATTTTTCGATTTCTGCTTTCGCTGCATGAGACATTGTCTATATGGTGGTAAATAGCGCCATCTATGATGTTTTTGATGTAACTTCTATTCAGATCGACTAAATTATTTCTATTCATGTATATGTAGGTAAGTGTGGCGCTATTTTTGTGATTTCTAGCGCCATTATGTAAGTGAGACGCTAACTTCTTTAAAATCTTTTAATTTTGCGTTAAGTTCATTGAATAACGTTCGATTGCAGCAATATTGAAAAAAGACCAGAATTATATAGCATTCGCACATTTAATTAACACAATAGCAAATAAGTTTAACCGAAAAGCAAATAAGTTTAACCCAAACGCAAATATATTTAACCCTTTAGCAAATTACTTTAACCCAAAAGCAAATAAGTTTAACCCAAACGCAAATATATTTAACCCTTTAGCAAATTACTTTAACCCAAAAACAAATATATTAACCCTAAACGCAAATGCATTTAACCTTTTAACAAATATATTTAAACTAAAAACAAAAGCTTTGGAATCATAGGATATTTTTTTCTGAATATAGCTTGTAATGCTCCCGTATATCGGTTTTTCCAGTTTTGGTTTAAATTTTTTAGTTTTCACCAAATTTTTCAAAAATAAGTTGTTCTTATGCTTGAATTTTTTTTGTAATCACCGTGCTATTGCACCCACAGAGCAAGTACGTGCGACACAGTCGTGCTACGAATTGCATACTCAAATTTTTGCCACCTTACTCCCCAATGCTTAATCCTATAGAAAAATCTTTTTCGAAAATGAAAGGACATGCACGACAATTTTTAAGTGAGCTAAGCAGAGACCAAAACTTGGTTGCTGATATTGAACAGAGCTTGCAGCAAATTACACAGGTGGATTGCGCAAAGTATGTAAGGGATATGGTTCTCCTCATTCCAAAGGCAGCGAATGAAGAAGTCATTTTCTAAAAATATGGGTTTAATTATTTTTTAAAAGGAAAATTACAAGTTTTGATGTACAATAATTATGTTAAATGAAATAAATTTTCTTTTCAAAGCCATCTTCTATTGGTATAAATATATTTGTTAATTTTTTCAGTTTTGCCCAATGAAAAACAAAGTTTGCTAAGAAACAAAATATCAAAGTTTATTGAAGTGCCTTATAGCTAAGCGCATTACAAGCTATATTCAGAAAATGATATCCTATGATTTCAAAGCTTCTGTTATTAGTTTAAATATATTTGTTAAAAGGTTAAATGCATTTGCGTTTAGGGTAAATATATTTGCTTTTGGGTTAAAGTAATTTGCTAAAGGGTTAAATATATTTGCGTTTGGGTTAAACTTATTTGTTTTTTGGTTAAATTAATTTGTTAAGGGGTTAAATATATTTGCGTTTTGGTTAAACTAATTTGCTTTTATGTTAAACTTATTTGATTTTGTGTTAATTAAATGTGCGAATGCTATATATTTTCCTGCGATAAAATAAAAATTATATTTTGAGTTGGCGTACTACCAATAAATCTGCGAAAACCGCATTCAATTCCATGCAGTAGTTTTTGCGTGATGCGCGTACAAACATACAGACAGACAGACAGACAAAAATTCTAAAAACGGTTGTTTTGGCTTCTGTGGGTCTAATACAGACTCCCCATATTAGTTTTGCATCTATATCGTCAATGTACAGACATCGACCCGTTATAATTTTATTATAATGTATAGATTCTGTTTGAAACTTTTTGTTGCAGAATTTTTTGAAAAGTAATATTTTTCAGTAAATTTTCATAGGAACAAACAATCATTTAAAATACTGCGACCATTACTGGCGATGCCAATTTTAAAGCCCTCATGGTTGTTTTTAACAACACACACACACACTTTAGAAAAAAGGGCTTACAATTTAAGACTAATATTAATTTTTCTACGTCTAACGACGTCCAGTAAATATAAAATAAAAATAAAAAATTATAATTAATCCTTGAGTATCAATAAAAACAACAAAAATTGATTTAATTTTGTCGTGCTATATGATCATAGTACTCGTATCTAGCTTTTGTTTGTCTATTCTATCCAATTACTTTTGTGTATCGAGCAAAAGTATTTATTTTTGTTTAATTAAAATTCGATTGATGCCGGAAAACTTGGAATCTGTTATATTGTTGTTTAAATACCTGGCCGGCAGGGAGCGTGAGTTATGGCAGAAAGTTGTTCTTGTTTATTATAATGTATAGATTCTGTTTGAAACTTTTTGTTGCAGAATTTTTTGAAAAGTAATATTTTTCAGTAAATTTTCATAGGAACAAACAATCATTTAAAATACTGCGACCATTACTGGCGATGCCAATTTTAAAGCCCTCATGGTTGTTTTTAACAACACACACACACACTTTAGAAAAAAGGGCTTACAATTTAAGACTAATATTAATTTTTTTTAAAAGAAAATCTTCCTTTTGCCGCACAACACGAATGTTAAATGCTCTAATCGAATTATTCTCCCCTCGGATTGTAATATTCATACTTTCTGCTCCCTATCCAAATATATTAGTTCGTGATAAGTGTATTAACAACATCTTGAAGAGCTTAATTTTTCAAACTTTATATGTATGTGCGAAATGTATAAATGTGGATTTATTATTTAAATTTATTTAAATTGGTATAGCCATTAATAAAAGTTGACATTTCGGATACGGCTAATGAGTACCACTATAAAACTTTTTTTTTTTTGAAACCCCATCCAATTAAAGGACTACATGACAAAAAAAAAAATACCGCCTAAAAATTATGTCAAAATTCTAGGACCTTAAAAAACTCAAGATTTTCGATACTATTAACGTTTAGAACCAGAAAGCGCTATTTGAACACCCCCGGAGGAGATATAAAAACATGTAAATGTATGAAGCTTTTTTATGTTTTTCTCGTCAAAACGTAACAATTAATATGACCCAACAAATTTCGTGCAGAACAATAAAAACAATCCTTTTTTTCTGGTTCCATTTAAAAAAACTGGGGAATAATTTCATAACGAAAAATTACTACCAGTTTCTTGACCTTTTTTCGTTTGGGGCCTTATTTCCTGTGCCTTATGTCATGGAGCCTATAACCTTGGCCGTTAAAGCTGGGTTTAGAACCTATCGATAGCCTGACACAATTCAATTTTCCACTTTTTCAAATTTTCCATCAGCATTCAGGTAAAGTTGGTTTCGAAAACATTGATTCTTTAAATATTTACATGTGGACGATCCTCATGATCAGTGGAATTTATTCCCAGCCAACAAATAAAACCGAAAACCAAATGTTCCAGCAAAAATATTGAAACCTATATATATAAAATAGTATACAGGAAACCCGCTTATAATAGGAATTTCTAACTAAGAAATCAAGGGACAGTCATTTGAAAAATTTCCAATTTACCAATTTGACTTTTTTTTTGTTAAAGCCAATTTGACAGTTGGCATTTAATTGTGCTCTCTGGGTTGAGTGAATAGAATAAGACCAGAACAAAGTTTGAATGACCAATTTTCGATATACGACCTAAATGGGTCGAAAAAGTGTAGGGAAATGAGTCTTCCTCTTATCGCCAGTATAGCATTTTCAAACTGCTACATATTTCCATACGAGTTTTCAATAATATGATAGACGATTGAGTATCAAAATTTTTTTTAATACATTTTAAAAATTTCGAAATCCAAAATGTGTTTCAAGTTCTGAAAAAATCTCAGTCAAGAAATATGAATTCGCAAAAATGCTTTTGGTTAATGTACAAAATTTGAAAATTTTCTGTTTTAAGTTTTTTGAAAATTCTGAAGCAATAATTAATTTATGTATTCCGATTCAAGTTTTAAAATGATTTGTCCTCCATTTAAGCATATGTTCTGATTCATTCTAGCAAACTTAACCGCCTTAAAAGTTTTTTTTTCGCAAAATATTGAATTATGAAAGTAGCTTTGCACAAATTCAAAGAATGAATAAATACTTTTTTTCTAAAATTCAAATCATATCGATAGAAAACCGTCCCCCAATCTCTGTGTAGTGTTTGTCGAAGTGAAATCCAACAACAAACAATAAACACAACGAACTATGAAGTAGAAATGAGCGGTTGTTTTCGCTCATGAATTCGCGCCTGCTGCCAACAGTTATACCTCATACTGTATCTAACGATTAGTTTCTAACTATCCTTGAAAAATTTATTTCCTGAACAAATACAACACCGTGAGATGGTCTTGAAAATTTGTTTTTTTTTTTTGTGTGTGAGATTGTGTGGTGTATGAGAGTATAGAAGCGCATCGAGACGATAAATATATTTATTTTATTTTTTGTTGTTCTAAACGCACACCTATATAAACGCATGATTTCTTAGAAGGCGGCAGTGGCAGGGTGGAGGGATCGTATGACGGTACAAGGTGAATTGGTTGTTTTTAATCGAATTGGCGGGTATTGAGTGATTAATTAAAATGTAACATAGACACAAGTTGAATAGATATTTTGTTTTTGAAGTGATTGTTGTGTGTCAACCAAGACAACAGAGAGAGAGATAGAGAAAAAGAGAGAGTGGGACGGGACGAGTTAGCAATGCCAACAGGAATCATTAGTTTTTTTTAAATTAATTTCTGTCTGCAATCAATTTGATTGTTTTTTATATTGAAAATTGCGTCACATTTTTGTAACGCACCAAAATATCTTCTCATTTATAAGAAAAGGTTATATACAAAAACAAATAAATAGGAGGTACCCAGTCCAATGTACAATGTTTGTAGATGATTATGACAGATCAGATACAGCTTTTACAGTTTTAGATACAAAAATATCTTATCCAATAAGGCTGTTCTGATGACATTTGTAAATATTGACAGATGGATCTATTGCTGCCATATTCTTATTGCTTATTGCATCATCGTGCTTTACTATGTCGAGAATGTTTGATTTCAACTGGAAGTGTAGTTAGAAACAATAATTGGTTCTCACCAAAAGAGTTAAATTTACGATTAGAGGTTGAAGAATTATTGACATGGTAGTAATAATTAAGAGTGGTATTTTTGTTGGGTTAGGTCCGATTTGCCAATTTTTAAAATGTCGATTTGAAAAAAATCTATCGTCATAATGGCGGCCCGCTTCTACTCTAATTAAAAAATAATTAAAAATTTAAACTGTCGATGCAATCAAGAGAACCACATTTTTTATCGCGATAAAAGTCGACATTTTTACCGACACTTTTTCAATCGACATTTTAATAGTCTGGATTTTAAACTTTCTACTTTTTTTTCGATCAATTTTCAGTCGACATTTTGACAGTCGATGAAATTTGTATTTATCCAGTAGACACGTTTTTTGTAGACCATTCGCACGTCTCCCATTTTTGTTTTGAGTTTGTATTGATTTTTAAATTCTCTTAATCAATGTGAAATAATGCCTATACTGTCTGTTATTTTTCTTGAAAGATTCTGCTTTTCTACTTTTCTACGTTAATATAAATCAATGTAGCATTACACTAGATACAAATATTGCTCCAGGAAACTGTTTCTGTTACTGCTCCAACGATTATATTGGAGCATAGATTAGAACCGTAAGCTAGCTACATCTTTCAAGAATTTGAAAACCTACGATTCGCAATACCAAGAAAAACTATTCGGAACTTAGTGTCTCTTTTTAGAATGATTGATTTTTTCAACTCCCATTTAAGAATGTAATAAGTCACCCAATGTGAAGACTATGTGCTTAAGGTGATTGAAAAAGAATCAGAACTCAAAATATTCGGGAATTTGAATTCCTCGATCTTGTGGTCCGGAATGTTTTTTTTTTTTGATTTTAGTGGCTCGGAATCACATGATTATGGATTTGTTTTTTTTTCGGACTACGTGGTCAAAAGTTTAAAGTGTGAAACCTGAAATTCCTTTGATGATTTTGGACATTTCATAGCAAAACTTTGAATTTATCAAAGATCGTTCAAAGCATCTAAAACTTCTTTTGTGAGTTTGAAACTTTTTTCCCTTATGATGTCCCCTTAAATACTAAAGATAAAGTTCTTCCACCTTTATATTTTTAAGTCATTGAATTTTTAAATACTGAATTGAAAAAAAGGATAGCCCATACACAGTAAATTGCTCTTTTTATATTTTATTGATAATTCGTTTTAATTTTTTTATTGAAATATTTAAACCAGTAGAGTAATGTTCGTAATTTCATATTGGATTATTTCCTTTAAAAGCAAAGAATAAAGGAAAGCCTTTATATCGTATCTAAATAATGTCGTCCTTAATTTATTTCCTTAAAGACAACAATAAAGATTTTTTTAAAACATTCACTTATTACTATCTAACAATTTTATTGCTAATGCAAAACCTTGAGTAAAAAGAAAAATAATCTCCCATCATCAATACATCAAATTGTATTTGCATTTCTATTTTCCATGATGACATCGATGAATAAATTCAATTTAAGATACATTTTTCACTTTGCACCTTTTACTTATTGGTTCTTTAATGATTTGATGTTGTTTTCAATTATAATTCTGAATAAAATATTTAAACTTTATAAGCTTCCGGTTAGAAATTAAAAATTCTATTTTAATTCCGGTAGAACCTGATGTATGTATTATTAAAATTAGTGAATGGGTAATTTAAATGCATATCAGGTTTTCGTTTTCTGATAAAATCAAAATATTCTTGAGGTCAACGTTTTAGTTTAAAATAGCAATAATAGTAATTGAGTAAGTTTTGCGATCAATTTTATTTTAATTATGAAGGCCTGTTCTTTTTTAAATGCAAATTTCATTGAAAGAATTTACTGATTTTGTATTCTAGGTATAGAGCTATAAGATTTTTAAAAATAAACGCGATAGTGATCGTATCATCACTATAAATTAAAATGTAACCACCCTTTTGGTTCTATAATTCCTGAATTAACGAACAATTACGTGAGTTGCTTGAGCACATTTTCTGCTCTTTTAGGTCAAGTTTTGCAATGGATTAGAATTGTGGAAAATGAATTTCAACATTTTGGAAAATGTGATATTTGTTTGTAAGTTATTTCGTTTCTAATTTAATATAAGCTATTTATTTTTGCATTTTAAACAAATATAAAACTGAAATAAATTTAGGCATTGTACATAATGCAAGTCGTTTTTGGGTTACTACGAAATTAAAAACTGTATTTTTTCACTCAGTAAACTTAAACTCAGAAATACTTGTTAGCATAAAAACAGAGTTTAGATTAAATTGGAAGATGCCTTTTAGAGACTGTAAACACTAATTCATTGTGTTTAAGGAAATTTCTAATTCAAAATGCTCCCTTTAATCGATAGGCCTTGGTTTTCATATCAAACTTAATGAAACATTGTTCATTTAAAATTGCGATTAGAGATTAGATACGTATTATACGCAGTAAACCATTCGTAAACAAAACTGAAATAGAATCAAATATTACATTAAATGAAAGAAAAGACAAAAACGTAGGTCCGGTTACTCTGCCGTCTTCAAACTATTTTTTAAACTCTTATGACGGTTTCTAGAACTGGCATTCGAAATTTCACATATCGGGATCCCTTATAAAATTGTCCAAACTTTCAAAAAATGTTCCCATTAATTTTTTTCTCTAATAATTTTGTTAAAACAAGTTTTGGAAATATATATTAAGAATACAAAACAGCAATATAAAATTAAGTGCGTCAGCTCCGACGCACGGGCTACTGAAGATTACTTCCCTTATTTTGTGAATTACCTTGTAAATACAATACTTTTTTTTTTAAATCTAGTATTCAAATCAGAAAAGCGTCATATACGTGTAAATACACATACAAGCAATTCTCAGTTTACAATTTTCTGTAATAGTTAAACTTCCCATTTATCAATAAATCTACAAAAGAGACCTTTATGACCAACAAATTTGTCAAAATCACTGTCAATTCTCTGAAAAACCTACATTCAATTTAATATTAAAATTTGGAAAATTTCTAATGATGGTATAATTTTACCTTTTCAGAAACAAAACAAACATTCAGAATCAACCAAATGCAACCTACATGCGACTTTAAAATGTTCAACATAGTTAAAATATTGTTGCACCATAAATTTTTCTAGATGTTGAATAAAATTGCCACATCACCGCTCCACAGAAAAAGAAGATTTTATCACATGGGTTGAATGACTGGAAAAATGTAACAAAAAGTATATAATATACAAATAGCAAAAATGAAACCAACACTGCCAAAATCAATGACAATATCAATCGATAAGGTAAGTTCATAAGTCCATTTATCTTTAAAATAAATCAATAAATAATTTCGATTCAATCCATTAGATACTTAATGTTAAAATTCATTTAAGTATGTGAGTGAATAGACATTTTCCAATGTCTCATGTAATTCCAATTATTCATCTATCTTTAAATCTATCAGCAAAATCAGGGGGCGGTGTATGTAATGCTATTTACAGACAGCTAACGCGTCTACGTCTAACGACGTCCAGTAAATATAAAATAAAAATAAAAAATTATAATTAATCCTTGAGTATCAATAAAAACAACAAAAATTGATTTAATTTTGTCGTGCTATATGATCATAGTACTCGTATCTAGCTTTTGTTTGTCTATTCTATCCAATTACTTTTGTGTATCGAGCAAAAGTATTTATTTTTGTTTAATTAAAATTCGATTGATGCCGGAAAACTTGGAATCTGTTATATTGTTGTTTAAATACCTGGCCGGCAGGGAGCGTGAGTTATGGCAGAAAGTTGTTCTTGAATCAATGAATATCAATTGTGTGCGGGTATTTTTTTTTTTTTAATTATTATACTGTAATAGTTGTAATTTGTTTTTTTTTTTTTCATTTTTATTAGTAAGTTTATAATATCCAGTCCAGTCTTTAGTTGTACATTATTGGTGTGCATAATTATGGCAATTAAATGTAACGAATTCATTTAAATTTCAAAATAGGATCGTGTCGAGACATCGAGATCGAGACAAGTAGCGAGGGCTGGACAGAATGGAGTATAACTTTTGACATTGATTTGCTGAGATTGAGATACAAATACTCAGAGGAAAAATATGTTTTTTTTTGTTTGTTTGTCTATCTACGAGTATATGTCAATTTGATTTCATATTGACATTCAACTACTCATTGTTAATGTTTGTCTATCTACGAGTATATGTCAATTTGATTTCATATTGACATTCAACTACTCATTGTTAATGAAAAGAAAAATTAATTAAACTCTTGTTGGGAGGAAATTTTTCGTCATAAATTCATATTGCTACTGTGCATAATAATTGTTTTATTCAGTTGTATGTCCAATTGAAATAATTGCATTATTTGTTTTGTTGGTAAGGTGTTTTCAATTGATACTTGTGTTATTATAATATATGCTTGGTAATGCAATATCTTGCTACTGAATTTGTGCAAACAATTTATGAATCACTTTATTTTTATGAGGGGTCTTACTGAAGCAGTGTGTAGCTGATAGTTGGTTTTTAAATACAGTAACATTATTATCAAACACAGGCTTAAAGGATCAGAGGTTTTTGGAATAAGTGTATAATTCAGCTCTAATATATGATTCGGTCATCCTGGAGTATTCAATACAAATTTGGTACCCGATTATAGTAATCGGATAGACAAAAGATTTTCCTGTTGGTATTGTAGACTGCAGATGACATTTTGTTTTGAAAAAGTAATCAAAAGGGCTTATTCTGTCAAAAGCATCGGTTGCTTGAGTGTGAAACTTCTTTCTCTATAATTTTATTTTTAGTTATCTAGTTTTGTTGCATGCATTTCATTGCACGAACATTTAAAACCTTATTCATCACAAAATCGTATCAAAGTCAAATCTCCTTGTTTCTCTTAGGGTTGGACATTTGCATGTTTAGAAAAAATGGATAACATCTTTTCTTGCTTCTAAGTTAAAAATACTGCATGTAAGTGGTAGATCATCCCGTTGCGTATTATAAATAAGCTTGATTTGTTCCATTATCAGCTTTATCATCATCTCGAAAATAGTTCGATTACTTTTTTCAGATTGTGATCAAGAACACTGATGCTTCTCTGAGGTAATAATCTTCCAATCCACTTCCAAGATCAGCTTTTAATCTTCCATAGAAGATTTTGTTTCACTTCCAGTTTCAGCGCGGAGGGAATTTACATGCCTCTGCCAACTTCAATCCTGCATCATAACATCCGGCCCTCGTCCTGACTGGTGCTTAGTGCAGCTATTTTGTTTAGTATTTGCTTGCCATCCTCATTTCTTTAAGGTTATACTCGACTTAAGCATGAGAGCATTAATTTAAGAGACGCGACAGTCTGGTTTAAGGAATTACTACATAGTATGGGGTAAAAGGTGGTAGGTTGAATATCCGTTTCACAAAAAATCTTAATTACTTATCATCTGTGTCATACTGTTTGGCACCCACACTTGTGCAGCATTCCATAAAGATAGACTCCGAATCTGCTCTAAAAGTCAATAATTGCTGCTGTGTGATACATGTTAATTTTTTTTTTTAGTTTTGTGTGATTAGATTGCTTAAGGCCATTTTTGCTTACAGTGTGATCTTATGTTTATGAGCCGCAATTTTTAATTAGCTAGTTTATAGAACCAAGTTATACATTTATTCAATAAAGGAGGATAATCCCTACGTTCAAATAATATTCAAACCGTTACCTTAAAAATTAAATTCAAAAATCACGTGTAATTCGCACACGTCTTCCCTTGAAAAATTCGTCTTCACGTTTTATTACATAAAAACAAAATTTGATTTGTCAATGAACTCAAGGCTAACCATCAAAATAATTCAATGCTATGCTATTAACAATATAATCGCCACCACGGTCTTGGCCGTCAATTTCGGGTTTCAATGGAAAAAAGGTTCACCTCAGCGTGCGCCCAAAATTTTATGGTTTTTTTTTCTTCTTTGTTGTTGTTTGTTTTTGTTTTATAAAATTGGTATTAGTATGATACTCGTAGAGAAGTTCCTCCCCACTTTCTTCGACCTTGACCGAAATGATACCCAAAAAATAAAAGTTAGCTGCGAATTCAGCTCATGTCATTGGTCTCTGGTATCGTGTTCGGTTCGTCGAACTCAATCTCACGCAAGCAATCATCTCGGATTACAATTTGTTCACTAATTATGCATTTGCGGTGTTAATTGTTGCACAGCAACAACATTTGTTGCAGATCTTTCCGCAGTTGCCAGTTCAATAACTCTTGCTGCCAATATGGCTGAAGAATGGGGAAAAACAAGCTCGGAGGCTTTTGCAATGTTGTGCTGTGCTACCGTGAGCGCATAAACAACATTTTTATATAACATAGCAGCGCATGCGATTGCCATAACATCACTTCACCGTGCACCTCGTCCCGTAAAAAAAAAAAAAACTGCAGCAAACAAAGGTAATTTAGGTGATTTCGGTTTCAGTTTTTCCATTTCTTTTTCTAACGGATTCAATGTGGTGGCATTGCAGCAGTGAAAGTCATTTTCCCAGTTCGTTAACATTGAACTACGTGCACCGTTGCGCTGCTGCTCCGCGCCGACTACAACTGCGCAACAACCGCTCTGCCGCCACAGCCGCACCGCCACCAAACCAATGCAACTGCTCAAAGAAAGCAAAAACTAAAAAAGCAAAGTGAATTCCTTGCTGCAGCCAGTAACTGCAATCTATCGCTATCACAACATTGCAGCGAACAAGTTTATTACGCTCGGGTAGTCAAAAAGTTTTTCTTCAGCCATTTTTCTTTTCTATATGCTTTTATGCCTTTTCGATATCAGATACCGTTAACCGCACTGATGTCGCGAATCGCGATGTGCATCAGACAACCATTGTTTACGGATTTTTTTTTTATAGATTTTGATGACGTTGTATATAAATTTATTATGCCATAGAGTTTGTTGATGTCAGCTGGTTAAGCCATCTGATATAACCAAGAGCCACCAACATCGAGGAGTCAAGGCAATTTGCTTGGTAAAGTTTTCCGTGTGGTTTTCCTTCTGCATTTTTAATCGAACTGCGATTAGAGTTCGAATTTGGATAGTCATACTAGATAAATTATGATTTTGGGTAACTTTGGGGCTTGAAATCTGGGTTTTTGATTGATGGCTGTAATTTTAAGCTTATAAGACAGCAATTATTGATTTGGTAGTCACGATCAATCTATGAATAATATTATAAGCAATTGAATAGAAGGTTTGTTCAAACAAAAGCTAGGAAATAACCGAGAGGGCTTGATTTTAGGGTCCGTTTTTAAAGAAAAATTATTTTTTATAAGTAGAAGATTATTAAAACTTGAGCAACTATACCAAGAAGGTGGCTTAAATTTTAATAACTAAATTTTGTTTCTAGAAATTGTTACTAACTCAAACATTTCTATCAATAATCAACATTTTGTACAGGTAGTAATGAAAAAGGTCAAAGTCAAATATTTATACTTTTCTATTTTCTACAAAAATATTTCAAACGAACCTAGACCATATTTCATATTCACCGGATCGTATTTCGTACATTTTTAATGTTAAGGTAAACTGGGTGGTCTTTTGTGTGTCCATTAAAAAATCATATCGTTCTTACTTTGATCTATAGAGAGAATTAGTATATCGTACCAAAACGAAACATAGGACTGCTATGATAGAAAAGTTCAAAAAAGGATGTTTCATCATAAATATATATTAGCTGACCCGACGAACTTCGTTCCGCCAAAATTTATTAATGAATTGAAAATAATAATTCTTTCATACGCATTAAATTAGAAGCTGATATTTTGAAATTACAAACAGACACTTCATTTTTATTTATGTGTATAGATATCATTATCATTGGTCTGTGAATGATGCATGTAGATGTGCGCATAAAGAGATTTACTTCGTGTATATCACTTTATGTAATTTCCTTCTAACAACCCTTACATAATTGTACTATGCATAGCACAGACACCTATGACCGATCAGTATTTATTTTGGCTTAAAATATTTATAATTGATGGTAAATGGTTTTAGCTTCTATAGAAAAATTCTATAACTGTGAAAATACCATTTATCCTATCTGACGCTATGAATGAGCGGAACAATATATAAGCTTGTCCTGGTTTTTGAGCAGAAACTGTATGGAAATAAAGTTTAACTAACAGTCCATGTTTATTACGCCAATGTGAGGCCTATAGTTTTTGACTTAAACTACTACATACAAAAATCTGGCTCCCCGGCGAAATGAGAAAGACTAAAATTTGTTTTCTTAATACATGCCTATAAATCATTTAACATATCATTGTCCACAAAATAGTAATATTTCTGTAAAGGGTGTCCCCTAATTCGTAGTCAATATTTTAGGGCATGATTTGGTATATTTAAGAAAAAAAATTTTTTACAGTAAGGCATATCTCCAATTTTGGTATCATTTTGTTGGTGTACCCTGACTTACGTTAACGGTAGTTGCGCTGTTAGTACTAACGATTGAAACTTCGTGTAGGCCTTTACTGTAGAACAATTTTTTTTTTTTTAAATATACCAAAAAATCATGCCCCAAAATATAGCCTACGAATTAAGAGACACCCTGTATCTGTAAGGTTAACTGATACAAATATTGATTTTTATTTTGACTCCGCGTTGATTTTCTTATTACCAAATAAATAGGATCAAAATAAAATAAGATTACGAGTTTTGAGCTCTAAAAAGCTTTTTAATATACTGACAAATAGCTTATCAAAACCTTTGTAAAGTTTTTCAAATTTTTTTTGCAAAACTCTCT
Organism: Platycheirus albimanus; assembly: GCA_916050605.2. Taxonomy (NCBI): domain Eukaryota; kingdom Metazoa; phylum Arthropoda; class Insecta; order Diptera; family Syrphidae; genus Platycheirus; species Platycheirus albimanus. Next base: position 111,284,421 of record OU696698.1, on the reverse strand, counting down.
TAGAAAACTGTAATTCTAGTTCAAAACAAATCAATTTTTTTTCTTTTTAATGCACGCGTACTCAAATTTTCCAAACCTCTTTTTGTCGTCTTTTCTATCAGTTAACCTGAGTTTTCCTACTAATGCTAATTTTCAACATTTTCTAGTTTCAGATTTCATAACAGTAGGTAAAATATTTAATCAAAATTGTTAAACCCGATTGCGTACAAAAATAACTAAAACTAGAAGAGGAAAGTAAGACTGGGCACCTACTAGACACTTTTTGTCACGAAACAGTTTGGTTGCTCAAGTAATTTGTACAAGAATCGGTCATTGCTTGTGAGCTCTTTCTTATATTAGCCCATGGTAGTTGCTCGAGCAACAAAACAGTTCTGTTACAGAAAATATCTACTGACGACTGACTTGTTTTCAATTTGCGTGAGAAGTATCTCCTTTTCCATGTAATCCTTACGTCCAATGTTACTGCCGATCGTTAAATTTAAACTAAATCATTTAATCCGAGTAATTTTTTTTCTCCAAAAATTATGTCACTTTTTGACCAACCTTTGTGATTAGGAAGTTAGTATCTGAACTTGAAATGCAGTTTGCATGGTGTTTATATGCTTATGTTAAGTTTGTTCAAAATCGTTCCAGTCGTTTTGGCAGAAATACAAAAAAAACATGTCAGGCTTAATTAAAACAATACAACTTTGACACATCGAAATGTCTTTATAACGATTTATGATTTGAGTCTTCATATATGAAAAAAAGCCCCATCCTTCCTGCCTTAAGGCTCATACAATTATTTCTTACTCTGCTGCTTGAAATCTCTTTTCCTCATAACAAAGATACAATTTGTCATTGGCGAATTCGCCATGGCATTCCAAAAAGTGCAAAAGGCAAATTTATACCATTTTATTCGAATATGCATCTTTGAATTACAAAAGCAACAAAAAGATACAAACAAAAATTGTTATAGCGCCTGCACGTTCACAGATGAGGCCAATGATTTAATACTTTTGGAGAAAGTTTTGCAGTCTAACACGATCTGCTGTATTAAACAACAACAACCATAGCAAAAAAAAAAAAAAGAAAATACAACCAGTTAGAGGTCGTACCGTTTGCATGGCATGCAACTCCGGCCAATTGGCCACAAAGCACAAAACCGCCATTTCCCACTTCCCGTTGGTCTCAGGTTCCGCAGATCATTGCCTTTTGTGTGCGATCAAAGCTGAGATAAGACCCGCGAGCTGCATCGCGCACAAATTTGCTAAGAAAAAAAAAAAATTAAACCTGTTGGATCGCAATAACATTAGATGATCACTATATTCCAGTACCCAGTATAACCACCACCGACTCTACTATTATACATAGTATATAGTTATTTCTCCTTCACTCTAATGCTGTATCTAATGTCAAAGCCATGGAATCTCATCTTTCATGTTTTCCAGCTTCCTACCTACTCCACTATGGTCTAATGTGGCTATCGGGGTGCCAAGGAGATTTTCAGAGCGTTTTCCACAAAAAAGCCTTAGATACATTTTATTTTGTGATGCTGCTGCTGCTGCTGCTGCACATCTATGACAAAGGCCTAAGTTCGGACAATGTATGTTGATTTTTCATTCTTGGTCATTGCGACAACCGACAACAAAGGAACAACGCAATCGACAAAAACTTTGAATAAGAAGAATTCATTAGAATTTATTTGCTGGCGCAGATGGCTTTGTGCCAATATCGCTCGAATGTTGCGTATACGACCGAGTGACTCATACTGGATATACAAAATCATCGGCGACTTGGAGTGATGACTTCCCACCGAACGGCACACCACACCAGAGCTCGGTGCTTTGTTTTGAATGCGAAATTCTGAAGTACTTTGTAGGAATGGTTGCCAACGAGGGAGTTTTTTTTTTTGCCAAACAAGAATATTTTCGAGAGGTCTTTGGAAAATGTATTGGGAATTGCCAAAGCGGTATGAAAGACACTACATTTCCGTATTTCGAAAATAGTGTAATTCCAGGACCAGGACGTCTGAGTATGTATTGATTTGCAGTTTACTTCTCATAATTGATTTAAATTAATAATCGTATAATACCAGATACACCTTATATTCAAAAAGTTAAGTCACAGCCAGTACGAAATTTATTTAGCTCCTAACCTAAAAATATTTAAAATAAATATAATCTTTGGCTGGGCCTCATGAACTTCCCTAAGTGCCACGAAACAGCTTGTTGACTCTTGAGTTTTCTCAAAAAGCCTTTTAATTATTCTTAAGTTTTTATACAGATAGCGGTGCAAATTGGTTTTGAATGTCTGCTATCGTAATTGGAATGGAAAATCGTGCCAGATAAAGCATTCTACATTCTTGTAGTACGGCTAAAAAATAAATCTCTTTACTTAGCAGTACTTCCAAAATAAGGCTCGAAGCTAATTACGGGGAAACTCCTTACGGAGAAAAATGCATCGGACTATTTCACTAAAACATTGTTTATAAAAGTAGCGGTAAAACAAGTTGAGACAAGAAACATTACGGCGATGTTCAAGTGAAACAAAAATGGTTCTTTCATCTATCCATAGTAAGGTTCTTTTTAAAATTCTATCCAGGAGACTCAAATAAGTAACAGAAGCACCGTTGATTATAGCCAGATCAGAAAAGCACAGTTGGCAACACTGTTATCCCCGGTATAGGAAACCAATGTGCACGGTTTTCGTTTTCGATTCCGAAACCATAACCGTCTAACCGCCAACAATCGTGTGTATGCAAGTATCTTGGCGAAGCCAGTTAGTACATCGGTCGGTCAATGGCATGGACACTGTTGATTGCTGTTACCGCTGTGCCGCACGCCGCGCCGCACGCTTCAGGCCACCTCCGCAACACTGAACGTCGGTTGTTTGTTCTGGTGCGTGCGCACACCAACACAAAGAGTGGTAAAGACTTTCAGTCGCCTTTACTGCAATGGAACGTAATCGACAACTTGAACCAACGACGACGACGACCATGATGATGACGGCCGGCGGCCGGCGATGGTAAGAGCAATATGTTGGCGACGATGGTGCTACCATTTTTCGCTTGATGATCATTTTGTAGAGCTACCACTCGATGTTGTAATAAACCAAGTGTATCTGTAATTACAAAAAAAAAAGATGAAAAAAAAAAACGGAACGATTTTCACTTTTATTTTCCATTTTTTTAACTTTGTTTTTTGAAGTCAACTTTTTTAAGGAAAAGTAATTAGACTTCTTTTAGGCATTCCAAAAGCGTGCTACTGCATCGCTACCACTTATTGTGCTTAATAAGTGGCAAAATATGCAGAAAATGTTTGAACAGGAAAACATTTTTTATTGATCTAGTACACAAATAAAAAGAAAGATGGAAATAATCAAGTTCGGTGTTAACAAAGTAAGAAAACAGGCGTTTCGGAAGTCAAACATGAAATTGGACAGTACAAATGGTTGACAAAGTAGCATAGTTTGAAACTAATTGTATCAAAGTTTCGAGAAATGTTGCAATTTCGATTTTTGTGGTTTTTTATTATAATTTTTAATAAAGAAGACTAAGTCTCTGACTTAACTGAGTTTAGGTGGAAGATTTAAAAAAGCAGTTGGGAACAAAGCTGGGCTATAGGTGCTCCAGCCAGCGTTACTTCTTATGAAATAAATTCTGCAAAACTTTGTTCCATTTTTCGATGGGATACCTATAGCAATGTTATCAAACTGAAAGTCGTATTCAAAGTCCTGAAAACTCAAGTGCAAATAATAAAAAATCATTTTGAAAATAATGAAAGTAAAATACATTCAACTAAAATTTAAGAAATATGTTGACATAGGCGTTTGTCAGATGAGTATGGATATTGGACATACCGCACCTTAAGCGAAGTGGGATTGACTACGAAGAGGAGGTTTAAAATCGCTTGAATCCGTGGAGCACGCTTCCCATAAGTTGATAGAGATAACTATGGACATAAGCAACTCTCGATTGCTTGACGACTGGGCTTAGTCTAAGCCATGAATTATTTAATTTAAATTTTTTAATTTACATTTAAGTTTTCCTGATGGTTTCGGATTTTCAAGATCTTTCTTTTTTCGGAATTTTAATTTGTCGGTGTTTTTAACGTTCATGATTTAGATCACCAGAACTACCAGTTGATTAAGTCCTAAAAAAGCCTTAGTTTTAGTTATCAGAAAGCTTGGCAAGAAGCATAGAAGACCATATTTTGGAATTTCCTCACAAACATGATCGTATATTATATGCATTTACAGATTAAAGGTTTTAAAAATATTCCATCGATTATTTTGTATTCAGTTCATCACCAGATTCTAATGTCATCTTTCTCACCTATTCTTGTCTATGTATCGCAATAAAAACACATTCGTGTTGTGCGCTTTAAGAGGGAGTCTCTTTATTGACAATATGCTGGAAAATAGTCAAATATGGAAATTAATGTTTTCATGGTGATTCTTTTGCATATCAATGTTAAAACCCTTTTCTGAACTATGTATATCCCACATACTCAAATGCGTTATAGAAGCCAGAAAAGATGGGTAAAATCTATACACTGTTTGGTTTCTTCGTTGCAATTGCCACTTATTGCTAGTACAAAGGCCAAAGGGGGTAGCAAATAACGATATATGTAGGCGTTTTCTTTTTTTTCATTCAGAAAAGAGCTCTGAACAGAGTTCGAGCATATTGAGCTCGCTATGAACGTCCTCTGAACCAATTGTGTTCAGAGCGCTGTGAACTATTAATGAAACGAATTTAATATTCCATTTATTTTTTTTTTCTCATGCCATTTGAAAAACCTGAAAAAAGCTTTTTTTAACATTTAAAATACCTTCGGCGGCCATTGTAATTGTTTTTATTTCCAGCCGCCGCTAAAAACTTCTTTTTATCAATTGATTTGGCTTGGAAGCTCATCACTTTTGACGTTTATGTATTTTTTTGTTCAGCTTTTAGCTCAGTCTGCCCTATCTTTTTATTTGGAGCTCGTAGATCGCACTCTGACTGAACACACTCTGAAAGAGAAAAAAAATGCGAATTCTATGCTCTGAAGTCTCTGAAGCAAAAAAGAATTTTTTTTTTTGACAACTCAGGCTCTGTGTGAGTGTTTGGATGCATTAAATTCAACATAGTTCATGATTCCTCACTGATGGACACACACTGTAATGCTGCCTTAATTTCATATCAGATTCAGGCTTTTGATCATGCTCTTTGTAACAGCATGTGCTGATAGTCCAGCTTCAAAAGTGTGATCATAATTTGAATTGTCGAGCATTGAGGATTCTTTAATTTGAAACTATCTATTGAGTTTTAAAAAGTCTAGCTATATGTTGCATTGTTAATGCACTGTTTTCATTTGACATGGACCTAATATTGTCCAATATTGGTTAATCTAGTTCGAAGGACCAAAATCTTTAATGGTTGAAATGACTTCCTGTGACCCTATCGAAAAGTGAAATTCACAATAAACGTAAAGGCGAAATGAAAAACAAATCCTCTTAATAAATGTTCGTTGGGAAATGTTTTAATATTTTTTTATTTCGAAGCGTATTGACTGTTTTGACAAATTGCATCCTGTAGAATTGTTTGTTTTGGTGACGTCATGAGAATACACATTACCCTGCCTATATACGTAAGTTCATCTAAGTTCAGTTTAATAATAAAATGCCATTGTCTCTGTTTTCTTGCACCCACAGTCCCCCAAAACAATAATAATAATTTTCCTATTATTATGATACACATTCCAATTATTTAATTCGAGTCTGCCGTGTATGTGATTATTATCCATATCCATGTTATTTTTGTGCAGATACAATCCACTGGCTCTGGCTGATCGCGGGCGTCCGTTGGCGTCGCATCGCATCGCCGCCGCCCCGTGCCGTCGGGATCGGGATACACACAAGACACAACAACAAAGTCCATTGTCTGCCGAGAGATGATGTGTACGAGTATGCGAGTATGAGTTGCGGTTGTTGCACCTGGATATGCGAAGCTAAATGCGAGGAAGTAATCCAACTACATCACCATCATGATGGTACGTGGTAGAGCCGGTAGAGCTAAGGCTGGTATCACAAGGTGATCACCGATTACTCTCTCTCGTATAATATTTGTAAGTGATAGGAACTAGGCGGTATTCGCAATTATAATAATTATTTTATTACAAACTTAATGCTACTATATACTCTCGTGTTACAACTTTAAAACAGTAAACATTGTTGCGAACATACCGAGCATACATTAAATGCACTCTATACGTCAGTGAATGCACTTTCGCTTTTGTATATGGAAGCCTAAAGGTATGCACAGAGAGTCAGTCACACATATTAATTTCTTAATTACACTTTGTTTTTTTTTTTATTTATGAAATGTGTGATCTTCGGATACTCCTAATTATTTGAGAATTGACTATGTTTATTTGATGTGAGATGTTTTAAATTAATTTGACTTTAAATTTATGAAGGAAAGCTTTAAAAAGGGAGTTTTTTGAAGTAGTAGTAGCAGGAATTAGTGAAGGACCGATTTACAAATGGGGTATTTCTTTTTAATTTTATAAAATCCACTGACTTCAAATCTTAGCTGAAAGTACTTAAAACCGAATAGCTGATAACATTGTGTGGGGCTTAGTTTGGATACGGTGTGAACATTATTAATTTAAAAATGTGTTTGCGACAAAATTGCATTCAAACTTTAAGTTTCGTTTAAGCTTATGTATGTGATTGAAATTGATTTTTATATAAACAGTTTCGTTTAAGCTATGTACTTTCAGACTTTAATAAAAAATATCAGAGATTTTTTATGAAAAAAGATTTTAATCACCCCCTAAAGAGCAGGCTGAAGTTGTCTATATCATAATCAATTTTGATTATAACGGCTTCCATGATTTTGATGAAACTTTGTAAGAGCCGATTTATTCTAAATAAAATGCACGACCGAGTCGGAAGTACTTGAGCTGTTGCTGCAATAGCAAAAGGCCAATTCAATAAGAGAATTAAATCACACTTTAATAACGTGTATATTTCATCAAATAAAAATAAAGTGTCTGTTTTTTATTGAATCATCTTTTGATCTTTTTACTAAATGGCTATTTTTCTACTAACAGAGTCATTTTGGCTGAAAAAATGTCTCGAAAATTGTATTGCTCGAATCATCCAATAAATTTATTTATATTCTTTCATGAACTGAGATAAATAAATTTTGTAATCAATAATGAAGTAAACCTCAAAATGTTTAGCAAAATCTATGTCTTAACTCAAGGGACTATTTTCAATAATATAATACTTGCTTAAAGCAGGGTACTGTTGCCCAGGGGACTGTTAAAACTAACGAAATCTCATATCGTAAATATTACTGAATTATTAGAATTCATGGGCATTTCTAGAGTTTAGTGTTCATTAAAGAAATAAAATCAAACAGTTATAAATTCAATACCAAAAAATAAAATATAAAAAGCAGTTCAAGAGAGGACTGCGATTCGAACTAGTTTTTGCGTGGGTGTCCGCTCGAATGCTTCGCGCTACATCAAACAAAACGGAGATGGCATTGTATTTAAAATCTATAGTATTCCCAAGAAGCGGAACGTTTTGTGCGGCATCTATGGACGACGTTCACAAGCTTTGATTGTAGAGTAATTTGAATGGTTTTTGTCTAAACTGCAAAAACAACAATAGAAGACATTTGATGTAAAGTAGATAAGACAACTAGTGCCGCCATTGACGACGTTCAGAATTAAAATAAAATGTTCCATGAAATTACTATAAAAATGTATATACAATGGAGATGGCAACCTCAAACTTCAAGGGAGCCAACTTCACTCTGGTAACGTTCCATTTCATATTTTTTGGTAGCATTTTAAGGCTAAATCAGGGAGCGGTGCTCAAAATTTGTGGACAAACTTTAGCCATTGTATTTACATTTTATAGTATTCCCAAGAAGCGGAACGTTTTGTGCGGCATCTATGGACGACGTTCACAAGCTTTGATTGGAGAGTTATTTGAGCGGTTTTTGTCTAAACTCCATGGGAAGCAAAAACAACAATATTATGTAAAGTAGATAATACAACTAGCGCCGCCATTGACGACGTTCAGAACTAAAATAAAATGTTCCATGAAATTACTATAAAAATGTAAATACAATGCTTTAGCTCACTTTTATACATTTCATAATCAATATTATGACTGAGAAACGAAGTCTGTAAATACATGAACTAAAAATGAATATTACTTAACAACTTACAATTACTTGTATTTAAAATAATTGATTGAAACATGTTTTTTTGAATTGGTGACCAACCATGGGACTGTTTTTTCGGTATTTGGAAATCAATTAAAAATGCTTAGAATAGTTTTTTCTTAAATTTTATATCGTGCACGCATATAATTCATAACTTATTTATATTTAAGTTTTTTATTTTTTAATACAAACTCTATATACTTACTACATTGATAAACTAAATTAAAAATAAAATCAACCAAGTAGAAGACTTAGCACTAATAATGGACTGTTGAATTATTGATTCAAAATAGCTTTTTATGGCCTTTAGTCCAACAAAAATTTCATCGAGGAATCTCACCTTAATCTTGTTGGATATAGTTCACATCAGCGTTTTGTTCAAAAGTTGTAAATGTAAGTTGTACTAGAAAAATTAAAAAAATGCGTATTGACAAGGTTTCTTTCACTGTATCTCAACTGATGATTCCAAAGTGAGATTCCTGGATGAAACGCCAAATTTTTGTTGGACTAAAGGCTATAAAAAGCTATTTTATTTATATTTAAAATCAAAACTGCAAAGTTTTTATAAACTTTCTTAAAAAATCACGAGATACACTAAGTTGCCCAGTTAGTGGCGAAATACCCAAATGCTTATGAAAGAATTATTATTTTCAATACATTTTAATGAATTTTGGCGGAACGAAGTTCGCCGGGTCAGCTAGTATAAAATAAACTAAAAATCTTGTTTTCACAAAGAACTCAAAACCATACATTCTTTATGTTTTTACCCAATAACTAAGAATGTTGTATGCTTCAAAATACATACCTACTCCCACTTACCCATAAAGTTAATCAAAATTGTTTAAACTAGGTATTTTTGAAAAAATTGTATTACAGTAGAATTCGGTTATAACGACCACTCATGGGAGACAAATTTTTTCAAGTAAATTCATACAAAAATATACATATATTTATTTTTTTTAATAAAAATTTAAGATTTAGTTCTTCTGAAAAAACTCCCTCAATAATCGTCGTTATAACCGAAATGGGCGTTATAGCCGAAGTCGTTACAACCGAAAGATATTATTCAATATTTAGTGCCAAACCAATATTTAGCCTTAAGTTTCGTCGTTACAACCGAAATGTCGTTAAAACCGACGTCAGAACGGCTGGTTATATGCAAGGAACCGCCAAGAAAACTTTCAAACTTGAATGCCAACTTGTAAGGATATGCCTAAACCAAGTCAGAACCATTTCATAAATGTCGTTATCAACTCTTGGCCAGTTTAACCGTTTAACCGTTAAAACTAGATTTCCGCTATTTGCATTTTTAACCAAAAACGAAAAACGCAATTTTCTTTAAAAATGTTCTTAAGTATAATAACATACGAGCTTTAATCAAAATCGTTACAGCCGTTTTTCAGTAAATTTTAACCATAAAATGTTGTCTAAAACTGAGTGACTTGTTGCATGGAATAAATAAAATAAGCCGTTGCCAACTTATGGCCATTTGTAAAAAAAGTTAAAACCTAATGACCATTGACCATATATACAGGGTGATTCACCAGCGTTGTGCCAAAAAGCTAGAGCGTGTAGGTTAAGTTGAGACAAGAAAAAAATCGTATGGGAGGGGGGGGTCTATTCCCCTCCGTTTAGCCGGGAGGGGCAATTTTCTGAAAAATTGACTTATTTTGTAAAAAAAAATATTTAAAATCAACGGGTTCGTTTACAACACCGTGTTATACCTTTTTGAAAAGCCAAAAACTTCTCCTTTTATTTTGTTTTTAAATTAAATTGTTTTAACGAAAAGTTTAAAAAATATAAATTTTCAAACTCAAAATTTTGAAAAAAAATTTGAAAAAATAATTTTAAAACTAATTTTTTTCAAAATTTTACGTAATTAAGTATAATTTTTGTTCTCAGAATTCAACGCTTCCATTAATCTTTAATCCAACACTGAAAACCGTATGGCTCTACGACTTTTTGTTGCCAAGGTATTAAAAAATAACCGAACCTACTTCTTCACAAAAACACGAAAAAATTGGCTAAATGGTCACTTGTGCCATCCCGTAAGGCTAGGTTTTCTTGTTTTTGTGAAGAAGTAGGTTCGGTTATTTTTGAATACCTTGGCAAGAAAAAGTCGTAGAGCCATACGGTTTTCAGTGTTGGATTAAAGATTAATGGAAGCGTCGAATTCTGAGAACAAAAATTATACTTAATTACGTAAAATTTTGAAAAAAATTAGTTTTAAAATCATTTTTTCAAAATTTTGAGTTTGAAAATTTATATTTTTTAAACTATTCGTTAAAACAATTTAATTTAAAAACAAAATAAAAGGAGAAGTTTAAGCGGAAATGAAATAACTTGACAGCGTTTAAGATTGTCAAGAGTCGATGGAATAGTCAACTCTACTAGATCTCTACCAGAAGCCAAGAGGCTACAGATTAAGCTTCAAAATATTGTTTCAAAACTAATCATTCAAAGAATGCCAGATTTAAGATTCGTTTTTTTCACACTTTTGAAGCACGAAATTTTGATAGTCTACTAGCCTAGCCTAACCTAGCCTTACGGGATGGCACAAGTGACCATTTAGCCAATTTTTTCGTGTTTTTGTGAAGAAGTAGGTTCGGTTATTTTTTAATACCTTGGCAACAAAAAGTCGTAGAGCCATACGGTTTTCAGTGTTGGATTAAAGATTAATGGAAGCGTCGAATTCTGAGAACAAAAATTATACTTAATTACGTAAAATTTTAAAAAAAATTAGTTTTAAAATTATTTTTTCAAAATTTTGAGTTTGAAAATTTATATTTTTTAAACTATTCGTTAAAACAATTTAATTTAAAAACAAAATAAAAGGAGAAGTTTAAGCGGAAATGAAATAACTTGACAGCGTTTAAGATTGTCAAGAGTCGATGGAATAGTCAACTCTACTAGATCTCTACCAGAAGCCAAGAGGCTACAGATTAAGCTTCAAAATATTGTTTCAAAACTAATCATTCAAAGAATGCCAGATTTAAGATTCGTTTTTTTCACACTTTTGAAGCACGAAATTTTGATAGTCTACTTTTTAAATTATTTATCAAAAAATCAAAGAAAATTGACAAAGACGTTAGATACAAATTCATAACTCAATATGGCTTCCAATCTTTTCTTCCCCTCCAAAACAAAAATCTCGTACAAATACTTCTGAATGACTTCTGTTACATAGACTTTTCTAACATCATGTTTTTTGAGCATTCAAAGCAGCCCAATACCACCTCCCAAAACATTTAAAAACACAAAACCCCATAATTTATTAAAATAAAAAGTTTATTAAAAAAATAAGAAAAACAAAAAAAAAAAAACAAAAACAATTCAACTCTTTGGCTCGACTTCCTTGTCATCTGCTTTCCCAGAACAAACAAGAACAATCTGCTCTCCACGAACCAGAAGCTGAGGTATACTTCTACTCAGTTCGACGTTCTTTCTGTTCAAACTCTTTACTTTAGTCACAGGCAATGTTATCTTCAAGTTTTTCAGTCTTTCACTGCAATCCGAAGGTGTTCCTGAAAGAGAATTCATTCAAAATCAAAGATTTACTCACAAAAATCAAATGATTCTCACCACAAAACTTGTTCTCGTCATACTTGAACTTTCTCTTTTTCCACGTTTCATGAACATCTCTCAGCAATAGATTCCAATGTTTATCAAAACTTATCACAAAGCCACTAATTGTTCCCCGAATTCCATGTTCAGACCGTGTGTGGACTTTGATGCGACGTCGCTCCTGCATGCAGTCACGTAGAACAGCCATTGGTCCTTCCATAGCTTCGATTTGCTTCAAAAGACTTCTGGTGTTCTTCATCCGTATTCCAGTAGTTTGAATTGCCACTTTAAGCAAATATTTTTTAGCTTTAAATCACAGAAGATAAATGAAGTAACTTACTTTGATGCGGAAGAAATCGCCTGCCACTGGTCGAAGTCGAAGGTTCTGCATCCGCTGTCGTATTTTCTTTCTCTGGGTTGTCGTAATCATCTTTTGACTTTATAGACAAACCATAAAGTCCTTTCTTGTTGTATTCTATTTCGAATTCAGCAAAGTTTTGGTAAATAATCTTAGGTTTCCGTTTGGTTAACTTGACTTTAGTATTTGCATAGAGCGCCTGAACTGGATCGAATTCATCACTTGTTATGTCCAATGCCGGAGGTAATGGTTCGTCTGATGTTTGTGTTGAATCATCTTTTTTTGATTTAGAAGTCGATGGTTTATCACTCATAATGATTATACTTTTAAATTCAACATTTTATTCGGAAAATCTTTCAATACATTTATTTTTGTTGAGAAATAAACAACTTGTTGAGTGTCACATGTCAAAGTGACAGTAGCACTGATGGATGGCGGCGGAAGCTGTCATTTGAATGAATGAATCCAGCGAACAAAATCTCGCATGAGCACCCAAATGTAGGCAATGTTTCTCAATTAAAGCTTTTTCGAAGAAGTCGTTATTAATTTGAATTCGAAAATGAATTAAAGGGAAGACAACACTAGGCGAACTGTACTGAAATTAAACGAGATGTAATCGTTTTTACGAGTTAAACGGGTCTTTAATATTTTAAACAAATATACCATTCTTAAATACATATTTCAATAATTTTGATTATTAATCTAAACAAAAAATCATTCTTTCTTTTCAGACTTAATTTAAAAAGAAAACATCAATACCAATATAACATCAAATATAAATAATATATAATAAAATCAAGAAAAATCAACAAACTTTACCTATGTGTTCAATGAAATTTATTGTGTCTGATTTTCATTTAAAACTATACGCCAAATTCATTCTCAGAAAGACTATTTATCTCTATCAGCCAGATAGTTTAATGCTGGTTAAAAAGATGTCACCATTTTGTACCTATTCGAAACACATACGTCCTTTTTATATAAAAATTTGTAATCTAAGAATATTTACTAGTGAATCTTAAAAAAAACAAAAACATCCAACTTAACGGAAGAAATTTCAAAAAAGAAATCATTATACGAAAAAGTGCAGTAGAAGCTTTTTTATTTTACTTCTACTTGCCATAAAAAAATTATAAAAAGCTTTTCTTGAAGAGTTCGAAAAGTGCCTATGATAACACGTTTAGTGTGTACAGAAACCATAAAACACAAAACGGAAGTGCCTTTGTCTACAAAGCGACAGAATTTATCAACTTTTAGAAGAGAAGACTGAGCAACAACAACAAAATAAAATTAAAAATTAAAAACTAAAACAATATATTGAGAAGAAAATATAAAAAACAAAGCATCATCACGTTACCAACAATAAATACCACTGTCGGAGGTGGGAGTGAAGAGCTGTCTTCGCAACCGGGGACACAAACCAATACGCTGGCACTGGCGACAGGCATTCGAAGTGGCTCTGCCTTATCGGCGATGCCATTTATCGATGACGCATTATTATGGTGTCCCGATAATGATGGTCGAATGGTTGGAGGATTAGATATTGCTGCTTGTCTTCAGGTTTGTGGATAAGCTTTTTTCGCTTTTTCGAAGTTATAATCTAACGTTTAATTTATTTTATAGGATGCTTCAACCGGAAATGGAAATTCAAATCAAAATACAGATTTAAACGATGGAAGCTGTGAACTAAATTCTTTGGATCCCCTGTGCAATGATTCTTCAGAGGAATTATTTCGACAACTATCTGAGAGTAATTTTGAAATTGAAAGCCTGCTGTCAGATTTGGCTACAGTGGAAGTAAAGGTTTGACTTTTGATATCACCATTCTCCTTTAAGCAACAATTATTTATTCTATGATTTTTTTTTTGTTTAAAGCAGGAGGAAAACAATAATAATTTAACAATTCAGCAACAACAAGGCATCAGCAATAATGGGTCGACGAATTTTATGCCCGGTGATAATTCAATGCAATCTAATGTTAGTAATAATTTTATGCAACAACAGAGTGTTGCTTTAGCGAATAGTATAGCTGTGACAGCAGCAGAGACAGCTTTGCTTGCGTTGGCAGCATCAGTGACAGCATGCTCATCGTTGAGCATTTCGCCGCAGCATCAACAACATCAGAATCAACGGAATTTCAATGGGCCGGGTAGCAATAATAGCAATCGTTTTTCGATTGCGGCGAATCCACTTTTGGCGGAGAAATTACTGTCGCCAAATACGAACAGTTTGAGTGATCTGGATAGTCTGACGATTGGGAGCAGAAATGGACGACCGCCGGAAATCAAAGGTAAGTGGGTTGTTGTTGTTTTTTTTTTTTTTTTTTTTATTTGTGTTCAAAATTTCATTCAATGCGAAATTCGTTACACTTAACGACAATAATTGGTGTTTGAAACACAACCCTTTTCTTAAGAACAGGAAACATTGGAATTTTGTTTTAAATATGCCCATACTTTTGTAAGGGTATTTCTCATTGAATAGGAGATAAATAAAGAAGATACACCTATCGTTATTATGCAGGAAAACAACTGAATTACCTGGCGAAGCAATTCTCATTCGTGTAGTATGTTTTAAGAACATGTATCTTTACTTAACAACAACAGAACGTTCATAGTTAGGCTCGGTTTAACTTTTTTTTTTTAATTCTTTTTCGATAAATTTATTTTCCTTTAGTTTCTCTTGACAATTCATCTTAGATATTCATGAACAGGGTGCGAATATACAGAATATCCTTAGTAACTTCGACAGGTTGATATTTCCAACTCGGTGCAGCAAATATCTTAAATCTTTATTTCAGGGTGGTGCCTGGTTTAAAGAATCAGGCCAAGGGAGAGATAAGGTCCAGCGAAACTTTTTTGAGAAGGGAAAGAGGGGACTATTTTTATGAAAATAAAGCTAGCTAGTATTGTTACTCTATGAAACATATGATAACATTTGTTGTCAACCAAACCGACAGCTTTACTTTAAAACCTCCTATTTCTGTCATTCAGTGGCAGCATTCTAAATAATTAAAATTAAATATTAAAAAATTAAGTTCCATTTGAGGACAATGTTTCATAGAATGGGTTTGGTTGTATTCAAAGTTAACATTGCTGCATCATTGGTCTCCGATACATACATATTTCTACCTCTGTTCTAATTTTGGTTAAGGGTTGCATCCTCTGGAATAAAATTAATCTTTTGTAATCCGGATGGTCTTTGAAGCTGTGATTTTTCGAAAGAGTTGAAAACAGTGTGTCCAATGATGTGTCTACAGTTCATAACGGACCAAGTTTTAACATGTTACAACTTACACCTGAAAAATGTTACAATTTGCCTCTTTATAAAATTTAAAACAAAACCCACAAATTTCAAGCACAATCGAAGTTGGCTAAGTACTTTCTCGAAAGTAAAAAACAACTAGAGTATTTTGGTTACCAACTTTTCATGCGCCAGTAACAAGATTTGGTTGGATTTCACATTGAACTGTCATCTTTTTTATTGAAACATGTAAAGGAAAATTTAGTCTAGTGTTTAAAAATTCAGTAGCTATATTGGAAATATTAAATTATTTTTAATGAGGTATTCAGCTGCAAATTTTGTGACTCTATGAGCTTTTATATTTAGGAACTATAAATGGAAATTTATAGGGTGATTGTTTTTGGATTTGTAGATTTATTGGTACCTACCGTAGTAAGAAGGGGTGAAAAATACTAGAGTTTTGTTCCTTCAGAATTTTGAGGTTGGTTTGCGAAAGTTTCTACAGTCTTATATGTTCTTCCGTGTCGTCCATGATAATGAAGATGATGTAAGCCAAAATTAATAAGATCAATTTTTTCTTTGAAATGAAAACCAGCTGTTGAAATAAAATAAGCTGCATTGTAATAGATAGAAGTTGGTGAAATTTGTATTTGTCTCTCAAATTGATTCAAATAGAAGTCTTTAACTGTTTATAGATGCAAGCCGTCCAGATCGAACGACGTCCTTTTGATATCCAAAGCATTCAAAACCGATTTTCTAGAAGTACAATTTATTTTAAACATGCATAGATACCAACACCAAAATGCAATGTGTCAGTAACCTCGAAACCTACCTACTGCATGAATTCATTTAAATAACCCACCTGCTATTTCAAATATCACATTTCTTGAGCGATTAAATTTTGTACATCAATGTATTTCCTTATCAAAAGTTTAATATTGCGAATAAATATGACGCATCGAACCACCTTCTCAGAAAACGTAAACTTCACTTTAAATTCTAACAAAGTTGCAATTTTTTAAAGCCGAGCTTTGTTCCTTATTTTCTTTGATGTTTCCGACTTGGAAATCACTTGTAATTTACGTGAACCCCTGAAATTAGAGTCTGGTTTCCGTTTTCGCATATCATTTATGCAGAAAAGAGGAACAAAGCAAAAGAACATAGAAGAAGTTCAAAGAACCTATGTCACCGGACTCATATTTATGGCTGATATTTCAATTCTTGATGTGTGGGTCACATTGGATCGAAATTTTTATATCGTCTGATTAAAATTATTATTTAACTGAATAGAAATTATATTTTAGTATTTATTATCGTAACCAAATTGCAAATATTTGCCTCAAAAGATTTCTTTTGAATGATAAGTTGAACTATCAGAAGCTTTATCTTGAAGCTACTTTCTTTAACGTTACATAGTTCTCCTGCTGATTCTGATACAAATTGGAACCAGAATTGAGGCGAGTGTTTAAACTTCTAAAGATGTGATGATAGCCAGCAATATTGTGGATTTATGAACATCAATTGATGTTCGAACGTTGATATCTTTATCCCTTTTACTCCCAGCATAAGTTCCCTTTTTAGTTCCATATTTGACCACTAATTCAGGAATTCGAATCACCAATAGTCAGACCAACAGAAAAACCTTTATTTGTTCAATATTGCAATGACACGGTTTTTTCTTACACTTACCCTATATTTTATCCAAAACTGTTTTAGGGTACTTCAGGTTAGATTGCTCACGTTACGGGAATGCCAATCATAACAACAATAACAATATCAAGCAAGGCACCGCACCGGTTGCTGACCCTTAAAGTAGAGTTTAAAGTGTATTTTGACGCAGCGGGCATTGTTTTGATGATCATGGCTCCAGTTAATGGCATCGGCATGTTGGCTGACGCTGACATGACGGTTCGAAATTCGTTGACTAAAAACGTTGGTTTCGAATTTCTTCATTTAACTCGAATGCAGGAACACATCACATTCATTTTTTGTTTATATTTTTTTGTTCGTGTTCCAAATGTCGGAGACGGGAAGTCAATTTTTTTTTTTAATTTTTGGTAAACTCAAAGGCTTGCACTTACATTTTTGTAGTCATCGTTCGGGTTTACAATGACAAAAAAGAAAAGACTATATGTTCTCTTGTAACACTCATGACGTTGATCTGTGATAATGATAGTCGAGGACACATGTGATCTTGGCAAAGTGGTATTTGTAAAGGATTTTGGGTCAACGCCCACCAACATTGACATTGCTTTCAAAATTAGAAAGAAGGAGTATACTTGTCAAAGGAGTTTCAAAATGTAATTTGAAACACTGTCTCTGTGGTCATTGGTTGTTTGGTTTAACACAAATATTTTATGTCAATTAGCAGGACATTAAGCACGAAGAGATTTATTAGTTTAGTTTTCAAATTAATCATTAAAAGAATTAGATTTCTGCAGTTTAAAGTGTGATTTAACCAACAAGAACAAGCGTCGAATGAGTAATTAATCAAATGAAAGTAATTCATCAAAAATTTAAAATATGTTAAGAAGGGGTGGATGTGCTGCACCTAAATTATTTACATTTCTAGACACAGATGAAGAGATATGGTTCATGCCTCAAATTTTAGTGTGGAATACAAGAAGCGCGTCATTAGCGCTGACACAGTTTACCAACTTAGTCGGCACTGTTTTTACTAAAAATGAAACTATACTGAACCAATTTTAAAAATTCTTCCATAACAATCTACAATTCAAATTTCAAATATGATTTTTCAATTTGGTTAAAGGTTTTCTCATTGAATTTTCTGAGCCGACTTAGTTTTGATATTATACATTCATAAGATCGTTGATCGCTAAATCTTTGCTTACAGCTTATAAGACATAACAAACGATTGATCACTGAATAGGAAAAACCTATGCTCTTAAAATATTTATAAAATACAGGTTTTTAGGAGCTTACGATTTTGAAAAACAAAATTACGTAAATAAATATTTAAAATATAACCTTTTTATAATTTCAAAAAATAGGTTCAAACCCAATTTTGCATATGTTTTTTTCTTCTAAATCAAATGACAGATTCAGTAGTTGTAATTGCGTGTTGAAAAATCCTTAGTTTGAAGGTTTCAACCAAAGATTTGGAAACTATATCGGGTCAATATACAGAAAAAACCAGTAACGAAGTCAAAATAGAGAATAATGAAAAACGTGATTCCAATACTTCGAGTGTGAGCTCAATCACAATATTTATAAGAAGTTTAATCAAAATCGCTTTTTTGAGAAACAAAATCTTTTCTCCTACGAAATTTAATAACTGCAAGCTTCTAATCAAAATTGACTCAATTGTTTTGAATAAAGAAGCGCAAACGAGACACAACAGATCCACCTGACAGGTTTCTATGTTGTCTAAGTAATATTTTGGTAACAGACATTACAATACAGACCTCTTTCATAAAACACACTTAAATTATTATATTCAACACGGTTATGTACATCCAAGTGTCTGCATTTTATTTTACTCTTCTAATTAGTCCCCATTTAAAACGCCCATAGGAGAGCATTAATATGCTCATAATAAAATGCACATCAAACTTGTAGGCAAAATTTAGAGACCTAAGCTTTGGTCGGCAGTCTCTGTTGTATGTCTGTGGTTTTGGTTGAGTTGTTAGTTTTATTTTGATTATTTTATTTTTTAACGCATGCGATTTTTCGCTAAAGGGCATTTTAATACCAAAATTTCTTTTCGAAATGTGACTGTCCTCTCTGCAAAATAGTTTTTAGGGTGATTCTGGTTCTGCTGATTCTTTTATAATTGTGTTGGTTTCCAAAAAGTGTTTTCTCAGAAATCAAAGTATGCAATGCAGTTTAGAGAACAATGGAGGTATAAGCTGTACAATGAGTTTTTACCTTGAAATTTTGTACAATAATTGTCAGGGGTACAGAAAAGGACTTAGGACACATTTTATAACAACAAAAATACTGTTCCCCCAGTATATACAAATCAGTTCGCAATCGCAGGTCACGGCTTGAGGCTAGTACAAAGCTTAGCTGAACGAAAATTGGACCACGTCAAGTAATTTTAGTTGGAAAACTATGAAATGCACTGTTCGAAAATGTTTGTCATTCTAAACAAAAAGTAACGAACTAATTAAGCTGCCTTTTGGTTTTCACCTAAAGCCATACTCTTCATCATAACCTTGATAAAAATAAAGTTCATACAAAAATGTAAAAGTATTTAAGAACTATTTATTTTAACGCCAACACCGATCCAGGCCATTGTCAGAGAAGGTAAAGAAACTGTCCGACCCTGATCATAATATCTCAACACATTTTCCTTTTCCAACACGGATCCATTGCGTTGCAATTGCAATCTTAATTTATGCAATAGCCTCACTTTCAACAATTTTGTCCCACCATACAAATATAAGTTACGATAACCCTGGTCCCTATGCTCACATTTTTTTTTTTTTTGTACAACAATTCACCTATTTTGACCTCTTGTTACATTTAAATCGGTCCAAACAACCACCCAGACCCAACTAACGCCCGAAAAAAAAACCCCAACATCAAAAAGTCTCACACAAAAACGTGCCCTGTTACACTTGTTATTGTCTGTATAGCTCCCAAAGTAACTAACTGCCATGCTGATTGCAGCGATAAGCTTTTTAACAAAATACTTAACTGGGCCGTAACACACCTTTCGCGCTTATCAAGCGCGCGCAAACATGAGCTTAAATTCAGTAATTATAATCTCTTAATTAACGCCATCGGCATGTTAAGACAATGCATCTAACTCCACATCAAAAGTTTGCTTCTGTACATATTCATGTTTGGCAAAGATACACACACTGCACATGATCGGGCAACTGATCGTCGTCTTCGTCGACTTGAACGTCGCCGTCGCGTCGACAAAGTGCGCGCGCGTTAAAAAAAGGAAGAAAAAGACCTCGCCAGACCACCGCACCGATCGATTGATAGGTAAGGTGAGTAATGAAAAGCTATGCAATCGAAAGTATCGATATAAATGTATCTACAAGATACAATATTCAACGACTCGCACATAATCGACGGGAACAGACGAACAGACAAACTGAGGCGAAACGAAGACTGAATGAACTGAACACCGCTCAACAGGGTGGACATGGACAGGCGCACTGCGAGGGGCGTTTAAGTCGCTTAAGACCAATTTAAGGTGTATTTGACCTAAATTGCCCCGTCACGTTCCGGTATTGCAGAAATTCATTAAAAGGTGAACACACATCCAAGTGACACAACAGCCAAAGCTAACACACCAGAGCCTCTACCACTGCAAGACGTATAGAGAAAGAGAGAGAGAGACATTAGAAAGAGAGGACTTCTTTACAGGTGCATACTAGCGCTAATCGGTGTTTAATTTTCAAAGCTCGGTTTAGTTGATGGGCGAAGAAGGGGGTTGGTGGTGAGGTATAGGGACCAGCGAGACTACAAGGCATTTTAAATGTCTGCGTGCTTCCACATCCGATATCCCACCACGATTCACCAAACGTTCGATCAGAAATCGACAACAACGACGACGAAGACTACGAAACCAAACCACAATGGGCCGTGCTCAATTTCGAGGCTATCGATCGCGCGCACTTGATGTTGATGTCGATGGATATTTTGTTCCCACCGCTGCACTGTGGCGGCTCGGCCGATTTGGCATGTCATGATGCGGCTTTGGCCGCAAAAGCCAACATCAAACTCAACTCTCGCGTATAGTCTTTTGGCAGTGAAGTGAATAACTTTGGCCTAATGCAACGCACACAATGGCGAGAAGAGACAGCCTCACAGCACTGAAGCCGTGTTGCCGATGAATAACTCATTATTTTGTAGATTATGAAAAGAGATGACGTTTCGTGGTAGCCTTTTGGAGAGAGGTTAAGATGATGCTTCTAATGATTTCACAAAAAATAATAAAAGCAAGAATGAATGTAATTGTTGTGGATCGCTGGCTGGCGGGCGCTCGCGGGGCTATTAAATATAGAGTCTATATACTGTTCGATAGTAAATTCAATGAGATAATAATAATTACATCGTTCAGAGTACGAGTTACGAGATGAAGACGACGACGACAAGTCCACAACAATATATTCATTGACAGTAAGTACATTCAGCCATATATTCTTTTAAATCTGACAAATGCATTCATCATCAATTCGTGGGAAATAATGATAAACGGTTACGCAATTTGGAGTCACAAAATTATAGGGGAAACAGCAGGTGTGCTTTGGGGGCAATATTGTTGTTGGATATGAACTATGGGGCGTAATTTTAATATGTTTTTGGATAGCCATTGCATTGCATTGGTTGTTTTCTGAGAAGAGAACGTTTGAAGGCTGGTTGTAGATTTTGGATTGCGAAAATGTCATTAGGATTACCGGAATCATTGCAATTATATTATGTTGTCTTCAATTATTGCTATGGCAAATGGTTTTAAGGTTTCGATTACACTACCTAAGTAATCTTGGGTGTTAACTTAATCAATAGGAAAATGGAAGACCTGCCTTAAAATTTATTACATAATACACATAGTTGGAGTTCCAAATTTTTCATAAAAAAATTATTTCCGAATATAAAGAGTTTTTCAATAAAGACGGGTAGATGTTGAGATGGAATAAATCAAAGCTTTGTGTACGAAATTTCTCAAAATGCTTTTTTATTGAAAGGCCCATGTACGCTTCTTAGTATACAATTATTCAAACACCCGCCCGCTTCTTAAGGTGGAATGGATCAGAGTTATCCATTTTTCTTTGATTTTTTCTAATAGATCCGGCTGAATTCGACCGATGCGATGGCCTGTGTTCAAGATACAACTAAAAAAGATAGCACCTTCCAATTCTCATTTTTGTTTCGTTCTTCGCTATATACGTCACGGAAACCCAATTGAGTTTGACGTTTTTCATTGTATCATTCGCAATGCCATATTGTTAGTAGTTGTATCATGGCCTATGTTATTTTAACCTGAAGGGCATCGGGAGATTGGGGTTACTTCGCATAGATATGTGACTCCAGGAAACCACACAAAAATAAGTTTGGCGGTATCAAATCACATGACTTTGGTGACCAATTCACGTCACCTCTGCGAGAGATAACTTTTCCCTCAACTAAGAAAAAAGTCAATAGTTGCAGCCTTAGGTCCATATAGTTCATTTTGAGCCTTAAAAAATTAAAGAGCTTCACCAACGTTGCTTTCGAAAATGTACAAACTGTTCTAAAATTAACACCAATCGGTAATTTTTTTGCTGACGCCACCTGGCGAACCTCGCGTTGGTGGTGTCGTCATAAGTACATACAGCTATTTCGGCTGTCGTTTTTCACCCAAAATTTGTGTTATATTCCAAAATCATTTTGATACTAAATTTGTATTTGCTTGGATCTGCCCTGACTTGCCATGATGAGTTGGCTTTAATAACTGGATAATAAAGAATAGATTTGACAGATGTCAACAAAACAACATGGCTACCATACTGGCCTTCAAAATGTCCCCCACCAATTGCAATACCCTTTACTTAGCCGTTTTCAAAGTTTTTTTTCACTTTATAACGTAAAACCCTTTTATCAAAATTAAATTTCCACTGCCTGAATTTTCAAACGTGTGTGAACTGTAAAATGATTTTGCAGTAGTAATTTCGCAGTATACTACTGGAGCCGGCAGATTCTTATATTTATAGATTGTAATGATGTTATCAATTTGAGTTTATCAAACTCGAGCGATATTTCTATTTTTAAATGTAATTTACTACTCAAATTTTATTAATTAAAACGCAGCTAGATAAATATTCACAAGACCCAAAAAATCTTTGTACAACGAGAACTCGTTTTTTCCTTTTTTTTGACAGCTGTCAATCCTTTTCAAATGTCAAACTCGTTCGTTCAATTTCGGCTTTTAAGGTCTTAACATTTGAGTTTTCTTTACCTATGATATCCTTTCTTCAAATTTTTACCCAAATATCGCTTTGAACCGAACAAGAAATTTTCTTCCGCATCAAGGAGCGATTTTTCTGTGCAATGCTTCAGCCAAACATCCAACACTTTATTGACAATTTGTATATGAATGTTTGTCAATGTTTGTCAAACACCTTCATACTAGCTTCCAAAAATTTACCTCACAATAGTCCTGCGTGCTACGGTCCTAAATTTTCGTGTTAATTTTGTCACATTCATGTCAAGAGTGTAAGTTTTGTAAACACATTTTTGCGTGTGAACGTCAATGGACAAACTTAACATACAAAATGAATCTAAAACGATGCCAACGAGATCCGTTTAAATCGTTCTCATTTTGATTTTGTATTTTCATTTTTGTAAACTCATTCCGTTCAAATACGAGCAAAGCAATGCACAGCATAGTGCTAAAAAGTAAAAATAAAATATTTCAAAATCGCTATCCGCGTTTAGGTCAGGGTTATCATGTCTCTTTATTAGATCTATTCCATTTGCGCGAGCACACTGCGTCGTCAATCAGCCTCCACTATTATAACCACCGCGCTGCCACCTTCATGACTTCCTCACCCTCTCTCTCGTGTACCAGATTGGTTAATAGAATGCAATTTTGTCGCGTATACGCACATGAACCCGCAGCAGCATTCAATGTTTTTTTGTGCGTTGTGTCGATGCTCGTTGCAGTTTGCAGTCAGGGTTGCCATCTATTATTACAATTTTCACTCGTTTATAGTCTTTAAAATATTAAGTGTCAAAAGAATTTTTAAAATGATTTAAATATAAAAGTTTGTCTTTGTCTCTTCAAAGTCATAGCTTGAAATCTCAACTTGCTTGCCAGTAAAATCAAGTGGCTCTGCAAAAACCACGACCAAACTGAAAATTCTAAAATAAAAATGAAATATGTTGAATTCTATCTCCTTCCCTCGCCTTTACATTTAAGTATTTTTGTTTCTTGGTTGTGACGCATTTTCGTTTCATCGAGTTTTAAATCACAACGATTCTGAAGAAGTTTCACTTCAAAGACAAAAACCTGTTCTAGGTATTTTTTTATCAGGTGATTTAAAATGAGCTCCTGGCAACCCTGTCCAGTGCTATTATATGCGTTGTGACTTGTAAGTCGTTGCAATTGCTGCATTTATAGTGTGGTCGTCAATGCCTACACGTATAACAATCTTAAGAACCATTAGAGTTAGTGGCCAAAATGCCAGGTTCTACCCGTTTAACCTGCAGCTAGATATACCTAAGTGCTTGCAAACGATAGTTATTATATGACAACGACAACCGTGCGGCGCGAAAATAAAATGCGTGTGTCGTTGGCGTCTGGGGTATTCTATGCAATGCATGCGTTTATTACTTCTTTTTTTTTTGGAACGCTCACATTGAATCCGCAAAAGACCAATAAGACCGTTTATTGCTCGAAGGTACGAAATCAGCTATAGAACGGAACTTGCTTGGCTTAAATGAAAAGCAAAAGTTGTTCCTTTGGCATGACATGAATATTATATTTGCTGGCTCATTGCACATTTACTTCTTCTCTCCTTGAGAGATGGACAGCTCGACAAGAAGGAGGAGGAGGTGTAGGACGGCTAAAGTACACACACACATGATGTCGTTGGCGTGCCACTGCGTGCCGTATGGTAAACAGGCAAGTTTCGACTTTGCGAACCGCATTCCATGCTCGAAGTAAATTTGAATATTCCTAACAATCCATCTATCTCTCCAAACACTTAAAGTCAAAATTTGCAATTGAATTTGCGTGATTTCTGATTTCGGATAGCTGGGTGTCCTGCAGCAATGGCAATTTAGTAGCCAGCAAATCACTATAGTCACCATTACCATCACCATCACCACTCCACCGCAACCGGATGGAGAACTGGAAAAACACTTACGGAAATGGAAATTCGTGAAATTCATGTGTGCACTATAACTTTGCGGTATGGAATCGGTTGGGCTTATCTGACGGAACAAGAAACTGCAATCAGAGTTCTGATTAAGAAGATAAGTGAATTGAAATAAGTGAAGGAAAATGATTTTGTGGAAGTTGTATCTACTTTCGATTTTGAAAGTCTTTAAAAAAAGAATGATGCAGATAACTTTAAAAGGCTGATTTAGAAAGGAATACAAATTTTATTGGAAAAGCTTTAGTCAATGAATTTAAATTATACTGGCAAGCATTTAAGTATAGGCTTGATTTTATGACCAACGCCTGTTCTTCAAACTTATATAACATATTTAAAAAGTATGTATTATGTACTTGACCTTATAAAGTGTTTTAAAAAAAAAAGCTTGGGAACTTGCACGAATTTTCGAAACTTTTGTAAACTCCGAGGATTGAAGAATATATGGAGTAATCATGTTTTGTTTTCTTGTTCTTTTGAGATACCAGAAGATATTTTCTTAAAAATGTATGAGTGTAATTTTTATTTTTAGGTTATCAAAGTCTTGAATAGTTCATATTGGACGTTACAAAACAATATAGTTTTTATTATGAATTTGACAGAGAAAACGCTTTTAAATGGATTGCTATAAATTAATGGTATTTAAATTTATGGTCTGGACGGTCTGTAATCAGATATGATACAATAGCAAAAAAGGGGTCGGGTACGTCAAATTGTCTGTCTACGAAATCTTAAGGTTTTTTAAATTGTAGAACAAGTGTATTTTTCCTCGTACATTTTTTCATTATTTTGGCCTTATAGATCTTGTCATATGAAGAAAAGTGCATCTTTACAAGCCGTTTGGATTCGGTGGTAAATTGTTGTTTCTTTCCATTTCTGCAGAACATAAATGCACACGGGAGGAATGGTTTAGAGTGTAACTCACTATAGGCCCAGCTGCAGTTATTGCACCACAATTGCATCGGATGACTATACGTTATGCCATGTAAAAAAAATCCTTTATCCTTGAGGGCACTGTATTTGGCGATTAAGGATATTGAATAAGTGAATGTGTGCCAATTTTTTGAACCATCAATTCTGGATTCTTGTATAATTTTTGCAGCCTTCCATCCTTAGTCCTTGACATTCAGCATTATTTGCAGACTGCAGGTCACCGGAGTCAAAGGCATCGAAAGAACGAACTTGAAAAAAATGACGTTGTAGGGACAGATGACTGCCATTTCTTCCAAGAGGAAGAAGAGCTTTAGGCAAAAGAGATTATTCTGTGTGAACGGAGTTCTATTTATAAACAAATAGTCTGCCAAATGAAAGAAGATTCAAAAAGTGCCAAAAAAAGAACCCCAGTTTGAGTGTCATGCATAGATCTCCCTGGAAAATCAAAAGATTTCAATATTGCCAGCAATTTTATCGGCGATCATGTTCTCCCAATCAAGTGCACTTTTCAGGAATATTCCTGAAGCCCATAACGTCAATTATTCAACATCTCTATCACATTACCGTCCAACTATAACGAGAAAAACGGTTTTCGTAAGTTTTTTTACAATTTTACTTATGACACAGATCCTTCTTCTACCTGCGGTTGATGATGCACTGATGTCCACCATTTGATTGAAACCGAGCATTAAAAGTTTTGTATAAACAGATAGTTGATCCGTACTTTTCGTACAATACATCACTCCTTTCCTTAAGTATTCTTTGGTAACGAGCGCCCAGAATCTTTACCTTTTTGAAAGGCCAAGAATTACATAGAAATGATCAGCCTTCGCACAGTCCCAAAAAAAATTGGCCATAGTTGAGATACTTCTATTCGCAAATAAATTGAAAGATAGGGATAGAGAACTATTTTATTTTTCGTAACCTATGAATTTAATTTGAAGAAGAACTTAAACATAAACCACAACAAGATCAAACATTAATCCTAATTTTAAAATTTTAATAAAATACCTGAATTGATTTGTCACTCAATAATAAACCATAAAAACCCCAATCAACTTCAACTATCGATCGACCTCTCAATTGATTACAATTTCAATCAAGATAAATTTATAAATTGTTATACAGAATTCAACGAATTCCTAACCCGTGCGTAAAAATGAAGAAAAATAAAGAAAAAACGCACCATAAAACTGCGAATGTAATCGACTTGCAAATTAATTAGCCAATCTGGTCTCCACAATCTGGTTAAAAAAATCTACTTCAGATCTCGATGGTGGTGTACGGTGGTGGGGTTCGAAACCAAGCCAAGAAGAAAAAAAAATACAAAAACGCTTTTTTTTTACCACAATCTGTGGTTGCAATGTGAAAATATAGTTCGAGGTTTTCATGCGGTTGTACTCTTTAACCATATCGATCTGAACCACAACCACCATCACACCGAATAAATCAATGCACAAACAGTTGGCCAGTCTCGATGTCAAACATAATCAGAAACTTTCGATTTTATATTTCCTTCTGGTGGAAATGGAATTTTTTTTCTTCAAAATCTAACAATTTTGGTACGAGGTTTGAGGAAAAGCTGATTTTTATGTTATCGATTTTAGATCGATCGATAACTCGTTTTATTTAAACTTTTAACAAAATCTTAAATTAGTTTTCCAAAAAAAGGAAAAATAATGATATGTAGTTCTATCTATCTTTTCCAACAACAAAAAAAGTCCTACTACACAGCTATCGATAAAAAATGTCTAATCCCATTTTAAACTTATCGATCCACCAGTAATCGATCATTAGCTGGAAGAATGGAAGCAAATTGACAAGAAAATTCATCAAACAATTTAATTGGTGCCAGATTGCATGGAAGCATGGATCATTGAGAATATCCTATGGTACCTGCCTGACACACGACTGGCAGCCAGTGTCAACATTTGTGTATCTTGTTTGTATATCTGGTGTGCGGTTCTTCGGTTCGGTTTGGTTTTAATTCAGATTTAGATTCCCCCCGTATCTCGCGCTCACTCGTTGACGAACTCTGAGGTTTTAGTTTTATTCGCTTGGATTGATTGCTGCCATCCAGTTGAAATAAAATTGAGCCGGGTGAGGGGTGGGAGGTGAGGGCAGAACACGTCAATCGTGAAATATTTCTTGTTGCTTGTTGCCAACAACTGCAATGTCATTGTTTTACCTGCTGCGAAGTTTTTACCGCGTGATTTTATCTTTGTAAATCGGCAAACGCGAGGCAGACAAATTTAGGTCGATTGTCTTGAGAGATCGGTCTTTTGGAAGTTGGTAACACACCCGATTTTTTTTTCGTGTAGTTCTTTGGTGGTTTTTCTGTTTTTTTTTATTAGGTGCGTGAGTGTTCCGGAAAACGCGTTATAAATACTTGAACTTAAATTCAATCATATTGCAACTCCTTTTTCCAAAATGAAGACAATATTTTTTTTAATGTTAAAAATGACTACCGGAAAATTGGGCGTTCCCTCGGTAGAATAAAATTTGTATGCTTCATGTGATCACAGAAATGTCGCCTTAAAAACATACAACCAAAATAAAAAAAAAGGGAACCTTCTTAAAAAACACACGAACGAGGCACAATGCAACCAAAAAGGATACACTTACTTCTGGAGCAAGGCTAATTGTGATTCCGTGTTTAGTCGCATTTTAATGATCTTTCACTCCTCATTGTGGTAGATGTGGTGTGTCATGTCATCAATTTACAACAACAAAAAAGGGATGAAAATTGTGATTTTTGATGGCATAAAGTGATTTGGCTTGCGGAAAAGGAAGACATAAAATTAAATTACATATTTTAATGATGGTATTTTTTTTTTCTTTGGGAAGAGTCTGCTGATACTTTGAGGCAGAATTATTTGGAAAACCGAAGCAGTTGCCAAGGACTGAAGAATATTTTTATAAAGAATGCAAATGTGTTCTTTTTTTTGGATTATGCTTTAAATTGTTTTTGGGGAAATTCAATCTAAAGGAAAACATCTTTGCTTCTTGAGAAGAAATTGTATAATTATGATTGGATCATAGGATAAGTTGCAGTTGGTTACCTTCGGTCAGGAGTTAGGTGACTTAAGACAAGCTAGTTCCAAAGCAATTTTAATCTTTATTTGGTTGCTTATCCGTTCGATTGACTTCAATTTTAGAAATAACCTGGGGTGCAAGGGTAATCATTTTTGTTTTCTTATTTGTATTGAAGCCCTTTTTCAAATCTAATCTAGGTATAAAAGACAAAAAGTGATCAGAAAGGAGATATTTGATAGGTTAAGTTCCGATGATTCTTAGATTCTGGGTTATAGTTTTTTGACCAGATAAATTTCAGGAACGTTAGACGTTTTTACCTAAAGAATATGAGAGACTTTTATAAAGGTTCATTTATTAAAATGCTGATGCATATAAGGCTTTCCAGAAGTTTCGATATAACATAAAGAATAATATTAAATTTGTGGAAGGGCTTTTGAACAACACATCTTTTGACTACATCGAAAGACCCCAAACACATTTCCGTTAAACCAGGTTTGACCAGGTGATTAAGCAAACACCGAAATGAAAATGCTTCAAACGACAGAATCATATTGTAAAAAATCTTGAAGGAGTACAAAGAACGGTAGCCCCAACGAGTCTAAAATACTATCCAACAACAAATTCAGGCTAACTATTATTTTATTTCAAGATTAGAAAAAAAAAAATACCACATCTGCTACCAAAATAATGACAGAAAAATACACTTGAGTAGCTTATTGTCAAAAGCAGGTATACAGACAATTATACGGGAAACAGAAACAATTCACATGTTTTCTTAAAAACTGAGCGTGAGCACTCCTTTTTATTATTTGCCGACCACTTATGATGCATAATCATCGACTACGAGACTGTGATTGTGACAAGTGATATAAAACAAGGAAAAGGAAGAGTTCACTTTAAGGAACCATCACGAGTCATTACTGTAGTGTATATGATGATGGGAACAAAAATATAAAATTCGTGCTGACATTGTATAACCATAATGTCCATGTGGTCTACCATTTACAAACAAGTGGTACGATCTACCTGAGTGCACTTAAAATTTAGGATTCATAACAAGTGGCACTATTGAGTATTTTTGTATATTTTTGTATATGTGGCCATTATTCAAATAAAAAGATACTTTTTAAAGTCGCAGGACCTTTTGTATTGAGTTAATTCATTAATATTCAGACATTTGGAGTCTGCTACTTTATTCGTTATTTTCTGAGTGTTTGAAAAAAACAATAGGAACATATTCTTTTTTAAATAAAGACTGATTAATGTATGTCAACAAATTTAGTGCTTTATTTAAGCAGAGAATTCTGAATCCAAACTTATCAAGTACAAAATATTGTAGGCATTGAAAATTTAAAAAAAAAGTGAAAATGATTCACTATCAACCTTGTGAATCATTTTCACTTTGTTTTAATTTTCAATACATACATTTTTTTAATTTTCAATGTATAAGCCACTCTAAGGTACCACCCGCCTGAATGGAACACATCAGATCTTTGACCTATGCGTGTACCAAAATTCCTACCACTTCTTACAAATCTTATCATTTTAAGATGATTTTCAATGATAACAGTGTGGGTGCCACGCCCTCTAATTAGAAGTTTTTAAACT
The DNA here is from genome assembly GCA_916050605.2 of Platycheirus albimanus. Classification (NCBI taxonomy): domain Eukaryota; kingdom Metazoa; phylum Arthropoda; class Insecta; order Diptera; family Syrphidae; genus Platycheirus; species Platycheirus albimanus. The sequence continues at coordinate 111,253,637 of OU696698.1, read as the reverse complement.
TAAGATTGTTTTCCAGTCTGATTCTTAGCATTCTGCCCAGTTTTAAAACTAAACGATGACTAGAAGTACTCAGTCAATGCTCTATAGCTTTCATCTTCCGATACCTGCCCTCTGTTTAAATTAAACGCTCTGATCTTGCTATCTCTTTCAATCACTTCTTTGCTGTTTACAAATGGATCATTGAAAGCCACTATTTGCTTCGAACTCTAGACCTGAAGCCAATTTGCTAAAGTTTTTTATTTAGTATTTAGTTGGCCGTCTCTCGGAATTTTTGCTTTAGACCCAAAAATAATGGTACCTGCCTAACAATCGCAAAGAAGAAAATTAATTTTCTCGAAAACGGCTCCAAAAATTTTGGTAAAACTTTCAGCATGCTATTTTGTTACAACAATCTATCTTATGGCTGAAAAAGATTTTTTGGAATTTGATATGAAATTTCAAAATTCTTAAAAACTTCTTTTTTATTTTTAATGATCTAAAAAACAAATTGGTTTCCGAAATATTATTTGAATTTTTCATTGAACTATTTTCCCCGTTAGAAACAATCTCAGAATGACATACCTGTTCAAAAAAAAAAAATTCAATTATTTCTTCGAAAAGTTTTTCGAAAAAACCACTTTTTAAAAAAACTGGTCTAACGATTTTCAATATTTTTTTTTTAGATAGACATTTAGTTTTGAAATTTTATTGCATACTTAGTTTTTCCGAGAAAACTCATAGACTTATTGAAAAAATAAAAGAATTTTCGAAAAATATTTTAGCTATGCTAGTCCTATCATTGAGGAAGTCTCAGTAGTAGTTCGGCCCCTCCAAGAAAAGCAATGTCTTCACAAAAAATCGCAAGAAAAATGCAGAAGAAGACCTTTCGCAATATCATTGGGTAATCTTTAACGCAGGACTTCATGAGACTTATATTTAGAAACTGATTTATTTCGATTCTTGGAATAAGTGATCAGGTGGTAACGTTAATATTGAATCAAATTTAGCCAACAGTAATCGTTATGGTCTTTTATCATGGTTCCTGATGCCCTTTTTTAGACCTCTGTGACCTTCTACGTGATTTTGATCTTTTCAGTATGTTTCTTTATACTTTTTAGATTCCAAAGAAGACCATTTCATCAGTATTTTTTACAGTTAGATTCAGTAAACATTTGTATTTCCAGTGTTTCGCTATTTCTGACGTCTTACAGAAGGATTTTTGGAATTAGCATTCTAGCTCTAAAACTAACGGTATCTGCAATATGATTTTCAGTGAAAATTGAATTTTTCTCAAAAACGGCTCCTACGATTTTGATAAAACTTGGTTGAAATGGATTTTTCAGGAAAAGTTTTATAACGGTACCTCCCATACGACCGGGTTTTTGAAATCAGATTTTGTCGTAAGCCACTCGACGAATTTTGATGAAATTTTTAATGTAGAAGCCCTTTAATAGACGAAATATTAATGAAATAAATAATAATAAAATTAATTTTTTCAAAAATGGTTTGTTCAAAAAAATTTTATTTCTGAAACTGCTATTAAGTTTGCACATTCAAGACAAAATTTAAATATGTTTTTGAAACACTTTTCGAAACGGTTTTTTGAAAAAATCTGGTCCGACGATTTTGAAAAATAAAAAATTCTTAAAATTCAAAACTGTAAAAAAATTAGATAACTTACTTCATTTTTTGCAAAAACGTTTTATTTAGTGACTTTTAAGTGATCAATAAAATTTCATATCATTTTTTCCCTGCTTTTCTTCAAAATCTCAAATCCCAAGACCACTGTCACACATTAGAGCAAGTTCGTCCGACCCAGTCGTGCACTTTATTTTCATAGCCGTCTTTCTCACCTTTTTCCACCTCACAATTTCCCTTAATTTTTGAAGGCAAGACAACATTTTTTAGTATCATAATACTACTAGAGGTACTTCAAAAACATTCTATTTCAAAAAAATGGATTTATTTTTATTATAATCAAATCCTCCTGCAAATCAGGTATTTTTTTTTTTTTTAATTGATCTACATTAGTATGCAAACCAGAACTCCTTTATGTAGAATGGACGTTCTATTTTTTTTTCTATCAAAAAATCATAAATGCAAGCTTGCAACGGAATTGAGATTTTTCGGTCAAGGGTCTCCGCATTTGTGGAAATTTATAGTGTTCCATGTTTGCAAAATTACTGTAGGTATGGACAAAACCAAAAGTCAGCCAGTGGCAGTGGCGGCAAAGCCGGTGATCATGAATTGCAAAATTAAATGCGCCATCAAAATGCGTAAATTGTTTAGCATAAACGTGTTGCATATTAAGTCTTTATCGAAGCACTGTCTTTTATACCACAGGAAAAATTAGATGCAATATAACACGTCTACCGTTGTAATCGAAATGTTTTTTTTTTTCACTTTGAAACGGAAGGTGTTATTTTAGGTTTATTTTCTTAATGTTCAACTTAGGGCTCAATGACAGGAAGTGTTAGAATTCAGAGTTCAAAGATCCTTCAAATAATTCAATCAATTCAAACGATTAGATACCCTCAATTGACGATCTTCAAAATCCATTTGATCAATCACAAGACCTCAATATTCTGTTTCGTGTTTTTTTTTAACTGCTTCAAATGTAATTTAATGGCTTCCTCTGACATGTTGTTCTTTAAAAACTATCAAAACCATTTTGAACCTTTGGTATGAGTCAAAAGTTTAGGGTAAGACCGGGTGACAAATCAAAAAGCACCTTCATCCATACGAATAGCTCATTAAGTCCAAACGTCTATCCTGTTTGAAAGAACCCATGATGATCAGAATCATGATCGGTAGCAGCAGCACTTTGATTGATAGCAAAGGATGCGTCCAGCCGACATTACTCTAATTGGTATACAGGAGCCATAACAACAAAAGAATAGACCAGACCCATTAGGCGACACTATTTGAGTCACTTAGCGTGCGCGGGTGGAGCAAAAGATCAAAAGCTACTGATGTCCCAGCGGTTTCGACTTTGGTAGTGGTGGCTGATGATACTGAACTTATATGACCATGACCCCTTCCGGTAGAGAAATCTGTTTTCTATGTTCACCGCATAAAACCGCTTCCACTACGGGAGACGAGTGTGTTGAAGAATCTTTGTTATGGACTTGGCGACCCGCGCCATTCCACCGCCAGCCACTTTTTGTATGTATTAACCTTGTAGAAGAGACACCATGAATACATTTCTATAAATTTATTGTAGACTTGTGTGCAGAGGAGCGTGCCTGGAATAGGGAATCACCTTGAAAAAAAGAGTTATCCTATCATACTTGCTGTGTCTGTGTGTGTTTGGGGAGGATTTCTTCCATTGGAATCATAGGAGTTTGTTCCTTTTTTTTTCTATTTTCCATTGTCTTTGTTGACAGTTTCCTGAATTGTTTATTCACTTGTTTATCCTGAATATAATTTTATTGATTTGTTTTTTATTTTCTAACTAATCTATAAATATCCTATTTCTTTTTCATTTCAGGTAAGGACATGTGTTTTATCATTTTTATTCCTCATTCGAGTTGTGCTTAAGAAAAAAAAAAAAAAAAAAAAAAAAAAAAACCAAGATTTAATATCTATTCGTGTTGAGCTTGATGGGGAGTTTGTTTTTTAAGAAATTAATATTTTCGTATGTGGAGAAAATCCGATTTTCATAAGTTATTTTGCATTTCCTGAGACGATTTCGAAGAATTCCTTTATCCCATAAAAGGACTTACAAAAATATAAAAAAGATTATTCTTTAATAAGTAACTTGAATGAGACACACATTTTTCTTGGATTCTGAGAGAAATCAATCAAAAGGAAAAAGGACGGGAATTTAAAGCTGAATGTATCTTTTTTTTTAAGTCTTAAGTCATATCATAAGCTTTTAATAAAGAAAAACCTTCATTTGTTTTATTTTTAAGTGCGCCCTAGGTATCTTAATATTTTGAAATGATTTTTCGTAAGTAGTCATTTAAATTGATTCATATAGCAATACATATAATATTTGGTGAAGGATTTTTAGGAAAGTGTTTAGTGTAACGTCTCCTTAAATCCTTATATCAAGTTGTTCACATTTTTTGAAGCAAGTAGTAGAAAGTACCTACTTCAAACAACAAAGTGGCTTGTGACTCCTTTCAATATCATTGATATTTTTTTTTATAATACTCGACATGTATCCTTAAAATGTTTGTTTCAACATTTGTTCTATATTTTTTGAAGCTGGAGTCAAATAAATTTTAGGTGAAACGTCTGCTGCAGTTAACTACAGCTCCCAACATTAAAAAAGTCATAAAGACAAGTCCTTACAAGTGTTTTTTAAAATTTTTGTATGTGTATTTGCCTAAGCAATATAATACAAACTTTTCTCAGCCACGCCCACAGCAACCATGAAAATCAATTTTAAAGACTTTAAATGTCTTATGAGTCTGAACGGTTCCGAAAATGAAGAACTATTAGTAGGTACCATTTGTACGACAGTGGCTTAGAACTGAACCACGATTTTGAATTCTGGATCCTCGAATTAATTTTTTTTAATTTTTCAAAATCGGTGAGTAATTTGTTAAGCCACTCTTGAACCAAACTCAAAATTTTGATTACGCAAACGTAAATCGAGATTAATCTGTTTGAAATTTTTGATCCGAGGATGAACCAAGAAGCTTTTTAAAAATAAATTAAAATTTAAAGAAAACTACAAAGAAAAATATTTTTGAAAATGTTTACTCGAAAAATTACATAGGTACGCTATTCTAGAAACTTCTTGATCCATTGAAAAGTTCTATACATCTATTTACCTGTGTTCCTGGCAGAATTGAAAGTTTTAGGAGGTTTTATCCTGGGCTTGAACAAATTGGACATCATCATTTTCTCGCTAAAATCCCTGATCCACTAGCTTCAAAACATCTCTTGTTTGTCGATCTCAGAGATATAAGGGAACAGTTTACCACTCACCTTTGTTGAGTGCCAGTGCGTAGAGATATTCCAGCTAACTGCAAATCCGACGAATTCAACAAACAAAGAACGTCTAAGCAAAGCTTTATATGTATTCCCATTGAGTGGAAACGCCGTTATAAGCTTGTAAATAATTTGGGAAATGAACTCCCTAACTTTGTGGACTAAGTTTGTCAGCTTGTATCCCTTTTTTTGAGCCGACATTCACCTTAACTTGGCCTAACTTACTTGCCTATAACGAAGTAGTTTTTGTTTTTAGTGGACTTTATTGAATTGAAATTCAAAATAAAAGTTTAGTGACCTTTAGTCCAAATGCGTTTCGCCCAGGTACAACTTGGGCTCATCAGTTAGACGCTGTTGTACCCTTCTAAGGCGAAAAATTTTGGTCGATGGTTACCGACATTTGATAAAATTACAGCATGAATACACTGTGAATTCTATTTTTAGGGGAATTCGTTTGAATTCATGCACCTAAAACTATACATATATAAATATATATATGTATACACCTGTGGTCTAGCCGAAGTTAACGAAGTAGTTTTTGCAAGTTTTGTACTTGCCTATACATAAAGGGTGATTTGTCGTGAGGTTTGATTTATAATGCAATTCTTACTATCGGTTACAAGAACGTTTATGGCCGATTTCGGGCTACTCGTTCGAGCATAGCGACTGGTATCTCGCGAATAACAAGAGTTTTATTGGCTTCCAAAGAGTCAATCGTAGCTGGCTTATTTCTGAAGACCTGAAACTTAACATATATGCTCAGAGAAAATAGTCCAAAGCTGTGATATCGCACGATCAAGGTGGTGAATTTACTGAACGAAAACGTGAAAATAAAGTGCTCACCAAAATGATTTCTCAACAAATCCATTGTTTCCCGCGCTGTAGGGTTCGTAGCGCCGTCTTGTTGAAATTCACCGAGACCATAGGCTTGAATTTCAGGAAGCACATAGTCCGTTAACATTCCGCGATAACGGTTACCATTGGCGGTAACATTCTGATTTGCCTCATTTCATAATACAGCTGAACAATATGGAGACGCTGTTGTGAATCTTCTATGATGACTTGCCAAACGATACTGAACAAAAATGAATAAACAGCTTGATAGTGGCCACGATCTGTCAAAAAAGCCAATTGAAAATGTAACCTCCCGATGAATCACCCGTTAGAGTCACTCACAGCTAGCTACAACACAGCTCAACGATCAATACGTTTTTATCTATGAATGATTTCGAAAAGGTTGTTATAGTTCCAAAAAGCTTATTTTGCCAGAATCGATCTAAGTATTTTGATAAGAAGTTCTGCAAGGTGTAGTAGAAAATAATTTTCTGGTTGCGTTGACTTTTTAGAAAGAAAATTCCATGTATCTTCTAGTTTACCTTATTCGAGACACATATCGTATTATATTAACCTAAAATAAAAATTTAACTCTTAATGTGAGAGGGGGAGAGTGTATGGAATTTCGACTTAAAAAAGTTCAAAAACAACTTAAGTAGTTGTTAAGCCCGATTGAAAACTTAAACGTGTAGTTTTTAAATTATTTCAAGGTAACAGATTCTAAACTATAATTAACATTTCATACTCAGATGTCAAATCCAACACAGAATACTACACATTTGGGATTTTCCACATGTTTTAAATTTTATAGAAAAATTGATACTCACTCCGTATAATTCATTATAACATTAAAAATCGTTCCTATCTTTCTATTCCTTCTAACTAATTCCGTACAATTCGCATTCAAAAGACCTTAGGTTCTTAATTATTTATTATTATTATAAATAATTTAGTATCTATCTACCTGACCTATCCTAACATAAAAGCCAACACACGAATTCTCAACAATCAATGAAAAGCACTTCGGGTAGGTAAGGTACTTCCCCAACAATCAAGCCTCAATTCTCTCACAAAACTGTTTCCTTCCATTTTTGTTGTTTTTGGTAACCGGCCTTAGAATTATTATGAATCAATTAGAAAAAAAATAACGCGGGTTCGTCAATCGCTACAATGTCAAACGTTTATATAAAAACACTATTATCTCCTGCATCACGCTGCAAACACACATCATTATACATGATTTTAATTTTCTAATATCGTCGTCGGTCGTCGTTGTCGACGACGCGACGGACGGCTGAATTGAGTTCATGGCTGATGTTCGTACTCGCGCACATTTGCATTTCTAATTGAAAGTGCAACGAAAAAGTTGGCAACGCTTACTAGCAGCCAGCTGCTATCTCAGCGAGTGGGGTAGACACACTGTAAAATTGGCCTACACACCCTATGTTACGACTAAAAAGTTTTTTTTTTCTAAAACGCACGCATATCCCATAAAACGTAGTTAGATACTTTTAAGCTGAATGCTTCATGATTTGCAAAAAAATATTTCCCATATGTTCTCACGCACAAACTTATTTGAATTATTCAAACTTCCCTAAACAGGCGTGCCCGCAATCACAGACTGGGGTAATATATTATTGATCTTCCAGAAAATGAGAAATTGGAAAAACTGCCGTTAGGGAGTTATATTAATATCTATACTATTGTGTCGGCGGCGGCGGCGTCGCGTCGGTGTGGGAATTGTCTACGTTCCAAAATTGCGACGTACGACGTACGACGTACGACGACGTCAAGTGGAATGGAACAATTTCCTCCTAAAAGTTTTTTACCCCCAAATTCAAGTTCAAGGTCAGTCATACAGTTACAGCCGCCTGATGGTAAGGCGCACAACAAGGATTTCCTTTGAACCCACGAATGCGACCATTTCCATTACCACCCCATCACCCATCGCCCATCCCCACACACAAGCTCAGTCTAAAAATGAGTACACACAGAATCAATTTGAATGTAGTCTGTCTTTGTCGCAGGGCTCTGCACGCACACAAAACAAAAAGGATATGTACGCAGAAGTTTAAAGCCGTTCCATCTTTCTTTTTAGAAGCCTTCTCTCGACTAGTCATATAGCTGTTGGATGAGAGGAGGCGAGGTATTGATGCGGTGGCAGAAGTAAAAATGTTCATTTCACAAAGATTCACCTTCGCCCGCCATCATAGAGGAAGAAGAAGAAGAAAGCTTCAGAGTCTAGAACGGTATTGCGTGCGTTTGACAAGGCAATATCCTTTTAACCTTGAACAGTTACTTTACAGGCGAAAATTTATTGACCTGGCATGGCGCGGCGTGGCGTGCTGTGCTATAGAACAGGCTTTGAGTGTGTTGTTGGTGAAATAATTTTGTTTTTGTCAGGAAACATTACACCCATTCCACAATGGCAGTTGGCTGGCTGTTGGTTTTGGGATTTGGGCGTTGGGCGTTGGGCGCCATCGTTAATATTTGGTTGTGCGATGTCTGTTCCCATGGAATCCTTTTTCATTAGTTCGTTTTTACTTGTAGAGGTTTATTATGGTTTGCATGTCATAGAGGGGGGGTCTCTGTATGGGATGGAGACTGGAGAGGATATGGGATGTTATGTCTATACCAAATCGTACATATACTACCGTTCGGCCAGACAGTCAATATTTTTTTCAGACTCTTTGAGACTAATATAAACTGATGAGATTGTGGTATGTAGGCCCTGTCATTTATTTTTTTGACGAAATCGATATGAGTAATTTCGATGATAAAGGACAGGATGATGAAATTGACGGGACAAATCTGTAGATTTTGTAGGGAAACGCCTGCGATGCTCATCGGTTAGGGATTTGGACGCAGGATGTTATTTAAGGAATAAGCTTTTACTGACATTATGATAATGAAACGAAGGTTTAGTAGGTGTTTTTTTTTTTGGTGCAGAGTCTAATATCTGATTCATACAATTCCGCCATTTTAATACCAAAGACTTGAAGTTTTTATTTATATCTACGTTCTTGATATTTTTATAGAAAACTGCAACTTAAATTTTTACAGTTTCTAGAACATTGAGTGTTAAATCAGCAGGACTTAAGCCCATTTAAAATCTCTTTGCGTATAAACCCATCCTTTTGTAGTCAACAACTATACAGTCTTTATTAATATAACTAGTTTCACGATATTTTTTTGTTTTCTAACTCTAATTCAATTATGAACAGTGAGAGCAAACAAACAGTGAGACAAAAGCTCCGATTGTCTTACGGCGTAATTTTACTTTTTAAGCATGAACAGTTAATTACAAGTATTTTGTTGTTCACTTTTGAAATTAATGTAAGGTCCGTGCAAAATTTATCACCAAGTCAAATTTTAGCATTCATAAAAAACTCAATTTGTTGGTCTAATATGAGGTACAATTTTGGGCTAAAGGCATTTTTTATTCAGCTTACATTATTAGTTTTCTTACGACGCGACGTATTTACGAAAATATTTGTATGAAAATTCCAACAGTGAGACGCACTGTCTGGCCCTACGTCCTAGCTCCCAAATCAACTAACTCCCACGAGGCAAAATGAACTAACTCCTACCAAATTTTGTAGTGGGATTTAGTTCATAATATTAGGAGAAAATTCAGTTGGGACATAGTTCATTACGAACTTATTCCCAATGAACTAGGCCCAACCCATCAACCAGTGGGAGTTAGTTCATATTGTGCACAAAGAAGAAGTGGCGCTGTTTTCGTGCTGAATGTTTGTAGGCAAAATAGGATAAACCTGTAAGAAATTTAATTTTTAAAAAAGAATTGAAACTTAAGTAACCTAACAGAGTGACGAATAAAATAAAATTCGTGCAGTGTTTGGAAAATTATTGTGGTAAAAAGTCGCATACCAAACAATTTAAAGGGAAAAAAAATTATATGAAAAAAAAATGAGCAAGGGCGCTTGACGCGTGGCGCGGGGGGGCCCGGTCACGCCGCACCCACGCCGCACCCGCGTCCACACGGCCGGCCGTGTGTAGTTTTCTTTAAATTGTTTGGTATGCGATTTTTTACCACAATAATTTTCCAAACACTGCACGAATTTTATTTTATTCGTCACTCTGTTAGGTTACTTAAGTTTCAATTTTTAACTTTGTTAAAAATTAGATTAAAAATTTTATACTTTTTTCATTCCAAAGCATTAATTTTTGTTTTATTTTCTAACGATTGGGAGTTAGTTCATTTGGGAAAAACCAACAATACTTAACTCTTGGGATTTAATTCATATTTATGGGATTAAGTTCATTCTACATTTGGGACATGGTTCCTTAAAAATATGGGAGTTAGTTCACATGAACCAAGTCCCATATTCGGTGGGAATTGGTTCATTGGGAGTTAGTCGATTTGGGAGCTAGGAAGTAGGGCCGCACTGTCTCAGTGTTGGATTTTTCACATGCCGTTTTAGCATTGCATGCTATTGCAATGCGTGTCAATATTAAAATATTCATTTTAAACATTTTGTCAATTTTTTTGATCATCAACTTGTTGATTGTTTCATTTAATATTACAAATATTAATTTTGTATTGCTTTCCGAAACAAAATTTCTATTTGCCTAACTGTAAAAGTTGATATGCCAACAGTGAGACAGCTAAGGTTTAAAATTATTTAATATTTAATTTTTGTTAACTATAATAGCCTTGTAGTAGTAGTAGTAAGTAATTCATTTATTTATACATTCGATATTATTACAAAGTTTTGAATTTAAGTATGAATTTTTAAAGCATTGGCTTTAGCCGTCAGCTCGGGTGGCAATTAATATTTGAGTTTATAATATATAATATGTATAAAAGAAAAAAAATTAAATATATTCAGTTATTAACAAATTTCTATTTTTATAAATAGATTTTAAAAAGTAACTTAACGCTTTCCAGTTTGTTACATTTAAAATTTCAATTGTATCCAACATCGTAAGTCTTTCTTTTCCTTGAAATTCAAGTCTTTTATGTTTAAAAATTGGACAAATACTTATAAAGTGGAAGTTGTCTTCCATGGCATGCATGTTGCATAGCCTTGTTAAAGTGCAAACATGAAATCCTTCAAATAAATTGAGCCAATTTTCAAATATTTATCTACACATTTAAGAAAAAATCAACTCACTGTTGGTATCTCTTTCTAAATCGGTGAATAAGCAGAATGTTTCTTGTTGTAACGCATAAATAAGATAGTTTAAATTTCTACAGAATTAATATGTTCTCCCACCTGATCTACGCGCTATAAAAGTTACTTATTGAATCCAAAATCTTTGGACAGAGTGACTGTTCCCACAGGTAAACTAATACTTGGGAACTGTATAACACATACACGAATAGCTTAATATAGAATATTTATCTTCAATATTAGTGGGTCAGATCGGAGTTTATTTTATCAAAATCGATCATCTTGTATGGCAGTACTGACGTTTCGAACCCACATTGACTGCAAAGTTCAGGCTCGTCAAACTTAACAATACTGTAAAAGAAAAGAGAAAATAAATATTTCCACTGTCTGTCTGCATCCTTTTTTTTTGCCGACTGGATGGCTGTACAAAACACAAAAATTCAAAACAAAATAGTTATTTTTCTTTTCTCGCTTCAAATTGGGCGCCACTTTCAATCACAAAAATTAACTTTAATTCGTTCTGAAAAATGTCCTGTCAGTTATTATATATTCAAAATGGAGAAACTTATCTTATTTACCAACGGATGACTGGGCAAAACCTTTGAGGTTTCAAATTGGGCGCCACTTGCAATCACAAATATTTACTTTAACTCGTTCTGAAGTATGACTTGTGTAGTCCTCAACTGTAAGTTATTAAAGTGCGAGTACATATTTACAATAGTCTTTTCAAAATGGAGAAACTTTTCTTATTTACTCAATAATGACTGAGCATCATCTTTGAGGTTTCACATTGGGCGCCACTCTTGCAATCACATATTATCTTGAGTATAGATATTAATCTATTGAAGCATTCACTTCACCCTAACAAAGAATTCTTCTAAAAAAGAAAACTGTGTGATTATCAACACAATGTTGTTGTGTAATGTTTTGCAGCTCACAGGTTAATACCTTTAAACGAAATGAAGCCAAGAACCTATTAAGGATAAATCGCACACAAAGCTGCCAACAACCAAACTGCTGAATGCCATCATAATTGCCGTAAACATCGCGTTGAGTATTAGACAACAAATTTTGCGCTCAAATACCCAAATGTCACTTGCGTTTGTCAAACGAACGTTTACGTTTACGTTTGTTTCTGGGCAGCAGCAGTTCACAAAAAGAACAACATTGTTTGGTTCAATAAAACGCATGCAGGAAAGGGATAGTTGCAAACATCTACAAACATACTTTTCCTTTTTTTTTTTATTTTTATAAATGTACTTATAGGTATAAGAGTTTTGTGTTGTTGTTGCTTGCCGTTGGTTTTGTTGTAATGTTCAGTACATGGACTAATTGATGTCAAGGCATACTGCTTAATTTATACTCTCGCACAAATGCCACATTTAAATTGCATGAAGCGGCAGTGACTGTCACTGTCGTCGTGTCGTTGTACCAACGCACAGTGCAGCAGAGCAATAGCTAAACGTGAACGCACTTAGAATGTGCGACCGTCATGAGTGTGTTTAGTGGCTGTGGTGCGCGGTGGTGGTAGCGGTAGCAACAAGCAGTGGTCGCCTTCTTCTTCCTCTTCGACAGCACAGCGGTTAGTTGTCTTAGACGGTCTTCATGGCCTAGCAAAGCATAGATATTGCATTGAACGAATATCAGTGTCAAAGTGCTGCAGCTACTGTCAGTGTATCTGACAGAACTTTTACTTGCTCTGGCTAAGGCCGACGCGGTGCGGTGTGGTGCGGCTGGTGCAGCGTGTTGAAGAGATTTGCATCTGCGACCCTGGCTAACAACATCACCACACCACTACCACTATAACCACCACCACAACGGACCACGAACTCCTTCGGGGAACTTGCGTGACACCATACCTCGAAACTAGGCCTAGAGTTTTTTGTCGTCGTTGTTATGCATAACTCGTCCTAGTTAGGAGAGTTGGACATGGACATTGGACAACTCCCTTTTTCTTAAGCTAGGTGCGAATAATAATAAAAAAAAAAAATAATAATAAAATATTCGGCAATGCAGTCCGCCCGGATCAGGCATCAGGGTGGGTAATTAGAGTGCAACAACTATACTTTGATGTAAGCTTATCAAGGACGAGTTGTAATGGTGGCGGCTGCGGGCGGTAGTGGTGTTGGTGGAAATGGTAGTTAGGCCTATAATGGTAATGTAACAGCAGCCTTACACACTGCTGCACTCATATATGCAGCGATATTGAGGCTAGATAAAGTGGAAAGAAACAAATTTGCATTTTTCATACGTAGAAACACATTTGGAATGCTTGTTTTGACCAATGAAGTATAGAGTTCTAATGAACAGCCTTCACATTACGCCCCGTAGGCATTTGTTGTGCTAAGGTAGGCCTATTAGGCCTATGACGCTGCAGCTGTAGGCGCAGTAAAATAAAAAATATGAATGTCGACGCAGATTAAAAGGATGCCTTGAAAAGTATATTTCAAGAAAAATTCAAGACACAGAACACAGCTCACAAAATAAAACATGGCTTAGTCAAGGCTAATATTTTACAGGTTAATATTTTACCATTGGTCACTACAAATATATTTTTCTATTTTTTTAGAGCAAACTTGATGGTTAATTATCAAATCGACTGAAGGTAGTAGGTACTAAATTTTTGAAGTTCTTAAGCCACGGCCATAAGACAAAGTTCTTGCAATTCAATGTAGTATATTTTTGGACCTTTAAATCCGCGATTCAAAACGTGTTTTGAATTTGAAATGTTTTAAACTTTTAACATTTAAGAACTTATTCAAACCATTTAAAACAGCATTTGTTTTTTATTTCAATTTTAGAGCAATTTTTACTCTGACATTTTCTATAAGGGCTGAACTGAATTAAGACAAAGAATTAAAAGTAAAGTTTTTTGTATTTGAACATTATCAAGACCATTTCTTTGTTAGCTTTAAAAAAAAAAGTTCGAAAAGAATGTTCTGTGAAAAACAAAATATTCGATTACCTAAATTCTTTTAATTTGTATCTTAACCTATGTATTTCGGAAAATAAGTCAACATCATTCAACCAGCTTAGAATGACATCGTTAGAAAATAACGCCCAAGGAAATATCGCCCAAAATCGGTTTGGAAATAACGCCCAAAAAATTGCCCAGCAAATTATTGTTGTATTCATTTTTCCATTTTGGGTATCTCCTTGTTGAAGTTCATATTTATAACAGGCGTTAATGTCCGAAATATGAAGCTGAAATGGTAGAAAAGGAATAAAAGCCTTAAATAGGAATAATCGCCCAAAACGGCAAGTACAATAAGAAAAAGCACCCAAATACTGGGAAATATCGCCTAAAATTTTATTTTTTTAAACAAATACTTGAATACTTTCTACCACCATATTTCCCTGCATAGCGGACACAAATAGTTTGCCGCATTATTTGACAAAATGTTCTCGATGTGCAGTGCTCTTAAGTGATGCCAACTTTATACGAGAGTGGAGTACGTAAAGTGTTTAGAAATATATGCGAAATTTTTGGGCGATGAGAACCAAACATTTTTACCTAAAACAGTGATTATAAATTACACCTAAAACTTTGGAAATATCACCCAACTATTACAAAAACAATTTCAATACAAAATTTTTGGGCAACATTGCCATTTATTGACTTGAGCGATATAGGATTCTGGGTTCAAAGCCAAAACTTTTAGGTCTTATTTCCTTTTCATTCTTGATTTTGGGCGTTAGTTCTTTTTTTTTTTTTGCGTTATTCCCAAATCAGTTTGGGTGATATTTCCTAACGCCAAAATTTTCATCAAGGATTACGAGAGACCTGACGGTTTCTAACCAAAATGAGTATAACTATTAGAAAAACGATCAACTATTAACAACACAATTTGTTTTTCAATTACCTAGGGTGGGTAGATGTTGAAATTATAATTATACTAGCTGACCCGCGAACTTCGTTCCGCCAAAATTCATCAATGTATTGAAAATAATAATTCTTTCATATGTATTTAGTAAATAGCTGATATTTAACACTTCATTTTTATTTATGTGTATAGATACTGTGTAATTTTAAATTAATTCGGCTTATCAGCTATCTGCCTGTGAAAATCCCGTCAAAATCGGCCCATAAATACGAATTTTTGAAAATTGCGACCGCAGCGCCACCTACAGGAATAATTAAAATAGCCTAAGTTACTCCTTACAACATCAGCTATTTGCAAGTGATCCCGTCAAAATCAGTTTAGCCGTTTCCGAGATTAGCCAGAACAAACAGACAGACAGACAGACAAACATTTTAAAAATTGCGGTTTTTTTAAAAGTACCGTATATACTTTTATACGCATTTAGTAAAAAACTGATATTTTGAAATTACAAACAGAGACTTAATTTTTATTTATGTGTATAGATGTATATGAAAAATAACATTGTTTCTGGAGTAGGAAACTCCAGCAGAAAAAGTTTAGTGATGTCAAACCACATGACCTTGATGACCGATTCTCTGCACTTTTGCGAGAACCTTGAAATCATTCATGGCAGAATTTCAATTGCGGCGTCCGCTGATGTAGCACGAAGCATCATCGTTCTGCTGGAACCACATGACATTTAGTTCCATATAATTTACTCGTTCTGTAGCTCTCCCTATTGATGGGGAGACGTCGTTTTCGAAAAAAAGAACGGACCAAAGACGCCGCAAGCCGTTACCAATATTTAACTTTTTGAGGATGCATTGTCACGTGATGAATCTCATGTTGTTTGGTGTCGTCACATATAAAGCAATTTTGCTTGATCATCAAAAATGCTCCTCATTGCTAAAGATGAATATTCAGCCAAATTTGGGGTTATCTTCATATTCATTTTGATAATAAGGTCTTATCATTTAGACCAGTAACAAAACCAACATGGCCGCCACAATT
This sequence comes from Platycheirus albimanus, assembly GCA_916050605.2. Lineage (NCBI taxonomy): Eukaryota > Metazoa > Arthropoda > Insecta > Diptera > Syrphidae > Platycheirus > Platycheirus albimanus. Next base: position 111,237,868 of record OU696698.1, on the reverse strand, counting down.
GAAAAACCCTTTCTTTATGTATGCGTATTTTTTTCAAAATTAATTATCGTTTTTGAGGAAAATAAGATTTAAAAAGAGACCAAAAGTACGAAATTAAAAAAAAAATTAACCCAACTAGTCAGGCTTTAGATTCTGATACACTTACAGATAGCCAAGCAGACTGAAGAAATGCCTAATTATATTTTTTTTAATCTCGATTGGCTAACACGGGGTGTTTCTTAATTCTAAGGCAATCATTTGGGAGCGAAATTGTTTTAAAGTAAGTGTATATCTCATACCGAGAACTTAAGAGACGAATTACTTGGGAATACTCTGACTCAAATCAAATGAAATAAATCACTTAAAATTAATGATAGAAACTTCCTTCACATATTGAAAAAAAAAATCGCCTTTCACTTAATTTAATACCTTGTTTGGGCCTTCAGATTTTTAATTTCTTAGCCTGTTTGTTCGAATTGCCAATGCCAACTTTTGTCTTCCAGGGCACTTATTTTTTCTTAAATCTCCGAGTAGACCTTTCGCTTTAAAAAGTAAAGTAAATTAAAACGAAGTAAAGAATGCAATAAACCAACAGAGTTCATGATACTAGGAAAACCAGGAGCAGGTATAAAATTTTACTTTGAGGCTCTTATTAAAAAATGAAAGAATGACCTCTGTTGCAGACATCTTTCTTTTTAAACATTTCCACCAATTATAGCCCAAAATACTTTCTGAAAATTGGGAAGCATCAAACCTTTTGTTTTATTAAAAATAAATCTGCTTCAACCCACTCACAAGAACTTGACAGGAGACTTTTTAACCCCAAAAACGAAGACGCAAAATTCTCTAAGTAGCCGCCATATAAATTATTATTAAAGGTCACAATTTGTTTGGTAAATTTGAGAAAGAAAAAAAATAAGAATAACGACAATTTCCATGGAGTTAGGACACATATCAGCGCGAGGGGAAGGATAAAATCAAACTTTTAAAAACTTTCCAGCAGTAATGTACGTAATGTTTAATTTCAGTTGTACAGGCAAGTGAATGGGTCGGTTTTTGTAGTTCAACCCAATTGAACCTTTAAACAATCACCCATCTAGGTAGATATGAATTTATACAAGGACATCAGACATAACAATATACGTATTATATGACATGATGGGAGCGAACATATTTAAAACACCCTCCCATATATTTCCCCAAGCTTATACTCACATTTTTCTTTTCTTGTTTTGATGGCATTAAATTCATTTTCATTTTACGTGTGAAAAATGTACCTTTCATAAGCCGAAACACTCATTCTAGAACTTAATGGACGATCTTAAACGGGAAAAGATTCCATACGAATGAGCTTTACAGAAAAATATATATACGCATCACTTTGCTGCCCTGGTATGATTTTCCAGCACCAGCCACATATTTTCACATTTTCTTCAAATTCAGGGTGAAACGAACTTTTACTCTGATAACCTTGAAAATATTTTCCTTGTCAGACATAGTCGTGTTGAATTCTTTTGCGAGCTACCTTAACGTATCTTTAACTATGTGCATAGGATGTCTCTGTACTGTACCTATTCGTTTCTTCTTTGAAGTCTTTGAAGGAATGATGTTGTAGGTAGGATATATGTACGAGTATCATTTTGACGGCGATGAGGACGACGACGCGACGCGACGACGATATGATAAAAAAAATCATTTGAAAACCTGAAAATATATTTTCCATCAGCGAGCGCACCGTATTGATTCTTATTCATTCATCTCATATACCTACCTACCTAAAGCAATAGGCAACCCCCCCCCCCCCCCCCCCCGAAATTCTAACAACATCAAGTTCAGGGCCAAATGTAAGTTTGGAACTTTCAAGAAAACAACGCCTTACATTGAAGCAAGTTCGTTTCACACGCAGAAGCGTGAGAAAGTGCGACTGCCAAAAGTCGACGTGTCTCTCTCCCTCTCCCTCTCCACATCCAACCCCAATCCCCAAGTAATATTCACTTCAACTGATTCCAGACTGGCGTTGTCCTTTCTGGAGTAAATAAACTGGTGTCCTTGAAAATGTTCTCCATAAAGCTTTTCCTTATTACCCAAGTGGGTTTTAGGTTTTGAGAATAAATTTTGTCTATACACTTGTACACACTTTGTTCAGCACGAGGGTTGTTGGACAAAGGAGCCGAAGTTGTTTCTATACCTACGACTACATACATATTTCTATTCAAATCAATATGCGTCAAAAAGAAAAAGAAAAACATCCTGACGCATACGTACGCACACAAAAGCTGGACGAATGCGAATTTTCCATTTTGTACCATCAACCCCATGTTAGATATTGAGGGTGTGGGAAAAACTCAAAAAGAAGGACGACAACCTTTCGACGAAGGATGGGACAGGATGGGCGGATGGGGTGGCCCGGTGGCTGCGGCTGTCGGCTTAGGTTTTTGAAAGTCTGTGTCTGTGTAGGTATCATTATACTTTTGTGAGCTTATCGAAGGAGCAAACCCCATATTCACATTTCGCAACCAAAAAAAAAAAAGTCGTAAAATATATTTTTGTATGTCTGGAGAATGTAACGACCTGTCTTTTACCGGCTGAGGGGTTGAGGTAGGCTTCAAGGCCACGACAATAAGAAATTGTGTCTGTGCTAGTGCCTTTGTGATAATGCCAACAGCCGTTATTTTCCCTTCATTTAGACTTTGTGAGATGAATATTATACGAACTACGAATGAATGGTGTAAAGGCGTTTATCGTTTGAAAGGATTTTCTTTGGCTCACGAGGTCAATAAGTCCTCGCGACGCATAAAATGAAAAAAAAAATGAAAAAAAAAAATTCCTTTAAAACTTTTGGCAGGTTAGAATTGTGTCTAGGTATGGGGAAAAACGATTACCAAAGAGGTTGTTTATAACGCTTCCCAAATGGCAGACTGACGGATAGTCGATTCCGGAGAGGATAACCTTTTGAGATATCATTTTGTTTTGTTGGCATTCAGGTTTTTTTTTTTTATTTTGAGCTATGTGTAAAAAAATAGCAAATTTTAATTTTCAAAAGGTTTTTAATGGAGATTTGGTCAAAGGGACTTTTGTTTTGGTTTGGTTTGGGTGAAAATCATTTGGACTCAAGTCCTTTTAATTAACTTGTGTTTGGTGAGGCCTTGTTTTCTTTTGGAAACTGGATAAATAAGACCTGGTCGCTGGTCCTTTTGAGAATACTAACGAAATCCTTGTGTTTAATTGAAAGTATTGAAATGGTCTCAAATGTCTCGAACATTTTTTCGTATTCAATGGGTTTTTTTGAATGTTTTGATATATTTAGGAGTATAGTGCCAAAACAGTCTAGACTAAGTTTTGTAATACTAATTCTTTTCAAAGCAGTATAGGGTGACTTTGAATTCTACTTTGAGCTTTCTTCTTTCAAGGCAGTTGTATTAAGTTTTTTATTGGCGACTAGTTTTATACTTTTTACATATTTCAACTCGCATCCTTTATTCAAAATTCTTCAAAGTAGTTTTGATTTCATTATTAAATAGTTTACTAACAATTCTAGAAGTAAAGTTAAGAGCAATATCGAAATCTTTGAGCATATGAATAAACTCAAGGTGTTTAGTTTTTGATTAGTTTGCTATACAGTAGAATCTCGAAAAGATGAACAGATATAAAACAGACCCCGTTCATCTTTTCGAATTGTTCATCTTTCCAAGCATCGAGCATTAGTTTAGGAAAAACATAAAGCTATACATACAAATATTGCATCTATTTGTTAACAAATCATTTTATTTAAAAAAAAAATTAAAACAACTTAAATTCATACAAAAGTCATTGATGAGAAGTAAAATAAAATGCACGACTGGGTCGCACGAACTTGCTCTTATGATAAGCAATTGCTTATTGTGGCTGCATTTATGGCTATTAAAAAAATTTAAATAATTTCGAAAATTCTTTGATTTTTTAAATTAGTTTAAGAGTTTTCTCGGAAAAACAAAGTATGCAATAAAATTTCGAAGCTATACGTTAATCTAGGAAAAAAAAATATTGAAAATCATTCGACCAGTTTTTTTTTTAAAAAGGTTATTTTTGAAAAACTTTTCCAAAAAATATTTTGAAATTTATTTGTGTATGCAAATATATGACAATCTGTAGTTTACATTTGAAAAAATAATTTTAAAAAAAATCAATATACCCGTTTCCAACATATTTCGAAAACCAAAAATTTTTTTGAAAAAATTATAAAAAATCAAAAAAAAAAGTTTTTGAAAAATTTGAAATGCCATATTAACAAAATTATAAATGACTTCCTGTGGCCAAAATTTTATTGAAATCAAATGTATAGTTTACGAGAAAATTTGATTTGAAAATACTGGTTCTATGAGAGGTACCGTTATAAGACAAATTTTGAAAAATATTTTTCAACCAAAAGATAGAATGTCTTACAAAAATAGCATCCTGAAAGTTTTATCAAAATCGTTAGAGCCGTTTTTGAGAAAATCAATTTTTTTCTTCACGATTGTATGGCAGGTGCCGTTATTTTTGGGCTTAGAGCAAAAATAAAAAATATGTTCCGAGGGACGGCCAAATAAATCCTAGATACCAAATTTGAAGCAAATCGATCCATCCGTTCAGGCTCTAGAAGCGCGAACAGACAGACAGACAGACAGACAGACAGACAGACAGACAGACGGACGGAATTCCCAGACCCACTTTTTTCGACTTCTCCATCATCGTAATGTCATGTGTGATTGTTATCTCGAAATTTTTTTTCTGCACGAATCCATAACTTGCCTTATAAGTACCTATAATCGCAAGTAAAAACGGACTTATTTAGACCGTTTTTTTTTAAACTGGTAGATTGTCACACGGGAAAAGCGTTCATCTTTCCGAATTGTTCATGTTTTAGAACCGTTCATGTTTTCGAGATTTTACTGTAATATGTTGTCAACTTTAATACAGTCATTTAGGGCCAGTTTTTTAGTTGTGGGTTAAGCCAGAGCAGGCTTACTATGGCCGTTAATTAATCTACATAGATTTAAGCATTTTTCTATTGACAAATGAAAACAAAAGAACTAAAAAAAAAACTCTGTGGAAACGGAATTCGGAGCATCCGTTCAGTTAATCCAGATTTAAATTACAAAATTTAGTGCTTAAACTGGATTTTAAATTTCATTGAACTAAAAAAACGGGCCTCAGAGTCAGGTAACAATTTTTGGAACAAATGGCTTGTATTTTAGCCACCAACTTGGGGCATCCATATGTAGCCTTTGTGTTTAGATGAAAGGCTTTGGCTTAACTTTAGTATTTCACGGAGGTGTACTTTCGGTATCTCTCTGTCTCTGTTATAAAGCCCTACTTTATTTAAGAAAAAAACGATGGAAGAAAACGTCTGGTTGTTGTGCACTGGGTGTTTCCTTATTCGAAAATTTTAACAGACCACAAATAAAATACACAGCTGCATGTCACGAACTTGATATTTTATAATGTGTGACAGTGGGCTTGGGGCTTGAGATTTTGATAAGAATAAATTTTTCAAAATTGTCAAATAAATACTTAAACTAATTTAAGCTGGAAAAAAGTACGACATTTTATTTCTTGGATAAATTTGAATTTATGAGACTAAATTAATAAAAATCTATGAAGCGGTTTTTGAGAAAAACAGTTTTTTTTTATTCAATTTTTGAAAACATTTTTTCAAAAAAAAATTCAAAAACATCAATTTATAGGTACCTATTAGCAAATACATTTATTTATAATTTTTGAAAAAAACAAAATGTAATGAGCAGTTTTCAAAATACTAATTGAAATTTTTTTTTAAATGCTTTTAAAATTACAGGAAAATGTTTTTTTAAATATATGTATGCAGTATAAATTGAGCTACCCACACATATATATGTGTGAATTTCGAAACCATCGGTTGAGTCGTTTTCGAAAAAAATAAGCTTTACCCCGACGGTTATATGGCAGGTACCGTTATTTTTTGAGCTAAAATAAAATTTCAATTCGCTTTCTGTACAATACCTAAAAAACTCTATATACCAAGTTTGAAGCAATTCGGCCAAATCGTTTGGGCTGTAGGTGTCTATACATATATAGGCAGACAGACAGACGGACTTAATTTTTAGACCATCGTTTTTCGTCTTCGCTATCATCGTAATGTCATGTTTGATTGATATCTCAAAACTTTTTTTTCGACGAATGCATAACTTGCCTTATCGTACTTATAATCGCAAGTAAAAATTAGATTGGAAAAGAAATACGAAGAAGGTTCCTCAGAAATTTAAATTGCAAGAATTAAATTCGATATAAAATTTGTTTCAAGACAGTTACACAGGCTTGTAATTCTAAAAATTTAATTTTTTATGAGAGCTATTTGCGGTAACATAGGACAGCGTTCGAAAAAGTAAACTTGACAGTTAATGACAAAAAATGTTTTTTCTTAAAACATACCCATCAACCATTTACCAAAATATTGTCATCGAATTAGGGGACACCCTGAACAAATGTTTTTTTAAACATGATACCAATTTTTTTGCTTTAGGCAAAAAATAACGAGATATTAAGTATTCCCAAAAAACTAGAAAATTTTCTTTTTCTGTATGCCCTCTTTTAATATCTTTTTCATGAAAATGGTTCCTCGTTTTGCTAACGACTCAGCCGATTTTGAAAACAAATATTATAATGTTAAAAATGTTCGCACGAACTTGCTCTTATGCTTGATAATTGCTTAGTGGCTGCATAATGTCTATACATACATATATGTATATTAAAAAAAAATTTAAATTATTTCGAAAGTTATTTTATATTTTTCCTCCGAAAAACTAAGTATTGTTTTTTTTTTTAATCGTTTGAACATTTTTGTTTTAAAAGTGGTTTTTTTTGAAAAACTTTTCGAAAGTCTTTGAAATTTTTTTTGAGTGTGTTATTTTGAGAAAATCTGTAGTTTTTATCTGAAAAATTAATTTAAAAAAATAATTCAATCCACCCGTTCCCAACATATTTCGAAAAACATTTTTTTTTTAAATTATTTAAAATCAGGCAAATAGTTTTTAAGAATTTTGAAATTCTATATCAATGGGGTTATGACTTCTTGATTTCAAAATTTTATTGAAATCAAATTCCGAAAAATCTTTTCCAACCAAAAGATAGATTAGCGTAAGAAATAACATTTTGTACCAAAATCGTTGGAGCTGTTTTCGAGAAAATCAATTTCCTTCTGTACCGTTATTTTTGGGCCTAGTGTAAAAATTTAAAATAATTTCCGAAGGAATGCCGAATACTTATACTTAATACCAAATTTGATTTTGGTTCATCCGTTCAGGCTCTCTAGAGGTGTGAAGAGACAGACAGACGGACGGAATTTCTAAACCCACTTTTTTTCGACTGCTCAATCATCGTTCTGTCATGATTAACTATTTACCCCAGATATAAAGTTATATCAGTTGGTCCTTATACCATATTTAAGTTCCCGTCAGGCGCATGGTTGCTCTTGAATTAGTGTTTTCTACTCAGCTCCCTTTTATAGCCTGTTTTGAAACATAAAAATTCTTATTTAAAAAGTTGACGATGAATTTTTTTTTCCAGTATTATTTAAAGTATTTCAGAACTCAAGCTCATAGCTCCTAAACGTTGCACCTCGTTGAGTTATTAAGGTTCATTTAAAGCGTCGAATTTTACGCCAATTTCTAGGCAAGAAAGATCTATTCGGAACCTAGCAATTTGCGCAGGAACAGTGACATATATTCTAAAAAGGGATGCTCCTAATCTTTGGGTTGTGAAATTTCACTCTTTTTGGACACGTGCGTTTATGCTCCTGTTTTGTTGTTGTGTTTCTGATCCTTCAATTACGATAGCAGTGATCAAGGACTAATATAAGCACTTGTGGCTGTGGAGTTAGTTGTCCAAATATGATTTAAACCTTTTAGCGAAATTTAAGATAAGCCCTGAAATTCCGCAACTCATTCCTGCTTTGTGTAGAGGACCAAATATCTTTTTGTGGCTTAAAACAGAAAGCTGGATTGATAGGAATCTTATCGAAAATCAATATCAACTTCGAGCTTTGTATACCAGATGGAATTCCAATCGCAGCATTGCCATAAATTTAGGACTTAACAGAGAACAGACAGCCACCACCACTGCAACGCTTAAGTTTTTTTTTTAGGCCTAGAAGTCTTAAATCAAAACAAATACCTTTGTTGGATTAATTTTTGTGCGGTAGTTTTTTTTTCTGTTTTTGATGTTGGTTGGCAGTTTGTTGTTTGGTTTATTTCCATTTCGATTGGACACCTTTACCTTCCACAATAACAGCAACGTTAACGCATGCCATAAGCGGGCAATGTATGAGCCGCAGTATTCCCATATGGAAGCGCTTCAATCACTAAGTTGAACTGTTGCCAGTTGCCACTGTTGTTGCTGTTGTTTGTAACTAGCTGCTGATACTGGTGGTGCTGGTGCTGGTGCTGCCTTGCTGTCGCTATTGGGGTCTATGAAACATTTTGAACTTTTAAGAAGTTAGTTCTTGACCAGAATTTCAACGCCTTGTAGTCGATTCTATCTAAAGCAGTGTGTAGTGAAAAAAAAATGTTTTTTTAGTAGCAAAAGCCTATGATATTTGTGGTAAGGTACGGTCGGTGCGGTGGGGTGCAGTCCGGTGAGGCTGAGAATAGAAAGGTTGTGGCTATACCTAGGTTGGTGGAGGTGCCGCAGCATGACTTTTGCGGGTTTGAAGTTGATTAATTTCGTCGTTCTTTCGGTGGTAGTTAGTCAGCTATCAGCTTGCGATCGATATGAGAGGTGAGCAGTCATTTGTTTCTTGTTTTTGTGTTCCAAACTGTTTTGTTCTTTTTTTTTTGCATCTTTTTTTTTAAACGATTTCGATAGCGATTGTGTGTTGGCAATTCGATTCGTCCTTCTCCACCTCCTTCTGCCAGAATTTATTCTGGCTCTGGGTGCGTTTCAAGGTTGTCAGCACTTTGTGTTTGTGCAGCAATGTTGCAGTTATGCTGGTTGCTGCTACTGCTAACGGATTGTATCGAGAAAATTGGAAAATTGTTGACAGAGTTTGATTTAATGCTTTCCATCAAATTTAATTGAAATCGTTGGCAGTCTTAGTAGACCGAAAACCAAAGGGGGCTGAAATTGACTGGTTTTATGGATGATTTGTGTACCTTGTGCACATATAATGTTGAAGCTTGTAACATAATACTTTTTGGCAGCTAGTCAAAATTAGTCGAGGAAAAAACCAATGACCTATGGGCAGGGCACAGGGTATGCGCTTGTTCAGTAGGTAATTGAAAATGCGATTATGTATGCCAATGCAAATGGATTTGATATGTCAGTGCTTGTTATATGGTTCTAAAGGATTGGATGTAGGAAGCTTTATGCTATACAATACCCGATGAAGTGATTTATTTGAAAAAAGATATAATTTGAAGAATTTAGTTCTATTTGATTTGGGTTTTGGTGATTTATTGATAGGTCACTCTAAAGACTTGGAAGTGGCGCCAAACTGATTATAGTACTGAAATTGTTGGTTTAGTGAAGGCAAAGTCTGGATATGTGTATAGACATGATGTTATGGGCATTAATATCATACAAAATTTAACAGAATAAATATATGGTGTAATTTAGTTGAAAATTTTACGTATTTATTTCTGAAGTGCAACAGTTTAAATTTTGGGAAATTGAACAAATCTGGACTAAATCTTTCACATCCAATACAGTGCCGCAGTAAATTGTTGCCATAGTCAGATCAATAAATACTTCCTAATAAATCGGAGTATAATTTACCATTTTACAGAGTTGGCAGAGTACATACAGATTTTTCAAGGTTTTTTTTCCTAAAGTAGCACTGCTTTCTTTGAGTTTTCGGAGGAATGTAATCTAATCTATATAAATATACATCAATGCTCTTTAGTGAACTGTTAGTTATAATTGGGAAAGTCTTCCTATTTGTAAAACCGACGTTTCATTTACAATTTCAACGAAATCGGTCAATTAGTTGAAGAGAAAGTCAGATTTAAAAAAAAGGATTGTTATATGGGCGTTGTCTTCCGTTTTTACACTTTTCCTGAAAAATTCCACACCTCCGTCGCTTAAATTTACTTCAAGTACGACAGCGCAAGTCGTATGGAAACTGAACATAATAATGGGACGTGGTAACTTGTGTTAAAATTTTGATCCGAAAATATACCATCATTGTACGTACAACTGGTCCCAAGGATCAAGTTTGAACAAATTTCTTAGCTTATATATTCCTTAGGAATTTCCAGTCTAACTTTTTTCGAATTTTGTTCTGCATGTATTTATTTACCTACCTGTTCGGGGGTTAGAAAAATATAACCAGGTCAGAATATGAACTTATTTAGGAGATTCGATCTTTCATTTCATATAGGTACCTACAATAAGGAAAGTTATGTACACAAAATCTTTGTGTTTGACAATCAAACATAACATTACAATGATAGAGAAGCCTAAAAATGTGGGTCCGACAATTCTTTCTGTCTGTCGGTCTGTCTTTTTCGGCAGACAGCCTAAACGGCTAAACCAATTTGCTTCAAACTTGGTACACAATATTATTATGACGGCCTACAGCGGGGTTTTTGGAATTAGCAATCTAGCTCTTAAACTAATGGTAGCTGCCATTCGATTTTTAATGAACAATAAAATTTTCTCAAAAATGACTCCTACGATTTTGATAAAACTTTCTGAGTGATGTTTTTTTGAGTAAACTCTATGTTTTGGCTCGAATAGATTTTTCAAGAAAATTTTTATAACGGTAGGTAGATATATACCTACCTCCCATAGGACCGGTTTTTTTTTAAATCAGATTTCCTAGTAGAAATTTTTATTGTAGAAGCCCTTTTAAAGAGGAAATAATATAAATTCTTAAATTTTTCAAAAAAGTTTTTTTGAGTTTAAAAAAAAATTAATTTTTTTTTATTTTAGTTTTTTTCCTAAAACGGTTTAACCTACTTTTTTTAAATTTTATTTTTCTGATAAAAAAATACAAAGTGCTAGAAGTTGGCATACTCAAAGAAAAAATTGGAATATATTTTTTATATTATTTCATCTGTAAGAGGGCTTATATTTTAAAAATTTCATAAACATCCGTCAAGTGGCTTACGAGAAAATCTGATTTCAAACACCGATTTTAAACAAAGTTTTTTTTTAAATATAAAACAGTAGAAGAAATCAGATGTTTCAGTTCATTTTTTCGAAAAAACGTTTTAACTAGGGATTTATTTATTTATTTATTGAAATAATTTATGAATTTAATTTTTAAAGTTTAATTTTCCCAAAATCTAAAGCCCCAATACCACTGTTCTGTCACACTTATGAACGGGTTGTGCACTTATTTCATATTGATTTGAACTCAGGAACTGGAGAAATTAATACCAATTCTGGAACTTTCTTTCCTTTACACAATATTTCATTTTTCTGATAAAATATGGAATTCCTAACCTTTAATTCGAGATAATCTCAAAGCCATAGACAATAATATATACACGTTTATATGCGTAATATAAAAACACTTTATAAATTATAATTGTTCTGTTTTTTCTTAGAATATCAAAATTTCAGGAATTTTTTTTCTCAAAACAAGCCTCGCAGGTCAATGATTCCTTTTATCCAATAAACAAAAAGCAAACGCCTTAAATTCTTTTCTATACAAAATGACCTTCTTGCAAGGACATCCCCGAATCCTGATGATACAATAAGTCAGCACAATTTGTTGTTTATATCTACTATCCCTTCAATTCGTGTAGAATCACCTAGAGGGAAATATATATATAACATAGCATCACTTGCCTCTGCACTATAAAGTTGCTTGCCAGTTTACTGGGCAATTTTCCCCCAAAACAATGGAAATTGCTTATGCACCAACCATATATAGAAAACCACCCCCACGTCATAAACATCACCACTAAAGCTGGATGACTAAGAGTGCTCGATAAGCTGAAAGCAGACACAATCTACTAGACAGCTTGCCTCACATACTGGTTGTCGCGTTGTTGTAGTGCTTATAGATGTTTCAGCACGTACAATGGAATTGCACTGATCCGTGGCTATCAGGCTTCAGACTCCCTCCAGCCAAATGCAATAATCCAATAGTAACCCCCTCAATCAAACCATATCGCCCACCACCGCCTTCAATTTACGCTCTACTCCTTGAAAACAATACAACATCAAAAAAAAAAATGCCACTTCATGTGGAACAAATGAAAACGAAAACGGAACTATTAAGAGGGTGGTTGGTCGAATGAACGAAAAAGGATTCGTTCCTATTTCCGAATCTGAAAGTGAAAGTTTAGCCCAACGCTCACGAGTCACGACTCACATCCCACCCCGCCCCTATGATTGCCGACTGCTTTTTACGCCATTGTGCAATCTAAGCGTTTTTTTTTTGGAATTTACTGAGTGGAACTTGTGTAGGGAAACATAAACGCTCCTCATCCTCGTTCTGGTCCTGGTTCTGGTCCTCTTTCTTATCCCCAACCTCGCGTCCTTTACGGTCTTCGTGTTGTAAGTGACATCGTTACCAACGAAAATATTCCAGGGATGTGTTATCAGCTTCTTGGCAAAATTCAATCTCTGATGCATCTTGACGCTCTAAGCACAGGGATCGTTTTTGTTGAATGGAGATTTCACTCTGGAATTGCAGGACTCATCTAGTCTAGTGTAATGTGTCTGCAGAAGGAGTGCTGTGTGGAATGCGAATAGGGGTAGAAAAACTCATTAAATTTGGGGATCTGATGCAATGAGTTGAGTTGGGTGGTGGTGGTTGTTTTCGAACGTTGAATTATGCAGAATTCTGGTGATGTTTTTATGCAACTTTTTTTTTTTGTGGGAGCAAACAACTCATTTGATTTTATGTCCTTTTCGTTTTGATTCCCCTACCCCTTTACCCTCACACAAGACTGATGCTTTTATTATTTAATACTAACGTGGGGGTTTATAAAAACTAAGTAAAAGCGTCTCAAAAGGATATCGAGTGAGATAATTTATTGTTTCTATGGAATTGTAAAAACTTTGCGCATTCAGAAGGATATATTGAGATGGTTTTTATTTGTCTTTGCAAAGAAATTTCTGTTGAAAAGGAAAGTTGTGACTTGGAATATCTGGGAGGGGCTCAGGGAATTTATTGGGAATTTGTCTTGTTCTTGATACTTTTAATACAGAAACATAAAGTTTGGGTTGAATTTAATTTAATTTTAATAGTTAAGTATACCAAATCTTGATAAAAATAAATATACTTTCAGCTTTTCAACCTACATGAGTTGGTGGTTGGTTACTATAAATGTGGAACATAATTTTTAATTTTTTTTGAGTCGGATACATGATGACGCTTGGGTTAAATTTATCGGGAAAGTTTTCATTTGAGCAGACTAAACTTAAAAATCATCTTAGAATTCTCTGAATAACCCGGCCATCACGAGGTAATAGGCTCCAAAAAAATTTGACTGAAATCGGAGTACCACTACTCCATAGCTACTTCCTCATTGTATGAACGGTAAAAGTCTTGTGCATCATTGTCCAATATGACCAATTGAATTTGACAAGTTTTGCCTGACTGTGGTGGGTAATCGCGTTTCAATATATTTTAGATAAAAATATAGCACAAAGAGCATTTGAGCCCTTGGAAAAACATTTCATATTTCGTCCACTGTGAGCGCTTCGATCGATTTAAGGTCAGATAATCAAACTTCGCATATAGCGCTCAGCGTTAAAGTGTGTAGCATTGACTTATCGGAAATTGTCCTGAGCTACATGCTTCTGTCCTCTTCATATAGTCAAGGTCACCTATAAAACATGGAAAAAAAAAAAGAATTCTTTCAAAAAAAATGTTAACAGAAATATTATTTATATCGAAAAGAGTAAAAGGCAGATGCACAAAGTAAAAAATTAATGTCAGATTCGTAAAAGAAGAACTGTCATAAAATGTTATTGTTGTTGAATACAAACAAAATTTGAGTTGTTTTCACAAAGTTGTTCACAAGTCGATATTGCAAATTAATGTTAAACTGCTTCTGTTCTTGTTTTGTATAGTCAAATGTCAAACATTTTGACAGGTCTTGCGACTCCAGCTTTATTGTGATCATGCACTTAAACTTCAAAACAGTTAAAGCATTTCACAATGTTGTGTACCTTTTCCTTCTGTCATTTTTGTTAAAAAATCAAAGAAAAGCGTGCTTTATAATACCCAAAACAAGATATAATTAATTGGAGTTATGTGAACACGGGACTAAACTTTTGCATTCGATTTGAATTTCAAATTCTTATTCAATTATTTTTAAGAACATAACCTTTCTTTTCTTTCTGTTCCACTTTTCTATGAATAAGTCTTATTCTTGATTTTATCCAGCCGGCGCTCATAACCCTTTTGTTACGTGTGTGTTTTTTTTGCGAGTCACCCTGTCCTTATCTTTTCCATAATTTACATTTTTATTATGAAAATCCATTGGCCTATACGAAAAATGTTAATAAACTTTTTAAGTCTCTTTCTTAAAAGGACATTGTCGCCAAATTGTTAAGCTTTTTTTTTCATATACTGATCCCGCGAATGTATCTACCGCATAACAAAAGAAATAGCTACCAAAATCTCAACTGGATACACAGCCCCCGTATAGGTCATGATATACGGCCTAAAAACTCATCCTAAGGGGTCTAACTTTTTATGGAGACAATTGTGGCGGTGAATGCCCTTGACCTTGTAAATTGCTATACAAGGAGTCTTTTACCCAACAAAGTATGTCTACCCAACGTCGCGACCACAAAACCAGCCTATCGTGCACACAATTTTATTAATATATAGATATTAATTCTATTCTATACCAAGATACAAATAAAGAAAAAAAAAATGTGTATGCGATCCGGAAAGCACAAATACATACGCACATACGAGACGTCTGCTGCTCTAGAACCATTAAAACCCCCCAAAACTCTCTCTAACCTCGCTTCTATGGCCGCCCGGTTTAGTGTTCCTGAACAAACCATTTTCCAAAAAAACATAACAAACAAAGAACAACGAATAAAACTGTTACTCATTCATAACACCCTCCACCGAACTCCAAAGCCCCTAGGTATATTCAATAGAGCAAGTACATAAGGTCGGTCGGCTGAGGATGAGCATGAGAATCCTTTTGGAGCTATAGTTGTATGTATACTGCTTTACTTATATCAAGTTTATGTTCCCTTTCTGTCTGGAAGTGAAAACTCACGACTCCTAAGTGACTATACCCTTCATACTCCACCACCTATAGTCGGATAAAGAATACATAGATTTGTCTATGTGCACATAAGCTTAGCAAGAATAGGTGGTAAATAACTGCGACTTTCTCCAACAGCCATCCTTTCGTCCTTTGTGCTATATAAGTATGTGTGGGGAAACTTTGCAATCTTCTTTTTTTTTTTGTTGAAAGAAGCTTCAAACTTGTACATAAAGTCGACTGTGTGTTTTGAAATTTTGGGTAATGGGAAAGCTTTTCACAGGAACTTAAAAGGAACCATAAGGAGAAAGGTGAAGAACTCCCCCACCGCGTTTCAAATCCACGGGGCATGGGAATAACTCCCGTTGTGTCTTTTATGGGGTGGACTGTCGGGCTGTGTATCTGCTGTGTATATTTATTCTGGCGGGGTTTTTAACCTAACGTCCGCCACCGTCATTGAAAAATTGCTGAAACAGAAAACAGAAACTGAAAGAAGGATGTACAAAATTTCAACTCACATGAAATTGGGATACATTTTATTTTAAAGAAATGGATACAAGTTTGAAATGGCTTTATTTCCTCTTTATATTTTTGCGTATTTCGTATTTTATTTGGTTGTTTTTTTTTTGTACTAAAAATTAAAGTATGTCCGATGGGTTCTGAGATTTAAAAAAAGGACTATTCTAGGATAAATATAGATAGGATGGACGTACTTAAAAAATATATTATAAGCCCCTCAAAAAGATGGAATATTATTAACACCAGATTTGTCTACAAAAAAGGAACGTCTGGAGAAATAGGTGCCGTTTAAAAAATATTTTATCATATCAATTGATTAACGAGAGAAAAATCTTTTCTTTCAAAATATCACGTATTGAAAATTAAATCAAAGTATTTGAATGCATATTTAAGGAAAATAAATGTTGTATTGGCTCCTATAGGACGGGATCCCTTTACTCAAGGTTTCTTTTTCTTCTTGATTTGCAGAAGCTGCTGTTGGCAACAATACTTAACTCCACCTGGAGGATAGTGCGGCAACCAGATCCTTTAATTAATCTGTACCTAGCACGATACCTCAGCTGTGACCACAACTGTAAATGACAGTTGACCTCCAAGTTTTATTTGGTCTTCCAACCCGCCTTACACTTTGAGAATTCCCTTGAAAGCACTGTTTCGCTATGTTTCCATCAGGTTTCTTCAGGGAAGCCCCACTTTCTTTGCTTGATTTCATAATCCACTTTGTTAGTCCAGCCTAAGCCACAGTTCATTGTTAGGTATTGTTGTGTTCAGCGGAACTTTTTGATGTAATGCCAGAAACGGGTGACAAAGCTTGACAACAGGCAGGCATTTCCACTGTTCACAGGCATATAACAACGCAGATTTCACGTGGGATTCAAAGAGTTTAAACTAAGTACGAAGCCATATTTTTGAAGAGTTCCACACTGGTGATAGCATTTCGAAAGCACTACGAGCTTTATTTTTTTTCAATTGATGTCTTTCAAGTTTGTTTCTCCTTATGATTCTTAGTAAAGCTTGCAGTCTTAGCTTCAAATTCAAGACTCACGGTGACTGTAGAAAGGCATTACTGAAAATATTCTTGCATTGGGAACTTCGGTCTAAAAAATCATAAAAGAAATGAAAATTTTTATTTACTGATATTTTTAACCTGTGCTCCTTCTACTATTCAAACATCCTAAGTGTAGGGGAGAGGGGGCACATTTGAACACTTTTTACTTCCAACTGTCATAAAAATCTATTTTTTTTTTTTTGAACTATTGAAATATAACATAATTTAACTCATAGAATGGATATAAACTTTAGTTTGAGTCTATAAGTTAGGTATTTTAAAAATGATTTCGATTTATTATTATTATTTTTGAAATGAAGCAAGTACCTAATTATGTTCAAATGTGCCCCTCATGTTAACTAGGCTGGGGCGCTTTTGAACGGCAGTTTTTCTAATAGTTTATATATTTGTAAATAAGACTAAAGACGCTTCTTTTTTTTAAAATTAAATAATCTTGTTTTATTTTGTTGTTGAAGAAGGCAAAAACTTAACATAAACGACATTAATAATAGTAATACTTTGAACTTTTTTCATAAAATAATATACCTACGGAAAGTAACAAGGTAACAAACATAAGCAGGACAAAATATAATAAGTAACGATAGGAACTAGAATTCACAAATAACTTAAAGAATAGAATAAATCAAATTTACCTTTACATTAACATGTTCAAACGTGCCCCGCCCGTTTTGTTCAAACCTGTCCCAGCATGTCACGTCAATTTTGCATAAAAAATAACTTTTTTAAATATTTATTAAAAAACGATTCTTAATGTGGTTCCAGATGAATGCTTGCCTCCAATGAAATTTTTTTTAGGTATAAAAACACTCATCAAAAAATGTATAGGTATTCTCTTACAAAATTAAAAAAAAAAAATTTGAATATTAGCTTAAAAACATTCACATTCAACTCCTTTCTGGCGGCTACAGAAGAAACCAGCGAAAGTCGTTGACGGTTTAATAAACAAGTGAAAATTTTCTGATTTGGTTCGGAAATATATTTTAAATCAGATTTTATTAGCACTGTTCAAATATACCCCGTCTTCAAAGGTGCCGACTCTCCCCTATTAAAGTTGGGTCAATATTTGCAGATAAGATTTGAATCATACTATAAATTAAAAGCCTTCAACTATTTTGAGTTGAGTTTAAATATGTTTATCGTTCTCCCCGGCATCACTTGTATCTTCAAATACACCAATTAGATGCGTAATTCACAATTTTATCTACAATATTAAAAATTCTAACAAGAAAAGGCCCAAGAATACCGCCATGTGGAACACCATAATGAGTTCAATACGATATAAGACTGCTGTGTTGCTTTTCTATATCTGCTTATTGCTCTCAGTTAGTTTTTACTTATTGAGGAAAACCGTTTGATTTTCTATCACCAAACTGTATGGAACTGAGTTTAAAATATTCCGGCTAAAAAAATCATTAAAAATCAATTTTTGAAAAACCGAAACCTTTAAATTCACTTATTCCACTATTTCCACCAAAGTCTGCGTAACTCTTTTTACTTCTATCACATTATTTAATTCTAGAAACTAAAATTCCAAATTCCCACTAAAACTACCAAAATATCCGAAATAGTACCTAAATTAAGAAGTGTTTCATACTTTCAGTAAGTTAAGAGGAAATTATATCAACTTCCATTATTACCTGTAATGTCTTAACTAAAACAAAGTTTATATTCTGAGAATATAAGTATAATGTGGTAGGAGTTCAAAAATAAAATATAAAAAATTTCTAACGAAATTATTGAACTGAAAACAAAACAATTATAGCTTATGCATTTTTAAAAACATCCTTTCTGGCATTGAGGACATTTTTTGTCTGCAATCACATGCTCAAAGCAAAATCTAGGATTTCTTCTCTATTTTTACATTTTCAAAAACAAAAACCTCCTCCTATGGTGAAAAGGTTATAAAATAACATCTCTCCCTATAAACAGACAATCATTCAAATAAAAAAAAACTAATAAAAAAATTTTGTACATTTTCAGCTCAATTTCAAAGATATTCTAAGATCCATGTGTGTTAGCTTAAATAACCAACAAACGTTTTGTGTTTTATAACATCTTCTATCTTTGGATACATTTCCCTTAAAATGTTCACCTCTTTTCATTTTTGTATGCTGAAAAAGCAAATTCCTTAGAACAACTCATTTCTCAAATACAAACGTGACGAATTATATAAACGCTTTTAGCTTTGTCTTATATTATTTATACTTACGAGTATCCTTATTTTGCTTTTCCATATCCGAGAGCGGTATAGAATTGCACTTGGTATGGTGGGTGCTGAAGCTGATGTTAGACCTGTGCGTGTGCATACCATGCTTTTTCCCTTCTGCAATGTTATAACGATTCTATTTTATACTATATATACCCACAAGGATATCCTTTGGCCCACGCCCGGTTAAACATTTCAACCAGGATATAGCTTCTGGTTTAACTTACAACACACCACCACGGGTGTGTTCTGTGCAATATTGTGTTTGAATTGGTACGGTACTTGGGTTGGTGGAGCGAGCTTCCGTACTATGCTATGTGTTTCCCCTTGCAGTTTTTGTACAAAAGAGGGCAATGAATGCATCTAAAAGTAAACGACATTCAGCAGAAGCTAGGGAAGGTCGAATCCATAAAGAGGATATAACTTCCTTATGTCAAGCTTCGTAGGGTTCGTTGTAATTATATGCGCAGTCACTAATTGGAGATACTAAGTTTTCCAAACTTTTGTATAATTTTAATTTAATTTTGAAAGTTAAGTTTGATATTTAAATGACCTTTATTTTAAAGCTTAGGTATGGTTGGAAAACTTCAAATAAACAAAAAATCTGCTCATCAAAAAAAAGGTGTTTTAAAATGAGGGTTTGTATTTTCCTATCAAATGTCCCTTTCCGTTTTTGACAGGACCTTGTTTTTTTTTTCAAAGAAACATTTTCTATCTTTGTGCTTCAAGATATGGAAATACACGTTTTTTTGGTAGAGGTTTGTATCTTTTTTCACAGAAAATTCTTATCTAACCAAATGGTATTCTTATTTCCTGAATTATAAGGTTGTTCTGAAAGGAAAATATGTAAACCTACGTTTTCCCATCTTGTTCATTGGGAAAAATGTATAAAAAGACAATTACTAGGAATTCGAGTGACAGTACTAAGAAGGCATTGATGCTTGCCAACACACCCGCTCAGTTGGAGGCAAAGCTTCAAATAAAATCAATAGATATGTTCGTACTGTGTATTTAAATATCATTTGCTTTTCCAGATGTTAAACATTCCAATAGCAAAAGCAACAAAAGAAAAACCAAGTTCTTGGAAATCTGTGAAAAAGGGTACAGATTTAGAAAAGGGGATTGGTATTCCATAACTTTTTTGGGACAAAAGAAGATTAACAGCACGCTTTTTGTCACACGACTAGTCTAAATAGTTTGGGTTGTTTTTTCCTGATTGTGGAATCGGTGCAAAAAATAACAAAAGTGGCTCCAACCTACGTTATTTTACGATATACATACAATTCAAAACTTTAGTACAAAATCTTGCCTGCATATTCAATCGCAAGAAAATAATGAATTTACTTGGGCTTCCCGTTCGGCGCCCGTATTGTGAGCCAGTTCATTTAGTAGTGCACGTATTTCGCTTAAGAAGAGTGTAGGCTTTGGGAGAGCGAAAACTATACCGGTCACTAAAACTATGGTGTGATCTTAGAAGATTTTGCCCGAAGTGATTTTCTTATAACTACGTTTACGGCAGATTCTAGAAAAAACATATTTCCTTGTTTGAAATTTCGAGTTACATATTTTAAGTTTTGCTTTAGGAAGAAATCATTTTTAACCGACAAAACATAAGCAGAACCTACAGTACGTTTACAACGAACTGTTGGACACCCTATTCCCTATTTTTTGTATGTGTATGCCCCTCGCAGCCAGCCAGTGTCCCAGTTGCAGAAACAAAATTCTTCTTTAGCAGACAATCAAAAATACAATATCATTAATTTTGTGTGGTCGATGTTCAATATAACTACTAGCTAAAAAAAGGCGTTTGCCACGCCCAAAGTTGAGACTTTTTTTTGCCAAGGCATTCAATTTAAAGTTTGTATAGCTCGATTTGAAGAAAACAAGACATAACTTGAATTTTAAAATATTAATATTAAAAGTGGGCGTGTCCTAAAAATGTTTTAACAACAAATTAAGAGCACTTACTGAACTTTGAACGTAAATCAATTTTCAGACATATGTACGTATAAAACTTCTGGTGGATCGAGCAGTATTTTAATGATCTTACCCGAATAAAGGTATTTTATAAAAATCACGCCCTTAAAAGTGGCCGTATGAAAAATTGTAAAAAAAAAAAATTAAGAGATATATTTTCCATGGAACGAACGAAAAAAATGGTCAAAATTGAATATTGGTGCCTTTAATTTTTAAAGCTATGCTTTTTATTCTTTCATGAAAAGTTTGCGTAAAAGCCACGCCCAAAACTCGAACATTTCTTTTCAAACACAAGCTTCTTGGTTTTGACTAAGATACGTACAAATTTGGGCTTGTGGATTTATTATGAGTACCGTTTATTTGCAAAAATAAGCTTTTTTTAGAGTTCCTAATAAAAAGTGGGCGTCAGCCACACCCAAAATAATTGTTTTTGTTTTCATACCCAATATGATTACTTACAACTAATATCCAGAAATTGTAATATTTTTTGCTCTAATAAAAGCATGGTTGATGGTTTTGTATGAAAAATTGTGGTTGTAGGCGTGTTTGTGGGCGGACTTTACCAGTTAAAGAACTTAGCCTTACCAAATTTCAGCATTCTAGTTCGAAAATTGCAACCCCTAGAGAGTATACATACGGACGGACATGGCTTAATCGACTAGGCTTTTGATTCTGAGTCAGAATATTATGTATATACTTTTCTATATCTTTTAAATTTTTACCATGAGTTATTCATTTTTAAGTTTTGCTAAAAAGTTCAATATTACTGTAAGCACTTCTTTTCTGTTTTACGATGTTCAATGGGAACTTACCATTCTTATTTATTTTAATCTGATTTTAGGCACAATATTTTATAGGACACACTTGTTGATCTTCACTGATTATTTAAATTTGTATAAGTCCTCTACAAACAAGCCTTATACAAATTGTTTGCAATGACTTTTCGTGGAGAGCCTTATAGCAGCTATTATTTTAAGCGTTTTCAGTAAACAACTTTGGAAGGAATTATACAAGCCATTTATAACTTATATTTACAAGCCTTGTAAAGAGCTTGTGTAACTCATATTTTAAGGCCTTATAGCAGCTATTTGTTTGAATTTCAGGTGGAAATCTCTTGGCTTGCTCAAGATTGCCTTATACAAGCTCTATACAAGCTATTACTTGCCAAATTAAAACAATTTTACCTTATACAAGTTAAATTGTTAGGGGTACTGTTTATATTGATGCTGTCATCTGTCAAATATGTTGTATATTTTTCAGTAACCGTTGCTTCCAATTAATGGTTCGGTTATAAATCAGCCAAAAACGTTAAATGAACGTGCACGAAAACTCGGTCTTTCGCAGACTTTAACTTGGCATCGAGACTTGGTCGGAAGCACACCCGATTAAGATCAAGTTGATCTAGGAGCTCAAAATTATGATCATAGACAACGCCGTTTGTTCACTGACTGGGCTTTGAAAGTGTAGGAAAGGTACCCAATTTTTTCGGAAATCATGTTGAGCGACGAGGTGCATTTTTTGGAGAAAATTCACGGTGACAATGCATCGATTGACATTTTGCATAAACGATTTAAGAACAGGGTTATCTCTCACAAAGATGAAGTGAATTGGCCACCGCAACATGACGCGATTTGACCCCTCTACACGTTTTCTTGTAACGTTTCCAGAAGTTGCTGGTATATGCGTATGAATTACAATCGACCGATGCTTTTAAGGTGAATATAACACAGGCCTTCGCTCAAATTCAACCGGAGCTGTGCGGAAAAGTCCAAGGCCAAGGCTTTATGCTGAACGCTGCCACGCCAAAAAAAAAATTGAAAGACGATAATGTATAGATATAGAAACTGCAATAAGCTGCATCAAAATGACACCGGAAAAACATAGCTATAGAACATCTGACATACCGTCCAATTTTAGCTCAATCCAAAACAAATATATAAAAATTCAGAGTTTACCAAATTATTTAAGATCCACTTTTTTTATCGGATCTGTCCACAAAAAAAAAGAATTATTATTGAGTTTGGATTGTTTATCTGAAATAATATCCAAAAAATTAAAAATGTGTGTCAAACTTTATAACCTTTGCCCAAAAAGCCAGTGTGTTGTATGAACAATGTTTACAACTTGGTAGAATCAAACTTTCAAAACCAAAAAAAAAAACACCATAAAAGTACCAAATATCCATCAAAAGGTCCGACCAAATCAACAATAGCTTTTGCTTTAGGCAACACCACAAATGATTATGACATTCTTTTCCTGATAACTTTACAACAACAAAAAAAAAATATTAAATTATTGGTCAACTTTATACAATATCACCGTCAAATTATGCAACTTTCATCTGAAATTGATTTATTTTGTAAATTCGAAATGGCACTCTTTCTCTCGCACTGTCCCTGGACTGGGTTCAGCATGTGACCTTCTGCGGTCTAATCGCGCAAATAAAAAGTTTAACTTTTGACCAAAAATTGAATTACCAATTCTTTTTTTGTATCTTTTTGTGAAGAAAGAGAGTGTTGGAGTCAATAACCCTTCAAGGTTTTCTTTGAATTGTATATTCACATTTCTCCATATTTCGCAGCAACTCCAACGACGAGCGGCGCAGCGGTGACAGTGCGCCGCGCCGGCCACGGCAACGCTCGGATGTCGTCGTGTCACCAATCGTGCATTTTTTGGATACATTCCAGTTTTTTGTTTTGATTTCGTATTAATTTCTTCAAACTCGAATGTTATTCGAAACAAATAATTAAATTCACTATCCGGTGTGGGTAGCTATATAATGTCTTGCTGATGCGATGCGACATTTTTTTTTTTTACTTTTTTGATATAATACCTAATGCGCGGAGGGGTCTGATAAAACAGCGAACAATGACCCCATCCAGCAACGATGTCTATTTCATTGGATTTCGGATTAAACTCGAAACATTTTTGGGGTTGTATTAGGTAAAAGGTTCCATAATTTCTTGGACACGCATCCCTGGCATAAACATGACAAGATGGCACGAACTCTCGGTACTGATGGTGACATGTTTCAAAGAGATATAAATAAAGATACCTTCTAATTACTTATTCCGGTGAAGGACGATTTGTTCTTGCCGCATCACGAAATGTTTGTAAGGGACAAAGCCAAACAACACCGCCTGGATAGAGCCTAGACCATCATATCGTGATGCCTGATTGTGAGACAAGTGTCCAGACGTACATATCCTGGGTGGAAGTGCAGGAATACAATATTGTCCCGTGCTGTTCTTGTTGGACATGTAAAAAGAAAAACATGGAACGCACGCCACCGCCGCCATCACTGTCTATTTTGGCCTCAGGTCACTGCTTATTCATCTTCGTCGCGTTTAACTTTTGTCGTGCGCTACGTGTGGGTGGGTTGGGCATTTGTATAATTTTTTGAGTGATTTGTTTGATGAGGCCGCTATGCGCCTTGACAAGTACATACAACAAAAACAAAAACCTAATAAATGCCTTCGATTTCGATTTCTTTTTTTTTTGTTTTTTAAATCAAAATATATTTTTTCTAGCTTTAATGCCAAATGCTTGTCATCAGCACGCGGCATATGGCTTGTGTTTTGAGTCGTTGGCGCATGTGCATGTCATTTAATGTTCAAGATAGAAGCTAACCCGATTTAATGAATTCAAAGATACGATGGAGCAGGTAAATGAGCTGCGCAAGCTCAAAAGAATATTCAGATATAATTGCTGTTTTTTTTTTTTTATTGCCTCTTGCATTTTTTATGATCGCTCCAAGCGTATAGGTATTTGTTATTAACAAAGTCGATGTATCTTATGGATGTAAAATTCTGTAGAATTTAGACAGGAAAATGTAGTTTAACATTTGAAACAGATCATTTAAAATATATGTCTCGCAGGACCAGCCGTTTTGATTTGTGTATTCGCAAAAACGATTTTTATATTTTTATGAAATGATTATTTTTCATAAGAAACAAATTCTGTGACAAATATCAACGATTTTAACACGTCTTTCTAAGAATTGTTTTCAGTTTCTTTCTTGGGGTTTTGTTGTTCAACTAGACCTATTGTCCATTAACATTAACTTGAACAGCACCTAGCTTTTCTGTCTAATTTATTTATTTTTTTGATTTTAAAACATATTTTTTGTTTTATTTATTACTAGCTTTTGCCCGCTACTTCGTACGCGTGTATTTTAGAATAATGTAGGTATCTCGGTATATTTTTGTTTTTGCACAACCGGTTCAAAATGGGGGGTATGCGGGGTATGAAAGCTATATACTTTACCAGCTCTACAGCCGTAAGATTTTTGGCTTCTGTATAGTATTATTTCGAAGTATCATAACGGTTTAAATTGCAAAGTTAGAGGGTTAAGTTCTGAAGCAATATACGAATATACCTAATTGGAATGCCCACTTTCAAAACGATGCTGCTCGGCGATACTGCTATTTATGGCAGCTCCGCTTCATCAGTTTTGGGCGTAAGTATTGCTCGTTCTCCGTTCTTTATGATTACATTATTTTTCGATTTCTGCTTTCGCTGAATGAGGCATTGTCTATATGGTGGCCATCTATGATGTTTTTGATGTAACTTCTATTCAGAACGACTAACCTATTTCGATTCATGTATACGTCGGTAAGTGTGGCGCTATTTTATTATGTAAGTGAGACGCTAACGTCCTTAAAATCTTTCAATTTTGCGTTAAGTTCATTGAATAACGTTCGACTGCAGCAATATTAAAAAAACAACCAGAATTATATATTTTCCTGCGATAAAATATAGCCTATATTTTAAGTTGGCGTACTACCAATATATCTGCGAAAACCGCATTCAATTCCATGCAGTAGTTTTTGCGTGATGCGCGTACAAACATACAGACAGACAGACAGACAGACAGACAGACAGACAGACAGACAGACAAAAATTCTAAAAACGGTTGTTTTGGCTTCTGTGGGTCTAATAGAGACTCCCCATATTAGTTTTGCATCTATATCTTCAATGTACAGACATCGACCCGTTACAATTTTATTATATGTATAGATTATTTTCTTAGAGTATGAATGGAGAAAGTAATTTTTTAAAATTTGGGCTGTACCAATTTTGTTTTAAATGTCGCTCAAAGAGATATACGAGTAGGTATATTTAAATAAATATCTTGCAAAAAAAGATTGCATATTTTCAAAAAAAAAAAAATAATAATAATAATAATCGGAGAGTGATAACACAAACGTACATAAAAATTTATTTCAAAAGCTGGCTAAAGGGATCTAAGTAAAGAATGCAGTATAAAGCAGCAACAAATTAGGAATGCCATGGATTTAATCTTAAATATGTCAATTCTTTGAGAATTCCAAAAAAGTATAAACTTTTTCTCGATTCCTGCCTTTGATCCCCAAAGTTTTCTAGAAATTGAACAGTTTTCTCTTAGAAAACGATTAACAATTTTTGCTGCTTAAATTTGGTCTTTTTGGTTCTAGAAGAAAGATTTGTAAGAAGAAACGTGTTTCCAATTTTTAGCGTGTTTCATTTTTCTGACAATATTTTAAATTTGCAATTTTTTTACTTCTTGCGTTTTAGATCCAAAATATACAGAATAACTGTGCTGTCCGTTTTCTGATGGAATGATCATTAGATTTGGACGATGTACAACGCATGAGGCATTTAACAATGAAACGGATACCTTCTACATTCTACTTACATCTTTGAAAAAAATTCGCTTGACCGGTGGAATCAGTATTGTAATTTTTGAAAGAGAGAAAAAGAAAAAACAAAAAAAAGGCAAACGAGCTTAGCCTTATTTGGATCATAAAGCGGGAGGTCAAACAGGTGAAATTAACGAGTTGCGGGTTCGGAAGCCCGTTTTTCATAATCACGTTTTAAAATTCCGCCTTTAAAATCCCGTTTTTCAAAATACTGTTTCTTAAATTTCCGTTTTTATAAGCCCGCTTTTGGGATCAATACAAGGTGTTTCATTTTAAAAATCGCGTGATCATAATGTTCATGCCTGATATGACGTAGAAAAACAGTATTGAATCGGAATTTTAGAAAAATTCTGCAACGCTTTGTAGCACGATAAACAAAATAAAATCTTTGGTAACCACAAGAGTGTATCTCAAAAATCTGTCAATTTTTTTACCCAAGAGTGTGGTTGTTCTTATTGCTTCAATACTGACTTTTATTTCGGCAAACAGGGTTCCAAAGAACATTGAAGTCAAATATCGCCACTTCACCAGGGCCTAAAAAATGTTGCAGGGTACTTATCTTGAGAATTTTGGAAATATTTAGCGCCAAAAACCCGTAATGTGATATTGATGAAGAATCATCTATCTCCTTCTAATGTTTAAATGCTATGCGCTTTCGATTACACTATTTTGTATTAACAGAGAAATATGGCAAGCATGACAGACATATTGGTCTCGTGACAGAACCAACTTCCAACTCCCGGGGACGGAACACGGAATACATCAGTGGGAGAGCGGAGAGCCCTTAAAAATCCTCTTTTATAAAATTTGGATGAAGGTATCATTGTAGGCAGCAGTCGTCTAGAATAGTCAGGAATTTAATTCTTAATAAATTTGAAAGCGTTTCTTTGATACCTACTTGTTAATTGTTCTTTTTCTGAAAAGAAGAGAAAATTAACAACGGATTTGAACGAAAAACTTGGATCGAAACACTTAAGCTAAGTGTACACGATTGCCAGGTCTGCAAATATTGCCGGATCTGTCAGTGAAAAATTTGTCTCGAATGGCTGACAATAGTGTACAAACCAAATTAATTTGCAGAAAAATTGTTTGGCTCCTAATTTGTAGACAAATATCTGCCAATTAATTTGTAGATATCTGGCAATCGTGTACACGCAAGCTGACAACCGTGTACACACCAAATTAATTTGCAGAAAAATTTGTTCATTAATCATTTTGAAGACAAATTAATTTTCAGATGTGGGTACACAAAATTCATTGGGAGATCACCAAATTTTTTCATTTTCTGACGTTTCTGCAAAATCTATTGCCAGCTATTTGGCCAAACTAGATTGTCGACATTGTCAGCCAAATATTTGGCAACAGATTTGCAGACATTTGTAGATATCAGAAAACCATGTACAATACAAATTTAATTTTCAGCTTATTGTCAGCTCATTGTCAGCTCATTTTCACACATTGTCAGACGTTTGCAGATCTAACAATGATTGTCAGACCTACCAATCGTGTACACTTAGCTTTAGGCTATATCATTTTATTTTTAATGTCACATTTCTGGAAGCCATCGGAAGTCTTCTCAAACCATTCTATTATTTGGTACAAAGATTACACAAGTGACTATAAAAAGAACATTTTGATTCCTAATTTGAAGTCAGAATCCACTCAAGAAGAATAATTTATTACAAAAACCACTCAAATGTCCACCACAGAATAGTTTTTTTAAAACTTCTATTCACATGCAGTAAGTTTTCCAGTTTCGCTAGTGTTGACATAAATTTAGATCCAAAATCTGTTGATACAGGCGCCGAAGCTGAGGAAGGAAGTTGAGTGATTTATCCTGCAAACCACCAGTTTGACATTTGAAAAGATGGTTGGAATGGTGCTTTCGAATTAACACTGCGTCAAAATTAAGAAGAAACAATTATACTCGATGCATTGGTTTTCAGAATGAGTCACAATGAAGCCCTTACATTGTGAGCCACAACTGTGTCGCAAATAAAAAGAAACGCAATCTTCAGAATAAAAAATTTAGCTGCTTGTTTGTTTGGTATCTCAAATCGGAGAGTTCTGTAACTCATCAATTACATAAAATAACATTATGTAGGAAGCTAGGTTAATAGGAAGAAGGCATCCTTGAACGAACTTATATTTGCCATCATACAAATCCCCTCAGTTTTAATTTTACTTTCCTTGCATTTCCCCAAAGAATTAAATCAAGTTCCTACCCCAACATTTCAGATCGAGGAAGCTCATCGTTTCAATGTAAGCACACCGTTATCGCCACATTATTTGTTGGCCATATTATTAAGTGATGTGACGTGCGCTATGACCCAGTTTTGTCGAAAAAAATAAATGAAAATAACCAAAAAGGCGACGACAACGACGACGCGGCGACAGACGACTCCATGAATATAATTCGCGCTTAAATTTCTTGTTTTTTTTGTTTTGTCTTTTACCTTGTCAGACAGTAGGAGTCTTGACAGTAGTCTCGTAAATTCCTCAGCAACATTGTTGTTACAACAGAAGTTTGAGATAAAAATCACTTCACGACAGCAGGTGATAATGCGTGTGCAGTAAGTTGACACATGTCACTTCATTGAAAATCGAATTTTCGATAGTTGTTGCGCTCGCCGGGTATTGTTTGTATGGCGCTGCTGTTGCAGCAATTATCTCGGTGTGGCAACTGACAGATAGAGATAATCTTATATTCTGACAGCCCACTGACACTCAACTGAGCAATTGTCCGAACTGAATAGAATGTGTATTTGAGATATTTCCTTGGAACACGTTCAAGCCCCAAGATTTCGATCTCGAAATTCTGCTGCTTGAGGTAAAATGCGAATTTTCTTGAATTGAGCA
This sequence comes from Platycheirus albimanus, assembly GCA_916050605.2. Classification (NCBI taxonomy): domain Eukaryota; kingdom Metazoa; phylum Arthropoda; class Insecta; order Diptera; family Syrphidae; genus Platycheirus; species Platycheirus albimanus. The sequence goes on along the minus strand of OU696698.1, from coordinate 111,208,390 downwards.
ATTTCCAATCGACAGCATGCATGCAATATATTCATGTATGTGCTGCAGCAGCACATCCACTTAAAGATCATAGCAAAAAAATGCAACAAACCCATTAAGAGGAAGTCAACCGGAGGAGGAATGGAAGTCTTTGGGGCTTTGGATCAGTGGGAAAACCAACCGAACAAAAATAACTTTTGCCTGAACTCCTTAGTTGTTGAGTCGACCGGCTGACAAGTAGATGGAAGCAGAAGAAGCAGAAAGAAAAACCAACCAGACCATGTCTTCTTTTTTTTTTTTGTGATGGCTGATATGCTGGTTTTGTTCCGATCCGCACACTCTAGTCCGCCAAACTGGAAATAATGTCAGCGGAGTAGTGCCACTGCCACAGCAGAGCAGAAATAAACAGGAAAAGATTCTGCAATAAAATGCCGAACGAACCAACCAACAGTCAGACGACAATACGACAGTACGACAGTACGACAGCCTCAAAGACAGACGGATTCGTCGAATAGATAGATAGATAGGTTTAGGTTGTTAGGTTGCAAATGTGCAACCAGAGACATCGCTTCTCTCGAGGGGATCCTCTAAAGTGATTTAGAAGATTTTTGTTTCCCCTTTTGTATCCGTTGGCTTGGCAAAGATTTCACCATTTCTGCTGCTGGCACTTGAGCGGGTATAAGCCTAAGCAACTATTTCCAGTTTAAGCCATTTCCTCTTTCATAGGTTACCATGACGACGACGACGTCGACCGACGCCGACGTAGAAGAAGCGACGGTGACGATACGGATGTGGCAGCCACCGAAGAAGAGAAACGGGCTCCCTGAGAAGATCTTGGTAACTTTTCGTCGGTCGGTGTGGTGGCAATGGCAGCGCGGCGGCGGCCGGCGTGCAATTTGAATAAACGCCGCTGATCTGCGTGGGGTGCGGAGAACGTTTTACAAGAGAGATCTTTTCTGGCATCATATACTAACTATACAATGACTTCGAGCTGAAACTGAAGGTTGGTTCTTCAGCGTTTTAGATGGCGGATCTCGGATGGCATGTGTTGCAGTACATAGGTGCATTGTGTCGGGTTGCACCATCGATGTTGTAATAGACGACTATCGGTGTTGGAGGTATAGAAGATTCGTTCTCTCTTTATACAATGCTGCAACTGCAACGTTTTTAGAGCCTTAGCTGCCATTTTAGTTCTTTTATGCACGAAATTGTGGATTTCGGAAGACTTTTAGTGTTGTTCCTTGTTTTTTTTTTTTTTTTTTTTTTTTTTTTTGTACTATTGGCTTTATTCTTTCATTTTATGTTCCTACTAGATACACGCCAACATCTTGAAATTGATGATTGTTGTTTTTTTTTTTTGTATTTTATGAGCGGTTTCTTAATTCATCCGCATGCAGCTTGGCTTTGTCTTGATGCCTTTAAGAAGTTGTTTGGATGGATTTCGATAGAATCATGCATGTATTTGGTTAGGAAAACGTTTTCTTCTTCGGAGATCATTTGACAGTGATGAAAGGAAGAGGAGGTTGGTAAATTGGAAGTAGTTTCACTATATTTGTGTTTTTTTAAGGAAATTGGGAAGGGAATTTGGTGAGACAACAAACATTTATGAACAAAATTTAAATACAAATTTGGCAAACATCTAAGTTAAGTGGTGACTTATAGATGATTTAAGTTAAGCTTTGAATTAGAGATGTTTGACAAAATTTGAGTTTATTTGTGTTTTTGGGTGCGTCATTTAACTTAAGTGTTGTAGTGTTAGGAACAACAGAAAGCATAGGAAAAGCTTATCATAATAACGATGGATTTTTCCAATCGGGCCCGTAGCTCTCCGCGGAAACTCGCAGCGATCTCGTTGGATGCGTCAAATACATGAACAAAATTAAATGTGTTTTAATGGCATATTTAGGGTTTAAAATTATCAACGCTATCAGTTCTTATAGAAATCTTGTACCGCATACCAGAGGCGTGCCTATATTGACTTAAAGTACGAAATCTCGACAGCCTTCTCGAAGATTTGCAGCTTTTGAGAAATTATAGCAATGTTATCTTGCAAGAATGTATGAGTACCGAAAAACAAAATAATGTGTCTTATCGTCGGAAACCCGAAATCAAAGACAAAGACAATCCTGAAGAAGAAGTCGTAGATTTTCTGCTGTTAAAAATGTTGTAGAAATTTGTTAATTTTTTTGGAGGTTTCCAAAGATGAAAGAAGGTGATAGATATCATGAATGCAGAAGACAATTTCGTATGCTGTAAACGTGACTCAAGAATTTATTCACCTGAAAAACACTTACGGAGCAAAATTCCTTGTCTTCTTTTGATTCTTGTGTTTGAATTATCGAATCACATCATTTCAAAGAAATTAAACCCATTTAAGAAAAAAATTGGTATATATTTGCGCAAATTCTATACATTACCAATTTCAGAGCCAGTATCACCGTTTCTGTTCGACACACAAATAAAAGCAGGAAATCAGGAAAATATAGATTTAAAGTGCCGTGATCAACATTTTTGCTTCCGCCAAAGCGAGAAAAGCTTGCCCTGCCAGTTGCACAGTAATATCAGGGATTTGGTATTGATTCGGTACTTGATCCTGGCGTAACGTCAGTTTTTTGCATTATTTTTAACTACCATTTTCGAATCATGCAATGTTTGTGCTTCTTAGGACTGCGTCACAGCGTATGTACAATATAAAACATATCTACTGGTAGCAAGCCAGTTGCGTTGACCCCCAGCCTTGGAAATGGAGTATCGGCGGGCTAGTGCGTATCAACCACCTCGTCGCTGGGCCGTACAGTTTCTCTAAGAATCTGCTCCTCTTGTAACATGCAGGACCGAATATCACCCGAAGAAGAAACAGTGAGTTGTAAGAGTGATTATTCGACTGATCTCTGCAATGAAGTTATTATGTTATAGTGGAACCCAAATGGACAATGTCCTTGACTAGATCAAAGTTTTATAAAACATTCAATGCTGCACTGAAAATCATTAATTTTCGGCTTTCTTTGATAACCAATCCTTGTCGATGGTTAAAGACTACACCATCTTACTTTTTGATTTAATTTGCTTAGCTGTAGAGGTAGAGGTAGGTACTGCTATGTATATCCTTTAAAGATTCAACCTTTCACCAACCAAATGCAATGGTGTCTTAGATATGAATCAAAATATCCAACCATAATAGGAAAACTGTTAAAATCATTTTCTCCAATGTTAATAATGTTGAACTTAAATGTTTGTTCTTGTTGATTCTCACCATTTGAAGTACCCCAAATGCATCATAATGATATGGATAAGCTTTAAATTAAATAATATTATAAAAAAAATTACCAAACAAATAAAATCGAATTGTTAAAAGGAAATAACTTATCAATTTTCTTTGTACAACAAAAAATAGCAGCATCACTTATTGTATGCCTATCACTGTTGTAGGTTAATCAAGAGTTCGCCTATTAAAATAAAAATGCAAAAAAAAAAGAAATTCCTACTTAATGTCTTGTAACTCTAAGCAAATGAAAGGAAAACACTAGAAAAAGGAGAAAGGAAAACAAATTTCTATATGTGCGCGCATTTCCACACATTTTGACGCCAAAAGAAAAGCGCGCGCTCGCGCACTAACTGGCAAAAAATTAAGCAAAAAGAAATCGAGAGGAAAATCTATTGTATTCAACACAACTTTCCCTTCCAACCGCTAAATGCTACTGCTGCTAGCTGATGCCACGGTCAAATCTATACCTACTCTTATATGCCGGCAGAGGGAGCTTCAGTTTTTTTTTCTTTTAGCTATGCATGGCTCGCTGCACTAGTGCAGCAGCAGCAGCAGCGCAGCGATTGAAAAATTATTCGTGCACTCACTTGACGGAAAGCGAAATTTTCCCGAGACTGCTATTGCTCCATAAATAATCGCCACATGGCGTGATGCAAACAACAACGTTTTGCTACCGCTGCTGCTGCTACTGCTGATGGTGCTGCAATTGTGGCTACAGTATGCGGCTCTTCATCAGGCCTGGCACGGATGAAATGCATCCATTGACGGTGTGCAGTGAAATGGTGGACATAGCAGACAGTTCTGGTGGAGGGTGACGGCTGGTGGGGTTGTATGAAAACGTGTTGCATGCACTCTCTCGTATATAGTGAGATAAGTGAAAAGTTGGCTTGCGGTATTTTTAACTTTATTATTTTCGTTCAACAGCAACAAACAAACAAAAAAATCTTTGAATGCAAAAAACTAAACGGGACACATAAACCTTGACTCTGATCCTAAAAATGTGGAACGCGGCAACTACTTTGAAGAAAAGTGTATATATATAGATTCTTTGTGCGTTTGCAAAGTCATAAACGTATATATTTATGGCTGCTGCGAATAGATGAGAATTTGAATGGTGCACGCATAATCAATGCGTTATTTATGATTGATAGACACAGTGTTACCCTTTGGCGACTTTAGTCGCATTTTTGCGACCTTTTTTTTGCTGTGCGACTATGCGACGACCTTTGTAAAAATGCGACTTTTTCTTATGCCTAAACATTTACCATCAAACTTTCCAGTTTTCAATTTTTTCTATGTTCAGCTTCAGCTTTCGAACAAATCACAAATGACATTACGATGATGGAGAACTCGAAAAAAGTAAGTCTGGAAATTCCGTCTGTCTGTCTGTTTTCAAATTGATGTTTGGGATCTATTTAACATATTTTTAATTTTGGCTCTAGGCCCAGAAATAACGGCACCATCCAACGGTAAGGAGGAAATTTGATTTTCTCGAAAACAGCTCTAACGATTTTCATAAAACTTTCAGAATGCTATTTTTTTAGTATAGTTTATCTTTTCTTTTAGTAAAACAGATTTTTCGAAATTTGTCTCGTAACGATACCTCTCACAGAACCGTTATTTTTAAACTAGGTTTTTTGTCGTAAACTATTCTTCCGATTTCAATAAAAATTTTAATGCAGGAAGCCATTAATAATTAAATTTATATTGCATTTCAAAAACTTATTTTTTCAATTGTCGTCATTTTTACTTGCGATTATAGGTACTATAAGGCAAGTTATGGATTCGTGCAGAAAAAAAAATTTGAGATAACAATCACACATAACATTACGATGATGGAGAAGTCGAAAAAAGTGGGTCTGGGAATTCCGTCCGTCTGTCTGTCTGTCTGTCTGTCTGTCTGTCTGTCTGTATGTCTGTTCGCGCCTCTGGAGGCTGAACGGGTGGGCCGATTTGCTTCAAATTTGGTATTTAGGATTTATTTGGCCGTCCCTCGGAACATATTTTTTATTTTTGCTCTAGGTCCAAAAATAACGGCACCTGCCATACAATCTTGAAGACAAAAATTGATTTTCTCAAAAACGGCTCTAACGATTTTGATAAAACTTTCAGAATGCTATTTTTGCAAGAAAATCTATCTTTTGGTTTGAAATTTTTTTTCAAAATTTGTCTAATAACGGTACCTCTCATAGAACCAGTATTTTCAAATCAAATTTTTTCGTAAACTATACATTCGATTTCAATAAAATTTTGACCACAGGAAGCCATTTATAATTTTATTAATATGGCATTTCAAAATTTTCAAAAACTTTTTTTTTTTATTTTTTATAATTTTTTCAAAAAAATTTTTGGTTTTCGAAATATGTTGGAAACGGGTACATTGATTTTTTTAAAAATTATTTTTCAAATGTAAACTACGGATTGCCATATATTTGCATACTCAAATAAATTTCAAAATATTTTTTGAAAAAGTTTTTCAAAAATAACCTTTTTAAAAAAAAACTGGTCCAACGATTTTCAATATTTTTTTTTCCTAAATTGATGTATAGCTTTGAAATTTTATTGCATACTTAGTTTTTCCGAGAAAACTCTTAAACTAATTTAAAAAATAAAAGAATTTTCGAAATTATTTAATTTTTTTTTAATATCCATATATGCAGCCACTACGCAATTGCTTATCATAAGAGCAAGTTCGTGCGACCCAGTCGTGCATTTTATTTATTTTGAAATTGCGACTTTTTGTTCGAAAATGAGACTTTTTTCAAAAAATTTTAATTTGCGACTTTTTTTTGTAAAAGCGACTTTTTCTGCGACTTTTGGAAAAATCCCAGAGGTAACCCTGGATAGACAATTGCCAACAGTATACTGATTGTTTGAATAATATTTTGACCTTCACAAAGTGTGTTTGAAATCAAATCAAATGCTAAGCTCTTGTGGTACGTAGTTTATTTTTTTAATAGGTTTCGTAGTTTTTACTGACACCGATAAAATTCTTTTGACTTTGTCTATTGTCTTACTTTAATCGAATTTTCTTTAGAAAGACACTATTATATCCGTAAGAGTATATTTTTCCCTCCAGTATTTGTTAAACTCTCATTTGAGAGAGTAAGGAATTAAGTGGCGCCCAACAGAAACGCTTAGTGTTCGCGGAAGAAGAAAATTCCTAAGCTCAACCATTCAAATGAAACCATGTTCAAAAATTTACGTCAGCTACATATTATGATGAGAGTTCCATAATCTTTCTGAGACTTCACCTTTCGCATATCGATTACATTTTGTTAATCTCATTACCTTTCGTCAAATATCGTTTTCTTTTTTTTAATTGCGATAATTCGTAAGAAATAGATTTATCCACCAACATTCAAGACAAAAAGACCTATTCCATATGCCAGGGCTGTCGAAGAAGGAACTTGGTTTATATTTGAATTTATTCACAGAGTTTCTTTTAATTTAAAGAACAAGCAACAACTTAAGAAGTAGGTATATGATAAATAAATAATGAAATTGTTAACAACAATTTTGAATTTTTGTATGAAAATTTCTAAATCATTCAGGAAAGTAAGCATTTCAGCCTTTTAATTACAACATAAATTACTGACGCAACAGCTATCCAAGCGTAACCAAGGCTAGTGACTCACATTCTTGACCTTTTTGTAAGTTGATATTCTGCAATATTGAAATTCAGCCTTTTGCTCTTTGTCAATATCAGTCACGAAAAGTACTATTTATCGTTTGATTTTTTTACGGCAGCCCTGCTCACTACTTTTATTTTCTGTGTGGAATGTTGATAAATTCTTAATGGCGAAGGTCCTTATTTTTGATGTGAGGAAGAAGTTGTTTGCAAAACAGTGCATTTTTAAATGTACACAATTTTAATTAAAATGTATGTTTTATGAAAGTAAAATCTCAGGAAAAATATAAAATTAAGACCTGCTAAGCCTAAATAGTTCAGAAAATATACTTCTTGAAGTATCAAAAATATCTTGGTTCCTTTTTTTTTTTTAAAGTTCGTAGTTGGAAGTTGTAAATCTTGACTCTCAATCTAAGTTATTCATTGTTTTTCTTAATAAAGAAGCTCAACAAACATCTTGCTGAACGGTTAAAGAAGACCTGACTTTTCTTTGACTTCACTTTAAAATAGTTTAACGAGTGCAGTTTTATTCTAGAGCACATTGAAACATACGAATATTCTGTTCAGAAAGTATTAATCTTGGTTCATTTGTTGTTCAAAATATAATAAACAGTACACTTCGACTATTTTTCAAAAATTTACCAATTTCATCAAAACCATAACAAAATCAAAAATCTGTCTGCAAATTCAAAATGAAGGCTTCCTATTTCAACCAACCACACTTTCAAATACAAACATCAAACAAACAAAGTATTTCTACTGTCAATTCAATATGCTGACTGCAATGCTTCCAATGCCAAGTTCATGGTAAACATCATGAACGCCATGTATAGAATCCTACCTATTTCCACACGGATACCCCTGGCTAACGTTAAGGATTTCTATTTTTACTACCAGTGCAATGCGTACCTACAAAACAGAATACAAAAAAAAAAAAAAAAAAACATTCTAGGTACTGAGCAAAAACAATCACTTCCTTTCTTTGGAATTGATTATGACGGACGAGTGGTGTGTGTTCGATGTACTCCTAGCTCCTAGCTCCCAGCTCCCAGCAAGGATGGGGCTAGGCGGGATTGGGGATCTAGAAGGATAGAGGTACTTGCTCCGATACGATCCGAAGAAAACATCTCTTTCTGCATAGAAAAACCAGAAACCCCCAACCGGTTTACTACACTAGAAGGTATGAAGGAAGTAGACGACGAGAATTGAATTGGAAATTCAGCGGAAAGAACAAGTTGAAGAAATAATGAAAAAAAAAAAGATTGCAACAAACGCGAAACAAAGTTCATCGCAGCAAGCAAAACGATACATAAAATGTGCCGAAGCTAAAAGCGGATACAAAAATACTACACACCCAGCCCAGAGTAGTCTTTTCTTTTCTAGAGATAGAGATGAGAGACTCCAGGTTCTTGAAGCAAAAGCAAAACCAAACACAACAAGCAAAACAATCTCTGCAAACTAGTTGGGCCTTAGCTTGGGCCTACCCCATCTGACCCGCGTATACCTTCATCGCCACAACCGCAACCGTGATTAGGGCCGGAACTCCATTGCTATGGTGCTATTGAGCAGGCAACACTATATTGATTAGGGTCCACTTCGAGAAGCGCTAGCTGGTTAAATACCAGAAGACGGCCGCGCAAAGAAACCAGCAAAATCACATAACCTACCGCTGCTGCTTCTGCCGCTGCCGCATCTAGAAGCACACCAGAAGCACCGATAAAATACACGAATGTAAAAAATAAATATGGAAAAACAAAAACAAAACCGACCGATAGAGTTTAGACTTCACGGTAAGAAATGAAAGATGAAAAAACCACCATCAAATCGGTCGTAGAAAATGAGCAAGAAGAAAAAAGACTACGCTGGAACTGGGATGATCAACATCCCTATGCTTCTTGGTGGAGCACGGGCAGCACCCGAGAGTGCACCGAACTAATTCAAGGCTGCATACCACACGCCAATGATATGAATATACCTACTCCTACATATATGTATACAAGCAAAAGACGATCGTGCGGTGCGGTGTGGTAGTGATGGAGAAGCATAAATGCAGTTCTATTGGTGGCGCATGCTCTTCTCTAGTGCGATCATCGTCGACGGCTTGATGGTGATCATAGCCCCAACACTCCACCCCACCCCACGTTGTTCCGTTGTTGTTTTCGACAAGTGTGCTTTGTGTTTACTTTCCTTCTTGTCTACTCTGCTTCGTACTATACCCTGAGCACTGCGCTGGAGCTGCTGCCTACTGCTGGAAATTCTAGTAGCCACTCTTTTTCTATTTAAATACAGTTGAGTGTATAAAGAATGATGGAACGAATAAAGTCAGTGATGTTATACACGAAATAAACATTACTACTTTATAAATGTTTCTGATAAGATGAATTAGCAAACAGAGCTAGGTTTTATTGGTATGCAACTAATGCATTCAAAAATTATTTTAATGCACAAAATACTTCTAATTTAATTCAAACTATAATTGCAAAGCTCCGAATACCTTTCGGTTTTTTTTTCTGAATTTTCTAGTGATGTTTTATTTTTCTTTCTAAGCATGTTCGCTTAGGAATAATTATTTCACCTGAAACCTCACAAAAAACAATTAGAAAAACTAATAGATTGTTCACAGATTTGTCTTTACAATTTTAAATTATCCAATTCCGTTAGATCTAGTTTTGCAATGGTACAGTGGATAAAGTGCTTGGTTGCTAACCTAAGAGTTGTGGGTTCGAGTCCAGTCTGGGCAGCAATTTTTCAATATTACCCCAGCTTCAACTGGACGCCACCTGTGGGATTTTCATGAGATAAATATCATCTAATTCTCAATCCATTGTACCAAAAAAAAGTCTTTCCTATCTTTCTATTCTTTCTAACTATTGTCGGACAGTTTGCATTCAAAAGACCTTGGGTCTTACAGGCATATAGTTAAAATTATTATTATACTCTGTTACTTATAATTGGGCAGCACAGGGAAGATGGGGATGTTTGTCTCTCATTCGCACTCTTTTGTTTTCCGTAAGTGCTTTTCACACAAAAGCTCTTGCAGGGTTTCCGTAGTAAGCATTTCAAATAAGCAACAATCTTAAAAAAATGTTAAAGCTCTTAAACCAAAAGCTCTTCAGCAGAAACCCAAGGAAAGAAAGCTGAACGAGTTACCAAAAGAACACTGGTAACTCTGAATGCACATCAATTAAAAAGGGGTTGAATTTTAAATAGCAGCAGCCAGCAGCCAGGCCACAAACAATCAGTGCACATTTAGATGTGCCTTGAATAAGACGTGGGACTCACGTCAGATGCAATTGGAAATTCAGTGGTGGCTGAACAATTTGTATGGGGGTTTCCTTCAATTTAGTGTGGTGCAAAAATATGTCACGCTACTGATAAAAGAAAAGCTTCCTCATAAGAGGTGTACTGCCCAATTATGTGTAACAGAGTATAATTATTATTATTTTAGCTATATTTATTTTCAAATAAAGACACTAATGATTTTACATATACACAACCAAAATCTTATAACATCACTGCCTTAATTGAACAAAAGCTAGTAAATATCTGTTGGGGCTGGCTGGAAGAAGACTCTCAGTCATCGTAACTCTGTAGTGAGTGTCGACATTGCTGCGATCGCTAATCTATTTAGACATGCAGTCGACGGACGTGACGTTTGAGGAGGGGAATGGCAGTGGCGGCAACGTTGTCGTCATCTTCTTCTCCTCCATCGAAGTCAACGTCGACGTTCGTCGACGGACTTCTATGTGCCCACCACTCGATGCCAGTAGAAACTCCTTTGAAGTCAGATGTCAGATTCACGATCATTTGTTTTAATCATTTTATGTCTTTGCAGTTTTATATCTTTGCTTATTCTTCCTCTTCATTTCTGTTGTATATTTTCCGCTTTAGTTTTGTTTTTATTTTTTCTTTGCAAATTCTTTTTTAGCAAGTGTAAATTAATTACGTGAACATAGTGTGCTAAAATGTACGAGGCTTGTTTTAGATACATTTCTGAAATTGTATCCTAACTTCATCTCGAATTGAAATTTCATACTTCAACAATAGCTAGATGTTGTTATATATTTTTTTCTTTATTTTTTGAACATGCTTTTTGATTGGATTCGAATAATAATCGGTTTCAGTTAAGGAAAAGCAATTAAAACTTGAATTTGAATTTAGATGCAAGTGTTTGCCCTCCATTTATTTTTTTACTTGCGATTATAGGTACTATAAGGCAAGTTATGGATTCGTGCAGAAAAAAAAATTTGAGATAACAATCACACATGACATTACGATGATGGAGAAGTCGAAAAAAGTGGGTCTGGGAATTCCGTCCGTCTGTCTGTCTGTCTGTCTGTCTGTCTGTCTGTATGTCTGTTCGCGCCTCTGGAGGCTGAACGGGTGGGCCGATTTGCTTCAAATTTGGTATTTAGGATTTATTTGTCCGTCCCTCGGAACAAATTTTTTATTTTTGCTCTAGGTCCAAAAATAACGGCACCTGCCATACAATCTTGAAGACAAAAATTGATTTTCTCAAAAACGGCTCTAACGATTTTGATAAAACTTTCAGAATGCTATTTTTGCAAGACAGTCTATCTTTTGGTTTGAAATTTTTTTTCAAAATTTGTCTAATAACGGTACCTCTCATAGAACCAGTATTTTCAAATCAAATTTTCTCGTAAACTATACATTCGATTTCAATAAAATTTTGGCCACAGGAAGTCATTCATAATTTTATTAATATGGCATTTCAAGATTTTGAAAAACTTTTTTTTTTTGATTTTTTATAATTTTTTCAAAAAAATTTTTGGTTTTCGAAATATGTTGGAAACGGGTACATTGATTTTTTTTTAAATTATTTTTCAAATGTAAACTACAGATTGCCATATATTTGCATACTCAAATAAATTTCAAAATATTTTTTGAAAAAGTTTTTCAAAAATAACCTTTTGAAAAAAAAACTGCTCCAACGATTTTCAATATTTTTTTTTCCTAGATTGACGTATAGCTTTGAAATTTTATTGCATACTTAGTTTTTCCGAGAAAACTCTTAAACTAATTTAAAAAATAAAAGAATTTTCGAAATTATTTAATTTTTTTTTAATATCCATATATGCATGCAGCCACTACGCAATTGCTTATCATAAGAGCAAGTTCGTGCGACCCAGTCGTGCATTTTATTTTTCTCACAGCCAGACGATCAAAAAACGTATTTAGATGGCAATTATTATTTAAGACTAAGTGTTAATAGTGTAGGGTAGAGAAAGCTGAAACAAATCAAACAAGTAATAGGCTAGACGCTCAGTACTCTGTTCAAATGTCTCAAAAATTGAACTAGTGTGTTTGTTTCTAAATACATTATTTAATTAACTTTCTTGCATATATTATGATTATGTTTTTTTGTTTTTATGTTCAACTTATGCTTTAAGTGGCTTATTAGAATATCCTTGAAGTTATTTCTTATCACGTTACGATACTTTAAGTTGATCTTTTCGAACACAGATTTTGTGTTTGAATTTTTGTATTCCAACGTATGCAAATAGTTGACTAATAGGCTTCGATAGTCTGTTTCATTACATCTTCTACATAGTTTAAACTCTAAAATACTTGTTAATAACAATAATTAGATTTTCATTGGTTTTTGATTATATCTAGTAAATTCAATGAATGTTCTTTCTTCAAATTTGAAATAAAACCAAAATCCTCGCATTGGGCGCCAGTTAATTTTATTTTTAAGTTTAAAAGAATGTTACTTTTATACTATTTTATTGATTTGAGGGAACAATTAAACGATGTTCCATTTTATCACCACCTATCCATCTTTTTAAAAGCCTTACCTTAACCTTTAAAATACCAATTTTTTTTAATTTTCCAGTAGCTCGAAGCCTCAAAATCAGCCAGAAGATACTCATTAGTGATTATTATTGATTATGCCTTAGTAAATTCACTGAATGTTGGTTCCTAACCTTCCTATTTAAATAAAAAAAAAAACTCACGTTGGGCGCCAGTTTAATATGTTTGTGTTTGTATAAATATTAATTTGAAACTGCTTTTATAATTGAGGGAGGACTTGGACTCCTTCCCCCCTTTCCACTACTCGTCCCTCCATAACTTAAAAGCCTTACCTTAACCTTTAAAGGTGCCTTTACATAGAGCTGCGAGCCCTGATCTGCAAAATCAATAAATCATCCTTGTAAGATAGAGAGGGAAGGCAAAAATGCAGACGTCTTCATGGATGCAGATTATAGGAAAATTATAGATGTAGCTTGAAAATTATAGTGAAGACGAACATGTTCATCTTCATCGTCTGCACTATGATTGTTGTTGTCGCGTTTTCGTCTGCTTTTGCAGCTCCATGTAAAGCCACCTTAAGATACCTACCTAATTTTCCTAATTTGCCAATAGCTTGAAGCCTCAAAATCAGCCCGAAGATTCTCATTAGTTATTGTTATAGATTATGCCACAGTAAATTCAGTGAATGTTTGTTCATAACCTTCGTATTTAAATTAAAAAAAAAAAAAAAAAAAAAAAAAAAAACACGTTGGGCGCCAGTTAATTTTTTTGTGTGTTTGTAAAAATATATTTTTTTAGCTGCTTTCCTAATTTGAGGGAGGACTTGAACTCGTTCCCCTCTTACCACTACTTGTCCCTCCATAACTTAAAAGCCTTACCTTAACCTTTAAGATACCTACCTTATTTTTCCTTATTTGCCAATAGCTTGAAGCCTCAAAATCAGCCAGAAGATTTCTCATTAGTTATTGTTATTGATTATGCCACAGTAAATGCAGTGAATGTTTGTTCATAACCTTCGTATTTAAATAAAAAAAAAAATAAAAAAAAACTCACCTTGGGCGCCAGTTAATTTCTTTTTTTGTATTTGTAAAAATATATTTTTTTTAGCTGCTTTTATAATTTGAGGGAGGACTTGAACTCGTTCCCCTCTTACCACTACTTGTCCCTCCATAGCTTAAAAGCCTTACCTTAACCTTTAAGATACCTACCTTATTTTTCCTTATTTGCCAAAAGCTTGAAGCCTCAAAATCAGCCAGAAGATTTCTCATTAGTTATTGTTATTGATTATGCCACAGTAAATTCAGTGAATATTTGTTCATAACATTCGTATTTAAATTTAAAAAAAATTAAAAAAAAAAACTCACGTTGGGCGCCAGTTAATTTTTTTTTTTATTTGTAAAAATATATTTTTTTAGCTGCTTTTATAATTTGAGGGAGGACTTGAACTTGTTCCCCTCTTACCACTACTTGTCCCTCCCTAATTTCTCAAGTCACAGACAACAAAACACCTTCATTTTTTAGACACTTTGACTACTTCATTTGCCAGTAGCTTAAAGCCTTGACTTTTTAAGAGAAATAAGCCAAAAAATCTGTCATTTTTAACTTAACTAGTTTGAAGAAAAAAAAAAACATCACTCAGCTGCGTAAATGTGTTTGACAACAAATTAATGAAAAAAATATATAATCACTTAAATGAAACCCCATTCCATTTAATTTTCAAATGGCAATCTATCTCCATATGTCGCTTTAAAGATTCTTCAAAACTCCATAACAGCTTAGATAGAACTTAATTTTGTTCTATAAGATACATTTATATCTATATGTGTGGTCGCAATCGCAATGCGGTCGATCGATCGATCGCGCGGGTTCAAAGCACTTTCGCGGACAACGCATATTTGACCGCATAATGTCATTGCGATTAATTATAACGCATTCATCCATTATATCAACGTCGCTCCGCACGACCGGTGCGGTGCGGTGGCGGCGGTGGCCCGGTGGTGTCGAACCGCGAATAAATGCTTACCACTATGCACTAAATAGTGTTTGGTGGTGGGAATATGGCTTTGGCTATAACTTTCCTCAGATGCAGCTGACTCCGCTCCGCTGAGGTGCCAGAGGGTGTGACACTGCAAGCAGTTGGCCACTCACGCCAAATCGGTAATCAATTAAGAGTCCATTTTAAAAGTCACAAACTATTAACTTTCATTAAGAGTGGCGATTGTGACGAGAGTTCGACGACGAGACAACGACGACGACTACAACAGACGTCCGGTGAAGTAGTTGGGGTAAGGCATTCGACCATCCCCTGCGGGAAAAACCCCCTCTAAGCAACATTGTTGTTGTTGTTTTTCTTCTATTTTTATTGAATGCTCCGCGCTTGCATTGTACTTAGCGTATAAGCTTGACAGTGCTGGTTAGTGTGTTTGCTCGCGCGACGACGCGCGGCTAATTGTGGAATAGATGATATCCTTGTCCTAAAAATTTCCGTTTTTGCTTCTCTCGTTTATGTGCTGCAGTAAACGTTCTACGCAGGGCGAGGGGAGGACTGATATCACGGATAGTATCTATAGTCTCTATACATTCAAAAACTCCCATTCTAAATGATTGAGTGCAAAGCGCGTAGTTGGCGTTCGTTATGCGTTCTAGAGTGTTCTTTGCTTTGTTTTTTTTTTATTCTCTCGCATTTACACCAAGATTCACACATTCACATATGGCATAGTGCATGGCACAGTGCAGTTGCATGTGCATTGAATATAGAATGAGAATCTAATCTAGAAAATTACCTCCAAGCTCGTATTCGCATGCTGTACAATGTGTACATTATAGTTTTTCCCATGAACGCAGTCAGTGAGCTTTCAGCGGTTTTCCTTGGACGAAAAACTTTGAAATAATAAGTTCAATCGCTCGATCGTTGATTTGAGCTGTTTGCACTGGTGTCTGATAGAAATAATATAAAATAAATAAAATGAACACACGCACACACACGCTCACACACTTATTTGACGCACTTCGTATGGAATGTACGAAATCCTGGTTTGGACGAGGTGGAGTGTGCGATTGAGAACTCATATTGAAATGAAGTCATGTTGTTTTATAGTAGAGAAACAAAAACGTAGATTGTTGGCGTTTTGTTGGGGTAGGTTATGTTTTGGCTAGATTGTAAATTGGTTGTGGAAGTGCTGTTTTATCGTAATAGCTGTGATGATTGCTAAGCGTTAGATGCTTGAAAGTTCTCTACTTGAAGACAATTCAAGGAATACAAGGAATGGATAAGGGAAACGAGGACACGAAATATAAGGGTGATAGTTACTTTTCCTTACGTTGTTTAAATTTAATCAAAGCTTATCTCTAATTTGTAACTTTAGCATTTAAAACTCCAAGTACGTATGACGTAATAACATTGAATATCGATTTCGGTTTTCCGTTAAGGCTTCTCCTCAGAGCATTTTTCTACCCACATGTTTGAATAGTTATAGAGGCCAAGAGACAGTATATTCAGAAAATCGTGAAGCATTGCTATTCCATCGCTGTTGTTTGAAAGTACTAATGGGTGATCCTATGCACGAACCATTTTCGATTTTCGTCCGTCTATTAATTCTTTCCCAAAAATTCATTGCATGCGGAAAAGACACGGTAGATGAATTAAATATTGTTCTATGATGTCCATCACTCAGTTATGGAACACAACTGTTTTCATTTAGACAACTATTTTCTTGTTTTTGAAAATCTGTTAAATGGATTTAAATTTTTCTTTAATTAGGATCACTTTGAAATAGTGTCTTAAATTACAAAGATCTGGCTATTGAGTGGCAGTGTTTATGTGCTTACTTTGGATTTCGCAGTAGGGGCGAGAGTGTGGCTTAAAGTAACAGGGGTAAGAAGTAACAGCTAAGAAAAACAGGGCTCTCCATAAAATTAATGAAGAATTGCGTGGAAGTGACAAATGTGCATCTTTTCCATATCCACCAGAATACCTTCTTCAGGTGTCAATTGGACGTCAGCGAGAAAAGTTCTGTGGTGGTCTGAAAAATAGCAGGTTTCTAATTGATTTTTTTACTGACCGTTGTGAACAACAACGATCGAGGACTGTTTTCTTCTTTCGTAATTTAAATTTTTATTTTGTGTGATCTATAATTAAAAAAAGGTCAATAAATTAGGTAGTCTTCACCAACAGCGATTTTCGAGGAAAGAAACAAAGTCTTTGCCAGAAGTGAAGCCAAAAACGGAACCAAGAACTAAGCCAAAAAGAAGCCCAAGACCAAGCAAAAACAACACGTAAAGACAAAGATATAAGCCTCGCTTCATCAGGAAATGATGATCGACAAACTGTATGTCCCGTTTGTTGTTAGGCATTTTCTCACGGCTTTCCGAATTAAGAATTGCTCGTATGTTTTTTTCTTATCAGATTTTCATAAGATATTAATTGGCTTTAAATAATATTTCTTTGCTTTTTTTAAATTCTTGTTACAACTAACCGCTGCCTATGCTACAACTAGCCCCATTTTCGGGGTAATTTGTAACAACACGTTTTTTTCTCAGTGCAATATTTTAACATCTTCTGAGCAAACTTTGTTGCATTTTTTTCGTGGATAATTGAAAAAAAACAAATTCTGGCATTTTAACATATTTTAACTTCGAAATAAACTCTGAAAACCAGACTGTAAAAAGAATATTATCTCAAGAAAATATTGCTGCATTCTTAATTTGTTTTCGAATCAAATAATATCAAAATCTAGAAAATTACATATAAAATAAGTGGAATTTCTGTCTTCATTGGCTTTTTAATTTTAAATTTGTACAGAATGCGATAATTTAAGAAATCTTGAATTCTTTTAGTATGCAAATTTTCTACTGAATCAGTCCAGCTGTTTTGAAGGAATTCATTCACTAATAAAGTTATCTAACACGGACTTCCAAGTATAGTTGCTTTGATGCAAATGAATTATAAACATAGTTGAGTCTTCAAATAAGATTTCCGAAGCTGTGTTTAAAAAATTCTTATATTATTAAGCATAATTACAAGAAACAAAAAAACTACTTGCATCCGGAAAAAAATGAGAAACAATTTTTCCATCTCGCAAAGTTAATCACTATTTCCCTCAAGATTTAATGCAAATTATTTAATCATTATGCATTCATTATTAATCAAAGTGACTTCTATGACAATAATCCCATCAGCTATCGGCTCTGTTTGCCTTCATTATTATAAAAATCGTTTCTTCGGATTGATTACTTGTTCAATTGACATTTAAATGCGAAACCTACAACACAACACATAACACACTCAACAACTTTATATCTCATCTGCCTTATTTGAAACAACACAAAACACATAATAATCACATCGATTGACACTTTACTTAAAGATCCATACAAATACAAACATTCGTAGGTATACAAAAAAAAACCAGATACGACCCTGCTGATCGTACAATTCTCACATTGTATAGAGACTCAATCCGCTAAATAATTGCAATTAATTTATAAAATATAAAAAAAAAGTCATAAAAAACAAATCGAATTGCCGAGTGAGTGAGTGTGTGTGGCCTAGACCTAGAAAAGGAAAACTCTATTTTTTTTTTATTTTATTGTTTGTTATTTTCCTCTCGCACATCGTCGTCGTCGTCGAATCAAAATGATATCAGCGATTGCGGTGCTATGTGCGGTGCGGTGTAGTTGGTGTGTTGTGGCGGAACGATGCAGCACCCCACTGCAATTTACTTGCACATTGGAGCTGAGTTGTGGTTCCTCTTTTTGCACCCGCATTGAAACGCTCTCGTCTCGACCGACAATCAGATGTGATCGTTTCTAAAAAAACACACACATCTTGTTAGTGGCGCTGCCTGTGGTGATCATATAAAAGTGGGAACAATTGTGGCGTCAACGTCAACATTCAATATTTTATCTAGCTTACTTGTAGATAGCACTAACCCATAACATACATACGAGTATCTTAATATCTATCTATATGCAAAGTAGTAAACGAGTGTTATGAAATGTATACAGTATTTTGAAGGGGGTTGAGACAGGGGTTGTATATTGTATTATTTACTTAGCGGTGAGTAAATTTTATCTTAGTTAGTGTCACGTGACATTTGTTAAGCAAATTGTGCATTTTAACTAGCGATAGGATAACAAATTTAATAGTGTGCTAGGAAAGCAAATAGAGTTTCAAAATAAGTTGTTCAACAGAATGGAATTCCCACTTTATTTAATATTTTACTATCAGCATTGTATATGAAATCTATAGTAGTCTGGATTACAAAATCGACTGTGGCGACACCAAGACTACCCAAACCAAATTGCCGAATTCCTCGTTTTTGGAGAACAAATGTAGGTGGAAAGGTTTAAATATGTTATAATTATCAGCGACATCTCGTACTCGTTCTCCAGACTATTTTGTTTTCATATACAATGCTATCAGTAAGAAAGTTTTGAATGGCCTTTTTATATTTGCCTAGAGAAGTTTTTCCGTTTACAATCTTAAAATATTATACATTATTTTGTTCGGAAGTAAATGGCGCCCAACGTGGGGTATTCTTTTTTAAGAGATGATTTGTGCTCAATCAAATTAAAAACACGAGCAGTTGAAGCGATTCTTTAAAAAAGCTTTAAATGCACGACTGGGTCGCACGTATGTAGATACATGCTCTGTGGATGCAATAACACGATGATAATGATTTTTTTGAGCCCAAGTCTAAGAACGCAGTTTTAATGATATATGAACTCCCAAAAAAATAAAAACAAAGTAAATCAAAATTGTTTAAATTATTTTTGAAAAATTTGGTAAGAACTAGAGCCTATATATGTATGTATATCAGCAAAAACAACCACACCATGAACAGTGATAATGGCAATATCATATCTTCCTTATTTAGTCTAGCTTAATATTTAAATGTCTCTTTTGCTCTTGTATTAAAATATAAAGTTCTTTTCAATCGTCTTCTTTTGTTTTGATTATGTAATTTACTCTCTCCCTTTGTTTACCACATTAGTGAATTGCTGAAGATGAAGGATGAACCACAAAAGGTCCAAAATGCATTCAAGTTGTGAAAATAAAAATTAACTTTAAAATCAAATCTTTTATGGTTTTTTGTTTTTATTTTTGTTTTATTTTTCAATTCGACTACAAGTAAAAGTTCAATCCCTTTAAGACTCTGTGTTCGGATTTTCCTTAAACATTCACGTTTTAAAGGACTTTTAATGAAGCCAATACTTGCCCTATAGAGCAATGAAAAAGCTTAAATATAAAACTGGGTGTAGAATTCAGAATTTAACAATCTGTTATAAATTTAATTTGATCATATGAATTAAGTATGTTTTTTTATATTGGGCTAAAACTTCATACACACAGTTGATTGAAAATAAAAACATGTGTGCGGCGTACGCGTTAGAAGTGAAACATTTAGAATACTATTCGGCGAGAATACACGTTTAGTAACAAGTTCCGTCGCTGTTTGTCACTTTTAAGTGTTGCTTTTTCGTTTCACTGAGCATAAAATCAAAACGTCGATAAGGAAGTTTTCACATCAAAAACACCACTCAAATACATACACCAAATTGGACTTCACGCCGTTCAGTTCCACACATTTTTTTTAACGAAACAAACAGTATACAATTTTGTTTGCTTTTCACGACCCATAACACAAAATGTGTTGCAAAAAATCTAGCGTGGGAAAAGTTTGGAAATGTTTTTATTTTTCATTTTAATTTAATTTAATTTTAGTATTAAATGGTTTGTTCTATATATATGTGTGTCTATTACCCAATAATAAGTTTTATGATTTTATGAGTTAAGGCCTAGTACACACCTGATGTGAAATTCAAAAATTAATACATTCCACTATCTTTTCACTACTTATTTTTAATAATATAATGTGCTACCTCCATGGGAAAGAGCTCTGTTATCCGTTGTTCACATTTAAGAAAAACTTATTTTTATTTGACGTTCTAGAAAAATTTCATGTTCAATGGAAATTTTAGCAAAAATTCAAAAATTGGTGAAAATTCCACTCAAACATGAAACACACTCCGCTTTTTCCCTCTTTTGTCGGTAAAAATCCCATACAGAGCACACTTCCCTGCCGTATCGACGAGTAGATTGGTCTAGCCTAGAAAATGTGTTTGTTTTCTAGATAGTTCTAGTAGTTTCGTTTTTTTTTTTAAAGCTGAGGCTTTACGTTCCACGTCGATGCTTAGGGGCATTTTTATAACCTTACATTATTTTATTTATTAATTTTTAGTTTTTTTCTATTATAATCTTAAGTAAATTATTAGTTTCTGCTTTTTTCTCACAAGTAAACTTATTTCTGTTCAATGTTTGTATGTACATAATGTAATACATTTTTAAGGCTCGGGTATGCTCCCAATGCCAATGATAAGCTAAATTTAAGGTGTCAAATATTATTTGGGGGAACTATGTATTTCTCTTTCATCAGGCAGATGCGCTAAACTTATTTGAGTTTTAAAATATTATTCCACAAAACTTTTCCGAAAAATACAAGTAAAAATCTAAAAACAAAACCGTCTATATGCCAAGATAAGTTGGATGCCAAGCCTATTAACAATCCAAACTCCCTAAAAGGCATTAAATTTCTAATAATTCAATCTTTTAACTATTTTAATCCATAATAATTAATCAATAAGAAAATAGTTTAGTTTCGACATTACCTGACAACATTCACTAAATAAATTTCTCTTTCTTTTTTTTTTCATCTTCTTTCAGGTGAGTTTATAATTACTTAATTGCGGGTTTTCCACTACCCCCGCTGGCTATGTAAACTATGTGGACTATGCTGGTAACAGTAAGTTAAAAAAATGAGATTAATTCCCCAAGTTTCAGTTTCTATAAAGCTTACTTATTTGAAAAAAAAAAAAGATAATAATAATAATGTGCAAAATCCAAATGCACTTTCGCTCTTAGTTTCGCTTTCCTTGACTTCTTGGCATGTTTTCTCTGCAATTGCGCGCGAAAAAACTAATAATATTGCGCGCTTCACTGCTACTGTTAGATAAAAGAAAATTTTAAGTAAGCAAGACAAAATAACTTGTCGAAGAAAATTTCTTCCATTTTTATCGATCAGCTATTTCATATCTCAAACAGCAAAGATATGTATGTGGTATAGTAGTTTCAAACTATACGAGGATGGCGAGTATCTTTAAGATGATTATGGAGGGGATTAAGTAAGTCTGGGTTACTCAAGTGCGGTTTTTATTTTTATAGTAAACTACTCCTTTTCTAATATACCAATTGCTGATATCTGTGGCCTGTCTGCGCTGCCATCATGAGATAATTCTCATGATGGAAAGTTGAATTAATTAATGAAAAGCGAAACCAAAAACCAGAGCTGTGCGAGAGGTGTGCATTTTTGTTGTTGTTGTCTTGGAGTTGCAAAACGCACCAAATTGAGATCAATCCTGTCATCATCTGGTTTAGTGCCACTCTATTCCTCCTCAAGCCACCATCACCATCACCATAACCATCGTCATCTTCCACAAACATTGGTGTTTGTTCACGTTCCAAAAGTGAGGTTAGGAGGAGGAAGAGAAGATGATGGAAGACGTGATGTATCCAGCTGTAAACATTGCAATGATCACATGGAATGATGACATGCAATTGCTGCTCCACCAGCTATTCCACTCCAGAAACCAACTGAACTGCATCTTGGCTTCTTTCTTTCTTTTATTTTCTTTGAATTTTTTTTTTTTTTTTTTGCTTCTCGAAATTTCTTGGCTCTTCATCTTCATCTTTTCCTTCGTCGTCATGGCCGCATCTTTGGCCCAAGAAGGAGACCATTTATGTATTAGCGGCATGACTATATAGTGGAGCAGGAGAGTGGTGAAGTCCGGGAAGAGTTGTTTCATCTCAGCTCAGACAATGAAGAAGCAGCAGCAAAAAACAAAAACAGGTTACAAAGAAAGTGGAAGCGAAAGCAGAAGCAAAAATGTTTTACACGCGATCAGCGCCCGTGAAAATGCTTGTGCATGAGACTCTAATGCAACAACAACAAAAATAAAAAATCATGGAGGATCACGGCAAGGTTCATATATAGAGATGTAGAAAATTGCCATTGTATGCGTACACGGAATTTGCGGATTAAAACTGGCTAGGCTTATGGCATGAATCTATGCACCATGCAATCATGCTCCATGCTACATGGTCCCTGCAACAAATGTTCAATATCAAATCAAAGATGGGTATACCTAGCTATATTAAGCTTATGGCGGCCATGTTCATGAAAACGCTTTCATTTTTCATCCGGAACAATGGAGTTTTCCATTTCGTTTGTATAATTGATGATTTTTTTCTCGAAATATGAAACAATGGAGCCTCATTTTTCAAAAAAAAAAAAAAAAACTGAATTAAACATATATTTTGCGATGGTTTCATATGCACTATCAAAAAATTGTCTTTTTAGCTCAATTGTAGAAAACCGCTCTATTGTTTTTGTTAACGTTCGAAACAATTTCTTTACGTTTAAAGAAATAAAATTCATTTATCTAAATTTGTCACTGAAAATACCTTTACAAGGTACAATTTTTGTTGCTGACCTGACTTCACGACAAACATTTTCACTGATTTACAATGCTCTGAAGAATTGAAGAATTTTTCCGGTTAGATGAAAAGCCCGACATAATTGCCAAAGCAAAGTTAGTTCTCAAAAAATTTAAAAGATGTTGGGTGAATGATTTCTCAAAGGACTTCTATAGAGTGTTTGTTGATTTGAAAAAAGCATATCATGATGGTATGATATAAGTGGTTTTGATACACAAAAAGTAGATCAATTGGATGATCTTGGTCAATAGACTTTTAACAGCTTGAAAAACTAAAATAAGGATCCCTTATAAATATCACCAAGGAAGTGTTTGTAAATCAGAGACTAGTCATTAACCCTTTGCAATTCATTCATGAATCCTTGAACGCTTATTTTGTATTCTTATAGCCAAATTGAAGTTTTGGATGCTCATAAGTCGCGTGTGTGTTCAAAAAAGATGGAAAACACGTCTCAAGCGTCTAGTTACTCGTAGACTTGATGAAAACGGGAATCAGTTCTGCCTGGCTTTGATTGAAGATCACCTCTCACGAAGCGTAAGAGCAGGATCTAAAGGGTTTTTCATTAATAGGTGTTATTTTGAAAAGCTCGCTGTTTCGGTAGTTGTCACTTCTAAAGCTGTAATTTTTTGACATTTGACAAGCAGAAACTACGCCATTAATAAAAAAAACTATATGCACGCTTCAACAATAACGCATTGAAATGATCAAAATTCACTATAAAAATGGCGAAAATTTGGCAGAGACGGTTCGAAAAACCAAATCGTTTTTTGGTGTTCGTGAAACACCTTTTCGGACCGCAATTCAGAATTGGTGGACAAAATGTCAGCTTTTGAGATAAGTTAGCGATGTGAAGAATAAAACCCGTGAACGTCGCTCAAGAAGAACTGAGAATATTGCTCCTGTAGCCCAAAGTGTTGAAGAAAACCCAGGTTTGTCCAATCCTCGTCGTTCTTTGGAATTGGGCATTTCACAAACGTCATTACACTTGAGGCTTCTAAAGTTCAGTTCACACAAGAACTCAAGCTGGCATACTTTTCTCTTTACATTGAAATAAACATCCGATCATTTATCTCAAAAAATCCCATTTTTCTTTGAATATCAAAAATAACACCTCATATTGAAAACCCCTATACAACTAAGATGTGCCTTCAGCATACACATACAGTTGGTAGCGTTGGAAAATGCACTAAACGCCTAATAGCAGAGCAGCCTTCAAGTCAAAAATGACAGCTAGGCAGGCCTAATCAGCATTTGATTGGCCACAAACATAGATCTAACCAAGTCGAGGCTTTTCAAAGTCTTTAGAATTCGAACTGGAAAATCAAACAGGCAGACCATTGAAATAAAAGAGTACAAAAGAAAATGTGGTAGAATTCTGCAGTTGAGACCACAACATCGTATAGTATACAGAGAAAAGATGTAAATTTACCAAACTTTACGAACTTTTTCCTTTTCTGAAATCCAACACAAAACTGCTACATATTCTAAGAAGTCGGAGAAGAACATGTACGTAACGTAAGTCAATTGTATAAAATGAAGCTTGGTTGTAAAATATATCGGGACTGCAGCAATAAGTCCCTGATAATAAACATTAACAATTTTGCGTCATTGTAAATCAGCAATATAAATTGAACATCAGCGAAAATCATTAAAATCAGTTACGAGATTCTGAATATTTCCAATAAGACTTAAAACAACTTAAATTCTTTATCAGACCATAGCCCAAGCATTGCTCCTTTTGAAAATATAATAAAGATTGATAACGATTGGAACGGTGAATCCAATTGGTCGAAATATTAAAAAGTTTTCTAGTGATTGTATAGATTTTATAGAATCTTATTGTTCTCTTCTTATTGAATTCTTATAGCCTTCTTCGGTGTCAACAGTTCCTTATTCCATTTATCTACAACTCAATTTCTCAGAAAAAAAAGACCTCTCCCATATCTCGACAAAAAAAAAAATCGGAAAACACGTAATCTCCTATCCAGTATCCAAGCAAGTTAAAGGATATTTCCTTTTCCAACACACACCATCACTAAACCACCAGCATTTTCTTCTATCAACTTTTTTTTTCATCCAAAAGTCATCGGATGCAATGCCTAGCTTGAATGACTTGGACGCTCCATTGCTGTTGCAAACTTGAAACACTACGTCCACTAATGATGTTGCCTTGTCTGGTGAAAATGAGGTCATTGCATTTTCTTTTTATTTTTTTTTTTTTTTTTTTGCAATGCTGCTATGCTGGCTGCTATACCATCCGCCAAGTTCCACTTCACTTTTCCCATTTGTCTAATTTATAATCTTAATGTAACATTAAATTGTGGAAAATATGAAGAATGTGTTTTTTATTCGAATTCAATTTTCTTTTCTACAACGGCAGTGTAGAGTGTAGTGGGTTTGGGGGGAGTAGGGTACGGATGGATTCACTTTCATTGGAAATTATGTTGTTTTCTTGTTTGTTTTCCACCTGTTTCCCTGATATGCGTGTTTTTCTTGTTTATATTTTTTTGCGTTTTCTTTTTATTTTTTTGCGCGCAATCAAATAAAATCGAAAGTTTTTTTTTTGCACTTTTGTTGATAAAAATTTTAAAAAATAAATATTTATATTTAAAAAAAAGTAGAAGATAATGCTGTTAGTTTACTTTTTCCCACAATATGACAATGAAATAGAAATATGTGCAGAATTTTTAATTTTGTCAAGCTGAGAAACAATCAGATTGAATTTCTCTTTAAAAAAAATATTAGAAACATAATATTTTACTAGGAATTTTTATTTCAAAATGCATCTCATCATATAAAATTAATTCGGACCCATAGCCTTCTAAAACATATCTAAAAAGCTGAAGAAAAGAAAAATACTCAGAATGAACCTTAGGCAAAAAGAATCGCTTACAAACTATTAATGGCGTTCACATCAGCTTCGCGAACGTTACGTCGAACAAGCTTAACGGACTCATCGAGATGAAAGATGACATTTGAGTAAATCAACTAATCGAAAATAGTAATTTTAAGGAAACAAATAATTTTTTGAAAATACAACCAGGCAATGATCCATTCACCGAGGGATATTAACCCATTTTTGAAATTGAAAAAACTCAAAAAAAAACACACAGAAGCAGTAGTTAACAGTAGTTTGAAACATCAAACGCGCGCGCAAATGTTCAAATATTTCGACTTTTCCTTCACCTTCGATTCATGCTAAGTGGTTTGTGTACTTACTTTTTGATGCCAAAACGTAACGTTAGCTCAAAGCGGCATTGTGAAGCAGGCATTATTTATTTTAACAACATAAAATACTGCCTTAAATAACCGAGATATAAGGCAAACTTTGTGCCAAACTTTGTGCTTTTTCTATAAGTTCATCGTAGTTCCAAAAAATTTCGGAATTTACCTGAAAAAGTTGTTAATTTTTCCAAAATTATGCCTCCAATAATATTTAACCGAATTTTGTATTGCGTAATATCAAGAAGCGTTACGTACGTTTTGGCAACCAAAATTTTTCACGGAAAACCCTAGAAATCTGTGTTAGAACCGAAATAGCTGGAGCAAAGTGTTTTAAACAAAAGGGGCCTGGTTTGTGAACAAATAAACTTGAATTATTAGAAATATCAAAAATAGACAATATTGCTTCTTCCAGCGATCTAAAATTTGCAAACAAATTCGGATCCGGGCCAACCGAAGTATTGATTTGCGATTCTATCTAGCAAGAAAGCCAGAAGTAAATCTATGTATAAATATTTTCTTGCTTAATTGGAAGTCTGTATTAGTGAATTGATTTACTTAATTTTTTAGCGGCGAAACATTCTTTATGGATAAATAGTAAAAATCGGATAGGGAGGACTTACACTGACTAAGAAATTAAATCCTTGTAATGAGAATGTCAATGTGTTTGTTATGCTTTAAAGCCTTAACGACTCAATCGATTGCAATGAAATTTTTTTTACACGCATTGTCAAAAAAATGATTTTCCCGAGAAATAGAAACTTAAACTAAAAATTAATCACTATTGAACTAAATTTTTTTCACCATCTAAGGACGAACAAATGCCTATGATGTGGATGGACTAATTATTATGTAACATTTGGGTTTGTTCCCGTAAAATAGCTTTAACCCCAGCCTTTGAAGTAGTTGCTCCATCCAAACCTTCATGATTTGTGATGGACGGGTCAAGACAGCCTAACCGCACATATTGAATAAAACATACAAAAACCTATTTCTGACGTCAACAACAAATTTTGTTTTAAAATTTTTCGTCTAAATATATTGGTGCACATATCAAGGGTGTTTTTTTTTTAGACGTGTGGTTTTGTTCGGAGTTGGTCTTTTTGACAGCTGGCACTTGATTTATGGTCAGTTTGGTTTGCCATTTCATAATTAATAGACTGACTCCTGAACAACGTTTGCAAATTGTGCAAATTTACTACCAAAATAATGGTTCGGTTCGCGCGATGCATCGCGCTCCCCGTCCAATACTTATTCGGTCGACATAATCGCCCAGGAATTTATTCCAGCCAGCCGCGGCGGCCACTTGCCCAAAATCATTTTTAAAACATAATGACAAACCCTTATCTTTATAACAAAGCTAAATTCTTGGACGTAACATTAAATTAAATTCGTTTTATTTCTTCTTGAAAACCACAAGTCTAATAAAAACACCCTTTACCAACTGATATTCCCAAGTTTACTTGCTAGAATTGTTCACACAAAAGATCAATGTTATATAACCAAAAGAAACACAAAAACACGTTATACTGTAGATAGCTACTGCTCCGAGCACTGGATTACATGAACAACAGCACCACATTTTTCATGCAATTTTTCAAAAACAATAATTAATTAAAATTGTTGATCCTTTTTCACCCGAAAATAAAATGAATCAAAACCAGTTTGCCATTAAATCGGTCATACTCATAATGCAAAATCAATAAAATGCCAACTTAAACGAGGGCATCCCATTAAAGCCTTGTTTTGATTTCCTGGACTATACCTTCCAGTCAGAGCAACTTAACCAAAAATTATTATGCAATACCCCCAGCCGGTCACGGCTTCTCCAAAAAAAAAAAAAGAATCCTCAGATTCAAACAAAAAGAGATCGAATTAAAAAAAATTAATATAAAAACCTTCGATCGAAAAAATTCCATTCACGGTTTTCATTTCCTCGATGACACAATTAACCTGTTTGATATTGAGAGCCAAAGTAAACATCGTTTATCGCTCGTACTCCAACAATCCGGCGCTGATTACACCTTGCGCGATCGTGCAATTGCACAATATTGCCCTACAGGGCTTTGGAAATGTAGGTAGGTACACAGATATATTTATAGTGTTTGGCTTTTTCCAACAAAAAATGCGTGCTTCTTTTGGCCGTTTCGCTAAAAAAAAAAAAAAAGAGTTACAACGACAACTGGTTTGGAGGGTTCCATCCATTCCCATTTCCAACAACGAAAAGTATCTTTACTTAATAACAATCTCATCGTCTGCGTCTTAATTATTGAGCAATGCCTTTTCATTTCCTCTTCAATTTTGTTTTATTTTTATTTAATTTTTTTTTTAATGTTTACACGGCTCAGTTTTGATAAATTCTTGAAGTGTAATGCGCACACTATCTTATCAACACCATCTTCATAATTTGGTTGCTATCAAGTAGAATGATCACAATGGACACGTTGAAATGTCTCGGCAAGCAGCAAAAGTTACTTCAAAAAAGTGTTGGCCTAGAAAAATGCCACTACCGCACCGACCGCAACGAACCGAACTTTTCTTATTGACTTAATCCAAATTCGGTTCCTCTTTTATCGCATTGGAATCGGGTGAGTGGGGCTTGGGACATACACGATACACTTGTGCTGTTTGATAAGGCGTTGCATAATAAACGCGGGTGAACAATAAAAAAAAATATGAAATTGCTGTAATAGTTCCGACATCAGGTTACCATACGTACCTACAGACTTTTCGAGATCTACCAATATTTTGAGAGTGTGTATATATGTTACGGAATCGAAGTCGATTAGTGTTGAACTTCCGATTTTGTTTTTGAACGACCGCACCGATCTAGGTAAACATCGACCGTTGCATCATCATAATATGATGGCGAGCATAATTGGCTGTTGGTGTATAGTGTCGATAACAAAGGAGCTAATAAAATATATCGACACAGCTAATGACTCCGATACCGATAGTTCAAGTGGGGCTCAA
Source organism: Platycheirus albimanus (assembly GCA_916050605.2). Taxonomy (NCBI): domain Eukaryota; kingdom Metazoa; phylum Arthropoda; class Insecta; order Diptera; family Syrphidae; genus Platycheirus; species Platycheirus albimanus. Next base: position 111,178,990 of record OU696698.1, on the reverse strand, counting down.
TTGATCTCAATTATATTTAAGCCCGTCATCGGCGTCGTTGTTGTGGAACGTGCCAGAAACATAAACATTGGGCTGTGCACCAGCACCATGGCCCACCAGCCGTCGCGTCGGTCGCGCCGCGCCACCGCCACCGCCACAGTGCAGTCTCGTATTCGGGCTTTAAGTGAGTCATTGACATTGGCGCGCTGCGCAGAGCCCGGTGCGGTGCCCAATGCGCATGGCCATTGCAACAACAGCAAAATGTATATCAGATACAATATTTTTGTATTGTTATTATTTTTTTTTCTATCTTTTTCATTTTTCATATGAATGCGAATCCATTTCCCGTTTTCGCCGGAAAAAGTGACCGCCAAAAAAACTATGTTGCATTTTTTGTCTTTTCCGAAAAAAAATATTATAATGCTGCTCTCGAATACTCGTATACCTAAGGTCTAAAATCTGAGCTTTGGTGTGTGGTGACCTCTAATTTTTGTTTGGGTTTTTGTGTGGCATTGAAGAGATTTTGTTTTAAATTTTGAGAATTTTAAATGGCAAAGCAAAACATTGCGGATTAACCACACAAATGTGGTTGATTTTTCTGTAAGATTAGGTGAAGAAATGTTATTTTTAAATTGCTTGTTGATACGGTCTTTTAAGGCGGATATGGTCTTGAGGCAGCATACCTCCTACTCCTATACACTCCCATGATAATGCTTTTAATTTTAGCTTCCTTAAACAAATTAAAAAAAGAAGTAAAAATCTGCCTTCTGATAATAGAAGGAAGTATGTATATGCTTTGGTTTACACTTTATAAAGAAATAAAAAACCGCGACCAGAATTTATTTCACCCCCTTATAAAATTGGATGAAAGCGCTTATTACCAGCATATCTCCAAATTGGTTCTTTTAATAGGATTTGGGACATATTAGGGAGTTAAGATTAGTCCTAATATCCTAGATATGTTTGATTTTTGTCAATAAATTGATGCTCCACAATTACCTATGACATGGTCTGGCCTTTCGTTCTATTCATAACGGAAAAATTACAAAAAACACATGTTCTTTAATATCTTCAAAAATGAAGCTTTCGTTTGGTATGGACGATTGTTCCTCGAGAAGCAATCGTTAAGATATATTGGTTTTCCCAAACGCGCCTGCCTTACAATATTATTGAGTTTCTTACCGAAATGTCTATTAATTAAAACCAATACTTTATTTGTTGTTTTGACAAAATCAAATAGTTTTATCAGTTATTTTGGATTTGAGAGCTGGAAAGTCGTACAATTTTTCAATTTGGACAGTCCGAAATGGTCGTTACTTTTACTTACTGATTTCTTCGATTAAATTGACTAATTCAAAGTCTTAAATATTTGAGTTTTTTTTCTTAGTTCTATGGTAGCATAGTATACCTTTTCTTCATCCCAACCTTGTTTTTAAGAAAGTCCGTTTTCCCAGGAAAAATTTGCTCAGCCCCTTTGGAGGTCCCATATATTAAGCAACATCTGAAAAAAATTCCTGAAATACATGTACCTAAGGCAATTATAATTCATGCAAAAAAAAACTTGTGGGGTAAATATCATTCATTACTAACGATGATGGAGAAGTCGAAATAAGTGGGTCTGGAAATTCCGTCCGTCCGTCTGTCTCTCCGTTCGCACATCACACCTCTACAGCCTAAACGGATGGGCTGATTTGCTTTAAACTTGGTAGATACTTAGTAATTTTTTGGAATTCTCACGGGGCTCTTTCTTCATTTGATTAATGCTCTCAAAAACTACTCTAAAGATTTTGATAAAACTTTCAGGGATACTTTTTTTTAGGTTAGTCTCATAACGTTACCTCTCATAGAACCGGTTTTTTTTCTCAAATTATGTAAGTATAGGTATTCTCGTAAACTGTTCTTCCTATTTCAATAAAAATTTTAACACAAGAAACCATTTATAATTAAAATATATTGAATTTCAAAACTCTTTTCGATTTTTAATAATTTTCTAAGAAAAATTTATTTTTCGAAATATGTTGATAGTCAAGCATGGTAGGTATTTTTTCACAAAACATACATGTTTCAGTATAAAAGATCAAGTCAATTTCGAACTAAATCTATCTAGGGACTTTATAAACATAAAGCCACATGTTTTTATTAAACAAAAATAAAATTATTTAAGAATCGAATTTTCTTCAAATTTATTAAGATAGGAATTTAACTGTTTCGATTTTCGGCTAACAAGACAAAAACTTGAGTGGTCCCAGAACCGATCTCAGAAAATCTGAGATAATTGTTAATAAGTTTAAGAGAAACGATTTTTTCAGTTGCTGCTGTTTTAATAATTAGAAGATCAAATTTTTTGAAAGCTGAGTCCCTATATCGAAATTGATTTTGCAGTTTTGTATTTAAAATAGGTTCCAAAAACAGTTATTTGATCGCATTTGATCTGTATATCAAGGGCTACAATATCGCAATATCTCGAGGGCCCTAATAGATACCAGCACAGCACCTATAGTAAGGTGTGTGAATGGCAAAGAATTCTTTTATTTTTCACTGATTGGGCATGCTTCTCGAAATAAGTTATGCTACGGTACTGAAAAATCTACTCTTTTTCTCGTTTATTCTGTCTAACCGATCACAAATAAAGTGCTTGGTACCTAACGCTGGTTTTGGTGAACCAGGCCAAGTAAGGTATGGATTTGGATGCACACCCACCAGGATCTTCCAAAATCGGTGTTAGTATGACCTCTTCTTAATAGAATCCACATTATTGACTCTCTAAACCTGCCTTCCAGTTGTCCTTCTGAAAAATCCATTTCCTTTCATTCCAGTCACGAAAAAATTGTTGTTAAGGCCGTATTGCCCTCCAGCCTCCATTGACCGCAAGGACTAAAAGAACAATCAACTTACTGAATTAAAGAGTATCTAAATCAGGCCATGAAGGATTGGCATCTCTTTCGTAGGCTTTGGATCTCTTCTATCAATGTTCCTATATGCATAAGCATAGTTAAGAATTTAAGTAACTAGGTTCTGGGTTCTGCTTGGAACTGTAGCACCAAAATTCCTCTGAATACCTAACAACCTACACCTTTACCACCTATTTTAAGCCTAAGTTTGGCTGCCACCCTATTAGAACTTCGATGAGCCCTTAGAAAGATTTCAAAGAACTAGAGCATGAAAAAGTTTCCCAAGCCTGAATGCGTCCTGAAACATACACCATTTTTCTAATTTCCATTCCTGGATTGTAATAACATCAATACTTACCACAATCCACAACGCTAACCTACCAAACATTTCCTGAAAAACTCATCACAAAAAACCAGAGAAATGCAGTCACACAAGAAGCTGCTAATACAGCATCCAATAAGCCAAATTCAAGCCAGTTATTCGTCGTCTACGTGTAGGTACTATAAGAAAAATATCATTAATCCATTCATCAACATGGCAAGGTATCAGTAGAGAAGGTACCTTACCTATACGAGTACCCATGGTTTATCACAAAAAACCATGAGAATGTTGCCCTACTTGCATGAGCCCACAAAACATCCGCAAAAATGTTGCAAACGAATAAAAAAACAACACAAAAGTATCTGAAATCCATCCAGTAGATATCGCGCGCTCTTCCCCAACAATCTCTCACTAAAATATACATTCATTTATGTTTCCACTTTAAGGTAGCCTTTAGATTATATTGGTATTTGTGCACACACATACGAGTAACAATAAAAGCCGACAGCGATTTTAGTATGCATTTGCAAAAAAAGGCAAAACAAAAAATCTCAAGCATTGCGAATTGAAAATGAGAGTTTACACAATAGCGGGAAGTAAAGGGAATGTTGAAGCTGAGGAGGGTTTGATTTCTTCTTCTTCTCCGTCTGCCTATCTGCTTTGTTATTCTTCGTTCCTCCTTCTTGTCACTCTTTGCCAAATCAACCAGCCTCCATCGTCCATCCCATCTCTATTAGTCTTTTCGGTGTGGTGAATAATCACAGATTATTAAAGGAAGAGGAAAAACTTCTACTGTGGTGTGGAAGGTCATTTTTCAACCCTCCCTAAGGGTTTTTTGCCTTGTGATAGGTACGGCCCGCACCACACCACAGGGCGGAGTAGGTACATAAAAGGAACCGAAAAGAAACGACTTTTTGTAACGAATAACGAAAAACGAAAACAGGTAACGAGAAATGTTGCACTTTTTTGTATCTCGCTCTCAATCTCAACACTTTTGCACAGGCGCTTGTTGCTGCAATTGTATATAAATACGTTTATTTTTTTTATTGCATTTGCAACTGTGTTCTGTCGTTTTTTGTATAAAACTTATAAGAACATAGGCAAAAGGGGGGGCCCAGAGAGTGTGGTGAGTAAGAAACAAAACAAGAATGAATAAAGTTAAAATAAAGCATAGGAAAACAGTCGAAAATAGCAACAACTCTTGGGGAGACACAGACGAATGCGACGACGACGATGACGGTAGACAGTGTAGACAGGCCCCATACTCACCAAAAGAAAAAATAATACTGTTTAGACTATACCTACAGCTTCTGCGGACTGCTGTTTGCTGTTTCATCATTCCAACTTGAATACGGGACGGGTCAAGACGCGTTACATATTCTAATACTGGGTCGTATTTTATTTATTTTTTTTATTAAATTTTTTAAATTAAATTTAATAAATAATATATTCAAAAAAAAAAATCAGACTCGAAACAGATTGAATCTAATCTAAAAAAAAATAGTTTAGAAACTGTTAACAAAAAAATTAGTTTTACCATAAGTGCAACAAAAAGTGTTCAAATATAAATTTTTTCTCAAAAAGTGCAAATAGATTCTACCTCAAATCGGAAAATAAACACACACATATAACTTAAATTACCTTCTTAATAAATTGAAAAAAAAGCAACAGGAGAAGCAAAAAAAAAATCAGAAATAACAATCAAAAGCAAAACAATTAAAGTCAAAAAGTTGTCTGGTCGCTGCAATTCACAAAAGTCAAAGCTTTTCCACCCTTTTTCACCAAACCATTCACCATCCATCACCCACCACCACCCTTCGGTAATTTATACATATTCGCTTCCTCCCGGTCGGTGAAGCCATTAACTATCTAAAAAATTCTATTTTCTTCTCAATTTTGCATTTTGAATGAAAATCAAATGAAGAGCCAGAGCAGTGCGCATTTCTTGCTCTATCAACATTTATTTTGTATCAGTGTGGTGAATAAATAGAGAATGTTGCTACGCACACAGCTTCTTGTAAATTAATTTTTCTGCATTTATTGAAACGGAAAGTGAAAAGTTCGTATCCTTATGCGTATATCAGACGCATGATTTTGACAGTAACACCAACACCAATTGGAAAATTCAACAAAAGACATATACTCACCACACCCGATTTTAACCAACTGCAACTTGTTGTTGAGACGAACATTTTTAAAACTACTTCTCTCTTGCGCATATACAAGTAAAAGTATATATGAACAACACCAATACTATGAATTTTTAGTATGAAAATGGATATGGAAAGAAAAAATTGACAGAGAGCGAGAGAGCAATACAAAGGAAGCCGGCCTCTTTGATTCAAGATTCAACCCCTACACACAGCCACAGTCACAGAAAATCTTTAAGTGTATATTTTCTATGGCTACCACTTCGTTCACCGTGATGTGGATTCGATATGAATTGCACCGTAGATACCTACAGACTGTCATCGGTTAAGCTCACTCGTTCGTTTGCCATTCGTATGTTCGCTCTGTCATTTGCCGCACCGTCCGTCATCATCAACATTCAACATCATTGCCGCTTTGTTTTTATATGTCTCCTCGTCTCGTCGTCATCATCGTTGTCGTTTTTTCGTAGAGTTTTAGAAACGAGACATACACACAACCAAAAAATGAAGCGATATTTTTGTGTTCGTTGAAATTTTTTGACAGTAGCAAGTTTTCAGTATAAGATTCTGAATTTTAGTGTCGCTGATACTGTGATAGATACATGACGTTTTAAAAAAATTATATGGCCGCGCGTATCTCGATGATAGTGAAGACAAAATAACGTGAATTATATCCGCCGGACGATATAAATTTAAATAAATCAGTTTCCTCTTAGAAATAAGAAAGAAAAATATTTATTAAACAAATTTTGACGTTAATGACAAATATTATATATCCACCACAACCACAAGTGACATAAAGGTGCAAACTTCCGGTTGAGTGCAAGTTTTATTTTGTTTAAATAATTTTTATTTATCAAGAAAAACAAATTGTACAAAATACAAAAAATAAAAAATAAATATTACCTCAAAAAATTAAGTAAAAAAAATCTATTACAAAAAAAAATTAAACCTCAACTCAGGTTCTGTTTTACAAAAAAATTGTAAAAACCAGATAATTCTATATTTATATTTCTTAAATATAAAATATTAAAAATATGCGAGTATTTTAAAAAATCAACACAAAAAAAAAAATCAAACTTAAGGTACAAATTGTGTCGCTTTAAAATGTTACTAGTGTGAACCAATTACAATTAACTTTTAAAAAGCTAGACTATATTTCTCGGATAACGTGAAGAATAAAAATTAAAAAAAAAAAAGTTATTCACCATGATTATGTTACAACATTTAACAGCCGCGAATCCGCACACCTTTGTTGGTGGCGGAGGTGGTAGTGATGTGACAAAAACAATGACTGCCTCAACAACAGCAATCTCATCATCGAAGAGCCTTGGCTCAATATCATCGTCGTCATCACCATCACCACCAACGATCATTCATCACAGACGTTCAGAGTCGATGAGCCCCATGAGTTCACCTCAACGGCAATGCCACAGTAATACTCCTGCCTCACCATCGTCGGAACACTCAAGTTCATCGCCTCAACCGATGACTATTGTCGAAGAGGACCCACCGGCCGTAGATGATAAAAAACTCTCCTGCGTCAAAAATTGCAGTGAGCGTGTTGAAAAACCAACAATTCACCAGAGAGCTGATGTGATCGTCGAACGCCGTAGATCGGCTAGTCCTGCTGAACCCAATATTCTTCAAAGGCATCAGGAATTTGTTATGCTCTACAATCACCTGAGACAATGTAAGACCCCACCAACAGTGGCAACCTCAACGACAATATCGCCATCACCATCGCCAGAATCCAGACTCTCAACTGCAGGATCACCGGCAACCATCATCAAAGGAAACTATCAGTTTCAGCAAGTTCGTCGTAGTGTCATTACGACCAGTGGCGATGAAGAAGATGACCAGCGTGCCAAAAACTTCCGTTCAAGTCGTCATCCGTCCTTTACTGATGATTCGGACGATTGTGATCGTAAGGATGAGGCAAATTGTCTCACCATGAGGCAAGTCAGCATAGAAGATCCTGAAGAAGAGGAAGAAGATGAAGAAGACCGACCTCTAGACTTGTCCCTGAGCACTGCTCTAGGTCGGAGAAGAGCCCGCACCTATTCGGGAGGTACGGATGACTCCGATGATTCTGGTGCAGGAGCTGGCGATGGCGAGCATAATCCGCTGAAAGGTGACGAGGGAAGAGCTGCTTACAAAAAGAATCTTATGAAGCGATATTGTAAGTAAATTTGTTGACTATATCTATAGTTAAGGTTTATATATATGTATGGCGGTAGGATCCAACTCTTTTTCTTGCAAACCCTTTTGTTCAACAAGAAAACAAGGGCAACAACAACAACAATAACAAAAAAAACCTAACCTAGTTTCCACGGTAGTTAATTATCCCGCAGAGATCAATCAATCGATTGGAATTCTCTCACATCATTAAAAAGTCACTGACTGACATAATTTTCCACAATTAAAGTTTCCTTCCCTTCATAATGTTTGCTCTCCAGCATCTCGCCTTTTCTAAGTTCCTTACAAAGGACAAACATATTTGTGCAGGGTAATCAGCGTTCATTTTTTCGATATTACACAAAGATACTCATGTTGCGGTATGTAGAACATACCGGAAGGGCAAATAGCTAACATACATTTTCATCACACAAAATAAAGTATAAAATAAAAACTGAACTAAAACCAAACGGGGTAGCTAGGCCAGCAGCAGCATATCAAATGAGAGGGTGAAAAAAAAACTAGGTCAGAAGAGAATTTTTTCCAAAGGGATGAAATTGACTGCAAAAAATGAAATATACTAAAAAACTGGAAAACACATGCAGCACTCTGCATAAACATAATATTCAAAAAAAAAAAAAAAAAAAATAGAAAAGAAAAACTGTAAAGAAAATGAGAAAAGGCACAAGCGACTGAACAACTAATTGACGTGAGAGATTTTCCTCTAAAGGGAAGTCGGTTATTTGTGTATATGAGTGTAGATGGAAAATACAAGTTGATGGAAAATCTAGGCTATGAGGGCAAAAGTCACCCGGCAATTGAAAGCCAACAAATGACATAAATATACGCTTAAGAAGTGATAATGAATTTCAAATCAAGCAGAGACTAAAAAGGTGGCTTCTGGTTTTATTTCTATAGATAGGTTACCTGGTACCTTCTTATTCAGCAACGAGCTGAATTTCTTTGAACTCTGATTAAATGTTTTTGAAGTTAAAACTTGACTTGTAAAATGAGTGTTGTCTTAAAAATTGAGATTTGTAGCATATCTTGAACAATATTTGATCAGCTGAATTCACTTTAACTTCCAGAAGCTTAACAGTTGCTTTTTTCTGTTGTCTAGCGCTGAGTAATATGAAAGTAAATGAAGTTAGCGTGCTGTATAAATATAATATATTAGTATTCTAATTAGCTTTCTTTTGGACTTAATAATTAAAAAGCATTTAAACCAAAAATGGTTTCAGACATTTTAAAGTGCAGTAATGAGATGCACTAGTTTTTGTATGGTAGGTAGTTATTTTGCGACTAATGCTGCTAGAAGCTACTCAAGGCTTATCAAAGGTATACACAGGTTCTTATGGTGTTTTGAAAATCAAATATTGCAGCTAGCATACATTTTCTTAACTGGCGCCCCACGCGAGTCCTTGTATGAAATGTTCAAATTAATATATTTATTTTCTTGATTACTGGAGGGTGATAATGGAATAGTTAATGTAGTGGTTGATTACTTGTCTAGTGTACCTTATCCTTGGCAAGTTTTTCTATATTCCCCTTGCGTCAATTGGATGCTACACGTGAAATGACACCTTTTTCTCAGTCCATTGTTATAACAAAACGTCTTTCTATTTCTTCCAACTAATTCTATTTAATAGACACAAGGTTGAAGTTCTTCAAGAAGGTAGGTACTTTACTTGAGGCATTCAACCCAGTGGTATTTCAATCCAGATGGATTTAAATTTTCAGTTTAAATTCGTCAAAAATAAGTTTAAATACAAATTGTGTATCCCTTTTGTGAAAATCAGAAACCTTTTACTTTTAAAAATATTTGAACGTTGGTATTTCTTAATTTTATTTTAGGTTTTTTCGTTTCAATTTGACGCAGACCACAAAAAAATATCAGGTCCTCAAACTATTCTGTTCAAGTTCTTCCATCAATAATCCCATTTAGTTTTATAAGGTATTTATCAACCCTTCTTAAATCTGTATTTGAAACTTATAATTGCATTGGTTAATATCTATATAATAAGAATCGAAAAGATATATAAGTATTCAAATTACTTTTTGTTTCTTAAGTGGCGCCCAACACTGGACCTTCTTTCTTCTGATTCTCTAAGCAGTCAATGTTTTTATTACTTACAGTATTATTCTGGTAAACTGCAGTCTAACATATGATATGTACGAAATATTTTCGACAATAAATGAATGATTCGAAACGAAATATGTGATAAAAAAAACAACCACTTTCACGATTCGTGTAAAAGGGTAAAATTGAAAACAAAAGACCTTCTGAAAACCAAAATTAAGATCAAGTAACACGCGCAGCCAAAAAAAATTATCACGATGCCCTTCCTTCTCCCACACTTATTTCCTGAAAAAAACTATTTCACCTGTCATGATTGCTCTCACAAGCAGTAAATTGTCAATTCTTCCGGACAGTTTGACAATTAAGTGGCCCTTTTAGTGTCGTCTCTATTATTTTCAACAAAATATTTATCGTTATGAACTTGAAATGTTTAAATATATCGAGATACAAACCTGCCCTTTTTGCTTCTACATATACCAACAATAATACTGGCAACAGCATCAAACAAAATTCAAAAGTTTGTTCTTGCCCTAGTTTTTAAAAATAATTTGTTTTTGAAAAATTTTGTCGCACAATGTCATTCCAGAATTAATTTTAATTTTCCATCATTCACATAGCTCTATGAATACTTTCTTCTTCCTTCATGTGAATTAAAAAAAAAAAAAAAAAAAAAAAAACACCAAACTTAACAAAATGCTATTGAAGGAGGTTCCACCTATATTATGTATAGTTTATGTATCCCAAATCCCAAGAGGAACATAAACGAGATGTTGTGCGATAGGTACCTACTTTTTAAGGTAGATATGTATTTATTATCCACTGACCCAGTTAATGTGTAGGATGACATTCACATGTACCTACCTATACACCAAGGGAGAATATAAACATGATTTTACCACACTTTCAACCCGCCTGGTGGCGGGCGCCCTCTGCTCTATACCCACTGCTATGGTGAGTTTATGTATAATTGAAAGCCCTCCTTCCTCTTCCGGAATTAAAAACGAATCATTTTTCGGAACAGCCAGAGGCGGCAGCAGCAACAGTAAAAATCGTATCTCACTCTTCTAAAGCAATGCTTCCACTTGCTATCTGTCAGATTATGTGACGCTTATATGCGAGAGACAGCCATGCCATCTCGTAGTCGGCCGTTCTCTCTATACTTTGCGTGCGTGTGCGTATAATGATTTCCTAACCCACCTCAACAAATTTATTGATTTTTTTTTTCTCGTTCGACTTTATTTTTCGGTAACCCAAAAGCACGTACCTATAAAAGACAAACTACAAACAAACTCATGATATTATGTATTTTTAAGTATAAGTTAATGTATTTCGTCTGTCGTCGCGTCGCGTCGCGTCACACTCGTTGATGTGTAAGTATGTATACCTATATAGTTGCGCACCGTTATTGATGTCTATACATATTACGTAAACGCAACGAATCTAGCTCACCAAAAACCGTTAGTTTCATTATGATACATATCCCCTTTTCAGTGTGCTTGCCTTCTCTTTTTTATTATTTTATTAAAAAATAATAGATAATAAAACTGGGTATTGAACAATTTCGTAATTCGACATAAACAAGATAACAAAGCCGCAAAAAATCGCAAATTTGGCCCAAAGCGATCTGTGCAAAACTATTAAAACTATCAAAAAAAAAAAATCTCATTTGTTACCTCAGCTGTCACATTTCACTTTCTTTTCAAATTTTAAATTGGCGCAGCTCTGTAGGTTAGCTTTTTTTTATATTATTCCATTTTTGTTTTGCATAATATTGTTATAACACTTCTTGTGGCGATGTTACATCAGTCTTGGGCAAAATTTCAATATTTTAAGGTTATTAAATGCTTTTTTATAGAATTGTCACATTTGACAGTTTTGTGCTTTGTATTTCTTACACCCTAAGCACACTGCACTAAATCTTTGACTTTTTTGGTTTTAACATTAGGTATGTATGTGTCATCATTTTCATCGGCATCATATTATTATAAAAAAGATAAAAAGAGAAAGTGAAGATAGGTTAAAAGTCGACGCTCCATTCCACCTTAATTTTGGTGACTGTAGGTATCTATGCCACACTATGTAATAGGTATTATGCCAAGTGACCTTGGTAGCGGTAGGTTTTCAGGAAATAAACCATTCCACCTCATGAATATTTAAAAAAAATTTGTTATATTGATGTGCTGTGCATGACACATGTTCCATCTGGGAGTATTGTGTAAGCTCCTTTTTGACACGCTTAAACCAGAGAGGGAGATGATGAGCTACCGAAGAAGAAAAACATAATGCTTATGGCTTTGTATATAATTTAGGTGTCTATACTTTCTGTATTCTCTTTCCTAGACAATTATACAGCTAAGCGGAAGTGGAATGGATGGCATTAATAAGAAAGAAAGGGTATCCGCGTGCCGGTCTTTCCAAGGACAAACATCAGCTGATACATACTGATGGGGATTTTATGTGGAACAGCGCTTAAATTCTCTGACTCTCAGATAATTTTGTTTTTCATATTAGTCTTTTTTTTTTTTTTTGCTGTGAAGAGAGTCGAAATAGGCCTTAGGTTAGGATTCTGTTGTGGGATGTCTTATATATTTGGGGAACTAAATAAAATATAAAGCTTGCGTTTTGAAGCTTTTTGTTGAAAAGTAAAAGTTTTTCAACAGTTTTTGCCTTAGAGAAATATTATGTATAATACTGCGTTAGTAGGTACATAGAACCTATACATATGTACTTGTATATTTGGTGGAAAGGTCTTCCTGTCTGTTGGGAATGCTGAATTATGTGGTTTTTCAAGGACGATTGTGTTTTTTTTGTTTGCCTTTGAGGCAGAGGCAGAAAACACGAGCTAAATGTATAGTCGGAGGATGATTTAGGATTTTCACTGCGGGCTTAGTAACAAACCAAAAAGTATTCATGGAATTGGGTTTTATTAAACAACGAAACTACCTATATTTATATTTATGGGAACTTGGAATGATCAGAATTGATTTAGTGACTAAGTGCTTTTGAGGTTATTATTAATCAATCTTAATTTTGTTGTTTTTTGAGGTTAGTGGTGACAGCAATCAAACTGTATCTAGACATATAGTATAGTGTTATGATATGACAAATCCATATTGAATCCTTAAGACATGTCACATATGTGAAAAATTATGGTCTTTAATATCAATAATTGTGTACTTGATATTTTGTAGGTTTGGGATATGATTTCAATACAAAAATCAATTATTGTTGAACAATTGTTGGGCGCCATTTTAGGCTAACACATGCACGATTATATGCGAATCTGAAATTTTTAGTCAAAAGTTGGTGTAAGATTAAAATATAATTGACAATGTTAAAAGCTCAAACTGTTAATTTAAGTTGCCTATCTATCTTCTTCCTCAAAAAGAGTGAAATGCATTTTTTTCCACAAGAGCAAGCGAATTTAAACACATTCGCCTTTGGCAATATAGTTGACCAAGTAATACATATCTTATATCTATTTGGTCTCTCCGTTCGTCTACCCATTTAGCCTGGTGATGAATGATGATGACCCGTTATGGGTCGACCGTTGGGCGCCAATTTAAGTATACGTATAAAAAGCATCACACACCTAAGGACTTTATTTGTTTAAGCCATCTTTCTAAACAATAATTTTTTGAATATGTGATAATAGTGGTTGATCGTGGAGCCCTCTATACTACGAACTTTCGTTGCTACCACCTTATGTGTAAAATATGTTGTTGCGAAAGCAGAAGTTGTAGTAATTACAATCTCATAAGAATCTAGTTCTTATAACAAAGTTGACAGCAGCTAATACAATGTCGGTAATGTAGTGCAACATTTACGCTTGCTTGCTTGCTTGTGATAATCAATAATCCCAAAATGTTTAGCGCCAGTACCTATAAGTTTTCTAGTTCTATATTTATTTGGTAAGCCTTTTTATCTCATCAATATAGACATTGAATAACAAAAAAAAAAAAAACAAAACAAAAAAAACACGGAAGTTTCAATGACATAATTTCCTCAAGAAAATTGGTTAAAAAATTCTCCTTATGCATTATTTCTTAATCCACACCAAAATTCCCTGCAATCTCAACTTCGACAGACTTAAACTCAGACAGAAACTGCAAAGAAATCATTTAAGCACTTCCAAGCCGATTTCAACACACAATCACATACGAAATTATACGCACACATACAACAAACTCCCACTGACGCATGAACAATGATCTCGATTATCATCGTCGCCATCATCATCACCACCAACGGGCTCCAAAAAGAAAGCCCAGAGTCAGTAAAAGGAAAAAAGGCACTCACTTACTTAGCCCGCCGCCAAATAAAGAGAATTTTTTATTCGAACAAATAATAAAACCACGAACAAAAAGTACCTACAAAAGAAAAAAAGGAATAAATTAATCGAGAACGAAATAATAAAAAAAAAAAACAAAATTCGGCAACAATTCACAAAAAAAAATGAAGAAAAGAAACAAAAAATAAGACAGCATGCGTGTTTGTTCGCCGTTTAGTATACGTTATCCAAAAGACCTTGAACTTGAGACGAAATATTTGAACAAAATAAAAACAAAAATAATACAAAAAAAAAAAAAAAAACACCGAAGAACGAGCCAGAAATTCAAAAAAAAAAGAAAAAGAATTAAAATTTCTTTATAAGAGTGGAGCGGACTCCAAAAAAGAAAGAACTTTGCCTTCCTTTTTTGTCTGAACGTTGTATATCTGTCTTCTGTCAGCTTTGGTAATTCCTCTTCCTGTGTGATTACGACTTTTGGTTTTTTTTTTATTATTATTTTTTATTATTTCGTTGCCACATAAACTGTATTTATAATTACCTACACACTCTTTTTTTTGGGGGGATACAAGGAAAAAAAAAGCCTGATGTGAGCGTGTAATGATTGTTTTTTGGGAGCCATTATTACAAAATGTCTTCTGTCAGATGCGTTTTGACAGTTCATATAGGAAATGCAAATGACATTAACAGCTGGCTGACTATAGCTTTATAATAACAATTACCACTCAAAACACGAAGTGCATTTTAAAGTTGGTAAGGTAGGTCATGGTCGATAACTACTGCGTGTGGTGGTCATTGGTTTGACAGTAGTTGTTGGGTTGCTGCGATAATATAAATACCTACCATGCCTTTAAGTTTGTTATTAGAAAGAAACTGTTTACTGTCTAGCGGGCCGGCGGGGTAGTCGTAGTCGCACTTAAGTTTGTATTGAACTGATGTAGTAAAGAGATAAGAGTTTGTATTTGCGTTGGTAGTTATACAATGGGAAGTTTAATAATACAGACAAGCTTAATTTGACGTTTAAATTGCTCTTAGTACATTTAAAGTATTTCTGGTTGTTTTTTTTTTTATATTATGTATGTATCTGAGCAAATATTTTAAGGTTGCAGTGAAGTAAAAATTATTGAAATAATTAATAGATATAACTATCGTAAACGACAAGATATATATGAATAAATGAAAAAATCTACACATGGAAAAACAACGTTTTCTTACAATTTTGTTCACTTTTAATAATTGCTCAATAGTTTTCTGATTAGGCTAGGTAACATTTGTGATTTGTTAAGGTTTTAGGCATTTTTAATAGATTATATTGATCATTAACAATTAAGTAGTTATTTGACAGTTCGGTCATGTCAACGATGTGTCATTCGATGGATTAGTAGGTTTTTACTTACAGGAGAAAGAATTTCACCTCTCTTTTACAGATAAATATTAATAACTTTATTTAGAAACTAGACTTGTTTTACTATTGAGCGTCATTTCGAAATTTTTTTTCGAACTTGCCTTTTATCTTGGCAATCAAAAAAGTAAATGGGTATATGTAGTGAAATGTTAACAAAGCTCAACCTTCTTCTTTCCGAAATTCATTCTTACACATTACAATACAATCAAAAAAAAAGATATGTAACCGCAAAAGGAGTAGTTTCCTCAAAGTGAGCTAAAAATGCGCTCATGTACGGAATATGTATGTAGTTTAAAAGAATTTCACCTGAGCGAAACATTCGACTCCTTATAGTATAAAGTTGTTTTTCTGTTTTCAAGTCAACAGTTTTGCAACATCTTATCCATATTTTATTAATTTTAAATTAAATACATTTTATATAAAAAAAAAACATCTTTAAAACAATCTGTTGAGTTATGTTTATACAAATGTAATACTTACCTCGATATTTATTCACCTCTCTTCAGTTCCATATACGATACGATACGATAATATAGCACCAGCTTCATAAAATAAAATTTCAAATACAATAACCTACTAAACGGGGAGCATGGATCAGTCACTGTATCTGTACATTATACACCTACCACTCAACCCCATTGTTTATAAAAGCTATTGCTTTGTCTGAAAAATTATGACATAAATGTCAGAGCTTAATAGTCTTCCGTGTCTTTGTTTTATTTTTCGTGTTCGTTACTTTTTTTGTTATTTGAAATTTTGTTTCGTAAACGCATTTCTCAAATCAAAAAAAAAAACCTATCAAATAAAAATTGGCAACATGAAAAAAACCTCAAACATATTTCATAGAAACTCAAAATTCATAGGTTCATGTTGCCAGTGTGGTGCGGTTTCGCGGCGATAGGTTGAGAGTAAGTTACCTTCTGTCAGAGCACGTTCCAGTGTTACAATATCAGCAGCGCGTTAAAATGACCTCTGGAAAATTTGTTTTCTTGTTAAATTGTATTGTTTTTTGTTTACTCTTGACCATTTTTCAATGTTGTTGCTATTTTTTGCTTGCTATGTGCGTTTTTTTTTTTTTTTGGTTGGTTACTTAGTCTGACACTGACATTTGTATTATGACCTACCCACCAAAAATGCACTTTATGACTTTTGACGGTTAATTACCTTATAAGCATCAGCAAATACCTACTACAACAAAAGGGCGCAGCAAAAACATTCAAAGAAACAAATTGGAAATTCCAAAAAAAAAAGAGTAAATCAAAATATCACACCTATCTGTCATTTATGATGGTGCAATTGACAGCTCGTTTATTTTACAAGAATAACAGTTAAAGTACGATAACCTTGCAATGTGCTTCGATGAAAATAAAATTGTAAGAAGAGAAAATTAAAAAAAATATATACAATATCATTGGGATCGTTATTCGTGAAGGTTTATACCCACCATCATGACTCAGTGGAGGAAATGACCTTTAAATGATGCAACTTTATTTTTATTTATTGCGGACTTAATTTAGTCTCGTCCTCCGGAAACTGTGTCAGTTTTGTTTGTTATTGTTCATCTTGATTGTGGTTTCAAGGTTAGTTGCTAGGAAAAAAAACATTCAGTTCCGTGGGAGAGTTAAATCAGATGAAGTCTTAATGGTTATCGCAGAATCCTTTAAGCAGATATATAATTATGACGCTTTGTTAAAGTAGTAATTAAATAAGGTAAGCTGGGGATTTTGGAAAGGCAGCATTGACACAAAGAGATGATGGGTCATTATGAAGACTTTTGAATTTGCCGACATTTTTATATTGATTTATATAGACAAAATATCGGTAGTGAATTGTGAAGTTCTTTTGTTTACTACAGCAGGAAGACCAAAACTAAGAAGACTACATTACAAAGTGCCATGAAGGTATACTATCCACGCTTAAAAATTGTGGATACATTTTCTCTGAAAAACAACAAGCGCCCATATTTATAGAATATTCGTCTGTATATTGTTCAACAAAATTGGGAATCTTCGCCGAGAAATCATGTTCTGCGGCCGCCGTTGTATATTATTTACATTTACTTGACGTTTCCCCTGTCACCCCAACTAAATATTTAGTATATACATATATACAACCTTTATGAATCCCAGACTTAGTGTCAACAAAATGTCAAATAACTTTTCAGCGCAGCTAAAAAATCGCATAAAACTCAAATCATAATTTTTGACATTGTACACCGCCATAGTAAAATACGAAGACCGTGTTTCATTGACACTTCGGAGCTGCACAACACTGAAGCATCTCTTTCTCTCTTTCGTTATGCACATTATTTCTTTAAAGGTGGCCTTACATGAAGCTGCAAGCCATGATCTGCAAAAAAAGAAGATGCAAAATATATAAATCATATTTGTGTGATAGAGAGGGAAGGCCAAAATGCAGACGTCTTCATGGATGCAGATTATAGGAAAATTATGGATGCAGCTTGAAAATTATAGTGAAGACAAACATGTTCATCTTCATCGTCTGCGTCATGATTGTTGTTGCTGCTTTTGCGTCTGCACTATAATTTGTTGCAGCTCCATGTAAAGCCACTTTAAACATTTTAACAGTTCACTAATGTAACATTTCACACGTTCTCTAGCAAAAAAAAACTATTTTTGCATGTATCATTGGGATCCAGGAAGAGATTCTGGAGCAAAAAGCGAATCGAAAGTGACATTAGATAATTTTCAAATGAAGAGAATCTGCTGATTTAAGAAAGTAGCGTAAAAACTTCAATTTATTTTCTGAACTAATAATGAATTCTCGAATTAATGAACCGTAAAATTAAGTTATAAGTTTTTATAAGTTTGTATTCTTCCTTTTTTCTTTATTTTGATTTGGATATTTCAATATTGCTCCAATTCCTGTTTTCTCTCGAAATCAATTGGTTAATGATAAACTTAGAAAGCCTATTATAATCTCTTCGAAAATTAAGCCGGAATTCCTGGAATATTATCATTTTTAATTGATATTTGTTTGAAGCAAAATTGGTAGTTTATTTTTCGCTCGAGAATTCACAGGCCTCACCAGCATTTACGGAGATAGGTTCAATCAATTATAATCCTTGGCATTCAAATCATTGCATTGCCACAAACAGATTTTCTGAACTGCCTCTGACCGGAAGTAAGCGTTCATATCTAGAAAATTAACACCCGAGACAATTTGGATTGTGTAATACTGAAATCCTTTACAAAACAAAAAGGACACTTCTATAAGCGATCACAAAAATGCACCCCAACTCTCTCAACTCAAACCTCCGATAACACTCAATGAATTCTAATTAGAAATTATTCAAAGGCGGATATCAAGATGTCAATCCGGAAGACGAGTTGTCATACCTGCTGATTGTGTGATGATTCAGCCTGCATTCTCATGTGTGTTTTTTTTTTTTTTGTAAATTCTGTTCCTTGTTATTAAAATAAAGTAAAAAAGAATAATTTTATTTTGAAAAATAACACGAGGATATGATTGTCGCTTAGAGCTAAGGCGCTTAGCTTAGACCAACGCGCCGTCACTCCTTCTCCCAGTTCCAGCGCAGCGCGGATTCATGTTCTTTCTCCTCTCATCCGGATTAATTAATGCGCGGCACGTTGCGTTTAAGTTACGCATTAATTAACAACCGAATGAACACGTTTTGGGGGAAACACTGAACGAAACGAGTCTTACTTTATACAACGTACAAAGAACGGTTTGTGTTTGCCTCTGCCTTTAAGCGAGGAAAATCGATAGTGAAAAACAAAATCAAGAAAATTCAAAAAAAAAAATCAAACCTCACCACACCACCTCTTGAAGTGCGGATAAAAAAAGAAAATTGCACGTCATCTCCGTTGGCGTTTGCAAACAAGCGAGCAAACTTTTTTTTTGTTCCTTTTCTTAACCTAAATTTTCACTTATTTATTGCCATTTGTAACCGCGTGTACCGTTATTGCAGTGATGTATAAAATCCGAAAGGGTAGTGTGCAGCGCCGCATGCAATTCACGTTGTAAGGTTCCATTCAGTTGGCCAAGAAAAGCGCCATATTCATTTTCTTTTCATTTTTCAAGTGATTTTGTTGTTGTTGATTTTTTTTTGCAATTTGTTGCTACCTCTTGCGTCGTTGGTTTTCCAATCACGCTGCAAGGAAAAGTGAATGAATGACTGAAAAGCGAACGGATGAGAAGTGAAATCATAGTTGCGTTGTGCGATTCATATACAGTGTCTTACATATTTTTGTGCACCACAAAAAAAAAAGTAGGTAGAGGAGACAGGAGACTAAAAACGTACTTACTCGGTTACAACGGATGCTGATGCTGATGCTGAATGCATCACACAACGCTCAACTGTCAGTTTTTGTGTGGATGCGTCATGTTTTGAACATTTTCACTGAAATTGCGCGAAAAAAGTTTCTCATGTTAAAGGTATGATGATGTGGTGGTATAGGTCGTGTAGTTGCCAAGTTTTGCAGCGGATATAAGGAGAAATAAAAAATTCAAAAAAAAAAAAAACAAAAAAACATTAAAATGACATCGAGCTTGTGTTCGGAAATACACATACATATTTAGGTCAATGAAATTGAAAGTACGTGTTGTTGTTAATTTTTGGAAGTTGTCATGTACCTTGCCATATAGCGTTTATAAGGGGCCATGGTAACCCCCCCTCCCACTTACCTAGTTCAACTTCAAACTTAATAATCATGACTCTAAACAACACATATCGATCAACGAAGAATTTGTATCTTCAATATTCACCTGTAGCCAAGTAAAAATACACGTGTAAACATACAGCATAGGAAATTGCATTATGTAACTGGCTTTTTCTAAATCACAATCTACCAGATGTAAATAACTGTCTCACACAGATTAATCTATTCTCATTTTTATACACAAATTTATATCTATAAATACAGGAGTAGTATTTTGTTTTATGGAAAAAAGGAAAATCATTGTTATAGCAATGACAAGTAAGTAACATACGGATGCTTCTATCAATTAGTTGGAAAAAATCTAAAAATATCTATAAATAGTTACTTCGAAAATGGTTGATGTTAAGGCATACTAGTAGAAGGTTGATAAATAAATACATCTGTCGGATGTCAGTTTGAGTTTTTATTCAGAATTTGCAATTAGATAAGAAATGGCATGTGTTGTAGGTAAGCCCAGTTGACAGATTTTACAAAATGAATGCACCTAGTAAATACTTTAAGAATACAGTTTTGTGTTATAATTTATGTTTCAATTCAAATATTCTGTTTGGTGGTTTTACCCATGTTTTAATTAACACGCCAGTAAAGTAACTTGCAAGTTGCTTTGACAGTGGTCACTTGCGCGTGCGTCGGTGGATTCATGCATGTGTAAACCCGGTTTTTGTTATTTTAAGAACAAAACAAACTTTCTTAGGGTCCAGCACTAAAGACAGACCTATAAGTATTTTAAAAAAACGGCTTGCTCTATTTCGTAAAGTTTTCGATAAGATTCGCTCATACGGACTTAAATTGCGCTTCCTTCTGCATTTTACGGACGAATTTCCTTAGAGAAAAAAAGATAACTTTGTTAATTTGTCGGTTGGTAGTATGTCTTTCTATTTGTAGATATAGTTCTCACAGATACCCTGGGTGCACATTATGTCAATTTAACTTATACTTGTTCATTTGACAGAACGGCATGGAAAGTTTCGTTCGGTTCTGACTTCTGACAGTAGCTTGTGTGCTTCCGCTCATTATAGTTGACTCTTCCGTTCATTATAGTTATACTTAACCCTTTATAGTTTATAGTGACATATATTTGGGTACCTATTAGGGAGAAAAAAATCAATTTCTTTAAGGTAAGACCACACTTGAAAGGAACTAAATGACTTAACGAATCAATATGAAGATGTGACCTTGTCATTTTCAGTCAATGACCATAAGTGACTATCATTTTTTGAAAGACGAATAAGCACCTAATACAAATATACTTCCATAAATGTGTAGATCTAGATCTCCATGTCTCTAGAAATATATTTCCAACTGTTCTGCTTATTAAATTGACACACACAAAAATCAAATGCTGCCAGAAACTAAATTCCCCACACTCTAGTTCTTACAGAAATCAAATTCACCACTAACAACCTTAACGAAAAAAAAAACTTGACAGCTAATCGAGGTTACAAACTGACAGCTATTTAGAGTTATGCTATGATACATTATCACTTTATTGCAAATAATAATAAACAATATTGCTCAACTCCTTAGCTTTGATCCGAAATCTAAAAAAAAAAAAAACTAAAAGAAACAATCCCCCTTCTGTCCCATTAATTTCACCAAGCCAACTAAAAATGATTAAAAAATGAGAAGCGCGCGATAAACAACAAACACAATGCAAAAACGGAAACTAGGTCTAGGTTTTTTTTTCCTTCTACATTCATATACTAGCTATACTCTCGTCAAATCGAACGTGGAACGTGGAAAGGAAGGCAGGTTCACAGCGCGCGTTCACATCATTCAAATTGTGTGATTCAACAACGGAATCGCGTTGATGTTGTTGTAAATAATATTATGGAGATAAAAATAAAACAAAAAATGTTTGTATACAAAAATAAATGACAAAAAAATATAAAAAATACAAATTTGAACGGATACTTAATCCATTACAGAGGCAATTCACGAAATTTTTGGTAATGCGGTAGCAAACAAATTCAACAACACACACGGCTGGATTTAAATTATTTTCTTTTAATTTCTGCTCACGATTCTTCGTTGCCCATTTTTATTTGTATATGTGTTGGGTTGTTGTCATTTTTAAATTTAAGTCAGGGTCAATTTTGCACGCAGAAATAATAATACAAAAAAAAACAACTGACAAATTAAAAGTCATTTTACAAGTGCGCCCCACCTCGTCACCCCCGGCCGTATGACGACGGATAGAAAGTAAAAGTTAAGGCGCTTCAAAATGCTACAGTTCAACAAAACAAACCAAAAGTATAGATAGTGTACGAACATAGCAAAAAATGAAATGCCAAAAGAAAATAGCAAATAATTTTCCTAACGTTTATTCTATTTTCCTTTTTTTTGCTTGCGAGTTGCGAAGACCATTAGATGCATCTATTTGTTGCACATCAGGCTAAAGAGACAGAGAAATTAGTGAATATGAGTGTGTGTGTGTGTGTGTGGACATATAAGTGGAAAAGCGGGTGCTCCTCACTCGAAAAACAGTGGAGCCTGCCATCACTATCACTATACTTCTACGACTGCCGCTTATGCCGTACAATGTGCTATAAGCTTATTAAATTGCAGTTGAACACGCTTGAATGCACTTCACGAACGAAAGAGATAGAAAGAGAAATCAGGTCAAGGCTTAGTGTATCGTCGTCGTCGTCGTCGTTGTCGTTGTCGTTCGTTTTGAAGTTGTCGTCGTCGTTGTTCGCTGTTGTCGTCATTTAATTTTGCACGCTATGCCATGAGAGATGTCAGTTGCATATGGTTGAGTGCATCAACTCGCTAAGAGATATTTGTACTAAACTATCGCTTTTCCTCCTTCTTCCTTCTAACGCACACAAATACACACCTCGAAAATGTATATCGTTAGAAGAGAGCTTAGTTTTTCCGGCCAACACAAATAAGAAAAAAAAAAACCAAATGTCAGTAGGCAAACAAGATGGAGTAGAAAATCCAGCGACTCCAAGTGGCGGAAATACAAATCACTTTTAATGGAGGGCAAATGCATCTAGTATACAACATCTCAAGCAGTTCATACTCAGTATCCGTAAATCGTAACTGTTACTGTATGCGAAAAAACAACATACCTTCAATCTATATTTTATATAAAAAGTCAAACTAAAACTGGTACAGGGTGTCGGCGAAAGTGGTGAGCACTGATTTGTTTGGGTTTTTGTTTATAGGGTAGAGTCGCCAGTTGCCGGCCCCCTAAGGATTTTTCCTCATAAAATATAGCACTGTAACCACAAATACTAACATTTTTGAATAATTCTTGAAATAAATAATTCTTTATTAAATTTTTTATCGGTTAAAGAAAAAAAAAAGTCGATTATTTTTACCAAAACAATATTTATTTAGATTTTTATAAAAAAAGTCATTTTTTCCAGTGGCCGGCCCCTTGTTTCCTATTTCCGGCCAGCGGGTGTCCCATCTTCGGCCACCCAGTAAATAAAGGTTACTAATTGTGTAATAATTTTTATTCAAAGGTTTTATTATTGAAAATATTAGAAAAAAATATTTTAATATTTAAAAAAAAATTTGGTTCTGTAAAGTCGGTTTACGGACGATAATTTTACGTGATAACCAGTTGACCAAAAAGTTCACGTGTAGGTTGTAGGTACCCCCTAATCACCAACCACCCATTTAACATACAATTACCAACTAACCGCCCATTACTTTCGACTCCCCCCACGCACCGACCCCTCCCCCACAAAATCATCCTTTGCCAACTTTCACATCAACAAACCACCCACCATTTTTCACAATTTTTGCCTCGCCAACCCTCCCTCGAAGCAACACTTATAACCACCCAACACCTTTCCCTCACCTCACACTTTGAAGAATTTTATAGACATTTTTGTATGCTATAAAAGCAGTTACGGAACGTGACATTGTGACATTCTTAAATTCCTTAGCCGTTGTCTTTTAAGCTTCCTTTTTTGAACTTCGGCGGCTTTAAAAGATTTAGCTTCCTTAGGTTTTTTGTCGAGCAAGCTTTCTTTTTTCCACTTCGGCGGCCATCCGTTTTTTTCGACTGTTGGTTTCGGATCGGACCCTTGAAAAATCGTCGTACAGAGTCTTGTATAAGTTTCGGATTTTTCAGACACTTCTCAAAAAGGTTTGGACTTTCTTTCACATAACGAAGAAAACTTTCTCCCCGCACCCATCGACTGTCCGATTTGCCAAAAACCCAGTTAGGCTTCTTATTTTAGACTGATTTCAGACAACTTGGAGATCTCTTGTAAGGCAAAACAACCATAGAAGGGAGTGTTCTTCTATCTGCTGAGAAAGTCATCAGCACAATCAAATTTCCTTTTTCATAAGCTGCCTTGATTTAATTTAAATGTTTTAGGGTTTTCACACCGAGCCGAAAACCCGGTTTTCGGCTAGTTTTATATAAAACTACATAGTTGTTTTCGAAAACTTGTGTTTAGCAAAAATATATGATAAAACTTGTGTTTCCGTTCAGATTTTGGGGGTTTTCAACGAAAACCGTGTTTTCAGCTCGGTATGAAAACCCTACCTATTTGATTACTTTTGGGGTAATGACATTTCCAGTTTTTAGAGCCATACTGAATCCCGTTTCATCTGCATTAAAAATTCTTGAGGAATAATCAAGAACGTCTAAAGCATCTTCTTAAGCTAGGAATTCCTTTAGCTCTTCGAACCATTTCCTTTGGACATAGTTTCAGCGGTTCGCAGGCTTAGATCGGGATGGCGTCGCATGGAACTGTAGTACCATTTCTTCCCGGGTTTGTCTTTAAAAAGAGTTTTGCGCCCTTCTTCTTGGTGAATAGATTGCACCGCTGTGGAAAGCCACATTTAGCCAGATTCACAAGGCAGTTTTTTTTCTTCCTCTGCACACAGCTCAGATCAGGGACCAAATTTCCCAAGGTTACCCGCGGTTCTGTTGTGCACTCGGTCCTGAAGGGCCGTCCTTGGGACCTTGAACCTTCTTGCTGCTGCTCTGATTGGCAGTTTGTTTTGCCGGATTTCAAATAAAGCTTGCTCTAAATCCATGTCTTTATATGGTATGGCACGCTTTTTACCTATTCTTTAGTTGTGCCTTCTCATATCCGGGCCATTTTAAGCCTCTTAAGACAATTTTGAAATATCTATTTAATGATCAAAAAGTATTAACCTTATAAACATTTGTGTTAATCCTAAGATAAAACAAGGGGCCGGAATTAGGAAGCTTGTGTCCTTTATCCGGCCACCAAGAATTCATTTTGAAAAGGAGGGGCCGGACACTGGAAATTTTTGAATTTTAACGATTTTTTTTGCTGCACGATGATCAGAGAAGGTTTATTTATCATTTCGCATACTCATTTAAAACAAAACAAAAAAAATCGAGTTGCCTATCTCCGGCCGGGCCGGCCGACAATAGGCAACCACGTGTATTTTCGTGCCCTATTCCCGGCCCCCTTAAAATCAAGAATAAATACAACAATTTTTAACATTAAAAGGCTGTTTTTAATGAAAAATAATATATTTTTAAAGAAAAACTATACTAGAAAACACCTACCCACAAAATGTGCCCTCTAGACACTAATTCCGACAGCAAGTCCACTAACGATTTTGACACTATATTCACAAAAAAACCATCCCGGCCTACATCGCTACAAAATTGTTTTAATTTCTCGAAAGCGACTGAGCAGATGTAACCACAATTTTGAAAGAATGAGAAAGAAGTTTAAGAGAACAATTTAAAACCAAACACTCAGAAGAGATAATATGGATTCACTAGTTACAATGAATTTTCTGATAGGTGGCCGGCCACTGGAGGGGGCCGCAATTAGGCTACTCTACCCTATACCCCCAAGACTTCTAGGAGGCCTTAGAAGAAATTAGGCCGGAGGAAGAGTGGACGAAGTTTATTCAAATGAAGCGCCTAGATTTTTTTATAGTTTGCCTCCTTTTACTGCTTGTATTTTGTGTGCACATTTTCACTTTCACTTCCGCTCATTTTATAGTGTGGTGTATAGTTTGATGTGAATGTGAGTGTGTGGTGAAAAACTATAAACGTCAAAATGAGAGGAATGACTTTCATTGAGCGTAATAATAGGTACTTATTGCATTTTTTTTATAACATTGTGTGAGTCTAGCAATGCAATTTTATTAAATATTATATATGCACATAGCTGTAGTTGCATACGTTTAGTTTTTCATTTTAATTGAAGGAATGCAGCGCGCGCATTTGTATGGTTTCTATGGGCATTTGGAATGAAAATAATTCTCTTGCAACACGACGATACCGGTAGAGTGGTAGTGGCACTGGCTTACAATGTTTATGGAAGCTTTTGATGCTAGACACATTATAGTGGGGGTTATTTTTTTCCTGTAAACTACGATGTAGGTGTAGATATAAGTTTGTCGGTTTTCTGAGGAACTACGGAATCGTTTATTTGCACTATTGACTTGGCCTATTTACCTCTTTTTAGTAAAAAAAAAAAAAAAGTCAGATTTGTCTTGTTTTTTTTGCAATTGTTGTTTGTTTTAATGAAGTGATAAATCTCTTGATGGTTTATTGGTTTTAGATGAAAGTGGGGGTGTGAGGAAATGACGTGTATTTATTTGATATTTATTGGCTTATGTAGAATCTCAATCGTACAAAATTAAAAGATATTTTCAGAATCTAAAAAGTGATTTAAAATCTATAAGTTTTTCTGAGGCTGTAAAGGTGTTGATTTGTCAAATATAATAAGAATTTGCAAGCCGTTATTGAAACCTTATTTCTGTATCTTGACTTTTGTGTGTTTTTTCTTCTAATAAAACTAAAAGATGGCGCTGTATGCGTTAAGATCTGGGCAAACGGCTTCTTATCTTTCAAATGAACTTATAGAAATTTTCGTTTGTGCAGAAATCTATCTTTGCAAATATACGCATAGTATATAATTTGACAGATAAAACGTGCAAGCTTCTTACCCAGCAGCCCTTCTTTATACGTTTACATACCATGGTAAGGTAGTGTTACAAATATTGCCATACTGACAATCATACACCTCAGGTAAAGTAGTTACAACTATTATCCATAATGCCAGGTTCACACTGCTTGGAAACAGAAATCGGGTTTTACCCCTACAAAGTAAAACACTTTTGTATTCGAATATTTAATTTAATGCTCCTAAATCAGTTGTGAATGAACGGGATATGCTTAAAGACTGTTATAGATTTTCTGCCCTTGGTTTTTTTTTAAAGAAACAGCACAAACAACAGACTTTCCCAAAACTGATTTATTTGACATGCATATTTCTTTGGGTTGTGGTTTGTAAAGCCAAAAGCTTACATATCGATATCCAAATTCAATTTCAAAACAAAAGACACATACATTTTTGTCAACGTGATGAAAAGAGGAGTATATATCAACTATTCTGTCAGCAACACATGCATTTACTCAGCTTGATCGATTTAAAAATTCTTTTATTTGAATGTCAAAGCATAAGAGTATTCCTTCGAGTGACGTTTCTTTAAGTCGCAAATATTTATTGAAGCTATAGCAAAATGTACGTATAATTAAAATGAACATCAACCACATCCCTTAAAAGTCACTTGTTTTGCTCTAGAGGGGGTAAGATTTTATTCACAAATCAAATAGTTCATCTTTCTAAAGGAGTGGTTGGTGAGCATAAAGGTATAAAACAAAAGACATTCATTTCACACTACAATTGTTCGCACCCCCCATAATGTCGGCACAACATGAAAACATGCGCCTGTATAATATCGTAATACCTTGTCTAGCCGTATCGATCTGCTGTCGCTGTCGCTGTGACTGCGGCTGTTATTGTGACAAATATACTCACCTTATGCTAATTGAAGTGCATTTTGAAGTTTTGAGGGTATGAAGAAAATGGAGTTTTGACATTCCACTCTTTAGCCTAAGAGCTCCATTCCATCAAGGGTGGGGCTTAGTACCAAAAAACTTGAAATGACGTGGTTAGAAATTAATTTTCAAGCCAAGAATAAATCAAGAAACAAACACTCTGAGAATATAAGGAACAAAAAAAATCGAGATATTCATGAAATGCATGTGTTTATTGCCTTATATTGATACAAACACACAAAACTGTTGCGTAAGTCTCACGCACTTTAACTGTATGCCTGCTAGCTTTGGCTGGTTCATTTTGGGGCTAGCTTGCTGGTCTGGCATGTGTGCACTTAGTGCGGTAACATTCCTTGCAGCAAATCTGTAGAATGTCGGTCGACCATTTGAAAGTACAATTTTTAAGGCTTTGGCTTGGCACAACTCTGGTGCGGTGTTTCGCCATCGCACAAAGTTAATAAGAGCTGTGTATGCCATAGCAATTTTGCACACCTTATTCTTTTTTTAACTTTTTATTTTTTTTACAGTTAGGTTCATATTTAAAAGAGGTGCTTTACGCAGATATTGCGTTATGAAACAGTGTGGGCTTTTTTATGGGAAGCCTGTTAATAGTTAATTGCTAACATGCCTGTAGGGCATTGATTTTGTGAAAAAAATAAACCCTCAATTTTATTTTATTTATACCAATCGATATCGTTTTGAACATGTTTTTTTAATAGCAATTTTGTTTTTTTCTTTTCTTTTCAGTAGATACTGAAATTCCAATTATAAAACAATCGCCAAGTCCACCACCTACATCACTACATCATCTGCAACAACAACAGCAACAACAACAACAACAGCAGCAGCAACAACAACAACAACAGGCTCAGTCACAGCATCAGTCATCTTTATCAGCTGTAGCGGCAGCGGCAGCCGCTGCGGCGGCGGCCTTGCACATCAAATCAGAGCATAACACTGCCTTATCGCCACAACACCAGCAACAACAGCAACAGCAACAACATCAAACGCAATCGCAACACAATGGTCCATCAGGTCTGCAACAGCAACAACAACAACAACAACAACAACAATCAGCGACGACTGCGCAGCATCGGCCATTGTTGCACAATTTGTTAAGTGGAGCCCCAATTCATAGTACGCCGTACCACAGAAATTATTGCACCTCCAGTACAGGTCAGTATCCTTTGTGTCGCATGTTGGAATATCCTAGTTTAATTACCCTAAACCTGGATTAACAAAATGTCCCACACATCTCTATGTTGTTTTATGCTTATGTTTAAATGTATGGGATCGGATTAAAATTTGATCTAATTACCGCGTGCAACATCAAATGGTTTTGCTTGTGCTTAGAATTTAAGGACTAGACATTGTAGCTTTCATTTACCAATTTCCCGAGTCCCTGAAGACAAATGACATAAGTTGACATTTCAACCTAAACCAAATCAAATGTCAGAATGCAACCCATTCATTTGACATTTCTGTCGAACAAATATTCCTATGCAATTTACAGATCCTGGTAATCAAAAATATGTGTAGCGGGTAGTTAGGTTAATGTCTTTTTATAACAGAGCTTATGTTTTACTAAAGAAATGTATTTGTTTCTTTGTCCTGATGTGTATTTTTGCATGGAGTTACTTATATCACACTACCTTATCTTTGACGATAAATAACGAATTTGAGCTGCCCTTCTGCCTATCACTATGGGGAATCAACTGTCTTTATTCGGGTATATGCATGCTCAGCTCATGCTTTTTATGTTGCATCTTTGCGTGTCTAAAATGTTCAAGCTCAAACCCGCTTAGGACTCACTTTGTTATTCCTGTGTGTTTAAAGTGAGGGGGCATATTCAATTGTTCAAACTCTGCAGCCTCACTTGAGATGAACTTCTTCAAACAGTGTCGCAAGGAACCTTACCCTGAGAAAAAAAAATCCTTCGAATAGGCTACTTAAACCCCAGGTTTTTGGCGGTTGTTTCTCTGGTTGCCAACATTTGCTTTTTTGCCTTACTTAAAAATATAAGGTTTCACACCACTTCTTAGGGTTTCTTGTAGTTAAATAATTTAAAATCCTAATGTGATCACATGTTTCAAATTTCTAAATTTACGGGATCCAGTTCTTCTAATCATATACAATAAAAGATATATATAAACTACTTCCTGTGAGTCCTTTTAAACTACAAAATCTTTGATTAATAACGGTGACAAAACCTCAACGCCCCGCGCTGAAACTTGAATTCCTTTCGCAAAATATTTCTAGTTGTTTGATCAAACAAAATCTTTTATAAGAAGTTTATTAAAGAATACGACAAAATAAAAAAAAAAAAAAAACTGCCAATATAAAAGGATTTATTCCCTCAGAACCCTTGAGTAAGTGGTCACCTCAAAAAGATGCTACCTTGACCGGTGTCTTTTGTGTCATTCTTCTAAAACATATCTTTAAAAAAAAAAAACTGAACGAACCGTTAAGCTGAAAAGAGTAGACTATACCCTTAGAAAAATATATTTCGATCATTATGCCTACAATGCGATACGAAACGAAAAACGCGATCTTAAATCCTTTTTATAAATCACCTTCCTGTTTTTTTTTTTTTTTTTTTTTTATTATGCGTAGATTTTTCTTTTCTTTATTCTTGAAAATGGGTATATGCGCTGTGCTGCGCATCCTTCCTGAAAGTCTTTTTTTACATTTTTATTCCATTCAATAAAACTGACCGTTGGTCAGGCGATGAATCAATTATCCTTGACGAGGTATGCTCTCTTCCCTGAAATTTTATATCAAACATAGAAAAAAAATTTATATTCCCCCATTTGATCATCCAAACAAGGAAAAGGATCTTCTTTAGATTTTAACGTTTGCATAAATTAAAGATTGCGGAACATGATGATCTTTATAAGACACACAGTCAAGAAAAAAAAATGAATTGAATTTTCAAAGGGTTGAATCTTTAATTCCTCTCGGGAATTACAAAAGAGAGGGAAAGATATTTACCTTCCGCATGATATAAAAAATGAAAGGAGTACTGGACACCCGGCTATTGTGTGTGAGAATATTATCTTGGCCGCCGCTTATTTCTTTTCTTCAAGTCGCCCCTTTTGTTTTCACAAAGAATATCCTTTTCTTCACTCTGACTGACCAGTGTCCACGCATATGAAGAGGGATAAAATTGATTCTCTAACTCTTTTCCTTTGCATTAGGGATTAAATTAAGAAGGTTTGATGAAACCTTTCCTTTCAGACGCTACCCAAAATGTCAATATAACTTATTGCCCGCAACTGGTCCCCATAGACAATTTTTCATATCACATCTCTCATATTGTCTAGTGATTCTGTCCTTTCATTTTTGCGCGTTCATCATCATCATCATTGCCTAACATCTGCTCTGGTATAGTCTTAGAGGAGACTATCTAATCCTTTCCCTATATGCTCACTTTTATATTCAATATTGTACAATAGACACATGCTATTTGGGTGACTATGCAAACATCCTTTTTATTTTCAGTGTTTTTCATAAGTTTTCATCACATTTTGCAATGAATTTCACCGCAGATGCAATATTGACACATTGTCATCTTATACGGTCTTTTCGGTCTGCATCGAAATCGATCTGTCAAAAAATATATAAAATATAATTGTCATCATGCGTAACTCCCTCTTTATGGGTAATGTAGTGCATGCAAGAAAACCCACTAAGGTTAAGTAATCCCACAAACATCTGCATATATGCATAGTTACATCTTGCCAAATTAACCCACTGAATCGATAAATAAATACATTTATTCTCGAAGGACAATAGAAAATCATTTCCATTGATGACACTGACAGCTCAAGTTCTCGTGCTGTGAAAAGAGTTACGCGATGTCAGATGAAATATTTGACAATTGATGATGACTCAGACTTGTGCAACAAAGTTAAGGGTTGCGTTTTTAATTTCACTTTTATGTGTGTGGGAGAGCAAAAGGGTCCCGCACATGTGTCCATTTTTACATCCACAAAATGGATTTGGAGGAAATTGATTATATTATGGGTTACGGCGACAATTGACAATGTATTCTATTCACCATAGACCATAGTGTATGCTACACTTTTTCTGAATGACAGCCAACGACTACTAGAGTCGACCGACCCTTGAACGGTCAATGAATGGCTATTGTCTGATCGAAAATATTGGCTAGCATATGCAAGTGTTTGTAGATAATCCCTTTTTTTTGTTTAGAAAATTGTTTGTGTGTACCTGACTACGTGTGTAATATGAAATCCTTTCTATCTGTTCAAGAGTCCTTTATTTTCAAGTTGCAACAAACAATCAATATTATTATTTTGGTATGAATTTGCAAAGCTGATAATCCAATTTCACAGTTATTTAGGTTTTGTTAGAATGCATAACGGTTTAAGGATTTTGCATAAGAAGCTATGTTTTGGTATATGATGAAACGTAATCATGCAATTGACTGTCATTCAAAGAAAACCCGTATCGAAAACCAGCGACAGTTTTAGATACATTAATGGCACTTCAAAATTGGTGATTGGTGAATTTTGGAGTGTGTGAAGAAGAAGAGAATGGATGTGATTACCCTCAAAGCTATACAATTAAATGACATGGACCCTATATTATGTATCTATGACGTCATTTTGACTTAAGGCAGCTGTCTTCTTTATTTAAAATCACCCGTCAAAATGATGTCAGAAGCACAAACATGTCGTTTAATTGTAATCTTAAAACTACAGAAAAGCTCAAAAATGTTGGATTTCATTACACTATAAAACCACGGGCTAATTTTTAATGATACAAACCATCGAAACCTTACTCCAACTAAAGTTCTGATAGATAAACGCATTTTTTTGACATAATAGAGATTTTTACCCAAAACAAATGTGTCTTTCTGCATTGTGATTTTCTGAGAACATTCATTTGAGGAAAACTACATTGGTTAATGTATGTATGTGTTATCAGATAATTGTTCTATTAAGAGGAAGAGTTTATACTTAATTGACAGTTTCGCTTAAAATTGCTCGCAATAATTAACTGGCGCCCAACAGTCTTGAACAGCCTGCTACAAAATGACATATTTTATAAAACTTTAACGGTTAATGTATGTATTTGTTATCAGATAATTGTTCTATTAAGAGGAAGAGTTTAATCTTTGACAGTTTCGCTTAAAATTGCTCGCATTTTTTAACTGGCGCCCAACTGTCTTGAACGCAGCCTACTACAAAGTGACACATTTCATAAAGCAAAACTATAACGGTTAATGTATGTATGTATTATTAGATAATTGTTCTATTAAGAGGAAAAGTTCACTGTTAATTGACAGTTTCGCTTAAAATTGCTCACAATTTTTAACTGGCGCCCAACAGTCTTGAACACAACTACCAAATGACATAGTTTTCTTTGTAATCTTTTTTGCACTCCGCTACTTAAAAACAAATTCTGCCGACAAAACTTTCACTCCTTTTCTCACCATTTAAATACATTAAAACCCATATATCCTTTCCATGCCCAAATATTCCCACGATCGGTTTGAATACTGGAAAATTCCGCATCATTATCCGCAAATGGAAATATCTACAGAAAATTCACTTTAATTTTGCAAATAGAAAAACCCTTTTGGACAATGAAATTATTAAATTGTTTTCTCTTTCACCTACGCGACATAAGAAGAATAAATCCTTTTCATACTTTCCTTATAAGCAGATGTTTTCTGGAATTTAAAGTGTCCTTCTTTGACAGACATGCACAAATATGAGAAATTAACTTTCCTGGATAAATGACACTCATACTTCATGCAGATGTCATTTTATAGTAATAACAAAAAAATTTCCCGCGCCACCACATTCATCACTATACTCATATGTGATGGTAACCTAATTAGATGATCAGTTGAATTGATATAAATTTTGCAAACGTAAAATTTGTCCCGCACAAAATCCTAATCCCAATGTTTTGATTCAAGTACACTTTGTGGTCCCCATTTGTGTTTTTGTGTTTACTTGAAATCCTTTCCACTTGAGAACACAGTTTTTATTTTCACCTGTAGATATCAAAAAAATGAAAATAAAAATCAGGCCGCTTTGTTGTCAGGAATGGTATTTCGGATAGAGACATACATTTTTATAGAAGTATATTTGGGTCCCCTAAAATGATAATAATATGTTTGGAACGGTTTATACAATTTTTTTTTTTTTTGTTCGTTTGAAAATGTTTTGACGAGACAATGTGTCTGGGAATTTGAGTATATTCTTCGACATTTTTTTTTTCGTTCACTGTTTTGTTATGTGGAAAGAGAGGAGTCCTTGAACCTTTCCTTTTTGTTTACCTCATTCATTGTTATCGAACAAGGACCTTGCCTTTTATGGGTTTGTGGAGCGAAATTTAATTCGAGTTTCGATAGCAAGTCATAATAAAAGGAAAACCTCGAAGGAAATATAATAATTACAAAACGGTGTATTGCGGGAGGCCGACACAGAAAAAAAATATGTTTTAAATTTCATCGCCGGGTTGTAATATTCCTGCTGTGCTGACATACACACACAGAAAAAAAAAATTCACTAAAAAGAGGTTATGTGAACGCACTGTAAAAAAAAATCTGATGAAGGGATTCAATAACCTTTTTGATCAAAACAGGTATGGCATTTAATTTTGAAGCAACACAAAAAAAAAAAAACGTCAATGCATCCCGTTTTGGTATTGTTTAAATATCCTTAAGGATAAAGCATTCTATGGACTCTAAACAAAAAAAAATAAAAACTGCATGGGGGAACTGTAATGTTTAAGATGCTTCAAAGGGAAAAAAAAGAAAGTATTAGTTTAAAACGAGGTCATAACATGAAGGATTACGAATATATCTTCTTAATAATATAACTGAATTCTTTTCTATTAATAGCAACACGCGTATTTGTTGTATTCTTTTTTGCTTCCTTTCAGGATCATTTCCACCCAGTCCAGCTGATAGCGGTGTTTCAGATGTAGATAGCTCCAGTTCTGGCGGCCAACCATGCAGCGAAGAGTTAAAGGCACGCTTGGGTATGCCACCACATTGTCCACCACAAGGACATATACCAAATGGTACATTTTTACATCCAAATTTCTATCACAATTCGCCGCCTCTACGGAATATTTGGAATCGTGGAGTTGGATGTAAGTATTGTTCTTTTTTCAACTCATTTAATTTTTTCGCAAACGTATTAGCATTGATATTAAATCTGCCCAAAATTCTTTTGACATGTCTGAGTATAGAATTAGATTCTGAGGATTTTATGTTTTGATGGTAAAATGAAAATGCAACTTTTCCCGTTTCAAATTAACATTTCTGGTTTTCGGATTTTTTTTTCACAGAAAGTCCTTAAAAATGTTACATCAAAATGGTGGAACAGAAATATATGCAGCTCAAGTAAAAAAAGACACATAAACTCCACACTTTCTGCTCGTAAACAATTCGCGTTGAACGAATTCTACTTTCATGCGATTTCCTATATCAATTCAATTACATTGTTGTCGGCAATGACTGAATGAATGAAGATTCAAATCTCTGTGCAGTATTCATGAAATCCAATATTATTTAAGAAATTAAGCATGATGTTGTTGTTTCCCAAAAAAAAAAATTAAAAATAATCCACCCAAGCCTTAATGCGTTTTTTCGAAAACCCAAACTCATGTAAACAAATGTTTAATTGGAACAAGAAAACGCATTTTGGCTTTTAAATTCTAACCAATTTATTACTTTTTCACCGCACCGCGTTTCAACAAATTTTCAAGAAATCTTTTTAATTGCCTTGGCTTCCGGCTCAATAGCCCAGTATCAAAATCAGAACAACATCAAAACCTCATTTGCATATAAATTCTGCAGAAAAAATAAAACATTCTATTTTTATTAATATGGATGTTTTAAAAAGTCTTGTGCATGGAAATTTGTATTTTTTTTTTAATCTTTTTTCTATGAGTTTCAAAAATAAAAAATAAAAATCTTTAAATAAATTCCGCAACCAGCTGGTTTTCTGGTTATTTTTGAACAAATTTTCTTTTTTAAACAAACTTAATAACTCACACGAGTAAGTGTTGTTTTGTTATTCAAATTAATTTTATATTTTAATTGCTTGCCATTCAAAATTGTTGTGTTTGCGACATTAATAAATACTCGCACTAGTTCCGCAATATCCTGAACTAAAAATATAACAGAATGACGGAGATGAAACGTGCAAGCAATATTTTTTTTTTTTTTTTGTTAATGTCGAGATGATTTAGTGCTCTGGGGAAATGACACTTTGAGTGGCTATAATGTGATATCCATTGGCAACAACTTATTTACGTTTATAAAGATACGAAAAGAAAAAGTAGGTATCATGGTGGCGAAGTGGTTTTGTAGAAAAATCACAAGCTATTTAAATATTAACAATTCATCGGTTTCTCTATGTTTTATATTTTTCTCGTTGCAAATTAGACACAATTGTTAGCAATTTTATTTGCACTCTTTTTTCATTATTTTTATGAGATTTTTCACAAAGCAACTTGAGCTTGAATTTGAATTTTGTTGGTAGATTTGCATCATGGAAAAAAAGTTAGCAGCGGATTTATTTTTAAATAGCAAGATGTTACAATCTTAAAAATAAAAAGGTTAAACTTAGAGATACACAAAACTAAAGCAAAGATATGACTAAAAACTAGGACGTTCTGTAGCTGAACTGTTATAATTCCTACCACTTCTTTTTCTTCAAATTATATTATGGAAGAACAAGTTTCGATTTGATTGGTAACCAAGAATTGTACGGGTTCGAACGATTTTTCTGTGTTTTCCAGCTTCACCTGGGTGCCAGTCAAAGGATTTTTATGAGATAAATTACACCTTATTCTTAATCTTACTCTCAATGCTTCGCTGAAGGTTATGGGTGCAATCTCTGATTTCCCCTTAGTTTTTTTTTTTTTTTACCGGAGGCTGCTTCTGGCGAAGTAGTGAGAAATCTTCCTATAGTAAAACTTGTCGGGAAAAGCTGATCTCTATATACTTGCCGTTCGGGTCTAGCGATTAAGGGAAGCTTCCATTGCTGCAGGCTATCTCACTCTCACACAGGAATGATAGAGAGTGTAAGTAGTAGTTGTAGTTCTCAATACATTTTACCAACGAAACGTCTCTCCTATATTATAGGTCTTAAAAGCATGGATTTTCTATTTTTAATAATATCAGGTCTGTTCCTCAAACTTTGATTAACCTACATGAAACCCGGTATCTGTAAAAACTAATGAATGTTGCAATACTTCCTGTGACTTACTGAATTTGATTTTAAGTGCCATCACAAGACCTTTATATCTTTTATTTACAATAAAAGCAAGGGAAAGGAAATAAACAATTCACTTGAAAACATTCCACTTCATTATTTTATAAGCAGCCCTTTCATAGTGATTAAAAATAATACTTGGAACAGTGTCATTTATATGGACAAACAGATGTAATATTTTTAACCACCTTAGGAAGTTTTAGAACACTGTGAAACGTGTCATTATTTAATTTCGTAAGTTTTTAAGATTTAACTTCAGTTTAATACGCCATTGTAAAGGCGGAATTAAAAAACTTAAGGTTTTCTGTCCTAGGAAATGATGAACTTATTTGGATACAAATATTTCCAATAGCATAGCTCTAGTTTTACTCCAAGATGTCCAAGATGTTAATTTTTTTTCATGAAGCTAGCCTTACCTACTGATACGCAGGAAGTATATTTTTTAAAGTATATTTCTGTGCCACAGAGTTTGTCGCTCGTTTTTATATTGTGGTTTTAATGAAACAATACACATTATGTGATCAAAACCACAATGTGGTTTTTTTATCGTACCTCTTGAGCTTATTGTTTTTTTTTTTTTTAATAGGGTCATAAGAGTAGCGTTTTATGTATATGTTTTAGTTTTGGATTGGAGATCGAACCTATTCAACAACATAACTACCTTGCCGACATTGGCAAACATTTATTTTAAACAATCATCTTAATTCATTGAGGTCTAATTACTTTAGAGATGATAAAAAATGTCTTTTTTGTGATTTTTCTTAAACTGATTCTTCTATTCGAAAGCGTCCTTATAGGTATTATTAATTAACTTGTTATCTATCTACTGATCTCGCTTTGTTTAAAAAATTATAGGTACCTACTTACTGCATAACTTGAAGTCCCCGATGAAATGGTATATTTAACTGGCGCCCAACAAAAGTTTCACTATACTTTTTGTTGGAGTTGTTGTATTATTTTCCTCTTTCTAGCTCTGCGGAAATTGCTTCCATTGTCCTTTACTTACCTCCTACCTTACTTAACAATACAAGGAAATAGAAAAACCAAATGAAAACTCTCCCTCGCGCTTACGAAGACGCATTCCACAACGAACTCCACTAGAAGCAAAAAAAATAAAAACATAAGACACATTATTGCTGGGGGCTTCTGCATTCAACTTTAAAAACAAACACAACCGAACTAAGAACACATTTTTTTTTGTTTAATAAAAGTCTTCTAAACGCAAGCGAAAGCAACAGAAGAAATGAAATGTGAATCATAAGAACAAGAACCACTAGAAGAAAGAACAACACAAATAAGAAGCAAAGAGCAACGAAGAGCATACAAAAAAAAATATTTCAAGCAACAAGCAAAGCAAAATGAAAGAATACAAACAAAAATTAGCAAATAAATTCGTGGTCATCGACACATCGCCTTTGCACAAATTCTGAAGGTCACAACTACACGGAAATGTGCGCGCGCGGAAACGTCGCCGTCTTAACGTTCTTTCCGTGCAGCAGCAGCAACAGCAGCAGCAGCAGCAGCGATGGCAGTGAGTTGAGTTCTCCCCATATCGCCATCATCCCCATACACAAACTTACTCACTCCCATCCCATCATGTCCCCAGATACATTTATGCCGACTAAATACCACAGCCATTCGGCATTATACTCTACTCAGCGTGTCAGCCACCGTCTCCGCCAACACCGCCACCATCGCTCAACCGTTGCTGCTGCCCCTGCCGCGGCAGCGCCGCACTCCGTGTACACATATTATATTCTATTTTAGTGTAAACACTCTTCTAACCAG
The DNA here is from genome assembly GCA_916050605.2 of Platycheirus albimanus. Classification (NCBI taxonomy): domain Eukaryota; kingdom Metazoa; phylum Arthropoda; class Insecta; order Diptera; family Syrphidae; genus Platycheirus; species Platycheirus albimanus. The sequence continues at coordinate 111,140,127 of OU696698.1, read as the reverse complement.
ATATAACACAAAATGCTTACTCATATACGTATAAATTATGCACATGTATGTGTAAATTTTGATTTTTGCTTCTTTTTTTTTTTTTGTTAACTTAACATTTCGCGCATCATTATAAAAACAAACGGTATTTATAGACCCCCTTTGTGGATGTTGTTGGAGCAGCGCCCAGAAGATATAAATGAAAGGAACAAGGGAGTTAAATTGCGAGCAACGCGCCGCATTTTTTTTGGGATATTTACTTCCTAAATCTTATCGTGTGTTAAACAAAACAACAAGCAATAAGAACAGCTTGATTTTTTTTATGATTGCTCAATAAACTGATATGGGATTATTTTTTTGTTTAAAAGAACATTATATTTAGATAAGGGAAGAGATTATGCTAGTTGATGGTGTGGTGAGCTTGCAGCAATTCACCACACTTACACGGAATGTTGACAAAATGCAATTTGTAGGTACCTATATCCGCATTATATTAAATTCCTGCATCACTATAGATAAGTCAATTATTGTGTTCCGACCTTTAAATATACTTATCTCTTCTTACTCCTTATCAGGAAATAAAACACTTTCGGCATTTCCTTCTTTTGTCGATAAAAACCCAATACTCTGAAAACACTGTAACTGTAACACTGTTTTACCGACGAGCTGTTCGTGCTCAGATACTAACGATTTCCTGTTGATTTTTAGGGGTAGATATTCTAATAAACTCCTAGTTTTTGAAAACTAAATATATATTATAAATCCCGTGGTTCTGATTCTAATGTAGGGATGTAATGGGGCTTTAAAAAAAAAGGAGAGGGTGTGGTAAGCAATTGTAAGCCCCTTGAAATTGACACTTCCATGGAATCATAATTAACCACAGTGTGTGCGTTGATATTCTGCAGGAATGAGAGTGACCTACAAATATCCGCGAAATCCGAACGGATAGCAAATATACAATTATTGTGATGGCAGTAAAACCTTATTCGATTTGATGCATCTCATTTTCCAAGCAAAATATGTATTAAAACGCTCATTTAAATTCGAATTTTTAACCAACCTCTACGCTGAAAAATAATTATCTACAAAAACAGAATTAAGTAATAAAAGAAAATATTAACTCAACACGAACTGGGTATTTCCTGAAAGCTGAAATGAATACCAACTTGGCCCCGATCTCTAGACAATCACCCTCTAACCATTCGATTTTCAATGCACCTGTAGCCACCCGCTGAACCCATTTAATAATCCAACAAGTTAACAATGAAAATATATATATTTACATGCATTGTATAGATGTTAATATAATCAACAAAAAATTAAAATAAAAAAAAAGCTGCTACAGGAAATGTTGCACCTACACTCATGACAACGTCGACGATACAAACTACTGTGTGTAGCTGTTGTTAAACTGTGTCAAGGTGAATTTAAAGCAAAATGTAAATAAATATAAATTACCACAGTTGCACCAGCCAGCAGCAGCAACTAAAACAACAACAACGGCATCAGCAGCACATCAGAAATTGAATTGAATATTGTTCGATTTAATACAGAGACAAAAAACAGAGGAGGCAGTGTAGTGCAATGCAGTGCAGCAGCGCAATGAAGCTCAACACGCAACAAATTGATGACATTTGTAAGTAAACAATATGTCACTACTGCATCAGGAATCAGAAAACAAAAAACAAATAAAAAGAGCGAATGTATTTTGTTAAAATCCAAAAGAGCAACCAACAACATCCGACACAAATTAATTAATACAACAACAACACACAAACAAAACTTACCTCGTTTAATTACTTCATTATTTTCGATCTGTCAGTTTCGAAAATAGCGCAACGACAACGATGACAAGAATTAAAATTGAATTGTTTGACCATGCTTGATTTGACTTACGTAATAGAGTTTGTAACGCGCGCGCACTTTACACACGAAAAAGATGGGTGTGTTTTGTCACTGTGTGTGTTGTAAATTGTAATTTACATTTTATTTATTACATGATGCAAATTGTGCAGTCAGCAGAAATCAGAACAGAACAGACACACTGGCATACAAAAATTTTGCCGCAGGCACAGGGGGTGGGTTTGTAATAAGAATGATCACCCTCAATGATTTACATTTGTGTATAAGTAGGGGACTGCTGTCCCTCTTTTTATTCTACGATAACGATACTAAATATTTGAATTAGTTCTTTGTTTGTGGTTATCTTAATGACGTATGATGATGGTGTTGATTATCTAAAAATGAGTTTTCGAAATCGAAAGTGTGTTTTTACCGTTGTTGGTTATAAACTCATTTAGATCAGTGTCCTATACTTTAGAATACTTAATTTAGGTATCTATTCATAGAACAGGGGAATTATGATAAACATGAAGTTCAACGTAGCTGGATGACAAGTTTCTAAGTCGGGACTGATGCGCTATTGCACTAAGCCCCAAAGTTAGGTGTACTACGAAAATGAAATTTTTAGAAAATGTCATAGATTAACGCAATTTGATATTCGTGTAAATATGGCATTAACATGAGATGACTACAAAAAAAACGTATACCTAAAGCTTAAAGCTTGATTAAATACAATATTTGTAGGAAAATTCAAAAGTGATCTTGTCAACCTTCCAAAAACTAAATACAGGACGAGATCGTCACTTTTTCTCGACTGTGCTGAAAACATACTTTAAGTAGGTACAAAACGCTAATAAGAAACTCACAGATTCTCTTAACTAAAATATATACATTATACATATAATAATAAAGTTTGAAGACTGAACTGAATTTCTAAATAAACTTCAAGTTCACATTAAATGACATTTGTTGAAAAGAATTTTTAGATTTAATATTTTCTTAAAAACGTTTCTGACATACTTTATATCGACTTTACAAAGATTTAAGGTTAGTGGTATGGGAAATTTTGATCAGTGTTTTCAAAAAATGTTTGTTAGTTGTTTTTGTTATATGGGAAATGACGCGGATTTTTCCGTAAGCGTAACCTTGTGATACCTTTCTCTGATTAAATAAACCTAATGAAAAGTATGCAATATCTTATCTGTGATAGAAATTTTAAGTATAGGTATTTCACCAATATTAACCCTTTCGTCTGCACCATTCCCAGCTAACTCCATCAACACCCACTCAGAACCATGGTATCATAACTCTTGATATGTCATTTGCGTTGGGTATCTTATTTTGCGTTTTCCTCTTTATTTAGATTTTATTTTTATACAAGTTGAGGCATAGAACAGAACACAGTACACAGAATGAGTTCTTCTTCTCCCGGCATGCATTTATAAATAAATCCACCATGACCTTCTATCGAACGATCACCCTAGAAATCCACTGACACCACAAATCTGCTGGCTGCACAGCACATTGCTGTTCTGTTATACTTTTTGATGGCTTAACATGCATGAGTGTGTTTTTAAGTTAGTATAGGTACGCCAACATAATAAAAGAGAAGAGAAACAAAATGTGACACAATGTACAACTAATCGCATTTTTTATTAAAAAAAAATATATATTTATAAGGCACTTAGACTGGGTCGCAACTAAATGCTCGTAATATGAATCTAGTTGACAGTTCAGTGGTACCTAAAAAACAAGAAAAGAAATGCACACTGGATTGTAATATGTAAGTGCATAATTTTTTAACAATGCACTCTCAAAAATTCCCGAGCATTTACATTTTATAGACAAGGCAATAAACTCCAAATCACAAAACTCTTCCTTTTTTGATTAAGCAATAGGGATGCAAGTATCGCTGGTTTCGTACCATGAAAATGATGATAAGCTTCCTACTTTTCCTAAAAACAAGTCTGCCTATCCTTCTCAGTTGTATTCTTTCTTGATTTTAATGATTCTGCACTCGGAAAAATCAGATGGAAACTTGATGATATTTTCTGCTTCTTGGGAAATTTGACTTTTCGGAACTTGAACACCAAAAATTGATCACCTTTGGAGCACAAATAAAATGGATGACATAAGGCAACATCTTGTCTTGAATTAAAGGTACCTAACTTGATTGGAACAGAACTATAACAGTAAGATGAACTTACTTTGTGCTTTGGCATACAATTATCCCAACTCATTGTTCAAGAATATTGTGGATTGCATAAGATCGTGGGTAATTTCACAAAATCCATCTAACACTTGTGACGTCATCAGATACCCAAGAGTTTTAGTTTGTATTGCTACTCATTACGTTTATTTATTCTTGTTTCAACATTTAAATACCAAGTTCTTTAAATTTAATGTCTTTCAAAATAGTCTCTATAAAAAATGTATTTTACGGATCACTACTGACGTCATTCTAAAAATGCGGAAGGCTTTAGTTTAAATGTTTAAAAGTTTATCGGAAGGTGTTATGTGCTATTCTTTGATTTATGCGTTTGACATTATGCATTCTGTTTCTCAAGGTATCCATGGAAAGTAGAAAAATTCTGAAAAAGCCAATACTTCACCCTTAAAAAGGCATTTAATAAAACGAACATTTTATAATCTAATTTCACAAAAAAAAACACACAATAACAGAAATAAAATGCAATATTCATTTCTGTCTGTGCTGCGCCTCTCCGCCCCTCTGTTCTAAATAGCACAACGAATACACTACTTATTCTGCCACTGACAGCACACCACGGATGCCAATTGAAATGGGGATGCTTGTTGCCAGCCATAGGGGAATGAGTTATTGGGGAGGGGAGTATCGTCGGAAGCCTATTAGATCTTCTTTTTCTATTTTGCTTTCGCAATAAAATTCGTTCGTATCCATTTCCTCTTTTACGACTTTTACGTTTTTGCTTCTGTGTTTTAGTTGGGCTTGTTTTTAGATGTGGGGGTCGTGTTGGGTGCACCATCGCGCATCGAGGTGTTCCTTTTGGCATAGCATTCGCGTATTATGTGCCCCCATTCCCAAGATCTTCTCTGAAGCGAACAATCGCTAAAACAGAAAATGCAAAAATACAAGTATACCTTCACATAGGCTCTGTATGTGTGTACTCTGTGTACGACGAGAATAAGTGAGTCTTATTTCCTCCTCATAAAAGTTAAATAAATATACTTTCCATTACGTTTTGGCATACTGTTCGTTTCTACCCGCCGGCCGCCGGCCTACCTCTGCCTTACCCCTCATCAAGACAATCGTGCTGTTATTTTTATGTAAGCAGAAGAGGTGCAATTTTCGTTTTGCTTTTGATATCTGTTTGCTGTTTCCTTTTTTCACCTCTCTTTCTCCCTCTGACATTCTTTCATTTTGTATTGCTATTTGCTTTCGCCGTTTCGCATATATAAATTTTATTATTTTATTTTATATTGATGGTAGATAGGGTAGGGTAGGTATAGGTAGATATATCTGGTTTAACGTTTAATCTGTGGTAGGTATTTCAAGAATTTTGACAGAACATACCCTCATCCTTATCCTTAGGTATTTTGAGGTGTCATAAAATATCATCACTTTATTTCAATGCCATTGGTCGGAAAAGAAGAGTGACATAAGGGTTCCAGAATTTACTTACCTTACCTAATTATAATACTTCTGGTTACCTCCTCCCAATATAATTCTATTTCCTATAACACAACTACAAGCACATATACAATTGCAATAGAATAATGCCTACCATTCTATGCATAACTATCTGCACGCTACCTTACCTACCTAGTCGGTCTATGTGGATCAATTTATTGTATCTCTATCTATCTATTCAGTTGAAGGGCATCTAGTTGCATTGACCCCTTTTTTCGCTCTATCTATCTCTGCTGTATGCGCAGGTTTCTCTTTCTAATTAAATTACTTTCTCCTCTAGGATTTTTTTCTTACATACACCTATAAAAGAATAAAAGGTGTAGATGCACTTGTGTTTGTGCAACATGCAATGCAGTTGTATTTTTGTTTTCTATGCAATACACACCTCTCTCACAACATACATACATGCATACTACCTATGCGAAATCTATAAATAGAGAATGTTTTTACCATGAAATGGGGTGGTGGGTTGGGAGGACGCCATTTGCTAGGTGTTTTAAAACAACAAGAAGCCATTGCATCGTCGTCATCATCATCATCATCACCATTGTCGTGCAATTGTTTTGTAGTTGGATTATGCATACCTACATGCATGTATATTTTATTGATGGAAACGTTCCTCTCCGTGTGATCATTTAATTTTTTTGTTTGTTGGTGGGTATGCAAGTGAACAATTAAAATTGTTGAATTCGTAATGAGGTGGGTAGGAAGGCAGAATGATGTGTCTATAGTAGGTGACTTCTCTGTGGATGATTGCATTTCCTGTTACCGGTTGGCGATACCTACGTTTGCTCAAACTTTTTGCTCCATTTTTATTTACAGCTGATTGCACAAAATTTAAAGCGAGCCATTTTATTTTTATATTGTAGAAATATTTTACCATAAACCAACGTATTGATTATATGATGGTAATGTAGTTTATATTGGATGCTTTACTCCCGGTCTCCACTTCAGTGGTTTAAGATCGTGATGCGACGTAAAAAGAGTTAAGTTTGTGGCCAAAGTTGTCACATAGGTACATAATACCTAAACTAAATTGAGGAACTATAATTTAACCATAATTTCTTTAACGAAAACAATTTTATTTATCAGTCGCCAAGTTTTTCATGAACTGCAATAATAAACCATCAAATAGACACTAACTTATTGAACTTGAAAGTTATATGTCGGTATGGAAGTTCACAAAAATCAGCCTTTCTGAGTAACTAACTCTAAAGCAAAGCACACAATTATCCTAATTATGTAAAACATACTTATGCTATGCTGTATAAGTAAGTATAGTTTTTATTTTCTCTTTTAAGCGTATTGAAAAGGTACCTTAAAATATACCAACCTGAAAAAACCTGAGACATAAATAATTTTCAGCAAGGCTATAAGCAGAGAGAGTTGATAAAAAATTAAAATCCAGTCAAACATTTTACAGAACAAAATATTTAAAAACTGTCAAAAATTTATTCACCACTGACTGCAGTACCTACATATATAAATTTTGAGCCTGTACCATCTGTTTCAAGAATAAGATAAAACGCTAGTTTGAGTGTTTGTTTTATAGTCTTTGACAATTATTTAATTGCTTCAAGCATTATTCACCACACACTTGCTATTATAGGTACCTATAGGTACCTATCATGTGTCATTTACAATACAAATAATTTTAATATTTCTTAAAATATTAACTTCTTTCATTTCTATCAAAACTAACATGACAAAATACAGGTTGTAGTTATTCACCACACACTTAGGAAACTCATCTGCTTGTCATCAATTAATATCCAAAAAGTTAATAAAACCTATAATCCAATGAATTAATTCTCCTTCATCTGATAAGTATCCATAAATATCAAGTTAAACAATGCACCATATCGTCAACAAAAAAATAAACATTAGGTGGTTGACATACATATACCTATGTAGTATGTAGCTACCCAAAAATGCAAAAACAAAAACATCTGATTCATACATCATCATCATCAGTCTTCATATAAAAAATATAATATGCATATGTCTCTCGATGAACTTTTCAAACTAGAATTCAAGGACAAAACATCAAAGTTTCATTGACACCGAACGAAATTCACCTCTCTTTGCATCACACCACCCCTATATTGTGATGTGAGCGAGCGCAAACGAAAACAAATTTTTATAATTAAAGAAAGCAGCAAAAAAGGCAGTAGTATAAAATTCCCAAAAAAAATAAAACAGCTTCTACCCACATGCATATACGTATGCAAATCTTTTTTAAAACACCATCTACATCATCGCTATAATACGCAAACAAGCAATCGCATCGCTCTGCTGCTACTTTAATACCGCTTATCATCCCGCCAACACCTCCTTTTATGTTTTCCATTTCACTTATCAAATCCAATCCAACAACAAGTTTAGAGAAAATAATTCAAAAAGAAAAAAATCAAACAAAAGAAATAAAAAAAAATATTTTAAAAATTCTTCACACAAATTTAGCATCCCTCTGGCTGATGATAATAAAGAATCAAAAATGCGCCACAAATATATGTGTGAATTTGAATATGCACATGCAGCACTCACCCGCTCGCATACAAATCGTTGCTGATTCAACCAACACATTCCCATATGGTGTGCCTTTTATTTTTTTTTTTTTTATTTTTTCGAATTCTAATTCGATTTGCAGTCAATTTGGGCAGAACTTTTAATGTCAAATGCGCGTTAAGATAGTTGATGCGGATACTAAAACGTCATTTTGTTTTTTCTTTTCTTTACAGTGCCTGACAATTATTACCTTCCCATGCCATCTGGTGGTGGATCTGGTAGCGGAACTAATGGTGGGGTTGGAGGTGGAGGTGGCGGTGGAAACGCTGGCGGTGGAGGAGGTGGCGGCGGCACAGCAAATGGCTACGCGAACTCACCTCACTTTACCACACCTTCCCCGCCACGAACCAATAATGGTGCCCCACCATCGCATCATTCCATCCAGCATCACCAGCAACAGCAACATGCCCCACACCACCAACACCACCCGCATCATCACCATCATCATCCACATTCCGCGGCCGGGAATAGCGCAGCAGCTGCTGGCATCGCCGGACCAAACCTTGGCTTACATCCACAGAGTGTAATCCAACCGGCAACATCTAGTGTGAACTATGATCTCTCCTATATGTTAGAGCTAGGTTTTCCACCAAGAAAACTCAAGAAACCACGCAAGCCGAAGATTGAAATGGGTGTCAAGAGGCGCAGCCGAGAAGGTTCCACGACATATCTGTGGGAATTCTTGTTGAAACTCCTCCAAGATCGTGAATACTGTCCGCGTTTCATCAAGTGGACCAACAGAGAAAAAGGTGTCTTCAAGTTGGTCGATTCCAAGGCTGTTTCACGTCTATGGGGCATGCATAAGAACAAACCAGACATGAACTACGAGACAATGGGTCGTGCGTTAAGGTACTATTACCAGCGAGGTATTTTGGCGAAGGTCGATGGCCAGCGGCTGGTATATCAGTTTGTCGATGTGCCAAAGGATATTATCGAAATCGACTGTAATGGAGTGTAGACATAAAGAATGTGATGCGTGGAGGCTTAAGAACAACACTAATACACATTATTTGTACAAAATAATATTTAAAAAAAAATGTGTATCGTCAGAAGAAAAAAAAAAACAAACATTTCGAATTTAGAACAAAAATTTTTCAGTGGACTTCTTTCCAAAACAAAAACAAAACAAAAAAAAAATATATTAAAAAAAATTACTTTAGGTCAAATCTAGTTAAATAAAATAAAAAGAAATCTTGTTAAAAATAACTTATTTTTCATAAAGTAAATGTAAATTGTCTAATTTATAAATTATATGTGTATATTCATATATATACATATTTATGTATGAGTTACAATTATTTTTTGTAATATTTTAATTAATTTTTATTGAGAATTAATAAGAACAAACTGCTGGACATAATGTATGTTTAATTATTGTTTTATTATTTTTATAACCCAATTTCTTTGTTATATTATTATTAAGTGAACAAAATATAAAATAGTTTTAGTTTTAGATTTAATTTTGTTAGATTTCTTGCAAAGATCCAACTTCTGTGTAATACTACCGTTAAAACATACATACATAATATTTTATACAATTAAATATTCCTTTTTTAAGTTTTCCTTAAAAAAAAAGTCTAACCCCAAAAACAAAGAATGTAAAAAACCTTAATAATCTGACCACCAACCAAGGATCACTGCCTAATTTGTATTTTTTTTTTTATTTAATAATATTTGTTTACAAAAGAAAGCAAAGTAGAACTGTACAGTTTTTTTTATACATACATACATACATACAAGAAAAAATATGATGATCTAACGTTATTGTAAATTTTGTTAATTATTTTTTTTTTGTTTAATTTTTTTTTAACTTTATGTATAGTTTTTGTCTTTTTAGATTTATTGTTGTTTAAGATTTTATTAAAGGAAAATTTGTATTTGCTTTAGTTTTTTTTTCTATTATGTATTAAGTTTTTATAATAAAAATTATATTTTTTTTTTCTTTCTCTGTGTATAGTTATTGTATAAAGAACAAAAATGAACATTGTATAGATAGTTATTATTTTATTTTTAATTATTTTTATTTCTATATTATACCAATTCTTAAATATATTATATAAAAATATATTTTATTTTTTTTCTAGGAATAAATATTTTTAAATTAAAAAATAATGATTTGCTTGTTTTTATTTTATGTTTTGTTTTTGCTGCTCGGTGGTTTTCGTTGGGAATGATTGCATGGTTCTTTTTGGTTTGGTTTGTATATTTCTTTTTTTTTTCTTAAGTTTTGCTTTTGGACAACGACGTTCTTATTTTAGACTTGTTTGCAATTTTTGAAATTTTTTAAGGAGTCTTACATGATGTTGAACAAAATATTTCAAACAAACCTAGTTCACATAAACGTAAATGACTAAAAAAATATTATAAAATTGATTTTATTCACAATGTTGTGAAAGTGAATTTTATTTAAGAATTAAAGTTCAAACAAATGTGTGAAACTTTGGTGTAGATGAATGATGATGAAGTTCAGACAACTACGGCAAGCAGTGTTGACTCATCTTTAATTTAGAAAATATTTCAATCTTGATCCATACCAGTTAGATACATATGTATGATCGTAGATCAACCAACATGAAAACGTTTTTTAATTATTTGTATTCATGGCAGACTTTTCTGTGTCCTACTCCCGTCGTTGAGTCTTAATTTCAAACAAATTTATCGGTTTTATAACAATTTAAAAAAAATCACTCATACGCCCTAGTGACCCCTTAAGAAAATCATACAAACACTCATATTTTGTTGGTGATTTCAATGCAGGTAGATAAAAACTTAGTTCAGAAATATGTTTAACAAAACTTTCTTCTTAAATAATATAGAAAAGCAAAACAAAATATCTGAAATCCAATTTTTGCAACAGGTACCTACATTTTCGTCGTTATTTGATTCATTTTAAAATTATTGTTGCATACTGTTAGGTGCTTTAAATTGTTCATACAATTTTATATATTGGTTGTCCCTGTGTTACAAACTGAAACTGGAACTGGTCTTGGGGAACAGAAACTTAAATTTCGAAAAATGGTTTCACAGTTTGTTAAAAAGAACAAAACAACAGTTTCAATCGATTTTTGATACAAATTGTAAGTGTTTGTGTGAGAGTTTTCTGAGTTATGAGTTTGTGTAATTTTAGAATTCACATATATTTAGCGAATTTCCGGGCATTCAAATGTTTTATATTTCGTTTGTGTAATGAATAATAAGACAGTACAGTATACTTAATTGCAAGACAAACTGCTTAAATCCTCACTGAATTCAATAGAAATATCCCTTCTCATTTTGAAGTCATTCTTACCTATTTGGAGGAGTTTTTGCCATACATTCGGAAGAATTGAAAAGCGGATCCTTAGTTTGGTTGTATAATTTCCTTTCTATAAACAAAAAAAAAACTTAAAAATTCAATACAAAAATAGAATTTTCACACTGTTTTTTTTACCCATACTTTAGAAATACATTTATTTTAATTTTTCAAAAAACCTTTCACCAACATTTTTCATTTCAAAAACCATTTTATGTTCACCATTAACTCAAAAATTGATTATTTTCTTATTAATATGTGTTTTAAAAAATGTATAGATAAAAAGGAATATCTTAAAATAAATATATACACATACGAGTACATAAGTATAAATATAAAAATAAATTTTCAAACAAAAAATCCTCAGCAAGGTTTCAAGAAAGAAAAAAAAATATTCAAAAAATTACAAATACTCGTACAATACAAAATTGTACAGTCCCCTTTTTAAGGAATATATATTTTTTATTTGAATCAAAAGCAAACAAAATTAATGTACAACGAAAAAAAAAACATAAATTTTAAGAAACCATTTAGACAATGTTAAACAAAATCAATTAAATAAAAAACAAAACTAAATATATATTATAACAAAAAAAAAAAAGCAGTTCTCTATTGGGAATCATAGTAATTTCTTATTTCAAAATTATTTTATTATTTTAAATTCCAATCTATAATTATTGAGTTTTATCATATCAAAAAACAAAACAAAAATTAAAGTATTTATGTAATATTAAATTTAAATAAACAAAAAGAATTTTAGGGAAAGGCTGCTAAGATATGTGTGAATAATGAAACGTTCTGTGATTGTAAGCAAAAAAAAAGATTGTTACGTTTGATTTTACTCAAACATTTTGGTTAGAATTTCCTTTAGTTTTCCAACCCATTTTCAAAAAAGAAATTATTTATATTTTTTGTATAGAAAAACTGTTTCGGCTTTTTAAGAAACAAATCTCTTTTTGGATAGGAAAATAATTATTAAAAAATAAAAAAACCTTTTATTCAACAGCAACAAAAATTACATTAAACTAGAAAAAAATAAATTGTTTGTAACTATTGGCTAAGAAAAAAAAATTAAAAAATATATATGGCGTACATTTAAATTTTAAGAAGTAAATATGAAAAGATTGATACATTTCCCGTTATAGTATCCTTCCTATATAAATTGTGTAAATTGAAAGAGTATATCGGAATGTTTAACTTAAGTTTCTTTAATCTTAAAATGTTATATTTATGTTAAATATAAATATTTCTATACAGTTTGTGGAATAAATTATTAAAAAGAACCTTTTCGGAGAAAACAAAACAACATTTGGACCTCATTATTTAAATTGTATATTTGCATGTAATGCAAAATATTTATATAAATATCTATCCAACCAAAAACAAATCTTTAAAAATGAAAAAAAAAAACAAAATTAATATATATATTGCATTGTGTAAAATATTAAAAATAAATTCACCGCATCAACATTTTGTGCGCTATCAATATTTACCAGATTATAACTGCCGATTTATTTTCTAACAAATACTTATTGAGTGTTTGTTATACAGAAATTTAAAAACAATTATTACAAAATTAAATAAATACAAATTTTATACATATAAAATTAAGTACACAAAGTTTCAAAAACCAAATATATTATACAAAACCAAAATTCACACAGCCTTTAAAACAAAAAAACAAAAAATAAAACAAAAAGTATCAAAATCTTAAAGAAATTTTCAAAAAATCCAAAACCGCATGTTTTGAAACGTATAAATTATATATAGATACACCTTACGGTTGTACTTTTGTATACAAGCAAAATTCCATAAATAACGTAATAACTCTTACACACAAACAAAATTAAATATTTCATCTTTTCGAAATTCACAAATAAAAACAATTAGATTTAAGGTTATAAGTGTTTGAAATTCTTTATAAAAAAAGTGTTTTTTAAGAACGAAATGTCAAATTAAATTTAAAATTCAAAATTATATGTAGGACGGGATCAACAGCAAAAATGTGGATAAAAGGAAAGTTCGGCTGTGGCTCAGAAGATGATAATAAATTTACGAGAAGGTAGGATAGATTTTTAAAAAAATTGGTGACAATTATTGGCAATGTTTAGATTAGGATGTGTTATGAAAATTCATTGTGTTTGGTGAATGGCATTTCATAAAATAAAAAAAGGTATCAGTTTTTGTTTGACATTTTCAAATTTTTAAACATAGCGGCTCAAGAAATAGTAACTCAACTTGACACTTGTTTCCCAATTACAAGCATATATATTTTTTTGAGATTCTTTGTACAAGCTGTACAGCAGTGGTTCAGCATTGAACTTCGTTTTTAAATTCTTGATCCACAGATCAAATTTACTCAATCCTTTTGAACCTCGCCCTAAACTTCGATTATACAAACTAGTCATGTATCAAATTTTGATTCGAGGATCAACCACTATTAAAACACTGGGCGTCTGGACCTTAAGGAATCGCTCATTTTTATTTTAACATTTTTGATTTATTTAATTTCTTAAACAATTATGATCTAAGCCATCACTAGATCCAATGAAAGAATTTATTTGAAAAGAAAAGGCTTTTAATCGAAATTTATCTCAAATTTACACATTCAAAATATACCATCCCTAGATACATATAAAAATTAGTATAAATTTTCATATATAAAGTCAAACAAATACAAAATTAAAATTAAAAATCCAACAAAAAAAATTAAACACATTTATACCTCCGTCTAAATTAAATTATTCATAATAATATGACATAAAATTCTATTTAAAAAATAAATCAATTTTTGTAAATATTTACTATATATGGCTGGATTCATAAAAATATTTTATAATAAAATAAAATTACGAGTACACAAAGCTTAGATAGTCCAATGTTAGAATTATTTTACCAAGAAATAAACGTTTATTGTAGTTATCTTTTGTTTAATTTATTATCTTTTGTGTTGTAAAATTTGATAAATTATTAACATTATTATAATTATTATTGTATACATGTAGCTTAAGTTAAATAAAAAAATAGTTTGAAAATATTATTGTACATTTTTTACGCATACAGCTAAGTTGTTTTTATAAAGTATATATACATATAAATGTATACACATATATATGAATAAGATTTATGTATTTTTAATGTCATTTTCATTATTAGAAAATTAAAAACAAAACAATAATTTAAGACAACAAAAATACATACTTAAACACACAAATTGATTATGCATTGTTTTTATATTAATAAAATTATTGGTAAATCAAACATAATGCGTTTTTTTTACTTCATTCTAACTTTTCGATCGAGAAATTATGTCGTAATTTGTGAAGAAAAATTTCTTTTTGTTGCTGTATTTCTGCAACTTCGTAGATCCATCGTAAGCGAATTGTTCAAATCGGTATGGGAAATCCTTAACAAACAGCCTGATACAAAATAGATCACAGTTTATTATAGTTGCTGATTCCAGCTGTCCTTGGAGAAAGTAGATTTTTTCACTTATTTATTGGAAAGCAAACTGTCATACCTTCTGTTCTGTCAGATAAACTGTAAAATCATATCATTGCAAACTGAAAATTCTGTCTGTTCTGCTCCGAGGAAGACAGATTTTGACATTTTGTTTGTTCAAGTTGATTGACATTACTTAGAAAGATTGTAATAATTTCGGGATATTTGCATTGACTCAATATTAATTTTTTTACATTTCCATTCAATGTTTTAGCTTCTCTATTGTCACTTACCCACCCTGACGCCACACACGCCATCTACTGGCAAGCAAGTTTCTATACTACATATATTATTTGTCAGATACCTATTTGTGTTCCAGTTGGCTGGAAGTTTATCTGTGTGAGTGAAAAATGGGAGTTTATTGGAACTGGTGTGTGGCATTCGGGTTAATCAAAATCAACGATAGATGCTACAATTCATCAGCTATTCAATGACACGTTTGAAAATGATCTGTCATGACAGAAAGGTGTCCACCCTCAGTCACTGACAGTTTTTGAGCCACTGGAAAGCATAAACTGATAAACTTTTCTGTCCATTGGAGACACAATGTAAGACGGACCAGCTTTCGAACTATTAGGGGTCAGAAAGTTGGTTAACAAAAGCTAAAATTATTTCTTTCGTTGTAACATCAACTTAACGGCAGTGACAGGTGACATTTTTATATTCTTCCATTTACATGTTGTATTTTATATTTGTTCGTGAGGCATCAAGCATAGATGCTAATTTCATCTCCACTGAGAGATTTTTTTTTTGAACATAAGAAATAAGGCACTGATAATCTGAACAAAATCTACTCATATCTGCGTTAGCACAATGTAGCTGCAGCTTAAGTTGAGTTAACTTGAACTTCAACTCCTTTTTCTGTTACAACGACAACTTGAATTGCAGCCTTGCTATATGAATAACGTACTTTTAACTACAGCTTCAGCTACACCTCAGCACAGCTCTTTGTGTTACAATGTTCTTTTTAATGGATAATAGACTCCGTACGTTTTGAAAAACTGTTTCATTGCATTTATATTTTATAGTATTCCCAAGAAGCGGAACGTTTTGTGCGGCATCTATGGACGACGTTCACAAGCTTTGATTGGAGAGTTATTTGAGTGGTTTTTGTCTAAACTCCATGAGAAGCAAAAACAACAATATAGGTAAAGTAGATAATACAACTAGCGCCGCCATTGACGACGTTCAGAACTAAAATAAAATGTTCCATGAAATTACTATAAAAATGTATATACAATGACTGTTTCTGTTTCATATCACTTCCGAACACATTCAATCTAAATTCCCTACAAATTCTTACAGCGCCACCTACAAATCAAATCTGTTCTAAACTATATTAACCATCCCTGTTCTCTGAACTTATCATATAAATTAAAAATGGCTGACCTAAAAATCGCACCCTGCCAAACTCCTCTATCCAACAGAATTCTAGCATATGCTTTCACTCCCACATATTGTTTGCAAATAAAAAAGATGTAAACATTTCAAATACGTGAACTACTTTTCTCAAAGTAGTTGTGAATATTCCTAAACTAGTATGTGAGATACGTCGCGCAGCTGACACAAAAGTAGGGAACAGGAAAACTTCATCATAACTCCGAACTCCGATTCTGAAAAAGAAAATACAGGAAGAGAATTTAATAATTCTTATTTTTTTGTTAAAGTTATAGTTATTCAAAGAATCTAATTAAATTATTTAAGTATAATTAGACACATAAACATAAATGGTGAGTGTAAATCAAAAGAGACAATAAATTGAAATGCACATTTGATGGCCACCGTCATCGATTTTGACAGTCTATTCGATTTGATTGGGAAAAAAATGAAAATTTATAAAATGCATCTGAAAAAACCAAATTGCATTAACTAAATAATGCAAATAAAATGATATTTAACACTGTCAATATCTATAAATAGTTTTCTTTTAAAATATAAGTGAATTTGTTGATAGTTTTATCTGTACCGACGCACGATAACAATTTTCATTTCATAAATTAATATGTGCATTCTCTAAAAGTCTAGGTTGTAAGTACCTACCTAGTTTGCCTATACCTTCATAGTATATCGATAGTTTGCTTTGGGTAGGGGGTCTGCCTCTGCCTCTGCCTTCCAAAAGATTAATCACCATCGATTTCCCAGAGAGAGACTGCAAAAATCATTCTTTGTCGCGACTCTTGTGATAAATATGAATTAAAATTTTTTCCCAAACATCATTTTTTGCATGTTTTGGAATAGTGTTTCGTATTGGAATCAAGACTTGGCTAGTCAAACAAGAATCGAAGAAGGTATCCAATAGTTGGTTCTGTAATCTTTGTTGCAACTTGCTTAAAAACTTCAGATTTAAAAGCCAATCAGTTTTTCTAGTTTTGGAAACTATTGAAAGTTGGTGCCTATAAGTATTTATTGCGAAGAGAATTTTCCTCGTCTCACCATTCCCTTTTTTTCACAGAAGATTATGGCTAAAGGCAAGGATTTAATGGATTTTATCCTGTTGTTGCTCTGTAGTTCAGCCTTTGTTCTGCTGGTGGTCAACATAGATTGATTTGGTCTTTTTGGCCTTAAAGCTCGAGGCAGCTACCCTTGCATTTTAAGGTACCTATATTGCATTCACGCCAATGCTGTTTTCTAAGAGACACCAATATCGGCAATGTTGAATCATCTGAATACACAGGACAGTCTCCACATTGTCGTTTCCAATTTTAAAATGGGGACAATATCTCTTGGAAGTCTGTGGTGTTACTAGCTAGACGCTAGAGTATGATTATGTATTTTGTTTGTAAGGAACCGATTTAAATACCTAAGCTTTTAATAATTGAAATACAAACTTTTCTCGTTTCTCAAAAAAGTCTAAGATGATCCGAGCTGATTTAATCAGCATTAGCCAAACAGAGCACTGAAGACACTTTAAATTCAACAAACAAAAAATTAGTGTGTTTTGAACTCGCGCATAGCGTCATGGATGATAACATCAGCAGGAATTCGTCGACTGATTCTATAAGCACAAGTGGAGAATACGAAATTGTAGCAGACAACCCAATGAACACAAAGACCAGCAACGTTAACGTTATCAACAAGTCACCAACTCTAGACATACCGAACAACGGTGATTTTCATGATTTAAAGAACGACATGACCGAGGCAATCCGAGAGCTTGAACAAACAGGTAAATTGAGTCATTATTCACTTATCACATATCTTTTTCATTTGATACAGTAGTGCGTAGTCCTGCTTCTTGTCCTAAGCAAACTCAAAACTAAAAAAAAAATATATATATATATCATCAAGTGCACGAATGCATGGCTACGATCGAAACATGTACTACAATCTTCTTCCTCAGCATGCTGCTGTTCCTTGGTGCTTTGATTTTTATTTTTTGTTTCTCTCTTTAAAACTCCTTAAAACACTGCACCATGGGTCGTCTTTGTATATGTAGAATCTTTGTGCCTCCACTTTTTTGTTTTTTTAATTATTTAAACTCACTTTTTTTCTAATAATTTTGTTTTTAACCGTTTTAACGCCTGAAACAAACAAACAAAATGTGTGTGTCTCTAGATCTTATTGTTTCGAAGTGCGACTATGAACTTCTGAATGATTTGTGTGTGGACAAAACAACACAGGCGATGTCATTTTGTCAATTGAACAACGGACGCAATTCGATGGAAGTTAAAGCCAGCATTTTGGATGCTATAAACGATGAGAATGCTGTAAATAACAATATTATGACGATGAATGTATCAAGTCTAATGCAAGAAACAGGTGATAAACCAACCCAAAGTGCTAAATAATTCGCTTAATAATTTTTAAATTTTAGAGTGTAGTCGACTAATGTCTCATTTAAACGCGGGGGTCTTGACATGATAATGAATTCATAAATTGCATGCTTTGTTTGTGTTTGTATTTGCATTTGACGATGTTTTTATACCGCAATGCTTTGAAACGCATGACAATCATAATTATGCGTAGAAAACGCTTTTGTTTCTTCGCATTTAACCGTTTGATGTGTTTTTAATTTTAGTTTTTGTTTTTATTGTCATTTGAGATGTTAGAAGCCATGTTACTGTTGGTTATGTAAAAAAAAATCATTTAAAACCTTTTTCGCCGATAAGAACTTCAACCTTATGTAAGTAAATGGATACACCTAGAGATCTATCAAATTTCTTTGCTGTTGACGAACGTCTTGCTTAAAACACTCCCCACAACAACATTACACAGTCCCACCATATGTGAACAAAAAAAAACTGCTTCAAAACTGAATAAATATTTAAACCTGTGGCCCATGCCAATTGGCATTTCGCCAAGCATGGCTCATCACTTAGATGTAGATTTTTGACATTCTGATTGATTAGGTTCTATGCTAACAACTCAATGTCTAGGAATTGTCAAGTGGCAAAAGAACTCTTAAAGACACCAATAAAATGCCGAGAGAGCCACTTAAATTCTAAAAATGAAATTACTTAACTTGTGTTAGACCGCCTAAGAACCCTTCGAACACAATGAATGGCAAATTTTTTTTTAAATTGGGGTTTATGCACTGAACAATTTGACTGTCCAATGAATAAGCCATAATAAAACTTTTCAGTCAACATTCATGAAACCCAAACTGCCGCTAGCGCTAGGTTGACCCGCACAACTGTTTGACTAAAAACTCTAATCAAAATTCTACATCAGTCAGTCTTGATGTGTGGATCAAATTTACTTAATCCGTGGAAATTGGTGGATTAACTCCAATCACCCTTGAATTGACGTTATCGTTTCTAAATTCCAATCCGAGGATGCACCACTACTGTACAACTGTCCCTCAAATAGTTAAGGAGTTGTACTTAACCTGTAGAATCGTTCGTACGCTCCACATGCTGCAGCCATCTAAGCCGCTGTATTTTGAACTTTTTGTCCAGGTCAATTCACACGACTATCAAACAACTTATTCAATAACTTCCTGTTGTAGTAATTAGTTTAAACAATATACATACAATTTGTACCTCCTTAACAAACAACTTTTCTCAACATTTTTAATCCGTATTCTGATAAGGTGCGGTATTTTGGCGTTTCCGTTCTTTAATTTAATTTTTTTCAACCTCTTTTTATCAAGTAAAGGAAAAACAATTCTAAAACACAAACAAAAATATGAAAGACCTTCGCCCATCATTACTCAACGACTCGAAATCAATTGATTGACTTGACAATGATAAAATAAAAAAGACACTTCTTCTTTCGTAATGTTGATTGCTCAATTTTTTTTTTTGTATACTTAGAATTTTATTTTTTAAAAATAACCGAACAAAATAGCCAGCCCTACGCACAGTCGTCGCGTCGTTTGGTGCTCTAAATTTTTGTAAGTTTATCTTTTTTTACTATTAAAATATTTTCATTTTATCTTGTTTCGCTCAGTTAAACTTTATCATAATTGCATTTCGTGCCTTTTTCGTGTGAGTTGAGATACTCTCAACCAGTCGAGTCGACATTTAGATACAAAGTTGGTTCATTTAATAGAGCGAGAGCTTCTCTCGGTTTCTATTGATATTAACTCGAATCAGATGATTTATCGATGCAAATGATCAGTCAAGCAGAAGCATTGAACCAACAGCAAGCCAAACGAAAGTGAATGAACCTCGCCGCCTTGCCTTTGTTGTATTAAAGTAATAAACAAATTAAATTATTACAAAATCATAGAACAACAATCTGGCAGCTAATTCATCTTATTGTGTGAAATTAAAATGTTATCGGCATCAAGTTAGTTTATATTTTCTGTTTTTGTTTATTCTCTCTTTTTCCTTTTGCCCTCTAACTTTGTGTTCTTGTAATTAAATGTTATTTTTTTTTTTTGTTATTTTTTATTTTGTAAACAAAACGCCCCTCTCTTGTTAGTATTTAGTATTTGTAATGTTACGTTAAAAAAAAAAACGAACAAAATCAATTTTTGCAGTGAGATTGATTAAAGTTTTTTGATTTTATTTTCGACAGCTTCGTGTAATGCTGCAAAATTGGCACAGAAGTCATTGACACTTCCTTTAGCTGGGACATCTAAATCAACAGACATCCTCCGACAACAACAATTGGGTGCTCAGACCCTTGGCCGGCATGGTGGAGGACTGCTGTCACCTAAATCGAATATTTCTACACCAGATGTCAACAAGGTTGGCCATTCAGTGTTTTATGATTGCATCGATGGCAGTCCAGCTGGTGGTGAAAAACAGGATGATATGAAGCCGGAGAAGAGTGATACTGACGAAGAAGGTGCGTATATAAATATAGTTTAATTAAAATTTTTGATACCAAAGAAACCTAGAACTGTCTTATTTTCGTTTTGTACTGTTAATGTCTTATAATATCTGGACACAATTCGATAAATTGATTAATTCGCCGAACTAACTGCTTTACAACCGTGGATGCTTTGGGTTTGCCAAAATTCATGATTCAACTTTAAGTACTTGCGAGAATATGTTTTAACTTCGTTTGCGAACATCTGGTTCCTTATTCCATGTTGAGGCGATCAGAAATATTTGATCAACGATTTCGGCGGTTTCCTTTACTTGCAACACTTAATCCTCCCGTTGCTGTTGCATAGCAGCTGATCAATGAAAAGATAACAAAACGTTAAATAACACAAATGGTCAAAAAAAAGACTTCTGGTAAACATTAGCAAAAGCTTATCTTTGTTTACACAAGTGCAATTGGTTAAAAAAATGGAACTACAACTTCAGAAACCCTATACCTTGTTGTTCATTAGCATCAGTTTTTTTTCTGTCTAGAACATCTCTCATCTATCATTTCTATCTTAAGTTAAAAAGAAAAGGTCAGTGTTTGAGAGTGGACAATTCTGCTAGCTGCTCCCGAGAACAATTCTCGCAAGTGGATATATATAGCAACGTCAAATGCCTCAGCCTTCATGATTTCAAAAATTTCATTTCTTGGAACTGTTAAATTCAAAATAATTGAAAAAAAAAACCAGAATAAAGATTCCAAATAAAATGAAGTGCAAATTAAATTTATTTGTTTAGTCGGACGATTGGGGATTGCATATATCTTCGGTTTGGCCAATCTAGATAAGGTGTGCAATCCCAGGAAAACATGTCATAAAGCACTCCCGAAATATCCGAACGAGAACATTGAAAACGTGTGTACCTATCGCTTAAGATAATTTATTTCTTAAAAAAAACTCCTGCGTTTGGAAGAAAAATTAAATTGATTCTCAGTTAAGATGACTCTGCTTCACATATGAAGTCACGTCAAAAAAATTATGATTAAAGTTTTCTAAATCGAGAGACACGCTTATTCAGTCGTTGTTTAATTTCGTGTTGGTTCAGTTGTGTTTTCGAGTTATTTAAACATTACACATTTTTTTTTTATTAATTTTATAACAGCTCCCTAGACTATAATTAATTTATAAGGCTTTGATCTTGGCAGAATATCGTTAACTATATTGAACAAAAAGTCTCTTATGAGCTATTTTTTAAAACAGGATACAGTTTGTAATAAAACATTTTTAAGTGGAGCTTTCTGACGTCTAAAACGAGACATGTTTTGTTATAAAAAGAAAAATGTTCGCAGGAAGTCCAAAAATCTTACCTCTCCTTTTAGTTTTATTAAGAAGTTAAAAAATCCTGGCGACAGGGATGGCCGCCGAAATAGTTGTTTCTATGTTGAAAATGGTGAGTAAGAGCTTGAAAAAATTGAAGAAAAATGTCTAAATTCAGTCTGGTGAGTCTCGAGTCACCAAACCACAGCCCGAACAAAAATTAAGTATTCCTCATATCTCAGAAACAACATTTTATTAATACGAGGTATAGAATTCATCACCAGCTTCCTTTGTGATCCAGAAATGAATGCAATATTATGTTATCGAAATACGACGAAGCATATAACCCTGCGAATGAATTGAAACCCACTTTAATGACAAGCGTAGATCTTGCAGCGCTATTGCTCCAGACTGTCAACAACGAAAAGCAATTGAAACTGCCATCCTCAACATCAACAAAGCAGCTGATCTTGATGGTATACCAGCTGATTTCCTGAAAAAGAGAAGATTTCGCAACAATGATACCAGCAGCTTGCCAAAGCAAAATCCACTTCACAAAGAACAAGTTTCCATTCCTTTATTTTCACTAAAAATTCAAATTCACAGATATCTAAGGACTCTTCCTCTTGGGAATCAGGGAATCCCTGTGGTCTTTAGTTTCCTGCAAAAAAAAACTACTTGGCTATTGAAAACTAAATGAAAAACAAGTCTTCAAGCTGCCTTCCATTAAATATGCATTCAAGTGTGAGGCATTTGGCATTCGAATGCCAATTTAATCGAAGAACTTCTATTGCTGCATGTCTATAATTGATTTTGATTGCCCTTTACCAATGATGCTATCAAACTGTTAACTGCAAATAATATCTATTCTGTTTAGTTTCAGATATCGACCAGCAGGGATGCACAATCTTCTCTGGCGTCACTTATTTGGGAGCTGCTAACATTAATGCACCCAAATCAGAGCTGGACATTCACCGAATAATGTGTGATTTGAACACTGGATCGAACTCGGTTGGCCTTAAAGTTTCTGTCAGTATTCCCAATTGTGCTGATGGCCTTGTAATGTAATGCACTTGAATTTCTGCTTTGATATAAGTTCAATTTTAATGATTTTTTTTTTTGTTATGTTTAACTTATTTTTAAAAAGGCTCTATGACGCAGACAATAGTTCACTCATATCATCGTACGAAGTACAAAGCATTATATTGTATTTTCGCGGACCTGTCGAAAGCACCGAACGTGGTTGTTTTGCTTTTACTTGGCTGCATGGTGAATCGTTGTTCCAGTGCCATGTATTCCGGTGTCACATACCAGAGGCAGTGAATCAAGTTAGTGGTAAGGAATTTGAGTTTTCTGTTTTTTTTTTCGTTTTTTTTTTCTCGATATCAAGCGATTCTAAGAAGAACTTTTTATTTTAGCATGTTTCACCAAAGCTTTTCGTCGCTATCCGGCCAGTCTAACGTGCAGTGTAACTTCTGCCGTCGATAGTATAATGATTAATTCAATCACCTCGGACATAAGTGGCAATCCATTAAATGTAGCTGGTTATGAATTTATAGTTTCGCTTGAGATCCGAGAGAAGGTCTCGAAGGCATATTGTGCAGTACCACGGGGTGATAGATCAAGCTTTAAATTACGCTGCAAGACCGACAAAGAAGTATGCATCACTGTCAAACAGACTGCATCAACAACACTTCAGCCACTTTTCATAGAACGATGCTTTGGAGTTCTTCTTAGTCCAGGCAAGCTTGTCCGACAAGCTGATATGCAATTACTCGATATGGTGTCGATGGGTTATCAAGTAGCAACCATTGACAACCAAACTCCTTTAACCTTAAATCCTTATCAAATCCGTGCCGAATGGAAAGCAAGCGACAAAGCTTTTGAGCAGCTCAATTATGAATCCAATAAAACGTTCCTTACTGTGGCTGTAGACCTTGTCATTCGAGGAATACAAGAACCTGTACGATTCGTTATCGAAACTCCCGTCTCAATACAGTCACAAACCGAAATTCGTATAATGGATCATTTCACATCAAAGCGTCCAATGTCATTGCGATTCTATTTGCATTTGAAGAAAACCGATGAAGCCTCCTGGGAGGTGGCATCTATTGACCCGTCTGAGGAGATTCTCGAACAAACACCACAATCTTCGTCTCTGTTAAAGTTTGGCATCAATAATTTATCACGAATGGTTCGTTCATCGAGTGTTGTTTCGATTGAGGATGATTGCCCCACAGATTATAGTTCGGATGGTGATGAACCTCTACTCAGTGGAACTGGGGAGGTTTCCAAGGAATGCTCACAATATACCTTAGATGAATGGGATCCGATATTAAAAGAATGGGACACCGAAAAGAGACCTAAAAATCTAGCTGCGCTTGTGAGACTTGGTGTTCCGGAAGCATTGAGAGGAAAAATATGGCAAAAGTTGTCAAATGTCGAAGGAAAAGTGGAAATGACCGATATGTACAGAACGTTGATCACCAAAGTAAGTACATTCATACTTTTTTTCGTAACTTTTGTTTAAGCTACAAAGCACGGGGCTCTTGGTAGTCCTACATTCATGTAGCATTTTTGTTCTCAGCTTGACTTGTTTCGTCCTTTTAATACAAAGATAATAATAAATTAAAATTTTAGGAAACCAAATGTGAAACAGTGATTCAGCGAGACATTCACCGAACATTTCCCGCTCATAAATGCTTCAGAGAAACAGGTGGATCTGGACAAGATGCACTCTTCAAAGTATCTAAAGCTTATGCCGTCTATGACAGTGAAGTTGGCTACTGTCAAGGTCTGAGCTTTATTGCTGCCAGTTTACTATTACATGTAAGAAATTCATATTTGTTTTTGTTAAACAACAAATCATTTTTAACTCGTTTCCAAATAGATGCCCGAAGAAGACGCATTCTGCGTGCTGGTCTCGCTAATGTACGAATATCGTCTACGCGACCTCTACAAGCAAGGCTTTGAATCTCTCTACCTGCGATTGTTTCAACTTGATCGCCTTATCCGCGAACATTTGCCTAAGCTTCACGAACACTTTGATCGATGTGGTGTAGAGACTCATATGTATGCATCTCAATGGTTCCTCACCCTATTCACAGCAAGGTTCCCCCTATGTTTTGTATTCCACGTCCTCGATGTTTTCCTCCTCGATGGGATTCCACTGCTATTCCAAGTGGCCATTACTTTGCTTTCGATTTGCGAATCCGAACTACGACAACTCGATTTTGAAGGCATTCTCAAGTATTTCCGTGTCACATTGCCCAAAAAATGTCGCAGCTCTAGTCAAGCCCGCAAAATCATGAAAATGGCTTGCGAACGTAAAGTCAAAAAACTTAAACAATACGAAGATGAGTTTTTCATTCAGAAAAAGAACGAAGAACGCATCGAAAAGGAAGCACAAATCTATGAAGTTAAATTCGGCGAAGAACGAAAGAAATTCCAAGCTGAAATAGTCCAATTGCAGAAGAAACTCGACGAGATCACTGAGAAGGCTATTCAAACAGAAAAGACACACACTGGAATCACAAATGATTACAAGCAAATAATACAGCGCCAAGAAGAAGAAATAACAAAACTTAATAAAGTCGTCGATGGGATGTCGGTAAGAAAATAAGAATATGAATAGTTTTACTCGAGTTTTTGAAAAAAAAAAAATGGTTTATTACAGGAAACGATAACAAAATGCAGCGTTTGCTCCGAAAATATTCAAAAGAACTCTTTGCTCAAAAATGTTTTAAAGCCCCAAAAGATACCAAGCGAAGAACCTGCCCTAGGACCGTTGGACCCTTTCAGTGTAGCTACTCAACGAATTCGTGAGCTGGAGCTAGAACTTGCTCAAGCTAAACTCGCTCAAGTAGAAGCTGAGTGCAAGAACCAGGACCTTAATCATCAGCTCAATGCGACTCTGTCAGAAATTCAAAACAACCGTAGCAGCTGGCAGCCATGGCTGTCGAAAACATTCAATTCTCTACAGGAAAAGGTTACGACGAGACGCGATGGCCCCACATTCCAGTCGTACACGAATCCAGGTCCTGATGAAGGCAGCAATCAGGTAGCTTAGGCCAAACACAGACCTATAATTTGACCGTTCGTTGTTGGGATGATATTTAAAGAGAGAGCTCGAGACCACCATTTTACACTTGACTTCATCACTTTCATTTTCATTATTATTCTTTTTTTTTTTTTTTGTTTAATTAATTCTTTTAAGTTCTTTTCTTCACTCAATCATGTTGTGTAATATTTATGTACCTTCTTTTTTTTTTAATGTACGCCATAGCATTGTGTATTTATATGGTACACGTCATTTAACTATGTTTTGAGTTAACTACTTCACAACCTTAATTTTGAAATTGTTTTTTTATTTTGTGTTTTTTTTTATATAAATATTTTTTTTCTTTGTTTATTACATTTATTATTATAAAAATAAAAAGTTTATATTTAGTTGTTTTGTGACATGCAAAAAAAAAACTTCGTGTTTTTTGTTTTGTGTTTTTTTTTTTTCTAGGACTTCAGGGCATCATTGGTAATGGAGCATTCCCCAAAGATGCCAACTAAATTCCAGAACGTACTCAGTCGCAACAGTATTGATATTCTACCCAGGGAACGACCCATTTTAAGGGATACTCTGAGTTTCAATAATTTGAAATAACAGCTGCAACAGGATGTCTTACAACTTACAGGATAAGTAGAGTCCTCTCGCACTAAATGCTGTACAAACAAAAAATCAAAAGGAACAATATTATACTGTCGTTTTGCCTATTAAAAATAAAATTATTTATTTATTTTTTAATTCAACTTTACCTATTGGTGCTCGAATACGTTTGTTTTTCATTTTTTTTTTTTTTTTTGCAAAGCAATATTTTTGTTTTTGTTTTAATTAGTAGTTTTGTGTCCTTTGAATTCACTTAAAAAAGCAAAATTAGGAGCAGAAATATGAGCACAAGTTAAATGTGTGCACTTGTTTGAAAAAAAAACTCTTAACTTTATAATGAAAAAAAAAGACATTAATTTTTTATTGTTAACTTTATGGGCTATTCGTATATTATATTTTTGCACTTTAACTGGATTATATAAACAAAAAAACTATTTATATTATATAGGACCAGAAAATGTATAAAAAAATGACTACAACAAAATATTATTTCATGTTTAATCTTACAGAAGAAAACTATTTGCAAATAAAACTGTTTTATTTCCCGTGCTTAAAATAAAGAGTTGGCTTGTTAATTTTTTCGGAAATAGCGGTATTAAACTAGGCCAGGAAACACTCATAGGTTGATACGCCTAGATTGTCCAAGTTAAGTAACTTGAATGAGCTCATCACTAATCCCTATAGACCCGTATTTGGTGGCTTCATCATCTATAAACCATACACCAACCAAATCCAGGATTTCATATCAACCGGACCTAAACATACTTTCAGATGCTGGAATAGTCAAGAGTGATCATCTCAAAAGATACACTGAGTGTGATTATTGTAGGGGCCTTCCATTCCTGCAAAATGTCAACGCACACACTGGAATGGTTGAGAGTGTAGGTCACAGGCCCGCTTGGAGCTTTTGTGTCAAGTATTTATTTAACACAAGGTTTTGATTGATTAAGAATCATTTTAAGAAACTCAAATTTCAAAACTTGATCCTTATTTCTCATTATATTAAATAGTTGCGGTTCCTTGCTTGTCGTTGGGGTCGTTGCTGACATGCTTGCTGGTCAGGAGGCGTAAATTTCCCTTATCAGAACCGCAGACAAAACTCATGCCAGGTTTTGTGTCGAGGTTCTGCGACAAGCGAGAAAGTTGTCAGTAGTTGTCACTACCAACCCTGCCATGATTGCCGCACTCCTGAGCAACAACTTAATCACGCTTTGTCCAATTTAAAAGGATATCAATTGGGGGAAATTTAATGCTTTAAAAACTGACTGCTGTCTTCTGCCTTTTTTACACATTTTATCTCAATAGTGATGGAACCATAACTAAAGCATTCCAACCACTGGGAAACCTCTGAAGTGTTTCTTGTTTCATATCTCAGTTTATCGTTAGTTCTATAAGTTATGCTCCATCGGAATGACAAGTCGCATCCTCCCTATTTCCAGACGTATTTTTTTATAAAGAGAATCCTTTGTTAGCCGCACGGCACGAATGTAGAATGATTTGCCCAGCTGAGTTTCTATTTCTTTTTATACAGGCATTCAAAACCAATGTACCTGTATCGGTATTTTCCTTTTCCTTTAATCGCCAATGCAACCTTCCGTAATATTGGTATTCTTCTTGTCAATTAGTTAAAGATAGGTAGCGGGAACGCATTTCATATTGATATAATAAAAATATCGAAGAATAGAACAGTTTATTTCCTATTAGCGATATCCTATAAGTGTTCCATCAACCATTCCTATTACGTGCTATATGAGCACTCACCCTAAATAAGACACAATCAAATGTCACTTTGACATTCCAATTTCTCTTTTCACTTTTTCATTAGATTTCTTTGAAAGTTGTACACGAGTTTTGCTGATCTTATATTATACTTTTCGTTAATAAAGAATATTGATAAGTTGTTAATAAAAGAATATTGTTTTCTTCTTTACCCCCGCAACGCAACAATAAGAAAAAGCCATTTCAGGCAATTTCTGCACACTATTTGTTGCAAATAATGCAATAATAAATAAATCTTTAAAAAATAAATCTTACCAACTAAAGAGAGTTGTGGATGTTATGAAAACGCTCGTTACTAGGGGTCACTGCTATCTTTATAGTGTATTACATATTAGCAACAAGAAACGTATTTGAAGCACCAGGAGGTATCACAGTCCAACGCAGTCACGATATTACTACCTACTTCAGATTCCGTTAACACTGCTACTACCAAAATACCAAATATTTTGAATTCAAATATACAGAAAAAAGATAGGTATCAATGATAAAAAATTTCAAATCAAATAATTTATTAATATTAAAAATCACCAATGATTTTCAACAATATCTCATTAATTGATTTCAATCACACTCAACGAACACACCCTTCGCAATTACGACATTAGAAAGAGACCGACACAATAACAAGATTCGACTTTGGCCTTGGCCAAACACAAGCAGCAGTATAATATTGCATCGACCATTTCCTCCACAATTTCGTTCGTTCTTCGTTTTGATTAGTTTAGTTCAATTTGAGCATTCTGTCTGTGAAGAAAACAAAAATACAACCCGTGAAAAACGCAATTTGTTTAACCAACACGCGCAATTTTTTAATCAAAAAACTATACAAAATTCTTTGAAATTACTTATAATATATGAAAATAAAACGAAAATTAAAATTAAAACCAAAATTACAACAATTAACTAAACGGAATGGGCAAGGTTAGAGTGTAAAAAAAGGCCAGTGTCTGTTCTGTCCACATCTTGGATATCATCGTTTTGTGAAAATGATTTTTTGCTTTTCAAAGCATTCAACGAAGGAAATTATTTAAATAAAAGTGAAAAGAAATAAAATTAAATAAATTTTATTCAATTTTCCAAATAAAATTGAACAATTTATAGGGGGAAATTGTCGAATATAATATATTTTTGGTTCTAGTTATCGTCAAAAAAACTAGATCAAGTTCGTTCGTAGTGAAGACAGTGAGTGAGGTGTTCGTTCTACGAGTACATTACTGCGTGACATATTTTTGTGATAATTTTTCTTTACCCACACTCAAATCCAGATTTGTGTAAATTAAAATTAAAATAACTTGTGATTGACAAAACTAATAATAATAATAAAATAAAATAAAATTATTCAAATAAAAGAATAATAAATTAAAAAGTTTAACTTTGACAGTGTGCGTGGCAGCAAGTTTGAATTTCGTGTGTGTAAATACAGAAAAACCCAAAAAAAAATATTAAAAAAAATATCGGGTTTGCTGCGAATGCGAGTGCAACGATAACAAGTTTTCGTCATCGAAAACAAATTCAGTTGTCCTTTTCTTACTCATTCAAATCGGCATTTCTGTTTCGATTTACACACATTCGCCAAAGATAGAGGAGTAACCAATTGTTCTTCGCCGTGGTCGTCGTCGTCGGTGTGTCGGTCTCCTCGGTGTAGTGTCGCCCGCGTTGGGAACGTGTTTCTCACTTAATTACGCAAATAAAAGCAATAACAAATTTACAGTTTTTGTACACATTTGCTTGCCAATAACTGCATTTTTGTATCTGTTATCATCTCGATAAACATTTAAGATAGTTGTTCCGTTCTGTTCGTTGGTTCATTCATAACAATATCATAATGGCTGATGTTAGTGATGTGAGTGATGTTTTCGATTTAGAATTGCACGAGGAAGAAAATCATCGAGACTCGGATGATGATATTATCGAACTTGATGATGTAAGTAGAAGTACATATACAACAATAATATAAATATATAACGCCATCTCGCTCATTTGACGTGCATTTCCGTTATATATATAAATATACCTATACGACTACGAGTATTAGTATTCGCAACTTGTATTTATTTATGTATGTGCAGTTGCAGTGAAGTAAACAATGAGTAAAACCATAAAAAAATACGGTTCTTTCTCTACTCTACTGCATGCGCCTGCCTGTCATGTGTTTAAAGTTGTTGTTGTTGTTTTTGTTAAAATTGCACGCGATTTATGAGACTACACGAGAAAAAATGAGCACTTGAACGAGTACGAGTAGTGTGTTTTGTCTTATCATGTTGTTTCAATATGCGTGTAGGTTGAATTATGATTCTGAGTGAGATAGAGCATGGCCAGATTTATTGTTTTGTCTAGACAAATTGTCCAGAGATGGGAGTCGTTATTTGTTGTTGTGATTTCTGGGACAAGGAGATGTATCGATGTTAAGGATTTTGTTGATTGAGTATGGACCGGCAAAAAATATGTCTTTCATTACGGATTACGGTAACCTTCTTGTTGTACGCAAATGAACAGGTACCTACCTGCTTACCTAAGTAATAAATAAGAGGATGGAGTACCTACATTGTTCATACCTTTCAATCATTTTTGGAAGAAATTTTACCTCTAAAATAACGATGGTCCTGATTATCTGCAACATTTTAAACATAATTTTTTTTTGGAGCTGGGTAAGAAGGATGCAAAATATAGAATTTATGCCTGGCTCAACGATAGTTCGTGGGATGGGGAAACTTAAAAATGGCCGAAGATTCCTATTTTAGGGCGGGAAATGGTCTCACTGCAACAACATCCGCAATGCCCTTGAAGTGGTGATTTTTGTCCGTCATTTGTCTTGAAACACACTGCTTGTTTCCTTTTGCCATGCAAAGACAAAGACATGTGGAGTTAAGGAGGCGACTACACCCACCAGAATCAGACTTTCATTTAAATTTTCTGGATAGGTACCTAGACTTTTTTCTTGACAACCTTATTTCGAATCACAAAAATCTGGAATATAGAAATACCTACACCCTAAGTTTTTTTTCTATCCCAAAAACATAAAAAAACATGTTTATATCCCCGAAAAGTGAAAAGCGACTCACCAGGTAGGTAGGTATAGGTATTGTTTTTCAGTATTTTTTAGTTCTGTTTTCAATTGCAAGTCTACTGAAGATGCCGTGTTCGAAATGCAGGGATTCGAGGTATTTTATTCATCTTTATAAAAAAGACTAAGAAGATTGAAATTCGATGATACAGGAGTAATACAATACATTATGGTGATCCACAGGGGTCTGCGTCAGGTCCATCTCTTTTTTTTTTGATAGAGGTATAAATATCTTTTGGTTCCGTTCAAAGGTGAATTAAAAGCTTTTGCAGATAACCTGAGTTTTAGTTTTGAGTATAAATACCTTGATCTTACGTCGGATATGATTTGAGATTCAGACTTGCTGAGAACCTGTAGTTGTCCTAATAATTGTATCCCTATGACAGAAAATTATTTATAGGTACATACTTTAAAACTGTTTGCTTATTTGCATTTCTTTTAAAATTCTCTTTTTTACGTTAAAATAAATAAACTAAAAGCTCGCTCTGAATTTTAAAACCAATTGTGTTTTGAGCGTAATTCAGCCCTAAGCTGCTCTCACATGAAAGTCCCACCACTCTTTTTCATCCATGAAATTGAATTTGGTTTCGCCATTTTCTTTTCCACTTTTCAATTTGACGTTTATTTGTGTCCAGTTTTTAACTCAGTGCTCAGTCTGCCCCATTTATTTATTTGGAGCTCATATGTTATCAATTATCACACTCTGAAAAAAGAGATATTTTAATTCTATGCTCCGAAGTCTCTGAAGCAAATTTTTGTTTGACAACTCAAACTCGCTGTTAACCAAAAACAAAAAACGCTTTTATGACTGATGACATCATAAACGTCATCATTATTAACCTCGCTTACCACATCGCGAATTCCTTGGATTCAGTTATATTGAAAGCAGCACCTACTTCGACTTTCTGTCCCTTTTGATTACGTCGTTGTTATCAAAGCAAAACACCAAACCAACCTACCTACATGCATTCTCCAAAGATGTCCTAAATTGCTGGACCATTTTTGTGGGAAATTACGAAATCGGAAATGATTCCATAAATACCTACATAATATGATTGCTTTCAAAAATGACCTAAAATTTGATGAAAAGAGATCAAACGGCTACATGTTCGTATGATGAAGATGACTCTCTACTGACATCGTTAAAACCATAATATTGCATAATTCTTTAAATGGCTGCTTAACAATTTACAATGAAATTGAACTCCCAACATGTTTCAATTTAATTAAAAAAGAATTCAATCATAAACGACATCATACCTACCTGCCCACTTTGTTTGAGCTTCTCTTTAATTCTTCTCACATAATTAAGTAGACCAAAGTATGTCTGAGTGCTGCAAATCAATTGGCTGGCTGGCAATATAGTATCCCACTCAAGGTCGTCAGGTAGATAACCTTGTTCTAAATTGCTATCGCCTACTTAAAAATATTATCCGCCATAGTATACCTACCTAATGAGTCTGTTGTATGGTCAAATGTCTGCCACTGAACTGCATTTAATCACACATCATTCTCGAGCACACAAGAAGATGATATTAATAACAAAAATATGGGTACCTATACGGTATACCTACCCTACCCAATACCCTACCCATGACATCTATAATAATCATTGCTCAAGGAACAAGAACAACCCCTTGAAAATACTTCTGAATTGAGAGAACTAAAGTTCATCGGAAGTCACTCTTTGTGTTCGCCCTTTGCTTTTGTTTGAATGAAGACAAACACTCCCACCATTTGTGACCTGAAGCTGAGGCGTTATTTCTGAGAACAGAGATCTACATTTTTGGAGCTGCAAATTCTGATGTGAGAATCTATTTTTATAGAAGGAAATGCGAATAAAAAAGATGTGTGTTTGATTCATTCCGAGAATTTTTTTTTTTTTTTCAAATGTTTCTGGTTTTTTTTTTTTTTTTTTTTTTTCTTCTGTTGTTCTATGTTTTTTGTGTTTTTTTTTTATTGTATGTCTTAACGGAACACCCATTAGAATTCGATAACAATACTTCAAGGCTAAGTTCATGAAATATACAGAACTCTGTATCTGGTCTGGTCTGGGTGTGAGTTGGTAGAAGTTTACTTCTACTCAGACAACAAAAACACACACAAAGGCAATAGAAGAGGTTTCTATTTGGCTGTCTTGAAATCTTTAAGTTTTAGATACTGCGTTAAATAGATGTATCTGTGCCTGTTATATAACTTGCTTGTGATAAAAATTATCAAATATTGTGTTGGATGCTTTTTAGTTCAGATGTATTCGTGTAAAATACAATGTTAGAAAAAAAACAAGAGAGATACCTATATAATTTTTTTGATCGTAAAGATGAGGTCAATAAACAAACTTTGAAACAATCAAGGTTGAATCGAACGAACACTCACTTTTGTATACAGGGTATGTGGTTTATTGGTTCTATTATTCCAAATTTTTTTTTTCAAAATCTGAAATTTTGTTTTCTGTTAAGACTCAAAATTTTTGAATTACTCTGCTTCCTCTTCAAATTCCACTCATATTGCCAGCTCATGACTTCGTGACAATGATGCACCAATTTAAAAATTAAGTAGCGTTTGCGGTAAGTAAAGAGTCCCAATGAATCAAAAATCACAGGCGTGGTGTCACGCGGAAACCACTAGGCATACCTACCAAAATACCCTGATGGATTTTTTTTTGTGAATCACCTTATGCAATTAATTTTAGCATTGCTGGGGAACATCCGACAAACAGAAAGTTCTTTTTAAGTCTGTGGGGATAAATTGTTTTTTCAAACAAAATAAGTGCAGGCCGGCACCATCTTTTTTTCAAAATTCGTTTGACCCAAACTTGTTCCGAAGTTCTGACGATTTGTTGGAAAATCTTTTGAGATATCATTGCGACCTGCCTGGCATGCACTCCCATTTAATGGTTGGAAATCTAACACCTCAGTTATTGAAATCAAACATTGTTTAATGGAGCACTGCGCTAATTCACCGAAAAAGTAGGTATGTATTGCCAAAAAGTCATCCCGGAAGAATGAACTGAAATTCAATATTCCTTCTTAACTCAGATAGGAGAAACTCTTAAACAATTATAGGAAATATAACTCCGCCCAAGATATTGGATATTTGATACCACAATCGTTACACAGACTTCGAGAGATTCACCCAGATATGATCCTTTTCTTTAGAGGATATGAACCTATACTTGGAACGAAATTCAAGAGCACACACGTCAAGGCGGGAAATAAATATTCACTCAAAGCAAGTGTTTTATTTTAACTCACTAGGTAATGGACTTAGCTTAAACTGGATATACCTAATTTCATCTCTAGTTAAATGCCAACTATGATGAGCGGGAGCAAATGAAAGCTTGTGTCAAAATCCCTTCCATTCCCCATAATTGCCGGCATCTTATTTTACAAGATAAAATATAGGTATATCTTGCTCATTTACAGTCATGACACAGAGAAATCATGATACCTACATAGAAAAACGCCATCATCCTTTTTTCTTGACGTCACATTAAAATTCTAATACATATATCATTTTTTTAAGTGAATACTATAGTTAAGAGTAGTACCCCGTGGCGTAGTGATTAGTGTTACGAACTGCCACGCCGAAGGTTCTGGGTTCGATCCCTGACTCCACCTAAGTTTTTTCCGCCTACTGCCTCTTGCGAGGAAATGACAAATCCTCCAAGAGTAATTAATGTCATGGAAAGTGCTCCTCTGTTAGCCGTTCGGATTCGGCGGTAAATTGTAGGTCCCTTCCATTCCTGCAGAATATCAACGCACACACAGAAATGGTTGAGAGTGTAAGTCACAGGCCCCGGCCCCGCTTGGAGCTGTTGTGCCAACAATTTATTTATTTATTTACTATACCTACCTAGTTAAGAAATCAGAATTTTAACAAATTGTCTTACGCAGCATATACCATGTCCCTGAAGTTAGCAGAACAAAGTCAGCAGAACCAAAATTTTTTGATTGCATAATTAGACGCTTATTAAATGCTAATTAAATGCTGAAGAAAAAAATTTAATGCTCTAACGGTTTTCGAAAAAATTATTGTTCTGCTAACTTCACAAGAAGTTAGCAGAACAGTATCTCTAAAGTACACTAAATTAAAATTTAAAAATACGAAATTGGTCCTTGAATTAAATGCTAATTAAATGCTCTACAAAAACAAAAAAAAAAATTAAAAAAAAATTAAAAATTTTTTTTTTTACCAAAATAAATTTTTTTTTAATATTTTTTTTTTCTTAATTTTTTTTTTTTTTTTTCAAACCTGCTTCTAGTATTAAGTGCTCATTGAATACGAATTAAATGCTGCATTATCTCAACAAAATTTTGAAAACCTGAATTCAAAAAATGAAATTTTAAAAAATTCAATTTCAGTGTTCTGCTAACTTCATACACGATTTTGGCCACTTTTTTGAACTTTTTTTGGACAAAAAAAGTACAAAAAAGTGGCCAAAATCGTGTATGAAGTTAGCAGAACACTGAAATTGAATTTTTTAAAATTTCATTTTTTGAATTCAGGTTTTCAAAATTTTGTGGAGATAATGCAGCATTTAATTCGTATTCAATGAGCACTTAATTCAAGAAGCAGATTTTGTCCAAAAAAAGTTCAAAAAAGTGGCCAAAATCGTGTATGAAGTTAGCAGAACACTGAAATTGAATTTTTTAAAATTTAATTTTTTGAATTCAGGTTTTCAAAATTTTGTGGAGATAATGCAGCATTTAATTCGTATTCAATGAGCACTTAATTCAAGAAGCAGATTTTGTCCAAAAAAAGTTCAAAAAAGTGGCCAAAATCGTGTATGAAGTTAGCAGAACACTGAAATTGAATTTTTTAAAATTTAATTTTTTGAATTCAGGTTTTCAAAATTTTGTTGAGATAATGCAGCATTTAATTCGTATTCAATGAGCACTTAATTCTAGAAGCAGATTTTGTCCAAAAAAAGTTCAAAAAAGTGGCCAAAATCGTGTATGAAGTTAGCAGAACACTGAAATTGAATTTTTTAAAATTTAATTTTTTGAATTCAGGTTTTCAAAATTTTGTTGAGATAATGCAGCATTTAATTCGTATTCAATGAGCACTTAATTCAAGAAGCAGATTTTGTCCAAAAAAAGTTCAAAAAAGTGGCCAAAATCGTGTATGAAGTTAGCAGAACACTGAAATTGAATTTTTTAAAATTTAATTTTTTGAATTCAGGTTTTCAAAATTTTGTTGAGATAATGCAGCATTTAATTCGTATTCAATGAGCACTTAATTCTAGAAGCAGATTTTGTCCAAAAAAAGTTCAAAAAAGTGGCCAAAATCGTGTATGAAGTTAGCAGAACACTGAAATTGAATTTTTTAAAATTTAATTTTTTGAATTCAGGTTTTCAAAATTTTGTTGAGATAATGCAGCATTTAATTCGTATTCAATGAGCACTTAATTCTAGAAGCAGATTTTGTCCAAAAAAAGTTCAAAAAAGTGGCCAAAATCGTGTATGAAGTTAGCAGAACACTGAAATTGAATTTTTTAAAATTTAATTTTTTGAATTCAGGTTTTCAAAATTTTGTTGAGATAATGCAGCATTTAATTCGTATTCAATGAGCACTTAATTCTAGAAGCAGATTTCGTCCAAAAAAAGTTCAAAAAAGTGGCCAAAATCGTGTATGAAGTTAGCAGAACACTGAAATTGAATTTTTTAAAATTTCATTTTTTGAGTTCAGGTTTTCAAAATTTTGTTGAGATAATGCAGCATTTAATTCGTATTCAATGAGCACTTAATTCTAGAAGCAGATTTTGTCCAAAAAAAGTTCAAAAAAGTGGCCAAAATCGTGTATGAAGTTAGCAGAACACTGAAATTGAATTTTTTAAAATTTAATTTTTTGAATTCAGGTTTTCAAAATTTTGTTGAGATAATGCAGCATTTAATTCGTATTCAATGAGCACTTAATTCTAGAAGCAGATTTTGTCCAAAAAAAGTTCAAAAAAGTGGCCAAAATCGTGTATGAAGTTAGCAGAACACTGAAATTGAATTTTTTAAAATTTAATTTTTTGAATTCAGGTTTTCAAAATTTTGTTGAGATAATGCAGCATTTAATTCGTATTCAATGAGCACTTAATTCTAGAAGCAGATTTTGTCCAAAAAAAGTTCAAAAAAGTGGCCAAAATCGTGTATGAAGTTAGCAGAACACTGAAATTGAATTTTTTAAAATTTAATTTTTTGAATTCAGGTTTTCAAAATTTTGTTGAGATAATGCAGCATTTAATTCGTATTCAATGAGCACTTAATTCTAGAAGCAGATTTTGTCCAAAAAAAGTTCAAAAAAGTGGCCAAAATCGTGTATGAAGTTAGCAGAACACTGAAATTGAATTTTTTAAAATTTAATTTTTTGAATTCAGGTTTTCAAAATTTTGTTGAGATAATGCAGCATTTAATTCGTATTCAATGAGCACTTAATTCTAGAAGCAGATTTCGTCCAAAAAAAGTTCAAAAAAGTGGCCAAAATCGTGTATGAAGTTAGCAGAACACTGAAATTGAATTTTTTAAAATTTCATTTTTTGAGTTCAGGTTTTCAAAATTTTGTTGAGATAATGCAGCATTTAATTCGTATTCAATGAGCACTTAATTCTAGAAGCAGATTTTGTCCAAAAAAAGTTCAAAAAAGTGGCCAAAATCGTGTATGAAGTTAGCAGAACACTGAAATTGAATTTTTTAAAATTTCATTTTTTGAATTCAGGTTTTCAAAATTTTGTGGAGATAATGCAGCATTTAATTCGTATTCAATGAGCACTTAATTCAAGAAGCAGATTTTGTCCAAAAAAAGTTCAAAAAAGTGGCCAAAATCGTGTATGAAGTTAGCAGAACACTGAAATTGAATTTTTTAAAATTTAATTTTTTGAATTCAGGTTTTCAAAATTTTGTTGAGATAATGCAGCATTTAATTCGTATTCAATGAGCACTTAATTCTAGAAGCAGATTTCGTCCAAAAAAAGTTCAAAAAAGTGGCCAAAATCGTGTATGAAGTTAGCAGAACACTGAAATTGAATTTTTTAAAATTTCATTTTTTGAGTTCAGGTTTTCAAAATTTTGTTGAGATAATGCAGCATTTAATTCGTATTCAATGAGCACTTAATTCTAGAAGCAGATTTTGTCCAAAAAAAGTTCAAAAAAGTGGCCAAAATCGTGTATGAAGTTAGCAGAACACTGAAATTGAATTTTTTAAAATTTCATTTTTTGAATTCAGGTTTTCAAAATTTTGTGGAGATAATGCAGCATTTAATTCGTATTCAATGAGCACTTAATTCAAGAAGCAGATTTTGTCCAAAAAAAGTTCAAAAAAGTGGCCAAAATCGTGTATGAAGTTAGCAGAACACTGAAATTGAATTTTTTAAAATTTCATTTTTTGAATTCAGGTTTTCAAAATTTTGTTGAGATAATGCAGCATTTAATTCGTATTCAATGAGCACTTAATTCTAGAAGCAGATTTTGTCCAAAAAAAGTTCAAAAAAGTGGCCAAAATCGTGTATGAAGTTAGCAGAACACTGAAATTGAATTTTTTAAAATTTAATTTTTTGAATTCAGGTTTTCAAAATTTTGTTGAGATAATGCAGCATTTAATTCGTATTCAATGAGCACTTAATTCTAGAAGCAGATTTTGTCCAAAAAAAGTTCAAAAAAGTGGCCAAAATCGTGTATGAAGTTAGCAGAACACTGAAATTGAATTTTTTAAAATTTCATTTTTTGAATTCAGGTTTTCAAAATTTTGTTGAGATAATGCAGCATTTAATTCGTATTCAATGAGCACTTAATTCTAGAAGCAGATTTTGTCCAAAAAAAGTTCAAAAAAGTGGTCAAAATCGTGTAAGAAGTTAGCAGAACACTGAAATTGAATTTTTTAAAATTTCATTTTTTGAATTCAGGTTTTCAAAATTTTGTGGAGATAATGCAGCATTTAATTCGTATTCAATGAGCACTTAATTCAAGAAGCAGATTTTGTCCAAAAAAAGTTCAAAAAAGTGGCCAAAATCGTGTATGAAGTTAGCAGAACACTGAAATTGAATTTTTTAAAATTTAATTTTTTGAATTCAGGTTTTCAAAATTTTGTTGAGATAATGCAGCATTTAATTCGTATTCAATGAGCACTTAATTCTAGAAGCAGATTTTGTCCAAAAAAAGTTCAAAAAAGTGGCCAAAATCGTGTATGAAGTTAGCAGAACACTGAAATTGAATTTTTTAAAATTTAATTTTTTGAATTCAGGTTTTCAAAATTTTGTTGAGATAATGCAGCATTTAATTCGTATTCAATGAGCACTTAATTCTAGAAGCAGATTTTGTCCAAAAAAAGTTCAAAAAAGTGGCCAAAATCGTGTATGAAGTTAGCAGAACACTGAAATTGAATTTTTTAAAATTTCATTTTTTGAATTCAGGTTTTCAAAATTTTGTTGAGATAATGCAGCATTTAATTCGTATTTAATGAGCACTTAATTCTAGAAGCAGATTTTGTCCAAAAAAAGTTCAAAAAAGTGGCCAAAATCGTGTATGAAGTTAGCAGAACACTGAAATTGAATTTTTTAAAATTTAATTTTTTGAATTCAGGTTTTCAAAATTTTGTTGAGATAATGCAGCATTTAATTCGTATTCAATGAGCACTTAATTCTAGAAGCAGATTTTGTCCAAAAAAAGTTCAAAAAAGTGGCCAAAATCGTGTATGAA
This sequence comes from Platycheirus albimanus, assembly GCA_916050605.2. Lineage (NCBI taxonomy): Eukaryota > Metazoa > Arthropoda > Insecta > Diptera > Syrphidae > Platycheirus > Platycheirus albimanus. Next base: position 111,099,572 of record OU696698.1, on the reverse strand, counting down.
GTTAGCAGAACACTGAAATTGAATTTTTTAAAATTTAATTTTTTGAATTCAGGTTTTCAAAATTTTGTTGAGATAATGCAGCATTTAATTCGTATTCAATGAGCACTTAATTCTAGAAGCAGATTTTGTCCAAAAAAAGTTCAAAAAAGTGGCCAAAATCGTGTATGAAGTTAGCAGAACACTGAAATTGAATTTTTTAAAATTTCATTTTTTGAATTCAGGTTTTCAAAATTTTGTTGAGATAATGCAGCATTTAATTCGTATTTAATGAGCACTTAATTCTAGAAGCAGATTTTGTCCAAAAAAAGTTCAAAAAAGTGGCCAAAATCGTGTATGAAGTTAGCAGAACACTGAAATTGAATTTTTTAAAATTTAATTTTTTGAATTCAGGTTTTCAAAATTTTGTTGAGATAATGCAGCATTTAATTCGTATTCAATGAGCACTTAATACTAGAAGCAGGTTTGAAAAAAAAAAAAAAAATTAAGAAAAAAAAAATATTAAAAAAAAATTTATTTTGGTAAAAAAAAAAATTTTTAATTTTTTTTTAATTTTTTTTTTTTTGTTTTTGTAGAGCATTTAATTAGCATTTAATTCAAGGACCAATTTCGTATTTTTAAATTTTAATTTAGTGTACTTTAGAGATACTGTTCTGCTAACTTCTTGTGAAGTTAGCAGAACAATAATTTTTTCGAAAACCGTTAGAGCATTAAATTTTTTTCTTCAGCATTTAATTAGCATTTAATAAGCGTCTAATTATGCAATCAAAAAATTTTGGTTCTGCTGACTTTGTTCTGCTAACTTCAGGGACATGCATATACCTTACATTCCTGTTTATATTGCTTACTAAGGCCAGCTGTCAGTTTTTTATCGATAAAATGCAGACAACTTAATTAAACAGAGCAACACGCTATAAGAACTAAATTACGCCGAAAAAGGTACGCCGAAGCATTTTAAGCCACAACATTTGTGCAATTATAATATCGCCACCATTGATAATAATCTTTCCAAACTTTGTAGCAATTCTCGCACCCTGTAAATTTTATTTTTATTTGTAGACAAGAATATATAATTTTGGATGGATTGTATCTGTATAATGTTTGACTACCAATAAACATTTTTCTATCAAAAAATGTTATGAATATAAAATAGAATTGGACTAGGTACCTGTAAAGAAACAAAAAAAAAAAAACGCGAGAAATAAAAATTGTTTATGGTGTTAAATTCTTTGTTTTTAGATATGAATAAACTTTGAGATATAATTATAATTTTTTTGTTTTGTTTATTTACCTTAGAAAACAAATTAAAAAAAAAAACAAAACCATACATATACAAACATGAGATGCAAATGACTAAACTATTATTTTTTATTATCAATGAAAAAGATTTAAAACCTACCTATTCACGGTTTTAAATAAGTAGTTTGACCAACTTAACGGAAAATTACAGAATACGAATTAAGAAATCTAAAAGTGTTATTGTCAAAAATATATTTTATAACTTCATTTGGAGAGACTGCAATCAACAGTTTCTGCAGTTAGAGCCACAAAACTAAGCCGAAATCCCCTTTGGACTACCTATAGGTACCTATGTCATACCTTTTTAGGAGGTTGGGTGTTTTGTGTTTATCGAACTTCCGGAGTGGCATCATATGTTATACATGTTTAAGCATTCTATGTGACCCACCTCACACGTTTGAACAGTTTGATTTGTTCCTTAAATCCGCCATATACATCGTTCATTCCATAGGGCGACTTGACCTTATTGCTTACGACTTTATTCAACGGCACCGGCACCGATAGCGTTTTTTTGTTTAATGTCCATAAGATTGTGTGTCGATTTCCAGTAGTTCTTTCTGACTGCATACCACTTCTGGTAACTACTTTGTTTTTTGTGCACTGAGCCTTTTTGCTTACTCTAAAAAAAAAATCTGTGGAAACTTTTCGCTTGTAGATACCACCGAATATTCACTTCATCATAAATGTTGGGGTAATAGACATTTTTTGTCTTCCAACCAACTGCCGTGATTTCCAGGAGGAATTTATTAGTTTCGATAAAGGAAGTTTTATTCTGGCTTAAAGATAATCCGATATCTGATTCGTCTCACGGGCATACCTATACAAAATCTGATAAACTTGGACATTCATAATCTCTTAAGCTCCCTAAAAACATAGATCGTTTTATGTGGAAAACACCCCAGACTTTGTGCTATCACAACATACTGGTACTCGTGTACTCGTATCAAAATCGACTAAGCCGTTTAGAAGAAAAACAACTACAACACTATTTTAGATTATACCTACATGTATCCACATACATTTAATCGAAGGAAACCAAATGATTAAAAAAAAAAAAAACAGGCAGTCATGAGGACTGCCGATAGAAGTGAAAACTATTAACTTAATTGACATTTTATAAAAATATCTGTTCGATTGAAATTCAATTGTTTTCAATTTCTATAAAGAACATGGTTCCTGTATGCTATCCCATAGAAACCATGTATTTTTTGGCATAAAAAGCAGTCTATATGCTATTCCAGACTATAATCTATCTCTGTGCCAAATTTCATCTAGATCCGTCGGGCCGTTCTGAAGTTATTGAGCAACAAACATCCAATTATACAAAAGTACAAACATTCACATTTATAATATAAGTTGTATATAATATATATGTACATACATATACATACACACATATGTACATACATATGTATATTAATTTTCTACAAATATATTTAAATTTGTTTTGGATTTTCATTGGTAAATTAATATTTTTGAGCAGATTTTTAATTTTTATTCATTACATATTTTCATTATCCGATACATCAGTAATTACTTTGTGGTTGATACTGTATCGATTGTTGTTCCATGCCTCCTCATTTCAGTTATTATTCATTTATAATTCTAATTTACTTTGTAGAAAGAAAATGTGCGCTCATTGATCGTTCCTGCTCTTTCAGTGCAACTGTGTCTTAAATATACGAAACGTAACTGGCTATGAGAGAAAATGGAATACGTGTGCTCGCATCTCCGTCTCTCTTGCTCCTACAGAAATACACGAACGAAACGTAACTATCTCTCTCTTACTATCTTTACTAACCTTCATATTTCTCCCTTTCACCTTCCGTTCGCATCGACCAAATGCTCTCGTCTTGCATTCACCAGCTTACTCCCCTAGTCAAGCAAAAAAAAAAAATAATAACAATCTTACGTTACGGACGTTTTTTCCCATTTCGGGTACCTCTCCGCATCGTCCCATATGGAGCTTCGTTCCAATAATGCCATGCTTTTAAATGCAAATATTGATATGAATATTGAAAATATTTGAAAATAAATTCTTCATTTTCATTATTCATTTATCTATATAAAAATATTAAAATGTTCAATACTCACTTTTATATTGAACAGTAATCCTTTAATTAAACGATTACAATAACATCCAAACTATAAAACCACTTAAATAAAAACGCTGATTTTTCCACGTTGCGAATTTAACCTTACTTGTACAACACGGTCCACTTACGAATATAAATGTACTGCTATTATAGCATGTTGGTGACGTGAACTCATGAAATTATACCCATCCAAACGCCCAACGCGCACATGATACAGTCGGAGATATTTAATGTATTAGTGTACACGTGTACACAGGCTACTGCGCGTGCGCCAGTCTGACTACTCATAGCTAAAGATATACTATTAGCATTAGCATGTCGGTGACGCGAACCTATAAGTTTTTCCCCTCCAAAAACGCTCAACGCGCCTAAAGAAGTTTTCACTTCAAAAATAAAAATTTTGTAGGTAGGTACACTGTGATAAGAAAAATCTCTATCGTCGATTTTGCGTAAACAACAATTTCTGCGTTTATTTCATCAGAATCGGTCTAGTTTCACGGACAACGGCAACATTCCAATTTTCCGACCGATATGCATTTCCAAATTTTTCCAAATGACCAATTGGTATATCAATGGTGACGCATGAAATTTCGTACTGATGTTGTCTGTAAATTTTATTCATTTGTCATATTTTATCTTTTCCAAGAATTTAATAAAAAATTTCTTCATCTTTTTTGTTTGAAAAATAATTTGCACTAAGTTGTCAACACTGTTTTGGTTTGAGCAAAAGTACAAGGTATGCCCGCACTGCACTACCTACCTCTGCACTTCTAAATCCCCCTTATAAAATTACAGAATCTTAATTTTTCGAACAAGAGGTGTGTACTGTCCGCGTGCAACAGAAACAGCAACAGGTTTATAGCATTGGCCTCGACACCGCCGCGCCGCAACACCCACTTTCAACAGGGTGTAGTTGCATATTATATTTACATACGAGTAACTTGCAGTTTGCACAAGAAACAAAAAGTTGTTCCTTGTTCCTCGTTTATTATAAATTATTAAATTGTTTATTAATTGCTCATTTTACTTGTCAAGCGGCATTAGGTAAATAATAGATTATACTCCGTCGCGAATGCATTAGCCGTGCACACGACAGACAACAGGTATATACAAGTACTAGTACCTTCAATGCCACAAGTTGCATAACTCGAGGTTGCAACGAGCATGATAGTAAAAAAAAATACAACAACAACAACAAAAAAAACTCTAACCTACTGATATTGATAGTAAAAGGGTAAAAAGAGAAAAAATAAAAATGTGCAAAAACAAAACTTAATTATGATTGCTTTGGCCAAATGAGTTTTCATTTATCTTGCCTTGTTTTCCATTTCCATCATCAGTTAGGAAAGCCTGCAGGCAGCAGGCCCCAGGCAGCAGGCAATACTCATATAACTTGTTTACGTTTGAGCATTGTGAAGTTCGTCAGTATTTCCTGGAAACGGGTGAACAATTTAATGAAAACAAAAAAAATAAAATACCACTTTGAGAAATAATGAGGCTGTTGATTATTATTTGTTGCAGATACAGTACGTTGAATTTCCACGGAAAAAAATGTGAGTGCATTTCAAAACATGATGTAAAGAATGAGTCATAAAAATGGGCTTATTTTGTCCCCCAAACTTTTGTTATGGAAGCTGCTATAGTATATATTATTATATAGCTGTCAAAATTGCTGAATGCAATGTGCCGCTGCTATATTCTCTGTGTATTATGTTTAAGTTATTAGAAACTGCGTTTAAGACACCAGGGGGCTCCACAGCCAAATGCAACCATGAGAGTAGGTAAACTATAATTTCCATATAAAATGCCCCAAACAAATTAACATACACCGCAATGATCTTTTACTATAGCTTTGGAATACGCATGCAATGCTTAGTAGACGAGAGTGAATAGGCTATGAAGCATTGCAAGAAGGGGAGATCTAGAATATAAAATACTGGTGTAATAACATATTCTATCTCATTTTCCACGACGGCTTTATCACATATATTTATGTGTTTGCCTATTTCTCGTGACGCATTTTCGTTTCATCATGTTTGAAAAAGAAGCTAATTTAAGTTTTAAAATGTATGACTTGGATCGAAAGCAACTTGCAAACAAAGTTTATTTACGTTGGCAAAGTAAACATTTGAAAAGACAACTTCAAAATCTTAGAAAGCAATTTTAAAATTTTTGAAGCATTTTCAAGTAGGGGAGAGTGGGGCTAAAAGTAACACTTTTTACGAAAACTTATGTAGCTCTAAGATTTTGAAAATAAGTCAGCCAAACCTTTTTTAAATTTAAGAACCATGTTTCAGCTACAAGATCCACCAAAAAAGTTAAACAAAATCTGCTCAGAAGATGTCAAGATTTAACATTGAGAAAAAAACGTGTTGTTACAACTTACCCCGACAATGGGGCTAGTTGTAATATAGGTAGGGGTAAGGTAAGTTGTTACAAGAATTATAAATAAACAAAAAAATATTATTTTAAGCCAGTTATTTTTTTATTAAAAGTTGATAAGAAAAAAACATATCTCTTAATTTGATTAAATAAAACTTATGACAAGAATATATATTATTTAAATATCATATGTAAAAAACGCCATTCTTTAAAAAAAATAGCTTCAAAACAAAAAGTAAAAATCACAATTCAATCTTTAAAAAAAGTATATAGGACTAGAAGGAAGAATCTTCAACCGTGTCACAGTTTAAGCATAAGAATACACGAAGAGATCCTTCAACGCATTTGGTGGGGCGCATTTTTTCCATATTATGCACTAAATTTTCCCCTGGCAAGCTGCCAGGAAATACCCCACAACAAACAGGATATACATTTTGTTGCTCATCATCAATTCCTGATGAAGAGGCTGATATATTTTTCTTCACCTGTTGTTTTGATTTTGGGCCCCTTTTTGGTTTCGTTCTTGGTTCCTTTTTTGACTACATTTCTGGCGAAGACTTTGTTTTTTTTCTCGAAAATCACTGTTCGTGGGAACTTCCTGACATATTATATTTTTCTAATTTCTCTATCACGCAAAAAAAAAATTGAACAACGAAAGAAGAAAACAATTCTCGATACCTAGTTGTTGTTCCCAACGATCAGTAAAAAAATCAAGTTGAAAGTTTGTTACAATTTACCCCGCAAAAGTGTTCCAACTTGCCTCACCATGAATTTTCACACGATGTTAGAAACCTGCTATTTTTTGGAACCCACCACAGAACTTTTCTCGTTGACGTCCAATTGACACCTGAAGTAGGTATGATGGAAGATATGGAAAAGATGCACATTTTTCTTCTCAATTCTTAATTTAAATGAGAACCCTGTCTTTTTTAGCTGTTACTTCTTACGCCTGTTACTTTAAGCCCCACTCTCCCCTAAACACTTTTTGCTTAACAATTGACTGGCAGCCGAATATTTTGAAAAGGGTTTCTTCAAAATCAGAAATTTTATGATGTCATTATTAAATGTCAAAAGTAAGAACCATTTAGACGATATTGACAAATTTTGACATTTCATTTGCACTCTTAAGACAAAATATTTTTGCAGATTTAAAAGGTTCTATGTATCAGGGAAAATTAAATCTAACAAAGAGCTTCTGTTAAATTGACACAATTTTATAAAATTAAGGTTTGCTTTTCTTTTCTATTACTCCCTTTGATTGCGATTATTTTCAGTTTCATTTTACAATTACATATTCTGAATAAAAAAAAAACTTACTTTTCTTGAGAAACGTACTTGCATCCTAGCGTACGTAGGAGGCGACTATTCTTCATATTATACTCTATGACATGAGTTCTTCAATATAGATACAGAAAATCTTATCCACCGACAAAAAGGTTTTTTCATTCATTTTCAATGAATCTTTTTTTGCATAGAAAACTCCAAACGTCAATATTTTATTACGCTTTGAACCACCTATTTACCCACAAACGAGTCAATTAAATAAAACTTTGACTAAATTTAAAATAAAAAATGCGTTTAGTTGGCAACTTTGATTTGTAACTCTCGGTTTTACTTTCGACACGTGTTTTCGATTAGAAATTCCACACAAATGCTGCGCATATTACACTGTTTATAGTGCGTTTTCAATCACATTGGATTTGTGTGGCGTTTGTGGGTCATCTTATGTATACACAAACTGAAACTGCACATTTCTCAAGGATACTAACGCTACTTGAGTAAGTAAGTACATTGTACATACTTGTAGGTATGTATTGATAGCACGTGTGTTCGTGTGGCATGTGAAATATTTAAACTGAAATCAACTATGTTTACACTTGTATCATTGGAAAAGTGGAACTGTAAAGGGCATATAAAATGAATAGAATGGCCGCACAATCAATTTGGATTGTGAGCTAAGGGAAGGGCTTTAAAGAATCAAATGAATTCTTTAAAATCCCACAAACCTAATCCATTCATAGATACACCAACAAAAATTATATCGACCTGAATAATAAACGAAAAAGCATTTGTGGTGATAAAAATAAAATTTCAATATTATAACATTTTATAAAAATAATGCAGTCTATCGCTTGTCTGCAAAATTTATTTTTAAAAATATTATAAGCAGTGACTCTTTCAAATGTAAATTAATTTATGACAAAATTTTGCTAATGTCATGTTATAATGTCCCAAGAATGAGAGCAATGACAACATGAAGAAGGCGAAGGCGACCTGAATTCAATTCAGAAAAATCTTTTATAGACACGCAATCTAAAAATAGAGAACTTAAATGTTGACATCCGTTGTTCTTGAAATAGATTTTAATCTTTTTAAATATTATTTTCAACCACCAAATTATTTCATACCTACCTAATTTTGTGTGTATTGACAACCATTTAAGACTTAATGGAGATACTTTAAAGAGCAGCCAAGAGGAAGAATGCCAACTTAATAAGTTACCTTATAGAAAGACACACATTAAAAAAAAAATTATATAAAGGTCAACAAACCGTAACTTCTCAGTGTCTCCCCTCCCCTTGTTTTTACGAGTAGCTTGAGGGGAATATTATATCAAATTACTCCGATCTACGGCCTTAAATTAAACGCTCCTTTTATTTTGTTGAAGTAGAGGAATAAAGAGGATTTTTGCACACACACTTGAAAATACCATGGCAGGCATGTCGATGAAATAGTACCGAACTTAATTATGTAACAAAACCAGTGTGCATCGTCAACGTCGTCGTGGTCGGGAAGGAACGACGACGCGCCGGAACAGCTGCGTTCAAGAATCCCTACCGAAAATCACTTTAATCGGTTAATCACCTTTGGTATAGGTAACTTTTCGTCACACCAAGTTTACAACGTTTTTCTTTCTTTCCCGAACTCTACTTTGGAAGGGGAAATTATTTTGAGACGATGACATAAAGGGCGATCTTTTGATGACAACGTGTTTTTGCCGTGTCTGGTCTGGTCTGGTCTGGTCTCTGGTGCGAGATCGTTGTCCCCTCTTTATATGGAAAATTATTTTCGAGTTTAATGACATCATTCTAATTTTTTTTTGTTATTGAATCTTTTTTCGTGTTGAATGAGTTTGGCTGACTTGGTTTGTAGTCTAGTTTACGTCATCATAGACTCTTTTTTTTGAAAGGTTCTCTTTGTGATCCCATCATATTATACTTTGTAGTTATTTTACAGAAATAATGAATAGGTTATGAGATTAATTTTAATGAACCAGGGCAAAAGCTAAGATGGAGGAAGCTTCATAAGAATTAATTGATCTTAAGAAGAAGAATTTCACCATATTAATGTGTTTTATGATCACTCTCAACACTGCTTGATTCTTTCAAATTTCGCTTATTCGAAAGTCCCGAGAACCTCAAAAAGAAAAGCCGTTATAAGGTTCTTGATAAAAACTTAAATTAAGACATCCTTCGAGCACATTCCAATTAAATTGTGACGTTTTAATGATTCAATGATTCACTGATTCACTCATATTTATAGACTAAAGGACTGCCTGCTGTAATGACTCACTTGCTTGCATACTGAAAGATATTTCAGCACTTCCTGTCACAGAAGAACCTTCTTTAGTGAAAGATCAGACTTGCTTAAATAGAAAGATTGTGGGATTGGGAGAGCTAATGCAGCTCAGGTCACCGCGATATCAAAATGATCCTAACTGTCACATCACATATCAGTTTCTAGAGCTTACTGTTGCTCCATACTTGGGACCAGAATTTTAACATGTTCTGTTCGTGATCAGTTTTGTGTTTTTCTTATAAATGATCTTATGACCAAGTGTCCGCTTTCTAAGGCTGAGAAGTGCTGGACATTTTATGAGAATGAGCCTGGAAAAGGGGTTTGCTGGTTGTATCATGTTGTTGAGATGTTTTTTTTTAATGGCTGATGCTATTTTCATTCCACTCCCTGTTTTTGACAATTTTCAATCTAGGCTTAGAAGAAAAATTGTGGTTTCGGATGAGTATTCTGATATGAACTGCTGACCGGAGTTTTTTGACATGATGGATTGGATGCGTTTAATTTTCTTGGCACAACTTTTAAACAGATTTTTATTCACTCCACTGAAGGTTTTAGGGCCGACAAACGGTAAGGAGCTGCTACTCTCTTTTGTCAGAGTGACGGCCCTTATGTGCAGGGATCCAATAATGAAGAATCACAAATTTGTCCCTCGCAAGTTTAGAGAGTACTATGACAGTCGCCTTCTGATCTGTTAGAGCATACAAATTCAAGTTGTAGCTTCGATAATTTACTGTCTAGAACGTTCCTTAAATATTTTGCTTCTTACAAAAACAGGATGGTGTTACCATATAGAAAATTAAGGTCCGAAGATCTAGTTTATTTCTTTTAGTACCATATTTTTGGTGTATTTTACAAATACACCACAGTCCAATGCTTATTAAAGTCTGTCTGGTATTGATCTTTCTGAGGCTCCTTGGACATCAAATTCTTTCGACATCCATTGTTTTTTATACGGCACATGCGCTCAAGGGGTTTTCTATAGCCTTTTTAATGATAAGTCACAGTGCGAGCGATAGGAAATAAGGGAAGAAGGGAAAGGAGGTGTCGATGAACATTGGTCTTGAATGTTTGAAGATCAAAATGACAAGGGACAATTGTGCCAGGCAATTCATACCGCATTCGTGTTGTACGGCTAAAGAAAGAATCCCTATATTTCACGGTACGTCCGAAATTGGGCTCAAGTGTAAACTGATGATCGTTCCTAGCAAGACGAGTGTTACGGGGGAAATGTTAAAGGGGTGTAACGCAGCTGGCTACCTCGAGTGAGCATTTTTGTAACAGAACCTGTAAAATAAGGATACACAAAAAACATTTCGACGATGTTCGAGTGATCTAAATGTTTTTATAATGTTTCTCTCCCCTATCAATTTAAACGCTTTTTTCTGAACTCTGTCGTGCAGGTGTAGAAAAGTTTGGGAAGCACCTGCCCAGAGATGTGAGTTATACTCGAGCTTAGGGCGTATGAACGCTTTGTAAATTGTAGCCAGATCAGAAGGGGTGAAAAACTTCTTGTATCATGTCCCTGAAGTTAGCAGAACAAAGTCAGCAGAACTAAAATTTTTTGATTGCATAATTAGACGCTTATTAAATGCTAATTAAATGCTGAAGAAAAAAATTTAATGCTCTAACGGTTTTCGAAAAAAATAATGTTCTGCTAACTTCACAAGAAGTTAGCAGAACAGTATCTCTAAAGTACACTAAATTAAAATTTAAAAATACGAAATTGGTCCTTGAATTAAATGCTAATTAAATGCTCTACAAAAACAAAAAAAAATTTAAAAAAAAATAAAAAAAATTTTTTTTAACAAAATAAATTTTTTTTTAATAATTTTTTTTTCCTAATTTTTTTTTTTTTTTTCAAAACCTGCTTCTAGAATTAAGTGCTCATTGAATACGAATTAAATGCTGCATTATCTCAACAAAATTTTGAAAACCTGAATTCAAAAAATGAAATTTTAAAAAATTCAATTTCAGTGTTCTGCTAACTTCATACACGATTTTGGCCACTTTTTTGAACTTTTTTTGGACAAAATCTGCTTCTAGAATTAAGTGCTCATTGAATACGAATTAAATGCTGCATTATCTCAACAAAATTTTGAAAACCTGAATTCAAAAAATGAAATTTTAAAAAATTCAATTTCAGTGTTCTGCTAACTTCATACACGATTTTGGCCACTTTTTTGAACTTTTTTTTGGACAAAATCTGCTTCTAGAATTAAGTGCTCATTGAATACGAATTAAATGCTGCATTATCTCAACAAAATTTTGAAAACCTGAATTCAAAAAATGAAATTTTAAAAAATTCAATTTCAGTGTTCTGCTAACTTCATACACGATTTTGGCCACTTTTTTGAACTTTTTTTGGACAAAATCTGCTTCTAGAATTAAGTGCTCATTGAATACGAATTAAATGCTGCATTATCTCAACAAAATTTTGAAAACCTGAATTCAAAAAATGAAATTTTAAAAAATTCAATTTCAGTGTTCTGCTAACTTCATACACGATTTTGGCCACTTTTTTGAACTTTTTTTGGACAAAATCTGCTTCTAGAATTAAGTGCTCATTGAATACGAATTAAATGCTGCATTATCTCAACAAAATTTTGAAAACCTGAATTCAAAAAATGAAATTTTAAAAAATTCAATTTCAGTGTTCTGCTAACTTCATACACGATTTTGGCCACTTTTTTGAACTTTTTTTGGACAAAATCTGCTTCTAGAATTAAGTGCTCATTGAATACGAATTAAATGCTGCATTATCTCAACAAAATTTTGAAAACCTGAATTCAAAAAATGAAATTTTAAAAAATTCAATTTCAGTGTTCTGCTAACTTCATACACGATTTTGGCCACTTTTTTGAACTTTTTTTGGACAAAATCTGCTTCTAGAATTAAGTGCTCATTGAATACGAATTAAATGCTGCATTATCTCAACAAAATTTTGAAAACCTGAATTCAAAAAATGAAATTTAAAAAAATTCAATTTCAGTGTTCTGCTAACTTCATACACGATTTTGGCCACTTTTTTGAACTTTTTTTGGACAAAATCTGCTTCTAGAATTAAGTGCTCATTGAATACGAATTAAATGCTGCATTATCTCAACAAAATTTTGAAAACCTGAATTCAAAAAATGAAATTTTAAAAAATTCAATTTCAGTGTTCTGCTAACTTCATACACGATTTTGGCCACTTTTTTGAACTTTTTTTGGACAAAATCTGCTTCTAGAATTAAGTGCTCATTGAATACGAATTAAATGCTGCATTATCTCAACAAAATTTTGAAAACCTGAATTCAAAAAATGAAATTTTAAAAAATTCAATTTCAGTGTTCTGCTAACTTCATACACGATTTTGGCCACTTTTTTGAACTTTTTTTGGACAAAATCTGCTTCTAGAATTAAGTGCTCATTGAATACGAATTAAATGCTGCATTATCTCAACAAAATTTTGAAAACCTGAATTCAAAAAATGAAATTTTAAAAAATTCAATTTCAGTGTTCTGCTAACTTCATACACGATTTTGGCCACTTTTTTGAACTTTTTTTGGACAAAATCTGCTTCTAGAATTAAGTGCTCATTGAATACGAATTAAATGCTGCATTATCTCAACAAAATTTTGAAAACCTGAATTCAAAAAATGAAATTTTAAAAAATTCAATTTCAGTGTTCTGCTAACTTCATACACGATTTTGGCCACTTTTTTGAACTTTTTTTGGACAAAATCTGCTTCTAGAATTAAGTGCTCATTGAATACGAATTAAATGCTGCATTATCTCAACAAAATTTTGAAAACCTGAATTCAAAAAATGAAATTTTAAAAAATTCAATTTCAGTGTTCTGCTAACTTCATACACGATTTTGGCCACTTTTTTGAACTTTTTTTGGACAAAATCTGCTTCTAGAATTAAGTGCTCATTGAATACGAATTAAATGCTGCATTAACTCAACAAAATTTTGAAAACCTGAATTCAAAAAATGAAATTTTAAAAAATTCAATTTCAGTGTTCTGCTAACTTCATACACGATTTTGGCCACTTTTTTGAACTTTTTTTGGACAAAATCTGCTTCTAGAATTAAGTGCTCATTGAATACGAATTAAATGCTGCATTATCTCAACAAAATTTTGAAAACCTGAATTCAAAAAATGAAATTTTAAAAAATTCAATTTCAGTGTTCTGCTAACTTCATACACGATTTTGGCCACTTTTTTGAACTTTTTTTGGACAAAATCTGCTTCTAGAATTAAGTGCTCATTGAATACGAATTAAATGCTGCATTATCTCAACAAAATTTTGAAAACCTGAATTCAAAAAATGAAATTTTAAAAAATTCAATTTCAGTGTTCTGCTAACTTCATACACGATTTTGGCCACTTTTTTGAACTTTTTTTGGACAAAATCTGCTTCTAGAATTAAGTGCTCATTGAATACGAATTAAATGCTGCATTATCTCAACAAAATTTTGAAAACCTGAATTCAAAAAAATTATTATATACCTATAATTATTATAATATTGTTAGCTGACCAGTGAATCAGCTAGTTTTAGTGAAACTTTCTCACAACATACTAGTTGGACTCAGGTGTATTTGAACTTGCCTGTGTACTGTACATTATTGAAAATTAGAAAAATGTATTCCCAAGAAAAATGAATTAATTATTATTATGAATGAAATGAGCGTTCGAGTACTAAGGGATAGGTCAACGCCAGCAAACTCAGTAGGCAGGTAGTTGGGGTTTTCCTTACAATATCTCAATGTACCTACATACATCAGCGGTATGGCTGCATGTCGGTTATGTATGTGTAATGTATGGTACCTGTATGCGAGTTTCCTATTAATGGAAATTTCTTGTTATATGCTACCTTTGCATGGAATTACTGCAGAAAACCATTCACATCTCAATTCTGTTTTTATTTCGATATGCAAGAAACTGAAAATTTTATTTTTTTATATTTTTGAGATACTTAAAATTTATTTTAATAATTAAAGAAAAAGATTTGCTAAAAAAGCACATAGGTAGGTATTGAACAGCCAATGGATTTTTTAAATTCCTTGTTGTTTTTTTTTTGTTTATAAATTTCATAAATCGAATTTCAGTTTCTAAAAACTCTTTCGCCGCCATTGAAAGTGCCACAATGTCTACACCACACAAAGAGCATCTGAAACAAGATATACTCGAAATAAAATACCTGCGAAGGACGAAAATTCGACTGAAAACAACGGTAGCATTTGTTGCACCGGGTTACTATAAGACACATATTGCATAGAAATTGCAAGTGCAACTCATCGTCAGCGGAAGGATTAACGGTTTTCCCAATGGTATCGTTCGCTAGGTAGCGATAACGCGTTTTCAAGGAACTGAACAGAATATTTGAATGATCGGAACAACTATTTACCTGTGAAAGATGAATCTGCAACCCGTGTAGCGCCAGGTAACGATTACCCATACTGCACTGAAATTGCAAGCGCAATATTGCATATTCGCGAGTGTCCTGTCCGACACCTGTAAGGAATTAAGCCATTCGAAATCTTTTGTTGAATACTGTCATTCTTTATAATTTCCAATAGATTTATTTGAACAGAAACAATAAATGAAATACAATGGAATCGTAACGCTTAACAGTATTTGTTTTTTTATTAGACTTTTTTTTAAATTAAAATAAATCACAGTCAAATCTTTTTTAATATAATAATATTGATTTTTATTGATATGTTAAGAAAAATTATTTTAAAAAAGTACATACACAAATTAGAAAAGCAAGAATTTTAATATGAAAAATAAATAAAAAATAAATACTTAATACAAAAGCATAAATATAGGTACATTTGTATATTTCATATAAAAAAATTTAAAGTTTTTTTAAAAACGAAGAGACTGGGACAGCAATAAAAGGATCCTGATCTGAACTGTTCCTTTTCAGTGATATCATCATATTCTGCCCATTTGCCTCCTGGTAAAGGACAAATCGCAGTGTAGTGTCCCACAGCATCGATCCATTTATAGGAATCGGGATTTGGTTTATTCTCGCTGGATCTCCTAATAGGTGCGATGTATGGTGGTTTGAAGTCAACCACTCCAGCAAGGGTAAAATTTCTCTCTTCACCTTCCACGTTGATCTTGTAGGATGTAGGCAAAGCTTTTAATTGCACTCTTGAATTTAGGTCCGCATCGACAACTTCAAAAAACATAAATTCACCTGAAATATTGTATGAACAAGATATTTAGGTATACCATTTTTTCTAGAATGCTGATTTCATATTTATATGAATTATGTTGTAATTTACCTATGTATTTCGTTCTTGTTTTAAGCATTCCAAAACAAATACCGCAGGGACGATCTGGTAGTGTTAGCTTTTCTTTGATTACATCCTCAAATGTCGCAAAAACTTCTCCATAGGTCAGTGGAATAACGGTTCTCGTTTTTAAGACATTTGTGCAATTGTTGTCACATTTCGTTATTTCTTCGCACGTGGGGTCACTTTTAAAAGCATGAAGAACAGCTGTAGAAATTCCAATGGCGCAGTTTAACGTTAAGCAGTTGTTGGTTGATTGTATTCTTTTCGTATCCTGGTCAAGGTACTGATGCAATAAATTGGTCCTCAAGACGTATGCATGTGGCCCTTTTAATCCGTTTTGAGCTATGTAGATTGTTAGTTTTAAAAATCCATTTTTACTGTTGGAGAACTTTTCTATTTGCTCTTTATTTCCAGCAAAATGTACCAACAATATTTGAAGAAGGCTATCAAAAGCACAGGTATTCGTCACACATTTTATTTTTCTTGTTTTGTTGGCCGTAATTGTTGTTGCCCCAACTCCCAAGGATCCGTTTTTTAAAATAGGGCATTTTGTATTATTTGGAAAGTTCAGGGCTGAAAATAAATGCTCTTCGTTATTCAAATAGCGACTGGATCTGTTTTTTTTCTTATTAGATCCAGTGATCTTGCCTTTCCAATTTTCTTGATGACGGGTTGAGAGAATGTGCGTCGCAGCATTCGATTTATGGCATTCCATGCAAATCCTTACTTCTCCATAGCCTTCTTCCTGACCTGGTAGTGGTAAAGAGCAGCCATCGATGATGTGCACAGCCTTGCAGCATACACTACACAAATGTGCACCACTTGGTTCATCGCCATTTTGGCAAACAGTGCAAACATTGGTTGTGATATCCTTTCCGATACAGGGTTCAATCAGAGATCGCTCGCTTGTGGTTGTTGTCTCATAATTATTTCTAAATATTTCCTTCTGTGGACTACCATCATTTTCAGCGCACGTCCTGTCGTCCAAGCTCATTCCAACTTCCACTGGGCCTTGGTCTGCTGGTACAGTCACTGTTTCAGCGTTGTTTAAATTGGCTTGAACCAGGTTTGTTTGTCCATTTAATATTTTGATGTGCTTTTCAACAAATCGGTCGACTCTTATTCTTCCAGTATCTTCAGTGAAAAGTACATTTTTTATTTTGTTGAATTCACCTTCAACAGGAGCACTTGTGGCCGGCACTCTCCCAAATCCAAAATTATCTCTAAAAACACACGACCACATGGGAAGGTGTCTTATGTCCTTCAATAAATATTTTGCAAAAGTAGGGCAGAAATGGGCGTTTGGAGATATTCCCGTATCCAATTGGGGTGTTATTTCATTTAATAGTTCCTTGGACCACATCTCCCAGGCTTCACTATTTACCTCCTCCTCTGAAGCAGCGTTAAAATCGGAATCCTGGTCTTGATTAACCTCGTTGGACAAATTTCGTTCAATTGCATCAGAGATTTCGTCTTCGAACGGCTGTCCAGTGATAAGGTTTATCAGATATTCTTTGTGCTTGTCGCATGCGACTTCAGACTTTTTTTGAAGACACCATCCTTCCGTCTCACTTGTGGATACTATTAGGGCAGATTTAATTATATGGCGAGCTGCATCTAAACTTCTGGCGAGTATTATCTTTCCGACAACCCCCATGTAAAATTTTTTTATAAGTCGGTGCTCGTTTTTTAACGCGTTTGCATATATTTTTATGAAATGGTTAACATCAATCCGTACGTAGCATTCAGGGAGGTTACCGGTTAAAAAATGATCACAGTACCGTTCTATTGTCAGAAAGCCGCTAAACGTTCTAACAATAGCAGTCAGCAAAGCCCTGGATGAATCGCAAACTGTTTCCTTTGGTGGCAAGACCCCAGAACGTAGCCACTGAGTCAGCCAATTTTGGATGGTCGCAGTATCGTGAGCCTCGGACAGCATTTGGTTGACTGAGGTCTGTCCAACTCCATAATGAATAACACCCAAATACAAAAAGATATGATGACTTAGGGTCCCATCTGCTCTCAAAATTTTGGAAACCAATTTTCCCGAGGCATCAATTTTTAAGCTGGAAAACCCCTCGTCAGCACACTTTTTAAAGATGAGGCTTTGTTGGTTTGTCCAGTAGTAAACATAAAAGGGATCGTACCCTACTTGGCGAATTGCTAACCTCTGTTCCGTTTCTCCAAGTCTCTTCATTTTGGAGATGGCCACTATCGGGTCCTTGTCGAAACATAGAGACTCGATATACTCGTTCTTGGCTTTGTTTAAAACAATTGATTTCGGTATGAATGGTGGCTCTGCATCACCTGGCGACATAAATTTTTCAGCGCATTCGATTCTATAAAGCTCTGCAGATTTATGAGTCAAAGTCTCTGCTACCTCTTTACGGAATGGTTGACGCAGTTGCCGTTTTCCACATGTTCCCTTTACAATATATATTGTACAATGGAATTTGACGCATGTAGAGTTTCCGTCTAGGATTATCTTCAATCTTGTTCCACAAGTGCATTTTCCTGTAACATATAAAAATAAATAATTATTGTATGTTACAAACTCAGACGCCCAGATTCGTACAAATGTTCACTGATTAATATTTAAATTTCGAATCGCTTGTATTAAGACCATGACTTCAATACAAGCCTCGAATAATAATTTAAAAATAAACATATTATGTTCTTGAAGAACTTACCATTGATGGATCCAGATGTAAGATCATTTTTGAGGTGATGATTTTTGAAATTAAAACCACATCTTAATTTTGTAGCATTCCAAAGCCTTTCGGATACTTCTCTTTGCCAAATTCCTGCTTTAAGCCTATTTACTCGACGTCCCTTGTAAAACTTCTCAGTGACCATTTGATTGAAACTATGTCTACTCATGGACAATGTGACGGTTTTGATGGCTTCCGCGTCGTTTGAACTGATGGAAGAGTTCAAAGAAGAATCTGCAGTCTCATTAAATGATCTTCGTTTTGGAGTAACACTTTTCACATTAATCGGTCTATTATTTAATAAATCGCGAACACCGTGAATATTGTTACAAACAAATGTATACAAAGAACTATCACTTTTTTTACCATCAAGGTCTTCCGAAATGTGTGACCAAATTATATTGTTTTTTGGTAAAATTTTGTCTTCAGGCAATATAATTGTGTCCTTATATGTTAACAAAAGGTCTAACACGCGACTAACTTCAATTAACGGAATTCTTCCTCGCCGACTCATTTTATTTTCGTACAAAAAACACAAAATATTACACAGAAATAAGATAATGATCAGTATAATTTCAAACGTCCAACTTCCGCCAAGATCAACTTTCGAATGACTTAATTCCTAATAGGTGTCGGACAGGACACTCGCGAATATGCAATATTGCGCTTGCAATTTCAGTGCAGTATGGGTAATCGTTACCTGGCGCTACACGGGTTGCAGATTCATCTTTCACAGGTAAATAGTTGTTCCGATCATTCAAATATTCTGTTCAGTTCCTTGAAAACGCGTTATCGCTACCTAGCGAACGATACCATTGGGAAAACCGTTAATCCTTCCGCTGACGATGAGTTGCACTTGCAATTTCTATGCAATATGTGTCTTATAGTAACCCGGTGCAACAAATGCTACCGTTGTTTTCAGTCGAATTTTCGTCCTTCGCAGGTATTTTATTTCGAGTATATCTTGTTTCAGATGCTCTTTGTGTGGTGTAGACATTGTGGCACTTTCAATGGCGGCGAAAGAGTTTTTAGAAACTGAAATTCGATTTATGAAATTTATAAACAAAAAAAAAACAACAAGGAATTTAAAAAATCCATTGGCTGTTCAATACCTACCTATGTGCTTTTTTAGCAAATCTTTTTCTTTAATTATTAAAATAAATTTTAAGTATCTCAAAAATATAAAAAAATAAAATTTTCAGTTTCTTGCATATCGAAATAAAAACAGAATTGAGATGTGAATGGTTTTCTGCAGTAATTCCATGCAAAGGTAGCATATAACAAGAAATTTCCATTAATAGGAAACTCGCATACAGGTACCATACATTACACATACATAACCGACATGCAGCCATACCGCTGATGTATGTAGGTACATTGAGATATTGTAAGGAAAACCCCAACTACCTGCCTACTGAGTTTGCTGGCGTTGACCTATCCCTTAGTACTCGAACGCTCATTTCATTCATAATAATAATTAATTCATTTTTCTTGGGAATACATTTTTCTAATTTTCAATAATGTACAGTACACAGGCAAGTTCAAATACACCTGAGTCCAACTAGTATGTTGTGAGAAAGTTTCACTAAAACTAGCTGATTCACTGGTCAGCTAACAATATTATAATAATTATAGGTATATAATAATTTTTTTGAATTCAGGTTTTCAAAATTTTGTTGAGATAATGCAGCATTTAATTCGTATTCAATGAGCACTTAATTCTAGAAGCAGATTTTGTCCAAAAAAAGTTCAAAAAAGTGGCCAAAATCGTGTATGAAGTTAGCAGAACACTGAAATTGAATTTTTTAAAATTTCATTTTTTGAATTCAGGTTTTCAAAATTTTGTTGAGATAATGCAGCATTTAATTCGTATTCAATGAGCACTTAATTCTAGAAGCAGATTTTGTCCAAAAAAAGTTCAAAAAAGTGGCCAAAATCGTGTATGAAGTTAGCAGAACACTGAAATTGAATTTTTTAAAATTTCATTTTTTGAATTCAGGTTTTCAAAATTTTGTTGAGATAATGCAGCATTTAATTCGTATTCAATGAGCACTTAATTCTAGAAGCAGATTTTGTCCAAAAAAAGTTCAAAAAAGTGGCCAAAATCGTGTATGAAGTTAGCAGAACACTGAAATTGAATTTTTTAAAATTTCATTTTTTGAATTCAGGTTTTCAAAATTTTGTTGAGTTAATGCAGCATTTAATTCGTATTCAATGAGCACTTAATTCTAGAAGCAGATTTTGTCCAAAAAAAGTTCAAAAAAGTGGCCAAAATCGTGTATGAAGTTAGCAGAACACTGAAATTGAATTTTTTAAAATTTCATTTTTTGAATTCAGGTTTTCAAAATTTTGTTGAGATAATGCAGCATTTAATTCGTATTCAATGAGCACTTAATTCTAGAAGCAGATTTTGTCCAAAAAAAGTTCAAAAAAGTGGCCAAAATCGTGTATGAAGTTAGCAGAACACTGAAATTGAATTTTTTAAAATTTCATTTTTTGAATTCAGGTTTTCAAAATTTTGTTGAGATAATGCAGCATTTAATTCGTATTCAATGAGCACTTAATTCTAGAAGCAGATTTTGTCCAAAAAAAGTTCAAAAAAGTGGCCAAAATCGTGTATGAAGTTAGCAGAACACTGAAATTGAATTTTTTAAAATTTCATTTTTTGAATTCAGGTTTTCAAAATTTTGTTGAGATAATGCAGCATTTAATTCGTATTCAATGAGCACTTAATTCTAGAAGCAGATTTTGTCCAAAAAAAGTTCAAAAAAGTGGCCAAAATCGTGTATGAAGTTAGCAGAACACTGAAATTGAATTTTTTAAAATTTCATTTTTTGAATTCAGGTTTTCAAAATTTTGTTGAGATAATGCAGCATTTAATTCGTATTCAATGAGCACTTAATTCTAGAAGCAGATTTTGTCCAAAAAAAGTTCAAAAAAGTGGCCAAAATCGTGTATGAAGTTAGCAGAACACTGAAATTGAATTTTTTAAAATTTCATTTTTTGAATTCAGGTTTTCAAAATTTTGTTGAGATAATGCAGCATTTAATTCGTATTCAATGAGCACTTAATTCTAGAAGCAGATTTTGTCCAAAAAAAGTTCAAAAAAGTGGCCAAAATCGTGTATGAAGTTAGCAGAACACTGAAATTGAATTTTTTAAAATTTCATTTTTTGAATTCAGGTTTTCAAAATTTTGTTGAGTTAATGCAGCATTTAATTCGTATTCAATGAGCACTTAATTCTAGAAGCAGATTTTGTCCAAAAAAAGTTCAAAAAAGTGGCCAAAATCGTGTATGAAGTTAGCAGAACACTGAAATTGAATTTTTTAAAATTTCATTTTTTGAATTCAGGTTTTCAAAATTTTGTTGAGATAATGCAGCATTTAATTCGTATTCAATGAGCACTTAATTCTAGAAGCAGATTTTGTCCAAAAAAAGTTCAAAAAAGTGGCCAAAATCGTGTATGAAGTTAGCAGAACACTGAAATTGAATTTTTTAAAATTTCATTTTTTGATTCAGGTTTTCAAAATTTTGTTGAGATAATGCAGCATTTAATTCGTATTCAATGAGCACTTAATTCTAGAAGCAGATTTTGTCCAAAAAAAGTTCAAAAAAGTGGCCAAAATCGTGTATGAAGTTAGCAGAACACTGAAATTGAATTTTTTAAAATTTCATTTTTTGAATTCAGGTTTTCAAAATTTTGTTGAGATAATGCAGCATTTAATTCGTATTCAATGAGCACTTAATTCTAGAAGCAGATTTTGTCCAAAAAAAGTTCAAAAAAGTGGCCAAAATCGTGTATGAAGTTAGCAGAACACTGAAATTGAATTTTTTAAAATTTCATTTTTTGAATTCAGGTTTTCAAAATTTTGTTGAGATAATGCAGCATTTAATTCGTATTCAATGAGCACTTAATTCTAGAAGCAGATTTTGTCCAAAAAAAGTTCAAAAAAGTGGCCAAAATCGTGTATGAAGTTAGCAGAACACTGAAATTGAATTTTTTAAAATTTCATTTTTTGAATTCAGGTTTTCAAAATTTTGTTGAGATAATGCAGCATTTAATTCGTATTCAATGAGCACTTAATTCTAGAAGCAGATTTTGTCCAAAAAAAGTTCAAAAAAGTGGCCAAAATCGTGTATGAAGTTAGCAGAACACTGAAATTGAATTTTTTAAAATTTCATTTTTTGAATTCAGGTTTTCAAAATTTTGTTGAGATAATGCAGCATTTAATTCGTATTCAATGAGCACTTAATTCTAGAAGCAGATTTTGTCCAAAAAAAGTTCAAAAAAGTGGCCAAAATCGTGTATGAAGTTAGCAGAACACTGAAATTGAATTTTTTAAAATTTCATTTTTTGAATTCAGGTTTTCAAAATTTTGTTGAGATAATGCAGCATTTAATTCGTATTCAATGAGCACTTAATTCTAGAAGCAGATTTTGTCCAAAAAAAGTTCAAAAAAGTGGCCAAAATCGTGTATGAAGTTAGCAGAACACTGAAATTGAATTTTTTAAAATTTCATTTTTTGAATTCAGGTTTTCAAAATTTTGTTGAGATAATGCAGCATTTAATTCGTATTCAATGAGCACTTAATTCTAGAAGCAGATTTTGTCCAAAAAAAGTTCAAAAAAGTGGCCAAAATCGTGTATGAAGTTAGCAGAACACTGAAATTGAATTTTTTAAAATTTCATTTTTTGAATTCAGGTTTTCAAAATTTTGTTGAGTTAATGCAGCATTTAATTCGTATTCAATGAGCACTTAATTCTAGAAGCAGATTTTGTCCAAAAAAAGTTCAAAAAAGTGGCCAAAATCGTGTATGAAGTTAGCAGAACACTGAAATTGAATTTTTTAAAATTTCATTTTTTGAATTCAGGTTTTCAAAATTTTGTTGAGATAATGCAGCATTTAATTCGTATTCAATGAGCACTTAATTCTAGAAGCAGATTTTGTCCAAAAAAAGTTCAAAAAAGTGGCCAAAATCGTGTATGAAGTTAGCAGAACACTGAAATTGAATTTTTTAAAATTTCATTTTTTGATTCAGGTTTTCAAAATTTTGTTGAGATAATGCAGCATTTAATTCGTATTCAATGAGCACTTAATTCTAGAAGCAGATTTTGTCCAAAAAAAGTTCAAAAAAGTGGCCAAAATCGTGTATGAAGTTAGCAGAACACTGAAATTGAATTTTTTAAAATTTCATTTTTTGAATTCAGGTTTTCAAAATTTTGTTGAGATAATGCAGCATTTAATTCGTATTCAATGAGCACTTAATTCTAGAAGCAGATTTTGTCCAAAAAAAGTTCAAAAAAGTGGCCAAAATCGTGTATGAAGTTAGCAGAACACTGAAATTGAATTTTTTAAAATTTCATTTTTTGAGTTCAGGTTTTCAAAATTTTGTTGAGATAATGCAGCATTTAATTCGTATTCAATGAGCACTTAATACTAGAAGCAGGTTTTGAAAAAAAAAAAATTAGGAAAAAAAAATTATTAAAAAAAAATTTATTTTGTTAAAAAAAATTTTTTTTATTTTTTTTTAAATTTTTTTTTGTTTTTGTAGAGCATTTAATTAGCATTTAATTCAAGGACCAATTTCGTATTTTTAAATTTTAATTTAGTGTACTTTAGAGATACTGTTCTGCTAACTTCTTGTGAAGTTAGCAGAACATTAATTTTTTCGAAAACCGTTAGAGCATTAAATTTTTTTCTTCAGCATTTAATTAGCATTTAATAAGCGTCTAATTATGCAATCAAAAAATTTTGGTTCTGCTGACTTTGTTCTGCTAACTTCAGGGACATTCTTGTATCGATTAAATGTCCGTCAAGTTAGCACTACCACTTTCGATTTTTTTTAAATGAACAATTGGATTAATTGTTGTGAATTTGTCGTGAAACAAAATAATTTGCAACTAATATTTGTCAGTTAATCCAATAAAAAAAAATTAAATTTTTTTTAATTTTGAGTAGTTTTTGAGTTTTTTTTTCGAAAAATGGCTGTCAATATAGTATAATTAGGGGTAGTTCCCGAAAAAAAATCTGAAATTTTTTAAAATAATGGGGATTGTCCACGACAAATTCACGACAATTAATGGTATACTCAGTTTTTAATTTCGTGCATTTTTGGGGGTGGTAGTGCTAACTTGACTGTCAAGTTAGCACTACCAGGGGTTAACTTTTAAAATAGGGGCGCGACATTTTTTTTTGTTTCACGACAAATTTACGACAGATTCACAACAATTAATCCAATTGTTCATTTTAAAAAATCGAAAGTGGTAGTGCTTACTTGACGGACATATCTATTAAGGAAGTCCAAGCATCTTGCAGTATTCTTGGCAATCTCAAGTATTTGGTCTTTCCAACAAAGGTTGCCACTGATACACATACCGAGTACTGAAAGCTTTTCGGCCTCTTCGATGCAAGTACCATTCATGGATAATGGCATAGGGGTATTTTTAGCTTTAACGACAGAAGAAAGCATTGAGTTTTCTACGCATTAAACTCTACAAGATTTCGGAGTTTAATGAGCTTATCATACGATATCGTTGATATAACACGTCTGAAGGCGAAGGCCGTGAATTATAAAACTTATATGAAAAGCTGAGGGTTGAGTCGTCAGCAAAACAATATTTAATGGATTAGAAGTCACAGGCAAGAGATCATTTATACAAATGAGAAGGAGAGTCTCAGTAGACTGTCTTCAACGATTTACCCAATTAAAGTAAGACGACTCCTCCTTGTGGAAATGCTCTGGTTCTTAGTGAAAAAATTTTTAAAGCCATCAATTTTGCTCTGGATAATCCTACAACTTAACATGCACAGGATCCAATTGCCACATGAATAATAATAACCTATTTCGTATCTAAATGTATCAGAAATGCATAAATTTGCAGATAAGCTTGGGAATACAATGACAAATATAGATTCCGATCCAAGAAAAAACAATAAATTAGTTTTCTGACTCAACCTCCTTTTGGATTCTAAGAAAGTCTTTAGGGCGATTTTCCTTCTTTCTGAAAATATTTTTGTAATGATGTAATCATAATATTTTCAGCATTCTGATCCCCTCACTCCGATCCTTATCAACTTTTTTTTTTCTTGAAACCATCAAATTCTACGTATGTATTTTATTATAATAAGATTCTTTATTGCTCGATAAATTATAGTTGTAAATCAAAAATAATCATCAATGATCAGATCACCCTTTCAACATACAATATTCATAAAAAAATATTCTTTTTTTGTATATTTCAGGTCGACCTAGAACCAGAGCTCAGTATAAACATGCCACAAGGGTAAGTGTAAACAAGGAATTACTATTCTCAATGTTAAATAAATTAATACACTCAAAAAACACATGTACATTTTGTACAACAATAAATCATTTAATGTGGTTCTATTAAAATATTATCAGAATAGAGTGTTAATCGAAAATTCATCACAGATAAAATTGATAAGGCTTAATCTGCACACTCAACTGCTCGTATAAAATATAGAAAGCACTGTGCAAATGTTTGATTAACATTAGAAAATATTTGTGTTTGCTTTGATCAAAAAATAGAACTCGAATGATGTGAACGCGAGTGTTAATGAGACCTGAAGTTGCTAATCAAAAATTATAGGAATAATGAAATATTATACTTGTAACTTGTTGTAATTATAATTTGAGTGAGTATAGATACACATACCTATAAGTCGGTACATAAGCTACCTAAACTGACAGTTTGATTTATGAAACTTATCGACTGCGTTGCGTTTGTCCAATAATAATTGCAGTCAACGCGCAATGTATTTAAAGCGCACATTCTTGGGGATTTTCAATCGAAAATTCCAATCAAATGCATTTGGGTTATGTTTTGTGAATCACCAAATGCGTTAGATTTTCTTCCGAACCGGATGGCAGGCTTAGTCATCATCCTCATTGATCTGTCACTTTCTGCAACAAGTTCACTTTTCATGCCCTGAGATCTGATAAAAGAAAACAATATTATGGAGACAATCAGACAAAGGCGTCGACAACACATCGACGACCACGACGAATGCTTTAAATGTACTTCCGCCGCAGCCACCAAAAAAAAAGCAAAAAAATCACCAAGAACCAGAGCAAGAGCCAGCCGCTCGCTGCTCTGTTGAAGACGCCACTCTTAGCTTTTGTTCTGTTGTCTCTTTGTTCGCGAGCCAGCAACGACGACGACTCCGACCGTCCGACAACGACGACGACAACGATATGTGACCTCTAGAATTCCAATCACTTGCCAATTTTTCATTCTTTTCTAATTTAATCACACACCATACATACTCGTATGAATCATTTAGGTGATCTTTTTGAAGTGATGTACAATTTGGTTGAAGAAGAAAGTTTTTTTAGTGGCGCCGCCGATGCGACGACGCGCCGCGCCACGCCGCTCCGGTCGCAGCGATAAAATTGGGTGAATGCCTTTGCAACTTTTGTGTAGTGTCTGGCACATATGTTTGTGTGGCTCTTAAAATAAACATAAAATCTCAATCAATAGGGTCATTCAAGCTTGCAACTTTGCATGTTTTATTCTTTCAGAAAAGAATATATTTTAATTAATTAATGGCACCGAATTCTTTAAATATATTCGGGGGGATTTTGAAATTTTTTAAATAAAAAAATTTTAACACGCTTAAAATTCCTGAATCTTATTTCTTAAGCTAAAAACGTGCAACTTATTGATATACAAAAATTTTAAAAAGTTTCCTGTGAGCCCATTGTAATCACTTGAGCAACCGAATAATAAATAAAAGGCTAACGATAGTAACGAAACAGTAGAAATACATGTGATTTGTATACCAAACCTGAAATGACGTTTTATTTAAGTTTCGGCAAGTTTCGTTCACTTTTGTTTCCGTACGTAATGTACGCTTTGACTCTTACATAACGTACGAAAATATGACATTCCTTTTTTTTCTAAAGGGTATTCTTCTTTCTTTCTTATTATTTCCAAAGGCTATTATGGGCAACTGATGTACTTTACAAATCGTAAGGCAACTTTTCGTTCGGTTTTGACACTTGCTTCCATTTTCTTTCACGTATTATGGTTGGGCCTTAAGTCTTTAGAATTGTCTTCCACAAAATTTTGGGTTTGTGTTGAGCTGTGACCACTAAAATATTACCCGATAATGCGCATACCTACATAACAAATAAATTCAATTTATAAATCAAAAATCTCATGTTTTTTTTTTTTTTTTTTTTTTTTTTTTTTTTTTTTTGTAGAAAGACTGTAGCCCAATATTGCCATAAAGCTATAAAAAGATAGTTAATCCCATTGTCAGTTGGAAGACGTTAATTTTTTTTTTAATTTGAAAATCGGAGAACAAGCGAGTTTTTTTTACTTACTTTTTTTTACACTAAAGTCTCCAAATTTGAGCTTTTAGGAGTCGATGATCTCCTATCTGTTGACTCCGCCGAATACTAGGTCTACCTTCGGCCTTCCTCTTATATGGCGTTGAAGACATAATGAGCTGTATTGTACATCATTCGCTCAACAATCGCTCCAACCGATCTCAACCGTTGAATGCGAATTTTATTGGCTATATTTTCTTATTCGGTAAAAAAGACAGGACCATAACTTTTTTCTCTCAAATACTGCAGAGGACTTTATCCTACTTAGAGAGGGTTAGATAGGTTATCGAAGTCTAAAATCACCAACATATAATTCGTCGGCTAATATCGGGGGTTTTTCGGCTTGCCAATTTGTATGAACGTAAAAGTGTGGACGAACCTTTATTTTTACTTGCGATTATAGGTACTATAAGGCAAGTTATGCATTCGTCGAAAAAAAAGTTTTGAGATAACAATCAAACATGACATTACGATGATAGCGAAGACGAAACAAGATGGTCTAAAAATTCTGTCCGTCTGTATGTCTGTCTGTCTGTCTGTATGTATAGAGACCTACAGCCCAAACGGGTGGTCCGAATTGCTTCAAACTTGGTATATAGACTTTTTTAGGTATTGTACAGAGGGGAAATTGAAATTTTTTTTTTTAGCTCAAAAAATAACGGTACATACATGCCATACAACCGTTACGTTAAAGCTTATTTTTCTCAAAAACGGCTCTAACGATTTCTATTTAAAAAAATCAGTGTTCGTTTTAGGTACGACCAATCATATGGCTGAAAAAAAAGTTTTAAAAAATGGCTAAAAACGGTATACCTACTTTCCATAGGACCGTTTTTTTTGCTTTCGACTAACTCGAAAATGACTCAACCGATTCTTTCAAAATTTCACATTATGTAGCTGTAGGTAGCTCAATTTGTATTGCATTCCAATATTTTTGAAAAATATTTTTTTGTATTTTTAAAAGCATTTAAAAAAAAAAATAAAAAATTAATATTTTGAAAACTGCTTATTAAATTTTTTTCAAAAATTTTAAATATATGTATTTGCTGAATACCTTTAAACTAGCGTTTTTGATTTTTTTTTAAAGTTTTTTTTCAAAAAGTTTTTCAAACAAAACTTTTTTTCTCAAAATCCGCTCCACAGATTTTTATAAATTTACTCTCATAAATTCAAATTTATCCAAGAAAAAAAATGGCGTACTTTTTTTCAGCTCAAATTAGTTTAAGTATTTATTTAAGAATTTTGAAAATTTAATTTTTATTAAAATCTCAAGCCCCTAAACCGCTGTCACACATTCGAGCAAGTTCGTGCGACCCAGTCGTGCATTTTATTTCTTATGACCGATGATTTCTTTTTCCTATAATTTTGATAGTAAAATTCGTGATTTCTTTCTTTTTGAACTTTGTAATCTTATCGTTTGAAAAAAAAAAAACTTGTCTGAACATTTTAAAGTATGTAAACTTAAGAGAAGTTACCAAACCTCGTGACCAATACAACTTTAGATAGTTGTTCACTGTACTAATATTATATCTGGTTTCAATCTTATAAAGTAGCATTCCTTATCAATTTATTTCCTAACAAAAAAAACACCAACGCTTAGATAAGGTAGTGTGATTTCTTCCATTTATTATAATTTTTTTTTTTGGCTTTTGTTTTATAAAATAAAAAAAATAAAACTTGAAATTATCTTTTTTATTTATATTTTGATTTTCTTATCAATTTCAGATCAGATGGCTCGGAAACGATACAGCTATCAGAAGAAAACGTTAATCCAGGAAAAATAAAGTTGGGACCAAAAGATTTCGAACTGAAAAAGGTGCTGGGCAAAGGTGGATATGGAAAAGTTTTTCAAGTGAGTATACTCGTACCTATAGTGATCCAAATCATTTTATTTCGCATGTTGATGACAAGAATAATATTTTTAATATGTGTAATCGTTACTCTTTTAATTTGTTAACTGACTCAACAAAAACCGGCGATTAATAAATTGTTTTCTTAAGCTTATCATGCGAATGTCTGCATCTTATCGTCGCCATTCAGAGTTCAGGTTCTGTGCCCTTGTTTTTCTATATATTATGATGTAATGTGATGTAAGGAAAAGTATGCTAAATTATCGGCCATGACCAGTAATAATTTAATTGGCCACAGTCATTCAATGATTGGAAAAAATATTTGAAAAGAATGAAAGGAACAAGGAAAGTGACCCATCAAAGGGAAACACGTTTTCCTTCTGAATTATTTTTTGAAGGAATAAACACACAAAACTATAACCTAGTCCCAATACGTAACTTGGAAACTTATTGCATCAGAGCAAAAGTCTAATTGAAGAAGTATTATATAAGTTGCTCCTTTCAAACCTCCTTCCCATGTATGAAGTTCAAAAGTGCTGCATGTTGCAAGAGGTAAGGGAAATGTAAATGTATGTTTTCATAAAGTACATAGAATTAAACGAAACTGAAATGAGACACCTTGGAGAAAATGTTTGTTTTGTCTAGTTTCCGACAAGATTTTAATCACTTTACATCTTCTAATCAGTGATGCCTCAGAATAGAGTTCGGGTATCAGTTCAATAAAATAATAAGTCATTCAATGAAACTACAGGTTATCTCGAAAAAATTGAATCATGATTTATACGTATCTTTTTAAATATAATAAACCTAAGAAAACCCCAAATAAAGTTTTAGCGATAGGGTGCCTCGAATAAAAATACTTCTTGGCCAAATTTGAGGTTATTCAATTTTTTTAATCTTTGATGATTCGTCTCTAGTGCAAATTTATTATTTTGGCTTCCTGTGAAGGACATTTTTATACTTACTTATACGTAAGTGCTTATTCGAAAATAAAGCAGATAAATTGAGGAAAAGTGGTTTTTTGTCAGTATTATTCGCAAACAAAATTATTAAAAGTTTCCTTCTAGTTCCTTTTTACTTGCGATTTTGGACATTCAAACATGACATCGCGATAATAGAGAAGCCGGAAAAATTTGGGTGCGACAATTCTGTCTGTATCGGCACCTACAGCCTAAACGGCTGGACCGATTTGCTTTAAACTTGGTACATTATATTGTTGTGACGTCATACAGTGTGGTTTTTGGAATTAGCATTCTAGCTCCAAAACTAACGGCAGCTGCCATATGATTTTTAATGAAAAACTTATTTATCTCAAAAACGGCTCCTACGATTTTTATAAAACTTTCTGAATGGTGTTTTTTGAGTAAATTTTATGTTCTGGTTTGAATAATTTTTTTCAGGAAAAGTATTACATTATAACGGGAGGCACCCATAGAACTCGTTTTTTTATATCCGATTTTCTCGTAAACCGCTCAACGGATTTCAATGAAATATTTTTAACGTAAAAGCTCTTTCTTTTATTTTTCAAAGAAGTATTTTTGCGTTTTTTTTTTCAAGTTAAATTTTTGATTTCTAATAAGACCTAAAAATTGAAGGTTGGCGTGCTAAAAAAAAAAATTGGAATATATTTTCGAAAAGTTTAGAAAAAGCGTATACTTGTGAAAGACGAATAATTAATAATTTATTTTTTATTTCTAGGTTCGCAAAACCGCTGGTCGAGATGCTAATAAATATTTTGCCATGAAAGTCCTCAAAAAGGCGTCAATAGTCACAAATCAAAAAGATACAGCTCATACAAGAGCCGAAAGAAATATATTAGAAGCCGTTAAGGTAAAAAAAAAAACTATTAAATTCAATAATTTGTAAAAATGACTAATAAATTTCTTTCCTTTCATTCCAGCATCCATTCATAGTAGAACTAGTTTATGCCTTCCAAACAGATGGGAAATTGTATTTAATTTTAGAATACTTAAGCGGTGGCGAGCTGTTTATTCACTTGGAACGCGAGGGTATATTTCTAGAAGACACAACATGGTAAGTTTTTTTTTTATAATTTTGTTATATAAAAATGGTTGTTAAATAACTTCTTTAATTTTAATTTAGCTTTTACCTCAGTGAAATTATATTGGCCTTAGGTCATTTGCACTCACTTGGAATTATATATCGAGACTTAAAGCCTGAAAATATCTTATTAGACGCACAAGGACATGTTAAACTAACCGATTTCGGTCTATGCAAAGAACACATTCAAGGTGGCAGTGTAACACATACATTTTGTGGTACAATTGAATACATGTAAGTTCCATTAAGTATAGTCGTAAACTAGAACTTCCAACAACGTTTGGTTTTTTTTTTGTTTTTGTTCTGTTTGATAGGGCTCCAGAAATTCTTACAAGAAGTGGCCATGGCAAAGCTGTCGATTGGTGGTCACTTGGAGCTCTTATGTTTGATATGTTAACTGGCGTGGTAAGTAAATATCATAAAATTTTAGTTAAATCGCATGTTTTCGTCATAAGTTTTATTTAATTTTTTGGGTAACTACTTCGTAACTTAAACTTTAACTAACATAAACCAGAAGTACCATGGGAAAAGGCCACTTCAATATCGTTAGTAGTAAGAATAAAAAGGAGAGGCCCTAAGAGGCTGTCTTGCGGGACCCCGAAGGAATTAATTAATGAACTTGGGGAAGCTGAAACGAAAACTGCATTAAAGGAGAAATCCATTTCAAGAAAATTGCTTGGAAGCCGAGGATGGATAGTTTGATATTATTAAACTATTAGCCTATGCAAAATTTCGTCAAAAGTCTTGTCAAAGTTAGTAGATGTTAATTCTTTCCGTTCTCTGATGCTGAAAGGAGATACAAAATGAGACTTAAAATTTCATATAAAATACTTCTAAATACTTTAGGGATAAGGGCGATTCTGGCAATGAGACGATAGGTTAGATAAGAGTTATAAAAGAGGCTTTCCACACCCGAAAAAATTCTCCTGGAGAAAGCGAAATGCTTACAATTTTGTCATGAATTTATTTTTGTTGCCAAAATTTAGTAGCTATGGGGATTTTTGTAGATCTAATATTATTTTCTCTTTACTTAGAATAACATTTACTAAAATCAAACTTGATTTTCATATTTTTCTCATGTATCCCATTTTTACAGCCACCATTCACAGCCGATACCCGCAAAAAGACTATTGAAACTATATTGAAATCAAAATTATTCATACCTGGATACCTCACACAAGATGCTAGAGACTTAGTACGTAGACTTTTAAAGCGCGTCGTTCACCAAAGACTGGGATATGGGCCTGAAGATGCTGACGCTGTAAGAGGTCATCCATTTTTCAAGCACGTGAATTGGGATGATGTTCTAGCCAGGCGTCTAGAACCACCAATCAAGCCAGTATTGGTTAGTAATAAAAAAAAACTACTCTCAATTCCTTCATCATTTAAAGAAATTAATTATTTACAGAGAAGCGAAGACGACGTCTCGCAGTTTGATACAAAATTCACCCGACAAATTCCAGTTGATTCTCCAGATGAGACCACTCTCAGTGAAAGTGCCAATTTAATATTTCAAGTAAGTTGTTTTTTAGTTTGTATTGTTTTAAAGCATTTAAGATTCTTTGGAAAAAAAGGACTGCTCCACCAAAAACAACTCTATTTTCCATCTTTTTTTAGTATTTTAATATTTTGTCAATAAATAAGTATCTTCTATTAAATTCTATAATTATTATAAAATAGTAATAAATTAATTTAAACATTTTACTAACTAAAGTCACTATAATACATTGGGTGTATCACATTGAAAGTGGGGTTCTTTAAGTGGTATTCCTGTTGGTCCGTCTGTGTACTCACAAAAGTTTAAGCCTATTCTCCGCAGCGGATGGCATTTACTTTTCGGGTTGCCCCATTTGCCTTTAAAATTGAGCCAGTTTGGGACGAATGAGCGAGCTGAAAAATAAGATTTGTTGTGTTGTTTTAAATATTAGAACATAATTTTAAACGAGGTAATCACTAAAATATCAAGAAAAGTCATTGACCAAATAATACCGAACTGAGTCCCTACTCAGAAAATTTTATATAATGATTTACTTCTTTATTTCTTGGGAAAGTAATTTGTCACTTTTGTCCTTAAGTTTTATAGCACCAAAGCTTTTTGGCACTATTGACCACAACATCCTATGTCAAAAACCTTAGACAGTAAGTTGTTACTCTAGGAATCAAAACGTATTATTTCGGAGTTCCACAGGGTACCATTTAAGGACCTACACTTTTTTCAAATTAATGTTGATGAACTACCGTAACAACTTCGGCGAGCAGTTTTTTTTTGCCGATGGCTTTGAACTAATGAAATGGCATGATCGAAAATTACTTTGATGTTCATTCATTAGACATCGGTCAATCGAATGCGGTCTTGCCTTAAATCCTCTAAAAAGTAAGTTACTCAATGGCCCCTATTCATAGATGTTTACTAAAGTTGTGACTTATTAATCTACATGTTAAGCTGAATTCTTTAGATAAACACAGCTGCTATTCATAAACAATTGTCTACCTGTGTTTAGCTAGTCATAGCCATTGTATATACATTTTTATAGTAATTTCATGGAACATTTTATTTTAGTTCTATGAACGTCGTCAAAGGCGGCGCTAATTGTCTTATCTACTTTACATAATGTCTTCTATTGTTGTTGTTGCTTCCCATAGGAGTTTAGACAAAAACCACTAAAATTACTTGCCAATCAAAGCTTGTGAACGTCGTCCATAGATGGCGCACAAAACGTTAGATTTTAAATACAATGTCATAGCTTAATGCAAAAATCTACTACAATAATGCATACTTCAAATTATGACAGCACATAATGTCAGGCAAACATTTTTAACAAAAACTGTTGTTTTCTGTTGTTGTACGAATGAAAGTGTGTGTCGAAATGTAAGATTCACATTTGAAATTAATTTTGATTTGAATAAAGAATCGTTCATTTAATTTTAGATGAATCAGGGAAGTAGACAAAAATCATACACAGATGATAAAAAAAAAAAACCACACCAAAATTAAGTTCCTGAATTGTTGATGGGAATTTTACAAGGTTGGGAAGCTGTAATGCTAGTTTTCTTGCAACTACAGAAATATCCCTACTAACAGTTGGTTGGAAGATACCAAGAAGGTTCTTCTTCAATATTAAAAAAATCTTTATCATTTAACTAGAATGGATTGGCCCCTTATATATTTTTTCTGTCTGGCTGGTGACACAATTTAATACAACAAATCTATGAATCTCCTTCAATTTCAATATCTCTATTGAAATTTTGTCAAAATCGTTTTTACAGAATTTATTATTTGTTCCGAGGGTATTTTATTTGTATCAACTAACTAATGGCAGACAAAATTTCCTACGTTTTTCAATTTATTATTGTACTTACGATATTTAGTAGCTTAGAAACAACTTAAACATTACTTCACCCACTTTTAAAGTTATACCTACTCCAGATTAGGTCCTAATCATAGGTCTAAATACATTTATGAATAGCTTAAACTTCAGGTTTGGCTGATTACAACTTAGCAATAGTTTAAGATACATCTATGAGTACAGCCCATTATCTCTAATAAAGGTCTGTTGATTTATTCGGTTTTCAGATATTTTCCTAGGTGACTCGAAAGCACAATAAATTACATTGTTTCCTGTCCACTTATAAAAAGTTAAAAAAAAAAAAAATCAGCTATGGTTCAATGTTTCTAGATTTTTGAAAACCGTTATCAAAGAATAATCACCCCTCAAAGCTTAAGTGCCTACGACGCGACGACTTTTTCAAATTTTAAAACTTTTCAATTGGCGCGGGTAGATTTTGGCTTCCTGTGGCAGCCATGTTGATTTGGTGACATCTGTTAAATCTGTTGTTCACTATTCAGTTACTGATGCCTAATTACGAAAGCAAGTTACACGATTGAACCAAATGATACAACTGTACCATCAAAATGAGTTTATAAGAGGACCCCAATTTTGGTCGAAAAACGTACTTCTTCGAAAACGACGAAGTTGGTGAGGCGGTCACTGTTAAAAGCGAGTGCTACAGAACGATTATAACCTATTTCTCATGGCCGACCTTGGCGTGGTTCCCGAAAAACGGTGCTACGTGCCACACAGCGGACGCCACGATCTACTAAAAACCTCCATCTACCCGCCCTTATTGGAAACCTCTTTATAAGATGAATACATAGCTGATTTTTGTTTTGCTTAAATGCTGTGTGAACAAAATGTGGGCAGGAGTTTCCAAGAACAGGAAAAGCTACTCAATCCACTGGAATCCTTAAAGGCTGCAGTCTAATAGTTATCAAGAATTTTGGTTCTTTTCATCCGAAAGTATTAAGTATGTAATTGAATTGAGGATTACCCAGAAATTTGCCTCTAATAAGAAGAACAAAATAAAATGAAATACATAGTACCAACCTGTTCTCAGATTTTCATAAGAAACATCAACTGATTTCCACGTATGCCAAGGTGTGCCGAAGCCATTTACATCATAGAGTCGAGCAACTTTGACAAATCTATGTTTTCCTGGAGCCGTCCATAGACCATGCGATCCCTTAAACAAAATCACACACTTTTGAAATATTAAATTCAATAGAATAAATTTTCGACTAACCTTTGCTGCAAACAATACAGGATGATTGGTAAAGGTTGTAACAGTCTTTGGAAAATTAGGTCGCTGCAAGATCCCCTTGCGAGTTTCCTGTTTCTTAAACTCAAAGGACCCCGTCAAATGGTTGTATGTATAATACGCACCAGCATCATGTGCCGAAACATACATTGCATTTGGATGAGCATTTGTCCCATCAAAATATAAACTCATGTGTTCCCAATCTCCAATATGACTGCCGATGTCCTTACGATTACCCAGACAATATCCATAAACAGCTGGAAAGGGGATACTTCCCAAAACTCCCAAGCTAACTGTGCACATAGTTTTTCCCTGGCTATAGGGATAAAACATCCAAAAGGTAACATGAAACGCTGGAATATTCTGCTTAGTCTTCTGGGGTTCAATGTAGTCATCGTTTATATTGTTATTCATGCCACTATCGCCAGTGAACTTAACGTTGTCCACCAGATTTGCAATGAATTCGCTTATTTCTTTTTCTGTTGATATGGGTTGAGTGTCGCCTGTTGTTGATGTTGATTTCTGAGAAGATGTTGAAATAGTTCCTTTCTCTGTGGTTTCTTGAATTGTAGCTTCTTTGTCGTAGTATGTTTGAGTATCCCTTCGAGTACGAGAAAATCCAGGATAAAGCCTCGATGAGCGTCTTATTGTGTTACTTGCCTCTCCAGATTCATTCATCGAGACTGGAATATAGGGAACTCTTCGTTGAGGTTGTGGTAGTGGTTTTTGGGGTGGCGGAGGTGGAGGCTTACCTGAAAATACGAAACTTATTTTGTAGATTTTGAAATAAACAATCATTTTTTTAATGAAATTTTTTCATAGGGACTTTTAACCTGTCCTAGTCATTTACTGAATTATTAACAACATATTTGACAGATGTCACAAAAAACAACTTGGCTTCCACAGGCCGCCAAAATCTACCCGCGCCAATTGAAAAGCCATCCAAAATAATTTAAATAAAATGCACGACTGGGTCGCACGAACTTGCTCTTATGATAAGCAATTGCTTAGTGGCTGCATATATGGATTTAAAAAAAAATTTAAATAATTTCGAAAATTCTTTTATTTTTTAAATTAGTTTAAGAGTTTTCTCGGAAAAACAAAGTATACAATAAAATTTTAAAGCTATACGTGAATCTAGGAAAAAAAAAATATTGAAAATCGTTCGACCAGTTTTTTTTTAAAAAGGTTATTTTTGAAAAACTTTTCCAAAAAATATTTTGAAATTTATTTGGGTATGCAAATATATGGCAACCTGTAGTTTACATTTGAAAAAATAATTTTAAAAAAAATCAATATACCCGTTTCCAACATATTTCGAAAACCAAAAAATTTTTTGAAAAAATTATAAAAAATCAAAAAAAAAAGTTTTTGAAAAATTTGAAATGCCATATTAATAAAATTACAAATGACTTCCTGTGGCCAAAATTTTATTGAAATCGAATGTATAGTTTACGAGAAAATTTGATATGAAAATACTGGTTCTATGAGAGGTACCGTTATAAGACAAATTTTTAAAAATATTTTTTAACCAAAAGATAGATTGTCTTACAAAAATAGCATCCTGAAAGTTTTATCAAAATCGTTAGAGCCGTTTTTGAGAAAATAAATTTTTTTCTTCACGATTGTATGGCAGGTGCCGTTATTTTTGGGCCTAGAGCAAAAATAAAAAATACGTTCCGAGGGACGGCCAAATAAATCCTAGATACCAAATTTGAAGCAAATCGGCCCATCCGTTCAGGCTCTAGAAGCGCGAACAGACAGACAGACAGACAGACAGACAGACAGACAGACAGACAGACAGACAGACAGACAGACGGACGGAATTCCCAGACCCACTTTTTTCGACTTCTCCATCATCGTAATGTCATGTGTGATTGTTATCTCGAAATTTTTTTTCTGCACGAATCCATAACTTGCCTTATAGTACCTATAATCGCAAGTAAAAATATTGAAAAGAATGATTTAGTGTTTCATGGGCAAGTTTGTAAGTTGCATGCTACATTTGATAATCTAAAATTAAAACCAAAAGTTCATATTCATTGAATTTTATCGTGCTTAAATTTCCTGACCAATTATTTAAGCATTAAAGGCCTACTTTTTGGAACTTAATCTTTTTCCAATTTCGCTGCGAATAAATTATGTATTCAATTTTTAAAACCTGTAAATAAATTGAACCCTGGCTTTGATTTATTAAAGCGAAGTATTGCACTACTGGAATTGAATCATCACAGAATACGTTCCAAAAACAATTCCTAGATAAAGTCAATTCCGATTCGAACTCAGAAACTGCTGAAAGAAAATGCTGAATCTACTGTCGAATCTAAACGGCTTTATTTAATATGCACTTTTCATGGCAAGATTTATTTTCAGAGGATTTTTGACTTTCTATGAGGTACTTTCGGCGACTAGTCCGACACATTTACGAGTAGAAGTACTGCGGAAACGGAAAAGACTGGTAAAGTACACCACACATTCACCGATTTTTTCGAAATCAAAAATTTTATAGGGTGGAAATTACGTTTAAAGGACGCCAGAGCCGTTTTATACAGAAACTGTCGCAATTCTTTAGACGGTTGCAAATCGCTGAATGTAGGCTGTATGTCAAATGAAATACATGTAAACGGTTCTTCGGGAACATCTGAAAACTCCACTTTTTTTTTAAGAAACGAGATCATTAGGTCCACGTATCAATGCGTTCTTCCTTACTAACCTTTGTACGCTACAAAAATACAATTTCAAAATGCTTCATATAAATGGAAGCAATTGCAATAGTCTTACTTGTTGAAGTCGTTGTTGGTGTTTCCGTTGGACTGCTACATAGCCGAACAACAGCATAAATCGGAACATTATGTTGGTTTGGGTCCTTGCCATAAAGAAATGATTCATCGTTCTCCAAAAGTTCATCTAAATTTTTGTCAGAAAACATACAATTTTTATCTCAGAATCATTAAAAAGAAATCTTACCTATTTCTGCATTTGTTACCAAGTAAGCCTTTTTAGAATTGTCTCCTATTGGCATGCCCTTCACTTCGGACTCTGCATTCCCTTTATCCACTGCATGAACGTTCCGAAGAAATTCCTCAACTCCTAATGGCATGAATTTTTCTTCGGGAGCAAGCCAAACTACGGGAGCCCATTCTTTGATTAAACGTTCAACTATAAAATCGAAAACAAAAATGTTAATTTTTTTTTTGTTACATCACGGGGCTCACGGCGCGGCGGTGGCGGGTGTGACAATTCAACGGAGTCGCAAAATCTTAAGTGTTTTTGTGGAATAAATTAGTTAAACAAAATTTAAATATTTGGTGGCGCGATGTCTGAGTGATCAAGCATTTGTTTATTGCATTCGAACCCGCATTTACATAACTTACAAGTATCGTCATTTTTGATGGAATCTCTTCTCTAGAGTCAAGTCTAGTGAGATTGAAAAAAAACTCGTACGTACATTGAATGCCAGCGTACTCGTATGCTGTGTTACATAAATCAATTATGCACAGCTTGTGCGCACCTGGATTGCACATGTTTTGCTTAAAAATGTCTCATTTCCACGGATGATCATCGGGCGACTCGTGCACGGATGGCATAAGTTGCGTAAGCTTCCTAGGCAGAAACATACAAAGCTACTTTAAATGACTGAGCTGAGTTATTTGATTACACGTATCTGTCATGGAAAGAGCTTTATGGATCATAAACTATGAAATTTTTTCTCAAATCTCTTCGTATATCTTCCATACGACCATACGAAAGAGACAAAGTTTGCAAATGCGGAAACGCAAATGAGAAATCATGTTTTTTTATAAAAAAAAAAAACTCGCAAAAAAGATTGAGTTTGTTACGAAATGCTGCAAATGCACTGCGAACTTGTTTAACCTGAAAATATTGTATCGAAGAAATTTCGTTAGATGTGCTCTGCAGTGTACTAACAACGAAAATCTGCACGAAATCCTTTCCCAAATTTGATCATTTTTGTTTCTACTCGATGCTGCCTTGGGGCCGAGTGGGTCGTTAAGGAAGCTTCGGTGAGTAGTATCTACGATTGCAAGTGAATACAAGCCTGGCAATTTTGCAAGCAACTCTCTATACAGTCGACTGCCCGAGTGAACTACTTTAGATGTGATGCCATTCACAAAGTGGGGGCTATGAGTTGCGGACTAGTTGTTAAGAAAGTTAATAGTATTAATTTCTGTTTCACTGAATTTGGGAGTGGCCCATGAAATAGATCGATTATTCTGATAAAAGTTATTATTTGGTTGAACTTGGTACGAGTAAGTACACAAAGTAATTGCTGCTATTGCTTGTATTTTGTATGCTTCAAATAGTGTTGAGTAAATTTCGTTGGTTGATGAGTTCCATGTTTTTTTTGTTTTTATGAGGCCCTTGTTCCCTTTCTAGGTATGATATTGTTTAATCGACTGAAATTTTGATCTGCTTTTAGAGCTAGGTATAATAAAAAATAATTTGAAAATGGAAATAAATGAAATTTACGACATGAAATCACTTGGGACTGAAAAATAGATTAAAAAGATATGTAGGTACTTGAAATTTTTGATTTGATGTTATCAGAGTTTTTTTTTAAATACTTAGTATGCAATAATATGTATTTCGTATTTAAATGGGTATCCAGGAAAAAATTTAAGATCGTTGGATGGAACAAAATTAAATCAAAACAAATTAGGACCTTCAAATAAAAAAACCGAACATACGAGTACTTAACCTACAAAATTAATTTTAAGCAGAAGATTAGGTACCGTTATTTTTGGAGACTTCCAAGAGAACGCTTACCACCAAATTTGAACAAATCGACTTACCTGCCTAGGCAACAGGTGTGTGAACAGACGTACATAATTTTCTGACCCACTTTTTTGGAGTTCTATAGTCGTAGTCGTAGTGTTATATCTGATTGTTATATGAAAATCTTTGCACATGTGCGCTGGGGATTCCGAATATTTTCACTGAGATAAATGTTGTTTTAGTTTGAATTGAAAGAACGAACATCTTATTCTAACTGTACTTTAAAACAGGGATTCGTTGTATCCAATACTTATATAACGGCCTATACGATGCCAGACAACTTGTGTGTGCTCTTTTGAAATTACTCGAAAACGGCATTTACTCAACAATAATAAAGTAATGTAAAGAAGGTATGTATCACTACAGTACAAGAATAACGGAGCCCATCTCATTATTTATAAAAATAAGTACCGAGTACCATCTTGAATATTAAAACTTTATTTTGTCGCTGGTGCATTGCATGGGTTGGGAACCTTTAGTTGAGGGTTCAAGTCCCAGACTGGGTAGGAACTTGTCTATATTTCTCCCGTTTCAACTGAGATACCACCCGTATTGTTTCGTCAGATAAATAACACCTAAGTCCCAATACCGGGTTATCGAAAATTATTTCAGTTTCTATGTTCCAAATAACTTGAATTAAAGAAATAATTTCTAGTTTTAAAAACAAAGATTACGTTGCAAGTGTGGGAGATGGTTTTTAATAATTTGTTTTTAATTTGTGTTAACGAGGAAAAAGAGAGCCATTCTATACGATTTTTTTTCTCAGCAAACCAACAAACTTTTGCTCTTCGTTGCATTGAAATATTTTTTTCGCCAGATCAAAGTATAGCGATTTTTCTAAGGCAAGAAGCTATGGATAGAACAAATCTTAGGTGGACAAGTGGCAACACATGTCTAGCGACAAAACGGATTTGGCCAAAGCTGGATTCAAATCGCTCTAAGACTTTGATCTCTCTGAGCAGACGGCACATTAGCTCCATTATAGGTCTCATTACAGGACACTGCCTCATAGGTAGACATACGCCATAAGACTTAGCGTGTTCGCAAACGACTTTTGCAAAAGTTGTATGGACGAAGAGGAGGAAGAGACAATTGCCCATCTTCTTTGTACATGCCCTGCACTAGCTCGCAAAAGGAAACTCCATCTGGGAGCATACTTCTTCAACGATAGTAGTGATCTGTCTAACGTGGACACTAACTCTCTTTTAAAATTCATTAGAAGCACAAACTGGTTCTGAGTTACTAGGGGGAAACACCCCAAACTCGTGGTATCACAACGGTCCTCTTCTGAACTAAGTGTGTTGGTATTTTCAGCCAACAGCCACTTTAACCTAACCTAACCTAAGTATAGCGATGCATATTGTTCTTGAATTTATTTTAGTGGAGCATTCCACATTTGGGTAGTGTAGCTAAAGAAAGAATATACAGGGTGATTCACCAGCGTTGTGCCAAAAAGCTAGAGCGTGTAGGTTAAGTTGAGACAAGAAAAAAATCGTATGGGAGGGGGGGGTCTATTCCCCTCCGTTTAGCCGGGAGGGGCAATTTTCTGAAAAATTGACTTATTTTGTAAAAAAAATATTTAAAATCAACGGGTTCGTTTACAACACCGTGTTATACCTTTTTGGAAAGCCAAAAACTTTTCCTTTTATTTTGTTTTTAAATTAAATTGTTTTAACGAATAGTTTAAAAAATATAAATTTTCAAACTCAAAAATTTGAAAAAAAATTTGAAAAAATAATTTTAAAACTAATTTTTTTCAAAATTTTACGTAATTAAGTATAATTTTTGTTCTCAGAATTCAACGCTTCCATTAATCTTTAATCCAACACTGAAAACCGTATGGCTCTACGACTTTTTGTTGCCAAGGTATTCAAAAATAACCGAACCTACTTCTTCACAAAGCAAAAAAAACGGTCCTATGGAAAGTACCGCTCTTAGCCATTTTTTAAAACTTTTTTTTCAGCCATATGATTGGTCGTACCTAAAAAGCAACACTGATTTTTTTAAATAGAAATCGTTAGAGCAGTTTTTGAGAAAAATAAGCTTTAACGTAACGGTTGTATGGCAGGTACCGTTATTTTTTGAGATAAAAAAAAATTTCAATTTCCCCTCTGTACAATACCTAAAAAAGTCTATATACCAAGTTTGAAGCAATTCGGCCCACCCGTTTGGGCTGTAGGTCTCTATACATACAGACAGACAGACAGACAGACAGACAGACATACAGACGGACAGAATTTTTAGACCATCTTTTCTCGTCTTCGCTATCATCGTAATGGCATGTTTGGTTGTTGTCTCAAAACTTTTTTTTTCGACGAATGCATAACTTGCCTATAGTACCTATAATCGCAAGTAAAAAG
The DNA here is from genome assembly GCA_916050605.2 of Platycheirus albimanus. Taxonomy (NCBI): domain Eukaryota; kingdom Metazoa; phylum Arthropoda; class Insecta; order Diptera; family Syrphidae; genus Platycheirus; species Platycheirus albimanus. The sequence continues at coordinate 111,056,195 of OU696698.1, read as the reverse complement.
AAAAACGCCTAATAATGGTTATCTAATAGGGGTGGTTTATTAAAGAATAGGAATATATCTTGCCCTAAAATCCCTTTAATCTTAAGGAAACCGCGCCAACAGAGTTTGAAATCCTTATTTTCCAAATCATAAGTTTCCCTGTTTTTAATTTTTACTCACAAAAATATGAAAACATATTGACTACAATCACTCACTCAAAACAAATCCCTGACCAAACTGACTCCAAAATCACCACTCACAATCAACTATACACAAATTAACTTTTGGCCTTCAAAAAAATCCGCTCGAACACAAAGCCGCGAATAATTTAACCAGATTTTTGATGAAAATCAGTAGAAGCGCATAAATAAAATTTTAAATCACAAAAAAAAAACATCAAATGTGTGCAACATTATTATCATTAACTTAATACTGCATTTGTGCTTTCAGCAAATTGGTAATAATTTACCTGTCAAGGTCAATAAAATTGTTGCCAAATTCCATCACCTAATGACACCCTTTATACTTTAAACCAAACCCTTTAAACTTCTTTTGGTATGTAATCACATAAAATAAATCAAAATCTTTGTCTTCCTCGATTCAAAATTGTTATAAACTACTGCTTCGTCTGTGATATTACCATATACCACAGTTGCAACAACAACACACAACAAATAATATGCTGCATGGTAAATTAATTTTAAAAACAACACTGATTAACATGCCTTCGTGCGATTGATAAAAATAAATCTTACGAAACCTTAAATTTAGTTGAATTAATTGAATTAATTTAAGTTAACACAAATCTCAACTTTCTTTTTGTTCCCTACCACCGCGCTCACTGGCGCCACCTCGCGTGCTTCAATAATTAAAATTTTTTTGTTTCTGTTTTTCGTTTCCGACAACAAATTAATTTAAACAATTTTTTTCGAATCAAATCATACCTACTTCTTTCTCAAGGGACGAAAACCGCCCACCATTGCTGTTGGCCCTTGACGACTCGTTCATGGCAATAATTGTCGTTGAAGTCATTTCGGTCTGCTGAAGCTGACCATGTGAAAGTTGCACGACAACGCTGGCCAGTACTATCCAAACAAAAATAACTACTCTCGCTGTTGTTGTTGTTATTAGTATTTGTGGTAAGACACAACTTGCACCCATGTTGCACTCTCTTGATGTTTTGTTTAGTATCTTTCGAATTGTTGTTTGGTTCCTCTGACGTCTGTCCCTCTGGTGGTTCCTTTTAGTGTATTGTTTTTGTTGTTGGAATTTTTTTTTTTTTCAAAACTTAGCCTTGGACTTGGACCAGTACATGCTGTAGTTGTGGTCTTAATTTCATGATTTATCAATTTACACGGCCACAGGCTATCCCGAGTGCATGAGCCCCTTGTTTTCTGTGATTGCTAATTTAGGCCTTGAAGGCCGTTGCTGAGGCCGATGCACTTAAATTACAAGAAAACGGATTACCCGTCCGTATACCCGCATGAAATTAACAAAATAGTGAAATTTTATTTGCTAATTATGAAAACGTAAATGATTTTGATTTTTAAGTTGCACGAGTGGAAAGCGTTACGCGTCCGTCAGTCCAGTCGCGTACGTAAATTAAATAAAAAAAAGGTAAATGTTGCTGCCCTCAATAATTATGTTTTTTATTTTGATTAAACGGGCTTAAAGTATATTAGAAAGATAGCACAATAAGGCGTGTTAAATATAGGAAATGCAAAGAGCTGTTGTTGCCACTTCAGGTGCACGAAAGATACAAAAATAAAAAGCGCGGCAAAGAAATTCACAAGTCTTTTGTAAATAACGAGGCTTTCAATTTTTTGTCTTACAATGATGGTCAAAAGCAACCCGTTGTTTTCCGTACGTGTACCTCTTTTGCTTGCTTCACAATCCCAACTGAAACTGAATCGGCAGAGCCAACCGGGCATGATATTATTATTGGAGTCAGTTAGGTACTCCACTCAAAGTTGCTGCTTGCTGCTGGTATGGTTTGGATAACCAACCATCCACTGAATTGGGAGTTTTTGTATCTTTTTTCGGTTTGTTTAGTTTGTCTTTCTTTCTTTCATTCGATTTATTTCTCTCATTCTTGGTAGTTGGTAGATATTACAAGAAAAGCTCTTCTTTTACCAACAACTTCGATATTAAAAAAAAAGGTAATCAAAAACATTCTTCAAATTTTTTTTGGTAAGTAGGTAGGTACTTAGGCTTATTGAAGTTTGTTAAATTTAAAACACCCAAGGTTGACATATATACATAATAAAGCTACTGAACCTAACAACCTTCCCTCCGAAAATAATGGTAATAATAACCTTCAGTAAAAACACATTGCACATACATTGCAGATACATTTCAAAGCCTTTACGCCACATTTTTTATAGTGTTTACCACTGTTCCATGTAACGAGTATAAACAAAGATAGCATTTTTGTGTTAGCTTTAAAATGTTTTAGGGCCGTTGACCAGACGTACTCTTAGATATAGGATGATGCTGTTGCAGAAAAGATGTGAAGTCTTTGTTTGGATATGGATTTAATATACTTAAGTGCAATATGTCGTAAGGAGACGCAAATAAATAATAAAAGATAGATACTATCGTAAGCACGATGAGGAAATGGATACACGATAGAACGCAAAAGTAGTTATAAGGAAAATATGTTTTGGATTTGTTGGCGTAATATGGAATCGCCTTTAGTTAACTGGTTCTTAAAGAAAGGAGTTTGGAAGCACGATTTCTTGGTGATTGGATTTCAACGAGAACCACTTTTTACAGAATTAGAACAACCAAATTAAGAACTCCTCGCGTAGCTACGTACAATAAATTCTTTGAGTAACAAAGGAGTTTGACTTTACAGGGTGACCCATGCTAGTTGTCGAGTTGTAAACTTATACAAAAATAAAATATTTTATTCTTACTCACTTGCTACTGGATATTGCAAAAGTTATGGCGTATGCCTTCTGCCAAATGAAAATTTTCGGACCTAACGAACAGCTCTGTGTCGCTCCTGACAATCCTTGAAATCAGTTTTCTTCAGGTATGGAATAGTGCCGTTTGAGTCCTGCAAATCAATGCTTTTCCTGCAGCAATTTAAGTTCTTGAAAGAAACCCAATAGATAGTTATTGATAGTTCTCTTTTCTGGAATGGATTCTTATTTCATTTCAAATGAAGTAGAGCGACAAGAGGATAAAAGTATGATTTTTTGTTTGGGTTTTAAATTTTATTTTCCTGCAGTTGCTTAAAATGGCACCCTTTTTTGGCAGTGGGGATAGGTCGCTTTCATAATATGAAATTTCAAAAAAAAAAAAAAAAAACTAAAATTTATCAAATTCTGAGATGACATATCCTTTCACAATTTTCAGTTTGAACCATTAATTTAGGGCCACCCTTTATAGTACATCTTGCGTTTTGACAATACAAATGAAAAAAAAAACAAAGACTTATAATATGGTCTTAAAAATACATTAATTTGAAAAACTTATAATTTTTTTTTTAATTACAGGGGTTTACTTACGTAGCACCATCAGTCCTAGAAGATATGCAACGAGCCAACAGAATGCCAGCCAGATCACCGCGCCGCACTCCGCGACAAAATCACGATGGTTCATATCGCCTAGCGTTTCCGCCACAACGAGGTATGTGCTCGCGTGCAACACCGCCACATCTACAGACATTTGCCCCACGCCCATCGCCGCAGGACGAAATGATGGACGTACAGGGTCCTGTTGTATAGTTTGCAATGCAATCTATTACAAACAAATCCAACAACTAGCAAAATGAAGGAAATAAAATAACATAAAAGAAAAAGAAAAAACTAAAGTAAAGTACAGTAAAAAGTAAAACGAATATAGGAAAAAAGGAATGTAAAATATACACTATATACCACACGATACGCTATACATACATAATATACAAGTAATATTTTTTTTTTTTTTTATTTTTTTGCAAGAATATATACATAATTTTTTAATTCTTAAAAAAAAATTACAACCTTAAACCTAAGCCTCTCAAATTGTGTTTCTTATAAAAATAAAGCTTTTGCAAAGCATGCAATGCCTACGCATTTGTTTTATGTTTATTTTAAATTTTTAATTTTGTTTTATAACAATTTAGGCTTTGTTTACATAGGCTAGTAGACTTATTTTTTTTTTCGAAGGACAAACACAAATGTGTCTTGTCATCTTTTCTAGCCTATGTGAACAAAGCTCCTGCTTGAAGTCATAGTCACATTTATTTTTTTATTCATCAAATCTATAATATCGTAAACGTTCAACGAAAATACATACGTCAAACGTGAGATCCGAAAACTTAATAAATTCAACTTGATATTCGCACAATTCTGTCAAACAAACCATTTTGTGTTCTTAATTCGAAAGCTGTTCAATGGAATCCAAAAAGCTTTATATCCTTTCCCCGTTAAAAGAAAAGGCATGTTTTACTGGCTGGAAATTCATAAATTCGAAACTGTCACACACGTCAGAAATCAATTTCTCTTTGATTCGTTTTAAATGATTAACCTACTCTAGAACGCTTTTAGTTGACACTGACAGTTGTGGGTGTTGAAGTAACGTTCAATCAATTGACACAAATATTGACAATAACGCGAACCTTGAACTGCCTGCTCAAACAAGGGATTGTATGGAAATACTGTGTTTGATATTAGCTTTGTTTTTTGAGTCCTGACTTCGTCTTAACAAGAAAATTCTCTGATTTTTGAAACCTGGGGTCGCCCTGAAGTCGATCTTGGTATTTTGGGGGGGGGGCGAGTTGAGGTAACGAATCAGCTGTCTATGTGACGTTTGCTGTGTGTATTTTTCATATTTGATTTTTCATGTAATTTTTTCGAAAGAAACTAAACGAAATGCAAGTGAAATGCATTTATTTTAATAAAAGTAAATAAAAATCAGACAAATAAAGCATGGAACTTTCTAATTTTTTGATACAATCAGCAGCCCTTATGTGTGTTCTTTTGGGAACCGAAAATATCTGACTTTTTTGACAACTCTTGGAGTTGTCAATAAAACCTGGGGCGAAACAAGGTAAAGTTCAAAAAAACAAAGCTATAGTTAACTGGGTTTAATCTGTGAATAAAAAAAAATTACATCCAATTACAATCTCCATTTGAAGGTGGGAGAAATAAATTAATAAATAATAAATTCTTTCTAAATGGTTTCCAAGCTTTTAAAGTTTCCATCCATTTTGACGGCAACACGAGTATTTGGAAGAATGTCTTGCCAGCGAGACAGAAAAATTGAAGTTAAGTGTCAAAAAATCCAAAATATGCCAAAAGTACGTTTAAAACTTTTACTATACAACCAATTTTAAATAGAGTCGAAATATAATGCAGACTTCTTCGAAAAGCCACTTAAGAGTAAAACTAAGTCCTGATTTACGCGTATGTATGTGTGAGACGCATACATTTTATAAGTGATTAGCACAAAAATTCAACTTAAAAGTTAATTTATAAACTAACTTTGTTTTTTCTTTTATTATAACTCTTTTTCGACTTTTAAGTACCTTGAGAGGATTTCTTTAGGTGGTGAATTTGGAAAACTCGCTTCGCATATATTTTATTTTAAGTATGTACTATATAATTGCAAATTTTTATACAATTATATATACAGACAGAGCTATCAAAATATTTAACGATATTTTACCTATGTATATAATTTTTAAAAAAATATTATGCATCTTATATTTCTGATTGAAAACGTGGTCCTTTTTTAAACAAATAAATATAAATATTTTATTTTATTTTGGTACTTTATTTATTTATATTTCCAAATGTAAAACAAAAGCAAAAGTTTGCCTCTTCTTTTTAGTCTAATATTTTTGTTATTGATTTATTTTGTAAGACTTTGTGCAGCAACTTGGTGTTTTTGTTGGCAGCCATCTTAAATCATTTCTAACCTATTAGATTATAAAATAAAACAAAATATTTTATCTACAAAAACTCGATAGTAAAAAAATGAACTAAGCAAAAAATAAGGCATTTTAAGCGTGGCTTTATTCCTATTCAAATGATTTATTTTGTATAATTTTTTTGTTTATTAAAAGCAACACTTAAGCAATAAAAAAAATATAAAACAAAATTATTTTTCTAAATGAAATTTTATAAACAAAATATATGTACGTACTATTATATTTTGAAATAGCTTCTGAATATTGATTTTATTTTTGTCAAACTGTTTAAATAAAAAAAAATATTTCGCTACTGCTCTAACTATAACAGGAAATTAATTAAATACAAATTACAAATAATCTAAAGGTGCTATTAAAAAAGAAAATAAAACAAAAATATAATTGTGTATTTAAAGACAGAAAAAATAACGTATACCTCGATGCAATTATTATGTTTTTTTTTTTTTTGTAATTATAAACAGATACATAACTACAGAATTAAAAAAAAAAAGAGAAGGAAATGCTACACAACTTTAAAAAAGAGTCTTATAAGAAAAAAAAAAAAACATCAAAAGCAGAACATGAAATGCCTTGTTTTTTACATACAACAGTTCAAATTCAGTTTCTTTATTTTAAAAAAATAAACGAAATCCAATAAACCATAGCAACAGAAAGTGTTCAACAAAACAAATAGATGATGTTAAGAGAACTCTAGTTAAATCTTGTTTTTAAATAATTTTATTATAATTTTTTTTTTAATTAATTATAAAACAAGCTTAAAACGAAAGAAAGTACTATAATCTAGTTTATGAAAGGAAATACATAAAATAATTTATCTTAGAACACATTAAAAAAAAACTGCAACAAAATAAACCTAAATAAATCGCATAGACGAAATAAAAAAAAACAACAATTAAAAGCAAATTAAAATAAATTTTTAAGAAAAATACAAAAAATAAAACGAGAAATTACTAAGCAATATGATATAAGAATCAAACAAAAAATTTAAAAACATAACTCCATGAATGCATATAAAATATATTATACTATAACAAAATTATGTTTTAAAAATATCAATAATTCATGAAAAACGTTTTCGATTTATTTTATACAAACATTTTTTTTCTTAAATTAAGTACATATATACAATATTTTTGGAAAATAAAAACAATTAAAAAAGTGTTAAATAAAAAAACTTATAAACAAATAGAATTTGTTAAAAAAAATTTCTAAATGCCTGCCGCTCACTTGGCAACTTTGTTTATGTTTATGTCAGAGATGTTATATATTTTGTTTTATAAGAGAGTCAGGAGCCGTGAAGCTCACTGTCGTCGCGTCGCGTGGGTAAGAAAAATTGTTTAAACAACAAGAGCCGACTGGTGATGGTAAGGGGTGAGCGCGGGCCTATTTAAGACCATGCACCGAAGCAAGATAAATTTTAATCATCAAGATAAATTTGCCTAAACTAAGTTGCCAGGCGAGCTGCAGGCTTCAGTTACAAATGTTACAAAACAATTGCATTGTTTTATTTGGCAGATGACATTTCTTTAGAATGACTAAGTCCTTAAAAAATGCTTTTAAAAGAAAATATCCGCGAGATTGTATTGTATATTTGAAAAAATACACAAAATCTCGATTTTTTTCAACTCAGAACTTCATTACGGAAACCATTGAATTTAATTCATTTCTGGTGCTTAACACAATTTTTTTATATTTTTATATTTTAAAATAATTTACCAAAAATTCACACATTAACTGCAAAAATATCCAAAAGAAGCTTACTTTTAAATTATACAATTAAAGTGCCTTAAGTGCATTTTTCAGTTAAATTACCTCCAGCTTCATACCTCCAATTTAACACTTAACACGCAAAGAAATATTCCTTATAAAATCACCTCTTATTATGTTTCATTTTCTCATTTGTGTCCGTCTGTTGTGTTTTGCCCCTCAGATATTGACTGCCGATATCGTGTATTCAATATTCGATGTTTACGGAGGCTCGACAAACCATATTTTTAAAATTTTCAAAACCAAAGTCACATGCATAATATGTAGGCCCTCTTGTTTTTACTCCGATCAAATCAGCTCAAGAATTATAACGCTATGATAATACCACAAAGTCAGGATTTTTTAAATGAAAAATGAAATGGCGCCCAACGCCAAGCTGCTATAAATTATGGAAGCAGTTCTACGAGTAAACCAAACCAGCAAAACAAACAGTTTTAAAATTTAGCGTTTAAATATAATTTGGTGTTGATTAACTTGTAACTTTGTAAAGCAGCAACGCTTGTAGTGAATACAAACAATAAGCAACGAAAATTAAGGATTTTCCATTACACGGTGCCTTAATATTGGACAGAAAACTTTGTCAAATTCTGTTTTCCAGTCTCAAAAAACTCTGTAATTTGCCGTGGATTTGTAAACCACTTGCGGCAAAATCTGCTGAACTTAATCTAGGAAGACTATATGAGGAAGAACAGCTCGACATGCAAGAAAATACGTTTTAAGTCAATCCTGTTTTTTCTAGTTTTCAAATAACTTTGACAAACGAAATCACAAAATCTGTCTTAGGTGTCTGTTCACGGAGAAGACAAGACAAAAAACCCGACAGTTCTGTTATGGCATGTTTTCTGTCTGCAATGGGGTGGTGTCCATTGGAACAGTTTTCTTGCCAATAGAGAACGCATTATAAGGCGAAAATGCGACTTCTTTCTTGGTCCGGGAAATTTGAAAACAATTTTTTTAAGTGAAAAAACAAACGAAATATGTAAGCTCTTTTGAAATTTTTTGATTTGATTGATTCGCGTTCAAATAAACCATCAAAAAATAAACATAACCTTCTTTTAACTTAATAAATGATTAATCCTTATACTCATGCTTAAAAAACAAAACCATTTGTTTAAATCAAATATTTTTTTTATAAAACAAAATTTCAAATTAAAACTCATTTGTACACCCAAGTCCAAAGTGTCCTGGCTTTTCCCCAAACCTGATTTCTCATTTTTTGCATTAACTTTTACAAAAATTGATAATAAAGTGAATAATACTGCGCAACACTTAAAACCGTCTAATTTACAATAATAAATCTTAGAATTTAAATAAAAACTATAGATATACAAATAATGAAAAGATAATGCTTAAATCAAATAATAATAGTCTGAGTTATTTATTTCAATTTTGTATAACAAAATAAAAGCAAAGTAAATGAAATGAATTAAAAAAAAACTAAAAACAAAATTCAAATACAACGTATAACTGCCAAAAGTGTTCAAAAAAGTAACATTTTTTTAGATAAATATTTTAAGCATACATATATTTTCCTTCACACATTTTTTATTTAAACTTTGGTTAGCAACAAGTTTTCTTTTTCCAAAGTATAAAACTAAAAAAAAAAAATAGTCAAATATATTTACTTCCGTGTTGTTTTAAAAGTGTGCTTGTGCTTGCACTTTATTGACGAACGATCTACTTCTAGAGTTCACCTTCATCTGTCCTTTTAAAATTTGTAAATAATAAAAACAAAAAATAATACAAACAAAATCAATAAATAAAAACATTGAATAAACGAAAATTGTAAAAAGAGTAAAACTAATATACATAAATACAAAGTGTAAATATCTTAATTGATTTGTATTCCTTATATTTTATAAAAACAAAAATTAAATAAACACAAATTATGACGCGTACAATTGCAATAACAAAGCAATTTTGTTAAAAACTATTAAAAGTAATAATATTCTTATATATAAATTAAATGGATATGAAGTGCCGGAATCCTTTAAAAGAAAAAATGTCTACACAAATAAATTGCTTCCTTTGAATGTTGACCTTTATATTTTTATTTTATTAAGAATATTGGTACCTGTGGAATTTTGGAATCGGGCTTGAAACTCCATTGGAGCAGTTTTGGTTTTATTTTCATTCATATCCATTAAGTTTAAAAAAAATACATTTAAGTTTTTTATAAATATCTAAGTATCTAAATAAAATATAAATAATATCTAATTATAATGCTTAAGTGAAAATATATTTTATATTTAAAATTAATATCTCCTGAGTATAGGCAATGAAAATTATGAAGGCAAGAAGGTATGTTTAATATCGGCAATATATTGCATTATTATTATAAAGTGTTTTTTGACAACATCTTAAATATAAATTAACTATACATTATAATTATAAATAATGCAATTTTGGTTTGATTTGCGTGAAGAACTACTATAAACAAGTTTAACGGTATAACATAGGTGTTTGACAATGAAACTTATATAATATATTGAAATGTATAATAAGTTTGTCATAATTATCGTGCGTTATATCAAATTCAGAGTTTTTGGGAAAATAAAAATAATAAAGTTGAACTACAAGAGACAAATAAATTGTTTTTTTTTTTTTTCATTCTCGCCAAAATGTTTGGAATATTAACTGGTAAGAAACAAAATATTCATTGGGGAGTGTGAATCCAAATCTGATGATATAAAGGTGGCTTTACATGAAGTTGCAAATGCAGACGAAAACGCAACAACAACAATCATAGTGCAGACGATGAAAACGAACATGTTCATCTTCACTATAATTTTCAAGCTGCATCTATAATTTTCCTATAATCTGCATCCATGAAGACCGTCTGCATTTTTGCCTTCCCTCTCTATCACACAAGTATGATTTATTGATTTTGCATCCTCTTTTTTTGCAACTCAGGGCTTGCAACTCCATGTAAAGGCACCTTAAGTGGTATTTAATATGAGGAACGAGTAAAAATCCTTTTGTACCGCGAATCAGGCTGCGCAACTCGACTTTGGAAAATCTTGCGAAACTGATGCGTACGAATAGACATTGTGTCAAAACTGAGCAGAGCAATTTTGCTTGTTCTATTGGGAATGGCTTATTCACAGGCATTTTATTTATAACAAGAGGTTAAAATATTAATAGGTTCCACTTTTTTCACGAAAACGTTTTTGTAATGTCAGTATTCCGACCACGGACCAATAAGATACAGATCGCCAACTCACTGTATGGTCTCTCTTTTTGCCTACAAGCTGACAATCAGCTGATATGCCATTTATTTTGAGAGTGTGACGCTCTCCCTTGCTTTTTAAACCCATTTAGCAAATACATCAAAAAAATAAATGGCATACGCAGGGATGGTTGCCATCACAAAATGCACAGACAGAGATGTACACGTATTCAGAGAAAAAAAAAAATATTTCGAGGGTAGGTATTTCAGGCAAGAGGAGTACGACTTGGCGGTCTGTATTAGTCTGTGATCATGACCTACCGCCAGGAAAAATTCAAACGGCGTAAAACGGTTTTGATAAAAACTGGTTTTAAAGCGCGCTTTGAGATCATCCCCATATAAAAAGCTTGTTCAGTAACATCTCTAGGTCACAGACCAATACAGACTGCCAACTCACAACTCATACTCTTCTTGCTGAAACACCCCCGAAATATTTGTTCGTGTCTGTGAGTACATGTACATCTCTGTCTGTCCATTTTGCGATGGCAACCATCCCTGCTTATGCCATTTATGTTGTTTCTGTGTTTACTGCTCCCATTTAAAAAGCAGGATAGCGTCAGCTGATCTTCAGCTTGTATTTTAGGCAAAAAGAGAGACCATACAGTGAGTTGGCGGATGTATCTTATTGGTCTGTGCTCTAGGTCTTGTGGAATTTTCAAATATCGTGAATATAAATTTAAGTAGAATTTGTATAATTTTCACAGGAACTTGGTAAAATTTCACTTAAATCCGGGAGATGTTTCACTTAAAACCTTATATCATCATTCGTATTTTTAAAAGTACGTTTGAAAAACGTTTTACTTTCAAAACAGTTTTTTTCCGATGGTGTTCATAATAGCAGATTTTAGGCTTGGTCAAAAAATCTTTTTTTTTTTTTTTTTTTTTGAAAAACCTCAACTCAGCCATTCGGACTGGATTAAAATTCTGAGTTCTGGAATTAATTTTTAATTGGTAGTGGCACGCTGAATGTTTGGTGCAGTATCTACATTTAAACTTTTCGATGTACAAAGTGCTGGATTCGAAAACCATTATACATAACTCGTTTCAAGTTCAAATAATCTAAATTTGAGACATACGGAACATGCCATCTTTTGTTATTCGGACATTTTCAGTATTGTTCAGTCTTCAATTTACCTACTCTGGTTCGAGGCAAACACTTTTTCGAAAATGGTTAACTCCTTCAAGTATAATGCTCGAAGGGGTTTATAAAGTGGCAACTATTTAAAGAACTGTTTTATTTGTATAAACCTATGTTTGTACCTTGTAGATCTAGGTAGGTATACATCTAATATCCATAAACTATATTGGTAAAATAAAAAATTGGTATTGCATGTTGGGTTGTGGTTAGATACCACCAATTATTCGGTCACCAACATGGTTTAGCATGAAATTTGCAACATACAAAAAAAAATCAGAAACTAAAAAAAAAACTAATCAATTTTCCATGAGGCGCATTATGTTTTGCATTAAACATTAGAAATTTGTCCCAAAATAGCCATCCTCGCGTGGGGATAAACTTTTATATTGCTATAGGTATTTGAGTTGGAATTCTCCTGTTACTGTTGCAACGTCCTAGAAACCAACAAAAATCAGGAGCACTAGGCAACCATTTCAAACAATCGATAAATTTTGTCAGAAATTTTCACTTGAATCAGTTACTTCCTACATTATATTTTTGTTCACATTTAAAGTCTGATATTCCATCGTTCCGGGTCAGAAAGTCTTTCTCTAGAAATGTTCCAAGGGTCCAAAAACCGCAGAGTGTCAGCAATTAGTGTTGTAGGTCAAAATGTTGGGCTTTCTACTAGGTTGCCTCCTAAATATACTGATGAGGACTGGGATTTCAACAACAAGGTCAAATTTCGTATCACTGATGATCAGCAAAAGCTTGCCGAGAGGATTGTTGCGTAAGTTCTTGGAATCGAAGCGATTTGTAACTCCACTTTGTATATTATATTTGAGTTTTTAGAGAATCCAAAAGGGTCGTTGATGAAACGAAGGATACAACCCAAAATTGGCAACGTGAAGTGGAGCATCACATCAAGGAAAGAACAAGTGAAATTCGATTTCTTGTGGATGAGCTGAATAAGCAGAAAAAAACTGCTCTTTTGGAAGATGAAGCCTTGAGCACATATTGCAATCGAATTCTAAATGCTATCGACTTCTTGAAACGAAAATCTTTGGAGATTTGCCAGAAATGTTGCATTTTTAGAGAAGGTCGTATCGGTGTGGACCTGGTCGATGACGAAGTGGACCGCCAGTTAAGGCAAGAACTCAAGGTCACTAAAGGATGTCTGTCTTTGATGGAAAAGACATTGAAAGAGGCAAGCGAACAATTGCGAAGGCTTCGCGCTGCAATGTATTTGTTAGACCAAGATCTGGGACATAAGGACAAATCACTTCTAATTGATCAAGCGAATTTGACATTGAGGCAGACTCAGCGAAATGTGAGAAATCAAACGAATCTTTCAAATCCAAAGTGGTAAGTACAAGAAGTAGACTTTTTTTTTATTATATAATTTAAGAGGATAACCAAATCTTTCCTTCTTCGAAGTATCTACTCTCTTCCAGAATGGGAACACAAGACATATCAAAATATTGAGGATAATGCAAAGGAGCTTAACGCAGCTAAGCAACTTCGTGCCTATGTTGATATTCTTTTGAAGCAAGTCGTCGAAGATATGCAAAATCAAACCGATAGAACGAATGAAGCTTTTGAGATGAGAATCGATGAAATGCGTCATGTGAAAAAAATGCTGGAACAGAAACATTGTGATGTTGTAAATCATATAAACGACGTTAATAGGAATTTACGCCAGTTGGAATCGGAGTTGGCCGACAGGGAAGAATCATTGCATTTGTGCATGGTTCGTTTAAGTAATCGGGCACATAGACCAGGGCTTGAATTGACATGCGATGCTGTTCAGAATGCATTGAATAGTGAAATGAGAGTTCTTAAGGATAATATTTGTAAGCTCAAGAAGAAAATTGCTGAAAATAAGGCCTCACTTCGTTATTTGCTTCATGTCCAAATAATGCAGGAGGAGGAGATCAATATTAAGGCAAATAGTCTTAAGATTGACGAAGTCGATTGCATGACTATACGTCGAGCTCTTCGTTATCAATCATTTTAAATTAACTGTCTAACAAAATAAAGGATTATAGGAAGTTATTTTGTATCACTTTTTTTGTATTTATGACTATGTTTGTATGCTTTACCTAAGGATCTCGGAAATTCAATGCTAACGAATTCTTAATTAAAACTATATGAATAAGCACAAAGATAAGGCATGGAGCCGAAAGAGGAGCCAAGGGCTTAAGTTATTCAAATTGACAGGAAATAATCGTAAAAGTAAAAATCTTGCACTGTTAAGGTTTACATAAGAAAGACGTAAAATAATGTCCTTGAAACATTTCAGCCTTACAAACTTATGTCAACTGACACGCAAGTTTAAGTTTACATGCAAGTTGCTCTATACTTTCTTGTGCAAGTCCGTAGGAAATAATAGGAAACAACTTATTAATACAACTTATCACATTTCTCCGTCTTTTTTCATTTTAAGCTAACTAGTAATTCAAATACCAAGCTCTTCGAAGATTAGTGGTTTTTGCACCTCTAAAAATCACACAAAAGCAGTGAAATATGAAGAATACAATGCCAATTTATCAAAATAATCACTTGTTAAAATTTGTGATTAAATAGGTGGTAGATATGCAAGGAGCAACATACAAAAGTATACCTTTTATAATGCCATTGAAATAAGAGAAATGCAAATTTATTATTTTACCTCTTTGCCATCCCTGTCAGGCAGAATTTCCCATAAAGAAATGGATGTCATTTTTTGATTGTCAAAAATTTCCTTATCGGCAAATGTCGCTGTCAAAGCAAATCCAACCAAAACATTTCATGTGTTTGTCAATTTTTTCCCATCTAGTTTAGTATAGTTACCAAACCGAAACTCTCCTAAACGCATAAATTCCTTGTTAACACTAGATTAAGCTGACGACTTGGCTAGAGATACTTGAAGATAAAACTTCAAGAGTCTGGCGCACCTTGCTTTAACTGATTCACCTCAAATTACCGGAGGTTAGTCTACAGTACGGCTGGTGTGGCTATAGCATAGCCCATAGCCCAATTGTGTGCCCGTGCTGGCTGTTGATGCTGCATTCCAATGTTGTTTACGAAATCACAACCAGTAGTAGCACCACCGAAGACATACCTACCAAGAAATAAATTGGCAGCAGAAAAGAAGAAAAAACGACGAACAAAACAAAAGAAAGTAGGTCGTTGTTCGTCGTTCGTTTCGGTGTGATTGTGCTGTTCGCTCAACAGAGTTTCACTTTTTCCTTTTCGATTTCAACGGCGACGGTCGTGCGTTAGTTTTATTTATTTTTTTGTTTCGAACATTTCGTTTGAAAACATAGTGATCCTTAAGTGATTCCCATTCCCTTATCCACCCCACACACACAAAGTGCCTCTTCTCTGAAACAACTTCCCTTGAAAGAATCATGTTAAGTAAGCACCTTATGCAACAAGTGAGACTTCGCTTCTCCTCGTCAGCAGCAACCGCAGCAGCAGCAGCAGCATTTCAGCAACTTCCTGTGACTTTCACTCAAACTCAAAGAAGTTTTCATGTGTCTCCAAAAACCAACGAAAAATTCGCCACCAAGCAAGTCCAGAAGCACGATTGGAATCGTGCAGTAAGTGAAGCCGAACGCATCGTAGGCTATCCAACATCATTCCTCAGCCTTCGTTGGTTACTTAGCGATGAAATAGCAAATGTGGCCTTGCATCTGCGGAAGCTGGTGGGGAGTAGCCATCCGTTATTAAAGACCGCCAAGTAAATATCGTGCTTTATGCTTTATTGCTTTTTTTTCTCATTTCTTGTTTCTTCTCTTTTAGGCATCTACTTTACAATGGCAAAAATACAATGCAAGCATGGGGATTAATTGTCTTACTTATATCTAAGGCAGCAGGTCATGCATCAACCGTTCCAGATATGGAACAGGATAAAAGTGCGGGTGTCCTTCATTCGCAGAGAGCGCTGGCAGAAATTACCGAAATGATACGAATTTCTCATTTGGTTCATAATGTAAGTTCTGATTTATACAAAAAAATGTTTCCAATATTTTTGATTGTCAATTCAATTAGCACACAACTATTTGTATTGTTGATGTACATAACAGTTTGAGAGATCGAAGATTTGAAAATATTTAAATTAACATAACATTGTCGTTACCGACGCATCGTCGCTAGGCTAGTTCGTGTTTATTAATGACATCAACGTGATCTCTAAGACGTGTGAGGAATATTAAGATTTCTGAATAGGAAGACAAAAGCAGGGAGTGTTATTTGAGTAGAATTCATTGTTAAGCTTACGAAGAACATTCCAGTCAAGGTTATAGTCACTTCTCTGTTGTTAAATAAAGTTTGATAGTTTTAGATGTTTTTTGTAAACGTTAAATCAATAAAAAAAATCAATTTTTGAAGTATTTTATTGCAACGAAATTATCTTATCAATTTTAAGTCTAAAAAAACTACATTTTTTGGTAACAGTAGTAACAAACGAACTTTTTGTGATAGTCATTTCATAATTTTTGAATCTTGAAAACTAGAAGTGTTAACTTGAACCATTTTGATGTCTCATTTCAAACGTAATTTGCATATTTTGATGGTTGTCAACTTCTAAGTTCCAAATCAACAACCGGCTTGCTGCAAACAATGAAAAGCTACCATACTGTCTGGTCTTACGTCTGGTTAATCTGGACGGGTAACGTCAGCGCTTAAGCAATCCAACAAATTATAATTTGTTGACCTTCGTCCCGCTTAAACCAAAACTTGGCCATCGATCTTATGAAAATTTTAATGACGATTGTAATAAAATAAGAGGAAAACATAGGGATTCATGAGCAGGCAAGGCTTTTTGCTAGAGATCATGCCAAGACGGTATTACTATAGGGTTTCCAATAAGAGGTGTTGTTTGTGAATTTTAATAATTTCTCTCATTGGAAAACCTATAGCATCCTTACGAGAGCCATACCTGACTATTTTAGATTTGACTAGGCAACTTCGATTACTGAACTCAACTATACTCTAAGTTACTGTTTGGACACTAATTTCCTTAACTTATGTTCTTAGCATTTGATCAGGCAGTTCGAATAAGGCGTCTAAAGAAACAGTTTTCAAGGAACTCAAAGTTGATAGTCGTTATCTTGGTCGCAGCCTTCCTGTTTGCGTTTCAATAATTTTAATATCTTACTTATTTCCTGAATTTTTGTCATTTTACACATTATTAACTGTTTGCAATTTGTATTTCAGAGTTTGGTTAACCTACAACGAACCACTGAAGCTGGCAAGGACACAATCAACTTTGAGGACCTGACGTTCGGAAACAAAATTGGCCTCCTTACTGGCGATTACCTGTTGGCACATTCTTGTGCCGAATTAGCCAATCTTCGTAATCAAGAGATTTGTGAATTGATCTCATCAGCTGTCCGAGATTTCAGTGAGTCTGAGTTTATAGGAGATCGTGATGAGCAAAATAATCCACTTCCATCGAAACCGGGAACGGTTTATCCACAAAATGCAGTCCAAACCAAGCCATTTGTAAGTGATTTCACAGAAACTGATGCGCTTATTCCCATCGATGTGGCTGCAACTTTTGGAGATCCTGAAAAAGAATGGGAAGTTCGTCATATTCTAAATGCTGGAAGTCTATTGGGTAAGAGCTGTCAAGGATCCTTAAAATTGGCCTGTCAGAATGAAGAAATGCAAAAATTGGGCTACTTATTTGGCAAGCATTTGTCGTTAGCCTGGCAGGCTTGCCTTGATGCTGAACCATTTCATAGTAGCACTTTACCATCGGGTTAGTTAAAATTTAAACAGTTTTATTTCAAAGCTTAATTTTTTTTTTTTTTTTTTTTTACAAAGGTTCTACATTCAGTTTGATCGGTGCCCCTGTTCTATTTCATCTTAAACACGACCCATCGTTGTATGATGAAATTGAAAAGGGCAAGGTTTCAATTGATAACATTTCCTATCAGAAACTACACAAAATAATCCTCGAAGGTCCTGGATTGGAGAGAACAAGAGAATTGCAACACAAGCACACCACTGCAGCGATGTATGTTCTGGAAAGATTTCCTCTATCAGACGCTAGAACAGCTCTAGAGAATATTATTCTGGCAATGCAGGATATGTAAATAGTTATAAATGTCGATGAAATTGAAATTGTAACTATTTTAAGTTTTGTTTTAAAAAATTGTTTTGGGAATTGTTGCAGTTTTTTTTTTGTATCTTTTTTGTTTTGTTCCATTTTTATTTATGTGCATTTGGGCACTCACATACAACCTTTTTTTTATACAAACAAGTCATTTTTTGTAATAAATATATAAGTTATATTTTAAATGCGATTTTTTAAAAGTGTTTCTTTCACTTCTGTTCGTAGAGTTTCGTAGTTTCTGATAAACAAAACTTGGAAGAAGAAGTTCGAAAGTCTCCATACCCTCGCGTCCGTGTAAATGGTGGTTTCCAATTTGTTTTAGTGTCTTCAAAGGAGGGCATTTAATGTTTAGAATAATTGCCTTTTTAACGAATATTATTAAAAGTTTCTCGAAGACGTCATGAGCCTGAAAAAATCAATTTCGATCGAAGTTAATTTTAGTTTTGTTGTAGAAAAGCTGAGAATCTGTCAGTTGAAGTATACAAGACTCCCCGTTGTTACCTAATATATGATATAAAGTTCATCTAACTCAAAAATGAGCCTACGAAAAAATGGTATTCAAAATAAATTTATTTAAAGCATTTTTCAAGAACAATCCAAAATAATTACAATAAATCCATTACAAAAAAGGTTTTCTCTTCTTTTTTTTTTTGTTTGTTTTACATTAATAATAATTTTAAGTCCTGCGCAGATCCGAAAGGATCAAATCTATTCTCATTGTTTTTTTTTTTTGTATTTTTTTCTTTTTATTTCATAATAATAATTACTTCATTCATTCAAATATTTCATTTAAATATGTCTTAAGAGTTAAATTTAACAATAATAATTACAATCATGCATTTGTGTTAATTTTCATTTCGAAAAAAAAAAAAAATTGAAACGGGAACACAGATTTTTTTTTTTCTTTTATACGTTATATATTTTTTTTTTTCATTTCTCACGAGCCGAGTTTTATTTTTTAAGGTTGAAATAAAAACAAAAACTAAATACAAAATTTGCAATGGAAAAACAAACATTATTTTACAATGGTAAGGCGAATGTGAAGAGTATGGTTAACTGATGATAAAATTGAATCATTGTGAAGAATATCATGGTTAAAGTTTTGAAATTCGTAAAGTTTTAATTTAAAAAATCGTACGACTTAAGCTTTTCCCGCTTCCAGCATTTTCGAAATTTTTAATTTGAAACGGTTTGTCAGTTTTTCCAAAGGCTATTTGAAAGAAAAAAAAATCAGAATAGAATCCCTACGTAGCACATTTATTTCAGAAAACAACTCGCCGATTGTCTTGTTTCAAAAACGAGCTTTATGTGCCTTACATTTTTTTTTAATTGTTTTTATAGAATTTTTTAAAATTATTTCCCTAAATATTTAAACTAACTAAAACTAACATTATTCGTTTTTTGTAGTCCTTGAAAGAAATTTGAAAGATAGATAGACTTTATTAACAAAAAAAGTTACAAGGTCTTTATATACATTGTGCAAATTCGCAAATTCGAATTCATAGCTAACTGACTCTTCAGAAAACTTGAATATGGGAAAACCATAACTTAGGATTCCCCTTCTGATCTGGCTATAATCTACAAGGCATTCTTTCGCCCGAAGGTAGAGTACAATTCTCATATCTGGGCAGGTGCTCCTGTCACTCATTTGCGCCTCCTGGATAGGATTCAAAAAAGAGCCTTAAAATTGATAAGTGAAAGAACCATTACTGAAACATTTGTTTCACAAGAACATCGCCATAATGTTTCTTGCCTCACCTTGTTTTATCGTTACTTCTATAAACAGTGCTCCAGTGAAATAGCCAGTTGCGTTCCTCCCTTGAAACAATTTCCCCGTAACACCCGCACCGCAAGCAATGCCCATCAATTTACCCTCGAGCCTAACTTCAGACGTACTGTTAAGTATAGAGACTCTTTTTTTAGCCGCACTACACGAATGTGGAATGCGTTACCCGGCTCGATTTTTCCCTCCCTTTGCGATATACAGACATTCAAAACCAATGTGCACCGGCACTTTCTTTTATCTTCTATCCACATTTCCTGAACGCTCGCACTGTGTTAACTCATATTAATAGCACTTTCCATTGGACGAAAAGAAGCGTCCAGAAGCATCCGGAAGTCTTCTGAAACCGTTCCATTGGTAAGCAAATGACACTTCTGACGATTCTGAGAAGAGAATTTTGCTTCTGGATTTGAAGTCAGAATCCACTCAAGAAGCACAAATACAAATATAACTCAAATGTCACCCATAGAATATTCATTGGGAAAATGTCTACTCGCATGCAGCAATGCCTAAAGTTTTGGTAATGTCAATAAATGTTACATATTTTTGAATCCAAATCTGATGATAAAGACGTCGAAGGTCAGCAACGAAGTTCAGTGAGTAGTATTTAATACGAGGAACCAGTAAAAATACCTTTATACCGCGAATCGGGCTATGCACACCACTTTGACTTTGGGAAAACTTGTGAAGCTGATGCATGCGAATACTGCATTGTGTTGAAATTAAACAGAAGCAATTTTGCTTGTTCCATTGGTTTTCAGAATGAGTGGTTCCCCGAGTGAAACCAATGGAAAGTGCTATAAGGGTATTAATAACCCCTTGTGTGCGGGCTCAATTAAAAAAAAAAGAAAGAAAAGAACAAAGGCCATCATCGATGTTTAACGCACTTGTGTTCGATGTTGTGTTGTTTTTGAGGAGTATAAATTCATTTGGATTATGGATGATATATGAGTTGTTCAACTTCCGAACCATAAAGTTCAGTTATAGAGTTGTTTTCACTCGGAAAATGAGTTGGAAACATGTCAGAAAAACCATAATGATTAATCACTTAAAAATCACTAGATTAAACTAAAACGTCTTCTGGAAAAAATGAAGTAAGCCTTCTGATTTCTTTTACTGTTTTGAATGTAAGGAAAAAAACCAGAAATATGTGCTTGCATACTTTTTAAATGTCACAATCGTTACATAAATGTAATTTTTTGTTAAATACAAAATCAACATTTGAGCCTTTCGCAATTTGTTCCATGATTGATTGAAATGGAACTATGTACTTACATATATGTGAGAAATTAGAATATGAGTAGTATGAAGACTATTTTAAGCCACAACGAAAAGCAAAAGCCAGAATACGAGCATACATACATATGCGGTTGCTTTTTCGTTTGGTATACTGGATCAAGTCTTCAATTGGAACCCGGAGGGCCGACGCAGTTCTGGAAGACCCCATCTAAGTTGGCGCGATCAAGTGGAGAACGACCTCAACCAACTTGGTGTGTGCAACTGGAAGCCACAGGGTAGGGACCGGCCTAGCTGGCGAGGATTGTTGATTGAGCCCGTGGTCTACAATGGACTGTCTGCGCCAACTTAAGTAAGTAATTATACCGGATCAGAGTTTTGAGAGCGCGATTCCAGATGATCGCTGATAGTTTGGTATATGAATATTTGACTGGAAGTTTGGAGTTTGTTTGTTATAAATTAAAAAAAAATATCACAAGTTGGAAACGCCATGACAAATGGTTTTTTATCAAATACTACTAGGTACCCGTTCGATGCTACGGAAGGCCGAATTAATATGACGGTAAACTAAGCATGTTTTTCGAGATAAAAAAGTACCCTATGTCCTTGTATACAATTTATGTAAGGGCTGGAAGCTTAACAAACTACAATTGGGACAAACAATTAGACAGTAATCCGTCCCCTTGATACTTATCGCTTTATAGACGAATAGAAAGGGAATGACTTTTGTGAATAATAAATCCCCCTCCCAAAGCAATGCGACACGCCTATTTTGGAAAAGCCCAGACTGTTACGACTGTTTTCAAACGACTAAAACTCTATAACCATTTAATTCTTCAACGAACTTTTGAAAAAACAAAACTAAACAGAAAAAAACACTTCTTGTGTTAATAATAATATTCACAATAAATTTCACATCAAATCTTTGTGTGTGTACCAATTTTCTTATACATCATTATAATGTTTATAATTTATATTTAGTTTATTAATTTTTTTTTTTAATTTTTGTAAATCTCTACAAGCGTTTTTAATTCTCATATACATGTATATAGGTAATCAATTTTTTTTTTGTTATTAATAGCTGTTTATTTACAATTTTTAAGTATGTTTTTAATTTATGGTTGGTTTTTTTTTTTATTTTTATGTATTTTTGTTTTTTCTTCTTTTCAGAAAAGGCTCATCGTCTTAAAGCTACAAAATATGTCTTATGTATTCATTTTTTATGTTTCAATCTTTTCATAATTTATATTACGTGTTTGTGTGTGTCTGTGTATTGATTTAATTTTTTCACTAAAATAGACATTGATAGGATTATTCTAATCTATAAGGTAGGTATATAATATAATATATATAGATATCATTTCTGTTTTTTTTTTTCGTTTTTCGTTTTAGCATTTATCTTTCTGTTTTTTTTTTTCTTTCATCTTTCATATTTTTAAAAAGGAAACTTAAAGATTTTTTTGTTTTTGTTTTAGTTTTTTTTTTTTTGGTAAAAGATCTAAGGATCGGAAAGGATTTTGGAAGCGGAACGCGCTTTGTCTTAATCAATCTTTTTTGTTTTTGTTTTATTTTGATTTTTGGACGTGTGTGTGTATGTGGTATAGAAATAATAATAAGTTTTTTTCTTAGATTTTTTTCTTATTTTCATAAAATATGTATAGTACAATAAAAAGTTTTTTTTTTTATTTTTATTTTTTACTAGTTGATTATGTATAGTAGTAGTAGAAGTATAGTATATACTTAACAATTACAAGACACAGTTAATACAAAACAAGTCATTTTTTTTATTTGTTTACTAATTTAATTTATTTTTATTTTTTTTAGCAATAATTTTTGTTGGTGTTAGTTTGTACCATTCTAAACACATTAAATTTAAAATTTAAAAATTAAATTAAACATTAATTTTTTGAACTGTTTCTTCTTAGTTTGTGATGGATTAGCGTATATATATGTGTGTGTTGTAGTATAGTTATAGAGAAATGCTATTTTTAGAAATGTGAAAAAGGAGGTTACCAAGAGAAACAGAATTATTATTGTTTTTTTTTTGTTATTTTTTTTTTTTATAAAACACTTAAGAGGGAAGACTTTGGTGTTCCGTTCTTTTTCGATTTTTTTTTTTGTTTATTTAATTTTTATAATAATTAATGTTTGTATTTGTTGTTATATTTATTTAAGAAGAGGGCGTGTCAGATGGTTTTGTTTTTTTTTTTTGTGCGTGTATCACGCTTAATATTAAATTTACGTTAAAATGATCAGACCATTATAATATATATTTTTTTCACATACTCTGGAGCTAAAAGTGCAAAAACTAAAAAAATAACAGATTTTCTAATTGGACCATAGTTTAAGTATAATATATAGAGTTGTTGTTGTTGTTGGTGTATGGAAGTGGTTTAATGTTTGTTTGATGATGGGTTTTGGTTGGGTGATGTCTGAGGTAAAGGGAGAGGTAATGGTAGGACACAAAGCTTTTCGAAGTCAAGCTTTTTCTATTTTATTAAAAACATTTTTAAGTTTAAAAGAACTACTCTAATTTGATTTTAAATGGAACCGAGTTTTGTTTTCAATGCAGATTTTAAATATTTGTATTTAATATTGGAATGCAATTCTAAGAAACTCGTTATTTTCGATCAACAAAGAAGACGCAATACAAAATCTGCAATCGTGCTTTAAGGAGTTACAGAAAGGGCCTTTTATCGACAAGTTTTTGAAGGAGGAGAATGAAGTACTTAACATCTGGCGTCATCTTAGGGTAGAAACAAATTGTCTAATGTCAATACTATATGAGACACTACATAAAATCTCATCACAGTCACAATGTTGAAGGCTAGCTGAGATTCATGGAACTTCGATCTATAATAGTGCCGACTTTATTTTTAGCGTGGATGAAGATCGATGCCATAGGCTCTTGATTACATATAAAAGCTAGCAGTATAAGCTTCTTTGTTGTTATGGGTGACAACTGATCCAAAAAGTCCTGTAACAAATATTCCTGAAACGTCGTATGTTTAGTTGTAACTGTTTGATGCTCTTTATGAGTTTCGGACTAAATACAGATCTATTCCAGCTATGTATGATTGAAAATTTAGAATGAAACCACAACTTGTGTGTGCTACCACCAAGTTCATAGGCTGGAGTTATAGCTATTTCACGGGGACCAACCCGATCATCAGACTCCTTTAGTGGTGCTTAATCGCTTTATGTTCAATTTTAATTTTTGAAGAACTTTTGCCCGAGCTGGGCTTGAACAAGCGACCTAGCGTGTGAGGAGCTAGTGCACTACGCACTACGCCACCGCACCCACATGAAAGTTGTAAGCCAATTACAGGTTTTTTCGTTCTATCGAACTATACTGAACCGATTAGCATTTTTCTAAGCACACACAAGTAATTGTTGTTGATTATTCAGGGTTCTTTCTATTGTCTCCTCTCTTGTTCATAATTTCCAGCTATTTATGTTTATTCTGTGAATTGTCTGGCGCCTATAAGTATGCAATTGTTTTATAGCATAATATTCTTCTCTTGTCTCGAGGAGCAACAAATAAAGTTTTTTCCTTCTTCTTTGGATCTGCAAAAACTGGCACCAAGGATCAAGGAACACCATCTTACATATTATCGTAGAACTTCTTTTATCTTGTTTTAAAAAACGAATTCAAAAACTCTGTCCGTCCAAAATTAGAGCCCCCCGGGTAGAATCAACTTAGGTGATAGTCGAAATTTTGTTCCATGCAAGGTGATAATCAAGTTGACCACATTTTTGTATTTTGGGAAGTAGTTCGACGTAGAAGTTTTCAAAGAAAATAAAAGTTCTAACTGAAAAAAACTAATGGCCGTTAATTGGAAGTTCTGCCAAGAACACAACAAATGTTCGCTATCAACCATAGCCGATTCCACTCCTGTACAAACCAAAAAAAATGCCACGATAACCAGGAAGCTTGTAAGCGTTATTCATAAAGAGGGGGAACAGTTGGCTTTTATTTGGAATCTTTTTTTGTTTTGCAAAGAATGAAGGTCCTTGTTATTTGTTTTATACATACTTTTAAAATGCACAAAATCTAATCTTCAACTTCTGCATACGACCAATATTGGTATCATTCTAAAATTTTGAAGTGGTAGAGTTCGATTCGGACATTCCACGTGACCTCTTTGTTTTTTTTACTGAGGACCTTATAAAACTGAAGACATGTTATGGATAAATATAGTTACAAAGATTGCTGACTTGAAGAGGGAAGCTAATAATAAGGATCGGGTGATTTGGATAAAGTAAAAATGTAATTTTTGATGAACAATGGAATGTGGAATGATTTTGTGTGTCAAGATAAGGAGAGAAAGAGGAAGTTCTTCATAATATATAATAACAGCGATGCATTTTTGAATTTGCATTCCACAAAAAAATTCGTCGTCATAATGTTGTTTTTTCTGTTTTCCAAAGAATTATACATTTTTTTTTATAAATATATTTTTTGTTTTGTTATTATTTACACTGTAATGCTTGTATTTCTATTTTATTTTTATTTTAAATTTTATTTTGCTTTTTTCACCCGAGGAGAAACCTTAAATTATTTTGAGTTAATGATTTTTTTCTTTGTATAGCTATTCATATTTTTTTGTTTAAACTTTAATTTTCTTTTAGTTTTCTTCTTTCGTTTGCATTTTAATTAATTGCTGGGGGATACATTTTATATTGCTTTATTTTTGTGGTCTGTCTGCTGCAGCTTGTTTTGTTTCGTATATATTTTTTTAATTCTTTTCTTTTTGTTTGATTGAGTTTAATTAATTGAAAATATTGTTTGTATAATAATTATGTTGTATGTGTGTCTGTGTGTGTGTGTTTTTTTTCTGTATGTATGTGCAATTAAGCAAATTTAAAATCTATCTTTGTTTTATTTTTTTAAAAAAATGTTTTTTTTTTATATTTTCTTCTTAATACCCTGCAACTTCATTTTATATCACAGATATTTCAGAGATAGATAAGATACTTAAAAAAAACTTGTGCCATTTTAGTGTGTATATTGCTTTATAAAAAAAATTATTAAAAGAAAACAAATCATACAAAATAGAAGCTGCATCATGCTATCTAGCTCTAAAAAAAAAAATAGAACAAACAAAAAAACTAAGTTTTTTATTCGTAAGAAGATAAAAATTCTTTTGCCTGCTGAGCAATGTACTTTTACTTTTTTTTCTTCTTTCTGAAATCGTTTTAATGGGCGGGATTGAGGTTTGATTTTGTTGATTATTATAGGATTTGTTTTAATTTAATTTGTTAACTATTATTGGTATTTTTTTTTAAATAATAATAAAAAAAAATTAAAACAAATAAGCAAAAAGCAAAAACTAAGATTTTAAAAGAGAAATGAAAACAAAAAAAAAATTCAAACAAAAAACGTTTTTTTTTTAAAGGTATATACTTGCTATTTAAAATAAAAAATCCTATAACTGATAATATTTATGTATGTATGAGCTACTATTATTCTTATTATGTTTTTTTTTTAATTATTATTATTTTTAATTTTTTTCTTTTAAATTTGGAGGGGGTTTTGTTTTTTTGTTTTGTTAAATTATAAAGCTGGCGTGATTTCTTCGGCGGCTGTAGCGGCAGGTGAGCTTTTCGTATTACTATCCTGACCTAAGATGATGTTGATGGAGGTGTCATTCTCCTGGCACAATGATTCGTTGGTGGTGGTGGATGATGGTGGGTTCTTCTTCTCTAGAGTGATGTTTTCTGATGAAGCTTGTTTTAATAGTTCGTCGTTTTTGCCCTCGTTGAATGTTGTCATTAATGCGAAGTTTGTTGGTGAAGTGGAGCGGGTCGATGAGCGTGAGCTGGTTTCAGCGATGGAGGAATTTTTAAGTAGGTTGGAACTAAAAATTAAACATTTCGAGTGCATTAGATTTTTTAACAATTTGTTTTAAAATACGCGGTCTTTTTGAGACTTTGTCAGTTTTTTTCTTTGTTTTGGAACTATCTATGGAATTTTATAGTGGAAGTACAAATGCTTCAGACGTTAATGGCTGTTCCAAGTCGAACGTTTTGGAAAGCATAACTTCTACTTTGTACACTTTTAAAATAATTTATGCTTAACATATATATAGGCTGGGTTAAAGGCTAGCTTGAAAAATATAAACTAACAAACGTTATCCAACCGGAGGACAAATATGTGATACCACAAAACTTGAAGTGTTTTCCCCTAAGAAATGGAACAAATTTGAGCCTAATGTCTAATCGTATTAGTACATTCAATTCAATAAATAACAATAATTATCTTAATTAGAGTTTCGATCTTTTAGAGATGTTTAGATCTAAGTACATAGCTAGTTTAAATTCTCATAATAATAATAAAAATAACTGTGTTAGAAACAATTTCTATAAAATAAACAATTTTAACTTACAGTTCTTCAATTTCTTTTGAATCCTGTATGGCTGTTGGGCCGTTGGATAATACAGTCGCGTTTGTGAGAGCCTCATTGTCTGTAGTCCTCGTCCAAGCATCATCTTCCATTTCATTCGAGTTCTCTGTCGTCCTACTTCCAAAATTAGCATCTTCATAATTCTCTTCAAAGGGATCAATCGATGTTGTCTTTTCAACATTGGCATTATTATCAAACTCAGATTTTGCAATCGATGATGACGACGACGACGACCTAGGCATAAATGATAAATTGACGGCGGGTGCATCTTCATCGGGGAACGTAAGAGTTTCCTTCTCAGTTCTCTCGCTAATACTTTCGCCCATGTCATTGCTAAACGCACTAAAGTGAGCATCGAAATCAGCAAAATTATCTGCTGAAAAATCAGCCCAACCACTAATTGGCGCTGAACTTTGTTCATTGCAATCTGTTGCTTCATCATGACCAATTAAAGATAAATCATTAAACGGATCAACTCCACCTCCTCCTCCTCGATGATTTGATGATGATCCAGCGTCCCAGTGACTGAAGGAGTGCAACGACGATTGATTCTTTGGTTCAGAAGCATTCAAAAGGTGATCAATAAACGCATCAAAGTACACGTCCTCCGTCTATAGAGACGGAGAATCTTTTAGAATTGTATGAGAATGCAGAAAAAAAACCAAATGAGATGGAGAACGATATTTTTGAAATGTGATATTGAGATATATACAAGTTAGGACGATATCTTACCTCAAATATTTCAGTCATTGGATCTTCATCCAAATTGATGTACAAATTGTTTCTGTAAGTATGTTATTGTTTAATTTTTTTTTTAAACTTTGTTAAAAGGAATTAAATTTTTGTTTTGTTTTTGGGAACTTACAGTGTCGCTGTGAAGTCATTAAGTACCTCTGTGGTGAAATCGTCAGTGAGAAACTCTTTAGGCAAATGTTGACTATAATCAACCGATTCTTGGGCATTGCAATTAGCAAGCATGCGATTTTGTACGGCTAATGCCATTGTAAATTCACCATCGTTCGGTTTGACTAGTAACTGCCACTGTTCTAGTTCAGTATCACTTAAGTTACTTTCAATTAAGGCACCGATATGATCTGATTCTGATATACATGCGGTAATATGTTTAAAAATTTTCATTAAATGACCCATATAGCCTAAACGACGTCCATTTTCTGCTTTTCTGTAAAAAAAAAAGAAATAAAATTAAAAACACGTTATAGAGCTTTATTTGTTAAGACTATCGTACATCAAGAATGATAAATCGTGGTTCAATAACTAGACCCTAGCCAATGACTGTGAGTGTAGGATGTTTCAAACCCCTTTCTTTTTACAAACACATGGTTTGACTGAGTTCAAGAAGGTATATTATACTACTCTTTAAAAAGTACAGTCTCAATAACAAGCCAATATGTCTACTAAACCTGGACAGTAATTCGACTTCTGACTAATTCGGTGAGCTGCCAGACACACCTCAAAGAATTGTTCCCATTATCCCCACACTGAAATTGTTGTCTACGTGACGTCGCAATTCTGACCAGATAAACACCCGATGTTTTTAACGATTAAAGAACTTGACTGACCTTTCCATTCGGATAGTTTCCGACATTGTTCAGTCTGCTATTCATCAAAGGAATGCAGGTGTGACCCTATGCTCTGTTCTTTCTCCAAGGCGGGAATTATAAACCGTGTGGAAATTTATTTTACAAAAACTAAGTGCTCCCAGTTAAAGCATACCCCCCCCCCTTCCGCTGCACCTACCCATCTAATTTTTGCTTTTTTCAGGAGCCATTAGCCAAAGGACACAACAATTAACATGACAAATAAATAACTGAAACCAGTGTAATTTGTCTATAAAAATAAAATTCAAAGGCGCGAAAGTGGAAAGGACTAATAACCATTATCAACCTACTTACTCCTAGACTTCATGCAAGGGTACTGGAGATCTGTTCGAATAGAAAATGTATAAATAAAAGACTAATTGTAAAGAAATAGTTTCTGACTAAATTGAACTTTATATCGATTCATAAAACCATTTACATATTTCCAAAACAAACAGTGCTCGTGCTTCATGATGTATTCTTAGTGTAGTCATTCAGAAAATCTTGGTTCAAATACCGATACTATCTTTAAGTTTTATTTAAGAGCACTGCCATATTTGGTCATTAAAAAAAAGCATTATTATAAGCGGGTCGGAATCTCGAAATTCCAAACAAATATAAAATAAATGTCAAGACTTTTTTCACCCCTCATAATCCACGGCATCAAAGAAATACATCGCCCTAATCTCCAAGTTTGCTCAGAACAATGACTTTCTTAAAATTTATTTAATCAAGCAAACAAATGAAAGAAAACAAGAAACTTACTGCATTTCATTATTGTGCATCCAACAATCGATGAGCTTTGATATTATCTTACTGTTAACTATAGCCTGGAAATAATAATTTAAGAAAAAAAAAATACTTTTGTTATAATAATTGTATCACACAAAAATTCCCACAATTCAAACTTACAAATGCCTGCAATGCGGATGGACTCTTGTGATCTTTTGTCTTTGATTCATCTTCACCCTCATTATTGTCGCCATCGCCCATATTGACTCGACTCTTATTATTTTCATCCGTCATCATCATTGTTTGATCATCATCGTTTTGAAAGGAACCATCTTTTGTTGTTTGTGTACTAATGTTGTTGTTGTTATTGATACTGCTATTGTTATTACATCGGCTTGGAGAGAATACTATGTGAAAACATTTTTCCACTTCACTATGCAGGAAATTATTCCAACAATAGTCCTTAAACAATGCGAGTATTGTGTTGAAATAGTCAGTTTCACAAATTCTAGAAAATTCAAAATTTAAATAAATTTCAAACAAAATAATTTGAAGAATTCAAAAAAACTAACGTATTCGTGATGTCTTCGTTTCCAGTTTGTAGTAATACTGTAAAAAGTCGGCATATCTCGAGGCGTGTACTGCCAAATGGCGGCAGAGTTTTGGCTCCATTTATCAACATATTAGGTTTCTAATTTAAACAAACAAAATAATTTCTTTTTGTTTACAAATAAAAATCAATAAAAGATTAAATTTCCTTACAACAGGCGGGTTTCGAAGAATTTGAATAAATTCATTGAGGCGTGGTCCAACCACACGAATCACAGTCGAAATAATGTTATCATGGTTATCTTTCTCCCTTTCTTGCAAAATTCTTGCACGATCTGTTGCAGCAATATCGCTGGAAAATTAAATTAAAATGTTGTAACAACATTAAAATGAAGATTCAAAAAAAAAATTATAAATACTCACGCAAACACTACTGGCTTAACTAAAGTAAGTACAACCAAAATTCCTGATATAATTGCGTGCTCATTGACGCTTGGTTCCAAAATTACACTTAACAAATTGGTTATAGTTTCCTCACTTTCGATAACTTGCAACAAAGGATTACTTCCGGCAAATGCTGGCTCGAAGGAATCATTTTCTTGTTCGGTTTGTCGCATGGAACGACCTTGTGTGATTAATTCACAAAAGAATTCCGCTACATTGGCATGTTTATCTGATTCTTTGGCATCGCCTAGGGTTATAATCAGTCTCTCCACTAGTCTCTCTTCGGTGAGCCACTAAGAAAAAAAAGTTATAAAAATTCACAAAAAAAAAAAAAAAATAAAAAACAAAACAACTTACTTCGTATAAATTTTTCTTAAGGGCACCTCCTTCGACATCATTTAACATTTGCATTAATAAATCTGGTATAACTGGAGTGGCGAAATGCCGAAAAATCAATTCTAGGAAATTTCCCTGTGACTTAATGTATTCGATTAATTGTAGGCACATTTTCTGATACAAAAACCAATCCTGATAGAAATTCTTTGTGAAGAGCATACTAAAGGTTTTGCTAAAAAACGACGAAAGTAAGGGATTAAGCGGTGGTTCGTTTTCAAGATATGAATACAGTGTATGTAGGATGTCATTTTCTGACAGAAGTTTTGCATTTAAGGACGGTAAGCCGCTAAAATTTTTAAAATACAAAAAAAAAAAGATGTTCAGTTTGGTTGTAAGATTTAAAGAAATAGATTTTTGATGAGACTTACAGAGTCAAAACCTCACAGGCCATGTTGGCATGTCTGAATCGTTGAGCAAGTGGTAAGTCTTCTGATGGTTCTGTGGTGATCAATTCTACAAGCCGTTTAATTACATCTGGACGTGTGAAACTGAAAGAAATATTTAAAAAAAACGGTTAAAGCATTCATTCATCGCAAGCTAAAAAAATTAAATACACTGATGATAGCTTTTGAGTGCCTCCCAATCAATCATGAAGAAATGACCATTTTATTTTAACAATGATTAGATGTATTGTTTATAAATTAAGTCTTTATCAAAGTGAATGCTAGTTTATCCCACCCCTTTCCGCAAAACCACGCTTCAAATCCCATCAAGCAATTCAAAGGTTTGGCAGAGAAACCGTTTTGAGAACCACACATCTTGCCTAGGTGGCGTGCTATGATTCTTGGAGGTTTTCTATGCCGTACCCGCTAACTGAATCAACTCTTTGATAGAACCATTGTACCCGTGCTAACCAGAAACCTGCCTCGGTGGCATAGTCTGGAGTACGGTTGCATTGGGGTGTCATATGGTTGGCTTGGCAGATCCAAGAGAGTACTCCGTCCTTCTCCGTAAAAAAAACATCCTATTACAATCTTCCAATCCTTCGTTAAGTTGTTTAGTTATGGTAACAAAACGACACATACCAGCGCTAAATGGGTTCTTCTTACGAGTTTTCAGCTCAATTTAGAACCGCCATTTTTTACCTACCTACCATTTTAAATTAATACAAAAAAAAAAAGCGTTTACCTTATGGAAGACTGGGAGACTCATAGGACTTTCCATTGGAGGAAATTCTGAAACTGATCCTTTGGCACAGTAATGAGTCTTCTCACGATTCTGAGAAGATAAATTTACTTCTTTATTTGAAGTCAAAATTTATTCCAAGGATCACGATATAGAAGCTCAATGTCCGCCACAATAGTTTCGTCGTTTTCATTCACTACTTTTGGCAGGTTCAATGCTGATGACATTTTTTTGATTCAGGAAACTCAAAATATGCCAAGCATATGGAATGAAGTAACGAAGTATTGTAAACGGCATTAACTATGGGTAAGAATTTTAAATGAGTGGTTC
Organism: Platycheirus albimanus; assembly: GCA_916050605.2. Lineage (NCBI taxonomy): Eukaryota > Metazoa > Arthropoda > Insecta > Diptera > Syrphidae > Platycheirus > Platycheirus albimanus. The sequence goes on along the minus strand of OU696698.1, from coordinate 111,023,474 downwards.
TTAAAGTGTTCACACAAATTTGAAGTGCAAAATAAAGCACGAGCATTTTGTACCTTCTTTTCTTTTGCTTTTGAACAAAACGTTTCAAATATGAAGAAAATGAAACTCTCGGAACATGCAAAAACAATCTTTGTGACAAACTTGGTAAAATCACTGAAAAAGTTAAATTAATTATCACTTGAGGTAAACTTTCTGAGTACCCATGCTCTTTAAGCGAGAAGCACGTAAAGATAGTCGAAACTCTCGGCTTTCGGACTACACGTTATCAATAACTGATTGTCTAGTCCCAATAGTTCAAAATTCATCCACAATTATTTAGGACACCACTTGAACATTTAGTTGGACGCGGCTAAGATATAGGAAAAGGGAAAAAGATACTTATGATTTGAAGTTCATGTCAACTTTTAACTTAAATGCATCGCAGTTCTTTTTATTCTCAACTAATTTATGAGTTTATTTTAATTTTATTAAGTAAAAATCGAGATAAGTTACACATTCATGAAGAATACTGCAAATTATTTCACAAAATAGTGTCAGAACTTTTCTTCATGATGTTATGGTCGGCTGACTAATTAAATTTGTGCTGCGGTCACTGACTTGAATCATGCTATTTACTGCGCAAAGTGTGTTGTAATCAATTTTTTTTTATAATATTCTTCTAAGATAATTACCAGTTAGGTGAATAGGTATATAAACTAAAGTAAACAAAGGCGGGCTTCTATTAAATATAGATACAATTATGCACCTTAAAAGTTAGAATTAAAATAAGATGATGACAAGGAGCATGTAGATAGATAGTTAGATAGATACTCACTAGTTAATAATATTCTTTTGAGATTTGCATTCCTGTAGAATATCATCTTCATCCAAAAATTCTTCCACGGTGACATTCTGCAAGAAATAAATAAAGCAAAAAGAAACCACATTCAACACAATAATTTATTCTTGTTTTCTTTTCCACATTGAATTTGCCAAAAATAAAAGAGAAAAAAAAAAACCTTAAACTTTGGCCCATGGATGTGGAAATTTATGAGTGTTAAGTCTGAGTCTGCTGCCCTAAAAGCTAAAAGAATGTTGTAACCTCACCTCCTTGTTCAAGAGCGCCTCAATGTTCTGTGACGGTGTATAGCCCTTGTCCCAAAACATAATTCGTTCGTTTTATATTTTTTTTTTTTTTGCTTCTTATTCTGCCTGCTCCTCCTCTCGCCAAACAGTTGTTGAGTCTTTTTTTTTCGTCAATTTTTTGCCTTACTTTACACAAAAAAGTTAAAATTGTGCAGAACTCTAAAAGGAAAAACACAGAACGACAGGTTAACTTAAATTTATTTACAATAACGATTATTATTAATCAGACAATGATTTTAATTAGTTTTTTTTTTCTATTCATTTGATATAAGGTACTTGATACTTAAGAAAACTAAAAAGAAAAAAAAATAAGGAAAATGAAAAGGTTTACTCCCCAGGAAAATTCTTTTTGTCTTTTCATTAAACTTTGATAAACTTGGTTAGTTTATATGTTAACTTTAAAGAAAAGCACATTGTTTTTAACTATAAAACTACCTGTTCTTTGAGTTTATTCAGTTAATTCTAATAAGCAGCAGGATTTTCATTCTACTATTTGTTGAGCAAGAAAAAAAATTTTGTTCACGTCGTAGTCAGTCGTAGAAAGAAAACTCATCTTAAATTTTTTGACAAATTAGAAGAGAAGAAAATCCCTTTGGATAAGTATACTAGTGTTGTTTCACTTTTGAATGGCAAGAATTTCCCTGTCAGTCTAGTGTTTAGGGACGGGAGTTTTCCATCATTGCTTTGATATTTTTAAGTACAAAACATAGCAAGCCGGAGCCGGACAGCCGGTTGCAATAACTGCTGACTTGGCACAATAATGTAGCTGTAGCTGAAGTTGAGCTAACTTGAACTTTTTGTGACTTCAACATTTATCTTTGACAGCCTGCGTAAATTGTGAGGCAGTTTCTTTCAATAGAATTAAATGGGCTTAATTCAGACTGCTATTTGATGGATGAAACTTATTTGTTCCTTCGTTTTGGCCACTTCTAGTGTCAATGAAATGACAGGGCACATTGATTTTCTCAACATTTCGACAAGGATTTGCTTAAAATCTTTATTAATGGTTATAAAACATCCAAATCAGATAATTCAGAATAGAACAAAAAATTCGAATGTAAGAAATGTTTATAACAGCGGTTGTATGTTTTTTTTATAGAAGTTAGTTTACAGTGGATGTAGTGCTTGCTTGCTTAATAGGGTTTTCACACCGAGCCGAAAACCCGGTTTTCAGCTAAAAGTTTACGAAAACCTGAAAATCATTCACAGCGGACTTTTCAAGTTTTCGTTTGACATTTCACCTAATTTTTACAACTGACTATCAAATTTTGAAATGAAAATATTTTCGGCTGCTGATTGATTTTTTTTTTGTTTGACGTTTATGCGCTTTTTAGGTGTTTGGAAAGAATCACAAGAAACTTAGGTGTGTTCTGAAAGAATCACAACAAACTTAGGTGTTAACTTTGTATTCCAACAAAGTTTCGACAGGTTTTATATAAAACTAGTTGTTTTCGAAAACTTGTGTTTAGCAAAAATGTATGGTAAAACTTGTGTTTTCGTTCAGGTTTTGGAAGTTTTTAACGAAAACCACGTTTTCAGCTCGGTGTGAAAACCCTTTAACCTAGAGTTGCGAGTTCAAACCCAGCCTGGGCAGCAATTTGTATTTATTCCTCCAGTTTCAACTCGCCACCCGTGGCACCTAAATCTCAATCCACTGTACCAACAAAAATTCTTTCCTATCTTTCTCGCACATGTTGACTCATTATAAGGGTATTCATATCCTATTGAGTGCGAGTTAATTATATAAAAAAATGAAATTTCTATTAATAGGACCCAATGCTTTATCATGAAATAGTTTCTTCTATAGTTTAACCAAAACTTTTTTGTATTCAATTAATTTTCTTGGTCCAAAACGCCTTTGAGAAAAACTAACCTTGGTAGAAAGTAAACAGAACACAAAATTTAACAGATTTAAAAACTCTGGGGAAATTATTTGCAATTTCCTTAAAAATGATTTGTTGTTGATTTTGAAGGCATTTTTTATTTAACCACTTTATGAGCACTTAATTTAAAGTTACATTTTTGCACAGTAGCTAGTTGTTCTTGTTCCTCTCGTGCTCTCGTGGGCCAGGAATTTCCCTGCCACCTTTTTTTTGTTACAAAAACGTCACAATTATGACATAAAGAAAAATGCAAAATTTATAAAATACTTATTTAGATCAAATTTTTGATTAACCATAACCATGATTGATCATTGATAATGGTGATATATCAGCAAAAGCGTGTAGTGTCATCACTACGACACAAAAGTGGCGCAACAGACAAGCAACAGCTACTATCATAAATGAATTAACCTTTTATGCGAATTCCTATAACACACGCACTTTAAACGTTGTTTTTTTTCAATTGCATTTACCTTCTTGTCAGCGGTCACTTGGAAATGGAATTTGTAAAAAAATTGTAGAAAATAGTATAAAAATTAAAAAAAAAAAAAACACCAACACCTTTTTATTTTTATTTTTGACAAGTTTATTTTTGAGAGAGAGAGAGATGAAAGAATACACACCACTCACCAAAGCAGGTGATTTAAGGACAGAATGAGACAGACAGCTGCTGTGTTCCTGGGTCGCGGTGTTTTTTTTTCTATAGGAATAATTTTTGCAGGGAATTTTTTCTTGAGACACAAAACACGTTTGCACACATGTATTTTAGACTTATTTTGAGCTTTTAAGAAGTTTAGGTGATATAAATTAACACTGATTAGAGGCTAGAGCACTTAGAGAATTGTATAAAAGTAATTTAAAAGAGTTTTATAACTTTTTTATGTTATTTTCTTAAGAAGTTTCACGCAGAGAATTTATTAAAACACTCGTTCCGTTCGAGGTGTTTTCATATTGTTCATTTTTTCACTTCCTTTTCCTTGGACTTTTTCGGTGATGCCAAATTATCAAATTTAAAAGCAACTAGTAGCAGATTTTGCAAATGATTTTTTTTTTTAATTTTTCATTTAACGAAATTTTGAATTTTGGAAATAGAAATAGAAACTATAGTCATTAATGCAGTAATTTCTGTCGCAATTGCTGCAAGTACGGTGCCGCTGTCGTCTTGGCTGTTAATTATACATTAGCAATTAGAAACGAATAATTTTGCACCAGAGGGCAACACAGTCGGCGCCTTAATGAGAGTACTTTAGATATTCTCTATAGGTACAAAAGATTATATTTTTACAAGTTTTGTGATAGTGGAAATGTTTGCTTTTCGTGCTTTATGCTATATTTTCATCAAAGTTGCAAATTATATGTTTGTTCGCGTACTTTTTGTGCCAAAAAATGAAAACTGTCAAAAATCTCTCTCATTTACCGAAAAGACCAGAACACTTTTTGTGTAAAAACTTGAAAAACGTCAAATTCGAATTTTTTTATTGGTTAGCTCTTCACGGTAAGGGTCATCTGCAACAACAATTGTTTACGTCATTCGCTTTTGACAGAGTTCAAGTTTTTACCAGATGAAATTTCAGTGGGTAAAAACTTGCAAATAAATGAACGAAAGAATAAAACAGCTGTTATTTTCTTTCGTTCAACTTTCGTTCATCTCTCAGTACGCGAACGCTTTTTGTGTTAAAGTAAACGTCTGACATCGAATGCAAACTGTTTCATTTGGGTACGCGAACAGAGGTTATGTGAAAATAAATCAAACGCAACTAAATTGAAAACAATAAATTAATAGATATTTTCTTAAATATCAAATTGGAAACAAAATCCATTGCATATATAAACTATAGTATTCCCACTTGAGGTGCGCCATCTATCGATGCAAAACTAAGCTCTATAGAATACCATGGGAAGCAACAACAACAATTTCCACCAATTTAATTGTTGTTGTTGCTTTCCATGGTATTCTAGAGCTTAGTTTTTCGTCGATAGATGGCGCACCTCAAATGGTAGTACTATAGTTTATATATACAATGCAAAATCCAAGGCAACGGCAAAAGTAATTAAAACAAAACAAGAAGGAAGCATGAAGGTGGTAAGAAAGAAAAAGAAATAAGATAGCCTGGTATCAAACCAAATATGCAAACCTAAATGGAAACATTTTGTAGCAAATTTCCTAATATCCTAATTTCGGCCCTAATAAAAACGTTGTACATTATCCACGATTCAGTATTTAAGACAATTCAAATAAAAGGAATCCAGCAAAACCACGCAAACTTCCCTTTCCTGAAGTACCAACACTTTATGCTACCTATTTGCTATAAGAACTTGCTTACCAGTTAGTAACTTGCACATATAGCTGCACTACTTGAAGATAATAAATTTAAAAACAAAGCTTAACATTCAAATTTATATTTTTCCAAAAAACTTAAAATCTATATCACAGAGATTTTGTTAATTAAAAATACCTGTCCCGAACGAACTCAGCTTCTCTCTCCTTCCACATTCTGGTCATTTGAGTGCCTGGTTTCCATATGCCTTTGAAGATCTCTTCTCCTTGCCAAGGTCTTATTACACAAATGACATTTGTACGCTGATGTCCCTGGTTGCAAATGCAATCTGACATGTTTGTTCAGATTAGACGGATCACCAAATGGTCTTAAACAGTATTTACACTTCAACGGTTTGAATCCCGTATGCGTCCGAATATGTATTTTCAAACCATATTTCCGAGAATAGACTTTCCCACAGTAAATGCACAAGTGGCCCTGTTTCGAAGTCCCCATATTGCTTACTATCGCTTCGATTTGAGCTGCAGCTTCCATTGGATTGAGAGGTGGTCGCATGTGATTATGAGGTGTTTGCGGTGGTGGCGGCGGATGTTGAGGTGGACTGTTCCTTAGTGGAATGAACATTCTCGGCTGATTAAGTTGGGGTGATGACGCCGATGAAATGGACGAGCTTATTGGTTTGAAAGCTGAAAGTCGTGAGGTCGTACAAGTTGGAAACGTCATGGTAGTTGGACAGGAATTAGCTGTCGAGAGATGAGCAAACATCGATGCTTTCATAGAGTAGTGCAATCGAATCCACAAAATGTCCATGGAATGCCTCCCACACGCTAAGGCGATGTGAATTTTAAGCGGATTTGGAGTTTCAAACGATAATCCACACAAATGACAAGTGTACCGTTTATTACCTATGATAAAAGAAAATAACATTTAATTAATAAGAACAAAAAAAAAAAAAAAAGAATTCGCAGCCGGTAGGATTCGAACCTACGCTCCCAGAGGGAATCTGATTTCGAGTCAGACGCCTTAACCACTCGGCCACGACTGCTATGCGAAATTTGTGTCAAAAGGAATATTTCAATTACCTTCGATATTGCTGGGGGTAAGAAATGGAATGGACATTAATATTGCCAACTCCTCGGAAAACCATGCTACGAGTTCTTCTCCTTTTTGAATATCCCTGATAGCTCGGAGGCATATAGAGCTACTGCTTTCTCTGCTAACTTCGAAGACAACATTAAAGCTGTGGACATCTTCGGAGAGCTTTATTCTTCTCAGCCAAGAGCAATCCTGCCCCATAATGCTGCATAATTTTCTTCCAAGGACTTTGCAGAAATCTATTCCATTTGGTATGATTCCGTTGAAGGACATTAGTGTCATAGTAGGTATATGTGTTGTGGATGTATCTTTCAAAACAAGTTCCGCTGCTAGTACTCCAGAATCTCTGCCTAGGGACAATGTCGTTGAACCTGGTGTTCCTGGTGATGTTGATCTGCTATCTCGACCAACATTAACATTTGGAGTTGGCAGCAAGTGTTCAATTCGAAATATCATACTGGGTGTTTTGCGCTCGACACGCTGAACTGGCGATCCAATTAAAGTGTTATCAGATGGCAGCACGGGTAACATCGCGTAATCCTAATAGAACTGTTCCAACTGCGGTCTAACTTAAAAATGAAGTCTTATTGGACGAAGGATTTCCTTTTATACTCGGAAACAAATTCTAGTCACCCTTGCAAAAAAGGACATTCGCGTTTTAATCGGTCACAGTGCAACCCTGCCACCAAAAATTGACAAGCATATAGTTCTGCTAGCGACAAGTGCGTAAAGTCTCACGACCTAACCCAGCATCCATTGACGCACTTAGAAGGAACAATGACATGGAAATGCGAAAATCCGCAGCCGGTGTTAGTCGGTTAACTCCGAAGCAAGTGTATATTCAATTCATCTACATGGTTCAGCCTTTTGGCTTTTCATAGATGCGGCGTTGGCCGTATATAGTGGTAGTCGAAGATAGAGGGTTGGAATCGGGTTTTAATTGCAATTAAACGATCAGCAGCGGTGACGTTGTTATTTGTATACCAACCCTCCCTCAGCGCTTCTATACTTTAGTTAACTTGTTCGGGTAAAGGAAAAAAGAGGGAAGATTATAGGGATTCGAATGATTGTTCGGGTGTTTACATTGAAAATAAGTTATTTTTACCCCCGGGATCAACAGGATGATTGTGGTGAGTATATTAATGCCTTTTGTACAAAGTGTCTTCGGGATGTAAGGGTGACGACTGAGGACTGCGGAGGAAAAACATGTGTTTCATATCTCAGCACAGTATTAGATCAGCTTAGGGGTTGGGATAAGCTAATCGAAATGATTTTTGTTCATCTAATTGTCTATAGATGGACGCATTTAAAATGTAATTGAAAAACATTCGAATCAGGTACGCGTACCTACTATATTGAGAGTGGAAGGTACATGTGTGCACTTGTGCAGGTTTTGGCCACCATTTCGGGTCTCTGGTAGGTTGTAATTCAGTCGATTTGGTATGCAACCAAAATTAATTGAATTATTTTAATTAAAGGTTTTATATAAATAGGGTACGGTAGGTATCTGATTTGATAGATGCAGGTGGGCTTGAAAAAGTGAGTTTTGAAGTTAAGCAGGGTAAATAATTGTTTCTTCTGGTACCAGAGAGAAGATTTTAGGAGATTTCAATTTAATAAACCAGACATTTCAAAGTCTTTCTTAAAACAGAAACTAAGAACTATACTTAGTATGTTTAAAATGAACATTATTGAATTAAACCGAATGCGTCAAGTCACCAGGACTTCTGTTAAATTTCTAAAGAAGATTGTAACAAGCCACATTAGAATACACTAGTGACTAGTCGCCCTGGACTCTGCAACGAAAGTGATAGAACTGGAAAGATTATAGTAGATAAGCAGGTTAACATTTTGAGGAAATACTTTAGGCAGTTGATAAATGATGATGAGTGATGACAGCTAAGGTCTCACCAATAAGCGACCGGTACCATTAGTCATTGCATTTATAAACTAAACCTATAGTATTCCCACCTGATGTGCGCCATCTATCGACGAAAAACTAAGCTCTAGAATACCATGGGAAGCAGCAACAACAATTTCCACGATTTTAATTGTTGTTGTTGCTTCCCATGGTATTCTCGAGCTTAGTTTTTCGTCGATAGATGGCACACCTCCGGTGGTAGTACTATAGTTTATATATACAATGCATTAATCAAGCTGAATGGCAACCAAAAATGTTAAATACGCCCAAACGAAATGAGATATCAAATATATATACTACAAGCGGAACTGTTTGAACATGCAGCAGCTGACCTAGTCAGAAGCATGTCCCAGCTCATATTGCAATTGCAAAACATGGTCAGAAGAAAGTATGTCGGACGGCGACGATTGGAATCTCAGTACAAATAATTGTTCCATTCACAGAAAAGGAGACGCTAGACATGGACAAAAAATATCGATATAAGAAAATATCGATAATTTTCCCAAAAAATTTCGATATATATCGTCGATATTTTCAATCGCGATATATCAATATTCGATATTTATTTTAGAGTGTCGAATTCGTATCAATTTCGATTTTTTTAACACAACTTTAGTTTCGTGTTTACTGTTTATGCTCCTGGTGCATCGTTCGTTAACTTTAAAAAATCCCGCCATAGTCTTCTTTTTATGCAGTTCACGCCTGTCATTTCAGAAGGCGCCCCTAAATACTTAAATTGCCATTCTTCTTCGGTGTCTTCCGAAAGAGTTGCTTCAGCCTTGAATCTTTAAGTAGGCGACAAAAGAAACCGGTTGACAGGCGAGCACATAAAAAAAGAAGATGCTCCTAATGTCCATATCTGATGACTACTGATTTGACTAATCGTAAACATAAAAAATACTATTTTCTTTGTTTCTATGTTCTTTTTTAAGAATTTTGAATGGTTTGGGAATTCGTATGAATAATCATGCGAAAACTGACGATATATCGAAATATCGATATTTTTCGCTCGATAATTTTCGATACTGTTTAAAAATATCGATATATTTTTTTCACTTGCCCATCCTTAGAGACGCCTGCTTTGCACAAACTATAGACGCATTAGCCTTTTAAACATTGCCATTAAGATCCTGAGTTTTTGAAAAACTTTTTGAAAACATTTTCGAACAAAATTCAAATACGCCAATTCATAGGTATTCAGAAAATACAGGGTTTTCCAATAAGAGGTGTTATTTGTGAATTTTAATAATTTCAATGCGTTGTTGAAGCGTGTAGGTACCGTTCCATTTGTGACGACTACCGAAATAGCGGGCCATTCAAAATAACACCTCTTATTGGAGAACCATATACATACATATACATACCTATGTACATAATATTAATCATTTCTGCAAACAAAATGTATGAGCTGTTAAACATAAAAGATGGTATGGAGTATAAATTGAGTTACCTAAACCTATCTATATATGTGCAAAATTTCGAAAGAATCAGTTTAGCCGTTTTCGAGATAGTCGAAAGCAAACAAAAATCGGCCCAATGGAAGGTACTGTTTTTAGCCATTATTAAACTATAACAAAACGACGCGGTTACCTGACATAGGTACCGTGGTTTTTGAGCTCAAAAATGTCTTTCCAATCGCTTTCCAAAGCCTTTTCCCGCATTATTTCAAGATATTTAAGACAAAAGTATTAAGGCCATAGGTAGTAGTCGAAGAGAAATTATTGAATAATGCTGATTTTATTTTTGACCTTTCCGTAAGTAATAATTTTAAAAAGAACCATGTTACCTATACCGTTTCGAAAGAAAAAAAAATTACATAATTTATAATACTGTAGAAAATGTTATTTAAATGGACAAAAATTGTTTTTTTTTTAAATTTTAACAAAAAATAATTGCCCGTTCTAAAATCTATAATAAACGACTCTTCATTAATAACACTACTAGATACAAAGCCTTTCAATCAATTCTTGCACTTTGCCCACCCACCAAAAAATAAACAATAGGTCTTAATCAACAAATGCATTAATCTCTGCGATAAGAAATCTATTTGACATCACAATTTAATTTTACATACGAAAACACATCCGCCAACAAAAGGAAAGAAAACCCTATACACAATCTTGCACCATCATCGCCAAATGTATTTATACCCTTGAATGCAAAACCCATGCGGTTTTTAATGCAAAAACAAATCCAAGCACTTGTCATAATTCCCATATTCAATGTCGAAGTCTATCCTAATCTTTCGCCACGCTAATTTATCATCCCACTCTGATCAAAGAATTGGCCCTTTTTGTTTACTCTGTGCATCAGCGGAACTCGGTCCTGATGCTATAGCTCGCTGTTCTATGCTGTTCTGTACGCAATATCGCAATATCGCATGGATGTCAAAAATCTTTATTAATGCACATTAACTAAATTCTTTAACAAAATGAAAATGGTCCACTTGAAGGCTTCGCACTAAACACACATATAGATGTAGGTCCGCAACCGGTGCGGCGCGCGTTGAGTGAATTCAGTCCAATGTCCTCGCACATCGTCATGTGGTGAAATTCCCGAAGCTCTTAGTTGAGTACAAGCATCAACTACAAGAAACACTACCCTCGCACTAATAAAAGTATAAAGGAAGCGTACTAAAATAGCAAGACATGATGGTGCCAATGTAATGGGAATCTGGCATGTGGCATACCTTCCTTGTAGTATATGGCAAAAAGGATATAGCCCGTCGTAATCCTGCAAAGCAACCCTGAATTTGAACCCTTGTATTAGGCGATTTGACATCCGTAACCAGATTTTGGTACATACACCAAAAATCCTGCTGGCAAGAAGTTAATGGTATTTGAAAGCATAGGGTTGGTTGGTTGGTTGTGTTATTTTGTTGAATTTAAAAGGGGTTGTTTCCGCATGTGGCAACCACGCGCGCAGGTGTTTCTATGCTGATGCGTCGCGTCGAGGAGTCGCAGTAGTCGTCCCGTGCGTCATTGTAAAACCCATGTTAAAGTATTTTATTGTTTTCGGTTGTATGAATTAGAATTGGTGGTTGTGAAGAATTTTATTAAACTATTTATTTATTTTTTAGGGGAGATCTTGTTAAATGATTTTAAATATACCTACTCTTTGCGGAACTGATTTTTATCCTCGAAAGTCTAAAATATGTACGTACAGATTAAAGGAACAATCTTCGATTGGGTCTTGGTTTTTTTTTCAATTTTTCGCCGTCAGAAGCTGTATTTGATCCTTCAACATGAAATATGTCACTGACATAGGGTTTTTTTTACTGGAACTTATATCAAAAATAATACTATACAAGTGCCAAGGATCACTCATTTCTATTTTCGGAGTTTGTAATTCAAAAAGAGGTTCCAACCCAAAATGGGGTTCTAAATGCAAACAAAAGCTATTTCCATAAATTCATTGAAAATGTCTGTTCTTGTTGATTCTCATCCATTTGAGTGCTACTCCTGATTTTTAATCTCACATGAAACATACAAGCAGTAGGCTAGGTTTTTATTTTGAAAACACCTGAAAGAAAAATATGAAACATGCAGGGTTTTCCAATAAGAGGTGTTATTTTGATATCCAAAGAAAAATGGCATTTTTTGAATTAAATAATCGAATATCTATTTCAATGTAAAGAGGAAAGTATGCCATTGATAATGAAAAACAATATCAGCCAAATGGCCACCACGGCTACACTTACACAACAATATCCTTTTCATGAAATTTTCCATCACCAAATCGGTGGCCCATTGTGATTTCTTCTTCGAGAGATAACACGGTCCGGAAACTTTTCCCGTAAAAGATCCATGGTTTTGTTGTTCGTGTGGCACGAAGCGCCGTCTTGTTGAAAGTAAACGTTGTATAGATCAACTGTATCCAATTCCGGCCATAAAAAAACTATTAATCATCTCTCGATAGCGCAATCCATTCACCGTAGCTTTTGCTCCAGCCTCATTTTCGAAAAAGTAAGATCCCAATGACCCCGCCGGACCATAAATCGAGAGGCTTTTCAACAATAGATCTTGGGTTTTCCGAGCCCCAGATGCGACAATTTTGCTTGTTGACGTATCCACCAAGATGGAAATGGGCCTCATCAGTCAAGCCAATTCTGAATTGCGGTCCGACAAGGTGCTTCACGACGACCAAAAAATGTTATAGATTTACGAACCGTCTCTGCCAAATGTTCACCATTTTTATAGTGAATTCAAATAATTTCAATGCGTTGTTGAAGCGTGTATCATTACATTTTTATTAATGGCGTAGTTTCTACTTGGCAAATGTCTCAAATGTCAAAAAAATTACAGCTTCAAAAGTGACAACCACCAAAATAGGGGGCTATTCAAAATCATACTTCCTGCAAACTTTGGATTCATGTCTAGAGAGATTAGGACAAAGTTTTTTCTTACTTCCGAGCAAAGTTCAAGGTCTTGAAAGCGCTCTAGATTAAAACATTCCGATTGTCGCTATTGGCACATACAAGAAAAAACTGTGCGAACGACCCTCCATATCTGAAGATATAAATATTTCATAACTTCACTTGTGGAAGCCAACGCGTATTGTATTAATAAAACTTCGAGCATTATGCAATAACTTATTACATTTTATTTTTGCTTTAGACTTTCCCACAAAAGATGAAGATGAACTATTAGGGGCTCTATAGTTAAGTTGATCTGAGGGGATACAGATACATCAATTTTCCAATTACCCATCATCCACGCGTCATTCTCATCTTTTGTTGCTGATGAAGATGATTTAATTTTCATCCGCATCTCAGTATTGCGTCTGAGATTCAATAAAAGGAAAATCATGCCAATATCGGTTTCAGTTTATTGTGCATTATTAGTGCCACCGAATCTCTGACTCTACATCAAAGCTATGAAAGTGGTTAGTTTTTCAATTTACCAATAAAGGATCAACATTAAAGGACTAATTTTGAATTATTTTGGTTTTTAGATATTGGTAGTAATTTGTTATTTGACAACCGTATTTGCTGCGGGGTATCCTCGAGGTGGTAATGGAAATGGGAAAAACGGTGGAGGCGGTGGGAATGGAGGTGGTAAAAATGGTGGTGGAGGAGGAGGCGGAGGAGGTGGTGGAGGATACTCATATTTACCACCAGATGGAGGTGGTTTTGGAGGCAATGGAGGTGGCGGCGGCGGCGGTGGAGGTGGAGGAGCAGATGCTCCTTCGGGTCCACCGATCCCAATTATAAAAATGGAGTCAAAAATCAATGCCGATGGATCATATAAGGTAGGTACCTACTTAAAATAATCGAAATCTGAGGACATTACAAATTATATGTGTATTTCAGTATGAATATGAAACTGGCAACGGCATTCAAGCAGAAGAATCGGGTTACATAAAAAATGCTGGAATCGAAGGCGCTGAAGCACTAAGTGCCGAAGGTTCATTCTCGTATACAAGTCCTGAGGGGCAATCAATAGCTTTAACGTATATTGCTGATGAAAATGGATTCCAACCACAAGGTGACCATTTGCCAACACCTCCACCTATCCCACCAGAAATTCAAGAAGCTTTAGAAAAAATTGCTGCAAGTGGTGGCCATCCAGATGATGGAAATGGTGGTGGCAATGGTGGTGGTGGCGGTGGCGGTGGTGGTGGTAATAATGGATATTATTATAAATAAGTGAAACACCAAATATTGTATCGTAATAACTTTAAAGGGAAATATAAAATATGTTACAGGAAATGTTAAGGCATTTCACATTCGTCTTGTGTGCCTAAAAACAAATGCAGATAGTACTTAGTGTCCGATTTCATTAAACAACACTATTAGAATCGGAATTCAACACTACCGTTCTAGTTTTACACCAGGAAAACAGGATTGTAAATCTGGAATAAAAAATAGTTGGTAGTCCTCGAAACAATAAGTGAATTTGAAGTCTTAGGCCTAAGTTCACATACGGTTCAAGTGGCGCAAGCCAACATGCATTCAACGCATATGGAAACGTTTGCTGCAATTGCTCTATGTGAACTTGGGTCTAGACAAATGACAAAATAGGGTTGTATGATAAAATAAGAAAGAGAATGGGAGACGAAATGGAGCCTTGTGGCACACTACTCAACTCAACTACTAAAATGAGTTGTTTTCCGGAACAAAAGTATTTTAGAACTAATGGAAGAAGTAGCTCCTCGAAAAAGTGCAGACTGTTGATAGTGGAATATGAAAAAGTTTAGTAGCCAAATTCTTGTATTCAATAGAAAGGGTTTTAAAATCTATAGTAATAATGTTGCACTTAGCTTATGTGTTAGTTTAAGTTATAACGGCAAACTCCTAAATAGAAGCATCAATATTGTTGAAGCTCGGATGTGTTGATTATTTGAAACACAATCGAGTAATACGCTCACATGGAGGAAGTATGAAAGTTTGCAATCTCTAAAAAGCAGAAATACATTGACAACAGCTAACTTAGCAAAGTTTAATATTACCTAATTTGTTGAAAAAAATAATAATTGTAAACATTTGATGGCGCCAACCTCGGCTTCACATCGTTACCACGGTGAATAAGCACATTGCTTAGCTACTACAAAGTTGATAAGTAAGAAAACTCTGGGATTTATTATCTACTCCAGGGCAAATTTTCCGGTTTCCATGAAAAATACATTAAATGGTGGGCGTCATAAAAATAAAACTTTTAATGTTTCATTTCGATAAACTGCTAACACTAACAAAAGCCAATCCCCTGTAAAAAAGAATTTTGTAACGCCCCATCACGTTGATTTAGAATCATTGTATCTTTTTAAGCTCTCCAGATACGAATAATAAACCTTGACATTCACAGAATGATACAATTTAGCTGTTTTTTTATAAGATGATATTAGATTGTCCCAAAATCGCTTAATCCTTATACTCAATTTTGCAATCTTACGTAATCCCCTTGTGCAGATTCTTTTCTGCCGAAAGCACATCAATTACAAAAGATACAAACAACAACAATAACAATAATTCCAATAATCAACAAGCTAGGCAGTCTTGAGTGGTTGTTAAGTTGTAGGTTGGTCCCATACGAATGTCTGAACTATCACTTATATAACACCGAATCGTTCAACGTCAACAAGTCAATAGCTTCAAGTTCCAGACGCGAGTGAGAAGTGTTCTTAAAGATACTAACGTTCTTATATAGAAGATATTTGTTAAAAAATATATTAAATATGGTGTGTTTGAAGGTAAGAACCGGATGTCATGTCAACAGTGTGTCGGGGTATTCGGGAATCATTTGATCTAATTTACAGGTATTATTGTGGATTTCTGTTTTAGCGGCGGTTTATGTGGGAGCCGATATGTCACAGGTAAATAAACATTTAAATCTTAAGTGCAACAAAGATTGATTGAATTTTGATATTTAAGGGAGATATTGAAGTATCAATGACCCCTAACAACTATGGATTTTCGTAAGTAAAAATAAATTATATCTTTTTTACGTAATAAACGTGTATCTACACTCTTTTTAGATTTGAAACTGAAAATGGCCAAGTGAGAGATGAAAACGTTGAAGTGGATCCAGATTCTAACCCTAAATCAGCTGAACCAGAAACGGAGGTGAATGTCAAGGGGAGTTATAGTTTCATATCAGCTGATGGCTATGAGTACAGTGTTCATTACAAAGCTGGTAAAAAGGGCTACCAGCCATATGTGACAGCCCACAAAATAAAGCCAGATTCCAAATAAATGTGTGAGGCTTTTAAAGCTTGTGTGAAGTTGTGATTTTGTATCTTTTTTTTGTTTTGTAGTTTGTATTATTTTGTATGTAAATGTCGATATGAGCTCATCTATTGATAAGCCTAAAAGTGGAATAAATAATTTGTATCAGTTTTAATTTTTATTTTCTGATGAAGTCATTCTTTAAGAACGCGTTGCGTAGTTTGTGATAGCTGATAGAGGTGGTGAGATTCTATACTAGTTTCGTGATGATGTGATTTGTTTAAATAGATTTATTTTGTGAATCTATTAAATTTTTATCACCAAAATTAAAAAAAAAAAAAAAAAAAAAAACAAGTCCAACGAGATGATAAACTTAAAGTTTAAAGAACTTCGAATGTTTAGAGACGTTTAATGTTGGTTGAAGATAACTTTTCATTTTGTTTTGTGCAAAAAGAAATATTTGAAGCAGTAATTCCACGTCTTAGTCCTTGAATAGTTTGTTTTAAAATTTATTTATTTAAATGCGTTCAAGGCTTTCAAGTTTCAAAAATTGATTTTGTTATAGCAAACGAAACACATCTTGAACTAGATTTTGTCTTTCAGTGAGAGTTGCGGAAGGCTTAAATTATTTTTCTGTTACAAATGTATTTTATTTTAACGCTGTTTTTACTACACTCAGGTTTACGAAATTTAAACTTGAATACAACTTTACCTTTAAATCTCAACAGCCTCTTCTTTTCTAATTTCACTTTTGAAAATGTGCTGAATCATCCTGAACAATAGATATAAGTTCTGGGACTACAGTATAGGTACCTTCTGTGCAGAAAATTTTGACAGTTTTTAAAAGTTTTGTATTGCAGTTTTGTCCAGCTACAGGTAGAGCAGAGCATTAACTCTAGGAACACAAAACAGCAAAACAATCCTTCCACCTATCATTCTATTCCACAAAGGCGTATGCTGTGTACAAGGTTAAATACCCTGTTGTTTCTGATCTTCGAATGCATTTATTATCTTCATGAAAAAATCGCTGTTGTCATCAGGATTCTTCAATTTATGGCCAATTCAACGCCATTTGCATTTCAGGATATGTTTACATCCAATTTTTTCTGCCCAGTCCTATTCCATGACATTGTGATGATAGAGAATTCTAAAAAGTGGGTCCGACAATTCCGTTAGTCCGTCTGTCTGTATCGGCACCTACAGCATAAATGGCTGGACCGATTTGCTCCAAACTTGGTACACAGAGTATTATTATGACGTCCTACAGAGGAGTTTTTGGAATTAGCATTCTATAGCTCTAAAACTAACGGTTACTGCCATACGATTTTTAATGAAAAAATAGTTTTCTCAAAAACGGCTCTTACGATTTCGATAAAACTTTCTGAATGGCTTTTTTGTATTAACCGTATGTTTTGGTTGGAAAAGATTTTTGAAGAAAAGGCATCTCCCATAGTACCAGTTAAGTTAAGTCAGATTTCCTCGTAAGCCACATGACCGATTTCGATGAAATTTTAAATGTAGGAGCCCTTTTATTAATGAAATAGTATTAACTCTTTAATTCTTCAAAATAAAATATTTTGAGTTAAAATTAATTTTAATTTTTTTCTTTAATTTTTGGTTTTTGCAAAAGGGTTTGATCAATTTTCTAAATTTTAATTTTCTGATAAAAACTGCAGAGTGCTAGAATTTCACATGCTCAAAAAGAAAAAGTTGGAATATGTTTCGAAAAGTTTTTCAAATAAAACCTGCTTTTAAAAAAACTGGTTGAAAGATTTTCAAAAAAAAAATTCTTAAAATTTAAAACAGTAAACGAAATCAGAAGGTTTACTTCATTTTTTAGAAATATTGTTTTACCTAGTGATTTTTAAGTGATCAATAAAATTTCATATCATTTTTTTCCTTGCATTTTTTTTTCCAAAATCTCAAACCCCAAGAACACTGTCACACATTAGAGCAAATTAGTTTGACCCAGTCGTGCATTTTATTCTTTCTGTCCAATCCTATTCTGGAGATCGTTGCTTGATATGGTTTGCAGCCAACGGATTTTCAGGATCTACCATAGGCAAAGTCCTGTAGCGTGTTCGGGATCTTGCCAGAGCATTTTCATGTTTCAGAATCATACTAAAATAGCACACAGTTTGAACGTTTTGGTTTCGAAAAGTGTTAGCTTGTTGTGTTAAGATATTTTGCTGGAGTTCCATACGGGTGAAAAGATTCAAAATGCACTACAGGCTCTGTCTATTATTTTGTTAACATCTAAGTCCATTCCGCCAACTGCCATCAAAAACAGGATTAATGAGAACACGTCCCCTTAAATATCTCTATAGCGAATTGAACGCAACTTCTTTTATTTTACAAATCTTTATTTATTGACGTTAATTCAACTAATTGTTTTTTTTATTTACTAAACTTATGTATAACATAACGAATATACAATATTTAATTGATCGAAAATACAGGGGAGCCACCGCACGAACTTGAATCTAGTCAAAAAACAAAAACTAACAAATCGGAAGCTGTTATCTTCCATCTTTTTATTTCGTTCACCAGTGCTGTCAATATTTCATTTAGGAAACGCAGTCGATGGACGCGTTCAGTATGCGCATTCTAATGAGCTTTTCCTCCAGCTGTCAGTTAAAGTATGTGGAGTCGACTTAGACGCCACATATCTCCACACATCGAATGAGTCGGATAGCTGTAATGTTGTTGTACGACTCTTCAATGACAGTGACAATTTTACTAAGGATACTTCTCGAAATAAGGAATTTTAAGGTGCAGTTATGTTTTTTCCGATTAAATGCCTTGTCAGAATATACCAACTTGAAGCGGACAATGAAAATCCCACTTTGTGACTCTTGAGAGTAGACTCGATCCTGAAGTTTAACCTATTGAGTATAATAGTTGCCGATGACTTCCAAAATTAAGACACACTTAAGCCCAAAAGAACTCATGCAAAAGCTGATAACAGAAGGTCACTGCGACAATTGAATATTTTGTCTCGAGCCTCTTTGAGATGACAACAAAAATGTCCTTGAAAACAAAATGCTCAAACTACAATACAACTTCTCAAAACTTACTGTAAATCTGTCAGTTCTTATAAGACACCAGAAAATTGTTGTTGCCGTTTTTACTAAAAGAACGCCAAAGACCAAAACACAAAGTTCCAAATGTCAAAAAAATTTCAACCGGTAACATGTTTACATGTCTAAAATGTTAAATGAAAGTATTTCCGGTGCAATGACATGTGATACTTATGCTCTCGGATGAAATATCTTACAAATACATACGAGTATGTATCCATCATTAATGAAGTAATCCAAGAGATTATACAAAATGTCATTAGAAACATTTTTCCCATCAGCAATCAGTAGTAACTGGTTTTATAAGAGTAAGCCTAAAGTTTTTTTTGATTATTTTCACATAAAAATTGTTAACATGCAAAGCCACCTAAGGTCGAATTAAATAAGAAACAAAGCAAAACAAACACAAATTAACAAATACAAAAAAAAAAAAAAAAAAAAAAAAAAAACAATGCAATAGATTCAGTTTTAAAATATTTAAATAACACATTATATTTCAGATTGGCGACCTTAAAACAGACCAAAAAACACTTAACATATAACAATTTACAACAAAAGTCAATCTTAAACACCAACAAAACTGGAACAAATATTTATAACCTACAAACAAAATTAATAACGAAAACATTTTTTAAAACTATTCATAGATCATCAGCCGGATAAACTTGCTAAAAGCTTTGGTGACACTTTACGACTTTTAAATGGAAGCTTCTTTGATTTCTCCCGCCCCTCCCTTGAAGATCCAAGTGTATCCGGATTGGACGAATCATTATTGCTGTTGTCATTACCATTTCCGAATGATGGCGTTCCAGGGACAATTCCGAGTTCTTCATGGGTGACACCAGCCTGTGTTCTATAACTTTTAATTGAAAAAATAAAAGAGAAAACATTCAATTATAAAGTTTTAGAGTGTATACCACAAAATGCACACTTACGAAAGTAGATATCCGTAATCCGTTGGAATATACTTGAAATCTGCAAAATAGACTATCGGAAAGTTGCCTGGATATACAAAATAGGACGATGATGCTGACGCAAAACTTAACAAAGATACTAAGCCTATCAGAACAAACTGTGAACCAAAAAAAAAATTTAACAAATAATTAGCGTGTGAAAGTGAAACTTCAAAGGGAACAAGCTCACAATTTTAGGGTCCGTCATTGCCTCAGCGATGTACGTTGCACAGCCTCAATGGTGAAAATGAATACATTTAGATTGGTCCACCAGATTATAAGTCTGCATGATGATTTAACTTTTATTTTTCGTGTAACCACGGAAGTGACCAATGGCGGGGGTAATGACAATTGCACGAATAGATACTTTATTTGCGTATATAATTGCTACGCTATACCAAAACACTACACCGGAAGTTGATTCTTATGTCTTGTGTACTTAGTTTCGTTAAAATCCATCAGGAGTTGTGTTGAGTTTCGGAAGAAAAAAAACATAAACGGAGTACTTAACAATTATGAAGTTGAACTATCACAAAGTTGACTCTGCGCTTCGTCACTACCAATTGACCAGCACAATATAGCTGCTGGCAATGGTAAAGTCATTTCAATATGAAATTCGAGTCACATTTAGGTAAAAGTAGCACACTAATCTAATGAGTTATGACCCTCGAAGAGGCTGTCTATTCAGTTTTGTATAGAAATTAAAAAGTATATATGTATATGCATGTAGTTGATGACCAGGGCGATGAGCTAATGACCATGTGGTTTTCCTAAAATGATTCCATTCAGTTTTAATCAATAATCGTGTAATACCTTTAGTATATGGCCAATGTCGTCTTAATGGCCATGGGCGGAGAAAATTAATTTCGAGCCAGGAGGAGTTGGATGTGTTAATATTGTAAGATATGAATAAACTGTTATAATTGCAGGTCATTTGCATATTTGTTTTTAACTAAAAAAAGCCAATTAAAAGTGTTGAAATCGGTTGATATGAAAATGTACTAAAATGCAATGAAATTTGTGTTGCATGAAGAAGTTTAAAAAGTTGGTTAAGATTTGGTTTTAAAAGACCTGATAGCTGGATAGATAGCTGAAGTATAATACTAAAGGGTGTTTTTTTTTAGAAGTGTGGTTTTCAATCTGGCAATACTTTTTCGGAGTTGGTCTTTGTGACAGCTGTCACTTGATTTATGCTCAGTTTGGTTTGCCATTTCATAATGGATAGACTTACTCCTGAACAACGTTTGCAAATATTGCAAATTTATTACCAAAATAATGGTTCGGTTCGCGCGACGCATGGTGCTCTGCGTACAATATTCGGTCGACATAATTCATAATTGCCCCCGAATTTATTCGAGCCAGCCGCGGCTGCCACTTGCCCGAAATCATTTTTAAAACATAATGGCAAACCCTTATCTTTATAATAAAGCTTAATTCTTTGCCATAACATTAAATTATATGCGTTTTATTTCATCTTGAAAACCGCACGTCTAAAAAAACACCCTTTACATGCCTTGGATTATTACTAGCAGTCTGAACAAATTCGTTACAACGCTCTTCTTAAAGCATACGAATATTTCCCGATCACCTAAACTTAATAACAAAAACATAAGCGCGAGCTACAGTACGTTTGCAACGAACTGTTGGATACCCTATTCCCCATATTTTTGTATGTGTATGCGTCTGCCTCCTGCATACAGCCGATGGTTCAGAAACAAAATTCTTCTTTAGCAGACAGAAACAAATTCAATAACATTAATTTTGTGCGGTGTGATGTTCAATTAGTGCTGGCGCAATAAAAAAAGGCGTGCGCCACTCCCAAAGTTAAAACGTTTTATTAACAAGGCAATTGTTATGAGCTCAGTGACATTCAATATTATTCTTGCAGATCGATTTGAACAAAACTTAAATTTTTTAAAATTAGATTTGGAATAAAAATAGCGATTATGGGTGTTTTTAACAATTCTTGGACACACTCTGCTACGTAACCAAGGAATATAAAACCAAGTGTTCATCTGTTTACTTCAAAGCTGCGACCGAAAGTTAAAAAACGTTAAAAAAATTAATGCATTATACGACTTTTGACGGAAACGCCCCTTAAAAGTGGGCGTGTCTTAAAAAATTGAAGCACTAACTGCACTTTTTTCAGTATTTAGGCATATGCTACAGCTGAATCGAGGAGTTTTAAAACAATCTTACCTGAACAAAGGTATTTTACCAAAATCACGCCTTTAAAAGTGGGCGTATTGAAAAAATTTACAAAAGAAAATGTAGAGATATATTTCTCAAATAACGAACGGAAGGAAAAAGGTTTAAATTAAATATTGGAAGTGCCTTAAATTTTTGAGACTACGTTTTTCGTTCTTTCATGAAAAGTGAGCGTAAGCCACGCCCAAAATTCAAAAATTTTCTTTTCATACACAAACTTTTTAGTTTCTATTAAGAGACGCAAAATGTTGGCTTGCGGATTCATTATAAATACCGTTTATTTGCAAAAACAATTTTCTTATAGTTTCTAGTGAAAAGTGGGCGTCAGCCACGCCCAAAATCAATTTTTTTGAATTCATACACAACATGTTTATGTGCAAGTAATACCCACAAAATTTAATGTTTTTCGCTTTAATATAACAATTGTTATTTTATAAAAACAATATTGATGATTTTGTATGAAAAATGGGCGTGAAATATTTTTATTTGATTGGAAGAAGGTTTACCTAAAGCTTATCATAACTGTACAAAAAACATAATTTAATTTTATTAAATTGAGGTTGGTCATCAAAAATATCGATTGTGGGCGTGTTTGTGGGCGGATTTTACCGGTTCAAAAACTTAGCCTTACTCTTGAACCAAAGATTATATATATTAAATTTCAGCTTTCTAGCTCAAAAATTGCGACCTCTAGAGAGTATACATACGGACGGACGGACGGACGGACGGACGGACAGACGGACATGGCTAAATCGACTAGGCTTTTGATTCTGAGTCAGAATATATACACTTTTCTATACCTGACGGTATTATTTCTCTATGTTACAAACTCCACACCAAATACAATATACCCATTCTTTGGAATAGGGTATAACAAAGAGTAAGCTTACATAAAAGTAAGCTCTAGAATTTATTATATTATGCTGCCCAAGCTGGTGTAATCTTATCCTGTTGAAAGAAGTAACTTTTTCATTAATTGAAGAACAACGCTTGGATGGTATGCCATGGTTAAATTGAGAACAATATGCATAGGAGTGTTCTTAAAGACCACTTTAAAGTTTGTAAGATATTTTCAGACAGACTTTTAGAAGCTGGAGTTCTACAAGGAACTGTCTTAGGACCAATACAATAATTTTTAGATACAGATAATGCCAATGATACCATTATACATTTTTAAGATGAAACCAAATTGAATCTTTGATTAAGATGAACTTTACTTTAAAAGACATTAGTTGGATACCAAAATTATAACCAATTTCTTATCGTCTAAGAGTCTAAGAAGTAAAGGAAAGGACTACGTTCTAAAGTACTCCTCTTAATGACAATGCAATTTACGTTTTAATATGAAGATCAAATAATTTATTGATCGATTAAAGATTGATTCTGAAAGTGCAACTTAAGACTAACATTTTCAACAAAAAAAATCAATATTTCAAAATCAAAGTGGAGAAAGGTCAACTTTTACAATTTCGTTAATTATTGTATAATAAGAAATTTTGTACCACTATACCAGTCAATAAGGAAATAAGGATAAATGTTCAAGATTCGTTATACCTTAGCTTTTAATTAGAAAATGTACTTGAAAATGTTTGTGTGCAAAATCACCATCTCCCATTCCTCAAGCGGTACAGTTATTGTCATTACAAGTTCACCATATCACTGACCTACAGCATTGACAGAAATTAATAAGTCATTTAGGTAATGATTTGTATAACATAGCGTTGGCGTACACTTTCAATAAAAACAAAACCAACATTTACTTCGCGGCAGTAAGTGGCATTAACCCACCACATGAATGATTCAGTTTGTTGACATTAATTGGAAGGTTTATATTTGGTTTTTGAACTTTCATAGGTTTTTTTTTTTAGAAAAAAACACCATCTTGTTTGTTTGGCCTTGCAAGTTTAAAAGACACTTTCAAGGTTAACTTTAGCTGAATAATGCATTTGAATATAATTTAAAGTTTGTGCTTCAACTCTTTTGATTGCCATGTTTGTTCATAGTCGCTTGTCGGGAGATAATGTTATGATCGATTGAACCTATCACATTGTTTGCATTTTCTGTTTTGTAAATGAGGACAAGACGATCAAAGAAAACAGAAAAAATGATTGTGGATGAGAAATTATTGATCTCAAAAATTATTAATATTTTTAATATGCCACTGTTTGTTCGTTCAGCCATCACGTGTCATAACGACGGAATGGATTTCGATGGAATTTGAAAGGTGGACGGATGAGGCACTGGATTAATTTGTGTGATATACATCTGCAGTGTTATTGGGCCTTACTGATTTTGGGGATTGAGGAAATCAAAGGAGCAAGCGGGACTGTGATACAATGCTCAGATAAAGTGACGGGCAAAATATGTCTAAAAAACGAATGTCGTTTAAATCTAGGATGTTCCTGGAAAACCAGTTACATATATTTATGAAAACCTGATATCAATAAAAATATTAAATCAAAAATACCCCACAGACTTATATAAAGCACATTTGAATCATAATTTATTGAAAAAGAAGGATATTGTCGTTAAAGTCATGTATCTAAATTTTTTTCAACATGGCAACTTGCCAATGTATTCCTTTTTAATCCTATATATCGTGCATCATATCGGTCCAGTTCTTATAATTTAATTGTCACAGTGGTTTTTTAAACGAAATACATTCAAGAAAGAATGCATATTATTTGAAAAAATTAGAATTTTGTCAACATGTTTCCTTATAAGTATTTAGAAAAAACGATACTGTAAAGATAATCTTAAAATTGCATGTAATTAAAAAATTTTCTTTATAGAAGGTCATGTAATAATAATTTTTACATATTTATATGGATTTCAATACGGTTTTAATAATTAAAAGAAAAAAAAAATTTTTGTGTGTGGGCAACATTATAATTTACTTTTATGGGTTAAAGAATATGGTCTTTAAAGTACTATGATCCATTTCATTAATTTATGTACATATATTGCTTTTGTATACAGAATAAAGTGTAGTTTTGATAATTTTTTAGGTTAAAGGCACTACAAACCATACTTGTTCATAAAGAGTCAAAAGGAAATGTGTGTTTTTTTCTGGAATCTTTATTCTGGCATAACACTAGCTACACAAAATTATTTAATTTTAAAATTAGCATCCGAATTTTGAGAGAAGTTAAATTCTGTCGAAAAGAAGAGACAAAAATGGGAAGCTGTTTTTTCTTTGTTTTTTTTTTTTTAAATGTAATACTTAGGGACTGGCTACTTAGCTATCATTGAAATGCATCCGTGAAAATATTGATTGCTGATTTTAAGACGATTAAGCGAACAGAACTGGGCCTTTATTGGTATCAAAGTAAAGCTCGTAGAATTGTTTTAATGTAAAAAAAAAGTTAAATCTGAGTAATACTGTGGTCCAAGTACCAACAACGAAAATCAGTGAAATAATAAATTATAATTGATACAATTATAATTTAGGAAAAGAAACTATCGAAAAATGTATTCAATAAAAGATATCATCAGAAGTTGTTCTTTCCAAAAAGATTTACAATAAAATTATGGTTTGAAAAATTGTCGGCTGTCTTAATGCCTAAATGACTTTAATAATGAACAAATCCAAATTTTTCTACTTTTTCCTGCTGATTTAAATAATATTTTAAATAGCCTAACTAGAACTAACTTTTATTTCAGCTTCCAAATTCTGGTCAAACTCAAATGAAATCTTCTTACTTTATAAGGAGTACCTGACTTGAATATTTTATCAATTAATTTTTTGTACCTAAAAATGAGAAATAAAAAACATTTAGATTAGATTTTAACCCTTATATAATATTTTTCAACGTTGATCTAGGTTTGAAAAGAGAAATAAAGTCACTGATTCCTTGTAACCTAAACTAAGCCGTATAATTTGAATTTTTTGCTGAATTGCACTTCAAAATATGAAATCTATATCCCTTACAACACTAACTATTAATCTTTTCTCAATCTAAAAGATATATTTCTTAAGAAACACAATATTTTTTATTGTCATAGAAATAAAGATGCAACCTACTCCTCGCCCACATAAAACTAACTACAGATATTCAACAGAAACTCCACCCATTATATAACCAAAATCAACTCATAGCCATCTTAAAAATAAAACAAGGAAAACACGTTTCCTCATCCAACTCATTCGACCAACTTATTTTAATCGGCCAAGTCAATAGAGCAAGCATAGCAATTGCGTGCAATATTTTTGTGTACCTAACTACATTGCAGACAACCCAGCATGAGCCACCACAACCGTAAGTATTTTAATTGCGACAGTAAAACCTATTTGTAAGCCCAAGCTGTAAACCTCAAAAAACTTCATTAGCATATCTACGATAAAAAATATTTTCGAGGCGGTCCGTCGATGATGCTGATGCTATGCGACAAAACTCATCTTCCGAACGACTTGCGAACGGCCTTGAAGAACAAACAAAATGTTAAAAAGACAAGTATATCCAAGACAACGAACACCCCCTTTATCTTTTAATCCATAAAAAACAGAAACCGATCAAACTGCTTCGGAAAACAAGCGTGTCAACCGGCTTCTTGGCCGAAGTTTGACTTTGTACCATGGGCGGCTTCAATGGGCTATGGAGGTGCAAGGCGTGAAATTTTAAAAAAGAAACACAACTTAGCGAATAATGTAAGTTTGTGATGTGGAATCTTTGGTTGGAGAATAAGATGACGAAAGGCACCCGAAATATGTATCTTTCTGAGGTCTAACTTTTTTCATGGAGTGTGCATCATCTAGGACTATTGATCTTAAGAAATTTTTAAAGAGAAACTATTTTCCATCGCCTCAAACTTTTTTATTCTACTGTTGCATGTCCCAATATGGCGGCGGCACGTGCTCCGCGGTATGCGTATGTGTGTTTTGATCAGTGTATTGATGTAAATGTTGCTGTTCACTTGATCGTGATGAACATAACGATACAGCTAGTGAGTCAAATGAACCGGTAAACAGGGGAAAAATTAAGAACAGTGCGAAATGCCAATGATCCGAAAAAAAGTTTCACTTGCATCATTGTTTCATAAAACCATCCATTTTATATTTTATCGAATTGAGCTTAAAAATCTAGTCTTTTCGCCTTTAACCAAGTGTGTAAGTACAGCTCTGAAAACTGTCACTATATCTGTTGGTACTAAACTCGTTTCGAAGCAATATAATGTAGCTGATGATGGTCAGTGGTCCGGTTTTGGAATCCAAGAAGACCAACCGATTAGCATTTAAATGATTCCCCAAGTGGCCAAACGAACAAACATACAAACTTTGGCAAGAGCTAGTTTGCAAATATTTCCCCAGCTTCAATTCGCATACAACTTGATTGAATTGACTGACTGATTGTCAGTTTATCTGTCTTTCTGTCTTTGCGTCTGACTGTCCAACGCCCCCAGAGACAAGCGATTCATTATGGTTCCCCCTGCCTGTGGGACTTAATCTCCATCGCTTGGAGAGTTGATATATAAAATAAACGACTGTCCGAATGAAAACGAAATTATTGATGAGCAGCAACAACAACAACAAAAAGCTGTTTTGTTGCATCATAGGTCAATAGATTTCTTGTTTGTTTGATATTAAATAACCCATAATTCAGCGATGGCACAAGTTAATGGAAAAAGGGTGATGAAGAGATGCCAGAGCGACAACCAACAACGTGCTGATTGTGGCAGCTGTTTAAGTCAGTAAAAATAATGCTTGTCCATGACATTCATGAAGCTTTTTGTTGGTGGTGTGCGTGCTTTCTTTGGACGGCTGCTTTATGCTGAGGGAATAGTTCTTGACTTGAACGAAGGTATTTTGTTGACTTGCTTTAAATGTAGTCTTATAGTATTGCTAGGTCCGTTTTGGAAAGGTTAGTGGATTATTGTTGGCAATTATGTGACGCTAGAATGGCAGAAAGATCTTTCAAAATCCCTATATGGAAATGTTTAACGAGTTAACGTTAGAAGGGAGCACAAAGTCTAACAACTTGAATCAAATGGCAGAAACTAGCACACTTTTACTGTATGAAAAAATACGTTATAATTATTTAAGCTAGAGGGTTGTGTTTTGGGAATTGTAGAATGGGTTCTCAAAACCAGATTTCGAAATTCAGAATGGAATTAATCTGTATTTTCACAAAAGTTATTTCTACATAACAACGTGGCGATGGCGTACAAAATACTATGACACTTTTGAAATGTGCTCTAGCCTGGAATGCAGAAAGTTGAAGTTTATTTGGTCTTTTCAATCATGTGTAAAATGGCATTTTTTTAAATAAAAGATCGGATGTTTATTTCAATGTAAAGAGGATAGTATACCATTGATAATGAAAAACAATATAAGACAAATGGCAGCCATGGCTACGCTTACACAACAATAACCTTTTCATGAAATTTTCCATCACCAAATCGCAAAATGGCTGCTGTATGCCCTCAATAGCGTCACGAATTCCATCTTTGAGATCTTGAATTGACACTAGGCTGTTGGCGGGCATAAACAATAAATCTTAGGGTTTCCGAGCCCCAGATGCAACAATTTTGCTTGTTGACGTACCCACCGAGGTGGAAATGGGCCTCATCAGTCAAGATAATTTTTCGATGAAATTCCGGATTATGTTCATGCATTTCAAGGACCCAATCAGCAAAAACACGACGTTGTTGAAGATCCGCCGACTTGAGTTTTGGTGTTAACTGAACTTTAAAAGCCTTAAAACCCAACTCTTTATGCAAAGTACGGTGTAATGACGTTTGTGGATCACCCAATTCCAAAAAAAAAACACGAGGAATGGACAAACCTTGGTTTTCTTCAACACTTTGGGCTACAGCAGCAATATTCTCTAATGTTCTTGAGCAACGTGCACGTGTTTTATTCTTCACATCGCTAACTTGTCCCAATAGCTCAAATTTTTCTTCTACCCATTTCTGAATTGCTGTCCGACAAGGTGCTTCACGACCACCAAAAAATGTTTTAATTTAACAAACCGTCTCTGCCAAATTTTCACCATTTTTATAGTGAATTTTAATAATTTTGATGAGTTGTTGAAGAGTGTGTTGCATTATTTTTATTAATGACGTAGTTTTTACTTGTCAAATATTAAAAAATTACAGTTTCAAAAGTGGCAACTCCCGAAATAGCGGGCTATTTAAAATAACACCTTTTATTGGAAAGCCCTTCATAAATATCACAAAAGAATCAACATTTGAAAGAATTTAATTTTGCAATAAAAAATTATTGATTTTCATTGATTGACAACAAAATATGCAGCTGGAACATTTGTCTTTCCTTGTAAGTTGAGGATGATTTCAATAAACTTGATCTACGTAGCTGGAGACAACTACTGTTATAAATTATGTTGGCCAAGTCCACCGTCCAATGCAGTTGACTGTGAGCTTAGATTCTTGGCTGAAGATGAAGAATTTCTAGGTTTTGTCTTTTTTAAGCATAATCAATAACGAATGCCTTTCTATTTTTTTAATTTTATTAATTTATTTATGACTGCCAGATAAAGACCAATTGGCATACATTGTGACACAATATGGATACACTTTTATGTATAGTAAATTCAAGCTATTGATTAGATAAAAACATGAAACCCATCTCAAAGTATTAAATGTGTTCAATATCTTATTTTACATATTTACCTCAGAGTAACAAAAAAAAAAACGTAAGCTTTCAGAATACCGTTATTTAATTCAACTGAGTTGCAACAAAATGACAATACAATTACTCATACTATGTAGAGTGGATATCTCATCAAAATGTTTCTTGAGTTTGCCCCATTATTATCCATTATTCCATTAAATTTGGAATAATTTCTGTGAGAAAAATGTGTATTTACTATTCATTTATCATCATTAGTATAATGCGGTGAAATACACCCTATAATTATCCATGAGAAGCCGCCGACAAAATAAAAGAACTATTAATAAAAGCTCATTTTCAAGTTCGAGCATCAGCTCTTTTGTTTGCGATTATGTGTCAGTTTGGTGTTGGTCACGAATCAAATCGTATTTCAATTTTGAATAAACCGTTATATAAATAGTTTACTACCTTAATGATTTAACCAGCCCATAGGGCCTAATATACAGTATAATAGAAAAATAATTGAAGTTAACCAAAAGGGCAGTTACATTTTTTGTTGTGTTGATTTTATCATTTGGAAGTCACTTTCATTTTTATCACAAAAGGTGTTAAATGTTATGTCACTCCATTTTATTGCTTTGTAATTTTTAAATGAAATTTTATTGCATACATAAATTATCCGTGCCATATAAAATTTTTCATTTAAGAATCTTGTTTTTATTCACGGCCAGAATATTCTTTTTAACACGTTTCGGATTGAATATTTTTTACTATCACTTTCGCTACAAGTAGTGTAACTCTTCTCCTCAGCCAATTATCAGATTATACAGAAAATGGCATGTGACATCTTTATAGAGATACAGTAAAGTATTCTTAAACCGGCCTGACAAGATGTTTGAAAGGTCCATCAATTCCATTGCCTAACCAAACAAGAACCAATATATGTAGAGAAGATGTAAATGGCCAATAACGCATGATGCGTTCTTTATAGAATTAAGCTCTTAAGGAATTTATTTGTGTGGTGGTTATGGATAGTGCAAAGACCATCATCGCTGCATCACATATGGTGCCAAATGCCAAGACACTTTATTTTGAAGAGCTTCGGAGGCCAGTGTGCGGAGGTGGTAATGGTTTTTCAATAAATTTGTAATGCTTGCCAATGATGAGATGACACATGTTTTCTTAAAGCAATTGCAATATACGGTGCGCACGCGGTATATTTGCCTAGACCACACTTTGGCACGAGATGGTCGAATGATGCTACTGATGGTGGGGGTCATCTGATAATTATTGCAACTGCAACTTGTATAAAACGAAGTGCAAAGTCGCTAAGATTATTATTCTCAGTGAAGATATTCAATAGAGTAAGCATTATTAGGATAACTCCAGCACTTAAACTAATCATGAAATTGGTAAGTCAAAAATTCATTATCCTGGCATTCCTCAGTTAAAATATTAATTAAATTTCTTTAGATACTAGTCCTTGTTGCATTCTGTGCCATTGCCACTGCAGCTCCAGCTCCAGCAGATGACTCCAAAAATGCAGTAATTGTTTCATACGAAAACGAAAACATCGGAATCGATGGATACAAATTTTCGTAAGTCGCTGCGAATATACAAGGAAATCCAAAAATCTATTAATTATTTTGATTTGATTTTTGATAGATACGAAACAAGTGATGGCACAAAAAGAAGCGAAGAAGCCACTCTCAAAAATGCTGGGACAGAAAACGAAGCGATATCAGTTCGAGGAACTATTTCATGGATCGGTGCTGATGGAGTGACATACACAATTAATTTCCTTGCTGATGAAAATGGATTCCAACCAGAAGGTGATCATTTACCCAAGCGCAGATAAAAAGGATTTCTTTCGATACATGATGGTTGACAATAAATATAAGCAAGATGAAATGTGAGGGATGAAAAAATGAAGAGTTTTGTAAATAGTTAGTGAAAAAAAAAATATAAAGAGGATCGTTCGAGTCAGTTTTGAAATTGAGTGTTTTTTATTTCTTGGAGGAGAACATTGTCAGGATTTTATGATGAATTGAGACTTTTTAATATTTCATCCACTGTTTACTGGAATGTAGGTTCTCCCTATTTGGCGATGTATAAAATTGGATAAATAAATGGAAAGCGAGTATTTAAAAAGGCGATTTTTTTCGTGACAATAATTAAAAAACCCCAACTAAAGTCAATGGTTTATTTACAAAATTAGAAATTTCATGAGAAAGATGGCAGCTTATAAATACATAGATACAAAATAATACAGTTAAGAAGAAGGGCGCTTATTAAAATCTCATGAAATTCCCAATGGTTTTCTTTGCTCTCTTCCCTGTAGTCATAAGGCCATCATCAAGACTTAGCTTATGTTGAAAACCTACATTATAAAAACGATATCTTTGTTCCAAACCAACATTAGCTCGTTGGCTAAGAAAACCAGTTGGCTAAAGAAATCCAACCTCACCCCTTCAAAGTCCCGGTTACTCTCCTTATTTTTGAGCCAAAAATATATGTATTATCATAGACTAACTAATAATAAAGACATGCTGCTTCATAGAAGAAAAAAGGAACCGATTTGAGATTGCCTCCACTTTTGTCCTTCCTTCCTTTTCCCTTTTGTCTTCTATGACGCGGCCTGTCTTTATTATTAGTTAGTCTATGGAATTATTCTTAACCCCGATTGGTTCTTTGTGAAGTACCTATAATTTATACCTTCGTAGGACTTAAAAGTAGTTTCTAAGTTAGACCGGCATAAGAGTAAGTAAGTGAAAAAGGATTGTCAATGTTCACAATTTGGAAACCGCAAACTCTTACACGATAAGAAAGGTAGTCAAAATGTTTGATAATTTAAAAAAAAAAACCCCACGCTTGTTTCAATGGTTTACGGGAAACACTTTCACACTTTTCCAGTTGTAAGTTGTCACAGGTCTCTGCTGGCTCTTATAATATCTCCTCCAAGGTTTTGAATCAGTTTCCACGCCAAGCCACTACGTATTCTTTTTATGAAAACTGCATTTATCCAGTTAGTTCATTAAGGGAGCGTATTATTATCTCTCACACTACTGACCTATTGCACTTAAGTCTCTTCCTTAGAAATAATCTTACAGGAGACTGCACTAGATATTTCAAAAATAACTATTTTATAGAGTTTGGTTTAAAGAGCTCTTATCGAAAATACTTATATTTAGAGACTAGAAACCCGATTTCCGATGGATTGGAACCTCTGAACCGTTCTGTTCACGTTGCGTTGTCTTGTGCGGTTTTCAGTCTGATATTTACAAAATAAATGCTGGTGTACCCCAAGGCTCCATGTTGTCTCCGACACTCTTTCTCATCTTTGTCAATGATCTCCTGTCTGAGACTTCTAATCCACTTGATTGTTTTGCTGACTACAATACTCTCAGCATTTGTTTCTTGACTCACAAAAATACTTACTTTTCAATTATGTATTTTGTTTATCAAAAAATATAAGAAAAATGAAAAAAATATTTGCTTAGTAAAATTATATATCCTTTATTGTTGTCTTATTTATTCTTATTAGTAATTTTTAATTTTAACTTCTACTTACAATCTCAAACCAGATGTTTGATTATTTGTCAAACCGTTCAATTTGATTTCTTTGTAAATAACCTAATTTTTAATTTAAGTATATCAACTAATCTTCGTTTGACGTATAGTATCGTCGAACGAATTCTATTTGATTTGCTTGTTTTTTTTTTTTAAATATAATATAAATTGGTCTCTACAATTATTATTATCAATTTATATGCGTTTCGCTTTTATTTAGCTAATCGCTTTCGAATTGATTTACCTTGAATATAACACTTGAGAACTACTATGATTAGTGAATAGAACCAGAAGAGAAAGGTTGAAAAATCTCCACTCCTTTTATATCCGATTTTTTGGGCCTTTGCTTGATTTAGTGCTGCCAAATAATTTTTCTGGAACTAAAGTGGAGCTTTTCATACATGAAATAAAAAACATAAACTTTGTTAGTACTCAAATTATTTTTAAGAGCTTTAAATTGGTGATCAACTGCTTTTTTAATATAAAAATAATGCAAATAATAAAAAAATCATTTTTTTTTTACACAAGTTTATGTCCAAAATCTGACCATTTTGTACATATTTATTCGGTGTGGTGAGTATGTGACATCATGCGTTTCCTCTTTTATTTTAACTTGGCAGCATTGACAATACTCTTTTATTTTTTGCTAAACTTAACGATACAATTTTTTGTCTCTTTTCCTCCTTTGTAATTCGATTTTTCTCTCTTACACTTATTTATAAATTGTTAATAATTTAATTTTGTTAAAATAATATATTTATAATAACATTTGAATTAAATAAGTTTTATTTTTAAATTCACTGCAAAGAACTGCATATTGTGAATGTGCCTTTAATTTGTTGACATTGAAGGTTTAGTTGTCAAATAACTAACTTGAAATTGTTTTCATCTGTTTTGCCGCGTGTTTGTGTTCATTAATTAATCTGTGCGTTGTTAATTTGTACAAAAAGTGTTTTAATTTTAATATTCGTGTAAATTAACATCATTTGATGCAATATTTATTGTGTTTTGTAAATTGCTAGGGATGTAAAAACATGTAGGTATGTAGTTCTATTTGTGTTTTTGTATTTAGGTTAATCTATGTGTAAATTCTACGTGTAGTTTCTAACGTTTTGTTTTGTGTTTATAATTGATAATTGTTTCATGTAATGTTAAAATGTATATCTTTTTTTCTTTACAGATATAATTTGATTATAAAATAAATTAACCTTGAAGGTTAATTTTTCTTTTGAGGGTGCTCCGCTGGACCATTGTTTTGATTGGGTTACAGTAGGGTTAAAAAAAAATTCAATATATTAAAAAATATTTTCTTTTTCATGTATTGGAGCCACATTGGACTTATATATTTATTGAAAAATTCATTTATTTTATAAATATAATAAATTTAAATATGAGTTTTTTTTTAATTCAAAAATGTTAATTTATTAAAAAAGAATCAAATATAATGAAATTATGTGTTATGTTTTGTTTTTTATTGGTTGCTGACTCAACAGCATTTCTCTTTTGCTTCAAGACTTATAGCCCTATTCATTGGATGTGGATCCACAACGGCAGCCTTTGATAAGCTCATTAAATTCTGAACTTAAGGAGCTTAGACGATCTAAGAAATATGTTCAAACGTTAGATTTTGGCTATAATATTTAAGAGATATACATTTTACTTATAATACGTGAGTATAATCATTGCATCTGGACGGGTGCTTCTGCTATACCCTTGGGTCTTGTCTCGCATCGCATCGTATTTATAAACGGTGCTCCAGCAAAATAACCAGATGCATTCCTTTCCTTAAAAGATTTTTATGTAATACTTACATCTCTATAGAAGGCTAGGCTAATAAATCTACTAAACGGTAAGTTTCTTAGCCGCACTACAAGAATGTGGAATGCTTTACGTGACTCAATATTTTCGTCCCATCAATAGGCATTTGCAGACATTCAAATCCAGTGTATATCTGTTTAACTCCTATATAAAGGGTGTTTTTTTTAGAGGTAGGTATAGAACTTTGAAATGGAATAAAACAAATTGACATGAAAATTACTTTATCCGAAAAATAATCTTCTGGCATTATAATCTAAATATGTCTAATCTGGAGGTTCAATTTTGTATAACTTTTCCAACATTTGTGGCCGTATATTTGCAATTACGCGGTGAATGTTGTCCTCCAAGTGGTCAATCGTTTCGGGCTCATCGGCATTTGCTAGCGGCTTCACATATCCTAACAGAAAATAGTCAAGCGGCGTTAAGTTGCACGATCTTGGAGACCAAAACGCGAAATTATGTGTTTACCGAACGTTTTCTTCAACAAATCAATTGTGGCATGAACTGTTTGACATGTTGCGCCGTCTTGTTAAAACCACAGCTCCTGCACATCATGGTTTTTTAATCGATGAACGAAAAATCATGTACTATAGCGGTCACCATTGACTGTAACGTTCTGGCCAGCATCGTTTTTAAAGAAGTACGGACCAATTATTCCACCAATCGCACCAAACAATCAGTTTTTGTGGATGTAACGGTGTCTCAACATATACACTTAAGGATTATCATCACTCCAAATACGGCGGTTTTGTTTATTGACGTATTCATTCAACCAAAAGAGAGCTTCATCGCTAAACAAAATTTTCTTGTGAAAATCGGGACCAACAGCAATCTCATTTCGAGCCCATTTGCATGCATTGATCAGACGTCAGTCTATTCATGTTGATTGAAATACCAAACCAAACTAAAAATAAATCACTTGACAGCTGACAAAATGGCCGCCAGTTAAAATAGTGTTGCCAACTTAAAGTTCTATACCTACCTTAAAAAAAAACAGTCGTTACAAACATTCTAAGCGATCGCACTGTGTTATTTCATAATAAGGGTAATAATAACTCCCTGAGTTTGTCATTTACTTATTTTTCAATTAAAATGTTATTATCTTATTTGTCAATGCAAAAACCAAAACCAAGTTATCAAGAGTGGTCAAAACTCTTTAAATTTAGGCTACCAAATTGCCAATCAATTTAAATCATAATTCTTCTGATCCATTCATAAATTACAATTAAATTGGCGTTAAACGATGTACAACACCTTAAACCTATCATCCAAAGTGTGGCTTTATTAAATGCCAAGAAATTATTTTTAATTGATTTATAAACACGTTCTATTATTGTAGCCGGCCGGTTCGAATCGCGCGTGGATTTAAATAATTGGCCGGCATTCAAGTGCAACTAGTACTCACAGTTTTCATTTTTCTGAATGCCATTACATTTAATGCACACGCGTTTTAATGTCAACGCGCTTTGATATTAGATCGTCAATTATAGTTTGGTGGGAGCATCTTGTTTTAACGTTAGTAGATGTTACTTGTATAAAATGAAGTGCAATGCCGATGGAAGTATTATTCTTGAATAAGATTGTCATATGGTAAAACTAAGAGCCATGAAATTGGTAAACATTTCAAAACTTTTTAGTAGTGATCCTTTTTGATTTTCGTTCCTTGGATTTTCTAGATAATAGTTATCCTAGCTCTCTTTGCTGTTGCTGTGGCAGTTCCCATTGATGACTCAAAAACTGCCCAAATTGTTTCATACGAAAATGAAAATCTTGGAATTGATGGATACAAATTCTCGTAAGTTTTTCTTTAAGAAAAAATTGCCAGCTTTTGTAAATACTAAACGCTCGCAATTTTTCAACAGATTTGAGACCAGCGATGGCACAAAAAGAAGCGAAGAGGCTACTCTCAAAAATGCTGGTACCGATAATGAAGCAATATCAGTAAGAGGAACGATTTCCTGGGTTGGAGGTGACGGTGTAACTTACACAATTAATTTCCTCGCTGATGAAAATGGTTTTCAACCAGAAGGGGATCATATTCCAAAGGCATAAATTAAAGTGTGAAGTGTTTAGTTTAAAAACCGAAGTCAAAAAAATAAAACAAATATTGTAAAATTGCTTGCAAGTTCGTTGTGGTTTTTTATTTATTTTAAAAATTCGATTACAATATTGAACATGCAAATTTGAACCCTTATCGAATAGAAAATCCTTTGGGTAATAGACGCGTTGGATGGCCAGAAACAATATGTAGGTCATCTCTGTATAAAAAAAAACTCAGTCCGAGGGTATTCAGTCATGGCCAACAGGTAAGGAAAGTTTCGGCGAATCGATATTTATATAAGAAGGACCTTCTTTCTGTCCCATGCTATAGGACAAACCATAGAATTGTATTGTGTTTTGCAAAATTACTTGTTGTTGAAAATTTCTGCAAAAAAAATGGTTTTCCAAAAGAATCCTTATCTCAACGAACATCAAACATGCATTTGAATATTTAGGATCAGCAAAAATAAAGCTAAAGACTGGCGAGTGGTTCTTTTGATAAAGATTTTGACACAATAAGAATGTAAATGATGGTTATATATATTTGATTTTACTATTACTTCCAATTCCCGAACACCTAGCTGAAATGGAAATTACAAAAAAAAAAAAAACTTATTGCAGGATTGCAACCAAAATGCAGCTTTTCGTTCATGGTTAGAATAATGCTGAGGGTTCAAAAAATTATCAGTTAAGGCTGAACTGAGCCAACTGAAGGGAATCACCAACAAAATTTAACTGTGAAGTATCTATGTACATTGGAGAATAGTCTTCGGATTGTACACCTGCTCGGATTTGAAGCCCAGAATACTTATTCCCCGAAGTAGGAAAGAAAAATTTCAAGAACGGCCGAGCAAATAGGATTATTCAGTGCAACTGTATGCATGGTTGTAGTGGTTTCAATATGTTCAATATTTGTATGATGAAATCGAAACCTTAGGAAGTCATTGAAGGCTACTTCAAAAATTGAAATTTTTGAGTTTTTTGGATTCTTCTTAAGAAATCATACGCCGCCGCCGTTTTGATAGTACTGTCCTCAAAGTTTAAAATGTTTAAATTTGGACGTTTTTTCTGTCTGTAGAAATTTTTTTTCCCGGGTTATAAGAGGATCAAATATTTTGGATGCATTTTCATCTTTATCCCATGTTCTATTCAATTAACAGTTTCATCATAAGTGGGAACACTTTTTACAAGTTTAGTGAATTGGCTTGCTTTGACTCGACTCATGGTTTCAATAAAAAGAAATCCGAACTAAAAGAATCTTAGCTAAATCAGGTTAATCAGACAGTTCTTTGGTTCTAGAATAATGTGTGTACCAGAAGTTGGATGTATGTATACTGAGACATTGCCTTAAAAAAATGTGAAGAAAATAATAAAAAAAATAAATTGTTTGTAATGTACACTTTGTTTTATATATTTTTTTTTTCTCGCAATAATCAACAATTAACAACTTTTATCATCTTTTTTTCAGGTTATTAAAACAAACGTTTCTCAACGTTTTTTTCAATAAAGATCACTTAGACAACTGGGGCAACTGGCAAATGAGCAGCGCTGGGTTGGAAACCGTTCCTGTCGGCGATGTAGCTGACAGAGTAAGTAACACCATCATCACCAACGTAGCTGAATTGACCCTTGACTGAGATAGCTTCATCTTCGGTTCCAATGTTCTCCAAGTGACCGTCTTCGCTGGCTGACTTACCATCGCTGGTTTCAACACTGGTCAAAAAATAAATATTCAATTTATGTTTCACAAAGTTAAATAATATTTTAAAACTTACGCGTAGCTGTAGCTTTCGGGTCCTACTGCGGATTCAGAACGGAGGACGGTAGCGTCCTGGGAAGATGCTGGTGGAGCGGCCAAAGCCAAACCGAAAAGGGCAACGAAAACAATGACGAATTTCATGATGATATTGGTTTTGTTGTTTTACTAGTTGTTAACTGTAAGAGAACTGAAAACTAAGTGGATGACATCTCTTGGAATTCGTTACAATTTATAGTCCACAAAATCTTACCAATCGAGCAAACTAAACCTGATCAATGTTGAAATTCGTTCAGAATAAAAAATTATAAAAATAGAAAAATTTACAATTCAAATTATCGAAGCTTTACGCATTTTTTTTTTTTGGTTTGTTAGTAACAAAAAAAAACCACGCATCATGTTGGTGGTGCGTGGTGCTGTATGGGAAAAGAAGATCGACTTAAGTGATTATAGACTTGTGTGTTGCTACTTGGAAAACCTGTACGAATTAGAGCCATTTTTGCGAATAATGTGCTGCTTTCAGGAAGTACTAAGAGCCTATTTTTATTATAACCTATCTTCTTTATTGACTTGAAAAAAAAGAAATGAATTGTTAAGAAACGGCCATCAGGATCATTATCGATTGTTTAACCTGATTTGGAATAAAATAAATCAAATAGCTCCGAACTCTTGCACGAATGTATTTTTTTAAATGTAGACTTCCTTATCATATTCACCCTCATTTAAATTCAGTTTTTGTACTTTCTATTGCAAGAGTTCTGTTTGATTCGATTTTTACAATCACACGTTCTTAAGCTATGTTCACACGAGATCGATTCTCGGATAAGATTACATTACTTTGTTATATTGTTAATCCTAGGCCAAGGTTAACAAGATCGAGATTCGAATTCTACACACCATTATCTTCTTTATCAGGTGGATAACAACTTTCAAATTTGTATTCTTTACATTAGCGATCAGTCTGGTTCGCCGGGCTAACCTCAAAAAGTGTCGTCGAGCCTCTCGATTTTGGATTGTGAAGTTTATGATGCCATCGAAATACTGGTGTCGTTGCATTCACGTGTACCAGGAATTCTTAGGCCTGCCTCTGTTATTCCTCCGACGTGATCGTATTGGAACATTGTGAGTGTGTTTCTTTATTTTTTCCGGATAGGGAATAGAAAAGACAGAAAAGAAAAAATATCTATCCAGAATATCCAGAATAGAATAAATAAAGAAACAGAACTAGAATAAAAAGAATAAACAATAGCTGACAGTGCATCAGTCAAACTAGAGAATATTCCATTTAAACCACCTCTTCACTAGGAATGAAAAAAATGCGTTCCAAATTTTCCAGATTGAATAAAAAAACAAGGAAATAGTTTATCTGGAATATTCCATTGAGTAAAGAAACGCAAAAAGGGCGTTCCATATATTCCGAATATACGTAATGAATAAAGAAACTCACTCTGTATGAAATTGCCTTTTTGACAGGGTTCCTTAACAAGACAATATCAGCTTAGCCAGTCGTGTGCTATTCTTTCCAGATGGATTTTCGTACTTCTATAATTGAATTAAGCTTAGTTACGCTTGCTGTCATACGAAGCATCTTCATCTCAGCGGCTGTTAATTCAATCTCATACGTGTTGACATTGTAAAACATTGTGAACCGTATGTTAGTGCCCGACGCACAACTGAGGTCTAGAATCTAAGAACTATGAGGCAGTTTTGTGTTTTGGAAGTTAGTGAAGTTTCTCTGCCACTTCATCCAATCCACGCTTACTTGGTTTGGTAATTGATATCGTCATCACAAGTTGCTTCACCATTAATCTTAGCTCCCAGATATTTCAAATTTTCACTTATGGGAATCTAGGTTCCATTCAAATAAATGTCTGGAATAGGCAGTACAAGTATAAAGACTTTTTTGGATTTATACGGTCGATACACTGTCTCGCACCCTTATGGTTTTAAAAAAAGTTTTCGTGTTCTTAAAAAGATGACGGAACATGCAAGGACTAGTGTTTTTTTGTTAAAAAATACATGCCACAGCTAATCTCGTAACAATAATAATAAAACTTTTGACAGGGTATGCCACTCTGACTTTATATTTCTTCTGTTTCTCCAGTGGATCCAAGCTAATATAAAATCATATTTGAAAAACTATACTTAGCTTGTCATTATTTAACACTGCATCTCTAATTTGATCAATGTTTTGTTCGGAGTTCCCCAAGAAAGCCACGTCGGACCACTCTTATTTATTCACTTTTTATAAAAGACATCACTGTGAATACAACATATTGTAAAATCATTCAATTAAAGCCAAACGAAATAAATGTTTTTTTCTTGGACCAAGGAACCACATCTTTCTTGAAGAAAACATGATTCAGACGACTAATTCAACACAAAACTATTATGATCTTGATACTTTAACAAGTCATGTACATATCCTTGGTTGTATTATGAGGATCTAGAAATGAACGCAACGATGCTCTATTGTGCACTGTGTCCTATCTACAAGTATGATGTAGACCTCTTTCATGGGATCCAAATCCATATCTTTCAACTTCTTCTAAACTCTTAAACCTGTTGGGATCAACGAAGCTAGTGAATCCTAGTTCCACTTTTGTGTTTCGTCCATATTTGGCGTGTCGTCAGCGATGTGATCGATTGACTGTCGAATAATCAAACTTTGAAATGAAATGAAAATTGTCAAAGAAAAATTATATTGAACCGGCTAGTCGTCGGTATTAAACATCCCGAAACTATTGGTATGTTTTTTGATAACTGGACAAGGTTTACAAAAAAACTGAAAACAACTCATTTAAAAGCTATTAAATCCTTAAAACAATACCCATAATGAAATTCAACAGAACAAATAGATTTTTTTTTCGCAATGCTTCATTTATATTTTCTTAAATTAGTTAACAACATTCATCATGTTTTTTCTCTTAAATAACTTGCAGTAGAACATAACAAAGAGATATACACAAACAGGTAGACTTTTATAATCTTATGGGATTCGACAACGTTTCTTAGGCAACTGGACCAACTGGCAAATGGGCAGCACTGGGTTGGAAACCGTTCTCATCAGCGATATAGTTGACTGTGTAGGTGATACCATCATCTCCCAAGTATGAGAATGATCCCTTGACTGAGATTGCTTCATTTTCAGATCCAATGTTCTTCAATACAGCTTCTTCAAAGTGGGTTTTTCCATCACTGGTCTCAACGCTATTGCAAAAATAAGTTAAATTAAGAATGGATTGTTTGATTCAAAAAAAAAAAAAATAAATAAACTCATTGACTTACGCGAAATTGTATCCTTCTGCGCCGACATTGCTGTCCTGACGGAGAACTGTAGCGTCCTGGGAAGATGCTGGTGGAGCGGCCAAAGCCAAACCGAAAAGGGCAACGAAAACAATGAGGAATTTCATATTGAGTTGATAGTTTGTTGTTTGCTTGTTAACCAAAGGAAACGAAGTGGATAACATTTGATCGGTTACAAACCCATTTATAGTCGGGGAAATTTCTTATTAATTCGCCAAATTCATACTTACACATTAGAATTCTCCAAATATTATTTTCTATTCAAATTTAACCGGTCGGTACGCATTAAAGATAAAACTACTTGTTTCCACGCACAAAGTGAATCGATCGATGATAATGATATTGCAAATAATTTCGCAAATGCAAATTTTATTCAAAATAAAAATAGAATTGAAATCTTTAAATTATTGATAATTTAATCACAAACTGAAGAGCAAATTGTATCACGCTTTTAAAAATTAACACTTTGTTTGCATTTGTGCGTGAAGCAAATAATTTATTATAAAACGTTTTAAAACATTTTAGGTTAAAGGCAATGAATAGCAACAAAGTTAGGCCTTCTTGATCCCATAACATTCTCCAAGTGCCAAGGATAATGCTTTACTTTATTGTACGAACAGGTGTTTTTTTTTTTAAATTCGTACTCCGTACTAGAATTTGTTCTCATAATATTGTCAGGAATACAGAAAAGGACATATGAGGCGCTCAGCGCCAAAACGGCCTAACCACAAAAAAGTCGAACTGAGATAAATGACTTTAAAGGAAAAGGAATAATAATGATAAATAAATATTGATTAGATTTTGTGGTTATAGTAACAATAAGGTCTTTATTCAATATCACGAAGGCTGTATTAAATGAAATATAAAGAAAATAAAATGCACGACTGGGTCGCACGAACTTGCTCTTATGATAAGCAATTGCGTAGTGGCTGCATATATGGATATTAAAAAAAATTAAATAATTTCGAAAATTCTTTTATTTTTTAAATTAGTTTAAGAGTTTTCTCGGAAAAACTAAGTATGCAATAAAATTTCAAAGCTATACGTCAATCTAGGAAAAAAAAATATTAAAAATCGTTGGACCAGTTTTTTTTTTAAAGGTTATTTTTGAAAAACTTTTTCAAAAAATATTTTGAAATTTATTTGAGTATGCAAATATTTGGCAATCTGTAGTTTACATTTGAAAAATAATTAAAAAAAAATCAATGTACCCGTTTCCAACATATTTCCAAAACCAAAATTTTTTTTGAAAAAATTATAAAAAAATCAAAAAAAAAGTTTTTGAAAATTTTGAAATGCCATATTAATAAAATTATGAATGACTTCCTGTGGCCAAAATTTTATTGAAATCAAATGTATAGTTTACGAGAAAAAAGCTACAGCAAAATTGGGAAGGCTTTACAAAGTTGTTGTCGTTAGAGCCGTTTTTGAGAAAATCAATTTTTGTCTTCAAGATTGTATGGCAGGTGCCGTTATTTTTGGACCTAGATCAAAAATAAAAAATTTGTTCCGAGGGACGGCCAAATAAATCCTAAATACCAAATTTGAAGCAAATCGGCCCACCCGTTCAGCCTCCAGAAGCGCGAACAGACAGACAGACAGACAGACAGACGGACGGAATTTCCAGACCCACTTTTTTCGACTTCTCCATCATCGTAATGTCATGTGTGTTGTTATCTTAATTTTTTTTTTCTGCACGAATCCGTAACTTGGCTTATAGTACCTATAATCGCAAGTAAAAATGTGACTAAGGCCGTTTTGGGATCAGGTAGAAATACGAATTCGCTAAATTCTGTGGGATAGGTCGTTTTGGTTTCATCTTATATTTCCAAAATATATAGAGATCCTTAAACATCTTCCTGCTCCTGAATTCGTTTTCAAATCAATCATCAATATATCTTTCTTAAGAGTGGATTCACGGGTAACGGGTAAAATCTATTTCCAATGCTCTCAAAGGTGCTGAGAACAGGTTTTTCTTTAGTTAACTTTTTAAAAATAGACTTAGTAAAAAGAAATTTGTAAGCACAACAGCTCCATGCGGAGCCTGTGACTACACTCTTAACCATTCCTGTGTGTGCGTTAATATTCTGCAGGAATGGAAGAGATCTACGATTTGCCGCCGAAGCACTTTTTTGTGACAAGATT
Organism: Platycheirus albimanus; assembly: GCA_916050605.2. NCBI lineage: Eukaryota > Metazoa > Arthropoda > Insecta > Diptera > Syrphidae > Platycheirus > Platycheirus albimanus. The sequence continues at coordinate 110,979,062 of OU696698.1, read as the reverse complement.
TACTGTTGAAGGATTTGATACTTCTACTACTATGTAGTGGGGTCAGCGGTCGAAAACAGATAGAACTATTAAAGATTAAAGAAGTTTAGCCATAAAAACGAACTGAATGCTCTTAAGAAAAAACACGTCATACAAATTTTTGAAATCGAATCCTTTTTGTAGCTGAAGGTTTATGATATGTAGGCGCTTGTTCAGATAGGCTCTTCCTATTCCAACTGACACGTGCAAATGTAATATTGCTTCCTTATAACTGGGGCATTTCAGTTTTATTGAAACTTAGCATTCGTCATATTCTTCTTAGAGACATTTGGGGTGGGGAACTCCCTTTTGTTGATTCAACAACAATAGCACGTCCTGAATTTAAAGAAACATTCAGGAACAGGAAAAGATATATCTGGAAAGAAGATAGAACTTGAACCCGAAACCTAATGTAGTAGTCCACGAACCCACCTCCAACCCAAAAAGGCTGCTAGGTGAAGAGAATGGATCAGACGGTGCGGACATTGAAAACAATTTCAATTGCTTGAATTCAGCGAAGAGTTCAAAAGCAAGTGACGATGAGGACAACAACAACGACGTCCATGGCAAGAATCCACTGCCCGTAAAAAGTGTCTGTAGAGGATAATGAGGAGGAATTGCTTCCCTTTCCGAGTAGATAATCCTACTTCCCTACATGGAACGAGATTTGAAAGCCTAACAAAAAGGGTTACAACAGTTTGATAAAGTAAATGCAGTGCTTACACCAAAGTCCTACGATATGTATTCACATGCAGCTTATAAAGTTGATCTGAACTATGAACAAAGCGTATAAGAGGTGGAAGAAATGGTGAAGATAGTTCAAAGCCTAACATGAAAGAAGTCCTTGGACAATATGGCCTTGTCTAACCCAGATGTGAATTGCTGCTTGATCAATCCCATTGACTTTTATATTCCCTGCTTATCTCATAACTTTCCATTAATCTTTGGACATGACTCAAGAAAGCCTTCCTTTTTCTTACTTATGCTCATATAAGCCCATCTTGATAGGATACTTGTGTAGGTATGCAATATAATTTGTGTCTTAATTTCATATAGAGGAGCTGTGATTTTTAATGAATTTTTGCTGATGATTGAAGTCAAACTTCAATCATCAGTATTCAGGATCCTTGCATAATCTAGTTCAAAAAGAATGTTATGTGTAAATGTTGCCAACTTTATCTTTTATAGCTTAATAAAAAAAACTTAATTTGTGTTCTTGTTTTTTTTTATATTTTAATATTAGTTAACAACAATAATCATGATTTTCTTTCCATTATGACTTGAAATAGACCACAACAGAAATAAATACATAAGTAGTCAGACTATAGCTTTAAGGATTCAACAATATTTAGACAACTGGGGCAACTGGCAAATGAGCAGCGCTGGGTTGGAAACCGTTCTTGTCGGCGATGTAGCTGACAGAGTAAGTAACACCATCCTCACCAATGTAGCTGAATTGACCCTTGACTGAGAGAGCTTCATCTTCGGTTCCAATGTTCTCCAAATGACCGTCTTCGCTGGCTGACTTACCATCGCTGGTTTCAACACTGTAAAGAATTCAAAAAAATTATTGAATGTATGTTTTGGAAAGAGAAACAATGTTATAAAACTTACGCGTAAGCGTATGCATCAATGCCAACATTGCTGTCCTGACGGAGAACTGTAGCGTCCTGGGAAGATGTTGGTGGAGCAGCCAAAGCCAAACCGAAAAGGGCAACGAATACAATGACGAACTTCATGATTATTATTTGATGTTTGCTTGTTAACCGAAGGAAACTAAGTGAATGACAACTTATCGTTCACAAGCCCATTTATAGTCGAAAAATTTATTTTTGTTTGCTAAGCAAATTCACTCACGCATTAGAATTCAGCAAAAAAAATCAGGAATGGCTATTTAAAATGTTAATTTCAAAGTATCTAACCGGTACGCATTTTTAATGTTTCTACTTTTTTCACGCACAAAGTGGATCGATGGATCTTGCATGTCGGCGCAGATAGTGTTGCTAATTTAAAAATGTTTTATTTTTAGTCTCAAATTATTTGGAAATGATTGTTTCTTTGTTAAATCAATGAAGGTGTTGATAGAGTGTAAATGGCAATTAAAATGTTGAATTAGTTCGCATAGTTTCTATAGGAAGTTATTTGGTACTATCTTGCAAGATAAAAAATATACTTTTTTCACAAAATCTGACAAAAAACTAATTGAAATTAAGGAAAACATAAATAAATGTCTTAAAATTTCTAAGGAATTAAGTTTTAACATTTGAGTTTAATGTATGTATGTATATTTATTTAAAAAAAGTAATTTTTAATTCGGATTTCCTCAATTTTTATTTAAAAACATTTAAAATGGCATATATGCTGCATTTCTATAGCATTCGAACATTTGATTTACATGAGAGGAAATAATTTAAACTCAAAAGCAACTACATTTTACCAAAACGCAAATGATTTTAATCCTTCAAAAACTAATTTACCAATGTGCAAATATATATCAGTTTTGTGAATTTATATAGTATTGATGTTAGAAGGTGAAATATAAAAGGTGTTTTTTAAGAGGTATAGAACTTTAAGTTGACAAAACTGTTTTCATTGACAACTATTTTGTCATCCGCGATGTCATGTCATTCTTCTTCAACTTGGTTTGCTGACGCCTGAACAACGCATAGGAAAATTGACAGTTCGGTGTGCTTTTCGGGCATTTCCTTTGTCCTTACTTCTTTAAAAACGTTGTCGGCAAGAGAGTTGTAGTCAATGGGGACCGTTATAGAGCCATGATCAATTAGTTTTTTATTCCTGAATTGAATCGCCTTGATGTAGGGCGAAAACTGTTTTAAGTTGCATAATTAGAATTCGTTAACCACAATTTCACAATTGATTCTTGGCTATATTTCGTGATTCAAATCAAATAGAAGTTTACGCTGATTCTGTATTTTCTAATGACGTCAGCGGTGACTTGCATCAAAATTTCTACTAAAAATTTAGAGGCTTTTTAATAAGATTTAATTTAATTTTAAAAGATACGAAGTATGAGCTAATACTATGTTTCCACCAGCCTGATTTAGCTAAATCACTTGATTTAGCTTAATCATTTAATAAATTATGTGATTTACCATACCTTTTCGTGATTTAGATTTACGTGATTTAAGCTAGATTTATTTTAAATTACGTATCTGTCATCTCAAATCTACACAAAATAAAATCAAACATACTCTTTCTCTTCTTTCTCTTGATTTATCACTTCTTTCAACCACAAAAAAAATGATTATTTTAAAACTGTCAAATTTTTAATTTAAATTGCTTGTGGTCGGTGAGTTTTTCGGTTATTTTATTGGTTATTTATATGTATGTAAAAATGAATTTTTCCCTGTTAGAAATGCTAAACAAACTCAGACAGATAAAAAACAGTATGAAATGGGCCGATTTGGACGGGCTATTTTGCGGAAGCTTTGGCAGTAGAAGTTTGTGAAATTGAAATCGGGAAAATTTAATGTCAAAGTTGACATACATGTCAGGCTAAATCGGGTAATTATTCGGTGTGACCGCCTTTCGTGATTTATAAATCATTTAACTAAATCAGGCCGGTGGAAACATAGTATAAAGGTGGTATTTAAAATTTTCAACAATAGATTTAAACGTTATACATATATGTGAGTATCAATATTATCTCAAATGTTTGGATATTTGATGACGTCAAAATAAATAAATAAATTCAATATCTTTTTTAAGTCCTCTTATATTTAATTTTCCAAAAATTTTAGGTACATTAAACATACCCTTACTGTATACAAAAATCTGAATATTTTGCTGGACTATTTGACGTGCTGGTGATGAAGAATCACAAACCAGCACATCTAAATCAATCTTATTCCAAACACAAAAAACTTGATTGCCTGTAAAGTCGGTTTACGGACGATAATGTTACGTGATTACCAGTTCAGAAAACAGTTCACGTGTAGGTTGTATCTCCCCCATAACCAACTACCCATTCCACACAACCACCAACTCTGCACCCACCATTTTTGACAATTTTTTCGCCACCATCCCCAAAAAAAAACCATTCCGGTATGTTTTATTTTGTGTTGTGAATTTGATTACACTGTGTAACAAAAATTTGTTTATGTCGATTTTTTGTTTGTTTATGCTTTTTTATAATAAGTCCAGCATACCTTTGCTTATTAATTTGTTCTTACTGTTAGTTTTACTTTAACGGGACCGCGAAATGTATTTGCAGAGATACAAGCATAGGTCAAACCCATCATTTGATCTTTGAAATATAAACTAATAAAATTTCTCCAGTTGCGGAAGTTTTTTATAGTTTTAAAATAAACTAAGAACTAAAAAACAAAAAAACAAGACATTTTAGTATTTGCTTATTAATTTTATTATATCAAAGTATTTTCACAACTAACCTACAGTAAGTAAAGGGTTTTTCAACAGGGATGCTACAAAAGTTGAGCAACAGGGACAGCAAACGACGCCATATTTCTTGCCGCTCTTTTGACATTTCTCTTCAGTTGGTTTGCCATTTCACGGTGGAAAGATATACGAGCCAACGCCTCGGTCGTGCGATTTGACGCCGTTAGACTGTTTCCTGTGGGGCTAAGTCAAGTCTCTGGTCTATGCCAACAAGCCAGCGACGATTGATGAACTTCGTACGAATATCGAACGTGAAATTGCAGCAGTATCGGCCGATTTATGCTTGAAAACCGTCGAAAATTGGGTTCAGCGTCTGGACTTCTGCAAGCGTGCCTGTGGTAGCCATGCAAAAGAAATCGAGTTCCATACATAATGACATCAAACGTACTTTCACAAGAATAAAGAATTTCATTTATATCCAAAACCGTTTTTGTTTTATTTAAAAAAAACTTTTGTAGCGCTCTTATTGAAAAACCCGATAGTTGCAATCTACTTGGTGTGATTCTGAAGCAAAATCTAACACTTAAGAAGAACTTTTGGTATTTCTGAAATAAGCTGACATTAACCAAACATAAACAATACAGAAGTGAACATAAACAAAGAACTTTGGAAATCTTGTTACACAGTGTTATCAATAAGTACACACAATATAAATTGTTATGGATCGTAAGTGTTAACTAAATAGCTGCTGTATAAATACGCACATAATTGTTATTGTAACACTGTCAATCACTTTTCCAAAGATGAATTAATAGTTTTTTTGAACCATACAATTTTAGGAGTGAGGTCATTCAAAAAAAACACTATTGATGCATTTGAATGCTGCATGCTATGGAGTCAAAATATGACAAGGATACAACGTATGTATGAGATTTGACCATTCCAACCCTTTAGACCAGGCGCGGATTTAGGCCTAGGCCCGTGAGGCCCAGCCCTAGGGCGCCAAATTTTAGGGGGCGCCAAAATTTTGAAGACGACTAAAATTTAAAATCGATTGGGTGATCTGTGTATGGAAATAATCGCAGTAAAACTATATAATAAATTTATAATATAAAACACAGTCCTTATTCCGTGCTTAGTTTAGCATTTTTTCCTTTTTTTTAAGGCAAGATATGCATTGCATTCGTAAAAAACATAACATTGCGATGATAGAGAAGTCGAAAAAAGTGGGTCCGACAATTCTGTCTGTCTGTCTGTCTTTATCGGCACCTACAGCCTAAACGGCTGGATTGATTAACTTCAGACTTGGTATATAGTTTTATTATGACGTCCTACAGTGGGGTTTTTGAGAATTATAATTCTGTTTTAGCTCTAAAACTAACGATTCCTGACATATATTATTTTTAATGAAAAACTAATTTTTCCCAAAAACGCTTCCTACAATTTTGATAAAACTTTCTGAATGGTGTTTTTTGTGTAAACTTTGTTTTGGTTTTAATAGATTTTTTTTGGGAAAGTCTTATAACAGTACCTCCCTCCTATGTGAGGTATCGATTTTTTCAAATCAGATTTTCTCGTAAACTATTTGACGGATTTCGATAAAAAAAAAATTATGTAAAAGCGCTTAAATAATGTTGCTTCTCCAAATTTTCAAAAAAATGTTAATTTTTTTTAATTTTTGATTATGTCAAAAACGGTTAGATCAATTTTTTTAATTTTTTTTTTCAGGTAAGAACTATAAATTCCCAAAAAACGTTTGAACTAGTAATTTTTAAGTGATTAAAATTGCATATGACTTTTTCCCTACTAATCTTTTTTCAAAATCTCAAGCCCCAAGGTCACTGACAAGTTCATGCGACCAAGTCGTGCGCTTTATTTTATTAACAAAACAAAAGAATAAATAATATTAAATGAAGTCCACATTCTGTGGTTAGTTTTTAAATAATAAGTATAAGGTTAAGGAACACAAATAATTATCACATTAATATGAGCATTAACTCTAGGATGATAATGGTCACTTTAAAAAAAAATTATGAAGAAAAAAGAAAAGGAATATAATAGAAATGTTTGCAAAACAGTACAACTGAAAAAGTGAAAACTGTCAACATAATAAGTTGACAAGACTTGCATGAAAGGGACAAATCTTTTTTTTTAATGTTTGACATTTTGTTCTACATTAATTTCTATTAAAGAAGCATTAAGTAATGAGTGCATTCATCTGCAGTGTTACTTAAAACAACTATTAGGCAATGAGGAAGATACACGTTCTGCATCAAACATAAGTGCGTTTTTGCATTCACGTGAACTCTACGATATCTATCCAAATATAGGTATTGCGTGGCGTATTCATATAAGTATTCCTGCAACTAATTGTTCTGGAGAAAGATCATTTTCCACCCTGAAAAGGATGAAAAGTTATGTTCGTGCAGGTATGAAGCAAGAGAAACTCAATGCACTTGCATTACTAACCATTGAAGCACAATTATTGGTTCAAGAAGTTAATTATGAAGAGGTCATTGATATTTTCGCACGGACAAAGGCAAGAAAAAAATTCGTAATATGATTTATCACATACAAATAATTACAAACAATTTATTATTAGTTCTTTACTTAATTGTTATGTTAAAAAAATAAATGTTTAATTGATTCCTGAAGTTCCTAGATTTATTATTTCATTATTTTACGAAAGAAAAAGGGCGCCATATCGTCTTGGGCCTAGGGCGCCGTCAAACCTAAATCCGCTACTGCTTTAGACCTGCTTGGAACGCAATACATTGCATTGAATGTTCACTTGAATCCATCATATTCTTCAACGAAGTTCTAACTCTAAATTGTTTCTAAAAAAATATTGTATTTCAACTTAAATTTGAAGAGTTATTTTCTAAGATGTCATATATAAAAGGCAACAATTTTTGATTTTTAACTTTTGTTTTAATATATTTATGTATTAGTTAACAACACTCATTATGATTCGTCTCAAAACATTTAACGAAAACATAACAAATACAAGATTGGCAGGCAGGTTTTAGATTTATAGAGCTCAACATAACTTTATTTAGGCAACTGGGGCAACTGGCAAATGAGCACCTTGGGGTTGGAAACCATTCTCATCGGCGATGTAGCTGACGGAGTATGTTAGACCATCATCACCAACATAGCTGAATTGTCCCTGGACGCTTATGGCCTCATTTTCTTTTCCGATGTTCTTTACTTGACCGGCTTCTTGGTGGCTCTTGCCATCGCTGGTCTCAACACTATATTAAAATGAAAAATAATATTTAGTTTTTGAATATATTGCCGAGAACTTGATTAACTTACGCAAATTGGTATCCTTCAGGGCCGACATCGCTATCTGAGCGAACGATTGAGGCTTCTGGAGCTGCTGGGGCGGCCAAAGCCAAACCGAAAAGGGCAACAAAAACAATGACGAATTTCATATTGAGTTGGTTTGTTGTTTTCTTGTCAACCGTAGGAATCGAAGTGGATGATTACTGATTGGTATCTTGCCAATTTATAGTCGAACCAATCATATCAGTCTTCACTCTTCACATATGCTCACGCACTAAAATCTATTGCAAATCCGAAATGGCCAAGAGAAAAAGCATTATTGATGCAAATGAGAAATTTTATCGAACCGGTACGCATCTTTTTCACGCATATGCAGACGCACCCATTAAGGCGATGCGATGGCGGCATGGCGATGCTTAAGATTATGATACAGATTTGAATATTGGAACAACTTGTTTCGTTAAGTTTCTATAAGTACAAAAGATTTGCCTAAATGGTTACATCAAAGTCAATGGATTTAATATTCAATGTGATTACAAGTTAGCTACCTTTTTTTTTTTTTAACTTGGAATCACTCAATTAGCTGAACTAAAATTTCATCAATATCGAATCTTTAATGATTTTTCTCTTGGCCATTTTTGATTGGTAATAGATTTTAGTGCGTGAGGTAATGTGATGCGAAGACTGATATGATTTGATCGACTATAAATTGGCAAGATACCAAACAATTGTCATCCACTTCGTTTCCTACGGTTGACAAGAAGACAACAAACCAACTCAATATGAAATTCGTCATTGTTTTTGTTGCCCTTTTCGGTTTGGCTTTGGCCGCCCCAGCAGCTCCAGAAGCCTCAATCGTTCGCTCAGATAGCGATGTCGGCCCTGAAGGATACCAATTTGCGTAAGTTAATCAAGTTCTCGGCAATATATTCAAAAACTAAATATTATTTTTCATTTTAATATAGTGTTGAGACCAGCGATGGCAAGAGCCACCAAGAAGCCGGTCAAGTAAAGAACATTGGAAAAGAAAATGAGGCCATAAGCGTCCAGGGACAATTTAGCTATGTTGGTGATGATGGTCAAATTTACTCCGTCAGCTACATCGCCGATGAGAATGGTTTCCAACCCCAAGGTGCTCATTTGCCAGTTGCCCCAGTTGTCTAAATAAACTGTTGAACTCTGCAAATCTTAAACCTGCCTGCCTATCTAGAAAGATCCTAGTTGCCTAGGTTGAACGAATCCTTTCAAGAATTCCACCCAACTATTCCTTTCCCCTGTGTATATTATCCTATTCCTCTGCCTATAAAATTATAAATCATAAAATATTATTGTTGACTAGTTTAAGATAAAATACAGAAACCGTTATAGAAAAAAAAACAATTTATTAATTATTTGAACAAAAAAATACATTTTCACAGAATTGAGAAAAAAGTGGATAGAGGACCGTTATGAGTACAAGGTGCAAGACATATATTTCTGAATTATTTTCTCAAAATATGTCACCACGAATTTCGGATTACCATGATTTGATTGAATTTATGCAAGTGATATCGGAAGTACCTAATAGCTTCTAAGAAAATTTTTAATTGCTAATAATTTCTTAAATGCAAGTAATTTAGTGCGCTCAGAAGAAAATATTTTAAAACAGTTTTATTTTTATAACTTTAATTTAAGTTTAAGTTTATTATAAATTATAATCTTTACACAAAACTTAATGTAATTATGTCTGTTTCCGAAAGTAACTAATTTAACTAATTTTTTTTACTGTTCTTTTTGGACTAAAAAAAGGTAGACAATTTATATGAAAAACGTCAGGAGGATATCGTTCGAGCCGCTTTATGCAAAATTAGAATTAACGGGTGTTTTCTTTTTTATATGTATAGAACTTTAATTTGGTAACACTATTTTAACTGGCTGCCATTTTGTCAGCTGTCAAGTGTTTTATTTTTAGTTTGGTTTGGCATTTCAACATTAGACTAGACTGACGCCTGAACAATGCTTGAAAATTGTACAAAATGGGCTCGAAATGAGATTGTTGTTGGTCCCGTTTATAACAAGAAAATTATGTTTGGCAATGAAGCTCACTTTTGGTTTTATGGATACGACCATATACAAAAACTGCCGTATTTGGAGTGATGATAATCCTCAAGTGCATGTCGAGACACTTTACACTGTTATTGCTGATATACGGCCGTACAAATGTTGGAAAAATTCATAGAAAATTGGACCTCCAGATTTGACTACGACCGAGCCAGCCGTGGCGGTCATATGCCCGAAATCATATTTATATTATAATGCCAGTAGATTATCTTTCGAATAAAGTTCTTAGTAGAATGTGAAAAAGGCTCTTTGGCAAATTAGTAGGGATGACTTAATCATAGTCTATTATTGAATTTCAGTTTTTCAAAGTCATAGAATGGGTAAAATGAATGTGTAAGCTCGATATGGGGATGCAAAAATCCGAGTTTTGGTCGATTTATATAATACAGGGTGGTCCAAAAGAAGTCATTCATCCGATGTTGTTTGGCTCTCTTTTTTTTTCTTAATGAAAAACTTCGATTCTGTTTTTTGATTCTGTTTATTTGAACCCTTAGAATTGTATTGGTCAAGTCGAGAAGATGATATCGGCCAAATGGGCGCCGTCACAATTGATTGCTCGTTTTATGGCATTCTTCGCGTAAACACGGGACTTCAAAAAACCCCACAAAAATAAGTCTGAAACAATTAAATCGGGTGATCTTGCGGGTTAGTGCAAATCGCCAAAACGAGAGATGAGGCGACCCGGGAACGCCGCCTTCAGAATATCGGTTCATATCGGTTCATGTATCGCTCCATGGTTTGTTCGCTTGTATTCTGCATTTGTCTAGTCCACAAATGTCAAAACAGATTTGACATCGGCGGCCTTTTGCAAAAATGAGAGCATCTTCCAATTGGGTGATTTCTGTTTGCCCACCTTGTACATAAATAGCGATTCGCACATTTTGCTTAAAGTTGTTACAACAATCAAATGAAATGATAATATTTTGTTCATTCAAAATAAAAATGTCAGGTTAGAGTTTATCATTGGGAGTACCTTTTCCCCAGACAGATACTCGTATCACATTGAAAACAGGACCTTTTCTCAAAGGTAGGTTGCATCATAATTTTTCGCATGTAAGCGAAGTGTAATCCAAGTGCGTAGATGTGAAGTGGTTGAAATCCAATCTCAAGATGGAGCATATACATATGTAATTTGGGGTATTGTGCGAAAGTCTAAAAGTTCTCTTGAGGAAGTGTCTCAGCAGAGCAGATGTGACACTTCTTCAAATTGGTAGATCCCAAACTTGCGTCGCGTACGTAGCACATAATATATCTCATCACTGTTTCGAAGACCCTATACTTAACGCTTGGTGTGATTTAGGATTCCTCTCCAACTGCAGTATATTGCGCATTTGTATTCCATCAAGCACACCAAGGTATTCGTATTGATTGACTTTTTCCAGTTCTTCATTGTGCGGGCTCCATTTCTCATTTCTAGCATACCTTTCCTTTCCATTCCAACTTCATCCCATTTTGACTTTCTGCTAAAATATCAAGAAGTTTTATCTTCAGACCAGCAAAAGTTATTCCGCCCGGTAAAAATTCTACAAGGTCATCCAAAAACAATGTAAATATCAGCGGACTAAGTAGTCAACCCTGCTTTACTTTACCTTACGGAGGAAACCATTCTGATGGAATATTTCCATCACAGACAACGATCCTGTTTCCATCATGAAATGTTTTGAGTACTCGTAGTATTTTCTTTGATGCTGGTATAGATAGCTGAGTTTATAAAATAAGGCTTTTCTATCTATGGAGTCAAAGGCACAGTTAAAATTTACGAAGAAAGCTTAGATTTTTTTAAATTGTTTAAGTACGTGCGATGCTCGTGAGGACGAAGATGTTGCCTACCGTAGAGTATTCCTTCCGAAAATCAGCTAACTATTCGCTCAGCAAACTGATTTCATATGCTCAGTCAGTAAGTCTTTGAACATTTTGTGACTGCCTTGAGAAAAGATATCTCAGTGTAATTACTCGGCTCCTTGACGGTCAATAATTCTGTTATGTGAGTATTGGCATTGCATATTGTATTGCGATTTGATTGTGTGATGTATTCAACAGTTTTTCGGAATATTCAGATATGATGGGGGCTTCAACTGTTGTGCCACGTCGAATTTTCGGACCATTTGTGAGAGTTTTTGCAGTTTTCCAAAATGATCTACTGAATCTAAGGACTGTGCTTTTTGTTTCAGTTGACAGGTAGTTTTGTAGAAATAGAAAAAAGAAAGTTTTCTTAAAGCCTCTGAGGTATGTACTTCGCAATACGGAAACTTTGCCTGTTTTGGCAAACTGAAGAGATAAATTAATATCCAGCAGAGTCAGGTTTAACTCTGCTAAGAGAACCTTACCCTCAACTCGCCGATCCTTAAATATTGTAGAAACCAGATGTCAAAAGAATACTCGTATTGTTTTAATTTTTTTTTCTAAACTGCTTTCTGTATTTCCTCTTAAACTAGTTAACAATGTGTTTTTTATCAACGCTATTTTTTCGATTTATAATTTTGGGGAGGGGAAGTAGGATATAAACGATAGGTAGGATTAATAATTAAGGTAGGTATAGGTAGGTGGATAACTTGACATTATGTATTATGCTTATGCAACTGGGGCAACTGGCAAATGAGCACCGCTGGGTTGGAAACCGTTCTCATCGGCGATGTAGCTGACGGAGTAGGTGACACCATCATCACCAACATATTGGTATTGTCCACGGACAACGATAGCCTCGTCTTCAGATCCAATGTTCTTCAATTGACCTTCTTCTGAGTGAGACTTGCCATCGCTGGTCTCAACGCTATTGTAAAAATAAATTATATTAAGTATGGATTAATAATAATAAAAAAAAAAAAAACAGTTGACTTACGAGAATTGGTATCCTTCAGCACCGACATTGCTGTCTGAGCGAACAATTGAGACTTCTTCAGCTGGGGCGGCCAAAGCCAAACCGAAAAGGGCAACTAAAACAATGACGAATTTCATGTTGATATTGTTAGTTTGTTGTTAACCGTAAGGAAACTGAAAACTTTGTGGATGCTTACTGAATGGCGTCTTTCTAATTTATAGCAAAAAAATGTCGCTAAATTTTAAACAAACTTCCCAGTAGAATTCCTTCAAGATCAGGGATACACTACTTGTCGCATTTACAATGCAAATTTTTTGTAAAAAAAAAAAAATTAAACACACATACGCATCTTTCTATACGCACGTATATACAGATGACTCTATAATAGAGTGTCCATAAAGTTGCTGTCCAAGTCTAAGACCACGAAGCTAAGACTCTATTGTTTCGACAAATTTATTCAATATAGATGGTCTTGGACAAAACAAGACGCATTATTTTTTTCTTCAATCAATAAACTACAATAAACTTGTAGAACGGATATATTATTAATTTAGGAATTAATTTTAACTAAGACGCCAATGACCCATCTGCTATAAGGGGAGGGGAGGTAAGACTTTTGTTTAGTGTTAACCTCTGGCCATCATCGATTAAGGTAGGTAAAGATCTTTGTTTGGTTTATTGTTTCCGTCTATACAATATTGAACTTCACAAATACACAAATTCTGATGCTTTCAAACACACGTGCGTGTAAATCTTTAGTAGGTAACCTTGCCCAAGGGGCTATCTCTATGGTTTCTTGATCGAACCTTCAGACCATCAGACGGAATTGATGAGCTAAATTTAGTATCTCTAAAGTAATATTTTATGGTTCATAGGCCTGTTGATCCGGTGTAGACTGTATAAATAATATTATAATGTATGCATTGGTATTATTTAATTCAAACGAAACTATAAAGATGTTTCTGATGCAATACACAGGGTGTTTTAATAATATGTTCCAAATGAAAAATATAAAGTCAGTTTTCTAGTTGACAATACTATTATTTTTTTTTTATTGAATCATGAAAGTAAAGAGAACTAAACTGGGGTTTTACTCATGAAGTCCATTTTCTATAAGAACTAAATGCAGTGTATATTGAGCTCAACACGTGCAAAGCTGTGACGAAACACTCATTACACCATGTCAAAACTATATAAACAAATAGTTGGGAACTAATCAATAATCTGACCACAGACATACAATACAGACCGCCAACTCGTACCCCTCTTGCCTGAAACACCCCTAAAAGAATATTTCGTGTCTGTGAATACGTGTTCATTTCTGTCTACGCATTTTGTGATGGCAGCCACCCCTACGTGTGCATTTTATTTTTCTAGTGTCGTTAACTGCTCCCATTTAAAAAGCAACGGAGAGCGTTACACTCTCATAATAAAATGCACATCAGCTGATTTTTAGCTTGTAGGCAAAAAGAGAGACCATATAGTGATTTGGCGGTCTGTATCTCTATGTCTGTAAATCTGACTTCAAATCTTACTACAGGCTTCAAAAACCACTTTTAATGTATTTTAGAAAGTTAACTTCACAGAAGTTATTTCGCCGCGAATCTTCCACGAATCATCTGCGAATCCTCTTCGAAGCTTTTTTCGTATGGAAAAGTATGAACTTTTCGATATGGTAAACCTTTACAGGCGACTGGGTTGTCGGGAATATACCACATCGAAAGACACAGAACTAGACATCAATTATAAAAGTATCTTCTGCCTTTAAAATTAAGTTAATACTTGTGTTGAATCTGTTCCGAGGAATGCAAAGAAAACTACTGAACTAAACCCCAAAACAATTTTCAACTGCTTATAATGATATATATATATATCTACGTCCTCCTGGTCTTATTATTTGGTTTAGGTCCTATATTTATTAAAGGAAAATATGCGCGCATTCATGTTCCAGGATTAGAGATTCTGTAGATTCTGAAAACGTGCCAAAGTGTCATTGACCAAAACTTGGCCTTGGAACCTTTTCTAACATACTCGTAACTAAAATATTAACATACATACATAATTTGTTTTGTGAAGTAATAAAAAAAACAGAAACCTGAAACCAAATTCTCTTTCAATACATACATATACATATTTTATTTCATTCCCATATAACTAGACAATTTAGAACTTTAAATTTATAATTTGAATAAAAATAATTTACTTTTCTGGTTTTTGATATTTTAATTAACATGAACTATAAAATTAAAGCCAATTTGGTGTTTCACTTTTTTTTTTTTTTTAATCATGCGTATGTAAATAAAAATTTACATAATCTTACAACCAATATAGAACCAAGATTTTCACTTTCAAGATTCTTGAATTTGGATCTTCTTCGACAAGTATTTAAATATTTTAAACCAGTTTTTAACACATTACCTTTTTTATGAATTTTTTGAATTTATGTATTTTTGTGTATGCAGACAGACAAAATATGCGTAAGGTTTAATATTATAAAAAAATGTATGACTTTATAATGATGGCAAGCTAAATTTAAATTATGTTTAATCAAACTTGTGATTTCATTATAGTTAGTTGCTATCATGCGATTGGAGAGTGATTAACCTAACAACAACGTTTGAAGCTCCCTTATTTAACAAGTTTGTATATAATTTTATAGATCTCTTCTATTTATGGGAATTTTTTGAGACTGAGTAAAAGTTATTGCTTTTTTTTGTAGAATTACATAAGCGGATTCTAGTTTTTATTTTCCAGATTTAAATTGATACCTACTAGAAAAAAATCAATTTGGGTTTCGAAGAATACCGTCATTAAGTTTATGACCTTGTTCTCGTAAATTTACAAAATTATTTAAATGTTAGTTTGAACAATCTTATAGGCTGATGTATCCGTTCAATAAAAATTCTGGTATCCTCTGCAAAATACGGAACTGTCCAACGCATTCACAAAATCACATTAAATAGTTTCAATATGGTACGAGTATTTATGAGATAAGGTTCCCGACGATTTCGGCTTCAATGAAGGTTTGATTAATATAAAAGGTATATCTATAAAAAATTAAATTAAACACAGATAAACTGAATTAATTGCCATAAAATTGACTTTATTTGAAAGATAATTCTTTCCATTTGTATTTGAATATGATTTCTGGTACATGGACACCGCGGCTGGCTCGGATGTTTTTTAATATTGAGGTTCAATATTCCATCACTCTTTGCAGCACTTGTGGTATACCGGCAATAATGCGGAAAGTGTTGTCGACTTCACATTACACCCCAAAGAATTTAGTGTGGCTGTGTTGAATCGAACGCTGTGTGGACATGTTGCGATGTTTTGTTAAAATCACAATCTCCACATCAAGGAGATTCAATCCAAGAACGGAAAATGCATTTATCGTAAGAATTTTTGCATGCGTTGTTCAGGCGTCAGTCAATTTATGAAGATAAGGCAAACCAAATTGAAGATAAATCACATGGCAGATGGCGAAATGGCTGTTAATGAAAACAGTGCTGCCAATTTAATGTTTAATACCTCTAAAAAATCACTCTTTACATAATTAGTAAATAAAATAAAATAAAATAAAATTGAAGAGCAATACGACTGTTGTATGAATATTTTTTATTTTGTGTTTTTTATAACAGATACATTTCTTATTTTTGCAGCCAAACCATCACGGTATTTATCGTTGAACGAAGTTTACCAAATATCCCTCAGCTGGATGGACTAGAGAGCATCTTTTCCTTTCTAAAAACTTTCATTAATTAAATGTTCGCTACTGATTGAGAAATCTTTTTTTTTCAAAGAGATTAAAATTAAATCTTGCGCTGACTGGAATAATGGCGATATTTCAATTTGCAGCTCTAAACAACAAATGTTCCCCCATAACTCCAAACAAAACAAATGATTAGTAAAAATACATCATAGAATTGGTCTTCCAAAAATCAATAAAAGTCCGTTTTGAACTCAGTACCCTTATAAAATACAAAATGCTTTTAAACAATCATCAATAAAAATTATTAAAGTCGTTTCCATATGACATTTGTGATAAAGAATAAAAGGAAAGAACATACATTGAACGATACGATACCGAATCATTTGTTGGAAGTTGAAAAGGGTATATCAAATGATGAGAATCAACAAGAACAAACTTTGCTTGATATTTTTCTCAATTTAAAGAGAAAATAAATTTGACTCAAATATTAGGTTTTGTGATTATTTGTGGATGATATCTTATAAGGTAAAATTATTTGTATCCCTTGTAAAATAATGAACAGCTATGTACCTATATCTTTAAGGATGAAATTGTTTTGAAAAATTGGGACTAAGTTTAGGTCCTTTAAGAGTATTTGGGATAAATCATTGTTTTGTACTTAAGTTTAGTTTCCGTTTTGAAATAGTGTCATGAATTTCAAATTTTTATATAAGCATTAAGAAAAATAGTTTTATTAAAATAAAAACTCCCATTGAATTGGGATATTTTGTATTTCTTATAATTTTAAGAATACCAACCAATGTCAGACAGAAAAATTATTTATTTCTTTTATAAGGTACTCTCAAAAGAATGTTTGGAGTTAAAAATAAAAATAAAATTCACATAACTTGTTCTTATCGAAATACCAAAGCCAAGAACTGGTTCCGTTAATCAAAGCTTGTTCTGATTGAATATTAATTTTACAGTTATCTTAACTTATCCATTAGAGGTCGTCAAATTGACTTTGAGCACCAAGAATAAAAATAAAAATTATTTAGCTCCAAATTTTTTTGTTGGTGACTTCGTACCCCCAAGTCGATCAACGACGAAACTACGTGATGTTACTCTTGTGTTAGCACTAAAAAAAGCAAAAAAAATTCTTAAATTAAATAAGAACAGGAATCCCCTTCACGGCATAACGAAAACAATGATTAGAATCATTTGATTGCAGGTATGTATGTTTTTTTTTTTCAAGAACTGTCCAGCGATCTAGTCAAGACAAACTTGGCGTACCTAACTAGTAGGCTAGCAATTCAAAGGTGGGTGGAACGACGACGACGCGACGAATGAAAACGCGCGTGTTTCTATATATTTAGACAACCAGGACCAGGTCGTTTCTTATTTCAATACGAGATCTCCTCCACAGAGCATACCCGCTCCCAACTTCGCCACCATCGCCGCCCGTACTGTCATGAAATTCGTTGTTGTTAGCCTGATAGCTTTGGTAGCAGTGATGCCTATTATCATCGCAGCACCAATTGACGATCCAAAGACTGCTGTGATCAATGAATATGACAATGACAACATCGGTGTGGATGGATACAAGTTCTCGTGAGTGCTGGTTGTCTTCCTCTTCAATTATGCGTATAGATATCTTTTATATTTTAACCAGTTTAATATTTGTTTCGGTTGTAGGTTTGTTACCAGTGATGGAACATCACGCAAGGAAACTGCTGTCTTGAAGAATATTGGTACAGATCAAGAATCGATATCTGTTGAGGGATCTGTTAGCTGGGTAGCGGCCAATGGGCAGGTGTACAAATTGACATATAAGGCAGATGAGAATGGTTACCAGCCAGAGGGTGACCATCTTCCAAAGTTGGACAACTGAATTTAAAATTGGACTGTGTGATGTTTTTTTTATTTAGTAAATAAATGTTAAATAAATAGAAGAAAATTTGTTGAAAGAATTTTTATTATTTTTATCGATTACAAAAATGGCATGCTGTCAGTTAACGCCGCGAAGCTTGGAAAGAAAATAAACCGTCTCTTGTAGTTGCGGCTCGTTTTATAGAAAAGTCTGCGCAGTTCGCAGTGTTTTAATTACGTCTCACTCCTCACTTACTTTTAAATTTAATATAATTCTATTATGTTTTTAATTTATTCAAAATTAATTTTAAGAATAAGGATAGGGTAGAGTAGAAGGGAAGGAGAAATATTTGCATTTAAAACTTATACCTTTTGATCTAAGATCCGGTCAGGACATCTTTTTGTATTTGGGTAGCACAGTAGCTAGTTTTGAAGTCTTCGAATTTGATTTGCTCGATTATGAATTGACTTATGCGGCATGGACCACCGCAACACCTTCAAATATGAGAAATTCATAGGACTGTCGTGTTTGACAACTGGGTTTCTCGGTTTATAGCCCATCCAGTGCCGACTGCGTTGCATGATGTGGTCTTCTTCAGAGCATATAACGTTAAATCAGATATGTGACCAACATATGAAGGGTATTTTTTTTTTAGAGGTATTGAACTTTTATTTGGCAGCACTGTTTTCATTTACAGACGTATTGTCATTTGCCATGTAATTTATCTTTACTTTGGTTTGCATTTTATCATAATGAATCGACTGACGCCTGAACAACGCCTGCAAATTGTCATATTTGTTTTGAAAAACTTGGTTCTGTTCGTAAAACGAATCGCGCACTACATCAATAAGCAAAAATGATAATGTGAAGTCACTAGTCTATACACCAGAGACGACTGACGATTTGGAAAACAGCATTCGTTGCGTTATTACCGATATAGGTACAACCCAAGTACCTTTGAGAAAACCGTGGTCCCCATATGCTAGAAATCATATTCAAATAAAAACGGGAAAAAATTATCTTTCAAGTTAAGTCAATACAATGTAGTTTTATTTCATTTGTCGTTTAAGTAGTATAATGCTACAATTTTATTTTAAACTGTTTTACTTTATTCTTGTACATGCAAGTGTAAAAATGTGTTTCAAATTCGATTATAATTTATGTAATTAAAAAGAATGTCATTAATATATTTTTTGAAATTTAGTTGATTTAGAAAAAAAAAACTGCAGATAACGTTGCCTGAATGAAAAACTTGTTGCAGTAATAAAATTAAGATCTTGTCGAGTAAGCTCATGAAATTGATTCATAAGATCAATAAGACGCTTCATATCTTATAAATTGATATTTAAAAAGGTTCTGTTATATACACAGTTAGTATAACTTGTTTCATAATTTTTTAACGAAAGAAACTTTGCAACTAAAACGGGGGTCAAAATTATTTTTAGGGACTTGCTATTGCTAAACCAAGCAAGAGTAATAAATTCCAACAGTAATTATCAAGTTTTATAACTTGTACTTTCTTTCAATTTTTTGTATAAAAACACGTAGATTTTTTGGTGAATTGCATCAGTTTTATTTGATTAATTCACTGAATAACACTCAAAATGAAATTCCTTATCATTTTCGCTGCATTCTGTATCGCTGCTTCTTTGGCCGCACCTCTTGATAGTGATGTTACAATTTTGAAATACGATAATGATAACATTGGTGTTGATGGATACAACTTTGCGTGAGTTTTTTCTTTTGAGGAGATAGATTTCGAAGGATTTTACAATCCTTTTTTTTTTTTCTTCACATTTTAAAGGTATGCAACCAGCGATGGAGTTTCCCGTGAAGAAAGTGCTACGCTGAACAATGAAGCTCTTGCTGTTCGTGGATCAGTCTCATGGACCGCTCCCGATGGTGTTCAATATAGTTTGCAATACGTTGCTGATGAAAATGGTTTCCAACCCCAAGGTGCTCATTTGCCACACTAAAGGAATTTGTTAAAATGATGGAAATAAAAAATTGTTATGCTTTGAAAAAATGTGCTATTATAAATTTTCTCGAAAAACCAATGATGCCAGACAAAATTGTATGGTTCTACATTTAATCCCAATATATGCACAGGAGACAGAACGTGTTGAAATATTCAAACTGATATTCTTTTCTAGAAGAACATTCTTAAGATACTATGGGTTTGCACACATATTAATCACTCTTTATTTAGTATCTATCGCTATCCGATAATATCGACAATCCATATAAATTCTGGAACAATAGTGCGCTCATCATGCTAGGAGCTGAATACTATCTTTCAGTTTCTTATTAGAAAGCAGAGGTCACCATCTGATCATTGAAAAAATCCGATAACTAGCATTTGTATACGGACTCAGATTAAACAATCCCTAGTAAGCTTTTCTTACAACAGCTGAAAGATTTTAAATTATAGACCAGTCGTGGCCAATACTGACTTTGATGAAAGAACTCAGACATTTTGAAACATAAAAACACAATCAACGGGGAATCAAATAATACAATTTTGTAAAGAGGAGAAGTTGCCAAATTAATAATAAAAAACCGAAGAAATCCTGATTTAAAAAGCCCATATTTTGTTTCTTAATTTTTATTTCTAACTTTATTAATACAGTCGATGAGTGGATTCAGTTTTATAAAAACTAATTTCAAAATTGTTTTTAGGCATAACAGTCATTTTATCACTTATTTTTTTAAGCTGCAACAGGCAAATGAGCACCTTCGGGTTGGAAACCATTCTCATCAGCCAAGTAGTTCAGAGTGTAGGTCTGACCATCGGCAGCAACCCATGAAACAGTACCACGGACAGAAATGGCTTCATTTTCTGTTCCTGGATTCTTGAGTTGGGCACTCTCCTGGCGAGAAACTCCATCACTGGTTTCATAGCTATATAAAGAAGCAAAAGAAGTTGTTTTAGATTTTGTTTAGAAAAATGTAATCCATTTGCTGGGCACGTACGCAAAGTTGTATCCATCAACACCAATGTTATCGTTTTCGTATCTCAGGATCTGGGCGTTCTTTGAGTCATCAAGTGGAGCAGCCAAAGCTAAGGCAAAGATAGCAGCAAAAACTATAGCGAATTTCATATTGAAAAGGTTTTATTTCAAAAATGTAGATGTGCCTGGGACGGGAGTGTAAGGAAGCAATGTGAGCTGCTGGAACGATGTCGGTATTGTGCGTATCAGTCAGCCATCGAAAATAGCTTTTATACTCGAAAGAAAGATAATCCAAACTGCCTCCAGAAAAAAAATCAAAAAAAGAAAAAAATGCAGACAAAACTGACGGAGTCTTCTCTGGCTGTGAGTCAGACCTAACGTGTACCTATTACCTACTTACCTACCTCACCTACTTCGGCCGATATTACAACACGCATCTCAACATGCAGCAGATTATATATTTTTTTTTTTTTAATTTTGTTGAAAAATGGTTTTGGTAAGGTTGATGGGCGGTTTAACCTCCAAAAATCAATTTTTGAAGATTCCATACACACAGCACAGCAAACTGGCGCAAGTGCAGGCCTGAGGCATTTTCACGATCCCAACACAGCACGACACAGACGAGACGTTTCGGATTATTTTTAATATCATGTCGCTAGAGCTGGAGCAGCAGCAGCATCAGAAGCATCACATCACGCGTGCTGTCGACCTTAGTCGGTAAACAAGTCTTGCGGAGTGGTAAATGGATGCCAATGACGTTTTTGTCCATCATCATTGGCAGTGGTTTTCTTCGTTGAAATTATATATACTTGCATTTCCAGTTAACCATATAGTTGTTAATTTTAGATATGTGGGATTTAATTCGGTTTTAATCTCACGACACTGTGCGACATGCAGATTCATCTTCTTTTTTTTTTATGGAAACACTGACGCACCTCGTCTCTCGTTTGATGATGGCCAGCTAAAATATCAGTAGATTAAATCAATATTGATTAGCTTGGAAGCTGGGATGCGAACTCTTCAGCAACGAATAGTTGCAAAAGATTTGGCCAACAAAGTTGCGATTTTTATTTGATAACAATCGGTGAGGTTAATGATGCGTGAGGGTGGTTCTTGTCGTGACTGATATTGGCATTGTATCTCTTCGTTTGAAGAGCTTGCAACTTTGATGAAGGTGTTGATTTATGCGCAATATGTTATTAAATATTGCCATATTTTTTTTCTTGGTTTTTGGGCTGGGTGTGGTGAGCAGCGCAATCATCAAGTTCATGGATGAAAACTTGCTTAACACCGTTGCGGCAAGTCTTAATTAATTAAACAGCATACAAATTTTTAAAATGAATGAAACACAGCAAAGCTAAGACATTATAATTTTTACATTTACTCGTACCTAAGCACGTGACAAATTTAGACTTTTTAAGACAGAAGAGTAGGCTTCTGTTTTCAGAAGGTACGATGTTTAAAGAATCGTTGATGTTTTGGTATTATGGTAAGAACCAATGTTTTCTTTTAGGTAATTGTAAGGATTTCAAATGTTCGAAACAGTGGCTAATACGGCGCCATTGTCACCTAGTCCAACATCTACCATTTTGATTGTGAACATTTTGGAATGCAATACTGAAAACTTCTTTTTTTAAATTGCATTGAGACAAATTATGCAAACAAATAAAAAAAACCTTCGACGGGAGGAACTGTTGTAAGACGAGTCCCAGAAAATATCTACATACATAGCTACTAAAAACTATTCTTAGTAAACAACACCCCGCAATTTTTTTTTGAATTCTCTTTCATCGAAATGTCATGTTTGATTGTTAGCTAAATATTAAATCTTGTACGAATCAGCAGCTGTACCTCTTCTGAAGAAGCTGAAGAAGCGGCAGTATCCTCCAATGGTAATCTGTGTCATGAAAAGTGCTAAGGGTTCTGAAGTCGGTAGAAAATTGATCATTCTTAAAACAATGCATATGCAGAAATAGTTGCGAGATAACCTAGTCATGAAACAACAAACATTTGTGTTGTATGTACCACTTAGTTTATAGGCTGTAGTTAAATCAATTCCACGGGAAGCAACTCGATCATCAGACTCCTTTAATTGTGCTCAATAGCTTGAATTTTAATTTATTTTGAAAAATTGTGTATGGCCAAGTGGGGCTTGAACAAACGATCTTAGAAACTATAGTACAACTCTTCCATCCAAGCCACCCACCGTCCCCACATAAAAGCTTTTAGCTAATTATTTTTATTTTTATTTATTAAAGTGAAACTTTTTAAGGATCGGTGCGATTTAATGCTTGATGAAACGAAATTGCGTCACGAAAAAGAGACAAGCATATAAATATCTAAGATTCAGCAAGAGAGAAAATGAGAAGGAATTTATTGCATAGTATTTTTTATTTTAGGTCTCTTATTTGTGCAATGCTTCCTAGCATATAATATGTACATAAGTATAAGTGTATTTTCATTTGTGTGTTTACCTCCATATCAAATATATTTTGTAAGTAAACGCACTATAAGAAAAACAGAGGGAGACATTAGCTAACACATAAACAAACTAAAAATAGTTTGTGACCATGATGGCCTCCCAGTATGTATTAAAATCACCTGGAACGAAGAACGTCAAATGGGTTTCCTACCAAAAAATCATACAGTTTAATGAAAAACTTGGCACTTTGTAAAATATTGAATTCTTGTTTAAGTGTCTCTTCCACCTAAAATATTCCCTTTATTAGAATAACACAAAAAAATTTGTATATGAAAATAAATAGATCCATATCTTGAATTCGGAACAAGTTTTCAAATGCTAAACTATTCTAACCTTTTTCAACGCCTAAACTACGAGTTACGAGTAGCTTCGAATGACAGTAGGAAATCATTTGAATTTTTACAAGCATATTATCATAATCAAAAAGACCTATATTTGTTCAAACTACAAAAAAAAAAAAAAAAAACTTGTAAAGATGATGACCTCCTAACTTAATTAATAAGTCAAATCTACCAGCGAATTCAAAAAACATCATGTTCAGATGTTCACCCTGCCCGATTTGGCAAAGAGAAGGCGTCAAAAGTCTTAAAATAAAAATACATTCCGGCCGACCAAACTGATTGATGTTTCACGATTCACGCATAATATTTGTCACTGAAAAAAGATGTTTCTTTATACTCTTGACAACAATGCGTGAATACCTTTATAATACCGGTTCAATCAATTTCCCAAATTATTAGTTCCTCATTAGGCATATTTTTTATTCGAACCTTTTGCTGTTTTAGCCGATTATAAATTGATGGTGTGCGGCTAGTTGTAAGTCACTCAAGTCTTTAGTTTCCTTCGGCTAACAACTCACAAACAAACCAACAAACTCAACATGAAATTCGTCATTGTTTTCGTTGCCCTTTTCGGTTTGGCTTTGGCCGCTCCACCAGCATCTTCCCAGGACGCTACCATCCTCCGTTCTGAATCCGAAGTTGGACCCGAAAGCTACAACTACGCGTAAGTTTTAAAATTTTGTTTCACACTATCTAAGACATTAATTGAACATCTTTTTTTTTTGATTGAACAGTGTTGAAACCAGCGATGGTAAGTCAGCCAGCGAAGACGGTCATTTGGAGAACATTGGAACCGAAGATGAAGCTCTCTCAGTCAAGGGTCAATTCACCTACGTTGGTGATGATGGTGTTACTTACTCTGTCAGCTACATCGCCGACAAGAACGGTTTCCAACCCATCGGTGCTCATTTGCCAGTTGCTCCAGTTGCTTAAGTGATTTAATCCTCCTGATGATCTGTTAATCCTGCCTGTCTCTGCCTATTTATTGTGGTAACTTCCTCTCAGTTAACGAAGGAAAGGACCAATGATAAATGTTGTTAACTAGTCTAAGCGAAATACAAAAAAAAGCTTTATACAAAAAAATTATTAATTGATTTTACTGAACTTTTATGGTGTGTGTGAAACATTTTTTCATACATTTACAACTCCTTAAGAAATTAGAACTCCCAATTTACAGGAATGGACTATGGACAACCGTTTACTTTTAATCTTTAGTAAGGAAGGTTCTTTTGTTGATCGATAACTGTTTGTTTGTAGTTTTTACTTGCAAGTTATACATTCGAAAGTAAAATTAAACATAGCAGTTCGATTGTGAATTATTCATGATTAAAAATAGGTATAAAGTTATGTCTATATGCCGGGAAAAACTATTTTGAATTGGCAACACTGATCTCAAAACATCGGTGATTGCCTTATAGTCGTTATTAAGAAGCTTCAGTTTCGATGAAATATTATACATTGTTAAAAAAATTTTAGGTAAAAAGTCTTTATAAAGATTGAAATGAGTTTATCAGGAAAACTCTAATAAAATTAACTCACATATTTTTATCATGGATTTTCTCGTAAACGCCAAAGCCGAACGTATGTGAACATAATTTCAATTTGCCACTGTCGATCTACTATACTATGATTTAAGAGTAATTAAAAAAAAAATTAACTATGGCTGCAATCAAATGAACTGACACTTTTGCAATCGAAATTTTCATAGTATGGATTTCAAACTGTCAACTTTTTTGTTTGTCTATCAAACATTATTCGACATTTTGACAGTCGATGAAATTTGTATTTATCCAGTCGACATTTTTTTTGTTGACCATTTGTACGCTTCCCTAAATGTTCATGTTCAAAGTTAACCAAACACCTGATGGATAAAGATTCCTATATTCTGAGCTGTCATTTTAATGGTTCTACCAATAATTTAGAACTCTTACGGAACAATCCCTTCTCGCAATCATGAAGTTTTTAGAGACCTAATAGGTATCTTAATATTTAAACCTGATGGTCACAAATTCTAAAAGGAATACAGAATTTACGAAATGATTAGAAACAGCATTTGAAAAGTCAAGTTGTTCTTCCAACTATCAAGGAAGCGTTCGTTGGTCAATAGCAAGCTTAAAAAAATTCTTAAATGTGAAAACATTCTAATGGTATAAGCACTACCTTATCATAAATTTTCGAATACATTTTAATAAGTTTGGCATCACCCTTTAGTGCGTACAATTTTCATTTTATTATAACTTATGCGGACTAAAAGGGATGTGACTAAACTTGATTAATTTAAACACAGAAAGAGCGTTTGAGAAAAAAGTATTAAATTATGTATTAGATACCAATGGAATGTCTGAGTATCGTATTGAGAGGGAAAAGTAGAGATGGGTAGAGTCTTCCAAATTCGTGTTGAGTGGCTAAAAAAGATACTCTGTACTCTACGGTGTGCGTCCGGAACCAGGTTTAATTAGAAACTGATGTTCATTCCTCGCAAGGCAAGTATTGTTGCAGAGTCGTTAAGGAAAAATGCACCTGGGCTTTGAGTACCTTTTGTAGAGAAAAGAATAGGAAAAGGTACTCGATGTTGTGGTGAAACAAAAGACTCCATTTTTGATCTGGCCGATATTAATTCTAAATGTGTATTCTGAATTGTAAAGATGTCGAGGAAAAGCCTTACCAAAATATGAAAATTGTATTCATGTTTCGATTTTAAAAATACTTTTTAGATTGTAGTCAGATCGGAAATGTAAGATGTTCGGAAGCAGATCAAAATACGGAGACAAAAGACAAGAGACACTTTCTTTTAACAATGCTTTATTTCGACTGCCTCGATCTTTCTAAAAATGATGCTTAGGCTGGTTCTGTATATAATAAAATAGACTTATGTATACATATCATTTAAGAACTGTGACATCGTACGATCGATGACATAATTATATACTTGCAATTATGATAAGCCGTATTATAAAATATATAAGCAAATATGCAGTTGTACGGATCTAGGGGATCGATGGAATAATATATTTGAATATATTTTATAAATCATAGGAAATGTCCCTTACAGAAGTGGAAAAAAGTTCTTTCACTATAAAAGATAAAACAGATTTAAACGACTTGGTAAAAAACAATTCATCTTATAAAATATGTATGTTATCTGACCTTGAAACTTTATCAAGTTTTGTAACCAGTTTAAAATAAAATTAAAATAATTAACGTTTCTGGAATTTTCTTTAAAACTACAATACTGTCTTATTTTTAAGGAAGAAGAAATTTAATTTTGAAGATTTTATGATCGATATTCTGAAGGCATTGGATATGAAATAAATGTAGGTGTTTTATCAAAAGTTATATCTCCGATTAATCAAGGCCTTCATGTAAGCTATACCTACCTGTTTAGTCCAAACATTTTGATTTATTTGTATGCATTTTAATAATTGTATTGT
Source organism: Platycheirus albimanus (assembly GCA_916050605.2). Lineage (NCBI taxonomy): Eukaryota > Metazoa > Arthropoda > Insecta > Diptera > Syrphidae > Platycheirus > Platycheirus albimanus. The sequence continues at coordinate 110,951,713 of OU696698.1, read as the reverse complement.
CAAAACATTTGACTCACTTAAATTAATTGAAAGACTTGTAGTATGACTTGGTTTGAGCAGATATTAATAGATTTCAATTAATCTTATAGATATTTCGCGGACAACAATACCAACTAACAAAAAAACTTTTATTTTGTCACGCGTGTTCATCAAATATACAAATTTTATTTAAAAAAAAAAAAAATGCGTGCATACCGGTTCAATAAAATTCCTAATTTGCATTGTTAATTTGATGTTAATTCCTGATCTAGGCCTATTCTTCTATTCAAAGCAAGTTTGGCCATCAAAGAAGTTTACGATTCGACTATAAATTGATGCTGGGTCACCAGTTGTAAGTCACTCAGTCTCCAGTTCTCTTCGGTTAACCTCAGCAAACAAACCAAAACAAACTCAACATGAAATTCGTCATTGTTTTCGTTGCCCTTTTCGGTTTGGCTTTGGCCGCTCCACCAGCATCTTCCCAGGACGCTACCGTCCTCCGTTCTGAATCCGAAGTAGGACCCGAAAGCTACAGCTACGCGTAAGTTTTAAAATATTGTTTCACACTATCTAAGACATTAATTGAATATCTTCTTTTTTTGATTGAACAGTGTTGAAACCAGCGATGGTAAGTCAGCCAGCGAAGACGGTCATTTGGAGAACATTGGATCCGAAGATGAAGCTCTCTCAGTCAAGGGTCAATTCAGCTACGTTGGTGATGATGGTGTCACTTACTCTGTCAGCTACATCGCCGACAAGAACGGTTTCCAACCCAGCGGTGCTCATTTGCCAGTTGCCCCAGAAGTCTAAATGATTTGATGCTATACCTTTCAATCTTCCCTTTGTGTATCTTCACCTATTTATTGTTGCCTCATCTCTCACTCAAAATGGGGGACTAATCGATGATAATGTTGTTAACTAGTCTAAGCAAAATTAAAAGAAAAATGCATTCAAATGAAAATATCTTTTAACTTTTTGTTCCATGGTTTAGAGCACGAAATGTATGATGTAAGTATGCGAGTAAAGTTTTTAGTTTTATTCATCAAAGTGTGATTTTAATCTAATATTCCTTTACTGTTATATTGTCATATTTGATGATGATGCTTGAACAAAATAACATATTTAACAGGAAGTAAATCCGCCACAATTTCCAGAAAGTATTAAAAACCAAAAATTAAGCAAAATTTCATGGAAGGTGATGCTTCCTTGATATCAGATATTGCATCAATTTGTTTCGATTTTATATTTAATCAAAGTTCAAAATCAAATAAACTTTTCATCAAGTTCTGGTGAATACTATTTCAAAATTATTCTAAATATATTATAAAGATTGCTGTTTTATATTCAGAAGTAGATTTTCACATGGCAAAGCTCATGTCAGTAAAACAGTGGGTAAATTATGATGATTAAATTTTAAGTTAATATTATTCAATTTGTTTGTTCCACTGAAGAATGAAAGAAACCTCATCCTTTCATCAATGCATTGTAATATGTATATCCATAGGCTTAACTTCTGTATTTTTTTTATTTCCGTTTCCCATTTAAATACCCTCTCGTACGGAAATATAAGTGCATTATTTTCTGTTCAGAGTATTAAAGCACATATTTCGTTGAATATTGACATAAGCTTACGTTTAATTAAGTCCATTTAAGATTTAAATAAAAGTAAGCTTAAGAAACAGGTTCGAGCATCCACTCGGTTCTGGTTTGACATTTGATATGTCATCTGAAAACAATAGTATTTATTTTGCAAAAAATAGTTTTCTGTCATTATTTGTCATAATCATTACTAAGCAAGTGTAGCCACAAAACATTAGTCTAATAAATCTTGACAGCAAGTTTGAGAACTGCAACACTTCTTTTGACAGCTACACTTTTGCTCCTTTCATGCAATATCACTGGCTCCCAATTGTCTGGGTCGTTAGTAAAGGTCCCATGGAGTCAATATACATGTTTTAGTACTGTAGTACTAAATAACTTGAGAAGTAGTTTATGCCTGCTTCACAACGACGCTTCGAGCTTCGCTTTGACAGAACGCAAAAGTTCAGACATAGGAATTCGTGTATAATGCTCACAATGAGGCGTTGAGCTTTAACGTTACGTTTTGGCATCAAAAAGTAAGTACACAAACCACGTAGCATGAAGCGAAGCTGAAGCAAAAGTTGAAATATTTGAACATTTGCGCGCGTTTGACGTTTCAAATAATTATTTATATTGTTTCTGTTCAGTTTCAGTTTGAATTTTTTCAATTTAAAAAATGGGTTGATATCCCTCGGTCAATGGATCATTGCCTGGCTGTATTTTCGTCCTCTATATGTGTGCAATCATTTTAAAGTTTTAAGCATTTTAAGGATTTGGTACTATTGTTAAAATCGGATTTGAAATTCCTTCTCAATTGGCTTTGGAAGTGGAATGCACGCAATATTATAAGGACTGTCAATGATATGATAGTTGAATGTTTCAAAAAATAGTTGATATTTTTGTAAACAAAATCATTTTGCATGTCTTTTGCCTTCTGTCTTCTTTCTTTTTTTTTTCTGCACGGTTGTTATCTCAGGTGGATCTCAACGCTCCCATTTGTCTGTTTCACACTAGGTCGCTTAAGCGATCAGTTCGGGCAAAAATCAAGTTCTTCAAAAATCAAATTGAACATAAAGGGATTGAGCACCACTACTACAGGAGTCTGATGATCGGTTTGGTCCCCGTGAAACAGCTGTAACCCCAGTCTATGCATTTTTTGGTGTTTTATTCAAAAATCTTCATACAAATTCTAATTTCTGATAGCAGCCGAACTGGTAGCATAATAATTCATATACAAAAAGCTTATTAATAAGGTACTTAAAAAAAAAAAAAAAAAATTTATTTACTTAGAATAATTATTATATTCGACTAGTTCATTTACTCAAATGTCATTTTTCATCTCGACGCGTCCGTAAAGCTTGTTCGACGTAACGTACGCGAAGCTGAGGTGAACGCGTCGTTGTGATTCAGCCATATTATCGAGAAATCATTAAATAATAATTTAATAAAATATGTCACTTAAAAAAGTATAAAAATAGAGAATCTGTTCTTCTGGAGTTCATAATTAACTGGACTGTGCAAGAAGTACGCCGATATTAAGATTGGCACAGAATCTAAACTTATTGTACTCTATCATACATATAAGACCAGGTTTCTCATGCTGCTCTGTAATATGCATTTATTTATACGTAACAAGAAAGAACAACAAGAGAATACTTATTTCCATTCCATATTTTGTTAAGAGATTGAAGCAGTTTTTAATTTGTTTGGGGTGGTGCCAAACCACAAAAAAAACAATAGTAAACAAATAAAATATTAAACAATTTATTAAACATTTAAATGCACCGCGAAGTTTAATTTATTTGCGCAAGAATAATTTTTAAATCTGAATATTTATAAATAACGTTAAAATAAAAAATTGTTTATGAATAAAATTGAATCAAAAACTGTTTAAATTTAATTAAGCTTATGTAAACTACCATTTTAACAATTCTGTTTTAATTCTTTGTTTAGGTCTTTCCAATTCCATATTAGTCCTTTGTCACAATACATTAACATTATACAGATGTGGGAATTTTTTTTTTTTTAATTCCAATAAATTGGAGCCGACCAAACCAAAGTAGATTTACTGATCCACATACGAAGGCTTTCATATTTTTTTGATTTCGTGCGGGGGTATCCAAAGCGGATTCATTTGATTAAATGATGTTTGTATCTTGGGAGTGGCAATTAGCACTCATCAGTAGTCTCCAGAATCAAAGGGTTTGAGTCTCGGAATAGCTACTTACTGGTTTTCAAGTCGTTTTATCAAAAAACAAGATGACTATTTAGAAAACTATTTGTTTTCAGAAAATTATCGTAAAAACAAGTTGTTTTTAATGTCCGTCTTGATTTTTGTTGAACGTGGGGTTTCTATATATAGAATAAGAATATTGTTCAGTCAGATTCAAATATTTTCGACCACCTGCATCCTGCAATTTTAATTTACTAATTTAAATTTTTTTTAAATTGCGTTTTTCAAAAATTTTAATCAACCAATTTTAAAGGCTTAACGTTTAAAAGTGCATAATATCAAAAAAGGATTCATATTAAAGCAAGTTTAAGCCTCAAGCTCGCTTGATTTCATCAATATTGGTCTTTAAAGGAGAATGCCCATGCGGCGCCGCGCCGGCCGCATGCATGTGAACATCACTCACTTTGCCACTGTCGATCAGTGTTGCGCCACTACTACTATGACATTTTTACTTGCAATTATAGGTACTATAAGGCAAGTTACAATATTTTTTTCCGACAATCAAAAATGACATTACGATGATGGAGTAGCCTACAAAAGTGGGTCCCACAATTCTGTCTATCTGTCCCTCTGTCTGTATCGGCACCTACAGCCTAAACGCCTGGACCGATTTGCTTCAAACTTGGTACAGTATTATTATGACGTCCTAACGCAGGATTTTTTTGAACTAGTATTCTAGCTCTAAAACTAGAGGTACCTACCATTTGCCATACGATTTTTAATTAAATTTTTTCAAAAAACAGCTTTTTTGTGATTTGAAAAAAAAAAGTTAATTTTTTTTTTAATTTTTGGCTTTTTCAAAAACGGTTTGATCAATTTTTTACTTGCGATTATAGGTACTATAAGGCAAGTTATGCATTCGTAAAAAAAAAAAAAAAATTCTAACAATCAAACATGACATTACGATGATAGAGAAGTCGAAAAAAGTGGGTCCGACAATTATGTCTGTCTGTCTGTCTGTCTGTCCGTGTGTCTGTCTGTCTGTATAGTTACCTACAGCCTAAACGGCTGGACCGATTTGCTTCAAACTTGGTACATAGTACTATTATGACGTCCTACAGAGGGGTTTTTGGAATTAGCATCCTAGCTCCAAAATTAACGGTACCTGCCATACGATTTTTTGTGAAAAATTAAATTTTCTCAAAAACAGCTCCTACGATTTTGATAAAACTTTCTGAATGATGTTTTCTGTGCAAACTTTATGTTTTGGTTGGAATAGATTTTTCAGGAAAAGTCTTATAACGGTACCTCCCATAGGACCGGTTTTTTGAAATCCGATTTTCTCGTAAGCCACTTGACGGATTTCGATGAAATTTTCAATGTAGAAGCCCTTTTATAAACGAAATAATATAAATTCTTAATTTTTCCAAAAAATGTTTTTTTGCATTTTTAAAAAAAGTTTCAAAATTTTTTTTTAACTTTTGTTTTTTCCAAAAACGATTTAATCTACATTTTTTTAATTTTATTTTTCTGATAAAAACTACAAAGTGCTAGAAGTTGGCATACTCAAAAAAAATTTGGAATATATTTTCGAAAAGTTTTTCAAAAAAAACTGTTTTTTGAAAAAACTGGTCCAACGATTTTGAAAAAAAATTTCGTCAAAATTCAAAAACGTAAAAGAAACCTGATGGTTTACTTCATTTTCTCCAAAAAACGTTTTAAGTATTGATTTTAAAGTGATTTATAAAATTTCATATGATTTTTTCAACGCTTTTTTCCCAAAATCTCAAGCACCCAAAACCATTTTAACACATTAGAACAAGTTCGTACGACCCAGTCGTACACTTTATTTAAATTAAAAGATTGAAATGTGTTTTCGAAAAAAAAACAGTGTTTTGAAAATGCTGGCCCGGCGATTTTTAAAATTGTTTTTATTAAAATTCAAAACAGTAAAAGGAAACACATGGCTTACATCATTTTTCCTAAATAATTTCATATGATTTTTTCAGCCCTAAGATCACTGTCACACATTAGAGCAGGTTCGTGCGACCCAGTCGTGCACTTTATATATCAGGCTTAAGGCCAACATTATTACCGACACTTTTTCAGTCGACATTTTCATAGTCTGGATTTTAAACTGTCACCTTTTTTTTTGTCGGCAAACATCAGTCGACATTTCGACAGTCGATGAAATTTGTATTTATCCAGTGGACATATTTTTTTTTGTCGACCATTCGTACGCTTCCCTGCACTTCCCTGCATTTGTGTTGTGTCTAGTCTTAGTAGGTACTCAAACCAATTGTTATTAACATGAAAATATTAAAGTTGGAAAAGTTGTCATGGCCAGTCCTGGGGATAACTTTTAAAGAAAGTAATTACATATTTGAAATCTGCAATGTATGACCTTTTAAACCTTATATCTATCGACTCTAGGGTTTTCACCCATACATTTTTGGGCATTCTCCTTTGTTTGAAATGTATCAATCAAACCCATCTGCAATTAACTTGGATGTAATCTTTTTCCTCAATATCGTGTCAGGAGCCAAAAATTAGGCTTAACGTGGTAAAAGACAGCGAAATTGTCAGATTTTTCCAATCCGTTTTCTTCGACTTCCTATATCCATCGCTATATCATATTTTCGTGCAAATGCATAACCTGCATAACCGCAAATTATTAAAAATATCTAAGAGCATCAACTGAATCTATGAATGCAAACATACCCGAAACAAACAAAAAGTATATTCCATGACCAATTTTCGACCTATCAATTTAATTTATTCATAAGCCATTGTTGTTGATAAATTATACTTAAATAGTGTTTCTTCTTCCTTTTATTTAATTTTTATTCAAGTTTAAATTTTCCATTGTTATTTTGTGTTTAAATGAATTGTAAACAAACCGATAAAACATTATATAATCCAATCCTACCTCTTTTATTTAAACTACAGATATAAGATTTGTTGGTCAAACTTTGACATTTGTTTGGATTAAATAATATTTTTGTGTTTAAAACTTGAAACCAAAATTCATATAAATATAAAGAGATGCTTGGATGACAATATCATTTAGTTTGAAGAAAATAATCTCAAGATGAAATACTTTATTGTGCTGGTTGCTTTAGTTGCTGTTTGCTCAGGAGCAAGCGTCACTGGTGATGTTGAATCAACAGTCCTTCGTGATAGTCGTAAGAACGATGGAGTCAATGGTTATGACTTTGCGTAAGTTTTGTCCTTTAGGAGTTTTGTGTTTATTTGTTTCTTATTCCTAACAAATATCTTCTTTTTTTTTTTTAGATATGAGACAAGCAACGGAATCGTTCGTCAAGAATCTGGAGTTTTGAAATCAGCAGGAGGAGAAACACCTGTCATCGTTGTGGATGGTCAAGCTTCATGGACAGCACCTGATGGTACTCCAGTGAACTTCAAGTTCACAGCTGACGAAACTGGATTCCACCCACTTGTTTAGAGGTTTTGTTTTTCTTCTTTTGTCACTAAAGTTTAAAGAAAAAAAAAAAAAAAAAAAGCAATTTATTTAATCAAAACTTAGTCTATTGATTCAACGTTCTTAATAGGCAGAGTTTGTGTTTTGAGAATTCAAATTTTCGGTCTAAAGATTTAGCTGAAAAAACATTTGGGTTTTCCAGTAAATTCGACGGACAACTCTGAAATTTTAAAACAACTCCGTTAGAAACAGTTGAAGAACTATTGAGCAAGTAGAAGGAATATTTGCTTGCCTGCTCTGTTCGATGATGATTCTTCTGAACAAACAATTGCAGCTATCGGAACTTCAAATAATTGTTCTCCAATAAAGAATATTGAAATCGATAATATTTGAGCACTACCTCAGGATCGAGTAAAAGTTGACAAATAGAGCTTATTAACTGCATTTTTTTGGATTTGTTGTTTGATTGATTTGATTTGTGTGATAAAAATCTTGATTGCCTAAAAATATCTCGAAGGATTTTGCTGTAATTAATTGTGTGTTGATCAAGCTGCATATAATTTTTGAAAAAAAAACATAAAATTTTCCATCGTTGCTATACCCCAAGCTTCTGAATTTTGAGAAAGTATTTCACTAAATTTTATACAATAATTAGGGTAGAAGGGGCACATTTGCCAATGGGGTACATATGCCAATTCAGTTTTTCGGTCAAACCAACAAATTGTAAAATATCGAAAAATCGATTTGTGTTTCACATCTCTAGTTTCCACAAAGTTTGACAGTTCTCAGATAGACCCCAACCGAGCTAGACGCGTGCGTTTTTTTTTTGTCTGCTCGAACCAAAAATAAAATGCACGACTGGGTCGCACGAACTTGCTCTTATGATAAGCAATTGCTTAGTGGCTGCATATATGGATTTAAAAAAAAATTTAAATAATTTCGAAAATTCTTTTATTTTTTAAATTAGTTTAAGAGTTTTCTCGGAAAAACAAAGTATACAATAAAATTTCAAAGCTATACGTGAATCTAGGAAAAAAAAATATTGAAAATCGTTCGACCAGTTTTTTTTTAAAAAGATTATTTTTGAAAAACTTTTCCAAAAAATATTTTGAAATTTATTTGGGTATGCAAATATATGGCAACCTGTAGTTTACATTTGAAAAAATAATTTAAAAAAAAATCAATATACCCGTTTCCAACATATTTCGAAAACCAAAAATTTTTTTGAAAAAATTATAAAAAATCAAAAAAAAAAGTTTTTGAAAAATTTGAAATGCCATATTAATAAAATTATAAATGACTTCCTGTGGCCAAAATTTTATTAAAATCGAATGTATAGTTTACGAGACAATTTGATATGAAAATACTGGTTCTATGAGAGGTACCGTTATAAGACAAATTTTGAAAAATATTTTTTAACCACAAGATATATTGTCTTACAAAAATAGCATCCTGAAAGTTTTATCAAAATCGTTAGAGCCGTTTTTGAGAAAATCAATTTTTTTCTTTACGATTGTATGGCAGGTGCCGTTATTTTTGGGCCTAGAGCAAAAATAAAAAATACGTTCCGAGGGACGGCCAAATAAATCCTAGATACCAAATTTGAAGCAAATCGGCCCATCCGTTCAGGCTCTAGAAGCGCGAACAGACAGACAGACAGACAGACAGACAGACAGACAGACAGACAGACAGACAGACAGACAGACAGACGGACGGAATTCCCAGACCCACTTTTTTCGACTTCTCCATCATCGTAATGTCATGTGTGATTGTTATCTCGAAATTTTTTTTCTGCACGAATCCATAACTTGCCTTATAGTACCTATAATCGCAAGTAAAATAAAATGCACGACTGGGTCGCACGAACTTGCTCTTATGATAAGCAATTATTGCTTAGTGGCTGCATATATGGATTTAAAAAAAAAATTTAAATAATTTCGAAAATTCTTTTATTTTTTAAATTAGTTTAAGAGTTTTCTCGGAAAAACAAAGTATGCAATAAAATTTCGAAGCTATACGTAAATCTAGGAAAAAAAAAATATTGAAAATCGTTCGACCAGTTTTTTTTTAAAAAGGTTATTTTTGAAAAACTTTTCCAAAAAACATTTTGAAATTTATTTGGGTATGCAAATATATGGCAATCTGTAGTTTACATTTGAAAAAATAATTTAAAAAAAAATCAATATACCCGTTTCCAACATATTTCGAAAACCAAAAAAATTTTTGAAAAAATTATAAAAAATCAAAAAAAAAAGTTTTTGAAAAATTTGAAATGCCATATTAATAAAATTATAAATGACTTCCTGTGGCCGAAATTTTATTGAAATCGAATGTATAGTTTACGAGAAAATTTGATTTGAAAATACTGGTTCTATGAGAGGTACCGTTATAAGACAAATTTTGAAAAATATTTTCCAACCAAAAGATAGATTGTCTTACAAAAATAGCATCCTGAAAGTTTTATCAAAATCGTTAGAGCCGTTTTTGAGAAAATCAATTTTTTTCTTCACGATTGTATGGCAGGTGCCGTTATTTTTGGGCCTAGAGCAAAAATAAAAAATACGTTCCGAGGGACGGCCAAATAAATACTAGATACCAAATTTGAAGCAAATCGGCCCATCCGTTCAGGCTCTAGAAGCGCGAACAGACAGACAGACAGACAGACAGACAGACAGACAGACAGACAGACAGACAGACGGACGGAATTCCCAGACCCACTTTTTTCGACTTCTCCATCATCGTAATGTCATGTGTGATTGTTATCTCGAAACTTTTTTTCTGCACGAATCCATAACTTGCCTTATAGTACCTATAATCGCAAGTAAAAATAAGGTACACAGTGGTCGTTAATTTGTAGTTTTTAAGTGCTATATAAATTTTAATTGATATAAATATCTTCTGTAAATATGTATAGTGTAGTATGTAGAAGTGATAAACATTAGTCGCTTACAAATAAAAAAGTTATAAATTAGTTTTTAAAAGAACAGTTTTTGGGGGGCATTTGCCATTTTCTTGAGGGTAGGCTTTGCCTGGCAAGGCCATTTCGTGGGATGCATTTGCCAGTGGCAAACACACCCCATGGGTTGCTTTTACCAATGGCAAATCCATCTTGGGGGTGCCTTATTCTATCCTATTCTTTAGTTTTTGAATACTTATGAATTAATAAACTTGTTTTGTTACGTTTTCTTAGTGATAACTGTTTTTATTTGTTTTAAATTTGATATTTAGGTACCTGTTAGACCCCTCCCCACCCCCTTGGGAAAGCCTCCCATCACTTTTTTATTTTTATTAAATCATTAAAAATAGAAAGAGTTTAGAAATTAAGATGAAATATACCTTAAAGTGAAGACAACAACGTCAACGTACAAGTTAGATATCTAGAAAACATAAATCACCGAAAAGCTGTTTGTAAGGTCAATTTTCCTAAATCCTGGCAAATGCACCCCCTTCTACCCTACAGTTATTCTCAAATTCTAGGTGATTGATGATGTACTTAATTACTCTTGGTTTGGAGGGTACATTTTGAGTTGCACGGGGTATCATCGACACTTTCAACAAGATCAGTCGCAACAGCTGATACTCACACTCAAAATGTCAGAACGACATAATATGAATATAGTTAATATTAATAGAGTCTCGTTAAAGTAATACGCTGCCCAGGGTGTCGTAAAAATGACAACAAATGTGTTGCGGTTAAACAATTCATTATCTTCAACCTTCTTCAGAGTGAAAGAACTAATATAGAGAGAGAGAGACAAATTTCCTCGTCTCCGTCCCCGCAAACCTTTTTGTTTACATTTTTTATAACGAGTTGAATTCCTATCGGTGTATACATGTTTTCACCCAGGGCTGAACAAAAAAAAATCAAAAAAAAAATCAATGAAGTCAGTGGTGGGATTCTAATATTTAATAATTTTAACTATATGCCTGTAAGACCCAAGGTCTTTTTGAATGCAAACTGCACGGCAATAGTTAGAAGGAATAGAAAGATAGGAAAGATTTTTTGTTGGTACAATGGATTGAGAAATAGGTGGTATTTATCTCATGAAAATCCCACGGGTGGCGTCCAGTTGAAGCTGGGGGAATATTGAAAAGTTGCTGCCTAGGCTGGGGCTCGAACCCACAACTCTTAGGTTAGCAACCAAGCACTTCATCCACTGTACCATTGCCACCCGCATATTTGTGTCTCTTTCTCTCTTATTTAAAGGTCTCGTGATTGTAAGAAGAGTAAAAAAGAATTGTAAAACTTTGTAATTTACATATATGGAATCCGCCATTTTGTTGAAATTGGGGGTCGTAATTATCTTAGAAAAACCCATGGGTGAATTCCGACTGAAGCTTGGGGATAAACAAAAAAAGATGCTTAGAGGGGGCTCGAACCCATATACCTCTAAATTAACAATCAATTCCAATATCATGTTTGAATCTCCATCCAGGGTATACTATAGTAAAAGTAATTAAAACAAAGCAAGAAAACAAGAAGAATAGGAATTAAAAAAGAAAAAGATAATCATGTGTCAAAAATGACCTCATTTCGGCTCTAATGAAAACTTATATAAAAACACTTTTGATTTCAAACTTTTTCGAGCCACAATGGAATACAAATAACAAGCAATGACAGCTGTCAAAAGAGCTGAGTGAGATATCGGATACAAACATATTTCGATTTTTGTTCCGCTTACAAAATCTCAGAGTTCTCAGTTGGTGGAACTACCAAAATTTGGATAGGATTTATTTTCACGAATGTTTTCATTATCTGCAAATAATGTGGCTCCATCTGGCTTAAACTAGAATTGTTTCTATATCTCTGTTGTAAATTAACTTATAATACTAAGTCCCAATACAACACTTTCTTTTTTAATTTAGAGCAAATTAAAACTATTTTGAAACTCATATTTCCTGAACACATACCAACAGCTGACTACATCTGACATTTTTCCGACGTTGGTGAATATGTACACCAACTTGCATATGTGTTGTCCCCACATTTTTTTATGGAGTTAATACATATGCAAGTTGGTGGCCGAATTCGTAGCTTGTAGGTTAAAAGAGAGGCACTGTTGAAGTTGCCTCTCCCTATTGGTTTCTTCTCTCTGCCTTCATAAGGAAGAAAAACTTCTAAGATTACCCATTAAAAAAAAAGTATCGAAAGAAGAAAGTCTAGAAAACAGTTCAACAAATTTTCAATTTTAATGTTCTTTAACCAGATTTTTCAAACAAAAATTTCTTTTCGGTAAAAAAATTGAATAATTAAAAATTTTTGTAATCCAGGATGCAGCTGATGAATTCTTGCATAATTAAATTTGTTTTCTATTTACAGTATAGGTTAGAATATTATTTCTTAGAACTACATAACCGATTCAACTAGAGTTTTCGTTTCTTGCAATTATATTTATTTTTGAAACTCTTTAAATCTTTTACAAAAGAAGATAAATATAGTACGACCTAAAGAAAGTGATAATCATAAAAAAAAACAATACTATCAGATAAATGAACTCAACCTACCAGTTCATTGACTTTAAAACCCTTATTTAATTAACAATTTTTCCAAGTCTGTTAACTTATGTATTATTTTTTTAATCACCAATCATTTATTGAATATCCGAAAAATTTTTCACATCGACCTTGCAGGTGTATTTAATTCATAAAAGCTCATCATGAATTAATTTTGATAGCTTCGCTTTATTACAAAAAAAAAAAAAAAAAGAAGAATCTGGCACTTGTTGGTAGCGCCGCCACTGGACGTCTTCACCAAGGAGATACTTAAAATATGTCATAGGATTTCTCCTTACTCGATCGATGGTCATGCCTGAATTATTTTTGATCGAAACTGGTTTCCACCAGAAAATGCATTTAATTGTAAAAAAAAAAAAAAAAAAAATTATAATGAAGTTCCCACCGCTTGCATGGATTTTTTTTTGCTACATGACCAAATTGAAAAAAAAACTGCTGCATTTTTGTATATAAAATGCATTCGAACTACAAGTCCTACATTCAGTTCTACTGTGTGCACTCCTCGTGTAAGGATCTTCCCAACTTCATCGCTCTATAAACTCAAGCATCCCAACACTCAACATGAAATTCGTTATCGCATTTGCTGTTTTGATTGCTGTCTGCGCAGCCGCACCTGCTGAAAGTGACAGGCCTGCCATAATCCTGAAAGATATTCGCACCAACAATGGCATCGATAATTACGAGTTTGAGTAAGTTTGTCAAACTAAAATGTTTTGTTTTCAATTTTTAATTTTTAAACTTTTCATAGTTTTGAGACCAGCAATGGAATCAAACGCCAAGAAACAGGTGAATTGAAACAGATTGAAGACAATTCGGCCTTTGCTGTGCGTGGATCAGCATCTTGGACCTCACCCGAGGGCACACTGGTGCAGTTAAGATATACTGCCGATGAAAGTGGCTACCATCCAATTGTTTGAGTTTAATCAAATCAAATTAATTGATTTAATTTCTTGATTTTATCGAAGTTCTGCTAAAGTGTTATTGTTAAAAAAATATAATTTTATGTTAATAAATCCTCAATAATTATAAAACCAAAACAAAAATATTTTCTTTTAGAAAACTTCATGATGGCAAGACGTCGTGCGGTTTAAGACTGTTCCATGTCTTTGCAATTTGTTGTAATCAGGAATTTAAAGGCTCTTGTATCTTTATTTGTATTTTTGCTGGCATGTTGTGCGACATCGCCATTTGGTTGGGAAACAAAGAAACATTGCTCTATCAATCTAAGAAGTTGAGTTTTTTTTTAAGATTGAAAATAAGGCTTTTGTGGATCTTTGTACTTCTTTTTCGGTCACTTTCTTTTTACTTGTGATTATAGGTAGTATAAGGCAAGTTATGCATTCGTAATTTTTTTTTTTTTTTTTTGACAATCAAACATAACATTATGATGATGGAGAAGCCCAAATCAGTGTGTCCTACAATTCTGTCTGTCTGTCTGTCCGTATGTCTGTCTGTTTGTATAGTTACCTACAGCCTAAATGGCCACACCGATTTGTATTATTATGATGTTCTACGGGGGGTTTTTGGAATTAGTATTCTAGCCCTAAAACTATAACGGTACCTGCCACACAATTTTTAATGAAAAATTCATTTTCCTCAAAAACAGCTCCCACGATTTTAATAAAACTTTCTGAATGGTATTTTTGTGTAAACTTTACATTTTGGTTGGAACAGATTTTTGAGGAAAAGTCTTATAACGGTACCTCCCACAGGACCGGTTTTTTTAAATCAAATTTTTTTCGTAAACCACTTGATGGATTTCGATGAAATTTTTAATGTACTAGCTCTTTTATAGACTAAATAATATGAATTCTTAAATTTTTCAAAAAAAGTTTTTTTTAGAAAAGTTATTTTTTTTTTAATACATGTATTTAGTTTTTTCAAAAACGGTTTGATCAATTTTTTTTAAATTTTATTTTCCTGATAAAAACTACAAAAGTTGGCATACTCAAAAAGGATTTGGTATGTGTCAGACAATTTTTAATTTTTTTTTCTTAAAATTTAAAACAGTAAAAGAAAACAGATGGCTTAATAAATACGCTTTAGCCAGTGATTAATAAAATTTTATATGCTGCTTTTTTTCCAAAATTTCCAGCCCAAAGACCAGTGTCACACACTAGAGCAAGTTCGTGCGACCCAGTCGTGCACTTTATTTTTTGATGTCATTTGAAGCATATCCATCTCAGCTGCTTTTAAAGTAGGATTTTACCATGATGCCAGAGAGAAATTTCCAATTTCAAGATGTCAGAGTATTCTTAAAGTTGACACACTCTGACCCTGGCTGAACGCTTGATTTAAAAACATAACCAAATCTAATCCCTGGATTTCCGAAAATCCTTATGTTTAGAAGCACCGGGATATTGACATCACATTTTCCATTTCATAAATGTTGACCAGTTGTAAGTGCAGCAGAGCTTGAATAATCTTGTAGCATAGAATAGATACAAGATCCGTCCATTTATCAGATTAGCCGAAACTGAAAAATCCAGGTCAGTTTCGCCATCGCGTGTTAATCATCCATCACCATCACTAAAAGTATGTTTCCTTAGTGATTGTATTTAGTTCTTCATGCAGCATTTTCCGCATTATTCGCATTTTTGTCTATCCTCGTCCTCTTTAAACGTCTTACACACCGCTGTTATAGGTGCTCTCTACTCTTGTTCCATAGAATCAGTTTACGATTAGCATCATTTTCTGCATTTATCCATACATTTGGTGATCTCGGATATGTGTTTTGTCCCAGTTAGCTATTTCTGGAATATACAGGAATCTCTTGTTTTTCTACAGTCGCACGATCAATGAAAGCGTTCTTAATTGCCGAGGGTGCAAGTTTTAGATGAACGTTTTAGTCACTTCAAAGCTTAAGGCAAATCCTGGTATAGCAAGCGGTAGTCAAGATGGCAAGGCTTAAGCCTTTCGTTTGTTTAAGAACATTGCACATTTTATAAAGGGAGACAACTATAACTAATTAATACCAATTTTTCTTCCTTAGGGCTTTTGGCCACCTATTTGACAATTTGTGATTGTGAAAGTTAAAAGAAAGAAAGTATTTTTTTTTTTTTGTAAAAAGCTTTTAATAATTTTGCTTAGACTAGTTAACAACTTTTATCATTGACAATTCCATCAAAAACTGATAGAAAGTCACAATAAATATAGACACAGATAGGCAGGATTTAATAGCTTAAACAACTGGAGCAACTGGCAAATGAGCACCGATGGGTTGGAAACCGTTCTTGTCGGCGATGTAGCTGACAGAGTAAGTAACACCATCTTCACCAATGTAGCTGTATGAACCCTTGACTGCGATAGATTCATCTTCGGCTCCAAGGTTCTCAATATGACCTTCTTCTTGGGCAGACTTACCATCACTGGTTTCGGAACTGTTTGAATAGAAAAATATTTATGATTGTTTAATAAAAATGGCTTGCAAAAACAGGCGATAAAAGACTTACCCAAAAGAGTAGGCCTGTGGTCCTACTTCAGAAACTTGACGGACGATAACGGCATCCTTGGAGCTGCCAGCAGCATATTGTGCGGGACTGGCCAAAGCCAAACCGAAAAGAGCAACGAAAACAATGAGGAATTTCATGTTGAGTGTGTTGGTTGTTTGTAAGCTAGTTGTTAACCGAAGGAAACTGAAGACTTGAGTGATTTCCAAATGGCCACAACGCATCTTTTTATAATTCAAAATAATCGCAAAAGCTTCGCAAAAAGGAATATCTAATGAGAAACTAAAACTAGTGATTTGGGCAATTGAGCCAACGAACCGGTCTATTTGGACGCATTTTTGTCAAGTTTAAAGATAAAAAAGCATCTATTTCCGTGACAATTTAAGCACGAATTATTAATAGGATTTTTGCAATTTTAAATGTAAACGCCTTCATCTCTTTGCCATTGTCAATTTTGGAAGAAGAGCTTTTGCGTTTCTTGTTAAATTAGTTTATTATTTAAATGTTCAATAATGCAAGAAATGCTGATGAGAGGTTATGATTTGAAGTTATTTTGCTTTTAAGCTCATTCAAATGGATGTTGCATATTTTGTTTATCATAAATATATCTTACGTATATGTTACAGGATTCAAAATTTCTATAAGTTATGTATGTGTGCTCAAGGGTTCCATAAAGACTTACCTTTGCAGTCTGCATTATCATGAAAATGTGTCATTAAATTTCTAAGCGTGGTTGTAATCCATGTAGATTGAATACTTGTATGAAGCAGCAGTCGAGACCAAAAAAGCATCGACTCTATTTAATTGTAATTTGATATGTAAAAGTGATTTCTGAGCGTCTTCAATATGAAATTATGAATTTACATTCATTTTAAAACCAGAATCCGTTAGCTTAGATAATAAAACGTTTGTTTTCACGCGGCAAAGAAATTATTTACCTTAAAGAAGTACCAAACAAAATTTCGCTCACTTTCAAAATTTGGCATTGTTATTATTTTTGTCAAAGTGTCAACGTCAATTGAAAAGAGTCCGAATATTTTGGAAGAATTCGGATTTAGCAAAACCAGCTGAAGTTATAAGAAAAAACGTTAAGGCCAAGTTTACATCAATATTTTCTTGTTGATTAGAAATACCAAAGTAGGTAAAGACCAGTCTTCATGAGGTCGCCTATGTTAATAGTTTTATTGATTCAAGCGATCAGAAAACTTTTGTAATACCTTTTCTGGTGCACATCTGCACTTAAACAGTTTTGTTCGCTTCTGTATTTTGCTTTGTTAAAGAAAAAAAAAATGCACGACTGGGTCGCACGAACTTGCTCTTATGATAAGCAATTGCGTAGTGGATGCATATACGGATATTACTGGCTAAAGCGTTTTTAGGAAAAAATGAAGTATAAGCCATCTGTTTTTTTTACTGTTTTGAATTTTAAGGAGAAACAAATTAAAAAATTGTGTAACCGCAGTTTTTTCAAAAAACGCTTTTTTGAAAAACTTTTCCAAAAAATATTTTGAAATTTATTTGAGTATACATATATGGCAATCTATAATTTACATTTTAAAAAATAACTTTAAAGAAAAATTAATATACCTGTTTCCAACATATTTCAAAACCAAAAAATTTTTTTGAAAAAATTATAAAAAATCAAAAAAAAAAGTTTTTGAAAATTTTGAAATGCCATATTATTAAAATTACTAGAGTTCGCCCCGTGGTCGAAATTCGACCATTTCTCAATTGGGGGGGGAAATGACATAGGTGCTTCATATATACATTCGCTGTTTCCTTACATGGTCCCCTTTCAGAATATATATAGGTTTGGCATATTTGTTTTGATTATGACAGAAAAAAAGGGTGGAAACTGGATTTTTGAACTCCGTATTAATATATTAGATTAATGATTTCCTGTGCCCAAAATTTTATTGAAATCGAATGTATAGTTTACGAGAAAATTTAATTTGAAAATACTGGTTCTATTAAAGGTACCGTTATAAAACAAATTTTGAAAAAAAAATTCTATCTTAAAGATAGACTGCCTTAAGTAAATAGCATTCTGAAAGTTTTATCAAAATCGTTAGAGCCATTTTTGAGAAAATAAATTTTTGTCTTCCCGATTGTATTGCAGGTGCCGTTATTTTTGGGTCTAGAACAAAAATAAATAAAATGCACGACTGGGTCGCACGAACTTACTCTAATGAGTGACAGTGGTTTAGGGGCTTGAGATTTTGATAAAAATAAAATTTTCAAAATTCGTAAATAAATACTTAAACTAATTTGAGCTGAAAAAAAAGTACGCTATTTTATTTCTTGGATAAATTTGAATTTATGAGAATAAATTTAAAAAAATCTGTGGAGCGGTTTTTGAGAAAAAAAAGTTTTTTTTGAAAAACTTTTTGAAAAAAATTTTCAAAAAAAATTCAAAAACGCCAGTACATATGTACTCAGCAAATACATTTATTTAAAATTTTTAGAAAAAGATTTAATAAGCAGTTTTCAAAATATTAATTTTAAATTTTTTTCTTAAATGCTTTTAAAAATACAAAAAAATATGTTTCAAAAATATTGGTATTGCGATACAAATTGAGCTACCTACAGCTATATGTATGTGAAATTTCGAAAGAATCGTTTGAGTCGTTTTCGAGATATGAAAGTCGAAAGCAAAAAAAAACGGTCCTGTGGAAAGTACCGTTCTTAGCCATTTTTTTTAAATTTTTTTCAGCCATATGATTGGTCGTACCTAAAAAGCAACACTGATTTTTTTAAATCGAAATCGTTAAAGCCGTTTTAAGCTTTAACGTAACGGTTGTATGGTAGGTACCGTTATTTTTTTAGCTAAACAAAAATTTTCAATTTCCCCTCTGTGCAATACCTAAAAAAGTCTATATACAAAGTTTGAAGCAATTCGGCCCACCCGTTTGGGCTGTAAGTCTCTATACATAAAGACAGACAGACAGACAGACAGACGGACAGAATTTTTAGACCATCTGTAATCATCGTAATGTCATGTTTGATTGTTATCTCAAAACTTTTTTTTTCGACGAATGCATAACTTGCCTAATAGTACCTATAAACGCAAGTAAAAAAAGCTGACTATTGAAATTGAGCATTATAAAAATTTCGTAAAGTGACAGTCCCTTTGTTGGTCGTATTTTGACAGAACAATTGCCAAAAAATGTCAAATTTACACTGATTTTCTTTGAGAATAAAAATTAAATCTCAAATTTGACGCTTTGACCGACTCATGCGTTCTCCATTTAATGAAACGTTTCTCGGCTTTTTTGTCAGAATACAAAACAAAAATATTATAAAAAACAGTTAATAGAACTTAAAGGAAATCGAAGTTGACATATTGTTCCTCCTTCGTGGAAGCGTTGATTGCATTACAAAATATGTTGATCATGAAACTTTTTCCAACACAATAAATTTCAATAATGCATCCATCCAATAAAAAATAATATTTTTCAACTCCCAAATAGTTTGTTTATATATACATTATAAGTATATTAATCAGGAAACCTAAATACACATCACATGTGGCTTGTAAAAATTAGTCCAATCTTTCAGCCAACACCCATTTAAGACAGCTCAAAAGCAAAAAACTTCAAACTTTAGAAGTGATAGCCAAACCTCTATCAAAATGCCTTGTATAAGCATAAAATTAATAAACAAATTTAACAAAACATGCAAAAGCTCTTCTTACAAAATTGGCAATGGCAAAGAGATGAAGGCGTTTACATTTAAAATTGCAAAAATCCTATTAATAATTCATGCATAAATTGTCACGGAAATAGATGCTTTTTTATCTTTAAACTTGACAAAAATGCGTCCAAATAGACCGGTTCGTTGGCTCAATTGCCCAAATCACTAGTTTTAGTTTCTCATTAGATATTCCTTTTTGCGAAGCTTTTGCGATTATTTTGAATTATAAAAAGATGCGTTGTGGCCATTTGGAAATCACTCAAGTCTTCAGTTTCCTTCGGTTAACAACTAGCTTACAAACAACCAACAAACTCAACATGAAATTCCTCATTGTTTTCGTTGCTCTTTTCGGTTTGGCTTTGGCCAGTCCCGCACAATATGCTGCTGGCAGCTCCAAGGATGCCGTTATCGTCCGTCAAGTTTCTGATGTAGGACCTCAGGCCTACTCTTTTGGGTAAGTTTTTTATCGCCTGTTTTTGCAAGACATTTTTATTAATCAATCATAAATATTTATTTATTCAAACAGTTCCGAAACCAGTGATGGTAAGTCTGCCCAAGAAGAAGGTCATATTGAGAACCTTGGAGCCGAAGATGAATCTATCGCAGTCAAGGGTTCATACAGCTACATTGGTGAAGATGGTGTTACTTACTCTGTCAGCTACATCGCCGACAAGAACGGTTTCCAACCCATCGGTGCTCATTTGCCAGTTGCTCCAGTTGTTTAAGCTATTAAATCCTGCCTATCTGTGTCTATATTTATTGTGACTTTCTATCAGTTTTTGATGGAATTGTCAATGATATAAGTTGTTAACTAGTCTAAGCAAAATTATTAAAAGCTTTTTGCGAAAAAATACTCGTTTTCTTTAAACTTTTTTCAACTAACTTTAACCACGAAAAAGTTAATGATGTTACCAAAACACTTAAGCTGATATATGTACTTACATTTCTCTTGATGGTATCGATGGATCTTGTGATACGAGTATAAGGCGGATTTCATACATCAGAGAGATGTGCGAGCAGCTTGTTGCATTTAAATGAATCACAGATACAATACAAAGTGAACTTCATTTGTATTGGCTGATATTTAGGAATTTCTCGAAAAAAAATTTTATATCATGGAGGAAGCCAAAACGGAGGTATACGTATAAAATTGAAGAATAATCCATTACCATTAGAGAATTTACAAAGAGAAACTGAAGCTATTGTAATGCTGTGAACTTTGAAAGTACGGAAGCCGTATAACTTTACTTTTTTGTTATAATGCACCCGAACTCAAGGGTATAAGAATAATGAATTAACATGTGCGAGCAAGGAGAGAAGGAATAGCAAGATATAAAATAAGGTTGTACAGTGGATTGTAATTTTAGGCAATAATTATCCCATGAAAATCCAAGACAGTTTATAAAAAATCAAGCTGTGAAAAGATAAATGCCTTCATCACTGCAAAAAATATGCATGGATTTAGATGGTTAAGCGTTTAGCATGAGTCCAATATTTGAATTGAATCAACAGTTTAAGGTCGCAGTTTAATTAAGGATCAGGAAAAACATGTGACAAATTTATAAAAGGGGTAGTGACCCGATGACGTAATAGTTAATGTGTCAGACTCCTGTCTCATATTCTAAGGATACCACCTCATACATCGAAGTGACTTGTCATGAAGAAGTGCATCTGATAGCTGTTCATATCTGAAGGACACAAAATCTGTATGAAATGAAAATAAACCAATTAACAACGAACTGATCGATTCTAGTTAAATCATTGTATGAGAATTTTAGCAAGACAAAAAAAATATTCCAGCATATTCCAACCAAAACCAATACTTACTCGTATGCAGGACTGAAATCGGTGAGGGACGTTAGTTTTAAATGGAGAAACTCAACAGGTACCTAGATCAGAAAATGAGGCAAGAATATGGATATGGAGTAGTTGGCTTTAGGCACTAATTTTGGAATGCATTTCCACAGCTAAATTTTATTTTGGCTTTGTTATACTGAAAAGAAAACTTTGTTTCAAAACGTATTAAAAATAGTTAGGAAATCCAAAAAATCAGCAATACTTCCCTATTTTAACTGCAACAATGTGTCTTTTTGCTGAATTGGAATGTTCATGAAAGTTCCAAGGGAAATAAAAAATAGAATTAAGCGGCCTTTTAAGGTTTGGAAGATAAATTTAATTTGACTGACCAAACCATCCAAGGGTTTTAGATTGTATAATATATTTTTGTTTGATACAGCCGTACACTGAGGTCTTCATCCAACGAGATGTCTAAGCCAAATAAAATCATATCTTGAAGTGATGCTATTTTGAGGGATCACTAAATGGAAGAATAAATTCTATTGCTCACTACTCACATAGTTAAGATAAAGTAGTATTGAAAAAAATTCGATCTTCAAAATGAAAAAATAAAGTCAATTTAAATTCTTTGTATTTATTGTTTCGCAAAAAAATGTGGATTAAAAAAACCAAGCCAAATCAAGAAATCTTGATTGATTGCCTTTTCTGGCAAGGAGAAAGATAATCTTAAATTTATTGGATAATAAATCCGTTGCTTGGCCTTGAGAAAGAAAAAAATCCAATCGAACATGTATGTAATGCAATTTCCAGATTTGGTATCTGAAGAGTCAAATTGTATCTCAAAGTTCACAGTAGCTACACACAAATCCAATTAAGACTTTGAGACACTACCAGCATTGTGGTATCTATTCCGATTTTATTCTTCTCTAAAAAATTTTAATTCAGTCAAATAAAAGAATGTTGTTTATATGACTAAAGTGTTTTCCTTATTTTGGAAGAATTAATATATTTATTTTTTTAACAATAAAACAAAAAGCTAAGTCCGTAATTGCTTTTAACGCCTCTGCAGGGAGAAGACACTTCACTAAAAGAATGTGCGGGCGTGTTGATTTGACTGGTTTTCATTCAAAAGGAATTTTTGTTTTATCGAAATTGAGGAGGAGAGAGCAATTAAATGAAAGTTATTCAACCTTTCACTTGATCGAAATTTGTATGCTTTTGACATTTTTTATCCAACTGATCCACTTAAGGTATTTTTCACTTCTCGAGATCGATGATCATTGTTTTCAATTTCAAGTATAAATATGCATTGAATCAGACACTGCATCCATTCAGTTTAATTCGTTGTTAGCGATAGAATCCTTTGTGAGGACCTTTAACTCAAGCCACCATTTGCAATATGAAATTTGTTATTGTTTTTGCTTCATTGATTGCTGTCTGCATTGCTGCCCCTGCTGGCAACGATGTTTCTGCAACGGCATTGCGTGATAACAGGAATAACAATGGACTCGACAAATATGACTTTGAGTTAGAAATTTGTGTTCTAGGGAGTGCTCAGATTAATTTATAGTTTTTAATTTTTAGTTTCGAGACAAGTAGTGGTATTAAACGTGAAGAACATGGTGTCTTACAACAATTTGGAGAGAACTCAGCTGTTGTCGTGAATGGAGTTATATCCTGGACTTCGCCAGAAGGAATTCTTGTGGAATTGAAATTCACTGCCGATGAAAATGGATACCATCCAATTGTTTAATTTTAGTGTTAAAGTAAATAAATACAATTTTTGATTATTTTAAAGAAACTGCATTTTGTTTTTGATTAACTAAAATGCTGTGTGATGGCTAAAAATTCAAACCTTTCACAGTGACCGAGATTCTAAATTTAAAATATTTATAACTTATTTAAACGGGTACCATAATGCATGCCATAAAAGTAACCTGTTCTCACCTCCTCTCAAGATGATATGAGTTTAAATTTACTTCATTGAGTACTTGTTCTCATATTTCGATCGAATCAGCATTTTTCAACTGCACCCCAATAATTGTCATCTACTTCATCCGGTCGTATAACACTGCCATTAAATTTTTCGTACCATTAAAGCTTGTATAAGTATTGACAAATAATTGGATTAAAATCATTCAGTAATCAGCTATTCAAAAGCTTACTACTTGCCAATACTTATTAGCTCAAAATGAAATTCGTCATCGTTTTTGCTGCACTTTTCTCAGTGGCGTTGTCGCTTCAATCAGCAATGATTCCAAAAATGTTGATGGATACAACTATGTGTAAATATAAAGATTTAAAATAATTGAAATAAAAATAATCAATAATTTTATTTTTGTAGCCTTGAGACAAGTGATGGCAAGTCTGTGAGCGAAGAAGCTACTCTGAAGAACAATGGAAAGGACGGTTAATCGCTGGCTGTTCATGGTCAATACAGCTATGTCCGACCTGATGGCGTCACCTATCAAGTCACCTATGTCGCTGATGAGAACGGTTTCCAACCCAGTGGTGCTCATTTGCCTGTCTAAAAGTTAAGGACTCGTCAAACTGGATGAAAGTTATTGTTGAAAATAAAAATTACAAAATGATTAAATTTAAAAAAAATATTTAATGCATTTATGGACGAAAGACAAAAAGATTTCTCATCCTTAAAAATCAAATCGATTTTTAAGAATATTTTCAAGAGACTGGATTTTTGAAAATTGAGGGGAACAGAGGGACAAATAAGAGCATTTTTATCATATGGACATTGAAAACATCAATGCACCAATTTTATGTGTGACAATAATAGTATGAAGAAAATTGAATTTTTTAGCTCAAAAAATAACGGTACCTACCATATAACCGTTACGTTAAAGCTTATTTTGCTCGAAAACGGCTCTAACGATTTTGATTTAAGAAAATCACTGATAGCTTTTTAGGTAAGACCAATCATATTGCTGAAGAAGTTTTAAAAAATGTCTAAAAACGGTACTTTTCATAGAAGATCGTTTTTTTTTTTTTTGCTTACGTCTATCTCGAAAACGAGTCAACATATACTTTCGAAATTTCACACATATATAGGAGTAGGTAGCTCAATCCATACTACATACCAATATTTAAAACAAATATTTTTTTTTCTTAAAGATGTTTTAAAAAAGTTTTTTCAAAAAAATTTCTTTTTTCTCGAAAACCGCTCACTCCACAGATTTTTATAAATTTGTCCTCATAAATTCAAATTTATCCAAGAAATAAAATGGCGTACTTTTTTTCATCTCAAAATTAGTTTAAGTATTTATACAAGAATTTTTCAAAATGTATATATTAATCTCGCAAGTTAAAAAGGACACATCAATATTGCATATCTTAAGACCATCTTAATGGCCGAAAAAGTAGATTCATGATTTAAAGTACGCCATCTTTCTTTTTCAATTGAAAAGTGTCAATTGTAGGTATATGTACTTCATTGACATAAGTAAACTACTGATGAGGGAAATAAATATGTACATACTTTTTTTTCCTGTAGTTCTATTCCTTCCATTGTTAGTCTTTTTCAAGTTGCATTTAAGAAACCAAAGATCTTACAGCCATAAAGCTAAAATTTTTATTAAAAAAAAACCTAAATTTTTCAATGCATAATGTCCAAACCGACATTTTTTGCCTTGATGTTTTTTTCTTAAACTTCATGGAGCGTTAAAACTGTGAATTGCCCGAATTACTCTCTCAAATAAGTATTGTTTGGGTTTGGTCAGTCCGTCGTCTTTCTTAACATACCTTTGCATACTTTTGTGATATTAATATAATTTTTAATCAAAAATTAAAATTTTTATTTTTTCTGCGTTACGTCATAAAAAGTGCTGACAAATAAAACATTTTTTTGTTAACCCACAACGGGCGTTTCAAAACGTTGTTCTTATATATTTCTTTTCATTCTAAGATATCAAGCCAAATTCATGTTTTTGTGTAGACGAATATTTAACCAACATTAAAAGGTTTATAATCCTCCAATATTCATAAGTATGTATTGGTGTACATACATACACATATGACTAAACAAAAAAACAATAAAATTATTTTGTCGATGATTTTAAGAGTTGCATTTTATTTGCATATTACGAAACCATACCCATTTATTTCATCTGTCTGTTGAATTTTTGCAATTTTACCCAAATTTTAATAAATCCAGACCATTTCAGTATAAAATTATTTTTATTTTAATATTTAATAAAAAAAAAAAAAGAATAAATGCAAAACCTACTTAATATTCAAATAAACCCCTAAGTTTTGCATTAATAATTTTTAAATTTGTTGATATTTTTATTTCGTATATTTAGTTTCTGGTTTTGCATCAAACCAGATTCCTAGTTTCGCTGACATCACTCACTTAATTTGCTAAACTCGACAGTATAAAATGCATCGATGCGGTCGTTATGGTCATCATTCAGTTATCTCAACGACGCTAACTACAATATCAAGATGAAATTCATTATTGTCTTCGCTGCCCTCTTCGCTGTCGCCTTGAGCGCTTCAATTCCCCAGGACTCTGCTCATGCTGAGACCCTCCGTTATGAGAACGACAACATCGGAGTTGAAGGATTCAAATACGCGTAAGTTATTGATCATCTGTGAGTGAATTTCGATTAAAATTTCTAACGGACTCTTTACTCCTTTCAGTGTTGAGACCAGCGATGGCAAGTCTGCCAGCGAACAAGGAGTCTTGAAGAACGTTGGTTCAGAGAACGAAGCTATCTCCGTCCAAGGACAATTCAGCTATGTTGCTCCCGATGGTGTCACTTACTCCGTCACCTACATCGCTGATGAGAACGGTTTCCAACCTCAAGGTGCTCATTTGCCCCAGTAAATTGTAAATAACTTCTTGCTGTAAATTGGATCCTTTTAACGTAGATCTGCGTTGTTGAGACCTGATTGATCTTTTTTAGTCGATCGGGACTTCAACACGTGTTAACTAGTCAATCTTGTTATTATGTGTATTCCTAAGGAATAAAAAAATGTTGAACAAAAAAAAATTTTTAATATTTGTTTAATTTTTAAAAACAGAACAAGGCAGTTAAGTGATTGCTTATGGTTAACATTCTTTTAGATTGTGAACACCAATTCAATCCAGTTGTTTCGGATCAAAAGGATTAAGATTAAGGAATTAATAGGGATAATAGATTTACAAAATATTTTCTTAGTAAACGTCTAACTAGGAACAAATTTCAAAATTGATCGGAACATTTTTGGACGCAGCGACGATGATAATCAGTTCGAAGAAGTGTCAACATCATTCGTACTCTTGGCGTATGTGCAGTTCTTACTGTGGTGTAAACGTAGAATTCAACTAACCGGATCTCAGCTTAGCAGAGCCTTGGATACGAAAAATGATGACAAAAAAAAAAAAAACAATTTCTATAAGTCAATAATTGATAATTATTATAAAACCATAAGACAAACTTTTTAAATTTAACAGCACCCAGAAATGTCATTGAAATTTAAAAGCGGTAACATTTTTAGTGCAGATTTATTAATCGCTAAATTTCCAAGTATAAATATACTACTATTTGCAAATTTTAAACTCAATGAAGGGGGTTAATTAATAAGCCAAGGGCGAAATAAACCAAAATTGTGCAGATAAGATTCGAATTCTATTTTGTTGTTCAACACAGTGGGGAGATCATTTAAGCGGGGTTAACTGTACCTACAATTGAGACTGTTTCTTTGCACTTTATCGATATAAAACTTGGCTTGAACAAAGAACAATTGTTACTTGATCTTTAGGAATTTGCTCTATAATGTAAGCTGGGAATATATACCTTTTTAGCCAAACACAGTTTAGGTTACCCTGCTTAACTGATATGGTTACTCTTAGCAAAAGAAAAGCAATATTCCCTATGCCAAACTTGAATAAGGAGAAACTCTCTTATATCAAACTAGCTTTTGCCCGCTACGAAGCGTAGATTTTAGAATAAAGTAGGTATCTCAGTATATTTTTGTTTTTGCACAACCGGGTTAAAAATGGGGGTATGCGTGGTATGAAAGCTACATACTTTACCAGCTCTAAAGCCGTAAGGTTTTTGGTTTTTGTCTGTATAATATTATTTCGAAGTATCATAACGGTTTAAATTGAAAAGTTGGAGGGTTAAGTTCTGAAGCAATATACCTAATTGGAATGCCCACGTTCAAAACGATGCTACGCGCCGATACTGCTATTTATGGCAGCTCCGCTTTATCAGTTTTGGTCGTAAGTATTGCTCGTTCACCGTTCTTAATGGTTACATTATTTTTCGATTTCTGCTTTCTCTGAATGAGACATTGTCTATCTATATGGTGGTAAATAGCGCCATCTATGATGTTCTTGATGTAACTTCTATTCAGAACGACTAACTTATTTCTATTCATGTATATGTAGGTTAGTGTGGCGTTTTGTTTATGCCATTATGTAAGTGAGACGCTTAAATCCTTAAAATCATTTAATTTTGCGTTAAGTTCATTGAATAACGTACCATTGCAGCAATATTAAAAAAAAACAACCAGAATTAGATATTTTCCTGCGATAAAATATAGCCTATATTTTAAGTTGGCGAACTACCAATAAATCTGCGAAAACCGCATTCAAATTCATGCAGTAGTTTTTGCGTGATGCGCGTACAAACATACAGACAGACAGACAGACAGACAGACAAAAATTCTAAAAACGGTGGTTTTGGCTTCTGTGGGTCTAATAGAGACACCCCATATTAGTTTTGCATCTATATCTTCAATGTACAGACATCGACCCGTTACAATTTTATTATATGTATAGATAAGGAAAAAAGTAGGCTGGGTCGACGCAGTGCGGTTTTGTCATGCAGTCGTTTGAAGATCGCACTCTGTCCAAAAACATTACAATCTTTCCTGGCACTTGTGGCATCAAGAATTGAACCCTCTGATAAAATTAGCAGGCTACCACATTGGTACAAATGGATACTATGATAGGCACTGGAGTTGCTATTCCTTGGTATCCTGTACTGTACACGCTGTTTCAACAATATAACAGTCTTTGGACAGACAATTGGGTAAGGCTTAAATGACTGTTAGCTAGAGAGGTATAATAATTGTATATAAATTTGTATAGTAATTTCGTGGAACATGTTCTTTTAGTTGTAGACTTCGTCAATGGCGGCGATAGTTGTCTTATCTACTTTAGATCAAATGTCTTTTATTGTTGTTTTTGCTTCTCATGGCAGTCTAGATAACTCTCCATCAATCAAGTGTTTGTGAACTTCGTCCATAGATGGCGCTTATTAAGAGTACTATTGTTTATACATATATACAATGGTATAATCTGACACACTTAGACCAAAAGAGGAACGTTGGTACCACAAAGTTTGGGGTGTTAACCCCTAAAAAATTTTACTCAAAGAACCAATTACAGCTCCGAAACAAATCGCGAAAAAGGATTGATGTCAAAATCTATCAGTTTACTAATGTTATTTAACATAGATTCTCCTAAAAAGAGTTTCCGCCTAAGCTTCTCTCCTTGTTTCGTATTATCTAATTATCTTCTGTTGAAAAAGTTGTTTGCGAGCACGCCAAGTCTTGCGGCATATCTACCTATGAGAATGAGACAGTATGTGCTATAATGAAACCTATAACGCCAACTACATTGTAAAATACTTCAGAAAACGGTCTCTGCTTTATTTAATTTTACATTCAAAATTTTGAATGAACTCACTAAAAAAATTAATTTTGAAAGTGATCTTTCTACATTCACATTTGAAAGCGTTGTACATTTAAATAACATTATTGCAGCAATCGCCGACCACAAGGAATCGGAGCCCCAGGAAATGTAAAATGTATTTTTTTTCTCCTCCAAACAAGGCAAAGTTATTGAAAATTTCTTTTAAGATATTGAGTTTGAGGTAGGTTTTCAAATACTTCCCATTCCCATGGTCTGACCTTGAATATATTAATAGTTCTATGAGTAGTAACTAATTGGAAATCAAAAACAGAAAATAAATATGTATGTATATAGTGCTCCAAAATGTTAATACTGTCTCCAACCGCTTTAATTTAAATGCATACCATTTTTGCATACAATTTCTGCATTTAAATTTAACTGGTTTTGCACTCTATCCGAAATGCTATCAATTGCGTCGGGATGGTATAAATTGGTCTGAGGGCATCTTAGTGTCATCAGTCAGTAGTTATCTCGCTTACTTGAAACCAATCTCAAAATGAAATTCATTATTGTCTTCGCTGCCCTCTTCGCTGTCGCCTTGGGCGCTTCAATTCCCCAGGACTCTGCTCATGCTGAGACCCTCCGTTATGAGAACGACAACATCGGAGTCGAAGGATTCAAATACGCGTAAGTTATTGATCATCTGTGAGTGAATTTCGATTACGATTTCTAACGGACTATTTACTCCTTTCAGTGTTGAGACCAGCGATGGCAAGTCTGCCAGCGAACAAGGAGTCTTGAAGAACGTTGGTTCAGAAAACGAAGCTATCTCCGTCCAAGGACAATTCAGCTATGTTGCTCCCGATGGTGTCACTTACTCCGTCACCTACATCGCTGATGAGAACGGTTTCCAACCCCAAGGTGCTCATTTGCCAGTTCCCCCACAACTTTAAATTATTTCAACCTGATAGGACTGTGAACGAATTGCGTTAAAGGTCACTGATTGATCATTTCTAATGATTTGCATTTTAGCAATTTTGTTGAATAATTTAATATAAGCCGTTTAATTTTAACTGAAACAAATAAATGTTAAGAAAAAATCGAAAAATTTAATTGTGTTTTTTATTATACAATCAACCAAACTGGTAAGCTTTATAACGGAAACACATTTTTAAAACAGAATCACTGTATTTTGTGTGCGAAGACATTGGGTTAAAAAAATGTGATGCAAAAAATTTAAAATATGGAGTTCAAGTTAATTTGGTTGAATATACACTGCAGGTCATTAGAACAGGTTCACTACTCCAACAATAACGAAACTCTTTTTACCCTGATGGGGAATATTTCAGCTGATGCATATTATCTTACCTTATGAAAGATATAAGTATCTAACCAACTACGCATCGTAAGAGAGCTAACTGAGGTTTTAACAATTGAATGTACAAGTTTTGCTCATAAGTTGTTGTATTTATTTTTTAATTCTATTATAAAATATTTTTTTTTGTTATTCATCTAACAGTGAGTGAACTGTTCAAGTGTAGCAAACATTTTATTTTGAATATTGATTCATTCAAGATTCTGAAGTTATTGCTTCTCCAGTTTTGGAAGTTTTACTAATTTTTTTTTTTATAAATATAGTTTTCTTCGTACAAGCAGTTATTAATAGCTTTAAAGTGAATAAACACAGTGCAAAATTTTTGGAATAGTTGTATAGGAAATGTATAGGTACATATCGATATTTTTAAAATCGACTTTAAAATCGGCAAATCATACCCAACCCTGTATATCTGAAAACGAATATGAAAAGCTAAAATTACTGTCATCTGATATAGGTACTGATTAAGATGAGGAAAAAAGTCGGAGACAAAACGTACCCTTGGGTCACACCAGCATCTATGTTAAGACCATCAGACTGGAAAGCATCCAAAAGAAATACTTTTCAAACATAACGCACAAATTGCAGAAAGTAATTGGATTGCAGAGTAATTGGACCATGTACGCAAAATGCAGGTGTAATGTTTATCTGATATAACGCCACCATTGGATTTCTTGTTGTGAAGTATGTATGTATCTCTTAGCTGAGTATCATAATATATGTATCTTATATAAATATGTATTTCTCATTTTCTAGATTGGAATGAATCCGTTAGGTGGCCATTTTAGTTCCGGTTCTATCAAATATATCTATGAATTTAAAATAAAATGCAAACTTTTTTTTTAATGAGACATTTATTTGCTTCAG
Organism: Platycheirus albimanus; assembly: GCA_916050605.2. Taxonomy (NCBI): domain Eukaryota; kingdom Metazoa; phylum Arthropoda; class Insecta; order Diptera; family Syrphidae; genus Platycheirus; species Platycheirus albimanus. Next base: position 110,920,201 of record OU696698.1, on the reverse strand, counting down.
TTAAAACTAAACGGTATATATTAAACTAGTCAGCAAATCACTAAAATGCAAATCAATTGAAATGATCAATCAGTGACCTTTAACGCAATTCGTTCACAGTCCTATCTTCACTTTGCTCGGAATCAATCCAAAAAAGCTTAGAGACAGAAAAACTTTATCTCATTAAAATGTCAAGCAAGACAATCATGAACAAATATTCACATTCAGTGGAGAAAGTGAACCGAATCAAAGCAGATATTTTTTATTTAAGAGACTGTCGTCGTTTCAAAGTGTTCCCAGATTTCATAATTTCAACATAAAGTGTACTGTAATTAATTCTAGAACAACTAAAGTCATCAACGAATCCAAACTCTTGTGGCTAAACCTGGAAATCAAATACCACTATTCTCGACTATGTGAAATCGAATTAGAATTATATAACCTACATTTTCTCCTCACAAAATATTTAAATAATTTTGAGTTCGCATCTTGGCTGGATTTTCAATCAAATGTTTTACAAAATTGTAATGAAACTTTTCTCAAAAAACGAAACATCCAGAATAAGAAACTACAACGTATAAAAAAGAAGGATCGTTTGGATGATAAGCATGTTTTTTCTGAAATCCCAAAGCCAAAAATGATAAATGATGTCGTAGTAAATCAATCAAATGAGCAGTTTACACCAGAACAGTTTGAAATTTTAAACAAAGGTCTAAATTTCACCCCAAAACCTCTTAATTTTCCTGTTATTGACACCATCGTCGATTTAGAAACATGCATCAAGCTTAAACCACCACAGATTAAACAACAAATACGAGACATCGCGAAACCAATAATCCGACCGGCAAAATCAAAATTCCAAAACGATGCGAGTACCATCCGGACTCACCAAGTTATTCGTCAGCTACAAAAAAAAGGGTGTTTATTATATAAAAGCCGATAAAGGCAATAAGGCTGTCATTGTGAATAAACAAGACTACGACCAAAGAGTCCAAAGATCAATCACCGACGGAAATTTCAAAGTCCTTTCTAAAACACCACTACCACGGATGATTCGAGAATCGAAATCCCTCATAAAAAACATTCAACAGTTTTTTACTGTTCCAAATTAGAAATTAAACGTTTCGAATCCAGAGATACCAAAGCTGTATCCCTTACCTAAAGTTCAAAAACCAGGAGATAAGATGAGAAACATTGTATCTAACCTCAATTCACCATCAGTCAATGTTGCAAAATGGTTAGTTGAAGAATTAAAAAAGTTTCCATTTGAAAGCTTGTCAGTCAAAAATACTTTTGACTTCGTGGAAAAGACCAAAGACTTACAAATAAGTGATGATGAAATCATGATTTCCTTCGACGTCGAAGCTCTCTTCCCTAGCATCCCCATTCCCGATGCCATAAATGCCTTAAAGCTTCATCTAGATTCATGTGGAATCAATAATGAAGAAAAACAAACATATTTACAAGCAGCAACAGTTTGCATGTCTCACAATTGCTTTCAATACAGGAACAAATTTTACACAATCGAGTTTGGTACAAGTATGGGAAACCCGCACTGTCCCCTTTAATAGCTGAAGTTTTCATGGCAAACTTTGAAATAAACCTTAAACAAAAAGGTTTCCTACCACGTATTTGGTTACGTTATGTTGATGACGTGTTTGCTGTAATAAAAGCAAATGAAATCGATAAAATTCTCAACCGAATAAATTGTCAGTTTGACAGCATCAACTTCACATACAAATGTGAAGAAAACAATAAGTTGGCATTCTTAGATCTCCTCGTCACAAAAATCGAAAACGAATTCGATTTCTCCATTTTCAGAAAATCCACTTCAACCGACAGATACATCACCACTCACCTTTGATTATTTTTGTCCTATACAACACAAATCCGCAGCTTTTCACTCCATGGTCCATTGATTGTGCAAACTGTCTTTGTCAGTTTCAAACTACTTAACTGAGTATAAATATATTAAAAAAGTAGCTATGTTGAATGGCTATAAGGAATCAATGGTAGACGAATTAATTAAAAAACACACAAACAAAATTAATAAAATGCACGACTGGGTCGCACGAACTTGCTCTTATGATAAGCAATTATTGCTTAGTGGCTGCATATATGGATTTAAAAAAAAAATTTAAATAATTTCGAAAATTCTTTTATTTTTTAAATTAGTTTAAGAGTTTTCTCGGAAAAACAAAGTATGCAATAAAATTTCGAAGCTATACGTAAATCTAGGAAAAAAAAAATATTGAAAATCGTTCGACCAGTTTTTTTTTAAAAAGGTTATTTTTGAAAAACTTTTCCAAAAAACATTTTGAAATTTATTTGGGTATGCAAATATATGGCAATCTGTAGTTTACATTTGAAAAAATAATTTAAAAAAAAATCAATATACCCGTTTCCAACATATTTCGAAAACCAAAAAAATTTTTGAAAAAATTATAAAAAATCAAAAAAAAAAGTTTTTGAAAAATTTGAAATGCCATATTAATAAAATTATAAATGACTTCCTGTGGCCGAAATTTTATTGAAATCGAATGTATAGTTTACGAGAAAATTTGATTTGAAAATACTGGTTCTATGAGAGGTACCGTTATAAGACAAATTTTGAAAAATATTTTCCAACCAAAAGATAGATTGTCTTACAAAAATAGCATCCTGAAAGTTTTATCAAAATCGTTAGAGCCGTTTTTGAGAAAATCAATTTTTTTCTTCACGATTGTATGGCAGGTGCCGTTATTTTTGGGCCTAGAGCAAAAATAAAAAATACGTTCCGAGGGACGGCCAAATAAATACTAGATACCAAATTTGAAGCAAATCGGCCCATCCGTTCAGGCTCTAGAAGCGCGAACAGACAGACAGACAGACAGACAGACAGACAGACAGACAGACAGACAGACAGACGGACGGAATTCCCAGACCCACTTTTTTCGACTTCTCCATCATCGTAATGTCATGTGTGATTGTTATCTCGAAACTTTTTTTCTGCACGAATCCATAACTTGCCTTATAGTACCTATAATCGCAAGTAAAAAATCAACTTTAACAACTTTATTCACACAACATAAAAACCAAGATGACAGCAAACATTTTGAACGTGCAGCATTACTGCTGGAACACAATTGAAAAACGCAACCGGAACCGCAGCCGCAACCGTATCGCATAGCGTACGTACCTAATTAGAAGTGCCCACAATGGAGTCGTACGTACTCCACCTTTTTTTTACAATTTCCACTGAAAAACATACACATATATGCATATAATAGATGATAAAACATATATCGCATCATGTATAGTCTTTTTTATACATTTGTACGCTGACCTAATTTCTAAAAGGATTTTATTAGCACGTTGCTCTTTTTTTTTGTATGGAATGTCAAAAAAACGCACATATTTATTAAAAGTTGGCAAACTCGTCCGTCGCCGTTTGCGGCTGCATTTGCGGATCCATCTCGTTGTGTTCACAACATTGAATTCGTGTGTATTCAATATTTTGACATGCGATACGGCTGCGTTCGCGGATCCGACTCCGGCTCCATTGTGTTCCAGCAGTTAACATACACAAACAACAAATTAAAACCAAAACTTAGACAGAAAAACATTGATTGCGTTTTCTCGAACAATGGGAAAATTAAAAATCTACTTGGCACAATAAAAGATAAAACTGATTTAAAGGACAAATGGAGTATTTATGAAGTGAAGTGCGGTGATTGCGAAGAAAAATATATAGGGCAGACCAAACGAAGCTTAGGAGTTCGTTTCGCCGAACACTGCAGCCACATAAAATACAACCGACCGGAAAAATCTTCAATCACTTCTCATGCTTTAAGGCGCAATCATTTTAATATTAAATTTGATAATGTCCGGATCCTCAAACAAGTCACCAAGATGCAAGACGACTCGATGCCTACGAGAGTGTGTATATTCATACCAACGACCAACTGATGAACGGGGATAGCGGCAATATAGTTTCATCTTTGTTCAGCTTAATCTGATGTTTTCTCTTTTTCACTAAATGTTGATGACAGTTCTTATTTATTTTGTTTTGATTATTTGTATTCTTTGTTAAACTAACTAGTGTATTGCTGATGATGAGTCGAATTGGACTCGAAATGCATTCAATTTAAATAAATTCAATTTTGACGAAGTAAATTTCTAAGTTTTGTTTTTTGTTTTTATTAAATGTTGTGATCTTTTCGCTGTAATTTTCTTCCTTTTTCTTTTTGTTTTTAAAGACCTATCAGGTTGAAGTAATTTAAAGTTGTGGGGAAATTGGCAAAATTGGCAAATGATCACCGCTGGGTTGGAAACCGTTCTCATCAGCGATGTAGGAGACGGAGTAATTGATACCATCGGGAGCAACGTAGCTGTAATGTCCTTGGACGTAGATTTTTTTTTTTTTTTTTTTTATAATGCACACGCGCTCAAGGGGTTTGTTATAGCCCTTTTAATGATAAGTCACAGCGCGAGCGATAGGAAGTTAGGCAGGAAGGGAAAGGAGGTGTCGATGAACATTGATCTTGAATGTCTGCAGATCAAAATGGTAAGGAAAAATTGTGCCAGGCAATCCATTCCACATTCGTGTTGTACGGCTAAAGAAAGAATCCCTATATTTCACGGTACGTCCGAAATTGGGCTCAAGTGTAAACTGATGAGCGTTCCTAGCAAGACGAGTATTACGGGGGAAATGTTTAAGGGGTGGAACGCAACTGGCTACCTCGAGTGAGCATTTTTTGTAAAAGAATCTGTAAAATAAGGAAAGACATGAAACATTTCGACGATGTTCAAGGGATGGAAATGTTTCCATAATGCTTCTCTCTCCTATCAATTTTAACGCTTTTTTCTGAACTCTGTCGAGCAGGTGAAGAAAAGTTTGAGAAGCACCTGCCCAGAGATGGGAGTTATACTCGAGTTTAGGGCGTATAAACGCTTTGTAAATTGTAGCCAGATCAGAAGGGGTGAAAAACTTCTTGCATCTATTAAGAAAGCCTAAGCATCTTGCAGCATTCTTGGCAATCTCAAGTATATGATCATTCCAACGAAGATTGTCACTGATACACATACCGAGTACTGATAGCTTTTCGGCCTCCTCGATGCAAGTACCATTCATGGATAATGGCATAGGGGGTATGTTTAGCTTCATCGACAAAAGACAGCATTGAGTTTTCGACGCATTAAACTCCACACGATTTCTAGTACCCCAATTTACAATGCTGTTTAAATCGGAGTTTAACGAGCTTATAGGCCTATGCTTATAGGCCTATGCTTATAGGCCTATGCTTATAGGCCTATGCTCATAGGCCTATGCTTATAGGCCTATGCTCATAGGCCTATGCTTATAGGCCTATGCTCATAGGCCTATGCTTATAGGCCTATTCTTATAAGCCTATGCTTATAGGCCTATGCTTATAGGCCTATCCTTATAGGCCTATGCTTATAGGCCTATGCTTATAGGCCTATGCTTATAGGCCTATGCTTATAGGCCTATGCTTATAGACCTATGCTTATAGGCCTATGCTTATAGGCCTATGCTTATAGGCCTATGCTTATAGGCCTATGCTTATAGGCCTATGCTTATAGGCCTATGCTTATAGGCCTATGCTCATAGGCCTATGCTTATAGGCCTATGCTTATAGGCCTATGCTTATAGGCCTATGCTCATAGGCCTATGCTTATAGGCCTATGCTTATAGGCCTATGCTTATAGAGGCCTATACTTATAGGCCTATGCTTATAGGCCTATGCTTATAGGCCTATGCTTATAGGCCTATGCTTATAGGCCTATGCTTATAGGCCTATGCTTATAGGCCTATGCTTATAGGCCTATGCTTATAGGCCTATGCTTATAGGCCTATGCTTATAGGCCTATGCTTATAGGCCTATGCTTATAGGCCTATGCTTATAGGCCTATGCTTATAGGCCTATACTTATAGGCCTATGCTTATAGGCCTATGCTTATAGGCCTATGCTTATAGGCCTATGACTATAGGTTAATTACTATAGGTTAATGACCATAGGCTTATGACTATAGGCCTACGACTATAAAGCCTATGCATATAGGCTCCTCCCACCAGTAACCACCCACCCCTTCTTCAACCAACCACCCACCATTTTTGTCAATTTTTCCCTCCAACCAACTTAACCCATCCTCTCTACCAAATCCCCCGACACCCAGCCCACACACAACTACCAACTATCCCCCATTTTAGATAATTTTTGCCTTAACCCATACCACCTACAACCACCCACCACCAACCCACTATTTTTGTCAATTTTTTCCAATTATTTCGTTTATAAAGGGGCTTCTACATTAAAAATTTCATCGAAATCGGTCAAGTGGCTTACGAGAAAATCGGATTTCAAAAAACAAGTCCTATGGGAGGTACCGTTATAAGACTTTTTCTGAAAAATCTATTCCAACCAAAACATAAAGTTTGCACAGAAAACACTATTCAGAAAGTTTTATCAAAATCGTAGGAGCCGTTTTTGAGAAAAATTATTTTTTCACTAAAAATCGTATGGCAGGTACCGTTAGTCTTAGAGCTAGAATGCTAATTCCATCTGTAGAACGTCATAATCTATCTACCAAATTTGAAGCAAATCGGTCTAGCCGTTTAGGCTGTAGGTAACTATACAGACAGACAGACAGAATTGTCGGACCAACTTTTTTCGACTTCTCTATCATCGTTATGTCATGTTTGAATAGCATTTTTAAGCTCTTGAATTAAATATTTTTTTTTTTCAAACCGTTATCCCAAATCGTATGCTTCACTATGCAATGGAGACTCATGATCACACCGATTGAGATTTTTTGTGTTTTTTCATTGAATTTTTTTGCGCATTTTCATACTGTATTTTTGGTGTTCCTATATTCAATAGTAAGTAATTTATGCGATGCGATTCGTCGTCAAACGTGATGATTGAAATCAAACACATAAATGCGAAAATCCAAAAATCCACAAAAAAACATCTTTTTCAGCACTAAAAATCTAATTTGGTATTCAAATTTTATAAAAATCTGTTTGCTCTTTTAAAGTTGCTTCGTTCTTCATTTAACTCAAGCTAAAAATTAAAAAAAAAATTAAAAACCAATAATTTGATTATAATGATTTCAGTGAACACATTTTATTGCTTCCGTTAAAACTTAACGGTATAAATTAAACTATAGTCAACAAATTGTTAACATGCACCGATCGATAAAAATGATCAATCAGTGTGCCTTAACGCAATTCCTTTTAGATTTCAGTCACGACTCACGAATAGGAAGTAATTTAAAGTTGTGGGGGAACTGGCAAATGAGCACCTTGGGGTTGGAAACCGTTCTCATCAGCGATGTAGGTGACAGAGTAAGTGACACCATCATCTCCAACATAGCTGAATTGTCCTTGAACAGAGATAGCTTCGTTCTCTGAACCAACGTTCTTCAAGACTCCTTGTTCGCTGGCAGACTTGCTATCGCTGGTCTCAACACTGAAAGGAGTAAATAGTCCGTTAGAAATTGTTATCTAAATTCACTCACAGATGAGTAGCAACAACTTACGCGTATTTGTATCCTTCAACTCCAATGTTGTCGTTCTCATAACGGAGGGTCTCAGCATGAGCAGAGTCCTGGGGAATGGAAGCGCTCAAAGCGACAGCGAAGAGGGCAGCGAAGACAATAAGGAATTTCATCTTGAGATTGGTTTCAAGTAAGCGAGATAACTAACTGATGACAATGCCGTCGTATCCAAGCAATTTATACTGTCGCAATTCGATGACATTTTGAGGTGTATAGTGCAAAACCTGTCAAAAAAAAACTTTGCATATGGTGAATTAATAATGCAAAAATTATGGTGCATTTAAATTCACGCTCTTTTTGCTAGTTTAAAAAAAAATAGATTTTAGAAAAGCATTTTATTGGAGAAACATTTTGATAGGCATTTAGTAAAAGTGGATTGAGGTGAGATTAATTTGAAAGAATTCCTTTTTTTCACCAGCCAACCGTGTGTGGTATAGGTATGAACAATAATTATATTCAATGCCGTCTTTACCATAAGGGCACACGGGGCTCGTGCCCAAGGCCCCTATCGAGACGGAGGCCCCGAAAGGCTGATATATTCAATTACACTATGCAACAAATGTACTCTCTGGAAAACTATAAAATTTCTAGAATAAATCAAATCCACTTTTCAGTTTGCTTATCCATTGATATAACAACCTTTTTTATTCACTTTCTCTGGTAACGATTCGGTCAAGATCTCAAATGGCGTTGGCTGTTTCATCCTCTGGGATTGTGCCACCTTGCTGGAAGGCGGTCGAACTGCACATTCCGCTTTGAAGCTGCCTATTGTAATGCTTTTTTTCGTTTCCCAGCTGGGGTAGCTACAGTGGGGTCCAGGGTGGTAATAAAGAAAGCAGTAAAAACTTTATTTTGGATTAAATTCGACTCTTTTTATTTAAATAATTTTTCCTCCTTAACTATAAGGTACAATTTTAATTTTTCTCTTAATGATTTATATTTAACCAAAATTTTAATGAAATCAAAACCTACAGCGTATGCACCCGTGGGATCCTTCCCTGTCTTGGTGGTGGCAAACCAGGAAATTTAGTTGGATTACCCCGAGTAACCCTATGTCCAATCGCCTTCTGAAAGAGTAGGTGAGAGGAATGGTTTAATAGGAATCGTCCTTGTCCTAGTGGTGGCAAACTAGGAAATTTAGTTGGATTACCCCGAGTAACCCTATTTCCAATCGCCTCCTAAAAGAGTAGGCGAGAGGAATGTTTTAGTGGGAATCGTCCCTGTCCTGGCGGGCAAACGGTACCAGGAATAAATTATTATTTCAGGTGGAAATTCCAAGCTTTGGTCTTTTAACGCGGGAAAATGGGTTTAACCCTGTCCGCACTACACCCTGAAGGAGTGGAGGACGGATAATAAAAAAAAAGAGGACGCTTCTGGCTCGAAGGGATCTTCTATACTGGTAGCTTGACCCTTTTCTATCAGTTTTGAGCTGATTTAACTCGATGCAGAAGACGAAAATACTACAAAAACATACTTTTACTTACAAAATATCTTACTTTGACATAGTGTTAATTATAATTTAAAAAAAAATAATTGCTAATATAAGACATAAATAAAAATAACTAATGTGGTGTGGCGATGGTGCGGTATGTGTTATCGGGTGTTGAGTGAAAAATGCGGTGCGGCGGGTGTGAGGGTATGTGTCTGGTCGTTGCATACTTGCAGGGGCTGGCTTGAATATTATTGTAACGAAGTTTGTTGTGGAACGCTTCGTTACACTATGAATATTCTCACTACTGACAAGCCCACGTGCACAATGACAGAGAATTCGGCGAAAGCGAAATTGATGCGAGAATGCAAAATCATCATCTGGGATAAATGCACGATAGCGCCTAAACGAGCTTTGAGGCAATTGACCGAACGATGAAAAGATTTTTAAGTGATTCGAGACAAGAAGTTGAAATTGACTAGGAACATGAGAGTCGCATTGCAGAGCGACCCATCAACTGCCGAATTCTCGAGACAACAGCTGGCGCTTGACAATTGCCAAATTCCCGTTGATGTTTTGACTGGATTGATATCGTTCCCGCAAAATGTTTGAGAGTTCACATTCTCCTCAAAGGAAGGGCTCGTCAACAAAGTGTTCCAAGGCATTGCACAAAAATATGAAAATCTCGATTGGATTAGTGAACGCGGTTATACTGGCAGCGAAGAAAAAGAACTTCGATAGCCTGAATTTCATTATTCAAAGTCAAATCGCTGGAAAACTGCATTCACACAAATTCGTTGACAGCGTGACTGACGAAGATGAAGCGACTAACTATCTGAAGGGATTTTTGAACTCGCTTGATTTGCCAGGAACTCTGCTGCAACCTGAAAGTGATAAGGTTCAAAGGAGTGGAAGTCCTTATCCCACGAAATTCGATTATTCCAACTGATCTTCCATTCCAATGCAAGCGAATTTAGTTCCCCTTTATATTGGCTTTTGCGATGGCAATCAAAAAATAGCAAGGCTAATCGTTGGAAGTCTGTGGGATTAATCTCGAATTTCACTGTTTTTCGCACGGTCAGCTGTATGTTGCCTGCCCGCATGTCGATGACTTAACAAAGTCGACACATTCACAAGCACTGGCAACTGAGGCCATCGGCAAACCGTTTTTGCTGTTTTCTGAAAGAAAAAACATGCGACGGAAAACCATTGTTAACTATATCACCCTCTACTTTATTCGATTCCATTCCAATAAATTACATTGAAATTTGATCTATGTATATATACAAAATGTTTTTGTCATTCACTTTTTTAACTTTCCAACAGGGCCCCGAATTTTGTGTGCCCTAGGGCCCCGGTATGTCCTAAGACGGCCATGATTATATTGTCTATGAAGTACAACTCATCCAGAAAGACAAAATATATTTCTAAAAAAATTGGTCCACATTGCCATAGGGAAATATTGGGAACCGAGTTGAAATACATTTGGTATTCTAGTGTTTTAGTTGCAAGAAGAGATTCTTAAAACATTGACAAAAAGTGAAACGAGGACCTCTTTGAACAGATAAATGAAATGACACTGTGGTATTTTGTTGGACTCTAGGCATAAAATACGTACACAAAAATCATAAAGATTTTTGTCGTTTTCCGGAGTCAAGTTGTTAACCAATTTTGAAACAGAATGCTAGAAACGAAAGAAAATGATTTCTAATTTTGTTTCAATAGTTGGAACATTCATGGATTCAGGACTTATTTATAATTTGGTTAAGAATTTCTCAATCGAAATGAGTTTCTTCAATTTTGAAATTTGGAGTAAAAATTTGAAATAATTACAAATTCGAGACTTGAAAAAGTAATCAAAAAGTGCACAAAAATGATAGCGTACACGACAATCAGCTTGAATAGCCTTGCATCAAATTTGGTGTTCGTGTTACTCTCAATTCTAAAGGAAAAATAAGATTTTATACTTGAAAGCTAACGGTATTTGTATGACAAACAGTTTAAGAAAAGCCTCTTTTTATATTTCCTTAAATTTATGGCTTTATATTCAACACGATAAAAAGTTACATATTAATAATTTTGTGATAGATTACACTGTGTAACAAAAATTTGTTTATGTCGATTTTTTGTTTTTTAAGCTTTTTTATAATAAGTCCAGCATACCTTGCCTATTAATTTGTTCTAACTGTTAGTTTTACTTTAACGGGACCGCGAAACGTATTTGCAGAGATACAAGCATATGTAGGTCAAACCCATCATTTGATCTTTGAAATATAAACTAATAAAATTTCTCCAGTTGCGGAAGTTATTTATAGTTTTAAAATAAACTAAAAACTAAAAAACAAGACATTTTAGTATTTGCTTATTAATTTTATTATATCAAAGTATTTTCACAACTAACCTACAGCAAGTAAAGGGTTTTTCAACAGGGATGCTACAAAAGTAGAGCAACAGGGACAGCAAACGACGCCATATTTCTTGCCGCTCTTTTGACATTTCTCTTCAGTTGGTTTGCCATTTCACGGTGAAAAGATATACGAGCCAACAACGAGTCCAAATTATTAAAATTTACTACTGAAATTCGGAGTCAGTGGCCTCAATGTTAAGAGGGCTACGTCCGATTTATGGTCGTCATAATCGTCCGAGCAGATCAACAATTGAACGTCTAGTGGAAAAATTTGAATCCACAGGCACAGTAAAAAATGTTCCCGTTCCAGTGAGTCAAAGAAGTGCCCGTAGTGTCGAGAATATTGCTGCCGCTAAGGCTTCAGTTGCAAAAAGCCGAAATGTGTCTCTCACGCGTCGTTCTCAAGCGTTGGGCATCTCTATGACGTCGATGTGGCGAATTTTGCGAAAAGATCTTGGCGTACATCCTTACAAGATTAAATTGACGTAAGAGCTGAAGCTGCTTGACCACCAGAAGCGTCGTATGTTCGTGAATTGGGCTGAGCAACAACTTGAAAATGATTCGGATTTTCATCAAAAAATGGCTTCGTCAATAAACAAAATATACGGTATTGGTCAAGCAGCAATCCACACGTACTCCATGAGTCATCATTGCATCCCGAAAAAATTACGGTTTGGTGTGGTTTATGGGCCGGCGGCGTCATTGGGCCGAACTTCTTCCGTGATGATCAAGACCGACACGTTACTGTGAATGGTGATCGCTACCGTTCAATGATAACCGAATATTTTTGGCCCCAATTGGATGATATGGACTTGGAGGACATGTGGACAGGACGGCGCCACAAGCCACCCAGCGAATGTCACAATCAATTTATTGGAAACCAAGTTTGGAGAACGTGTTATCTCACGAAATGGTCAAGTCGCTTGGCCGCCTCGGTCGTGCGATTTGACGCCGTTATACTATTTCCTGTGGGGCTAAGTCAAGTCTATGGTCTATGCCAACAAGCCAGCGACGATTGATGAACTTCGTACGAATATCGAACGTGAAATTGCAGCAGTATCGGCTGATTTATGCTTGAAAACCGTCAAAAATTGGGTTCAGCGTCTGGACTTCTGCAAGCGTGCCCGTGGTAGCCATGCAAAAGAAATCGAGTTCCATACATAATGGCATCAAACGTACTTTCACAGGAATAAAGAATTTCATTGATATCCAAAACCGTTTTTGTTTTATTTAAAAAAAACTTTTGTAGCGCTCTTATTGAAAAACTCGATAGTTGCAATCTACTTCTGAAGCAAAATCTAACACTTAAGAAGAACTTTTGGTATTTCTGAAATAAGCTGACATTAACCAAACATAAACAATACAGAAGTGAACATAAACAAAGAACTTTTGAAATCTTGTTACACAGTGTTATGTTTGACATTTATTTTTTTAATAACAATTAAGTGGCTTTAATTTAAATAAAAAAAATATATGTAACTATATACTCGTATTTATATTACAACTTTAAATACATAATGTACATATTTTAAAATCAAATTTCAGAATATAATCAAAAAATACAAAGATATAGTTGTAGTATTGCTGAAAAATGATATGATTTATGAATGATGAAGATGACACATTCTGATTTATGGTTCCGAAAAATGTTTATTGCTCTGAATTGCCAGTAATGGTAAAGAATTTTCTCCCACTATAATATTTTTTTTTAAGTCTTCGTCTTAACGTCATTTGCACAGTTTTCTATGAAACTAATTGAACAACTGTGATAGATTGAATATCGTTGATTTTGTGTCATGTTATCATGTAGTTTTCTAAGTGTAAACAAAATGAAGCTTAAAAAAGCTATCTTAAAATGGAGAAGAAGGAGAAAAAATATAAAATATATTATTGCAGATAACTAAAACTCGAAATATTTTTTTTAAGAAACTTATGTCCTTTATCTTATGAGGGAGCTTTTAAAATAACTGTCTTCCATACCAGTCTCATGACATTTATGAAAAAAAACCTGTTAAGTTCAAGCAACTTCCAAAAGAACAATGCTGTGTTCTAAGATTAATAATATTCTAATGCATGAAGCAGTTCCAAATTTGAATATAACTGTTTTAAATAAAAAAAAAACACTAAATTTAATGAAAAAAAAAAAATGTAGATTGGTGGGTTATTTTGAATAATTTTATTCTTGAATGAAAAAACCCAGTACGAAACAACTAAATTATTCAAATGCATTATATAATAATTTTTACTTATTAAATTACGAGCTATGCTCTTAGCGACTGTCAAAATGCTATCCAAAAACGACAGTATAAATTGATTGGATGCGACAGCATTGTCATCAGTTAGTTATCTCGCTTACTTGAAACCATTCACAAGATGAAATTCCTTATTGTCTTTTCTGCTCTCTTCGCCGTCGCTTTAAGCGCAGCTGTGTCACAGGACTCTGCTCATGCTGAGACCCTCCGTTATGACAACGACAACATCGGAGTTGAAGGATACAATTACGCGTAAGTTTTGAAAACTTCAAATTATATTCTTAGTGACAGTTTCTAACGGATTCTTTACCTTGCAGTGTTGAAACCAGTGATGGCAAGTCTGCCAGCGAACAAGGAGTCTTGAAGAACGTTGGTTCAGAGAACGAAGCTATCTCCGTCCAAGGACAATACAGCTACGTCGCTCCCGATGGTATCACCTATACCGTCACCTACATCGCTGATGAGAATGGTTTCCAACCCAGCGGTGTTCATTTGCCAGCTACACAATAATTGTAAATAACTTCTTTCCAAAAAGCTGTCCACCGCAGAGTGATTTTGTTTCCATCAGTGTGTTCAATTTTGTCGAATGGAAACGTTAGCACTTTGTTAACTAGTCTTACAATAATTAGTGATGTTATGATTCTGTCCCAGCAATTAAATATGTTATTAAAACTGATTTTGTATTTACTTCCTCATCCCAGAAGAAACCATGACACATATTCCGATGAACACTGAAATTGTGAACGGCGTCCATTTAATCTGATTACATGACAAGTATTTCGGGTTATAACAAAATGGAGGTAAGGTATGTAATAGGGGAAACGTTGAAAAAAAAGAGTAAAGAACTTACACTCACGGGAAAACAAAGTATTAACTTTCGCACACAAATATTTCTCTCGTTAATGTCATAAACAACTGTGAGGACATTTAGGATGTACTAACATAGGGCAGGACATATTATAGGACAATGGTGTGTTATAACTTATGACCAACATTTTAGATGGGATGTGAAACGATAAGTATGCCATACATTTAAGAATTTTACGATGTTGGCAAGCTTATGTTTTGACATTTCATGAGTACCCAGAAATTCAATTTGTGGGTACTCGCGATTACATTGTTATTATGTCAAAATTGAATGTCATGGCAAATTTTTTTTAGATAATGGTAAAAAAGTTAATTTATCATTTTGGAAAAATTCGGAATAAACATTTTTGGACACTCCCTTCCTCTGACAATCAACCTTTTATGGCTCAGATCATGGTCCTTGTATGCTATTGGAGTCAGGAAGAACATCAAATATTTACAAGCACTTTTAAAAGAAAACAAATGTTTTGACTCTTTGTAAATTAAGTGGTCAGTGAAATACTTTGGTACCAGGAAGAAACCAAAGACAGATAAGCATTAATCTTTTCCAAACTCATTCTAGGTTACAAATATACACAGAATGATATTTTAGAATAGGTCCTACAAGAGATACGAAGATAAGTTTAATAACAATCGTTTGATTAAGCCCAAAAAGATCTTTCAAAATTAAATTGAACATACAGCGATTGAGCGTGAAATAGCTATAACTCCAGCCTATGAACTTGGTCGTAGCACACACATGTTTGAATCACAAGAAATTCTAATTTCGGATAACAGCGAGTAAATAATAACTTATTCAAAACCTCCTTAATTCAAATCATAAAGAGTGTTTGAAAAAAAATTGTATTGCATCAGCCTCTTAACTGACCTACTATTATGTAGGTATTCTTGTTAGAGCAAACATACAAAATTTATATGAAACTAGCTGACCCGCCGAACTTCGTTCCACCAAAATGCATTAATGCATTGAAAATAATAATTCTTTCATATGCATTTAGTAAAAAGCTGGCTGATATTTCGAAATTACAGACACACACGTTATTTTTATTTATGTGTAGGTACAGATACTGTGTGATTTTATGTCAAATCAGCCCATAAATAAGAATTCAAAAAAGTATCAACAGCGCCATCTAGGGGAAGTTAACAAATTAATCAAATTTAGAACGTCAGCCACTGCCCGTGAAAGTCGTGTCAAAATCGGTCTACAAATATGAATTTGTGAAGAATGTTACCACAGCGCCACCTGGATATGGTAATAAAAATAGTCTAAGTTACTCCGCTAGTGAAAATTCCGTCAAAATCGGTACATAAATAAGAATTTTTGAAAATTGTGACCGCAGCGCCATCTGGAGGGGTAATTAAAAAGCCTAAATTACTCCTTATAATGCAATGCCAGCTTTAGGTACGCTAGCGAAAGTCCCGCCAAAATCTTTCCATAAATATTTTTTTTTTGAAAATTACGACCACAGCGTCACCTGGAGCGGTAATTGAAAATAGTCTAATTTACTCCTTACAATGCCAATAATCCGCTAGTAAAAGTCCCGTCAAAATAAATCCATAAATAAGAATTTTTGAAAATTGTAACCGCAGCGCCATCTGGAGGGGTAATTAAAACAGCCTAAATTACTCCTTACAACGCCAGCTATAGGTACGCTAGTGAAATTCGTGTCAAAATCGGTCCATAAATAAGAATTTTTGAAAATTGCGACCGCAGCGCCACCTGGAGAGGTAATTAAAATAGCGTATGTTACTTTTAACAACATCAGCTATTCCGTAAGATCATAATTCATTTTGAAAATTCTAGTTGAAAACCTAGATTACCAAGTTTTCATATTGAAACAAGTTTTTTACGATTGAACTAAAGTTAAAGGAATGCCCTGCTTTTCTGAATCTGAGTTTAAAATCTTTTTTTATAGATGTTTGGGAAAACATTATTTTGAATATTTACTCCAAATGTCATACAAAAGATAAGATAAATACTACACACATTTTTTTTACATTTTTGAAAGGAATACGGAACTTCATTACGAACTCGGCTGAAACACTCACCAAGTTTTTAAGTACGTTGTATAATAGTGTCTTTGATGTTTATTCATTTTCATTCATTGAATCAAAAGTGAAAAATCTTGCAAGGGAAAGAAAAAATTAAGAGAAACATGTACAGTACATAATGTGAATTTGAGACATCGATATACATCTTGGAAATGACATGCAAAAATACTAGTAATTTCTTCTGATTCTTGACTAGTTTAGTTTAATACATACTAACTTTTATAGTATAAAGAAAAACAAAAAAAATTAATATAAATAGGCGACGAAAAGATGGAATACAGATAACACACTTTTATATTTTGAATACAAAAAAAAAAAAAACCAGAACCCAATCCTAATTCGATCTACATAATAAATTCACAAACATGGCGTCAAATTAATAAAAATATTCAATGCTCGCAAATTTCTCACAGTTTCTCGTTTTCGATGAATTAAATGCACCATAAATTTTGCATTAATAATTCACTATGCAAAATATTTTTCAAATGGCTTAGCACTAAAACTAAATGTCATCCAAATTCGATGGTATAAATGGCTTGGATGCGATGGAATTATCATCAGTTAGTTATCTCGCTTACTTGAAACCAATCTCAAGATGAAATTCCTTATTGTCTTTTCTGCTCTCTTCGCCGTCGCTTTAAGCGCAGCTGTGTCACAGGACTCTGCTCATGCTGAGACCCTCCGTTATGAGAACGACAACATCGGAGTTGAAGGATTCAAATACGCGTAAGTTGTTACTCATCTGTCAGTTAATTGGATTACAATTTCTAACGAACTCCTTACTCATTACAGTGTTGAAACCAGTGATGGCAAGTCTGCCAGCGAACAAGGAGTCTTGAAGAACGTTGGTTCAGAGAACGAAGCTATCTCCGTCCAAGGACAATTCAGCTACGTTGCTCCCGATGGTGTCACTTACTCCGTCTCCTACATCGCTGATGAGAACGGTTTCCAACCCAGCGGTGCTCATTTGCCAGTTCCCCCACAACTTTAAATTACTTCAACATGATTTCTGATGTGAACTCTTGAACGAAGTGCGTTAAGGAACACTGATTGATCATTTTTATCAATTGGTACCCCAGCGATTTGTTGACTTGTTTTATTTATAATGTTATGGATTAATAAAAGCAATACAAAATTTTGATCTAAATAATTTGAGCTTTAATAAGTCGTCACGTCTAGACCACTATATTCTATCATCGTATCGATGATATCGATGTCCAAGTATGGTTTTGGAATATTTCTTCTTGGTGGTTTTCATGTTTGTAAACGAAAATGTGGTACAATACAATTTTCTCAGAAACTAGTTATTTAACCGATTTCGATGAATTCTATTAAGTTGGAAGGGATTTGTTGCGGCTATAAGGAGAACGTACACGAAACATACAGACACACTTATTCACTAAGGGTAATTCTATCTAAGAACGGTTTTCTCACGAATTATTCAACTGATCTTGATCAATTTGATATGTCTAGCGAGCCAAACACATACAGGCAAGCACATTACTATTGATTAGACATAGTTTAGAGCCCTGTCTATGACTTTCATGTGTTTTTTTTTTATCGGAAGGATTATGAAATAAATTCTCTTGCTATATTAATTTTGTGAAATTTTTTGTTTGTTGGAACGAACGAATTTAATTTTGTAATTTGAATTCCCTGTTTTATGCTCATTTGCTCATTACTGTATGGTTTTATCGATCAAATATTTTAGCTAATGCCCAACCATAATTGAAGAATACGTTACGAAACAGTAGAAATATATGTGATTTGTAACCCGAAATGAATTTTTGATAAGTTTCGGCAAGATTCGTTCCATTTTGGTTCCGTACATAAATAATGTACGCTTTCAGTCGTACATTTCGCATTAAAATCTGACATTTCTTTTCTTCATTTTTTTTTTCAAAGAGAAAGAAAGAGACAAATGCTTCTTATTTCTAAATGCTATTGTGGCCAACTGATGCATTTGAAAAATCAGAAAGAAACTTTTCGTTCGGTTTTGACACTTGCTTCCTTTTTCTTTCGCGTATTATGGACAAATATTTACACTTTTCAAATCTGTTATCAAGTTTATTAAAATCAAAATTACAAAATTGTAAAACTTTCAAATAAGTTTTTATCTCGTGATAACTATAAGAGTTGTGTAATTGTTTTTCTAATCTTGTCTCTTTCTACAACCAGCCAAATCATAGATTGTCACTAAAAGAAGGTTTCATCGAAGACAAGAAAAAAGGAGTTTCAAAGTTTGTTGCATACATCGGCCAAGAAAAACACACTTATGCTTAACATGCACCTTAGATAGATATTAAATGCTTTATCCGCCAGCATGACTAAGATAGGTGTTCAAAACATGTCGAAAAATATAAGCTTTTTCAAACGATAAAATCAAGACTTGAAAACATATTTTCACATTTGAAGATTTTGATCTATTGTACAAAAAATTGTTTTATTTCTCAGATAGAAAATAAGAATTTCTCAGAGATAAATAGATTTGATGGTGTTCTTATAAACACGTGTATTAAAAGTTGGAAATTTTTGGAAAACCTCCCCGCGTAAACCCATATTTTAACCATGAGATTGTTGATCTCAAATCGATTTTCATGCAAAATGTAAAAAAAAAAGTAGGTGAATATAATGCCTTGTGTAATAAATATTCTCGAAAATTAGCATCGAATCTCGTTGCAATGGGCATTAACACGCTGCAAATCTTCTTCCGCTAAAGTCACTAAAAAAGTATAATTTTTGACAAAATGTGAATAAAATACACTATAAGAAGTTTTACCATATTTCCTGTCTAGTCATTAAACATCGGTTTAAAACAATACCTACACAATTTAAAAGCTGTAAAATATATCACACAAGCATGCATTTATTAGGACACACTTTTAAATTTCAATTTATTTATTATACGATACTATTTTTAACAATACCATCCTATATGACCAGTTCTGAAGATGTTATAACCTCTTTTTACTTCATGGTTGCTAAGCATGCACAAATAAATTTTAGTAAAAAAAAATTATTGAAATATTTGACTTGATTTGAACTTAACTCAATTTAATTTCAAGTTTTATAATTAAAACCTTTTTTAAGCATTTTCTGCTTAGAAATATGTGACTGCGCTTAACTAAGTCAATGAATATTATATTAAGTTAATTTTTTCACATCACTCAACATTGTTGGTAAAATGAATAAGTTGAATGTATCTTGTAAATTATGATTTGGGATAACCTCATATAAAAAGTTCACTCAGACTTTACCTAGGAAATACAAAACAGTGCAGGACAAGATGAATGGATCATATGTTTTTATTGTGCCTGGATATCTGGGACTAGGATTGTCAATCTTGTGGTCAATTGGTGTTTATCTGTTCCATAATATGTACAATAGCAGTCAAGAGAAATAAAAGCTCACACATAAGTTCAAACCACTCTCTGATCGAAAGAAAGACGCGTCATTTATACTATGAAGCCACCACACGTGCCGAACTGAATGGGTAGGAAGTTGCTTTCGAAGCTAATCGGACACTTTATGAGACACCTAGACAGCTGACGACCTTGCAACTAGTTTCATTTTTATAAATATTTCGATGCAAAAAACAAGCTTTTCATCTAAGATTTGATGTTGACTTTTAAACAAGATAAGCTGACTTGTTTTTTTTTTCGAATTTTATTTTCAAACGAAAATTGCAAAAATATGTTAAACACGTCCAGATAGTTAAGCAATGAAGACACATATGGATGCACCAATAAATCAAATGTAAAAAACGTATTGTTGGCTTTGAATTCAAAGTGGATTCGCAAGCAAAAACTTCCAAAGTTTTCTTTTTACAATTTAATTTTTTAATTGGCCTACAATAATTGGAGACTATAATAATCATGATTTAAATCAGAATTTGTGTTAAGGAATGCTGGATATAGGATTTTAAATGTAGTGCCAAGGCACAACAATGGAGTTTTAACATAGCTAAGCTTTAAACATTCGTGTACTGAGTGGATTATGCTCTTGAATGAAAATATTATGATAAACTCGAAGTCTTTTTAAACATTCTGGTGGTAATGGCGCATTGCTTTGTTGCCAACCTTATAGGGTTGTGGGTTCTAGCCCTCACCTAGGCAGCGATGTTTGTATATTCCGTATATCTCTTAAATCTCAATTCACTGCACCACCGAAAAATTCTTTCCTATCTTTCTATTCCTTCTCTCCTAAATGCTGTCATGGTGTTAATTCGGTGCAGGGAACTAATTTCACGGGCACTACCTTTACATTGAAATTAATTTTACCACTGATGGGAACTAATTTCACTTTTTCTTAATAAAGTTAATTCCCACCATTAATTCATGATCTTTTTTGGTAGGATTTATTTTAATTATCTTTGGAATTTTCGAGGGAATTATTTTGCTTGCAAATAAGATGGTTGGATTCTTTTTTTGCAGTTATAGAATTTTTATGTAAAGAAATTATGTTTAATGTTATAAAACGCAATATAAAAACAAATTTGTTGAAAATCGAGGCTGTTCTTGTTAACTTTAAGTTTTTTTTTAACAAAAACAGTTGAAACTTTACAGGATGTCCCTTATTTTAGGGCTTGATTCTTGGTTAGAAACAAAATTTAGAAGATAGATATTAAGGATCTATCCCCATTTTGATATCATTTATCGGGGATTTAAGAATAGGCTTCGCTGTTAGTGCTTATGATTTTGTTTGATCTTTTATTTTTGGAAGAAATACTAGCCTTTATAATCGCGTTTAAATAAAATTTGATATCTAGTCTAAGTCTTCATATAAATATCCAATTTCTGGACTGCTCCATTTTTAACCATGCTTATTTTTTATTTTGGCGTCAATTTTGCCCAAAAATTGCGCTGAAAACATAACATTGTTTGACTTTTTTAAGTAAATTGCACTAGGGATTCTTTTAAGTCAGTTTGATCTGATTTTTGAGAGCTATTATAAGAGAGGTACCGGTTATAGCTCGGCACAATAACCCTCTATTGCTTTAACGATGGTCTTTAAGAATTCCATATTTATTTAGGAAACAAAAACACAATTCAATATCACTATAATGTTAATTTAATTTCTTTTTGGTTTAAAAATGCAGAAAAAGATCCATTAAAGATTATACAATAGCTAAAAGCACATAAAATGCATACGAATAACTCTTTTACTTTACTTTGGGTCGCTTTATGCTTTTGATGAACAGGTTTGCTGAAACTGTAGCAAATTCAACTCACAGTATATAAATTGGATTGATTTGATCAAAGTGTTATCATTCAGTTATCACTCAACGACAACTACAAACCAATCTCAAAATGAAATTCGTCATTGTTTTCTCTGCTCTTTTCGCCGTTGCCATGAGCGCTGCAATTTCCTCAGACCCAAGATTGGCTGAGACCCTCCGTTATGACAACGACAATATTGGAGTTGAAGGATTCAAATACGCGTAAGTTGTTGCTACTCATCTGTGAGTGAATTTAAATAACAATTTCTAACGGAATCCTTACTCATTACAGTGTTGAAACCAGCGATGGCAAGTCTGCCAGCGAACAAGGAGTCTTGAAGAACGTTGGTTCAGAGAACGAAGCTATCTCCGTCCAAGGACAATTCAGCTACGT
The DNA here is from genome assembly GCA_916050605.2 of Platycheirus albimanus. Classification (NCBI taxonomy): domain Eukaryota; kingdom Metazoa; phylum Arthropoda; class Insecta; order Diptera; family Syrphidae; genus Platycheirus; species Platycheirus albimanus. The sequence goes on along the minus strand of OU696698.1, from coordinate 110,898,043 downwards.
CGGCCCCGATGGTGTTACTTACTCCGTCACCTACATCGCTGATGAGAACGGTTTCCAACCTCAAGGTGCTCATTTGCCCCAGTAAATTGTAAATAAGTTCTTGCTGTAAACTGGGTCCTTTTAACATAGATCTGCGTTATTGAGACCTGATTGATCTTTTTTATTTGTTAATTAGACTTAAGCATGAAAATAAAACAAATTATAAAAAATAAATTCTTTTATATTCTATATTCACCGACAAAATTAAAAATAAAATATTCAAAACCTAATGCAAGCAAAATAAAGTGCACGACTGGGTCGCATGAACTTGCTTTAATGTGTGACAGTGGTCTTGGAGTTTGAGATTTTGAAAACAAAATTTCGAATTCTTCAATATGTACAGTATATACTATACATACATACTTAAACTGATTTGAGCTGAACAAAAAGTATGCCATTTTATTTCTTAGATGAATTTCAATTTATGAGAATAAAGATATCAAAATCTGTGGAGCGGTTGTTTTTGGAAAAACTATTGAAAAGATTTTTTTCCAAAAAATTTCAAATATACCAATTCATAGTTATTCAGCATAATATAGGTATGCCTATATTCTTATCATTTTTGAAAAAAATTGGATGAACTTTTTTCAAAATTTTAAATTATTATTACCTGCATATTAAATTATTATATAATATTGATATGCAGCATAAATTAAGATACTTACAGAATACAGACAAATCGGTCCTATGGAAGGTACCGTTCGTAGCCATGTTAATTTTTTTTTTTCAGCCATAAGGTACTCGTAGCTCATACTTAAAAAGAGCTACACTGATTTTTACTTCCGATTATAGGTACTATACATTTTGAGATAACGATGATAAGGAAGTGGAAAAAATGGGTCTGGAAATTCCGGCTGTCTGTCTGCCTGTCTATCTGTCTGAATGTCTGTTCGTTCTTCTAGAGCTTGAACGGATTCAAATTTTATAATAAACTAGCGGTACCCGGCTCGCGTTGCTACGCCCAAAAAAACACTTATTTAATGTGAAATTAAATTTACCTATTTATTTATTTCATCTCAATGCTAGCGGATATAAACAATATTTTTGGTTAAAGCTTGCATTTTTTTTTGTCTTCGACCCGATCGGCCATTGCGGAGTTTTCGCTGATGTTTCAAACCGCTAAGCAATTTTTGAAAAAATCAAAAATCAAAAATCAAAAAAAAAAAAAAAAGTTAAAAGCCTGCATTTTATTTTTGTCTTCAACCCGATCGGAACCAAACCTTCACTGGAACCATCCCAGCACTAAACAATATTTAGCCTGAAAATTTCGTAAAATTCCGTTGGGCGGCTTTGGAGTCCATACACGAAGTACATACACACATCTAATTGTATATATAGATATTTATCTATCTTTTGGTTAAAAAAGATTATGCAAAATTTTTCTTATAACGGTACCTCTCATAGAACCGGAATTTTCAAGCCAATTTTTTCCGATTTCAATAAAAAATTTAACACAAGAAGTCATTTACTCTTAAATATGGCATTTAAAAATTCTCATATATTTTTTTTTTGATTTTTAATAATTTTCTTTGTAAATGAAATGGTAAATTTATAGATATGCCATCACTTACTCTCAAAATAAGAAACCACCGAAATCTGTGAGATTTAGCGAAAGTTGAGCATGTCTATTTCTTTAGAGTTTAGTATACAATACGGAAATGTCAAATGATTGTAAATGTATAAAAGGTCTTGCAAAACAAACCAACGCAACCAACACTGTTGGAAGGGCCTGTTACCATACCACACTTTATTATTGAATTAAACGGAAAAAATAAATTCTATTGTAAGGGATACAAAACATATTTCATCCAGCAGAAACCACAATGCGAACAGGAATATACATACTTTTTTACTTGAGATTATAGGTATTATAAGGCAAGTTTTTTTTTAACCGTTTTTTGAAAAAAACTGGTCGAACGATTTAAAAAAAAAATTCCTTAAATTTTAAAACAGTAAAAGAAGACTAATGGTATACTTCATTTTCTCCAAAAAAAAAAGTTTTCACTATTGATTTTTAAGTGATTAATAAAAATTCATATATTTTTTTTATTTTATCATTATTGCCATTTAAAAACAATATACTTTGAACTTTCCTTGCAAAATATCTTTTCCCTAAATAAAACATGATTGTCTGTGAGTTACCTTTGAACTACATAAATGTTTCATATCCTAATTTTTATTATATGGACTAGCTAAGAGGATCCTTAATTTATAATTTATAAACACTAACTGTCAACAGGATAACTATTTTTTTTCTTGATTCTTGGAATTTTTCCTGCCCAGAAACATGTGGCAAGGCGTATTAAAAATATTTGTTTTTAATGTTTGCACTAAAACTTAGCCCCCAACTAAGTGCCAACAAAAACGAGACTTGGATCAAATATCAAGTTTAGTATCACTGTTCCAGTTAAAGCAAACTAGCAAAGTTTAAAGGTATCTATACTATCTTTAGAAAAACTGCATATTCAAATAATTAAGTCTATACACGAGTTTGTGTCCAAAAATGTATTCAAAATAAAAAAAATTTGCATACAAACTACTTTTAATTCAAATGCACGCCTTGATTGTGCATAATTTTTGGCATTTGCAAACAGAATAACTGGTTCTTCGTCTTGAACTTCACACTTTTGCTCCAAAATGCAGCCAGATAATGTTATCTTCCTTTTTGGTATAAATTCGGATGAAATGTTCGTATTGTCATCATTCAGTTATCTCAACGACAACTACAGACCAATCTCAACATGAAATTCCTTATTGTCTTCGCTGCCCTCTTCGCTGTCGCTTTGAGCGCTTCCATTCCCCAGGACTCTGCTCATGCTGAGACCCTCCGTTATGAGAACGACAACATCGGAGTTGAAGGATTCAAATACGCGTAAGTTGTTTAATATCCTAAATAAATTGGCTTATAACAGAATCTAAATTTATTTATTTGAATTTTTCAGTGTTGAGACCAGCGATGGCAAGTCTGCCAGCGAACAAGGAGTCTTGAAGAACGTTGGTTCAGAGAACGAAGCTATCTCCGTCCAAGGACAATTCAGCTATGTTGGGGATGATGGTGTCACTTACTCCGTCACCTACACCGCTGATGAGAACGGTTTCCAACCCCAAGGTGCTCATTTGCCAGTTCCCCCACAACTTTAAATTATGCATGCTGACGACTGAGAACTGTTCCATCTTAAGTATTGTGCGTTGAAGCGTTTACTGTTTGATCATATTGTTTGATTGATTGATGAAAAGTTCAAGAAACTGTTTGTTATCTAGTTTAAGATACGTTTAAAAAAAAGATAAGCAATAAAAAGCTTATGAAAAAATCTACTTCGAAATGGTGTTTTTATTCTAATCTTCAAGGAATGTGCCTGTCTCTTTGACATTTTGCAGATACATTTTATAGATTCGAGTGTTTTTTTTTTGGAATTTAAATTTAATTTTATGTCTCTTATTCTTGGAATGCTGATGGTGAAGACAATGCATAAACTTTCTTAGAAGAACTTATCACTATCTCAATAATTCCAAAGCAAATCGTGCAGAGATATTTAAAAATCAGGTCAAGGTCACAACAAATTTTCTATAAGATTTTCCTCAAGTTTCGGAGCGAATTTGAAGCGTTTCAAAGAAAATGAGGTATCAATTTTTTCTCTTTTGAAGTTGATTTAAATCTTTTTATGGAACATGAAAAAAAATAACACCATATGAAGTAAACTGTATTTTTTTTCACTCCAGATCTTAAATTTGTCAACAGTTCAAACAATTTCCAAAAATACAAACGCATGCTGAAGTGTGCAACCTATTCCAATTTCTTTTCAAAACCGCCTCCACAGTTTGCTTGAATACAATTTTAATCCAAGCCAACACACACACACCGTCAGCCCCTTAAATCTCAATGCACAAATCGACAGTGATAAATCCATTTCCCATCGATAAACCCTTAGCCATTTATCAATATCCAAACCGTTCTATGATTCATCACCATTTCCGCATAATTTCTCATATAAACTTTATAAATTAAAAAGCAAAAGTGAGAATATGTTAGCACAAAATAAAATTGATACCCACACCAGTCAAGTCAAGCCGTATAAATCGAATCCGCGAGTTTAGTAAGCCAATGTCTCTTCGTCCCATGTTGTATCTTATTGTTTTCTCACGGCCGGCCGTCCGTCACCATGCAGGAATACACGTCGAGTATAAAGCCCGCAGATACACACCGAATACCGAAAATGGTTTAACAAGTTTTGCTGTTTTTTCTTTTAATTCTTTTTTTTTTTATTAATTTCAAATTATGTAATTTTTTTTTATCGGTTGGTTCGTCTCCATTTTTGTTTAATTCTCGCATTTTTAATCAGCATTGATAAATCAAGGTCATTAACAAAGATCAACCCACATTGTAGTTGGAAAAAAAGAAGACATTTTGATGACTTTGAACTTTTTTGTTGCAACAAGGTTTACGCATGCATTTAATTGCATTTTAAGGGTTTCATATTAAAACAAATGAAAAGTTTATCCGTTCCGTAAATTCTTATAAACAGCCTTTATAAAGTTGTATGGTTTTTTTGACAAAAAAAAAGAGAAGATTAATGTCCTACCAATCCCCTCGATGATGCTACCTATATCTCGTCAGAGTTAATGATAAATTACGAGCTTTAATAGCAATGTCAAGATATTGATATAAAGGTACCTAAACGACAATGATTTGTATTATTTACACGCTTGGAGGACGCCGGCCGCGAAGTAAAGAAGTAGTGTAAGTGGATTTTTTTTTTCGTTGGAATTCCATCTGTTCGATTTGCTGCTAAGAAGAACTGAAACAGACGTGTGGGATGGGATTTACCAGCATATATTGCATTTTAAACAGAAATTCATTAATTTCATGTTTTTAATTCAGACGAAAAATTGGTTGGTACGTACTTTGGATCAAGACAAATGGGTTATTGTCACGAAAGGCTTTGAGTTTTGGCAAAAATGGAATTTTATTCAATCATTGGTGGTACGGATTAATTGAAGAAGGTCATATTACGTGAGAATTGAACCAGGAGAGGATTAAAAATTATTCGAGTTTTCTGCTCAGCTCTTTTGTTTTCGGGGAGTTATATTGTAGTATTGTGTACACACATAAGTGTAGTCTTCAGGTATCTGATACAAAATATATTGTAACTTTGTTTTGTTTTAAGGTATCTGCTGCAAAAAAAACTTTCGAGAAACTTCAGTTATGAATAAAGCAGCCAAGAATCAAACTACTACACGGTGTCCTGCTTTTCATTAAAATGCATAAACTAAATAGAGTGGTCATTTGAAAAATGGATTCAGTTAAAATTTCAGAACTTTAATTTAAAGAGTCATTGAAATTTATAATTTAATCATAGGATTTTTAGTTTATGCTGTCGTGTATAATACCTACCCAAATAGAGTCTCATTTATTGAACTGGCAAAATAAATAAGTATACATAGTATTGAACATTGAAATTTTACATTTATGATGCAAGATGCGAATTTGCTTCTTTTTTTTTTTTGAGAATAGGCTGTTACGAATTGACTTAATGTGTGCTCAGATAGAAAGCCTACAAAACTCCCAAGATGATTAAATCTTTTTAGGTAGCTTCCGTATTTTGACATCAACAAATTATCATTATACTTATCTTAATGAGTTGATTTACGTATTAAGTGTAATGAATAATGAAATTAAATTAAAATCGATATCGGCGTCATTGTTATTTGTTTATAAATATTAACTTAGATTAAATTAAATAAAAAATACTTTATGCATGTGTAAAAATTAAAGAAGTGTGATATACTATATTGCACCATGTGGAACGCCGTTAAAACCTTTAGACCTATGATTTCTTTAACACTAAGCTTCAAAAAATTTCTTAAAATTCCAGTTAAAGCATAGCAATACATTTTTCCCTTAACATCCATAAGAACGATACCAGTGATCACGTTAAAGATTCGTGTGTAACTATTATTATTATACATGTCCATGTCCAACTAGTTGGACTGGATCTCTAATTTTAAAATAGAATTTTAATTGTTTTTTTTTTTAGTGCAGGTTTAAGTGCGTTCATTATACATAAAGATAAGCAGCTGCTTACACTTTTTGGTTGAAATATGTTTGTGTTTATAAGTTGATCCCTTATATATTGAAAGATTTTATCTGGCTTGTAAGAACGCTTTAGGGCAGTTAGGCACAAGTCTTTCTCAACTCGGGTACATGAAATGATAACTTTTCTTAGATTATTACATTAATATTTTCAAATGGCGAATTGAATTAATGTTTATAATAATTATAGTACCTATTCATCTTTCCAGTCTATATTAAGTAAAATAAATCCAAAAATAGAGATCTGAAGAACTTTGTTTTAGGGTTAAAATTTAAAATATTTGTATGGGAATATCTCAAATATTTAGTTAAGTTACCGCCGAAGCACAATATTTGACCAAAGAAAGGGTTTTCTTTTTTATTATATTTTTTATAAATATAGAAGACTCTCTTAAATTCCTCTTACTGGGTCGCTTATATAACAAATTTAAAAAAAAAATGTAACGAAAATCGAAAGTGACAAAATTGGTATCCCTTTTATTATCTATTTATTTAATTTTATTAATATATTTTTAAAATTTTCGAATACAAGTAACTTTTAAACCTAGTTTGAAAAACTGAGATTACTTACACATTTGAATGCACAATGTTGACTGCTAGGTATTGGCATTTTTTGATCAATAAAACAAATTTTGTGAGTCAGCTCCGACGCGACGAACGACTGGCGTTGACTTTACCAGCTCAATCCCCATTAATAAGCTCGAAATTGGTCAAAAACAACAATACCAAACCATAGTTGATGAGTTGAAGATGGGATGATTTTTTTTGGACTATTTTTTTTTACCTTATTCTCTTTTTTTATTTTTTTGGAAACCCGCAGTACCTACTGCGACTGCTACGATACCTATTTTTCCTTGAACACAACAACACCCTTAAATTTTATTTTCTCGTCCATTCTTATGCATTTGCGTATTCCTTTTTTTTGGTCGTGGATTCGTATCAGCCTCAGCAGCCTTCATCAGGCTTAGTTTTTTTATTTTACCCATCTGTTAGACTAATCCCATTTATATAAATGCACATAGCAGAGCTGCAAACATTCTTAAATTAACACACACATCAGCATAGTTTTAGCTAGTAGGCAAAAACAGAGAAGTTTGGTCACTGTTCTCTGATCTCTTCCTATACTGCCAACATCAGCACCACCTAATATCAGTTTCATTGAATTAGATCTCTTGCGTTCTCTTAATAGAACTTTGCATAAATTATTGAGATTACTAAAATTTCACGCGTCTCTCTTGATCTCTCATTTGAAATTTTGGAAAATTTGTTTTCGGGCAAAAATTGTCCCAGCGTCTATACTAATCTAATCAAGGAATCGGAGGAAGTTTGGAAAGCAAAACAGACGAATAATTTTCAATAAAACCTACCCTCAGCTGGTAACTGTTTTTGTGTTGTTTCATGAAATCAATGACATCTCCAGGCCAATACCTGTCAACCAAAACCATAAGAAGCTGTCGTAAGATGCCAATGCACAATACTCAGGGGTAGTAAGAAATTGATACATGTCCTATTAAAAACTGTTATTTAACATTTCTAAGCACCGGCTTATTATGATGAAACGAAATTATTCTTTCGTTCACCAGCTGTTTTACCAAGAAAAAAATCAATCATCACATTTAACTGATTTTTACCATTGATTTGGCCTAAGGGCATTTAAAATATCCAACCACAAAATTGGCTTCTATCGTAGTTCGTATAGGGTGGAACATGCATAAATTCAAAAAACAAATCTGACCCATATCTCGAACATCCAAAAACATTTGATTGATTTGCTTCAGCCAACATCTAATTAACACATTCCACCAACTACATACATATACATACATATTGTCAGTCCGATCAATCATCACTCACTTTCCAATTATTTTGTTAACGCAAATATTAAGCAAATGCCAGCCACAAGCCCATGGTTTCGACTTGTGTCTAAAGTGTACCTATGTATTCATTACTAAACAAAAGTAAACATCAACCTTCAACAAGTAATGTGCAGATTTTATAATAAAAATACGTCATCAAAGCCGGTAGCATAATCGCATAACCCATCACATTGTTGTATAGACAAAGTTATTCCCAAACAAAAATTTATTATTCTTTTCAAAACAAATCCCAAAGAATACTAAATTTATTAATTTGCAAAACGCAAGTTGAAGGTAATTCAAAGCAATAAAGCGTTTTTGACAATCATACTAAAAAAATTAACAAAGCACCGGCAAATGAAAAAAATGCCATCTTACGATATTACGATATATGTCATCGATATGTGGTTGTGGATATCTGGTCATAAAAGTGAGGTAATTTTGAGTAATTTTTTTTTTTGTTTTAGCTTACACCCTGAAATCTATAAATATACGTGTTTCCCGAATTCTTGTATGGATATCGGTGGCTTCTTCTTTTTTTTTTTTTTTTTTTGTTCGACCCCAAAATTCAAGTTTTTTTAATGGCTTACATGGGGATATCGGGGATAAGTTTGGTATAAAATAAGCAGATGCGAATGTCTGCACATCATTCAGTAATCACTTACTTCAACGTTAACATCTCCAAGCCAAGCATTAACCATTAACCAAAAAATCCAAAATGAAATTCATCATTGTTTTCGCTGCTCTTTTCGCCGTTGCTTTGGCAGCTCCTTTGGACAGTGCCAAGGACGCTCAGGTTCTTCGTTACGACAATGATAATATTGGAGTTGATGGATACAATTACGCGTAAGTTGAGGATCACCAAGTACATAATTATTTGTCGTTACCATTTTTTTTTTTTTTTTGCAGTGTTCAGACTAGCGATGGCAAAGAAGTCAGTGAACAGGGACACTTGAAGAACATTGGAACCGAACAAGAAGCCCTTGAGGTCCAAGGACAATTCAGCTATGTCGGTGAAGATGGTGTCACCTACCAAGTTTCCTACATCGCCAACGAGAATGGTTTCCAACCCACCGGTGACCATATCCCAAAAGCTTAAGATGGCTTATTTTGCTGTGTGAATAGATAGTCAAAAATGTTATGAATGTTCTCTCACCGCAACCGCCTTGACCAAACAATTTGCGACACATTGACTGATTTATTAGTCGTTAAGTTGCAGTTCTGTTAAATAGTTTAAGTTTTGTAATAAAAAATAAAACAATAAGAAAATGTTAAACAAATTTTAAACCAAATCTTTTTTATGGCACTGTCTTGACAGTTATGATATTTGGGATCGTGACAGTTCTATTATATTTCTTTAGAAGTTTTTATAGTTCTTGAAATATTCTTCAGTGTTACTATTGGATACAAAGTAGTTTTGATGTAGTTGGTAAATACAATAAGAGATTTTATGATTTGCAAAAATAAATACAACGTAAAATACTTTTTTTTTCTAAAATACCCCGTATCTCAAAAAAAATAGCCACAGATTTAATTATAGTTAGTAAAAATTTTATTTGCAGACATGAATTAAGAATCCTTACCGACAAAAACGAGGTCGTTGGATTATTTCATGCGATTCTGCTATGGTTATGGTTTAGTTAGAGGTCTGGCGGTTGATTTTGTGCCCATCAAACTCAGCGGAATGTTTATCCATTGTGATACCCTGATAAACATTTCATGAAGCCTATGATATATTTATGAATTTTTAAGCACTCTCAAGGCGTCACTGAAATTAAGGAAGTTTGTGTGGGCTTATTTGCAGAGTCCTAGAAAAATAAACCTCACAGCAGAGTGCTGGGAATTAACAGTTTTTTGTAGTAAATTTTTGTTTTGTCTTCTCAGCGCATTATGACTGACAACTCCTTGTGAACAAGATGGTTTTTGTGTATATAAGCAAAGTCTCTCAATCCTGAGTGCGAAACAGAAGTCCTAAATTAAAGGCAACAATGTGACCCCATTGGATTTTATACCAAAATCCATGTCTATTTTGGTAAAAGGTGCAATGAGATCATTCCACTTGAGAACAGCTTCCTTTCGGATAAAGAGATAATTTTGAAGAAAACACTCAGGTGATCCTTTTTAAAAAAGCAAATCAGCAGTGGAATATCCTAAGAGATAATGTTATTAGAAAACATCAGGTTGTTACCCTTTTATGAGGCTAAAAGAAAAGGTTATTTTCCACTTTCTGCCACATTCAAATTTTAAAATCAAATTACCAATGCACATTTGTCTGTGTCCATTGCTTGCATACTTTTTGGCAGGTCTTCGATACCCAACAAGTAATTTAGTTTATTTCATCCTAACTAAGCACTACGAAAGATGGTTGAATTTCATCTGAAAATTGTAAGGGAACATTAGGGTAAATTAAACAATCGAAGCAAATTAATGAAGTCTACTTTTAGGAGGAATGTATTAAAGGGCTACAGTGAGTGTATGCTCGTTTATTGTTTAAATTTCAAACAACGAACGAGATTTTTAAATTTTGAAATATAATGATTTTTATTTTGTTTCATGATTGGAGCCTTCATAGATGTGTTCTTTTAGGTCCAAGAAAATTTAAAATTTTGTTTTTGGTTTGATTAACTGAAAAAAGCAAATCAATAGGGCAACCATTAACGTTCAATGCAAACCAACGTTAAATGTGGATCAGGTAGGTATAAGTGGATAAATATTTAAATAAACCTTAAACTTAACACTAAGGTCCTGAAGAATGCCTTCAAGATAATTTTAACTTTTTTTTTAACTAATCGATTGATAACAATTTTTATCAGTTTAAGAAAAAAACTGAAAAAAATAATAAACATTTTTTGATGGACGCGGGTAGATTTTGGAGGCCTGTGTTGAAATTGTTCCTTTGGTATTCTTTGTCACATCTGTTGTTTAGTATTCAGATACTGAACAAAATATCGAAATAATAAAACTCTTTGTCGAAATGAGTGGGGAAGAGGACCCAAACTTTGGCTGAAAAATCATTTTAAACGACAAGTGGCATTTTTTGATGAAACGACGTTGGTGAGGTGGTCACCAATCACCATCTTGTAGGATTTCCTGAAGTCACAGGTCTTAAGCAATAAATCACAATCGACCGATGCCGGATCTATGCGGAAAAGTCATTGAAAATTAGACCACACGGATCCGTAGCCAACCACTCGCATCCGAAGGCAATTTAAGCAACAAAAATTTTGTTCTTAGGAAAGCATACAAATAGTCAGAAAAATAAACTTTACCATAAGAGTTGCATGAGAGAGTTCTTTCTTTGAGACGTTTTTTTTTTTAATCAAAACAGAGACTTGTCTAAACTGAAATCAGAAATATACAAGGCTGGAGAATCATAAAATCCTCATCCTATATCTTTTATCGTCTTGGAATAATTATCTCAGCTTGTTCATTCCAATTTAAAGCCTCCTCAGCCTTATCTGACTAGACAGTGGATATTTTTTGTCTTCTATAGATTTATGTCAAGGCCATGAAACTTTTTAGACATTATAACTTTGCCGACTTAGCTTGCTTTTTGTCAGTGTCCTGTCACTATTGTATGATTTATATTTCCAATTTCTCAGCACCAGATTATCTGCAGCAAACTCACTAGCATAGCCACTCATTATAATTAAATGATAAATATTAAAATATCTAATTAACAAATGCATTAAACAAACAATTCAAATAATGTACATGATAGACCCGATGCGAACATCCAATAAATCTTGACAAGAGTTCTAATCAAAAAAAAAAAAATATTTTTCAAGTTCTAACATCCATGGAAGCGTGTTAATCGTGAATATATATTTATAAAAAAAAACAAACTGCAAAAAAAAAGAAACATGCACAAGTAAAAAATTATCAAACACTATCGCACGTCGATTGACAGCAAACATTGTACAAATTATTTGAACCTGACATACAAGTTCTCCTTCAGCTCAACCATTAAAGAAGAAGTTAAACACTTAAAAAACTAGTCGATTCCATACGAGTAAGATGACACTGCGTAAAAAGTAACGTCCCTTGAAACTGCCATCGCTGGGGGAATGTATATTTGAACTTTGTGTCATCTCCAGGAGTTCTGTTTGTAAATCACAAAGTTGCAACTAACATCATCACTTCATGTCTAGGAAGTAACTCATCATTCAATATGCAAATGTATCCACACACTGGTGTTTATTCAATTAACTAATAAATCTTTAAACTAATTTGACACATAATTTTATTCAATCTCTATTAAGCGTGATAATCTCTAATTAAAATAATTTACAATTACACAATTGAATCCGACTTTAAAGGTGTTAATGTTTGTTTTGTGAAACCCCTCGTTATGCTGCGCCGTGCCGCCACCGCGCCGCCAGTCGTATGAATATTTAGCAATGTCGCTTTAGATAGCAAAAGTTCAAATGCCAGATGCCACTCGAAGATGTTTTTATAATTTCATGAAAACCAATATTTTCTTAAGAACACCAACACAGCACTAAATCATCACCGTGGTCAACGAAAAAGAGTGTCACAGTCACAGCATAGTTGAATGAAAAGTATCTTTTCTACGCCGTCGCGCCGATTAGATATTTCCACACCGGCTATTGTAAATTCGTGGTAATTATACAGCAGCGATTTAAAGCCAACCACGATCGCTCTTAGCATCGTGTCAATGTTAAGAATGCTTAGCATAAGAATGTGGATGCTTTTTGACTTGAATATTGGACAAAGTCCGGAAAAGTCTTTAATGAATTCAAAAGATGCCTTTTGAAACGACACTGGGCCCCCACTTTCCTCTTATCATCTCAGTTCTCAGATTATGTAGATAGATAGCTTCAAGGAAAACCGTTTGATGTGATTGGTTTGACTAATCTGTCTTTGTCATTCGATTGATCTACCCTCATCAGCACAGCTAACGAGTATATTTCTCAATCACCACCATCATCACATCACAAAAAGTATCTTTGGAGGTGGAGAGGATACAAATCTTCTGCCCAAGTATTTGTTGTTGTTGTTTCTAGTTGTGAAGATTCTTCCATCTGGTCTGTGCTGTTTTAATATTTTTGGTTATGTTGCCAATGTTTGTCTATTTATTATTGATGCGAACATCAGGTGTGCTGCAGGTGTGGTTGGCTAAAGTGCACTTTTCTCAATTCGCCGCGATTTAAACGAAAAAAAAAATTCTTTAAATATTAAATTGCGTATCAGCACGAAGTTTTCAATATTTGTTTATTTTTGAAGATTTAAACCAAACAAAATATTTACTACAATGTTTGCTGATTTATAATAATAAAAAAAATATTCTTGTGATAAGTGAATAATATTTGTTGCAGTTTTGTTATCCCATTCTTTTGAAGCACGAGAAATCAATTTATTATTTACGAAATGTTTTGGCGGTTATGTGCAATTTTATTTATTGTAAGTAGTTAACACTGTGGTAAAGAGGTCAAGCGTTATGATTAATGTGACAAACAAAATAAGTAATCAAATTAAATGTGCGATACGTTTGCAGGGAGTTCTTTTGGAATGGAAATTAACACAATGTGCACCAGCTGAAGTTGGTAAAACGAAAGAAAAAGGTCGTGCGTATGAATTTGGATTCAGTATTGAAGAACAGCAGCATCGTCATGAAAAAAGAGGTATGTGATGGTGATATGTTCTTTGTATTGCTTTACTATTGATTACCCCTTCTTGAGACTATATTTACCACTATGACTGTTAAAATCAAGTTTTTTTGTCAGCTCTTTTGATTATGTGACCATTTGTATATTGCCCAAAAATTTCTTTAATTTCAATTCTATTTTCTGGTTCGATTTGAATTATTATTTTTAAGAATATTTTGAAAAGTTATATTTTGTATCGAATTAGTTAATTTAATTTAAAAAACTATCAATAAAACCATTGGCCTATTCTCCAAAAGTGATAATAGCTTTTTAGGAATTTCAGTTTTCCTTCCAGAGTTTTCTTTGTTTTGTCTTAACAAAAACATGCAACTGTAAATAGATTTTCATAACATACTTAGGTATGGAACTATAATAATAAGGATATTTTTTTTTCAGAAGGAATAACATCCAAAAATAATTTGATATTCGTTTTACTTATTATTAAAAGTATCTTCTTTGATATTTAATTGTAAAAGCATAACTGTTTTGTTAATAGTTATTCTTAACAATTAAGTCTCTTTATGAATTAAAATTATCCTTAAATTCTATTTAATTTTATTTTTCGTACGATACGAGCTGCAAGCGGCAGTTGAATACAATCATCCAAGTTCTCTCAAATAAGTCTTAATTAATGTCTCAATAATAGTTCCTTAGAAGCTTATCATCTCTTAGCTTAAAGATTTTACACACAACCTATTTAATAACATGCGAGTCCTCTATTTTTTGTATCCCATTTCCTTTCCATATTTTATCAATATGCTTAAATCAAGTTTTCCGCTCAGCTCTTTTGTTTACTTATCATTTTTCACCGTTCTGTGGTTGAAATCTTGTCGTTGTGCACTCTCTGCCATTGATGAAGATAAGTGAACTGACAACTATTTTATAAGTTATTAGCCTTTTACACACATGATGCAATCAATTGAGACTTTTATGATTTGCGGGAGTTTAATTGATTTGGATTGAGTAAATTTATTCAAAAGCCCGTATGATGCGTTTAATCGAAAACTCTTCACTCAAAGTTGCATGACCACTAATGCACTATTAATGTGTCACATCAATTCAGAAAATTCTTTCATTATTGCTTATTTTAATGTTCGAAATGTCAAGCTTGATGGGTGGTTTGGTTAAACGCTGTAATAAATTTGTTAGCTTTTAGTGTAAAGGATGGCAATACGAGTTTATTATACTTGAAAAAATAGACTCTGTTTTTTTTAAATTTAACCTGAAAATCATTATTAGAAAAAGTAAGGGCTAAGAGTTTGATCTCATTTTAAAATTGAATATATGAACTTCGTTTTCTAAAATAAATGCCATACGGCATTGAAGGGTTGCTATTCAAATTCTTAAAAATATTTATTCAGAAAAAAAAGTGAAAGGAATCTTTTTTTTTTTTAAGTAGGTACACAGATTTTATCAATCATTTATTTAAAATAAAATAACATTGAAGCCAAAATGAATATATTCAAGAACAACATTCAAAGAAAATACCACATTAGAAGATATTTAATTGAAAAAGTATTTTTATATCAAAAGTCACACCCTTTGCCTTCAAATTGATTGTTATGTCAAATAAACGTTAATTTTGTGTTTAACACATAAATTAGATGATAAAATCAAAAAACCAAACCTCCGCCAATCAAGTTTTTCTTGAATAAAATTTTATTCATTTTCCACGTCAATTATGTTTGTGTCGTGCTCATTAAAAAATATAAATATTTTGTCAGATATTCACAATAAACATTTACTTTAAACCAACTGTATCGAATTAAGCCATTACTACTTGTTTTTAATCCTTTGAAGCTAATCAATTATTCATAACTTCAGATAGAGATTTGTGTTTGCAAATATAAATAAGTGGATTAGCAACTGAATTACGTTTAGAACGACAATAATGTTGTCTTAAAGTTTATTTTTCGTTTATGAAATATAATGGGTATTTATTTCGTTTTTGATTCAATCAAAATAAAACATATACTTATCAGAATAAGAAACTGTCGTCTTGTATTTTGTAACAAAGCGATATAGGCACTTCTTTCCCTTAAGGCAAACTAACCCTCAATTAAGAAGTAATCTTCCCTAGTCCTGTTGTTGGAAGCTATAACTTCCAGACAACTAGTAGTTTATGTTTATATAAGCCCGTCATAACAGCCCTCATTATCTTCTGAGTCCTACCACCATTTAATTCCTTTAATTTTAAAATATCCTAAACCCAAGTTGCGTATTGAACCTTAATATTTAATTTTAACCTCTTTTAACGGAGGTTATACCGTAATGTAACCACAATTAAGGAGCGTGGCCAACCCTTTAAGCGTGAAATACGGGACCGCCATCCTTTAGATCCTTATATATTTAAGACCAAAGCTTTGTGAAAATGAAAAATTAAAATCTTAATGTTAATCAATCAATATTGCAGGCTGTCAATCATTCTATCTATTCTTATAGCATTAGAACAATAGAATACAAATTATGTAAATTTTCACAAACCAGTTGACTTTTACTTTTTTTTTTATAAAACAAACTATTAATAAATGTCATTAATTGAGTTATTTTTAATTTCATAATGCCACATTTGATTTGCAGATGAAAATGGCATCGTTATGGGTGAATTTGGTTTTATTACTGCCGATGGTATTTATCACGTAACAGTATATGCAACCGATGAGAATGGCAAATTCAAGATTATTTCAATGAAGAACTATCCCTATGGAAATCCGGAAAGTAAGTTATTAATTATTTGTCTTTCTTAAATTACCATAATCCAAAGTAGATAATGTGTTAACAAGAATAATTCTAATCATGCAGCCACAACATATATTAAATTAATATACTCATTCATTTCATGATGTGCGCTTAGGCATTTAGAATTAACGACAACCATGTCGACATGAATTAACATATCGAATAAATTAGTCATTAAACATTGACAGGAGCGAGGCGATAGAGTTAATAAATTATTATTTATCTTGACATTTTTTCCCTTTTTTAGAGAAGATTATGATCGCGATGATTCCTTCAATGAAAAAGCCGGTAGTAACACCAACTGTGGTCAAGGCCGGTACGCCAGATAAGTCTTGTGGTGGTTGTGTGCTGCCAAAGAAATTTAATCTACTGCCAGCTGATGTCAAGGGGAAGAAACCATCAGATGATGAAAAAACAGCATTTAGGCCTTTGTCGAAGGCATTTAATGATGAAGCTGCTGGAAAAACAAATAGAGGAACGCCGAATAGAGAACAGTCTAATTCAAAGCCGGGTTCCAAACCAACTAGTTTACTGCCACCAGGAGTTGTAGCGACAGGAAAAGGTTCTTCTGCTTCACAACAACCTTCGTCAAAGCCTCCTGGATCACAACCTTTAATTCCACCAAAGCTTCCAGCGAATGGTGCAAGTAATAAGCAAAATGCAATTGGATCTGCTTTATCTAAAGTTAAACCAGGAATTCCAACAAATGATGGTAACAAATATCAGTTTCAAAATTTTAACACACAAACAACACCAACACAAACACTATTTTCTACACAAATCTCTCGGAAGAATAGTGAAAAAACAAAGTTCGATATGATACAAAATCCAGGTCTTCGTCCAGAATACATCACAAACCAAATACCACAGTTAATAGATTCAGTTAGAACAGCAACACATACACTTTCCCCCACACAGAAATTTAAAAATGGCCAGAGCAGGGCTGTGACTCCTATCAAACCTACAGAAATTAATGCAAGATTTGGATTTTCAAATCAAGGAAAACAAAATGCGAGATATCCAATTGGAGCCTCACAAGCCAACAAGCTTCCGAATTCTTTTATAAATTCAAACTATCCGTCAAGTCAAAATAATCCAACAATTTTTAATACAAATGAAAAGTCCACTTTAGGACTCCCAGGTTCCACAACATTACCAACAACATCAACGTTAGGAAAACCTTTTACACAATTCTCCGGCAATAGCGGAACTCTTTCAATAAATAAAAACAATCCAATCAACACGCAATATGGGACTCGTAGAAATGAAAACAAAATTTCTAAAACTTTACAGACACCTGGAAGAAATTCACCACCAGATGGAAATATACGAGATTCCAATTCTGTTGCTTTGTCAAAGAGTCCAAAGAATTTATCTGGTTCTCCAATTTATAACACCAACATAACACCACAACAGTTTAGTAATTCACACACACAAACAACACCAACACGGACTCTAACAGTTCCAAGCACAGCTCAACAAAATGGAAGATTTCCTCTATCTCCAACTAAAATAACAAACACAACATCATCTCAAACATTAACACGGTTCTCTGGAAACAGTGAAAGCAAGACCTTTTTACCAACAATTGTACCACAAACAAACACTCGATTGGGTTCCCAATTTACTCCTAGTCCACAGAAAACTAGAACCCCAAATGTATCCCAAACACCAAATTATTTTAACACAATAGCAAGGAATTCCAATTCTTTGACCACCCCAAATAATCCAACAAATCCATTTGCAATTCCAGCAAGGACAACATCACAACAACAAAATGGACAAAAAACACTGCCAAATGTATTCACACAAAACACTGCCAGACCAATACTAAAAAGCACCAAAGAACCAAAACCCTTCCAGTCACTTAGCAAAAGTTTACCCGAACAAGAAAGCGGGATAACAACGCCATTTAATCAAATTCCATTACAAACACCAACATCCAAACAAGTTCCACCTCTTACAAGAAACACGGGTGTGCCACAAACAGGAAACGGTCCTACGTTTGTAACGGCTACACCACAATTAATAAATAGAAATATCTTAACACAACCAAAATTAACAGCTAACAGTTTAACACCAAAAAGACTGCAGCAGAATACTAACGGTAAATTACACAAACAAAATAGTTTTTACTTTATTTAAACCAATTTTATTTTTTATATCAATGTCTTCCACGATATTGCATGCCCAATGTGAAATTTTTTTTTTGAAATCAGTTTTGCAGTTTTTGAAGGATGTTTCATCTTTTCAAAACGACAAAGAATATAAATAAGAGATTGAAAAATTGCAACGTTTTAAAGTAAAACATCTGAGCCTTCCTATTTTGCAGTCCAAACTACATAATTGCTCAGTTTTGGGCTGGAAAACGAAATAGCTAAGGTGCAAACCAAAATGATACAAAATTAAGCAACTTTTGAATCCCCTGCATTTTGTCTGTTAATTTTTAACAACAGATTTTAGCAAAGTTTCAAACCAAAATATTGAAAGTTAAATATTTTGTTTCGTCCAAAATTTATAGCAGAATTCGTCCTTCGAAAAGTAGCTATTTATACAAAAAATAATAATGTTTTAAAAATTCTTTCAGAAGCAAGGACAACAACCGATAACATACCATCCACAAAGAAACTAACGTCCGGTGCGCCATCTTCACAGTCAACAGGCAAAGTCAACTCACCGACCAATGCTGGTGGTGTCGGTGGTGGTGGTGGTAATGGTAGTGGTGGTGCTGCTGGTAGTGGTGGAGGTCCTTTATACCGATTCAAGTATGTTCTCGACTATAACAGCCATCGTGAAGAAGGCCGCATCGATGGTTCCAAGGAGGGGAAGTACAATACAATTGGCGAAGATGGCATTCGCAGGATTATCGATTACATAGCAAATGAAAATGGCTACCAACCCCACATTAAACTGCAACGTCTACCACCCAATGAGCTGCCCACCGGAGAAAATAAGCTCAAGGAATATGAGTTTGTGTGGTTCAACTAGTTTTTTTTTTTATCTTGTGATAATTAGGAAAAATTCGAACGGAAGAAAAAAAAAACGCAGAGCATTTTTGGTTCAATTTTTAAATTGCATTTTTCATTTTTTTAATCACACTTAATTAGTTTTTTTTTACACATATGTCTTTTTGTTTTGTTTTTGTTTTTTTAATAATTAATCTGATAAATTTCACAGTTGTACACATCGATAACTGGGTTTTATTTTAAAATTACTATTATTTAAACAATTATTATTATATACTTTTTTATTTTATTTTTAAAATTAAGTTCGAGTTTTATATTTAAACAATTTTTTTTTTTTGATTTATTAAATTTTGTTATTAAATTTGTTTTAATAAATATTCGTACCTACTGTACATAAGAATTTATTTATTTCTTGTTTTTCTTTTTTGTTATTAGAATATTTTTGGATTTTGTCTTAATTATAACATTTACATCAACTTTACATCTAATTTTATAATAATTTTATTTATTTAAATATTTTATTTTGTCTTGGAGTGTGGTTAATAAATAATTTTAAACTAATTACTATAGATATAGGTTGTAATCGATAATAATTTTTTTTTGGTTCACTTAAGAAAAGTACAACTGTACAGCTATCACAGTCTTCCATATTTTTTTTTTAATTATTATTATTCATTAAAACAAAAATTATTTTTTTTAGTGGCGAGAATGAATGATAATCATAAATTATATTTTTTTTATATCAAGGTTAAACCAATGTTCTTTCAAATCCCACGATTGCTGCCATGGTGTCTCTCATAATGTCTGCCTAATATATCGAATCAATTCAATGATGAGCGTCATAAAATATGAAATTATTAATTCATAATTATTTGACATTTTTATGATCAATCAAGAGTTTAATATTGTTGTTATTTAAATCAACAACAGTTCAAAGAAGGAGGAACTAAATGACCGGTTTCTTTTTTTTCAGATGTCGGTTTTGAATTTTAAATTTCAGTGTTTATTTTTTATGATTCAGAAATCATATGCTAATGAAAGATGTGTTTTAGGCTTTTTAGCATAACTGTCAAATTTAATGGCTTCCGAGACTTAGGTGTATGTTATTAAGGCTGGTCTGAATTAAATAGCTGCCATTGTCGTATTCATAATGCTTTGAGATAAAAGGATGACTAAGAAAATAAGTCGTTTCCAACCATAACAAGATTCTAATTAAGTTTTGGATTGGACAAATTATACAAATGTTTTAATATCATTGTACATAGGAAATGTCATCATTTGAGTGAATTAATGCTTTTATTGAATTGTCACCAGAACTAGTCATAAAAAAAGTGTAAGGATTCTCAAGAGTCTTTGAATATGCATATCGAGAAAGTTACGAACCATTCCGATACTCAAATTAATACGTCATCTATTGACTACCCCAAAATCGTTCATGCAACTTTATTTTTAGATAAGTTTAAAAGTCGTTTGAATGCTTGCAAGTTTTCGCGAAACATATATTTTATGGGAACATGTTGGATCTTCCTGAAAACTGGAGAGATACTTCAAAGGTAATTATTTTCTTTGCCGTAAGTAGCATAACAAGTAACCTAATCTTTCCAAAAGTAAGCATCAATCGATGGAACCCAAGTTTCATGAAGGACGGAATTTTAGTAAATCAAACACGTATTACAATCCAAGCCAACTCTGTATAACCGAACTTCCAAACCAGGTTATATTTCCAGGATTTCCTTGTCCATGTCATGAAGAGATTGCTTAAGCTATGAATAGACGATTGTCAGGTCTACCAACGCTCTAACAACGACCTGCAAATGAGCTGACAATAGCAAATATCGTACAGTGCAATGCAAATGCCTTACAATTTTCTGACAATTAATTGTAAGTTCACACGGTTGTGAGACTTTTTGGACAATTTTTCACTGACAGATCTGACAATATTGTCAAACCTTACAATTCTCTGTACGTAGCTTTCGTTTAACGAACTATTTTTTGGAAATCCTTTCCTTATAGCTAATTCTTTTTCGTTCTTAATTCTTTGGTGACTCAAAACTAAATTCAAAACATAAATATGAAGGAAAATCATGGCTCCTCCACCACACCGTGCAGCTAGATATATTAATATGTATGTTTAGCACATTTAAAATGTTATAGTCAAAACATTCGAATATTATAAAGAACAACAAGCATTATGTAAAATATGCTGCAGGGTGATTGGGTAGTATTTATTTACTGAATCTTATTATATTTTTGTCAAAATGTGGGCAGTATTTTTCATCTAAAAATTGTTGGCAGAACCACTGACGAATATGAAAATGGGGTTCCATATTGCCAGCACATACAAAATTTTAAAACCAATACTATTTTCGGTCTATAAAAATGCAGTCAATACTTAACAATTTCAAATTATGGTTTAAAGTAAAAAAAAAAACGAGAAATCGACTAACGGAAATCCTTCAACAAGGTTTGAATTTTTTAAACATCAGTTTTCAGGCTGAAATTGTATTTAAAAATGAATAAATTTTTTTCATTACTGATGCATACTTTAAAAAGTTTTAAGTTTAAAAATTCTATTTACATTTTTTTTGGTTTAACTATTCATTACACTCTTTTGCAAGTTTTTGTTGATTAATACAACAACGCCGTTTGTTTTTTTTGCAGTGCAGTTTACGAACATTTATTATTTTTATAACTATGTATTAAATAAAAACAGAAAAGAATGATTTACGAAGAATAAGACGTCGATAGGTCAACTTTTGATTTAATTAATTTTTAATTAAATACCTTAAACATATAAATATTGCTAAAATACACTGAGATTTTTTTTGTTTTCTTTCATAATTAATTTACGATTAATTTGATTTACATACACATTAATTTAAACACATACATATATATATATATATCTGTATACATATTTACTTAAATGAATTAAATTTTATAGCTATAGAATGGATTTACATTTATATATATAAAATTTTCTTTTTTACATTCACAATAATTAAAAATACAGGTAATAATGTCTACGATATTTCTACAACTCTTAATAAAAGTGTATATGTATAGGTGTGGGTGGTATCTATGTACAAAAATCAATTCGTAGGAGTTCGCATATTTTTCGTTTACAGGTTCAATTCGGTCTATCCAACCGACCGATGGCGATGATGTCGGCGGCGACGACGCCATTGAAGCTACAGCCATTGGAAAAGGGGGTTGAGGGTTATATAGGGGGGATTATTGACAGAATGAAAGGAATTATTTTTTCCGCTTTTTTGTTATAAAATCATTTTTGAAAAGATTTTTTTTTTCCTCTCGTTTTTGTGAAAATAATAATTAAAATGGAGCAGTATGGCGTTTCGAACCTGTTATGTTCACGTAAACGTAAGGGGTGGTGGTTGAGATTGGTGATTATGTGAATCCTTCGAGCGACACGATGATGGCAAGTGATTGGGGGTGGCACAAAAACAACAACAACATCGACTGTGATGGGCGTGAGAAAGGGGGCGGGGGTGTTATGTATGTAGACGCATTAAATACATAGCGCATCACTCTCAATACACACAACTTTGGGGAATTGGACAGGCAGGCGATGCGGGTTACTGAGGGTGGTTGGTTTTGATGCTCTGTTATATCAAGTTAGTGTTGTGGTGCCATTGTGTATGTGTTTGGGGGGTGCTGTTGAGGGTGATGGCTTTAAAATCCACCCCCGGACGATGATGGTCATGCATAGTGCGGGTATGAGCTCAAATGGGGTGCCACATGTGACGGACCGACATGACTCATTGAATGGGGCTGATAGAGATTCGTTGCTGGATTTCCCCAATTGCCCCATGATGCTGCTGATGGAAATATTGAAGCTGTTTCAAAGAAAAAGTAAAAATAAATAAATTAGATTTTTATGAAGGAAGTCCATTTTTAAAGTACAGTTAAAAAAAATATATAGATTGTTAAGGAAGAATCGTTAAGGATATCTACCTGAGGACGATGTCATACCGTGATGCGGGCTCATGAATGAACTCAGCTTTGCACTGTGGTGATATGGTGTCATGAACAAATCACTTTGGTATTTGTACGTTGGATCACTTGCGGCTGGTTGTGTTGCAGCTGCCAATCCTTGGAAATCGAATTTGTATGCATAACGCTTGCCATGGACTTTTGTCATTATATTTTTGTCGTAATAATACCTGCAAGTAAAAATGAGGAAATTGGTTCTTAAATTCCAAGATAATAAATTTAAGTAAATCCTATTCAAAAAACCAAGTCTGTTAAGATATCAAATTTTTTTGTAAGATCCATTTAACAATATTTGACGGTGCTCAAAGTGGAAAAACAGTACTTATTTAGTATTTAAAATGAAGAGTTCGAAGAGCTAGTCTACGGATTTGATTTGGTTAGGCTGAGGTCCGAAAATTATGCCAAAGCAAAATCACAAGCTATTGACAAATTGCCAAATTATCTGCCATTTTTAAATTTTTTTGAGTTAACCGTACTCGGACGTTGCCTTCTTTCTATGCATTTATTTTAGCAAGTAGTGTCACAACTCTTACAATAAAATTAAATAATCTAGGACTTAATGATAACTTTTCAAAGTGCATCTCGTCCTTCGTTAGTTTTAGACGCATCGCAATATTACATAACGGTAAAGAGAAAAACAATACACAATTAAAAATTTTAAATGTAATAGTGGAAATTAGTGGGAGAGGATTAGGTGTGCGATGTTAAAGGGTGTTTTTTTAGACGTGTGGTTTTCACGAAGAAATAAAACGCATATAATTAAATGTTGTGGCCAAGAATTTAGCTTTATTATAAACAAAAGGGTTTGCCGTTATGTTTTAAAAATGATTTCGGGCAAGTGGCCTCCGCGGCTGGCTCGAATAAATTCCTGGGAAACTATGTCGACCGAATATTGGAAGAACCATTATTTTGGTAATAAATTTGCACGATTTACAAACGTTGTTCAGGAGTAAGTCTATTTTCATTATGAAAGAGCAAACCAAACTGAGCATAAATCCAGTGACAGCTGTCAAAAAGACCAACTCCGAAAAAAGTATTGCCACCAGATTGAAAACCACACGTCTAAGAAAAACACCCTTTAGTATTAATGAGATGCTCATTGATTGAAAACTTCAAACTTCAATTCGGTTTGAAAGTTAAAGTTGGCACTATACAATTGAATATGCCAATGAGGTGACTGATCCTATCTATACTCATTAGCTTACAAAAGAAATTTCAAAATGGTTTCTTTCGAACTTAAAAAGAACTTTATTAAATCATTCAACTCACTCACTTCATTCTGTTTTTATATTTTTGTTAGCCAATAGTCTAAAAACACAATGAAATTTTTCTTCAAATAAGCATTACACCTAAGCTAATCATTGTCATTAGTCCTTGTCAACGAAAATTATCCTATTTCCACAAAAAAAAGAGTCTTTGTTGTAAGTTGTAACCTTTTTCCAAGCAAGTAAACAAATCACACCCAGGATTCAAAAGAACTCAAATCAAGTTTCTGTCACTAGCAATTGCCCGATCAAGTGGAATCAAAGGAAAAAAGGATTGTGAAATCATCCGCAAATAAACAAGCAAAATAAAAAGGATAAAAAAGCATTCACACTTCTCTTGAATGTGTATTTCCACACCAATTGCCCGAACACACAATTTTTAACCACCCACAGATAAAAAATATCTATCTAGTATACCTTCCTATAAACGCCCGCCGCTGAGCATAAAGGACATAATAAAAAGAAAACATGTGGTAAAGGAACATTTGTGTATAGTGTAGTCCTGATGGCATTCAACAATCAACCCCTTTAGGTCCTTATACAGATATCGTTGGGTTTTCTTGAGCAAATGTAGATATTCGTTACCAGGGATTAGCATTTAAAGGATAACAAACAAGGCTGTTGACTTGATTGTCACTTTGAAGTGCCAAACAAGTATTGGCGTTCCTAATGGGCCTTTAGTGTTCAGCCATCATCAGCTTCAGCATCAGCATCAACATCAACAACAGTATATCATCTTTATCTTGCAGATATTTGCAGAGGAACATGAGCTTAATTTAGCACCCCTTTGGCGCACTTTCATAATACATTTATGACTTTTTTTTCTCGTCTGAAGTTGAAATGGAGTAAGATTGATGCGCGCCAGCTCAAAAGCTTTTGATCCAAAAACCCTTTTAGCTCGAACACAAGAAAGACTCCTGCAAAATAAAGACAATATACAATTGCGTTGTTTGCCTGCTTCCATGATGCCAAAAAAAATTCGCAAAGCAATCACTGTATTCCCTTACAGTTTTCTGCCAGCCATCACCCTCTCTGGACGTGCCCTACCGCCCTCCCGCCCACAACTGTAAATAAAGAAAAATCACTGAAAATTCCATTAGAACGGATGTGCTGTATTTATCTGTTTGGTTCGGAGTTGTCCTTTCAGCAGGATTGTTGCCGCCGTGTGTCGGTCGCGTCGTCGTCGTCGACTCGACTCGACTCGGCTGTCATCACATTCAGGAGGGTGGGATGCAATGAAATCACGGCGGCAGCGAAATAGTCCCAATAGACCATTTACCATGGGAAATCGTATATCTCTTTGTGGGATGTATGTATGGTCTGATGAGGAACTTGGATCGAACAATTTTTTTTTTCCTCACTTTTCGTCCCTTTTGTGTACGAAATTAGCTACGATAGACAGTAATCGAGTTACGCATATAAAAGAAATTGCTTTTTATTGCACCTCCTGCACTAATGAGGGATGGATGTGGCTTTTGTGAGATTCTTTCAGTGTATCGTAATTATTATTAGTCCTTTATTTTTATTTTTATCGCCGAACGAGCCGCCTTGATGATTGTTTGCGTTGTCGTCTTTTGTTCTATTGAATTTGATTGCATTTAAATGTGTGTTTTTGTGTTGTTTTTGTTTTGCTGTGGGTTATAAATTATTTTATAAATCGTCCTTTAACTGATGTGGAATGGCTTTAGTGTATTTTCTGAGCTGGAAGTTTTTTTTTATGTTGCAGACCATGGAAAGGGGAACATTTAAACAGAAGGAAAGAAAATTTAAGTATGTAGTTATTTTTTGCCAAAATGAATGTTCGTACATTTTTTAGCGGTAGACTTTGAGTAAACATTGTTCCCTGAATCTTCAAGGACATTATGATTCTTTATTTCTAAATTGTATGACTTATTAATCGTTTCTCCGTAGTAATTGTTTATTTGTAAAACAGTTTTGAGGAAACTTATGAACGGTGATATTTCACATTGCAATAGAAATATTACCCAGCCTACTCCCTTCAGAGACAGCGGTTGGAACACTGTCTCGGAAACATTTTACCTCTAATGGATGCAATATCTTTAAAAATTCCGGATTGTAAAACACTCTTCTAAATATTCAAACTGGAAAAAAGTATTGGCCCAAACCCATTTCCGTATGGTCTACAAGGTCTTAAAATATCGAGCTAAAGTCTGAATCAACCAACGCGATGTTACTAGGCTTAATATTGGTTGATTCGGAGAATTTGAAGAAATTTTCTCATACATCTGTTTTCTAAAGCAGTGATGACACATTAAAATAAGAAAAATCCCTGCATTTTCAAAAATCCATACTTTTCCCTACACCAAAAAAATACAAAATTGCCTTTGAAAAAAATTAAAATGGCTGACGAAGGTATCTATTTACATATAATAAAATTGTAACGGGTCGATGTCTGTATATTGAAGATATAGATGCAAAACTAATATGGGGAGTCTCTATTAGACCCACAGAAGCCAAAACCACCGTTTTTAGAATTTTTGTCTGTCTGTCTGTCTGTCTGTATGTTTGTACGCGCATCACGCAAAAACTACTGCATGGAATCGAATGCGGTTTTCGCAGGTTTATTGGTAGTACGCCAACTTAAAATATAGGCTACATTTTATCGCAGAAAAATATCTAATTCTGGTTGCTTTTTCAATATTTCTGCAATCGTACGTTATTCAATTAAATTAACCCAAAATTAAAAGATGTTAAGGAAGTTAGCGTCTCACTTACATAATGGCATAAACAAAACGCCACACTTACCTACATATACATGAATAGAAATAAGTTAGTCGTTCTGAATAGAAGTTACATCAAGACATCATAGATGGCGCTATTTACCACCATATAGATAGACAATGTCTCATTCAGAGAAAGCAGAAATCGAAAAATAATGTAACCATAAAGAACGGTGAACGAGCAATACTTACGCCCAAAACTGATGAAGCGGAGCTCCCATAAGTAGCAGTTTCGTCGCGTAACATCGTTTTGAAAGTGGGCATTCCAATTAGGTATATTGCTTCAGAACTTAGCCCTCCAACTTTGCAATTTCAACCGTTATGATACTTCGAAATAATATTATACAGAAGCCAAAAATCTTACAGCTGTAGAGCTGGTTCATACTTCGTATACCCCCCATTTTGAACCGGTTGTGCAAAAAAAAAACACTGAGATACGTACTATATTATAAAATCCACCCATACGAAGTAGCGGGCAAAAGCTAGTTTTACATAAATATGTTATCAAAATATCTGTTTACGTTTTTTTCAAATGACATGAGAAAAAGAAATGACAGCTTATTGCTTAAATTCGTTTCATTAACAGTTCAGAAGTCAGAACGCTTTGAATTTGAACACAATTGGTGCTCAGAGCTCTTTTCTGAATGAAAAACGCATACAATTTTGTCACAAGCTTTGCATTTACACGTAAAACTGTCTTCCAATTTTGACATCCAGCCCTTAAAGCAATCTAGCTCCAACCAGAAATCGTTGAATTTCTGCTTTCAATATGCAATACCTTTCCCTTGGTTCGTGTTTGCATAGCCAACATGTAAACGCTGGTTCAAGAGTGGTTTTAGAGTTAACCCATCGATTTCCACGGATAAAATAAAGTTGATCCACGGATCAAGAACTTAAAAACGATGTTTCAGTGCTGAACCGATATTGTACAACTGAACTTTATTCTTAAACCAAATCTGTATTCCGACAGATCTTTTTTTTAATTTTAGAAGTAAGCCTTGTTCCATTTTCAACCAAAACCTTATCGTGAATAAAAGTGATAGTGTAAAGCTTGAAGCTATTGTGTTGGACGAAGATAGAGAATTCAACAACTACTTCACAGCCGTATAACTATTAATGTTTAGCAAAATCCAGTTTGTGATAGAAATATATTTTTCATTTAGCCGTCGGGTATTCCCTCCTTTGTGGCCGTAAATGCTCATGCTTCCATCAGTTTCTTGACTAAATAACAATTTTTGGAAGACACCTCCTCATATTAGATTTCTTAAGACCATACTTACATCTCTTGGTTTTGTTGTTAACGTTTTGCTCCTTGACACACATTTCTTCGAAAAATTCCAATTAAATGCTATTCCTTTGTTGTCCTTTTCATCTCTTATTGCTGTTATGCAATTATATATCTGTGAAATTGTTTCATTTGTCAACCTAGCGGGTGGCTTTTGTTAGACATTCGCTTTCGTCGACATTTATATTTACTTATTTAGTTTTCTCATCATCAAATCGTTTGCCAAGGTCTTGTCCAATTTCATTTTCATTTTGATTTCATTTCAGAGTTTATAGATATTTATTATCACATTAAGTTGGGTTGGTCCTATAAACTCAGACGCACAGCATATGACATATGCGCCGATATATTTGTTCGACAGACAGAAAGATTTCGGATTTGAAAAAGGGGGTTGAAGATACAAATTCACCCTTCTCAACGACTCACTTACTGTGCTACCGGAAGAATATCAAAAATAACAAACAACGACTTTTGGTCCCCGAAAACCAAAATAAATACAATTTTTATATTGACAGACTCACACAGTGTTACAGTTCATCGACTGTCAATACGACTATTAGGTATACTATATAGAAAAAGAACGGTTTCTTTTACATTTGCTTCCAAATGACCAAAAAAAAAAAGATAGAAAGAAATGATTCTTTCAATCTAATTTTCGATTTCGTATTCGAATCACATACAACCGGTCCTAATCAATTGCTAATCAAGTGGCGAATTGAGGTCATTATTGAGGAACACATTCACCACCCCTCTTTTGTTGAATGTTAATATTGCAATGGCAATCAATTATGAGGATTTCAAAGGTTTTTCCTTTCGATGAAGTTGGTCGAAACATATTAAGAGTGCAATTAGGAAGAATGTATTTGCGATTTTAGATAAAAAGATATTTATTTTTGTTGTTGTTGTTCTTACCTTAGAGCTCTACTCAGCTTATCGTAGTTCATATTGGGCTTTGATTTTCTCTCACCCCATCGGCGAGCTACTTCATCTGGGTCGGTTAGTTTGAATTCACCATTGGTACCCTCCCATGTGATGCAGCCCGCATTACTGGAATCACTTAACAGTTCAAGGAGGAATTGCCACAGTTGAATTTGTCCGGATCCTGAAAGAAAACAAAACAATAACCGATTAGTAATTTTGAAAAGTAAAACGATTGGCTTTCTCTATTTATAGATCTACAGTTTAATCTAGTTTAATACAGACGCTGCAATAATGCGTAATATCTGTCACGCAAGACACTATTGTAATGAACCAAAAAATACCACTTAGGGGCCAGTTATAGCGATACGGAAAACAAAACCGAAAACATTTTCAAATGGAAAATTTAGAATGTTATGGTTCGATTTAAAACATAAATGCTACACTGGTCGATGGTTACCAACTCAGAGAATTTATTTTGGAAATAAAAATTTGAATTGAACTTGTACTTTTTGTTAAAAACGAAATTTATTATTTTTCTTTTGTACGTATAACAGAAAAATAAATAAATACATTTTTAACAAAAAGTATTTGATCATTTAAAATTATTATGAACAAAAAACATTCTCTGAATTGATTGCCATCGATCAGTTTAGCATTTGTCTTAAGAATCGAATCAGAACATACAAAATTTTCCATCTGAAATTTTTTTCGGTTTGGTTTTCCGCATCGCTATAACTGGCCCCTTAGGAGGATCAACATATACCTATTCCAATCACAAAATAGGACTTTCTTTGCCAATTGAGCTATTCGAAGAAGCACCAACTGCGGTATTCAAATGGGCACGACTTTAGCGCCACCAATTAGTCGGCATGAAGTTAGTAGTAAAGTGTATTTTTTTATACCCATTAATTTTAACTATATGAATGAATAAGTCAAAAGGAATATACATAGAAAGATAGGAAAGTTGAAGCTGGGGAACATGGATCTTATAAGTATGGACTGCAAGTTGATTTTCGTTTCCATAAAATATCTGAGAAAACTGTGTGGCCTAAAATACGCCAGCGCCTTGCGTTACAGGTTGTGAAATATTTCCCTAGAAGAAACGTATTTTCAATGTTTGACAGAAACATTAGATAGACTACCACAGAGAACAAGCAGAATACTTGAGAAACCTCAGCCAACAAGGCGATTTTCCACTCTAAATGTTCTATAGGCTTTCGGGAGCTGGGTAAAAAAAACAAGTATTATGTGCCCGTTGCATGAACTCTATCAGGATTTCTGACGTGAGATATATATACATATAGTAAGATATACTTTTCCAAATTTGATTTTTTTGAATAATAATAAAAAAGCGCAATTCCGCAGTCAGCTGATTTTCATCTGTCAAGATAATTTTATTTCCAAAGTTGACCGCCATGAAAGTAAGGCGCTAATTTGCAACCAAAGTGAAGTTGCTGGGAAACATTGAAAAATTGCTGCCCAGGCTGGGGCTCAAACCCATAACTCTAGGTAAGCAACGGAGCCCTACAACTACAGCCATTGTACCATTACTAAAATTTTTTGACAAAACGACCAACATTTCATGTAGCAGATTTCTTGATTTTGTAGAAGAGGTGCTTTGTTTTGTCAGTGGCTGTCGATTTTCTCTTTTTGTTCACCAGGGGCGCTGGTGTGTCTGCAATAATTAAACTTCAAAACAGATCGAATAAGCAAAACTATTTTATCACATACCCAGAGAAGGCATGATGTCATTCATTAATGATAAGAGTAATAGTTCATAGGTTATAAAGAGTATAGGGCCTTAGACATCATTGCATCGTAGTATAAGTTGAGAACCTTTTTGAAGATGAAAGTTTTGTTGTTGGTGTTTTTTTGGAGCCTAAAACGTCATATAAATAAAGTTAACAATTTTCCGGAAACTTTAATTACGTCAGATGTGAAGTGAAAACTTCAAGGCTAACAACTTTTGTACATGCCTTCGAAAAAAACCTTCTAAAGTTTAAAAACAACCTCAACCCAGTTGCGAGTTGAAAAACAAAAAACTTTATATTTGTTTCGATAAAAATAAAACAACATACACGATTCCATGCCACGCCAATAGGCGCTCCAGATATTTCAATTTAAGTTAACACCAACAAAACCTCTAAATGGATTGATCCGGGCTACGTCCGCCTGAGCAATTCCAATTCTGGAAATCAGAAAGCAAAAGCATATGCTATGTGAATTTATGAGAGCATAACACGAAAAGCCCCGGCACCAGCTATAGCACTATGTATACATAGTATTTTATTTATATAGTGAGGTAGAGAAAGAGGGAACCTCCCTCAAGAACACAACTAAACTCAGTCCCGGTCATGTTTTATAGCATCGTGTGGTCAGAGTTTTATTGTTCTGGCCATATATACATATCCACCGACCGCCCGAAAATCACGAAACATATAAAAATAAAGTGCCCTACACAAGACTATAACTTGGAACACCATTTGACCAACCCCCTTTCTTCCCTCCAACCTCTTGGTCAGTCTGTGTCGAGTCACAGTTTTTCCAGCAGAAAGCTGGCTAATGGTGCTGCATGCAACGATTCCGAATCCAAAATCGTTTCCCTGTCCAAAATGACCCTTGGATCAAGCTGTATAGGGGGGCTCTGGAATTAACATAAAACACAATCGCCTACATTTTTCCGGACCGGGCGGGGTATTTCATTACTCCACCGACTGACGCCGCCGCCGCCGCTTGCCGGCCGCCTGGGAAGGCTCTCAATTATTTTATTTGTTCCGCGGTTTTGCATTACTTTGTATATAGCCTTTACGAGAAAGGGAGTCCCCAGAGCACCAGCAACAGCGGCGGCGGCGGCTGGCCAAAAGTGGGTGGCCCGTGGCCAAAGATGGTGGCAAAAATGCTGTTTTTGATTAATTATAGTTTCCTTTCGACAAGGAAACCGCTTTGTTCGACGACCTTCTTCGTAGCTCCAGCACCTTTCATATGCGCGGCGAGTATATATGTACATATCTTCGTGCCTTGAGGATGCATAAAAAATTAAGAGCCAACTACCGGGGGAACGTTATAGAGTTATGAACGCATACCATAGTTGGGGTTTTCGAGGAGTAGGTTATATAGCAAAAGGAACTTCTAGTGCTAAATTAAGGCCTGTACGCCATTAGCAAGATGTGTGGGAGGGAACTTAAGCCCCTCCATACAATAATAGGGGCCAAAACATCAAAATGAGATTAAGGAATTAATTATTTCCGGATTTTGAAGTTTTTTCTTTTTTTGATTATTATTAAATTAACATTTCTATACGGGGCAGTGTCGAAAACGGAACACGGAGTGTTGTGAGAGGTCACACTTTCAAACACCTCTTATCCTTTTTTTTTTTTTTTTTTTGTGTGTTGCTTATTCTTTCTATTTTATGGTGTGCACACCTGTAATTGCATGTCGTTAATTAAAATATAATAAGAATGGGCATTGTCAGCCGGAAGTGAGGTGGGAAATTGGCCTAATTCCTTAAGCATCAAACATCACACAGAACCACACACACACACACGCTCGTTGCGGAAAGGTTCTTTTTTATTTCATTTCATAAAGCAAGTTTTAAATTAAATGGTAATTAGGGAACAAGTCAAAGAAACGGAAATAGTGTGGACGTGGAGTGAAGGAAACGCTGGCTGGCAGAGTGCTGAATTCTTCACGAGCAATTTGAGGAATTTTTTAATTTTTTTGAAAGGCCTTTTTCAAAAAATGCAAAAGAGGAAGTTATAGTTTTGTATGAAAAATGCACTTCATTGCAACTAAGTGCGTGTAATTATTTATTAAGAAAAAATTTTATGGAAATTGGCAAAGAACTGTTAAGGGTTCCGAAAGAAATTGACATAATTGTTGCGGTTTCAAGATTTGGGGGATTAGTGGTTGGAAAAATGTATTAGCTGTACAAATTCTTGGATTCCAAAGCCCCAGATCACACCAACCACCATAGTTTACTATTGTTTTTTTGTTGAACGTAAGTCACGTGAATTTGACCACTTCTTGAGCCACAATGCTTATAATTTTATCAAGTTAACCCTAGATAAACTGATATGATGCTTTCCACTCTTTATCCTCTCAGTTTCGTAGGTCCTTTTTCAAGCTATTTCTAACCTCGACCATTCGTGGAAGAAATTTCTAAGAAAGCATTCATTGTTCTAGGTGAAACCTACTTTGATATCAGATTATAGTTTTATTTCTCAGAGTCAAGCGCCTAACGAGTAAAATATTTTAGTGGTCCAATGTTGATCACTGCCTCAACCAACATATATCTACCTCAAATGATTTCCACACTTGCTATATTTATCGTTTTCAAAATATCCAGTCCAGTGTACAAGTTCCTGGGGAGTGATTTTGTTTTCTTGTACTCGTATTGACTAAACATTCTATTCGAGCTGAAAAATAGGGTTCGGAATTGATCAATCAAATGTGTGCTGATGGAGTCGTTACCGTTCTCTGGTAATTGAATTGTCTCCCCGATAAAAAGGACCTTGCATCGCAGTGAAGACATGATTCAGTTCAAAAAATTCTGAAATCTGAAAGTCTTAAATATTTCACAACAACCCTTGCTTTTCCCGTACCAGTTTCGAATTTTTATGGATCAAGGGTTTTGGTAACCGATAGATGTTTTCACCTGATTTTGTACTCAAAGGTTTGAAACTAACTGTTTACAAAAAGCCCCAATTAGTTGAGATTCTTAATTCTGCTAAAAGACGTCGAGAGTTTTTTCCATACTTGTTTTGTTTGCTCGAGTCAAATAAGAAAAAATAAAGATGCCTTCAGTTTGAAAACCAAATGTTTCCAAGACTTCACTATCTGCTCCAAACTTCTTTTAGGTATTGATTAGCTACGCCCACTTGGGGAATGAAATTGTTCGCCCTTTCAAAACTGGTTAGGACATAAACAATAGTCATGGTGGCCATTCCTTCTGCAAAAAAAAAAAATATACCGAAACAAAATAAATAAAAGCCCAAGCCAACCATAATATGAGAATGAGAAAGGAATTTAACTTTAACAACTCAAAGAAAATGAAGCAATATTGAAGCTTCAACCGTAACCGAAGGACCCTAATCGTCCACTAGCATGCAATCTAGCAATAAGTCTTTCAATACAATATTACCCTCCCCCCCGCTCTGAAGCGAACCATAAGCGCAGTTAAAAACTCTGCATTTTGTAGTCCACCCACACAGAAGTTCCAAGTCCATTCCATAGTTTTCGCTTTTCAAGGATAAAAAAAGAATCACCAGGGCATGAAATCGCTTGAATTTATTAGTTCAAAAGCTAAAACTTTCGTGCCCATCCCCATCTAAAGGCGATCTGATGGGGCTGAGGGATCGACCAAAAGGCACCCTACCACCTAAAAAAATATTTCCATCAAAGTGGATACATAAGAATTTCAAAAATATCTGTTAAATCTCGGAAAAATTTACCAAAAGTGACGTAAACTTTAAGTTAAATTTAATTGGACGATAAATTCACCATGTTTCTGTGGGGGGAGTTAATCGACTGGGTTGGTTAAAGAATATAGGAGCACCCCCGTTGTCGGTGTGCTCGATGGCCCGAAAGGTCATAAAGAATACGTTCGCATAAACGTGTGTATGTTTTGGGAATTACGAAGCATTCAAGTCCTGATTTTTTTTTCTACAACTTCTATTTACATGGGGAAAACTATATGAAAATGAATATTTCTTGTGTCAATCGAGTGGAAAATCGCAAAAGGTCTTTTTATATCTATACGACTTTACACGAAGAGAGAGCTGGAGATATCCTTACTCTGTCTGAGGGTGGTTCCGAGTTCTACGTTGTCGTCATAATGAATGGATTGGAATATTCCTTTTTTAGCGGAAATAATGCGAGGGGTTGATGAGCTCGTCATGCCTTTCATGGGAACATCATAAATCGCTTAATCATTTGGCAATTAGGCCCTTACAGTGTATTGTTGTGTGCTATTCTGTCTATCAACCATTTACAGTTACAACACGAGCAAGCAAAACACTGACTAACTTGGCCCGTTACATTCATTTTCATATATAGCTGTGTATAGGTGATGTAAGAAAAGGGCATGTTTTCTAGTTCCTTCTTTCTTTATTATTATTATTTTTTGAGGAGGTTTGGGGGAGTTTTTGTCTGATGTGTTCGGCTTTTTAACACCACTCATGTGTGAGATCATCATGAATATTACGTTAATTGCAAATCATGGCTTTTTGAATGGCAACAATAAAAGCTTAAGGGCTGGTTCTAACATTATATCGCTCGCAAGCAATCAATGTAGCACGCTCTTCGTAGATTTTCTAGGACACATACAACATAGGTATAGATACATCATTCATGTTTAGGTTTTAAGCGTAATGTGTGGCATTAAGTGATGAGCCTGTGAGTTCTCCGGGGACTGACAGTGATGAATATAAATTGATGTTTTTGGACTAGATATTTTTATTGCGGAGTTTATTGGCTGGTTATTGGTTAAGAATTGGCCTAGACGAAATATCTAATTTTGGTTCATGTCTTGAATAGAAAATTTAACCAAGAACCAATGCCAATTTAATGCAATAAAAAACTTTATTGTCATCATAAGTCATTAATATTGCCATAAAAACAATAAAACTTTCCATTGGAGACAACAAATCGTCCGAAAGTCTTCTTAAACTTCTGACGATTCTGAGAAAAATTATGCTTCTTGATTTGAAGTTAGAATCCCCCAAGAAGCACAAATGCAAATGTTTCTGAAATGTCCAGCACAAATTATTTGCTTGGAGTGTGTATTCGCACGCTACATTGACGAAATGTTTGCTAGTGTCAAAAAATCAAGTTATAATTAGTTTATCCCGCAAATCGGGTCTACAAACACCAGTTTGACATTTGAAAAAATGGTGGAAATGGTGCATGCGGATAGACAGTGCGTCAGAATTGAGCAGAAGCAATTATTTTTGTTCCATTGGTTTTCAGAATGATTGGTTCCCTGAGAGAAACCAATAGAAAATGAATGACAAGAATGTCCTTATAGATAAGTGAGTGATTTTATATTTAAATAGTATACGGTCCGCAAAGGACTGAATGAGCCCCCTTAAGGAAGAAAATAAGTAAGATTTTTGTAGCGGCATATTAAAGTGGATTTCAAATGACTTCTGCTGCTTGCGAATTGACACTCCCAAAAACCAATCATTTGATCGGTTTCTGTCAATAGAAGAGAGTTCAGAAAACCGAAACCATTATTATTTGATCACGATTGCTTTGTGCAATTTCACAAACTTGTCAAGTTTTCTCTCTCTCTAATGAAGTGATGGGAAAATGTATTGAGACCTCCGTTTTTGAAAAGGGTTAGGTAGCTATATTTAAAAATTTCAACAAATCATAGTGGAAGATTGTTCTGTTTCGTTAACTGGCTGTGCACAATGGTGTAGTTGCAGCCGTATTACGTAGCACTGTCAATTATCAAAGTTAGTGTCAAAAAAAGAAGCGTACTAAGCAGCATGCACGAATACAATGGTGTAACACTGAACTCAAACAAAAATCATGTCTGCCATTTTGTTTGTTGTTGTTTTGTAGCGCAGCACGTTCGTGAAGTTTGAGTCGAGTCGACTTGTACTTCAGCTACTCTCTGTGCTGCAGCTGCTACTTCATATTGTAGCCGTGCAATACGAATTCATGTACATTTAACTTTGACGGTGCTAGTGCTACATACTACGCATCGTTGCTACATGCTACATACTACGCATAGTCCTTTTTCGCAAACATGAACAAGAGCGCTCGTAAAAGACGAACATTTTACAGTTGTGCTTTTTGTATCTAGGTAGTGTCTATTCGCAGTTTCGCTAGTGTTGACACTAACTTGTTACATTTTATGTATGTAGGTAACCCGGACGCCTCACATGCCAGCTACTGGTAAGACAGTTGCAATACACATTTTCCACTCACACAGACAAACTTTGACAACTTGCCGGCCAACTGGCAAGACGGGTTTGTTGCCAGTAGCTCCAACCGGTTGATTTGACATTTCCTGCAAATGTTGTAGCCTCGTTCCAGTACTACCAATTATATGTAAATATAATTAAGTCTTTTTTGGGTATTTTACATACAAAAATCGTAGACAGTTGCAAAAATACACAGTGCGGAAACGAGGATTTTTAGCGGCAGTATATACCCTATGTTGGCTTCACCCAACCTTTCCGTTTAATCGTTTCTTCGTGTTGTTTTATTAACAATTATTTTATGCCCTTCACAATTTCTATAGATGCATATAATTTAAGTTGACGCTTTGATACCGACATCTTCAAACTTTTTGAATTTTTTCAAAGTTCAAAATTCATCTTCAAATTGAAATAGAAAATTGACATTTTCAAACAGCTGTTAGAAACTTTCTTGTCACAGCAAAAACACAGATAGGAATTTTACAGTTAACACATGTATCAACCTTCTTGCCAGTAGCTGGCATGTGTGGCCTCAGGGTAATGAAGTTATTTTTATAAAAGTGGCTCTCAGATAACTGTACATAACCAAAGCAGAAGGCTTTGGAGCCCATACTCACTGCACAATTCTCAGTGGTTGGCAATTCACTGTAGTAAGAATTCACTTTCGCCGTTTACTCATTGCGTTAATAAAAATTATATGAAGCGATTTCTTGGAATGATAGTTTTTAATTCATAACGGTTACTATTCGAAAAACTTTGTTTATGCCTCTTAAATGTGAGCTAAGCAACATTTTCCCATGGATACAAATATTTTTTGAAGCAATTTGAATTGAAAAATGATGCCAATATAAAATTTTAACAAGTTTTAAATGAATTATTAATGTAAATTCTCATGAAAGGGTTAGCTGAGTATGTACAAATATCATAAGACAATTAAGATCAATTTTCTCCCTTCTCCACCCCTCAAAATATAAAAATCCTATTAATTCCTCATAAAATTATTTAACATGTTATGGGAACGTCATGTTAAACACATTATTAACCTTCTCCTTCCCTTCAACATTTTCCAGAAAAGACCAGCGTATTCTATATTCTCAATCATCTGAAGTCTGCCACACCCACGCACACTTCCCAACAAATTTTCTCACAAAGTCCGTATAATTTTAACATCACGCTCCTTAGGTTATAATTTCATATATTTTGACTTCATCGGCCCTGTTTTATTTTGTAAAAAAAAAAAAACATTAATGATGTATCGCTTTTCAACCCCTTCTCAACCCCAACATTATGCGTTAACCTACGTCAATTGTTAACATTGATCACGTGTCGATATTGAAGGTACATTATACAGAATGAGAGTGTTAAACCAAAATAAACCTGACTTGGATTTTTATTTGCTGAAAAAATAAAAATTACCACTTTGCTGGCACACCCTTTGAAACACGCAACAAAATTTATGCGGATTTTAAGGAAAAGGTCTTTGGTTAACTATACTGTATACCGTTATGCGGGCACGAAATAATTTGTACCTATGCCCAAATTTAAAGGTGTTCCAGTTGAGTTTTTTTTTTTTTTTTTTTTTGAATTGTGTTTCTTATTCAGTTTTATTTTATGGTTCGCGGGGTTTTTCGATAAGTCAGAGCGTGTCAAAAAAAAAAGTACCCCCACCCTCTTTTCGAAAGCGGTCTGTATAACGATCTATAATGTTATACAATGAATTAAGTGATAAAATCAGTGTTCACGCACTCTTAACCTGGAACATGAAACATGGAACGGGGTTTTTCAGAATTTTTCAGAGCTGGGTGTTGGTGTTGGGGTTGAATTTGTAAGCGGTCCGGGTAACAATGGTAAAGTGATATGATAACACAATGAATTTAAATCAGTTAACACGTTAAGGGTTGGTATAATGCTATATTGATGAGGCGAGAGAGGAAATTGTACCAGGGATAGGGTTGGTTGGATTTTTGTTTTCGTGTACAACGCCTGTCCACCACCCGCAAGATGAATATATTATATCGCGAGACAAGACGGTCGGCATCAACCGCCTGGCCTGCTGCTTCTATTAGTGCTTGAATGACTTTTGACTTAAATTGATGGGGCACGTGTCTGGAAGTTGATGATTGCTATCTTTGCACCTGAACTGTAGTTGTAAGACACTGTTAAATACTAGACAACATGGGGAGATAATATGAATGACTCTTTAAAAACGCTAAATAAATATATTACTCACCAGAACTTGCCAATCTGCTGCTGGTCGGACCAAACATTTGATATGGATCTGGAAATAAATGCAAATGAGAAAATAGTTAAATTATTCATGTTATAAGTCTTGTTTTGTATTCTATAAAATATTTATAAATACAAAAAGACGTCATAAATCATTATACATATAATTGTTTTTTCTCGATAGGTAACTTAAATATTTTATTTTAAAACAAACTCTAGGATTTTTTTTTAAAACTGATTGACACAATCGTTTTATAAAAAAGAGTAAGATTTTTTACATCAATGTAATGTAATGATTCCAAGATTAGAAAAGCTGGACAATTCACACAATTTTGACGAACTTAGGAAATAATTTCAAAATAAAACAAATAGCGGAGGACTAATGTGACTCCCTTGAGGTACACCATCAGAATCAATTTCAAATTTGATAGAGCGGTGGTGATTAAATACGACACGGCAGTGTCTTTTGCTTAGGTTTGAACATATCCAAGCAATAGAGATTTCACTAAGCTCAATTTTTCTCTTATTTCTCCAAAAGCATTTGAGGATTTAGAATATACTCTCTAAGTTTGTGAATTTCGTGTCAGCATTTGACACAGCGCACTTAATAAGTTGAGCAGAAATGAAAATATCACTATAAACTGTGTTCTGTGTTAATAAATTAAGGAACGATGTTGAAATACAATACAAAAGGAAATCTTACTACTTTCGAACATCATCAAGTGCTAAGAAGTAGTGATTTCAAAAGAAATATCCTTTGTTGTCTACAAAAATTCCATTTCTCAAATGTTCTTATTTTTCAATTGAAATCCAATCGATCCAAACCGTACTCCATAAAATTAACGTATATCATAACCAAACAAAAGTTTTAATGACCAAAAGCAGGAAGCACAGGCAGATGCTGGATTGTATATGAAAAGAACAAATTTAAATGCCAAATAAGCACATACATTTCTAGAATTTAAAGAACTCTTCATAAAACAAAGCCTGAACGTCGCACATCTATTAAAAACTTCAACCTTCAAAACTCAATTAGACAGCTCACCCTTTTCCACACCAACTCTCCACTATAGCTATACAGGCAGGCATACTTGGGATACACAAATAACCCAACTCCACTTTGGACCCCTTAAAAGCGGCGAAATGAAACTGAAACTGTCGCAAATCGATCTTAAATTTGCCACTTGAAACCGCTTTAAACAGTAATTCATGCAACAAAAAAAAAACGAAGAAACAAAAGCAACGTAGTGCGGAGGGTTTTATTTTCAAGCCTCTTTAAAATATGTATACGCGTGCCGGAGAGCCAAACCGAAAGCCACTGTTCAAGGTATATAAATTCTGAATTCCCTTTTCGAATGTTTGCCAACTTGAATTGTATTTTTCAGATACTTTAGTGTTTCCATTTTTGAGATTCAACAAAAACCGAAAAATTCAAAAGTTGGCCGGGTATGAGAATGTTTTAACAACAGAAAAATCAGCCGATTGTAACCTTTTAAAGTGTAAAGTCTGAAACAGTAAGAAAAAAATGCCTAAATTGTGTAAATAAAAAAAAAAGGAATTCTATGGAACGAACAAAAAAAAAAAACGGGAGGAAAAAATAATCCTTAATAATAAACTCAACAACGGCATGCAGAGAGCGTGTAAGTGAGAGTATACGCAAGCATTATAGCAACTTCAAGTGTCCTTAGCAAACAAATGTACTTTAAATGCATTTATTCCATTCCAGACTCCTTGTGAGTGATGTGGCTGGTTGTTGTTGCTGTTGTTGTTTAGAGGCGCACTCGTCCTCGTGGACACATTTGCAAACAACCCCTTTTCTTTGGAGGACCACTCGCCAGCAACTATATTATAGTACTACGGAGGTAACACCACCTACACATCACTCGCACGAAGCGAAAACCACCTGGACGAGATGGAAAGGGAAATGCAAATATCCTTTTTCCATTTTTATTTTATATCCAAGAGGACGACTAAATGAACCAGAAGGATTAAGATTGAAATGGTATTTGCGCCAATTTATTTATACAAAAATGGACACACATCATATAAGGAAAAGGATAAAAGTTTATTTAGTTGTTTGCACTTAGCATTCAATCAAGAAGTTTACATATTATTATGTGTTGACTGGGAAAGGACGGAAGGATTTAAGGAAAAAAGAAATTTGGATTTCTAGGTAAAAAAAAATATTCATGAGGGTGTCCGGAGTCCGGTGAAGAAATGTTTATTTTAACAAGAAATCAAACATCGAATTCAGTGATGCAAATCTTGGAAAATAAAAATAAGAAGGTCTTTGTCGTTTTACCTGAGTTTTGTGAAATAAATTCATTCCACCAAAAATTATAGACATTTTTTAAACGCAAACAAAAAGCCAATCAAGCTAAACGGATGGGCACTTTGGCAGGCCATATCTCCAAAAAGTCTACAAAAATAAGACGTTGATTTTTTTTTGTCTGTATTTGACTTTTCATTTGATTCTTTCGAAAGAAACTAAACGAAATGCAATTGAATG
This sequence comes from Platycheirus albimanus, assembly GCA_916050605.2. NCBI lineage: Eukaryota > Metazoa > Arthropoda > Insecta > Diptera > Syrphidae > Platycheirus > Platycheirus albimanus. The sequence continues at coordinate 110,855,794 of OU696698.1, read as the reverse complement.
CATGTATTTTGATAAAAGTTAATAAAAATCAAAGAAATAAAGCAAAATGAATTTTTTTGAATTTTTACGTTGTGACAAATGAACAAATCAGCTGCCCTTATGTATGTAGGAACATTTATGTGTTTTTTGAGAACTGAAAAACCCAGATTTTTTTGACAGCTCTTGGAGTTGTAAACAAAATCCGGAGTGACCCTGGTAAAGTTCTACAAACAAAGCTTATATTTCAACAAGCAAATGTCAATATAGGGGGAAATTAAGGTACTTTTTGAAAAACTTTTCGAAAAATTATTTCGGAATTTGTTTTAGTATACCTAGGTGAAACGAAATCTTTAGTTTTTGTTCAGAAAACAATGTATACAACCTAAGCGTTGTAACGAAGCGTTCCACAACAAACTTCGTTACAATAATATTCAAGCCAGCCCCTGCAAGTATGCAACGACCAGACACATACCCTCACACCCGCCGCACCGCATTCTTCACTCAACACCCGATTACACATACCGCACCATCGCCACACCACATTAGTTATTTGTATTTATGTCTTATATTAGCAATTATTTTTTTTTTTAAATTATAATTAACACTATGTCAAAGTAAGATATTTTATAAGTAAAAGTATGTTTTTGTAGTATTTTCGTCTTCTGCATCGAGTTAAATCAGCTAAAAACTGATAGAAAAGGGTCAAGCTACCAGTATTACTGGAAAGACGAAGACGATCCCCTCGAGCCAGAAGCGTCTTCTTTTTTTTATTATCCGCTCTCCACTCCTTCAAGGTGTAGTACGGACAGGGTTGAACCCATTTTCCCGCGTTAAAAAACCAAAGTTTGGAATTTCCACCTGCAATAATTATTTAATCCTAGTACCGTTTGCCCGCCAGGACAGGGACGATTCCCACTAAAACATTCCTCTCGCCTACTCTTTTAGGAGGCGATTGGACACAGGGTTACTCGGGGTAATCCAACTAAATTTCCTGATTTGCCAGCATTAGGACAGGGACGATTCCCACTAAAACATTCCTCTCGCCTACTCTTTTAGGAGGCGATTGGACACAGGGTTACTCGGGGTAATCCAACTAAATTTCCTGATTTGCCAGCATTAGGACAGGGTCGATTCCCACTAAAACATTCCTCTCGCCTACTCTTTTAGGAGGCGATTGGACACAGGGCTACTCGGGGTAATCGTAATCTAACTAAATTTCCTAATTTGCCAGCATTAGGACAGGGACGATTCCCACCAAATCTTTCCTCTCGCTTTCTCCTCTAGACGGCGTTTGGGCATAGGGTTACTCGGGAGTAATCCACATATATTTTCTGGTTTGCGACGGATCCCACGGGTGCATACGCTGTAGATTTGATTTCATTAAAATTTTGGTTTAATATAAATCGTTAAGAAAAACATTGAAATTGTACCTTAGAGTTAAGGAGAAATTAATTAAATAAAAAGAGTCGAATTTAACCCAAAATAAAGTTTTAACTGCTTTCTTTATTTCGACCCTGGACCCCACTGAAGCTACCCCAGCTGGGAAACGGAAAAAGCATCACATCGTTTTTATAGACAAAAATAAAATATTAAATCACATAAAAAAGTCTCTAAATCCCAAATTATTAGACATAACAATTTATATACCTACATTAAAATAAACTTTTTGAAGAACTGGGCAGCCATTTTTAAGATATTGAAAATATGAAAATAACAAAACTTTGAACACTTAGTATCACCCTGAGCGTCATTATATGAAATATCTAAGTATATTTTGTATTGACAGAGTGACACAAAAGTTTTTGGAAATGCAAAAATGAAACTTTTTACGAAGAGATGTTAAAATTAAGTTGCAAAAATTGTGTTTTTTAGATGACCATCTCCCGAGTTGTGGCTTCATTGTACTCGTTTTAAGTATTTGTAAATTGTAAAATCTTTTAAAACTTAAGAGCTACGAAATAACAATTGGTCAAATGAGCAGTAGCATTTATTTCACGTTCTTTAGACCTTCAGGTGGGTATTGCTTCATTGCTTCTTGTCAAATGGCTCTCTTTGTGCTTAAAACAAAGATGTCAAAGCACAATGACATTTGACGCCATTTGCAAAAAGTAAGGCACATTCACAGTATGAAACCATGTAGTATGAGTAATGAAATAGTGTAAGTTTTTCGAGATCAAGGAAGTTTAACCCAAATCGTTGGAGCCATTTATGAAGAAATCTATTCATTTTCTCAAAAAGTTACGAGTAACTGCGACACATTTATATTTCTGGTGGAAAATATTGTAGGAATATGACATGTATTTTGCTTTGTAGTCTTATATTTGTAATCGAAAACGCTGCATGGTTAGGGCCGCTGCTGTTTTTACAGAGCATGAATTATAAGCTATTCAAAATAAAGTTTAAGGCACCAGAGGGCTCCACAGTCAAACGCCACCATGAGAGTAATATGGATTCTATACACAATGGTCAATACAATCTTTTCTATAATACTTTAAAACTCAAGCTCAAATTGTGAGTTAGTAAAATTAGTGTTGTGTTTAAAATAAATGTTTATTATATTTGGAACAAAAATAGGAAAATAGTTTAATATGTTACTTACCGGGCTGTCTTAAATGCGTGTGTGGGTCCAGCGTTGCTTTGTTAACACTGACACAGCTCAATGCATTTGAGCTATATCCTAAAAAAATAAAAAATAAATCTCATCATTTGTTTAAACTGCTTGAAACAATATTAATTGGTTACTTGATTTTTTATCTCAATCTCAACCACTATTAAAATGTCAAATAAATATAACAAGCAGTATTGTTGCTTAAAAAATAAAGAAAACAAAATTTTGAAGTTTTGATTATCTAACTAGCCTTGGAGCAAAACAAAGAAACACCCAACCTCATATATATCCTCGTAACAAAAGGAAGAAGACTCCTTAAAAAAATATATACTATACATATATTCAAAGGAGAAACGAGAAAGCACCTCAAGGCTATTTTGTATAAATAGATTGTGTGTGATTACAAAGGAACCAAAACAATGCCCCAGGACATTCAATTTAAAATTTTTCACCCGAAAGTTTGTTCGGTTGGTGGTGCTACAAATTACACCCCCCGGGGTTCGATAAAATCATTATGCTCTTAGTGGTGTTGTTGGTTCGTGATGCAATATATGTATTAGTATGTCTGTGCCTGTGCGTTTGCGTTGTCAGTGTCACTTAGTATGAGCGGAGCGGGTCCTTTGTGGTGCTCCACTCAAGTGAAAGGCGAACAAAAAGCCAAACACGAGTAAAGATGCATCCAAGCTGAACGATTCTTTGGAGAGTTTTCATTTCGGATGGTTTTTTTTTTTTTTTTTTTTTGTGGTATACTGTTGTCATGTTTGTGGATCGTGCAAAATAAAGTTGACTCTGTTGCCGTTCGCCAAAATGGCTGGGAAATAGACAATAGAAGCTGGAACCACATCTCTATGTCCATATATTTATGTCTTTTTTATTTGGAACTTTTGTTTCGAGGGATAACTTTGTGACAGAGCGAACTAACAAAAATAACACCCAGGGAAAGTTCTGCTTTCGTTCAAAGAGTGACTGACGGCAGCAAACTGCTGCGTGGCAAAGTGCAAAGTGATAAACTGAAAACCCCCTAGGGCTGACTAACACGTTGTTATGTTGGCATACACTCTAGCACCCTTAATTTTTTCGAAACTGGGCTGAAGCTGAAGCTGAATCAACCCCTTGCTTTTCAGTTGGAAAATGATGTTTTTGTTCTTTGATTTTTCACTGATTTTGATTCATTTGCCGGAGGATATTTTTGCGTGTTTGTGTTTCGTGTTTGTCCTTTTTGTAGCTCTGGTGAAGAAGGTAATGATGCTCTTTTTGCAGTTCCACGGTTCATTATTTTTTCAAAATTATTTTTCGATTGAAAAAAAGGGTTATTATCGAATCTTCTTGAAACTACAAATTTTCAGTGTTTGGACTCAAAGGACTATCTTACAAAAGTTTAATTTTGTCTGCTGTTTTGCTTATCTATGCAAGAACAAACATCTTATCCTTCATGATGCTCACTTTGCTGACGACACTTTTCAATTTGAATATTATTTGTTTTAGGTCGATTTTTGGAATCGTTCAACCAAATATGTTTGATCCCATGATATCAATAATTCAATTTTATACATCCTTTTCAGAGAGAAGTAGCTTGTGTGTGAGTTGAGCTCTTGGTGTGCTTATACAATTGGAAGGCAGGTTGACTTTGCTATCTTTTACGTATCTCATTTTCAGCTCAGTGAATACTGACAATGACATGAATGAATATGTCAACAGAAAACAATGAATTCAGGGTTTTTTTTTTATTTGAGTACTCACCGAAACCACACCACCGATTTTGTCTATTTGTATGCATCGGCAGCCATGATTTCAGATATAGAAACTGTTTTTGAGGATATTTTGAGTTGACATTATCTGTGATAGGTTTATTTTTGTAAATTGTGGTTTTATATACATTGTCTTTTATGTTTTCATTTTTGAAAAATTTCTAAGTCTCCCACTTTCACTTTTATTTATACTTTTTTTTTTGTGATAAGAAATCATAAATTTTCCAGAAATCAACCAGTGGAACTCTCCGATTTTAACTTAGAAAACTTCTTCGTTTCCAAATTTGGAATACATTTTTTTTTATCTGTAACACAATTATATTTCACTCTTGTTGTTTCTAAAATAGTTAAAATATGGTGTAAAGTTTCTAACCAAAGGAATATGTATGTGTTGAGCATTTCAGCTCAGAAAACAATTGTGGGAATTAAAAACCCAGTTGCCTGAACACTCTAATAGGCTGATCCAGTGACTCCCAGAAATGACAACAGAGTTTCTATTGAAAAATAACATAAAAAATCTATTTTCAGAAATAAAAAGAAGACTGGAAAATCTTGGTTGAAAAAAATGCCAGAAAAACATATCCGTCAGTTTTTTATTTAATTTGGAAAATTATACAGAAAACTCTTTCAGTTCCTGATGGTATGAATAAAAATTAATGCTCGACATACTCCAAGAAAACTATTAGTGTCAATACCACTAGGAAATCTAAGCAGACACGTTTTAGGTTTTCATTTAGTAACAGTTTTTAATGTAATAATGGCTAAATGTTGTATATGACAAAATGTTTGAAGCATTTTTAAATCTTAGACATAAAAAGTTCAAAAGTAGGTATACCAAATCAAATCGAGAGGAGTGCACTACGATGGGATCAAGTTTCAGCTCCTTCGTAGTTTGATATGTCACTGAAACCTTCTTTGAAAATCTTCAAATTGTCTTGTTTAAGAATACAATACAAAAATTCTGGTATTTTTCCAAAATGTTGAAAGAATAAATTTATTTTCAAGCTTAATTTCCACATCGGTTACTATGGCTCTTTTTTCAACGTTAGGTACCTACCTACTGTCTTATTTTGTCAAATTAACTTCTACATTTTTATTTAAGATTCTGAGTAATTTCCGTGAGTGGAATTCAGTCAATTGTCTTCTTAATTACCGGAAAGGCTTGTTCAACACAATATTATGCGACCTTATATGAAGGCGGCGCGCGGCGGCGGCGTTATTAGATTCAACCGTTTAAGACTCTTTGTTCACTCTTTTCTGAAATGCATTTTTCCATCAATGCTATATTTTAAACGTTTTCAACAAAGTTTGCTAGTCGATTTAAATGTTAGTGAGACATCCGGTATGAACATTGAACTATTAAATACAGATCTCGTTCTTGAAATAAAACAATTGAATTTAAATCACCAAACTCTTTATCAATTCAATCTAAGCTCAAGAACAAATATCTGCAAAGCATCAAGGCAAGTCCCAAAAGTCATATCTCTAAGCTAATTAAAAATTCCATATCATATGGGTGTGACCAAATATAATTCAAAACACATTTATAAAAAAAACTGTTCCAAATTAAAATACATGATTCCTTATCATCTTATCAATGAAAACAAAAATATCAACAAAAAAAGATATTTATGGCCGCCATTTCTATTCTAAGGTTAATAAAATTTTAAATTTTGTTCAAAACTCATGCGACGATTAGTCTATAATGACTACAAACACCCGCACGAGACTAGTTAATTTGCCCAAGATAACTTAATACGTAAAATAAACTTAGCTGGTTTTGATATATAAAAAAAGAACAATTAATATTTATGTATTCCATTATAGTTCTTGGATTTGAAATGATTTAAAAAAACAATCCCTACCGAAACCACCACAAAAGGCAGTTAGCAGAGTTTAAGAGCTTGATATTTAAGTAGCTTGTTTTCGGAATCATTAAACAATGCCGTGAAAAATACTATTAAAATTTAGCATACGTGATACTTTGTTAGTCAATCCCAGTTGTTTTGGAAATATATTCAAGAATAATAATTATATTATTGACCACCATCGTCTATATTAAGAAACTTGTCACCATATTCTAAGTGATTTATCATTTGCGCAATAAAATATTGAAACGAGAAATTGAAGCCGATTAAGATTAAGAGGATCAGCTTTACTTAATTTTGAATCAATTAATAAATACACATAAACAAGACTAAAACTAATTTAGTTGTATATGATTATTGTCAATTTAGTGAGGGGGGGGGGGGGTAATCAAGTTTGATTCGGATGTCGCATTGGATGAAAAGATTATATTTCACACTCAAGGCCGACCTTTTCGGATATAGATTGACTTTTGAATTTTCATTGATTTGGAAAACCAAATATTTTGTTAACCTTTATGAAGGGCTTGGATTATTTTTATTATTCGAGATTTACTTTATTTCAGAATATGTATAAATATGCAAACTCAATTCCTTTTTGAATGACATACTTTTAAATTAGTTTAGATATCCTCAATAAGATTAATATTCTTAAAAAAAAAAACGATTAGCATTTAAAGGGGAGTTGTTTTCGGATAAAAAACTTATTCGGTTGACATTGACACAATCTTTAAAAGGAAGATGTATTATAAATTTGGTTCTTTCAGTGTTTAATTATTGAACAAATAAATTCTTTAAAAGGAAATTCGGTTATAACTTACCTTGTGATTGAGACGTACTATGTGATCCCCACGATGATTTATATGATGAATCTGTAATTAAATCAAGAAAAGTAATGTCAATTATAATAGAAAAAAACTAAGTTTCAGCAATGTTTAGATTGAATTAAACAGAACAGTACCAATAGTACGGAGGATTTGTTAAAGAACGAGGTACTCAATTCAATTTTTCCAGTTAATGATCTAAAGCAGAGCCTTAGGAAATAAGATCATGCATTAACACAATGAAAATTTGGAGTTGCAGCCACAAGACCTGTCGAAGACGTTCTTAAAATTACTTTTAATACTCTAACTAAGATTTTATTTTCCAAAATTAATTTTTCAAAAATTATAGAATGAACTGTGTGATGTGTGGGATAATGCTGTCGATTTTGTTTTCCTTTGTTTCTGAAATACTCTCACTCAAAATGGGTATCAATACACTAATCAGAATTAACATGGTGCGAGCGTTTCAGGAGAGAAGGAATAGAAAGATAAAAAAGAATTTTCGGTAGAACAGTGGATTGGTTTTGATGTGATTATTAACTTACGGAAGCCTCACTAGTCGTATCTATATATTTGAATTTGAGGAAATACAGAATAAATTCTCCACAGACTGGGGCTTAAACCCTAAGCCCTAGTTTTGCAACGATACACTACATCCACTGTACCATTGACATCATTATTTACAAAAATGTTTCTAGAATTATTCAAACCAAACCAAATGTTCAGGCTTTGTATAGCGGCTCCGGATATATTGGCTTAGGGTTAAAAACAATATCAACCAAATAAAGAGGATACAAAAAAAGTGGTTGCTTCATCTGCGTATTTATTGTCATCATATTTTATTTATTTTAGCTGGTCAGCTGGTAAACAAGGACAAAAACAGGTCCTTTGTAAATTTTTGAACTCTTATGATAACATTTTTGATCTATAATCAGTAATCATTGTTGTTGGACTGATCGGGGTTTTATGAGGTGATAGTTTAGGTCTGTATTTGAGGTTTTTGTTACACTTCTAGCCCAAATTGACATCCATTGATAAGACCAACCCCTCGATTGTTATCTAATTGTTCTCTCTATTCATTAACAACTTCATGGAAGCTGCCTTCACAGATGCTTCGACCTTTGGAAGATAAAACCTCATACATTGAAGAAATATGTGATCATTGTGCCTTCCAAAACGGGACTACTAAAGTCGCATCATGGTTTTGTCTATCGTTGTCTGTATATTTCCTACTTTGCTGATCTCGCAAGTTTATTGCTGAATCTCACAATTGGGTCCTTCTGTACAAATGAACGCGAATTTGGATCAAAAATGGTTCCTTAGGATACCTACATTCATATCAAGTATTTTTAGTTGCATTTTCTAATGTTGAATCTTATTTTATAATAATTTTTTCTATACGATAGAAAAGAGTATACAAAATTGAATTGATAAATTCATTCTTTGGTCAAAGGTATTAGGTGATCACACATTTTTCTCTCTGTTTCATATTATCATTGTCGACCAACAGCTCTATAATTTTGGTCAACTAATATATTGCTTTTTTGGCAACTTTCTTTTCCAAACAGAAGATGCTAAATCCTTATTCTGTTCCCATCAAAGAAATGGAGGAAACCATCTCGCTATATAAAAGGAAGACATACAGGATTTCATCATCTCTTTTCTAGCAACTAAAGTTACACGTTACGTCTTCGAGTCATCCAACAGGTGTTCAGAAATTCCTTTCAAGGATTTGAGTGGGTATTGAAATATTGAATACATAAAAGAGAATGGAAGCATTAACACTGACCAACGCCGACGGCAACGGCGGGCGGCAGAAGTACCTTGTTCTATATTCGTTTTAAAATGATTGCCAATTACTATTCTGCAAAAATGAACGTTTTTATTCTACGTTAAATTTTCACCAAATGTCTTTGGTAATATTCGATCATGAATCAGTGGGTAATAAAGCTAGATACTCTCAAAAAAACTGTAAAATAATTCAAGTTCTGGATGCCACAAAGTCAGCCATTATTAATATCTTTTACCAAAACCACAAATATTGTGTTTTAATGCGTTTTTCTTTCTTAGTTCACCAATATAGCCTCAGTTTTCAAAAAGCTTAGTGTTTCGTTTTTCTTCTCAATTTAAGACCATAGTACATAGTGTTGCTTTTTTTCTTAAGAGTATGGAAAGAGCGTCATCAGAGTTGACTCTATGAGTCCCCGACAAAATGGAAAGGGCAGACTGCGAGGTGAGCTGAACTTAGAATTGTAAAAGTGGAAAGCTTCAATCCAGGGTACATTCAAAACGGGTTCGATATGCTCAAGTCCTGTTCAGAACTCAATTCTTTATGAGAAAAGATACCATTTTCAAAAGAACAAACATCAACGCTAAACAAAGTTGGCCATTTTGCGACGGACGACAGTAAAAGATACTAGTTTCCGGGTGTAAAGAGTACCTAATGGAAAAGCTATTAAAAGTGACCAGAAGCAAAGTTATTGCATTTGAAAACCGACAGTTTTGTGGTACAATTTATAAAATAAATATTTGTTTAGGCAGCGTAAGACATAGCTCCTGTCTGGTGAACAAAACTCTCTGTGAAAGGTCATTGGAAGCAGAAAGAAACTTTATATATATTTTTAAAAGTAGGTACTACACTAAAATGTTGATTCTAAACCTTGGTTGGTTGGTTGAACTTCTCAATGACCAAAATATTTAGAAATTTTCAAGAAAACATCATCATCCTTCAGAAACTTACCTGCGAACAACATTGAAAAGTTGCTAAAACTTCCTGCCGAGCGAGACAAATAATCAGCCGAAGTTTTAATATCAAGCATCGTGAAACAAAAGTTCCTTTAAAATAGTTTTTTTTTTTGACTTCTCTTTGAGTCTCTTTTAATTTTAATCGAGAATATCTAGTTTATTTGACTGTCACTTGAAACTAATATAGTATTTCAAAAATACCAAATGTATCACCCAATTGTTATCACAGTTCCCATTATTTATTACACAATCAATAACAATAAAAAAAACTATCAATATCAAAACACCAAAACAATTTGATAGAGAAAAAAAAAATATCAAAATTGTCACTCTCCAACAACAATTAGTCACAAATCAATAGAATATCCTTTTTCCTAGACAACGCACATGAGAATGTATTTGTATTTATATTGTATCTAACTGTATGTTTGTTGTTATTGTTTAATAAAATATTGTCACACTTTTGTCACGGACTCTCGCACAAACAAACGCAACAGCGAAAAAAGCGTAGTCGTCGTCCTTGTCGTATAGGTAATGGTATAGCGACGGCGGGCGGCGGTATTGGCAGCAGCGGCAGCAGCAGCAGCGGCGACAGTTGCGGAACAGGAAAAGGAACGGGAAAAGCGACGATCGGAACCGGTTACCGTTACCGGACACCTCCACTTCCGGGCACAACTTTTATTTGTATTATATGGGATATCCTGCGGAGTGCTCCTTCGGCATGTATGATGTTAGTTCTCTCGCTCTCCGTTTATATGAAAAACAGTATGACAGCAGCTCCACTCTCACAATGCTTCTTTGGTCGGTCAGTGTGAAAAGGATTTTTTTCGGTTGAAGGAAAAAATCTCTCAAATCACTCCCTTAGAAGTCAATTTTTCAAAATCGTACCGTTTTATATTTTTGTATACAATATTCGCACGATAACAACAACCGATCTGTGGCACGGTAGCTTTACAATTGAATCCTTCACCGGGAATCCCACAAATGACATCCTCTCTGAGGACTCCTGTGCCGAGCTTGATATATCAGCAGGGGTGGGTCTGGGTGAGGGTGTCGGTGTCGGTCTCGTTGTATAGAAGTATAATACATTATTCTCGCACTACCCTTAGCCAGACTAGAGAGGGTGCGGAATGTTATATTTTGATTCCTGCTGTTTTCTTCCTTCCCAAAAACTCATATAATCCGCACTCTAAGCGCCCTTCCGATTCTCTGCCAATCAGAGACGAGCCAAGGTGTGGCTTACTTGAGGGTTAAATGCGCACACACATGCACATGGGGAGGAAATTCGCCCGAAATTTATTGTCTCACCACTACCCTAGCGATTGGGGGTGCTGTTATTGCAATAAGGGAATGGTGATTTTTGTATTCTTCTCCCGTTATGGAACACAATTGGGTGTGGTGCCTGGTGCTTGGTGCTTGCTCTGTATAGAGCTATTTATGCCTTTAAGTCTCAAACAGTAGTTAACGGAATGACGACGACTATCCTGGGCCTGATGGGTGATATCGGGGGTCGGTCGGTCGGATGGGGTTGATGGTGGCGATGCGCGGTGCGGTGCGTCCGTCGGGCGGAAGGTTGGTTAACGGTGGATGATGGCTGGATATAGCTAGGGCTTCAATGATGATGGGTGACACGAAGCAACAAGGACGGATGTATTATCCACTTCCTTTTTCCTTCCACCAAACACAAGGATATTACCGTTTCGTCGTTTTCATCGGCGAGCTCTCGTTGGGCTTTCCGAATACAGCACATAGGGGTGCGCGAGCAGAGCAGAGCGGAGCGGCGAAGAGGGGAGGGTGGTGTAGCTACACCTACTACTACTGCTCACTCTCGCGCTTTTGTTGGGGGAGCTTATTTGTTCGAGGGAATCAAACTACCCTCCCCGTCCCCACACCCCATATATTTTGAAATTCAAATGAACGTACGAAGCCCAAGCCAGATCCCCAAACTCTGAAACCCCGGTGTGGGTGCTGCCTGATGGGGTTTGTTAAGTGGTGATTTCAACCTTCCCTCTCTTCCACCGCATCTTAAAGCAAATGGTGGAATATCTGTTTTGTAGGTAGTCTTAGTCTAGCGATGGAATTATAGTGTGCGAATTTGAGGGAATGTGAGTGCTTAATTAATTTTAAGATCAACTTCTTGTCGTTGGATATTATGTAGTCTTTTTTTTTTTTTTCATTTAAATGAACAGCCTGACTGAAGGACTGGGGGCAGGGGAAAAGGAGAGCTTTCATGCGTATGGAAGCATTTCATATTTTGGTTCCATTGTTCAGCATTTCATTTTTAATTAAGTGTGAAAGAAACACGAAACACGAATAAGTAATTTTCGAGATAGCAGAAGAATGGCCGTAGGATGGAATGCGAGGAAAGGGAGCGTAACAAACATGAGCGCACAAGGATATTCATTATAAGACAAGGGCTTAGGATTGTGCGGTAGGTATATATAGCCCCAAAGAGATTGAAGCTATAGTAGGTGCTGAATAAAACTAATTAAATTTCTTAAGATGGTGTTTGGAGGGGGTTCGTTTTCATGGAATCAAACGAAGATATATCTTTGAAAGATTTTGAGATAAAAGTTAGTAGGTCCTTATCGGATAACACCTATAAAAATTTGTTTTAAATTTACAAAGATTCATATTTAGTTTAAATTAACTTTCAAAACAAGTTTTATTTATTAATTCACATTTAAGGGTAGACAAATCTTAAATATTATGAAATATGAAAATATTTTAAAGTTTTTACATCGTTATTCGATAGCCTATCTTTCAGTATGGGGAATTTTTCTACCCAAAATATGTATATAGATTGGGATTACAGCAGGGAACTTTGTCTTTGATAGAATCATTCTCATGGAATATCCTGATGGAATATTTTTAAAACCACCCAATCATATGTAAATTTTGCGGTTTCAGGATTATGGAATGAAATGATGTTTAAGATCTCCCAACATAAATGTTAGTATACATAATATGAATTGAAAAATAATGATGCCCACATATTCGGCATAAGCCGACATCTCTCAAATTCAGCAAAAGAATCCTTAGATATCTGAATGTGATGTCTCACTTTTTTTTTGCCGAAAACTCTGAGAGTATCTCATGACCACCTGGTCTTTATTTTTTGGAGTTCTTCAACGCATCACTTATTTCTGGGCAGAAAGAAATTAGCTTTATCGGACGGATCTTTTGAGCTGAAGATAGCTGCCGGGAAATGTTGTTAAAACCAACAGCAACAGATATTATTCTTTCACACCCGATACATGGCCATCACATGCCCCATCGCTGTGGTTTTGTATATTAACCCACCACAAGAACAAAGACAAGAAGTTATCGAGGTCTCCACATGGGTAACCTTATTTTCTATTAATTGTCTACCACTACTTGGCTTATTTTTATTTGCAACGACAGTAGCATTTCTCATACCGTCAAATTTGTATGACAACTTGTGCTGATAACAGCCAATAATTCATCTGGTGGAGACTTTAAGGAAGCACAATAGGTCCAGATCTCTGAATCTATGCAACATACGAATCCAATCGAAATCGTTGGCTTATAAAAAAAAAAAGGAAAAGCTATAGAAAGAATCCTCAATAAACAACAACAATTACTTGTGTGTGCTATAAAAATGTTAATCGGTTCAGTGTAGTTCGATAGAACGAAATAACCTGTAATTAGCTTTCAACTTTCATGTGGGGCAGTGGCGTAGTCACTAGTTCCTCACACGCTAGGTCGCTTGTTCAAGCCCAGCTCGGGCAAAAGTTCTTCAAAAATTAAATTGAATATAAAGCGGGTTGGTCCCCGTGAAATAGCAATAACTCCAGCCTATGAACTTGGTGGTAGCACACACAAGTTGTTGTTGTTTCATTCTAAATTTTCAATTGAACATTCGGCAAGCAGCTGCCTAAAACTTCGAGTATACAAATTTTCATACAAAAACCTCCTTAAAACTGGTAGAATTTAAATTGATAAATTTGTGTTTGTATATAAAGGGTGTTTTTTCTATAGAATAGATATAGAAAAATTGAAAAAAATATATGCTTTGGGTTTTTGAAAAAATATTTGTTATATGCTGTGTTTGGTGGCCGTATAGCACATAATCGCGTTATCCTTTTCCACAGTGCAGCACAATTTTCGATTCATCGGACCACAAAATATTTCTCCTTTTCTCGGTAGGCCAATTTAAATACTCTTTAGAGAATTTGTCTTTTGGTTATATTTTTTTTTTTTTTTTGATAGCAAGGGCACTTTTCTTGGACTACGAGCTGCCACATCGTTATCACGTAAGCGTCTGCGAACCGTTTCAACACTCGCCTCCACATTTAATTCAGCTTTTATTTCTGTGGCCGATGCAAATGGGTTTCGCATTAAATATCTAACCACCTTCTTGACTAATCTGGCAGACATCACAGGTTTCCATCCGCGTGTTTCAGAACGGCAAACAAACTGAATTGCCTTGTGGAACATCATAGGTGAGCAACCGACTAGATTCTGTACTTGAACGTAGCTTTTTCCTTCCTAAATCAATGTTTTAATAAGAGTACGCTGCTTAACACTCAGCTGTACAGTGCTTTCCACGACCCATCACAAACTTAATATTTTTATAAAAATTAAATCACAAATTAAAAAAAAAGAAGTAAAGAAAACATTAAGTATTTACTTTTCTATAGCCTTTTGATATTAATTTAAAGCTTAGTCACTTCTTTTCGGGGGATCTCTGCAAACACTACTATTATTTTGACTGATTCAAAACAGAAAAAGAACAACAAAAAAAAGCTTGGACATAACGGTATATTTAAAATTGCTCTCTTTTCAAATTATAAATTATCAACAAAAGAGAATGACATATGACAGCCACGGCTGGCTAGGACGTATTCTAATTTGGAAGTCCAGTTTTTGATAACTTTTTCCAACATTTGTGGCCATACATCGGCAATTGCGCTGCGAATGTTATCCTTCAAGTGGTCAATCGTTTCGGGTCGGGCTTATTGGTGTAGACTAGCGATTTCACATGCATGTCCTCAGGTCAACACAGAAAATAGTCAAGCGGCGTTAATTGCACGATCTTGGGAACTAACTCACAGGACCGAAACGCAAAATTATGCGCTCACCGAACGTTTCTTCAACAAACCAATTGTCTTGTTGAAACCACAGCTCCTGCACATAGGTATTGGTCTTTCAATATTATTGATGAACGAAAAAGTCAGTAATCATGACTCTATAGTGGTCAACATTGACTGTATGTTTTTCCATTCATACTTTATTTCATTTGTAACTTTAAAAGAAATTGTCTTAATACATTTGCGACCATCAATTTTTTTGAATAAAGAATAAAGAATAAAGGAATATGGCAACAAATTTTATTTATATTTTGTTTTGAACGACAGAACATAGAATTTGTTTTCGATACTCCAACTCGTTAGCTTTTATTACATTTTTGTTTTCAAGTCTGTTTTGGGTGCAATTTCGCTGAGCGGGGCTCTCTCTCTCTCTCTCTCTCTCTCTCTCTCTCTCTCTCTCTCTCTCTCTCTCTCTCTCTCTCTCTCTCTCTCTCTCTCTCTCTCTCTTCTCTACTCTCACAAGTGAGTTCGTGGGAAAGGGAATTTACATACTAAATTACGGCTCCGTATTTGGATCCGTATGCGGAGTCTAGTATGTGAATTTGACACCGCTCACTCGACATTGACACTTGACATCTGACAAAATGGCCGCCAGTAAAAATAGTGTTGCCAACTTAAAGTTCACTTCACGAACTCCATTTGCCGATAACCAAACTCATTCTTATCATTTATTTTTATCACATTTAGTTGGGCATTGTAATAATAAGAATCAAATGAAAAATGTTGTCATATTCTTGTTAATACCAAAAGTCATGTTTGGGAAAAATATAGGTATCGTAAGCGTAAAATGATGACAGCTTCACAGATCGGGAATTTTACGTTTCTTCGCATTTCTTAAAATTTCATATTGATTTGAAATTGAAAAACAAAATTAGATCATTGTCTGCAATGCGGATGCTATCTGGAATATTGGTTAACCTATCAATGATTATAAAGATCTTTGTGAACAACATCATAGTTCCTATATTGTCTGATCGTACTTTTTAATGAAAACAAAAATTATTTGAATCTTCTATACATTTTGGTATATAAAACTACGATTTGAACTTTAAGCCCATTGAATCGAAGATATCAAATCTTTTTGAAAAGAATCATATACAATTGATTCATAATTCATAACTATCAAGAACTGTTTGGAATACTAATCGAGTCCCTTTTCTATAAGAAGTGGAAAAAGAATCGTTCTCAAAACATTAACCGACTCCTCCCTTCTCAAAGCTGAAATCAAAAACAATATGTTTTTTGACTTGTTGAGATTTATTCCAATATCTTTTTTTTTTTATTTCGCATTAGGCATTCATTGTCGAATGGCTTTTTCGCCAAGGGCATTATAAGAACATTGAACACATTAATTCGACAACTAAGGACACAGGGAAGGAAACAGGGGAGTTACCGCCACTCAACATAAATTCTTTTATAAAACACATCTCGCGCATCGAAAGGAGCAACAAACTATATGAACAACAACTTTAACGAAATGCAAGGACGATGTTCCCTTGGCACGTGCAATTCGCGTGTTACATCATTCATACGTCATTAATGGCCACGTGCAGTGCTAGCCGGGGTAAACACGAACAACTAATATTACACTCTAGAACTGCTGGGATACCCTTAGGAACAGCAGGCTGGTCGTCGGTAGCAAATATATAACTAAATTTTCTTCTTATCCTGATGGCCAAATGGACGAATGACTTTTGGCCATATTCAGTGTTGTTGTTGTAACTTCTTAAAGAAAACAATGAACGTTGTGATTGTGTGCATCGAAGTCGACAGGCAGACAGACAAGCAAAGTGATATGAAGCTGACAGTTGATTTAATGTGCGTATCATGATTCAGAGGAACTTTAGGAAATGTGTGTACTTTGGTGACCACTAACACGACCAACACCCACCCACCGTATATACCACCCCCGCCCTAAGTAAATTTATTATTATCATCTATCGTAGCAGTGTTGATACAACTGATGGCTTTTTTTGTTGGTCAAATTTTGTGGGAGGATGTCACTAAAACGTTTTCAACTTTTAAGTTCTGTGTTCTTTTCATACTTTATTTTATGGCAGAGCACCATCTTTGACGAATGTTTAAAGATTAAGATTCATCTTAATCCTTTACTCCGGTTCTTACAAGGATTCGCTGAATCAATTGATCTTTGGATTACTAAAAATAAAAATACTGTCCGACGGACTGGTGAAATATTTTAAGAAATATTTGTATTACTTAGTCTTACACTAAGTTTATAACATATTACATATTTAATATAAACTAAATGTATACATAAATCCTTGAAATCAAATTTCGCTCGAGAAGGATGTGTTTAAAAGTAGATTTCCAAAAACCTTGCTGAAATGGAGAATACTTTTGGTTTTATATTGGACATTTTGCTCAATGGTTTGTTCCGAGATATTGAGTACGGTGGTATTCGGGCCGACATAGTGGAGAGACCGTAAGTGACGTTGTTTCGTGAATGGAGAGATTTCTTGGAGCAAACTGGTTCAGTTATAGGTTATAGTTGTCATTTAATATCTGAATAAAGAGAATGTCAGCGATATCACAGCTTTGGCTCAGTGTTTGAAAGTTTAAAAATTCAAGATGGTTTTCAATGTATTTCTTACGGATCAGAGCAACCAACGTGCGAACCGTGGATATCTTCACTGAATGGCTCCAATTCGATAAAAAAGTAGATTTGATGATAGGATAGAACTGTGAAAAGTAGATATTCGAGAAGTGGAAATGGACCAAGGTCATAAAATTTGATGTAGTAGCATTAGAAGGAGGGAATTAATTGGACCACGATGCTGGCTAATATTACAGTAGCAAATATTGAGTTGATAAACAGAGGTAAGGCCTAGATCAGTCCAAGAGACCTCGATCTCTCCTTATGAGTTGGTGCTAAGTAGCATATCCTTCCATTAATCTGGAGTGTGGAATTAAGAGCATAGATATATGTGTAGTGTAAAAATCCTTAATTCCAGCTGTGATAAGAACCTCCTAAGAATTGGAGCTGACTTCGTATCAGTTTTTTTTAATGACTATATTGGTTTTTCGCGAAAGTGTGACTTGAAGGTCTGGGAAGCATTAATAATTCCCAGGAATTCAATGATGTATCCACATCCAAAAAACAAGGCTGTGAATCGGGAAGCGTACGAATGATCGACAAAAATATTCGACTGGATAAATACAAATTTTATCGACTGTCAAAATGTCGACTGATATTTTATCGACAAAAATTAAACTGACATTTTAAAATCCAGACTATGAAAATGTCGATTGGACAACTTTTGTGTGGCAAATTCAAAAATGTATGTCTTGAAAAAATTTCTGAAGAAGTGGTATAGCTTGAAACAAATCACTTGTCCAATGAAAAATCATACTTTCCCTTTTTCACCACTAGGTTTTTGAGTGAGAATTTCTGGTGGTCACTCAAAAAGCCAAGTATTCAAAAAGAGAAAGTATGATTTTTCATTGGCCAAGTGATTTAGTTCAAGCTATATTATGGCCACTTTGACAGCCATGTTTTTTGATTGTCCGCAGTCCTAAGCCAAAGTTCTTTCTTGGATAGGTTTAGTAGTCACTGGATCTTTAAGATGCAACGCAGGCAACGGTTAACAACAGCTTGCAATTTACTCGAGATGTTTATAGAGCATTTCATTCACAGGCACAGAGCAGCACAAATGTGTGTTGAAATCAAAGGGTCTAAGCAAAGTAAGAAGTAGAGCTAAACACTTCACAAGATTGAGTTGATAGGTCGAGATTTGGTCCACCATCGAGTGACTGAAAATTTCTCCAAGCTCACAATAACCTTCGGGTTTTAGTTCCGGCATCGTTTTTGTTTGTAATCCTTGAACTATAGGTCTTCATTCTTTTGTTGAAGCGAGTGCCACATTATTTGTATGTCATTGAACAGATATGTCGTCAGAATAGTCCAAATTGCTAAACTTTATACTTCGATGATTGTTCAAGAATAATAAGTTGGCTGTTGATGCGATCGGCACATGATCCATATCCCCCTTGGTGCCTCATGAGTGTTGACTCGATCTTCGACGTTATCCTCTTAAGAACGATATTCCATTAACTTCAAAAATACGGACAAAATGGTGATAGCACGCCAGGAATTGAAATTCTCAGAGATCATCTTTCTTGGGTAGCTTGACAAGGTCTTCATCTTTCCATTTAATTTTTTCATCGGTCATATCACTTCATGAAAGTGGCTACTTAATATTGGCCCAGTTTGACCGGAAGCTTAAAAACAGAGCCCTGTATTAACTTTCGCGTTTTAATGCATAATGAAATAAGTTATACGGAATATATTCTCAAACATAGGTTACAAGTTTTGTAAGTTTTTTTTTTCTTCCTCCAGCTTTTAATTCACATCCAAATCTCTGAGCCCCATTTTTTTTTTATTAAGAAATCCCGACAGATAAACATAATTATTAATGTGACGCAGAGTGGAAACGAACGGAATAAAAACCAACGCGTTAATCCGCGAAAAAAAAGATAAAATTCTGCTCCAAGCCCCCTATCCCTATCCTCATCCAAACACGGTCTCCCTTTCTAGGATGAACATCATTTGAACAGACGGTGCCAAAAAGGTACAACCAGTAACTACCCCTGCCGCCAGGCTGTCATGAAACCAGGCAGAGACAAAAAGCACACCCATCAAATTCCCAAAAGGAGAGGGCGGCAACGCTGATGATGGTTACTCTTTGGAACAGATTACAGCAATGATGATGCTGCTGTTACTCCTGATGGTGATGATGGTGATAATGATGTCTCCTTGATGAAGGAATGAAGAACATAAAAAGCGAGGAGAATCCTTCGAGCGGCAAAACTCTTGGCACGTAGCGTCGCAAACAAACATACGCACACAGATCTATATAGTCCTTTTCCGGAAATTAAGTTATGTGGGTGGATTGGAGTGAAGAACGTTTCGCGATTTGAAACATACAAGCAAGGAGATGGGCATTCATCCTTCCAACAGCAGGAGCAGCTTCGGATGCACTCACAGCAGGCGTCAAATTTTCTCATTTCGCAAACACTGAAGAGAATTTAAATTTTAATAATAAAAAAAGGGCTGATGGTGTTTCTATTTTTGCTGCAAAACGAAACACGAAACAGATGCCTTGAATCCTTGAGTCCTTGACTACGAAATTGCAGGATTATAAATTGTGGACCACTTTATTTATGAATTGATTTTCTAACTCCGACGAAATCATTTCCTACAAATCAAGTTTCGGTCAGAAATCATCACAGAAAACATCCAGAAGAAGAGGGTTGAAAAAGTCAAATCAAATGTCAAATTGTTTACACCCTTGGGGTTGCACGCCATCGCCATGCCGCACCACACCGCACCGTGTGTACACTATGCAGACAAAATTGCGCTTCGCTTTGTCCTCTGTGTCATAGATAGTTTTTATGGAGAGGGTTGGTGTATGCCTTTGCATATATACATACGACTGCCTATAGCATGAAGCATATTGTGATTGTCATACTGTCCTCTCAATAAAAGATACACGACTCAATAGAGATACCTAACCTAACCTATGCTTCGCAGTGCAGGGTAAGAGGTCCGTGGGAAGTTAGTTCCGAAAGTGTGCTCGTAATTTTAGACAAAAGTCAATTTAACGAGCGACCATAGTTATTTATAGCTTGACACGTGAACTTTGTATTCTTTTCCGCGGCGATTCGGTTTCACTTTGGTTTTTGGTAGCTTCTGGTCCTGTGCCTGGCCTAACCTTACTTCTGTACTCTCTTTGCTTTTTGGAGTGGCTTGGTTGATCATTCAGAGGTGATAACCTGGATATTGTTGTGAAGTCACTCTCTGCTGAGTGTGATAATTGTTTGTTTGTTGTCCTGTAGGAGTTAAGTGCTGGGGTGGGTTTGATTTGAGGTTTTTTTTTATCTCAGGTTTTCGACTACCTATGGGAAAAAGTTAGGGAAATATTGACTCCGGAACCTTATTGCTCACTTCAGTCGCACGATGGTAATTGGAGATTTGGAAATAGAATTATGACACTATTGTTTGTGGTTACGGTGAGAGAAGCAATAAAAAATGTTAAACATATGTTTTTTTATCTGGAATTGGTAAATGTTTGTTTTTGTTTTAACGAAGCTAAGATATTAAGCGGTGGTTCGAAAAATATAGTAGAATAGTAATTAGAAGCTTTTGTATTTAAAATTTAGGAAAAATAAAATATTAATAGACATACCTATAAACTTTAAAAGTTAGGACTAAATTCCATATCGTAGGAAAACATCCCCTCAATACTGCTTATCCATGTAAAGGGTGTTTTTGTTTTTTTAATGCATCAGAAGCATCGTTGGTTTGTTGTCTATGGTTTGACAGTTGATAATGTAAACTGTTTGACATTTCTGTTCAGTAAAATTTGAAAAGTTATCATGAATGGTTTAGCGCCAGAACAAACCTTTCCAAATTGTGGAAATTAAATTTGAAACAAAAAAAATCTGCTATCGCAGTTCATAGAGCACATGATGGGCATTTTTGTGTTTAGTGATGAAGCTCATTTCTGGTTAAATGGCCTCGTCAAAATCGCTGTATATGATGCGTAGACAATCCTCATGCCATTAACGTATCACCATAATCCATTAAAATTGAATTGCGGTTAACACGCTGGCACCATCATCGGTCCATATTTCTTTAGAAACGAGGAAGACGCTGTCGTTAACGGTGAATGACTGACTGATTTTTCGTTTCCAAAAATTTATCCACGACATTTGCTTTTAAACAAGACGGCGCAACTTGACATAGCACCAATTTATTGCAAAATCAATTTAATGACAACTTTACTTCCAGAAGTTATCCTTTTTATGTGGCTATGTTAAGTCATTAGTTTATGCCGACAAACCAGCAACTCTTAAAGCATTGGAACCCAATATTCAAGCCACCATTGACGTCATACGGCTAGATTTAGTGGAAAAATTGTGACGCGGCGAACATATGCCGAAAATCTGTAATGAAACGCACCTACCGCCGCGTTATATAATTTCAAAATAAGCAATTCCGTCCAAACACCGACTTTTAATTGAGGAATTCACTCCTCCCCGAACGTATGTGTTATATACCAATATAGCAATTCTCACCGTTGCACAATTTCATTTCACACAAGTTATCATCACCGAGACCGACCGTAACATATCATGCCCATACCAGTCAAACCAGTTTTACAATTTCAGCAACAATTCGAATGCATAAAATTGAATATTCCATACCCTTTTGTTGTTTGTTTTATAATTACCACTATCTTGCATTCAAAATATGCATAAGACAGCCAGTTTGATTCAGTGCAAATCGAGTCGATTACCGCCCGTGACCGTGTACCAATTTAGTGTAAAGTGCCGAACTCCAATATTTTGATAAGCTTAACCCAGAGTTGACGTGGGCTTCCAGGTTTTGAAATCAGTGTCCGCTGCTATCTTAATCTTAGCCGAGAATTTAGTGTCCGCTGCTATCTCAGTCGAGAGTTTAGTGTCCGCTGCTATCTCACCTCAGGGTCAAGTTGATTAAGATTATATAATATTGAAAATTGTAATAATATAATATGTAAATTGTAGAATTGGATTTATATGAAGAATTGTATTAATCATAAGCATTATATTAAGAATCTGTGAATAAAAACAACCTTAACAAACTAAAATTTCTTGCTTCTTTAGTAGATCCTGGACCCGCTAAGCTAACCTCAGCCTAGGTTAAAAAAAAAAGCTCACAAAATGAAAAAAAAAATGCATTCCAACAATATTATTTAAAGTTCTTAAACTCGAAAAAACACCCGTCACAATTCCAAAATTCATAAGAACCTATACCTTATTCGTTCGTGTACGAATACCCGACTGCAATCTTAATCGAATGCATATTATTTCTTACTTGGACATGGATATTATTAGAGGGCTAATGTAGCATCAATACAAAACAATCACCCTCTCGAAAACCTTGGACTAGGTTCATGCCCAAACAAAGGTAACACATAAGCCACCGTTTAGGCTGTAAGGTTACTGATAGGAACATATTTGTGGTCGATTTTGAATACATGGAGAAAACACTCAACCGTTAGTGACTTGGTTAGGAGCAAAATATAGCCGAAAAATACGGTCAGAAACCATTTGTTGGAGATCTTATCAGTTTTTATCAACGAGATTTCAGGAAAGCGAAGTTTGCAATCATTCATCAACAAAATTCAACTCTCACAACATCAGCATCCTTTAACACTTAAATCTTTATAATAAACGTTCCGAAATTCTTACATCAAATCAAGGGAAAAGTCTGTCCGGAAGAATACATTTGATCAGCGGATTTGCGTCTTTGGATAGCATTAACAGAAATTCGTGCAGAGTAGATTAAGTTTGTTCTGATTCGAAAACCTAAAGAAGAAGTGCAGCCTTTTGTTCTGGACAGCGGCTTCGCATAGTAGTATAAATGTACTGTGAAGTGTCCTATTATAACTTTTAGAATAGACTTTTCAAAAGCACGCAAAACTCCTTATACCCACCCATTTCAATTTGATTGTCTACGTTTTGGAAAACAAAGTTTCTGACTATGCAATGTCTGAAAGTAAAAATGATTCTTAAGAAAACTATTTTTAAGAAAGTTTTATTTCGGTTTTTGTTATATTTCCAAAAAGAATTATAATTTAGAAATACGAAAAATTTGAATTCAATTCATACAAATCATACAAACTTGTATAAGCCATCATTTATAACATCTTCACCTTCATGGTCTAGCGCGTAATATAATGCTTAGTTTTGTATTTCCCTGGAGTGAAAAAATTAGCCTTCTCCTCCGCAATATTATTTTACAAAAACTTTGCCGTATAGTTGGCTTGTTAGTTTTACAAATCTGCTTCCATCAAAACAGGCAGAACCAAAAAACATAAGCTCCGAATCAAAATTGCTGACCCAAATTTATCGACCATGACAACGAGATGTCTTATAGCCCTCTTCTGTCCAGTGGCAGGGAAACTACTTAACTTTTGGCTCACACACTTTTCCTCAAAACGAACGCAAAACGTTCGGAATAGAGCGATAGTGTGGGCACGCACAGTCAGTGATTTTGTGTGTAAATATTTTAGGTTCACGGTCCTTCGCAGCTCATTTCACTTCCTCCAAAGTCATTGTCGTCGTGGTTGGTCCACACTATACACTATACACATTCTACATTCAGCTCCGTCATAAATCATGTCGTCGATTGAATCAGTGATCAGCGTAATAACGAAATGACTAGCTAGCGTGTGCCATATCGACATGGTGCCGGAAGTTGTGCACCATAAAAATTCGACCCCTTCAAAATCACCCTTCGCCTTCGGTGCTGACTGGTTGGTGGTGCCGCGCTGCGCCGCGCCGCTCCGTGCCGTGGTGGTAGTGGCCCATTGACTATGATAGTTAATTTAAGTTTTATTCATAAATAGATACTTGTCCCTGAGACCCTCCGCCTCTAGAGCTATATGGATTTAATTTTTTATTCGCTTACTTTATTAATTGTCAGCCTCATGGGAAAGTTCTGATGCGAAGCTATGGGGTTGAGTTGATGATGCTGTAGCTGCGCTAGCTGCTGTATGCATCGATTAACGTCATTGTATACAGTGATTTGCGCTACAAGTTTGCAATGATCCTTTTCAATCTGTACACGAATAATTAAACGATGGGAAGGGAAGGGGATGATGATGAAAAAGGACATCATCCCAGACACACGCATAATAGGATTATCTTTCGAGTACTTAAGAGTATAATGAAAATGTTTGATGTTTTGAAAACATCAAGGGGTGTTGGAGGGGTTGTTGTACTATAGATGTTGTTGTTGTTGGTTCATCACGCGCGCCATTTCATTCGAAAAGGTAATTTATTGTTTACACAATTTCCCACTAAAGTGGCTTTGATTCAGAACTCGCAGATAAAGATAGCCCGCCAATGTTTATAGGTGATTAGAGATTAGCTGTTGTTAAGTATACTTGAGAACAATATGCTATTCCAAAGGGGACAGAGAGAGACAAGTATATAATATATCATTCCAAAGCGGACTTCCGTATTATCGAGGATTTATGACTCGCACATTCAAGTGATCTCATGAGAACTTATTTTTAGTGTGAGGAGGAGGTTTGGTAATTGATTCGTATTGCATTGATTGATGATGAATAAAAAATAAAGAGGGCGTCACGGTTTGGAGACTGCAATGCATTACCAGTAATTATTTTTAGTTCAGTGGCAATAATGGATTGTTTTGTGGCATAACAAATTTTTTTTGGAACCCACATCGCAATTGATTCGCAACTAATTATTTAAAATAAAACTTAAATGGTGAAGAAAAACGTAAAAAAAAATGAAAAAAAAATCATAATTTTCAGTAATTTTGTTTATTTTTAGTGAACTGTATTGAAGTAAATTCAAATTAAAGTATCGTCAACTTCGGACAGACCACGGGCTATATTATTTTTAGGTGCATGAATTTAAACAAATCCCCCTTAAATGTTAGAATTCACAGTGTATCCACGCGCTAGCTATAACTTTTATAAGAGTCGTAGAAGGGTACAATGGCATCTAACTGATGAGCCCAACTGTTGCATTTGGCGAAACGCATTTGGACTAAGACCACCAATACTTAAATGTATAAACTCCAAAATGCTATTTCGATAATAATCCACAACAATATTTAAAGAAACGACTACATACCTTGAAATATTGAAGCCTACATAAGGTATACAAATTTAAAATGTATGTAAGTACATATTTTAGTTTTAAATTTGCAAGCTGAAAAAGTTCCCAATTTTTCTCTTCTGGTGGAAGCCGTTGGTAGATCTGGAACCTAAGCCCAAGCATCTCAATGTTTTTTGAACAAACAACTTTAAAATGTTGTAGGTAAAATCGATCAAAATCTTTCTAGGATGCCTCATACTAGCATTATCTCCCCATACTGGGGTGATTGACTCGATGATGCATATTTAGAATAATATTAACAAAACGCTGAAGATCCTGTTCCACACTATAAAGTCTGAGTTGCACACCAAAATATCTGTGTAAACGTTTAAAGACATCATCATCATATCATTTTTAAACTCTTCAAAATCGATTCAACCGTTTACGGGAAAATTGGAAAAAATGGAGAAGGTGAATGAAAGATTCATCTTTAAGTAGGTATTGTTAAAGTTTACCTCTAACATTTCAGAAAATATATATTTAAGATATTTTAGTTTTAAAATAATCTAGAAAGAAAATCTGTGATTCTTTTGACGTAAAAATTAGTACGAATATTCTACACGCTATTGTTTTAGGCTATAACACTTTATTTCAGTATCAAAATTTTCTGCATTTTTAGATTTAAAAATTAAAAGCTTATATTTTTGAGTATTTGCAAATGTATTGGAATATCGTTTATGTTGTCAATACAGCGATTTTTGTGTAAAATGAAAATACTGCATTTTGTATAAAATATGACTAGAACAGCATCTATACTGGATAAAATAACCGTGCAGGTTTGTTACATATTTCTTTACGAATACCGATAACATGAAGGACAGGGAAGTCTTTTAATTAAAATAAACCATATTTTAGAGGAAAATAAAATCAATCTAATTTGATCCTTCGCATGAACAAAAATAAAGTTTCGAGAATTAAATTTTGTACTTTAATGCATGTTTGCAGTTTTTAAACTTTTATAATCAGTACATAATTATATGTTTGCTTAATATTGAATGTAACTGATGATTAACATTCAATTTCAATAAGTTCAAGTAAATCACAAATATGTAATTTGTACATACGGTACAGATCTATTAGCTGAAAGCTCAACTACGGATATGTAGGTATTGAATAGATAACACATTATACAAATATTTTTGTTTAAAAAAGATCTAAAGATTGAGATGAATGTAATTCAAAGATTTTTGTTTAAAAAAAGATATTAAGATTGAGATGAAAAAAAGTAAGAACATTGCTTCGTTTGATGGATGGACTACATACATTTTTCCTTCAGTATCAGAAAACATTATAAACCCGTTTTAAAGAACATAACTTAACCGAAATGAACCACAAATTTGAAGAACCATAAACGAACACGTCTGATAAATAAAACTTGCGACGGCACTCTTTAAGCAAACTAGCAAATATACTGCGTGTGTTTCAAAGTTCTACAAACAAAATTTTTTGAAGGTTTAACTTTTAGATAAATGTCTTTGATAAGGGACACCTAGAAAAACAACAGATAAACTGGAACCAAAAGCCAATTTCCGAATCAATGATTCCTAAAAAAAAGAAATCCAGAATCTCACAATTCTTTATTTATTGGAAAATCAATTGACGTATGGGACTCATATTAATTGTGTCGAATAAAAAAATCTCTTAAAATGGCAGGAATTTCGTCATTTTAAGGATTCGAATACATTCTTAATTCATATAGCTTGCCTTTTATTTTTCAATGTTACAGATAACAATAGTTCACAAATTATTATCACACTGCGTTGCTGGTGACATTGGTGGCACGGTGAGTGCGAATAACAACCTGGCACCAATTTTCTGATTGAATTGCGCACGAACAAAATTTTTTTGACAGAATTGCATACCATACAAAAAAGTTTTTCTGACAGATATTTTTCCAACGGAACAGGAAAAATTTGATGGCAATCAAACAAAAACTATTAGGTACATGTACATACATAGTTCAATTGAAACTTGTATCAGGTAAAAAATCAGTATAGCATTTTTGTTTTAAATCGAATCATACTTAACCTACAAAAATTTCAATTTTTCGGTTAGGTTTTATTAATAATAAGGTAAATTGTTAAGAAATAACGCAAATGACACAAAATGTTGATTTGACATTTGAAATTTCTTTTGCATTCAGATTTAGAAAAGTTAAAATGAACGCATTCAGTCAGAGAATCTAAATTAACTGAATTTTTTTATTTTATTTTCAATACAAACTTAGATTTAAGATAAATTTGATAAAAAACAAAAAATTTTTCTTATAAAATCGTCTGTAAAATCAAAATACCCCTTTTGACCTTATAGCTAGTTTTGAGACTTGAAATACCCACGAAATGGGTAATTACCTACCCACGATCTGGTATGACGGTCGTGAAGAAGAAAATTGATTTTCTCGAGAATGGCTTCCACGATTTTGTATAAGCTTTCAGAATGCTATGTTTTGGAGACAATCTATCTTTTAGTTAGGAAATATTTTTCGTAATTTGTTTAATAAAGGTACCTCTCATAGAACAGGTATTTGTATATCAAGTTTTCTCGTTAACTACACATTCTATTTCAATACAATTTTCTATACAGGAAGTTATTGATCTGGCATTTCAAAATCTCAAAAACTTTTTTTTTTTATTTTCAATATTTTTAAATAAGTTTTGGCTTTTGAAATATGTTAGAAACGGGTATATTGAGTTTTTTAACATTATTTATCAAAAAAAAAAACTGGTCTATCTGGTCTTTTATCTAGCTTGCGTTATGTCTTATGAGGTATCAAGAATGAACCGTAATAATAAATAGAAATTACTCTATAAATCAATACAACATGATTGGATATAAAGACTTGATTATTTTAATGTTTGAGAATTTGGTATAAGTGATTTTAGGTTAATTTCTCAAACATCAAAACAACGATCAAGTTGGTCAAAACTCTAAATATATATCGAAAAACTGAATAGAGATTTTTGTCCAGTTTTTCTTAAAAAACACTTTCATTAAATATAAATATAATCTGTGCACTAAATTCAATATTAATGACTTAAATTCAAAATGAAAAGCGTCTTCAAACTTTAAAACTAAGATAGTTTTCAAACCCAAACAATAACTTACTTTCCACATTCCACAAAACAAAATCTTCCTAACAACATTATTCTATTTCTAACTCCCATTCCGACGACATGACATTAATATTGATTTTTCCTATTCAAAGATTTCCCATAAAAACAATTTTCCTCAATCGACAGCAGCACAACCCTTCGAATGATTTATGAACGTTTATTTTTTTTTTTTTTTTTCAACTTCGACGAGGGTGAGTGTCCTCGATGGCAAACTGTGGAACAAAAAGCTGCAAATGGTTTTGTTCTTGGAATTAAAATAAGCACAAAAAATAATGGCTTTTTTATTTAAAGCACAATGCATTTTGAATTCAGACAGTTAATAAAAAGGACTTTACAAAGGACATCTTTTTTTTTTTTTTTTGTTAATGTAGTACGAGTTAATAATAAACTCACCTGATATACATTTACTCGAACTTCTATCTGAAGAACCATGAGCTGTCGAACATCCCGACGAGGACTTTTCTGTTGGGAAAAAATAATTCTTTTATTTATTTATTGAATTTTGTTTTTTTCTTGATTCAGTTGTAATTAATGATTTAAATTTGTGTATTTTATTTTATAGAAATGTCAGAGCACACTTCCTGTTTCGATGTGGTATTATTTCACGACTTTCCCATACTCACGAGTCACGACTCATGAGTCATGATGTCTGATGGTAATTGTTGCAAACATTGTCATTGTCATCATCGTTGCAATTATTTCTGGTAACCAATTCTCGCAGAGGGTCTTCCGTATGACAGTTCAAAAAAAAAAAAGAAGACAAAAAAATAATCCCACAACCACCAACCAACCAGTCAATTAATACAATTTTTGGTTGGCACCAACTTTTTCGATCGCAAGGGTTGATTGGATTGGAATTCGTAGTAATCGAGAGGGTGGTAACCTCTTTTATTTTTTTGTAGCATCCTTAATTGGCGTAAATTTTTGTTTTGAGTAAACATACTCGAAACATTCAATTATTCTTGGTACATTGAGATATTTCGGTTTCGACATGCGCCAGGACAATAGTGACAGCCGTTACTGTTGCGTTGAATAAAAATGGTCCTTTTATGGGGACACGCGTTATGCGAACTTTTTTTTTTGCGATGCATTTCCTGATACGTATACCAGAGAGTTTTATAAGTGAATTTATGGATAATGATTACAGTTGTCGTACAACATACAGTTTCAGGGCTCAGAGCATAACAGTAAATTAAGCCCAGAGAAAACAAAACTTCAGTTACGCATCTATAAATAGGCAAGAATTTCACATCCGTCCCAGGACAGGCTTACTGGAGAGATGTATGTATGTTGAAATTCAAAGAGATAAAAACTTGGTCCTTTCACTTGGAGATATACGAACGACGTATTCACATTTGACATTATAGGTCGAAAAGAAGAAGAAAAAGAAGAACCAGAACCAGAACATGAATAAGGATGACTACGAGCACCCGGAAATGCACGGTCGATTCTTAGACACAAAAGGCAGAAAAGTCAAAACTGTATGAATATATAAAGTTAAAGGAATAAAAACCATCATGATGGGAGTTTTGAATTCTGTGAGAGAAAATCTTCTTTCTCTTGGGAATACAAAAGAGATATGTAGTATTATAATGATGCACGCATGAGAAAATCCTTTGAGCATGGAACATAATATAGGTAGGGTACAGTGTGGGGTCTGGGAGGGTGGGCGTAAACGTATACAGAAGACCATCTACCAATTGTCATTACAATTATCATGGATTCTTCGTTTCATCCATTTCCAGCACAGAGCACATGAGTTAACAAACCAAAAATGTAAAAGGACATTTTTGAAAATTCTAGAATATTTTTTTCTTCTTGAAACTTACATACATACCTTCATAACATAGGATACATATATTTACGTAATTATTTTTCTTAACAAAAGATTTCTATCATTGCATGAAATACTCGTAAATGGAACGTTGTGATGAATGTTCCTTTCAAAGTGTGCAACTTTGCATAGGATTACAAAGAGAGAACGGAAGAGCACAATTTTGAATGTTGTCATATTTAGTAAGAATGAATACAAATTCTTTCTTGTTTAATATAAATTATTCAAAAACAGTATAAATATGGGTAAATCTTGTCTTAAAATTCAACTGAGACTAAAAATGACTTGAAGACGAAAGACGTAGACTTCCAATATTCCTCTTACTGGCTGTGGGATGGAGACATATACAAAAAATCATCAACAAGACCCCGCAGATGACATCGCTATAGAAAAGCAAACTACATTAATAACTCTCACAAGGTCCTAGTTATAGATCTGGGAATAAAATAGCATTGTTTTAAGGATTTGGTTTGAGCTTGTAATAAAATAGACCCAACACAGCATTTAAGAAAAATAAATATTGGGTCACGAGGGCTCCAGCAACAGAGAAGTCCTATAGTGGCTACACTAAAAGACTAAAAGAGATGCACTTTTCAAGAATTAGTTTTGAAAGGTTTTTCAATTCTGCACTAAATGCAGTAAGTTATAAAAACTAAGATAGAATCAGGGATTTAAATGCCAGAACCTTTGAGATGGCAGTCGGACAAACCAAACACTTTGCAACGGGATAATTTTGAAATTTATAGATAGCTTCAGACATAAACCTCCAATTTCAATAATTCCTCTGAAGGTTACTAAAGGCGCTGTACCCAATTTGAAGGTTTCTCTACGCCATTTGCCGATTCGCGTATAAAAAATGACTTGAGTAACTTCTCTTATTGTTATCTCTAATTCGAACAACGAAACATAACCGTCGTGATGGTTGCAACTAATTTATCTGAGAACCGAGAAGTTAAGTCTTATTTATTTTACAAAATGGAAGAATGCTCGAAATAAACTGCCACTGTAAACATTGAAGCAGAACGCGGAGTTAAAACTTTCTACTGTTCGGATACAGGCAATGCCGTCTTTACTATAAGGGCACACGGGGTCCGTGCCCAGGGCCCCTTTCGAGACGGAGGCCCCGAAAGGCTGATATATTCAATTACACTACTATACAATAAGTGGGCTCTCTGGAAAATTATAAGATTTCTAGAATAAATCAAATCCACTTTTAAGTTTGTTTGTCCATGGATGAAACAACCTTCTAAATTCACTTTCTTTGGTAACAATTCGGTCAAGATCTCAAATGGCGTTGGCTATTTCATCCTCTGGCATTGTGCCACCTTGTTGGAAGGCGGTCGAACTGCACATTCCGCTTTGAAGCTGCCTATGAATCTTCTCACTATTGACAAGCCAACGTGCACAATGACCAAGAATTCGGCGGAAGCGAAATTGATGCGAAAATGCAAAATCATCATCTGGGATAAATGCACCATGGCGCATAAACGAGTTTTGAGGAAATTGACCGAACGATGAAAAGATTTTTAAGTGATTCGAGACAAGGAGTTGAAATTGACTACGAGCATGAGAGTCGCATTGCAGAGGGACCCATCAACTGCCGAATTCTCGAGAAAACTGCTGGCGCTTGACAGTGTTTTGACTGGATTAATATCGTTCCCGCAAATTTTTGAGAGTTCACATCCTCCTCGAAGGAAGGACTCGTCAACAAAGTGTTCCCCGGCATTGCACAAAAATATACAAATCTCGATTGGATTAGTGAATACTAGCAGCGAAGAATAAGAACGTCAATAGCTTGAAATTCATAATTCAAAGACAAATCGCTGGAGAACTGCATTCACACAAATCCGTTGACAGAGTGACCGACGAAGATTAAGCGACCCAACTATCTGAAGGAATTTTTGAACGCGCTTGATGTGCCAGGACTCTGCTGCATAATTTACAGCTGAAAGTGGCAAGGTTCAAAGGAGTGGAAGTCCTTATCCCACGAAACCCGATTATTCCAACTGATCTACCATTCCAATTCAAGCGAATTTAGTTCCATTTTATATTAGTTTTGCCGATGACAGTAAAAAAATCGCAAGGCCAATAGTTGGAAGTCTGTAGGATGAATCTCGAATTTAACTGTTTTTCGCACGGTCAGCTGTACGTTGCCTGTCCGCATGTTGGCAAACCGTCTTTGCATTACATTCCACTTTAATCTACTCCGTCGATGAATTAACAAAGTCGACCCATTTACAAGCACTGGCAACTGAAGCCATCGGCAAACCGTCTTTGCTGTTTTCTTGATGGAAAAACGTGCGACGGAAAGACATTGTTAACTATATCAATCTCTACCTACTTTTTTCGATTCCATTCCAATAAATTACATTGAAATTTGATCTATACATAAAAAATGTTTTTGTCTTTCACTTTTTTAACTTTCCAATAGGGCCCCGAATTCTTGTGTGCCCAAGGGCCCCGGTCTGGCTTAAGACGGCCATGGATACAGGACTGTCAATTTACCAATATTTCATCTATTTTTTGCCATTGTTGGTATGAAATCGTGTTTTTAACAAAAACTGTCAACAATGGCAAAACTTTTGCGACTTATAATTTATTGAGATGAAGTATAAAGTTGCACAAAATTTTGGTTCGCCAGTAAAACCAAAAACAAATATACAATAATTTTAAATTTTAAAAGTTAAAGCCAAATTAGAAATTTAAAGGCTGTGAAGTCATCTCGTAGAACCTATTCCAACAAAATTGAGATAATTTAGATGAAAACTATTCGTGTTCGTGTCCTTATAATTAAGAGACAATTTTTTGGGAAACAATGAATGCCATTTGTTCATTTTTTGTAGAATTCAAATGACTCTTATATGGTATCTATTATTTTTTTATCAAAAGTCTTTAAAACGTTTTCCAGAACATGTGATATTGTCAAATTATTTTGTGATTGTTCAGTAGTCATTAAGTCAAACGAAATCTGCAAACTCAAACGATTTTTTTTTTTTTCTAATTTTGAAACAAGCTAATTTCTGTCCCAATGAAAACCCAATACTAAAGGGAATATTCCATTCACTTCAATGTAGTTATACAATCTGTGATTTGAAAAACTTTTGAATAATGTCACAACTATATGCAACAACCTTTTTTGTCATTTTGAATACTAAAATTTTCCATTGATTTATTTCCAACTTATTTCAGCTAAACAAATAAAAAAACATCTCGTGAATTTAAAATACCTGTCATTTGTGTTGCAATAACAAAACATGTCAACCCATTTACCGAATCTAGACAGTTCTAGTTTCAAAAAGGCAACAACACCAACAATAATACATAGCTAAAAAAAAAATAGAAATAGAAATAAACGATGAATCGTTTCGTGGCGGAAAAACAAATCTTTTACATCCGGCTGGCGGGAATTTTGGCCAGCAATATAACGTTAGGCTTATACAATATTCGCCATTTTTTTCTTTTTTAGTTTTTGTATTCTAACTGTCCATACTCCATGTCCATACCTTGGCTACATAAAGTCAATTTTAAAAAGTCCATTTTTTTTTTTTTTGAAACACAGACGAGAGAAAGAGGATATACCTTAAATAACAACGGCACGACAAAAGTACTAAATTGATTTTTTATTTCATTTGCATAAAATTTAAACAATTTACATAGACATTTGCACGAAGAACGGAAAGTCCTGGCAAAATGACCGCCACCACACCATCATCATAATATCATCGCGTCCTAGAGAGTGATTATAAATTTTCCTAACTCGGTGTACCTATGGTTTGGTCGATGCAGTCCAAGGTCTTGATTCTTTTTTTTGGAAAATAAAAAAATAGAGGAAATGCAACAAGCAAACAACTTCAAAAGTAAAATGAAAACTAGAAAATAGATTTTTATAGGAGGAAAATTTATGAATTCATTTGCATGAATTATAGCTTTAAGACACAAGATTGAAGTTGAAGGCATAGCGGTCATGTTGTTTAGAGTAATTTGATGTCTATCATGACACGCGAACATAATTCATGCAATTATTTGATTGATGACTTTGTTTTTGTCAAATCTATTTTGGAACATCCTTTTTAAACAAGAGAATGTGTGGGAGATTTCTTACAAAATGAATCGAAATTAATTAAAAAAGAAAGGAGGTTAGATTTGTACTCTATTCTCAGATTGTTACGGGAGTTCGAGATAAGGTTTGAATGTGTATTGACAGGTTTTCCTATTTTACAGAATAAGGAATAGAATCAGGGCTACCGTAAACTCCCCTTTCCCTTCTGAATTATATCCAGGAGACGCAAATCAGTAACGGAATCACCTGCCCAGAGATGGGAAATATACTCAAACTTTATGGATTATAGCCAGTTCCAACAAAAAAAATATTCCTTCCATCGTCTTAGGAATCCTCAACATTGCGCTGAAATTTTAACGACGTCAAATATGTGTGTGTTCCACAGAACGTGGTTAAAAAATTCACGTACCTAGAACTCAAAGCTGTTCGGATTTCTTGATGCAAGTGCCAATCATGGATAGTGGCAGGATAAGCCTAAACGATAGAACTCAGCATTGGAATTTCGAAGCATTAAATTCCACACGTTTGATAGTTCTCTATTGCCCAATCCTGTCAAGATCGGAATTCAATTATTATACCCTCCCGTTGCAGTTCCGAATTCGAAGAATAGGGTTGTGAATCTGGAAACGAATATCAAAATATGAAGGTATTGTCATCATCAAAATAATATGGTTGATAAGAAATCTTGGACAAAAGATCAATAATCTTTCTTGAAAAAGAATCGGAGAAAGAATAGATCCTTGTGGGCGAACCAGTATTTGTTTTGTTAATATGAGACTAAAAACCATCTGGAACAAATTCCAAAAAAAGGCAGTCCTCAGAAATGGACTATACTGAAGTCAAATCAGGAAACCAACCGAAGTAAAACCCAGCGGCAGTATTAACTAATAAAATGAACAACTTTTGAGTTGAAGACGACATGCCTAAACTAGAAAAAGAATTTTTTTCTTTTTAGCATGAAGAAGAGACACCCATATACCTGTACTGGAGTACTACAACAAACTAGGAACACGAAAGACAAATTGAATATGTAGCATCACCTTTAACATACCAAAAGTCAACTACAAAATGGTACGATATGGCGAAAATTTTGTTTGAATATAAATTTGATTGAAATCGGTTGTGTCTTGTGTAGTTCACCAGAAAGTCTGATTTAAAATAAATGGTTCTATGAGAGGCAGAATTGTAAGACAAGAAGGCTGTTCTTACAAAACAGCACATGACAATTTTATCAAAATTATTGCAGCGGAAATTAGGCTCTTGTAAATGATTGTATGGCAGGTACCGTTATTATTGAACCTAGTTTGAAAATGAAGAAAAACACCCTAAGAAGACCAAATAAAGACAAATAAACAGCCAGATGGACGGACAGAATTTCTTGACCCACTGTTGGATTGTTATCCCAAAATTGTCGAAAAGTTTTGTAAAGCTAATATACTATTTAAATATATGTATGTATGTACATATATGTACAATTTCACTCTTACATGGTTTTAATATAAAATATGTGGCTATAGTGTTGGTCATTTTTAAATCCAAATTTGGACAAGGATATCAGTTTAGAAATTATAGAGTCATTCATTTCGTGGTTTGAAGTTGGTAGCGCTGGAATTTGACACCTGTCGATATTAGATTGCTTAATAATCGAACACTAAAATTATTAAAACTTACTACAAAAGTATTTGATACCGCTAAGTAAAAGACCGTGATTATACGCAAATAATCCCCGACTTTAAAAGACGCATTAAAAAACATTACCTACTCAAGTTATGGCCGAGATACCGCCTGAAATGTGCGGAAAATTGGTTAAAAATTATCTCAATCGAATCGCATGATGCGAATCTTCCGGAGGCGGCCATTTTGATGATATTCTTCTTACATTTAATGGCAAACTTTATAATGAATTAAAATGTTCATCAAAAATGTATCGCTAGTGTTTTATTTAGCCACTTTCGAAACCGAAAAATGAATGACACTATATTTTGACTCAGTTTACTGATGAACAAAATATCTCAACATAACTTTATCTAATAATATCCACACACAAAAAAAAAAAAAAAAAAAAACATTTCATCTTAAAGCACACGAAAGCATTGTTTCCCAGAGAAATAAATGCAATAATGTCCTTTGAAACTTGCCAAAAATGTGTCCCCTTATATACAATGAACTCAGATGTCTCTCATGCAAGACAACATAGCAAAGCACTCACCTGTTCTTGACTTTGTCTCGGATGGTCCATCTAATGCGGCAACTGCTGCCAACGACGATGACGACGAAGGCACTGGTACGGGTACGATTGAAT
This sequence comes from Platycheirus albimanus, assembly GCA_916050605.2. NCBI lineage: Eukaryota > Metazoa > Arthropoda > Insecta > Diptera > Syrphidae > Platycheirus > Platycheirus albimanus. The sequence goes on along the minus strand of OU696698.1, from coordinate 110,818,904 downwards.
TTGAAGATGGCGAACATCCAGCTGGTTGAGTCACTGGATCCAGACGATATCGTTGAACTGTCGCAGCAGATACTGTTGTTGTACAATTGCCACCATTTAAAGCTAAACTTGTTGAACTAACTGCATTATTGACGGAAGATCCTATACAACTTGTACTACTACTATTATTAATATTGGATGCAGCGGCAGATGATTCTATTGAATCTGTCAGTCGTTGGGTTGAATAGATGTCACTTCAGAAAAAAAGATTAAAAAAATAAATCATGAATAATGTTAACTTGTGGATGATATAGTGGAATTCAACCTAAAAGCACTGGACGCTCCAAAAAAGCTCGTTCGGTCTTGTAACGCTGCTTTCGCCTTTTCCACACTCTGCTTCAGCTGTTCGAATGTGGACTGATGGAATCGATAAGACGTCCAATCGGGTGAACATTGTCCCAATCCGAAGCAATCTTCGGTCTTGACTTGTGCTAAACTTGGCGAAATCCGTTTTAAGTCCAGCGCCGTCTGGTAGGAACAAGAGTTCTCGTACATCGTAACTGATGCCGTAGAATTGTTGCCACTACTTGTCCACTTGAGTCTACAAAAGGTATTCCAAAAAAGAAAGAAAAAAAGAACGGGAGGTTTAACAAAGGTTATCCAAGACTCTAAGAATAAAACTAAGAAATAATATACGGTTCACCTCATTTCACCTCCATGTAGGCTGGACTGAAACAATGGACGCAGTGCAGTGGATTTCAGCGTTGTTCTTCTGCCATAACTCGCTAATTGTACTCTGTTCTTTGTATAATGCTAAATGTACAGCTAATTGCAATCTAAAACAATATATAATTGAGTGCGAGGGTAATTAAATGAATTTATGAGTTCTCCTTTACTGAGTAGCTATAGCTACTACAACCACCCGCAACCGCACGGAACGGTATACTGTAACAGTAACGTGTGTTCTCGATAACCCGCTATCTACAGTATGTAATGGAGATTTCCAACGGACTCGGCAGTTGGCGTTGGTATCTCTGGCGCATTGAAAACATGGAAACATCCCCTCGTTCTCATGAATATTCATTCAAATTCGGGTTGTCATCGGAAGTAGTGCGATTTGATTTATGCAATTCTATACCCTTCCCACCAGCTGATACACTCGCCTAATGCTGGTGGAGATGGAGCCTGCACCCAGCACCAAGCACCCAGGGTTGAAAAGAAACGACTATTATTATTCTATAAATTCTAGGACGACCGACGTTAGATCCTTCTCTCTGATATAGAATCGCATCTACATACTCGTACTTGCCGTATCTCTTCTGAATGAAATTGATATCCCAAAATTCAAAAACCACCCCACCGCAAAAAAAATCCTTCGCCATTCCCAAAGCTATAGATACAAATACAACCCGTTTTAGAAAAATATCGGTTGAAATATTAAATTGAATATTTTCTTGCAGTGATTTTGTTTGCACAATCTACAGCTCCGTTCGATTCCTTTTCATACCCTTTTTTTTCCAAGGATATTTTTTTATCAACATTCTTTTCTTCTATGTAAATGATGCATGCTGCTGCGTACATAACATTCATGATGGGATCCGTATCAGAAATGGGTGATTATGATCCGCCCACGTAACAAATAATTCAGTTGTTATAATAATGGACTCACTATGGTGTAGCTGTACAGAGCACACGCCCGCTTTATTACTGGTACATTGACTTGCCCCAAAAGCCAGCCAAAAGGGATTGTATAGCAAGAGATTCTGAAGCATCATCCAGGACAAAGCATCATAGAAGCTAGAGGAAGTCCTTGCTATAAGATAGGCGCTTCGTAAGCAAAGCATATAATATAATATATACGCACCAATTGCGAGGAAGATTAATAACTTTAGATAAAGGAGATGACATTTCTATAACGTCTATCCGAAGTGGGCGAGTCACGTGTTTGCTAAGTACGAAGATTTGTGTGACGTTTATTGTTGATGTTTCTAAATGCGTTTAATTAATGGAGATTACAAGATTCCGAAATGTTTAATTAAATAAGCCGATGAATACAGGGACGAGTGCCAGAGAGAGGCTGGCAATCTTTCAATGGGGTGTTGGAAATCAGGGATAATGGTGGATTTAGTTTGTTTAAAATTAGCATCATTAAATGTAACAAAATTTTATTTATATCTCCTTGATTGTTGTTTGAAAAAAATTTATGTCTTCAATTATTAAAAAAAAAAATACATTTGTAACCCTATTTTATAGAATGTGTATATTGTATTTGGCGTGGAGTTTGTAACACAGAGAAAAGGTATTCTGACTCAGAATCAAGCGCCTAGTCAATATTTAGCGATGTCCATTCGTCCGACCGTCCGTATGTAGGACTCTCTAGAGGTCGCAAACTTTGAGCAAACAAGCTGAAATTGAAACGTTCTTGAACTGATAAAATCCGCTCACAATAACAAGCCCACAATCAACATTTTTGTTCAACAACCTCTATTTGACAAAATTTAACTGTGTTTTTTGTACAGTTACGATCAAAGCACAACGTTAAAAAATGTTTCAGCTGACGCTGTTTTATTTGAGCAAAAAACCTTAAATTTTGTGGGTATTATGTAGTTGTAGGTAAACATCTTGCCTATGAAAATAAAAAAAAATGATTTTGGGTGTGGCTGACGCCCACTTTTCATCAGAATCTATAAAAAACTTATTTTTGCAAATAAACGGTATTTATAAGCCCAAATATGTGAGGCTCTTAGTCAAAACTAAGAAGATTGATGTATGAAAAGAAATGTTTGAATTTCGTGTGTGGCTTACGCCCACTTTTCATGAAAGAACAAAAAACACAGTTTTAAAAATTTAAGGTAGGTAGCAATATTCAATTTTAACAATTTTTTTCGTTCGTTATAATGAAAAATATGTTTCTAAATTTTTGTGTGTACATTTTTTCAATACGCCCACTTTTAAGGGTATGATTTCTATAAAATACCTTTATTTGGGCAAGATCGTTAAAAACCTACTCAATTCAGCTGTAATTTTACACATATGCCTAAAAATTGACTAATGGTCAAAGCTCAGTTAGTGCTTTAAGATTTGTTTACAAATTTTTAGGACACGCCTACTTTTAAGGGGCGTTTCCGTCAAAGGTCGAAATATGCATTAATTTGGTTAATGTTTTTTAACTAACGGTCACAGTTTTGAAGTAGGAAGATGAACTTTTTGGTTTGTATTCCTTGGTTACGTAGACGAGTGTGGTTCAAGAATTTTTAAAAACACCCATATTATATTTCCATTCAAAATCTATTTTTTAAAATTTAACGTTTTGTCTTGTTTTGTTCAAATCGATCTGTAAGCTTAAAATTGAATGTCACTGAGCTCATACTAATTGCCCTGGCAGTAAAAAGTCTTGACTTTGAGCGTGGCACACGCCTTTTTTTATTGCGCCAGCAGTAATTGAACATCGGCCACACAAAATTAATGTTATTGAATTTTTTCCTGTCTGCTAAAGAAGAATTTTGTTTCTGAAACTGGAACAGCGGCTGGCTGCGAGAGGCGAACGCATACACAAACACAAATATAGGGAATAAAGTATCCAACAGTTCATTGAAAACGTCCTGTAAATCTCGCTTATGTTTTTATTTTGTGAAAATATTAACGATTTTTATGATTATTTGAAAACCGTCCGTCCTTTCAACTCACTCTTACATTATGAAAACAATAATAAAGACTTTGAAGCAACTGTTAAATTCATTATGGCTTCATTTAAAATGTCAAAAGCAAACCATAGTAAATAGAGTCAAACTATATGATTAAACATCACTGAGTGGACTTTCGCATATTTTTTCGTTTTGTATTTTACCGACGGTTTACAAATTTTTTCTTTGCACTCATAAATATTGTATTCGGATAAGGAAACAACATTTAAAAAACTTATGGCGTTTGGACGTGGTATAAGATGTAGGTAATTGGTAATATCCCATCAACAATACACCAAATTTTAAAAACAAACTATCACTTTTTTGGGACAGCATTCGACCATGTCAACTTCCTCTTTTTATTTTTAAATTTATTTTCAAACAACCTTATTTAACACATCCTTAATTTATTTCAATTTTGCATGCACTTTTTAGGTATTCTTCGCTTTTTTTTAATTTATTTTTTGAACTGCAACTATCACGGTGTCTGATTTGTTTCTATATCACACACATAATTTCTGAATTTCCGTTACTTTTTTCGATTTGAAAAATTCAATGTAGCCACTCGATATTGATTTTAACAATAAACACGTTGTCTGAAAATATTATTTTTAATTAATTTAAGAAACTGGAAAAGATAAACTAACCGAAACTGCAGAATAAAAAGAAACTCAAGTTAAAGTGCGAAGAATAGTTGAAGCAACAATTTTCATTCAAAACTAAATTTCCACTGTCTATATTGCCATATGAGTGATAGCGTAGGAGGCACATTATCTATCGCCTGGGTGGTTGTGTAGCACATTTCAAATTTGTCAAGTTTCATTTAACTGATGAATATTTCTTAAGAAAATGCATGCAATACAAATATTCATTACACACTATTTGTTGGGGATTGGCTAATAGGACGCAGTATAGTTCGTCAGGGCGCCCTGAAATTACGCCATAGGAAATTGTGTCTAAAAGAGTTTTGGAAAAAAAACTAAAAAAATTTGGGCTTAAAAAATTGGAGAAAACGCCCAAAAAATTTTCGGAAATTTCACCAAAATGCATGAAAATTACACAACAATTTTGCAAAAAGAGCCAAAAAACTAAAAGGAAATTACGCCTAAAAAAATGTTTGAACGTTTTGACTTAATAAAAACAAGGATCTTTCTTAATCACTGTACTCAACAATATGAGGGGGCGAAATTTCTTTTTGGCTTTTTTTCCTTAATTATAAAGGAAAAAATAACGGAAAAAGGAAACAAAATTTCTGGCAATAAAGCCAAACTTTTCGGGCCTGTTTTCCTAGGGAAAAAAAAAACAAAATATTGCATAGAGATTTTTGGGCGTTTTTCCATTTTTTTTTTTTTTTGTAATTTCCTATGGCGTCATTTCAGTGAGCCTGTCAGCAGTTTCGCTGGTGCCGACAAGAGTGATAATATATTCTTGAACCGAAAAACTGTTGGCTTGATCACTAAAGTTGTTTAAGTGTAGGTACTGGATATGAAGAAAGATTTATTATTTCGTTGTTAAGCCAATAAGAGTGTTACATTGGATAAATGCATCTTCTCCAACGCGTTAAAAACTGATCAGAAGCAATTTTGCCATTTTTAAAAAAACCAATGGAAAGTGCTATGGACTTCCTGTATACATTCGGATGTGATTTTTCTTAACTTCCAAATATTTATGATTACAAAATAAACTGCAGATTTCTTAGAAGAAAGGGCTGTTTCGTTGGAAAAAATTATGTAATAATTGAATTTTGGAATATTTTTAATACATATTTTATTTTGAGTCTAACAACATTTACGCCACTTGAATAGCTATGACCTAAATTAGAACTATTTTGTATCATTTGAAGAGCGATTTTTGCACAGATACACCATATTTATCATTTTCAAAAATCATTTTAATTGTTTTTGAACATTTAGTCAACAAACATATTAAGTTACTCAAGTGATCCTTTTGTATCACATTCGAAGAACTTAAGACCATTACTTAACTATCAGTTTCTCTTCCTAGTGTTTTATATCTATCAAACTTAATTATATAGCACAAACGCAGAAAAATGGGTATGCCTATTAAACTTTGCTTGAGTCTTGAAACTTCTTATATTACCTTTTTGATACAAAAAGGAAGACTTATACTTTCACCACACGATATTTAATAAACTTTTTGTACGTAAACAATACTAAATTATTCTTAGGCTAAGATTACATGTAAATTTTACTTACCATTTACGTAATTCTTACAAAAGTAACTCACAGTGTGGCTTACACTATAGAAGAACTAACAGTAAGAAATTCTTCCCGTAATTTATAAACTTATCACTTCCGGGTGTGTATATACTGTGAGATTTCCGTAAGTGTCATAAAATGGGTTTACATTTTAGAAAATTTCTCTTTAAACTTACATCTTACGTAAATTGATACAATACTGGAAGTCACTTACAGAGCCGTTTACTTTTCTCAGAAGTTGCTTACGTGAGTAACTTTCGGAAGTAAAACTTACATGTGTAATCTTAGCCATATGATTTTCATTTGAATTCTTGTTTTCTGAAATATTGCAAATTGCCCATGAGTTAACAAGTCAATTGCTTGATTTTGGGTCAAATCGATTTGTTTTCACCACACATTCGTTGCCAAGAAATCTAACAAATCTTCAAAAGTCGAAGTAAGTAGTGTTCCGCCCCACAAATTTCAATGCGTTCTTCATTACCAACAAAATCAAAAATCATCTCCACAACAACCCCTAGGTCCGTATCTTTTTTTCATTCATACGATCGCTGTTTACATTTAATACAGTGTAGCTCATAAATTGACCCCTTCCGGTACCGGACATGGGCCGCGCAGTACAATTAAAAACACACAGAGTGGTCGCCGTGAATACACAAGTAGATGACGATTTGTGGTTGGATTCGAATAGTCTAAGGGTAGAGTGTGACCTAGTGTCGTCGTCGTCGTCTCTACTGGTTCTGGTTGTGAGCTGTGACTATTGTTGGCCATGTTAGATGTAGGTAGTAGGTACTCCTCAACAAATGCACACTAAATTCAAATTGACAAGAAAACCGTCATCGTCATCGTTGTCGGTCGTCGTATAGTCTTCGATTGTGGTCATTTAAGAGAAATTTGCTAAAATTAGTAAAAAAAATATATTTTTTAAATTTTTATTGTGGCGCGGTCACTATATACTTTCGTGGGCGGGAGGGGATGTTAAGATGTAAACAAAATGCTCACAATGTAAGGAAGAAAATGTGTGTAAGTACGATTGGCGCGGAATTAATGTAAATTTATTGAAATTTTATAGATGCGTTTTCCGGTTATTTGCTCAATAAAAACATATACGAATTTCTAATTTTTAAACGGCAGCGGTGTGTCTGGTATGTACATTAGCTAAAAAATGCAAAGAAGAGGTGTTCTGAACCCGGGGTATTGTGTGTTTAGCTGATATTTCCAAATATTACTTTTGCCGTAAGTTCTCATGAATAATAATCAATCAATTGTCATTTCTGTCAGTCAGAGATCTCAAATTGAAATTTTACATGCTTTGGAGATGCTTTTTGTTGGAAATATGGTTTGCCCAAAAATGTTTTCGACCTTCAGGTCAGAAACGTCGTACAAGACAACTATTTTAAAAGACGTCGTAAGCGAACTGTCAAAATTTGAATGAAAATTCTCTTACGACAAATCGTCAACTTTCTCATAAGGCGTTTTTCTTTTTTCATTCATAAAAGAGCTCTGAACAGAGATCGAGTAATCGAGTTCGCTCTGAACGTCCTCTGAGCCAATTGTGTTCAGAACGCTCTGAACTATATTAATTTCCCTTTCTCATGCCATTTGAAAAACCGGAAAAAGTTTTTTTTTAACATTTAAAATACATTCGGCGGCCATTTGAATTGTTTGTATTCCCAGCCGCCGCTAAAATCTTCTTCTTTATCAATTGAATAGCTTTGGAAGCGTATCACTTTTGACGTTTATATACTTTTGTTCCGCTTTTAGCTTAGTCTGCCCCATCTATTTATTAAGAGCTCGTAGAGCTCACTCTGAACACAATCTGAAGGAGAAAAGAAATATGAATTCTATGCCCTGAAGTCTCTGAAGCAAAAAAGAAACACTTGATTTTCTTTTTGACAACAAAAAACGCCTAGGTATAGGAATTTGTGTCGTAAATGTCGTAAACGGCTGTCGTGACATTAAAGTTCTGTTCACACTGGTCAAGAAAGATGGCAGAAAAGTGATTTCTAAGATGGCTTCCTACTGCCCTTGAATTTAAACAAGTTTTTATCACCGAGGACAGCTACATAGATTACAATTCTTTGAGAGGGGCGTCCATGAAATCTGTGTGGTTCTTTCCTATTTTGCGACTACAGCGACGCGACACGGCGAGAACCTTAGAATGTTGCATGCATAACCTTATCATAAAAAAGATTAATTTACTGAACTGTCAAAAACGATTTGACGCTTTAGATATTCTTATGGAAGTTTTAAAATAAAAAAATATTTAAAAAATTTTAGGCGTTTAGCGTCGCTCTCGGCAACGTTTACGATGCAACGCCTTAACACATTTGAGGGCGAGCTTTTATGAAGCTTCGATTCAACGTTCTAAGAATTGTCCTATTAAATTCTTTTAATTCGACAACTAAACGCAATAAGGACGTTTCCATTACCATTTCTTATGCCATTTTTTTCGAAATCGAAATACAAAATTCATAGAAACTCCCAGCACGGGAAAGGGAATAGTTAAAGTCCGCGTAAATGGTTTTCGAAGAGCAGTTTTATGTCTTTTCTTCTCATGCATTTCAAAAGTGTTGACAATTTGATAACTATCTGACATCTTTTAATTGCACTTTCTTCTTCTATTTCTAACGGATCTTAAGGATGAAGATTTAATATGCGCGCGATCCACTAGGTACATTAGATATCGGAGATTTTAAATGCTCCCCTAATTTTAATTGGCGATTTTTAAGGCGAATGTTTCTTTGAATTCAATCATGATCCAATTTTTGTATCTACTTATGCTTCATCGGAATAATCTTTAGTCTTTTGAAAAGTTCATGGTTTTAATTTTTAATACGGAAAGATTAAAAACCTGTGCTTCCAAACTCTGATATTCATTTGGCGCTACTTATACTTTGTTCTTAAGAAAGAGAGAGTACCTAAACATATTTTTTTCGAAACGCATTGCAGTAAGTTCTCTTTAAAATGCTCGTCATTACATAAATTTGGAGTTTTTATTTAAAAATCGCTGGTTTGCGTGGTACCTAGATCTTTAAAAATAATGATATCGTCCTCAAAAAATATTTGCTAAGCTCTTCAAATACTGATAAAATACCAACGAAACGATCCATCGCAATTTAATCCAAAATAGCTCACAAAACTCAGTTTTTGTAAGTAACCACTTACCAGTGTAAAAATTTGAATTTTGGAAAATCCGTCGCAAAAAAAAGCTGTTAAAAAATCCACCGTACTCGAAATAGGTATTTGAGAATAACGTTTTTTAAAAAATCCACTGCACTATGTTAAACATATAATAATTGTTACCACGCATGCAGGATAGTTGTTTTTTTTTTTAGAAATATGTGTCATTTAATGTTACCTACCTTTCAGAAATCACGGCAAACTAACTCCTTTTTGTATCCTTTAACTTCACTTTTTATTAAATTTTCCACTAACACAGTTTAATTTTAGTTATCACGGAATTAATCCTTATTTTTCTACGTTCCGTTCTAAAACAATTCTTTCTTCAACCACGATTTTAAGTTAGTTTTTATTTTCTCTTCTTCTATTCACAAAACATAAATTAACATAAATAATTCTAAATCACAACCGGAAGCCACACATTCCCACCTTTTCACCGGTCACTCTTGAAGAATTCCGCAACACTTGTGGTTTATTTGGTTCCGTCACAGACAGACAGACAATCTATTGCTCCTGACGTTGTTGGGGTAGTAGTTCTTCAGCTTCAGCCAAAAATTCCAAACTGCCAATAATACCGTCAGCAGACATTTTCCTGAGCAACAAGCCTTTTTTCCCACTCTATTCGGATTTGGTGGTCGGTGGTATTTAGGGTCTCCTTAAATAATAATATTGAAGTTCGAAAACCGCCCGGGGAAATCCGACTATGATTTTGCTTGTTGTTGCGGATCACTGCGGGAAAATAGCTTCCAAAAAATTCAAGTGGCTACACAAAATAGTGTCCGATGTGCATTCCGTCAATACCGAGAACGTCGTCGAGAGTAGTTTTGGTCTAAACCACAAAACGGATAAACCATTGCGCTACACAGACACACATTGGAACTGCAGATACTCGTACAGGCACACGCGACAAGTATAGAACAGCAGTTAATAGCAGATCATCCCTCTTAATGAGGACACCGCTCCATATGATTATGGTGAGGGTGTAGCCCTAGGGGTGGAAAGTGCTAGTCGTAATTGTTGTTGTAGCAATAGCACATCCTCCCTCGATCTGTTTCTGTACCTCAAGGAATGCTGCTGGTTTCGCACAGAACACAGATAAATGGTAGATAATCGACTTGCAAGCCGATTGCTATGGCTCATCCTTAAGGATGCCAACCACCGTTAATGCGGTTGCTATTGGTACATCAGCACAAGGATACCCATACTTGGTCGGCTATAATGATGGGCATGCGTGGTGAAGTGCATGATTCCTCACTCACGAATTCCGAGTTCTTATCTGTTCTCTGCTTGTGGGGGAGGAGCCACAGAAGATGATGATGATGATGATGATGAGTTTAGATCCTGTGTGTGTATCTCTGGCATATCCTCGCATCGCAAGGAACACACAAACCGCATTGGCCGGGTGATGGATAAAAGCACTGGCGGTGGTGGAGCAAGAGAGGTAGCACCTTCGTCCTCGGATATGCGTACCGTAGGAACTGAAGATTTTAACAATGGCGGTTTTATGTCCGCGTCCGCGATTCCACCCTCTCCTTGATGGTCTCATTTTTTGGGGCCGAGGATATGTGTGTATGTGAAGATGTATCTTTTCTTTTCTTATCTGTTGTTCACGCAAAATGCACTCGTTTGGTATGTAAGGTAAGAAAGATGTTTAGGTAGGTAGACATTTATTTTTTACGGCTACGTAGAATATTGTGATGTACAAAGAACGGAGGGTTTTTTTGTTTAATGTGGGGGAAAGGAGTTTAGATGTCGTTCCTTATACTTCTATACCGAAACTGTAATGGGGGAATTCAGGATTTTCAGTTTAAGATTTGAAACTTTAATGGCGGTGTTTAAAAGGGCGTTATCTAAATTATTACCAGATTGAGATACGGATGAATGCTCCACTTCGTAAATAAATTTTTTAATAATGCCAACATACCTACCTGACCTGCATATACTTATACTTACATATATTATGAAAAGAAGGACTTTTCTTTGACAGGAGATTTTCCTTTGTTGTCTTAAGCGATTTACAGATACCTTTATTTTTTATTTTTTAAGATGAAGAATTTAAATTTGGACGATTTTTTTTTGGAGATTAGCCATTGTGACTTCTGAGCCAGGATGCAAAAAGGTTTAAACTATTTTGGCATCAAAATTAAGTTTTATTTTCTAAAAGTGTATTATTTATGATGATTACACTACTATCCCTCATTTTAAATCTGACTTTCCATAATTTCATATTATTTGTGATGTTAGTAGGTACAATTAAGGGTTGCCGGTAACATCGTAGCTTTATTTTTTGAGAAGATATATTGCCAGCAGTAAGAGTTCCGAAACTTAAATTGAGATTTGTAATGCTACAAATTAGAAACCTTCTGATGGTTCACCAAGTTCTCTCCTGTGGTTATTCCTCATTCTGAGAATAGAATCTTACTTCTGGATTCGAGTTTTGTATTTTGTAGAAACAAAACTTGTTCCATTTGTTTTTAGGATTTTGGATGCGTTCCTGAGCCTTAAAAGAAATTGAAAAATTCTAAAATATTGAAATTCCAGCAGCTTAACAGTGGTGTATGTGATTGAGAGTTGAGAGATCTTAACTCCTTCCTCAAATACAGGAACACCCAACCACGCAACTTCGCCGACCGTCTTCGGAAAATATATCAGTCATTTTTGGATTAAAGCCTAAAATACCTCTGTCGAAACTATTAGCGAAACTTGCAAAACCACTGCGTACGACTTGCCTCTTCCCAAAAAATATTCTTTTGTGGAAATTTGAGTTCCATATCATTTGATGCTTCTAGATGCTTCTTTCCTTTTTTATCCTCGACTTTAAAGAGCAATACACCTAAGCATACACGTTTGTAGATCTTACAATATTGTGAGACCTGTCAAAAATCTTCATACAGTGATGTTCTAATGTTGACTTTCAAGAAAAACTCTACTAAATTCCAAAGTATTCGGACAAAAAAAAAAACACTACAAAAATATATCATAATATCTACCATTGAGAAAACATTGATTTTTTAATAACTTAGGAGAAAGACTGAAACAGTGAGGCACTGTTTTTCAAACGGTTATATCTCCTAACTCTTTTGAGCTATCAAAATTGTATTTTGATGTTATCTCACGACATCTATTCCCTGCATTTTGACACATAATTTTTAGTGAATAAATAAAAACATTTTCACCATGAGTTGAATTGTTGAAGGTCAAACTGTCTCACTGTTTGTTGGGGGTAGGAAGACTGATACAGTGTACGACTGTACAGTAATTTTAATGAAAATTCGTCTTAAACGAACTTAAGAAAGTACGTGTTATATTTGTTTAACTTATTAATTTATAGGAACAAAAACAACAACAAAAGATAGCTAGATAAAAAATCTTTTCGCAGGGAGCATCCATCTTTGACCATGTCAACAGCCTTTTTAATGGCCTCTATAGGCGGTTTTCCGTAGCTATATCGGAAATCAGACATAATTTAATGTTTCACTCTCACGTTGTCCAAGATACAGACAAAAGCTATATAAATGAATAAAAACGTCTAAAAATATAACAAAAATTAAAAAAGCATTTGGGTTTAGGCATGTCTCACTGTTCGCCTTTTGACTCTGCCTCACTGTTTCATTTTTATCATTTCCAAGAAAAAAAAATTTGAATAGTAAACCTTAGATTTTTGTATTGGTATAATGAAAGAACACATAACTACAAGCAAATATATAAAAGGGTTTTGCTACACAAATTTTCAATACAAAAAAAAATACTTTTGCCACTATAATTCGTTCGGAATATTATGAAAAGATGTAAAATGGAAAAGGAACGTTATTGTCTGCATCGAAATGACTGTTCGTTCTGTCTCACTGCGTTCCAACCTTTCCCTTAATTCTACTTTTTTCTTAGGTTATAAAACTTTTCACTTAATTCTAACATCAGAAGTGGGATATGAAAATAGTAGTATCTAACGTAGTTTCTTACAGAGTCACAATACTGCGGCGATTGCAGTAGATTTTTGTTAAATGATAAAAATGTTTGTTATTACCATAGGAGTGAGGAGTCCCTACATTAGAAGATGGATTTCTTCCAAAAAGAATTTGGGTATAACCTGCTAGAAAAAGCAGCTTTCACCTTTTGTATGTTCCCGATAAAACTTAAATGCTTCGAAACTTATTGTAAAATTGAATAGTCAGGAGAACTTATTGGAAGTTATTCATGGCTTAGCTTATAGGCATAGTAAAGATTTCAGCAAGAACAAGACAAATACTGATAGAGTTGATTCAATAGAAAATTTAGTGATAACGAAGACAGTAGTCTATATATAGAACAGATATGTTTTAAGTGTGTTTTTTTGCCGCGTCTGATTTTTAAAACTATTTTGAATAAAAATCAGACAGCGGGGAGTTTTATTGATCTTTTTGAACCAAGATATGTTCATGCAATTTCGGATAATCTTACATCTCACATTTTGAGAACTTTTCTTGTCATGATAAGTCTTAAAATTAGAATAGAAAAGGCATAATTGTCAACTGTATACATATCGACTAGCAGATGAAGAAAATAGAGATTTTCGTGCAAAGATAGCCGACTTCTTGCAAACAAAATTATTTGAGGTAGTGTTCTCCATTAGCGAGTGAAATCAATTTAGTTAAGGTAAAAATAGATCGTGCTTTTCTAATTTGCTTATTAAACTAGTTTTCTAACAAAAGTGAAAATTGTCCGTTTACTCAGTTGGTTGAATTTTTACAAAGACTGTACAGTTTTTTGTTAGAAAATTTGCTGACAATGGTTTATTGTTTAAAAGCAGTCTGTTTTCACGGTTGGAAGACTTTTATGAAAACAAATTGGGAGGCTCATTAGAAAACAATAATAGTCTGATGGTGGACACCGTTAAACTTTTTACATAAATATTTGAACAATTAAAACAAAGTGCGGAACACTAACTTATTTATTATTATTTTTACTTGCGATTATAGGTACTATAAGGCAAGTTATGGATTCGTGCAGAAAAAAAAATTTGAGATAACAATCACACATGACATTACGATGATGGAGAAGTCGAAAAAAGTGGGTCTGGGAATTCCGTCCGTCTGTCTGTCTGTCTGTTCGCGCCTTGGAGGCTGAACGGGTGGGCCGATTTGCTTCAAATTTGGTATTTAGGATTTATTTGGCGTCCCTCGGAACATATTTTTTATTTTTGCTCTAGGTTCAAAAATAACGGCACCTGCCATACAATCTTGAAGACAAAAATTGATTTTCTCAAAAACGGCTCTAACGATTTTGATAAAACTTTCAGAATGCTGTTTTTGCAAGAAAATCTATCTTTTGGTTTGAAATTTTTTTCAAAATTTGTCTAATAACGGTACCTCTCATAGAACCAATATTTTCAAATCAAATTTTCTCGTAAACTATACATTCGATTTCAATAAAATTTTGGCCACAGGAAGTCATTCATAATTTTATTATTTAATTAATTTTTTCAAAAAAATTTTTGGTTTTCGAAATATGTTGGAAACGGGTACATTGATTTTTTTTAAATTATTTTTCAAATGTAAACTACAGATTGCCATATATTTGCATACTCAAATAAATTTCAAAATTTTTTTTGAAAAAGTTTTTCAAAAATAACCTTTTAAAAAAAAACTGGTCCAACGATTTTCAATATTTTTTTTTCCTAGATTGACGTATAGCTTTGAAATTTTATTGCATACTTAGTTTTTCCGAGAAAACTCTTAAACTAATTTAAAAAATAAAAGAATTTTCGAAATTATTTAATTTTTTTTTAATATCCATATATGCAGCCACTACGCAATTGCTTATCATAAGAGCAAGTTCGTGCGACCCAGTCGTGCATTTTATTTAATATGCTAGTTGAAAGCCCTGGCAGGTAGGACTAGCTTTAAGTATGTATATTAAGTTTTGTAATTTAATTACTTTTTTAATAAATTATAATAATAATAATATTAATAACAATAATAATAATATAATAATAAAAAATTTCAACAAAAAAAAATTATCAAAATCGGAGCTGTTTCTGTGGAGTTCTGGGTATTGCCTGTAACGACCGCTTCATTGACTCCACTATTTATTACAGTTTTAATATCAAACATTCGAAGAAAAGCCAAGAAGGGCATTGAATTTCAAGAACAACATACTCCACGCATGAACAAATGCATCGTAGCTAGGAGCTAGCGAAACCTTGACATATTATATTTTGTCAACTCAGCGATATTGTTGTATGATGTGAATATGAACCAACATTTGAATAAAGCAAATGGGAAAAACATATATAGATTCACAGCCCGGCCACAGAATTGGACGTGGAGTTGAGATTTTTGATACATTCATTCGTACACTTTTCAGTTAAGAAACAAATGACATTTATACTGGCTTTAAGTAGCTGTAAGAGCTGAAATTTTATAATGCTTTTAAGTTTCACTTTAGTGAACAGCCAAATCTGGATCGATGTTGTAGGCATAATTGTCAAAGCAAGATCAACACAGCTGGACCAAAAAAACTATTTGCCAGAAATGTATCTTTCGTATTTGCGCCAATTTTAATTTGCTGAGAATTAAAAAAAAAAAAAAGGAATATCATGATACAAAAAGCAATTTAGAATTTGTCTACAATCATTTTTAGAAACACCAAAACTTGGTTTTCGTAGTGAAACTAGCTCGCATGTGGCTACTTGTTCTTGTACCTACAATAATTGGTACCAACGAATTTCAACATTTGTTTGGTGGGAGCGTTAAGAAGTTCTTAGTTCCATAAATTATTGATATGCCAAAAGAAATTAATGGAAACTATATGCCTATCACTCTGCTAACCATTGAAGTTAGAAGCAAGTTACAAGACTTTCAGAAAAATTTTCAAATCTACTAAATAGATAAATAGTTCAAAGCTTTTAAGCCGTTGCTCAGTCTAATATTGATCCACTGCCCCTTTAAAGTTATTTGCATTCAGACGAAACCTAAGCCTTTCTTTCTTTCTTTAAATTGTATTTTCTAGTTTTTTGGAAAGAACCTATTGCTTCTCTAGATTTCTGTTGGAAAATATATAAATCTTGTGGTTCTGTTGGAAAAAAGAAACATGTCATCATTAAAATGCTTGATATTTGATCTTAGATAAATTTGCACGTTTCCATTTGAAAAATTATGGTTCTTTTGAAAACCCAGACTGATTTTTAAATTCTACTTGGTCAAACGGTGAATACATTTGATCTTGTCTTAACCACTTCTCATGTAAAACAAATATCTATTCATAAAAAGAAGGAAGCAAGAATCATATTGTTGGGCCAGTAGACCCACTCTGAACTGGACAACCTTGAGTAGTGACAGCAAGTTATCACTTGCCCGTTGCCTGTTGCGCATTCAAAAAGCTACAACGCGTGCCGGCTGCGGTTTTTTTATTTTAATTTTATTTACAAGTGGTTTGTTGCTTTTTTCTTATCTTTGGCACAATTAAATGGGTGTGACGTAGTTTGCAATTCTAGCCGCAAGTTGTTTGCTTAAGAACCCCACCTTTAAGTAGTATGGAGAGCAGAACTGGATTTCGCAAAAGACTGTCGACTTAAGCTTGTATGTCTTTGAATTCCCTTCAAAAACAAAAGAACAAACTACAAATCAATTAAAGTATCATGCGCCCATATAGTCATCTGGATTTATCTTTATTTCTCCCTTTTCATGGCCAGTTCCGGTATACAAAAAAAATCTCTTATCTTTATTTATTAAAAAATATCTTACGGAAATGGAAATCATCATTAGTAATTAAGTAAAAGCTTGAATGGAGTGTTTGTAAGAAAATATAATTTAAAAAGAAAATGCTTTCAGTGCGATTCCATTTAGATACGACTCCTTGATGAGCCAGCCTTAATATCGAACAATTTCTTCACAAAGTACACCTGAAAATAAAAAGTTTTTAACATTATCTTTTCCTGATTGACTGACTGATGGTCAATGTCAATTTCTCACCTGAACGGAACAAGTAACAAGTATAACAATAATTTGGCTAACAGAGAAAGTTTGTACGTATTTGTTGTTGTCCAGCAAAAGAGCATAGTCCCGAGCTTCTCGATTTTTACTAAACGATTGATATGACAGCATATCGTTGATGTTCCTTTCTACAAGTCCAATTGTTTGCTAAAACACCCAAACAAAAAATACACACCCGTGTTAAGGTTGAAGAAAATTGTAGCATTCTATGGAAACTCACAGTAAAATTCTGCATATTCAGCTGCAGGGCTTCAATTTCCTTTGCGTATTGGTCCCAGGCATCGTACTTAACCACAGTTATGTAGATATTCACGAGTTTGCCAGCGAACCTAGAGAACTGGTTATCAATGCACACAGCATAGTATCCACCTGGGGATGATTGATCTGTGTAATCGGCTGTGGGCAGCCACTGATATGGCTTAACTATCGCTCCAGCTGGATTGCGGACAGCGAACCCGGCCATTCCATCACCGCCACGAACAACCTAACAACGAATTTATCATATCAATCAACAAGTGGTAGATTCTGGTTGGCTTTAAGCCAAGCAGAACCGATAAAAACAACAACAAATTGGTAGGTAGGTAGGTGGATCATAATGGGTGTACTTACACTAAACGAGACATAGAAAGTTGCTCCGGGTTGGACATATTGATGGTAGCAATCTTCTTTTCCTGCGTCCAAATGGACCTTGTAGTCCATTGCCACAGCTGGGAGATTCTCATACCATGGCCTGTGAACCTCCTGGGCTGTGGTTTTTATTGATAAAATAGAAAATAAACATAAACTAGCAAGAATAACTAAAGTAACGTGCCACGTCAAAAATTTCATTTTTGCGATTTGTTTTGACTCGCTCGGTGGAAATAAATGAAGGCTTGACAACTGACAGTTGTTGTTTGGATAACTAAAGCAGGGATGGCAGCGAGTTAACTTTCTAAAATACGGGGAATTTTATATGGGATATTTTATTCAATGAAATTTTGTTTCTCTGTTATTTGTGAGCTTTTAAAAATTGGGAAGCTTTTATGTTTATGGTGATGGGTAAGAAAAGATTTAAAACAATGTGGGAAGAATAATAAAAATAATAAAATGGTTACAAGAACCGTGGACGTCAAGTAAGACATTACTGTACTTCGTAGTTCCTTCGTAATCGTTTTTTTTTAGTATGTTGTGTCCAGATATTGAAGGATATAAACTATATGCGCATAATGGAGTAGTAAAGGCCTTGTAGCAATGTCAATGTAAATGTCAAAAAAATAGCTCACAAAGCAGCATACAAGAATACAATGTGTAGCACTGAACTCAAACAAAAATCATGTCTGCCATTTTGGTTTGTTGTTGTTTTGCAGCGCAGCACGTTAGTGAAGTTCAAGTCGAGTCAACCTTGTACTTCAGCTGCTGCTACTGCATATTGTATCCGTGCAATACGATTTACGTGCATTTTTAATTTTGACATTACTACGTGCTACTGCTACTGCTGCTGCTACTACACCATTGTGCGCAGCCGGTTATGATGAAACCATCTGCCATACTCAAGTTTTTACTTTTTCCACACACGGGAGATATTATATACCAATAACGACATTCAAAAAATCAATTGAAAAGCTTGAGCTATTAAAAGATATTTAATTTTTATTTGTTTGGCAATCCATATTATAAATGGCAAGACCACACTAGATGGAACTGCACTGCACTATAGTTGGGTAGACTACAAACAATGCCGTTTACTGTAGCTGAAGTGCAATTCTGCTGATATTCGTCCTGAATTGCAAACAAAATCACAGCTTAATATTTTTCGACTAGGCTAGTTGTTGAAACAGTTTCTATTTAATACTAAGTTTTCATTAGGGAAAAATGTAATTTCGGAGCAAATTTCCAAATTCATACAAAATCAAATTTCGAAATTTTTTATTTGGACGAAATTGAGAAATTGAAAACAATTGAACAGATATCAAGGCAACGGCAAAAGTAAACAAAACAAAACAAAGAAGAAAGAATGAAAAGGTTGTAAAAAGAAAAAGAAGAAATATAGCTTGCCGTCAAACCAAATGCGCAAACCTAGATGACTTTTGTGTCAAATTTCCAAATTACATTATTTCGGCCCTAATGAAAACGTAGTATTAATTAAGGTTGAACAACGTTCAGAATTAAATTCAGGGTTTCATTCACGTTATGAGTCTAAGCAAATTGGAAACGTTTTCCAAAAACGTATTAAGGCTCGCGCAAACCAAAGTGACTGCGGTGGCGGTGGCGATGACCAAACAGATGATGCACATATAAACTTTACAAATGGCACACACCTAAGCGATATGTGGGTTGTGAATACGATCCACTGCTGCGTTCAGCCACGCGATCTATGTAGAACGCTGCATGCACCATTTGCCCGCCGTATTGCAGCTGCCATTTGTGATATCTTTTTATTTATTGTTTGAAAGTATTGCAAGCCATTTTGAATATTTAAAAACTAAAAATGTTTTTGAAAAATATAATGAGAAATATGCAAGATACACTTATGCAATTTTTTTTTACTTTTTTGTCTCGTCTAAAAGTAGTAGGGCTTCATCAATTTTTGAGGGAATAATTAGATATTAATTATTGAATATTATTAAATAAATATTATTATTTCAATTCAACTAACAATGATGTTTTTCACGGCTTGGACGCGACTGAAAATATCGCGTTGGTTTGAGCAGATTTTTGCCCGCTTCTTTATCACGCGACCTGCTAGGTCGCCACCGCCACCACGGCCGCTTTGGTTTGCGCGAGCCTTTAAATTTTTAAAGACACTACGCAACTTCAATCTCAAAATTAATTCAGCGGAGCCAGTGTAATCTTACCATAAAATGCGATGTTCTTATCCCAAAATTATGCAACGTCTATTTTCATAGGACAATGCACGGACCAAGAAGATACAGACCGCCAACTCACCATATGGTCTCTCTTTTTGCCACCAAGCTAAAAATCAGCTGATATGCCATTTATTTTGAGAGTGTGACGCTCTCCCTTGGGTGTTTCAGGCAAGAGGAGTACGAGTACGAGTTGGCGGTCTGTATATGGTCTGTGGGACAATGGCTGTGTTTGAATGCTGACTATTGCATATTCTTAGGGTGTCTCAAATTCCGTTATTTCTTTTCGTCGTCGCCAAAAACTGCAGCAAGTTTATTCACGTAGTAAAATGAAATTTGTCATCAACGAAATAGTCGGGAGTTTTAGTTCGTTCTACGATTTAATTTGTTTAAATAAAATAAATCAATTAAAAGAATAATAAATACAAACAATTCGTGTTCAAACGCTAGCAATTTGCTATCAATTAAAAGTTTGCCGGTTGTGCGGTTCGGGTCAGAAATAATTTTGATTTTGCTTTTCTTACGGCAGGAAATACGGTTTTGTCGAAATATCCATTATTAAGAGTAAAACTGTTATTCGAAAATGGTTGAGTGTGCTTCCTGCGATGTTTTGAATCCATATTTCACAGCCCAATCGACCAAAGACGTCCCTGACAACGTTCAAGAAAGAATCCGTCGCAGAATAATAAATTTCGGGGTAAGTTCATTAATTTTTTAGACTTTGTCCTTTCCTGAAGGAACCTACAAGCATTGAGATACAAAAAAAAAAAACAAATCCTTTGCCATGACGTGTCAATTTATTAAGATTCCTCAAGTTCAAATCAAACACGTCATCGTGAGTACATAAAGTTTGATAAAAGTCTTACAACTAAGCGAAGTAACAATAAAAAAAAAGGAAGAAAACAAGCCCGTCCGTCTTCAGCGAATCTTTGTTATCATCCCAGCTGCAATGGTCACCCCAGCTACTCGCAACATCACCCTTCCCAGTTCCTTAAAGTCTGCATAATTCTCAACACAAATCGGCCTCGTTGTCTCAATTTCCACCACAGCACACGAATCATTACCCAAGCAACGTGGCTTCTTCTTGATCACCTCACCAGTGCCCTTGTGGATTTGTGAATTGAGTTTGATAATCGTGGCAGGTTCAATCAAGGACTGATGATGCATAATCACTGGGAAGCCAATTGTGATGGGAACCTTAACGTTGAACACCAAGATTCGACACTGGAATCGAGAAGTGACCGGAATTGGGTTCTGTGGATCGCAGATGATGCATCCCACGTTGATTGTGTTGATGTCGACTCCAGCTAGAGTGACCGACACTTGGTCACCAGCAAAGACAGTCAATTTTGAAGCCTCATCGATGGAAAGTCCTTTAACTTGAGCTTGTTCACGACTTGGTCCTACCAGGACCTTGTCATTGATGCACAAAACTCCTGTTTCAATGCGTCCCGAGATGCACAAACCGGAGCCGGTTCCTTTGAAGATATCAGAGACAGACATTCTGAACGGACGGTCGATAGCTCTCTCGGGGATCTTGAATTTGTCAATCACATCGAGGAGATAGGGGCCAGTGTACCAGGACACCAGCTCTGGATCCGTAGCTGGCTTGGTGAGGTTCTCACCCGTCAGGCCGGAGCACGGGATGAATGTCACATCTGAAATTCTGAAGCCAGCACGTTTCAGGAAACCCGACAATTTGCCGACAATCTCGTCGAAGCGATCCTTTGACCAGTTAACGGTGTCCATTTTGTTGATAACCACAGCGAGTTGACTCACCCCAAGTGAGCGAACCAATAGAGCATGTTCCCTAGTCTGTCCGCCTTGTTCAAATCCAGTCTCGAATTCTCCCCGTGTAGCATCAACTACCAGAAGAGCTACATCAGCTTGTGTAGCTCCAGAAATCATATTTGGAATGAAATCCTTGTGCCCTGGGGCGTCCAATAGAGTGACAACTCTGTTGGGCGTCTCTATTCGTGAGCTCCCAACGTCCATTGTGATTCCTGGAACGCAAACAAATTAACTTATTTCAAGCTATGGCTTCTCTACTTACCCCTTGCTCGTTCTTCGCCAGTCTCGTCGAGAACCCATGCGTACATGAAGCTCTGCTTGCCCATTTTCTTGCTCTCCTGTTCGTGCTTGTGCATCACCCTCTGGGAAACATTTCCAGTGTCGAACAACATGTGTCCCATGAGAGTGCTCTTGCCAGCGTCCACATGTCCAATCACTATCATGTGGAAGTGTGGCTTCTCATCGGCTCTCTCTTTCGTATACAATTGCTGGGCATTCCTTTGAGATTGCTCCTTGGACACCTTGAAATTCCCTCCCCGATTACCATCTACTTCTCCATTATTCGGTTCGGGAGTGTTTCTTCCCGATGCTGCTGGCGATTGAAACTGCGGTGAACTAATCTCGAATCCACGGCGGATATCCTTCTCGGGGAGTTGCAGAACAGTCACGGCAACTTTTGGAACTGGTTCAAGCCTCTTTTCCAAGATTATCCCGGCTGGTGGTTTTGCCTTCGCCGCCGAGACACTGGGAGTGATTTTTTCTTTCTTGGCTGCTGGTTTCTCACTCTCTTCATTCAGAATCTCGTCGAGGATCTTTGTGATGTCATAGGCGAATCGCATGGATGACTCGACGATACGTCTCTCGGACACAGCATCACCAACAACACTTCGAACCTCATCAATGCAAGACACTAGTTTTGCTTGCTCGATGTCATCCAGAACTGGCATCTGGAAACTCTCCGAATCTCTTCGTGATTTCTCATACATTTCCTCATCTTCGTGGCCTCCTTCATCTTCCTCGGCAATATCTCGATTGTTGGCTATAAAAGCCGACATACTCTGTTGTCCACGGGCTCTATCGAATAGCCACTGAGATGCATCTGTTGGCGAGATGCAAGTCGTGTCATCATCCACAGAATGGCCATAGACATCGTCGTAGCCATCGTACTCGTCATTGAAGTCCATTGTGCGGACGATTCTGTGCCGTGACATTTTGGATTTATTTCGCTTACTTCCTTCCCTGAAAGTTGAATTAAAATTATTTCGAAATTTATTGCAAAATTTGTTGAAATTTACTGTAAAAAATATTTATTTTTTTGATTTGTTCAACTTTTTGTGAAGCGAAAATGAAAATAGTGGAACCAACAAAAACAACATGCGAAAGTGTCAAATGTCAACTTGACGTTTTAAAAGTGATGCCAATTTGTTCTTACATGAAATGATTTTTCGGTGATGCCATAGTAGACGAACTTTTATAAAATAAAGTTTTTTTTTGCTGACATTTTTAAATTGTTTTTAGGAGCGTTTTTATCATTTTTAAACTTTAAACTTTATCTAGTTTGATTTAAAGAGATAGTGGTGATCTAAAAGTAAAAGAAAAACAAGTTTTATTTTTCGAACCCAAGACTAAAAACATTACGGTACCTATGTATATTCATTTGTGTGTCTGCAGGAATCCCCGGATAAGTGCCTCCAAATATCCAAACCTGTAAGGTACCTAAGCGGGTTAGTCACTTATAAAAACCCGCTTAATATTGCTCAGAAGCACTTTTTCTGAAAAAAGACACGATAAATTAATAAGGAATTTTTATGAAGTCAGTTTTTATTTACGTTACCTCGACAACAATGCAATGTAGTACGAGTACCTACCCCGTGGCGTAGTAGTTAGTGTGTAGGACTGCCACGCCGAAGGTTCTGGGTTCGATCCCTGACTCCACGAGGAAGTGACAAATCCTCCAATGAAACACAAGGAACTGCTAGCAGCTTAAGCGTTCACCATTCAAGACACAAATTGAATTAGGTACTTAAACAAATTATTTTCAGGTACCTAAATATCAAAAAAAAGTTAAAATTAAAAGGAGCAATTAAGGGGGCATGGTACTTAAGCGAGAGGTACTTATCCGGGGATTCCTATATAATGTGTTTTTATTATATTATATATTATTATAGATAACATTGAACATTAGTTCAAGTGTTATACAAATTATAAACTTTTTAATTGTACTTTGTACAACAGCATTGTTATCTATCGTTGTGCATACTTTATTTTGCTTAGTCATAATTGGATCCGTATGCGGAGTTGTCTATACGTAGTTGACTCAGCTTGCGGTTGTAAGGTAAGTAGAAGGTAGAACGTTGGCCAGTTCAAAGGATAACACACGCCGATTCAAAAACAAGTAAAGGAAGTTAGAATGTTGCGAACGCCTGGTTCTTCTAATTTGAGGGCGACGAAGCTTAAACTAGACAAACAAAAGTCCCACTTTGGTGGAAACTCAAAAATGGCTGAAAATTCCTATAGAAAGGGGTTGGTAATGGCCTCACTGCAACAAAATCCGCAATGCCCTTCCAGTAGTGTCTTGAAATGTTTGTGCATTTTTATATTCTTTTTTTTCTCGGCCTGATCTATGTTTTTGTTCGCAAGCGAGGTTAAGTTTCAGGGATAAGTACCTCTCCACTTGTCCGACGAGCTAATGTTGAGCATCGCAAGCCAGGCCACGAAAAGGAACTTAACATTTTCACACATTCCTATCCTCAACCTTGCTTTTCCAAATGTCCTTCCTTATCCTATCTCTTCCGGCTAAATATATTCCTGTGTGCTTTAGATTTCGACACCTTTTTGATATCTTTCTACTTTTTTGACATGGCCACTCGTCCCGAACATTAAGGGTATTTATGCGGTAATGACCGGTCAAGATTTAAGTGCCAAAAGTGGTCAGGAGCCCACGTCAGAAGTTCTTGTTTGTCCAGAACCATTTGAATAGCGACCCATAATGTGTTAACGTTCACTTTATTGCATGATTCAATCATAGCAATCATCGAAGCTAAAATAAGCAAAAGACCCCACATCCGTATCGCGATAACATAAACAAAAGACCCCATGTCCGATTCAAGAATGCTAACATAAGCAAAGCATCCCTTCGGACAATAAAATCAATTCCCACGAAATCTGCAACAAACTCTATTTCGTCGTTAGATCCCATTTGCAGAAAATGACGATGAAGCATTATCTCGTCATCAGGAAATTCACACCATCTCTTATTGGCTGCCGATCACATCATCATACTATGATAAATGTATCTGATGGATGATCAATAAGAATCCGAGATGAAGTTGGATTCATTCTTTCTTCGCAGCTCGACCGTATTCGTTGGTTTCGTAACTCGACAGAGAATTGGATCACTCTTGGACCGCAGTTTTAAAAAAATACCTACCTACTAACTTTATAATTAAGTGAATGGAAAAATAAAATAATTTTTTTTAAAACGTAAACCGGTAACCAAGTTTATTAATTTAATATAGGCACATTTTGCCGGAACTAATAGCTTACCAGGCCGGTGTTCTATGTTCCAGGAGGAGTTGATGCACTGCAGTACTTGCATTATTTAAATATGTGTCTATACAGTCAAACTTCCCTATAACGAACTTCTATATAACGAAGATCTCTATTACGAATTGATTTTGAGTACACATCTTTTTAGTTACTTTTTTGGTGTTTTGATCTCCTTATAACGAATTTCCATAAAGCTAATTTTTCTCTACAACGAACAAATTTTGTTGCTGGAAATCTAAGTCTCATACGTTTTTGTTTCCACATAACGAATTTTTTCAAATAATTTTCTGTTAAAAACAATAGCATGCAGAGAAAAAAAACCTTATAAAGGGATTTCCCCAAGATTTTAAATACAAGCAATCTATGTTCAGGCTTCAGAGAATATAATTGAAAATGTCTCGAAGTAGCATTTTTCTTGAGAAAAAGTTGTTGATTAATTAAGGATTAACTAAGTAAACAGAGCAGAGCAACAAATTTAAAAAACAAAGCAGTGATTTTAAGAAATGTAGAAGACGAGGAATTAAACACTAAACGCAAAAGACTTCGAAAATGTCTTTTCGAGGATATTGATGAAGCAATGCTAAAATGAATAACCGCCGCTCGTCGGCGCTGGCATTTAAAAATAAGAAATGCTTGGTAGAAAACAGAGCAAAGAGAGAATTACTGTTCTTATAAGAAGCAATATGACTGGGTCCGAGAAGCTTAAATTGCTTGTTATAAGGAAGGCCAAAAACCCAGGACGTTTTAGGGAATAAAATCTCTGGATGATGATAGATTATGAGTTCAACAAAAAAACATGGATGACAAGTGAAATTTTTACAAAATTGCTGATAAAGTTGGACAAAAAATTTGCTTCGCAAAAGAGGAAGGTTCTTTTTTTTGTTGATAACTGCATGGCCCATCCTTAGAATGTAAAAGATAAATTGAAAAACATTAAGCTTGTCTTTTTTCCTCCCAACATGACTTCTACTTCAGCCAATGGACCAAGGCATTATCTACAACTTAAAACAACATTACAGAAAACGTATTTTAACGAACATATTGACACACATGGACCAGAGCAAACCTGTTTCGGCCATAGACTTGCTACAAGCCGGTCGAAAATGAAGAGTAACGTACCGACTAATTTATTTGAATCTCTCCATTTATTAGACGATTTTGTTGAAAAAGAAAAATGAAAGAATGTAATCCAAACTAAAATCATTGACTTCTTTTAATAAAAGTGAAAACAAAAAATTTCTGTATAACGAATTTTCTATATAACGAAATAATTTTCTGGTCCCGTGCAAATTCGCTATAGGGAAGTTTGACTGTATTACAATAAAGACCTTCCATCCACTGAATTTCCAACTTTTGTTAATATTTGCTGGCTCCTTAAATAGAAGGCTATGCCCAAAAGAATTTAAAATATCTTGAAAAAGTTTAAGTTTCTTTAAAAATCATTTATAAAAAGAAGGCACATTTTTTATTTCTACCAATGAGCGTTTAATCTATTCACAACTTGCTTAACAATGTCTAAATGATTTGCGTGTAGTTTAAGATCTTTACTGACATCCATCCATTTGACATTGGCTGCGTCATCTCCAGCGGATAGCTGAAGCTTACCAACTTGCTTGCCAGTGCCATCGTGAAAGCTATAAGCCACAGTTTCCATCCAAGCATTGTCGGTGTTTCTAAAGTCATCAACGTATCCTTTATAGATTTCGATGCCTTCAGCGAAGAATTCATCAATCATTCTCTTGTTGTCTAGAAACATTAAAGATAGATACCCAAGTTACCAAACTAGAGTTTCAAAGTTTATGTTATAATGAAGTCATACCAAAACTGTCCAAAGCTTCTTCCATGAATTCTCTCTTGAGTGTAGCACTAACTCGTTCACCGGGGTCAACCATCCCGCCTGGAATGGCCCACATGTGATTGTCGTGTCTTTGAATGGCAACCATTTGAAGAATTCTCCTAAAAACATGAAATTATGGTTCCCAATTATTCATAAACAAGTTTAGAGTGGAATAGAACACTTACTTTTCGCCATTGATCAAAGCATTTCCCAAAGAATCCCTTCGCCATCTAGTCACAACTGGATCTGCAGCATGATTGGGTCCCCAACGACCCAACAAACCTCTACCTTTTATGCCAGTTCGTCCTATGGGATTCCTCGCAACACCATCTACAACTTGATATTCTCCATTGAATGATACGCGGTTTATTTTTCCATCTAAACTGTTCCATTTAGGTTGAAATGTGCTCTCTTTTATATCTGGATCTGCCCACACTTGGCCATTTATATGTGGGGCAGTGTAGTCAGAAGGTGAATATGATGGAAAATCCTCGGACCACAACACAAATTCATCTGGTACGGGACAACGAGTAATGTTACTCTTTGGATAAATGGAATTTCGACAAGTTATGTGTTTAAATGATCCTGGTTTGAGAACTGCAGTGAACATAATTATTGTTAAAACTAATAAAATCGTAAAAAAGTAGCCGGCCACAGTAAAAATGTAAACAAAACTTTCACGGAACACAGAAATTATAAAAGTGATGCCAATCATCTGACAGTCATCAAGTTTTATTTTGTGTTAAACACAGGGATGGTATTGAGGTTCGGCTTCGAGATTTTAATTTGGTTTTTTTTTTGTTTGTTATATTGCGATTTTTATTGGTCACGTTAGATCAACATTTTTTGATCTAAGATCAATGTTTTTTGATCTGACAGCTAAATTTTAATTTCCTTTGGTCAAATTTTTTTTTCGATCTTAGATCAATATTCTAAGTCTCATTTCCTTTCAAGATTTAACACATACCACAATACTTTTTGACATTTCTCGAACAGCAGACTTTTTTAGCATTGCGAGAATTCTATTGTTTTGTGACATAGTCATTTTGACACACACACAATTACAAAAAAAAATCAATCTAAAAATCAAACATCTGACATTAAAATCTAGGATTACCAAAAAAATCACCATAAGTTACGATTTTGTGTCAAAATATGTGTAAAAATTGTTGGAAATTGCTTGAACTACGAAAAAATAGTCGAAGAAATTTTTTTAATAGTGATATGCTCTCTGTCAAATTAAAAGGTATTCGTGCCACGTTGGCTGAAAAAAAAACTATAGCTCAATAAATAATAGCGAGTTTCATTCAAGAAAAGATTTGTTCTTTCTGTCAAAAGATTTGATCTTTTTCATTTTTGCAAGTTTCATTGCAATAAAGAGCAATTCTAGATCAATTCTCAACACGAAAGATTTCATATCTGATGGGTTGGGATATTTTTCTGTCAAACGTCAGATGAGAAATAATGTGTTATTTGTTGTGAAATTGTGCCAGTCTGTGATAAATAAAACGAAAATAAACAAATAATGAACGAAGAACTTAATATGTACTTTAATTATACAATTAATTAGCAAATATCAAATGTTTACTTCTTCCAATGACAAAGACAAAAACCAAATAACAAAAAGTCACATTTGCCATGGATACCCAAAACAAGTTTCACTGAAAAGAGCAATTCTCGATTTTGAGAACAAATGTTCCAACTTTGAATGAAACTTGCTACCTATATGGAAACATTACTGTTGCAATCAGTAGCTACTAAGTGCCGCTGCTATCGTTTTGACAGCACAGTCAAACGTCACCTCCAAAAACTAGTGTCACTTCTTAATTTCATTGTCGTCTTAGTTTATTTTGACAGAAAGACTAAGATAAGTGCAGGCATTGTATATATAAACTATAGTATTTCCACGTGAGATGCGCCATCTATGGACGGAAAACTAAGCTCTTGACTTTAGAGGTTTTTATCTAGATTACCATGGGTAGCAACAACAACAATTTTTGTTACGTTCCACAGTTTTAATTGTTGTTCCTTCCCATGGTAATCTAGACAAAAACCTCTTAAATCAAGAGCTTTTCGGTCCAAAGATGGCGCACCGCACGTGATAGTACTATAGTTTATATATACGATGGTGCAGGTAACCTCTTATTCAACTGCCAAACTCCATTTTTTCAATGAAAATAAGACGATACTAACAAAAGATACGCTTTTTGGTCTAATTCTATTAACGTTTTCATTATGGCCGAAATAAGGTTATTTCGAAATTTGCAAAAAAAAAAGTGTTTTCATGTAGGTCAGATTCAGATTCTTTTATTGAGACTTATACAAAAGGTTTACATATGTATCTGTTAAAATTTGAGTTACTTTAATTGATAAAATTAAATTATTTATAGGAGGCTATAATGTATGGCTCTCACTAGTGTTCACTTTGTAAAATGCCAACATGGCTGATGTTGTTATAAGAATGAACTAATGTTTGTCTGCTCTTGCTCCCGGAGCTATATACTGTTGCGCGTGACGTGTTGTCACTGTTGAATATTTACATATATACAAATAAATACTTAATCTAGCCTAATAAACCTAAAATAAATAACCAGAAAATATAAAACTATATAGATTTGTTTCGTTTGAGTGAAATTTTAAGAGCGAATACGCTCTATATCTTGTTGTATGTAAAAAGAGATCACATTGAAAATACATGAAATAAAAGAATTATCAAGTTAACAGAAAGTATTTTTTAGAGCAGGAACGCTCTATTGAGTTACGGGAATTGAATAAATCACATTTGTAACATGAAATCACGAATTACGTTCACATAAAATATTTCCTTTTAGACGATTACTTTACTGTATAATTAACAATCACTGGTTAGCGTTAAAAAAAAAAATTTGCTAAGGATTTCTATGTGAATAGAATATTTTAAGAACTAAGTTGCTGCATTATGACGTTGCTGCTGTTTGCGGTTTTGGTGCTTGTTGCTCTTACACCAATGTTAAATGTAGTGCCTTTTTTTCATTTGGTGGGCTTTGGTTAAAACTCCAGACAATGTTCCTTGTGGACTTCTGTAGCCGATTAAAGATGAATTTACAGTTGCTGCTACAGAATCCGTTGTTTGAATTCGCCGCCAGTTTGCGGTGGATGAAAATTCCGAAAGTTTACCGCTCAGCCTGTTGCTTTAACTGTACACTCTCCCCAAAGTTACAGTTAATAACCGTGAAGAAACTTCTAGCGGTGCTGAAGGATACGGGGCTTTCGGATGACGAGTTGCTGGGCACTATTTGTGCCCTGGTTGTTTATCGGTAGACCGATGAATTTTTTTTTTTTTTTTTTTTAAATTAAATTTACTCAGTTACTTTTTTAACTCCCGATAAAAATTGAAAAAATTTGCCAATAAAACGTTTACTTTTTTTTTTTTAATAGATTAATGGACGGCAGTGCTTGGCACAGCACAACCGTCCTCTATCACGACCTCGACATCTCTCGTTTTCATGTAGGTTTGCGCATTTGGTTTGACGCCAAGCAATCTTCCTTCTTTTTCTTTTTACAACCTTTTCATTCTTTCTTCCTGTTTTTTTGTTTGTTTACTTTTGCCGTTGCCCTGCATTTTGTTTCCAAATTGACATTTAAAAAAAAAAATATTTGTTCAATTATTTTCAATTTAGTTGCGTTTGATTTGTTTTCACATAATTTGCAACCTAAATTTCTTCCAAATAAAAAAATTTCGAAATTTGATTTTGTGTTGGAAATGGAGTCGAATTTGGAAATTTGATACGAAATTACATCTTTTGTCGTAATGAAAACGTCGCAGCATAACTTCAAAATTAAGTTTGGATATATAGGTAGATGTCTAGAAAAAAAACTTTTGCTTTTGGAATTTAGGCCCAAGAGTCTGTAAGAAAGTTGTGCGGGGACAGTATTCACCCAAGTGAGCTCGTATTTCACTGTCAAATTGGGAAATAATTTAATTGCGAAATACTGACTCAAAATAGAAGATATGGAAACATTTGCCTCGTTTGAACATCGTCAAAGTGGTTCTCGTTTCACATTATTTTATCGTTACTTCAACAAAATGGTCAGTTGTATTCCTCATCTAAAGCATTGTGCCCGTAATGTGTGCTACTCTAGGAATGCCCTTGAGCCTTGAATAAAGAGACTCCTTCCTTAGCCGCACGACACGAATGTGGACTACGCTACATTTATTTAAAAAAATCTTAAAACTATAATACAATCAATTTTATAAAACTATCTGTCAACAACTTAAAACCCCTGCCAAAGAGCACCATAATTCTTCAATACTGCCAAACACACAATCAATTCGAAAACGCATTCACCAGTTGATGTCGTAACCACATTCTTATCCCAGTAAATTCATCTCTTCCAACTAAATTCAAAAACTCTCCCGAATCGATTCGATGGTCGTACATCTCTTCCCCATAAATTTGAGTCCAATCTTCAAAAACAAAAACCGTTAATCTTAAAATTCAAATATAAAAAAATTAAAAGATTACCTCTTGTGAAATTCCCCGGATGAAACTTTACCCACAACGTGTACCGAAAATTGTCCGTTCTCATGGAGTATCCCATAACTTTGATATTCTTCAAGCGTGGCTTATCACTATTTGGATGTTTGGTTGGCTCCCATCCAGGACGGGGATACTGACTGAGAGCATGCATCATCAAATCATTGTGGCTCGGATTTAAAAGATGAGGATAAAGGCTTTTGCCTTCAGTGCAAAGAATTTGGGTTTTTTCTCCATGGCACTTGGGAATCGGAGGTAGCTTTGCTAGATCAGCAAGAGTTGGGAAAATATCCACAAGTTCCACAATGGAATTGACTCGTCTGCTTTGAGTCAATACAAATTCAGGACTTTGAATGATTAAAGGAACTCGTACAGCAACCTCGAAATTACTATACTTGGCCCATTCACCGTGTTCGCCAAGTGACCAGCCATGGTCTCCTGTGACTAGAACTATGGTATTGCTGCGGTTCACACTTTCCAGGAACTTCCCAAAAAGATCATCCACATAAGCAACTGAAGCGTAGTAGGCCTGTCTGATGGCTGATCTCTGGACGCTTGGAATAGGTCCGTATGGGAATGAGATATTACGACGTTTGAAGTCATCCCGGGAACGGACATCTGTGAAGGGATTCCAAGCGACGTTGGGCATTCCATCTGGCTTGTATGAGTCTTCTGTGTAGTTTTGGAAATCGTCCAAACGGAACTCGCTAAGAAAGTCCTTGGGGAAGCGAAAATTGATGTGTGGTTTATGGAAACCGAGAGCTAGAAAAAATGGTTTTTTCGCCTCATAACTCAGGAACCTTTTGGCTTCCTTAACAGACTCAATGTCTGGAAGAGTCTTTAAAGGCTGTGACTCCAACAGCACTGGACAGATCAAATTTTTCTTAAGTACACCACTACCATCCAGACACACTGGAGAGTTCATGAATTTCTCTGACTTCGGATGGAAGGCAGGTCGACTCCAACTCAGTTCACTGTCATCGTTGCTGTTCGATGATATTCCTGGATGAAAGATTTTGCCAACGGAATATGTTGTGTACCCATGTTCCTTAAAGTACTGTGGAAGTGTTGTGTAATTCCCCACAAATGTTCTCCAATAATTGTAAAAGTCATACAATCTCAAGGTATCCGGCCGCCTTCCTGTGAGGAAGGAATTTCGACTTGGAGCACAAAGAGCTTGCTAAAGAAATACAAATGTTTTTTAACATGCTTCGCAAAATATTTGGTTAGCATACCTGACTATAGGCCCGAGTGAAATAGAAGCTATTTCTCATAAAGTTGTCAATGTTTGGAGTTTTCGCTAGCACATCACCGTATCCTGATATCACTGGACGCAAATCATCAATAACAACTAAAACTACGTTATATTTTGAAGCAGTGATTGCCGTTCCCGCCAAAATTAAACACAACGTGATTATTTTGAACATCATTCAACCACTGCTGACCACCGGTCAGTAATGAATGTTCCAAGATCAGCACAAGATCGCACCGGCAAGGCAACTGTTTCAGAACTGTGGCCGTGGCCGGATGTCTGAAAAGATTTTTTTCTCTGTCAAAAGTTTAATTGAAAACTGCATTGTTCACTTATTTAGTGGAATGATGCAACTTTATTAAGTGTTTGATGGCAGTGACATGTGAGTGTAGTGAAAGTTGAACGAACAAAGTATCTGGCACGTTTATTTATATTTTGAATTTTTTCGTCTCTCTCTCAAAAAAAAAACTGTAATAAGATTCAAAATCATGAGGGGATAGGGATAGAATATGACCTTCAATTCAGGTTCATGGTGTATATTTTGGGGGCTTTTTGATACAAAATTTTGGAACCTAGTTAAGTTTTCGGAAGATTTGTCATACCTTTATGCTGCCAAGTGCGTAGACGGTATTATATTGGCGTAGCAAATCTCAAGCTCCAAATAAACAAAGAATTTCAGTCCAAAGCTAGATTTAAAAAAATAGTCCAAGTGCATTTGCACCCTGTCTTCAGTTCTGATGTCTTTCCTCATTGATTATTACGATGCAGATGAATTTTCCGAAAGAGAGTAAAAAAGACAGTCCTTACAGTCCTTAAATAAAGCAGCTGATCACCTAAAACTAGTAGAAAAATCCAGGTTATGAGTTATGAGAAAGTCTAGGCCTCTAAAGGCAAGATCTGCAGACAACTGTGTCCATTTCATATTTGGAGACCTTGTCAGATAAAACTTAACAAAAAAACTTTGACAACATGATCCCCTTAACTCCTTAAAATAGTTGTGTTTCAGGGTAAAGTTCTAGCAGTCTCAAAAGCAGTCAAAGTGACTTCGATTGTGGGAGTAAGGAAAAGCTCGACCCCATGCCATTGGAAGAAGATTCTATTTCAAACAGAGTACCGGGAATAGAGATCTCAACCGAAGGTACGCTGCGGGGAATACCAGCAGAAAACTCACCTTCATTAGACCAACCATTTATTGTCTTGGGGTTGTTGCATTTGTAAGCTTCACTACAGGCCAAATTATTAGGGACCGTTTATTGTCGTGGAGCGCTTCCTTTTAGGAATCTCTACAGACCACGTTTATTGTCGTAGAGGCAACTCTGCAGACCAGGATTTAAGGCACCGTTTATTGTCGTGGAGGAAACTCTACAGACCAAATTATAGCGACCGTTTTTTGTCGTGGAGCGCTTCCTTTTAGGAATCTCTACAGACTACATTTATTGTCGTAGAGGCAACTCTACAGACCAAATTATTAAGATATTATTAGCATTGAATTGTTAATTTAAGTTTATCATTGAGAATATTAAATTGTTACTTAAGTTTATCGCTAAGTATATGAAATAATCTGTCAAGACAATTTCGATAAATAAACAATATTGCTGTTTCGGAGTTCGACACTCTACAACCCTGAGTTTTCGCTTTCTTTTGGGAATAACCCTGGACATCCATGAGCTAACCTCAGCGGATGCAGCAAAAACTTTTTCAGAATTGACAAGATGGCTGGGTTCCCTTTGAGAATATCTTTGAGAATAAACTGATTATCAGGACATTGCTTACTGGTCTGTATAATCCTAGGGATTCTACTGAAACCTTCGACACCACCAGAGGTTAAGATTGCTTATCCAGACAAATCGAATGGACATCATTGCTTCAGCTCGTAAAGTCCAAGATAGATAAAATCTAAAGTATAGAGGAAGAGGAACCAGGTAAACTGAGATCTCTGACTACTTGGAGTGCAGGCTAAAGGCCGAGCTGGCTGGAAGGGTATATTAAGTAAAGCCCAGGAATACACGCTTTGTGTCTGTACCTAATTGTTCATCAACTTACTAAGCCACCATAACCTAAAGCTAAGCAAATTACTCAAAGAAATTTCGGGCAACATCGGACTTCCAGGTCCCTTGGTCATACATGTCTCCGAAATATACTTTAGTCTTAATCAGAAAAATGTTATTCAGTCAGTTCTAATATTAAGTTAGCTCCGAGTTCAGCCAACAAATTTGATTAAGAAATAAAAATACAAATGTTTACCTCCAGAAATAGTTTTCCAATTTATTTTTCTGATATTCGATCCAAAATATCCTCCAGGATCCATCGATCTTTTCCTAGTCAGCGATAAAATTTTACTTACATTTTGGAATGTGAGGTCGTTTTTCCTAATAAAACGTGATTTTGTTTCTAAGAAACCTGAAATCTCTAAAATAAAAACTAGCCAAAAGGATCAAATCAAGACAATAACAAACTGATGTCGAAAGGATTCCCTATTCACCATCGTCCATTGCTTTATCACTGTTATATTTCCTGTTAACTGTTGGATTTCGATTTCAGTGTCAAAATGTCCCTTGATATATGCATTTTGACAAACAAATTCCTTTGAATTCCTTGCCTTCAAAAAAATTTAATTCCTTGCCTTAAAAAAAATTTAATTCCTTGCCTTCAAAAAAATCCTTTAACTTAAGTTATCTTGGTTAAAAAATCTGTCATCAAAATTCAGAAAAAAAGGCAAACTGACGCAAATAGGGTCGCAATATATCCTCAAAAATATTTTTCTGAACCTCTTGCTTCGAGTTTATTTAAAGAAATATTTCTTAAATCCTCTAGGATCACATTCTTCATTCCAAATAATTGCCTCTCCCACATACCTTCTGTCAAAAATTCACATTTTTCTACGAAAAAGTTTTTCAAGATCGATCGCATCTTTGAGCTGAGTAGAGAATAGAGATAAAAAAACATTCTAATTAAGAGCCCCAGCCCCAGCAGCCAGCATACTGAGTAACCTTGAATTGGCATCAATGAAGCCAATTAGCATAGTTGTGTTCGGCATTCCATTCCAGCCGATTGCCGATCTCAACTGATCGCCATTAGTGTGACAAATAGGTTTAACTGGCACCTACCCACGCCCATTTGTATAGGCTTTTTAGAATCAAAAAAAGCCTTAAGCATGAAACCGGCCGGTGCGTGGTGGTGGTGTGGTATCAAACAGCCAGCGTTAAGACGATGGATATGTTAGCGTTAGGGTCTTAATTGTTATGTTAAGTTAGGCTTTAGTACATCAGAAGTTACTGGCATATACATGTGGGCTTACTATGAATACTCCACTGTTGTTTTCCTTCACATGTGAGAATCTTTGTCTATGCTTGGATGCATACAGTTTCTCATGTTACTGATCTTCTCATTCATCTTCAGGTTCTTCAGGGAGTTATATCTGAACAGCGTGAATTGAACAGACTGTCCTAAATGTCTTGTCAACAGTACAGATGGAACAGTCTGGAATCAAATAATTCAGCCATAATCAAATATCACCACAAATTTTATTTCGCCAATAGGCACACCGCAGTGACCGTGCCATCTTCTTGTCAAGAGTGTGTGGGCGTCTTACAGAAATGATAATACCTCATCACAACTGAAAATCTTGTCGTCTTCGATTTAATTTCCGGTTGTATTTTATCACTTCTCATTCAAAAAAAAAGAAGAAAAAAAAAAAACAACAACAAAAATATGTTTAAACTTCATCCAAGAAAAAAAAAAGATAGTCATTTGTCGACGTCGCGTCGTTGCCATCGTCGTCATGAAAGAACTCATGGAACCACTTCATGTAGGACATCACCCGGTCTGACGGGTTAACTTCATTGCTCTTAGCCACAAGATTAAACCAAATCAAAAAAAGTAAAAAAAAAATCTAAATTCTTATTCAACGGCTGTTTTGAGCGCACATATTTGGCGTTTTTCAAGAATGAACTTGGACGAATAAAATTTTTGGATGCCCCTTCTCCCAAACGAGGATGGAAGAGAACGATTAAGAAGAAAATCTCTAACTGACATGAGACGCGGTAGAAGTTCGGGGCGCACCTACAAAATCCACCTGGTCAGCAATATAATCACTTGGTTACCTTTACCTGACATACCTTCTTCAGTCTCCTTTATTATATCTCTTTTTTTTTGTAGTCTTTTTTTATTCTTCTTTATCCATAACTCTTTGGGTTAATTTGAATTATTTCACCGTAAATAACTTCAACGGGCATTTAAGGTTCCTTATGGCAGTGATGCCACTCATGGTGTTTTAAATAAAATGGTAAGGTATTGAAAGTAGTAGGCAAACACAATTTAGTACTTTTAAATGAATTAGATAATACCTTTGTTCTTTAATATTTTTAATTTTAAAGTTACCTACATTAATTTTCCTTAAATGTGATTTTTTGTAATAACACCGCACTCCCCTTAGTTTTTATACCCTTATCATGAATTATCAAAATACATGTATTACGAGTAGAGTTGGAAAGGAGATATAGATTCACATTACACATAGTGTTGTGGGGCAAAACATCGTACATTCGTGTCGTGCGGCTAAAGAAGGATTCTCTATAGAGAATATTATATTACACGGAACTCGTTTAAAGGGGGGTTAAACTTGCTCTTTTGCTCAAATCAGAAGTAACTATAAAATACGATGAGTCAAAAAACATTGCGAAGTTGTTCAAGGGAAACAAACTTTTCTGTTTTGGTTCTTCCACCTATCAATTTTAAGGCTCTCCTTTGAATTCGATCCAGGAGACACAAATGCGTGATAGAAATTGAATGAATTTATCATTGTCGCTGTAGTTCAACATCCGAAGTGAAATTTGGGAACGAAAATGATAGGGTACTGTCATCGCCAAAAATAAAATAAGAAGCCAAACACAAAATGAAATTAAATAAGAAAAAGAATCGGACATAAAATGGAGCCTTCAGGCACACCAGTTTTTTTTTTTTTTTTTTTTTTTGTAAATATAAGATTGAAAACCTTCAAATGCACGCACAAATGCTTTTTTTTGTTGTTAATGCACAGGCACTCAAGAGGTTATTAGCACCCTTATAGTGAATTAACGTGTGACAGGAAAGAATTTTCGTGGGACAGTGGATTGAGGTTTAGGTATTATTTATCTCACGAAAAGCATCACGGGTGGCATCGGGGAAATCGAGGTTTAGCAACCAATCACTGCAACCACTGTACCATTGCCACACGCTGATTTGGCTTTTATTCTCCATCCGACATCTAAATAAATCAAAAATTTACTTGTGGCAAAAATAAACTCAGGTTTCGATAAATGCCTGCTCAGTTCTTTTGATTGATACTTTCGTATGAAATTTACTACCTTTTTCGTAAAGTATCAACACCAATCACATCTTGATTTTTTTTCTAAAGAATTTGTTGTTATTCGAGACATAATTTTTTCCTGCTGGTCGTTTTTATGTTTGTGTCCAATATATCGCGTGCTGCTGACCCACCCTCCTTTTTATGGATCGATCCATCCATCCATTCGTCTGTCTGTCCGGCTGCGACCACGGCCGGTTCGGGCCGTTTTGCCGGAGGTGATTCTGTGCGTGGGCTCATTGTGAATTTTTTCGAAAGAAGTTAATTTTTTTTTCGGTTTAATTCTTGTTCCAATTCATAAGCCAACACAAACAGGAAAGAAAAAAAAAACCTCCAAAACATAAAGAATTTCTCGATCGATAAAAGAAGGAAAAAAAAAATATAATTTATTTCCAACCGACATCAACATCAGCATCAGCGTTGTTGTAAGGTCTTGACCGTAGGTTGTCTTGGCAAATTTTACATGAATTGTGCTCTTCGATGTCGCACACCAAACATCGCGATCGCAGCACGATCGCATTTGGTACCAAGATTCGGTGATGACCTCTCTGTGGAAATTTACATCCAGCATGATGGGCTGGAGCTATTGCTGGACATTATCATAATTTCATGTTGACGCGACTTTTTTTGAGAAAGATGGCTGACTTGTGATCACATAAAAAATTAATAATCGATCAGCAGGAGCACAAAAGGGGCTCAGCAGCAGAGCAGGCGCGC
Organism: Platycheirus albimanus; assembly: GCA_916050605.2. NCBI lineage: Eukaryota > Metazoa > Arthropoda > Insecta > Diptera > Syrphidae > Platycheirus > Platycheirus albimanus. The sequence continues at coordinate 110,780,023 of OU696698.1, read as the reverse complement.
GCATAATAATTAATGGCCGATACATGGCATATTAGAACATTGGGATTGATTTAGTGGCTTAGTCTTTTTACTTCGGTGAATGTTAATGTCTTTTTGGGAAAATGGCTGAGCTAGCTTACTCCCAGCCACGGTGTGGGTAAAAGTGGTTTAGAACTAGTTATGAAGAACTCTGTCTTATCAACGATAAAAGTAAGACAAAAATGGTATTTTTTAGCCTTATTTAAATATTGAAGAGGCAATAAAAAGGAATCTTATTAATGATCAATACTTGGCACATTAGGGAATTTAATTGGTTTTTTGATTTAATACGGGTAACTTTAGATTGCAATAACGGTTAAATTTCATTTTAATTGTATGAAATAAAACAAATCTATATAATTATTTTGTTATGCAATAATAGTGGCTTTGGGCTAAGACGAAAAAATTGTAATAAAAATCATTGAAGGCCTTTGCCAAAACTCTAAATTTTTATAATTGTTAAGGAAAGAAAATAGTGAAAACCCCTAAAAAAAAGCCAAATCAGAAAATTATTCACCTTTAATACCAGACCAGTTTGTTCAAGCTTAACACCGGATAGTAGTACTGCATTACCGCATGGGGAAGGGTTTCTACAATCGATAATCGCAGCGGATAAGAAGTTGGCAAAACTCTACAAAGCAGTGGCAAGACTAAGGACATTTCTGGTCTTTCAACTGCTTTAAAAGCCCCAGGTTTTGTCCCTCTTGTAAAAAGTAAAAATTCGCAGAGCGGTAGGAAAACTAAGAACATTTGGAGTCTCCCCAATCGGGAAGCAAAACTCCCCTCTTTTTAAGAAAGTTTATCATGAGCGTAACAGTGCTGAGAGTGTTTTGAAATAAAATCAGAGAGTGAAAGTACGCATCAACAGAAGAGCAGATTAGATTGGACTAAGGAATTCCTGGACGTCGTCAACAAAAAGGGATAGGTCGATGGACGAGATTGTGTGGGTTCCAAAACTACCTAAAAACAGCAGAACCCCTATTTCTTCAAGCAACAACTCTAGAAGGTCCTTCGATGCGACGCTTACTTACTTACTTATGTTGGCGCCACTGGAGCGTGGTACTCGAAGGCCTTGCTGAGAATGCCCCTCCAGCCGGCTCGATCTCTAGCCTGCTGTCTCCAATTTCGTACTCCAAGTTGACGGATGTCTCTCTCTACCTGGTCACTCCATCGAAGATGAGGTCTACCTTGGCTTCTGACTCCCTCGGGTTTGGCGTTGAAGACTTTACGAGCTGGAGCGTCGCTCTACATGGCCCAGCCATCTTAGTCTTTGGATTCGAATTTTTCTGGCTAGGCTTATGTCGCTGTACAGCTCGTACAGTTCATTGTTATATCTTCTTCTCCAAACGTTGTTTTCGCGATTTACGCAGACAGGACCATAGATCGTACGCAGAACTTTTCTCTCGAAGACTCCAAGTGAATTTTCATCCGATTGGGAGAGGGTCCATGCTTCCGCACCATATAGCAGGACCAGGATGATGAGTGTTTTATACAGTGTCACCTTGGTTCTTCTCGATAGGGCTTTACTCCTCAATTGCTTACTCAGCCCAAAGAAACAGCGATTAGCAAGAGTTAGTCTGCGTTTGATTTCAGCGCTGATGTTGTTGCCTGTGTTTACAGCAGTGCCCAGGTAGACAAATTCACTGACTACCTCGAAGTTATACCTATCAATGGTTACGTTCTGACCAAGTCGGTGGTGGGATTGGACTTTTGTTGATGTAAGCATATACTTCGTCTTGTCCTCGTTTATTTTCAGCCCCATTCTGCTTGCTGCTGACTCCATAGTAGTGAAAGCACCGGTTACTGCTCGCTTTGTTCTTCCTATCACGTCAATGTCGTCAGCAAACCCAAGTAATTGTGTCGATTTATTGAAAATGGTGCCTGATGTACTGGCATGGGTGCTCCGTATTACATTTTCAAGCACAATATTAAAACAGCTGCATGACAGTGCGTCACCTTGTCTTAGCCCTCTGGTGGTTTCGAAGGTTTCAGTAGAGTCTCTACCAACTTGGACGGAACAGCGAGCATTCTCCAACGTCATCCTGATAAGGCGTATCAGTTTAGCAGGGATTCTAAAGTTAGACATGGCACGATACAGTTCAACTCTATTAACACTGTCGTAGGCGGCTTTAAAATCGACGAACAGGTGGTGGGTGTCGATGTCGATGCGATGCTCTATATGGTAAAACAGTCATCAAGGTGATCGATAGGAGCGATCCAGAGGGCATCATCTCCTTGGATCAATGGCAACTGATCAAAATGAAGCTCTCGGTTAGCTTCTTAAGTATTTATAAGGCCAACCCTGATTATCGGTGCAGTCCAGACTGGGCACTGCCTTTTGCGAGGAAGTGACAAATTCTCCAAGGGTAATAATTTGTCGGAAAACTTGTAGGTCACTTCCATGCCTTTAAAAAATCAACTCACACGCAGGAACGGTAGAGAGAGTGTTAGTCACTAATTCTTAGCTCTCCAGAGATGTTAGTGAGAACTCTGAGAATTTAAGTGTTTTCAAAATTAAGTTTTCAAATAAACCATGAAAACTTGATAAAGTGAACAAGTGTCGCTATAATTCCTCCCCGGACAAATAACCCATTTAAATCTTTCCCCAAGGTAAAAATTAAAAAAATTAGAGAATGTACAGTAGGGGTTTTATATGGAATTCTGGAACAAATTGGAGCCGAAGACGTGTTTCACTAGAAAGAAGGATGCGAACAAGCTTCTATATCTTGTAAAGCCGTTCACTCAAGGCCTGTTGGCGAAAACGCCTGCCAGACGTCTGGTCTTACTAACTATAAGTAGTGGAACAAAGTTGCATGAGCAGGCGTTCCCCCGAAAATCCATTCATCCCGCCGCAAAGCGGTTGAAAGAAGGTGGGTACCTTCTCTTAATCAATTGTCAAGTAATTTTTCACCCAGGGATGTTTTGTAGCCTGGACCTGTATCCGGGCTGAATCGCTATTGAACCGTTAATCTTCACCAAAGAGAGAAATAAAATATAACACGGGTGATGGACTCAACAGAGCGATGCTAAATATTTGCGTGTTGTTTAAATATGCGAAATATCTAACACGAGACTTTTTTAACAGAAAACAAAATTTTACAGTACCTGCCTATGTAGCTTCAAAAAATATGAGGTGGCGTGTAAAAGCGTTCGACGACGGCCCCATGTTAAACACCACCATAGCTTCACCGTAATACAACCCAAAAATCTTGTACTCGTGACGTATTTAGCCGAAAATTAACTTTACCCACAGAGGGTTCTTGCGACTTTTTCGTAAACCACTTTATCAATTCCGATTGAATCTTACAATCCAGATTTTTTAAAATAGATCCCGAATGCAGACATGTTTCAAGTTTTCAAGGTGGTATCTATGAAGCGATATATTTAAATCCTTCACGGTGGTTTATTTTTCTATTTAAAACCCGATGCCCAAACAATAATAAAAATAATAATAATATTGATAATACTAATAATTAAAGCCACTATCATCATCAACTTAAAATAGTCTTTGTTTACAAAAGTGTTTCCCGTGGCCGGCATCATGGACGCAGATGATGGAATGGTGCCATCGTTTGCGCGCCACTATTAAAAGAAAAAAAAACACAACCTGGCGCTTGGATTCGCGTGGTGGTGGTGCTGTCGTCTTTGCGAAAAGCGCACAAAAATTCACCTTCGCTGCCGGTGCCGCCGTTACCGCTGACACCGCCACTGCCGCGCCGCCTCCACTGCTGACAAATGATAGACGATTCGATTAAGATGGACAGACAGAGTGTGTGTACCGCACATAGACGGATGATTTTATTGAAGAAGCTTCGCGTAGCGTAACACAGAGCTCAGGTAAAAGAAAATAGCTTCATCATACTAGAACAAAAAAAAAAGCATCAAGATCTTAGAACCATAGAGCAACGCGACGGGAGCAACGAGGAGACAATTACGTCAGAACAAATCATTACGTATGTTGGCCCCGGCCGTCCCCGGTGTCTTTTGATAAAACAAAAGGAAAAATCCTAAAGAAATCATCATCGAATGGTTAAATTTTTCAGAAGCTCGTCGATGGATCTGTAGCGTGTGGTGCGGCTGGCTGGCCGGCAGCCACATGCTAGCACAAGTTCTTCCCAAGAACTTTGGAGTGCCTCATAACTTGAGTGTAAAGGTAAACAAAAGAAAAAAGCCATTGCAAAACATGAACTTAAATAGGTTTCAACATTAAATAAGAATGTATATTTTGACTCCCCCCGCACCATCACAACCAATGCTGCCGCAGCCAGCCGTCGTCATCGTCGGTCGGCAGAGATACTAGTGCTAGATACTGTATCTGCCATTGTGGCATAGGGGACGAAGGAGCAAGGAAAATGCCATACTAAGTAGCTGCTGATAGGTATAGAGAGATGTGGTCGCTGTCATGTACAGTGGCGCCACTGTAATGATACTTGTACGTAGGCCATAACCTGGATTCACTTTAAATGTTGACGAATGTAGACGATTCTTGGTAGTTTATGCGGTCGTGCGTCGTTCGTCGTCCGTCGTGTGGATATCAAGGGGCAGACTTGGGGTCATTGTGCAACACACTCAACCAACATAGAGTCTATCCGATACGAAAATAGCAAAGAAAGTACTTTTGATCCTGGCGATCCGATGATCGCACCAATTTTTTTTTTTTTTTTTTTTCTTTAAGTTTTTCTCGTGACGTTTTTACTTCACATTCGGACAATTCATTGTTGAGAAAATGAATGGCGCCAGAGGTCTCGAAACGTCATCACTAATGTTGAAAGGATGATGTCGATTGACTGATTTATTAAACATTGCCCTATGATGTAGAGGAGTTGGGAGGGGATCTTATAGAAGCTATTCTTGGGCACTACAATTGAATATACATCAAATTTTTTCTGATCTAGGAAATGTGTCCCTACTTCGACAAGTCATAAATTAGACACTACGTTGGTACTCTGTTTCTTCAAGTGAGGAAAGACTACAATAATCGGAATGCAAATCATGGATTGAATGAATCATAAAACAGCTAAGTAAACCTTAAACTGACCGTGTGAATTGACGTTCCAAACATATGTCTAGTCAGGTGCAAGTAGTGACCAATATGTTCTTGAAAGCGAAAAGGCTTTAATATAATTCCAGGCGCCCACTAGATTTCACGGAATAGTTAAGTTGCTCAAGAAGTGATTTGTACCTAAAAATAATCTTTCTTTTTAAGAAAGCAATTGGAGCGGATGCAGTGTTTGGTTGCTAACCTAGAGTTGTGGGTCTGAGTCCCAGCCTGATGGCAAAGTTCCCCTAGTTTCAACTGGATGCTACCTGTTATATTTCCTTGAGATAAATATCCCCTAAATCTGAATCCACCGTACCACAAAAAAATATCTTTCCTATCCATCTATAGTTCTGCTCACACAATGTTAATTCACGGTAAGCGTATTAATAACCCGTTGAGTGTGAGTGCATTATAGAAAAAAGCGCTCTTATATAAAAGCCCATGTACTCACGCAACTAAACTGTTCCGTGACAAAGAATTTCTATTGGACGCCTGGCCTAAGACTTGGAATTTCAAAACATTACATTACATTACATTATAATCTACTCCGCCGATGAATCAATCGGAGTGGACACACTTACAAGCACTGGCAACTGAGGCCTTCGGCTCAAGACAACACAAACACTACAGAGAGAGACAGACAGAACAGAAGAGAGGACAGGATGAAAATAAACTTAACGTGAACACCTGACAATAAAGTCTTAATTTCACGACGAGCTTACTCGCATGCAGAGTCAAATTGGGCTTAGACCAGAGCCCTAAGATCTACCCCAAGGTAGAATCATAGTACCAATTTTATGGAACATGTTGAGGCATGTCCACACTCCTTGGGGAGGGGCGAGGTCTATCTAACACCTCTTGCATCCAATAATAAAATCCGTACATAATATTACCCAATGCCATATGTTTCCGCTATGGAATAAACCACAACCACCACGATACTCCCACAAGGGGGCCTACCTCATAGATAGTCTCCCAGGTGACTCGGCCACCTGGGTGGGCACTATCTCCCGTGGTACCAGAATAAAACTTCCGGTGGAGCTTCGCAACCGTGAGGTCACTTCCAGATGAGCACCATCAATACTCAAGGCCTGGCAGCCTTAGATATGAGCACTCAACCATCTGCCAAGGCAGAAGCAAACAGCTAAATACGCATATTAAGCCTTCCTCTCTTAGCCGCATACAAGTTTTACCTTGCATACGTTTCCAGTAAGGAATCAATACTTCAAGGAAAAGAAATATAGCTGTAGATACTCACTCCTATTTCAGTTACAACAATTTCCCTGCCATTCATATTGTTCCCGGGTTGCCACGTGGAGGCGGAGGATAGGCACATCTATCCCTCTTAAGTTCCAAACTTCAATCACAACCACATTCATGATTGGATTGAAGCCAGCTTACAAAATACCGACGATGCTAAGCCTGGCAGGGACCCTAAAGACGAAGAGGTGCCACGGCCTCTACGCTCTAAGGATCTGCCGAAAAGAAGGAGTATCGCGATCTCTATTTGTAGCCTTGGCTAAGCGTTCAAAGCACTTAAGAGGGTATAGTTAACCCCCAGAAGAGAGGACAGACAAACACATGCCAACAGCTCGCAGTTATTAGTTTTGACGGTCCTCCATCTAACTACTAACCACGCGCAACGATGCTTGATTTCGCCGATCTATCGGGAAGCGATGCTTTATCAGAGTCAAGGCCGTTGATGAATTTCAAACAAAACTTGAAGTAGTGTGGGAAAAGAAGACTTTCTTTTGCATTAAACCCGCGTCATCGGAGAAGTTGAAATGGAAGTTTTTGAACCACCAAGCATGAACTGTGTCGTGCATGCGTTTCGTGGCAATTTAAGGCTTACACAGAGCTTCTGTTACAATCAGTTATTTGGCTGTTATAATTGGTCTTACTAACCTCATCCAAGAAAAAGCTATTTAAACTAATAAATTATGGAACTCCTAGTTACCGCTACTTGAATCCACGAAATGTTTTTGGGGATCATTGTCCAAAGTCCAAACATCAAATTTCAAAAGTGAAAAAGCAAGAGATTTGATTTTTCGCAATTTTTATTTGATTAAGTATTTATATTAATTTTTAACAGAATCACTTTGAATTTAAAAATTGAAACTTTAAAATCTATTTTTCAAACAGCACATATTTTCACTATGAAAATCCAGCGTGTGCTATTTTATCAGAGCACAATATAATCAGATAACGCACATAACCTTGGACAAATATTCAAATCCCTCAAAAAAAAAAAAAAACAACTTAAAAACACCGAGTAAGAGTGAGAAAAAAATACCTAAAAAAAGAGGCGAAAAGTACATAATATAGAAGAGAAAATAATAATAATAATAATAATCTTAAACAAAACTCTAACAACATACAATACCAGTCAGTGGTGCCCATTTGCCCGTCTTTCTGGTGCGGCGATGATGGCTACCGTGATACGCAAAGTATGACGGCCGCACGCGCCCTCTTAGCGCGCATCTTATAACTGCTTTTTTTTTTTTGTATTTTTGAGGTTTATCTTTTGCTTGTTGGCTGCTTATATACCTTTTCTTTAGTTCATCTTCAGTTCAGAATTCAGATATGTTGTGTGGGTCTGATCTGGCCGATGTTGCTTCTTCATGGTGCTCCCACTCGTCCACTCTTCCACTGATGCTTCCCCACTGGAGAGGTATTTTATTTATTTAGATTTTTTTTTTTTGGTTTCTTGAGAAGTTTTATTGTTGTTTTTTTTTTCTTTTGTGTGTGTTATTGCCAGCTTTATTTTTTTTTTGGCGCGAAGGCGTCGAATCTTAAGCGTTAGTGAATAACTTTTCTTGGGACCTGTGGTAAGGCTTAACAATAAAGATACTATTTGGATTTTTTTTTAATCCGTCAGCTTAAAAATGTTACCTATAGTGGAAACATGATGATTTACATAAAAGCTTATTAGACTAGGCTGAGAGGCAAGCATTTTCAAGACAACTTTGTTGCATCCTGCTCATGCATAAATAAGTACACCTAGCATTGTCTTAGAAAACGGGCAAATAAAAATGCTGAGTTTGCCAAGGAGCTTAAACCCCCGAAGGAAGAACAAACATAAACTTTCAATTAAAAGACTGCCTAAACAGCATCTTCCACGTGTTAAAAATTGGTCAGGTACATCGAACTCCGTGTTTTCTTAACAACAGTCTGTTTATCCTGCAATTGATAGCATCCTTATGTTCTCTATTCTCCGAAAATCTGCATGCGCGTAATGCAAGCCAGAATGCAGCTCCTTTTGACACTTGACGAGGCACTTTTCAGAGACTGGTTGCCTGTGCTCTGGCTATAAAGAGCAGCTTAAATCCCTAGAGGACGCTAGAGCACTCTTTGCGGATAGCTTTTTTTTTTTTTTTTTAACGCATATTTTTACAAAGAGTGGTGGTCTTAGACAATACAAACATAAACCCAATGATCTTAAAAAACAAATATACTCATAAGATTCACTATAAAAAAAAGTGTTTGGTACATCAATTGTTGACCTTGCGAAGGACAACACGTCAGTCAGTTGTTGTATTTCCTCTGAATTTTAAGACAAGAGCCTTGTGCGTTCTTTCCTTTTATTTGATGTCCGTGGATAGAGAAAATTATGCATCGCCAGAACCAAAACGAAAGAAGCATTACACTTAAAGAACAAACAGACCAGGCCAGCGATACGAAGCATTTTTCAAAATTCTACCAACAAAATTGGTTGATGAGGCTCGGACAAACAATTTTTTCCTCCTCCGAAGTATTGTTCCGAATGTTTAGGAATTTTTATGATGGAAGGAATCGTATTCTTCGTGTTTTTTATAGTAACGACGTCACTGTTCTTGTTACAGAATCGATCATAATTTATTGAACAGTGGCTACTACTTTGGACTACCGTGTATATGTTTTATAAATGTTCCTCCAAGTTTTTCCGGGATACTGTATCTTGCGAGAAAGTGACTTGTACTCCAAGAATTAATCTTGTCATGAACATTCTGTGTTGCGTTTGGACTCGCCGTTTTTTAGGTCACTTGAAGAATATCAGCCCACACAGATATTAAGAGCTTACTCACCATTTCTTAAGAGACAAATTTGATTTTTTATTTGACCTCAATTTTGAGAGAACTTTTTTCAGAAGAAGCATTTGCCGAGTATTTCATTTTGACTGTAAAATCAGGTTCTTCCACGATTTAGCCTTGGACCAGACGTTTAAACATTTCCTTTTAATCCTAGTCTTAAAATCATACTCTAACTCAAACACTGTACCTACTTAAAGAGAGATAAAAATACTCGGAAAAATGCCAAATTCGATTTTTTGCGAAAACTTTAATCCTGGTTTTTCCTTACCGTACAGTTGTGGTTCGTCCTAGGATCGAAATACGGTTCTAAAGGCCAGTTGTACAACAGTGGTTCATTTTCGAATCAAAATTTAAAAAGGATCTACCTTGATTCGTGTTTGCCTAATTTTGGTGGCTCCAGAGTGGTTGAAGAGTTAACGCACCGATTTCCACGGATTAAGTAAAGTTGATCCGCAGATCAAGGATATACAACGAGTTAATCCAGTACCTAACTTACTTACTTAATATGCTTACGTGCTACACTTTGCTGATCCTTTACTCCTACAATAGCGCATCAAAGTTTGTTTTGGGCTATGTTTCTATTGTTTTAACCATTCTCTGTCCAGCTGACAAGAATAATATTCTTTCCGAAGTTTTTCAACAAAAGGAGCGGAAGTAATGAATTTTTTAAGGGCAACATTTTAATCACGTTTCCTCATTTGTTCCCCAAAAATTAACTTGAAAAAAAAAATGACAACCTTGTTGCCATACTACAATGTTCATTATGTAATCCCACGATTGTCGTCCATATTGATTTGTATTTTAATATTGCATTCCAATATGGATTCATAAAGCAGAAGCCCTCTTGCAGTCCCTACAACCTATACGAGCTACAACTTTACAATACACATCACCTTCAACTCATCTCTTTCTTCCTCAATAACTTGCTTTTGTCTTCATATGACACCAAATCGTGATTTGAGTGATTCATTAGCCATTTCCAAAACCAATGCAACACACCACTTGGGTTGACAAAAGGAACACATTGCGGTAGCGATCCCGCCATATCAACAACGACGCCATGCCACTTTGAATATTACGACTATACTATGGATGGACACAGAATAAAATATATGAAAAATAATAATAACGTGGCTCACAGAATAGCAACTAATTAGGAATTTTTATGGTTGGAAACTCATATCTTCTTCTTCATAGTCACTGCTCCTTTCCGGTGTGCGGCGGGGTATATTTAAAACCAAAAACGAAGACCCAACAGAAAAAGATACAAACACACTCTTCCAAGGAAATTTCACCGAAGTGAGAATTAACTGCCGATTTATTGTTCTAGGCAGCACACACCACACCACACAGCACAGCAGGGCGGATGTGTCCATTCTAAGATTCTTAACTGAAGGTACTTTGAATGCAAAGTACCTACAAACTATCTTCATCCTCCCCACTAACTCTTTAACCAATCTCTCAAGCTGAAGCTTGAATAGCCCATAGCCCAACTGTAAGTGGTTGTTGGGCTGGCCTGGAAGTAGTTTCAATTTTGATTTCCTTTCCCCGTTTGCTGCATGTTATTCAGAGAGACGTCGAGAACGACGACGATGACGACGACGACGACGACAACGACACACAGCAAGATTATGTGATGTGAGTTTGGAATTGATGTTTCAACGTCCGTCCGTTTTTCGTCGTTCCTCGTTGCTGGTTGACGTTGACGTCAACTCTGTCCACCCACAACTCAGCGGGTTGTAGGTACACACTCTGCTTCCATACACTACAGACTACACTACACTGCACACACTCTTCATTCAAGTTCCTGTGCATGACATTGCATAAGATGCAAACTCCTCTCGCTCTCTCAGCTATACAATGAGGAAACTTGAAACCGATAAAAGACGGAACAAAAAAGAAAAACTCAAGTTTGAACCCAAACCTGAACCTTTGGCCTGACTTTACGCGCTGCAGCAGTTGTTGCAGTTGAAGCTAGTGATTTGGTAAGTCACAGAATAGCCAACCAGCTGAAATTAAAGTCCATGAAGGGGTTTCATTTGTTTGCTTGTCTTTGAAGTGAAAACTTTCTTAGCTCTGCTGTGATTTGAAACTCGATGAAACGAAAAAGCCACACTTAAAAGAGACAAGGCAAAAAGGATTCAATATGCGAGTGAATGAGATCGAATTATCTTCATCTCCTCTTTGTGCCGTGGTTCGTAGCCTCTCGAATTTTGTCTACCAAGCTTCGCCTTGGTGTCTTGCAGTGTAGTTCTCTGAAGTCTTAACTCTCCCTCACTTAATTAAAAATATGTACCAATTTATGCATCAAAATTGGCGATGGCAACTCTATGAAAAAAATTAAAAATTTTGATTCCAACTATATATTTTTTAGCAATCTTCTTTGGTGCTGAAAAATTGGTTACTTCGAAAAGTGAACGGATCTTAAAAATGTGTATAAGGAGAAATTCTAAAAATCCCGCAAAAAAGCAAAATTTTACCATTTCCATTCCTATTGTAATGAAGGAAAAAAGAATAAAGTCCTGCCCCAATCCCAACACAGCATGCGATAGGCCTAGATTTACATTATCTATTTGTCAGAGGAAAAGAGAAAGAAAACATGTCATTTCTTCATTCTTCTTTGATTTACAAAATGGCGCCCAATTATTCTAAAAGAAATTTGGATTTTGTTTTTACTCAATCTTTTTTTTTTCTGCAAAACGAGTAATTTCAAAGTACAAGACCCACAAACCAAAGTTGATTTCAACTGTTAAAATATAAAGTTTCATCAAAATCGGACCATTTTGCTGGAAGATACAATTTTTTTTTTGTAAATCCCTAACTTGCCCTTAGTCAAATTTAGATATCGCAAGTAAAAAGAACGACTTCTAGTAGAAGTTGAAGTTTAGAGAAGTTGGCAGGTTCAAGAACCTACCCTGGTTCTGCTGGTACCCTTACCGGCGAGCTCTATAGCCTTTTTTCCTAGCGCGCGATCATTCTACGCTGCGCGTTTCTAATTAGAGTGCTGTGCATATTCCGCCGTTTTTTTTTTTTTTTTTGACTCACACCTCAATAGACACACAAACACACCTATGCTGCAGGTACACTACACATTGCCTTATGTGTTACCTATTGAAATTATTATTTCAGTTGCTTATCCACGCTTCGTCCTTTAAGGTCATTAAACGTTGACGCCTCCATTCATTTGTTTGTTTGCTTTGGGTAGCAGAAGCAGCAAGCTAAAGCACAAATTCATCGTGCGTTGTTGTCGTCGTTGTCGGCGTCGTCGTCGTCCTCGTCGCTTGTTTGGAGACATTCTTTGCTCCTCTTCAGTACACTTTAAAAAAAAAATAATAATAAACAAAAAAAAAAGATATATATAAAAAAAATTAAGAAAGAACCAAAGAAGACAAAAAAAAACGGCCGAGTACTATCACAAACCACCTCTACTCCCCATTCCTCATCTGGCACCTCTTTGTAAGTTTTTCTTTACAAGTGCTGATGGACTGGTGCTCTTGGAGGAGGGGAATACAGGAGGTTCGGAACAGGACAGTTTAACATGCAACCAAGTTTCCAGAACGTCTACTCTTCAACATTTTAGAGTTAGAAAAGATTGTTTGCATTTGTCGTGGTGGATGCCTGTTTGCTGGTGGCTGCTGCTGTTTCTTTAATACTTTTTTCCTTGTCGCAGTTGGTAGAGTTGCCATAAAATAATTTGAAAAAAAAAAACAAATGCATTCGAAAGAGGGCAGAATTTTTATATGCTTATCAAAATTTATAATTTTTTGAGCGCGAAACCTTTTAAAATTCGGTTATTTTCCATTTATTTTTTCAACGCCATTGTGAAATGTGATAAGCGAAAGTTTCGCTGTTGCGACGATAAAATCGCGAAGGGTTGGAAGAGACATTTTTCTGTTATACGCTTCAGGTTTGTATAACAAGTCTGTCAGTTGAAGAAAGGATTAGGGATTTGACTTTGCGAATCCAAAGTGGCAATAGCGGAATAGCGGAAAAATCGCGCGATTCTTGTTTGATATCATGCTCTGTACTGATGGTTTTCAACAATCTTACTTTAGCTTTTTGAACTTAAGCAATAGCTTGAATTCGTCAGTTATTCTGTTATCAACTGTGTCCTTAAACATTGCACGTAAAAATGCTTTACAAAGCCCTGCGAATTATAAATTCGCTGAAAAATCGCATAGTTTTTAATATGTGTTGCGTTTGAGTTGAGTTTCATTTCGATTTAAGTCAATTTTCTTTACAAATTGTTGTAAAGTTCTTAGTTTGAGTCGGGACAGGGACATAAGTCCCCGCTACACAAGTCCCAACTTTTATTTTTGGGACTTGTGTCCTACTTAAGTGAGGAAATTCGCGTGATTTCTTAATTTTATTTTCTCAAATTCTTAAAAACTAAAATCTTAGAAGCGTCTTTTCTTTAGAGAATTTGAGAAAAACACTAACAAAGTTCTTTTGTTCGAGAAAAGAAACTGCAAAAAATTGAGAATTTGAGAAAATAAAATTTAAAAATCGCGCGAAGAAAAAAAAGTTTTAATTTTTTTTTTTTTGAGAATTTGAAAAAATGTAGATCTGAACTCTAGATATCTTTTCTACAAAATATTTTAAAATTGGAGTATCTTTAAACAAAAAAAAAATTAAAAATACACATAACTGGATTGTATCAAACTGGCAACCCTAGCAGTCAATGTTGACTTCTTCTTTTTCTTTTTTAATATGTGCATGAAGTTTGCTGCTTCTGTAAGTGCTTGCTGCACTTTTCCTTGCTGCAGGTATTCTCACCACATTCTCCTGTTCAGTTCGTTTTAAAATTATATTTTGTTTACAAATATTATTTTGTACGCAATGAAGGATGAAGTGCAGGCAAATATTATAATAATAATAAAAAAAAAAAAATCTCTGTATGCATGTAGATTACGTTGGATGATGGGGAAAAGATTATAAGGTTTGGGGGAAGGTGAAGGATATATACACACAAAATAAAAACAATATTGTAAAACTGGGGGGAGCGTAAAAAATGTTGAAAGTAAATACCATGCCTAGCTCTGAGTGTCACTCTTTTCTTTGCGAATTTAAACAATGTTGGTTTTTTTTAGACTGATTCAGCTTTTACGAGAAGTAATATAACTAATAGCCTTTTAACTCTGGTATTTTGGCTAAGGATGAAAATGGTTTCCATTAAAAATATTTTATATTTATAATCCAGGCAGGAATACAAATAATTTTCTTAAACTCTGGATGTTGTTTCTGCAAAGGAATATCCTTACGAAATTACCGCGGGCGAACTTATTTATAAAATTCAGCTTCGATTTCTATTTTTGGATCTTCATCCCATAATAGCTTCCTCGAGGAAAAAATAAACAAATATCCAACCCATAAAATATATTTCTTTTACTTAATTCAAAAAGTAGCCCAAGGAAGTGTGAGAATCAAGAAATACAAACATTTGCACACTGACTTCTGAAGCATTGAATATTTTTGTGTTTGCCAAACCATCTAGGATTCTTATTTTGTTTTCTATAATTTCTTTTTAAGACTGTTATTTCCCATCTAAAATGGAACCACTTCCTTTCCCAGGATATGATTAACCCTTTAAGCTGTTCCGGTTGACTTTTAATTTCTTCAAAACCAAAAAAACAAGGAAAAGAAAGGAAGAAATATATATTTATTAAACCAATTCATCACTTCCTTTGTGTAAAGGTACCTTTTAACATGTATGAGAAAGGATATACAGAAACAATGGATTAAACAGCGACTTGGCAATCCAAACTGGATATTTCTTTCTTTTTTTTTTCAATTTCTTGAAATGTTAAGAGACTGACACAAGTTGTACAGGAACACAGGGGTTGGTTAAATATCGAATACAAACAAACATCGTAGTGGTTAGGTTATGGCAAAACAAATAATTTCCGCTTCCTGGCGATTACCACAATTCATTGGCAAAAGGGAAACTGCCAAGCCAACAATATCAAATCAGAAAGTCCTTATTTTGTTGCCGCTTATATTCTTGTATACAGAGGATTTAGTTCAACCAGTTTTGACATAGGTAAAGTTTTTATTTTGTTCGTATATGACCTGCGTGTGAGATTGCGTTAAGGAAGTAACCGTCGTCCGTCACATGCACTTCCTTGTGTGTTGTGGTTTTCCTGTGGCAAGGCAAGACGGACGATTTGGTGGGAATACTTTATTAAGTGAGAATAGGTAGTAGAAGGTGTGTTTCTGATTTTGTGAGTAACATTTTTGTTAACCTGCCCTGAATTTTATTGTTAGTTTAAATTCTTGAGATAAAAAGGACTTTGTTAAATGGATAGAGTTTTGCCTTATCCCTGTAGTAGTGGTATTCAGATTTTTAGTCAAACCATGCCGACGACCTAGTAGCTAACACTACGGTTCTATAAGCCGAGGACGTCAGAAGTCTTTTACAACAATACTTGGAAGAGTTTCAACAATGGTTCGATGGCCTAAAGTTAAAATTCAACTTACGGAAATACGAAACTATCTTGTTTGGAAGAACTTATATAGTTGGCCCTATCCGAGGTATCCGTCTCATCGGAGCGGACAACGCATACTTTTTCAGAGGTTTCAATTGGATTCGAGCTATCTATAGTCGTAATTGTTGTATTTCTTCCATTTTTCAACAATTTCGTACAAAAATTCCGCTAAGAATTTCTCTCGGAGGAATTCGGAAACAAAATTGTCAAAAATTACACCAAAAAATGTAACGCAATTCCCCACTGTGAGTTAAAATTTTTCAGAGAAATATTTCGAACAGCTGATCGAAAAAATACTTCGAAGCAAAAATCGTCAGAATCGTATAAAATCACAGAAATTTCCGTTCCGACAGATACCTCAATAAGGCCGAGTGACTTCTGGCCCAAATGGACATCCACTGCTGAGTAAAAGCTTAGTAAAGTATCTTGTTTTTTTTCACAGAGTTATAGGGGCACATTTTGTGCCCTGGATATGTTTTATAGCAGTTGGCTCTTATCCGGCTGATGATTGCCTAAGGATGCCTTGTGTGGTTCAACGTTGACCCGTTTTGATGGGAAAAGATTCGGTTGCTTGAGAGCCAGAGTCTTCGGGCCTGGATTGTACAAACATCACTTTTTCAACGAGTTCCTATTCACTGGCGCTGACAAAAACAGGACATATAACTTCTATTTCAAGCATGTTCGGGTCATATTGTGAGAGCTTTAACCTTTGTAGATCGTAGTCCCCAATGAAGCGCTTAAGTTGATTCATTCCACTCGAGGCTTACGCTTTTTAGATAACCGAGATATAGGATGGATCGACGGTTCCACTTTTCTACCGTCGACTGAACGACATATTGAATCATGAAAATGTACGATGTGAATATTTAGGAAGAATCAAGCGTCAAGGCAGATTAGAAACACTGGGTGAGGCAGTTTTCAGTTTTTTTGAAAGGCGTATAGGTTTAGGTATGTGGCATGAGAATAATATTTCAAGCAAATGGGTACATGTTACTCTAAACCTGGGCCTTGAAGTGATAGGTCTAGGTGTGTTTCTGCAATACCAAAGTGGAATTAATTCCAGGTTTGTATTCTGGACTTTAAAAAGGGTACATGGAGCTTAGAGACTCACCTTTATGTGTTCAGCTTTTGTTAAGAGTATGAGTAGTTCGTCGTACTTCCGAGTTAATGGTTGGCCAAAAGAAGATCTTCTTCATTGGAAGAAGCTTGATCCCAAGAGATATAAAACTGCCCACAGATGATGCCATTTTCAGGAATCCTGAGATTTGAAATTGAAAGGAACATAAGCCTTGCAGCTTTCACTAATTAGTCTCTCTACAGAATTTAGAAAAAACAATATCAGTTGTAATCACACATCAGAGACAGATACCTCATCAAACCACTTAACCCTATCTATTTTACTCCATTAAAGCTAAGCTGATAAGAGTTTTTCACGAATATGTATCTCAAAAAATAAAAATAGTATAAAAACTTCTATGATGCATTTGTAGTGTGTACCCTTAGTCCTCTACCATCAGCCTCATTTCGCCGGCCGTCTAACATTCGAAGCACCATTTGAGTTATTTGTTTTTTTTTTATTATTTCAAATGCGCATCCGGTAATTACGCGACACACTGATTAAAATGCGTTGACTTTATAGCATAAATTTTGCGTTGTGCTACGCCTTTGGTATATGCGGCTACGCACATGGATACATGCACATGCACAAAGCCCATCCATAATATGCGTAAGCTCCATCGAACTCCAATGCAATGATCGCGGGGGGTGCATATTAAATGGGGCGGACGGATGCGTGTGTAGACGAGAGACGACGACGACGACGCACCACAACTCAACGAGGAATATCCATGGGCGCACAGGCACACCATAGGCCAGGCCAAGCTAGGCCAGGCTATATTATAAGGCACACACATCTATTCGAATTCGCCTATCTGAACCTAACTAAACCTCCGCTCTAGCTTCCCGCGCGGACATATGGGAAGCCTATATGTTTACAGTTAATGAACATACGCGCAAACGAATAAACGAACGATCTATAGGTAGTGGAGGAACGAACGGACGTGCGGATGGATAACGTATCGTATGGCATCGCACAAGGTACAACTCAGTCAGTCATCCAGCCAGCCAGCCAAAGTTGACTGTGCCTCTGAAAGAGCCTATAGGCTCCACTCCGTGCGTCGTCGTAGTCGTCATCGTCGTCGTCGTCGTCATCGTCGTCTCCACAAACTACGGAGCGGACGAATAGATATTGAAGATAGATAGATAGAAGTTAGTGTGCGCGATCATCATCGGACGCGAGGGAAAAGTCAACGACCCGGAAATTGTCTAAAAAACTGACGACGACAACGACAACAACGATGACTTCGACACAGGCAATAGACGGGAACGAGGAGGGCCTACAATAGTATGGAGAAAACGACCAACTAAATGATGGCTATTGCAATGGTTGCCAACTGTATTTGTTTAATAAAGGCACAGATCGGATCAGTCATCAATTTTATATTATGTCACAATATTATTCAAATAAAGTCATGTTCTCCACATGATGGAAGTAAAATCAGCACCTCTTGCATTTGTATATTGAAGTCACATTATTTGACAGACTCGGACTATGTGACACATAGTTGCGAATCATTTTCACCTCCAACATCCTATGTGACATTTATACCTTCAAACTTGCGGTCACATCAGAGTCACACTTAGTGTCACACTGAGCGTCACCCTTAGCTACACATTTACATAGCATCACATCTCGCGTCACATTTGGGTCACATCTAAAGTCACATTTAGCGTCACACTTAGCTATACACATTTACATAGCATCACATCTAGCGTCACATTTGAGTCACATCTAAAGTCACATTTAGCGTAAGACGTAACGTCACATCTAGCTTCACATTAAGAGTTACATTTTAGGTTAAATATAACCTTACATTTAGCGTCACATCTAGCGTTGCATTCATACCGTTACACTCCTCACCACGTTTAAATTAAAACAAAACAACTTTCCTGCGAGCCAAACTATATAACTTGGTTGGTAATAATGGCCCACACTCCCGGCGTAACAGCTTTGCTGATATTTTCAATTTGATTCCGTTCTGACGATGACGGTGGAGCAAGAGAGATTTGCTCCCTATAGGTTCACTTCTAGTTCTAGTTTTCCTAGTTTTCTGATACTTTGTTATAGTATTGGTGATATGATGATGGTTTAAATGCGGGTTCTTGTTCTGGATCTGGTCCATCGGGGGACTAAAACTGTTGCGTCTCTATGATTCTTCTTGTTATGGTGTTTTTCCAAGTCGTTTTTTTTTGGTTTTGTTGTTGTTGTATTCTTTAGTTCCATGCCCTTCCGAATGTGGCACGGCCGACCGACGGATGCTTTAAGTCGGGATGAAGGTTCTTCTAGTTTTTTTGTTCTTTCTTTTTTATTCAACAATTTTAATGAATCGAATATATAAAGATGGAGAAGCGAGAAGGTATAGCTGCTGGGCACATATGGATACAAGAATTGTTATCCGGTATGTATGGTTTAAATGTGAGCTTGGTCGTGTTTATGTTTATATCATTCATTCGTCTCCTCTTGACCAGGCAGATAAATGGAGCATTACTACCTCCATTCCTGGTCTCTTTACTCCATACGAAGACAAGAAAGTGAGGAAATCCATTCACAGGGGGATGAGGGAACTCTCGCTGATGACTGAAACTGAATAAAATGTCGTAATGGATTATCCATTCATAGAATTAGCATTTGGATAAGATTTTCTGCAATGAATTTATGTTGGTGGAGATTGTTTTGACTTTTTTTGGAATAAGAAGGAAGCAGACGCGAACGCGAGGTATGGTATTTTGTTTTGGTTTAAGGAGGAATGTTGACAGAGCACATAAATATTGAAGAACATAATGATAAGCTGAATGCTCTTTAATGCTAAATGGTTTTTAAATAAGACTGACTTGGATTGTTTATTGAATTTATTTGTAATTTTGAAAAAAAAATCAGATTGATTTCGAAGAAGGCGATGTTTTCTTCAGCTTCAAACTTATGAAAATAGTTGTAGGCTTTACATATTATGGAGGTCGCTGATCGTTTATAATGTGACAGTTGTGTCATTTAAAGTAATTTCTTATGTGCTTAGTAATCCAGGTTTTTGATCATTCAAGAGGGTCGAAATAATATGTCCTTAAATGAGACAACACATCAATTTATTGACTAGCTAGAAATCCTAGTTGTTTTGATTAACTTCCTAAGAACGCCTGCTCCAAAGCATTTTCAAAGTCTAGAGAAGTCTAGAGAATTGTATTCACCATACTTTATGTTAGGGTAAGTCTAAGTGACAAAAACAGTTGTGCAGGTGCCTCCGTTTACTAGGATCTTCATCAATATGGCCAAAGTTATCCGAGGCAGTTGGTTATCTCGGAACCATAATTTTTGTTAACGTGGTAGGGAAGTTAACCCGACGCACAAACCCAAACCTGGGGCAAAAGGATCTGAATAGTCCAGAGTCAGTAACCCACAACGTTAATGCGAGAGCTACCGTTGGTCATTTTAGGGCCCATCCGCTACCTTCCCTAGTTCAGTATCTTCAAATTGGTCGTTAGGATGTCTTCGCTAACGAGATAGATACATCTCTGGATGCCAGTTAGAGCCTTACTGTTCATACAGCAACCAGCCCGAGTTCTTACTTTCAACCCTGAGGGCCAACGCAGTACTGGAGACTCCAGGTTTCTCGATCAAGTAGAGGACGACCTCGTTCAACTAGGCCTTCGTAACTGGAGGCAACTGGTTAGGGATCGGACTGAGTCGGTATGATGGTTGAGGCCGTGCCTTACTCCTGTCAACTGCTCTAAAACGATCTAACTGCTGAGATTCTAGAGGAATGAAAGATACAAATTTGGGTGCATAGTAAACAGTTGAATCAGGTGCTCGCCGAGCATTACATCGGTGGTTCCCAGCTCTTTTTTGTGATGTAATAAAAAGGGAGTACTAAAAATGTCAATATTGCAGATCGAAATATTTAAAGTGTTCCGAAAAATAACGGCAAAATTTCCTCAAAAAACATGTGTTCTGTCTCGTAAAAACATTAATTTTATAAAGGGGTTGTGAAGATTTATGTTTAGGTTAACATGTCAGCTAAAAAATACTAACACAAAGTAAGGGCATTGTGATATAAATCTTCAGGGTACAAGACAGGTATAAAGAGCACGAATAACGGGGAAATCAACTATATTAATTTGTCCCAAAATCTTCCGGCTATAGCTGTGGTGCTCCATGGTTCAGCAGAAGCAAGTGGTGTTAGTGTAAGCTGCACACATCAACAGCATTTTTACATGTCAAGGACACTCACAATCACCTTTAAAAGCAAACAAAGTTTCCCTTGGTAATGAGCTGAGGAATGAGTATTAAGAAGATTGGATCTCAAACTATCGAATGTACTGAAAAGAAGAAACTGTTCTCTAACCAATTATCCAAACGCGGAATCTTCTGTGAGCCTTTTTCAAATACAGCTTCTCAAGGCACGGGCATGATTTTTAATAGGTTTGACAAATTTAAACAAAAGCTTTAAGCCGCCTGATCTTCGTCTAAACTAACTTTGGGCCGGGTCTTTTATAAAAATCGTCATCGTTGTCGCCGTAGCGGTTGTCGGCTTGTTGTAAGTATAGTTTCTGTTGCCCTAATGAGAATCAATTGACACACCCCATGTAGCCAGAACTAGAGCCAGAGCATATACACAATCAGCTCTCTAAGCGCAACAATAATTCCTCACCCATAAGTTAATGACAATTAAAGTTTTCAGTCAGCACAAATAGATTCCAAAAGTAAGGACGCAAATGGTCGCAAACGGCAATCAAAAGCGCAGGTTTCACTCCCTACCACTACTCTACCCATAAACTGTTTGATGCAAAAACACACGCCAAAGATACATATATATAAGTACTCGCTTACAAAAAGATACTCGTACCTATCTAGAAACTTGCATAGATTGGATGTGCCATTAAAAATTTGTTAGGTGGCCAATATGCTATTTTTACAACTGGAGGAGGAAAAATAATCGTTACATCATCAGAATATTCATTTATCTGAGTTGGGTAGTATGCTCGCAGTCTGTGTCACTCGATAGATAGAGATACTGTGAGTACGCTTTGCTTGCTTAGCTAGCTTGTAATACACATCACGCCTTGAGAGTCCATCCAAAGGTTGGTGGCTGGTCGTTTCGTTTCGTTTGGTGCGGTGCGGTGTGGTGTGGTGCGGCTAGCTCTAGCTATATCGTTGCAGGAGTATAGTTGTCGTCGTAGTCGTTTTCGCTGTTCGGGGTATCGTCAATCCAACGTTTGGCTTGCTTGTCGTCCCCGTCGTCGTCGTCAATTGGTTCGGTGGGGTGGGGGTATAGAACATATATATTGAGGCTCAACTAGCATATCTGAATAATATTAATAAACAAATTCTACTTATTCACGGAGAAATTAATTCCGTGGGGGCACTAAAAAAAAAAAGAGTAACATTATACACTCATGTCGCCCCTGCCGATGCCGGCCGTTCTCGTCGTCGTCGTCGTCGTCGCTCGCAGCTGGCCGCTGCAGTATGCAGAAACAAGCTAAAAGGTTGTTCGAGGACAAGTCGCACGATACAATTAATGATATAATAATGATCGCAATAAACGGATGAGATATGCACGATTTGTTCACGGTTATCGTCAGAATATGTTAATAAAGTGAGACGACCAAGTCGCTTTTCTTTGTAAAATGGTCTTTACAATCTAAATGACAGGATTGTTTAGTCTAAGGTGCTATAGTCACTTGACGATTTAGATCCACAAACACCTATCTCTGTGATCTTGCATTCAATGCCTTATCGAACCCGAATGTTATTTGACTTATTAAATAAGTGAGAAACATACAAAATAAAATTAAATCTAAAAAAATAAACGGAAATAAAAATTTCACGAATTTATGTACAAAAATAATCTGTTTCATGTAGGCTTTTTCAATAAGGGCGGGTACATCTTGAAATGGAATAAAACAAGCTGTGTGTGAGGTGGTAACAAAATTCTTTTTTATTTGAAAATTATGTATTTGATATGACATCGTTAAAATGCCCACCTTGGCTTCTTATAGTTTCACAGATCCGAGTGGTCCAATTTTCAATGACTCTTCCACATAGATCCTGCTGAGTTTGAGCGATGGAATGTTTTAATTCACCTTAACCGCATCGGTCGATTGTGACCTGCGACTTCAGGAAACCCCACAAGGAAAAGTCTAGTGGGGTCAAATTGCATGATTTTAGGGGCCATCTCAGGTCACCTGTGTGAGAGATAACCTTACTTTCAAATCGTTTACCAAAATAAGGGTCCTCTTTCAAACGCTCCGAAGTGTAGTCAGCGAACAAACGGCGTTGTCTATGTGGTCATGAACTTTGATCTCCTGTTTCAGATGGACCATGTACGGGTGTAGGCCCAAGTTCCGACTCAAAATTCACCAATTTAATTCTTGTGCATAGCGAGGAATCGAAAGAATCGGGTTCTGGTGTATACTTTCAGGGACCATGGCGATATTCGCGACCGATCTTGCGTTCTTTTCACTTTCGAGTGTTGGCTGATTGATTACCGAACCAATCGTCTCTAACAACAGATTTGGCAGATTTCACCAAAACAACATGGCCGCCAAAATCTAACCGCGACATTTGAAAACCCCTTAAGAATGCATGTCTAAGAAAAATTTTATTTTGAAGCAGAAAAATTAATTTTTTCAAAGATTTGTTTGCGCATGCATTTTCCACAAAGATAAACTCTGATAACAAATACAGACTTAGGGTGTCCCACGCCTACGGAATCCCCAAAAATCCCCACGAAATCTCCAAATGCCCAGTGTAGCTATATCTGTTATAAGAAACTGTAGAGAGAATCTTTTTTTGTGTTAATACTTAAACATTAAGAATTAAGAGAAACTATTTTTTTTTAATTTTGTCTTTCTGTTTTATAGAATCCTTATTTTGGTTACATTATTGTAACATTTTACGTTATGACTAACTAATTACTAATTTAAAATTGAATTTTAATTTTAATAAACATTTCAAACATAATAAAGAGTTTAATATTTACTCTTTGGATTACATTTCATGCAATATAAATTAAACCAAATATCTCCAAAAACAAATATGTTCAAGTAGAGAATCATGCGATTAAATCGCGCTGGATTCTCTCTTTGGGGATTTTGTTGCTGAGGACTTCACTTTAGGGATTATGTCTTTGAGGCAAAATACACCGACCCATAGATTTAACATCAAGGGACAGCTTTTCAATAACTCAAAGAAGTTAAGTACACCCAAGAGATGCTGACAGAACTGACTAAATGAGATAAAACCGACACTTACCTAGGTCAAACAAACAGCCGTTTCAGAAATAGCTATAAATAATTTTGGATCTTTGAAATGGTTTTAAAATCTTAACTTAGCAGACACACAAAAATACATTCTTGACTATATTATTCTTGTAGCAATGTCTAATGGTCTCCGCACTCACAGTCTGACCTTTATAAAACTCTTAAAATAAGGATAAGTCGGGGAATTAGAAACGATGGAATTAGAAAACGAAATGGGATATCCGAAGTAGTTGAAGGAACAACAAAAACAGAAGTGAAGTGTTGGACAGTTTTTCAAATTTGAAGCCATACAAGAGCAGCAGATGCAAAATACAATGTAGAGGGCGCTGCAATAAATGCCAGGAGCTGAATTTCGCCACAAAGCCTATTATACTCTATCTCAACTATTTAATATCATGTCATGTTGCGTGATCAACTAAAAAGTTTCCTTTTTTTGACAGTAAATGTGTCGGAAACATTTTCCACTCTGACAGTTATCATGTCGCGGTATAACATGTTCCACAGAGATGCATTAATAGTAAAGCTTCAAAAATATTTGTTATTGCTAATCTTCATTGCTTTTTTTACTTAAATGCAATTCCGAATTCAACACATTTTGTAGACAAGTCAAAATGTTGCTAAAAAACATAGCTGAAAGGTACCTTAATTTCGAGGTTAAAAATATTTCTAGCTTCGAAAACAAACATAAAAATAAATATTAAAAATAAGACTTATATTCACCCCTTGCTAAATTTTGTTCTTAAGACCGTTATCTAAAAAAAATTCTTGTTTTTATCAAAACTTGCAGCGGCTATCTTTAATCTTCTATATTTTTTTTTCAAAGATGCAAGATTTCCTCTTAGAGTCTCGAAAAGGAATTTCTAGAGCGACATTGTCGATCCAATATTATTCGAAAGTAAAAGTAAAAACAATTCCAACATCATCATTCGGCGAGTATATTGTCGTGTGTGTGTTTTTTATTTCTCTTCTGATCCACCCCATTGAAATACGCTTAATTAAGCCAAATTAGATAGATTGGTCGTAGTTTGGGGTTAATTGCATTAAATGCGAAAATAAATGGGTGATCTCTCATGTGAGTGAATGTGCCCCTTTTGCCCTCGAATACAGTGCAATGATGATGATGATTATATCGTTAATAACTTTTGTACTTTCACACAATTCTGCCCCTGATGTGACTACTGGTCGATAGCCTCATGTTAGTGAAATTTGTTTAAGTGTCTGCTATTTCAAGTCTTCACTACACACCCATACAGTTCATAGGGCCTCCTCGTTCGAGCTTAAACGTTTGTCGGTCCGGTCGGTGTCATCAATTGTGATTCAAGAATTTCCCACGGATTCATTATTTATTGAAATATACATTCATAGAAGTACAGCTGAATCATTTTAGATACATACAAATGTTTGGATTGAATGTTTTTTCAGCTAGCTATTCATTAGAAGTCGTAGATCCTTGCCAAAAACCCACGCTGAATATGATGAGTCCTCATTTGAATTGCAATACAAGGACTTTTTTAAATCGACCTACATATTAATTTCACATGCGTTTTTAATTTCAAAACCCCATTTCTCAAAAATATGTTCCTCTTGTTTAAGAAGAGTGCTTTTAATAAATATGTAGGTTATGTATATATCTACCTACCTTTTCTAAGTGCCAAAAGATCGACCACTTGAAACTATAAAAGGTTCTCCATTCATTCATGATGAACACTGTTCAGGAAATGAAGTGGCACAGCGATCGAAAAACTCTTGAAATAAAGGACCTGTTGTGTGTGTGTTTGAACACCACTTACTTTTTATGTACGTAGAAGAACTAGCTAGGTATATACTTGCTTCCTTATGTATTTTTTCCAAGAATAGGTATATTTTTGAAAGACGATGACTAAAAGAATTTCTAAATCAGAGCAAAGATGCGGGTTCTATCGAACTGAGCAGTGAGCGAGCATGCCATGAAAATTGAATTTATATGCAGTAGTGGTGTGGCTAAGCTGATGAGTCTCGTTCTCGTTCTCGCCATCTCGTCCGTCCTCGGTCGGTTTCTGTTGGTTCAGTTCAAAATAATATATACTAACACCAAGCACACAACAGGATCTTTCGAGAGTTTATTTTGGAAGACATATGGCAAATCGTTGTCAGTTAGCGAGCTACCGTGCTGTTCCTTCCATCTTGGTTCTGATTTGGTTCTGGCTCTCGCTCTGGCTTTGGTTCTGGCTCTGGCTCTGGCTGGGTCTCCTCCGGATTCCATGGATTTTGATGTGACGTGCATACAAACATTGATCCTAACAAAACACGCCGAAGGGAAACGACCGATAAAATCACATGCCCAAACGGAAGAGGGCGTTTTTCTTCCATCAAAAAATGTACGTGTTCGTGTTTAAATTTTTTTTTTCTCTCTCTTTTCTCTTCCAGACATTGACACAGGGAACACCAGGGGTAAACAAAAATCACATCACTCCCTGTCCCTGTGTACTATGTTGGAAGTTTTGATAGGTATAGAGGTAGGTACAAGTGCGTCTCAATAACCTTGCGGATATGGTGGTTTTAATTTTTTTTTTTATTTTTTTTTTTTAACGAAGATGGGAAGTGTATGATTTTACAGGGAATATCCCAATCTCCTCGCATCAGGCAAACTAAAACACTCTCAATCTAGATATAGGCTGATATACGAGAAAAAAAAATCATGTCATACACGTCATTCACCCCTCGGGAAGCAGCAATGAAGCTATCACAAGCGGTACGAGAGAGTAAAATAACTCCTGTTTGGTGGTGACGATGCGGCTACACTTGCTCCGACTGGCGCGTGATCGTGGGAAAGTTTGACATATTGTCGGTTTTTTTTTTTTATTTTTATTATTTGTTTGGTTGTAATGTCATATTCCCCGACAAAACGAACGACCCTTAATATAAAATATTTTCATTTTTATTTCAAGTGAAATTTAGAGAAGGGATGGTGTACCTACTTCCTGTGGAAGTGAAATAAAGTAGCTTAGTCTATGAGAGTAGGTATATGTATATGTGTGTGTAAAGATGGAAGTTGCAAATTCAGATTTCCGGTTAGTTTAAGGTTTGAAGATTCAATTGAAATAATTGTACCTATCCTTCTGAGAAAATAAATGCTGGTTCATGCCAAGAAGGGGTTAAAAATAAAATATGCACTACAACAAATTGGAGGGTATGTACATTAGCTATGTCTGTAATTTTTTTTTCTTCACATTTGCATTATTCACTTTATTTGCTGAATATGCACTTTTTTGAACGAAATTTCAACCGATCCAAACGTTGTTATTTTGGTTGGGATTGATATCTCAAATTAATTGTGAAGCGAAACTAAAAACATGGTTTGGTTTTAAGTTTTTAGTGGCTCGTGGGTTTTAAAGCTTTTTAAGGTTATTTAGATTGGACAACACTCTGCATTGCTAGACTGCAAACATCAACGCTTTCATTTGTCGGCTGATTTGGAGGCTCAGGCGTTCATATAAATGATCTTAGATTTCATAAGTGACATAAGAATTAAAATTCTGTTGTTGTAGATTCGACACTTAATACTGGGTTTAAATTCATCGGGAATACATTTTTCTGACCAAATCGGGAAGATGGTCTTTATGAGGGCATCTTCTGCTAACTTGAATACCTCAGATGGAAAGACAACCACTTTATCAGCTTGTTTTACTCCGCCAGACAGCGATCTATTGGTTGCTTTCTTTTAAAATAGAGTGTAGATGTGGCTCTTCGGAAACCTTCGAACTGATTATGTTTCTATCCGTTTCGGGAATTTTTGGACGATACCAAGTTATTTTGTGTTAAGTTATCAGCCAAAAGTTTTTATTTTTCTTAATTAAATACAATTTATTTCAAAGCCCATAGAAAGGGGGTTTATACTCCGTTGACAGGTTAAGTTTTTTAAAAATGTTTACAATATACATATATATAACTACCTTAATTTGTTCGTTACAGATGGCGCCCAACGTGAGGCTTTTCTTTTTATTAAAGACCTCAACAAACACACTTTGTATTCCTCGTTCAAAACAGATGGCGACCAATATGAGCTTTATATTTTGTTTTTATTAAAGAGTTGAATTTATTTTTATTGTTTATTTGTTACAGATGGCGCCCAACGTAGGCCTCTTTGTTGTGTTCGTAGGAAAGATTTCAATTCGCTTGTAATTCTTTATTTTCTCAGATGACTACAGATGTTTATCGTTTATTCGTTTTAGATTGCGCCTTCTGATGGGCTGTTTGTTTCCTTTTTATTTTTGTTCAACGATTTATTCCAAGACTCGGCTACCTGTCGCAATTTTTCGAATTATTAACTCATACATTATAAAATGTATATGTGATTTAAGTGAAATTGCCTAAACGATTTCAAAGAAAATCCCACAGATCTGTTGGAAAGTATGGTGATTTCATAATTTTCCAATTTCGGCATAAATTGGTATTGCAATTTAAAGCGCACACATTCAAATGTGGGTAATTTCCGTTTTCCGAAAACGGTCTGTTATAATAAATTCACATAAAATCCGCCATTGCTATGCATTTAATGCGCGGGAAGTTTGTACCCAGGTTTTGTCTCTGAAACGCATCGAAAGCATCAGCCTCTAATTTGCACAGCTTCGTGATAAATTAAAATACTTCAAAATCCAAAAAAGAATCTCAAGATTCCGTTCTCAATTCTCAAAACAAACAAAACATTACTCAAGCTTTGATTCAGATTGAAACAAATCTGCAACCTCGAAGTTGCAATCTCAACTTCATAAATCGTATAAGCACGTTCACGTAGGCTGTGTAACTATATAATGGTAGATGGTGCTTACAGTGAATGTGTGTCGTCATCTGGTAGATAGATAGATATAAGTTGCTTGGGTTTTAATTTTTGTTTTCTATTAAGACATGGGTATCACATGTTAAGATAGTGGGAAGTTAATTTCATAAATAAAAATTTGCATTTTAATTAATATACGCGATTGAAACAGAATAATAGGAGAAAAAAAAATCCACAAGCAAGAAAAAGAAACACCAAACGCAAACACATTGGTACCGCACCTTAAGGCACATCATAATATATACTCGTAGGAAAGGTCTTAAGTATCTACATGTGGTGGCGATGGCGTGGCGGTGCCAGGGTAAGCTATTCCGCACCAAGATACTTCTCTATGACTTCACATTGACACAGCCAAGTGACAATGTGCGGTGTGGTAGCAGCCATGTTACAGCGTTTTGCGCGCCTTTTTACTATCTAACGCTAACGCTTCTATGTAGCTGAATTTGAATTTTAGTAGCACTCTAGCTTTGACTCTGGCATATCGGGCCAAATCGGTGAGGTGGTTTAGTGAAGCGGCTGGCAATCGGCACAAGCATACTGGTTGGTATGGTTTACCACATCGATACGATATTGTAACGTGAAGAGAACCAAACCAACCAACCACATGGTGCAAAAGGGAGCCCGATCGTGTAATGTTATTTTGTCGTTAACAGCATGAGCAATACCTAGCTACTATGCAACTTGCACGATAGCGTAATCACCAGCTTTGAATGGTTAATTGTTTTCTCTTGATTACATGTACGGGAGTGCATAATATTATGGGTTATGTCGAAGTTTTTTTTTTTTGTAACTACCCTACCTTATTGCTTTTGAATTCTTTGGAAGTTTTTATTTAGCAATAAATTTTAAGGCACAATTAAATGTAGGTGCATTGACTGTTCAGTGGATAATTATAATTGTTATATTTATGTTTGTTTGTGGAAATAATTTTAACCTAAACCAATGTATTGGTACCATTTGTGTAAATTTTGACAAATCATGACAATATAAACTCTGAGCTGAGCTAGGACAGAATTAGACTTTCAAAACTTGTTTTTATTGTTAAGGATCGATAATACTCCTGCACTAACGTTATTCCAGACTCTCAACAATGGCGCCCAATGCGGGGACATAATCTTTCCAACTTATCTCAAATCTGAAATCAAGCTTCCTCCTCAGAATAATTATTAGTATGTGTTAAGCTTTTAGGAAAATCGAGTTTTGCAAAATTGTAGTCTTTGAAGAATAAAACAGGAAAATTATCAGACTTTGAGCAAGGAAAGAACAGATTAAACAAACGAAATATATTTTTGATTTTTAATTGGCTGCAGATATTCCTGACATACCAAGTTCTCCGAAAATCTCACTGCGGAGCCACAATGTTCGCCTAAGCTTGGTGAACAATATAACCCTTTCGGTAAAAAAAATTAGTAAAATTCTTTGAGAAATGTTTCCTTTTCACCGAAATCGTAAAACTCGTAAAGTGCCTCCCAATATAACACATATTGTCAGGCTGTTAGTACAAGTACTGCAGCGTTCCAACACCTGGAGCATAGTGCAGCAACAAGATCTTTCCACCTGTCCCGATTCGCCGTAACTGGCCTTAGCTTTGCCCATAATTGTAATTGTCTGAAATTGTCTTTCACTTAAGATGAACTCCAAGTTGTTTTTGGTCTTCCGAGGCGTCTAATACCCTGAGGATTCCATTCGAAGAATTGTTTCGCTATATTATGGTCAGGTCAGGTTTCCTCAGTGTATGGTCTGTCCGACGACTATTCCAGTTTCATGGTGTCTGCATTCAAATTCTGTCCAAAGTATTCCAGGTCTACAGCTTCACGTTCGATATGGTTTGCGGCCACCGGATCTCAACAATCTATCACGGGCAATGGTTACGAAGACTTCCAGTTTGCTCGAGAAGGACATAAAAGCACAGAGGTAACATTGGACCCCAAGAGTTTCAAAATGGCGCCCAACGAGAGTGCAACAACCTTGCTTTTAAATCTACCTACTTCGTTTGCCAAGCAAAGCATCATCATCCTTAAGAGTTATTGTTTGCAGGGTAAAGCTTATTTTGTTACAAATTTGCAGTTCTTGAATCCTTATTAACAAAATCGAATAAAATGTACTGACAGACAGCCCTAATGCAATCAATATAGTAATTGTGATGTGCTTCAAGCAAACTTTTAAAATAGCTCATATCATCGTAATATAATTTATAATAATAGATTCAACATCTCAACCACAAGTGGAACACATCACATCAGATTTATTGATTGTTGCTTTAAATAGAAGTGTATACTTTACATCTCATGGCCTCAAAGATACCACTCAAATGATGAGTGACAATGGTTTGTGGTGCTCCAGATGTTGATAAAGATGAAATTTATACTTATTATAAGGTATTGTGTACTCGCATAGGCATTGTCAACAGGTTGCTTTCAGATTTCAGGAGTAATATGAGAATGTGATAACTACTTATCAGAATAAGCAGAGAAACTTCCTCAAATTGAAAAACTGGATCATCATTTAATTCTAATATTAGTTGATAATTATTACTTGAAACATGCCTATGGTTTGGAGGTGCCAATCAATAACTACTCGAACTGTATTTAGTAATTAAAATAGAACTATTCATTGATTGAGGCAAAATAGCACCGCAGTTCCGCATTCAGCTGAAACCGATAAAACTGGACAAGTCACGCATTGTGAGGTGACACTCATATTCACAGAATATCATGATCAAGTGCAAACTTGTTTAACCGGAAAGATATCGTAAAAACCGCATGTAAAACTTAGGATTTCCCCCACTACACAAAAGATCCATATTGTCCCGAGGAAAGGTCAATAAAAAAAAATTACACGATCAAGTGCACGAATGTGCTAATACACAATACGAACAAAAAATCGAGGTCAATTGTAAAAGTCAACTATGGAAAGTCATTGCTTTGTCTCATAGCATCTTTGTTTTCATTGACTTGAAGTATTGCATCAGACTTCATTGTTTTTGCGAGTGTGTAAGGCTCTACTAGTAGAGTGTTGATAAATCTAAAAAGTGCATTGTTATTTTTTACAATAATTATTGATCTTTGACACTTCCTATACATACATACGTCACGCCTTAGTTACAAAAAAGGACTTTGCGCGTGTCGAGCATTTTCATATATCAATTCTGCGATTGTGACATACACAAGTCAAGAATTACATGTTTCAAAACACAAGCGAAGCATGACACGCTCTTGTTATTTTGTTTGGGTAACTGTTCGTTGACCGTGTGCCAATGACACCAGAAAGCAGCTAATGACAACTTGGAGTCAGAGTTAGAGTGTTGGGTCGTTACTGAACCGTGCAGGCGTTAATGTCACTTGTAACTGCATGACAACCCGCAAACAAAAGTGAAAGCGCTTAATTACACCTTATACCTGGAAAAAGTGTGTTTATAGAAACGCAGAAATATGTGATCTACGTCGTATCTGATCTGAGGTATACAAAGGTGATGGACATGCAATGTTTCGTAATTTTCAAAGTGAACTCCCAGTTTTTGCTTTTTTTATTTTATTTTTATTTTTCCGCATACATTTCTGTCGCTTAGAAGAAAATGTAACCGGAAAATAAAAATTGGAAGAGTTTTGTTGGTCGAGGAATATTGTATTTCAACGTTGACTATCAATCTAATTCAATCTATAAGGAACTATGAGGCTGGTTCGGGAAGTCTTAAGGGTAAGAAAAAGATGACATGAGGGAATTTCGGACAGTGTTAGAGTTTGAAAAAGTTTTAATGGAGTCACTTTTCTCCTTCTATCAGTTTTGTGAACCGTCCAATTCACCTTTTTTGACGTTTTTCAGTATCTCTATGTAAATTTTTTTTCAATGATAAAGACCTTTTCCACTTAATTGTTAGTTACAGTGGCTTCATACTATCCTGACACTATTTTTCAAACTGTTTGGGTTTAAGTTCTTCTGTCGTTAAAGCAAAGTCTTCCCATCAAGGTTCTATTATTCTATTCTTGCTCAATATTCATATTATTAACGACGTTCTATGAAATTAACACCTATTTGATTCACTCATAAATTCGGCGAAATACTTAGGTTTCCAACGACGGACGGTCCCAGAAATATTTCCCCCTATCTACGAGTATATGCCTATCAGTTCACTCTTGTCCATAGATGCGAACGTAATGTCACGTATTGAAATTCCTCTTTAGCCGTACTGTACGAATGCGGAATGCTACACCCAGCTCAATGTTTCCCTTCCATCTTCTTTTGAATAAGGTATGCCAAATATTGTAAAACTGTAGCGTTGTGTAAATCTGCTGCTCACTTTACTTACTGCTCCAAACCAGTGATTCGATTCAACCATCTTTTCGATCAGTCTTCAACCCTTAACTATTGGCCAATTCAAGCCAGAAGAAATGTTGTATGTTTCATTGTTAGAATCGGTAGTAACAGAATTGAAAACGATCCCCAGAGCTATTACTACTATTTCATATTGAATTCTCCCGAAACCGAATTCCATAGCCAAGGCCATTCCAATAAACAACGAAGAAAAAAAAATTAACCCCAAAACACCATCCGCACAATAAAAATGATCACTCAAGCTCCATACAGTAGTATGGAATAGTGATCTCTATCCGTATCCCACAATCATACAAAAATACACCTTACTTATTACAAACACATCCCTGGCACTCTTCTTCTTTCCTACTCGTACGTTGTATACAACACTTTCATCAATCTCCCGGTTCGGTTTGGTTCGGTTCGGCTCGGCCGTTCGGCGTGGCGCGGTTGCTCCGGCCAGCCAGCCGCCGCCGCTGCCGCCACCGTCACCATTAGCAACATGCTAGACCGAGGAGAAGAAGACCGCTAGAGAGAAGCATCAGCAGCATCAGCTTCAGCACCGGCACCAGCACCGGCTATGGCTACGGCCACAGCAGGGTAGGAAAATCGTATTTTTTAAATTCTTTTTTTTTTCGATAGAGGGAGAGATAAACAAACTGCCAGTTCGCTATCAATCAAACACCGGAAGCAGCTGCTTTAGTTTTGTTTCGTTATTTTATTTTTATTCCATTTTATTATTTCTCTTGA
This sequence comes from Platycheirus albimanus, assembly GCA_916050605.2. Taxonomy (NCBI): domain Eukaryota; kingdom Metazoa; phylum Arthropoda; class Insecta; order Diptera; family Syrphidae; genus Platycheirus; species Platycheirus albimanus. The sequence goes on along the minus strand of OU696698.1, from coordinate 110,746,159 downwards.
CTCTCTCTTCATGCCATTTGTAGAGTATGTAGGTATTCTTGAGATTGTGTGGGTCTATCCGTCGGTCGGTTGTGTCTATCGTTTGCACTTTGAATCTGAATTTGTATCTGAATCGGAGTCTGTTTGGTTCGTCATTCATGCCTATATGCCTATGTTTGCTCTGCTGCCCCGAATGAAGTTCTATTGGTGTGTGTTTTTGGTGCTGGGGGCGCTGTTGTCGCTGTGATCGCGATCTTTTTGTTGTTGGCTTTCATTGCGGGTTTTAAGTTTTAATTTTTTTTTTTTTTATTCATTTCTCGATTTTAGTGTCCCCTCTCCAGGCAGCGATTATGCTGAATGCGCCCTCTGCATTTTATGCACACAATTTTTTTTTTTTTTATTATCATCTATTTCCATGGGCGGATGAGATAACTGAGAGATGCTAATGCCAAATGGAAGCAAACAAATACACCAACAACAACAATGAAAATTCAAAAATAGGAAAATGCACTTGTCGCGCTGTTAATATAGTGGGTGCGCAAACAATCTAGCACGGCGAACGGTTGTCTGTATGCGATTGGTTGTGTTTTGTCACTTTTTGGAGGCTAGTTATGACATTTGGCATTATGGATGTGGTTTTGAAGTTTTAGTAGTTTGTTTGTGTGGGACAATTTAACTGAAATCGTAGATAGGTGTAATAAATTATTGTAAGGCTAAATTTAAAGGCTGGAAGGTTGCCTGTTAGTAGATATCAACTGAAAACTGCGTTGAATTTTTTAGACTATATTTAGATATCGGTGCCTTCAAATAAAAATTTTCCTCAGACTATAAGTTATTAGTTTTCTGTCAACATTATTCCAAACTGCACAAATCGAAAAAAAAAATTAAGAATTCCAAACCGGTGAGAGCTATTAAACATGCTTTTACTCGTATATTGTGCAAAAAATGGCGTATAAAAACTGCATTTATAGGATCAGGAACAAAATTTTTTGTAGTTTCTGATATTTCCAAGAATTAAAAAGGTTCCCTACTTCTATCCAATGTTCAACTTACTTGCATCTTTCTTATAATCAGCGCACACTCAAGGGGTTCCTAGTACCCTAATCATAAATTGACACTATACGAGCGTTAAGGCAAGTTGAATAGGAGATAAAATTAAATGTTGATGCAAACTGCTTTGAGTGCCTGAAAATCACAATGAGTGGTAAAAATCGTTCCACATTCTTGTAGTGCGGCTAAAAACTAGTCTCTATCATCAGTTACCAATTGTGTCGTTGCATCGACCTAGGCAATTCAAACATTCCGTGGCAAACATGTGTCAATTGCTCAATGCATGAACAGTAGCACTTTTTGAAGCATTGAATTCCACATAGTTGATGGTTCAACATTAGGCAATGCTGTAAAGTTCGGAATTATATGAGCTTATCATACCCTGCCGTTGCAGTTCCGCGTTCGAAGTACAGGGCTAAAAAACTCAGAAATGTCGTCAGCAAAACTGTTTATTGGGATACAAGTCTAGGGAAAAGATCATTGGGGAAAATGAGGAAGAGAATCGTAGACAGAACAGAGCCTTGAGGCACACCAGCATTTTTTGGTTTTGTGAATATCAGACTGAAAACCTTCCAAAACAACCAGAATGGAAGGATCTGAATGGTAATATTTAATCAAATCAACAAGTGTTTCGGCAATACAAAATGTACGCATTTTCGATAAGAAAACTTGGGGCCAGACTCAGTCAAATACTTTCGGAATATCAAGCGCATTAATTTTACTATCTTCAAAACGATGTTAAGATTGGTTCCACTGTTCCTAGAGATCAACCATCAGTGGACTCCTATTTCTAAGGAAACCTTACTGGCGGCCGTTAAAAAGTTTCAAATACAATGTTGACAAAAATAGATACAGACCTCAGGGAGCAGGGTACATATCTGAAGACTGGAGGTCGTTAGTGTCTTAATCTGAATTGTTTCAGTCTTTTTTATAATAACGTAAAGCAAGAGGTAATTAAGACCAGATTTAAGAGACAAAAAAACTACATACTTTGTTAGTACAATCCCAATGTTAAGTCTTTAACCGACTTTTATTTCCGAGGCTGATCATTATGTGTAGCCTTGTCTCTACGAGTTCGTGATTTGAATTAATTTATCGACTCCAATCAATTTCAGCACTGCGCCTATTCTGTATACCTTCAAACATGAATTGCGAAAATATTTTTACAATAAATTCAAAACACCCGAGACCCGACCTTGATGCTCCAAAATACAGCTGACACTCAATACCTCTAGTCTGATAGTGATAACAAAGATTGTTTATTGATCAATGGGCCTTTTTTAAGCATACGCACGCATGTTATTTCATCAATATTTTATACTTTGTTGTGAGTTCAGTAACAAATTTGATAACCTTTTTTAATGTGACTGCAATCATCGGAAATAATTATTATAAAATTACAAATAAAAAAAATAACCTGTCTAGTGCATTGTGATAGCTTGAGATACTTTTGTGGGTGTGTCGAATCGATGCGATTAAATTATAGAGCTTCGATGAGTATCCCTGGTTAAATATATTATTCACCTTCACACTTACCACAATATCATCTGATTATATTCTGAATGAAATATCGTAGTACTCAAGTCTCTGACGGAAATATATTCGCAATTTAACATCGATTAAGTCTTATTTTTTGTCCATTACTTCAAGCCATCACAATCGGCCTTTGTTATCTAATTTCTAATATTTTTCATTCTGTAAAAAAATAAATTGTTCATAAGTCTGACAGGTTGTCTGAATGTTTTGCCTTATAAAGCAAATGATGATGCTTCATTAAGATACAACGACATGATAGACACTATTCTATAGCACCAGCCGCAGCCACGCCACCTGCGATGATCATTTAAAAGCAATGCTGACCTTTTAACTCATCGATTGGACAGAAACTTGAAAACAAAACAGAACAAAAAAAAAAAAACTTTCAAACTTGCATTAAAATTATTAAAAATTAAAAAAATTTAAAAATAAAATTACCTGTCAACGAATATGTTCGGCGATAATGTTAATTAATGACTTATTTATTGCGATTGTGCTTCATTCATGTTCGACTTGATGAAGATTGTATGTATGAGAGCGGGCTCATAGTGGTCAGAGGTCTTAGCTGTCAAATATTCTGTTTTATTTTCTCTTCAACATAAGTATTCACCCCCCGAAATGTGTTAGCTATTGACGATTGACAAAGGCTGGGCTTGTCATTTTATGTGATAACGTTATTTTGGTTATTGATTTATGTGTCAAAACATAGAATAATGTTCTTGCTATTGTCAAGATCATGTGGTTACTATCTACTCTATAGGGAAGGAAGATCATTTGTGAAAAATGTAAATTGGTTTTGGAAACATGACATTTACATAGTTTAAATCAACACCTTAATAAAGGGTGTCTCAATAGGACTGCGATTTATAAATTTTGTTAATTTTTTTTCCTGATACTGTCAGCGTCTCAGCTGTTAAATTTCAGGGCTGCTACTAGCACAAACAAAAATTACCAAGATTTACTTAGAGCACTCTTAATGAGGCACCCTTTAGTTTAAGATGCCAGTTTAAAACAAGAACCCTACATGCTTTTTGTCACGTAACAGTTTGGTTGCTCAAATTAAATGTTCTTATGTTTTCTTTTTTTTTACTTTATTAGGAGAATAGATCTTCAACTCCTTATATATACCTACCTCTTCTCTATCTTCTCTGCCAAGGAATCAGATCTATTGAAATCCGCAGTCCTGAACAGGCAATTGTTCAAGAACCTTCTTTGTAAGAAACATAGAATTTTTGTCAGGATTTATTCGCACTCACTGTTATTTTTGTATAATTAAGTGTGCCACAGGGTAATGCCTACCCTTTATATGTGAAGTTTTAACACAGTGCAAGCATTACGGAAGCAGAGGAAGAATTTAGTAGGAGATATCGATGTTACATTTGTATTAAATGAAGCTTAAATAGATTTGGGTAGGGAATTCCACATTCGTGTAGTACGATTAAAAACAGGTTATATGTACTTGACAGTACGTTCGGAGTAAACGGAGCGGGTATTGAAAAAACAGCTATAAAACAATGAGAGGCAAGAGACATTTCTACGATGTTCTAACAAAAAAATAAAAATATTTATACATTTATCTATCTGCTTTAAGGCTCTGTTTTGAATTTTAAGTTCCATTCATCGAAAAAGCATTGAATTCCACACGATTTTTGGTACCCAAGAAACACTGGTGAGGTCGGAATTTTATGAGATTGCCCATCTGTCACATTGTTGTTCAACACTGAAAGGAGTACGAGGTGAATTTGCAAAAAAAGGAGTACAAAGTTAAGGAAGACAAATTCAGCGAACTAGCATTTTCAGTTCTGGGCAAGAGATCATGAATGGAAATGAGAAACAAAGCTGGAGACAGTGCGGAGCCTTTAGGCATGCCAGTTGTTTTTTTTTTTAACTTCAAACATGAAACCGTCCAAAACATCTTAAACTTGTTGGTCAGAAAGGTAGTTATCTATTGAGGCGATAATTCATCGATGACAAAAGCAAAACCTAGAATAAAAGAGCTTGATGCCAAACTCTATCAAAAGGTTAAGAAATATTGAGCGCAACAACTTCACGAAGCGATGTAATAAATTATTCAAATTTTTGGTTAGAAATGCCATTAAATCACCAGTGGACCTGTTGCTTTGATTCTACAAGATGTTTTTTAATCTGTAAGCAGGAAATACACGATACAATCATCGTACCGATTTATCGTACAAAAGTTGGGTCGATTGCGATGATTGTATCGTGTGTGTACACGAAATAATCCGCTGTGCCGATATCGCATGGTCGAATGCTTTCTAGCAAAAACCAGCAGTCGTCTACTTCTACTTTCAGGAAATCGCAAGTAAATCGGATGGTGTATGTGCTCCCTTCCGATGTCGCTAACGATATCGGTACGACTCAAGTCTGTACGATGATTGTATCGTGTATTTCCTGCTTAATGTTCACGAAGTTTGCTTTCTGTCCTAACTATGTATGTCAGACTTGTAAGATCTCTGTATTTCAGCTTGGAGAGAAGCTGACAGCATATGACTTTAAGGTCCACATAAACGTCTTCCGACATCATGCGGTCAGAATTGTATTAAACTGTTTCGATGGCCCACAATAACGTTGCTGTCTAAGGCATTGCAATTAAACTGAGCATAATGTCCTTTTCCTAAAAACTTGCATCCTTTTTTGGATTATTTTTTGCTTACCGTATTGTTTTTCACAGTCCTTGTATATCTACAGTTCCAGCCAATCGTAAGCTCAAAAAATTAAAAATCTTCCCAATTTTCCAACACCATCCTTCGTCCTTAAATAAAAATACAAAACAGATTTTTTTTAAATAATTATTTTGCGTTTATTCTTTTTTTTGTGTATTTTTTTGTTTGTTTTGTTTTATTTTAAATAATCGAAATTATTTTGTGTTAAAATCAACAGAATCATTTTAAATAAAATTGTTAGGATTTTCTTGTTTGTTTGTTCTATTTTGTATTATTATTGTTATTTTATTACAAGATATATAGTTTTCTTTAATTTTTTTCCCTTCTAATAAGGCTTTTTTGTTTTTGTTCATTTTTCCATTTCTTTGATTTTAAAAATTCATTCCACTGATTTTGTGTGTGTTTTTTTTTATATTTACATTATTTTTAATTTAATTAAGTTTTTTTTTGAATAATAGAAAAAAAGATTAGAGTAAAGAGAACAAAAAGAAAAAACTAATAACAAAAAATTAAGAAAATCAAAATATAAAATAAAAAACAAAGATTTTATAATTTTTTTTTATTTAAAACTATTGCTTTGTATAATAAATGGAATTTTTTTTATATTTATGTTTATTGTTAACGGAAAAACTTTTGTTTGTTGTTGTTGTTTGTATTTTAAAGAAGAAGAAAACAAAAACGAATAAATAAATTATTAACTTGTACATTTCACAACTATTATATAATGAATTATTATAAAAACATCATTTTCGCAAATAAATACCAAAAAAATAATAATATAATATGATTTTATATGGATTTTTTAAAGCTTTCTTTTTAACAAAAAAACAAATTTAAATACATAGTCGTGGAATATACTACACATGGATGATGATTAAAAAATGATATAAACAAAAACATCAAGAATAAAATTTACAAAAAAAAAAGAAAAATAAACGGAACATTACATACATTCTATACATAAAAATAAAATAAATATTTTTGTTTTAAATTGTTTTGCTTAGTTTTAAAATTAATTTTTTGTTGTGTTTTATACAAATGTTTGTTGGTTTTAATTCCAAAGAGAAGATGGTTTTGTTCTGTAGTTGATATTTTGTATTTGTTTTTTAATTTAAATTTAAATACACTTATAGTTGTTGTATGTAGGAATTTTGTTATTATTTACATTTTTATGTAGTAAAATTGTTTCCCTTTTTTGCAAATATTTATATTATTTGTTTTTTAAACATCTACATACATTTATTTTTTTTTAAATTTTAAATACATTTTTCAAATTGTAAAAATATAAGGAAGCATATTTACTTTGACTATGGAATTGGAATTTTTTGTTATATTGTTTTTAAGGATATTTTAGTTTTGTTTCTTTTTGTTTAAGAAAAAAAAAAGTATCCAGTCAATTTTATTTTTATATAAGCGCACAGAATTTACTTCGAAAGAAAAAAAAAATAAACAGACATAAAAATTATAATTAAAAATAAAATTAATAATAATAACATTTCTAATATTTAATAATTATCTGTTGCAGTCTTTGGTTATATTCATATTTTTTTTATGTTAATGTTTTTTTTTTAATTTTAGTTTTAATTTACATTTTACATTTAAAAAGTTTTAAATTTTGTTGCTTTACAAACAATTTTTTTTATATAATTCACATAATGCAGTTCTGTTGATAATTTGTTTTTTGTTAAATTTAAATTTATTTTTTGTCATTGTATAGCAAATGTGTTATACATAAATGACAAATAATTTCGAATGGTTTTTTGCTGAATAGAAAGTGGGAATACATCATATATATTTTTATCGATAAATAGTAGGTGAGCGTGTAGTGTGGAAGGGTGGGGAGAGTTGGGAGAATAGAATAAAAAAGTTCAAAAAATATTTGTAATTATTATTTAAAATAATAATCAAATATGTTTTGAACGAGTTTTTATATTAGAAGTGTTTTTTTTTCTTTGTTGGAGGGAGGGGAAGAGAAGGAAGAGGGGTGAAAATAGTCAATTTGTTTTTTTTTTAAATAATTTAATAAATTTGTTTGATTCCTATAAGTGTGATAACCTAGGCTTACACAATAGTTTCTTTTCTTTTTGCTTTTTTTTAATTAATTGGGTATGTTTTTTTTTCGTAAATGTAATGTTAATTTTGTTTTGTTTTTTATATATATTTATATTTTGTTGCATACTTATCATGTAGGTAAATATTTTTATTTTACAGAATATATTTAATATAATGTTTAGAGTTAGTATTCAGGACTTGAGTCGAGCAATCTTTTCTCGGGCGTGATGTCACACTTACGGAGTATTCGGGCCGCACTGATGTCACTGCCACCAGTATTGCCGCCACCGCCTCCCCCATGATGATGATGATGGTGGCCAGTACCACTTCCACTAATACCGCTATGAACTCCCCCACTGATTCCCGATGACTTAGTGCCACCAATAGTGGCGTTGGCACCTCCGGTCCCACTTCGGCCGATGTTGACAATAGGTAGCATGCTGCTTGTTGAGCCAATGTTCTGACAGCGGCAACCGTGTCCGGCGTGCCGCGCATAACACTTCTCGCATATCGCGACACAGCCACGCATGGGCCAATAACACCAGAGGCATGGCAGAACCAGGGAAAGTGCTCCGAGCCAGCCCCAACGCTGGGCGCGCTTGTTGGGCAGGCACGAGCATGGATCGTCCACGCAAAGGGTGCTGTCTCCATCATCGCATTCCATTTCCTGATCGCGGGCGCAGTGGTAGAAGAGCGCCTTGACACAACACAAGCACGAGGCATAGTCGATGATTGTCTCGGCACTGCAGAGACACGTCTTGTTGCACACCCATGTCTGTGGCAGCTGCCTTGGACTTTGGCACTGTTCACACCGACACCTCTCGCAGCGGGGGCACGTGATAGGGTTGATAGCGCTATCACCGAGGATGATGCCACCGATGGGAGAGCCTGTGCTGCCACTTCCCATTCCACCAGAATTAGCTCCACCACTTCCGATGTGATGCAGGTCGAGCGGCTCTTCGTGAAACATGGACGCAGATAGGTCCTTATTGAATGTAGTTGCTGAGGCGGGTTGCTTGGTGATCGGCTGAGTGATGGGCAGCGCATTAGGTCGATGATGCTGTTGCAGGCGGGTGATTGTGGGTGGTGAGGTTGCCAGCGTCGCCGACGCCGGCGTCGTCTGCGTCGCATGTGGCGTGCCAAATCCCGGCGTCGTGCCCGTGCCTCCTGTCGCGTCACCCTTAAGGCTACGTGAATTCGAATGTATTGATGCTGCCGTAGCAGCACTGCCGACGCAGATGCCGACGACATTACTATGGCTACCACTAGATTGATGATGACTCGAATGATGCTGCTGCTGTTGTTGTTGTTGGTTGTGCTGCTGCTGCTGCCGCTGACTTTGTTGCAGCAACAGCAGATTGTGCTGAGTTGTGGTTTGACCATGGATGTGCTGACCCGCCGGATGTTGATTGCGTGACGCCTGCTGCAGTTGCTGCGCCGTCCGAAACGGTGTATCCACATACTCATTGGTGAGCCGCTCCGATTCAGGTCGAGGTGCCGCCAGCGTGACAGGCGATACTGGTACTGGTTCGATACTATTAATATTTATATTGTTATTTAATAAATTTAGATTAAGACTTGCTCCAAGTAACGGTAGTATGGGCGATGATGATGCAGTTGCCGACACCGCTCCCAATGATAGCGGTGGAGGTCTTCGTCTCGTAAAACTATTCACCGACGACACTGTTGTCGACACTGATGACGTTGATGAGGCGCTACTTAGGTTGCTATTGTTGCGATTTAAACTAACTGTTGTATGAGGATGTTGCAGCAGTTGTTGTTGTTGTTGGTGTTGTTGATGGTGGTGCAGTTGCAGTAGTGGCGTAGTTAAATGTGTAGTATTACTACTGCTATTATTATTACTGTTTCGACTGCTTGCGATTGTATTGTTCAATCGATTGTTGCTATTACTGCTACTATTGATGATGTTGTTGTTTCTACTGCTCGAATGATTGTTTGTACATAATTGTTGCTGTTGCTGCTGCTGCTGTTGCACTGGTGTTGGCGGTGCACTCATCATCGGTGGCTCCGCAGCCCTTGGACGATGAACACGAGGTAATAGTTTAGGGGGCCGGGGAGGCGCCAAAGGATCGCCGCCATTTCTGCGATCCATGTATCGATTAAAGTTAAGGGTTTAACAACACCTAATGCCCTCGGTATAAGAGCCGAAGACTATTTGTTTCCTTCATTCTTTTGTAATATGTAGACGCTATGCTTCTTTTCGCTCTCTGATTAAGATGCTTGGATTGCCTTCTGTAAAGAAACAAAAAATACAAAGTTGATAAGTAACCTTGAAATAAAATAGGGTTTAAAAGATACATTTAGAGAGAGCTTTGGGTCGAGTCTTATTGCTAGAAAGTAATAAACTTAACGAAGTTAAACTGTTCGTTTATGTATTAGGTATTAAAAAACATTGCCCTTCTTTCGTCAAGTTTTGTTTCGAAAACATTTAAAAATCATTCTAAAAATATTTCGTTAAGTAACCATAGTTTCTCTTGAATTGTTTCTTTAAAAAGTTTATGGTTTCATATCATTTGGTGCTCCTTAAGGATGAACACACTTTTTGGGATTGATTACTGAAGAGGTATAAAATTTGTCGTTAAGTTCTAATCTTGAAGAAGACGAAACTTTGACGATGAGCTTATCCTAATGAAGAATTCAATGCTCGAAAACACTGTTTCTAGTTAGTTTTCTATATCGACCAGTAATTTTGAAGAGTGGAATTCGGTCAGCATAACTGTTTTGAGGAAAGATTCTTTTTTATCTAGGAAACATAGCAATGAACAATTTACTTCAAAATAATTCAACCCTTAGCACCTGCTTCTTTATAATTTCATTGATTAAAAAGTGATTGTTATGTGATCCTTATACATAGGTTCTGCTCCCTTTGCCTCCTGCCAAATCCTTTTGATTGATGTCTTGGATTTCTTTAAATCCAAACCTATGGATTTTGTTCAGTTGTTCATATTTTTAGGTTTTTGTGCTTGGCCAAGAGGACGTGAATAGAACCAAGGAAATAACAACACCAACAGCAAAAAAAAAAAACAATGATGATGATGATGACGATGACGGACACAACAACTGATCGTTTAGTACGATTACGCTGATGACGATCGCGCTTTTCATGTCCACCCCTTCGACGTCTCATCGTGTCGATGTCGTGTCGTCTTCAGGTAGAAAAAAAGGGCAGCCAATGTCATTCTTTCGTTTATTCGTCGTGTGTTGCACACGTGAGCGTCGTCATCGTCATCGTCGTCTTTGTCTGATGGTTGTATTTTGCTTTGTCCATCATCAGTTACCACCATCTTATCTTTTTCTTCTTGTTGTTGTTGGTTTTTGTTTCTTTTTTTTATTTACCTTCCCTGTATTCCTTGTTTTTCCAGTTCTGTCCCTATTTTGGAACCTCACTCGTCGTCGGCCACCACCACCTGATAAAATGATGAATAAAAGTAGAAAAAAAAGGTGATCGTTCTTAAGTGCCCTGCTACTCGCTTGTCCTTGTGGTTTAAGTTGCTTGCATTTGGCATTTGGTTTTGGATTGGTTTGGTCTTTTCCTCCTCTTGGGTTTTTTTTTTGTTTAAACATCACACAATGACCATCAGGGCTTCTTTTCATCAATGATAACTTCTATCTCAATATACAGAGCCTTATATGCGTGATTATTATATTATTCTGCAATGTCTTTGAAGAACTTCAGAATATAAAAAAAATCAAGTTTGCTGTTCAACTCTTTTTTTCTTTTTTTTTTTTTTTCTTGTCAATTCGACAGAAGAATTGTGATACACACGCGTTTGTCACTCGTTTCTTGAATTTCTTTTGAATTCAATGTTCAGAGATTCAAAGCAAAGAAATAGGTAGGATGGTCAGGCCATCTAGAAGATTGAGGTAAACAAAAAACAGTGAACAAGAAAACAAAGGAATGAAAAATAAGTATACCCGACCCGTATTTCTGGAGTTAAGGTTGGGGTTTGATATTTCATTACACTACCTGTTAAGGCGACTTAGGTGGTAAAGGGTTTCAATTTTAGTAATCTGACTACTTCAAACATACATTAGAGGCTCGGAATCATAATATTTGTGACTTGTGAACATTTATTTTTCGTAATAGTTCTGTTCGAAAGAGAACCATTGGTTTGGAAATTAATCTGGTTAGAACAATGCGGAACTCCTTAAACTAATCAAGCAGACTGAAAAACCAGAATAGAAAAAATACTACACGTGTACTCGCAAAACCTAATTCTAAAACAATTTCTGCTAAACTGGTAGTAATTGACTAGCAATTACCATTTCTGTTAAAGAATCTTATACAAAAGTTTACATTTTATTACTCGTTTATATTGAAATATGCGAACAAAAAAGCAATTTGAACATCAATTTGAACACCATAAAACTATTTTACTTCCAAGCAAAGTCCAACAAGATCATAAAAAACATGTGTTCCCAGTATACAAAAAAAAACCATCTTAAAAATACAAAAATAAATCAATTGATTATTATTGCAAAATTAATTTACAGTTCTGACAAAAATAAGAATATAAAAATATACAAACTATAACAACCAAGGAGAAAAACGCATGGGGCAGGCAAGTGAATGACTGACTCGCCAATTAATTGCCTTGGCGCGCAATGAGTACCTACTTCTGTAAATGAAACATTTTGCTGAGTTTTTTTTTTTCTTGATTTGTTGCCTTTCGTTCTGAATATAAATTTATATAAATGTATGTTTTCGTTTATAAATAGAATATTTTTACTGAAAAATAAAAATAAAAAAAAAACAAGAAAATAAGAAAATAATTCTTCGAGCAATGTACAAAATTAATTTTGCTTCCTCTTCTTAAATATTCATAAGGTTAGACGGTGTGTAGTATACTCATTCTATGGGACGTCGACGTCGTCGTCGGCGTCTTCGTCTTCTTCATTATGTCGAGAAAGAGAAAGATTTCTATGTCTACTTTTGTTGTTGTAGGATTGTGTACATTTTTGAGGAAGGAAAGCGGTACTCCCGATTAATCCATTCTTATTATCTTATATAAAGTATTTTTGTTTTTTTTTATTTACAACAAAAATAGGTTTGCTAATTTAATTTTTAGATTTTAAATTTAAATACACAAATAACTTTTCTATGTTGATAGTTTAATTTTATCCGTGGATAAGAATATGGCTAAATTTTTTTGTCAGCAAAATACAGGTAGTTTTAACGTCTTTCGTCTAATCCAAACAATATTTTCCATAACGCGATCCAATGCTTTTGTATGTAGACTTCATTTCGATAATATTGTTTTAAAGGAAGAAAGTAGGCCCACATATTGACTCTTGTGGTACTCCGTTTATTTTGTTTTCATTTTTGATTGGTTCTTATAAAATGTTCACACATTGTCGCTGTGCTTTTAGAACAATGAAAACAAACCACGCAAATCGCGAAAGTGTTATAATCTATGTTTTAAAGGCATAGGGCCAAAGCTTAATGTTGTGGAAGAATATTCAAAGTGGGTTGATACAGTTATGAAAAACCATAACATTTCGTTAAATAGATGTTCTCAACTAGTTTAAATTAAGGAATATTTACTCTTTTGCATGTAAATAATTTGATCAATATTATAAGGGCCGTTTAAGAGACAAGCTTATATATACCTGTTATAAGCAATATACTGATTGTTCCTGGACTACTTAGAATTAATATCAAAAGCTTGAAGTATCAAGTTTTTAGAAAATTCTTTTGATGCTCTGAAGACAGCGCGCGCAATTTTATTGCTTGATTCACTACTTACACATCATCGTTTTTGAGATTTTCTCTTTCGGATTATGTCTTTACCTGGGGTTTTCCTGGGGAATTATATCTTTATTGGATTTCTTTCTGTGATTATTCCATTTGACCAGGAAGCATCCCTAACCCAAATAATATTTATTTGGATACATTACGAAAAGCCAGGTTTAATTGTAAAATGGTAGGTACCAGTCCTAAAAATTTCCCGAAGGATATGGCTATTAATTAAACTTCAAATATAAGCGCTTTTAATATCACTTTCAGTAAATTTTCGTTATCGTAATATTCCTTAACCTTATTCTGCAGAAAAAATATATTCACTTGATATTAAGCTCCATTCTGTTCTACCCTAAACCAGGGGAACAAATACCAATTTTTTTTTTAATTGTAAGAATTCCAAAATCCTCACGCAATAAAATAAATAAAACATTTTACAAAATAATATTAAAAAAAAAATAGTAAGGTATGCGAAAAAACAGGTGTGTCTACTTCTCTCTAATAATTCTTCCAAAATATTCATCGTCACACTATCTAAATCTACACATACTGTTCTGTGGATTTTTGCTGTTTGTTCTAAAAATTCCAAATAAAAAAGAAATTATCACATTCTCTATGTGTGTTAACTATATTAATTAATAATAATACAAAACAGGAATATTTTGGTTAGATATTCCGCAACCAAAAAGCAGATAAAAAAACCATTTTAAACATTGTAAAAGAAACGCTCAACATTTTTAGACGGCAGCGGCAGATACTAAAAAAAACAATTATAATAGCAACCACAAAGTATATGTATCTCGTTAAACATCTTTAAAATTAATTGACGGCATTAAAGCTCTTCATTAACATAATAACACATTGGGCATTGCAAAAAAAAAAAAAAGAAAAAAATGCTAGGAATTGAGGCGCTTAGTTTATGTTTGTCTCGCAACAAAAATTGTTTTAAAATTCGGAAAGATTTTTCAACCATTACATCTTTTTTGTATCCTTATTTGTTTATTTTAACCAAATTTTTGTTTTAATTGATTTCACCTTGAATTCTAATCAATCACAGTTGTAGTTTAGAAATATTTCAAATAGTTTTTGGTTTAACCAAATTTTTTTTTTAATTTTTTTTAAATCTGCAGAAAAATATGTTAAAAAAGTATTATTTTTTTTTAAATTTTTAGCACTTAAACAGCGAATTTACTCGGATATATCTCGTTTCAAATGTTATTATTGTGTTAATTTTAGCGTAACTATATTTTTTTTCTTCCCAGTTTCTATTTCGTTAGCTTTTTTGTTTTTTTCTTTATTTTTTTGTTTGTATTTTGTGTGCTCTCGTCTTCAACTGGCGCCAACATGCTTATTTGATTAACAATTTTTTTGAATAAAATAAAATATTTAGCCGAAAGCGAAGAGCGTGAAGATCGTGAAAAATTAAAATGAAGAAAAAAAAACATCTAAAATCGACGGAAAGAGAAATATTTGTATATTTCAATGAACGATTGATGGAACACATTTGGTGGATATTTGGATAGACAACACACACACAAAAATTTGAGGGTACTTTTTCTGAAATAGTGCACTTGTGTGTTGCGTTTGACTTGCATAATCCAAATAAGAATGGGATCACTTATAAAATAAAAACAAGCAGTATTTTTTAAAAAAATCATGAATTTTTATTTTGTATCTTCAACTCGATTCGTCAACAAAGATTTCATCAATATATTATATCTGCATAAGATGATGCGAGCAGAAATACAAAAAGCCAACCCTAGGAAACGCTGGGAAAACTAATGTCTTATAACCTCAAAAAGGAACTTCTGAAGGCTTGCCGTTCCCAAAAAAAAAACTATTTCAATCCAGAAATATTACAACAGTGTCAGACTGTAACGCCAAAGATTCTGGGTTCAAGCCCTTATTCCAATAAACTTCAATTTTTTTCAGGAAACTGCATCTCTCCTAGCCGTTCAGATCCAGCGGTAAATTGTAGATCTCTTCTATTCCTGCAGAGTATCAAACCAAAAACCTGGCTTATAGGAACTCTTCGTGTCAGAATATTTATTGAAATACATATTTTTGTAAGGTTTGATGTATCTCAAAATTTGATTTACTGACTCAAGAGTGATGCCCTTAAGCATTCGTTTTTCCTGGTAAAATGCTTTATCCTTGGCTACGAAAAACACAAATATTTATGTATGTTAAGTTTTATGCTTAATTTTTCTAGCAAAAACTGTTCTCTTTAATAAATTGAATATAACAAAAATAATGGAACGTAAATGTATTTAATTAAAAAAAACCCTTGTACTAAATTTGTAGTTGATTAGTTGGCACTAAAAAATATAATTTTGAAAAAAGACACACATTCGTCCCAAAAATGGCTGAAAAACTCCCTTTTTGACTTTGAGGTTGTTGCGTTATAAAAACTAAAAAAACAACAGCTCCAATCAGGCGCGGACCTATCTAGTGACCAACACTCGCAACCCTGCAAGGGTTTCGTACGAAATCTCCCCCACGAAATATCCAAGTCTTCAGTCTCCGTGTATATCTACTTAATGTGGACGTACTTTACAAGAATAATGCGATTTAATCGGATGATTCACTACTTGAATATATTTCTTTTGGAAATATAGGGTTGGGGAGTTGAGCCCTAGCGATTCTCTATTTGGGGATTTTGCTGATGGAGATTTTACTTTGGGGATTATGTCTTACGGAAACAGTCACCAACCTGTGTGGAATAATATTTTGCAGGATTGGATGGAACCCACAATTTACCAGTGCTTTTAACATGTCAAGTGATACTAACTTTTTGGGATTTATCTTTTTTAAGGATTGTTTTTTGGATTCCTGAGCTATTCCCTTAAAATGCAGTCCCTTGTTTCCGTGTGTTTTGAACAGTTTTCCATTTTTTATAAAATTTAACACACAATTTTATGCTAATTAAATGGAAAATAAAATAACTTACTTAAGTTATTAAATAAACAAAAATATATAAAAACGACAATGTTGACTAGGTATGTGGGTGTTTACAGATACAAAACAGATTCGTCAAATTAAAAATATTAAAACGTATCCACACACAAATACACACACCCATCATCATCGCGGGGGATTGTTAATGAAACCAAAACGTCACATTATTGTCATCGTGCGTCGTGGGAGTGCGACATTTTTTTGAATGAATATTTTTTTTCTCATGATGTTGTTTTTTTTTCTCGTCTATCATCTTCTTTTGAAATGTTAAAATAAAAAAAAAATGTTGAATACGTCGTCGTCCATCATGCTTTTAAGTTTTTTCAATGAACAACACAACTTAAATATACTTATTGTAAAAATGACAACATAAGTGCCTATAGTCGTTCGGGTCGTATGTGTGCGTTTGTTTTCTTAATTAAATATTTTAACTTCTTTTTTTTTATAAGTATAAAGGTAGTGACTAGTGAGTGAGTGATAGAGAAGAGAAATTTTATTTCGCAAAATTACTTGTAACTTCCGTGAACGAGACGGACATGACGTCAATACGTAGGTGTTTTGGTTAATTCGTTTGATAAAATTAGACACACGTTCTTGAAAACACAAGAACACAATTTGCGATTTGTTGAATGTGAAGTATTTTTTAAGATGAGAAGATGTCGTCGGCGTCCATCGCGTCGTGTCGTAGAAAGGTCTGTTGTATAGCATTGAAATAAAATAAAATTTTAATTTACCAATAAAGACTTCATTCAGACACACCCTTAGTTATTGTTTATTAGTTTATGTTTCATTTTTCGAATTCGAGGTCCTTTGAAGAGGATTTGTAAATTTAATTGAAATTCCCTCACCCAAGGTATAAAAATGGCTTTAAGGCCGAGCATGGCACGTTTTTAGTGACGTCAGTCAGATGGGTATTATAAGGAATCTATCCGTACCAATATGGATTTCGTCATAGCTATATACAATCAAAAACACTGAAGTGAATGTCTAACAGGAATACACACAAACAAAAAGGACGACAACGATACAGAACAGAAAAAACTCTTTTGTATGCTATTCGCTATTTATAGGTTCACTTAAGTTCCTTCTAGTCGCATAGACAAAAATTTTATTATCCTTGTTTGTCCTTTCAAAATTTGTGATGCCTATGTTTGCATAAAGGTTATGTATTTCTTTTTATTCAAAAAAAAATCCAATGAAAGGATGTTTCCATATACATACACAAGACTGGCGCTGCTGTGGGTGGATTTCATGTAAGTAGAAGGTTTTCTTTAAATATTTATTGTTATACATGCTTCATTCCTATCCTACCTACCTATTTCTAAGTTATATACCTAGTCATGTACGAGTATATGTAAAAAAAAAACCTGTTTGAATAGGTAGTCTTCTTGTAGGTGTCAATATAAAGTTATGAATGGCAATGTCTGTCGTCATCGATGTGTAGGTGTTGGGCTTTTAATATTATGTTGTTAGCTTGTTTCGTTTCGTATATTGGTCTTGACAAATAAAAAAATAATGTTGAAGTGATTTTATTTTTCTGATATAGAGATTATTATATCATACCTTGTGGGTTTTGATGACTGTTTGTATCCTAAGAATTATTTTAAGGACTTGAATAATTATAGTTTAATGATGAGTTTGAAATTTATGTCCTTTCTTTCATTCAATTTTTTTTTCAAAATAGAACGCAGGATGAAGAAGTTTATTAAAAACTTATAAATTTTGAAAGCGCTACTCTTCTGCGATTCTCCGAGAAGCAAAAATTCCTCCCCTGAATTTATTTTCCCGTAATAGTGGGGACACATTGCTGGTATTGATACCCAAGTATAGATAGTATGGTATTTGCAATGCCATAGTGTGAAACACACTTGTGTAGTAAACTTTGACAGCACTGTTCTGTCAAATCAAATTTATTTATCAAAAAAGAGAACAAACATACCAACCACAACAAATGATTTCAGAGGTTCGCTGTCAAAGCAGCAAATATTGTTAATTCGAACAAAAATCACTTTAGAAGAATGGCGCTGCTGTCGTTAAATAGATTCGTATACTACAATGAAAACCCAAGTATCAATACCATGCTAATACCATATTGACACATGTGGTATACTCGAATACCATGGTACGATACCAGAAGTGTGGCACAGGTATAATACTTGCTCTGCTAAAAAGGCTAATCAGTTTACCCTTAAGTCTAACTTCCGACAAACTGCTAGGTAGAGACTCTTTATTTAGCCGCACGACACGAATGTGGAATGCTCTTCCCGACTCAATGCGATATACAGATCTAAACTTATCAGTATCTCTTTTAATCTCCCATCCAACCTTCCCAATCGCCCAGGCTGTGTTAATTTATGATATATTTATTAAAGACTCAAAAACCAGAGTTTGAAAACCTTTTTAAAAGTCAAAAAACAATTAAGAGATTTGTAAGATTTTTGCTAGGATTTGTTGTTCTTTAGAGATTCCTTTTGTAGAAAGAAAATAATTCGTAAAATACTTTAAGAAAGAAGGAAACAAAAGCGCCGCCATCAATGACATTACCCCTTTCTAAACTCATGCTGAAGATGTATCCCTGTGGTTTCCTTTGTGACCTCAATAGCACCTATAAAAGTTTTGCTTAAGGTGAAAAACTAAGACTTTCTAAAAGTTCATAACTGCAGAATTTTCAAAAACTTTTGAAAAAAAAATACCTTTCCTTACAGTCTTCTGTGTCTTGTCTAGCAAATAACATTTGTCTAGCCCCTGATCATAACAGCAAAATAATTGATCAAAAATTAGCATGAACAAAAAATTTCAAGATTTTTGACGCTAAATATACAAAAAAAAACTATTTCGGCTTAATATGCAAATTATTTTTTGGAAAAACCAGAAGTTGTAGAATTTGATTACCTCACTGAATTCTTACCGCTTGAAGAAGCGTCAAGCAACCCTGACTTACTATATGTGAAGATTCTTAGTTTTAAGAGGACATAAACGTTGTGTTATAATAGTTGACGCCGTCTGAAAGTTTGTATGTAAACATTTATTTTCGTATTTCATTAATGAATTTGTAGGTTATGTATTTTCATTCAAGTGAAAAGTAATGGCACATATTTATGTCCAAATAATGAATCTGAACTGCCGTACCATCTGTGAGTCGAGTGATCGATCTTTCTCCATCTTAGATACCTACCTTTTGTTCTTCATATCACTTTTCATAAAAATATATTTTTTTTTACTTCAAAGAAACAGGTATAAAATCCATGATTCCCCTCGGAGTAAAAGAAATAAGAGGAAAAAGAAACCAGAACAGATGTTTCCTCTAAACACACTCATACACTTGCAAAGAATTGTATCTCGAAAACAAGAAGAACTGCATCTAAGAAAATCATAGACGCAGATCTGAAATAAAATCTAAGGTAACTTAAACCAAACCAGAGGCAACATGAAATCAAAAAAAAAAATTAAAAGAAGCAGAAACCAAGGCATCATCTTCTTTTCTTTGTGTTGTTTGTTGAACCTGGACTATGACGACGATGATGATGATGATGGTGATGGTGGTTTCCTCAATCATAATATTATTGTTGGATGCAACTTGTTGGTTTGTTTTATAACTTGAGCTTCTTCTTCGCTGAAATGTGAAGATCAAACTGTGTGACTGATCTTTTGAATCCAAACTATTGACCTCCACTCAAGTCTTGTGAATGTTTTAGGTGTATTCTGGCTTGGAGCAACTGCTCTGGCAAGGCAGTCACATTTATGTTTCTAGAATCATCAATTAAAAATTAAAATGTATGTTCCTAGCTTAAAAATATCAATTCTTAGCCCATTTTAAGGATTTGATGTCCTGGCGAGGCTGTTTGTGTTGGTACAGATCATTTTGTCTTATACCGCTGTGAAATTTTTACTTAGCAAGTAGAAAGCTTTTATAATTACTTGGTTGTATGATCTATCCGCCATGTTCTACTCAAAGGACCTCATATTAGTTGGCTTCTATTATATAGAATCAAAGCCCTAATTGTCTGTACGAACATTGTAAAGCTGGAGATACCATGCGGAGCTTGAGCTGAAAAAGCTGTCGAAAAGTATCTACGTAAAGTATTCAAAAATTGATTTATTGTTGTTGTTCATATGATGTTCTTTGAACAACGATTTGAATATCTACTGTCCTTTGTATAAAATGCTGGTCCTATTTTTTTTCAAATATAGACCAATACTGCAGGTTCTCAGTTTACAGATGCGTTCAAAGAATTCAATCGTTTTTCGCTGAATTTACAAGTATCTTGAACTCTACATTCTTTAGAAAATCTTGTCATGAAACAAATGTATCTCTGTTAATGTAAGTCCCTTTCATTCCGTCAGATTACCAACGCAGACCTTGGCTAACCAGAGCTGTTCGTGCCACAATATTAATTTTTATAAATTGTATCTAAAGCTGACACTTGTCAGTGAAAACTTAGGTGAAAATTGTTTTAAAAATTCATTAAAAAAACTAAAAAGGACATAAATATTTGCTTTAAGTCCTTCTATCTTGTTAATTTAATAACAAAAAGGATTTACATCATAAGACTATCATGTCCAATGTTTACATTCAACATCAAAACATCTGTATCTTTTGACCTAAGCCTATGCTTTATTATATAGATTCATGGCTAGATACCTAGATTACAAGTGGAGACTCATAGTGTGTATATACACACCCCTTTTTAACATCGTCATCGTTGCAAAGTACTCAGCTCAAACTTCTGCACTCGACATAGTCTTTGTTTAGAAACAAGTTAAAAAAAAAAACTAAACCACTACAAAACTACTTAATGAAGTCTTTTATTTTTCCTACCTACCTCTATTTCTAGTTCTATTTATCTTTTTTTTTTGAACCTACTTGTTTGCCGTAAATTAACAAAAAGCAAAAAAAATATCCAAAGCAATGATACTTTGCTGCTGCCACTTATTGCTTTTTGCAAAAACAAAAATACCAGTAGCTAAGTTATAAGATGCTTAAGCGTTTTCTGTTTATAGGTAGTTATAGATACTTGCCGTCACAATACATATTTACAATAGTAACAACCTTCTACGAGATACTTGTAGTGTAAGTAAAATATTTAACAACAACAACAGCAAAAAAAAAACGCACTTTAAGAAGAAAAATAAACCGAGGAAATACTGAAATACTCATCTCTCTTCTCAACTATAAAATATAAAACTAATAATTTTTTTTGGGCATTTGCTCTCTGAATTTATTTATTTTTACTGTAAATATTGAGTGTGCCATTATGAGAAGGGATATCCGGTGACATTCAATTAGCAAACATAGCAAAATAAACAAATAATTTAAATCCACATTTACAACACATGCATACACAGGCACACACACACAAATATCCATCTGCCAGTCACCGTTTTTTTAACAGACATTTGACAAGCAATATAATACATTTATGGCTAAAAAAAGCGAGCTTGAGGCGCGTTGTTATGCTATAATGTGTGTCGCGCCCAAAAGGCTTTAATCGCGTAAATAGGCCGCATCGCATCTCAATCTATCTTTGCACATGTTATCTCTTGGTGGCGGGGTTTTTTATTTTAGATTTCAATTTTGTTTCATTCTTTTTGTTGTTCCATGTGCGAGCGGCACAAAAGTGTAGAATTCATTTTTATGCGGATATCCGTTCTGTTTTTTTTTTTCTTTTTAGTAGGTGATTACGATGTATGTTTGTATGTGTATAGTGGTATGAATGAGTTCATTTAATTTAGTTTCCACCACCCTAAATGTAGAGTGAAGAGTATTATGTTAGGTAATTTGAATACTTTTATTTTTACTGGCTTGTATTTGAAGTTTTGATATTTTACACTTTCAAAAAGACGCTTTTCGAACCCAGCAAAAAAGAACCAAGTTTTTCCTAAAGGATAGGCAAAGAGCTCTAGGCGAACATTTTTAAATTGAAGAAAACGAGAAGCTTCGAAATCTTTGAAGTGTTCCTTGGGTTTCTAAGGCCACTGACTGACCACTAAAGTATTCTATAGCCCCTGGACTTTTAAGAAAGTAAAATCTACCGAATTATAACTTAATTGACTCAATTTTTTTTTAAGAAGTTCCATGACATAGTGTTAATTTTGTCAGACTGTCAGCATTCTTGATTTTACCTAGGTCTTTCTAAAGGGTACTCTTGCAAGAAAATTCAAAATCCTTCCCAGAGTAAACCTTGTAGATAAAAGTGCATCTTCACAAGCCATTCGGGTCCCGCAGTATATTGTAGGTCCCTTAAGGGCTAGTGACCCTTGGCTCACCCGAAGCTGTTATTGCAACAACATTTATTTAAGGGATAACGCAGAAATTCTTTACTATAAAGACAAGAAGGGAAAAGGCATATTAATCAAGTTGATTTTTAAACTTCTTAAAAACCTCAACCTCAAAAAAGCAACTATTAAATGTAATTTGTACTTGAATAACTTCAGCCCAATGGTGAACGAGCTAAAAACATGAGTTTTCTCTATTTTCTGCTAGCTTCGTTAATTAAGATTCTTTTTTTCTAACGATGTTTTCTTTGCACCAGCAAAAGTTTGGCATCAAAACCGATTAGTGATTTTTGTATCCAAACATCAGAACTTGTAAAAAAAATATATACATTTTGTTTGCTTAAAATAAATTCATTAAATTAATTTAAATCCCTGGCTCTCATGAAAACATCTAATAAAAAAAAACGACCACAATCTCTCCAATACGGCACGTGATGTCGACCTGTCAACAATATCCTCAAATTTTATTCGCACATTTCAGGTACCTAATAAATAAAATTGCTCTTCCTTTTGTGTGATAAAATCAAAGCTATCACAATCGATTATTTTTAAATAAATTTCATTTTGCAACGTCATGTGTGACATGATGTTCCCCCACTATTGCTTTTTTCCTACATTTTAGGATTTCTGCGTTTCAAAAAAAAAATATACTAACGTCAATGCAACTTGCATTGATGATGACATCAAACACAGAACACCAATGACAACGACAAACGACCAACGACAATCTACAACAACCATCCTAATCTTTCACAAATCGTAAACGTTTCTGAAGACAAGAATGACGCGCAGACGGAAAAATCACATGAATTCATAAAATTTTAATAAAATAAAATATCTTTTTTTTATACATATATTTTCTTGGGTTCGAGTATATTCTTCTTATTTTGTGACAAAATTAGAATATTAAATAAATTATTTTGTATACATCCGATCTGAAGGTACCTACTTATGCACAACGATTTTGTCGTCGACGGATGTACTCGTATACATATCTACAACGTTTCGACGGCACGCTAGTTTGCGGCTAAGATTGTTTTTGATTGTTAATGACAAATAAAAAAAAACTACTGATGACTTGCCGGCAATGAAAATAAAATCAATTGATAGATGACGATGAAAAAAAATAAAGATAGCCATTCACACTAAAAATAAAAATAAATAAATGCAACAACAAAAGCTAAAGACAAAATGACAATGATGATGATGATGATGAAAAAGTGGTGGAATACCGATTCAAAAACGAATGTCTATAATTAGTTATTCAAAAGAGGAATTATATTAATTTTATTTGGCTACCTGAATAAATTATAGAAAACCAACTCCCATCAGATATTTATCTCTTTTCAACCGTCAAACAAATACAAAAAAAAAATAAAAGAATCTAACTAATTCTCGAAAAGTTTATGTATCGAACGGAAAACGCATATTTATTCATAATTAAAAGAGTTATCTATATATGTATGTATAGTGTTTCTTATATAGCCTCTTTTTTATTTATATTTTAGTTTAAATTAACGATTAATGTTTCCTTAAATTTATATTTTATATTATAGTTCTGATTTAAAATTTGATACCGAAAGCGTGCACGTGGTCTTGCACATAGTTGTTTTATTAATTACTATAGTAATAAAGAGCTACCTACTCAATTTTATAAAGGACTCAGTTTGTTCTCCAAATATTACAAGTCATTACAAGTTTCAAAAATGTGTTGGACTAAATTTCTTAGTTAAATAAATGAAACTAAGATATCGCATTAATGCCCTACATTCTATTCGACAACATTTTATATGATTGTTTAGTCGGAATTAATTTATTATTTTATATCGATATTGCCCTAAAACTAATTTCCAATACTTTAAGGAACGCATTAAGTATAATTTAAAAAATTCCTTTTGTCTTTCAGAACTTTTCGTTAAATGCTGCCTATGGAGAAACCAATGAATATGGAAAGGTATGTTTTGAAAAACGCACGTCACACAAATTGGGTAGTACAAACTTATGTGGAAACGGTAAGTATTTTTAATTTTTTTTAAATTTGAAAACAATTTTCTTTCAGAACAGACCTAGAAAAATCAATTTCAAAATCCTACCCCCACTTACAGCTTTAGGAGGTTAATAAGTTATTTTCAACTTCAAATAATCATTTTTCTTAAATAGGGAAACAATAATTACCTTTAAAAATGACAATACTTATATCCTAACTACTAAATACTCTTGTATATGAATACTCTATTGGTTACCAGAAAATGATATCCTTTTTAAGGGATACAGGCATTTGTAAGTAGGGTAGGCGAAACCAGGTGTGCATACTTTGATGTATCTTTGATAATATTTTGAAGGCTATTAAGGTTATAAGGAAGTTTCCATTCCAATCGTTTAAGTGAAGGCTCAAAAAATTTTTGTCAAACTAACAAAATTAAAAATAAATCCATTCATTAGAAAAAAAAGCACTCATTGAACAACATCCACCAAACCAACAACAACATTTAAATTGTATACTCTCAAAGCTCTTCGTTCTATCTATATGCCATACCAATATAAAATAGCAACTTTTCATTGAGGAAATTATCTGTCAAATAGTTAAACAAACAAAACAATTTAGAAGCATAATAAAGTATTTTTAATACACAGATACTCACTCTCTTATATATATACATTATTATTATTATAAAATATACATCTAAACAAAAATAAATAAATTCAATCCTTTTTTTTTAATTTTGTTGCTACTATTGTGTATTTCCTCAGCAATAAATAACTATATCTATAATTTTATTTTCACACACATAATAGCAACAAAAAATCAACATAACACAGATACAATATTCTATAGATACATTTGGAGTATAAAACATCTCTCGACTCGGCCACTATACACGGTGTAGTATAAACGAAATGCCAATCGTATTTGTATACTAGCATACAATGTAGCCGTAGGAAATTCTAATTAGAAAATAAATTTATTGTCAAGAGTGCTGGCTTGGGTTGTTGTTTGGGGTTTGGGGAATGGGGATATACTCAGAAGAGGAACCCGAACCAGGTTCTGTTTCTGTTCTATTGAAATGAGTGCAAAACCGCTTAAGCATAGCATAGCACAGCACTATTGAAAAAACAGTTTCATAAAACAAAACAAAATTAATATATAAAAGTATCTGTGGCACATTATAGACGACGACGACGCACGGGTCGAAAACCGGAATATTATAGCCGTGTTAGGGTGTGTTATTATTTAAGAGACTGTTTTAGCTTATGTTTTTCTAGTCTCGTTGATGCTTTTTGGAAGAAAAAAACAAAATGAAATACTGGCCTCTTCCTGTTATTGTCTTAGATTTTCTAGAACAAACTAAATAAACCAAAAAATCAAAAAAAAAAATCATAGATAAAAGAATTAAATAACAAAATATTATTAAGAACCGGGAAATATATGCTTAAGTTGGGAGACAACGACGAAAGATCGACTTATGACAGATAGACAGTAAAAAAGTGTATAGCGTTGTTGAAGTACGTTTTTTTTTTATTTTCATTTAAAAAGAGTGCTCGCTCGTAGTAAAGTCGATTTTAATTAAAGAGAAATACTTTTTATTTTGTGTACTGCAGTAGCAAGCAGCACTTACAAAAATATCTTTTTTCGCGTTATTAGATACCTACTATTTTTTTTTTTTTGCTGTCGAGAGAGACTATGAATATACACAACACACAAACGAGAACGTCGTCGTCGATGGTCACATGCAAAAATAAATTAAGTCACACAACCAACCCAAACCAACAACGACAGGAAAATAAAAATAAAATAAAAGTGGGCTGCAATAAAAAAAATATATAAAAATAAAAATAAGCAGATAATTTAAGAAAAAAACCGCGATTCAACATTTCAACTTCATTCAGTAAATCAGATTGTTGTGCTGTTTTACAAACAGATAGTAGATTGATTTGTGGGTATAAAGAGTCTTAGATACAATGTTCGTTTATTTATTTTTGTTTTGTTTTCTTTTTATTTATTTTGTTGTTATGTCTGTGCATTAAATTTTTAACACTTTATTCTCACTCTTCCTAAGTATTTTACTTAATTTTGATTGTAGGCAATTATTGTTAAAATTATTTTACGCTTTCCGGTAAAAAGTTAAGGTGAAGATTTGTTTTTGAAATTTTGATAAAGTAGGTATCTGTGCTCAAACATTCTATGCAAAGATGAAAAATATTTATAAATCAAGTAGCTTTTTTGTATTTTGTTCAGCTCCAGAACTATATGGTTTATATACGAACATAAAACAACAAAACAAAATAACTAAAGCAAAGAAATATGTTTTGGGAGTGTTTAATATGTTTTTGCCTGTTCAAACTCTGATAGGTTTTTTTACTGCTACAAATTTAGAAGTTTTGGCTATTTTTTATTGGAATGCTCAAGAGTACCACGCATTGTTGAGCCATTAATAAGCTCTGGGTTAAAGTTACTTAGACATCTTATTTTGTCTGGGAACTTCCTGCGACAAATGGGAAATAAACGCTTTTAAGAAGTAGTTTATAAATACATAAACGGAACCATTAGAATCCTTATGAATGTAAATTTTTCATTTCAGAACAATGTCTAAACAATTCAATTAGATTTTCGTTCAATAAGAGATGGATGTCAGTGTTTAAGAAATAAGCTTCTGGAATGCAGAAACAAGTCAAACGCAATTTCTTTCATAGGATTTCTCTTTAAGTACATGCCATGTTTATAAAAACTTCCACATGAGAACATCCTTCAGTAGGGAAGCTTTCTAAATTTCCTTACTTTGCTTCGTAAGATATTGCGAACACTTAAGAGTTAACTGAACTGAACAATAAATTCAGATCACTTCGAGAAAATGTAAATATCTCAAGTCATAAAACAATTTTTTTTTAAAGTTGAATGATTGCTTCAATTCAAAATCTGGTTAAGACTAATCAAACTTAAAAATACACTGCGATCCAAGCCTAAAGAGCTAACCATAATTGAAGAATGGGTACATACGTTGCCTTACGAAACAGTAGAAATATATGTGACTTTTTGATAAGTTTCGGCAAGTTTCGTTCACTTGCGTTTCCGTACGTAATGTACGCTTTGAGTCCTATATTAAGTACGAAAATCTGACATTCCTTTTTTCTAAAGGGTATTCTTCTTCTTTCTTCTTATTTCTAAAGGCTATTATGTGCAACTGATATACTTAAAAATCGGAAGGAAACTTTTCGTTTGGTTTTGACACTTGCTTACTTTTTCTTTCGCGTATTATGGGTCGGCTTATTTCTATTTACCAACTTTGTGGAGCATACACTTTTTGGTAATTATATACTTTAAAACTGATTGATTGTGATATCAATGACTAAATGAAATGTGTTTTCTAAGACAAATCTACTGGTTTGCTTTCGTTAATTAAAGTCTAAATCATTTTCTGATAGGTTTTCAATCGATATGAACTATTTCGTGTTGATATAAATAGCTAAGTAACTGCGTATTGAAAACATCCATTCATCAATTGCCTGCGTTTGTTAGTCTTCGAGTTAATTTTAAAGATTGCAGATATGATATGACTCAAACAGATTAAGTTGATTGACCACCAGTTATTACTAACGATTTCTGATTGTGAATGAATAATTTTTTCAATTTGATTTTTGACAGATTGTGTACTTTTGAAGAAATGATTATTTTGTAAATATCTCAGTGACTATTGTCAACTGTTAATATTTTGTGGAAGGCTTATTATTTGTATGACTCAAAACGCTTAGTTATTTCAAAGATGGAAATGTTAAAACTAAGATCCTAAAAACAGAAGAGCGGATATTTGTAATGTTTCTTAAAAACCTTTGATTTTTAACTTCCACTATGATTTTTTGGACTGAAGTGTGGTATGAATTGCTAGATAGCTCCTTTGATAAAATCAGAAGCGTTAGGATCAAATGACATACGAATCTTTGGGAAAACTTAAATTAGAATTGAAGCATTGTGGATCAATTCTCCTGCGAGAGGTCAACGAATCCTAACATATTATGCTCTACGATTTTGTATACACATCCCTAAATGTGTAGGTAGCTCATACAAACTTAAAGTATTAAGTGGTTTTCAGAAGCAGCTGATTTCTTTGTGGAAAATAATGTCTTATAAAATATTGTTACATAATTTGATAATATAATTTGGGAAAATTTATTTTCATCCAGAGCAAGAAGAAATTATATTCAATTCTGCTTTTCTTTTACCAAGATGTCAATCGCATCTGATTATTGAAAAATTTACAATACTTTCTTCATATTAAGCTTGAACGCTTGATGATGCTTTTTAGCCCACAGACTGTAAAATAAATTTCAACTTAAGATTCCCAATATAGATTTAAAGACAAGACCCATTGAGCTCATATTCAAAAACTTATGTTTCAGATATTAAAACTTAAACAATTACTTACATTGTTTTACAAAACAACCAAAGGGAAGTTTTAATAAAACTTCACACAGTCTGCCTTTTTTGTATAAATAATCCAAAAAAAACTGTCAGTCTAAATGCCGCTGCAACAAGAATCTGATTTCGCCTCAGATTCTTTATATTCAAATGATGATCGTGATGAATTTAAAATTTTTGTACTTTTTAGTTTTCTTTCTTGAATGTATATTTAATCCAATGTGCCTCAGCAGGTGCAAAGTAATCCAGCAAAAAAAATTTTAATCACTCTTTTTCTTATTATTTAATAATAATCTTCACTTAGCTCTTGATTTTTTTTGCCTTCTTTTCTTTTATGAATTTTATTTTGTAACGTGCTTTCATTGAGCTTCTATATTATACATATAAATGATGATTTTGTAATTAAAAATTCGCTTTTGTAAATTCTTTTAAGCGAAAAATCATTTATCACGGTTTTCGTTACAAAAAAAAGAGGCAGCACACCACAAACACTTAATTCTGTAGATTTTTGAAAACGATATTTTTTAATTTCCTTTTTTCATTATTTTATTTTTCTTTAGTGCGCGCACCGTAACTCTCGTTGAGCTATTTTTACTTTTTGATTTATTTAAGGGGAAAGCAACAACGAAAGCAAAAACCAAATAACAAAAAAAAAAATTCATTCATTCATTAGATTTGCACGATTGAAGATGAAAGATGAACGATTTTCCTTTTTTTTATTTCTTCCATTTATATGTGCTTGCATTCCGCAATTTCACTTGAAATATTTTTAATATTTTTTCTTTCTTAAATATTTTTTTTTTAGACACACACAACTAATAATCGCGTCGTAGATACAATTTAAAATTTAAGATATTAATTTTCTATAAAATAAGATAGATTGTAGCTTTTATTCGTTTTAGATGTCGAAATCGAATCGTGATGGTTGGTTTGTTGGTTGGTGTGGTTTAAATGTATGGTGTGAGATATTTTAATGTTTTCAGGATGGTCTTGGTCAGTGCTGTTCAATAAGTATCCAAAAAAAATGTTGTAATACAAAAAATGCGCACACACGACAAACAAGTATACTGCAACTGAGTAATAGCTAGATACAAATTTTTATAATATAAAAATCTATGTTTTTTTCGCTCTCCAACTTGGTCTGATCGGGAGTTCTTTTTGTTTCTTTATTTTTCTTGAACACGCGTTTTAAATGAACAAGAAACTATCTAGGTACTACACTAGATACACTTTATTATATATTTGTTGCCTAGTTTAATTTATACTTTGTTTTCCTTTTAGATATTTTTTTTCTAAAAATTTAATTTTAAAATAAAATATAATTCGTTCGTCTTTCCGATCATAAAACAACCGACGATCGCGATCGCTGTTTTTCAGAGGGCTGAAGTTTTAAAGCGAAATGTAACGAATGCTGGGGCAACCACATTAGGAGGTCGAATCCAATCCGTTTCTCTAGTAAAGCAAGATACTACCACCACATATTACTGAATTCTTGCATTTGTATTTGTAATACGAACACAATGTAAAACAAAATTATGACAATTTTGTGTAGGCACAGTGTAAACTCAGCTTTTATCTATGTGTGGGTAATGTAGTAGGCCTAAAAGGTGTAGAACGAGCGAAATGATTTCCTGTGCTGCGGCGAACTACCATTCAACACGATCAATACCGACGATCGACCGACAACGACGAGCAATGAAGACAACAAGGGCGATTGCAAGTAGCTATTCCACAAGATCAGGCAGATTTGTTTTAACTTCTTTCGAAATGTATTTCACTTAACAAAAGATCGCCGAGAAAGGACAGATATTTTAGCACTTTTGTATTATTGTTAATACGTTGAAACGTTAAAAAAGAGTAATTTACCGTATCTTTTAGAAATAAATTTAAAAATAATTAACTTTTTTATTTTATAAATACAAAAAAGAAAAACAGATATTTTCGCCCGTTACAGTTTCGAGGTTTGCGGTGTGTTTGCTATTTCTTATTGTATCTTATGCGAGAGAGATAAGATTAAACGACAACACTACAGTCTACTCCATGCGGAATATCTCAAACGACTGATAAATATACACACGAATAATTTTCACTCGACTCGATTATGTGTGTGGACACATGAAGCGAATGTATCTGTGTGGAATACACCCACAGATAATCCCACACAACTGAATATGGATGAGTTAGCTATGTGTGGTAGAGAACCTGTTTTTGTTGACGTTATAAAAACGAGAGACGAAGACGACTATGAAAACGGTGACCGGACGCGATTTTACACAACAAGCCAAAGCCATCGAGAACAAACAGCAAGACAGACAAATACAAATTTATATTTGTTTGTCTCACTCTTTCTTGAAAGTTAAAGAGATTACTTCTACATCTGTTCCGCGTGCAGAAGTGAGGGTGTGAGCACAAAACGGAAATTGAAAATAACACATTTGCAAGAATTTATATCTCGACTGTCGACTGTGGACACACATACACATTCTCATCTCTAAGCCAAAACCATCTAAAGAATGAAAACTCCTTTGAATAGAGCCCGAGCAGCCAAGCAGCTAACGAAATGAACCTAACCCCGAATACAGAATACATTTTTTTCGTAGCCACCATTCATTTAAAAGATAAATCAGGCAATACAAGTTTTTTTTTACCTCCGTGTGAATATATGTCTATCTGTGTGGATATGTTTCGTTGTATTTGTGTTTCATTAATGAAAGAAAAACACAAAACGAACAGAGCAAAACCTTCAATTCAACTTTGGGGTATCACTGTATATCTGGTTTTCTGAATATTATGATGGTGTTGGTTTCTTGATGGCGATTTCATTCATATTGTGTCTTGTGTGGCTGATTTTATATTTTGCAAAGCAAGCAAAATCAGCTTTTGCTTCTACTTATTCCTTTTACGAAAATTGTATCTTCTTCTCTTCTACGATTGCATCTGCGGGCAGTAGGCAACATTTAGAACTAAACATCCTTCGTTGAACTTTTTTTTTGGTTCGTCATTTAATGCGCACGCGGAGTCCTTCGCTTACATTTATTATAACAAAGCCATTGATGATTTTGTAGCCTTCAAACCGAAGGAATATCAAAACAGATAATATTTTTTCTATCTACGCGAGCTGTTTTAGATAGAATAAAAAACCTCAGTTTGCTGTCGAGCCAAGCCAATAGGTATATTAGTTTCGTTGTTGGTGTTTGCTCTTTTTCCAATAATTTTTTAAGAACTGTGTGGAAAATTACATGAAATATAATTTTATTTGCTATAGGCAGCTCTTTTGAGTGATATTCGTACTTTGAAACACGACATTTCGTGCCTGGTTTGGATACAGAAGGGGGTGTTTGAAAATAGAATGAATAACCAAACTGAGCCTATGACATGGGAGAATTATGCATTTGGTGATACATTGGGTAAAAGGGTTGCCAAGTTCTTGCATTCGAAACTACGAATAAGCACAATTTATGACACTGACTTCTGAAAAGTGAGATTTTTAAAAACTATATTGAGACCGCAGATATTTTGAATAGGTACTTCTAACTATTTCGAATGAGTGAATATTTATTATTGTGATATGCATATACAAATTTTATATAAAATAGTCTTCAGGTGAAAGTCTTGCTCCAGGAAAAAAGTGTTTTTGAACAAAATTGGGAATAGAATCCCGATAGTGTCCGTTGCCTTTTGAAAATATTTGTTTTGAAAGACTCAGAAGGATATAATTTTTTATACATTAAGAACAAGTTTCGAATAATAGTTGTTTTTTAAATTGTTGAGTAATTTTTATAAAAAAAAACATTACAAAATAAAGTGAATGTATTTTTTTTAAAGTACATATAACATTTTAAAACATATTTTTAAAAACTCCTTCATGGCGGTACTAAACACTTGGTATCCCTACATGGCACTTGGTGGAAGCCTATAACGACGACATACTCTCTCTTTTCTGTATTATGTTATTTTTATATTATTATTTGCATTAAAAAGAGGAAGTGGCAACATTATGTTCAATCGCGCACTATAATGGATTAGCTATGACTTGGGTACCGTTGCCATTTTCGGTTGCCGCTTGGTACCTTAGCAGCCTTTTGCTTTATATAGATGTTTTTGGTGCGTCAAAGACTGTTCACAGGATTTTATTATTAGTTCTAAAGATAAGAATTTACAGTTTTGCCTTTTTTGTTGGTGTTTGCTTCCAGAGTTGACTACACTGGGAAAGCTTCTGCAGGTTAAAAATTTAGTAAGTAACTAAGAGCAGACAGGTAAGGTGTTGACTCCAAGGACACAACTGCTATACTTATTCGATTTTGTATTCTCTTTTTCTTCTATTCGAAGAAAATTGAAACGTTGCCCATTTGAAGCTCTCCGTGCTGATGGTGCTGCTATTCAACTCACAGATACTCAAGCTAAATTTATTAGCCTCTCCACTACTCCATCCAACACGATCAACTTTTGTGTTTTTTTTTCGTAGTTGTTGTATTTTTGCGCATTTTTTTGGGTATCACTACCTACGAATGTATTTATTTTGTTCGTTTTGAGATATTCTTTGGCAAAGTAGGTATCCCCCATGTGTATCTTTAATGTGTGTTTGTGTTGCGCAGGGGATCTGTTGACGTCGACGACGACAGACGACGGCCAAACAACAACACAAAACGATGGGGACGACAAAACGAAGACGGTTTTTATGAATGAAGCGGCCATCACAATGAATGGAGGTCTACGTGCATGCAAACACAATTTCAATAAAAGTTTCATCCACATGTAGGTATACTAAGTTGGTACGAGTATTATGCCTTAAGTATGTTTGTTGAAAAAAGTGTCGCTTTTGCTCTATCAGATACAAAATTTATATAAATTGTTTTGCTATAAACATGTATAAATGTATATATGTACATGCGAGCTATCATTTGGCAAAGTATGTGCGGATGTACGACTTAAAGCTATGCCTTCAAGTATTTCAGCATAAATTTATTACAACCAGAAATACGTTTTTTTGTTGTCTTTTTAGGCTTTTTAATTATGGTTGTTTGCTTAAAAAGCTAGTTTAGGCTGGGTTTTTTGTATTTTGGTAGTAATTTTCACCTTTTGATGTGTCAATGGTCTCTTAAAATGGTGATTTTGAGCATTCATGCTAGACAAAAGTTGAAAGCACATGTAAGCAGTTAAACTTCTAATCTCAAATATGGTTTTATGTTTACTTCTTTTTTATTTTGGTGATTACAATACAGTGCTTACATGATATAAGCCAAACCCCAAGAGGCAGGCTTCTTGCAATAACTTACCAGTGCTGGGCTTCAGTGTTATTCGTAGAAAATGAAATATTTGACAGCGGGCATTGACTGAATTAATAATTTGAATGATGGTGGCGATCTGTCTAGTTGTGCTCCACAATAAGATACCTTAGTTATTTAAACGTACTAAGAGATATTTGACTTGGAATATAAAATGTTTGCATGTTTGTTTATTTTTTATTTTTTATATGATAAAGTTTGTGAACAATAAAAATTTCATTAGATTTATCTCAATGAATTGTTTTAATAAGCAATTTTTGTCGACATCCGATTGCAGCTGATGAAATATTATGACGCTGAGAGGGTGTAGTTTTAACGAAACTGAAATTTACAGCGAAAGTTTGTTTTGAAAAATAAAGTAACGTAAAATCAGCCGTTGTTCAGATAAGTTCAAGTGGGAAAATATATATGTCTGGAAACAAACTAGTACCAAACAGTACCTACCTAATCTTTACGTTTTTAAAACATGTATTTGGTGTATGTTAATCTCATTATGATTCATCTGCGTTTTAAGTAATAAAATTATCAAAATAGCAAAACTTTTTTAAAGAAACTCATCTGTATCCGGCTATTAATATGGTATTGTTTAAACAGCGCTAGACATTTTATTACACTAGCAACAGAACTATCAGATAAAAAAAAATATTAAAAATATTAAATCTTACTTTTTATGACCAACAATTTTGAAGGCAAATACCTTTTCAAAATACCTACCTTGTGTTAACAAAGTACAAAAAATAATAATTTTATTCACATATTTTCTACACCCATAAACATCGCACACAGTCTAATAAATTCATTCAGTTGTCAAAGATACTTATTTTACGTGTATATATCTTAACTGTTTTTATGTATATATATACATACAATTTTGTCTCATTCACATACACCACCTATGTGTATCACCTTGGCGATACTTGAATTATAGCGTATTTTCGCACAATTTTCTCAATGAAGAGCCAACAGTTGAACCAGCACTCTAGCAATACCGCAATACCTAGCTATTCGTAAAGCTTTTCTGTCTATCTAAAGATCGAAATACTCGTATGTGTTACAGCGAGACTGCAAGTAGATGAAAGGTAAATTTTCGTTGATGAAATTATTTCATTCATTAACAGTCTCAGCCAAAGTAATCGATTTTCTATTTTTAATATCTCTTTTTTAATGCAATTAGGTGATATTTTAACACAACGAACAAAAGATTTAATTGATAGATTCTGCCAACCCGCACACACATACCGCCTTGTTCTGAAAAAAAAAAGAATCTATTGATTTGGTATCTCATAAACGCAAGCGTAGGCAACATAATCAAATGTAAAAAAAATATTTCTGCCATTTTTGATAAGACTTCCTTTTGGGATACTTTCGCATTTTTTAAGAATAAGCGCGAGGCATCAGATACAAGTATTCCAAACGCCCTACGCCATACTTTATATACGCTAAGTGTGAAGGTGTTATGAAGAAAGAAATATTTCATAGATACACATAACTGTATAAACATTCCAAGAACTTAAAGATTCCAATCAAACAATAATTTTCCAGTGTAGGCTTTATTCGTAAACATAATTATGCCCGCGCGAGCTGTTTGCGTGGAAAAAAATGCAACGAGGAGTTAAAAATTTATTTTATGCGTGTAGGTAGGTATACGAGATACGACACTAACGTACATTTATGAAACTCGGGTGCTGCGTTGCGCTGCTTTCTGACGTTTTAAGTTTTCACGTTGTGCGACCATATGGCTTAAGGTAATAATTGTAGCACAACCACAACTACGAGGTAGACGTACTGTACAGTTCCATTAAAAAGGTCGTTGAGATTAAACAAAAAGGTCTACGTCTCTGAGTTTTTGAATTGCGAGGGGTTACAGAAACATTTTTTATGAAATCAAACTATTGCTTTTCTTAAGATGTGGGTAAATGGGTAGTTGCGTATGACTTAAATCAAAAATTTGCTTGCCTGTTAGTATATTTTTTAGGAAACCGTATGAAACATTACTACATATATATTATCCGTCAACGCCAGAGCCCATTATCGTTAGGTGACATGAAATTCGTTGTCAATATTGGATAATTTAACGTAGTAAATACCAGAAGTGTTGAACCTTAGAAACGATAGATAAGAAATAGTTTGTCATTAAGATAATATTCAACCATGGCCTTATGGTGAATTTAAAGCCTTCAATTTTGATAACATATAAGGACGAACTTAAATATAAAATGGTCGCTCAAAAATTTAACTAATATTCTGAAGTGCAGGTTAGTTAAAGTTTTGTGGAATGTTATAACCCAAGCTTGTCTGCTTAATTTTGTAGGATGCTTCTCAAGACTGTTATTTAGCGACGAATCATAATCACAGCTGGGCAGGTGCTATTGTTACTCGCTTAAGCCTCCTGGATAGGATTCGGAAAAGAGCCTTAATTTTTATAGGTGAAAGAACCATTACTGAAACATTTGTTTCACTTGAACATTGCCGTAATGATTCTTATCTAACCTTGTGTTATCGCTACTTCCATAAACAATGCTCCAGCGAAATAGCCAATGCCCATCAATCTACCTTCGAGCTTAACTTCGGACGTACTGTTAAGTATAGACTCTTTTTTTAGCCACATTACAAGAATGTGGAATGCTTTACCCGGTTCCCTACCATTGTGATATACAGACGATCAAAACCAATATGCATCGATATCTCCTTTTATCTCCTGTCCTTCTATCCTAACCGCTCGCACTGTGTTAATTCATGTTAAGGGTATTAATAACCCCTTAAGTGCGCCTAAATTATAAAAATAATATATTCCTGTGAGAGCATTTGTTAGAATAAATAGAAAAATAGGACAGTTTTTGTTAGTACAGTGGATTGAGGTTTAAGTGGCATATTCTTCATGTGATTCCACGGGTGGTATCTAGGTTAACACGAGGTTGGCAACCAAGTACTACATCCACTGTTCCATTGCCACCCGGAATTACTACTTCACATTTTCTTAATTTTAAACAGCAAACCAAAAGTGCAAGAGAAAAAGGTTTGAAGTTATGTTTTATAAATCTGTGATGCTCTAAAATTTCTCTTAAGAAGTATAATCAGTTTTTTTAAATAGACTCCAAATAAAGTTTTTCTATTAAATTTTGTTTTTTTTTTTGTTAACACGCCTAACACCTTCACTTCGCCATACATAAATTCAATTCACAAAAAACTACACAAGCAACCAGAGTATAGTTTTATATATTTTTTGTTAATATTTTTTTAAACCAAACCCAGCAGCTTCAAATACTGAACAACAAGGAGACCTGATTGAAAGGTGATTGCCACCAACACAAAAATTCTCATTGCGTCGCACTGCGCTGCACAAAACTTCGACACTATTTGGTGTATTTATCATATTTTCTTAATGTATGCAACATCAACCAGCAACTTAGGCAACTACAACAACCAACAGCCAGCTAGCAGTCAATAAACTATGAACGTGGGAATCATTGCATGAGATGCAGATGCATTTATATGTATGTTAAGTTGTTTTGAGGTAAAAAAACCCACGTGCTGCTGGTGTAGCCACTCCAAAGCAGGAAACTAGAAGAAAAAACGGGGGCGTTTTTAGAGTTGGAGGCATACTTCACACTAAAAACGAAGACATAACCCACCTTATGCATATTTTTCGTAGTCGTAGTCGTATGCGATTATATATTGTAGGGTGATGAATTAGAAAGCTTTTTCTTAGATTTTTTTCCTGCTGCACTAATTTGAACCGAAAGACAGTTGTTGGTAGTGCGTTGCATAGATACGCTTCTATAAGCGTCTGTCTCTTTAATGTGACCATAATCAAGAGTGGGCATCACATCCAGCATCTAAAGGAATGTTTTTTTCGTACTTAAAATCATATCTTAAGGTAAAAACATAAAAAAAAAGCAGAGAAAGAAATTCATTCATAAAATGGAGCAAAAGACTTATCGACAAACAATAAACCGAAACCGAGTGGTATCTGTGCGCTCCTATACAGTTATGATGGGAAAAGATAGATATAATAATCTGAAGAAAAGGCGAATGCGAGTGGAGAAAATCGCAATCATCCAAAGTTCACGTGGGTCACTCGGGCGAATGCGTATTCTTTCTTCTCTTAATTTTTTTTGTACTCTTCCTACGGGTGTTTTGTTTAATTTGATTTTTATTATTGTTGCTAAGGTAACTGTAATGAGAAGTAGAAAAGGAAGAGATTAAGGTCTATGTACAGTTTTCAATTCAAGACATTGTAGAAGTACTGCAATAACAGAATAATTGTTTAAAGAACGTTAGAATAGAAATATGAATGAAGTGAATCTGAATATTTCCATATTGAATCGTTAGCTAGATTATTTAAAGATTTGATAGTAAAATAGAAGCAGCATAAAGATAACTTATGGCTGGAATTTATCTGCACTTTAATCTGTACACGATAATAGCTACACAATGCTTTTTTATTTTCAATCTACTTTCTTTCCCACATGCGTC
Organism: Platycheirus albimanus; assembly: GCA_916050605.2. Lineage (NCBI taxonomy): Eukaryota > Metazoa > Arthropoda > Insecta > Diptera > Syrphidae > Platycheirus > Platycheirus albimanus. The sequence continues at coordinate 110,707,690 of OU696698.1, read as the reverse complement.
TGATATAAATCAAAGGATTTTTCTGAATGAAATTATAATGTTCAGTAAATGTTCCATTACATTTTTAATTGAAATAACAACTATATGCTATGCTCGTAGCTAAAATTAATTTGAAAGATTCAGATAATAAAGTTTACAGTTCGATAATGTTCCAGTTAAAGTCCATTAAATAAAGATTTTAGCTGTTTTGCTTGAAGGCTTGGTTTTGCTATCTAGTTAGAACATCAGCTAGTATCCGTTGCGTGTCTTGAGTTAGTCTGGGAACCTTTCTCAAAAAATTCTAACGATACATAAACTTCTCACTAGTAGTATAGTCGTGTTTATATTACATATATGGATAAAATAGTTGAAAAAATTACCAAATCGATAAAACGGGCCAGAAGATCTCTGAAAAGAACGAATAATCCAAAGAAAAGTGTAGAAAACTTAGCTAACTAGAAGCTCATGCCAAACTTGAGAACCCTTCTTTACAAAAATATCTAACAAGGACGCATAGTTTGATGACCAAGAGAAATTAAGTACCAGACTATATTACATAAATCTAGATTTTACTTGAACTTAGCTTGAAGACGAAGAAATCTTTCTTGAACTCATTACTATTTCACATGAATGATACATTTACCAACCACAGTGAAAAATTAATTACTTCCAAAAGGGTATGGTAAAGACAATACATAAGTACTTGGTCGTCATAACTGAAAAATGTTTTTGAAACCATTAAAAAAAACTTTAACACACCTTTTTCCACAGATCATTGGCCTAATCTCATTGACATAATGCACTGGCCTTCTTGAACTATAATATTAAATTGCAACACGCATAGCGGGTCATAAACCAACCCAAACAAAAAACCCAGGGACCAATTATTTCACAAATAAAATATAAAAAAAAACGATAACCAACTAAAATAACAGCAACTGAAAGGAAAAGTTCAAGGATGCGCATCAACATTGAAGATCGGTTTGGATATTATTGTCCCTTACTGCGTCCGCACTTTGACTTCTGTTTAGCTTACCCTTATCGGCCTCGCTGAGCACAATGAAGTCATGATCTGAATAAATAAATCGCTTGACTCGATACCGCCTCTTCTCCTCCTTCAGGTATCTTAGATAATTAATTCAAATTCAAGCTCAACAAGTCGTTTAGTTCTCGTCCAGCTGTCGTTCGAGTTTGTTCCTCCACTTCAGCTCAGCACCTTTTCCCTTCTTGTGCTCAACATAATTCAATGCTCCTTACTCGTCGTTTGTGCGCAGATTTTCCAAAGAAATTGTGTTGAGGATCCATTATGCATGTAAATTCTTTTTTATCCGCACAAAAAATCCGCGTAGATTTATAAATACAACCATTTTTGTATATATGTATACGCACGTTCAACAACAAGTCGTGGATTTGTCCGATCAGATAGTTTCTTTTATTGTTCTGATGATGATGCGAACGTGTTACATTAGGCATTCGTTCAGGTAAAAATCATTCTAACACATTGCAACACAGCAACAATGGGCAAATCGCCGGATATCCGTTTGGATAAAATAGATGTGATTGTACGAAAAAACATAGGAAGAGGAACGTGTTTCAGTATTCTGTTGAGGATTTTGGTTTTGAGAGAAGTGATGTGAAAAGATATGAGACGATATGATGTAGTTAATATGATTTTTCGTCGTTGTGTGCTTTGAGTCAACTAAAACAAAATCATCCCTTATATCGTAGGTAACCATTACCGGCCATTAAATTTGATCTCTTCATAGACATAACCTCATGAAATTTTTTCAAAACACGTTTGCTTCCTAAATAAATATTTTTTAGTAACATTACAAATTTTGATGGGTATGGCCAACTGGCTTCAACATTACACCGGATTCGGTTGATTTTTCTAGGATCATTAAATACGTCCTCGACATACAACACTGAATATTTAAATTTGGAGACTAATAGAATTTAAATGTTGGTCGTTTTGATTTCATTTGTCTATTTTCTTGGGTAATTTTTTGAAACTGTAGAATTTTAATAGCAATCTTAAATATTCGATTTGAGATCTTAGAATCTTATGAAAGAAAAATTATATATATCTTTACATCTATTCATACTTCTTTCAGTTATAATAATCAGTATAATTATTTTTAACTAAAGTATCTCATTATTTCATTAATTTCGTCATTATTTCGTTGTGCTTATTGAAATTATAAAATCTTTTTAGTATCATGTATTTTTGTTTGACCCTCAAAATCTCTAATAAAAAGACTTTACAAGTTTGAAAAATCGTGACTAGCAAAATCTTATTGATTCGTTCCCGAAAAGAAAGATTATTCCTTTTGAATTCATACATTTTAAAATTTTTATCCATTATAGCCAAAGGTCATTGAACTATTCATGCTATCCAAATACTACTGTCACCTACCAATGAGACGGAACACCAAAATCTGTTGCATCACGAAGTTCCATATATTGCAGTATTGCACCTTAAGGTCATCATAAATCTTATGAAGTTTTTTTTTTTTTGTTGATTCAAATGTCCCAACTGATTATATTATCTTTTTCTGTATCAACCAAAAATAGTTTCTAGACGAGTAAAGTAAATATAAACCCTTCTCTAAAGAGTACATTTTAGCTGCCTACTGGCACCGATCTATTGGAGCTCGAAGGAAGGTATAGTACCAATTTTTTGTTTACCTTTTTTATACTGGAATCAGACTTTGAAATACACAGTAGTTTATATAGATACACATTCTCAACGAACCATGTAGTGATCATCAGCTTCTGGTTTTACCCAGAGTGACGGTAACTAATGGTCAACCACCGCCGTGCCGCCGTCAACTCGGTGCGTGGTTGTTGTATCCATGCTTGCTCTCCCATCCTCATTTGTCTACGTGTTGTTTGCTTTTTATATATTATTTTTTATATTATCTTATGTTTGCCTTAAGGTCTTTTTATCTTTTATTTACAGTTGTAGTTGTTGTAGTAGATATTTCTTAAGTAAAAAAAATACTGAAATTATTCTGCGTTCGTAATTTTCAATCGCAAGAAAGAGAACTGAAAAATAAAACAACCATTAAGGCATCCCCCAGACTCCCTGTTTTTTTACCTCGTCCAAACTTGACCACTGTTTTGATCTCGAGTCTCAGTCTCAGGTACTTTTAAAAATGCTTGTCTGCTTATTTTAATCGGTCTGGCGACGACCGACGAACAACAGCAGTGAAACAATTAGAGTTATTTCCGTTCTGTCTAATATGTCTACAGACCCACATTATCATCCAACGACTTTTTGGAGCCACTAAAGTCGTTAGGGTCCTTGTTTTTTTTTTCTTATTGAATATTTTTGTTGTTATCTGTTACACTTTGTGGTTTTTATTTGGAAGATATTGAGATACATTTTGTTGCAACTAAAAACTAATTTAGTCAAAATTGGAATGGTTTAATGAAATAAAGTTTAAGGAAGATCCTAAAAGCTTCTTCAAAAAAAATTAAAAATTGATTTCCTTGGGATTTCGCTTATGCTAACACAAACTTAAAATTGGACAACATCCAGACATCGTCCAATTTGTTACGTTTTTCAAACCTAAATGGAAATGTGTAAAATAAGGCAGTCATGAGATATACTTTTGGGTATTTTATCATAAAACACATCTTGTCTACATTTTAAATGAATTTAAATGAAGTTTGAAAAAAGATTAAAACGAATAACTAACTAAAAGCCATTCAATATTATTTGAAGTAAATGATATTTGAATAAAGTTGTCGTTTTTTCTAATGTATACGTTTAACACAAAGCCCGATTTCTAACTCTTTTTTAAGTTTTCAATCCTAAGAATTGAAAAGGGACTGGTCGGATTCCCATAGAATCATAGCGAGGTTCTGACTAAGGCACCAGTCAAAGTATTCTTTGATCAACGCAACAATTAACTTAACACTTGCCTCCGTTTCCAAGCATCTTAATCTCTACTGCAGAAATAGGTAAAATACTAAAAAGCGAAGAGTAATTTATCGGAGAACAGAGAAATAAAACCATAACCATAAACACAACTTAAAACAAATTGCTTTGCCATTAACACTTTAAAATTCTTGGAAGTCTCAAAAAAAAGGTTCGAAAAAAACACTCCATGGCAACAACTCTTTAATTTTAGTTCTGTGTCTGCCCTTAAAATTTCCAATGCTTTGCAGTCCACGGTTGTAATTCAGTTTCAAGTCACTTCTGCGTACCATACTTAAACCAAAGTATCCGCCAACCCAAAGTATAATAGGATTTGCGTTTCCAGAATATGCACCCCATCCTCTCTATCGCCATGCTTGCTTTGAGTATTAATGCTTCAACGTATTTGCACTCAGATGAACTTCACAGCATCCTCCAAAATCCGAAATGATGCAAAAAATACAAAAACATCAAATTTAAATTCCAGTAGCAAGAAGCCATAGGATTGAGAAACTCATTTCAAGGCTTAAGCACATTATCGTTATTATTTTCGCGGTCAATTAGTGACCGTGCGCGTTTTACCCGGGATTGAAGCCGCAGCTACCGTCATGGCGGCTTTTGAACAATAAATCTTTACCCCGCCGCCGCCGACATCATGGGGATTGGCTACTGTTCACGCGGTGCCATTTGGAAATATGCTACTGGTTTTCCGATCATATACACCAAGGCAAGTTTAAGATTGTATTGTTGTTAAACCATGAAAAGATGGAAGGAATTAGCCAAGAAGCTTGGAAAGGATTTCTTTCATTTGTACGTGATGTACGCTTAAATATCTTAGCGTGTCGGTTTGCCGCGCGCTATTCTTCGTTGGACGATGTTAATAATCTGAGTCTTTGTTGTTTGTTAGCTGACTTTACCAATACCGAAACCACAGACAAAAATTATGATTTTCAAATTGACGGGATGGTTTTTATTTTTGCTGGATAATAATTTTGTTTAGTTTCCTTGTTTTTTGCATTATTTTTGTGTAATTCACACATAGTAGTCAGTTTTATTGATGTCAGTGTTCCTTGTTTGCAGTTAAAATTCTAACAAAAAGTATTCATTACAAATGATTTTTTGAAGCAAACGAAATCAGCAAACCCGGAATACTGCTTTGAAATGCAAAATATATGATTTCTGAGCTCAAATTTCTTACAAAATGTGCCTTTTATGCTTGGGACTAAAAATAAGGAGACTGATAGAATTTGACAAGTTTATTTTTATTTCAAATGTTCTTTTACAGCTACCACAAACTTAACAATTCTTCCATGGACAAATTTTTCTAATTTTTTTTTTTTGAAAAAATCAAAATTCTGTAACACACTTATTAAGATTTCCAGGTTCGTTCAATTAAGGAATTTTTAAGAAATCTATCCTACAGACTCGAAATAGCCTAGCGTATTATTAGAAGACTATTCCGATCATTCATTCTTCTCGTTTACATTCCTAGAAGGTCGATTAAATTGTATGTAAATCCATTTCTAACACGCCCCCAAGAAATATTTCATTCAAGAATTTCTGCAACATTTCCTCCGAGTTGTGGTGGCCACCCACCATTTTATTCAAAACTGCACTCAAAATTAAAAACGAAATCATAAATGCCCATTATTCGTATTGTAAATAGTAACCACTCAAAAAAAAAAACGCAATCGAAAGACAAATGGGTTTTCACAGCATCCGATGCCAGAAATCATTCCTTAAAAAAATATTTCGAAATATTTTACCACAAGCCGGAAAAAAATACTAGCTTTTGCTATTTATTGATGAAAAACCACCATCAGTGTTTTTTTTTTTTTGGTTTCAATAAACACCCCTAGAAATTCCACTTGAACGGTACTTAAATTAAATTTAAAATTTTTATCAAAACACATCATCATGGTAATTAAGAGTGAAGAAACAAAACAAAACAAAAAAGACCGTGATAAGTGAATAAATAAATTTTCATCGAACGTTGTTTCTCAAAACAATTATTATTTTCTTACCCAGCGCTATGACGTCACATTTAGAGACTCCATATAAATTATATGGTTTGCCAATATTTGGGACAAGCAACCGATAAAATATCTTTTCTTCTGACGTCATCAAATCGCGTTTCCAGTGTTCCGATCTAGATCTCGAGTACGAAGAATTGAATTAAGATCGTGGACGAAGTCATTAAAAATCAATTCCACGCGCGCTCTTTTTTTCGTACTTTGGTCAGGATAAATATAATATACAAATCGATAAGCTCCATTTTGCATTTATTTGAATAGCAATGACGATACAAAAATATATTAAACAACAGCACCTATGTAAGTTACCCTTAATTGTTGTTGTTGTTCATGTCGTGAAGTGTGCTGCAGGCTTCTTGCAGCGGATGGTATCTCTTACGCAGAAAGAGCAAGTTACCGGCTCGTTTTGCTTATTTGTTTTACGAGCGAAACGCATGTGTGTGCTTAAAAATATGTTTTTTGAGTAAATATTTAAATTTAGTGCTTCGGAGCTCTAAAATTAAACGAAATGTGTTTATAGTAACAGAAATTTGACGGAGGAACGCACAAAAACGCAGAAAAAGGTGGAAGATGAGCGATGACGTGGCAGCAACATTTAAGTAACGAAGGCAGTAATTTTGCTAGCGAAATTTAAATTGAAATTGAAATGAAAAATTTCATTTGTTGTATGATTCATAAATTTGTCTTTAGAGCCGATAAAAAATTAAAGAATTTGAGTGCAAAGATATGTAGGGTTTGAATTCACCTTAAAAACCATTTGAAATGTACATTATGATTTAGAAGTTTGCAGAAATTTGCACCACAGCATTTAAAATAATCCCTTCATACAACATGCCTCGAAAAACCAAACTTATCCCATCAGGGCCTTGAGAATTTGAATTCAGAAGAACTGCAATAACTTGAATGGATAAAAATGGATAAACATTTTAAGGAAATTTAAACTCAAGAGCTAGCAAACGATCTTTCACAATGATCGATCGTTGCTCGAACTCACAATAACACCCGTTTACAGTTTCTGGTATATTAGATTAAGCTCAAACCGTCTTTTCACTTTCCCTTTCGTAGGTGTATTGAAGTCTGAACATTTACATTATTAAAGACTTTCAAAGTCATACGGGATTTCGGTTTGCAATGTGGACAGTTATGTGGATCTACCTATGTGCAATAAAAATGCAACTCAAGGACAAAGGAGACAATGCTTTGATTAAGTTACGTAGTTTTCGCCGATCGACGATGTTTTTTTTTTGGCTAGAAATTTCATCGGGCTAAAAGAAATTAACTTATCACTTCATCGAAGATGTGAAAAAAACTACTTTTAAATTCTACAGAATAAGCATATATTTCTGACACCCTTGTCAAAAAAAACTGATCAGTTTCAATATGCTAAATGTAATTCAAAACTAGAAATGCATAAACGAATTCAAAGTCTCATTTGCAGCGTGAAAATTCGTTGATCTCATAAGACTTGGCTATTTTATCCGCGCTCTCCGAAACATCAAGAAGGTCCTACAAGGTTTTGGTAATCATTTTGCACAGGATATCCTCAGGATTGCCTTATATATTCCCAATATTATTGAGGTTGTGATAAAATGAAATGCTCTGCCAACGTCTCAAACAAATTTCATAATTGTATTAGCCGTTGTTTTCGTTAGATCCTGAAGTCCCGGTGGATACAAACAATCTCTAAGAGTGAATCTCGGCTTAGTATTAGACATTTGATAAAGATGTCACATTAATCAGATAAAATGGTATTTGATTAGCGAAACACAGGAAACCATTTGATACTTCTGTGTCGACTGGTTAATGATGAGTCAATGGGCCAAGAACACATGACAGAGACTCAGTCCCAAAATTTGCATTCGTGTTTGGATCTGAGTTATTATTCTGTGAACAAGAAGAAATAAACGTTTGCCTGTATATTAAAAGTTATATTTTCGGTCCTAATAGTAGCTCTCGAAACGTGTGTAGAAGCTTGGAATCTGTATTAACCAGTGTCTTAGCAGATATAACAGCTATTCCTAGCCATGAACTGCTAAGATGGAACAGATCAGTTAGCGCCCTATGGTCCAACAAGTGCTGACATGTTGGCGATAGTGATAGAAAATTTACGTCCGTCCGCAAATAAGCAAAGTGATGCTTTTTTAAATTCAATTTCATCAGGATAATTTGTTCCCCAGTTTTAGAAAAGTAAGAAGTAAACAATATTTTTCAAACTTTCAGTTACTGAAATTGTTGGCCAGTGTTTTTAAAAGCTCTAAAAAGCAATGAGCATATTTTTTTTTGAAGACTGGTGACCTCAACAACATTTATATTAAGAAACGAAAACGGCACTCAGGAAATATTGAATTCACATTTTATAATTTTAATAATTGTTGTTACTGCTCTATTCCTAGAGTATATTGTCGTCGATAATAAAAAGTTAAATTCCAAAAATTTGTCGAAACAGATAACAAATATAAAAACAGCTATTTCTTTTGTTGAAAAAACTTAATATGACATATTAGAACACAAAAATTGTTATGGTCTGATAGTTCGAGTTCGAAGACTTTTAATTCCAAAAGTCTTGAAGAAATAAGACTGCCGATCTCAATTCAACAGATTTTTAGCTTACCTGCCTACTTTGCAATTAAAAAAACGGAAAATATTTGTATTTATTTGGTTGCCACAATTATTGTGAACGTTAGTTTTAAAATATTGATTTATAGAGACCATAACTCTTTCTAAGAAAAAACAATTTAAAATGTTTAATCGGAAGCTCACTAATTGTTAACTGTTTGCTGTGTGATTAAGATTTTTGAAATCTCTGCACTTAAATGAAAACACTTTGCCTTATCTTAATTTTAAGTTATTAAAAAAATTTTAAATCATTAGAAAATTTAAAAAATAGTAAAATTTAACTAAAAGTCTCCTTTCTTGCACTTAATTTATAAATTTGAACTAATTTATTTATTGACCAAACAATATTGTTTAACAACTTTTTGTATTTAATTTAGAAGAAATATCTAATATGCACAAATGTTTTTATAGTAACTTTAAAAAATGGTAAATGTTCTTGAAATTGACACTCACCTTCTTAAATATTGTTGTAAGGTTTTTTTAAGTTGATTTTTGAAGTCCTTGTTGTCTTGGTCCCAAGGATGATCTCTGTCAGTCTCCAACTTTATCACGAACACTTTGTTTATATATTTACATTCATATAATGTTTGTTAAGTCTTTTTTTTTGTTACGTTTCTCCTTTTTTTTCTTTTAAGGAATTATTTCACTTCCTGTATAAACTTTTCTCTACAGCCAGTTTCTTTTTTTAAGTGTTTAGGGTTTGGTTATTATTTTCAAAGAACAAAACACCACTTCTCGACCACTTAAAACTCAGGAATTCAGAAAAACCTGCATGCAATTCTAGAACATACTTAGCAAATGTCACTATACTTAGAGCGTACAAGGTAAAATGAAAAACCAACCAGTGCAGCGACGGCAACGGTAGCAGTGTTGCACTTAAGAAAAGGATCCAATCTGCAACGTAGGAACGTTCAAGAGTAGAGTCTGTGAATAACTCCTTGGAAGTTATGGTCTTATCGCGCGCGTTTAATTTAGGAAAAAAATCCTTACACATTCGAGGACAAATAAAATGTTGTCAAAGTTCTCACGCGCCTTCAACAAAAAGGAAAAATATACAATATAGCTTGTTTAAGGACTTTTGTATCTGTGCTAGGATACCTAAGATACACTCGGCAGTAGACTGGCGAGTGAATGAATTTTCTGCTCCTTGTGTAGGATAGCTGGAACTTACCTCTGACTGGCTGTGTGCTTTTTAAGCGATGGATGTTGAAATGCAATTTCCGCACTTGCGCCGAAATTAAAAAAAAAAACTCTCCATTGGAACAATGACTATGGATGACAAAAGGATGTGGATGAAGCTAGGAGCAACCAGGAAGCAATGCAGGGCAAAGCTCACTTATACAGAGAGAACAAACTTTTCACTAGTATACATAATATCATGGCAATGCGTTCATAATGACCCAGAAAGCTATCCAGCTTGTATGATGGTGTGTGTCGGGTGTTGCAAGTATGTAGGCAAACTTTTCATTCATGGAAGTTGTGCAAGCACTGCACACTGTATGAATGAACGGGGAGGTTTGTTTTTATCCTTTATATTTTCAGTGCCAGGACATGAATGAATTTATGTAATGTTGCATACTCAGTTTACCTATGTGTAATGCACTTATTTTATGATAAATTTTTATTTCGAGGGAGAGCTCAGGACAATTTAAGATGCTTTGCCGACAGTAATTGACTTAGCGTAGGTAAGGGCAGAGGTAAGGCTAGGTTTAATCTTATGTTCGTGATATGGGTTGGTCAGTGAGGTAAATTAATTAATATTTCCAGGACTGAACACGTAAGGTTGGGAGTTTTGTTAATGAAGAAAAATTCGCCCAGTAGTTACATCATATTTCTTGGTCCTCAGTGAAAAAAAAAGTTTTTTTCTAATGAACATCTTTTGGGTAGGAACTATTTAACCCATAGGACAAATATATAGATGACTTTGATAATAATCAGAAATTAGGAAAAAATAATAATCGGCCGCAAAGACATTTTTAGGCATTTCCCTTGAACCACCTAACTGATTTCGGCTAAATTGTTTATTGGTTGTTTGACTTAAATTCCGAAAAATATTTTGAATTTTGTATATGTGTATTTTTTTCAAAGATGTACGTTATAAATAGGAATATTGAAATGTTTTTAAGAGAAGAGCGATTCAGAGAAATGTCCCCCTTTAATGTTGTAATGTTTTTTTGTCTGTCTAAAGAAAAAATCGCTAAAACAAACGGTTCTTATCTATTGCAATCTCGAAGATATTTTGAAAATCAACAAATCATCCCAGATTTATATTTTTTTGGGGGATGAGTGCTAAAGGGTTATTTAACTATAAGTCCGAACAAATTTCGTAATATTTTATTTATTTATTTTACTTAATACAACTGTAGGTACATACTAGAGACACACCTTATTCTAATCTGTGAATTACTCAAACAATTAAATTAATATCCCGCGTAATAAACCTGAGAAGTTGGAACTGGCAGAGCTTGTGGAACAGTTGCTGGTACTCTGAAAGCGTTTCCAATGCCTATGGCTGATTTTAATGCATCAATAGGGTTTGGAATAAGGTTGCTTATGATGTCTTGAACGCCCCTAAAGTTACTACTTGGTGCTTGAGTATAAACTGTCCGTTGAACAACTGGACGAATTGATCGGTAGATAACTTGTTGCTGTGGAGGATAAGCATATAGTGTAACAGTTGGAGGAATGGGTGCGCTTAGAGATGTCAATGACCCAAAGGATGCATCAGTTTGCTGTAATCCAACTAAACTTGGTAATGATCCGGATGAAGAGCTGACTGTCTGTGAAGTTCCAGTTGGTATCGATGTTGATCCAGATGCTAAGAGTCCTGTTGACTGTGTCAACGATGATGTTAGGCCTTTAATTGATGGAAGAATTGCTGGGAGTTTTTTCTTAATCGCAGACTTCAACAGAAATCCTTGCGTTGTTGAGGCAAAACCTAGCATAGCGATCTAAATATTTGATATTTTTATAAATAAAAGAAAACAACAAAATCAAAGACAGATATATTTACCACAAAAATTAGTTGGAATTTCATTTTGATTTTATTTCTTTGTTTATATTGATATAATACAACTTGAGATGTTGACTGATTGTTGGATATTTATTTACTGATAACATGATAATATTTTGCTGTGTTTTTATACAAATTGCACATGTCAGTTGCGAAGCAATCTCGTTCTTAATCTAATGTAATTGCAATTCAATTGTTCGATGTTAAACATGTTTTTCAAGTCGACAATCGATAGAAGATGGTTGAAAAGTTTGTTTGACAACATGTTATGACTGAGTTTGGTGTTAAATCACTAAAAGCCCTCTGGTGTGTTACAAAATAAATCAAGAGAAGGGCAATATTTTGCAAACAGTTTCATAATAGGTTATATGATCAATATTTATAAATAAAGAACTATACAATATCATGGCGATTTTAATTTTGGACTGCTAAAAACTTCAAGCCAACCTAGATTTCTAACACAATCGAAATTCAAAATACATAAATTTCAAAACAAATAATTCCTCTAAAAAACAATTAGTTTAACTTTTAAAACGGCGTGTACAAAGTTAAGGTAATTCTTAAGATAAAGAAGATCTATGATCCATGGTTTTTAAAGTTGATAATAAGAGTATTAGTAGTGTAGATCCATGCCTTCGCAAGTTTTATTTTAAATTAAGATCAGAATTCACAACACCCGTCAAACAGTTTTTTTCTGAATGTAAAGAATTGAAAATTATTTTAACAAATGATTTTTAATCACTTATTCCGAATTTGACTGATGTGTTTTAAAATCGGATGCGTCGACTTATTTTTGAATTTCCTAGATCCATATAAACATATCCGTTATATTTTCTATTCGTGTTCAAATAGAAATTATGTATATAAGTTCCGTATATTTAACACTTAAATGTTTTTGGTACCTATGTCATGTAATTAAAAGATTTATGCATGGAAATCAGTGCAATGTTTAAAGCCCACTTGAGAAACTAATAATAACAATTGTGTTCTTTAAAATCGCGATAGTCATTTTAGACATGCTGGTAAATGACCTTCTGAACTTTTTTCTGTGCGCGTTATGATTAAATAAACAATAAGAGTGAGCATAATTTTTCTCGATTAAAAAAATTACGACATGGTTATTCTTATAAAAAAAAACGATCAGTCAAACTTTCTTTAATGTCCATCCATTTTTAAGGGTGATGCAACATTTTCTTAAAAGGGGCGTTTGTCTTGTAAAGGGTGATTTTTAGAAGTATATAAATTGGAAATGGAATAAAATAAAGATGATTTTTTTAAATTGACACGAAATTTACTTTATTCGAAAGATAATCTTCTGGCAATAACGCGTCGAACGTTCGTTGTCCTAAAAGTGGTCAATCGTTTCGCACTTTTCGGCGTTAACTAGCGACTTCACATACTCACACAGAAAATAGAAAAGCGGTGTTAAATCGCACGATCTTGGAGGCCAATTCACAGGACCAAAACGCGGAATAATGCGCTCACCGAATGTTTCATTCAACAAATCAATTCTGGCACGAGCTGTGTGACATGTTGCGCCGTCTTATTAAAACCACAGCTTTTGCACACCATGGTTGTTCAATTGGTGAACGAAAAATTCAGTAATCATGGCTCCATAGCGGTCACCATTGACTGAAATGTTCTGGCCAGCATCGTTTTTAAACAATTGGATACAAAGCATCGTTGGCTTGAAATCTAAGTCTTACATTCAATAAATGTATTGTATTTCAAGAAACAAAATGAAAGATATATTTTGTTTGTATTTGAAAAGTTAAAATTTCAGACCATCATCATTTTGTTTAATATGGTTATAACATACAAAAAAGTAACGATTTTTAAGACGTGCCCTGAACTACAACAGATATCCGTAACAATACGGTTGGAGTCTATATTAGTTTCAAGGAAATTTTTTTGGTTTTTTTTAAATGTGATCAGTTCATTTAATAAATTGATTTTTTGTGGTCATAAGCTAAATTTTTTAATCAGTAATTTGAATCCACAATTTTAAATATGTGTCAAATCTTAATTTTCTTAAAATATCTTTTTCATCAAACTGCATGGAACTTTAAGAAATGATGTTCATAGATAGAAATTTTAACCTGCAATAACTTTGATACCATTCATGTCCTTAATCATACTAATTGTCATGGCTTCTATCTTAAAATTTTCCGTTGACGTAGATCGCCATGGTTGGTAATATTTTGCTATTGAATTTTCATGGTTCGGGATGAAGATATCTGCATAATCAATAGATAAAGGAATTCAAATAGAACACCTTCATATTAAAAATTTCCGGTACGTGTGTTCCTAATTCTCCCCACCTAAACGGATATACCGATTTTGATAAGAAAAATAAGTCTGTATTTATTGATAGAAAATAGCTTTGGTAGGATCCGGTAGGTGAACACAGTCAAGTCATTAAAAAACTCTTCAAAGTAATGCATAACTATATTTTTCTACGAATTTATACCCGTCTAGTAGCATTTTATGCCTGTAGGGGCAGCTAGTAGTACATAAATTCACTGCGACTGGAATTATTGTGAATTGTCACTGCTTGAGTGTAAAGATATCCTAAATAATCTTTCACATTTAAGTGATTTAAATGGCCAAAGAATTGTTTGTTTAATTATGGTCAAAATGCAATATCAAAAGAGAAAGTTTTTGTTTTTAAACTAGATTTCGTTACTAATCAATGCAGAAATTAGGCATTGTATTTGCCTTTTGCACGAAAGAAACTCGATTAAATACATCATTTATTATTGTTTTATGATACTCAAATAAAGAAATTCTCCGTTTAGTTAAGTGTACAACCGGCCAAGCTTCACATTACGATTGAAGCTCAAACAATAAAACTTCGCAAACAACTAATTGAACTTCAGAGTCTAGTTTAACTTTATTTATTTTTAATCATTATTTTGTCTAAAATTTTATATTTTTTTGTTTTATATTTTATTGTTTTTTTGTTAATATCACTTGATATTTTTAATAAGAAGAATACGAAAGCTGTGCAGAAGCAGTTGCTGTTGTTGGTCGTGCTGGTGATCTCAGTGCATTGCCAATTAGATTCTTTATTCCAGAAATAGCCCCGATTCCAGGTATGTTGCCTATGAGGTCAGTTAAGCCCCTTAAATCATTTCTTTGTCTGTCAACATAGACTTGCCTTTGAATCACTGGACGAGTTTCCCTGTAGTAGACTGGAGTTCGGTATTGTGGGGCATATGAATAAACTCTCACTGAAGAAGGAACGTGCTCAACTGACGCAACAAGTTGAGAGTCACTTATCAAATCGGTGTGTATTGCTTCACTAAGAGGGGCGATTTCTTCGAAGGTGTTTTCTGTTTGAATTATTGTTCCAACTTGTGGAGTTATCGATCCAATGGAAGCACCTGTTTGGATTGATGTTGCAGATAAACCTACCGATGGTGACAATGAAGATAACAACAACTTCTTCTTTACCAGAGTTTTTAAGACTTTTCCTTGAGCACTAAAAGCTAAAGTACTAAATAGAGTTATCTAAAAATAAAATAAGGTTTTTTTTAACTTAAACAAAAATTAAATAATGTTTTTTGTCACCATAAGAACACTTTGCAGTTTCATTTTGAATACAAATTTAATGTTGAGGGATTGCTGGTTGGTGTAGCACTAGTAATTTTAATAACTTCCCGATTCTTTTTATATATTCTACTACTTGAATAAACAAATTTTTAAGTGCATTTTTCTGACAAAAAACCTTAAAATTCTTGTTATTTAATTTAAAATAAACTAGATTCAAATAATTGATTTGTTTTCATAGTGAGCCTACAAGAGATAAGTTATTTTTTCTATACAAAAACTTGTAGCAGGGGTCTTATGCTTGCAGATAGAAAATGGCTGTGGGGCAATTAGTTTATGACTGATTGTCAGTCTCTTGAAAACCAATTTTTTGGTATTCCCCTATGGCGTAGATAACTTAATCTTAATCTTTGAACCAGTATATTAAAAACTATTCTTTTCTTTACACTGCACACGCGCTCAAAGGGTTTGTTATAGCCCTTTTAATGAAAAGTCACAGTGCGAGCGATAGGAAATTAGGGAGAAAGGGAAAGGAGGTGTCGATGAACATTGGTCTTGAATGTTTGAAGATCAAAATGGCAAGGAAAAATTGTGCCAGACAATTCATTCCACATTCGTGTTGTACGGCTAAAGAAAAAATCCCTATATTTCACGGTACGTCCGAAATTGGGCTCAAGTGTAAACTGATGAGCGTTCCTAGCAAGACGAGTGTTACGGGGAAAATGTTTTTGGGGTGGAATGCAGCTGGCTACCTCGAGTGAGCATCTTTTGTAAAAGAATCCGTAAAATAAGGAAAGGGATAAAACATTTTGGCGATGTTTGAGTGATGGAAATGTTTCCATAATATTTCTCTCTCCTATCAATTTTAACGCTTTTTTCTGAACTCTGTCGAGCAGGTGAAGAAAAGTTTGAGAAGCACCTGGCCAGAGATGGGAGTTCTACTCGAGTTTGGGGCGAATAAACACCATTCGAATTCCTTTCCATAAAACCAACTATCCAATTGTTCTTATACTGGCTCTTTTATATTTTCCTTGTTAGGAAAAACTTTAAAGAAATATTAGGCTATTCTAAATTATTGGTGCTGTTGTATTCTTAATAAACTTAGACAGTCGCGGTTATTTATCGCAGACAACGCGAAACTATCTTTGCTGCAGCGAAAGTCGAACAAAGCTGGCATGACTATAGCTAAACGCGTGGCTCCCGTTGAGCGATTGCTTTGGGAAATTTTGTTGTCAAAGTTTCGCTCAACCGCAGCGCTTGGGCCTTAGTGCCAGTAGTCGCATGCGTCAGCGTCGTTGTGATTTTTTGATTTTTTCGTTCCAATTAGTTTGCCTCATTTATAGTAGAAATGATTGCAAGCGCTTTCTTACCAACATTTCTGCAATGAACAAATTTTCGCATTTGTTTGCATCACTTCAAAAGATTCGAAAATCAGCGAGAAATACGATGGACGAACATTTCGCTCGGTAAGATTGAAACGGTAAGGGTTGGTAGGAAAGCGACCGAAACAAATAGCATTAAAAGCCTTCTCTTATTAAAAAGCTACGCATTGGTGGCTGCAAGATTTTATTTTTTCTTAGAACTTCTTTAACTTACTTATTTCTTTCACACTGTTTTTCTATTCAAATATTTGATAAAAGTATTAATAATAAATAAAATAAAAAACCTTTTTCATTCGTCCAATTCAACATAATGATCTGACAAATGAAGTTTACTCCGCCATCACTATTCTTCAAAAATAGATTGTCCTTATTTTGACTTCTATAAAATAAAAAAAATACATGCAACTCATAAGAGAACCAATCCAAAGGCTTAGATATACCGTTAAAACAATTACCGACCTCCACCTCCCTTCTTGACAAAATCGAATGCATTTGTGTATCATACACTTTCAAGGTCACTGGAGCACTTTGACTAATGCCCACATCCGCCATTTCTCTTTACACAACTTCTGCAATAACCAATCAAGGACTTGCTGTGCATGGCAAAACAAAAAAAACATATAATAATAATACAAAAAACAAGGATAACATTTGATGGTAGGTACCGACCCTAAAAATGGGTAGGGCCCAATCGGGCTGTAATAAGCCCCCGCATTAATAAAAGTCTCCCTTTACCACCTACGCAGTATTTCAACTGAAAATAAGCATTCCTGCCAGGATATTCACTGCACTTCCAGCTTTCCCGCGAAGCCCGCCACCATTTAAAGCCAAATGAATGAGGAACAAGCTATATGAGCACGGAAACTATATTAGTCCTTCTTGTTAGTTTGCTCACTGGGTTGTTGTTGCTATTTTTATTTCCTAGCAGGCGTGACCTAGACATTGACATTGAAATGAGTGGGTTGTGGGACGAAGAAAATTAACACACACACACAAAGTATCCTTCATTCCGTTGGGAAACGATACAAAGAAGCTCCACCTCAGACACCTACGCACAATTTCCCATATTTGCGATGCTCCACAATTTTTATATTTTATTGCGACTTGCTGCGAGTAACAATGTTGACGAGAATCGAGATCGAGAATGTGATGTGTTTTAAGTTTAAAGTATTCACAAGAAGGACATAGACATCAACGACAGAATTTATTTTGCTCTTCCATAATCAGGACCTATTTGAAGGGAGCTCTCGAGCCATGATGCCACTGCTAAAGCATAATCAGCAAAGCCCCAAGTACATAGGTATGAGAGAAATGCATGAAATGGAGCGGGTCTTATACTCACTCTATATGCAATTGTGGTGTATTGGATGTCTGAGGAAGTGTCATGGTGGTGATTTTATATCCATATTCTTGTAAAGTACAAAATGAACAGTATTAATATGAATGAGTTGTACGGTTGTGTGAGTGAGTGAGAGAATGCAAACTTCAAAATTTTAAAGGTCAAGGACGACCTTGAAAACTTATTTCTCTGCGAAGTTTAAAAGACAGCAAAAAGCTACCGAAAATACTCAGTTGGTCATGGGACTTCGATTGGAAGGATATAACGATTTGTATGCAAAGTTTATTATTTATTTTTTTAATAAGGATAAATAAAGCATTTTTCCAGAAAAATATTTAAGCGACGACAGAATTTTTTTCTAATTAAAATTTTTTTAAATTTTTCTCTTGTAAATTGTTTGATCCTAAAATTGAAACAAGACTCGCAAATTACAAGGCAAGTCTTGCAACGCATCTCGCTTATCGTGTTAAGTTGCATAGTCTTACGAAGATTTAGTGAAGATTTTAAGCAAGAGCTATCCTTACCCTATTACTTATTACAGATTCTCTTGACGGTTTCAGAAAGACGCTGCAGGTAGCCATATTTGAACTCAATTTGGGGAATAGGACCTTACTTTATCGTCTCCCATTCACTGTAGAAAAAGTGAACATTAAGTTATCGCTATGCCAAGATCTATTGAGTGTCGATAATGCTCCATTCTCGATACGCTCTCCCCCCGATACAATATTCTTATACAAAAAAATATGCATGTCCATCGTCACCGACAATATCGTTTCGATATCAGTACGCTGTGTGAAGACACTCATTTTTGGAACTTTGGTCTACCAGAATTTCTTACGGATCTGTGGCTCACAAGGGGTGAGATAAAAATCCACGATTTCTTTGTGAGCCCTACGCGCCATAACTTGCGCATATTAATATGATGTGTTACCATCTTAAATAAACTTGAATTATCACATTGCATAACTTATATAGTAAATCGTTGAGAATCAGTATGAGCATCGAAATCTCCAATCTCCCATACACTGATGCTGATAATTGCAAAAAAATCAGTCTGTAACAGCTTCCAGATTTTCTATCCACTATTTTATCCTAGAAAAATGTCTGTTCCCCCTCTTAAGTTGAACGGCTAGATGGCTTTCAATGGACTACAAATTCCGCTGAACCAAATCCGACAAATAAGAAAAAATTAAACCTTTCAAAACGAACGATAATCTCAGTCTTCTTACTATCATTACACAATACTCTTCCTTAAAGAGGTGAAAAAGCAATATAATCACCGACGACGTTGCTCGCATTCTCCCTACCAAGTTCTTAACCTTCATTATTTACGCAGTGCCAACAATTAGATTTTTTGAAAACATTAACCTTCTTCGTCTTGGGCTGTTTGACGTGAGCGGCCGGGCGGTTTTCGGAAGAGCAGTGGCACCTTTACGAGATATTGTATGAATTACAACAAAAAATCCCCTCAAGAATACGGTGGTGGCGATGCCGGTGGTAGCCAGCGTAGCGCGTGTTTCCTTGCAATGAATCGAGTCTTTGTTGCCAAAATGTAATCAGGCACAAAAATATTTGCTTGGCTCTAAGCAGAAGGCGCACCGGGAAACTTTAAACCCCATAACGCCAGAACACAAAAATGTAAAAAGTACAAAGTGTAAAAAATAAACTAACCTCAAAGTCATAATATTTACATTTAAGGCTCTGGCAATATTTTCGCCCGGGATCTTAAGTACATTGCACATAATAATAATCACATCCGTGAAAATGTTCAAAATCAGATATATAATTGTCTGTGTATCTGTATGTATACAAAAAGATACAAAATATTGGTTTAGATTCTTATCGTTGAGATTAGAAGAAGCTTCTTGTCGTCGTCATAATAGTGCTGGGTTGTTTTGTTGTGGTTGGTGCATTTAGTTTGTTCGAATTCTATGAGAAAGGTAAACAGGAGCGCTCCGCTATGTCTTGCAAAAAATTACAAACGCAATGTTTGGAGGAAACAGTATCTATGAACATTGATAAGGTGAGCTAAATTCGTTTCCGCTTGGCATCAATGTGTTCGGGAATAAAGGAATCCTTATACTTGAAGCGGATATGTTTTTTTAGTTAAAGATTGATAAAAGATATTATATTTGCATTGCTTATTTATAGGTAAAGTAGGGATTGGTCATAGGCTGGTGAAATAGAGCCATCGTTTACACGTGCAAATGGCTGGACAAAGTCAGAGTAAATAAAACAACGAAATATCTAGCATATTATAAAAAGGCTTGTCTCTATTTGCTCAGAAACAAAATATTTTCATCGTTTGTTGACTCCGTTTAGGGCTTAAGGTGCAAACAAAGCTTATAAATGCTTCGAAATCTGAAGACCTAAACTGCCATAGCATCTTTTTCCTCTAAAAATTGGGCTTAGTAGTTTCTCCTAGGGTTTCTGTCTTTCCTTCGAGAGAAAACTCTGCCATACAGCAGTGAAGTTTTACCTGGCCGAAACGCATTTGAACTAAAGGTCATAACAACTTTTAACTTTCAGTCATTAAAATACAATATTTTCTAAACGACTATACTCCTCAGAAAGCAATATCCTTACTAAATGGTATCGGAAGCCTTTTGTAAATTACTCACATAGGTATCCGTTCGCTGATTCTTTGAAACAGTAAAGAAGCTAAAAAACAGTGGTATCCAATCGTGGTTGCTAAAATGTGTATCTGAATATGGAATAACATTTGTATGACCCAACCAACATACGCACGAATATGTGATGCTTTTTTATACTCAGGCTGAGGTTAGCTCATGGATGTCAAGGGTTGTTCCCAAAAGAAAGCAAAAACTCAGGGTTGAAGAGTGTCGAACTCCGAAACAACAATATTTTTATTGATCTTAATTTGCTTAACAGATTATTTCATATTCCTAATGATACTCTTACAATAAAAGATTACAATTCAATTGTTATGATACCTTAGATACTAGGTCTGTGGAGATTCCTCTAAAAAGGGAGGGCTCTACGACAATAAACGAGTGGCCTAATGCCGGTCAACGATCCACCTCGACCAACAGCGAAGTGGAAAGCTGACAAAAAACGGTTAAGCAAGGCTCGGTCTATGGTACCCCTAAGAAAATGAGTAGCCAAGACAAAAAAATGGTAGTTCCAAACTAGGTCTATTGAAAAGATTACGAGAGCAGCAACCCCACGACAATAAATGGAGGTCAGCAGAGATTCCTCTAGAAAGGAAGAGCTCCACGACAATAAACGAGTGGCCTTATGCCGATTAGCGATCCACTGCGACCAACAGCGAAGTGGACAGCTGATAAAAAGCGGTTGAGCAGGGCTCGGTCTATGGTACTCCTAAGGAAAGGAGTAGTCACGACAAAAAGCTGGTAGTTCCAAACTAGGACTATGGAGAAGCTTACGAGAGCAGCATCCCCACGACAATAAACGGAGGTCAGTAGAGATTCCTCTAGAAAGGAAGAGCTCCACGACAATAAACGGGTGGCCTAATGCCGGTCAGCGATCCACTGCGACCAACAGCGAAGTGGAAAGCTGACAAAAAACTTCCTTCAAGTGAGAACTCTTATCCCGGTTTTCTATTTGCAATAGAACTTATTCTAATGGCTGGGAGATCGAGTCTGATTTTCCATGCAAATTTCACATCTACTTATGGAATTCCACTGAAAGGAGAGACTGTGAATTATAAAGTTAAATGTTAAAAATACTTGCAAATGAGTAATTTGTTTTGAGTGATGCATGTATTTGGCTGTTCTTCTGGTTTAGGTCCTAGGAAGAGGTTGGCAGTCCAAATCAGCGGTGCGGGGTAGAGGAGCAGGCGGAATTTATTTAAAAGCATGCAGTGTTGGTGTTACGTCACGTGATGATGATTCGATTATTCATTATATGAATAAATGTATGGAATCCTCTTTGCGTTCGGTGGCGGGCGGTGGTGGAATTAGAGTGGCGGTCGGTGGCGGCGGTTATTTGGGAGGCTGTGTTGTTGTTACGTCACGTAATGATGGTTCTATTATTCATCGTAGATGAGTAATAATATGAAATCATCGTGACGATCGGTGGCGGCGTTGGAACTATTGCGGTGGTTGGTGGCGGCGGTTAGTTGGTTATTGCGGTCGGATGCGGAGGGGGCGGCAGGAAAGGTGTAACTTCGTTACAAATATTGGCAAAAGGTTTTTTGATCAGTGAGTAGCCTGAGTAAAGATACCCTACCTCCAGCTATTGTTCAAAGTCTTGAATTACATGCATTGTTGGGAGCGTAATTTAATAATCTTAAAAATGTATACCTTGACCAAAAATATATTGGATCTACCATAAATTTTTCCTAGACTCTTATGTCAGCGAATCAAACATAATTGACAAAAGCTGATAATCCCACTTCTAAAAACGGGATTCAATCAGAGATTATTTATGTGCTTCAAATTTATAGCGGTGATACAAATTGTTTCCGGCCTAGAATTGACTCCTATTTTTTTTTAGTGCAATATTTACCCATACCTATGTCAAATGCTTATTGCCAGATGCAGGACTAAAGATTCTATATTTTTAGATGACATTTCTTTCACTGTGAGCCTAATAAATATTCAGATACATTTTCCAAATTTTTAAACAAGAATTTTTCACCACATTTTCTTGTCCTTACCAGCATTTTGTCTATTTTTAAAAATATTTCAAGTATTTCAAAACATTTTAATTATTATTATATACTTGTTTTGCCATAAAGCAACAAAACCTGACTTCCGTTGCAAGTAGGTATTATGTATGTCATACCGTGCCCGAAATTGGCAATCCCAATGAACACCCTCCCACCAATTATGGACGAACAAACAGCTTACCTATTGAAAGAAAACCAACGACGGACGACACGACGGACAACTACAGCCAACAACTCATGACGATGACGATCAATAAAAATTTATTTTACTACAGGGTGCTTACAAATTTGTCACTGGAATTTCTCGTTTGACCAACTACGGCTAAGAAGGTTGCTCAAATCGGTTTTCGTTAATTGTTTTTAAACGACAACGACAACGATTACGACGATAGCGACGACAAAGCTGTTCGACGAGCGACGAGCGACGACCGACGAGCAACGAAAATGAACGCGCCAACAGGTACTCGCTATTTCAAACCTGTGTCATGAACAAGTGGTGTGTCGCCTTAAGCGGACAGCAACGACCGCGACTATGCGACAACCGACAACCACTATAATATACACGATGCAACGCCACCGATCAGCATTTTGTCATTCGGCACATCCGGTCGTAATCGCATATAAGCTCTTGCTGCTAAATTTAGTCGCCATAATAATTTTTGAATCTTTTTGTTTTTGTTTTATTTTTGGCAAGCCGTATAGGTAAAATTAAACTTTTATTTTGTCAATGAAAGTTGGCGGCAGATTTCAGGTGTGCGATG
This sequence comes from Platycheirus albimanus, assembly GCA_916050605.2. Lineage (NCBI taxonomy): Eukaryota > Metazoa > Arthropoda > Insecta > Diptera > Syrphidae > Platycheirus > Platycheirus albimanus. The sequence goes on along the minus strand of OU696698.1, from coordinate 110,684,436 downwards.
CACGACACAGTACGGCCGCCGGCGGCGCGCGGCACGGTGCTGCTACGAACAGTATAAAACACCGCACCAGTTCGTTGAGATGAATTTCGATTTTCGAAATGACACCCTAACACTTTAAGAATGCATTACAGTACAGTGCAGTGGGATGAGATAGATACAAGCAATGCAAGAAGTGTGGAATGAAACCTTATTAAAGTTTTAAGTTTATTAATCAAGTCGTTGGCGGACGTTTGCCGACCGTCAACGCGTCCGTCCTACTCATCGACATAATATGTAGTTGAATTGGGTTACTAAAAAAAATCGATATGAACCAATTTATTAGCATCGATATTTTTATTTTATTTTTTTAAACTCATGCAACGAGTTGAGATTTAGATATAAAATAAGGATCAGTTTGGGCTTTGAAAATCAGAGATCCATCTGTTTCCTCAGAAACAGCTTTCACGATTTTGATAAAACTATGTTATGCTTGCAATGGCTTTTTTAGGACTTGTCTTTTTACGGTACATCTCATAAACATGGCCTTAAATTAGAAATCTTTTGTAATGGAAGTTTCTTATGGGTATAGGGTACCTAATTGGGTTAACATTGCATTTCCAAAAAAAAAATTGAGTCCTGTTTATAATGAGCACTCATACAAGGAGCTATTGACAGAACACCACTCCCAAAACAAGTTAAACATTATAACCGCTTAGAAAGTTTGGATAGGAGATAAAAGGAGGTAACGATGTTCTTTGATTTTAAATTTCGGTATATCGCAATGTGGGGGAAATTAAAACATTCCACATTCTGTTACTGCGGCTTGAAAATCACTTCTTCAAACAGTTTCTTTCACGGTACTCCAAAAAGAAAATATTAAATATCATTTATTAAAGTTTATATAAAAAAATCCATGAATCCGTAATTTCGTAAGTGTGTTTCCTCGTATAAGAAAATGATGCAAACATCAAAGTTTGCTCAGTTTGCAAAATAACATAAGTATAATTTCTCACGTACCTTCCTCATTCCTGTCTCTAATGATTCAAGTCAGCATCAATTTATTGTTGAGTCATCTATTGTCATACTCAAGAATAAACCTGGATGCTTCCCTGAAAAACTTCAACTAGTCAAAGACTCAGTCTCCACCAAGCTCCACCTGACATTTCTTGAAGAATATGCCAGTCAACTCAGATATTAAATAATCAAATTACAGTTTTATAACTTCATTAATTGGCAACGTGTCAAAAGAACACTTTTCCCTCATACACCACTTTTTAAATCTCTTATCCATATGACCTCTGGTATTATGTAAGGTCTTGCTCTAAAAAAAAAGAACCACTCCATAGAAGATAATCCCCAGTTCCACCCATCCGCCATAAGCAAAGCACCCCAAACAACCCTTAAAAACATTAAACAATATATTATTCAGAATATCTTTCGACAATATTCAACCAAAATTAAGAAAAACAGAGTCAAAAGGGAATCCAATAACATCATCTAATAAATGCTGATGATTGTGCTATTTTAGTCCTTGAATACGGAATCTCAAGTAGGGAAAGGTACCAATACAGGACTCGAAGGAGCTTAAAATAGATTTTATTTAAAAAAAAAAGAATGAAAAAAAAAACAGAATGGAATGGTAATGTTGCTGGTGCTGGTGCTGGGGCTCGTATCTGGGATGAGCTTCTGCTACTGCCTCCATTTGTGGGTCTGCTCAAGTCACGTACACCCATCGAACGACGAAGAAGAACAACCAGGACGGCTTCTGTTTTCATTCACGGGACGGCACGGCTCGGCGACCAGAGCCACCACCCTCATTCTGTGACCTAGTTTTGTAGTCGTCGTCATTGCGAATGACGTCATAACAGCTGCATTTGCCTGCCATCAAAGTGAATTTAGATTAAGCGATTTCACCTCAACTTGGGGTGGCAATAACCAAACCCCTGATGCCATCCCTCGAACCGTTTGGTACGAGTGTCTACACCAGTAAAACTTACCCCTCCTTGGAGAGTCTTTATTGAGTTTATGTATATGTATTCATTCATTCATCTGTACGAATTTCGGAATGGAGGGTTCGCTTAGGGTGTAGGTTATAGAGCTACTATACACAGCAGCGGCGGCGGCGAGGTCATGTACCTCATGTACATGGTGAATTGTATATATATACATGCCATCCCTGACCCACATTTTCCTGCAGAGAGATAAAATCCGAGGGCTGGTTGAAGGTATGAACGGTGATGGTTTGGATGGATGAGGGGTTCGAATTCCCCCTGATAACAACCCCTATTGTGGGGATGGAAATCTATTTTTAGAACACAACTGTTTAAGGTGGTATTTAGGGATCGATGGAGATGGAAGCAGGGTGGCCACTATATGTATGTATAACAATATCACGACCTGGGTAAGGATACTTTTATAGAGAACTGTTCTATTAATAGCTTCAAACGAAAATAACGTATCCTCACTTGGCGAAAGATGATGACAGATAGGATTCAATTTGGACACACACACAGACAGAAGATATAAGAAACTTTATCGGAACACAGGATGTAAGCGTAGATGTTGAAATGAGATCCTAGATTGATACATATATATAAGCTTGTGAAAAACTTTGATGTCAAAATGGTGGATAAATTGATTAAATGTTTTAAGTAAAATTGTTTAGGGAGCAAAGTTTGATTCAAGAGAAAGACCATATAGAATCAAAAAGGGTGGGGAGTATACCCATTTGATTCAATAAGGTTCATTATTAGAAGCTCTATGGTTTCATTGCTGACGTCATCGAATTGATTGACATGGAATGAGTGAACGTTAAGAAAACTTTTTACCATAGCTACCTAAGTGGGTTGAGAAAAATTGAATTGTTTTACTTTCTTTTTATATAAAAGTAAGAAATACTTTTGTGTATCTAATGATAATAGGGGACAGATACTTTATTGATTTTTCGTGGTTGTTCGTTATTTTAAGTACCTATAGTGATAAGTGACAATGGAAAGGTTATGTACCTAGTTTTTATGTTATGGTTGTTCTAATGTGAAAACTTTTCTAATATTAGGTGTCAAAGGTCCTTTGTTGAATCGTTAAAGGAGGGTTGAGTTTGATTCTAATGTACATTGTTGGTACAGCTGTAAAATTAGGTAGATGTATAGGTATACATTATATCTATATATTTTTTGGTGTGTGGTTATGATGAAAACCTTAAAATTCAATTGGTGCCGATAAGGCCATAACTTGTATCAAGCAATATAATAATTAAATATTTGGAGATGTCTGCTCTTAGACATGGCGAATGATGAATTAAATGTTTCGTTATACTTGTAACCTACACGGACGCACAGATACACGGGAAAGTGAGAAAATTTCATGGGAAAATAGGACGTCACGAAGATGAGAAAATGAGGCCCTTGATAGATTCATGCAAAGTTGATGATAAACGTTGATGTCAAAATGTTAGATAAATTGATTAAATGATTTACATAAAGTTGTTAAGGGTGGAAAAGTGTGATTTTACAAAGGCTTTAGTTTTAATGTAGGTGGAAGGTATCCCCTGCTCTTATTTGATTTAATTAAGTTCATTAGGAATTCTTTTGTATTTCTTTCTCTGACGTCACAAAATAAACTCATAAAGGTTGACTAGAAAAAACTTGTTAAATTCAGTGTTAAATAGGTTGCGGCTAATTGAATTATTTGCTTACTATCTATTCATAATGAAACATAAATACCTTTATGTAGGTATACACCTTGTGATATTGGAGGGAAATTATATTGATTTTTAACTTGATATAGTTGTGGGGATAATATGGTCCTATTGTTGTAGTGTTAGGAAAATCAGAATTCATTAAAAGTGCAAGTGTAGGAATGCATTTGGCTATTTCGCTTTATAAAAATAGCGGTAAAATAAGGTTAGGCAATAGACATTACGACTATGTTCGAGCGATACACCTATAAGTTTTAAATTTTTTTTTTGAATCATATCCAGGAGGTTCAAGTTTCACGTTGCTGTTATTTTGTGTGCACATATGGCGTTCAATAGAAGTTCCTTCTATTCCTGCAGAAATTCAACAAAAAAACAGGATGGGTTCAAAGTGTTCGTCACTTTAGGTGTTAGCATTTCGTAAAAGAATTATTTATTTTTATTATTTATTTAAAAAAAGAAACCTTATACAATTTTAAAAAATCATCACGCAGTTTCGTCTCATTCCGAGGTTAAATCCATCTTTTTGTGTTATCTGACTGCACTATGCTCATTGAATTCAATGGCAATGGGTTTTAATGCTTTCTAAAAGCACTCAAAGTCTATAGTCTCTTGAAACCAGTTCTTTCTTTCTTCTTTAACAAAGCCAACCAGGAATCCTTGAAACGAGAAATACATATCTAAATGTTTGCATAACTTTTCCATACAGTATCCAATTCCATGATAATTTATATTGTGCCCACATATCCTTTATCTTTCATTTGAATAATTAATAAAATACAAAAATATCCCCACCCTCCATCTCTTCTATACTCTATGTCTGCCTGTCGAGGCTCTTTATGGTTTGTCTGACAACAAGGACATTTGAATCCTATTCATAAATTTAGAAATCTAGGCCAAAAGTTCAAGAGGAGTGCATGAAGAACTGCATCCAAACACAGCAGCCGGACGCGCCATTCCTTGTTTCCATTTTCATTTCCATTCATATATCCTTGCTACCTCGTCCTCGTCGCCTTTGTCATCGTCCTCGTCGCATCGGTTATGAATCGAGGTTGGGTTTGGGTATCGTTTCCATTGATATTCTTTTGCGTCATTCATGAAAACTCGTTGCTCCTGTTTATGTTCCACCACCAGTTGTTTGTGTCCAATCCTTGAATATATAAATAACTTTTTGGTATATCCAAGATTTGCAGTTTCCATCTTCACTTTTCAAAACACCCTCAACTTGCATGGTGATGGGCTTGGAAAAGCACAACTTTATTGGGTTCAATGAATCCATGCTGACCCAGTTCCATGTGATTCGACGTCGGCGCCGACTTCACTGCACCCGGCAGAGTAAGGTGTGTATCAACTATATGTATGTCCTACATATACCGTTGTCTTTCTCTTCTCTTTTTTTTTGTGGGAATGCAGCAGCACAGTCAGACTTTTATATTCAGCACAAGGATGTAGGTACTGAATTTTCGTATCGATTGTTTGTCGTCATCACCGAGCATTTTATGAATGAAGGCAGAAATTCTATCTAACGCGCAGGACATTTAGGTCAATATCCTTGAAAAAGAATTCAGTTTGGTATGGAGAAAGCAAATAAAGTTTATTTGTGCATTGAATGAAGTAAATGTAGTTTTTTGTTTTATTTTGCTTTCAACTTGAAACCCCCGAGGATAGCGATGGCGTCACTAAATAGCTTTAATAGTTAGCCATTACTTTTGTAAAATGAGAATTTAAGTTGAGTTGTAAGGGCTTGGGAATTTTACTGTGTAGATACTGGAAATATTCATAATTGATCAACTTAAACCCTCAAAATTTTGGGTGAAATTATTTTTCCGAAAATAAAAATATGTCAGATTTAGGAAAACGAACTGGTCGCTTTAACTGGCTTGAATTAAAAAAAAGGGAGAAACGTAAGAGAATCATAAGTCTGGAGTGTACTATTTTCATTAATTTTCGCTAACAAAATTTAAATTAGGAATATGAAGTTCCATAATCAATAGGGCCACTTTCAAGGCGGCAAATCCTTAGGAAACTGCTTCAAATAGAAGTTAGACCTTCCGATTTACAAATTTTAAAATTATAGGCCGCAATGTATAACTTAGGGTGACCTAGGAAAACCGTATGCAGAAATCCTTTATACAAAAACCACATTCTTCAGAAGGCAGAAAAGAAGATATACTGAGAAGAGCTAGCCGTACAATAGTTCAAAAAGAATCAGCGATACTAAGGAAAAAAAGTGAAGTGACCAGAAATTCTTCATCGTACACAAAGTATCGGAATCATGAAAGACATAATCAAGTCTAAGTATCGAAACAGGCTTAAGTGTATCATGCGCAGGTATGATCACTTGCTAAGTTGAAATCATGCATTGCACAGAATTATCTGCACACATTTTCTAACTTTAATATACACTATTAACTAAGTACACCAAATCAACTGTATCTAGTTATCATCAATCCGCCCGAAGGCGCCATTCCCCAACGTTACAACATAACTTGAGCCAATCACCGAAGATCACACAATCTGAAGACTTGGGGCTTGTCGTAACCACTTATATACTGGTAAAAGAGTAATGTTAAAACCAGAGCTTACCGATACCATGGGATTGAATTTCAGGAAGCACATAGTGGCGCGATAAAGGTTACCATTGACGGAACCAATATGGCCCAATGAATAGACCAGCCCACAAACCACACCATACCATTGTTTTTATGTATTGGTAGCTCTTGCTACTCTTCAGGTCGTTCATCAGACCAAATACGGCAATTTCGTTTAAACGTATCCATTGAGCCAGAAATAGGCTTCATCGCTGAAAAAAAATTCACGATAAAACATTTCTCACAGAACGCTGATTTTCGTAATACGGCTGAACAATTTGGAGATGCTGTTGGTGTGAGTCTTCCCATGATGACTTGCCAAACGCTACTAAACAAAAATGACAGAAGTTTAATAGGAATGAGTCACGCGTTATCTGTCAAAAAAACCTTTTGAAAATCAAAACTCATGATGAATCACCCGTTACTTACCACAACCATTTTTTTTTTTTAATTAACCAAAAATAAAAAGCTATTTGAGGATTGTTTTAAAAATATTGATTTATTAAAAAAGAAAATATTTTCAGAGGTAAATATCGAATATTTGAAGATCAAGCAAATTTTATAGTTAATTCTAACATCTTTCCTAAATTATGCTTCATTTCAAATCTGCATAGTCTCAAAAAATTAATTTAAAATGTGTTATTGAATGAGTGCCGTAGCTTTTATATTAAAGTTCTTTTTTAAATTCTCTTAAAATACGAAACAGTCGAGTCGAAACGGTAGTTAAAAATACTTGTATAAATTAAGTTTTAACGCTATATAGTAGTAAGCTATAAAGATAAAATTAACTTTTCTTAAAAAAAAAGTTATCCTTGCTGAGAAAACATCAAATTATTACAAATAAGAAATTTATGAAAAAAGCTAAATTTTCTTCATTCTTCTTAAGTGACTTCTCTCCTCTTCAATAAATCTGTTCTTGTCGAGCCATTTAAAAATGGTTTTGAGTTTTAAAATTAAAAAAAAAATCAACTTACAGCTAGATCTCATTACATTTTTCATATTATATATACCATAAACTTGTTTTGTTGCTTCGTTTTCACTGCACTTTTCTAGTGGTTTTTATTTACAAAATTTCAAAGGTCTTCTTCAACTCTAGCATCAGAGCCCAATCAGCCTTAATTAAATCATCACGGAAATAGTTCTTGCAAGCATCAATACTTTGGCGGGTAATCTGAAAACAAAAAAAGTATATTTTATATATTTCTGCATCAAAAAAGATTTTATAAGAATCTAATTTAACGAACAAGTAAACCATCTCATGAATATTGTCTTATAGTATTTTAAGGGACCTAGTGAGGGAGTCTAAGTGTATTTTGTCATGAGAAGCCGTTTGGATTGGGAGACCCTTTCATCTTCGCAAGATTTCAATGCACACAGAAGAATGGTTGTGTATTTAAGTCACAAGGAACCAGATTTGATAAGAATTGCTGAATGATAATTGAATTTCACGAATCACTTTGTGTTCCAAGAAATTTTTGGAAATGCCCTTAAAATCAATCTCCTTAAATCTAAACTGAACCTAGTTTTCCTTTAATGTGTGTTAGTGATAGACCTTGCATTAGGGTCTGGGCTTCAATGGTTTAAGATTGCAATTGCTTTCGGAGAGCCATAGTATGAATTCGAAATTTGAATCTATTCTATCTAAGCGACGACGTAAGCGCCACCGTATTTTCGCAACTAAGTCGGCATCACTATCAAATTTAAACTATAACTGGTTTATAATTTGTTCATTGAGTTTTCAGTGTGTTTTCGAGACCAACTAACTTTCTGATTCCCTCGATTGATGGCCTTGAATAGTTAAATTTTGCACTCAGCTAATCACTTTGCATGATCCTTGGGCACACTGCGAATTTTCTTTGTTCCAAGAAGACATCTTAATAGGGAATAAACAAGGCACTCCAGAACTCCGGATAGAATTCTTAATTTAATGAAAGTATTGCCAAAACCACTTAATAACTATCATCTTAATTCCTCGGCGCCAACTTTTAATGATTATTATAAAATTTAATTGCTCAAATTAATACGATGTGGTCTTAAAATATAATATAAACCAGACAAAATACATTTCCAATGCCATAACAATAAAGTCCACTCGAATTTATATCCTAAAGCACTGACGATGCATAAAGATTTCCCATTTAAGTTAAGTAAGAGCCTGGCGGTTCGGTGGAGCTGTTCGGTTCTAAGAAAGTAGTAGTCAATAGCCAGATAAAGATCTTAATTGGTTTCACATTCAATGCAAATCTTATTTTCCAATCCAATTCAGTCGTTGCGTTGCATCGCGCAGCTCGATGCGTCGTGTCGTTTGCAGTGTTGTAGACATCCGACAAATATTATAAATTATTATTTAACAATTTTAATATTCTTTTTTTACCAGGAGAAGATACAGCTATAATAATAAAATTTCCAGTAGTTAGTCCTTATTTGGTGCGGTTGTGGTCCTCACTCTACCACACCGACCAACATCAACATCGACACAATACGCTGAGCATTAAGTCAGAAATAGCAATTTCAATTATCTACGATGGTAATTCCGAACTTGAACGTGATAGCCACTCTATGCATACGAAATGGCCAATAAGTTTCTGGGGTGGGGATGGAAATAAAAACTATTTTTAGATCCGAAAATGGTGGTGTTCTCGGCCGTTTTGAAAGGATATAGAATCTGTGCTGTGCATGTACCTAAGCGTGTGTAGTTTTCAGAGCAGCACACAAATTGGATATGGAAGCTTATCCTTTGAGATTGCCCTTTCATAAAAATCACACACAATCTGAACGATGGCGATAGCGATGGCGATGGTAGTGTGGATGCACTTTAGTTGCAGTATTCATTTGGTTGGAAAATTCGGATGATGGCCTTTTGCCATTTTCGTCCTTTTTCTGGTGAATGAATCTGGCGAACTACTTCAAGTTGAATGAAGTGGTTAGATTTTTATTTTTGGATATATTTTTGAACTCTCGTGCTAGAGAAAATTTCAAAAATAAAAGGAAAATGGATTTTGCGGTGTCAGTTTGATAGTATAATTAGATTGATTACGATCAAATGGAGCAATTAAGCTTGATATGATAAAGTATCTCAGAGGTGGACGGTTTAAAAAAATACCTTCTAAATATTTAGTACAAAGTTGAATAAATTAAAATTAGTTTGTGAAATATTGCTTAAGTGAAATTTTGAAAAAAGAACTTGATTCAAGTCGAACTAAAAGGATTAAAAAAATGGATTGACCATCTGCTTTACTGTCGCTTCTGCGGGTGACAATAGAACTGTGGATGTAGTGCTTGGTTGCTAACCTAGAGTTGTGGGTTCAAGCCCCAGACTGGGTAGCAATATTATTCCATGAATATTCCCCAATTGAATATTTAGATGCTTCCCGTGGTATTTTCGTGAGGTAAATAGCACCTTAATCACAACTCCCTGTACCACCAAAAATTCGATCCTATCTTTCTTTTATTTTACTCCTTATCGCTCGTACTGTATTAAATTATTAACTTTAAATACAATTATAATGTACCTAAGCGCAGCAGTAATTACGAGTATCAATGCTTCATAAAATGCCATATTCCCGAACAGCATGATTCCACTTAACAATGGCGTCGCGATGCTTCTCTCCTTAATTGAAACATTTACCACTTATACACCAAAAAGCTTCTAATAAAGTACTCGAATGGCACACTTAATAAACATTCCATACACAAAATACGCCACTTAATGACACTAACTTAACACAGACCTACGAAGCGACGACGACTGACTGACGCTGTGTCCTTTTAAAGGATGTTCCTTGAACACAACGTGCAAAATACAAACAAACGGTCAAAGTAAATGGATTACATTGTTGACACACTCCGAACTGTACCCCCACCATCCCACTTCAAAACGCTTGATGTTTGTGTGAAAATTTCAGACCATAATACTCTTATCCCATAAAATATATTTTTTTTTGGGGGAAGGGGGAGGCTGGCAACTGCCATTAAGGACGCCATAGCACAATGTTTGCGTTTAACGGTCGATCGGCTCTGGCCTTTGACATTCATATTTAAACTTAAACCATTTAGTGTCTTCATCGCTCTGTCATTTAATATAGCAATGACTGACAAGCTTCATAAAACGAACATAAAACAGATGACAACGGCGCGGCAGCGGCGGCGGTGGGGAGCTAATAAAATGAAGGAAAATTAAAGCGACATCTAACGGTGGGATGCTATAAGATAATATTGTTATTGAGTAGGGTGGTTCTGGTTTTGCTGCGGGTGGTATAGATAAAAATTGTGACAACCTTTTGAGTGGATGACGTCAACGCGCAACGTGGTTAACGTACAAAAAGCTTTGAAAATAAATAGCTGATCTATTTATCTAGAATGCGTGTTGTGTGCATCCCCTATACCGTTATCGTTGTCGTTGTCATGTTCGTCGTTGTCATTGGGGGGTTGGTTGGTGCTTGCGCTTGGTGGAGGAATGGATGGCTTCCGAAGGACACAGTTCTATAAAAGTTATTAACCCTGGCATTTCTGGAACACATTTTTGTTTCTCTCCATTTTGTGTGAGATAGTGAAGTTGAATGACGTCATAGCAATGATGCAGTAACCTGGTTCTATGAATGGCTTTACTCTTGTATTGTAATTTTGTTGAAACATCCATGCGATAAGGGAGATGGGGGAGCAGGCAGCAGGTTGATTCAAATAGGTTAGTTTTGGAAAGCGGTGGGTGTTCTTTCATAGAAGGAAGGATAGATTTTTCTAGAAAAAGAGCAATGTGTAACCTATTTTCGGAGAACACAGCTCCCATCATAGGAAATAACATTGCACAACAATGAGTTGAATATTTAAAAAAAAAGTTCTGACGTCTTTTGATATACGTACGTGTAAACTATGTTCCGAGAGTTTCTATTTTTGTTTTGTATGCGCACCTTTAGATAGTTTGACATTTGTTTGAGGAGAAATGTCAAGATTTGGAAAGGGATTTTATAACAATGATATACTCGCATACTCACTTTGCTAACCAACATGTCATCTGCTTCGAAATGGCGTCCAAACATTTTGGGAGACTCACCAGGAATCGGTTCGATTTTGATGCAGATTTCTTGTCCCTTGCGTGCACTTTCGATTTGTTTGTGATTGCATTCTATTGAAGTTACGATGCCGATGTCAACGAACTGTAAAGAGAGAAAGGAGGTTTTAAAAAATTTGATTTTGTTTTTATTTCAAAAATGGAAGGAAAGGACTTTCTTCATTAAGGAGATACGTTCAAATTGAGTACAAATCAGTTCAGCTGTTCATAAGATTATTTTGCTATCAAGGCATACACATAAAACATCGTGCAAATTTATTCAACAGTCTTGAAAATTCACTCGTAGTCGGGAAGCCTCCCGGTTTTGGATTGTTCCATTTTCGAGACAAACTTAATATACTTGTTTAAGCCCTGCCTGGTGATGTATTGGCACGTTTTTGACAGTATCAAAGATCATGAACCTTATGTGAGTACTGGACGCCCAACTGAGATGCAGTATTTCTTTCAGCTTAGGCGACATTTTTCGGTCATAGAAGACAGCGAGAGTTTCCCGTCACTTAATCCACCCCACGCATACATGATGATTGATGTCTTCATGGCAAGAACCCAGATATTTAAACTTTTGGCACTTGAAATAGGCATTTGTGGAACAGCACTAGTATACAGTCTTTGTAGACCTATACGGTACCCATTTCCTGCCAAAACGTTCACCTATACTTCAAGTGTACGTTGCAGGGATGGAGGATCTACGCTTACCATAACTCCATCGTCAGCTAGGAATAGCTGATACACTTTGGGGTCTTTCACTTAACCTTCAAACAGGTGAAGAAGGACTTCAATAAATAGCACGGGACTAGACACTTCCCTGGTGTGCACCTACTTTGGCTTGTAATTTTTTGGTGATTTCAGCTGGACATCTTATTTTTGTCACTGCTTCCTTGTACATGATCAAGACTATCCCCACATAGGTTTTTGTAACTCCTGGTTACTTGAGGGTCACCTATATCAGATCTCGTGGTTGTCTTTCAAATCTGAGAAACCATCCACGAGTGTCAGGAAAGTCGTTGTAGAGGTTTTTGAGGTTTCGAAATACGTGAAGGACGCTTTTCAAAGTGGTCATATGAAAGTGATAAACTTTCAAAAAGCTTTTAAAAAATCTAAATTTTTCCGAACTTCTAGGATTTTCCTTACACCATCTATGTGCATGTTTAGTTAATTTTTTAGCTGCGATATTAAAAAAGTATGTTCCACAGCCTTTGTAATTATTTTTAATACCAATTATATAACAGCTCTTTACAAAAATAAATTGTACAGCTTTCCCTAATAAACTACAACAAAAGCTTGAGGCTTTGACACCCTACATTTTGCAAAGCTTAATAGTGTAGTGATGTGCCGCCATATAATTATTGCAAGTTGCGTTTAAATCAAACCCTTCTTTTCATAAACAAGCGAACAAATAAAAAAATAATTCAATTTAAACATCGCAGTTTTTTATGTTCTTAAGTACGCGATTACTTTCGGCCATTTTTTATTATATGCAATCCAACTAAATACTTTGCTTGCAATTTACGGATTAAATTTAAATCTTAATGAAGTAACTTTATACAACTCATCATAATCAATTTAAAAGAAATAACCCAGTGTACTATAACACAAATACCAACATCTTTGAAGCACTATAAAAACACTACTCTCTCGGCATGTTTCATTTGTGACACTTTTGAGGCGTGGCACATTAATGTCACAGCATTTAATGTTGCATCCTTCTGACATTTATGTTGCATCGTGTGCATACTGATTGATAAATTCAAACTTATTTTTGTTTTATGTTGTTTTAAATTTTGTTTTTTCTTTTTTGGTTTGTGTGTGTGTGATGCGTTCAACCTTAAAAGATACACCATACACCTACGATGATGACGGGACGGTCTACGGAAGAAGATGGTGATATGGTGGCGTGTCAGACGATTGTTTATCATTTAATGACCGTCATTCGGTGTTGATTGCATTTCTGACCGCACTGTCATTTTGACAGCGCGCACCAAACAATGTTGTACTATCTCTTCTTAATGCCAGACATCCCAGCGACCGAAGCGACGCGACGCGACACCGACGACGCATGGACGGACACGGTTTTTTATAGTATGATGATGGTCTGGTCATGATCGAAATTTCAAGAGGCTTCTGGGGAGGATAATGGAAATGGACACGGATTCACATTCAGACATCGAATCGAACCAAAGTCCGTTTTTATATCAACGTAAAAGGTATAGATACAAATATGTTTATATTTGTTTGAGGTGTAAAATGAACGTGCTAACGGACGATAAATATTTGCTTTTGATGGCGCATTTAAAGTGCATACATTATCCTTCTGTCTGAACTGACTTTTAATCGCGAACGAAACAAGCAAGGGTTGGGCTGTGCTAAGTCCTGGTAGTCATTTGGCATCAGGAGGAGTGCTCCACCGGGATTTTGATTTTATAAACCAGCTACATACAAATTTAATGAGATGATGGGGTTCTTTCTTTTTTAATGCTGATTTTTTAGCTTCTGATTGTCTCGTTTTTAAAAATGCCAAGCCTCGCCCAAATAAATGGTATGATTTTTTTTTTTATTTTGCTTTTGAAAGTTATAAATAATTAATTTGAATGAATATTTTTTTATTTAAGTCTGCCTACTGCATCTTTTTATATATTTTTTAGATGATAACTGACGACGTTTTGTCTGGCGCGTCATATAACCATAAACAAAGAAATATTTAAGACAAAGGTCAAGACTTTCTGAAAAAAAAAAGTTTAACATTATCTTCAAAAATAAGACGAACGGACAGACACAGAAGCGAATGAAAAGTATCAAGTAACCACAGAGGGTCAAATTACCCAACACCTTTCTCATTTATTTATATTTTTTTTTTCAAGTTCTTCTTTGTAAGTGACTACAAGGTTTAAAACTTTTAGAATGCTCTAAGATACAGCATCAAGTAACTTGACGAATGTCCTTAATTGCCTTTTGTTCCGAAAAGAATTTTGTATAGACCAATGAACTTTGATTTGCGAAATGTTGACTCCGGAAACACCTGTTTAAACCTGGCCTGGCGTCTAATCATGTTGCTATGGAACAGAAATATTGTGTTATCTAATTTTTTTTCCTGATAAAAGAATTAACATTAACTTAGATCAAGTTAAACAATCAAAATATTCGAGTGGCTTTTGAACACGCAATCGTCATTTAGAATTTTATCAATGAAATTTTTTAAAGTACAATTTCCGAAAGTGGTAAAAATACGTTATCGGTGAGTGCACTTTTAATTACAATCCAACTTTAAGAAAACGGTAGATAATAAATTTAGTGTGGTTTATGGCAATAAATGTTAAGTGGATTGTTTACTTCTTTTTTTTTTGTTATCAATTGTTTGAAATGTTGGATCAAGGGTTATTCCAAATTAGTGGGAAATTATTTATTTTTTTTGGAAAGATACCTGCTATTCGGAGATTCCAGTTCTGAAATCAGATTTAAAATAGATACTTTTTCTTGATAATCCATTCAGATATGCCAGAAAGCACTTGTACATTTTCCGTTGTTAAAAGTGTTAGAAATTTTTGAAGTGAAACTTCTTTAGGCGCATGGGATAAAATTTTTACGGACGAAGCGGAAATTAGCGCGACGGAAATGTGGGATGTTTCCGTCCCAAAAGAGGGAGCGATTGAGACCGATTGACAGAGAGTGAGAAAGGGCGAACGTAGCATAAAGCACATAGCCATGGAGCGAGAGTAGGGAGCAAGCGAGTAACAAAGATCAAGAGGAGAGAGAGAGCTGTAGGTTAGGCTAGGTTTGTTTTATAATAGCACAAACTGGTGGTAGGTCGGCGGCTGATGGTTAAAAATAGAACGGTGGGTAGAAGGGAGGGTAAGCATTTTTTTTTTTTTTTTGTGTTTCGTATATCCACTATAGTAGGCAGTCAGGCGGTTGATGGTTTTAAATAGATTGGCGGGTAGTAGGGATGTGACTTGGTGTTCGGTAAAATGAGCGCTAGAAGGTTGGTATGAAAAATGTGATGTGTATAATACCTATTGAATATGTTAGACGGGTAAGCGGCCTTAAGAAGCTGCACTGGTTTGTTGATGCGGTGCAAACAAAATGAGCTTAATGGTGGGGAATATTAATCGTCCAAATGGGTGAGCGTGCGTAATGCTTCATTAAAGAGCTAGTGAGGAAGATTGAGAGAGAGTAAGGGAGATCGAGAAAAAATACACAATATTGGTTGATGTATTCGCTTAGTAGTTAAATATTAGAACTTTAGATGGCAATTCTGTAGCATAACGTCTTAGTTTGCCAAAGAAGTTTCACTTCTGACATGTGTACACGCATTTTTTTTTTGTGGAGAAATTATTTTTGGAACAAACTGCATGACTGGTTTTCCTCAATTTCAATTTTCGAATGCTTTGAGCATATTTCATACCTAACCAATTTCAGTAGCCAGTACTGAGCGATCTTTTAGCTTTCTTGCAAAGATCAAAAATTATCAGATCAAAAATTATCATCGTTCATGTTAAGCCCAAACAAGAGTATCCGGATAAGCTTTACCTTGCCTGGAATCGAAATTGGCTAGGAAAATAGATTTGAATGCCGTGATCAACGATACACTTTACTTTTTATTATACAGTTTTATTGTTATATGTCAAATTCACGAACAAAAAAGATGGGCAAATATTCTTCGCTGAAAAATGGTATCATTTCTGCAATGAGATCTTGATAAATAGGTTAAAATTTTGAAGGGAAACGGGAACAGCATTGATGCCAGTTTTTGAAAACATCAAAATCCCACTATTCATAGATCACTTTACAAGGATTTAAAAGAAAGAGAAACCTTAAAGCAGCTAAAACCCATGATTTATCTGACCAAAATATTCTTATCTACAAAAAGCAACACAAAATATTTATATCAAATACATTGGCGAACAAAACCATTACGCCACTTTTTTTTTTATTGAAATTTAATCACTTAAGGGCCGCACTCTTGAAGAGTGACAATAAATTTAAAATTATAAGTGATTACTTAACATTATTATATTGGAGGTCTATTTTTGTTATTATTGCATTTTTATTATCTTACTTCCGTTGTAATAGATAAATTATTTTAATAATCTTTTTTATTAACAATTTCCTTTGTTGATATTGTTATCTAGTTTAAGACGTAGTAAATTCAAACCGCAATCATATTTTCTAGCCTTGAAAACTGAGAAGAGGCATAGTGCAATATATTGCATTTAATTTATCTAAATAACCTTCTCGGCAGTATCTATGAAGTTTTTTTTTTTTAAATGGCATTAAATTTCAATTTTGTTGTGGTTTTTTTTTGACAAAGTAGCTGCTGCGGTTATGAAAAATCAGATATACTGACCATAAAATTATTGTAGAATGAATTTGTAATAAGGAAATGCATTTGAGATTCTATTTCACGAGAAAACGAATTTCCATGAGCGGATTTCCTTATACTTTACATTGTTTTCAATCGTGATTCGAACTTCAAAAATGTGAAACATCAAGTGATCACCCTTTAAAGGATGTGTTGCATCAGCCGCATTCCTTTTGTAATTGTATCCTGGAACTTAATAGTTTTTCAGATTAAAAATTCTCAAAAATTCCGAACAACAATGTTCCCAAGAATCCTCATGTTATGTTGAAACCGGCCTTAGACTTATCTGCGAGCTGCGACATTGTGAAATTTTTTTAATTTAAAAATATTTATTCTAAAAATGTCGTCTAAAAAATTCCTTTGAAAATATTGTAAACAACTCCATATATCAGTACCTTCACGACACTCGTACAACGCAACGGAAAAACATTCTCCCTTTTTTTTTTTGCAACAATGTTGAGCCATGCGTGAGTGCGTAATGCAAAAATTGTTAATTTTAGATTATGACGATGCTTTTTGCAAATAAATTTATCACATCTTTTCACAAAAAGTAAACAAGAAAAAATAAAAGACGAACCTATTTTTACCACTAAGACGACGAAGACGCCCGACGAGGTGACATAAATATAAAAGTTCGAAATACAACCCATAGATCTCAAAACACGCATCGTGCCTACGTTTGGTCAGCAACGATTGCTGATGCCGAAGATGATGATGATGATGCTGATGCCACTTACCGTATCGGTGTAATGCAACATGTTGCTGATTACTGCACGAATAAATCTGCCTAAATTTCTAAAACAAAATCTTGGAATAAATGAAGAAGGATCTTTGAGTTCCTTACACACACGCATAAACAACACACACGCAAATTTCTAGAGAACGAAGACAGAAATCAGGTGGGAAGGGGTGAGGATGAGTAGGGTAATTTTAACCATTTCACCATCGCGCGTTGTTACCTTGTCGTCGTTTTCAATCGGCGGATATTTGTCAACCACGATCCAAGATTTTGTAATCTTGTTTATCTCCCCCAGGGCCGAAGAAACGATTGCGGAGCGGCGATGCGCGGTATGGCAAGGCAACGGGTGACGACAGACGTTGGTATAAAATTTATAGAACGTATCTGAAAGTTTAAAGATATTTCGCGGTCTATGTGTACCTACGAGCATCATCATCAGTATCTACACACCACATTTGGTTGGTTGGTTGGCTGATGCTGCTGCCCCGTGTGTATCTGCTGCAGCACAGGGGAGGATTTCTATTTTCGACTTGGTAGACATCCGGTCTGAAAATACGTCCAAAGATTAATTGAATATGAAATAAACAAGTCGTCGAGAGTAGGTTGCATATTTAAGTTCTTATTATAATTATTTTAATTTTTGTATTTTTGGACGACGATAAAGAAGAAGACTCGAAGGCAGCAGCAGTCTCATTTTTTTTTTCTCGGACAAATAATGATAGTACCTACCAGCAACAACAACAACAACAAAACATTAAACGAGAGTGCGGCGAAATGATGAGGAGAAATCAAATGAATTACAATCGCAGAAATTATTTGAAAAGTCACGAACGGAAATGAGGAGGGGCGCGGCCTTACGTACGACCGACTGTCGGATGACAACGACTCGGCGCAAACAATGATACTTCTAGGTTTCCTTTTCATCGGTGGACGACGCGACACGACGAGGAGACGACGGACGACCAGGCGGGCGTTGCAACGCGACGTGGTTGTGAGTGGTGACAACAAAGTCGACGTATTTTCTTGGTCGCGTTCTTTTAAGTTAAGTAGACACATCGCATCGGGTGGATTTGTATTTATTTAATTGTTTACGGGAATTGGGTCAATGAGAGTTTTGCATCGTGTTGTGATGGATTTGCTTTGGTTTTTAAGAAGGATTATCAGAATAATATTTGATGTGCTTCTCTGACGTTGGTCGGCCTTGTTTTTGGGGAACCGTCTGAACCAACCCTGAAAGTTTAAAATACCCAAACTACATTTTTATTAAGGGAGTACAGATAGCACCTTCTTGCTCGTGCATACATAATAAAAATTGGGGAGTGATCGACCATGTGGATCTTAAAGTTCTTGATTATTTTGTATTTCTTCACACTGAGCCGTGGGGTTTGGGAAGGTATAATAGGGCAACTCAAGATACAAAGTTTATGCCGTGACAGGTCCTACCTCGACAACTTATACCTACAGGATCAAACTAAAAAAGTTTGAAAAGCCCCTGCTTAGAGGTAAGAGTGTCGTATGCTTTTGATCATTCTCTAAATCCATCCAAGAGTATAACTTGTCATGAAGGAATGAATCTTCGATAACCGATTTCTTGGCAAATTGTAGGTCCTTTCTATTCCTTCAAAGTAACAAAGTCCTTACATGAGTGGTTGATTATTTGAATGATGACATTAAAATTCGCCGCACTCGAAGGATATGTCACTTTTTGGTTTAAAGCTTAAAGTGCTTATGATTCGGACATTCTTCTCTCCTGGAAAAAAATTTTGATTACCGGATGAGGACTCCCTTCCTTTGCCGAAAATAAAAACACTTAACAAAATAATCAATTCGTCCAGTCTTCTCAGAAAAAGGAAGTTCTACGTCCTGTCATTACATCCTGCGTATAGCCCAGCATCAGCTCAACACACCAATTATTGGCTTGTGTCGCAATTTCAAGCAATTTGAAAAAAAAAAACTATTTTTCAGCGGAAATGTATTTCTTTGAGAAATAAAAAAAAAAACCATTCCCTATTCACTCCATTGACCGATTAAATTAACCACATTAATGCAGCTCGTAATTGATGTGCATCCGTGACCTCAACGAGCGCACATCTGCTTTCTGAAATAAATTTGCCAAAAAAAAATTCCCCAACAAAAAAAAGAGTCCCAAATTTCCAAAAATAAAAAGACAAACCTCTAACCCGCCAATTCGGAATAATTTAATTCACTGGTGCACAACACTGAGCGAGCCACAAACAACCATCATCATCAGAGCTAACTACACGACACATCTCATCTCAGCCAACAGCACAACAGCAGCAGCAGCATCCTTGATTTCCAGACATATTGTTTTTTGTGTTAGTCCTTTTACCGGGATGTCACTTGTGCATGTGCCTTGATTCACTTGTTTTGCCCTCAACAACAACAACAACATCAACAACAACAGCAAAAAAGAATTTTAAGAAAAAGTATTTTGGCATCGAAAAACCGTCATCGTCGATCAGAGACCAAAAGAGAACGTGTCTGGCTGACGTTCTGCTTGACGATGATACACCCAGACCCAGCGCAGACCAGAGACTTCTTCTTTAACTTAGCCTATAACATGCTTCTGGAATTGCAGCTGCTGTGCTTTTGCTTCTGTGATACACCAATGTTTCTGCAATGTGAATTGAATGGTGCGGCGGTGGCAGCGGCGGGCTTAGGACAGGATGGCCTGCATGTTCATTGTCATCATCGTTCGCCATTCATCAATTTTTTCCGCTTAAGCCGTTTTGAAATTATTTTTTTTGCCTACTCCTTCTCTTTCGTAATTTTTTTTTCTTTGGATTTGCTGCAGGAAGGATATGTATTGGATCCAAGATACACAAAATGAAGAGATTATATAAGATTCCGAGCGTATCATATCTTGAAAATTTGAAATCTTCCTAAGGTGAACCATAGAGGAGGTTACGCAGTTTAATTATCTGGGCAGTTATATAGCACTCGATGGCGGAACGGACCTGGATGTCAACAATAGACAAATTGGATGCAGACAGCATGCAACAGTAGTGTCGTTGGATAGACCATCCATACACTGAGGAAACCTAACGACAATTTAGCAGAACTATCTTTCGAATGGAAACCTCATAGTAATAGACGCGTCGGAAAACCAAAAACAGCTTGCAAGGTCATCTTCAGTAAAAAAAGCTTTTTTTACGCGCTCAATGGGTTTGTATAGCCATTTTAATGATTAATCACAGCGCGAACAATAGGAATTAGGGAGGAAGGGAAAGGAGGTGTCGGTGAACATTGGAGATCAAAATGGCAAGAGAAAACTGTGCCAGGCAGTTCATTCCACATTCGTGTTGTTCGGCTAAAGAAAGAATCCCTATATTTGACGGTACGTCCGAAATTGGGCTCAAGTGTAAACTGATGAGCGTTCCTAGCAAGACGAGTGTTACGGGGAAAATGTTAAAGGGGTGGAACGCAGCTGGCTACCTCGAGTGAGCATTTTTTGTAGAAGAACTTGTCAAATAAGGAAATACATGAAACATTTCGACGATGTTCAAGTGATGGAAATGTTTCCATAATACTTCTCTCTCCTATCAATTTTAAAACTTTTTCTGAACTCTTGGATTGAGTTCCCCCCGATCTGGTTGAACAATTCTCCTACCTAGTCGAATGCATCTTAAACAATTTTGATTAAAACTCGTTCAGTAAATTTTGAATTCGATTTCTCTTACTCAAACATAGAATCTCCTTATTTTCTTGAGCAAGTTTCTCCAACCTAGTAACTGCTTTAAATTCCTATTACCCGTCTGGAACAATAATTACAAAGGACATTTTCTGCTGTCTGATATAGAAACAAGGATTCCATATCTTTTTTGTTTCATCTCTGATTCGTGTCATAATTCAAACTTAATTGATGTGTGTCTCTCAGTCTTGCTGAAGGAAGTAATGAGCTCGTGTTGTACACCACCTACTATGGCACGCATAGCATATCCTACTTTCGTGAGGCGACCGGCGCGCGAGGCGGTAGAAGGCTCAGGTGCACTTCGTGAGTGGGTGTCTTGCTTTGTTTTAATATGCGTGAAGAGGCGTCTTGGTAAATGGCAGTTTCCACCATGTACTCCTATCTGCTTGGATTTGTTTTTGGCAAGCTTACACAAGTATAACATAGATAATGTCTTTTACTCTTTAAGTATCTGTGAAAGGCTTTATTTTTCTTCTTTTTTTTTTGTTTGTCCTGACTGCCTTTTTGCAAAGTTGTTCTTCGTGGAGGCGAAAATGTGTAGTTTCCTTTGGCGTTTAAGTATCTTTACGTGATGTGAACCGTTTTATTAGGTTCGTTGGCGTTAATTCCAGCAACATGAAGTTGAATCCGTTCCGGAAAATTCATTTGGAGTGTATAAGATAGATTAGTGAGAACAAGAGGTGTATAAGTCTGAGTGACTAATCGAGAAAGGGTGGATGGAATGAAAAAATACATAGCATTTGATTTTGACCAGAAAATGGAAAATTTCGTTATTGTTAGGAAAATTGTAAAGGACTCTTTAAAGAGGTGAAAAAGGCTTTAACAACTTCACTTTAATAACAAATTTGGTTTTCCATTAAGAGTTAAGACTATTAATTAGGGCAAAAGACTTAAACATTAATTCAATCTGCATGTTTGTGGATGAGAAAAAAAAAGAAAATCTGTTAAACTTATAATTAAAACAAAACGTGCACAGGAGTAATAAATACCCTTGTCATAAACCAACTCAGCGATCAATTTCACACTTTAAAATGTTTTATACAATCCCTGCTTTTTTAGACTAATTATAAGAACACGTCAACGCTGCAAGACAAAATTCAGTCCTGGCTAGACAAGACTTGGATTTAGCAGGTAATGATCAATCATCGGAAGTATAGACATGGACATTGGCAGACGAACCGATAAAAACTCAATTTTACGGTTTATTCTTCAAGATAAAAGCCATCTCAAAATTACCTAAAATAAATAAAATGTTGGGACAATATCACCAATCTGGGACGTGTTATGTGGCTTATACTCTCAACCATTCCTGTGTGTACGCCGATATTTTGTAGGAATGGAAGGGACCTTCAATTTATCTGCGAATCTGAACGGCTTGCAGGGAAGCGCTTTTACATGACAAGATTAGCACTTGGAGAATTTTCCACTTCCTCGCAAGATGTAGTAACCGAGGAAAAAAACTGATGGGGCTAAGAATCGAACCCAGACCATTTGGCATTGTGACTTACTGCTATGTCACGTGATACCTTGCTTTATGATACCCTTGTAGTTCAATGGGCTACTTTCAAAGCTTGGTTTATCAGACGTTTGACGCAAAAATTCGTCCAACCACAAGCCCCCTTCATAAACGAACACAAAACGCTTGTGATAACACAAATTTGCCGCCAGGAAATCCCTTCTCTTGTTCTTATCAAATCAAAAATATTTTTCATAGGAATTAAAACGCAATGTCAGCTCGTTACTACCCGCACCCGTCTTATAAACAACAACAACAACAAAACACCCCAAACAAAAATGACACTGTATACTTCCCGTGCCGATGCATGTGAGTATATATTTATAACTATATAACGCTTGTGTTAAGATGCGGTTTGTTTACCCGCATTTGAACCTCATCTAGCGATAATCGCGTACCGCCATCCGGTGTAGGGTGTTGTTATTCGCATATTTCTTTATTTTTGTCGATTTCTCAACAAAAAAAAATTCTTTGAAGTTTTCCACACGTCTTCCGACATTGAAGCGCCGCTTAAGTAGCATTTATGCTAGCGCAAACAGTATTTTATTTAATTCATCATCAGCACTTCCTTCCGGTGGCATGGCGGTGGCTTAGGGGAGACCATGACACCGGATGTTGTTCTACAAATTAAATGTAAAATATAAAACAAGAAAATATCTTGATTGGCAACAAGATCACGAGCGCGACTTTTTTTTTTTTTTTTTTTACTTACTCGAGTGCAGAAAAACAATCTGGTCCTTTGTATGATAGATAAGCGGATACCTAGCCCAACGACATTTTACAAGCTGTATTAGGCATAGGCATTATAGGCACGGTCTGAGGATGGAAAAAAAAATAGCTTACGTCAGTTGTGACAGATCATTTATTAGCTGTCATGTCCTCGTGATTCAAGGCCAGTGATATGTTACTGCTGTTGTTTCGGAAAAATGATGTAAGCCAGAGTCAGCAAGATGGCGTTTTAAAACTGCAATTGATGCGAATTGTCGATGAACTAACGATTAACCTAGTCGATAGACTCGGACGTTGCGTGCGTTAAGAAATGTTGAACAATCAAAGGCGGCACTTCACTTGGTGCTGCTATCGTTCATTCGTTTTAATGGGAAAATGATGAATGTCCCGAATCGGAATCCCATTGCAGATTAATATCGCACATGGTTTATGATGACTTAAATGGGACAGTTTCATATTTTAATGATTTGTTTAATGTTTTAATTTGGAGAAGAACAATGAAGCGCTTGATATTGAAAGCAAGAAATCCTTGCCACCATCTTTAGTCTTGGGAAAAGCTTCAACATTTAGTGGGGTTTGTTTAAGGATATGAATATGCAAAAATACCAGGCTCAGAGAAGGAACCAGAACAGAGCAAAAGCAGGGAACTTGGCAACGTTTTCTAAGTTAAAATCAGTGAAGTCCAAGGCAAGCCACTTGTGTGAAGAAGGGAAGTAGGAGATTTTAATTCTTCGGGATAAAGGCTGGAAGAAGAGTTCTTTCAGCTTTCAACCCAAGCGAAAAGTAAAGCAGCACCTGGTCTTATATCAATTTCGATAATGTCTGCTTGAAAAAAGCTTGTCTAAATAAAATAATCAATAAATTTATTAACTACAAATATTTTTTAAGAGATAAGTTCAATTTTGGACGAACTGGTTTAAATTAAATCAAATTGCTGTCTTTCTTGTGTGTCGAAATGTAAATAAACGCTTTGGTTTGTCATAAATTATCTTCAAAACCTATACCTATACCTATGTCGCCAGTTAATTATGGCATCGATCATTAACTCATTGACACAAAAAACCAATCCCTGCCCCTTTCAATTATTAAAACTAAAAAAAAAACCAACACCTGACATAAAAATGCTTTATCAACAGCTTGATCACCGGAAGCGCTGCCATGTACAATGTTTCTTTTAAAATTAATTTCTTCTGAATTTGTGTCTCAGTTCTCAAAAAAAAAAATTCAAATAGTCGTACTTTAACCAAAAGGAAATGATAAATTAATAAAAAAAAAATTCAAGATAAAACCGACGACGACGACCTGAGCGAGCTTTAACGAATTTCCCAATCATTCAAAGTCTTAAACACCGTTAATCGTAAAAAAAAGAGAAAAAAAAACCAAACTAATAAATCGTAACTTTGATCGGTGGTGAGTCCCCCTCGTGTTTCCACCCAACTACGCCCTATTTCCGTTACGATTTTGGCTTTAATCTTCCTAATTTCGTATGTCAGTCATAAATCATAATTGCCGCGTCGCGTCGCGTCGCTTCGGCCACCCTGATGCCGTCCGTCCCCATAATTAACCCCAAAACTAATTCGAAATACAAATTTTGGCAGTATCCTACACGTGGTGATGCCATGGTGGATTCAGCAACCAAGTCGCTCGATATAAAATGTCCCTCTGTGTCGCAGAACTTCGCTCTTATGTCGTAGGGTTGCCTAATGACTGATTTTAATTAATTGGATACAATTTTTTTTGATAAGCGATTGAAAACGAGTGCAAAAAAAACATTGTTTATAATGTTTCAATTCTATCCCACCAAATTTGGGTCATCAAAATCGCTGGACCAGTTTTTGTTTGATAAAAAAAAACTTTTTTTAAACTTTTTTTTGGATGAATAAATAATTTGCCCTTAAAAAAGAATTTATTTTTGTTGTTGTTTTATTCCCGATTAAAACAAATAGTTTTTTGACAATAAATAAGTGGGCTTAGTTTGGCGGCGGCGGCGGTGGTGGCGGCAACGCGCACCTTCCTGTTTGTTGGTTCGGATTTTTCTTGTCGAGCCAATTTGGCGTAGGGGTGCCTTGGCCTGGCCTGCGGCATAGAGTTGGATCTTGGCTGCCTAGGCGACTGCGACTGGGACTATACGTTTACGTTGTCGTTGTCTTTGTCGTTGTCTACATTATGAGTGTGCTTGTTCTTTTATGAATGAAATATTGATTTTTACGATATCTGCGATAAAGAATAACGACACGCCACCGCCCGCCGACGACTATCCATACAACTTCGGCTACAGGCTATACAACGGAAGATCCGGAGGGCGGCAGCGGCGGAGGAGCGAAAAATTTGAGTATTTGCCTATGCCCACCCTACACACACACACCTTGTGTGTTGTTTTTGTGATAAAAGGTGGGTGGGCGTTCTTTTTTGGATTTGGTAAGCCACATGCGTGCGTGCGCGAGCTGAGTATCTTTGTATCTATGAGAGCGTTTTGTTTACCTGCATGGGCGATGTTTTACTTTCGGATATCATTTAGACGCAAAAGTTTTTTTTTTTTGTTCGAAAATATTTTATCGCAACGGATTCTTTTGGTTTTGGTTTTAATATACCAAATGGAATTTGACATCTGGCTTTTTTTTTGATATTAGAGGCAGGAAGTCATAATTTTTCAGGTTCTATATGCAAATGACAGTTTTTGTGTATTTTAGTTGGTCTTACATGAGGATGATGGCTAAGGGCGATCAATGCGGGTGACAAGTTTGAGTTTGAAATAAAGTAGGCGCACGTTTTGTTTGACATTTAAATATGTATATGCTTTTTATTATTAAATTTTGTCAAAATGAAATGAAATGTCAATTAAATTGTGGTGGTGTTTTTTTTTTTGGGAAATAGATTTCATTTCATAAAATACCTATCTATCTATTTATATATCTACATATGTATATTACGTATGAACATATCTATCTATCATTCGAATATTTGTAGGAAGTAAGCATTGTGGGGTCAAATGAGACAGAATAATAATAATCAAGAATGACCAAAATGAATTTTACGACATGAAGTAAATCGTGTATAAAGTTTTAGGGGTTTCCCTGTCCCAACTCAATCAGAAAGAACAATTTTCAAGAATATTATAGTAAGAGTTTCGAACTGCCATTTAAAGACTTCAATCACTGATTCCACATTTGGGGGAAGGTTCTACGTCTTACGCAAAAATTGTCCGAGAGTAAATCTAGACACGCAGAAGTACATCCCTGCTCTCATTCATTTGTTTCTTTCTAATTTGGCTGTAAATTGTAGGTCCTTTCAATTCCTGCAAAGTAAACGAATATACATTTGCTGCTTCTGAAACGGTCCTATCATGAATAAATAAATAACCAGAAAACATTCTATTTAAAAACATCACTGTTGATCGTGATAAAACATCCAAGAAAGTCAATTCGCGTTTTCTTGGTCGGTTCTCAATCTGCTATCGATGAAATAAAAGCTAGTGTGCCCAAAAGCTCCGTTCTGACTCAGACTCTTTTATTTGACTTCTTGTTTAGGAATTTGAATCCACTAAATAGGTTTGCTGATAACGATAGGTACTCTCAGCATTTCAAATTTCTTCCATAATCTAGAAAGCTCTTCCAAATTTCTCAACAAAAAAAATCCTGTATACCGACAGAGCCTATTTTTGGATTACAGGACGTGTGATCAAGTAAAATCGTTCGATTCAAGATGATACCCATTCACAAAAAAAAATCGAACATCACAAAATAAACCCTAAAAAAATGCCATTTGGTGAAATTTACGAATCGATAATCTCAAAGGTTAAACAAAATATAGTTTCGTATCCTTAAGGATAGCAAAAATCTCTTAAGCAGCTATAAAACGTGTCAAGTGTGATAAACTTATTAGCATTATCGAATTTTCTTTAAACTATTCATTCATATAAAATACCACCTCTAAACTAAAAATAGGTGTCAGTAGTGGAAACCATCAGCTGTCCCATATTCAACTTCCGGCTAAAAAACAACTAATTGTTTAAGAAGATACATTCTTTTTAATTCTTTTCAAAATGCACCGACACACAATAGTATGTATCGTCAAAAAAAAAAAATAAGTATGTTGACATGCATGGCATACATATAAACCGGAACTAAAGACATTTATTTTTTCAAACCCAACCGGACGCATGTTGGTCACAAACAACCCAACTCACGAACGTTAAAGAGGATTTCTTATGGCAAATAGATACACGCGTTGGCATAATATCTACCGATCAAATGCGGAGTCACATAGGGCCTCGTCGTCGTCGTGGCCATCCGTCGTGTGTAAATGACGTTCACGTTACCCTTAGCCATAATTAAATTACAAAAAAAAATATATAATGTAAACATACCCAACCGACAAAAATATAAAAAAAATCCAAAAATCGGAAGTAGTTCCGGAAGTGAATGTGTACATATGCGTACTTAATGCAAACACAATTATCCACGTAGGAGTAGAACGGAACCAACCCCTCTGTTTTTAGTGTTACTTCCGATATTTTTTTTTATTTTTTTTTTATTTCTTCAATTCATTTATGATTCTATTTCGAGCAAAAGGATATAGACTCTGACATGAGGGTTGTACGACGCATAGCATGCTGGTGTCTGTCGGTATCGGTTCTTTTTCGTGAACACCATGAGACATGACACATGCAGAACGCAGTCACGCACCCTTAAATACATACCAGCAAAACTGTATAATCCTATCCGGTTGGAATTTCATTCATTAATTTTATTCTTCTTTGAAAAAAAAAAAAAAAAACATAAGTCGCCCTTATATGGACAACGACGACGTCAAAAGAGCCTGCTTACCATTGCCAGACGTAGACGGTCGGACAGATGCTAAGCGCATGTGCAAACGGTAGCCATAAATGGATGAATGAACAAGCCAAAGACTTTCATTGTTAAGCACGGAAGTTAGTGGAGACAAAAAAAAATTGGAAAAATAATTTCCTTGCAATTTGCTTATGGCACGAACCACCCTTCTTCTTCGTCTTAATGAAACGGACAGTTTCAAATTTCCAAAGAAAACTCCCTCTATTGAGAAGACGATAGAGACGAAGGTGAATATGGAGGACTTAAAGAAATTAACTTGTATGCCACTGGTATAGCAAGCTGCATGGTAAAAATTATATGGGTCTTGTGTTTTGTTGTTCGGAGAGCGGAAACAAACATCCGAAAGCGAAGTTTAAATTTTGCTGAAGTACTTTTTTGCTGAACGATATTCAATTTGTACTTGTCCTAGAATCCGGAAGAACACTTGAATTTTGGAAATAATATCGTTTCACTGGAACATTTGACAATCCTCAAAAAATTTGTTCACGATTTGAGTTGACTTTTCCTTGAAAAGTTATTGTGTAATGCTATTCCACATTAAGGAAGAAACATTTTGCACACTTTACATTTGAGCTACGTCAAAATATTGCAAACAAAGCAAGCTCTTAAAGCAATTACAGAAAAAAATGGGGTCCAATGGACTGAGGGTTAGATGTGTCAGTAACGAAAAATTCTGATTCGCTAAAAAATTAAAAGTTCCATTAGTGGGAGCAAATCTAGTGTCCATGTCGATGTCAAATGCATACAGACTATGTTTTAGAGTTTATAATTATTGGTTTATTTTAGTGAAATTTGAAAATGGGGTTGGTTGTAACAAATGGATGGCATGTTGTTTACTGTTAAAATCAGAGAGTTTCAAAATATCAAAACAAAGATGGTGGTTAAAACTTTTCCTACTCATGTTGCATACAACCCCACATCTGTTTATGCCCCATTCTATAGAATGGGTTATTGTATTTGGTTTGGAGTTTGTAACATAAATAAATTAAATAATACCGTTAGGTATAGAAAAGTATATTATATTCTGACTCAGAATCAAAAGTATAGTCCGTCCGTCCGTATGTATACTCTCTAGAAGTACCAATATTCAATTTTAAACTTTTCCGATACGCCCACTTTTAAGGGCGTGATTTTTATAAAATACCTTTTTGCGGGTAAGATTTGGTAAGAAACTTGAACAGGGGCTTGATGCGGGAGGGGAACGCTTACACCTACAAAAATATAGGGAAAAGGGTATCCAACAGTTCGTTGAAAACGTACTGTAGCTCTCGCTTAAGTTTTTTTTGTAATAAATAACACGCCCTCAAGGGGTTATTCTTTTAATCTTAAGCTTATATACTGTGCGAGCGTTTGAAAACAGTGGAAGATTCATTAGGATGTAACGATGTACGTTTGTCTTAAATGATTGAGCATTGAAAAGGAAGGATGACAGATGTGAAGGGAATGTGGCAATTGTTTAGTACGCATAAAAGAACCTGTATGCTGGACGCTGCGTCCAAAATTTGGCTCAAGACGCTTTATAAGGTCAACTCGTTGAACCCCACAAGCGGATCACTTGTGTACAGTAGTTTCTTTTTCCATAAAAATAGAAAAAAAGGACCTTGACAGCAAGTTGCTCGATTTCAAAGCTTTACTTTTTTTTAAGACTTTTGACGTGTTTTTTTTTTGTTATGTTACCATGTTTTCTTTTTCTATCGAAATTCGTCTCGGTTGTGAAATGTTTTGAATTTAATTTTTTAACACTTATGCAGAGACATACAAATTAAAATGTAGAAAAAAAAACAAAACAATCCCTTGTTCCCGCATTCACCATCATCATTGTTGGTCGCACTCTTCAAAATTGAATTCGAAGTCTCCTCCTCTTAATTTATTTATTTATGTTGTTTCAATCTCCTTTTTATGCCTCTTCATCTCTTAACAACATCCTGTTGTCTCTGCAATCATAAAAATACAAAGCCCAAAAAAAAAATATCAAGACCATCCAAAAGTAACATCGCATTTGCCCCCCGAATACAGTAGCATAACTCAGCATCAACATACAAATGGGAGGAGGATGATGTTGAATTTAAAAAAAAAAAAACCAAATTGAGAAATAAGACCCCAAAATGCAAAACAGGGTCAATGAATGTTCACTCGCGCAGTGGCACAGCGTCTTTAGATCCAGGTTCAGCTCATCATCTCAAGAAGCAGGCAATCTGTCTGCTTCAAGATTGGGCAGTTTTGATTTGATTGTTGTTGTTGATTTTTTTTTAACGTAATCAGGATGCACAAAAAGATACGTCGGTCGGGTTGGTATCCACGACTAAGTGTATCTTGAAACCAGAAACAGGTAGCTGCCCACGGTGAGCAGCCAGAGGACGTCCAGAGCACTGTCCACTACCAAGTGCATCATCCACGTCCGGTCGGTCGGCCGGCCGGCCTACCAATATGCAACTCTAAAAGGGAGCACGTGCACCACCACCACCACCACTTGGTTGGTCGGAGTCTTTGGGTGGATGCTGCTTCTTCAGCTGGTTGCTGCTGCTGCTATACTTCGTATACACGGGAGATGCGTAAGGAATATGCCGGTCATAAATTTTCCACCGCACTAACCTGTCCCGGCCGATAAAATTGAATGAATTAGTTTGAAGTGTTTTTCTTGTTTGTTGGATTTTTTTTCTGTTCGTTGTTCATTCTTCATCTGCCTCCATGTTTTCAACCAACAACAAGAGACAGGATGCTGACGACACAACGACGACTTTGACTATATTTGTATACGTTCCATTGCACAAGAGGAGTAGAGTAACTCTCTGGTGGAGCAGGCAGGCAGTCAGGCTACATCATCTCGTATAATATGTATCTTTTATGCTGTGGGGTATCGACGTTAACGCTTTTTTAATTTGTTTCCATGCTCGGGTTTTTAATTTCAAACCTTTAAGGTGACTTCAACATTTGTGGGCTCTTTAAATCCGAGATGAAAATGTATTCTGCACACAAGATGGGCGCGCGAGCTCTCCAGCGCAAAACTCTTGAATGAAAACCAGTAAAACTGGAGGAATGGAATATGAACGACAGATACACCTCAAAAAAAAAATTTAAATCGCTTTACGAGTTTCGAGATCCGCCTTCGACTTCCGTTTACTGTAGTTTTGCTGCTAATGCTATGATGCTGCTGCTGGAGCTGGTTCTGCTGCTGGTGCTGATGCTGGTGCTGCATGGCGAGGAGATTAATATCGAAATGGAAATTCAAGTGAAAAATAAAATTTATGTTTAGATTCAAAGATAACCCGTCGAGTTTCGAGTATACATAGATGCGGTTTAATGAATGAAGACGAAGACGAGGATGTTTGTTTTATAATCTCTCATTCCAATGTGGGAGCTTTTTGATTGATCGATATAATCGCTTTTTCTTTCTTCCCTCTGTAAATCAGATTAAAATCTTTTGGTTTTTGGAGGGATGGAGGCAAAAATCGAAATTGGGTGGATGTCATTTTTTTGATATTTAATGGAAAGTCGAAAGTACCCGAAAAACTCCAAGTATTTCTTTGGAGACTTTGCTTGGGAACACTGATTCAAAAAATATTTTATTTGAAGTACTTCTTCTGTTTCTTGTTTTTTCGGAGACTGCTGCTGGAGCACAAGACGGCAACCAGATCCTTCCATCTCTCTCTGTTCCTGGCACGACACCTTAGCTGTGACCACAACTGACAATTTTGGGATTGAGCTACCTTCATGACAGTTGAGCTCCATTTCTTTTGGTTTCCCACTTCCATCTCGCCATGGACTTTGAGGATTTCATTGAGAGCACTACTTTTCTATGTTGTCATCAGGACTCCTCAGTGTATGGCCAATCCAGCTCCACTTTCTTTGCGTGATGTCATCATCCACTTTTTTTGAACAGTCCTCCTAAGCAACAGTTCATTGTTGGATATGATTTGTGGCCACCAGATCTTTAGAATGACAAAAGCTTGCAACCTACTCGAGACGTTGGTAGAGCATGTCCACATTTCACAGGCATCTAGCTGCACAGACTCCACTTTGAGTTTGAAATTGGTACAAATCAAAATTGTTGTAGTTTGTAGAGACTGGAGGATGAACTGAGTGACCTCCTCTGCTGTCTCCTGTCTCTCAATAACCTGCTGTTGTTGGCGTCAATCCGTAAGCTGTAAGCTGCTTTTCAATTTTGTTATAGCGAATAACGCATTTGGTGAAGGGCCATTAGAATTTTATCATCATGATAGTTCAAATGACTTAACTCGTGAAAGAGATCCCACTGAATGCCAAGTCTCTCATATTCACCCATGGTGATTTGGCATCAGTTATTGAATAATAAAAAACAGATTTAAGAGATGTCACCAAAACAACATGGCCGATAAAACCTATCCGCTAGGATTTTGTTTTTGATATTTCTCAAACTATTTTCATTGAATCAGAAAACGCCATGTTTTACTTCTTCTAAATATTAGAAACTCATACTGGGGAGAGCAAACAAGCTGTCCAAAATTCCATGGCTCATTGTTGGTATGCAAGCCGCTTGATCATCTTAAAGCACTTGGTAAGCCTGCCATCTCAAGGATCAAGGTTCAAATAAAAATTGTATTACTCTTACAAACCTAAAAATGTAAAATTGGAAGCTCTCAGCCGGAAAGATTTGTGACCAATGACCTGGACCACTTTCGTTATTAACATACTCTCGGATGTCTCAGATGAATCAAGAGCCTTCAGTTTTACTTTTTAAACAAATTGGTTTCCTTCTAACCATAACAATTATTTCAGTCCACTCTCAATTCCAAAGTATTGAAAGGAAACAATATAATTGAGGAAGTAATAATTACAAAGCAAAGACCATCTGCTGAAGACGAAGACGATCAGGGGTCTGAAACTCACAGGATACCATTCTGCATTTAGCATCTGACTTCGACTTGTATAGGGAGTGTGGACTGCAATTTTCATTCCACTTGAGTTGTGTGTTTTTTTTTTATGTTATTATTTATTCCTATTCTTGTTCCTGTTGTTGTTCTCGGGCAACGAGTTTTCAATATCCTCCCGATGATGACATGCACAACACGATAATGAGGCTTTGTTATTCCCTATATACTATGTGCCTGCAGTATACAGCAAGGAGTGTGTACAGGAAATGTGTGATTGTCCAGAAAATTATGCGAAATGATCGTCCTTTTACGACGACACACACACACAAACAAAACACACTGCCGAGTTTTAAATAAAATAACCAACAACGAATTCATCTGTCAGTTTGTGGGGAAGACGATACCAGAAACCATAAGGCCGAAGGAGGGCCCGACCGGGCCGTACGTATAGTTGCAGTTGGTGCGGTAACTTTAAGTAAACATTGAGTGCGATATTTTACGCCAGTAATCATGTTCTATCTAAACATTGAACGTTCCTGTATTCGAGTATAGGTTCAATGTCTTTGCTGGAGAATTGCTTCCATACCTACGATTTGAAGGGAAGACTTGTTTCTTGGTGCTGCAAGAACTATATCTCCGTCTTCTATTTCTACCCCCAGCAGTAGTTTTTGTTGCGGGAAGACCAAGACCCACACAACCACCGACGGAACGAGTCGGGCATATCTTGTTACTAATGTGTCAACATTAGAAAACCGAAAACATAACGCAGGCATTCGTCTGAGAGTTAAGTTTCGGCCGCGTGAGTCTGAGTTTACTCCAAAGCAAACACACCTGTGTCAATAGTATGCCCTCTTAGCGTGCTCAAGAGGGTTTGTAAAAAGTTTTAATTTTTTTTTTTTTTTTTTGAAAAATGGGGATCTGAATGTATGGAATGGAACCTTACTTTTTTATCAGCATGTTTTTGTGGTTTTGTGACGTTGAGAAGCACACGCACGCATGCCCCTGATCCCAACAAAGAGTGATTGTGTTCGCTCATTGAACTTTGGTTATTAATATCTTTAAGTTTTTTTTTTCTGATTTAGTTTGCTTCCAAAAACCCTCCATAAACTGGGGTAACATATATTTTTCTTAGTGCCTTTTTAGATTTTTTTGATTATTTAATTTTATTTACGAACAAACCTAGGAAAATAAATAAGTTTTATATTTTTGGATGACTTACCTCCTTGGTTGGCACACAAATTGGAGTACCCTCTTTGACGATACCATTTTCAACCATTACACCCATAACGATTGGATCACGACTGTTAAAAACAAATTGAGGCAGTATCTGGAATGAAAATAAAAATGTAACAAATAAGATTCTTTTTTTAACGCATAGGGATATCATCAGTGTTATTTTAAAATTGCTTTAACACTTAATCTGAGAAAGATAAAGCTTGCATCACAGTAATGGATGAGATAAAGACTTGGGATTAATTCAACTATAGGGTTATCCAGAATGAATGGGTAGATTTGAAATTAACACTCATTTTGATTATAAGGTTTCATCATTCAGACGTGATTTTCAATCGTGTAACTTGTCATGGTGATTTGGTATCAGTAATTGAATAATAACCAACATATTTGACAGATGTCACCAAAACAACATGGCCTCCAAAATTTACCTGCGCCAATTTAAAAACCCTATACAAGTCTTTGAGTTGTAGGACACTTAAAGGGTTTTTGCAACAATTGCTTGAGAAGAATGGAATGGGAAGTTTTTCAATCCAAAATTTTGTTTTGTCCTTGTCATCCTGTCTGCTTTAGAAAGAGTTATCATGGAGAGATGGGATACCAGTATTCACCCTACTGAGTGAAACTAGTGGAATTCCTTTTTTGCCGAGCTCATCGGCCTTGCAGTTTCCTTTAATATCTCGGTGTCCCGGCACCGGCACCCAAAAATGGGGAATATTAAATTTTTTTGCGAAACCACGAGAAATAAGCGACAATAGCAGAAAGTTGCTGAGTTTGTGGAAACAAAACCGAGTGATTTGAGGGCTGCTTGGCTATCTGAGAAGATATTCGACGTGAGTATCACGTTTTCCTTGAGCCTGCATAGAACCTTTTCAATCGGGGGAATTTCCGTCCGTACTACGCTACAATGGTTACGGAAACGGAATGAGAGAATAAGATCTGGTTCTGAGTATACGCCCCACCCACTCTATCTTCGTTTTTCGGGCCATCAGTATAGAAATGAACTGAATCATTTCTGGAAAAATTTCCAATCAGATCGTGATAAAATTAAAACTGGAAGTTGTTTTCAAAAATCATCTGGGGGTTAGTGTAATCGGAGTGACTTGGGTTGAACTGAATGAAATCAAATTTTGTTTCTCTGAGGCGGACAGATTTCAAAAAAATTGGACTGCCAGAAAACCACTTCCCAGGGCATAAAATAGGACACCAGGATTCACCAATAAAATTTTACTTAGACTGTAAGAACTAAGATTCATCAAGATGTTCACTAATTGGGAGTACAACAGCCTCAGATAAATTTGAGTTTGTATTTTAGTAGATCCTGGACTCAATAATATTACATCAGCAATACTAAAATTCATTTCACAATAATAATCAATAGATCCCAAAAAGTTTAATTGATTCGTATCCGTAACAGAATCTCGTTAAAAAACTCTGATTAGTCACAAAAATATCAAACGATCAATTTGTGTCCAGGAAGCTAAGTACTAAGCAATAAATCCGATCATTCTATCTAATTCATATCTTTGCTTAGCTTTAAACTACCAATTAAAAGGCGTGTCAATATGTTTTTGAAAACACGATAACAATTTTTCCGCTAAAATTTCCGTCAAACTTGGAAAGTTAAACATTTTTTTGTTGATCTTTAGATTGATAAGTTTTATAAAAAAACCTATCCCTTTGACTTTGAATTTATTAGTCAGTTCTTTGCATGACTTGTCAGGTACTAATTAAGTTGAACAAGAAGAAAAAAAATACTGGAACCTTGTCTGTCATGTCTGACTCTAATATTTATATCTTGTTCTGATAAGTTTCCTATCTTAAAGTTTTTTTTATCTTTAAAACATTATTTCAGATTGTGTATCCAATGTCATCAGCGCATAACCATAACCCATAATCAGGAGAATGAATGAGCTATTCCTGAGTACATTAAATAGTAACGCGAATCAGATAGTATTACAAGTATCTGTATCTTTATCTCTTAACATTAGTAATTTTTGTTGTATTGAACACTAGGCACAGATATTTACAACCGGTTGGTTGAAAGGTTCTTTAGATTAAAGCAACTTGAAAGATGTGTAAAAGCGGAAATGGGTTAAATATTGTATTTTATAGTTCAAATCTGGTTTCGAGATGTTTTAGAGCTGACTATACGATGGGCACGTGGTGTTATTACGCTCAATTAAGGTTGATTTCCAGAAATACTAATTTTTTCCCTTTTCCGTATAAGCTTAGACTTTGGATGGGAAAATTTAGAATTAAGATACATTATGTTTGGATTCTTGGTGTGTAAATTTTTTGTTGCAATACTTTTCTTGTTCTGATAACTTAGACTTCAAAAGATTTTTGGTGCCAACGCAAAAGATAAAAGGTATTAGAAAAATATGTTTTGAAAGAATCAAATAATTTTGTTCATTAACCTCTTGAGATTCTGTGATGCTTTGAGGTCGAGGTTATGGTAGCTTACCTTTGTTTAGGGTTTATAAAAAGTTGAAAAGCCGACTGATTCGAATAAGCAACCCAGAAGGGGTCCCTATGTTTTAATTCCGATTAGAAGTAGTACACGGAAGAAGGCAAAGGTGAATTTAATATAAATGGACAGTACTATGTCTCTCGTTAGCAACCTGGGAAAGGTCTGCTGGGAACCCTGAAGGGGATCTTTTTCCTAAGTAGATACTCCTGTAACTCCAGCAGCCTGGTCTATCTTCTTATCACACTAGATTTGTATTTTGCATTCGTATATCGTCCGTTTAAAAATCAGTGTGAATTAAAACAACGAAGTTCAAAATTATACTGTCCGGAGTGAAAACAGGCTCTACTTTCGACTGCGTATACGATTCATAATGGATAATGATACAAGGGAAATAATGCTAAAAGACGAGTAATTGTCTTGGAAAGGCAGCTGACTGAAGGGGTAAGATAAAAAAACAAACGTAACCCTTCGTCAAAATACTAAAACTTACCTTAAGTTTACAAGGGAAGACAGCAACCGATCGGAACTCTTCACGTTTCTTCTGTTTAAGTTCCTCCCGATATGCCATAAATTTATCAAACAAATGATAAATAATATCAGCCTGGAAGATTTTCACACCCAATGAATCGGCCATTTCTTGAGCATCACGTTCAACTTTAACATCGAATGCAAGAATAGTTGCATATCTGAAATGTAAATATAAAAAAATAAATTAATGGCAAAAAGATGTTACAAATCAAACATTGTTAAGGATCAGTTCTTCTTCTTCTTACAAACTAAATGAATATCCAGACACTGGCATGTATATATCTTATAAATATAATCAATCTGTTCAATTCATGTTGACCTAAAAAAAAAGAATTAAAAAAAAAACAAATCTGTCTGTCTGTTGGAGATCGTTATAAAACGTATATAGCAAGCAACAATTATTATGACTTCCCATTTCCTTGGCGACGAAGAACTTTTATTACATTTGTCACGAAATCATCGATCGTAAAAGCACTCAAAATTTTAAACACTTAAACATGAACGAATCTCACCACACTATGAATATATAGATACTTTTTTTAGGGGATAAATCACGATCAAAGGGGATCTTGCCTTAAGATCACTTTGACATTTATGTTTCATTCAAGTGGGATACTAGCAATCCGCTACAATGTTATATTATAATGAAAGCGAGATTTCTGGGTTGTGATTGATATTCTTCTTTAATCACCACAACGAAAAAAAAAACGAAAAATTCCAATCGGATTTTAATGTGAAGCACGATCTTTTCTTCAATGGCTTCTTCAGCTGTTTATGGTGTCTTTATGGAGCGAGTTTCATTAAAATGGTTGATGTCCAAGATAATCATAAAACAGACAATTATTAGACTTCTTTTTTTTTGACAATTTAATTTATCTTAGTCTCACCACACCACATAAAGTCCCCCTTTTGAATACTCAAGTTGAAAGCCTTAGTAAAATGAAGCCAGAGTCGGAAGATCAACATTTTTGCAACATTGTTGTCTATCTATCCACTCTGTCCAGCAACACAAAAGAGTCTCCAAGACATATTTACTGCCGCCATTAAATATCTTGTGAAATGTTGACGTTTCAGACTAAAGATTAACCAAAAGAGCCAAATTGGCAATTGCCTTCCGTTCCAAAATATTGTAGTGTCATATAAAATGTTATATACAAAAAGAATGCTTGACCCTTTGCCATAAGACTTATTCTCGACACACTCCAAACAAAAAAGGAAGATGAATTTTGTGCCTGTTTCATAAATTGTCCATAACTGCAATGTACATATGAACAAGTTGACCCTCCCCAAAATAAAAAGAATTATAAAAAAAGCCAGTAACCCAAAGATGTATAAATTACTCATCGGGATTCAAGAACTTTATATCTTCTTTTCTTTTTTTTTTTAATAAGAAGACGATCAATTTTCGTCGTTGTTTTTGTTGTTATTGTATCTTTTGGGACAACCTAAGTGGATTTGATGTAATTTTTTTTTCTTTTTTCTTAGTCGTTTCACCCTTTATGGCAAATTCTTCCCGTGGACCATTTTGACAGGTCTTGTCTGAATTTATCTTATTTACGACAGACAGTGAGTGTGTCAGTTAGGCATACAGAGGCTAATGTAAATGTTATTGAGTGTCTGGTGAATGAGTTATGCAGGAAAGATTAATGGTCTGGTCGAGGGATTCATTTAACATGAATGAAATTTTTAATGAAACTTTATGGCAATGTACGGACAATTGAAAAGGCAAAAAAATATAAACTGGAAGTGTTTGAAAAGTTGAAATTTCAAAGTAAATTTGACATTCATCGAAATTAAAAACTGGAAAGGTGAATAAATACCGTTGTTGGTTTGATTTTTACAGAAAACAGAATAAAGTTCCTGATTGAATTATTAGAAACAGGAGATTTGAAAATATTTTGAGATGGTTTCTATAAAAGATGGCATATTAAAAAATGGTTTAGATAGGGACGAGCCCCCAAGTGTAAAAAAAAATAATGTATCCGATAAATATCTATTTATCTAAGATCGTTCTTAAAGTATCTGTATTTTTTTTTTTTATAAAACAAAAGTACTTAAGGGCTTATGATAGCCCTTTTAATGTTTAGTCACAGCGCGAGCGATAGGACATTAGGGAGAAAGGGAAAAGAAGTGTCAATGAACATTGGTCTTGAATGTTTGAAGATCAAAATGGCAAGGGAAAATTGTACCAGGCAATTCATTCCACATTCGTGTTGTTCGGCTAAAAAAATAATCCCTATATTTCACGGTACGTTCGAAATTGGGAGAAAGTGTAAACTGATGAGCGTTCCAAGCAAGACGAATATCATAGAGAAATGTTTAAGAAGAACCCATAAAATAAGGAAAGACAAAACATTTCGACAATGTTCAAGTGATGGAAATGATTCCATATCCATAATGTTTCTCTCTCCTATCAACGCTTTTTCTGAACTCTGTCGAGCAGGTGGAGGAAAGTTTGAGAAGCAGATGCCCAGAGATGGGAGTTATACTCGAGTTTAGGGAGTACAAACACTTTGTGAATTGTAGCCAGAAGAAGGGGTAAAAAACGTCTTGCTTCTATTGAGGAAGCCTATGCATATTGCAGCATTCTTGGCAATCTCAAGTATGTGGTCATTCCAACGAAGATTGTCACTGATACACATACCGAGTACGGATAGCTTTTCGGCCTCCTGGATGCAAGTAGGTACCAGTCATGGATAATCGCATAGGGCATAGCTTTCGAGGAAAGACAGCATTGAGTTTTCGACGCATTAAACTCCACACGATTTCTAATAACCCAATTCACAATGCTGTTTAAATCGGAGTTTAATGAGCTTATCACACGGTATCGTTGTGAATTATCAAACGTACTCGTATATGAAACAAAACAATTTAATGGGTTAGAAGTCACGGACAAGAGATCATTTATAAAAATGAGAAAAAGATTCGGAGACAGAACGGAGCCCTGGGGCACACCAATATTTATTTTGTGGAGATCAGACTTGAATTCGTCTAATACAACTTGTATTGAACGGTCCAGAAGATAGCTTTCACGCATTTTCGATTAAAGAGCTTCATGCCAAACTCTATCAAATGCCTTTGAAATATCAAGCGCAATAATCTTGCTTTCGCCTAAGCGATGCAAAGATTTGTTCCACTGTTTGGTGAGATATGTCACCAGATCACCAGTGGAACAATTGCTGCAAAAGCCGTATTTTCGGTCATTTACAAGCTCCCGATCTTCGATATATTTCTTGAGATTTCTGTATTAGTCCTTAACATTAGTATACGACATACGGTCTGGCGTTGTCGCCTAAATTAACTCTTAAGTTGCTTCTTTCGAGACTGATGCATCTCTTTAATAGTTCCCAAACAGAACTTTGGCTTATCTCAGCTTGGGGAGTTTTTTGTATTGCTTCCCTGAATGTCAAGAGCACCCAATATAGGCTTGTTCGTCTTGTCAAGGGTGTACATGTTGTTCATGCATTCCTCTACCAGTTGAGTCCGGAATCCTGATAGCGTATGAGTTTAATGTTTTGAGTGCTTCTTAGACATCAGGCGTTGTTCTTCCTACAAGGTGAGTACCGTCAGCTTAGTGCGGAATTGTTAAAGGTTTTGCATCTTATGTTGACGCTTTGAAACAGAAAAAATATTGGTTAGGTCATTGCCGACCTTCATGCAGCAGCTTCATGCATTCCCAATATATTTGTGGTCTTAAATCATTTCACCAGAACTGTATCGATGATTCCAAATTCCATTGAAACTGAATTATTTCAAAGAGTACTGATTCATGTTGAAATGTAATACACCAATTACTTATTTGTATTTACATATTTTGTTAAAATGCAGTCATTTCTGATGATTGATAGCTTCCTCTAAAATAAAAATAGGCTATCGGTTGCATGTTTGGTGAGCAATGTTTGAATAATTGACATTTCACACAATCATTCTGAGCGTAGGCTTAGTCACATTATTTTTATTTTATTGGTTCCCAGAAGACCTGCTCACAAACTCACTTCCACCATAGCCCCTGAATCACTTCTCGTGTATCGTCGGGTCTGAGAAGGGTTGTCATTCATTGATTTATCCAAGTTCTTCACAGACAAAGAAAATTCTTCAATCAATCAGCTATTAATGTAGTAATTTTTACATCGAACCAACCAACCAACCGAACCAAACTATACGAAGACGCATTCGTTATGAGTAATTAAAATAAAAATCAAAAATCAGAAAAAGGAAAGACTTCATTAATCTTTTTGGCTTGAGTTGTCCAGAAAAACTCAGACATCACCAGGCAGCAGGACGCAAGAAAGAGAGAGACCTCCTGACACTAAATTACCTTTATTGTGTTCATGTCTTCCTGTTTTGATGCCAAAACATGTCAAGCTCCTCCGGAGCTCTGGACCGCATGAACGAGACGACCGAAATCCGAAGCCAAGGTGTTGCGTTGGTATCTCTACTAATTGTATCGCATGCATCATAAATTAGTCACGGTTTTACGTTTGCATCGTTCCATGTTTCCATTTTCATTTCCATCACAGCGTGTAGGAGAGATACTTGTGCTGCATTTGGTGTTTCTTTTTTTTTAAGACTAGCCACTTTGTGTTTTGGTGGATTTTGCCAGGCAATCGTAATATATTAATGGTGACCCGTAAGGGCCAATTAGCGATGATTCAATAGAATCAATCGTAAGGCAAGGCAGGCGCAAAGCGAGTGGCTTGGAAAAGCGGTCCAAGACAAAGAAGATGGATGGGCTTTTGTTCCCATTTTATGGTTATAGTCGGCGATGAGTGTAACAATTAAACAAAACAAAAATAAAGTGTTGGAGTTGGTGGCTCATTGTACGGTCACAGTACTTAATTTAATGGGTTAAATGAGTCATAAAAATGATACGGTTTTATGGGTTTTAGTTTTTTAAAAAATTATAAGTTTAATTTTGAGAATAAACGGGAAATTATGGCGGAAAAATTCTACAGCCTGCTTAAGTTAAATTAAAGCAATCGAATGAACTCATCGCTTTGGCTTTTACTGTAGTGGATACTGTAGTGGTCGGTTTGAGCCTAGCAATAGCAAAACGAGGTGACCCTCGTTTTAGTGACACTTGCCTCGCAGAAATGCTTTTTACTGACCTTCTGGGGTATTAGCACATCTCCGAAGTTTCTCAAAAGTACTGTGAAATTCTTGAGTTTAATTTTGTCCCCAACTATTTTGTCAGGTAATTGCTCTCCCATTTGCTCGGCCATCTACTCTCGTGGGCAGTTTTTTTAGAAGAATGTATGACGGGGTTATAGATATAGGTCCCTTAAAAATATATTGGCACGTATTTCCCGATAAATTATAAACTTTTCCGTTCTCTCTACACTTCCACAACTCATTCGCCATGTTCGATGTCGTTATAACTGACAGAAGACCCCAGGTATGTCTTAACCTTTGTGCAGTTGGGAAGCATTGTTCCATTCAAATAAATGTCTAGAAGAGTATGGATGAGAAAGCAGGCTGCAGAAATATTGACGGTCCGAAGAACACCGAATTAATTGGAAGTTCTTGCGACAATCGCGATTAATTTTTGATAAGCTTTACCATTTCCGGCAACTTTCATTATTAGTTTAGATACAACCTGAACTCGTTGCCAAATGGAAGGAATGATATCTTCAATATCAACAAAATTCTGAAATAGCGCTGACAGCTTGTAAAGATATAATATTTACGACCTTAATTAAGAAAAAAAAATTCCCAGCTTATCGTAACTTACCACTTATGCTAACTCATTCCTCATAAATCTAATCCCAAACATATCTAACTTCCTCTGCCAAATCATCAAAATTCTACCGTCGTCAACGTCGCGTCGCCGCATAGCAGAAAATATAGAATCAAAATGAAAAATAAAAAAGAAGAAAAATAATATCCGATCTTCCGAACATAAGACGAATAGAAGATACTTTTCTTTTTGTTTCAACTTCTCAGCACAAATCTCAAATCATCATGCTGAGAAGCACTCTTTGCAACATCCGGCCACTACCACCGGACCGGACGAAGAACGTAAAAAAAGAATACATATATGTTTGTATATGTTTATGTGTACATAAAGAACTTAAGCTGAAAATGGAGAAGTAACAGACAGCAAAATTGGAACAACAACTGTGATGTGATGGAAGAAATAAACAATCCATCTGAAGAAAAAAAAAACCAAGTCATCCAACATCAACCGGAGAACGATCTCATCGGTCTGTGTATAGAGAAGTTCAGAAACCATGTTGCCGTCTTGAGTTCTTAATTTCCCTCTCACCGTGTCGTCAAGTGGAAGAATAAACTACCACGCCAGTTGGGGGTCTAATTTATCCACCCTCTGTGCTTGACTCTTCTTCTATGGGTGATCTCTCAATGGGAAACAATAAAACGACACAAAGTATCTATGAAAGAAAACAATGGTATCTTAGCCCACTCATTTGTGACCATCAAAATGATATTTTATCTACGAGTCTATACAGAAATGTCAGCTGGTTGTGTGGTGTGTGTTTGGGATATCCATCAGCATCAGAGTGTGGAAAATGTGCTGTAATTTGATTTCGATTATACAACTCACAGATACACACAATATGGCGATGGTGATCTATCACTTTTGTATCTTTTGTGCTGGTTTTTGGAGTCTTCGATCAATCGAATAATTAAATCCCGCATTGGATTTAATTCAAGACAATTTACTGGGCCATCATCGTGCAACCGAACAAGATTGATAATAATTATATAATAAAGTGCAATAGAGGGCAGATAGATGCACAAGCCCACATGACCTCGCTGCTGCGCACTGTCAATGTAGAAAGCTTCATTTAATTTTTACGAGCCACTTAAATGGAACACTTTCTTCGTTGGACCAAGTGAAAATATACAATTTAACAAAAAAAAAAAAAAATACTTTAAGCAATAAAATGCTATAAAAGTGTGTATAAGATACTTTTTAACTCCTCTAGATACATGCATTGCAGTGCATCGCACTTGGTGTGTAATTTTTTTTCTTTTTTTTTATAATGTGTGGACGGGTTTTTTATTATATTTTTTTTTACATTCAAAGGGAAAAAATGAATTTAAAAAAAACGTGCCTCGACGTCATAAAAAAATTGAAATAGAAAAAAAAAATCTTTTTCGTTGGGGTTTTGGAATGGGGAAGGGAAACACATTAAAGCCTA
Organism: Platycheirus albimanus; assembly: GCA_916050605.2. NCBI lineage: Eukaryota > Metazoa > Arthropoda > Insecta > Diptera > Syrphidae > Platycheirus > Platycheirus albimanus. Next base: position 110,639,955 of record OU696698.1, on the reverse strand, counting down.
ACACGTCCAGCTGAGATTTTTTTTTTGTTTAATATTTTTTTTTATTATTATTATTTTTTGTATCTTCATTGCTTAAATTTCATTATGATGCGCTGCTGTTGCCCCGAAATGAGACATAATTGAGGAAGTAGTTTCCTAATTATTTTGAACCGAAATTGTTGCTATGTGGGGACGGACAGTGATGACGACAGATGGACGGCGGCACGGCGGCATGGCAGTGGGTATTCTTTCAGTAATACAGTGTAGATAGATAGTTTAAGTTTTGGGGAAACGGGGAAAATAGTTTTCGTGAGAATAGAAAGATCCAAAGAAAGTGATTAAGCGCGGTTACAAGGGAAGTTATAAAATTTAATTTGGGTATGATGATCGTTAAATCATACAACTTTATTTTTAATATAAAAATGCGATAAAAAAAATACTACAAACTGAGTAATAGTTTTTTTTCGGACTCGTATTTCGTTTCAGTTTATCTGAATGATTAAAAACTTCCATCACGTGTTCTAACTTTTCATAGATAAATTGATTATTGAAATGCGACATTGATCAAATGGCAATGCTGAAATCCTAGAATCATCAATGGCCACCTGAAATGAGCCTATTTTTTGATACTGATGTTATCTCTTTTTTTCGACGAGAATACTACCTGAAGTCGTATATTATCAAATCCGGTGTTATCACAGTGTTCGACTTGATTATGATTAAAGATACGGGGACAGCCCAAAATGAGTTCAACTAGTAACCTATATAAGGAATGATTTCTGGCAACTCACACTTGACGAATGGACAGATGATTCGGAGAGAAATGGATACCAAATTCTGTCATACCGTATTGTAACCTAAGCCATACATGATAGACAATTATGCTCATAAAAACATTATTTTGTTTTTACCCTCCTATTTGCACACATCGTAAGTATTGTCTGCCTTCATTTAAAATGATTCAGACGATATGGTTTGAGGGAATTCAAAATATTTTTAAATGATTGTGTAGACAATCCCAATTGTTATCATGAATAATCGACGATTGCGAAACTACACAATTATGTTTGCGCAGACAGTCTAAGTTGCGGCGAAGTAAGAAATGGGTATGCATTCTGAAGTTGGCCCTTTAAAAAAGGATTTTCTTATATTTCATGACCCTGAGCTATTTCTATAGATCGACATATCTGACGGTGAAGGGTTTATGGGTACTTCAGTCCATCAAGGGCTTTAGTTCTCACTTAGTGGGTTCAGTCCCTCAGTAGACTTAATACCTGGCGACATATTTCCCATCACCATGTCTGACTATTTCAGGTGGTTCCACGTTAACGCAAACCACACTATATTATTGACATTTACTTTTCTGACGAGTCTTAGTAAATGCAAATCAAAACTTGCAAAATCTTTCTTTGGGTGAAAACCAAACCTTTTCTTAGAATAAATTCATTTAAGCTGTTTCTCATATAAACATTTGAAACGAAAACATTCAAAGAATCAACATCCGTTCCAAATGAGTCAAGCAAAAAATTAAATCAATCTTCTGTCAAAAAAAAAAATAAATGTCACTTGCATAACCCAAAGAAAACTGTCATTTAACCATTTTTATTTCTTCAGATAGTGCTTCAACAGCTTGGTTCAATAAAAAGTCACACAGAAGCTGGTTGATGGTGCTTCCGACCTCCATATGTTTGCTTAAATTAAAGCCAAGAGTTACAAAAAAACAACACTAAAGTCCATCAAACTATCACTTTTCAGAAGCTCAACTGTCACCACGGTTAAGTTAAAGTCATTTATCAGCAGCAACTGTTTGCTAACATAAAGTGAGGTTAAGGTGGAATAACATTCTTTTCTAACGTCGTCAGTAAGTTCTTCGTCAGTCGTCATCACAATACCGACCTGGTTTCGTCATTATAAACAGCTATTAGTGTCATAATATACAATGGCTCTCATGGCTGGCCTGTTTCGCTGTCATTCTCTTTCAACAACCGACTTAACAATTATCGTTTTTGTTGTTGTTGTTGCCGATGGAATCTCGGTTCAAATATACAAAACAAAAGGCAACACACAAAACTAGAGAGAAGAAAAAAAAAAATGCTGTAGTAATACTACTTCCGGTGTACAATGACAAAACAATAAGCGCATATTAAATATGAGAACAAAAAATAAAAATGAAAATTTGGCTCCATGATTGGGACAAAGCTTGAGTTTCCGCTTACATGGTAGACACAGGTCGACGACTAGAAGGTACGGGATTTAATGGAAAAAGTTTTTTTTTTTAATGGTGTCTCGTTGTAGGTAACAACGGAAGTCCGGGAAAATGAGTAGCTTCTAAAATTTACAAATTTGTCCAAGCGGTGGAATTTGAGAAAGTTTTTTGTGCAACATTTAAGGAACCTGCAACATTACAAATTGTTGGCCATAAAACTTAGCCCTCTTGGGGGTGAAATTTGTTTGAGGGCATGTAGGGAATTTAATTAATGTAATTTATTTTTGTACTTACTGTGCTTCGTGCTCTAACATGGTAGAGGCTTTCATAACATCACGTTTGACTACGGGACCAATCCGAATGGCAAAGTACTGAAAGTAAAAAAGATATTTTTAATTAATCAAATGAACAATTTGACGAAACAATCTTTTTAGAGAAGACAAATTTAATTGAAGGGCGGAGCCGTATTTATCGATTAATAACTTGATTATAATACTGTTTGTGAAAAACAGTAGTTGCAACGAATACAAATTTGTGTGGTAATGCAGTCAAAGAATTTGATAAAGCAGCCCCACGTTGGGCGTCATTACTGTGAGCCAGGTTAAAGATGGATTTTTTTTTCGAATATAACTGCGCAGCGACATGCCTGTAGCCAATGTAAGTTATGAGAAAAGAAAATGATACAAGATTTTTAAGGCGAAACTACTTTCAACTAAAATAGGGCGGTGGCATTCCTGCAGTCAGTACCCAAACGCCAGATTGCAGATCATGTAAGACTGTGGGCATTAAATTATTGAGCTCTGTCAAGCCTGAGAAGCCTGTTTTATAAGACCCCTGCGACACATTCTTGTAAGTTTACCGGGCGGAACCAAACCCTCAGCCAAACCGGTTGTGAAATACTTGAAAATTAGCTTTGATAAGAGGTCACGCATTCTTTCCAACGTAAAAGCACTTATCAAAAAAGCCAATCATGCCATTGGTAGCATTTATGCTCAAATGAGGAAAAGAAATGGCCTCAATTAAATGACAAATTTGCGCCAAAACTGCAGACGAATTAATAAATGAGATGATCCCACGTTGGGCGCCATTTGTCTAAGCTATGTTTTTTTAAGTGAAGCTCGTTCTGACTTCATATGCCTGCAACCAGTAAAAGTAGCTCGCAAATTGCAGCCACGGATGTTAATGAAACGGTCCCACGTTGGGCGCCATCTTTCTTCGTTAGGTTTTCTAGACGAGGCTTTTTTCTACTTTTTTAAAAGGATGATGGAATTTCTGGATCATGTAAGACGAATGTGGGGCACTCAAGTGAACTTGAAAATCAACTCAGACGAGATGTTACGCTTTCATCTCTACACCTTATACCACTTATCAAAAGAGGCAATTATGTCTTTGACCGCATTTATCCAGATATCATCAATTAAAGGACAAAGTAAGTACAAGTTGCGCGAAAATTGCAGCCCAATTAGTAAATGAGGTGGTTTCACGCTGGGTGCCACTTTTGTTAACAAGATTTATGAAGGCAATCATAAATCTCTGTTCAAATGTCTATCGGACGCCGGTTCTTCTAGCATGCTGAAGTACTCATCTGTTAAACTCACTAAGCTAAGCAGATACAAAAAACTATTTTAGTTTTATTAGAACGAATCGGGAAAACAGTAACAGGATCTAGAGTATGAACTGTCAACTAGAATTTTATGACAGCACAGCTCTCAAAACATCTGACTTTAGCGTCTAATTTCGACGGAATAACATCTGACGTTTTTAAAACACACTTCGGCCGGAAATTCCAACGCTCATGTTTTATCATCTTTTCCACTGAATTCCAGTGAACTTTATTCATTTTATTTTTCGCCAAAAAAAAAACAAATCTTATCCCATTTTTTGCACTAAGCGATTTTGAAAAAGCGCCCCCTCTGCCGTCGTCGTTGTTGTGTCAATGTGTCAACATAAATTTCTCTGAATGTCATGGTCAACAGTGGAACACATTTATCTTCCAAAAAGCATTCTAAGAACAATATTGTACGATTAAAGCCACATGGATGTTTCCAACGAAATTCTTTGCAATTCAAAAAGAACCCAAAAAGCAAAGCAATACATCTAACAACAACAAAAAATACATTTTTAAACAAAATAAGAAGACAGAGACGAAGGCGAAGCGCGGTTTGAAGATACAAAAAGAGTAGGTATCAAAAATAGAATTCGCCCTTAGTTTAGTAAATTACTGTCGTGGATCACTTACGATCACCGCCATCGCCACGCTGAGTCCCAGACTGACAATGTGCAAATATTTTGAGTAATTTCCTGCCTGTCACTGTTTTGGATGGTTCGGCAGAAGGAAGTGGGCTTAATTGGATTTTCAGTGGCTGGCTGAAAAGATGTAAAAAAAAAAAACAACAACACTGAAACGCAAGTAAAAACAAAAGTTGCTGTAAGTCAAGATATGAAACGAAGAAAAAGAATATTACCAGACCATAACAATTAAAGTGTTTCCGGCTTTTCAGAAGAAGATTCTTCAGCGGAGCATGCTCTGGAACCACCATAGGAAGTGTAAATCAACTTAAAAAATGTTTTATTTGAATTTTTTTTATAATTATTAAGCAAATTTCTTAAGCAGAATTGATGAGACCATTGGTCTTGTCAAAAATTCACGAAACTAACGGTCTGCACCGATAAACAAAAGTCAATCAACGACTTGGAAAAAACCAATGTTTGCCACTCTGTTATTGACAATAACCGGCTATAACTGCTCGAAAATGGAATCAGAAACAAATTGTAATTTTTCTAAACAAAATCTGTTATACGAGTAAATGTTCTAAAAAAAGGTAACTGAAGTTTCTATTCCTTACCACTGTTGCCTACGATAAATTTGGGAAAAAAAATTAATGCAATCCCAACTTCATGTGCATTCGTTCTACAACCTCCCACTATATACGACAAAATCAGACCCACTCGAGTAGTAAACATCATCCAGAAAAATCAGATAGCTCATGTCAAAATATTCTAATTAGTTGCTCAACGAGCACACACGACTTCCGGTAATCACCTTCTGCTTCACTGATTTATCTAACAACGTACAGCGTGTATTCGTCGTATTTCTTGTTATGAAACTCAATAAACTTTTTCCAGCCTACTATCGCTACAAAATCTATCTATATACAATTATCCATCTATGAATCTACCTTTTTAGCTTATTCAGCGTCGTCGTCGGCACTGCTGACTTCTAATTAACTTTTCAGTTTTCACACAAAAATAAAAAAAAAATAAAAAAGAGTTCACTCAATGCAAGTCTGTCCGCTCTACGCTGCGCTGGCTGTACCCACTCGAATCTCCAATTTCATATGAAACTTTGCTCGTTTCGTCAACGCCTTTCAACGAAAAGTGTTATTTGTTGGTCGTCCATCGTCGTGTTGTCTTTCCACTGACACTTCTCAAGTGTTACGTGGGATCTGCCAACTGTCATACTGCCTCTGCCACCATCAACATCATCATCATCATCATCATCATCCGCTAGAACATAACAGTCACTCTGACTGTGTTGAATGATAATGGTGGGACGTAGTCTTGCCATTTTTGGTTAAAACGACGAATTTCTATCGGCGGGCGATCGGGAAAATTGAATTTCTCCTCTTTGACAGTTCGTGTCGTTTTGTGGCTCGTGGGTTTTTCCTGCTGCCTTCTCTCTAAAAGTTTACATCCTCCTCGTCAATCTATTTTTGGTAATAAAAAAAATTCCACAAAATATGACAAAAATAGTCATTTTAACGCCAATATCCGATAGATAAAGGTTTTGATTTCAAATTCATAATTCGTTGAATTTTAACTACTTTTCATGATGAGTTGTGATTTTAAAAAAAAAAAATTATCACAGTTGGACATGTCATTACCACGTGTAAGATTCTTTTGTTAAATTTTTATTTGTTGGCTTTAAAATAAGTAAAAAAAAATAATATCAAACACAAATTAGCATTAAAGTTTAGAGACTGCGAGAAGAATCATCAAAAAAAAAAAATGGAATATACAGCGCTGGTAGACTTTTAGTCTCATTCAGAGATTTAAAGCAGTGGCGGATCAAGGAGTCAGAAGACGTCAAACGCAGGGCTTCAATTTGGTTACATTTAAATACCTTTTGCTAAGTCGCATGCTGGATTGTTTCAGTAGAAAATGAAGCAATTAGCTTTTTTTATTTTTTTAACTACAATTACTGCATTTTGAATTCATTCGAGGAAATGATAAATTTCATAGAGTAAGTCTTGTCATAAAGAAGCCATTTCTATTTCTACAGAATATACACATGTACCATTGATTTGATATGGGCCTACACTGCACGGTCGAATTTAGGTACGTCAAAGTTGAATTTTTTGTGTTTAGTTTTTCAAAATGGTAAGTGATTTTTGTGTTGTATATTCAAATGTTCGTGGGCTTAGGAAGAATTTCTTTTCTGTGTACGCCCATACTGTGCAATACAGGCCAGCTGTTTTGGCATTAAGTGAAACCCAGGTTGGACAGAATACTGATTTATCAGAATTTTGTTTGTTTGGATATAACTTAGTGCCATTACTTTTTTCCCACCATGGTCTTGTCGTTTATGTTAGGAATGATATTGCTTGCCAGAGCCTTCCCCAATATGGGCATTGTTCTAATACGAACTTTAATTTCCTGTGGCTCAAATTCACTGTCCGCAAGCATATCATTCATTACTGTTTTCTTTACAGGAGTCCGAATCTTGACAGCATGTCTACTTGTGATGAGTTAGATGTTTTGTCAGATTCAATTTCCCGAATTGTTTCCCATTGTCCTCACACTGAAGTCGTGATTACGGGCGACTTCAATGTACACAATTCAAGTTGGCTCCGATATTCTGGCCAGACAACACTCGAAGGAAGGTATACCGAGATCTTTGCTGAGTATAACCATCTTACCCAGCTTGTCGATGAGCCTACTCGTATACCGGATGTTGATGGGCATTCCGCCCATACTCTTGACTTGTTCCTTACTTCCCATCCTGATAAATATACTATTAAAGTAACTTCTCCATTTGGCACCTCGGACCATTGTGTCATTTCAGCTAATTTCTCGATCTCCAACCATCCAGTTAAAGAAAAAATTCCCACTAGAACCGTTTGGCAATACGAGAAAGCCAACTGGGACGGTCTGAATATTTTCTTTCGCAACTTTAACTGGTCATTATGCTTCCTCGATAATGACATTGATGCCAGTGCTGAAATGATTACAGAAGTGATTTTTCTTGGAATGAGAACTTTTGTCCCTCACAGAACAAAATGTATCAAACCAAAAGAAAAGTCTTGGTTTTCCGAAGAGTGTAAAGAAGCTATCAGGTTGAAAGAAGTAAGCTTCCGATCCTACAATGCCAACCCAACTGAGGAAAATCGGAAGAAACACAAACAAGTTAGGAACTCGTGCAACTCCGTTATACACAAAACGAAATTTTTACATGACCAGAAGTTACGGCAAAAAATTCTGCAATGTCCCAAAGGCAGTAAAAACTTCTGGTCATTTGTAAAAAACGTCAAGAACTCAACGTCATCATCAGTTCCAACGCTCATCGTCGACGATAAACCTATTGTCAGCTCTTCAGAGAAGGCGAATATGCTCGCAGCTCATTTTGCTGCAAGTTCTACGTTGCCTGCAAGCAACAATGCCCCTCCTGTACTTGAGAATGTTAATTTTTCTATGGGACAGATATTTTTCCGCACTCGTACAGTAGCAAGAGTACTTCAAGATCTTGATATACACAAATCCGCTGGCCCGGATGGTATACCCCCTATTCTTCTGAAGAAGTGTTCTTCATCTCTGGCAAAACCACTGCGTAAGCTTTTTCATCGCTCCTATCGTTCAGGAATCTTTCCTAGTAGATGGAAAACAGCATTTGTCCAGCCCGTCCCAAAAAAAGGTGATTCCTCCTCCCCCTCCTCCTACCGACCAATTGCACTTACGTCCCTACTTTCCAAGGTCATGGAAACGCTGATAAATCGTCAGCTCAAGAAATATCTCGAAGATCGGGAGCTTTTAAATGACCGGCAATACGGCTTTCGCAGCAATCGTTCCACTGGTGATCTGATGGCATATCTCACCGAACAGTGGAACAAATCTGTGCATCGCTTTGGCGAAAGCAAGATTATTGCGCTTGATATTTCAAAGGCATTTGATAGAGTTTGGCATGAAGCTCTTTTATCGAAAATGCGTGCATTTGGTATCGATGAAACTCTTATTCGTTGGATTAGAAGCTATCTTCTGGACCGTTCAATACAAGTTGTATTAGACGGTTTCAAGTCTGATCTCCACAAAATAAATGCTGGTGTGCCCCAGGGCTCCGTTCTGTCTCCGACTCTCTTTCTCATTTTTATAAATGATCTCTTGTCTGTGACTTCTAATCCATTAAATTGTTTTGCTGACGACTCAACCCTCAGCTTTTCATATGCGTTTGATAATTCACGGCCTTCGCCTTCGGACGTGTTATTACAGCGAAATCGTATGATAAGCTCGTTAAACTCCGATTTAAACAGCATTGTAAATTGGGGTACTAGAAATCGTGTGGAGTTTAATGCGTCGAAAACTCAATGCTGTCTTTTGTCGATGAAGCTAAACATACCCCCTATGCCATTATCCATGAATGGTACTTGCATCGAGGAGGCCGAAAAGCTATCAGTACTCGGTATGTGTATCAGTGACAATCTTCGTTGGAATGATCATATACTTGAGATTGCCAAGAATGCTGCAAGATGCTTAGGCTTTCTTAATAGATGCAAGAAGTTTTTCACCCCTTCTGATCTGGCTACAATTTACAAAGCGTTTATACGTCCTAAACTCGAGTATAACTCCCATCTCTGGGCAGGTGCTTCTCAAACTTTTCTCCACCTGCTGGACAGAGTTCAGAAAAAAGCGTTAAAATTGATAGGAGAGAGAAACATTATGGAAACATTTCCGTCACTCGAACATCGTCGAAATGTCTCATGTCTTTCCTTATTTTACAGGTTCTTTTACAAAAAATGCTCACTCGAGGTAGCCAGCTGCGTTCCACCCCTTAAACATTTCCCCCGTAATACTCGTCTTGCTAGGAACGCTCATCAGTTTACACTTGAGCCCAATTTCGGACGTACCGTGAAATATAGAGATTCTTTCTTTAGCCGTACAACACGAATGTGGAATGGATTGCCTGGCACAATTTTTCCTTGCCATTTTGATCTTCAAACATTCAAGATCAATGTTCATCGACACCTCCTTTCCCTTCCTTCCTAACTTCCTATCGCTCGCGCTGTGATTTATCATTAAAAGGGCTATAACAAACCCCTTGAGCGCGTGTGCATTATAAAAAAAAAAAAAAAAAACCTATATGGCCACTAGTCCTCCTCTAAAAACAAACTAGGAAAAACTTGTTCATATTTCCTTGAATTGTATAGCGCCCTATAAGAAACAAGAAACGTTCTCATCTATAAATCCCCCACTGAATTAAAAAATAAATCAATACAAAAATTATATAGTTTTGATTTTCCCAAACACTTTCGTTGACATAAAAAAATATTATTCGTTTACTTTGAAATGTATCTTACTTCGATATATATGTGGGGGTTTTATTTTATGTTTTTGAAAAGGCGTTACGATGTGTAGGCGTTGAGTGATAAAAAATTGATTTTGATGGCGAGATTATGAGATTTAATCAATAAAAATTTATGTTAAAAATATATATTTTTATTATGATTGGTTTTTTTTTTTTCTTACTACATGAGAGAACTTTCTAAATGTGGGTTAATTTTTTGTCTTTTGCTTCACTTTGTTTGAAGAAACATATTTGAAATAGATTAAATACGGAAAAGCCCACGTCGCATTAGGGAATGTGTTTTAAAAGCAAATTGATAATTTCGAGCGAATTCCAGAAACACAGGTTTTCAAAAACAACACTTAAGAACTAATTGGTAGTAGTTTGACATTTAAACAAATACATTTTGTTATGACAGCCAACTAGCTAAATAATGATAATGACGGCACTGGAGCCTAGTATTCGCTTCTGAGATGTGGTAAGCTTAAGAATCAAACCAAAAATACAAAAAAATGCAGAACAGTCGAGTCCAACAAAGGCATTATAATGTAAAACAATAAAAATCTGGGTACAGTAAATGACGCTTATAAGAACCACGCTTATAAGAAAAACAATGATGTAATGAACTTTTTTAAACAACACCGATTTTCAATTTTTCTGTAAAATTGTATGTGTATAAGAATCTTTTTTAAGACACAAGGATATGCCCATCTAAATGTTCTTTAAATTTGAACACACCCGAAGGAAATACATACACGAATTTCTGAACTCTCAAAGATATGTCATAAATGTCAGACTGAAATAAATTAAAAATTTATTTCTTGCTATTTAAAAATAAAGTATGCTTTTTTTCTGAAAGAATATTTTTATAAGAAACTTCTGTTACTTATACCCGTAAATTGGATATAAGAAACACACTCTTAAAAGAAACACAAATTGTGTTATTTTGGAGTTTCTTATAAGCGTCATTTACTGTAGTTATCTGGCACTCGATGAAGGAAAGGACTTGGACATCAGCAATAGAACAAATAAAGCATAATGCATTAGAAATCTTTTATTTAGTGTGATACATAATATCAAATATTGTAGGTTTGATATTTTGAGTGATTTTCATGAAACCAGAAAAAACAGTCAAAGCTGATACATCACGGCAACCAACTTCGATCACTCTTCCTTCAAATGACTAGTGCAGTAAAATTGCATCGCACAAATAGAAATAATTTAGCTACTTCTGTGGAGTGTATCGCTGTCTTGATGAAAATAATCAAAGCATCCAAATTCGTAGACAGCACTGCACTGTCACTCTCCCTACTTCAAATACGACAACAAAAATGAAGACTAACCTATATTTGGATTTTGGAATCAGTTATTTCATATCAAATAAGTTATTTCTGGAACTGGATTAAGGCAGTATTTTCAAGCCAGCTGATTTTCATTTTCTGTCCACAGTAAGCGCGGGACGCGATTGAGTCTTGAAATATGTTACCGCACAAAGCAAATCTCTTAATTCTAATATTTTATCTGATTAAATCAATCTTTGTATTTGACGATTAGTTTTGTCTCCATCTCAACACTGTCCACTTATAGTTTTCTAAACCCATCACACCTCATTGCTATACTTGTATGAGAAAAAATAAACCACATACACGGAAATAAAGACACTAATTATTTTTATTCATTCCTAACAACTGTTTCCAAAGAATCTTTTAAGTTCACACTTAAATACCATGTATCTATGACTACTCCTCTACTATACCTATACTCCGGAGAGAAAAGCTAGTTTTTGAAATAAAAACATTTTCTTCGTACATTCACCTGTTGCACGCAAGCCCTATTAGCTTCCAGAATATGAATTGCATGGAAAAGAAAAAAAAAAGTATCAAATTACTTCACCACATATCTCTCACTTTTTCAAAATGCAAAAAAAAAAAAAATAATAATTACATCATAATTTCCACGCAACTGTTTTTCATGTCTTCCTCTCTTTATCTGCTCATCTCATTGTGGCAGCTCAATAAATTATTGTTGCTCTGCCGCACTGCCACCAGTCAGCAGCGTGTTTTGGAATCAAGTTGTATCCTAGTCTGGGCCAAGTCGTCTTATTTTTATGATCTAACATAACCCATTGCCATTCATAAAAATGCATGTTACCATTTTAATTATGTATGGAAGAAAAGAGAACGTCTTCGTGATATCAGGAGCTAGTTTTGGAGATGATTAAGATCCTAAGAAATGATCGTTGACTTGGGAAGAAGTTATATTTTTTTAAATGAAACAACATATTCTTTCGTGTTAACAATTAAGATCTTCCTCGACTCTTTTTAATCTTGTTCCCTGTTTGTTACAATAAAATAAAATATTTTTGAAGTTAGATGTCTTCATGAGTGATGGGGAAACATTTTTTTAAAGTTAAAGCGACACGTTTACCGTCAATATAACGAGACTCGAGACACTATATAATTAACTGTCTTTCTGATATTTTTTCCAGCGATTTGCATGGTTTTCACGCTATGTTAAAACCTATTTCAAGCTCACTGCTGGATTTCTCTACAAAACTTTTAAATATCGACGAACACTCAAAGTACCATTTCGAAAAGAACAACTATGAACTGTCCTCGGCAGACTTGACATACGAATCAGGAGTGTTAAACAGTAAAATGAAAGAGAATTAAAGCCAACAAGGACCCTTAAAACGGATGTTCCTATTGCAGGAAGTAATTGATTTATCAATCTCTTAAAAAAATAATTATTGCTTCCCACCCTTTCAAGGAATATTTCTAATTTCAAGTTACAATACTAACAAAACTTACTCAAAACTAAATTGCTAGTGATAACTTTCACGTTCCAAAACGTTTTGCTTAAAACTTAAATAAATTCTTAAACACACTTCAAGACTAAATCAAAAGTATTTCCTAAAGTTTAACAGCTATCAAGCCAAAAATAGATCCGCATTCTGCTGCTGGTTCTTCTGCTTTTCCTGATGATGATTTTCACTTCTCTTCCCTGCAACTATTCCATGATGAACCCACCATCATCAGCGGTGTGTGTGCTGCGAAAAGTACAACAAAAACAGAATGTTTCTCCCACATTCTACTTGTGTTTGTCATAGAAACATTCACCACTTCCTCACATTCACGGGCTCGTTCTCATTCTTGTTTACCATCCCATCTCAATGAATTTTACTTTTTTTCTATCCTCCTCCGAGTATTTTTAGATTGAATTTCGAAAATATTTCGATCTAATCCATCACAAGCACGTTTGCATTTCACACTTTTCCCCAAACTCTGGATGGGATATCTATAGCTATACGAAGTGAAAGAAGTTCGTGTGCTATTCTGGTCCTCTTGCATTCCATGGATACCTTTCTATCTCAAGTTCGTTTAATACCTATGGTCAATAGATCAAACGATTTTATGCTCCGTTGTTGATGCTGATGATGAAGAATAAATATAGGACTCACTAACTTCATCTTTATAATCGTTTGTCACTGCTGACAACCAACAAAGACAACAACGCCCTCTACAATGTTCGACACACTAACAAACTTCTAAGTCCACGAGTCGCATATAAATCAATCAACTGCAAGCATGTGCTCCCGCCTTAAGATTTAAGAATATTACTTTATTGACATGAGTGGTAGCGCGGGCTTTGTTTTGTGTTTACTTCCACTTTACAGTTTCATTACTTTCTTTCAGTTGGGAAATTGTAAATGCTGACGGTCGGCCGCGGCCAGACCGCAGGCGTTGCGTCATTTACGGAGTCGAAATACTTTTTTGATTAAATCATTCAGCAAATTTAATTTAATAGGTTCCAAACCAACTAACGAACTCATTGAAGGAATGAGTACAAACAATACTTTCGAAAATACATATAACCAATAAGTTTTTGGCTTATGGCCCTCAAGGTCAAACCGGTTAACCACCCTAACTCAAACCCACCAGTTTCCAATTTCACAATTTTTTTTTTCTTTTCGATTCAACTTTTTGAAAACCACCCATCAAAACGCTGAGAGCGCGCAGACGTTGAAATTGGAATTTTTATGAATGAAATTCTGTAGCGTAACGTGCGCGTATCGAAATCAAAATGTTTGCCTGCTGCTTTTATTCAGTTCTTTAAAAGTCTCCACAATCACAATTTACAAACACTTAAAACATGGCGGCGAGGAAAGGGAAGTTGTGTATTGTTTTGTTTTTGTTTTTTTTTTTTCTTTTTGTTCGATTCTGTGTTGACTAATACTGCTCTATACGTACATTGTGATTAGATGATACCTTTTGAATGAACGTGTACCGGAAAGTGGTCATCGTTCAACGATATTACGTTATGGAGGTGATTACTTTTAGTTATACTCGTAGGTACGAGTAATTGTGATTAAGTAAGATGGTGGCTGTTGTGTTTAGAATGTGAATTTTGTTAGTCGTCGATATTTAAAATATTCGATAAGTGTTGATGATGTTGACAGGAAATGAGGTGGAATTAAAATTCGGCGAGAGTTTTGCGGGCTTCTTGTGTGGTAACAATATTTGTTCACTATTGGTTTTGCAGCTTTATGTATAGACGTACGTATGTGTTAAATTTTGTGAGCAGAAAGTTAAGATTTACAAAACTGGTAGGGATACGCAATGTTCAAAGATTGTTGAACTGCTTTAGTCTGAAAAGGAAAATGAGAAAAATGCCTGACGTCTTTGAGAGATTGGTGCAGTTGGTAGCGCTCCAAGTGGCTGGATTTGAACTGAAACTTTGCTATGAAAACTGATTAAATGCCACATAAAAGTGATATGCTCCAAACTTCTAGTTTTCTGAACGCCAAGAAAAGAAAAACACGTTAAACTTCCTAACATGCTTATCAACTGTCAGCTGTTTTAAGTGGGGCATACGAACTTGTCAAACGGATAGTACTAAGCATCTGTCAAAAAATAAGCAGTTTTGGTTCAATTGTTTGCCGTAGTGGCGCCACACGTTTTTCCTTCAATATCCAATAATTTACTTCCTTTTCCCGAAAACGAAATCTTTCTGAGGGTATTGTTTGTTGGATAGTGCTCCCAGAATTTTAAAGCTTTCAAATTTCGGTACTTCGCTTTGTTTTTATTGTTTGTTGACATTTAAGAATTTACCACGAAGTTGGCTTCACTTCAGCTATTGAAGCTTCATCTATAAACAGGGATGTCATCCGGTACTAAATCCTGCTTATGTAAATAGACAATTGTATTTGACATAATAAATTTGAAATCATAACCAGAAAAATTTTCAGAAGCAATAGAATTATTCAGTAGATACAGATTTATATTTTTCTTAGTCAAGGAATTATGTAATGTTTTAATATTAATGATCAGTCAGAAATGTTTTGACCACAGAAAAACAGTTAAGCTCATATGGGAGGATATGCAAAATCCACATAATTATGTGCTGGTGACGTCAATTTGACGTCACGTGTCTGAATTCACCTTAACAAGAAAGTTGCTTTATATCAAAATGACGTCAGAGGTACCTTCACAATTGTGTAGCTTTTATATGTCGTCTGCATGAGGTCTACGTCCAACCATTCTTTTTCATAGCTTTTTTCAGGGGTATTTCTTCTTGTGAGGAACCGACATTATCATCTTCCAATAGAACATCTTATCATGGCACATATGCAAGGGAGTGTAAGCCACTAGGCCCAGGCTCCTCCTGGAACTTGACAAGTCATTATTCTTTTCATTTTTAAATTGACAACTAAATAAAATATTCGCTATTCAAACTTATTTAACGAATAATTTTGTACTTCAGTTAAACCTGGCTAATGTGACAGCTGCAGAGTGAATTGGTTATGTCTGAAATTGCAATGAACTCGCTTAATATTGAACTTCAAACAATTTGAATATTTTACAAATGATTTCAGGGGAAAAAAGCACAAAATGAAAAAGTATTTTTGGTAAAAAAAAAACCTTTAAAGACCAAAAAACAAATTTAGTTCCTAATCCATTATGTTTTCTTTTCCGATACCCTTTTTTTCAGTGACAGCCCAACCAGCTTAATTGTGAATCTTTTCCCACACAAAAGACCCTTTTTGATTGAATCTTTCCCCCGAAAAAAAATAAAATAAAAAATAAATAAATGATTTCTTCTAAATAAACCTAATTGAAAACCGCACCTTTTCAATCCCGCGAACAAATCAGTAAACATCTGGACATTAATCTATAATCCCCTCCTAAGCGGCCAGTAGGTACTGCGTAGACTGCAAACTGTAACCCTTCTCAGTTCTCAAAATGATGACGACGATGAGAATACCTTTCATTCATTCTTTAGCTCATTCATCCCTTAGCCTCAAGAAGAACCATCTGCCTCCTGTTTTCGAGAAGAAGGGAACACAAATATTGCTACAACTGCGCAACATTCATTCACAAAAACGAACAAGCGTCTCCTCCTTTACCCGCACATCAACATCATCATCATCCGCATGTGAAGTAACAACTTCTTCCATGGATAAAGGTATTTTTATTATATTCCATTGCGACAGCAGCTGAGTCCATACGGAAGCACCTTTTGTCCAAGAACAGAATGCTTTGCTATGTTCTGCGCGCCAAAGTTGTTGGTCTCGTCTCGTTTTAGTCTTATGAATGAAAAAGTTTCACCATCGATCCCATTCCCATTCATCTTGACACGAAAGGGAATTCTCTCTGAAAACTTATCAAGAATGAAAAGGGGGAACGCACAGCTTATACAGCTTGTATAAAACGTGGATTATAGGAATTCCTTCGCACGAACTCGTCAACGACGACGACGAAGGCTAACAACGCAATAATTTTTTTTGTGTCACAAAGGGCTCCTTAGATGATGAGCATGTGAATTGGGAAACACGTCTTTCCCCCGTTTAGAATAATGTTTCTCCCATGAGACGCATGTAGCGTAACCGAAAAAGGGCCACTTTCCCCGACCGTCGCGTCGCCATCAACCGTGGTAGTTGTTGTCGTTGACGAACCAACAACAATGATGATGATAAAGTTCAATTATTTTTTAATGGCAATGAGCTTCGCCAAATCAGTTTCATCAAAGAATTTCAAACCCTACCTTACACCAGCTCAAGATTATACTCTTCATTCATGATTCAAACTGAAGTGGAGAAGGGGGATGGACTGGTGGTGGGTCTGGTGGAAATAATTGAAATTTTCTCGCTTTTCCGGGTAAAGGAAATTGTCTGGCGCTCCACATCGTCGGTTCTTATGGCAATAAAGACATAGGCAATAGGCGTATTTAAGGAAGGCCGCTTGGAAACTTGATGTGTTCTTGGTGTGTGTTCAGTTATTGGGTGTAATGCTTCTGCGAGCATATGGAAATAATTTTTCTTTTACGGCGCATTGTTATGGTCATGCTTGAGGGAATTCCCATTCATTGTTTCGCACTGAAGAAGACGACATGCTGCGGCTGCTTCTGCTTGGGTTGGAAAAGATGTGTGCTTCCAAGTAGAAGAAGCAAAATATCCGCCATATTTGGCTGATGAATAAGAGAGGTTCCATTTTATGAATTGTCTTCTTCTTTTCTGCCGTCAAATGTGCACGGTGTGAGAGATTTTCTTTGAATGAATAACAACATCCGGAGTAACATAATGGGGGGGACTTTTTCTTTTTCTTTGCCTGGCACGTAGACAATTTATTTAATTAGATATTCTTTTCTGAGAAGAAGCAAGCACTCCATTCATACAAAAAATTAACAAAAACAAAACATAAAACTCCTATCAGGCCACAAAGCTCATAGCTTTGGTATTTGATGGATGATTTTTCTGGTTGGTAGCTGATGTCATTCTTTAAAATTGAAGGAGATTTTGCTAGACCTGAGTTCTTTTTTGTGTTAATTGGAGAAGCATAATATTGATGTTCTTAATCCCTCTCTACCTACACGATTTTAGGAAAGTTAACATCGCTCTTCATAATATTGCAGTTCAGGAAACAACTTCCCCTTATTTATTTACCGGAAACTCAAATTCAAACACTATATTCCCTCCATCATAGTGGGTGTTATAGAAGTAGCTTAACATAGTACTCTCCTTCAAAAACGCCCACATCCTTGATCTCGCACCTTAAACCGATATTTCAACTCGTTATGAACATTCTCCTCTATGAAGGATGTAGTTATTCAACCAAAATATCACCTGCGTCTTGTTGATGTTTGTAATAAGACTGCTGTTCCTTGAAGCCATACGTTCACAACACATCAATCCGCGAAAACAGTTGGTGCACAATAAGTGGGCAGCAACCATTCCAGCCACAATAGAGAGGTTCCTGTTATACTTATATAGCGTTTTATTATAGATTTCAGTTGAGATTTGGACAAGAGGAATGTATAATTATTATTGTGGGTTCACATTATACATCCGTTGGAACTGGGACTGGAATTATTTTTAAATTTAAACTCGATTTTTGAAAATTAGGAATAATTAATGACACTGACGCTTTTTCCAGTCGTTTTAACAATGAAATTCTATTTGCTTTTGGAGATACAAGAAAGTAAAGGCGAATGGCGTTCTTTCTGTGATATTTACATTATTTGTGATAGGCACATTCTGAGTGAAACTTTTTGACTTATTCCCTTAATTTAAAACAGGCTGTGGAGACTGGAGAGCTTTGTGATATTTTATGTGATAGGTACAAATTTATGATGCATAATGTAATAGATTCGGTGTCGAACTCCATGCTTCATTCCCATACATTCTGTGACCTATAAGGTATGCATTCGCAGATATATTAAGATATCTTTAATGTTTTGTAAGAATTCCTTATTTCGCACCATTTATAAATATATTAACTAAAAACTTAAGAAAATGGACATGACTAAGCTGCCGCCTGCAATATTATGGTGCATACTGAGATACAGTCTGTTTTGAACTTTTTGATTCATATTTTAAAATTCATTCTGTGATACATTTTGTGATACATTGATTTATTCTCATTCATTCTTTTACCCTTAGAAGGATACATCATTATATTTTTTCTGTGGTATTATCTGTGATTCATTTTAATATAGTACAATGTGTGATACATATCTTCATGATATAGATTCTGTGATAAATTCTTTCTTTCGTTATTTTATCTATATGTACATTTTTCGATCCATTGTATGATGGACTATTTGATACATCAAATGATGCGTGTCTTTTATGACTTATAATCGGATACATTATCTGTTGAAATTTTGAACAAGTTCTGATATATTTTTAAATGTGATCCTTCCAAGAATACATTCTAACATGCTTCCTGTGATTTTAATATACAATGCATTCTGTATTGATCTTTTTGGCATTATAAAATACACTTCGAAGTACATTTTATGATACAATAATGTGATACATTATGATTGCGAGAAATTAAAACAACTAGGTTAATAGATTTTTCAATTGAAATGCTTGAGGAAAACAAAGTCAAATGAATACTATTAAATAACATAATGTCATGTAAAAACTGCATAAATCTCCGATTTCCTTCTGCCATCAGATAATCACTCCTCCAAAACGACTTAACACTTTATCACAAGCCGTTAAAATCCCATTAGTTCGCTTGAAAGGAAATAAAAATAAATAAAAGAAAAAAGCAAATATTACCATATCGAGGGCATTTATCATCAAAAGCCATAAATCGGAGAACTAAAACAGTAAACTCATTTCCTTCTGTTTTACGACAAGAAAGATTGTATTTCATCTTTCTTACACACAAACAGTAGCAGAGCAATAAAATACACGAGGTATTCGGTATCTGAATATAATAAAATGACAAAAACAACCTCAACTCAATGTGCATCTAGAGATACATAACATATATCTTTATCTTTTGATTCCGTAATCGGATAACAATTTCGAGACCAAAAAGTTGATCTGAAAAAAAAATTATTTATAAATTCACACTCTCAGCACTAATCTCACTTCCTTCCGGGCTGAATTTGCTCCAACTTTTCTAAATCTATCTTCTTCGATATAGGAGTGCCTTCGAACCGTCATTCATCTATAAAAATTCAACCCAATTCCCATGAAGGCAGCACCACCACCAACTACACATTACATTATACCCTACATCATCATCAAAAAAATACAAAAAATTATTGTGAAAGAAAAGGAAACCGATTTCCATTCATGAAATTTTGTAGCGAAAAAAAAAAAATACCGAAAGACTCAATGACAAAATAAAAAGAAAATACAGATCATAAAAAATAAGTAAAGAAGTGAACTTAATAATAAAACGCTCAACCAGAAGCAAGACCTCTTTACTCATTTTACGTTTTGTCCGCTCATCACCATCATCATCATCATTCACATTCATTCACAATAAGAGTTTTGTAATTTTTGTACTGCTTCTAGTGTCTTCTTCTTTTTTTTTTCTTGCTTGGTCGTAACGACTTCCGAAAACGAATATAATATGTCGTTTGTCTTTGGGATTTTCATTCATAAAAGTTTAAGATTAGTTTTGGTGGGGAATATAATTTGTAAGACCTCTCATTGCTGCCAGGGATGTTATAAATGTCCCAGGACAGACTCAGTTTGCTCATGAGAATTCTTTAGGGATGATTAAAAATTTCGTATTTGAAGCCTTTTGAATTTTTTGGAAGTTATAACGCAACGAAAAATTGTGCGCTCTTTTTAATTTGCATACACATTAATGAGACTAGATATTTCAACAAGACTCGAAGACACCATATTTGACAACTGTAGTTGTGTATTTTTTTTTTAAATCAGCTGTTTTTCGGTCCTGTTCGATTTAAGATTCAAGTTCGCAGTATGTTGAGTTCTGTTCGTTCGAGAAGAATTGTCATGGAAGTATAACTTTAGAAGCATGTATTTTTTTTTCAAAATGGTGACAGACGAATAACGGAATTGGCTGTAATCTTACCAAAACTCCTTCAATATAAAAGTTTGTTTTATTCGAAGAAACCGATTCAATAAGAGGAAAATGGAAAATATCAAAATAAAATAAAGCATTTTACATTCGTTCCGTGCGATTAGAAAAGTAATTGCGTGTGATCGGATAGATTTGCATGAGGTGTCTTTATTGAAATGATGATCGAAAATAAAAGTTTAGATATAGATATGTATTCGTTAACAAAACTAACTGGAGTTTAAATCAAAAATTACATAACGATGAGCGCTTTGAGTGAAGTCTTTTAAATTGAACAATAATATTCACTTACTTATATTTGCTTTGTTTACTGACAGTTTTCTGTCACTTAAACTGTCATTTATGAAAGGACGAGTTCAGTATAAGCGCCATTTTGTTTTATTGAATCGTAGTAAAGACCCTTCGACTAAGATTTTAGATTGAAGATCTTGGTAGAACGGTGACAAAAAAATCGTTTGGTCTAATCACAAAACCAAAAACTGTAACGTTAAGCTATGTCCTTGAAATCGGAACATAAAAATTCAAAATAAGGAACATTTTGCAAGGAATATAACAACCCTGGTTATGTAATTGGGTACTAAAATGCGTAATAGTTTGTTCTGCTATCTCACAAGAGTACCTTCAATTAATTTTTAAGAAAACGAATGAAGAGCCCATGGCTACGCGACGTTGTTGGATTTGTTGTCCATCATTAGCAAAGAAAACAAGGCGCAGCCCATGGAATAGCAGAAGCATAATATATAACCAAACTCATTTGCATAACGAAGTGCGCACTTCCTTCCCAGGATGAAGAAAGATCGACACGTGGCTTAGCGAGCAAGCTACTTTATCGTCGTCGCGTCGGTTGCCGGTTTTCGTAATAGAAAAGACACCATATTGAAAGATAGATACCAAGCGTATACAGTACATTATATACTCTCTGGTCGTCCCCCATTTATGAAATTGCGTCATTCAAAGAGCGGATAAGGGGAGCAAGGCGCTATAAGCTTCGTTCATTCATAAATTTGGTTATTTTTTTTTTTTTTTTGATGGGTGCCTTGCCTAGGATAAAAAGCAATAAATTTCATCAATGGATGAGGGACTTTAAGATGTGACAGTGAATAAAAAGAAATTTATGCGTTTCAATCAACCTCCGCTGAAAATATATTTTTTGTTGAGGAAAGTATTTGTGTAGACCTCCACTTGAAAAAAAAAAAGAATGTCGATGACGCCTTATTTCTTGTTGATGAAAGAAATTGCGATTTAGATTATTTTCTGATTCAAAAGATAAGAACACGATGAGTGTGAAATCAATGAATTCAAGTCAGCAGAACGAAAACAAAATGACTTGGCAATCGATGACGCTATTCGCACGTGCCATGGAAAAAACTGGCACCATGACGATATGCCTCTTTAACTCTTCGAGTCATGGCTTTTTTCAAAAAAACCTTAGAATGGCTCAAAATTTGCATCGGGAAGTTACGTAACCATAGTCTCCGGCTCTGCATACAATACTCCAGTTCGATGAAGTTTGGAGAACAATATCAACGCAGAGCTGAATGGACTTGACAGCTGCGTTGCATCTGTCAAAAATCGGCGATTCCGTGAGGGACGACACAATATAGGGAGACCCACTTCAGAAACAGTGGAGGGGCCTTGACTACCTTTGGTGTGTTACGGTATCTAGCAAGCTTGTGAACGAACTGGCAAACGAATTTTACTTCTGATATCTGGTGCTGTGCTTAGGAGATTTCACCTTAGCATGTTTCCTATGTTGCCTTCAAATCGCTGAAACCAAATCCTTATATTTCCTCCTCAACTAAGTCTTTTTTTGTTTCATAACCAAAAAGCATGAAAGCGATCTCGGTAGGGTTTAAGCTTCAACAAGGGGTTCAAGCTATAGGTTTATTTATTTATTCGTGATGAATAGGTCCTGACCGTTCTCCGCCTCTCTGTACCTTCAAAGGGATGATAGACTAGTCTTTGAACTTTGGGTTTACATCAAAACCCTTTGACATGTGTACTTCTTCAAACTGGTTCTCAGTAATCGTAAACAAATAAGGTACAAAGACACTTCGCCGTCAGGGGAAACGTTGCGATCGTATTGTTGAAGCTCGCTTGCTGCTCGAAGAATTCCTCTAAAACGTGAATGACGCGTGAGGACATAATCAAGCGTATATTGCTGAATATTACATAGATTGTCTTGACTATTTCAGAATAGATAGCTCAGAAAAAGTTCGTTCACAATTCGGTTTTCAAAAGCACCCGGAATCCAGTAAACGCTTTGATTTTTAGACAATTTGTATCATGAGAACTGCTTTTGCCTGCTCTGTTAGATGTTTCGCATAATTAAACAGGGACTTTGTGTCCCTGCAAGCTTTTTTCGTGCTTATACCGTAAAACAATTTTGTGCGTGGAATAAAAATCAAAAATGAAGGAAACGTAAAGACAAAGGGTGATCAGACGACCAAATCATTTTTCATTCACATGATTTTTGTCCCCAATCTAAAACCAAATAAGAGCACACCGCACCGTGAAGATGCACATCTAAAAACCCACTACCAGAGCCTTATTGCGGGTATCAATGTGAGAAATATTTTCACCGTGTTCATAGCCGTTGTCGATGGACAAGATAGTCCCAGAATACCTATAGTAGCAAAGAAGACATACACGACAGCAGGCCCACCATTCATATAAAAAGTGGAGGAGGAAATTGATGTTCCCTCGTCGCTCATCGTCGTCGTCATCGTCACAAAGCCAATTACCCACCTACTTCTTCGCTTCGTATATTCACAAAGTTGAAGGAAAATTCCGTGGGAAACTTCTATTTCCATTACTTCACTGCCATATCACGGATTGGTGAATGGGAATCTATGAATGAATGAGCCCGGCATTTTTTCTGTTCCATGAGTGAAAGAAAGAGAAAAATTGGGGTCACTAGCTTTATGTGTAATTCTTCGGGAAAAATTGTTTTTTTTTTTATTTTTATGAATGAAAAATAGGGTTACCCGCAGCAATTAACGACGATGACAAAAAAGAATTTAAAAAAAAACAAAGCTGACAAGGAGTACCATCACGGTTAAGAAGCCGTTCCTCTTCTATATATATGGACATGGACATGGACATGTACTGTACATGTAGGTACTGCTGCGGAACTGACCTTTTAAAGTGTGACGACCCTTTTGCGCGCCTTAATTGTTTCATTACGGCAAGCGCGGTCGGTCGGTCGATTTAATCTGTCTTCTTTAAGTGCCCCATCGAAATGGTGATGGTGTAATGTTTCACTGGTTCCAGTGGTTCCATTGGGATCAGTGAAGAAAAGAAGAAGAGTAATTCGGCGATCTTCGGCTGCCATACTGCTGTCACTTTGGTTTAATTTATCATCAAATTGATTGGGTTAATGTTTTATTTATTTCTTTCCGGAGGCGGAAATTGTTTTTTTTTTTTTTTGGTTCTGTTGTTCTGGTCATGTGTATATGTGTCTTCCTTTGGTGGATATCGCCAAGTTCCTTTGGGTTTTTGTTTTAAGATAATATTTTTTTTTCTTTATTTTCCTTATAGAAGATGTCGGCAATTTTCAATGGCGGCGGCAAATGCTATTGATGATGATGCCACTGCCACCAGCACCATCAGCCGCCAAGGAGTATCCATTCATTGACTTGACTATTGGGAGCGAGCATGTGGCGATGGGTGATGGTGATGGCAGAGGACTGGCATGGCGTTGGCGGTCCAAGACGACAATGTACAGAGATGTGTTTTAGTATGATGATGTAAAAGATGACGACGACGAGTTCAATAACCATTAATTGATTTTTTTTTTTTTTTTGTATCTTCATCCATTTTGTGTCTTCATTGCAGGACCAACTTTATGCTTTATGACACACGAGAGAGAGAGAAAGAGAGGGTTGTGTGAAGAAGGGGTGTGTTGTGTGTTGTGTATATAGTTTAGTTGGCTTCATTCATTGATTCATCGTCGTCGTCGTCTTCGGAATTGAAATTGGAAAATCGTAAATAGATTGAAACTAATTTGCTTCTTCGTTTATTGGAGCGATACTAATTGGTAATTGAAGTAATAGAGAAGAAGAAGTGTGTGAAGAATGTGATGTGGGAAATGATTGAGAACTTGACTGTATACTCGTAGTATGATGGTGATTGCGATGGCGATTGCGACTGCGATGGTGCATGAGGGCATTTTAAAGATCATGGAGAGTATTTCAATTTGGATGAAATTGGAACAGAAGTCAACGAACAGTATTTATTGATCTTGATTTTTATCTTCTGATAAAAATACAATAGTTGATCGGAGACGAAATTATTGTATGATATCGTTTAGGAAATGAGTTTTATAGAACATATTTCATTCGTCATGTGCGTCTGTTTAAAAGTTGATAGTTCGGTGTAATCTTAATATCTCGAAAATGATTGAACTATCGCTGTTTCGGTCGTGTCAGTTATGGATAATGTTCCCTCAAATATTATTTCCTCAAGTGATACCAATGTTTACTCGATTGCCTCTGTAGGGGATATAATTGATCGGGGAACTAAAAAAAAAAATCGATGATGACATCAAAAATTACAACCTTGAAACGAAATTTCCAGACTAGTGAATATTTTTGGACAGACTGGCAGAGAGTATTTCAACGCCTTTATGGTGAATTTACATTGTTCTGCAACATCTTAATCTGCAAATTTCAAGAAAAGTAAAGCGGGAAAGAACTGTACGTCGGAAGAGTGAATATATATGTATATATGTATACACATGTATGTACTTCATTTACGATAACGGATTGCCTAACAATCGAACAACGCGTTAAAAGTATTAATACTTACTTACAAAAGTTGTGATTCATACGTATGTATCTACTTTTTGCACATTACGCGTCATAATCGACCGATTACGCAAGCAATCTGTAAAATTGCGAAGAAACTTGAAGTGAGTTGAAGCCTTACTGATGTCGTAAGGCCTGTAGATCGGCGTATTGCACGCACAGTCGAAAATATTGCTGCTGCAAGTGCAAGTGCTGCTTATGATCCGAATGTAATGATTTCCTGGCGTTCGCAGCCGGTAACCGATTTTTTTAGCCGACCGGCGCGCTTGAAGATCATGACTTGGACGATATGTGGTTCTAACAAGATGGGGCAACAAGCCACACAATTCAACCAATTGTGGCTTTATTGCGTGAGAAGTTTCCTAGTCCCGTAATATCACGTTTTGGTGAATTCAATTGGCCACCAAGATCTTTTTCTTGGAACTGTAGGTTTTCTTTAGGACTGTAATTCAAATTCAATACTTGTAAGTGAAATTAAAGTGATTTTGGACTGAAGGCTTACAGCAGTATTATAAAAGTACGAACCCTGGTTTCTATTCAGCAGTTCAGTATGTATACTTTTTCTCCCGCGAAATTAATTTCTGTAGGAATTCCCAGGACCCCCTAGGAAAAGCCTGCATTGGAAGTACTTGGGAAGTTCTTTTTAAAACACTTCGCATTTTATGTTTGATCTGGGGAAATAAAAAGAACTCACTGGGTGCCAGATCAGAACTGTTTAACGGATGACGCATCAATTCGAAGTTTTAAATTCTGATTTGCTTTGATTTGCGATTCGAGCGCGATCAACTTTTGGTGGATTCTTCACTTATTCGTCACTTTATTCCCGATTATTTCTTAAGAAGTTATGTCCGTGTTTTTCCCCGTTTATTTTGGTTATATTCAGAAATGATTCCCAGTGAATTGAATTCGGTGCAATTATTCCTCAAACATTTTGGTTTCTCACGAAGTTTATTTACGCCTAGTTTGAATCGTCGCGTCGCCCCAAGTTTGTATCTTTTGGTCAAGATTTACTATAATTCAATTGTTACGATATGCAAAAGGATGTTATAAATTCAAGGATTTACAGGTTATACGTGTGCTTACACAAGTAAGCGATTCATTTTAGGTTGATTTTCTCTCTCCTGTTAGCATACTAACTATGTAGGCACTTTTTATTCATAAACTACCTATCCAGCCATAGAAAGAGAGAGTCAACCTTCCTTAAGCGCACAACAAGCCTTAAGACTTAACTGCATCCGGTTGTCAACAAAAAAAAAATAATAACAAACAAACCAACTATATAATCTATGAATGATTGTTATTAGCACATTGCGTTAATCAATAAAATACATCCACCATAACAGCACCACCAATATGGTCGGTCAGTCAACATTGTGGTTTCCGTTTATGGCACTATCACCCCTAAATCAAGCCAATAGCTAGCTGCCTTCTAGCCTCTAGCAGCACAATTCCATACACAATCATCCGTGGGTGGCGCGGTAGGTAAGGCATTGATAATCTATACCTAAACCTACATATAGTGCGATCGCGGTGATCGCGGAATGTGTGCAAATGGATTTCATTCATAAATACTGTCCGTATCTGTATAGTTTGTAAAATAAATAATGGAAGTGGAAATAGCAGCAGCAGCAAAAAAGAATAATATAAAACTGAAACGAAAACACAATCAAAACATTGTTTGGTTTTTTTTTTTTGTTTTTGTCCTATCTCTACTCGCGCGAATCTATACGTATTCCCCCGGAAAAAATCTTAATGCACCACTAGGTCGCATGGACTTGTCTTTACTCATGTCATGTGTTTGGGGACAGTGCTTGTTCTTTTCTTGAATACAAATTCACCACAGTGAAGAGTGTACAAGGTCTGAGGACTTTGTGTTTTTAACCCAACACAATTGCCGATTGGAAAAGTAACAATGCGCGACAAGTGGCCAGATTTAAAATAAAACACTGACCTCCGTAAAGCCAATCGCTTTGCATCGAATCTCTAAGAAAAACTTTTGATTTGTGACTGGTGGCAAGTTTAAGAATTAAATGTTATGTTTAGTACATATTCTGAGCACTGAAGCGCTATAAACTGTACTTCATTCCTTTATTTCATTCATTTTATTCTTAACTTACTTTATCAGACAACATACAAGGTGTCCGTTGTAGCACCTCTTAAGAACTTTTTAAACCTACGAAATAATTTGCTGGCACAACACTTTCAAGCAAGGCCGGGGCCTGGGGCTCAGTCTCAACCATTCATATGTGTGTGTGTGCGTGTGTTGATATTCTGCAGGAAATGGAAGACACATGCAATTTACCGCAAGTTACAAAGAGAGGAGCACTTTTTACGACAAGATTTACACTTGGAGGATTTCTCATATCCTCGAAAGAGGTCGAACCCAGAACCTTCGGCGTATCAGTCCTGCAAACAAACCACTACGCCATGTGGTATATTAAAGCTATTATTATGTCATATTAGATAATTGATATACTTTTCTCAATAAAAAGATATTTTTTTAATGAAACCATGATTGGGTCCTAAGATACTGTCTACATTTTCTAGCAATTAAGAGCGACAACGAGATACAATAGTGAATGAATGGGACGGGTTAGTAGCGAGTGATGACCTAATAATATTGATCGACCGGCTTTTAGTTGATAAGGCCTATATTATAGGTGAGTGCTTTTAACGCATTTTTTTTTTAAAGTAGAAAACGTAGAGCATCTATTTTTATAGATGTTTCTTTTCTTTTTTGCTGTGTTTTATTTACACAAAAATATAAATTTTACATTAGTACTTTGTTTGCACACTGATACTTACTACACAACACGGGTACCCTTATGCGAACAAGCTAATTGTGAATGGAAGTCAAATAAGCAAACAGGAACTGGAAATTGGTTACACAGTCAGTTTACACAAACGCTGTGCTTCCTGCGATAAGAATATTGATTTTAGATTGTTCTTAATGAATTTTAATTAGTTTGCGCACTATTTGATTGTGGGTTGCGGCGTTGCGGGGCATCATCCCCTGCGCAGCAGACGGGATATAGATAGTATTGCATGGGTTGCTTTTTTTATTGTTCATTTTGGTAAAAATTGGGTCAAAATGTCTCGAACTCTGTTTTAGGTTCTTGTACTTTTTTTTAGAGTTTATTTTAAGTTTTAAGCACTTATAAGTTGAATTTAAAATAATCTTAAGTGATTTAAAGAAATAAAACACTCTGTTGAATAGGAAAAAGGGGTACATTGGTACACGTAAACATAGATACGGTCATCGTTGGATTTAATCAAACCCGCAATTAAAGCCGCAGGCAATTTTTTGAAAAGAAATTTTACGAGATTGTTATGACATACAACCAATGTTTTAAAATAATTTAGAAATCGGGTTGTTTGTAGATTTTCATCTCAGTCACCTTGCGCATGTATCATTGTACCCCTTGACTGTATCAGAAAACAATTCTGGTTGGGGTTTTATACATTAACATAATTTTAAGTAATTTCCTTTTTACTGTTTAAATTTTCCAGGTTAATGGTTTCAATGTACCCCAACTTCCTTTTGAAGTCTTAAACACTGAGCAAGAAAGAAAGCATATTTTTCAAAAATATCCAACTTCTAATTTTTTACATGCATTGCATATTTTAAAGTCAGTTTTGTTTCTTTAAATTGAAATGTAAAAAAATAATTTTCAGTCTGCCTGCAATTCCACTCAAATATGGCAAAAATGTGATAATTTCACACCGCAAAAGCCATCATACACTGTCGGACAGCCGACTATAAACTACTCGCAACATAAGCTTTCACTCTGTGTGTCCCAGTCCCATCATGTTGAAGGAGACTATATTGCATAGTGATAGTGACACAACACCGCCATGCAAGAAAGATAGATAATTTCATTCATTCGCTTTCGCATTCTTCATTCATGATGATGGTAAAATAGAAGCACCCAAGTCCCATAGCAACAGCAGCCCCACAATAACAGAGCTCTTGGCCAACATACCACACCATTCAGCTTCGGTCGTTTCAGGAAAAGCTAAATGAATGAACTAGATAGGAAGGTACATTGATAAAAAGCCAAAGAAAATATTTACAAGCGAAGGTGTTGGTTGGCAGTTGGCTGGCATAGGCATAAATATGGAGTCTATATAGCTGCTGCACCATCAGGCACTTGGCTGGCAGTAGGCACCACCCACGAGCGTAAAGGAATTTCGCGCAGTAAGAGGTCTGAAGCTGAACCCACGTTGGACCGGCCGGTGTCTACCAAATGAAAAGAAACCAAGTATGTATCACATAAATAAAACGAAGGGGGAATATATCGGGAGATTGGTAGTGTAAGAATGCCCAAGTTAAAACAAAAAAATTAAGTACACGGCTGGGTCGCACGTAATTGCTCATCAAGTACATTTTTCGCCGAGCTTTTCATGATCAATATTAAACTTAAACTGGATGACTGAGATAAAAAAAATGAGAAGGAAGCGATTGAAGCGCCCACTGTGAATAGAATGTGAAAGTTGGTCGGCTCCAAAAATATTGTTTTTTTTTAATTTTTTTATGTTATGTAATTACAAAACATTATCCAAGCATTCAGTTTTATTTTTATTTAAATTAAGTCCATGAACAACAAAACTTTAAGTCGAAGCTCTGAATTATTAGCAAATTGAAGCAAGTATTGGTGGCAAAAATTGACGTTTTCGAGTTTCGAGTTCACATGTTTCAAACCGATTGGTTGGGGAAAAGAGTTTTCTGCAACCGATTTGCAATCGATTGATTTGCTTGATTCGCGCAAGCTCGTAACTTTTTACGCATCAACTTACGTTTTCTAAGTAATGACAAGTTTCCTCGTTTTCACTCAAGAATACAATTGAAACTTGATTTCGAGTCGCATGTGACAAGTTGCAAACTGATTTAAAACTCGTTGATCATGTAAGCTTCACTTAACTTTACGTGCAAGTTTTTCAAATGATTGCTATGGCAAATATAATTTTCCCCCCACTTAATCTAGATATTATGCTTGCTTGCTTAAAATAGGGATTTAACCGTTTATGTTGGATATTGTATGTAGATGTCGCTACTGTTCGCGATATTTTGAGTCCGATGTATGTTTTTGTGAGTCCATAACTTGACCTTTATCGAATGAAAAAAAGGCATCTCAGGGATAAAGAAAAATAAATTCAACAAAAACCCTGCATGTGTAGTGTATTGTTTTACCGCTACGCAACCATTACTCTACCTTCAAAGTTTTGTATAGGACATAGTGACAGAGGTAAAGCAAAGAAGACTTGCTATAGATACTACGGAAATAGACTTTTCACAACTTCCGGTGGCACTTCCTTTGGTGGTTTTTTATTCATCAGTTTTTTCTTTTATTTTCTTATTCTTTTTGTATGTCCACGACAATATGTCTTTCTTGGCAAATGTCTTCGTTTGGCTTCGAAGCACACAGCTCACAGCCCAGCAAGCCCCGCCAAACCAACGCTCTCTATACCTACCTCTATCTCTCTAAGTACCTACTCAAGTTCACTTTTATGTGTGAAACAAAACGGGAACGGGTGACTAAACAGCACAAATTACATAAGTTTCAGTTTTAAGAGGAAAGAAATAAAATGCAAAAGAATAATTTTCATTCATGAATATGAGATCATTTGTATCAAGAACTTGAGAGATAGACGGTTTTTTTTTTTTTTTTTTTTGATATGTCTAAAGTGAACTTTAAAACGGAAGAAGGGCGGTAAGAGGAATATTGTGAAAGAAGTTCATGGAAAACAAAAGCTACGCCAAGTTTTTGAAATGTATTGTTTTGAAAAAGAAGAAGCTTAAAGAGGCCGTTGTAGACCTTGTGGTCTGCTTGGCGCTGTTTTTTGTTTTGTATCTAAAATAATCTAATGTCTTGATTTATTTAAGTTTTATTTTTATTTTTGTTTTAAGTCTTGTTGACTGTAAATAACGCTGACATGAGGTGCTTGTCGTTGTATATTTTTAAGGGGATTGAACCGATGCGCATCGGATATGATATGAATGAAATTCTTAGAATCTATTTCAAACGTAAAACTACAACAATGAAGAGAAACGGTGTTTGAGGTGCCTTTCGAAATCGAAAAAAAGATGAATGAGTTGCGAGAACTTTTTGGGTTGTATTTTTAAGTATTTATTATAGCAAACAGGGTGCAAATTCATTTGTGCTTGTTTGATTTTCGAAATGAAACATAGCTGGTTGATTTTTATATTTGGGGCATGCGCCAGTTAGTCTGCAAACGAATAGCTTTCATCAACGTCAAAATAAAATGCTCTCTTGATCGGTGCCTGCATTGTATTCTATTGTACTCTGATTCTGGAGATTGACTGTGGGCAACAAACATTGGTACTTCAAACCACGGAGCAATAAGATACAGTCTCTCTTTTTGCCTACAAGCTTAAAATCAGCTGATTTATTCTTAGAGTATGACGCCCTCCCGTGCTTTTTAAAAGGGAGCAGTAAACACACCACAAAAATAAATGGCACACGCATGGATGGTCTTCATCACAGACACGAAAAAATATGTCAAGGGTGTTTCAGGCAAGAGGAGTACGAGTTGGCGGACTGAATTGGTCTGTGCTTCAAACTTTGTTTCTAATACATAGCTTATATGTTAAGGGTTTTTCAATTGGAGTGGGTAGATTTTGGGGACCTATGGCGGCCATGCTGTTTTGGTGACATCTGTCAATTCTGTCTTTTTTTAGTCAGGTACTATGATTCCAAATAACCATAGCAAGTTACACGGTTAAACAGCACGTCCCAATGACAATTATCAAAAAGAGTGTACATTTCAACACCTACCCGCCCTTATTGAATAGCTCCATAAAATACATTTTGAAGAGAGTAGTTTCACCTCATAACTTTCTTCTTTATAATTTCAGACTTTACTATACAAACTATAGTACATACATGTGTAACGGAACGAAGCAAGTTGAGAGCGCAAATATTTCGCAAAACAGATAGGTTACCTTCCGTGAGAACTGTCGGAAAAACATCCCCACGTTGGGCGCCATCTGTAACGAAACAAAGTTGAGTTGATCATTCACTTTGCCACTGTCAACCTTTTACGAGTCGATATTTTTAAAATCGACCTTACATGAGTCGACATTTTGATCAATCGGTATTTTTTCCAATCGACTTTTCGTAAGTCGACATTACGACGACGATCGAATTTTTTAATCGACATTTTAAAAATCGGCAAATCGTACCCAATCCATACTAACCACATCTCTTCTTAATCGAACTTTTACGATATTAATCTTTTTAATGCAGCTTGTAAAGAGTTGAACTCTGGGCCGGTTATAGATTTAATTGAAATGTATTGTTTAAACACAAATCAGTGAACACTTTATAGCTGTCATTGAATTTGGCATTAGCTTTGTTCTTCGAACTTTACCCAGGGGAATTTTTTTTTGTTTTGATTTTCGGTTCTAAAAAACACATAATGACTGCTGATTATGTGTTTTTTACAAACAGCAACATCAATTTTTTGTAAATTTAAATAAATGCATTAGTTTCGAGTTCTTTTAATTTCTTTCGAACAAATTTAATAAGAAGTATCAGGGCCCACAAGAAATTCTTGACAACAATTTTAACTTCAACTGCGGGTTCTTTACTTCAACAAGCTCCGTTAAATTTCTACAATATCGACTTCAGGACAAACTTTCTCGTTAGGCAGAGTTGAGGCTTTAAAAAAACGATTTGTGGCGTTCTTCAGAGCTAAACGAACAAAGCTATTGAAAAACATATTTTTTCTTAGAAAATCCGATTTTGAGGTTAGAGTTGATCATTGAAAACATAAAACTGACAGCTAAGAACAGAAAGAAACGAATGTGTTCATTTTGAAACCAAGAAAAAATGGATGTTTGATTTTTGGGTGTCATACAGAATCCCCAAAAAAAATATCCCCATCGATTAAAATCCCCAAAAATTATAATGGGCCCTATCGGGAATAAAATTCCTTGGTATCGGGAACAATGTTCGAAAATCCGTGCGGAATTCTAGCGATCGTGAATGAATTTCCCATGGGAAATCATGTCATCTTGCTTGATTTTTTTGTAGGGAGATGGATGGGAGATAAAATA
This sequence comes from Platycheirus albimanus, assembly GCA_916050605.2. NCBI lineage: Eukaryota > Metazoa > Arthropoda > Insecta > Diptera > Syrphidae > Platycheirus > Platycheirus albimanus. Next base: position 110,606,474 of record OU696698.1, on the reverse strand, counting down.
AACACAAACATTGTAAGTGCAATGACATTTTTGTTTATTTTTTTATTTTGATAATTATATTTATAAAACATTCATTTGCATTTTCTTATTCAAGGGCGAGTTCAGTAAACGCAAAACAATTTGAATTATTGGTTGTTATAATGGAATAACTACCGATATAGCTAATGGATTTACCTCAACCCGATAAATAGAGAATATCCAAAAGTTTTTTAAAAATAAAGAATCCGAATTGAAAATAGCCAAGGCCCACCAATTATAAATGCATATCAGCATGGAAAAAACTTTGTAATTTATTTCTTTATAACACTGTTCTTATAATTTTTGTTTGAGTTGGACAACAAAATACTAAATACAAAAAAGACAACAATGGAAATTGGAAGATTTCTCATTTGTCAAAACAGTGTTACTAGATATGGTGGTTTAGGGAGTTTATCAAATAATTAAAAACACCTAATTGACATGACATGGGTGATTAAAAAGATGACTGTTCAGATTTATATAAGAGAAGCGACAAGGCATTGTATATATTATAAACTATAATATTACCACTTGAAGTGCGCCATCTATCGACGGAAAACTAAGATCTTGATTTTAGAGGTTTTTGTCTAGATTAGCATGGGAAGCAACATTTTTTTTTACGTTCCACCATTTTAATTGTTGTTGTTGTTGGTAATCTAGACAAAAACCTCTAAAATCAAGCTCAGTCTTTCGTCGATAGATGTCGCACCTCACGTGGTAGTACTATAGTTTATATTATATATACAATGGACAAGGTTTCCAAATCGAACAGTAATTTTTTTGTACGGTTACTGGTGAAAGCAGATTCATGCATTTCTTAACGCTCCAATACCATACGGCTTAGTAATATTTTCTGGATTTCAAGAAAGTTCTTACACACGGGAGCTAGAGCATGCATGTCCAAGCTTTATTCTTATACTTTATTAATATTTTGTGCTGTAAAGCAAAGACTGCACTTGCCGGAGCTGTACTGCAGCGGAACTTCACTGCAACTGAATCTTCGTCTGGAATTGTAAGAGTAAAAACGCACTAAGCGGCAGCGAAACTGCGAGCCAGTAAAACTAAAAGGTAGAAATGGTCGTATACCGAACTCTGATGTGTCGTTTCGCTGAAGAGCAGTTGCGCCTAATGTGGTCTTGCCTTAAGTATGAACTTTTAATCAATTATTTCGATTTGCATGTTCTGGATTTGTGTGGGATATTTGGTTCTAACATATTAATGAAAATGGGATTTTTTTTATAATCCAGGGAAATTTTTACTTAATGCTTATTAGAGCACTCCAAAACAAATTCGAAATATATCCTCGAAATTCGGTTGGAAATTCATTCCCTGGGAGATTCACGATCGCGGGGAATGTTCCTTGGAACAAAATATTTCTTGGGAAACAAAATTTCTTGGGAGATCGCCGATAGGGCCCAATCCAACTAGCTTATATCCCCAAAAACATAATGCACATGGATGAAATCCACACCCAAAGAATATTTTTTGCCAAAATACCCAAGAAATCCCCAAATCCCCAGTGCCCGTGTACATCTAAATTATGTGCATTTAGTTTTCAGAAAAATCTCATGAAATTATGTTATTGTGAATGTAACTAATAAGTGATAACGATTAAGTTTTTCTTTTCGTTTCATTTAAGACTTTATGAATATTTATTAACGTACTAATTTTGAAAATGAATTTTTATTTTAATAAACATTACAAGCACTAAAAAGAATTTTATATTTACTCTTTGGATTACATTTCATGCGAATTGATCGCATGATTCACTACTTGAACATATTTGTTTTGGGGATATTGGTTTGGGGATTTTCGGCTTGTAGATTTTCTCTTTGGGGATTTCGGGGATGAGGATTTTACTATGGGGATTTTGCGTTTGGGGATTTCCGTTTGGGGCTTGCGTTTTGGGGCAAACGTTACCAACCCCTTTTGCGCCACCCTGTTCAAGCTGGAAGAATGCGTTTAAAAATCAAGGGTTGGTAACGTTTGCCCCAAAACACAAGCCCCAAACGGAAATTTTCAAACGCAAAAGGTGTCATATCTCTTTCAAAAGTATGCCGTTATTTTTTGCAAATGGCGGTAAATTTCAATTCTACATGATTCACCATCGACAAGATATGGACCGCTATAATACTAAAGAACGCGGAATAATCGTTTCAATTTCGAAGGCAACTGGGTATTGTATTTATAATTTATAGTACTCCCAATAAGAGGAACGTTTGGTGCGCCATCTATGGACGAAGTTCTCAAACACTTGATTTAGGTTTTTGTCTATATTGCCATGGAAAGTAAAAACATCAATAGAAGACAATTGATGTAAAGTAAGATAAGACAACTAGCGCCGCCATTGACGGAGTTCGGAACAAAAAAAAATAATGTTCCATAAAATTACTATAAAACTCTATGTACAATGAACTGGGCAAACAGGAATATCCAATCTTCGGATCCCGGAGTATAAACTAGACAATGTGCCACGCAATTTAGCATGAATAATTTTGATGAAAGACTTGACAATTATTCTTTAAAGGGTGAAGGTATTGCGTCAGCTGTTATGTAATTGTTATCTGCCAAGCACGAGCCACAACCAAAATTCTGAGGGCTGTATTTTTGGGTCGCCTTGGTATGATTATTTGCTCTGGCCAGCAAAATTACCCGATTTAACCGTTCCAGGCCTTTTGTGTGGTTTTTCTGAAGACGAAGACTATGTTAATAAGCCTCAGACTCTTATAGCTCTGAAAGAGCTTTACCATTAAGAATGCGACCTACCGGAGGGAGTTCTGGCAAGAGTGATGGAAAAACGACATTAAACGTATCCTTATGGTCATTAATTTGATATTTGTATTCATTATTTCAAGCATTAGTACATAATATTAAAACAAAGTGTTTGTTTTTTAACATACTTAGAAAATAAGGGTTAAAATATAAAGTACTTCACAAAACAAGGTTTAAGGAAACTTAGTATGGACAAGAGTTAACACAATTTTAATATTAATTGAGATAAAATATTTAGTAAATAAAAATTCTACACCTGAAGTGAGTAAAAAAATAAGTGAAAGCCTGATATCACTTTCTGGAATTAATGGAACAAAAAATAGACATCAAATAAACATAATCCAAAAGCAGGACCCAAGTTTTTCATTCATAAAACAAAAATTTCAAACAAAGAATGCCGTGTGACAATTTTTAAGCCTCTGCTTGAAAGCGAAAAGGATGTCATAAAAGGTTAAGGCTTTTAAATACCATTTGCTCAGTTCATGGTACTTCAGCAAGAATTTTATTTTGAAAAACTTAATCATCTTTGAAATAAGAAAAAAGGTCATCCGAGATTTTTTTTGATTTTGTTTAACTAAAAAAGCCTTGATACTTCTTGACTTGAATACGCCGTTGAAAATATTGTTTGGCGCGTTAATGAATTGAGCATGTGAATGATGTGTGTAAGAGAAGTTAGGAAGATATGTACGGTGACACTGAACTTGTCAAGGTAAAATGTGTTCAAAATGAATCCGACCCTTTGATCAACTAGAACGAAAAGCTTTGAGCAGTAGGTTCTAGAAGCTGCACCTGTTGAAAAACAAATGAGAGGAACAACATATCCCCCGTTTTTATTTTTATAAGTCGGGACTTAAGACATTAAAAATTGCCTCAAAACACCAGCTTATCGTGTGATCATCGGTTAACAACATTTTGCGAAACAGAAAAGCCTGAATCTACACAAATAATTAATGTTTGTTCAAGGTTATAAGATAACCAACAACAAAATGACATTTTTGCATCTCAAACATCAGTCCATTCAGTTAGGGTCAAAAGAGAGATCGAAAAAGAAATATTTCGGTACAACTACGAAGCAATGTCATCAATATATAGTTAAGCTAGAAAGCGGCTTTAAATCAGGAGCAGTTTCGACAATTTCTAATGCTCAACCGACTAACCCCATAGGCAAGCTAGCCAAGTACGGTAAAAAGTAGTCGAGGGGACGAAAGACGAAAATGATGAAGGAGTACTTCCTCACGTACTTGCAATCCTTTAGTGTGGCTGTTTTTCTTTTTTAAATAATATTCTTTTTTTAAGGTCAAATAACTTTAATATTTAAATCACTCACCGGAATTTTGGATGTCCTCAAGAACTCTAACAGCGCTTCCAACGAGCCTAATGTCGATGCCTGGACAAATACACCAGGTGTACTTAGTTTGATGTGACTCAAAGCACTCTTGAGCTCCTTTGCCACTTCCTCACTAAAAATTATAAAAAAAAAATTGTCAAGTTTTGCCCAAAATACCTTCAACCTCTTTACAAACTCACCGACAAATCTCAACCTCATCTGGCTTGTGAGCAATCAACAGATTTATACCAGCAATTGCCTTCTCCAGATCCTTGGCTGCAATCTTAACTCCTTGAGCTGCCTTAATCTCCTTGTACTCTATGTACGCATTTTTGACTCTCAACTCCTTCATTGGCTGAGGCATGAGCAGCGAACGGATTTGAGTTGTGATGGGTCCATCCGTACCAGCAATAATCATTGTCTCTCCTTCCCTCAACTTTCCATTGATCAAAATAGCATCAATGGTCGTTCCCAGGCCGGGAATAGCCTTGACTTCGAGTACAGTTGCCTGCAACTCATCACTGTACATCAGTCGTTTGGCTAACATATTCTGACAGAATTCGACAATCAGGAACAGAAGATTACCCATTCCTTCACCAGTGATGGCACTTGTTGGGACCAGAGACACATATGTACGAGGATCTGGATTATCATAGAAGAGTGCTGCATTTAGACCTTGTTCGGCAAATTGAAGGATAACCTCTTTGGTACGTTGTTGGAACTCAACTTGGGTATTGGCCTGTTGGCCTTTGATCACATCCCGAATATCCTTTCGTGGCATCACTTGCCAATCATAAAGACGATCGATTTTATTTAGAGCCACAATGAATGGACACTTCTTCTTTTTGAGCAAACTGATGGACTCTAATGTTTGCGGTTCAAGACCGTGCATAATGTCCACTACCAGAATGGAAATGTCACAAAGAGACGAACCACGATTACGGAGGTTACTGAAGGATTCGTGACCGGGTGTGTCGATGATAAGGAGGCCTGGCAGTCGATGTTCAAAATCATTGGACCCTTTGACCACCTTTGATTGCTCCTTGATGGCATCAATGGGAACGTTTGTAGCTCCAATTTGTTGTGTAATTCCACCAGCTTCAGAGTCTTGCACATGAGTGCGACGAAGTTTGTCAAGGATCTTGGTTTTTCCTGTATCTACGTGGCCCAGGACACACACAACTGCTGCACGAAGATCGTCAGTGGTGCGACGCTTCTCAGCTTCTTGACGACGTTTTTCAATTCGAGCAACCACACGTTCTCGTCTGGCTTCAGGGTCATTGCGTCTTTCTTCAACTTCACTCTCTTCTGAGGATTCATCATCATCGGAGCTATCGTCTTCATCTGAATCCGTTTCATCGCCTTCTTTTTCCCCGGCAGCATTTTCGGTTGACTTTTCCTCGGCTTGTGCTGCTTCGGAAGACTTCTCTTGGGAATCATCGTCTTCCTCCTCACTAGCACTTGCATCCCAGGACTCTTTCACAGTCTCTTCTAAGTTCTTCTCATCTTCTGGTTGGGGAGTATTATCCTTGGAGCTCTCATTTTGTGACTGGCCATCCTCAGACTTGCCTTCCTCCTGCTTTTGGGCTGGTCCCTTCTTCTTGGATGGACGGTAACGAGTGCCAGGACGTGGGCGTTTCTCAGTTGGATCGGGAATTTCCAATCCTTGAGCTTTCAACGCATCCAACATAGCCTGGGCCCTGGCTCGGTCTTCTTTTTGCTTCTTCGTCAACAGCTTACCCTCAGATTTCAAACGGGCTTTTCTTTCAGCTTCCTTTTGTTTCTTTTTCTCTTTCTTCTCCTGCTCCAGACGAATCGCCTCCAGACGTTGGTTCTCGCGTTCTTCCTCCAAACGAATGCGTTCTTCTTCTTCCCTGGCCAAACGTTCTTCTTCCTCTTTGATTTTCTTGAGTCGCTCCTGCATTGCTGCCACCACAGATTTGCTCATTCCACTCTTGCCCTTCTTGTCGTCCTTCTTCTCTTCCTCAACCTTCTTTTCCTTTTTGTCTTTTTTTCCCTTTTTCTTCTTGTCATCCTTGGTAGTTTTTTCGTTGTCTTCTTGGTCGGCAGGTGCTTCTTCCACCTCTGGCTGTGGCTGCTGGGTTGGTTCTGGTTCTATAGGGGCTTCTTTGATTTCTATTTCAGGTTCAGGATCAGCGGCAGGGGCGTTGGCAGGGACTGGTTTGGATTTGCCTTCCATTTCTCGCTGTTTAGCAAGAGCTGCTTCCTTTTTCTGTCGCTCCTTCTTTTCCTTTTTCTTTTGGGCGGCCGTTTTGACAGTACTCTCTCCATTATCGTCTCCTTCGGCATCATCGTCTTCTACAGCCGGAACTTCAGCTTTTCCTCCTGTTTTTTTTTTAATGAAAACGTTGTTACAAAATGTATGGTTTTTAGTTTTTTGAAAAGTAAAAAAAATTAAAAAAATTCGCAGATTTTGATAAGTTTGCACAAAAGCTTCACAATTCACTCTTCTAGAGTCTCAAGGATTCTTCAGGTTTGTTTGTTGAACTTTATTAAGGGTTGACCCAGGTTTTTTGGCACAAACTTTTCGGTTCTCAAAGAACACAACGTTCCAGGAAAAAAAATTGGATCTACTTTAAGACTGACCCAAGGTCTAGTGTTGGAAGCCCCAAGTTGATTTTAGGGATCAACGATTTGCAACCAAGGTTGATGAGACTCAAGAAGAAGGGGCACTTTCTAAACGGATTGAAAGATTTTTAAACTTAGTGTAAACACGAAGTCTCTCCATTCGCGGAAAAGATATACTCGCGCATATGGAAGTCTCCTCAAATCCATTGGCATAAAAGGAGCTACTGGGAACTTTTAAAAGCCACTTTAGGTTACTGAAACCGATGATACGTTAGTAGCTTACGCAAACCAACCTCCAGCAGATAACCCAAAGCAGAGCATACTCCTACTATGATTCAAAACATCGTAGCAGCCTGAGTCTTGAAGCTACCAGACAATTGGAGTTTTTCAAAAGCAGCACCAAAAGGGAAAAAAGACAGAAAATTTGTAAAAGCTATTCGAAATGTTGGATTAAAAGTTTTGGACTCCTTACAAGGACGTCCAGTTTGACTGTAAAGGGACACATTCAAATATCCGCTGGAAGTCTTGAATAAAACGAAGCTTTAGGCATCATAGGTAGCCTGTTTAAGAGCATACAGAGAAGTACAGGAAATCTTTGCAGGCTTGATATACAAAATTGGAGACAGTGAGCTCCAGATCCGTAAAGAGTGGTGTCGTATAACCAAGTCAAGACTGCAAACAATATAAAACGCTTCAGAGCTTTGACTCAACTGCACTGACTTGGTTCAAAAACATCAGGGATCGCCGAACAGACAGAAGTCTTCTAAAGAAACTACAATCCTGGTAAATTTTAAAGTGTTCTTCAAAGACAGAATGTGTTCCAAGGGACATAGCAAGGGACTTTCAAAAGTTTGAATAAGTCTGTCCATTAATTTACTGAAAATACCTTTCTTATTCTTCTTCTTGGACTCTCCTTCGGCCACATCATCAGCTGCAACAACGACAGCTTCAGCAGGTTTCTGCCCAGTATATTCCATCTGCAACTCAGCCAACACCTTGTCAAGGTCTTCATCTTCATTATCGTCCTTCCGTTTGCCTTTTTTGCCCTTCTTTCCAGCTTTTTCATTCTTCTTCGGCTTTACTTCAACTTCTGGTTCATCGTCAGACTCAGACAAAGCTTTGACAGGCTCATCATCGTCTTCTTCCATAAGCAAATCGAATCCAGCACTTTTGTGTGCCTTCTTGGCGTTCTTTTTCTTTTGCTTGGTTGGTTTTTCATCATCAGATCCCTCACCACCGCCATCTCCGGAATCGGGAGCGACAGTGTTCTTTGACTTGGATTTCTTTCCAACTTGGAGTTTCTTCACCGACTGCGTTATGGTAGAGACATCATCGACATCCTCGTCGTCGTCGTCGTCACTCACTGCCGACTTTGCTGACTTTCCGGGTTTCTTTTTGCTGTTGTTGTCCTTCTTTTTGTTCTTCTTGTTCTTGGCGGAGACAGTGTCATCGTCATTGCCGCCAGCATCATCTTGGTCGTCGATGGTAGTAGTCTCTTCGATCTCGTTGTTGACCCTGAAAGCAACAAAATATCGTTTAAATCTTGTTTTTGAAAAGTGAAAGTTCAAACCACGTTCGTTCGAGTGCAGCAAGTGATCGTGGTTTGACGTTCGTGGTTCGTTGGTGGTACTTACATATCATCGTCGCCAGAGACTACCTCTTTCTTGCCCTTTTTAGTTTTGACCATTTTTCACGTTGTTTCTTCAACACGTTTGGATTATTCGAAATTTGGGAATTCACAATTGAATCGAATACCTGGGAACTGTGGACTTGGATAAAATTCAGGAAATCTTGTGGAACTGGGGTTTCGTTTTTGTTTTTTTTTTTTAACTTTTTGTGTACACGCAGTCAGTAGACGGAGCAGTAGACACAACACACGGGGATTGAATTTTTAGCAAGCAATCGAGTTTCGAGTTCTCGTTCGGTATTCGTCGTATGCAATTTTTTTAAGCTTTTTTTTTTGAGGTTATGTGTTGGCAAAACGTCAAAAAATTTACTTTTTTTGTCTGCTTTTTCGTTTGACAGAAATGTTGTTGTTTTTCATAGCGATGAGACTTAAGGTTGTTCAAACAAACTATCGAAGCTATCGAAAATAATCGATGGCAGAAATTGAGGGAAACGTTACATTGTGAAATGAATTACTATGATATATTTTTTTTAGCAAATGCATGTACGCAAAGTTTTTTTTTCTTTCAATTAAAATTATTCTAGCTTCTCTAGTTTTCTGTCCAATGGAAATGGAAATATAGCGATATGAACAGTCAGTTACCGTCGAAATCCCGAAACAAAATGTACAGTCTTTTTATTTGTCAACAAGGTGTTGATGTATACACACATACGGAAGACATTTCGTTGAAAACGTGTGAACAAAGAAACTCAACTTCATAAACTGTACTGTCATATCGCTTGTTTGGCTGTAGGTACGTCAACGAAACGTTGTGACTTTATCCGGCGAGTAATTGAACGAAGAAAATCGAATTTTATTTAATATTTTTTGTTATAAATTTTCAATTTAAAACTTTTCATTCATTTTTTAGTATATTTTTTAAATGTAAACATTTTAATTAAATGAAGTAGTTTTTGTTTTTTGATTTAATCAAAAAATAGAAAAAATTGACATTATTTATTGTCACACCGCTGTGGTTGAAGTGCAGTTTGCTAATAAAAATGAAGCTAATATTTATGTCGCTTTCTTAAAGTAAAATATCTTAACTTTTAAATCTTATTCTATGCTTTCATTAGGGCGAAATGAGCTCGTTTCGGTATTAGCAGAAAAAATCTTTTCATTTGAGATTGCTAATTTAGTTTGGCACCAGGCTCTTCCATCATTTTCTTTCTTACATTCTTTTCATTCCTTCCCTTTGTCATTGTATACATAAACTATAGTACTACCACTTGAGGTGCGCCATCTATCGACGAAAAACTAAGCTCTAGAATACCATGGGAAGAAACAACAACAATTAAAATGGTGCAATGCCTTTGTTTTGTTTTGTTTACTCTGCTGTTGTTACACAATTTGGCATTTTTCACTAGACACGCTCACAATGGTATTGAAATTAGGGAAGTTGGGTTTTGTTTTTCCTAACTTGCAGCGTAATTTCGTCCAAATTAGGTGGAAATGAGATAATTTCGAAATTTGATTTTGTATAGGAAATTGGATGCCTAACTCGCAATTGAATTTGGAAATTTGCTATGAAATCACCTCATTTGCCGTAATGAAAACGTAGTATTATCTATTTATAGAAGCCGTTTTTTTTTTGACAAATAATAAACCGGATTCAATCAAAGCGAAGTCATTATTAAATTGTCGAAACTTTAAATGGCTTTTAAAAATGCTTATTTTCATAAAACAGAAATAAACAAATTGTATTCAAGTTCTTGGAGAAAACATAGTTAAAATCAAATATCGTGTTGTTGCCGTCAAAAATTAAGCTCGGCTCCGCAGACATAGTGATCAAGTTTAGATAACAGCTTTTATATCAGCTTTTTCTAGGTGTTATATTTATTGTATACAATTTGAGGAATTTATATATTAAAAAAAAACCAGATGGTCTTCGCGAATCCGCTGCGATACATTTCTTATAATTTATTTCTCAACAGATACTTCTCGCGAAGTTATATCGAAAATGTAACCAGAACCTTACCTCATTACACAAGTGTCGTATTATCCGAACACTTCCTATTTTTCTACCATTTCGAATCGGCAACGGGACTGCATTCCCGATTCCCGCACAAAATGCACAATCAAATTCAAAGAGAATTTTCGTAACAGTCCTAAATTTTGTTTTGTTTCCTCGTTTTGTGACTTTATTTCGTGTAAATTTGTATAATTTTTCGTTTTAAACATTTTATTTGTTCTTTTGACTATTTTATTATGAATTTTATATTCATCTGACAACAGGAAACAAACTCAAACCACAAGAATGGACTCAAGAAACATGAAAGATGCATCCAGGTTGGTACCTACCTTTTTTTCACATCAAAATTGAAAACTGAAAAACACCTTAATGGCTTGAAAAACAAATATTTAATAATTTCAATTTTAGTTTATTATTAAATTCTGAAAAAGACGACACACTTGGTGTTTTGAATATGGAAAATTTACGCGGTAAGATTGACATTTTTGTGATTTGTTTCGTCCAGAAAAATAATTTCTTTTTTTTTTCAAGTTTTCGGTGAAACCTCGAGGAATTCATCAATGAGCAGGGATAAAATCAATGAACGATTGAAGCAGGAACGCGCCAAGGCATTGGAAATACTGCAGAAATCTTCTCAGGGTCAATTTAAGCATCCAAATCCGAAGCAGCTTAGCATGGGAGGAAACAAAGAGAATGAGTCGAATGTCACGAGAACACCTGGTAAGTCAGGCAGATGTTGCTTTATAGAGAATGTTTAGAGAGGTAATCAAATAAGTTGGCATCTCAGCCGACTAATGTCAGGCTTGGTTTCGATTTAACTGCTTCCCAGTTCCCACAAGTCACCCGTTTTGTAAGCGATAGTGGAAGAAAAGTTTTAATTTTGAATCCTTTCCTTAAAATTGAAAGTTGGGAGATCGCTTGGGAACACCTAGTGTTGTTGACATCACTTGTCTTCCAAAAACAAATCCAATTTTCATCGAACTCACTAAATTTAACGCAAAGTTGACAATATAATCATTCCAAGTAGCGATAACAGTTTGTTCCTCTTTTTTCCTGTTTCTATTCCAGTTCTAGATCGCACGGACTATGTGCCATATCGTCGCCACAAGAGCATCAATATCTCTGATCTCGTCGCTGACAAAACAATCCATTTAGAGTCTTCCGACGCCACAACACCACAACCAACTCCAGTGTCAAAGAACCCAGTTAACAAAATTTCATTCGAACCCTCCGAAATGACTGGCAGATCGACTGCCCTTTCTCGTGACCTGAACAGAGACAAACACCATCATCGCCATAGCGACAGACTGTTGTCTGTGGAAGAAATCTTAGCAAGCAGCTCATCGGCAAATGTCCGTAGTCTGTGTGATTCGTTGCGTGAAAGCTATGGTGGCGGCAGCAGTAATAACAGTTTGAGTCTGCCACGCACAGCAGACATGTCCAAAACTACCCAAGGCTCTCTGTATTCTGCAGAAACCGATCAAGAGGCGGGAGGCTTTTCCTTCTCCAATGCAATGCGCGCCGATGATAGTTGTTTTAGTTCTGAAAGTTTTGCTCCAGCCGAACTAATGCATTCGAAGTTAATGAACGACGAGAAGCTATGGGCACAAGAATACGCTGCTATTCCAGAAAAAGCTCTAAGCGATTCTCATCATGTAAAGAACAATCAAAGTTGCAGCAACAGAGGTCATGGCGATACATTGCTGACTTCGATGATGTCCAATGGCATCAACGATCCAGACTTTTCACTTGGCAACTATTTTGGTATGCAATCGGAGGATCTTTGGAATATTGTTCACACCAAGAGCCCAGTCAAAAATCGTGCTCCTGTGCCATTAGTCGATTCGACTCTAACGGACACAGAATCTTTGAATCTAGACATCTCGATCACGCCTAAGCCTGAGAACAAAACATACAACAACAACCACACTACCAATCAGACATCATCACTGATGGAGGGCAAACACGAAAGCAAGGATTCTGGCAACGCCACAGATAGTTCGTATTTGTTGAGTGTTTCGGCAATTGAAAGGGCTCTAAGTAAGTCAAGTCAAGTCAAGCACAAATTCATAACAAAATGTTAAACCTTTTCTAATTTCTAGTTGACATCCAAACTGAAGACTCTGATGGATCGATAGTGAACCGCCTTTTATTGGCCAAGAAGACAAAGAGTTGCATGAATCCGTACCGGGAACATACACAGAATAAAGAAGCCAACAACGTTAAGATGCATTCTCTAGGAGGAGCTATAGAAAGAATTGCAGCGGCAAACAATGACATACCATCGTCAAACAGTATTTTGGACAACAAAGAAAACTATGATCCGGAACTGCTGAAAACAATGCACTACTCGGACACGATGAGTTTCAGTGATTCTTTGCTGAATAGCAGCGACATGAAGAAGTTTGAACGGAGCAGTGTGGGGCCAGCACGATCACCATTGAACTCGATTGATATATGCAATCCAGTTATAACTGTTGGTGAGTTTGTTTTTCATGTTTTTTTTTTAATTTAAAGTAAAAATCGCACATGGTTTGGTAGCCATGGACTTGCGAACTTATAATTAAATGTTACTTACTTAATGCCTCGCTAAATAAGCCCCTCAAGCGGGCCGATTTCTAGCCTGGTGTCTCAAAATTAGCACTCCAAACAGTCAGAGATCAGCCACTACTTGGATGGTCCTTCATAGACGAAGTCTACTTAAGCTTCTGGGATAACATCGAAGACCTTACGAGCTGGAGCGTTAATGTCCATTCGATCTACATCTTAACCGTTGAATAGGAATTTTTCTGACTAGGCTTCTCACTGTTCAGCGGGAATAGTTCAATGTTAAATCTTCCGCAAATTTTGTCCATAATTGCGTAAGCTTCCATACTTCTGGGAGTGTGTCTCTGTCTATTCTTCTGCATGATAAAGCAGAACCGGGATCAATAGCTTTCGAGTTCTATATTCTATTCAGACCAGTTGCAACCCATTCTTCCTACCATGCATCGAGTTCAATAAAATGTAACTTTTCTCCTTCGTTTATTCAAAAATTTCAGATGAAGCTGGCGATTTCGGGGATTTGGATGAGCATCCATCTTTACTGGATAAAAAAGAAGCAGCTCGCAAGGTACGTCGTCATAAAACCACTCGCGATCTAAGTCCAGCATCGACTGACTCTAACTTAGACATTCCGAACCAATATCAAGATCGTAAGCCAAAACGAAGTAGGTCGGCTTCACGTGAGACAGAGAGGAGAGAAAGAAATTCGTCCAGAGACAAGAAGTCCCAACCAATGTCCTCGCTGTCGTCTACACGCATTGAACAGGATGGCTTGTCATCATCATCGCCAAATCCATCATCCAAATCATCGCTTGTTCGAAAGAACTGCCTACGAAGTCCATCTCCAGCATTCTTCGACTCTCCAATCTCATCGCCACGGAGTTGTTTGTCATCACAAGTATCATCTCCGACATGGGTAGGAAGAGGAGGAGACAATTCTCCTCATCTCGATAGCACATCCAACTCAGATCGTCGCTATCTAGTGGGAACAGTTTCTTCACCAGACTGTGGAAAATTCTCGCTCCCGAGCTATGGGCTAGTCACTAAGACTGCTTCGACTGGTTCGGTGAAGGGTCGCAGCTCATCGCGTTGTTCCAATTCAAGCGAGTTCAGCCATCGTGATGGCAAATTGATACCATTGAAGGTGACGTGCCTGCAATTGTCGTGGGGAAGCGTCCGACTTCGAAAGAATGCCAACAAATCTATGCAAATCAAGAACACATCTGACAAAAGGCTTATTGTTAAAGTGGACGTCTCAGGACCAGGCTTTCAAATTGTGAATAATCAGAGCAATCTTGTAACACTTCAGTCACAGGAGTGTCGGTCGGTTAGCTTGAATTTCTGTCCAACTGTCATCGGAGCAGCTGTGGGTGTTTTGTCCTTCAGTGCTCCCAACAGTCCCACTAGCCAAACTTACTTGGACATCCCACTTTATGGTTATGGAGGCACGGCCAGTATTATTCCGCAAAATATTATGAGAGGACCTATCGGTGCGCCATTCCTAACCATGGGTGATCTGAGAGAGCTATCGGGTCCGTTGGAGAAGTCCTTTAAGATCTACAACAAGGGACCTCTGCATGGCTTTGCAGTAATAATCATTGATTCCTTTGGACTCGACATGCCCCGACTACGCGATTGCATTGAAGTTATCCCTAATAAAGTCCTTATTCCTCCCGAGGGCATTGCAACTATTCGTGTCATTCTTCGACCACGTCGGGATGATATTAAAAAAATCATAAAGAAGATCTCTGATGTCCTTGCTCTAGCTAATATGCGGATCGTTTGTGGAGATGAACCATCTCGGCAGAGAATAAGAAGACTAATTCGTACCATGAACGAGGAAGACAAATCGAAGTTCAACTCCAAGTCATTAGACAAGCTTTGGGCTAGTTTCCCCGGTGAGAAGACAATCGATGATCTGGAAACTTTAAAAGAAAAATCAGAGGTAGCTCTAGATATGATCTCATCGTTGCGTATCCATGAAATAGCTCTGACCCTGAACCATTACAAAATGGATGAGACGTCAGATTCCACTTTGGTTTTCCCCGACGCCGACGAAACTGTTGTATTTCGTACATTTTGTTCAACCTCCTCGCCCACACAACAAATGTTAGATCCTGTCGATGAAGCCCACGAAGAAGATGCCTCCGAGTCGTGGTCGGTGAAGCCGAATATCTTAAATTTCGAACCACCCATGAAATTTAAATTGAAAAACAACTCAAAGAAGAGGAATTTTTTTGAGATTTCCTGCAACTACACACATTTGTTTAGATTCAAGCCATCCGAAGGATATGTAGATGCCGGCAATGAAATGGAAGTCGAGGTTTTGAGTCAAATTGAAAAGCCAGGAATATTGCCCAATGACCAAATTGAAATTTGGGTAAGTTAAACTTAAAAAAAAACTACTGCAGAGAGTAAAGAATTTAATGTTTTGTTTTCCAGATTTCCAATCAAAACGAGAGAGTTTCGATCCCAGTTAAAGTGAACAAGAACTATTATCCATGGAATTGCAGATGAAATTTTTCGATTGTTTTATCTCTTATTTTTTTTTTTCTAAAATTAATTTCTGTTTGCTAATTTAACATGTAATGCAGCTGTACTTAAATAAATAATTCCATTTAAAAAAACATTGAAACCTTTTTGCCGCTTCTTGTTTTTAATAAATTTTTGGAATATAGATTTCAAGTGCTTCTAAAGAGGATGGTGTGTGAGTTTCTGGGTTCAATTCTGACCTCAAGCCCGGACGGAATCTTTATTTAATACGCTTCCAGGAGCATCCACCACTTTTCCGGACGACAAAAAAATGCTTGAACTGGTTGTTTTAGCTCGCCACAGTTTGTTTCATTACGAAGTTTCAGGCATAAGCTTTTTTTAAATTCAAATCTAAAAATATTTTTTAGTTTCCGGAGCAAAAAAAATTATTCTAAAATTCTACAAGAAATTTTATGAAATACCAAGTGACCAGCAACTGCAGCAGGTATATAAATCGCCTTTGGGTATGCAACGGAAGTTGCAATATCTGGAAAATTTCGTATTTTAGCTCCTAAAAGTAGATTTCAAAAATATCAGAATTTATATACTTCCGGCGGAAGTTTGTTTTGGATAAATTCCCACTTGCTAAGTAAGTGGTTGGTGGCGGATGTTTACTAACAAAACGTTCAAATTTTTAGTTTTATTTTAACGGATGATGGAAAAACTTGGTTGGGGAAGAAGTTTGGCACATTAGGCATTAAGGAACCGGAAAAAAGCCTTATTTTATGCGAATAGTAAGTTGTGGGTTTGTATTTTTACAATCTTTAGGGCAATCCATGAATACGTCAGTGTCACTTTGAGGGAAAACATTGATGGCGGCAACAAAATTTTATTCAAAAAAAGGTTCCAAATGTTGCAAGAAACCATAAAAAAAAAATTAATAAATGAACAGAAAATACATTTTAATTACGAAAATTGTGAAAATGCAATATATAACAATTTTTTTGCCCGATTATTCAATGCTTCCCTCAAAGTGTTAACCCAAAAATAAGAAAGAGATTTTGTACTTTCTTTAATTTTTTTTGTAATAGATGGTGAAAAATACATTGTGGCGATTGCAGCGGCACCTATCGTTTGCTACACAACTTACTGTCTCCAAGATAACGCTATAGATTCTGTAAAAAAGGTCCAACTGCTAAAAACAGCTGTAGACCAGAAAACATTGTTTTTTTTCGCCCAATGAAACAAGAAAGTTCAAATTTTTTCGCATCTGATAATCACATTTTTCTGACTATTTCTAGTGATAACTACATAAATAGCTATTTCAAGAAATATAATCACAAAAATGGGATTGGTACATGTGAAAATCACTTTGTAAAGACAAAATGCTGCGTTGCGACTATCCCCTGGTTAGACGGCTAAGGATTTCTAGTTAGGTACCTAATATTTAATATTGTTTCAACGCTGCTAGGTCCACTTTCTCGCAGCGTAGGATAGTGGAAACAATATTGCCGCCGTTGCTGATTTATTATTTACACATTTTTAAAATTAAGGCGGCACTCTTACCTTTTGCCACCATATATTTGAAATATAATACTGTTTCCGTTAGTCACTAAAATTAAGTGTATTTTAAGAACCGTCCACAGTTGGCGCGTCGATCGATTATTTCAAACGTCACACACAGCAAATGGAAATGGCTTCAGTATTGTAGTGACTTGTGTTGGAACACTGCTCAAGCAATCAATTTATATTTCATAAAAGTCCAATGGCTCGTTGAACTTGCTTTTTTCATGGGGAAAACATTCTTTTATTTTTCATCTTAAGCAGCTAGTCAAACTGACGAAATAAACTTCGTCATTTTGTGGACTAGAGCTAAAAAACATTATTTTAATGTCAAGTAGGCTGCAACCTGAACACAAAAGTTTCATCCAATCTTTAAATCGAATTTTTAATTAAATGAAACGTCACATTTACATATATTTTTATTTATTTTATTTATTAAACTTAAGAAATAAGAAATTTTTTTACATAACAAAACTATTCTTAAATTATGAACTCCAATTATTAAATAAAAAATTAGGATTATTGTAACAGCTCCGCATTTAGAACAATCGAAAGTGTTTATTGTTATTCAAAATTGTATACCTAGTAATTCATAAAGATAATCTTAAAATATAAAATACATCAGTGTAAGTGTAAATTTAAATAATAAAACAATTTTTAAGGGTAGAAGTTCTTTTAAAAACAAAATATATTTATGTATTTTGATATCAGATCGTACATTTTTTTGTTTTTAGTAATTTCAACGAACTTACGAACTATGATATTTACGTATGTATGTACATGTATGAAATATAGGAAAGCGTTTTGTACGTCATGAGCTATGGAAAGTTTTAAAATGTCATTATTGGGTGTATCTATACCAACTTTTTTTTTGTCTTAGAAAATATATCAGAGTAAGCTATATATACATAGGCGAACCAAATAAGACCCGGACTTTAATAAAGCCCAGTGACCATAGCACAACAAAATTAACAAGTAACGGGATTTTTGGTTCAATGTTGACTTGATTAGATGAAATGAGAAAAGTTGTTAGGCAGTCACGAGAGCAGCCAAAGAATCAACCGTCCCGAGAACAACGTTAAGAAGGTTAGTGTTAATGCTTACTATTACTACGTTAGGTATATGCAGTAGAAATTTATCTATACAGTTACAGTTAAAAAAATTGCAAAAAGCCGCTCTCAACAGTGCCTGATACAAAAAAAAAACCGGATGATTCGTCGTCAGTTGGATATTTTGATAGAGTGCGGGCGGCCTAAAAGAAATCAACTACGACGAATCATCGGGTTCTTTACCGCGAATGTAATTAGCAAAGCAAGCTTTACAAACTATATAAAGTGATTTTGATTTAAGTGGGAACAAAGGTGAAAAGAGTGTAGACTAAAACGTAAATGCTACACAAATCACGTGTACTCTCCTCGCCCCCCCCCCCTTCTGCCCTAACTATATCGTGGTAAAAACATTTTTTTTAATACTTTACCAGTGAAATCAAATTTCTCTACTTACCCACCTGAAAATAAAGAAAAAAAAGACTCAACGAGTTTATCATACTTACCTACCCGGGTTGTAACGGTGGTAAGGGTTGGGGAGGGATTTTAACACCGGTTCGTTACAGGTGGCGCCCAACGCGGGGCGCTCATACACACGCCTTCACATGAAATGGGATTCGGACGAAAAAAAAATTTAATTTGGATGGCCCGGATGGGTATAATTATTACTTCCACAATTTCCGAAAAGAATAATTGTTTTTGAACAGCCATCATTCGAGGCAAGGAGGAGTCATGGTGTGGAGCCATTTCATACTTTGGTGCTGTATTTTAAGTAAGCTTAAAACTGAAAATTGGATAAAGAGTCAGTCAAGTTTGGCCTTTTGAACTGGTCGCATTTCCTATCGGCTCTATCGTGAATTTAAAACAGTTAGTAAAAGATGAACAGCTGTGCAACAAACAAGTTGTCAAAAAACCAACCACTTGGAAGAAAGCCCTACCACTGTCGCTGTTGAAAGAAACTCGTAGAATACTTGTTAGCGATGGAAAAACAAGTCCATCGGCTTATTACAAACACTCTTCGAAATGATTTTCAAGAAAAAAATTACTGGAGTCTGGCTCAATAGTTTTCTTCAAAGAAATAAAGATAAATTGTCTTAAAGAAAACCGATTGGAACCTCATATAATGAGTTAGTTCTTCGATCACTTGCAAAGTACATACGAAAGTAGATAGCTAGATTTTTGCTTATAATTTTATCAACGAAAGTGGGCTTTATTAAAGAATATGTATAAATAATAAAAATTTATTTAATTTTTAATTTGGTTCCAGGAAAGATGTCACGAGGCTACCGAGAAAATAATGAAAATTAAAATTGAGCTGAAGCCAGATGAAGGAGACCTTGAAGTCCATTCAGAGAGGAATATACTCCCGACATGAGGATTGAAGGCCCTTTTATACACCTAGAAGACCCCAAGGAACCACATTTAAAGCGGTTCAACCGTGAGAAAGATTTAAGCAAGAGAACCGTAAAGTTGGCTCAGGTGGGTATGCCAATAACGTCAAACATGCTTAGATACCAAACGAAGAAAAATTGGAACACGAGCACCCACGAGCAATTGTCTTGATGACACACTCAACATAGTGATTGCGATCCTTAAGAATATCCTGGGAGGTTGATGGTCAACAAAATCAGATTGGAGCACGAGCAGTTGTCTTGATGCCACTCTCAACATAGTGCTTGCGATTCTTAACAACTTTGTGCAAAACGTTCTGACGGAAGTGTGAAAAATTAAGGCTAGACGAAGAAAAATTTAAGTATGAGCATCGTGTTTTTTTATTTTCTTCAGGTAAAAACAAATAAAACATTAAATGATAATATATATTATGTCTTTTAACAGTTTTTTGTATCAAACCTAGACAGTTGAGCTAGGCATCAACATTGCAAACAAGCTAAGTGAAAAACACATAAACTGGAAGTCGAAAATAATGAATATGGAGCTTGCAGCTGGTACGTTAACTGAAAGCACATCAAATGCTCTCCTTTTTCTTTTTAAAAGCAGAGAACCAGAATCTCAAAATTTCAATGCTGACGACAATCATGAAGTAAACTACAAATATTATTTTGAGCATGAATTATGTTCAAGTAAAAGCAGTAATTAAATTTAAGATGACGCTGCACTATGGGGTCTTGCATTGGCTGAACCGGCGAGAAGTCGTTTTTTTTATATGTACTAAATCTCAATAAAAATAACTGTTTCGATTTACTGATAATATGTGTCACATGATTTAATAGTTTTTTTTTTCATTCCATTGTTTTGTCACTTTACTGTTCGGCATCAAAGAAGTGAGTATTGTTTAAATTGTGTTCCGTGGTTATCTAACCCATAAAAGTGGCCATTATTATAAAGCTAAAAATAAATTGCCAAAAAAAAAGTTTTGTACACAATTTGTTAAATAAGGTATGTACTTTATAAAAGAATAAGTTTAAACTCAATTGTAATGTAAATCTGGAGAAAAAATTTAATAGAAAATAAGAATGTCAAACAATTTTTTACATAAGGGTATTTTTCGATTAGGCAAACATTTAAGCAAAATTAAAAGTATTTTACACAGTTCAATATATTTTTTACTAGAAATCGAAGTTAATAGTAGAAAATGTTTGCCTAAAATATTTTATTTTCAATTTATTCTGTAACTAAGCAAGCAAAATATAACCAATTTTTATCATATTGAAGGTCTCAACATGCAATTTTTCCTCTGCAAAAGGCAGGAACTCTGTGAAATATTTTTTAAAAGTAAATCTAAGAATGTAGACAAAAAATTTGAAGATATTGAGTCATTTTTAGTGGAAAAACCAAACTGCCCTGATAATCATTTGTCAGAGCTTAAGAATGAATTAGTTCGTTTCAAATTTGAACTAAAATCCAAATGGAAGAAAAGTCACCGCACAAAGCTAGTGTTTCATAAAAATGAATCCCATTGGCTCCAAGAAAGGGTTCAAATTAAAATGTATTTACTACCCCCTGGAAGACCTCAGACTAGTTTTGATCAATTGAGCAAGCGAAGAAAGCGTGAAAGAGTAGCTCAGGGCATAGCGAATACCATCAAAGGTTTATAAACACAACTGATGTTGATGACAAATTTGTATTTATAACTTGTTTAGTTCCAATTAAGCTAACCGACAATACAAATGTTTTCTGGAAGAACCCTTGTCCATCTTCACCTAGGTATTGCAGGCCTATAAAGATATCCTTCGAAAAAGAGTCTGATGTGTTGGTTAGCAGAGAACACGAATGTATTCAATTACAAATAAACGAACTCCAGCCAACAAAATTAACATTTGAAAATTGTGAATACACAATCAATCATCAGTTGATTGTTTCAATGGTTGATGGGAAACTATGCAATAGTCTGAGTGGTATACGATCTGCTCAAAGATGTTATCTTTGTGAGGCAACATCCAAAGATTTCAACAATATTGAAAAAATGGTGTCACTTCCTATCAATGAACAATTTTTATCATTTGGAATATCCATTTTGCATGCATGGATAAGAATGTTTGAATGCCTGCTTCACATAGCCTACAAATTGCATGTAAAAGAATGGCGCAAATCTAAAAGTACCGAAAATTCCGTGGAACTAAACAAGCAACGCATTCAAGACGCTTTTGAAAAAGAATTAGGCCTAAAAATTGATCGACCAAAGCCGGGATATGGCAATACGAACACAGGAAATGTGGCCAGGCGTTTTTTCAAAAATTACGTGAAATCCAGCGAAATAACCGGTATAGATGTCAATCTTATAAAAAAATTTCACATAATCTTGCAGTGTCTATCAAGCGGTTTTGACATAGATGTCCAAAAATTTAAAACGTATTGTTATGAAACTGCAAACTTATTTGTTTCGTTGTACCCTTGGTACTATATGAGCACTTCCGTTCATAAGATCCTCATTCATGGCCAAGAAATCATCTCTCAAAGTGCTTTGCCCATTGGAGAATTAAGTGAAGAGGCATTAGAAGCCCGAAATATAAGGACTTCAAATTGTACCGAGAGCATTTCAGCCGCAAAACCTCACGAAAAGACACATTAACTGATATTATGAACAGAATGTTAATATCTTCAGATCCTTTTGTTACAAACCAAAAAGTTAGGAAAACTTCAAAGAAAATTCCGTTTGATTCCGAAGCTATAGAAATGTTCGTACAACCTGATCTTAATAACCAACCTCAGACTGAAATTGCCGAATACTTTTCGGACTCTGATTAGTCATTATTAATTTAATAACAACACCCAGAAAAGGTAAACAACATTTTTTTGTTAAACTCCATATTCAGATTTTTATGTCTTTTTTTTCTTTTAGATTTCAAAATCTATGTACCTTATATTATGCTGCAAGTCCCAGATACTGTAAATCGACATTTAACCTATTCAAGAATTTTTCAAATTGTGTTCAAAATAAGAAAAACCTTGAGGTCACAATTCATTCTTATTTTTTTTTCTTAATTAAAATAAATGTTGGGTTTTTTACGTAATCTTTTTCCCAACAATAAAAGATCATTGCGTTTCATTTCGGTTTTCAGGTTTTGTAAGAAGTTTTTGGGTTCCTCCTAGAAAAAAATTATAAGCATTAACATGCCAGACAAAAATTCAGAAACTAGCTTTCGACCTTCGAACTATGTATTTTGAATTAATTCAATATCAATTTTATTTATCTTGCATATTACTTGATTTTTGTTTATAAACGTATTTAAATATATTTATAACGTAATTAAATAACGATATTATCTCAAAAAGCTGAATTTGTATGGTTTTCCTCACGTCATATTCGAATTCAGCATGCCAAAAACCTATCGAAAAGTATATTTTGGTGAGGTCAAACAAAAACTTATAATTATCGCCGTTGATAAGCCATTTGTGCCCGACTGTGCGCTGGAGTGCTGGACGCTGATCCGCGCCAGACGAGCCGTTGCCGAATGCAAGTGGAAAGGAATACAAACAACATTGAACAAACAGGCAAGCACGTTTAGGAGAAGAGCAACCCACATCCCGACGAAACCATAAGATGAAACCAAAAGCATGGGCGCTTTGGATAAAAATGTGTACTAATATTTGATGAAATGTCAATAAAAAAGGAACTAGAGTACAACATAAAGGACGACATGATCTTCGGCTCCAGTGACTTTGGAAGGAATAAGTAGCGTTTAATAACCTGTAAGGGTATTGTGTTCACGCTAAAAGGATTAAATACAAATTGGAAGCAGACGATTGTCCATTACGTGGGATCCCCAAAGGATCACTTTTTCGAAAATGATAGTGAGAATTTTAACAGGAGTTATAAAATGTGGACACACTGTTGTTGCTACAAGCTGCGACCAAGGATCCATGAATGTCTCAGCGTATGACGGTCGCCATATATGGATATTGAGCAGAACAGAATTTTTCTTGCTCCATGATTATCCAAATTTAAAACAAGTTAATAAAGTAATCAGCGCCGAGAGGGGGTCGCTAGTCTATTAACCTACTACTATCTGATGAAATGTGTTGTAGAGTGCACGGGTCATATAAATGCACTTACATGCAAGTGCTACTCGCACACGCCATCTAGTTATGATACTTATCATCTTTACTGCCCTGACCTGAACATAGCCTTCGTAATTTGAAAATACCGAATTAGTGTTAAACGCACTCAATCATAGTTTTTTTTATTGCTGAATGCAAAAACCATTTTTTTTGGCGGATGCCAGCCATTTTGCGATTCATTTTCATTTGTAACCAAGAAAGCGAGCGCGGTAGACGACGATCGAAGCTTTGGGACCCGGTGATAGGTTAGTATTTCGAGCCTTTTATTTATAGTAAAGGAACGTATAATAAAGTTATATATATCTCGTTATAGCATTAAATCGCATTTCGTCGCCCAAAACCCTTTTTCTCCCTTCTTTTGTGTTCTTTTTGTTTTTATCAATATATTCCCGTTTATTATTCGATTTTCTTTAAAAATATATAATATAGATATATAAACATTTAAAAATACTAGCTGTCCCGGCAGACGTTGTTCTGCCCTACCGAGCAGATATCGCGATGCTATAATGATCACGTTTTTTATATCTCAACAATAAACGACAATTACTTACAAAAATAAGTTTTTAATTTTGTAGACTGCAATACTTTATTAATTCGATAATACTCATTCTAATGCTTTATGGTATAAAATATTTTTTGTTTGGTTACTTGGCGCGTAAACAAATAAAGCTGACGGTTTCCCAACATGGGTTTTCCAGATTAACGCCGCAAATACTTAAAGCAAGCCGCAGTGGAAATTGCAGTCATTTAAATTCAAATGGTACGTCAGTTGGTATCATTGGGATGCGGGGTATCAACACATCTTCACCCTTATATTTTCCTTTTAGAATTGTTGCTTCGACTATTGAAACCAGAAATTTATGCAACAAAAGGAAAAATATTTCTTTATCAATGATGGTATCCATGCTTTCCTAAAAACATTTAAAGGTAGCTTAAGCTCATCTCACCAATGTAGGAAGCCTTTTAATTCCGGTGATGATTTAGTTTTATGTTTTGAATGCGCCGCTCATTATTTAATGAAATTCAGCAAGCCCTCTGGCTATGGAAAAGCTCAAACATTGAGTTCGGATCAAGGGCCGATTATCTTTTCGAACCCCACCAAAATTTCTGTGCATCGAAAACCAGCGTCTACCGAGAGAGGTGCCATTCTGAATCTTCCAACACGCGATGGTGGAATTCTTAACAGCGTATCTTCTCCATCACGCTAAATATGTGTTGAAGGTATCTGATTTGCAGTCTATGAT
This sequence comes from Platycheirus albimanus, assembly GCA_916050605.2. NCBI lineage: Eukaryota > Metazoa > Arthropoda > Insecta > Diptera > Syrphidae > Platycheirus > Platycheirus albimanus. The sequence goes on along the minus strand of OU696698.1, from coordinate 110,581,741 downwards.
GGATCCCACTGCTGATAAGGTATATTGGAATCTGCCTGCCATGGCCATTCCACAAGGTACTGCTACTTTCAGCAACCAAGACTGCCGAAGCGGCTCATTCGGCATGCCAAACGAAGCGAACCATAATGTTTATGAGGCATACTTCCCTCCCTTCCATCACATCCCGACGAAACCATAAGATGAAACAAAAACATGGCCGCTTTGGATAAAAAATGTGTACTAATATTTGATGAAATGTCAATAAAAAAAGAACTAGAGTAAAACACAAAGGACGACATGATCTTCGGCTTTAGTGACTTTGGAAGAAGTAGTGTTTTTATTAGCCTGTAAGGATATTGTATTCACGCTAAAAGGATTAAATACAAATTGGAAGCAGACGATTGTCCATTACGTGGGATCACCAAAGGATCACTTTGTCGAAAATGATAGTGAGAATTTTAACAGGAGTTATAAAACGTGGAGTCACTGTTGTCGCTACAAGCTGCGATCTAGGCTCCATGAATGTCTCAGCATACAAAAAACTTGCAGCGGAACTGTATGATGGTCGTCATATATGGATATTGAGCAGAACAGAATTTTTCTTGCTCCATGATTATCAAAATTTAAAACAAGTTAATAAAGTAATAAACGCCAAATGTCAATAAAAAAAAGAACTAGAGTACAACATAAAGGACGACATGATCTTCGGCTCCAGTGAAGGAAGTAGTGTTTAATAACCTGTAAGGGTATTGTGTTCACTAAACTAACAGGAGTTATAAAATGTGGACTCACTGTTGTTGCTACAAGCTGCGATCTAGGCTCCATGAATGTCTCAGCATACAAAAAACTTACAGCGGCCCTGTATGATGGCCGCCATATATGGATATTGAACAGAACAGAATTTTTCTTGCTCCATGATTATGCGAATTTAAAACAAGGTAATAAAGTAATCAGCGCCAAGAGGGCGTCGCTAGTCTATTAACCTACTAATATTTGACGAAATATCAATAAAAAAGAACTAGAGTACAACATAAAGGACGACATGATCTTCGGCTTCAGTGACTTTGGAAGAAGAAGTGTTTAAGGATATTGTGTTCACGCTTAAAGGATTAAATACAAATTGGAAGCAGACGATTGTCTACTACATGGGATCACCAAAGGATCAGTTTGTCCAAAATGATAGTGAGAATTGAACAGGAGTTATAAAATATGGACTCACTGCTGTTGCTACAAGCTCCATAAATTTCTCACAAAAAACTTATACATATATGACAATTTAAAGTTTTATATCATTCAAGGAGAAAATGGAATTCTTATACGAGTATTTATAAGTTTCGGAAAACCCAAAACCAAAAGAACTGAAAAAAAAACAATTTACGGCAGCAGAAAAGAAAAAGCTCTCTATGCTGTTGGGAAAACGCCCGGCAATATGGGGCCTTGAAGCCAAAGGACATAGTAACAAGAAGGAGGTAAATTCGAATTGGCGATACATTTTCATAGCCAAAGATGAATAAAAGTTAACAAAATCAAATTGGAGCACGAGCAGTTGTTGTTGAGGATAAAAAGAATTAATACTCCAATGTTTTTAGAAGGCTTCCGCAAACTTTATTAAGGAATAAAAAGGAAGAAATTATGTAATGATTAAGCAATAAAATTATAAATTACCTAAAATTTTAAATTGGTTTTTCGTTACTCAAGCTTTAACCTCAACAAATAGTTTTCAAGTAATTAATTTTGAATTTGACTGAAAGTTATATTTATTTTTCTCAATTTTTAATTAAAAATGGATCGCAGGCAGCGAAATAAGCCAACAAAACAGGAAGACGGTGATGCTAAAGTAAGTTTTGGAAAACCAAACACAAATAGCAAGAAAGGGAATAATTCCCGAGATGCCCGTCGGCTATCCGCGTTTAATGAACGCAAGGCGGAAAAAGGTTCTTGGGCCAATAAGGTTGATGTTGATGAGAAGAGCCAGGATCTCTCTCGTGTTAGGAATCCTACAACAACATATAGACCGAAAGTTGCTAAACAGAAAGCAACTTTTGAGACGCCCCCTCAGGATGGAATTATCTATGAAGGAATGTATTCAGGAGCCAAGCCGAATGTTGAGTTGAGTTTTCAAAACATGGAACTTTCAACTTTTCCCCTACTGGTTGAACAAACGTACTTCGCAATGGAGAAAACGGATGGAAGTTAAGGCGCTGGATGCCTTTCTGCATGTATCAACATTACATGACAGAGATACTAAATGCTTACTTAATAAAGCATTCCATCAATGAGAATGAGGATCAAAGATTCTCAGCTGAAGCCGACCCTTATAGGGTTATTGATGCTGAACGTCTACGTATTCCGCTAATTTTTGAGGAGTTTATTTCAGGTATACATACAAACATAACGTCCTCAGGATCGCGAGTTCTAGTCAACTTGCCTGAAGCAGGAGTACCGCAGCCAGCGTTGCCCGGTGTTGAATCACGGGCCGCTACTGCAGATGAACCAGCTGTTATTGCACTTTCCGCAATTGATGGTGGAAGCTTTGGAATTGTAAGCGCTGAGAACCATAACGCTTACGAGTGTTATATGAGCCCTTATATTACACGGAAACTAGTTGAACATACTAGCCGTGTTAACAGCGCCCATGGCGACCAGAGGAATTTTGGAGACTGGAACCCACTCCCTACTGGATATTTTCCTGCTGGATTTAAGCCAACTAAAAATTTATTAGGATACCAGACGCCTGAATTTTTGGCGCCTGAAGCTCTTAATAAAATTAACGACCTAACGTTTGATAATTATGGTATGGCTGGAAGACTTGCCCATTCTAGTGAGCTGATGAATAGAGTCTCGAATATTTTAGAAGATTTTGAGAAGTCGATGAAATTCTCTGTTGGAATTCCAGAGGGAAAGCTAAACTCTGCAGCCTTCATAACCCTGAAAACACTAGACCGCCTGCCAAATACTTCAAGACTTAGTGATGCTTCTGCTAGCATGAATTCTGCCTACATCTTTGGTTCAGCAGCATCAAATCGTGTCGATTTCTTTGGCTATAGAAGAGAGAGAACTACTGAAGCAAAGGGGATGTGCTTTGCACGTGAGGACAATGGATCCTCACCACCTGGTTGGAATGCCACCATGAATAGTAATTTTACTATGGTTACCCCTTTTGAGCCTACTCAAGGTAGAGATAGGCCATCGTTACGTAATAACGATTTTTCAGAATCCTCAGTCGAAGGATCGAGATCCACACATATACGAATGTGGATTACAAAGTATTTGTTGAGATTAAAGCTTGAGAAACGAAAAACCAATTTAAAATTTTAGATTTGTTGAGGATAAAAAGAATTAATACTTCAATGTTTTTAGAAGACAAACTTTATTGAGGAATAAAAAGAAAGAAATTATGTAATGATTAAGCAATACAATTATAAATTACCTAAAATTTTAAATTGGTTTTTCGTTACTCAAGCTTTAACCTAAACAAATAGTTTTCAAGTAATTAATTTTTATATAATTTCTTTCAGCTAAAGTCAATGAAGATATAATAAAATAAAACATGTAATAACAAAGTAAAATAAACTAAGTGTTGTTCATTTTGTCAGCAACAGTTGTCTTAATTTTAGACTCGCAACATAATGATTGCGATTCTTAAGAATTTCGTGCAGAGTATCCAGGCAGGATAAGAGGGACAGTAGCCACATCCCCAAAGATAAGTGTTAATTATAACACCTTACACCTCTTTACAAAAAAAAAATACATATAAATCTTAGCAACCTTTGAAGTTTGAATAACGCAAAAAGGACGCAACAAGATTTCATTCGTCGTAGTAACCTGATGTGAGCAAGTCACAATAAAAACTGTTAATAAACTTTCTTCAATTTCTTTAAATATTAATTTTTGAATACTAATAAAATATTTAATAAAATATAATTTTTTCTTTTACTGCCACAACTTCGACGATTTACATGTTTTATTAACACTTGTGGCTTGTTCACATTGATTTAAATTTGAAAATTAAAAGGAAAAATATAGTTCTTAAAATTTCTGGAACATTCTTTGAAGCTATTAGCGTATTGATTTAAAAGATTTAATAATGGCGGAACAAGAAGAAAATCGAAACCAAAACATGGAATATTTTGCTGCTTTGGTGAATAGCGTTAACGCACTACAATTATCGGTGGAAATGTTGCAACAAAGTACAACTGAAAGCCAAAGCCAAATCCAGAACCTGCGCAACGAGGTAAATGCAATTCCAAAAGATTCATCATCCGTTCAGGTGGAACAGCTGGCCCAAAATAAGGAACCCGAAGAGAACTCAAGAGCCGTAGTAACCGGAGAGCCAGCGACAGGGAGTAGAAATGTTGCTCCTATTTTGCACGGGAATGATTTCAGATTGTGTGACCTACCAACATTTTCTGGTAACATTGAAGAGTGGCCTCTCTTTTATGCCACTTTTCAAGACACCACCACAGAATTCAATTATAGTAACCGGCAAAATTCAATTCGCTTAAATTGGGTTGGGTTGCTTATGGACCTTCATCAACAAGTTCCCAATGTCCAACTATTCTCCACATTCGTCAAAACCCGCCAACGGATAAGCTTCATCAAGTCGTGACTGAGTACTTTGCAACTGAAAACTTTGGAACGAATGATTTAAACACAATCCTGGAATCCGAAGATGATGTTAAAGCAAAGGAAATCATGGAGAAAACAATACAACGTGTTGGTAAGCGCTTTGAAATTGGATTATTATGGAAAGATTTTCCGCCAAAACTTCCGCCCAGTTTTGTCATGGCGGCGAAGCGATTGAAGGGTATTGAAAATAAAATGAGCCGTGATCCAGATTTTGCTGAAGGGTACAGAAGAGAAATGAACAAATATTTCGAGAAAGGATATGCTAGAGCACTCTCTATGGAAGAGGTTAACGACACAAAGCTCCCAGTGTGGTATTTGCCTCATTTTGCTGTACAGAATCCACACAAGCCTGACAAGCTTCGAATTGTTTTTGATGCTGCTGCCACTTCTAACGGAATATCTCTCAACACGGCTTTGTTTAAGGGTCCAGAACGAGCCAAACCACTTATCAAAATACTCTTTCACTTTAGACAAGGTCGAATTGGTGCTGCCGCTGATATTCGTGAAATGTTTTCACAAATTCAAATACGTCCGTCCGATCAACATGCTCAGCGTTTTCTCTTGAGAAACGGAGAAGGAAATAAACAGATTCAACATTTTGCCAGGGTGTCAATGATTTTTGGAGCAGTTTGTTCGCCATGTTGTGCGGAGTATATCAAGAATCGCAATGCTGAAGACTTCAAACAAAACTTTCCAGAAGCTGCAGCAGCAATAATTGACAAACATTATGTCGATGATTTTGTGTGTAGTTTTCAATCAGAGGAAGAAGCACTTACAACATGCAAACAAGTAGTAAAGATCCATGCCGAGGCAGGGTTCGATCTTAGAAACTTTGTTTCAAACTCTAAAAATCTACAGATGGTCATGAATGGTAACACTGCTAACGATGACAAAAGTCCTGTCAATATGGAAAAACAATCAACAACCGAAAAGGTCACAGCTGCATAACCTAAAGAACATTTTAGTAAAGGGAATATCGCTTGATATTACTGAGTCTTCATACTCTGTAAAAACCGGAAGAGTTAGGGAGCTGCCATGTGAGATTATTTCTTCGTGGGATGCACCTATCGATTTATTTTCTATTGGGGATTTAAAAGTGCCATACGTTAAAAGGAAACCTTATTTCCCTATAACGTTTAATAGTGTTGATGAGTTTATAGCTGAGAAATTAAAATCTATCGATATTGTAATGCGCAAGCTTTGCGTCATAATGGTTGAACCTGATAGGGTTCCAGTAACCAGAGGATTTGTTTACGATCCTGAGAAAGTAGGATTTCCTCTGCGCCAAACAGAATCAATGATGAATGATCAAATCCGCGTAATGAACGCTTTATGGGCTTCCTGCTCACCGATGAGAGATATCGGTGTCTACGAAGCTAATGTTAAGATATGTTGTGGAGATAAAATAGGCAAAATAATTAATGCCTTTCATGGATTAATGTGTGATGAAATGTTATCTATGAGAGATCAATTTCTGAATCATTATGTTTATACTTTGAATTTTAATCATCCTAAGAAAGTGCCTAATAATGTAAGCGCATTCGTGAAGATTAAGCCTATCATGAACCCGTTTTTGTTAAATAGAGTACTAGTGAATTTACCTATGAACAATACTCTAAGTTATGGTATAGTATGTGAAATGTTGATGCCTAACATCAACTTTGCACCTATAGCTCCTAATTCTGTAATGTCAGCCACAGGGGCAAACGTTTCTAAATCATCAGTAGTGTCGCCATTTAATTCGGTATCATATGATTCGAACTTTGATGACGCTTTATATGCTTATTTAAGCTCATATATCTATCCTTCGTTTATCGAAATAGATTTGGATTTCAGTGATATGGATGATAGTTCGCCATTACACATATTCACTTTGTAAGTGTGTAAATTGATGTTTGCGTACAATGAGAAAGACTCTCAATTGCGCAACATTTCTATGAAGTCGAAGGACTTTGTTGATATTAGAATAATAACTTATCTGCAGTCAGTGGGTATAATAGATTATAGAGGACCGTCCGACATGTATCGGACATGCATTACGTATTCAAATTTTACGCCTAACACTCAAAAAGGCAGAGCAATAAGAAATTGGAATCATCTTACTAAAGATAAAGAAGGATACGGGTGGCAAAATAGTGGAAAGAAAATGTATAGAAATGGAATAGGGGCCAAGACGTACCCGTATTGCCCTCCTAGACCATTGTTTGCAAATGGAGTAGATGAGCGAAATCTCAAAGATAGTGATGAATTTCAGGCATCTATGGAACAATGGGGTACCTATGTGCTGTTAAGAGAGATAATGAATGCTTTGCAAGCCAATGGATCATATGGAGTAGTACAACTATTCCAAACATGTGCGACTAGAATATTTGCATTCTTTGCTGAAATAAATATATATAATAATAGAAGATGGTATACCGCATTAAGGGTTCCGAAACCTTCCTTAGATAAAGCTGATTCGATTGATATGCGTAGGGTGACAATGGCCAGTAAAGCGGTTGTCTTCATGTTCAAGTCTTTGACAGGAGCAAGTCTTTTAGACAGCGATCTTTCTTATGAAACACAATTTAAAATTGAATCTAATTTTGCATACGATTGTGTCGAATTCGACATGAAATTCGAGTTGGTTAATAGATTGATAATTAAATCTGGGATAGCTCCTCAAGAGTTTAGGAAGAGTGATATTTTAAGGTTATGTTTTCCCAATGATGGTCCTTTATTGCATCATTTAAACATAATGTCACAGGTTGGAATTTTATCTAAGCTGGGGAGATTGGATGTCGTATCTAACACTCAATCAGTGAAAGATTTCATGCAAATGATTTATGACTACATTGCCGATGAATCATTAAATATGGGATATGTATCTAGCTTTGTGTATAGTCCTAAAATAATGGAATTATCTAGAGCTAACATAAAAGAGTATGCTGCGATCCCGAAGCCATACATTAGTGTGTTTTCGGGCATTCCTGCGATATCTGAAAAGGTTACTTATGCTAAAATTGGACAATTAGTCTTTGCGAGAACTTTTGCGTCATATATAATGGGATTGTCACGGAAAGCTGCTAGTTTCGATATGCCTGTTCCGGTTGACATCAAAATATCAAATCATATCGAGGTCCATAATGGATCATTTGAATATAATTATTCAGAGAAGTATCTGGGAAACGTTTCCAGAACTGGTGTTAAGATTTCTCCGATAATCATACATGTTGGGTCAATTTCTCAATTGGAGGTGAGCACGAGGATTGATACATTAATAAAGAACATAAATTTTTATAGTTGTATTTGGGCTAAACCTGAAGACGTGAGCCAACGGCTAGTTTTGTAGCTGGACGTTTCATAATTCCAGTAGCTGTTCTGACCTCCACAATACTAATAAAATATTTAATAAAATATAATTTTTTCTTTTACTGCCACAACTTCGACGATTTACAATAAGCTCTCAAACTAAGTGCATGGAAAGGGGTAGACCTCACGTTGTGCCTGGGTAATGAAATCCCCAAAATGCACACAATAACCCTATTTCTTCCAAGAAACTGTCTGTGGGCAAGAGGACTAGAGATCACTTGCTCTGATCAAAGTGCAAAACGAAGGACTGAAAATCCAGGCGTGGAAAGTCCTCAAAAGCAACGTCGAGGGCAGAGGTCAATTGCTGGTCATAGGCATAGACGAAAGATTAGTGGAAGCCATTGTGAAGGCAAATCACGAACTCCACTACAAATTCGGAAAAGTAGCCGTGTCTGGCCTAGTTAAGACGGATATTGGGCTAGCTCACCAGATACCCGTAATAGAAGAGCGGGCAACTATCGATAAAAGTGGTACCCCGCCTAAACACCCAACTGAAAACCTACCCACCTCTCCAAAAAAAACTCATATACCATCCTTCAACTCCTGATAAACATTCTCCAACCAGCAACTTAAACCCACAATCCCCCGGGTTCGGGTTTGCCCAAACTTCGGATACTTAAGATCGTGATGCAGATGTCATTTTAGATATTGTAGTTAGTAGTTATCTCTAAGTGGCAGTGTCACGACCCCCGGGTTCGGGTTTGCCCAAACTATCGGATACTTGGGATCGTGATGCAAATGTCATTTAAGATATTGTAGTTAGTAATTATCTCTAAGTGGCAGTGTCACGACCCCTGGGTTCGAGTTTGCCCAAACTATCGGATACTTGGGATCGTGATGCAAATGTCATTTAAGATATTGTAGTTAGTAGTTATTGCAAATGGCAACGAAATGGCATTGCCTGAAATTCTTTTTTTTCTATGTTTATTCACCACGATAGGTATATAAAAAGTTTTAAACAATAAAAAAAATACATTATTAAATATTAAAAAAGGGTAATAGTAAAACAACCAAATGATAATTATTATTGTTTTTATCAAAAATAAACTTATTTCCTAATATTAATGAAAAATTTTATATATTTTCATGTGGTGAATTAGACAAAAAACTTTATTCTACCCAATTGGCAATGCTAAAACTTCCCGAAATATGAAAAAGGGAGGTATAAAAGACCGACAAAAATTACAATCAGCCTCTTTGATTCTCTAACCGCAATCCAGACAACAGCCGCAATTATCTCCAGAAAACATATTTTTGTTACACAAAAAGGTAAAATCAGTGGAAATTGTTTGACGATTTATACGTCAAACATATATCACTGATATAGTTAAGCTTTTATAAAAAGAACAACTAACACATTTGTAATGAATAAAATCAAATTGAACTTGTGGGACGATTTATACGTCTCACACATATGGTTTGATAATTGCTAAAAATTAATTAACAATTTATTTTTTTAAATAAAGTCAAATTGAATTTGTGGGACGATTTATACGTCTCACATATATGGTTGACAGTTGCCAATTTAGTTGATATATGCGTATAAGTTTGTTAAATGTATGTATATGCTTAGAAAGTAGATAATAAGAAATATCAGAAGTTAAATAAAGAAATTTTTGAATTATTAATGAAAGTACGCTTCGTCTTTTTCTTTCATTTGTTTATTAAAAAATATTCTTCAGAGAGGAATAAAACTTGTTCTTTAAGTCATTTCACTTTGTCACGACCCCCGGGTTCGGGTTTGCCCAAACTATCGGATACTTGGGATCGTGATGCAAATGCCATTTACGATATTGAAATCGTGTCACGAGTATTTATTTAGTTCGTGACTCGGATTTGCAGTGCTAAGAGTTTATTTCTACCTAACAACAGGGATGCTGCAAAACCTACCCTACCACTCTACCCACTCCCCTCCCAAAACACACCCTCCAGGCATCAAATCGAACGAGGGGCCAAACAAGAGTCTTCTCTGGTGTAAAGCGAAATAGAGGGCTCTCTCCTAGCCGGGAAGAAATTAATGAGACGCCTCCCACAGAGGAAGATCATCTGCTTGCAGATGAAGGGGCAGAAGCCCCAATCTCTTAACCAAGAACCGTGGACATACGGGGGACAAGTAAGAGGCCTTAATTATAAGGATTCAAAGTTTATCTGGGATACGAGAGAAGACTCGCCCAGAACAAGTATAATGATAAGAAATAACATAGACTATATGTCTTTCAGAATTCATGACAAGGGACTTGGTTCCAATCCAAGCTGAAATAAACAGTAGGAGTCTACCGATTTTGGATTTTAGAAAAGAAAGAAGAAATTTTTGAGAGTTAAGAAAAGAGAAGTGAAAAATTATTATTGTGTTGGTTAATTAAGCGAAAATTAGAGAAAAGTTGTGTAAACCAGAGGAATATCGATAGAGGAAATCGAAAGTTGAGATTGGAAATAAACTTGAGAGGAATATCTTTGTTGGAGGATTTTTGAAGAAAAGCTAAGTATTTCTGTGTCTGGTTGTATCCAGAAGAGACTTTAACTTGTTCTGTTGCTTTGTAATTTTGTTTAATTCGTTCTGTTTGTGACCCTATGTGGGGCAAATAAATGTATATAAAGTAGACCTTTTTTTCTACCTTCAATTACCTACCATTGTGTACTTTCTTTGTGTCCATTTAACACAAAACATTTCGAGAATAAGCCTTCTGCTAATCCTGAAATTGTCTTCTTTTTCTTCTGATCGAAAAGACTCTGGGTTTTTATACCGGCATTTGCCAAGGTTTCCCAGGCCAAACAATACAAAATTCAAACTTCCCATTGGGAATAATAATTCTTTCGTTTTAATTCTTTAAAATTGAAGACATTTTTCAGATTTGTATTGGTAAGGCAAACTACCATAAAAGTTTCCTGCCGCCCACTTATAACCGAGTACACCCTGTACTCCGATTTAATTCGAATTAACTTTTTTTATTGTCTTCCACATATTTTTTTTTAATATCGATTTTATCGCGTTTAAATCTTTTCGAACCCACCCCAGCTGAGCAGTCGGGAGGTAGCAGCATAAAAAAAGGCTGCAATTGTTTTTGTTGTTGCGCTTTACCTTTACCATTCTCTCTGATTCTCTTTTTTTATTTGACGTTTCAAGTTGAATATCATTATCGATTTCAACTTTCGGTGCGCCGGTTGCGCAAACTATTTAAATTCGTTTTATTGTGTTTTGTTTTATTTATTGGATTCGGAATAATCCCAGTTCGCGGTTTATAAGTTCGTTTTAATCGTCTTATAATAATAATTAACATTAATAATTAAAATTCAATTCGCGGTAAAGTGCACTTAACAAATTGGATTTCTTTCTCGAAAAAAACCTAGATATTTTCAATGTAGAGAACACTCCCACTTTTATAATTAGAGTAAGAGAAGAAAATTTAGACTTAACATTTGGCTCACCAAATTTAAGTTTGATATTAATATATTTACGCAGTATAGTGGGGCATTCAATGAGGGTTTTGAGCTCAGATGACCTGCAAAAACTGCTAGAAAACAGAAAGACGCTCCATGGTGGTGCAATAATCTTTCAAAATTACGATCTCAGAACATAGTGATTGCGATTCTTAAGAATTTCGTGCAGAGTATCCCACAACCTGGGGTGATAGCGACATAAATCAAAGGGGTGAGTACCTTTTAGATTTCTTTCTCGAAAAAACCTAGATATTTTCAATGTATAGAACACTCCCACTTTTGTAACTAGAGTAAGAGAAGAAGTTTTAGACTTAACATTTGGATCACCAAATTTAAGTTTGGTTTTAAAATATTTACGCAGTAGTGGGGCATTCAATGAGGGTTTTGAACTCAGATGACCTGCAAAAACTGCTAGAAAACAGAAAGACGCTCCATGGTGGTGCAATAATCTTTCAAAATTACGATCTCAGAACATAGTGATTGCGATTCTTAAGAATTTCGTGCAGAGTATCCCACAACCTGGGGTGATAGCGACATAAATCAAAGGGGTGAGTACCTTTTAGATTTCTTTCTCGAAAAAACCTAGATATTTTCAATGTATAGAACACTCCCACTTTTGTAACTAGAGTAAGAGAAGAAGTTTTAGACTTAACATTTGGATCACCAAATTTAAGTTTGGTTTTAATATATTTACGCAGTATAGTGGGGCAATTCAATCAGGCTGTTGAACTCAGCTGACCTGCAAAAACTGCTAGAAAACAGAAAGACGCTCCATGGTGGTGCAATAATCTTTCAAAATTACGATCCAGTGTAAAATACGCGATATGAGTGAAAAATTTAGGTTAAACGAACGAAAATTGGAGCACGACTTATCGTGTCGCTCGTTCATTTACAACTGACTACCCTTACTCCCCCTTACAATTTCAGAAGTGGGATGAAGATCCACCCCTTTGCGAAAACCTTCGTGTTTTGGCATAAAAAATTGTTAAAACGAGTGCGTAGAAATAAACGATTTTAAATGAGTGTATAAAATTAAATGAGTGTTAAGAAAATACTATTAAAAAGGAAAGAAGAAAGAAAGAAAATACAAGGTGTATTTTTTTAAATAACTTAAATAATTTCGCTAGCGAAATAATGTAAAAAGCATTATTTCACAAGATGAATGTTGACAGTTATATTGAGCGCGTTTTTTAATGGAAGTTCAAGGAATACATTAAAAATTAAATTACATTACAATGGACCATCTTAATGAAACAATAAACTAAAACGTCTGAAGAAAATTCATAAAAAAAGAAAAAAAAACACCTATCTGGTCTTGTTAAAGAACGTCCAACCATATGGAACCTGGGGTCCAAAGGCCACAGCAACACAGAGGAAGTTCATTCGAACATTGGAAAGTACAATGTTCTGTATATAGAGCACTTGACTAATATCATGATCGATGAAGGCGGCGCGACGGCACGTTGCACTATATTGAGGGCGACGCAAGAATGGCTATTTTTCGAAGTGGTAAAATGATGATAAGAGTTTTTAGGGAATAGTGTTGAACTGCACTATTTCCATAAGAAGTTGGTTATGCGTGGTGGGGATGAAGATGTAATTGAACTTTAAGAATCATATTAAAGGAAGAACACTTATTGATAGAGTCAGAGTTAATTCGCCATACAACATTAAAAGTCGTAGCCTTGCATATAGCGACAGCAGGCTTTTCTTGGTTTAACTAAAAAGAAAAATAACAAAGTAATAAATATTAACAAACTGAATAATCCAAACGAATTATTATTTTTACTATCTCATTTCGATAACTCTCCGGATTTTCGCTCTTCTCTCGGCTACCTCTGAGAAAGCATGACGATTATTCGATACAACAAGTGTTATCCTTCCTCATCCCATTTTCTGAGAAGCGGAAGTAAGTTGTTTTTAAAATCTTTTTGTTAGCTAATAATTCTTAGAACTTTTTCCAGCATTGAAACAAAACAATCGAAGAAGATCTAGGAGAGCCAGTAGGAGGAAGAAATCCTACATCCAGCTATACTTTTCTAAGTACCTTTTTTAAACTTGTTTAGTGGCAGTTTCAATAATTTACATTTCACCTAAAAAGGATGCAATGCTCGAATCAGTGTCCACCCTGACGCAGGTTGCCACGGAGCTGATTTCGTTGCGACGAAATGATAATCCTGCACAGCCGCAGTTGACCCATTTGTCTATATATGCCAACCTAGACCGCGTCCTAAAGGAGCTTCCTCCCGATGTGGTCGAGGAGTTAGCATTGAGCTTCCAGCAACAGGCTGTTGCTGAGCTCCGCAAACTAAGGAGGCTTGGCTGTGAGGAAAATAAAATGCTGCAGTGTGGAACTCAGAGTCGATGTTGAGCACTAAGAGACGGTTGAGTTTTGTACTTTTTGTGAAAAATTATTGGTTGTGAAGAATATTAAAAATAATGATTCGTAAAATTTAAGTTGTTTTATTAAAACGTTAACTTAACAAGAGAGTGAGAAATATATGGCTGAACCACTCAAGTGTATGTTGGGAGAAATATAGTGGATTTTGACATAATTAAGATGTTGGTTGAATCAAACTCTCGAGAGCACATATCAACCTAGATTTTCAGTCAAAATGTATACTCAGGAATCATAACAGAAAAAAAATTGAATTGGCAACAGCAAATTTTGTCAAAGAGATGAACGATCTCGTTGATCATCTCAACACAGGCCAACTTTTTTCAAGAAACCCCAACAAGCAGGCTCTTTCCGAAACTACCTTACAGACGGATGGCCCCTGGAAGCTGCGCACGCAAGGAAAAGAGAGATCTACAATACCACCGAGATCAAAGAAGAAATTAAAACACGTCTTGACGTAACAGACGTAATCGCGAAAACTGCAACTGTGAATTGGCGAGGAATATGGTCGCTTAGTAGTATAAACCAACTACACACACCGATGTTTCAGGCAGTTTATCGAGGTCAATTGGACCAGTGTTCTAGACACAGGATGATCCAATCCTACCCCCATTCCTTTTCCTTCCACTTGACAACATGCTGCCTAACGGTATTTAGGCAAAATATCAAAACGTCCAATTACCTACAACTTAAATTGCTTAAAAAAAGCGATTGGCGATTTTAACATGGCGATCACCAGGCTCACAAGTCATCCCACCTTGCTTTAAAGCACTGAAACAGACGCTACTAGGGATTATTCAAATGTGGGAACACTTTAAAAATGAAGAACAAAGCTACATTCTGCTGGATCATCTAAATAGTGATGAAGCAGAAAATTGTTTCTCCATGTTGCGCTGCAATAGGGGGTCTTACGAGAGAAATCCTTCGACTTGGAGATTTATCCGAAATCTGAAGTATGTAGATTATATTTCATATATGTATGTATATTTACGAGAAGTGTCGATAGTATTTTTCAAAGCGAACAAAAATATAAAGTAAAAGTTAAAAGTTCAAGTACCGTAAACCGGGTTTAGTTTGCGCCAGCGGGTGCGACTTTGCACCATTGTCATAGAGTTTAATATTCGTTTCATATTCAGACACGTTTAGTTTTGCTCACCGGTCTAACTGTCACATAATATAATGTTTATGTGTGTGCAAAATCATGCGCAGCTGCATATCTACGTTTAATTTTCAGTCAACCATAGTAGTCCGAAGAGGAAAAACCTAATTGTGTTTTTTTTTACAGGTAGAAAATTTGAAGTGGTAAGGTGTGTATCCAAATATAAAAAGTAAGTGTTTATGTTACCGTTTAAGAGGCTTTTTGTTCTTTTAATTATATACAAAGTTAACCTTCTTGGTCGCTAAATATAGGTAATACATTTTTTTTTGAAAACATCAATTTTCGTAATTTTGGGGTAACTTTGCACTGGAGCAAAGTAACATACGCCAAAAGTGTCGGAAAACTGAGCTGCGACAAAACATCAATAAATAAAACAAATGATAAATAAGGCTTCAACGATCAAGAAAGAAACAAAAAGGAAATACACGATAGACTTCCTCGACGAAACGCCGAACTAACTGTAAATGCTCTAAAACCTACTAAGGATTCAGCCTCAGCATCTGTCATCATGGTTTCCATTTTTGTGAGGGCAGATATATCCTTGTTCAAAATTCGCAATGAAAGTATTCACAAATTGAATCAATGGGTGATGTTAACTATATTTTGTCTGCTTCTCTTAAGTCTCACCCAATACTGTATAACCCTTGGACAAAAGGTCCGTTAACTATATTTTGTCTGCTTCCCTAAAGTCTCACCCATTACTGTATAACCCTCGGACAAACATTCCGTTAACTATATTTTGTCTGCTTCCCTGAAGTCACAACCATTGTATAACCCCCGGACAAACAGTCCGTTAACTATATTTTGTGTTTCCCTGATGCTCACCCATTACTGTATAACCATCGGACAAACGGTTCGTAATTTTTTTTTTGTTTTTTTTTTTTTTTTGTTTCTACAGTGTAAGTAATAATTATTATCCTTTTAATTCGCGTCGCGTAGAACGATAGTCGTGTTATCGTCCAGTCGATCACATATTTAAATGCATTTAATGCATCGGCAATATTGAGGAGATCCTACTACTCACGCATTGGATATGCTAAGCGATTTGCTTATTTCTATATTAAATATTTTTAAGAGTGTTTTCTATTCTCAGAGTAAAATGTTCTTCTATATATAATTTTAATCCAAAGAGATATTGAAGTTCATGAATACAAATTAGAATAACAAGAAAAATGGTGAAAGTGCAAAAATAATATGTTCCACAGAGGAAAGTGAGAAAAAAAAGAAGGAACGAAGAATGTATGCGTCCTCTCAAAAAGTACTACAATGAAGAAATAAGACGTTTCATGAGAGAAGCTGGACGAAAAGTGACCTTGGGTGATATAGTCCAGTTATTTAAAAATACATACCTTAAGGTACCCACAGTTTTCCTTTCAGTTTTGGTTTTGTTGTTCGTAACAGACGCTGCGCCGTATATGAAAAAGAGTGGCAAAGCTCTGCAAGTGTTGTATGTTCACGTAACTTGCGTCGCTCACGGTGTACATAGTCTGTGAAAGCATACGCAGTCACTATTCTAAAGTGACAAAAACGCCTTCGTGTCGAACTTGAAAAAAAATGTTTCTTAAAAGTCCATCCCGGGTTGCAGTTTTCAAGGCGAAAATCCTAACCCTCTCATTATATTTACTCTACACGAAGAAAAATATATAAGACATGTCGGTGTCGGAGAGGCAAGAAAAATTGTTGTGGCTGAGTATAAGAAAAAACTAACGCAACAGTCAAGATTTTTTTTCAAAAGTAAATACAGACAATGAACAAAGTTTGACTGCTCCTTATGAAGTTTGTTTGCAGCGTTGGAGTTTTTATAAAACAATGCGCAGTTGCCTTGGCTCATTGCTTCATTCAGCTGAAATTGGTGGACAAATTTGAATCTGTAACAGTGCAGAACATCAATATCAATATCAATATCAAAATATTTATTTTGAATCTAAGTAGAAGCTTAAGAAACTCTTCTCTAACTTTCCTCAAGGCTCTTCCCTTTTATTTTAAGGAAGCAGATCGAATTAGTAGTGAATTGCCGCTACCGCCTACGCCCGTAAGTGTGTTTAAAATTAAGTTTGAATTAGAACACAAGGTGTTAACTAATTTTTTAATTTCAGGAGCGAAAAATCGCAACCCTTTATAAAACCCCTCATAAACTAGTTTTTCTCGATTACATATCCCAGATACGGGATCCCCTGGACTACTTGCAAAAGAAGGCTACAGAATGCCAGACATGTGTTACGATGCGACAGTGAAGAATATTCTACTGAAATTGTCGTCATGCAAGTTGCATTACTGTCCTAAGTATTTATTTGGAAGATAAAGAGATACAGTTAAAATAAAAAATAAACTCTGAAACAATAATATTACACCAACAACGAGCGGTAAACTCCTTCCTTCTCTCCCATCCCATCATCTTCACAGATAATCTGGCTTAGGCACTGCATATGCTGAGTCAAAGTTGTTTGCAAGGTGTATGCATTGCTTAATATATAGTCCCGTATACGTATAATTCTCTATTTACATTTAAACCAGGAGCGGATCAAGGCACATTTCCATGAAGGCGTAGTCACTGACGGAAGTGTGTTATTGAAGAGTTCAAATTGGAGATTTGAAAAATATTGAATTTAGATATTCGTATGGGTTGGTTTTGTTTACAATGTTTGTTTTTCATAATGGTAGGAAAATTTCGTGTTGATTATACATAGTAACATTTGGGGGCTATGAAATAATTTCGATGCAAGTTGTAAAATCTTTACGATTTTATTAATTTGCAGCATACGCTCATACTGCAAAATACAGTATGGTATTAAGTGAAACCCAAATAAGAGACAATTCTGATAAGTTAGAATTTATTTTTGAATATACGGGTACAACTTGAAGCAAAAATGTGTTTGCAGCTTAATGATTTGTGTTGTTTGTGTTTTGTTTCTATTTTTGAAGTTTCTGTCATTTTTAAAAAGGCATGTGACAGTGCAGAGATCACTGATCTCTATAAAACACTGGATAAATTATTGTATTATAATTAATTAGTGCATAAGTGAATAGAATCAAACTCTTTGTCCATGCTAAGAGGCTAAGGACTGAGTCAGACTAAACAAACAAACAAAAAAACAAAACAAAAACAAGTTAAAAATTTCAGAAAAAAAAGAAATTTAATCTTTAGTACATTATGTGACGATTTGCCTCTCATCGGCCAAGCACACGTTTCTGTGTTTATTGTATATGAATTCAGAGGAGCTACAGGTAAAAGTTGCGGAGCTATTAAATAGCATTGAAAACACAATTTCACATCATAGTGAGGGAACTAAAAATTAAAGAAGAATTAATTAAACTTTTTTTTTAAGTAATTTGATCGCAGTGTAAAAGAATACGCCTGATATTCCATATCCCGTCCATATTCAATTCATTCATTTTACTCCAGCAACTTTTACTTACCACCCATTCTGTGATCATATTCGATTTCGTCGCACAAATGACTTTTGCATACAATTTTCCCACCCACATCCAAGAATAATATTTTCCTCTCATACAAGAATGATAACAGCGCATCTCGCGAGTTCATATCAATATCTTTATCCCTCATCCACCCACGATCCATATATATATATACGAAATCCACAGCCGCATTCGCTACTCTTTTAAAATCATAAATTGTGTAATGTATAGTAACGTAGAAAATAAGAATGAACTGTATCTTGAAAATTAAGATAATCATTATTCATTATTAATTTGGCTTCGGTGTTTTAATTATTTTTTGACTAAAATAACACTCCAATTCCCTTCCTGTTGCGGCTCCAAAATACTTTAAAGAGTACAGTAGAAACCTGGACCATCAGCCAGAGGACTGCTCTTTACTCTAATCTTCCTTAACTTCCCTACAATTTAGTTTTAAGATAGAATAATTAGTTCACTTGATGTTAGAGTTTAAGTTATCCAAATATTGTTATATTATATATGAGCTTGAATTAAGCAAATAAATAAATCCACCTAAATCCACGTTTAAGCATTTTGGAAAAGTAACTAATCTACAGGTTCCATCAAAAGTGTGTGACAGGGTGTCCACACTATTTTACGAAAGGCGGAAGAGCCACATAGTCAGAGTTTTCGAATGTTTCAGAATGTGAGAAAGGCATGAAGATGACTCATGTCCAACTATGTGTGAATTATAATCACACCACCATAAATTTAGTATGGCTGAGTTCCCACCCTAAAGCGTCTGACATTAAAGAAAGATCACAGTGATGTGTTTTCAGGGGCCAAATTGGGCTGGGGGCTTTGCGCGTAGTTTTGTAACTTCCAACTTCGTTTTTCAATAATGAAATTTTCGTTATAAGGCTGAAAACGTCCACTGAGCCGATGGGGATCGCATCCTCAACGCATGGGATCGCGTGCAATGGTTGTATCAATGCTCCTGGTCGCACTTATCAGCCTATATGGGATTGATGCTAGAAGAAAAATAGAAGGAACATTTTTTGGAAGGCAAGTGCAAAATTATAGCGTTGCGAAAAGTAAATAAGAAGTGAAAAAGTTAAAATTGTGGTACATAGAGGAATAACCATTGAGGAAAACTTTCAAGAAATTGAGAAGGATATTTTTGTTAGGCTAAGTATTTTGTGTCTGGTTGTGACCAGAACTTTAGCTTTGTCTATTATTTAGTTAATTTCGTTTAATTCGTTTTGTTTCTGACCCTGTGTGGTGCAAACAAAATTTATATTCGAGTAGGCCTTCGCTGATCATTCGTTTTCTCCCAAGATTGTGGGACTCGTGACCCTTGTAACATTCCAATACCATTGTGACCTTTTTATGTGTTCTTGTGACACAAACCATTGTTTGTTTCCTTTTATTTTTGTCAATACCTGTTCCTGATTTCGAGAATAAGCCTTTTGCTAACCTCGAAATACGATTGTCTCTATTTTTCTTTATATCGAAAAGATTCTGGGTTATAGTCCAGGGCTTCTGCCAAGGTTTCCCAGACAAATACTTCTTAAACAATAAAATATTTCAACTTTCCATTTTCAAATAAATAGATTCGCGTTTTGTTTTGGATTCGGACAATCCAAATAGTTTTAAAAATTAACTTTATTGCGATCGGTGTTTGATTGTTTTGTCCATAAAAAAAATATTCCTTGCTAAATAAAAAAAAGGATTAAGCTACGTGTACACGATTGCCAGGTCTGAAAATTGTCAGTGAAAAATATGTCTCAATTGGCTGACAATCGTGTCACACCAAATTAATTTGCAGAAAACTTGCCAAAAAAAATTAAGAAATCGTATCGGAAGAGGGTAGAGAAGGAGTGGACCCATGAAGATACGATGAAAAGAATGGTTATGGCAAGAGGTCGCCGACGCCACAAATATGACGCCAAACAATTGTAAAGGCAAGTGGGCTAACTTAAGGATAACATTTAATGCAAACCTTGAAAAACGAAAAAAAAAGTCAGGTCAAGGCACTAGTGAAGCAATACCTATCACCTGGAAATATTTCCATCCAATGTTATTTTTGGAGTCAAATAAGGTTTTAAAATCAACAAAATCAACGACCTCATTTCAACTTGTAAGAATCCCCAAGTTCATAATATCTAAAATTGTTGTATAATTGTAAACTTTTATTTTTTTAGAACTCTGCCACAGACGATGAATCCTTTTTAATGACTCTGGAGGAGGAAATGCCCGTCTATACACCTTTTGATAATGACACCAGCCAAAGCCGGGATTCAAATATAAAAGAAATGGAGTTCGGCTTCTAGTAATGTGATAACGCAAATTATTTTTAGCTTGATCTGAAGAGATTTTAATCCTCTAAAAGATAAGCTTATTATTAACGCGAATTTCAAATAGGTTTAAAAGTTATTATAAAAATTAATTTCGGAATTTTTTGATAACTGAACGAAAAAAAAAACGCGTACAATAGTGATCTTCTTACTGAGTGTGAAAAATTAAAGGTGTGTGACAACAGAGAAGAGTATGATTTTGCCAAAACAGCTGTTAATAACCCATATTTATTTTATTTTTAGTTTTCCCATCCATGAAAGAGATCCATCTGTATAGCATCTTACAGTGCATCTGTCATAGGGTGATATTTTATTTCTACTATTCTCGGCTTTTTCTGCATTTTTCTTTAATTCCCTACGTTACAAATGTTGGTTGTATGATCAGATATATTCTCGCTCTACACAATTTAAAAGTCTTACCTCGTAACCCTTTTCGAGACCCAGACAATGCAATATCATCGAAGAAGCAGCTCCAGCAATTTCTAATTTATTACCAAAACGTCAATGGGCTAAGGACAAAGACCAATGCGGTCTTCAAAAACAAAGAATCTCCCACATGACATTGTTATACTTACAGAAACTTGGCTAAATAATTCCTTCTTAGATACTGAACTCTTCGATGCGGTAGAAATAGGAGAGACTGGTGACCTGGTGACCACGCCGCCAACACTTTAAAAAGAAGAAATTGGCTGGCATACAGCTGGCTGGCCAGCATCCATCATAAGCCCCACCAATGAGTGTTACGAGGATTGAAAGTTTCCCCTATTTATACAGGGAAAACTTCTGGACAAGGTTGGGGTGTTGCAATTCCAGAAAGGATAGTGTGTGAGGACAAATTATTGTAAAGATGGGAGTTAAAGCGCTTGATAAATGAAACAATGATTTTGAAACGCTTCGCGAGCAAATATAATAAATTTCAATAAAAGTTGTGATTTAGTTTTAATAAATAGCTACTATAAAAATACTAAATTTAAAAAAAAACTAATTTTTATATATACAATTTAAAAATTCACGCAACTTGGAGACTGACAAAAACCAATTATTGCCAAACACCAATATTGTTTTTCACCGTTTTCAGTCTATTAACAATAAACTAAGACTCTCAAACCCAGCACCCACTAACTATCAAAGTGCAACAAAAAGAAACGTCGTCTGAAGAAATTATAAATAGTTTAAGTAGACAATCATTGTGTTCGGTCCTCGTCAACACCCTGTCTTGCTTGAAGAGTGAGTGTAATTAATAAACAATATTTTCAGTCAGCTAATGGAAACTCGCATAACCAAACTTGCAGATGACATGCTGCCAGCATCTATCAAAATTGACGGGACAGCAAATCAGCAACATATCCCGGAAATATGGATATGATGCTATATGAACACCTGCTTTACCTGCTATTGCTTGTTGTTTCTTGATTTTATACAAATCAACTGGAGGACTAACCACGTTTATGGAATATAGAGTATGCCTTCGATTTTTTGGTTCTCATTGTTTCACCTGAACGATGAGTGACTGAGCAGCGTTGAAGGAAACATCAGTTTGCCTGTTCTTTGAGAGTTATAGAAGATAGTGAACGCCAAAGTTAAGATACGTAGAAATACAATTTTAAAATCGACTCAACTTATCAAAACAAAAAAGTATGTACTGGTTTCCAAACATTTCATTGTGAATGTCTTAGTTCGTTCAAAGGAGTAAAAATGCTTCTCGGACACTAACTAGTTGGTATAGATACACCCATTGACATTTTGTGTTTAAGATACCTAAAAACTTAATTGGAATTTCATTCATATTTGGATTTTTTTTTTAATAAAATAAACTTACTTTTATAGGATTAAATGTTTTAATGATGATCAGAGTTTTGTGGTTGTAATTCTGTCTGGTAGATCGCATCCAATGTAGGCATCATTGTCCACACATAATTTTATAAGATCACGCCATTTATCAGTTAAAGATAACAAATGTGGATTACCACAAATGAAGAGCAATGCTCGTGCACGTGAGATGGCTACGTTCATTCGTTTTGGACTGCTTGCAAAGCCAAGGGCATATTTGAGATCCACTTTAATCAAATCAGATGAAGACCGAACAGTGGAAATCAAAACGATATCTCGTTCCTAGAAAATGAATACAAACAAAATCATCAATCAATTGTCCATTGTTTGGATCTGTAGGCTCTTTCTTACCTGTCCTTGAAACTCTTCGACTGTTCCAATTTTCGGCATAGCAACATCAGCTTCAACAAAGAGAGTTCGCAAAATCTTTACTTGCTTAAGGTAAGGAGTGATGACGCCGATTTGGTCTGGATTAACATTCAAGCGATATAGCTGGATAGTCATCAGGAAAATCTGTCAGCAAAATAAAAAGGATTACTATCACATGAAATTTTAATTAAAAAAAAAAAAACTTACATGCTTTGCTTCGATTGGATTGTACCACGACGGCGAGTCAGGATCCTGCTTGTTAACTCCACGAATACCATGGAAAAATGTCGCATGACATTCTGAACGGGTTTCAGATACTGGCAGTAAGGATCTTACGCTGTCTAAAATTTCAAATTCCCTATTACCTTTCTCAGTTAATTTTGGTATTAATTCTGAATCATAAAAAAGGCTACTATATACATGCAGAATACTTGGCAAAGCTCGATAATTGAAAACCAATTTTGTGACCAAACGAGGATCATATCCTGTTTTTGGAAAACGTAGTTTATCTTTTCTATAGGGAAACCGAGCAACTAAACGTTCTAGAAAAGATTCTTTTAGACCACGATCACCAGCAAAATTATTCACAACTATTGGTCCTAGTTGTAAGGGATCTCCTGCTAGAATAATTTGACCTGAATTCGGTGAAAGCAAACACATTGGTGTTACTAGTTCAGGTTCAGTACATTGGCCACTTTCGTCGATAATTAAATGGGTGAAGTGATTTTTAGGGAAATCCATTTGGATAAAATTACTCAATGTTGAACATGTACTGATGGTGATTTTATGACGGCCAAGATATTTCATTTGACACCTCAGTTTCACTCCCGATTCGGTCACAGTCATCTTTAAGAAATAAAAAAAATCATTAAAGAACGTTAAAAAGAAGATTTTTTTACCAATCGATGTTAAACTTACAGAATCCTTTGCAGAACCATCCATTGCTATGTCGACAGTAGCACAATATTGTTTTAAGTGGTCGGGTATAATTTCCTTCTCCACTAACCTTTGTGCCACTAAACGTACAAAATCTCCCGGATTCAGGATTCCAGATTCAATCAACCGCGTTGAAATCAAATCAGCAGCACTGTTTGAAGGAGTTCCAACCAAAATACGGCTATTTGGCATAGTTATCAAGATTTGGATAATTGTTTCAACCAATGTTATGGTCTTGCCCGTTCCTGGCGGACCGAAGATTATATAAGGCATAGTTCGAGCCTCTCCACGCAGTACTTCCTTCACAGCTTTTTTTTGGACTTCATTCAAAGCTTGGTTGCACCATTGTTTGGGCGCTAATTTACCATCAATTGTTAAATTGAAATCTTCATCTAAGTTAGCATCAATTTGAACCTTATCACTTAGGATGATCTTTGAAGGAAACAAGAAATTTTCTCCCCTATTTTGGACGATTTTCTGAACACCATAATGTTGTTTTCGGAATCCATAGCGCGAGAAAAAGAATTCCAGTCTATAATCTTCTCCGTTGTATTTATTTTGAAAAGCTGGATTAAATTTGACAAGGACTTTATTGAAGAGGACCTTATGAATGCAGCCATCAAAGGCACGATTGTCATCTTCTTCGGCCCAGGGATTGGTTGCTCGTACAACATCTCCAACCACCAACGATGGTCTTCTTTCGGCTAAGTTTTCAATTGTCAACGAAAGATATTCTCCTTCTCGACCAAAATGAGCCCTTTCTCTGTCATATTGACGGAAGTTCACAAAATGTTCAATTTCTTCGATATGCAGCAGGGTCTGGAACTTGTTCGAATATGATTTTATATCGACTTCCTTAGTCAAAACCGGATAGAGGGAGTCTATATTAGATATTTGATCAATACGAGGGCAATCAATGAGCAGTACATTTCGAAGCTTTGATGGGACTTCGAATGAAGGGATCCTATTGGCAACAAACCGACGTAAAACGTGTGTCCTCACACCCGGGATAACCTCTTTCTTCTTTGACCACACTTGATTGGCGTAGTTACGTGAGCGTGGTTTCATCGGATTGAATTTTTTTTCAGTATTTTCTTTATTATCTTCCACTCCAACGGCTATTTCGATATTACGATGGATTCTGAAACTAGGAAATGTGAATACAAGCTTTTCCTTGGTCAGACCATAAAATCGAGATTCACAGTGGACAGGGATGATCACGGTATTCCCAGGTTTCAATTCAATTGGGCATATGGATTCATCCATTTTTAGTTGAGAATTACGACGCATACCTGTGAAGTTCATTTTCAAAACTTTTTGAACTCTGTCACTATTATTTTTAAGCTCGATATCGAGTTGTTGGTTTTCAAATGCTTTTTCAAAATTAAAGCGTATGTTGTCGGTAATGGTGACGACTTGATTTACAATTTTGTTGGAGTCTGTTTTGGGTTTGACAGTTCCATTCGGTGGTTTAGTTTCAGCACGTTCAAGAACTTCAATTGTCATGCAACGCCAGAGGAAAATTCCCTAAAATTAAGCGAGCAGAGTATTTTTTTAATTTAAAGTAGGGCATGTGTTTTATAAAGTTCACAACTTACTGAAGTTATGACCGAATATAATTTAGTAAAAACAAACAAAAACTCACCCTTTCACATTCAATCATTTTGGCGCTTATAACATCCCCTTCATTAAGTTTAACTCCGTCAATGGTATCAAACGTAAAGTAAGTATCCGAATCAATAACACCCCAATCATCGTGCAGTTTTGTTACAATGCCTTGTTCCTGTTGAGTTCGAGCTGGATGTACACTTATAGTTTCCAAAATCTCACCGGCGAGATCGACGAAATTCTCATCAGTTTGGACATTACAATTTAAATAGATACGATCTCCTTCTTTTGGGATAAATTCAATGCTCACAGCATCCAAGTCAACTGTAATTTCCTTGTAATCTGTATCGACAGTTAGAAATTGACGATTACGGGAAACAATCAAACCAAGAATACTACGTTGGTGAGTGTTGAAGAATTTCGGATCGTTTAGTTTTAATGTTTCGAGTGTTTCTTTTATCTGGAATTGAAAAAAATTAAGTAAATAAAAGTGGCGATGACGATTTCTTTTATCCTACATCAGTGGGATTTTATTCCGATATTTATGAGCAAAATTTAAACCTTGTTTCCGATAAGAACATAAGCATTGAGTAGGTAGGTGGTATTTTATTTTTGTAAATAACGTATCAACTCACATGTGAACCGTAGAATGTCAGAACAATTTACAAACTTCCAAGTTTTACTTGTGTTGGAAATAATCAGCTGAAGGTCTACCATTAATGTCTAACAAAATATACACCTATGTCTCTGAAGAGATCTCCGTATTCATTTTTACAGCTGACAATCTCACTGTTTAAAGAAAAAGTCGGGTGTGGTAAGAAAATCTGATGCAAGAGAATAAACAAAGCTTGAATCAGAGTCTACTTATTGAAAGGCTCAGGATAATTAAATAATAATAATAAGTTTATTTAGAACAAACAAAAGTATATGTTCACAACGACTAGTTTTCTTCGAATGAAAAAATTATATCAAAACTAATTTTCTTCTAGAAATAGGTATTACAAAACGATTGCTTTTGTTTTTCAATACCCCTTCTTAATCGTTTAAGTTGAGTTTCAAACATAAGTCTTGAAAACGTTTTGTATCAAGTGATTTTGTTAAAATGTCTGCAATCTGATCCCTTGTTCCAATTGATTTTATTTCATTAAGTCCATTTTGAATATGGTCTCGAATGAAGTGATGCTTGATATCAATGTACTTAGATCGTTTGCTTTCTAAGTTCTGTGCCATTCCAATGCATCCCTTATTATCTTCAAAAATTGTAATCGGTTCATCTTTAATATGTTGAAGATCTTGCAATAAACCCCTTATCCATATTGCTTCGGATGTAGCTGCACTAAGAGCCATATATTCAGCTTCACTTGAAGAAGTTGCAACTGTTGTTTGTTTCTTACTTGACCAAGATACAGTACATCCATAAACTTTGAAAACATATCCACTTACAGATTTTCGGTCTACCTCATCGCTTCCCCAATCCGCATCAGCATAGCCAATCAAGAGATACCTCACAATTCTTTTAAGTGCTTGCCAGTGTTCTTCCGTAGGATGTTGCTGATATCTTCCCATATATCCAATTGGAAAACATAAGTCTGGTCTTACACAAAGCATAATGTACATCAAGCTGCCAAGTAATTCTCTGTACGGCTTATGAAATTGATTTTCCGATTTGTTTTGCTTAAGTTGCAACCCTTTTTCCATTGGACTTTTTGTAGGATTACATTCTTGCATTCCAAACTTACTTAGCAATTTTTCAATACTGGACACCTGTGACAATTTAATGATGTTCTTTTCAACTTCAACTTTAATTCCCAGAAAATATTTCAGTTTTCCGCAATCTGACATTTTGAATAACTTTTCTAAACTTTGCTTCAACTGCTCAATATCTTCTAAATTTTTTCCGGCAATTAGCAAATCATCAACAAACAAAATAACAGTATGAGGATAACGTCTTTATCTTGTCCCATTTTAGTGTATAAACAATAATCATGCTTTGATCGTTTGAATCCCAGTTGAAGAAGAAAATCATTGAACTTCGTATTCCAACAGCGGGGTGCTTGTTTTAAACCGTACAATGATTTTTGTAGTCGACAAACTTTTCCATCAACAGCATCAACCCCTTCTGGAATAGCCATGTATAACTTCTCCTTCAAATCTCCATGTAAAAATGCTGTTTTTACATATAATTGGTGAAAATGTAATTCTTCTTTCAAACCAACTGCTAACACGACTCTTATTGTTGTTAATTTTGCCACTGGTTTGTAAGTCTCAGTAAAATCAATTCCAGGCTTTTGTAAGTATCCTTTTACCACCAGTCTCGCCTTGTACCGTGTTGGCTCTCCATTTTCATTTTCTTTTATTTGAAAAACCCACTTTGGTCTCAAAATTTTCATATTTTAAGGTTTTGGAACTACTTCCCAAACTTGGTTTTCATTCATCGAAGATAGTTCTTCTTCAACAGCTTTAAACCATAGTCCAGCATCAGTTCGTCCTTCGATTTCAACAAAATCATTTGGAACATTTGGAGGTAGGCGCTCCCGTTCGCTACGCCTGACAGAAATCTCGCCTTGAAGATTGCTGTTATCATTTTGCGAGGGGAGCGCAGCTGCACTTTCAGTCCAATCGTCGCCCAACTCCTGAGTATCATCTTGGTTGTTTGTAGCATGTCGATTTTGATCTATTACATTACGAGAATCCACGAGCATTTCTATTGACTCTTCCCCTTCTTGCTCGTGATTATTTGGAATAATTATTTGTTGCTCACCCATTTCTTTTTCATTCTTGAAGGGAAAATGGTCCTTATCAAACTTAACATCTCGTGCAGTAAACAATTTTTGGCTATCCATATTCCAGAGCTTGTAAATTTTTGAAAAGACCCAGGAATTAGAGGTTGGTGCTTTGCCTCCTCTTTATCGATTTTAAATTCGTCTAAAAAAGTGGAAATAGGGACGGCTGTACAAAATAATTCTGATTTAGTGTAGCAATTGATTTAAGACTATGGGACTAGGGTGTAAAAAAATGCAGCATCCTTTTATAAGCTAAGAAACAAGTCACTTTACAACAAGCAGATCTTACGAAAAAACAAAGCCCTAAGTAATGGAACTCAACCATTGACCTTGTCAGCGTCGGATAAAAATCCGCTTTAAGATTGATATTCGAGCAAGTTTGTATCGATGGAGTATTGAGAAGAAAATTCAGAGAAGACAAGTACACGCAACATTGAACTAATCAAGGAGAAGAATATTCAGCAGCTTAGATGTGGCTAGTATATATTGTGCTTACTAGCTAACAGCGGAATGGCGCTGGGGCATTTTAGTCCACAATATACTGTAAGCGCCTGCCACAAGTAAGTGGTACACTTTTTCGGTTTTCATTTCGTGTATCAACGGGAAATTGCTAAGTCCATGAGTTCGGAAGAAAATAAACTACAACCATAATTTCACTCAGTGCAGGATGAATATTGGAATACCCACGACTCCTACTCATGCTAAAAAAGGATGTCAAGTCAAGAATAAATCAAATTTAATATGACCAAACTTAACTATGTACCTACTTGTCTAGCGCACCAAATGTTTGTTATCTCTTGGCAGATCTTGTATTAACTCCGTAATCGGCCTCAAAACTGATTTATAGGCAGACATGCTAAAAGACTGGGCATTTTCTCAAACGACACGACTTCTTCAGAAGTTGCATGTACGAGGAGGAAGAAGACTATCCCTCAATTTCTCTGTTCATGCCCTGCTCTCACAAGACCAAAATTACATTTTGGGAGAATTCTTTTCAGCTATACCAGCGACCTAACTCATATACCGTCTCCATCGCTTATTTGAAAGTTCCAAGTGGTTTAATTAGCGATATAGTGCCTCGCTTTATCGTGGGCCTACTATTTAGTCTAAGTATGTCACATGTCTCCTCGCAGCCACCTCAACCTTACCTAATTTATCTTTAACTGAGCTCGTTAACTTAAACCGAAATGACTAAATGTAAGCAAATATTTAAGCACATTGAACACCAAATCGAAATGAGGCCCCAGGTTCCTCAAAAGTGTGTTGGTTACGGTTGCACGTCTTAAATCTTCCACCCATCATCATATAACATTTTGTACAAACATTGTCAGGGGAACAGAAAGGGAAGTTAGTATTAAATAAGGGAATGCAGAACGCACTACAAAAAAGATCAATGATCGCAAGCAGTCGAAGGTCGAGAATAGACTCAAAATGGCCGCCAAACATCACCATTTCTAATTGGCCAGAGCCGAAAATGTGTTTCAACATCAACTCATGTCGTTAATTTTTTCTTTGTTTCATTTAAAATAATAAAATAAAAAAAAATAAACTTACCTGTTCCTCAGTTTTCTCTTCTTCATCCCATTCATGGGACTGCGTCATTTCCACCTTAACCACTCTCAAATGATCCGATTGAACATTCTGATACGCCAAATATTCAACGGTTCCTCCGACTCTGTATTCATGGAACTGCACGGCCACTCCAGCATCGAAGAATATTGAATTATCAATTATTCCATTGTTGCCTCTTAAAGAAGTTATAACTCCAGTTCGTTGCGAACAAGCAACTTCTTCTTCGGCTGGCTTTTTATCGGGGATCGTCTCCTCCACAGCAGCCAGTTCCTTTTCTAGTTCTTTCTCGAACTGCTCAGTTTCTTCTTCGAATTTTTTCGTATACTGTTCCTTTTGGTAATCATAATCCAAAAGATTATAAACATGTTTCAATAATGAAAACATGATTAAATTTAAATTGTGTAATTCTTTTTTTTTTTTATTATTATTGTCCAGCACGTTTTTCCAGGGGCTCATACATCCACTCGGTTTCTTTTAGATAATTTAATTCTTTGCGTAAATTTTGCAGGCGCTTCAAATGATTCTCGGTTGCTGAGATTTTATATCCACATTCACTGAGAATCAGGTATTTGTAGCGGGCGAACGTTTTCTCGGAATGGGACTCCGTTTTTTTGCTTGGCTGCTGCTGGAATGGATTAATTTATTTTTATAGGTTAGAATTTTACATGGACAAGGATATCCATCAGTTTGTGTTACCTCTGTTGAAATGTCGGATGTGGTTGGGCCTTCGGGGGTATTAATTTCATTAGACATAACTAATTATTATGAACATAATAAAATAATTGAAATAAAGGTAATGAATTAGGTATTTGCTAAAACTAAAAATTGTATTTCACTATTTCACAAGACAAAGATTGCCGGCGTCCTTTTTTTTAAGCACAAAATACAACTTTCAAGTTTCAAGTTTCAAGCAAACAAGCAAGATAACAGAACTTTCAACTTTGGTGTGCGAAAAAATCAATTGAAAAATTTGCGTAGTTCAGCAAGGCAATTAGGGTAAACAGGGATGTCAAATGGCTTAGGCAGAAATGGCTGCGTTCGAAGTGTTAATTTACTTCGTAAGGGCACGTTTGAACTGATTGTCACATGGGTCATTATTATATTTTACTAGTTTTGCAGGAGATATAATTATTGGATGTGATCAACGAAACAAGATTTAATATGGATTTTGAAACATAAGTGGAATTGTTTTTTTCTTATTTAATTGAAATTATTTAACCAAATTCCCAAACAGGTTTGATAATTTTGTTTGCAGCAAATTATGTCTTCAAAAATTGGATGTGAGAAATTTGTAGTCACTTGGGACTAAAGCCATTGTATAGTAGGAAAGGATCAACTTTATCGACACGTAGACTTTCAAAACAATCTCTCCAAAGGTTAAAATATGTGATAATTACCAGCGACATCTATAGCCCAGAGCAATCAAGTTATTTTTTACTCGTTCTCCAGACTACTATAGATTTTATAATCAATGCTACTTATAGGCTTCTCAGAAAATGTGTTGATGCCAATATTAACTTATTTGAGAGTTAAAAATAATCATATATTAAGATTCTGATTCCAAAAAAGAAAACAAAAATGTTCCATCAATTTCATACTCGAAAAGATAGCTGTTTTGGTCTCAAGATTGCTAATGCCAAAATTTAAATAGCATATTTTCGACTCTTACTGTACAAAAAATAACACCACTACACCCCTGCTTTCGGCGCCAAAATTTCGATAATCAAACAATTTTTTCGAATTTGCATCCAACCAACCATCGAAAAATCTTCGGCGGCGCGCCGTTCCGTTCGTTCATCGTTGTGCAAAAAAATCAAAAGTCGAACTTATTTTCGTGTGGCTAGTTGGTTGGTCGAGTACACGTTTTTTTCTTTGGGTGCAGCAAAAGTTAAATTAAACTTACTCACATAATTGGTGTGAAAAAATATCATAATAATCTACTGCACTGATTATTTACTTAATAAATAAAAAGGAAAAACCCAGTGTTCATCGTGAAAATCAACAACTACTTGTCGAAAGAAAACTACTCTGAAAGAAATTCTAAGCAGCTTCAAATCTTGAAAGGAAAAAAAAATGGAACAAATTATTGCTAATCTTCTCGTTGCTGACAACGATGTTATCCAAAAGGTAAGTGTTCCTTTTACATATATTATGGATTTTTCAAACAAAACGTACAATTCCCTGTGCCCTGGGCTATATATTTTTTCATTTGCATCGTGTTGTGCATCGGAATTTATGTAAAATTAAACGTTGAAACAGGTTAGATTCGGATTGAATTTATTGCGAAAAGTACGTTGAAAACACGTGGTGGTTCTCATTCTCGACTTTCTGTTACGACGACATCAACAACGATGATGATGATGATGACGATGACGCTGAACATGAAGACGAAGATCATGATGATGACCTCCTTCATCGGGCGGACATATTGATGAGAAAAAGCTCTTCAACTTCCCCGAATAATAGTTCGTCCGCCCATCCGTCCTCCCTATATGATTTGGATTTCTGATTTGATTTACGGAACAAATTTCTTCTTTCCTGGAGAGGAAATACGGGTGGGGTTGTGGCGAAGCTCTCTATTTGGAACACGATCTTTGTTTTTTTTTTTGCGGTTCGTTACGCTCCGCCGATCTCTAGGAATGTGATTCATTTCTGTTAAACTTTGTGGAAGAGATCTTCTATTTATTGAACATGATACACACGCACAGTAATACACACGTGCTTTTTTTTTGGGGGGATCTTGAGCTAGCCTGTGCCACTCCTTATTTATCTTGGCTTTTTTTTCATGGGTTCTTGTCCGTATAGTTCAATTTTCATTATGTTGAGTAGTTGAGTTGGCAATTGGTTTGGTTGCTGAATTCTGGTCTGGCATTGGCATTCTTCTCATTTTTTTTGGGATGTTGACTCTCTCTCTCGCTGTCTCGCGGTCTCGCCAATCCATAAGCCAGCCAGCAGATGGAACAATAATTACTGTCGACTTTAATTTACGAATTTGTTGCCAAGTAGATAATGAGAAATGGTGAATTACGATGATCTTTTTTGGAGCATTGTACTCATTCAAGCTGCAGCAATTAAATATGTGTGAAATGAAATGTGTCATTCATAGAAGCAGCAGTTAGTAGCATGTTGTTGGTTCCTATTCCTAGATAAGTAGGTGTGGGTATACATAGGTGTACACAGTTATTAGCTTTATGATTGATAGGCTTTTGAGATTGCCTTGTCTGCTTTAGATTATAATTTAGGTGAATAGATTGGGATTAGGATTTTTTTTTATGGTTCAAAGATCACGGCGTGCAATGGGGGAAGTCAAAAGCATTACTCTTATCGTTTGGAAACTAATTATGACGACGCAAATTTATCTTTTTGTATGTATTAGATTGTAATTATTATAATAAATGTAGACATGGTTTGTTAATTAGCACCCACATGCCTGTAAAGTATTGCATGCTTTTAGATAGCTGGAGTGAGTACCTCTTCATATATATCAAACCTACAAAGTTCAAGCTTGAATTTTCATTCAAGTGCAATTGGCTTTATCTAACCGAAATCAAAATCTTAAGTTGGGTTTGGACACACATTTTTGAACGAAAAAATAGGCTTTAAATGATGCGGGGAGAGCCTTGTGAGTATGCCATGTGTGGGGATTAATAACCTTAAATCTTAAAGTAGGACATTTTCCCAATATTCAATTATTTTGTAGCATCTGTTAAAGGAGTCTAGTTATCGGTTTGAAAGTCGTGAAACAACCTTAACTTGTTTCAGAGTCAGGTAAAAAAATTGTAAGATTTCATCTGATCTCTCAAGATATGGTGTTCTTATACTGGACCGTACAAAGTGGGTGGGGTGGGATATAGCCACACTGCATCAGCATCTCAATTTTTTTTTAAGGTTTTTGTTTCCCGGCTTGGTTTGTATTTTTTTTGATTTTGGACACGAAATCTTCCGGCCGATGAGCAAACGCTGAGCACCTTAAGCATTTCCTTCTCTGTCTGATTTGTATAGAGTTTTCCAATAAGAGGTGTTATTCTGATGTTCAAAGAAAAATGTCATTTTTTGAGATAAATGATCGATTGTTTATTTCAAAGTAAAGGGGAAAGTGCCATTAACAATGGAAAACAATATCAGCCAAAGGGCCGCCACGGCTACGCTTAAACAACAAATATCCTTTTCATGAAATTATCCATCCCCAAATCTCAAAGTGGCTGCTGTAGGCCCCAAATAGCTTCACGAATTCCATCTTTGAGGTCTTGAGTCGACCCTGGGCTATTGGCGTAGACATTATCTTTCACGTGGCCCTAAAGGAAGAAGTCGCAATGTGTTAAATCACAAGATCTCGGTGGCCAATTGTGATCACCTCTTCGAGAGATAACACGGTCCTAAAACTTTTCCCGTAAAAGATCGACGGTTTTGTTGCTTGTGTGGCACGTAGCGCCGTCTTGTTGAAAGAAAACGTTGTCCAGATCAATACCATCCAATTCCGGCCATAACCATAGCGCAATCCATTCACGGTAGCTGTCGCTCCAGCCTCATTTTCGAAAAAGTATGGTCAAATGGCCCCGCTGGACCATAAATCGCACCAAACAATTACTCGTTGAAGATGGAGAAGCTTTTCAACAATAAATCTTGGGTTTTCCGAGCCCCGGATGCGACAATTTTGCTTGTTGACGTAGCCACCGAAGTGGAAACGGGGGCCTCATCAGTTAAGATAATTTTTCGATGAAGGTCCGGATCATTTTCATGCATTTCAAGGACCCAATCAGCAAAGACACGACTTTGTTGATGATCGGCCGTTAACTGAACTTTATAAGCCTTAAGACCCAAGTCTTTATGCAAAATATGGTGTAATAACGTTTGTGGAATGCCCAATTCCAAAGAACGACGAGGAATGGACAAACCTGGGCTTTCTTCAACGTTTTAATTCTTCACACACACCGACAAGGTGCTTCACGACGACCAAAAAATGTTTTAGTTTTACGAACCGTCTCTGCCAAATTTTCACAATTTTTATAGTGAATTTTAATAATTTCAATGCGTTGTTGAAGCGTGTATCGTTCTATTTTTATTAATGGCGTAGTTTCAACTTGTCAATTGCCAAAAAATTACAGCTTCAAAAGTGACAACTGCCGAAATAGCGGGCTATTCGAAATAACACCTCTTATTGCAAAACCCTTTATTCTTCTGACGAGGTTAAGTTTTGGGGGCAAGATCCCCCGTCCGATGAGGTAACGATGAGCACCGCAAGCAGGTCACGTCCCTGGAACTTGACAATCTTATCACTTCCCTTTTCTCAACAATCTGTTTGTAAAATGTCTCACCTCATCCTTATTCCTTATCGACGCTCTGTTTGACATCCTGCAAGTTTCTGGAGATACATTATTTCCAAAGACAGTTTTCACAAGCCTCGCTTCGAAAAATGTCAACTAAATGCGTAAGGAAATTTGATTAGTTTTCCGAATGGTAGGACAGATTAAAGGCAGCTCTTGCTTAATTTCTTGATTTTACGTTCAGCCAATGCTTTCCCTTTGGACGATGGATGATCGATTTTAGAGCTGTAATTCCTATAACTTTTGAAGCGATCATTCATCGTCCACCCAAAATGACTGCAGGCAAAAATTTATTGATATGAAGATGCCAAATGAATAAAAATTTGGTACCAAGTAAAAGTTTCTGCCACAAAAGGATTCGTTGGGTTCGACGTGGTCTCATGCATGCTGACGTAAAGAACATTGTCGAAAAATATGCAATCGGAGCGATTTCGATTTGAAAACAAACCACATTCAAAATTGAGCCTCTTTCTCAACGAAAAAGAAATGGAGGGAGTACTGTGGGCAAATTTGAAATTGTTTGCTATCCGTTCTTAACAAATATATCTTTGAATCATCGCTTGAGTGCGTTCTAGTCTCATGTTACTGAGATCAACTCACATTAATGTTGAAGAATCGTTTTTGAGCTCCATTGTTACATTAAGAACTCTTGTGATTTGTTACAATGAATCCAAAAAAACACATAGATTACTCCAAGACAAAGAATGAAAATCATTCTCTGATCCTAAACATGTTCCCCTTAACATCTGTCTTCCAAACACATGCCGGAAGCTCTTGCTCATCGTTGATTTTGAAAAGATAAGACTGCTAGCTGCTACCTGAAATCTCATTTAAAATCAGATCATCGTGTGAAATCATGCATTGCAGGCTTTCAAAAAAAGATACATACTCATCTTTCTTTTCTCTTCTCTATCTCCTGCACAATGTTTGCCTATTTTTAGTCATTTATCGGGAGTGATTCACAAAACCTGTAAATAATAGTTCAAAAACAACAATGCAATTGCCGTGTTGTTGTGTTGTTTACATAAAAATGAGAAATTATTCATGCAAAAACAAATGCGTTTTATATTTTAAATGAATGGCCTGCCTGTCTGTGCATAAATGAAATGAAATCCTGTTTTTTTCTGTTCCTATTGTGTCGTCCACTTCCACCACCCCGTTTCTGAGATTCTAAATCATCGGCAATTCAACATTACCCGCTGATTTGTGTTTGTCTTCTTCACAAACGATTGCATATTGATTTAAAAATAGAATTGCATTTATGCTTTTGTGGTTGGGAGAAGGTAAAGTTTACCTTTGTGTTGCCATTGAAATGCAACAGATTGCTGCACAACGGAAATAGGTTAGTGCCGTGTCTAGCGGAATGGGTTTTTAATAAGTCTGAATACCTATTTTATTAAACGGCAGCACCCAAATACTTTTTTGCAAAGCCCGCCCGCTGGAAATGGATGAAAACCTCGAACAAAATTGACCGGTTAATTCTTCGCTCGAAGAAGCTGACTGTTTTCATTCTTTTTTTTTCAGGGAACGTTTTAAGCACAGTACCTTACCTACTTTCCAAAATTAGAAACTGTTTTCTAAAACATTATTTTAATTTCATTTGGATTTTTTTTCAGGCAACAGCAGAGCTTCAGGAAGCCTACAAGCATCCCGAGACTATTCCGGCATTATGTCAGCTCGTAGTGTCATCAAAGGAGCCCCAAATCCGTCAATATTCGGCGGTTTTGTTGAAGAAGCGTTTGGGAAAACTGCGTAATTGGCAAATGATCCCACCCGAGCAACAATTGATGTAAGCAAACAGTTTGATTATTCCTTTGTCGTTCCATAAAATCATGGTTCCCATTTTTTTTTTTAGAATTAACCAAGGAATGCTGAATGCCCTTACGCAAGAACAAGAAAAATCAGTTCGCAATGCCATCGCCCAGTTCATTGGAGTATTGATTCGTCACGAAGCCGATAAGAAAGGTTCATGGATTCAGGAAGTCTTACAATTCGTCTACACTCATTGCAGTTCAGCTGATCCTAAGCAAAGTGAACTTGGTTCATCGATCTTTGCTACTTTGACCGATGTCGCACCTGAACAGTTTGTCGCGCACATGGAATCAATTTGTGAAATGTTTACTGCTGCTTTAATGGCCACTGAAGCTAGTGGAAATATGGCCACTCCAGTGATCTATAACATTCTCATGGGTATGACTTATTTGGTTCCATTTATTTTGGGACACAACACTGCTGAGTTGACCTACCAAAAGTCAATTCCTTTGGTTATTAAGTCTCTTCAAGCTTTTGCCGTCCAGGACGCTGATAAGGTAAGGAGGCATTAACAATTTGTGTCGTGGTCTATCTAAAATGGTGTTTAATTTTTATTTTTCTTTAAAGTTTGTCCAAGCCTTCGATATTTTGGAGAGCATGGCTGATTATACTCCAAAATTGTTGACATCAAACATCAGATTGTTGCTGGACTTTTGCTTGGAAGCTTCGAACAATACCCAGTTGGATAGTTCGGTGCGTGTCAAGACAGTGGCATACATTGGTTGGTTGGTGCGTTTGAAGAAGAAGGTTATCGTCAAGCAGAAGCTTGTCGAACCTATCATTCAAGTTGTCTTCAATTTGATGGCCACTGAACCCGAATCTGCTGATGGTATGTACCTACAAAATTAGAAACCTTTAAAAAAATATCCTCTATTTTCTCTTCTTCCTCTAATAATAAAGATGAAGAAGAATACTTCCTTGGCGAAGACAGTTCCAACCCAATGACAACTGCAACTCAGACAATGGATCTGCTGGCATTGCATGTCCCACCAGAGAAACTCATCCCTCCACTATTGCAGCTTTTGGAGCCAGCCCTGCATGGCGCCGATCCGTTGCCACGTAAGGCTGCCTTCTTAAGCATGGCTGTCATCGCCGAAGGATGCTCTGAAGCTATTTGCAACAAATACTTGGAAACTATGTTGAACATTGTTAAAGTTGGAATCACTGACTCCAATCCAATTGTTCGTAATGCAGCCTTCTTTGCTTTGGGTCAATTCTCTGAACATTTGCAACCGGACATCACAAAATTCGCTCCGGAAATCTTACCAATTTTATTTGAATTCTTGCAGCAATTGTGCAATGAATTGAGGGTAAGTTATTTTTATTTCAATTTATTGTTTTTTCTTTATCTTATAATTGTAATCCTGATTATGATGATCTATATACTCAAAGCTGTTTTCCTAACTTATTTTCAAAAGAATTCAGCTTCAGCGCATTCAGGAAAAGCAAATTGTGACTCACTTTTATTCCTCAGTGGTCTTCAAATCAAACGAAAATCCCTGTTAACTAATTGGGTTATACGAAAAACAACAAAATGGAAGACTAAAGATATAAAAATATATTTTTATATATTTTGTCTTTTCAATTTTTGTTTGGTGTGATCATTTTTCAAGAAAAATGTAATCTTCGATTCGGCTAGAAGAGGAGAGTCGCACTTTAAATCGGGTTTTGTTTCGTTAAGTTCCTCTTTCTTTTTTTATAAATGTTGGTAGTTTTTTTTTTAATTCCTTTGTTGTACTTTCGATGTTTCTAAGCTTTCTTTATTTAAAATTATTTGCGATCGTTGTTAAAAACTAGCCACAGTCATTGTTTCACTGTGTAGTTTGGAATGATAAATTAAACTAAGTTTCTGTGTTTGAGTTACATTTACATGCTTTTTTTTTGTCGTTTCGTTCAGTTCATGCATCTATACAGACATGAGGGTTGAACTCGAATTTTTGGATAGATTGACAAGTCAAAACCACGTTTTTGAAGATCGCCTTCAGCGTGTCTTGAATTACGCTGGTAACATATCATTTCTCCAAAATAATTTAAAGCAATCTGAATCTTAAGTTGAATCCCTTAAATATGGGATGCCCTGCCAATACCTAGATTAGATAACAAGTCTCTATCTGCTGTTGCCTGAACATCTGTTAAGTCCGGTGGATGCATACTATCATCTCTATCAGCAGCTTCCAGAACCGAAGAAGAAAATACCATGGCTTTCCGAATTTTACATTTGTACACTTACTGACTGCCAAAATGTAGATAAGACTGCGTCAATCTTCACGTAGATTGTTTCATTGTTTCCTAGAAATACTTGCATCTCCTTGCCTAGCTATTTTTCTAGAGCTGTTCTTTAGCCAGGGGTTGCTAGTTTGTGCAATGTACTTATGGATTATTATCGCTAGTTTAACAAGTCAGTAACTTGAACTCATTCCGCCAAACTAGCAGAGGTGTTTTAGGTCAAAGCAATCACTTCTCACCTAGTATCATGAGAAGCTCGACATCTATGACAATACCATGGGCATTGCGTCCAAGTCTGGTTATAGGAATTATCGTTATCTCTAAAAACTAGATATTCCTTTCAATTTTAATCTCAATGTTTTTAAAATACTCTGTGTTGTAGGCTTGCATTTCTTCTTCTTTTCCTTACAATTCTACTTTTTTTAAATACAAAATTATTTTGATTCTTGTCTTCATTCCTTATTTCGATAATTTTTGTTGAAAAATTAAATTAAAAAATTATAAAAGAAATCAGAAATCGAAAATGATCACACCAATCGCTGCTTTTGAGTCCCCTTTTTCCCCCGTAAGATCAGTCTTAAACGAGTAATATATTCTTTCTTTCTATATCTCTCTCTCGCGTTTATTTAGAGTGGTGGAACCGAACCGAAACACATTGATCGTATGTTCTACGCTTTGGAGACCTTCTGCGAGAATCTAGAAGATGCTCTGGTTCCACATTTGCCTTTGTTGATGGACAGGTAAGAATACTCAACTCAATTTTAATATTCGAACAGCAGATGCTAAATCATTGAATTTGTTCGTGCAGACTCTTCCAAGCTTTGGACCCCAACAACTCGGTTCGTCTTCGTGAGTTGGCTCTGAGCGCTGTTTCAGCTGCAGCAAATGCAGCCAAGGAACACATGATGCCATTCTTCACTCAGCTCATCCAGATGCTTCAAATGTACTTGGTTAAGACAGATAATGAAGACATCATCTCATTGCGACCACAAGCTATCGATACTCTGGCCGCTATTGCCAGAACCATTGGCAAGGAGAACTTCATGCCATTGGCCACTGATACAATGAACTTTTCTTTGAATCTACTCGCCGAAGCTGACGATCCAGATGTTCGTCGTGCATTGTACAATCTTATTGCTTCTCTGGCTGAAGTTGTAAATGAGGAGATGGGTGCAGTCTATCCCAAGATCAT
Source organism: Platycheirus albimanus (assembly GCA_916050605.2). Lineage (NCBI taxonomy): Eukaryota > Metazoa > Arthropoda > Insecta > Diptera > Syrphidae > Platycheirus > Platycheirus albimanus. Next base: position 110,541,382 of record OU696698.1, on the reverse strand, counting down.
GGAAAGAATCTACGAATCAATTTTGTCCACCGAGGAAGTCATTCCTAATTTCAAGGATGACGATTTGCCCGCTCCCCCTGCTGAGAATGATGAAAATGATGAAATCGACATCGAGTTGTCGGAAGGAGAGGATGATGACCTCGACAACATTGCTGGATACAGTGTTGAGAACTCATACTTGGACGAAAAGGAAGAAGCCATATTGGCTTTGAAGGAGTTTGCTTTGCACAGTGGTGCTGCCTTCATTCCATATCTTGAACAATCATATCAGAATGTCTACAAAATGATCGATCATCCCCAAGAAGACATTCGCAAAGTAGCCATTGATGCTTTGGTTACTTTTATTCTGGCCCTGTACAAGCAAAAGGATGTCCAGGGTGTTTCCAATGCTGTTGTTATATTGATTCCCAAATTGGGACAAATTATTCGGGATGACGAAGAGGTTTCAGTGGTTATGGCCGCTGTCGAGGGTTATGGTGATCTACTTAAAGATTTGAAACAACTGGCTATTCCCAATGACGATCTTCGTGATACAATCTTCACATGCATCAATGATGTGCTCTTGGGTAAGGTTGCATGCCAGTTTGATGATCCATCTGGCGGTGCTGGTGGTGATGATGAAAACGAGGAGAGCGAATACGATGAGGCTATTGTCGAATCGGCTGGAAATATTATTCCATTGTTTGGAAAAGCCATGCGACCAGAACAGTTTGCCATGTTCTTTGGAAGAGTTTGTCCCATAATTTTACAAAAATTGGTAAGAAAATAATCATGGTGTTTTTTTTTTGTATGGGTAATTGATTTTTGTGTTTGTTGTTGTTATAGGAAAAGGCGAAAAAGAACGAAGATTTGGAGTCTCAACGCTGCTTTGCCTACGGTTGCATTGCTGAATGTTTCGCTCCACTCCAGACCTGCTCAGCAACCTACTTCGATACATTGCTGCCAATTTTGCTCGCTGGTCTGTCTGATGAATTCGATCAAGCTAGACAAAATGCTGTCTTTGGTATTGGAGAGCTGGTGCTCTACGCTGAGGCTAAAGCATATGAGTAGGTTTCCTCCCAAAACACCATTCTGGTATACATTTTAACTAACTTTCTGATGTGTTTTTTTAGTTCATTCCCTCAAATTCTCACGGCACTTTCACAAGCTGTATCAACAGAAACCAAGCCTGGTGCTTTGGATAATATTTGCGGTGCTATTGCCCGTCTGATTATGACCAACTGCAGCTTGATTCCATTGCAACAAGTGCTGCCGGTCTTCCTCCAAAATCTTCCACTCAAAGAAGACTTCGATGAGAATGCTGCTATTTTCAAGTGCTTCAAGCTCCTCTACATCCAAAGCCGTGATGCTATTGTTAGCTTCCTCGAGCAAATTATCGCCATCGCCATTCATGTCCTCTACAAAAAGGAATTCGTTGATGACGAGACAATGGAGAATGCCTTGGGTATTATCAAAGAAGTTCGCGAAAACTATCCAGACAAATTCGCAACGGTAGCTAACACGAATGCAGAAATCGCTGCGTTCCTTCAGACGATTTAAGGCGATTAAACACAAAAACATAAAAAAGTTAATTGATATTTATTATTATTATTATTATTTTTTTTTTTTTAATTACAAGAAAAAGGGGGAAGGAATAAATGTTAAATGGAAGAGAGTATTCAATAATTTACTCTTTGATCCAATTTATTCTTGAATGAAAAAATGCCACACCCTCTCTCTTCTTAATCTCGAAGCTCTCACATTTTTTTTTTTAAACTTAAATTATTTTTTTTTATAGACTGCATTTTTTGTATATGATGGCAATCGAGATCATATACGTCCATAAAAAAAAACTGTTTGTTTTCTACAACGCATTATAAGACTTGCAGAATTTTTCTCTGCACATTTTAAGGCTCCTCGTTGTTAGCACCACATGACGAGGTCTCATAAATAATAATAATTAATAAAATATATATACTTATTTAACAACGGACACACTTTGTTAAAAACCATTAACATCATTTTTCTCGTTTCTTTTTTTGTTATTATAAAATAATATTATAATATTGAATATTTTGGGAAAGGTAACTGCTGCTCCTCCAAAACAAGGAGCTAGCTAGATACTTTTCTCTCCCTCCTGGTCGTCATCAGTGAGATCAGGAGATTGTACATTCTATAGGCTGTGATGTGTGTGTCTACTTGTTAAGTATTCTTTTCTTTGTTTTTTTCCCAATTCACAGGAAAGAAAAAAACAAAAATCAAAACAAAACAACAAAAATCAAAAAAACGAAAACGCAAAACGCAAAAAAAAGTAGTAAAATTGATGTTGAAGAGTTTATTGTGGGGTTTTTGTTGTCAACGAAACTATGTCTCTCGCGATTCGATGCAGTTTTTACTTGGTTGATTTTATGTATTCATAAAAATACACATGAAGCTCAATTAAAATCATTTATTTAATTTTTTGTTTTTGTTTCCTAGAAGTAATACACTGCATCGATAAAAAATATATTTTATAACCCCCGAAAATTTTATAAACGAATTTAAAAATAAAAGAGAAGAAGAAGGAAGAAAAAAAAAAATAAAATATGAACTCACCTCAGTTGGAGTTCTTTTGATTTGATTTATTATATTTTTCTTTTTGAATAAAGTTTATATAAATATATGTATTTTAAATAGATTTTCATGTATGTTATATGTAAACTATTTATCAAAACAAAAAAATGAAGAAACAATTATTCCACCAAGCAAAGTTGTTAAATTGAAGAATGTTAAAAAAAAAAACGAAACCAGAAAAGGATTACACAATAAAATTGCATGTATTTTCTAAAAAAAACAATGGTTTTGTCAATTTTTCAGTTTTTATCGGTTTTATATCAAAAATTGGTTTTGGATAAGTTGGCAGATTTTTGAAAATTTGTTGTGAGTTAGGGTTCCACGGGGGACTTACTTTGCGAAAGTAGAAGGGTGGCGGCACTCTTGTCGTTGCACGGCTATGCTCGATGGGAATGGGGGTGATTCGTTGCCGCTTCCACTTATCCCTCCTCCTCGACAATCAAAATTATTGTGCCAGACAAGTAGGTCAAAGGAAAGGAAGAGACATTTGGAAAAGGAATGACTACGTTAACAGGTAAGGAAACGTTACCACAAATCCAATTAATTTGAAGATACCTGAAGGAACATGTAAGTATAGTGCTTTTAAGATTAAACTAACGTTACTAAACCTACCTAAAATGAATAAAAAGTGCAAACAAAATAAAATTTCCACCACCAAGAATAATAATAAAATGAAGCCCATCACCAAAGATAATAAAAATGAAAATTCCACCAAAGTTAAATTCTTTGGTACGAATTTAAACCTATATAAGACTTAAATTAAGGTAAAATCTAAACCCTAAAACTAAAGCACTTTACTTTTCCATCTCCCTCCAGGTATCGTAGTACCAAATCTCGAGCTCTCGTCAGATGGTATTAACGAAGGCCTGGCCAAAAGTACAGAAGGTTGTGCAAGGGTCAACATTTATTCAGTGAATAATTTTTTTTAGAAATATTTTTGAAAGATTTGGAGAATTAATGGCTGCAGAACAAAGAATCAAAGTTGGTCGATTTTATATCGAAAGTCGGCATCTGGTTATTCAGTGAGTTTATGCAAAATTCATTATGAGCGAGGAGACCCATTTTCAAATCAATGGTAATGCGAATAAACAAAATTTCAGAGTTTGGGGCACACAACATCCAAAAATAATTGTATAACTTTAAATGCCGCCACTTAGATGTACGGTTTGGTGTGAAATAGCCTCAGATAGGCCCATTGGACCTTTTTTTTGAGAGCAAACAAGTTGTCAATGTGGATGGCATTCAATACAGGGCAGTGTTTGAAATATTATCTAACGCCACAGTAATCAGAGGTACTAAGTAGTAAGGGAAACTAAAGACGCTTGAAGTCAAATGGCAAATCTTTGTCATCGATATGCGTGGTATTAGCACGTCTTTCCCTTTGAATTTACCAACGATGATTGTTGCCTCGATTATATTTGGTGTCAAGTTTTAAACAGTCAGTCTGGTTCCGTTTCACAGCTTAAATGACCGTCCCTGGCGATAAACATATGTGTGGTGGCATTCCTGGTGGCTCCATCGAATTTGGCAATTCTTTTTTATAGTTGACTGCTTCTTCCTCATCCATCACTGAGTCAATTGATTTGAATTAGACTGGTTCGCTGGGCAGTTTGTTCAATCTATTGGCATCATCATTCTTGGGTGCTAATTGGGTGCTCGTTCGCACAACCAATCTGGGGATTTATGTATTTGCTGGTTAAATTCGGGAAAACCTTGTCCAAAACTGGATTGAACATTTTTGGCTGCATTTGCGATCAATTAGAATTTTTTCAATTTCAGATATCCAAAAGTTGCTTGGAAAATGTTTGGGCAGGCGCATCTCGAACCAAATGCACATGTATGTTCGTTGAGAGCGTAATTTTTTCGACTCGGTTCCAAAAATATGATGCTTCCAAGCAAATTGTTCAGCTCATCTGCGGGAGTTGATCGACGTATAAAAGGCAAGGTTTGGAGAAAATCACCTCGCTCGCACATGTTAATTCATTATAAAGTATTAATATCCCTTTGAGTGCGAGTGCATTATAAAAAAAAAAAGAAGAATCAGAGCTCCCGCCATCATTTGGGTTTTTCCTCGGAAATGGCGCATAGTCTGGCGAAGCGCCTCAAGCCATTTTCGTGCCCATAGTGCATTCAAAAGTATTTATTTATTTAATTTCGAATCGAAACACTTAAAAATTGATGAAAACACCAAACCTTCCCTGGAACTATCCCTGGACTAAACTATCTTTACCCTGGAAATTTCAAAAAAATACATTGTGTGGCTTAGGAGAAACACAATTTAAAAATAATTTTAAGTGGCTCAGCTAATGTAACACATCTGGACCAGCGTTTAAACTTGAATTAAGTTTTGAAATTCCTTCAATTATGTCTTCAATAAACAAGGACAGGTTTCCCAGATTCATTTTTGAAGCAGTGTCACGAATGGCTGCATCAGAATGATGATCCCCGTACAGTGTACATGCACAGTATCAAAAAATGTGCACAAGATCGGAAGATTATTACTTTAATAATCCAGAATTTTGATTTTTCAAATTTAGAAATACGGTGTGAATTCTAAGAAATTTAAGCTTAATCTAACAAATGGATAGCTTAAGGATCAATGCTTTTTAAACCAAAATAATGATCATGTATCATCTATTGGAAGGCTAAAAAGATCATGAAGTATTTAAAGAATCTCTATTTAACCTTGGTTATAGCTAGGAACAGTTGTGGTTACTGCCCATGCCCCAGGAGGACTAAAATTGTTGCTCTGAATTCAGCCATACAACATATGAAAATCTCAAGAAAGGCCAATAACTGATGATTCGAAGGTTTATGTTTGAAGTGGCCAGTTATTTCCAATTTTTTACCACACTAATTACCACATGTTGGCCTCTCCAGTGCACTATTATTTAGTATAAAAACTGTTTCAAGATTGGGTTAATGTCTGTTCGACTCACTTAGATCGATACTAGTCTCCATGAAGATGTAGAGGAGTACCTCAATAATTAAACCACTTATAGGTGATGATTAAAAACATCTGTGAGGATGCACCTGAACTGCCAGGAATTGAAGCACAAATGTAATTATCTTTTTTCGTATAAAATATATTTTATTTCATAACAATAAATCGATAACCGCTCCAATTCGAGTTCCTTTTATTTGTTCGTCTTCTGTTTCGCTTTTCCAATCGCATGTGAGGCTGCCGCAATTTTTTTCAATTTCTTTTCCTTGTATGCTTTTATTGGATTTTTCTTTTTTCTTAATGTTTCCTTCAAATTTATCGCATCCACAGCATTATCTGCACGTTCCAAAACCTTGTTTGTAGCTTGTATTTGTAGTTTCTCCATCAGTGACATCTTAGAGGGATCCACTGGTTTTGCTTTCTCCTTCGCAATAGATTTTAGAATAATCTTTTTTTGCTTGTCTTTCTCGATCTTATTGCGAAGCTCTTTAAGTGCTGATGCATACAATTTGGCATTGCTTTCTTCGGCGTCTGTTGTAACCTTGATTTCTTCGGTTATTTTCTTGCCGACTTCGGAGAGGGTGTTCTGGAAAAGGATTCAAAATAATTCAAGCTTGTAAAATTAAAGTTAAACAAAAGCGACATACATTGAAAATGTTAAGTTCTTTTTGTGAAAGTAGCGTTATCGCTGTTCCTGGCCGGCCAGCCCGAGCCGTTCGTCCTATCCTGTGGATATAGGTGTTAATGTGTCGCGCTGGATCGTAGGAAATGACAATGTCAACATCAGGGATATCGATACCACGAGCCAAGGCATCGGAACAAATCAATCCGTTGATTTTCCCCCGAGCAAAGGAACTTAGGACATTGGCACGGATCTTGGCATTCAGTGCTCCTGAGAGATCGTCTATTACCAAAGTACCATGAAAAAGAGCTTTAAGGACGAAAGCCAATCTGAGAGAAAAAGAGAAACACAAAAATTAAACTTTTTCTCATCCGTAAACTAGTCGTCCACATTAAGGTCTTACCTGCCAGAAGATTCGGCGCTATTGGTGAAACAAAGGAACTTTGTCCAGTTATTTTCAGTGATCAGAGAGAAGAGCGTCAATGGTTTGATTTGAGTCTCCGTCAAGCAGTACTTCTCCGTCAGTTCAGCTGGAGTTGTATACTTTCCAATGAATTCCTCACGAACTTCGGCTGGTTTATCTCCAGCAGCGTATTTCTCTTTGAGTTCATCCAAATTAGTCAAGACCGATGTGAACAATTTAGGCTGGAATAAACGAATGTCTTGAAGTTTCTCAGGATCTTGTGACAATGTGGCAGAGAAGAGCATCTTATGTGGCTGATTGTAGGCAGCTGACTCCAGTTCATTGATACACAAAGGAGCTGCTCTCCCAGAGAGTAGCATATCCGAAGTTGTTCTCACATGGTTGTCAAGATGGTACAACCAGTTATGATGGACTTGGTTCATGATTCTATCGGCCTCATCGATTACAAGGAATTTAAGGGACTTCAAACAGAATCCTTTTGTGGCATGTAAGTGTTCCACCAACCTACCAGGAGTTGTGATGAGAATGTCAACTTTGGAATAGAACTGTCCTTTGTAGCATTCAATCAGTTTCTGTTGTTCCTGAGCGAAAGGTAATGCTTTGGATAGAAGACAGACGTTGAGATTTGTCTTTTCTGTAAGTTTCTTGAAGACTTTAAAGACTTGTAAGGCCAGTTCAGCAACCGGCAGTATTACAAGAGCACGAATTTTTTTCTCTACGCGATGTTCTAATAGTTGAACGATGGGAATGGCAAACGCGAGTGTCTTACCGCTTCCAGTAGGCGCTGACACACAAATGTCTCTCGGTCGAAATGGATAAGGTTTTGAATGTGCTTGTAGAACCCAAGGAATCACCGACTTCTGGACAGGAAACAAAGTGCCAATGGACAATTCCTTAAGCGATGCCTTTGAGTTCTCAGAGAGAAATTGAGCGTTAACAACTGAGCTATCTTCCTGCTCTGAAGATTCAGCAATGCTTGTTGCAATGACAGTTGGATGTGCGAGCCATGGAGGAAGGATCATCTCAACCTTAGGTTTGCGATCGAAAACATTTGACCCAAGAACTTGGAAGTCCTCGTTTGCTTCGTCGTTTTTCGATTCATCATTTGATTTTGATTTTTTTGTAACATCTTCTTCATCATCTTGATCTTCTTTTGCAGATTCTGATAGTTCACTATTCTGCTTCTCATTTACCACTGGAATATCTGTGATTGTCTTTGGAGTCTGGAGATCTTTATTGCGCTTTCGGGATTGGACTTTTTTCAAGAGTTTCTGTAGAATTTCTTCTTCTTTGTTTGGATCGTCGGTGAATTGTTCGCCTTCGGTATATCTGCAAAATGAGTGAGGATTTTGTATGGTATAACATTAAACTTTAGAATAAATATTGTTTAAACCTTTGAACTGAGAATAATTCCATTTTAAAAGAAAAATAAACACGAGAAGAAAATAAATGATGAATTTGTAAACGACAGCCGAACTGTCAACACACCGCTGTCAAACCTGCACGTGTGCGGTAAGAAAATGTGTCGCGCCATCTAGGTTTTCGGAATAAAAGCAAAAAGAACAACAGAGCTGTCGTTTTTGATATGAAGAATATTTTAACTCGTCTTCTAAAATTTAAACTACACACTATAATTGTTGTTGTTGCATTTTCGTCTGCACCATTATTTGTTGCAGCTCCATGTAAAGCCATCTTACGTAATGCCGAAAATGATTCTAAATGGTGCTTTACATGAAGCTGCAAGCCATGATCTGCAAAAAAAGAGGATGCGAAATATATAAATCATATTTGTGTGATAGAGGGGGAAGGCCAAAATGCAGACGTCTTCATGGATGCATATTAGAGGAAAATTATAGTGAAGACGAACATGTTCATCTTCATCGTATGCGTCATGATTGTTGTTGTTGCTTTTTCGTCTGCACTATAGTTTGTTGTAGCTCCATGTAAAGCCACTTTAAGGCTTATTTTATGGGAAAATTACGAACTAACAAATAATAGATGTATTCATTTCACTATTAAATTTGTTTTTATTTTTCTTGTTTTACCAGTATTCTTAGTACTTCCTGGCAAAGTCTTTGGAAACCAAAAGCTACGAATTTAAGTATGTATCTCACTCACATATCAATGAGACCTAAGTTCGAAGATGCTATCAACCCACTAATGATTTCGAATAATTTTCGAAGATGCCAGTAGTAACCTGAGAGACGTCGTGACCTCATACATTTTACGAGCGCTCGTAAATTCTCATTTATACTGATTTTTAAACAAACTAGCTATGCTCCTTTGCTATATTTAGACTACTTTTGTGATCAGTGTATACTATGCTAGGCACTGGCGAGAGGTATCCGTAGGAACGGATATTTCTTTACGATTCGGACGATTTTTGCTTCGAGGTATTTTCCCGACCAGCTGTTCGGAATATTTCTCCGAAAAATTTTAACGCATAGAGGGGAGTTGCGTTGCAGTACGTTAGAATACATTTTTGTGTGTAATTTTTGATAGCTAGAACCGATTTTCTCCGACACAAATTCTTGGCGAAATTTTTTTATGAATTTAAGAAAAGTGTTGGAAAATGTAGGAAATAAAAAAATTACTATAATTATAGATACCTACCTAGAAAGCATTTGAAACCTCTGAAAAAGTATGCGTTGTAGAAAACTGTCCGCTCCGACGGATACATCGATAGGGTCGATTATAAACAAAGTTATGAGACAATAGAGGGCAACACAGTCGGACGCCACCACCAGAGTACTATACATTGAATTATATATATTATGTTTGATCAATTCTCGGTCAGATCAACACCTTGCGAATATTCCTTGAACAAACAAAGTCGCCGGTCTACCTGATGTTCGTCGATTTGGAAAAGGCCTTACTTGATCGTTTTAATCATGGGACAATCTTGAGATCTTGGTTCTAGAGGCTTCAACAAAACAGTTAAACAAAACAACAAAAGGTAATTGTTGGAAGGTCTTCTTTTCGGGGTATAACTGTAGAAAAATATGGTTTGAATCCAAGGTGAAATCTGGGGTGCCTGTGAAACGGGGAAATATTAAATTTGAAATTATAAATAGTAATAGGGTTCCAGCTTCCACCCAACAACAGCTTCGTACTTAATGTCAAAATGTAAAATGTATTTTTATACATTTCAAACAGAATTAAGAATTTAGGGAATATATGACTCTATTTAACAACTTACTCTCTTATTAATGTAATGTCACCAACTACAAGACAATACAGCACATACAAACAGCACATGTATACTATACATCTCTTGTTTCATGAAAAAACGCCATTTTTTAGTAGTGACTGGAAACGAAGCTTCCTGTCACAGTTGCTTATATTAAACGTTTTCTCATACGAAATCATATTTTTAACGATCAATTTTCGGATTTAACAATATTTAAATAAGATCAAGGTAAAACCCACAAATCTAAGCGCCTGCATGGAATTCCCTCAAGTTACTCATGATTTTTAGAAACCATATCCACTTTCGGCAGTGAATATTTATATGTTTCACGATCTAATTTCCAAATTATAAAAGTCGATCTTGCCGTTTTTTTCTTTCTACGTTTGATTCAAAGTTCAAACAACTGGTTTTCGTTTGTTTTATTCATCAAAGAGTCTGAAAAGAATAAATTTGTAAAAATTAATATTCTGTTTAAATTATATTTAATCATAATCAATTCAGACGATTTAAGCTAATTGCTACAGATTGTATTTTAAAAAGCCCCCAGCATCAATGGGTTTACATGAGTAATTTTTTTTTTTGCTTTATGCGCATTCGAATTCGAAGTTCGACGTTTGTTTTTAAATATCAATTTGTATTGGTTGGCTAAATTTATTTTACGTATCCGTTCTCTAATAATATAAATTCCAGTCATTTGGAATATTTTTTTATTTAAATATAGAAATATTACGAATAATACGAATAAGTGTGAGTTACAAAATGCAATTGTTTTTAAAACAGTTAAGAAACCGGTTGAACCAATATTTTGGGAAGTCTTCCTTATATTGAGCATTAAATTTATATGAAATAAAAATACATTTCCGTTTTTATTTGAAGTTTGATTTTGGCAGACCCTGAGGAGCCATGAGCAAAAATAAGGTTAATGGATGATCATTGTTGTTTCCTTGTTCATTGAAGAGGTGGCATTTATTTTAATTGCTTTATAAATATATCCTTTTATTCTTAAAACCAGATGGTAATGTCCTTTTTATATAACGAATAAAAAGGTGTGACCAATTCATTGGAGTTTGTTACTGTATGATGACAAAATCAGTTAGTAAACAAACTATAAACTCTAAATTACGAAAATCAAAAAAATGCTGGCAAAGTCACTTCGTGGTTTTGTACTTTCTGTCGGGTGCTCTCTATTGGACAGTTCATTGGACAGAACGGAAGTTAAAAAAAGTTTCTATCTATATACATATGAATGTACATTTGTAAACGTATTCATGAGGGCAAAGATGTTATTTCGAAGCAAATTTCCAAATTCGACTACATTTTCAATTTTTTTGTTTAGACGAAACTGAGGTTGCAAATTATGTGAAAACAAATAAAACGCAACTTAATTGAAAACAATTATTATTGAATTTTCTAAAATGTCTATTAAGAAACAAAATCCAAGGCAACGGCAGTAGTAAACAAAACAAAACAGGAAGAAAGAATAAAAAGGTTGTAAAAAAGAAAAAAGAAGCTTGTTGTCCAACCAAATGCGCAAACCTAGACGATAACACTTTTTTAGGACATTTTCAAATTACCTTATTATTTCGTTTCAAATGAAAACGTAGTATAAATTGGGGATATTTGTGTCCACCTGGTTATTTTTAAAATTCTTATGTTAACTCCACTTTCTATAATCAGAAATAAGGTTGTCAAATCAGTCTGTCAAATCCATGTTAGAAGATGCAAAATTTTCTTTTGGGACTCAAGGTGATGTTCCCATTGCATCCCACAATTTCAGAAGTATGTCGATACTTTTCAAAATAAAATTGTCCGAATAGCAATCCTGATAAAGTATGCATTTATAATGTGCGCATGTAAGGAAGTCTGCCTAGTCTTTCCAACCCGCTACTACTCATTTAAGCATGACAATACAACCAATGTCAAGATCAGTTATTCATTCAAATATAAAAAAGAATTCAAGCGGACACAGGAAGTGGTGTTCAATTGAATCAATCGCACCACATACAAAATATGCAGACAGACAGACCCTTAGGTTATCATTCTAACAATAACAAAATATGCATTGTCTTTTTTTTCATACTACGAAAGAATTTACACCGAAATACAACAAGCACAAGACATGGCATTACTCATGAAGTGTTAATAAAATTAAAACCACTTGATCTACAAATAACCACGAAACCACACGCTGCTGGGGACTTCCCAAGTATCTCAAAGATTCATTTCTATAATTTAACTGAGAACAAAACTGCACTGGACACCTCTACTCTAGCTTATGACTAAAAGTTAAACCAGTTTTTATGCGGTTTCCTTACATATATCCGCCAAAAACCCAATAAAAAAATAATTTAATTCAAATCAATTACAATTTATAAATGGATTTTATGCCACAACCCACAAAGAACTATAATTGGCCAGAGGAAAATTTCGCACTTAACGGAATAAAGTGACAGCTAGATCAATGGATGACAGATACTCTATTTTGTTTTAGATGACGGAAGTCTATCGACAATAAGGTATTGGTTGAGACGACGAATAAAATTGGTTTAGAATAGGAACTTTTGATTATTTAACTTTATGACTTATTCATTATGAATTTCCGTTTTACACGAATGAGTAGTTTGACTGGAATTTGGTCTGCATACATTTTTTTAAAAAGATTTTCCTCAGATTTTTTTTTTAATTCCAATGGAACATGGTACCCGCTCTACCAGTTTGTGGGTCTTTCGAAAGTTGCAAAAATGCATAACACTTGTTAAGTTTATTTTTTGGTAAGCTCAAATAAAGTTTAACAATCTCACGGATTAATTATCTATACGTTGTATCTCCTTACAAACATACAAAGAACAAAGGATTTATTTTAGGATTAAACACATTTTTTCGACGATATATATATCAGTAGAACGTCACTGACACGAGGGAATAAAAAAGATAAAAATCAAATATATTCATTATGTTTAATAGTTATCCCAGTCTCATAACTTTAAATAATGGATTTAGAAAAATAATAGAAGCTATATGTATGTATATGTATATGTAGCTGCTGTACAAAATACAATAGGTTATGCCGGATTTTGGGTATTAAAACCTACGTTCTTCTATAATACCTTATTAAAGTTCTGAAGAAATATCTATTAAATTCCTGCTAAGTAATTATCGATTAATCTCCACTTCAGGTTTAACGAAGAAAGAAAAAAATGTATAATTATTTTGACATTTTAGCAAAATGATGTTCTGCCATTTGAGTTACTTGATCTGAATAAAACCTGCAGGGGTATTAAAGTATTCAATAAATATACGACAGTAAAAAAATTATCCTCCCTGATGAACTGATAGTCTTTAATTTTAAGTCTTAAATGATTGTGTATCTATGTATGAGGTTGCTTTCAGAGGTTTGCTTTTGTCTTTCGAAATCAGCTTGAATGATTTTCGTAGAAGCCGATTCCTATTTTAGCGAGTATTACTGGAAAATTGAGAGGAACGCTTGATTCTAAGCAATGTTTATATAAGTTTAAAATATTACGACGATGTTTAATCGAAACAAACGTTTCTATTATGCTTCTTTCACCTATTGAATTTAAGACTTTTTTTCTGAATTGAAGAGAAGCAAAATAATTATAGGGCAAATATTTCTTAGGAAACCTAAACATTTTACCGTATTTTTGGTGACGTCAGGGTGAAATTTTTGCTGTAACAACAGAAGACAGCATTAAATTCCACTCGGCCAATAATTCTTTATTTGACAATGCTCCAAGATTGCATCCGAATAACTGTGTTGTGAATCTGAGAAATGAAATGTTGATAATGTACTGTTTTCAGGGTGAGAGTTTTTGGACAGGAGATAGAATAGAGCCTTGAGGGATGCCAGAATTTATTTTATGAATATCAGGTTAAAATTAGTCAAAAAAAAAAACCTGAATGGAAGGGGTTCATCGATTTCGAATCCATACATTTTCGATATGAGGCCTATTGCCAAATTCTATGAAATAATTTTGAAATATTTATTTTTTATTTTTATTTTTATTACACATCAACATCATCAGTGCCATGAAATAAAAGAATGGGGCGTGTCTGATCTGTATCACTGACTTTATCGAACTGTCAAAATAACAATCGATATAAGACACAAGGTATATGTTTGATTCACAAACTACAGAACTATTTTTTTTAATACAGACTTAAGGCAATAGATTAAAAAAATACAGAACTAGGTACCTTTCAGTACTCAAGTCAAGATTCGTTCTTTAGACACGCTACACGAATGTGTTATGCATTATCGGGCATTATCGTTTTTTAATCCCCTTTCAATGTTCAGGATTTTTTAACCAATGTGCATCGGTATCTCGTTACAATTTCATTTTCATTCTCCTAATGTTCACACTGTGTTTATATTATGTCAGGGTAGTAAAAGGTCAGATAATTGTTTAATTCAATACTATCTCCAAGGAGCATCTTTTTCCCTACATATTTCCGAAGTTACTCGAAGTTTTTCCATTAGTATTTTTATTTTTTAAAAATCTCGACATTCAAGTTCTAATTCCTACGAAAAGATGGTGTAACTGAGAACTGAGATATAAATCTTCAAACTACAATGTATTATTTTTTTTTTGTGCTAATGTATAACTAATAAATTAATCTTATATGCAGGTGAAAAAATACACGGTTAATTATATTGATACGGTTGTCACGATAAAGCAAGTTATTTAATTGTATAATTGAATTTATCAAAAAAAAAAAACATTTATAATTGGGTTATTGTTGGTAGTTAAATATTCTAATGTTTCAGTTGTACAATAATAAAATTATTATTTAAAAACATTTTCGAAAATAGGGCAGAATATTTATGGCAATGACGTTTGGTCACTTACAGACATGTTCAACATCACGAAACATCTTAAACATATCCTTTTTATCTAACATCTTTTAATGGACGGTTTTTAAACTGTTAAATAATTAACTAAATGTTGGTGTTAAATTACCTTATCGTCTTAAATATCGCAAACTGTCACATGTTATCTTACATTGTCATCGATTATAAATAGCTGGAATGCTATTTTTAACTTAAATATTTATAAAATGTTTTTTTAAAAAAGGATATCAATTAATTCCAAATTCAATGACGCTTTTCCACAGACCAGGCGAACTTGACAGTGACTCAATAACGTGCCCCTTGATTAGAACTGTATAAACGTCATTTTAACTATATTTATAAGTCGTTTTCAAATAATTTATGATACGAATTTAAAAATCAATGAAAGGTCGTACATGCATCAATCCGATAGAAACTACCTGTTTTTAAAAGCTGTCTGGAAAAAAGATTAAAATACAAAATGTCTCCAACGTTTAACACATTAATATATAAAAAAAAAGTTGAGTCCGCTCTCTCAAATTTCTTATCATAGAAC
Organism: Platycheirus albimanus; assembly: GCA_916050605.2. Taxonomy (NCBI): domain Eukaryota; kingdom Metazoa; phylum Arthropoda; class Insecta; order Diptera; family Syrphidae; genus Platycheirus; species Platycheirus albimanus. The sequence goes on along the minus strand of OU696698.1, from coordinate 110,526,205 downwards.
TCAAGCAAACAATTAGGACATTGACATTTGTGCAATGCGATTAAATTGCACCCGAATGTCAGTAACATTACATTACTCCAAGATGCTGGTATCATCATTATACATAAGAAATGGAAATACCTTAACATTGCCAACTCATAAATTAATTATATTCTTCAGATACACCTATTTTTAGTGCGATGAGTGGTTTTACCAAAACTAAACCATCTACCATCCAGCATCGTAAAAGTTATCCAATTCTCTCGTGACGTCATTGCAGCACACACAATGGTCCAGCCAGTGTAGCGCGCGTCAATATCGCACATTTTTAATTTTTTACAAAAAATAAATAAACATAAACAAAACCCAATTCTATTGACAAAATGTAAAAAAAAAACTTAATGAATCTTTTGGTGTGTTTTCCCTCGAGCCCCGACGACGACAAGTGTGACATAAATCTTGAGAAACAGGTGTTATTACCCCTCAGATTTAGATTCAGAGTCAGAGTCGGAGAGCTTAACAGTGACACTCTGGCGGGTGATCGCAATCGTGTTACGGTGGGGAGTGAGGCAGAGATCACAAATGTGAGCCGGCTACTGCTTTAACGTAGCTAACTAACATGTTTTAACTTTAACTGACGTAGAGAGCGGGTGTTCGGTTGGGATTTGGGATTTTTTCAGTATTTCTATGCGAATCGTATTAACTCTGAGCGTTGTATATATGGTTAGGGCGCCATATCACCATCCGAATGCGAGGATATAAAAGCACTGTGACCAGCTTAGAACTCTTCTGTGGTGAGATACAATCGATCGTGCGCAGAACGTGATACAATTGTTTTATATTTTTTAAATATTTGATATTAAAGTTGGCGGGCAATTAAAATATAGACTTTTTGTATTTAACATTTTTAATTTAGCAACTTTTTAAAATATATTTTTACATCGAAAAAGGGTGAATAATAGAAAATTCATAAAATAGTGTTTGTCTTTTTAAACAACGTTTTGTATTTTATTTTATTTGACAATTGTTTGTGTTAACGTTCTAAGTGCGGACAAGTAGTTTAAAAATAAAAAAACTTAAATATTATAGTGATAATAAAAAATAAATTAAATAATTATGAATACTTTGGAGAAACAAACGCGTTGGGCGTTGATTGCCATTTTTATTGGATTAAGTTGCAGTACTTTGATGTAAGTTTTTGAACTTTAAGTGATAAATTGTTTTTTTAAATTAGTTTTTAACATTTAAAATTTTTGGTACATAAAGAGAAAAGTTTTAAACCATAGTCTTCATAGCAAGGATATTTTGTTTTGTGGAAAATGTTTTATTTATTTGTTTGTTTTTTGTCATTTCTTTGTCAATATCAAGTAGTTTTTATAACACATTTTATGAAAAGATGCGATTATTTAAGATTAGAAAAAAGTCTTTTTATTTTATTTTTTGATTCATTTATAAAACATTCAATTCATACCGCTGTGCAAACCCAAAATCCAGTATCAAAGATACAAAGTATGTAGTTTTGCAAGTTTTATTTTTATAAATCAAAAGATTTGTGAGAAAATTTCTCTAACAACTGTCTGCGGTTTTGCAAAAAATCAAAGATTTGAATATATTTTTTATCATGATATCTTTCTTAGTTTGGATATAAATTGGAAACGTTAAGCTTTTTTTTTGATCTTAGCAACTGATTAGATTAGCTTTTTGTAGCATTGAATTTAAATGGCTTGTTTAATCAGAAACACGTGAATGGTGACTTTGAATAAGGAATAATTTTGGAAAGAAATTAAAATCAAGAGGAATAAATAAAAAAAAAAATATTTTGGATAGTTTTGGCTAGCAAAAATTCCTAAAATTCACTTTTACCTGTTTTTTTTTAAACAAAATCGATTTAATCAATTAAAGTTAAGAAAAAATAATGTTTGGTTAAGGCAACGTACATGAAGAAATCAAAGAATTTAGACTTTGTATAAGTTGAAGGTTCTTAATGTAAGAATCGTTGAAGTGTTTTATATTCTTACTGTTATGTCAGTTGAATTCAATTTTAATATTAAATTAAATATTTTGATTGGCATTTTTAATATTTCAAGTGTTCCTTTGAAAGCTCGTCTTAAAATAGTATGGCTTCATATCAAAATACATAAATGCAGCCTAAACTTAAATTTTAAATTATGTATGTATACATTTTCAATTTTCAAAGAGAAAAGGATTTAATTAAACTTTATTTTTAAAGCAAAAAATAGTTTTTTTTCGAATGAAAAATCAAAGATTTCCAATTTATTAAGCTTTGTTTAAAAATTCAATCACATAGTTGTCAAATTTTTTACCCAGTACGAATTTTTAGTATTGTACTTATTTAAATATAATAAAAAATATGAGATGTTTTAACAATCATTAAATTTGCTGAGGGGTTTTAATTTAAATGTTTGTCTCAATTAAATTTCCTTAATATTTTCACAATAACATATAATTACATGTTAAAAGATAAGGTACTACGCAGAAAATATTTTAGAGACTGTCTTTCAACATGTGATGAAATTGAAAACAAGAAAATTCAAACTACTATACCAACGAGGAACAACTTTTTTGCCCATTCACAAAACCATCAAAAGAGATACATTTTCATTGACTAAGAGATTCCCTACTACCATGGTACTACTTGAAATCCAATACAGCTTTCTACCTTGGGTTAAACAACTTTGGAGGCCAATGCTTGGTATACAGTTTCCATTGGAAAATTGACTTTGATCAGATAAAAAGTTGTGGAGTAAAAGAATCCCTTAATGTTGCCGAAATTAATGGTAATCAAAAAGAAAAACAAATTATTTAGATACCAGTTGTAGCATCATATTAAATTTCTGTCTACTCCATACCGTTGACTCTGGCGTTAATTTTGTAAATAGTTTTTGAGTAAATATGTTTCAAATTCACATTTGGAAATAGCATTTTAACGTTTTTGAATACAACCTACTCGTAGTTGGATCTTTCTTTTTTACTGTTGATTTTTAGAATACATATGTGTCAATATATATTTTCTATAAGATTTTTTGACAAGCTAAGTTCTAGTAAAATACAACAGATTTCAAAGTTATCAGTTAACGTTGTTAACTGATCTTTTTAGAGAAAACGGATATGTATGCATCATTGTCTTAAATTTCTTTATCTGCGTTTGGAGTAAACATTTGTATTAAAAGACAAAAACATGTTTGTAGGTACTGTCATTTTATCGAGAATCTAATCACCGTCATAAAGAGACTATCCAGCTGTCATTGTGACATTTTGAGAGTTCTTCAATACATCAATACAAATTCGATCTGAAATTTTGATCTTCAATGGATTTTAAACTCATGCTGTCAAACTTTTGTTTTTTTAAAAAAAAATCAACACCTTGCCTATTGTTAACACAAACCACTGATAAAAAAGAGGTGCATATGCTGTATGAACAAAATTTTGAAACCATCTTTGAATATAAATTGCTTTTTAATTCTAATTTTTGATAGCAAACACCACGAAATTCCACATTGCTTTTGCATAATCCGTTTTGCCAAAAAACGTCAAATAACATGTTTCTTTTCATGGATTATAAAAAAAAAAAAATTCCCCGTTTTATTGACCTTATATTTTATTACAACTTTTGCTTCCAATTTGTCTTGCATTTTGATCACGTTGAAAAGATAAACAAGTTTTAATCTTATTCACCACTCATCAATTAAAACGTACCAAACCCTAACCCACCTCACTTTTTTTTTCATTTATTAACAAAATTTATCTACAAAACTATTAAATAATGACATATTAGGAAGTTCAGCGAACCTGTCAACAATATTTTTCTAGCACACGACAAACTGACCTTCATTCATTTTCCGTTTCTCAGATCGTTAAGATAAAATAAATAAAAAAAAAATTGAATTAATCAAGCTTAGGTGTGACACACTCGTCACACACTGTCGGTCGGTCAGGTGTGGTTTTCCTTTGAAAACCAGATCCGCAATAACAACAACAATATGACAGTTAGATTATTAACAAATCTTGGATTTAATAGAACTTTTTAAATAAAGTGTCATATCGACTTAATAATCTGAAAATTTCAAGCTTATAGTTATTACCACTACAAACCGTGTAGATATAAAAATAATGTACACATAAACTCAATGAATATGTGCGCTTGGATAACGGATTATGAGAGTAATTTAAATAAGTAAACAAATGGTGTATATAGACAGAGACACCATATCAACCACCTCGTGCTCGTGCGTCAAATTGAAATTGAAAGTTGGTGAAAATAACGGCGGTGGCGTGCCTCGCCAGTAGTGTGGGGAAATACCTATTCAAGTATCTCACATGATATTGGCTTATATGAGTAAGTAAATGATGTCGAAGCCTATTTGGTAATAATTTAATTATCAGTTCACATCAAATATTGGCGAATTTGTCACTGACAGCGCAAATGTCACTTGTCAAAAGACTACTTTTGAAGAGATGACACTTGGATGGTCAATATGTTTTATTGTTCGACCATAATTTAATGCACCTTGAGCTTAATTTATGATGCATAACAACGCAGCAGGAGTGTTATGCCAAAAAACGCCAACATTTAGTTTAGGTTTTCAAGAATAAAAAAAAAAAAAACAAAAACAATTAAAACTTTTATCAGGTCTGTCGCCATTGTTTTAAATTGTAACTTTGAATGAAGTGTAATTTTACACGGCACAAGCAAAATGTTATGAAAGACCAAAACTGTAGAGTTCAATGTTATATGGTTGACGTTGGTATTTGTAACACTATTGAAGAGTATAAAATACCAGAGTGTGGACGCCTTGGCATAGTATTGTACAATTTCCATGGTAATGGACTTTACCATGGTATTTTTGAAAGATTCAAAGAAGTTGGAATTCTTTCAATTGATTCAAAGTGAATTTTTTTTCGAGGCAAATAATTGGTACTACATGGCGTATACGTGCTATTTTTGTTTTAAACTTTTTTTTAGTGTGGTTTTTATTTATAAAGCAAACTGGTTGGGAACTTGAATAAAATTGAAGGCGCAATGCAAGTGCAAGTTATTGGATATCTAGGAAATGTCAGTCAGTAACCGGTCATTAGGTGATTCCTTGGATAACAAAACAAAAACTACAAATATTATAGCTTTGTTTTTCATTCCAAGATCTCTGCTCTGACTCACAAAAGTGGTTAGCTAAATTTTTTTTAAAGTATTTTATGCTTTGTTGAATCAACATTTTATTAATTAAATGCTATTTGCGGAGTTTGTTTTCTAGTAATTTTGTGTACAACGACACGTAACTTTGCGAAATAACAAGCTCATAAAAATAAATGGCAACTCCTTTTTATATACCATACTTTAATCAATATCATAATTTTATAAGTCCAATACGAGGGGGGGTTTGAATCTCTAGATTTTTTGTGAAATCTTTGCAAAAGAATGAATTGTAATACTGATCAAATTTCCAAGAAGAGCAAGTTCAATAGTTATTCTGTCATTAAAAGTCAATTTTCGCATCAAAATGAAGCAATCATAATTAAGATATCAATATTTTGACCTAAATGGCAAAAGTTCAATTAAAATATTCACGCATTCGTTAAGAACAAAAAATTTAACACCATTAATCAATATAAAACAACATAAAATTCCTACAACTCAATGCAAATAAATAATAAAAATATCAATTAAATGATTTATTCTATGTTTAAAAGCATATCAACAATCATATATTGATGGCTTGATGGGTTAACTTTATTAGCATAATTAATTTCAATGTCTCGACCGCAAAATAATTTGTCAGGTGTTTTTTGTTTTGTGTTCAGTTTTGGTTTTGTTCAGTACACTTAAGTGTAAGTGAAAAATTCATTAAATAACATTCAAGAGATAGGTACAACCAACGTTTAAGTGGCTAAGTGTCGCTTGTACGTTTTCAACGGAATGTATTGACAATGTCAATTGACAGAGGGAATTGGTCGGTTTAATTTTCTTGACAGAGAATATTTTATTAATTACTTTTGCTGGTATTTTAAATATTTTAAATTTTAGACACAAGATTAAAATTAGATTAGGCTTACATGGAAATGAGTTCATTGCCAACTAAGATCACCCCCGAACTTTAAGGAAAATACATGGCAGTTAGATGTTGCAGTGTCACAATTTTGAATTATCTTTGTGAAACAAATTGAACCAAAATAATATCACTATTTATTTGATTTCGGCTACCGTGACTGGTCCCACGTTGGGCGCCATTATAGTTAATCAATTTCTGTTTTTGAAACTGCATTAGTGGAATAGAAGATCTTCTAGAAACGCTTTTTAAAAGGGTGCTCCCCATGGAATCTATCGTCATTTAATACTAAAACCCGAAATTCCACATTTCAATGATTACGGATCTAAAACATCGAGTTGAATTAATCGTAATCATTGCTGAATCTTCTCTTCCTAAAGCAATCAAATTATTTATACTTAATATTTCAAAGCTTCCCTCTTTACGATCATATCTATATTTATGTTCTATTAATAAAACAATTAGCTTAGCCGGATTGGTTATAATTTATGACTGCCCTCACATGTCAAAGGTGGACAGCCTTCAGCTAGGCACTATAAGTATTATTGCTTATTGATTTTGATCAATTTAATTGAAACCACAAAAGAAATAAAATGCTATTCCAACCTATTAATAAACTTATTACCTATCAAAGTACCTACTTATAACTTGTAGTCTTTGTGATTCAATGAAATCATCTGAATGTCCTTTAAAAATAGAATTCAATTGATTTTTTTTGTGCTCCAAACAAATCAAATCAAAAACAATCAGCGTTCTAGATGAATTACTATGAAACATTTCAATGTCGCATATTTAACTTAACATTGCATAACATGGCGCTTCAAGGTCTGCATGGAAAAAATAAAAACAATATCGATAAGAATAATATACACTACTTACTCTCAATCTCAATCTCAAGCACATTATGATAATTAAGATAGATTCACTCTCAAACAGCCCCCACACAACGTGTAGCTTTATATGTTACAATTTGTAGCAATTAGTTGTCAAACAAATTGATTTGTTATGCTTTGGAGATTATTGTTTTTACAACAAAATGACCACACTTCAAATTAATATAATACAAAATAATAATAAGAAAGATCATTTGAGAAGTAGAGATTTAATTATTCAATTAGGCAGTGTGGGAATTTTGTATTTTTTATGAATATTTTATACCGACATTAATCTTTTTTTTATTTGTTCTTTTTTCAGTAATGCTACAACAGTAACACAGCGAAGATTTCCCAATGATTTCTTATGGGGTGTTGCATCTTCTTCATATCAAATAGAAGGAGCATGGGATGCAGATGATAAAGGAGAATCTATTTGGGATCATATGACACATAAACAACCAGAAAAAATTGCAGATCAATCAAATGCTGATGTAACAGCTGATAGTTATCATCAGGTTAGTGTTTTGAGGATTATTGAAAATAGAAATAACGCGTGTGTTTTATGATGTTTGGGACCTTAGCCAGTTTAACTTGTTCGATTTATGGTTACATTAATTTTATAATATTAAATTCATACGTGCTACAGTAGTAAACAAATATAGCGTGTCGGCTAAAAAAATTGGGTAGAATGAGTTTTCTGTAATATTAGTGTTTTGATAAGAATTTTGAAATCTTGACTTGTAATATTCTATTATGTTATAGATGGTTCTAACGTAGGAGTCTTAAGAGAATGTTATTACCTTCCAAGAATCCCTATTTCATGTGAGCCCACACTAAAATAGTGGGTTATAAAAAGATTACAAAGAAATTAACTTCAACAGTGTTTTTAATGTGTATTTTGAATTATTCGTTTAGTTTCGATTTTGAAATCCAGCTTAGAGAACCAACTAACTTCAAGCATGAATGCAGATATTGTATACCAAATTATAAATATTTTTGACACTCAATTCATGAACCGCTTTCTCCTTGCTCTGAAAATAGCCTCCGTTCCATAATTCTTATTGCGTCTAACTCAAAACATATTCCGATTTGATTTCTAATACGTAGTTTATTTTGACACTCTTGTCTTCCGATTTGAAACAGTATTTGTACGCGTGAAATTCTAAATACACATTTATGTTTGTAAAAATATTAAATCAAAACTGACAAATTTTCTTTTACATATTAAAAAAAAAAACAAACAAACAAAAAAAAAAACTTGAAATATTTGAACTTTGAATCAAGCTTTATATTAACATTTTAATATATTTGTCAATTCCTCTACATCTAGGTTATTTTACCAATAAATTTGAAACTTGACATGGCTTGGATTCGTGTTTAGATATAAACCGCGATAGTCACGAGTTAATTCCAATCTTGTGGTTTTTTTTAATTATTATGATTATTTATTTTGAAAAGAATAAGCCGCAATTTTCGTTTAAAAGAATATAATCCCCAAACAATTAATTCTGTTGAATGCTTAAGTTTCTATAGAAAATGAAATTATAAGCTGTTTTTTTGTCTTAAATGGAAAGAAATGTAAACACATTAATAAAACTTTACCAAAATTATGGAAAAATACAAATAAAACATGGTCAATAACGTGCAACCGCAAAAATGTGTATTCAAAAAGCAAAACTGGTATAATTTGAAGTTCATCAATTTTTTACGTATCAATATTATTTTGATATCGTCTCATTTGATTTCTTAGCTTATAGAAAGTGAAGAACATTTTTGAGGGCAATTTTTGACAAACTCCATAAAATTTGGAAAAAAAAAACTGTTACAAAACCATCCAATAAAATTCAACTTTCAAAACATTATTAATTTGCCAAAATTATATCAAATCTGTCATCGTAGTGGCCAAATTTACCTCAAAACAATTTTTATCAAAACATCACCACCTTATTCTTAATCCGACAACCGAGATAAAGCGAAACAATAAAAAACAACATAGCAACATTACCAGCTTTATAATCTCAACACGAGTGTACAAAGCTGAAAATAAATATGTATTATATCAAAAAACAAACTACTTAATTTACATATGAAAAGATTTATAACCCACCCATTACCATTATTTGTCTGTGGGAATTTTATTTACCCATTTTATCATAAGTTCAGTTGAGGTAATAGATACTTAACTCATAAGAATAACAACAACAAAACCCCACCCAACATTAAAAGTCATAGGTAATGTATAATTATTCACAATAAAAGAAAATATAAATCAAATCTAATTTGGTTTGTTAATTATTGACCAACCACTTTTCTCAAAGATGTAAATATGTACAATTTTATTATCTTAGCCAAGATGTCGATAATATCGCATTCTCAAAACAAACCATAAAAACAAAGAAAAATCACCTTTCTGCTCTGATTAATTTGTAATTTATATTGGAAAACCACTACTATTCACCATGGATCTTTCAGAATCGGAAAGTTCACAAAACTGTCAAACCATAGCTGATTAATGGCTGCCAAATTGAATTGTTTAAATATTCACCATGATCTATCAGAAGCTTCACACAAAACTGTCAAATACTGTAAATTAATGGCTGCCAAATTGCATAGTCTAAATATTCACCATGATTTTCCAATCAGAAACTTCACACAAAACTGTCAAATACTGCAAATTAATAGCTACCAAATTGAATGGTCTAATACCGAATACCTAATAAAAATTCCAATCAAAAAGAAATATATAAATTCTAAAAATGAATCAGGAATTGAGATTGAGATACACAGACACACTCCATCTGGACAAATAACTTTAGACAGAACAAATTTCCATCAAAAAAAATATCGGCCGAGCAACCTGTAATGATAATTATATCCGCACCTGGCTCCATCTTTATTCTGTTTTTGCTAATAAACTCATTAGTCTATGCAAATATGGCCAAGGCAGGGTTGTTGTTCAAGTGGGGGATTGATTATAAGTATGACCGATTGTTGGTCCGATTGAACATCTGTAACTAACTTACTCTCAAGGGGTGGGTGCTATTACTTTCTGCACCGACCACATGTGGACAACCGGTCGCGGTCGGTCCAATGTGGTCCACACCAGGTCCACCACACCTAGCAATAAGCGTGTCACTGTCTTTTTAAGTTACAATTAATAAATCAGTATGCATATTCAAGTAGAACACACACACTTGATTCTTATAGTTGAAACTTGGAAGTTAGTTAGCAACGCCAAGTGCAATTTCGCGTGCTGCATTATTTCAAGGCCTTACACGAGCCTAGACTAAAAGATTGTAAACATCAATTATACAATCAACAGCAACTTCATGGATGGTTTTGGATTTATGTGATTATTGAGGAGCCTCAAGATTCTTTTTACAAGTTATCACTATAATGGCATTGAATTAGAGTTAGAGCCTCCATCTTCACAATTCACAACCTAGCCATAGAGGTAAAGGCTAATAGTTTGGTTATAATATTTGACTTAGACCCCTCGTGATGCCACAGTCAATACCATGGTAAGCAACATTTTATCATTATTAACACCGACCGCACAGCGCACACATATACCGAAGATGCATCGCTTAAATGACTCTGACGCTGCGCTGACTCTGAATTACTGAGAGTAGAAAAAAAAAATTCCGCTTTCAATGCTATCAAGTAGCCAGATAGATATTTATCGGATTCAATTGATATTCCGACAGCAGCAGCCGCATTTGATGGAGGAGGCGTAAATTTGTGCTGAAGAGGTGGAATATGTTTGTGCAAAATTAGCATTCAAATTAAACGTTTTAGCGTTCGTGTAAAGAACCAGAACATGCAATGACAGTTGTTAGGTTTGGGGAGTCTTTAAAAAACACACTGTGTAAGGTATAAAATTATAGCACCTTTTTAATGCGTGCTTCTTAATTGCAAATGTCATAGAAAATAATATGGTACGACTGAACTTTGTCGACCCAAATCATCAAGGTCAATAGATTAATCTTAAATTCTACAGAAGAAGTATCCTTGACAACATCAACTGACTATTTTCTTTTTTTTGCTTTACTTTCCAGTGGCGTCAAGATGTCCAAATGGTTCGCCAGTTAAATGTTAACATCTATCGATTTTCTATCGCATGGCCACGCATCCTGCCAACGGGATACATGAATCACATTAGCAGCAAGGGTATCCAATACTACAGTAATTTAATCGATGAACTTCTCAAATACAACATAACTCCCATGGTCACAATATACCACTGGGAATTGCCACAGCGACTACAAGAGTTGGGCGGCTGGACCAACCCTGAGATAATTCCGGTCTTCAAGGATTATGCTAGATTGTTGTTTGAACTTTTTGGTTCACGTATTAAGGTGAGTGACTTTAGCACGTGTCTGGTATATATTAGTGATGAAAAATAAAACAAAATTTTACAATTTTTTTATTTATTTATTTATTTATTTATTATTGCAGATTTGGACAACTGTTAACGAGCCATGGCATGTGTGTGAACATGGTTACGGTGTAGACTATATGGCCCCCTCCTACAATTACCCAGGGATTCCAGCTTATATGTGCGGTCATAATTTATTAAAAGCCCATGCTGAAGTTGTTCACATGTACCGCAACGATTATCAAGCCAAACAAAGAGGTAAATTATATTAATAACAATTATGAATCTCATTATTGCTCAGTGTTAATCGATGGGCGTGAGAGGGTGTGTTTAATGTCTCAAAATTATAGTATTTGAGAGTTTATTTTCTATTCCATTACAGAATTTGAAATGCATAATAATTTTTTTAATTATTTTTGTTTAGGTAAAATCGGTATCACTTTGGATGTGTCATATCCGGAGGCAAAGACAAATTCTGACGAGGATAAAGAAGCCTCCGAGCGAGCAATGCAGTTTTATGTAAGTTATTTGAAAAGTTGTTTGCATTTTTTAATGAAAACGGATTTGTGTTGACTTTTAGAAATTAATTTGTTTTGAGGCCACCTGCATTTTTGTTTAAAAAAATGTTCGGTTTCAACAAAAAAATTGTAAGAATTTCAACAATTCTGAAAGAATTTTCCTGTTTATACCATTTGGTAATCAATTGGTCTAAAATAAATTGATATAGTTTTTAATTTACTATGACATTGATTTTTTATAAACTAAATTTGTATTCTTAACAATTAACAGGTTGGCTGGTTTGGACATCCAATATTCTCAAAACGTGGCAACTACCCACAAGTGATGATCGATCGTATTGGTGGAATGAGTAAGGAACAAGGATTTACCCGTTCACGTCTGCCATCGTTTACACTGGAAGAAATTCATAGAATTCGGGGTACTTCAGACTTCTTTGGAATTAACTCTTATACAACAAATTTGGTCACACCAAATGGTCACAATAACACTGGAAACTTCCCGGTGCCATCATTTAATCATGATATGGGTGTTAAAGAAGAACAAGATCCAACATGGACAGGATCAGGATCAGTTTGGTTAAAGGTAAGTTTGATTTTATGGTGTTATTTTGTTTCTTTCTACATTGTGGTGCAATGATATATTGTCAGAAAGTCAATGGCCTACCATTTTGTTAGAAATAATTAGTTTAAGGATACGCAACATTTCATTATTGTCAACTTATAATCAAAATGTCTGCAACAAAGAAGTCAAAGCACAATGATATTTGACGCCATTAACATTAAATTAAGGCACATTCACATCATGACATGACCTTGGCACTGGCCTTTAGAGGATTAATTGCATTTGTGGAGATTTAAACTTTCGGGTTCTAAATATAGAACTCAATGACAACAACTACACGTCCTCATACCCTAAGACTTAATGAATCTTCAGCAGGGGACAATCAAGTTTTGCTTGTAAATTATGGCTGTTGTAAAAATATTCAATCGGTGAAAACAAGAAAGAAATTTTTATTGTCATATAAAACCAAATGAACCCAAAATTGACTCATCTAAAGTGTCAAATTTCCGTTACGTTATGTAATAAACAACACAATAAAAATTTTACAGCCGGCATGTATTCCAAAATACAACTTGTTAATTCTTTACACAAACAATAAAAATCTACAAGACAATAATTATAATTTTTTCATATACAAACCGGTATTTTGAATTCATACCATTACATTGCCAACAACAGTTAATTGTCATACAATTATTTCTTTAAGAATAATGACAAAGCTACACTAGCGGCCATATTAACAAGATAATTGGTGTTTTGGTGTTTTACATTCTAATCAGTCAATTTCCACCTCAGTTGTCTACAATTATAACAAATTGAGATACCAAACAGTGTTGCTCCATTACCGTCAATAAACAGTTAATAATTTATCTATTTAATGAAAATCTAGTTAGCATTTTACACCTCGAGGAGCCCGATGCTCGATGCCCGACGCATATATGTATGTATGTACATTTATAAGGTGCGATTTAAAAAATAAATCATAAGTTACTCGGCAAAGCTCTTAAGGTGTCTTTGCATTTTATTGACGTTTTATTGACATGTCCACTGAGTTGATGACATATAAGTTTCTCAATTAGCGTATCAAGTAGTTAGATCTATAGTATATAGATGGTGAATTTTAAGTATGGGACAGGTGTGTTTGGCATGGATTGACATAATCTGTCATAAATTTGCAACTAAACGATTCGGCAAGATTATTTCCATCTCTCCAATAGCTAAATGACATATTGTCTGCTAACTAGGCAATCAATTTTTACTGAGTGATAAAAAGCAATCAGACAGTCAAGTTGTGTTCCTTTGCGTATCACTATCGGTCTCTATCTTCTAATCTAGGAGATGAAAGATTGTTTATCACAATCGAAATTACTTGCAAGTTTATTGCTGTAGCACTGTTACTGTCATAATTTTAGATCTTTGGTTGTACAATATTTGCTAAAATTTTATTTTCATAGTGGTACAAGGCTTTATCACTTTATATGTGTAGACATATCTAACAAATGCCCTATTTTAGTTTCTTTTATTTGTTGTATATTTTAACACGATTGCTATTTTTTTTATAAAAAAGGCAACAAAAAAGTTGCCAAACTGTGTTTCATTGTTCAAGCGATATTAAACTTTTGATTACATTAAAAACAGTGTTATCAGGGCCTTATTTTTTTAATTTTTCAAGCTCATTCTTAAACCAAGGCACATTTACGGCTTTTACTTATTAAAATTGAATATATTTTCCTTTTTTTGAACACAGATTTGGTTCTCAATCTAAGGAACATGGCTCTGAAAATAGAACTTGTCCCAATAGCTTTGGCTTAATGCTAATTTTTAATGTGCCGAATATGCAAATAACATGATTCCACTTTTGAAGTCACCTTTAGTTCGCGCGATCGTACTTTTTAACAATTCTTCACATGTTCCTCTTGATGCCACACTTAAACACCCTTAATCACAATGTTTGTTTCAAAATTGGTATGATTTTGGTATGCATTATAGAATTCTATACAAAACACAAACCGTGTGAATTAAGCTATTTAAAGTAAGCCCAAAGCACACGAACACCCCTCCAACCACAGAAGGGCAAAACACTTAAGAACATGTCGTAATACCATAAAACGATTGCCCGTTTGTTTCCCCAAAAATGAAACCATCAAAAGGCCTTTCATTCTATAAATTATACAAATTTTATGTCTCACTTAATCCTTGTTCAATTCATCCCCAATTTTCATTCCCCATTTGGCTCCCTTCCTTTCTCTCGTGTTATGAAAGCATTTACAAAAAAAAAACCTTATTCAGCATCTTGCAAGGCCATTAATGCCAACTTAACCAAAAACCCCTTTCATTACCCTTGAACACTTTCATTTTGAAAAAGGAGAAACCATCAAGTCACAAAAGCTAGCCAATTTTCCATCAGAAATTAATTTAATTTTACCGCATATAACCGTCCGCCCCCTTATACCCCATCTCCCTCTCTATCTTCATCAACCCCCTTTCAAGGGATTGAAAGGATACAACTACTTATGCGGGGAGAGGCTTTTATCTACCAGACAGCATCATTTGTCTTCTCCAGAGATACGAGGATACATGAGGCTCTTTGTGTATAGTGCAACCCCTCATTCTTATGAAATAATAATACAATGAGACAAGTTCAATGACTTCCTGACAATAACAACCCCCAACCCCCAAAGCCGTAACTTAATAATGATTTTTTTCCTTCCTTCTCTCTGTATTTGCAGGTTGTTCCATTCGGGATGTACAAACTCTTGATGTGGATCAAGCGTGAATACAACAATCCACCGGTAATAGTGACCGAGAATGGAGTCAGCGATAGGGGTGGCCTCGAGGACTACGCCCGTGTGGATTATTACAACTCGTATCTGACATCTGTTTTGGATGCCATCGAAGAGGGTGCCAACGTCAAAGGATATATTGCATGGAGTCTCATGGATAGTTACGAGTGGAAGGCTGGTTTTACGTAAGTACATACTACCTTAGTTGCAACTTGCAACCAACAAATCAATGTTGGAAACGTTGTTAATAATATAAATCGATTTATCTACTTACAGTGAGAAATTCGGATTGTTCCATGTTGACTTCAATCATCCAGACAAGCTAAGAACTCCAAAGGTTTCAGCAAAAGTATATGCCAAGATCTGCGAGACAAATGTCATTGACTGGCATTACAGGCCGGAAGTGGATCCAGTGGTGATAATGAATGCCCGCAGAAGTGCCTCAGCAGCAAGTGCCAATTTTGCATGCCTCTCAACTGTCCTTCTGAGCTTGGTTCTTGTGAACCTATTGAGAAGATAAAGTAGTGCGGTTTGAGTCTTAGATTAAGAAGAAAGTTCAGTCAAAACAAACAAGAATAAGATTTAACAAAAAATTAAATTTTTTTTGAAAAGAAAAAATTAATAAGTGCTTTCATAGTCAAATGTTTTATATATGTATATCAACTACCTCCGAGAACTGAAGATGACGAAGAGGAAATAAAAATGACCGAAAAGCCCACACTGAATCTGGCCTGTTTTACTTAAAAATCTATATAGTTTTATTATATATTTATAGTTTAATTTTATTGTTAGTTATAATTTTTAAGTATTGATTTTCGATTGTGATTCTTGTCGATGTATTGTATATATTATTTTTATAAATCCATGTATGTGTTGTGTATTATATTTGAGATTTCATACATCCTCATGATAATAGCTCACTTTCATTTTGAAAAAGGAAACAAGTATTCTTACATTTTTATATTTAATATACTTTTTAAGAAAATAAATAATAAGATAAAAAAGAAAAACAAATTGAAGAGTTTTTATGATGGTTTCTTTACATTTTGTATCTGTTGTACTCTCACGGAAGCCTTTAACGGTGGTGTCCTCAAGTGATTCAGATTTGCTTTATAAAAGGTAACACATAAACTACAGAAAATATAGCAGCGCCACCTAGCATCGAGTAATTGTAACATAAATAACTAGATGATAATACCGAAACCTATGGTGTGATGGATTTTTAAGAGCAATCAATTTGTTTTGAAATAAAAGGAAGCTGAAGAAAGGGAAAGAAAGAGAGGGATATATGTAGATATAATGAAAAAATCCGAGATAGAAAGAGAGAGGGAGGGAGGAAGACAAAAAAGAGAAAGTGAGAAACTTGTTAACAGTTGGAATGATATTGTTGAAAAAAGGGCAAATAAATAGTTGAGCCAACTGTACTGTTGGTAAACATTTCATACTGGGAGATGTGAGTGAGTTTACACCAATGTATTGCTGAAAGTTAAATGGGTCAACAGTTCTGTTTGTTTTCACATACTTACAATCTCAAGTAGTTCTTAGGAAGTGGATTCTTAAGGATTTGATGGCAGTTAGGAAGTACATCATACTAAAAAACGGAGTTTATGATTCAGTGGGAAAAGCCTAGAACGGATGCCGAGTTTTTGATTAATTGACAAAGGTTATTTTTTTATAAAAAGGCTTTACGCCAAAAATGTGGACAGTGTGTAAGACATATAATGGTACATGAACGTCAACTGACATGAAATATGCTTTGAAAGACAGCTTATGTAACAAAGATTAATGGAAAAGGGGAGTGTGTATATTTACAACAAGGAATTAAATTGCACTTTCGGTATCAATGCATGCATAATATTAACCATGTTAACACATATTTAGACAACTTTAAGTGCTTACAAAAATTAGTATCCAGACAAAACTATTACCATTACCTACTGTGTTCAATAGTAACATCCCTGTTGAACATGAATCATTCCGTTTTCTCCCTGTCCCTCTTTGCGAAAGAAAGGAAATCACCATTGTGTTTATAATCTATAGTATTCCCAACAAGAGGAACGTTTGTTGCGCCATCTATGGACGAAGTTCACAAACACTTGATTGGTGAGTTAGGAGTAGTTTTTGTCTAGATTGCCATGGGAAGCAAAAACAACAATAGAAGACTAGCGCCGCCATTGACGAAGTTCAGAACTAAAACAACATGTTCCATGAAATTACTATAAAAATTTATATACAATGCTGAAGCTTACCTAACTTAATTACGTTTTTTTCTATGACGTCACAATTTATAATTTAATACAGATTTGAATAGAAATTAAAGAAATTCCTTACATTAAAGACACAATCCCTTCAGCTACGGACGGACCAATGTTAGTACGCTCATGATTTAATGGCAAATTCTTGGATTAAAAAAGTATGCTAAACTAATCCTTTCAAAAAGCTATATAGGTACATACAAATGGATGTATTTCTGTGTGTATGTCCGGTACGGACTACTAAGCCCGCTCAGCAGATTTTTATGAAATTTTCAGGGTTAATAGAGTTAAGTCCAGGGATGGTTCCTGTGAAGGTTTGTGGCGGTCGGAGGGCGTAGCGACGCGCCCCGGGTACCGCTGTAGTCTTTAATATTTATATTATATGATAGCTACCTCTGGATCATATAGTGACTATTAGAATAATGTTTGGTAAACAAATGTCCTTTACATCCTACATTTCCCAGTAGTTTTAGCTTTTGATAATAATGCTTTTCATAACATCAGCCTTGGCAATGTTTCTAGAACAAATAACATTATTCAAATTATAATTTTTCATAATTCCGACAAAGCACTGTTTCAATTATAGATTTATCATTAAACTTTCTTAACTAATGCCGAATGACATGATTGCAGGTAGGTATACCCAGGGCCCGATCCAGCTTTTTCGCCGCCCTGGGCAAAAAGTTAATTTGCCGCCCTTTTGCAATGAGAACACATAAGTTATAAAATCGTTGGTGCATTTTTTGACCGACTTTTTAAAAATGGAGGTATTCATTCCGACCCGTAAGAATGTAATATTGTTGGAAATTTTCTTTTGGACAATCAAACATGACATTACGATCATAGAGAAGCTGAAAAAATTGATCGGACAATTCTGTCTGTCTGTCCGTCTGTTTGTATCGGACCCTACACCCTTAACGGCTGGACCGATTTGCTTCAATCCTGGTACACAGAATTATTATAATATCTGATAGATTGATTTTTTGACCTAGATTCTAGCTCCGAAATTAACGGTACCTGCCATGTGATTTTTATTGACAAACTTATTAAGGTATCTCAAAAACGGCTTATACGATCTTGTTAAAAAAAATTTGAGTAAAATGTATGCTTTGGTTGGAATAAATTTGTCTGGAAAATTCTTTATAACGGTAACTCCAATAGGGCCGAATTTTGAATATCAGATTCTCTCCTAAGTCATTTAAGGGATTTCGATGACATTTTTTAAGTGAAATGTCTTTTATAAACGAAATAACTTTGTTACTTAAAATTTTATAAAAAGTTTTTTGTTTGATTATTTCAAAAACAATTTAATAATTTTTGTAATTTTGTCCTCCTGATAAAAAGCAATAAAAGGCGTTTTTTTTAGTTCACAGCAGAGCCTGAGTTGTCAAACAAAAATAAGTTTTTTCAGTACGTTCAGAGCGAGCTCGATAAACTCGAACTTTGTTCAGAGCTCTTTACTGAATGAAAACAGAAAAATGCCTAAAGTGCTGGAAAGTGCATTGTCAAGAAAAAAAAAATGTTTTCGAGAAATTTTTTTTTCTAAAAAAATCAAAACTGTTAAAGAAATCAGATGACTTAATTTTTTTTTTCCAAAAAACGTTTTAATTAGCGGTTTTTAAGTGATTAATAAAATACTTCGACTTTATATTTTTGACGGACATACACAGTCAAAATTCTTTATAACGAACCTTCAAGGGGAAAAAAAAATTATAAAATGCGTTATAAAGAAATGTGAAATGTGTTTTGAAACCTCGTGTTTCTTTTTCTTTTCACAGAAAATTGGTATACAAAGGAAATTAATGAAAAAAATTCATATCTTTTGTTAAAAACTTCAATTTTTGATTGCGCATTTAAAATTTTGTTTTTTATTTTATACAAATCTTCCAATTTAGAAAACAAAAAATTTGTAGCATCTTTAGTTTTATCACTTGTTTCAATAAAACTTCAAAAATTCTTAATGCAGTTCTCTTATCACTATAGTACCTAGTGCTTTTTCGTCTCGTCTGAAGTAAACTCTTTTCAAATTGCTTGTTCTCGATTATTATTAATTATATCGCTGACCTTAGTCTTCATCGGACCAATTGTCAAAAGTACCAATGACAGCTTTGTTAAAACAACTACTGAGGATTGAACTTGTTTTACCTTCGAAACGCGACTTTGCAAACTTAAACTAAATAACTGTACATTTTTTTAATACATCTATACATTCGATGGAATCTAACTAATATGGGATATTTTTTTAAGAAGAAGGGGAACAAAATGAAATTTGCTATAGAAAGGAGAGTACGTTATAAAGTAGTTTTACTGTACCTACTTTCCCAGTAGGGAAAGATGAATATATTTCTGATGACGGATAAAATGTTTTGTGTTTTTCTTCGGTTAATTGAGAGTTCAGAGAATACATTTACTTCAGCTCCACACATTCATCACACTTTTGTGAGAAAAATCAAAATTCTTTCTGATTTATATATTTTCTCCCATGAAGATCTTAATTAGAAGGAAACAAGTAAACATTTTTCGGAAACACGCTTTAGTAATCCTCTATTTTCAAATTTTGCCGCCCTTAAAATTTGCCGCCCCGGGCAAATGCCCGGCGCGCCCCCCCCTAGATCGGGCCCTGGGTATACCTACATTCCAAATCCCATACCAGTTCTAAGAATGGGCCTGCTAGCAACTACTTCACCTCCATCTGGCAAACAATCAGTAATCATGTACCATTAACATCATTAAAGATTAGACTGAAAAATTAATAAAACACTGACAACATGTAATTTCAATGTTAAAAAAAAACTATGATGCAATAGAAGATATTTCTTGCATCATCCAATAAAAGAGACTCAAATAAACCCTATTTTAGGGTTTAATTATAATTATAATCAAATACAAATATTTCATCTCGTTTTCCCCTCCACCTGCAGGATAAATTTCGAATTAACCATGAAAATTGCATCAGCAATTAATACGGACATAAGAACGAACTTGCACATTAAAATTGGTCTTTTTCTCCGATATCAGGTCGTAAAGTTGGCACGAGCTCAATTATTAGTACTAACTTATTACGTGTGGGGCAGGTAACAACTATGTATACAAGATCCAGTTGTTACATAAAAATTTCGTGAACTGATTTGCATTTGTCTATTTTCAATCTTTCTGTCTACAAAGCGCCCCCTAGAGGCATTGTTTTTGGCTCGTTTATTAATTAATGGGGAATACCACCCAGATGTTGTCGTGAAGTAATCTTAAATGACGTGACGACAACATACTGACCGGATTAACATCTTATCTCATAGCATGTATCTTAAGAGTCATCCTCAGCCAGATAGTCACCCAGGGGAAGGTCGTGACTTGTGATGCGTCACGGATCAATCAAAGAATCAATCAATAGTTATGTTCGATAATTGTAGTCTACTCGCAGTACAAAGTAGAAATTATTTTCAAAATCTAAACATTGTGTATACTTTGTTGTCCGTGAATTCGAGTAGGAAATGGGGAGAGGGGGGGGGGGGGGGCGTAATAAAGTGGGAAGATTGTAGCATGAAGATTTGAGAGCATTTGGGGTCAGGAGGTAATTATTTTGTTAAGGTAGGCAGGCACCTGTGAATACATAATTACTTCCGTGATGTTATAAATCTTAATTAACCTGCTAAGTGCTTCATTATGGTTTTAAAAATGTTAATTTTCAACTAAGCCTGATTTCATGCTCTAATCTATGTAATTCGGATTCTCAGAATCAACCAAATTTTGAACTATGATGAAATCAATCTAGTTTGATTTAAAGTGGGTAGAGGGGTAGGTTTATTTAATTAGCTCATTTAAATATATAAACAATGTCTTTAACTAATAATTGAAGATAATTGACATGAGAAAATACTATTCATAAATTTGCTGATTGTAAAATATAAACTGGTTTGGAGTAAAATGTTACATATATAAAAAACGTTAATTAGGCCTTCATTGTCAAAGTTCGTTACATTAATTTATGACTTGAGGTAGTCTGTAAATTGAAATACAAAAAAAAAACAGAAACCCCTGCATTCCATGCATTTATTTAGATCGAAAACTATTAACGCGTTGATAAGTTATTTCGCCATTTGACGTCAGAATAAGAATAAAATATTGGGTCTAAGAATGATGTCAACAAATACAAAATGGATCAACAGATGGAAACGAGTTTCTACATATAATGTGTGTGTCAGAAAAGTTTCTTTAGCAAATATCTAATCACAGCAATGCAAAATAAAGTCCTCATTAACTCCACCATTCTCAGTCAACTCCTCACCAACGTTGTTTCGGAAAAGTACGGACCAATGTCACTACCAGCCCAAAATCCACAAGAAACGGTAGCTTTTCGATGATGTACTGTTACTCTATCGAACGCTTCGGCGAAGCCCAGTAACTGAATAATAAACAACAGATTTGACAGGTGTCATTAAAACAACATGGCCTCCATGCCTCCACCGTAACCCTATATCACCGAAAACTATAAAAGAAGGAAGTGTATGCATTGTACTCGTAGTGATTGTTTTTCTTTAGTTTCTGCAATTTTTTTTTTTTTGATAAATATAAATATCTACCTGTCACGATTCATATTTAATTAGTTTTTCAAGCGACATACGAGTCACGACCATTAAGTCGGTATACCTATACTTCCGACTGACATAAAATAAAATTCTTGATCCTGATCTTGATATTTTAAACAAATAATGAACCTAAGGGTTGACAAAAAGGTAACAAACGATCACGACACCGTTATGAAATAAATAATATAAAATAAAATATACAAGTTTTCCCCACCTAACTTAGATTATAGAAATTGTAAATTTATTTCTATGATTTCACCACTTTAATGGTCAATTACAATGTCTTACATATAGACAGGGTGATTCGGTAAGACTTACAATGTGGTACATATTTATTGGTTCCGGTTGAAATAATATTAATCATAGGGGTGGAAGGGGTAAATTTTTTGGTGGTAAGGTAATGACGAAGAAGCTTGAATCTTTCGGGTGAACCATTCACTCTGAGGTGTTGGCCAGATATTTTTCAGGTTTTGCTCAAATTAGTGTTTAACTGAACTAAACAATAATCCCTCGTTCTTTGGGAGTTTGGCGACGCAAATTCTGTGAACGTGTATTTTGTATCTGTTTACTTCACAAATGCCTAAGAAGAACTGACATTTGATATTATTTGCAAAAATTATAGCATGCTTCAATAAGACCTCTGTTCGCGTACCCAAATGAAACAGTTTGCATTCGATTTCATACGTTTACATTAACACAAAAAGCGTTCGCGTACTGAGAGATGAACGAAAGAAAATAACAGCTGTTTTATTCTTTCGTTCATTTATTTGCAAGTTTTTGCCCACTGAAATTTCATCTGGTAAAAACTTGAACTCTGTCAAAATCGAATGACGTAAGCATTTGTTGTTGCAGATGACTCTTACCGCGAAGAGCTAACCAATCAAAAAATTCGAATTTGACGTTTTTCAAGTTTTTACACAAAAAGCGTTCGTGTACTTTTCGGTAAGTGAGAGAAATTTTTCTCTCATTTGAGAAATTTTGATAGTTTTCATTTTTTGGCACAAAATGTACGCGAACAGAGGTAAGGTGTTTGCTTTTGAGCCATCTTGTGCACATATTTTAACAAGTTCAGTTTTTTTAACTTAAATATTATTTATTGTACGAATCACCCTGTGCTATGTAGAATCAACAATTAAAAGCAATTTAACAACAAGATTAAATAAAAGATTAACATTGAACATAACATTTAACATATAAATTCTTTTTTTCCGATTTACCGCTTATTAATTACTTTACAATTTATAACGCGTACTGCAAATAAAGCGAACACTTTATAGCGGATGATTTACGACTTAATTATAATTACCATTTGTCAGGCATTGCACGTGAAAAATGCATAAATGTAAAAATGTTTCTGAAAGGTTGTTCAAAAACTGTTTTTGTTTAAAGATGCTTCCTGAAGTCTTAATACTTACTTATGTATCTCTTCTGAAAAGAATTTACTCATAAAATTATAGTAAACCTTATTAATTCTAGACTTATGTCGCAAGCTTAGTCAATTATAAAGGAATTAACAGCCGAGTCTGATAGACTTGTTGGAGGGTCAGTATTTCCGAGCCGGTATAGGAACTTCATGTCTAGAATTATAGTACGTCATTTTTACCGGGTGGTAGTACTCTATTGCAAAGGAACGCTAATTACATCAATATAATTGATAGTTGTAATGAGCCAAGTTAGCATAATTCGCTGATGAAATAACAGATATTTTAGTTTTTCTTGGAAATAAGTGGCACATCATCATCTGTTGGCTAGAAGCTTGACTTGACTTAAAATGCAGGAATTAGTTGGATGCTTAAGTAATCATTATTTTGACATAATGAAATGTTGTTTTAATTTATTAATGCAAAATATAACAATAAAATGCTCTTGAACTTGATCGAGGGTATAGTTAGCACTTAATTTTTAATTAGTTTTTTTTTTTTTAAGACAATAATAATTATTTTAAAAATGTTTTAATTTGCATCCTAAATAGCTTAAGTATGCAATCTGTTGTACATATCGCAGTTGTTAAGTCTTAACATATTTTAATAGTAGTTGACAGTAGACCTTTACATAACCCTAAATAAAAAGACAATTGGTAAAACTGTAAACAAAAGATGGCGGTTTATTTCTATCTTTACACCCCAGCCAGGTGGTGTTTAGAACTTTTCGAACACTATCATTGAAAAATGTACTGTCAGTTGCTGTTGCAATCAGTGGGTACTAGGCACCGCTGATATCTTAAGTTTGTATTGTATATAAACAAAGTATCACAAGAGGGCAACACACTCAAACTCCACCATCAGAGTAATATTTTATTAACAATCCTGTCAGCTAGAAACGTCAAACGTTTTTCTCTGAAAAATATTTTGATGAAAACATTCAGTCCAAAAACGCTGCTATGAAACCATTCAAGTTTTTTGTCAAATGAGGTAAGATGACACTAGCCCCATTTAATGGACTCTTTTTAAACAACAAATTCGGTTACGTCAACACCACAATGTACTCGACAGGCATATTTCTTGGATCTCGGTATCACCACGGTTTACAGCGAAAATGAGTAATGTAATTATTTTCAGCACCTGTTGTTTTCATAAATGGCGCAAAGTCAAATTTAACAATATGAACACAAGCAATTAAAATTTACTAGCCAAGTGACGTTAAAGGTATTATGCGCTCCTTGGAATGGAATGGACAAAATTTAAACAACAACAACAACAGTTTCTATTTATATACCAGTCGTATGAAACATATCGCTTTGAATGGAAACATTTCAATCAAATCATTAAAAACCGTTTCATGGCCTGGAAACTTTATTAATGATAGTTTATGTCAAGAAGCTGTCAAATTATTCAAGTTCATGACCAATACTCTTCAAGCGTTAAAATATTAAATAGGCATCCGCTCAATTTTGATGTCAATAACATGTCAATAAATTGAATTGGTTCCTACTTGTTGACTTAATAAATCTCAGGCATTTGTTTTCAATGTAATTTAACGGTTGTATAGGTATAAGTTTGTATATTGTCAACCAGGTGTTTATGAAATGAATATTTATATCAATTACCTTAAACATTATAATCTTGATCATAATAAAAACTCTAATTGAAGCCTCGCTAACACTGGCTCTGATATGTCATATAAGTCTGTTGACACCGTAACACCGGACACGGAATTACCTAGTTGCAAAGAGGTCTCCTTGCATTATTATCCAATTAATAAATTATATTTACACCTTTAAACAAAAAAAAGTTAGTACTACAAAGTAAATAAAAGGACCGGTTTCTTAGTTAAAGTCAGTAGTGGTGGGTTGGGTTTTGTTTTAGTGTAACTCAAAGGAATGTCTAAGGAAGTTAAGAACTTAGACACAAAATGTAGTGAGCATTTAATTGCATTAGAATGTAACAAATTTTTTTTGCCTTAAGACTGGCTTTTTGCTGAAAGCTAAAACATGGTTTGAAATTTTAATTAATCAAGACGAAGAATGTAAGATTTAGTATTTTTGACAAGAAGTTAATTGATAGCAAGTCTTTAACCTGTTGCTAAGCTATATTTTAATAAACATTAACAACAACATAGTCGTATTGAAAAGAAAAAATGATGTCTTGATCGATAGAGTTTAATGACAGAACTTGGGTTAAACAACATCATCTCATAGACAACGAATGTGATAATGTGGTTTGTACGAAAAGGCATCACTTTCTACCTAAGCTAGAAATATATAAATTAACCAACATTTTACTATGGCTTACCTCGTTTAGTTAATTCAAATAAAAAGTATACTAAACCGAAAATGACGGCGCTTCTCAAACTCCCTAGCTCAAAACGCCACACAGTGACACAGTCCCACCAAAAAACATACAAAAGTTCATTTAATTATATACTAATAATGACGCGAACTTGGAAAATCTTTCTGTAAGATTGACAAACATCTGACAGATCAATTCAATTCAATGTGATATAACAGGTGAAGGTGATGCTGAAGCTAATAATAAAAGTGCTCCCACGCTTGCACTGAATGCAGCAAGTTATATATATATGGCGGATTTCAATGCTTTTATGGACAATTTCACCATAATTACTTTTTACTTGTTGACCTGCTCGGTTTTCGTAACATGTTACATATTTCCTACGTTAACATCAGCAAGGAACTTTCGAACATGTTCTACATGTCCTTCGTGTCCTTCTAAGATACAAAGCTGTTACTAAATTTAATAATTCGAAACAAGAGGGATTTCTAATGTTCAATTTCATACTGATCTAAATTCAAAGAATTTCTGGATAGTTCTGCAACCAAACCAAAAAAAAGATTAACGGTTTTTTTTTCAAACAAAAACAGACGCCTGAAAGCATACAACATTTCTGAGCTTGGTTTGCGTTTCAATAGGTCGCCGAAATAACGGTTCTACTTATAAAACAGACATGCTCTTTCATTCGTGTTGCATACATTACGGAGTAGAATAAATATGTAATAGCCTTTAGATGCGTTTTGGTGTTTTTTATTCCCCTACTTATAAACATAAACATGCTTAAAACATAATATTATGTACATATACTACATTTTCTTAAATAAGTGCAGAAGAAAAAGTAATATGAATAAAAATAAACACTTTTAAAATCTCCAGTTCACAGGATTAAAGGAAGTAAGCTTACAAAAATGTGGGCTGATTCGCTGTATAATTTCTAGTATACAAAGTTTGAGTGTAAATGAAAACTCATTAAGGTAGTTCCACAGTATCCCACAGTGTAATACGACATGTAAAAAATGTGTGATGAAATAGTTGTATAATAGTGTGGAAACAGAATATGACAGCGCAGATCTCATACGATTTGACATGTGTTTAGATCTGAAATATTTTTTTAGGATTGAATGTAAAACCATCACACATTCCATCACACTTTTTTTTGACATGTGGGATAGTGTGGAACTACCTTTAGCAATATGCCAGCGAAGATTTGAATCCTTCAAATTCCATATCTTATATTTTTCAAATTAAACAAATATTGTGACAGATGCCAGATATGAACAAATTGTGTAACGTGTATTTAATTTTCATTTCACTAGAAGTGAATAATAATCCTTAAAAATTCAATGTCAACAAGTTCACCTATGTATACCGTGTGCTAAAAATGTTGACAGGTTAATTACAATTTTTGGACTTGCTGCAGAGCATTTGGTTTTCGCAGAAAACAAAATTAAACATAATATAAAACATTATTATTATATGACTTGTCCAATGATAAATAATAGTATTGTAATATTTATTTTATAATAACTGCACGTTCCGGCAAAAAAAAGCGCCACATTTTTAATTCTACAAAAAATGGATTTCACATATATAACCATATCGAACTTACTTTATAATATTACCAATACCAATTTAATTAATTGTGGAAATCTCCTGTCAAAATTGCCTAAAGTCATCATATTATTTTTCTTTCTATGATTTAAAAAGAATGAAATAAGATTTTTTTCGGCAACAAAGACATCCCATTCCAAGAATGTACTTTCAAACCTTTTACGTCACCTGTGACAATAAAAGTTATAAGACATACATATTTGTATGTTTAACATCCGGATTCGTGATTTGACAACTCAGGAAAAATTAAGGCACTCAAGCGAATCAAACTCTCCATTCGTTATCTTTTCACCTATACCTGTGTGTGTCGCCCACCCAAATAAATATAATTTTTCTCAAAATTAATTTTCACGCTACCTGATGACATTATGATTATAACTGGGCTGTTGTTTATTATTATCTGCTCAGGTTTGGAATAAAATAAAACGCATATCTAATTACGCATAAGGTGCTAACATCACGCAACTATGTTAGTGTGGTTCTTTTGACAAAACTTAGGTATCGTGAATCCAAAGATGGAATCTAAAATATGACAAGAACGTGACATGTATTGGTCAATACACTCACGTCGCATATGCACAACCAATTGCATTATGTCCTTAAAAGTGACTTGATTATCGTCTGCACCAATTTTATGGTCCCTACGATGTGCATTTCAATTGAGGAATTCTATTTTTAATATTTTACAGTATAACTGTGCAAAGGAAATTAAATAACTAGAAAATATTTAGATATCTGGCATTCGTTTCAGATAAGTTTTGAACACTTTAATTTTGAGGGAGTTATAAAAATCTACTTTATTGAACATGGAAGTGCTAGATTTTATATTTTTTGTTTCATTGCTGTGAGTTGGACTGTTGTGGTTCACCCTCGGATTACTATTTGAAAATAAAATCAAAGCTAAGTACCAGTTGTACAATAGTGGTTCAGCACTAAACTCGATTTTAAATTCTTGATTTATGAATCATCTTTATTTAATCCATGGAAATCGATGGGTTAATTCTTAAATCACTCTTGAACCACCGTCTAAGCTTTGATTACGCGAACACTAGGTGATGTTAATCGTTTTTAAATATTGATCCGAGAATAAACCACTATTGTATGGTTAAAATGAAACTTAAGATTTAAGACAGTGGGTTAAACGAAGTTAATCCGCGTATTAAGAATCTTAAGATGAGTTTAACTGTGCTTTTTTTGATGAACCACCGTTGTACTGCTGGTTCTGAGTTTGCTGCTTTTTCCAATACATTTTGAAATTCGTCAGAAAACCTCAAAAATATTAACTTTTTATAGACTAATCGTCTTCGGATTTTCAAAGGTTTTGTGTTAGTTAGTTTTTATTTGCGGGTGCCTATTAAAAAATAAAACTCCTGGCTCCCTGGATGTTGTCTAGATAAATTAGGAGAGTTTAGAGGTCATCGAGACCTATAGTGATGTGATTCTTGATAAAAAGAAAATCAAAAATAAACCGGATGTTATTGAATAGGTTGAATTAATTCTTAGTCTAAGTTAGAACATTAATCAACTTATAAATATACCAGCATTTAACATAATTAGAATTCCCATCTCAAAAACAGTATCCCCGTTCAAATGTTATCTATTTTGTATCTTCTTATACCTTCTTAGAACACCGCATTAAGTATATTTGCATTCTAGATGCAATCATTATCAAGTGACGAATAAACTATGTACCATCAAGAGTTGATATAACCAGCACCTTTATCATCCCCTTTTTTGTGTCTCTGAATTGTCCTCGTTAGTAAGTAGCGCCCGTTGTCGTCGTGTCACAGAATGCACATTTTTTTAAACAGGCAGCATGTCGAATCAAAATTGTTATATGAATGTCCTGAATTTCAAAATAAGGGAGGTGTCGCCGTCGTCGGTCGTCGTCGTTTGAAAAGAATACAACAATGAAAGTGAAAAATGAAATTTCCAACCCCTGGTGCTACTGCGGGGAGAATATTTATTTTCGTGCAACAACAATAACATCACGTAACCTTTTGTTGTGCCTATCCAGAAGTTCCAGCAATTATTTATCCTTCGGTTCATGAATCATGATCCAAGTTCATGATCATCATTATCATTAGTATAGCTGCACTATAGAGGGGGTAGAAAAGAAACCATACAAAATTTCAAATGCAGTTGGTGCAACAATGCAAGGACAAGCAAGGATTCTTAAACATCTGCAACCCTTGGCAATTCGGCGCAGGAGCCATAGCATTTTGTTTAGTGTCGCCAACATAATGATGATGATGATTTTTTTTTTTTTTACTGTGGCAAACTGAAGCGAAGGTGCAATTATAAAAATGTGATGATATGTTTCTCATGTGAAAGAACACTTCAATTCTGCAAGAGTAAATACAAGAACCTGAAATTATACTTTATCTTAAAAGTATCTACATATTATGTCGATAGGTTGTGAGGTACCTATTCCTGCAGTACACGTTGGAATTATTTGATTAATGTCAATCGAGAGCTTATGTACCTAGTTTGAACTGTTCCATGAATCGCTCCTTGAAGGTTCATAAGCTCTGCTCTGCGTTGTTAGTTTCATTCCACTTTTTTTTTTGCTGTTCGGAATCAGCTGTCAGCGGCAACACTTTAACTCCTACTAGAGCCTAGAGCATATAGGCGGCCAGATCTTGTGTCCATCACCCTAAATTCTAAGACTTTGGTCAATCCAGCAAAAAGTTCTTGTTTGATATGGGTGTTTTGTGCGGACACCGAATCTTTGAGATTCAACCCAGACAACGGTTAATAAAGGCTTGTTACTTTATCAAGATGCAAGATATTGCAAAAATAGTTGCAAAGGCTTCGCTTCAGGTATAGTTCTTTTTAGCTTTAGATTTATTTGATCTACTCTTCAGCAAAGGTTGTATTTTCAATCCAAAGTCTCCTTTTCCACAGTCTTTAAGTAGGGTCTTTTGCGACATAAAATTATCTCCATATTTTTTCAAACTATACAAGTGTCTCGTGTAACCTCTCATTGCGTTCCAAAAGGCAATATACCTACAACCTACCTACCTTCCAGACACAAAGTTAAATTACTAAAACTTTAAAAATCTTCTAAAAAAAAAAACCCTGTTAGACTGTAGAATTACTTGTACTTTAAAACTTCACTTTATGGTGAACATCATGTACATATTTATGGCTGTGTTTTATGTCTCGTTGGACATATCTCGTTGTGGTAAAGCTATTCATGTTGTCTGAAGCGGAATTCAGTTATTCATGACTACGAACGGCAACGAGCATGTGCACGGGGAGAGAAATTTGAAACTGCAATTGCACTCTCCATGTGCAAACTCCCAAACTCCAGCAATCCTTTCATATTCCATTCCAACCACGAAGAACACTGTGCCATAGCAAGGTATAGGTGGTTGCTGCAATCTTTGCCAAACAGCACAACGCAGACATTTTCCCTCCCATCCGAGAGTTGGTTCACATTTTCAATATCGATTTTTCACCCCTATCCTATGCCTATGGAGTATGGACTTTGTTTTTCAAACTCTATGCTATCCGTTGCTAGCATAATACGAGTACAAATACAGAAGCGAATTCCAAAGGAAACACGTGATTCCCTAGAGACTACGTTACACTCATTGTGATGTTCTTGCCACTCTGGACACCCTCCACCCTACAAAGCCTGGTTTAACAATTGGAAATTGATGTTGGGGTGGGTGATTAGTCTGGGATCAATTGAAATTAAATTTTACCAGCTCCGACACACAACTAACAGTGTTGCATGCATTTGACAATGACAACATACACATAGAAAAAAAATTAAATAAAAAGGAAACACAAATAAAAGAACCCACATGGGAAAAATGATTGAAATTTTGCACTGACAAAGTGGACAAATCTGCCTCGAGCCGGGATAAAACCCAATCCGACATGCAGCTAGGCAGATAGGAATAGAAAATGGGAAGAAAATAAAAATTAACTGGGCCATCGAAATGTTTTCCAGATTCGGATTTAGCTTTTCCGCTAAATTGGGTCTTCAGGGTATACAAGAGGAAGTTTTAATACTTTTTCACATTATTTTCAGTAGATTAGCTAGTTGACACATTGAATTGGGAAACTAGGTTATTCGACAATAGCAATCTGGCTGAGTGTGTGCTGTGTGGTGCTTCCATTTCAACCATGCAAGGATTTTAAATGTTGTTAAGTCGATTAGATACTGTACTGTTGGGCAAATCACTTCTTAAACAACGACAAAGTGCATATAGAGCTCATGTTAAACTAATGACATTTCAATTCAATTCCGCCATTTAAATGTGTCGTTCTCATGCTTAAACTTTTAAGCTGTCAAACGAGCTTATCAGACTTGCTTTTAAACAAATCGTTAGCTTTTTTGCAACAAAGAAATAGTATAAGCAGTCGTTTGACGTTGCATACTGAGCTGTCAAACTGTAAGCATTTCCAGAGGAATGGGGCATTGCAAATATTTTTGGAAACAATTCACAAAAAGCAAAACAAAAAGAAATGTACCCTAATGAATGTGTTGAGAAATGACGTTTCAAACGTCAGCTTCTTCTATATATGTTAACATCAAAGCCAAGTAAAAAGACCTTTTCTATGAAATTATGTTCAATGTTCATGTATCTACTTTCACCATAATTATTCCCTTTTGAATATATTACAATCAAGCGGTGTGAATAAACCCTTTTTCCGATATTCGGACAATAAAAAGGGAATGTTGTTGAAATGTGTTGTCTTTTTGTTTCGTGATAAATGAGGCCCAAGGTGAAAAAAGTTTTATGACTTGTACTGCAATCCCTTTTAAGGTAAAAGATATAAATCAGGAATATAGAAAAATGGTTGTAAATTTAAGATACAGAGTAAAGGAAGTCCTCGCGGGTACGGGAAATAACCCTTTTTTGAAATGTGAGGAGAAATATGCTCACAATATGCAGATCATCATAATGAAATGCGATACCGTGGGATAAGTTCCTAAGTAGAAGGTATTCGGTTGATTACTTAGAACAGAAATTAATTTTCAAAGAGTAACCGATATTTGACATGACGATTAAAGGATCTTCTTAATCAGCTCGAAACAATTACAGCAATAGCCACGCCTAGGACAGAATGCTAATTCACTCATATGAATTTTGTATGCGGTCGTCTACTTACATCCAACATCAGTTTCATCATTGCCATTTGATTTTTTAATGTCGGCAAAATCCACAAATGGAATGTAAAACGTTATAAATAGAAAGTTTGAAAGAGCCTTAAAAACTCATATTTTTGCTTCTGAACATACATATACCCCACTTTAAGTACGTTATTATAT
This sequence comes from Platycheirus albimanus, assembly GCA_916050605.2. NCBI lineage: Eukaryota > Metazoa > Arthropoda > Insecta > Diptera > Syrphidae > Platycheirus > Platycheirus albimanus. The sequence goes on along the minus strand of OU696698.1, from coordinate 110,493,581 downwards.
TGTCAGAACCCTTGTTTCTTTTCGTTCTGTCAAATTGCAAATGATCCATTCTTCATAATGGACGAAAGTGTGAAATTATCTGTCAAACTTAATTTGCCGAAAACTTGACAAATTCATAATAATAATAATAATAATAATAATAATAATTTTCACTATATGCCTGTAAGACCCAAGGTCTTTTGAATGCAAAACTGCACGGCAATAGTTAGAAGGAATAGAAAGATAGGAAAGATTTTTTGTTGGTACAATGGATTGAGAATAAGATGATATTTATCTCATGAAAATCCCACGGGTGGCGTCATGTTGAAGCTGGGGAAATATTGAAAAGTTGCTGACCAGGCTGGGGCTCGAACCCAAAACTCTTAGGTTAGCAACCAAGCACTTTATCCACTGTACCATTGCCACCCGCGACATAGACAAAAAATTATAATGAAAATGTGTCATTTATACAGCATGGAGATACATAAATTAAATAAGACACTCAAGCCTTTAAAAGGAGACAATGCCAATTGAAAAACTCTTTCATTGAATGTCATATGGCAAAGACAAACTTTATTTTGCTCTCGAACCTACCTCAAGTTGTAAGTTCTTGTGACAACATCAAGAGTATAGGTAAGGTATCAACCAACCTATCTACCTAGTCCCTTAAAAAAAAGATACATTTTCTTCTTCATTACAACATCCATTGAACGTGCACAATCGTGTGGAATCAGCAAAAAGAATCTTCTAATTTTGCATATTCCCCCAATCCTGTCGACTTTTATCGTCTGAAAAATAAAATCTGAGGCACACCAAAAAATGGGAAAAAAGGATAAAGTTCATTAACCTTTAAGAGACAAAAAAAAAGAAGTCAGACTCAAGGGAAATATAATTTGAAATACTTTAAACAGCCTAAAGACGGGTTATAAAGTTGATGCCAAGGCTCGGAGACAGCCAAATGAAAGGAATTTAACATTATTCTTTTGGCAACCCATGTATCTATTCCAAAAAGAAAACTAGAGGATGTCTTCCCCGAATAGTAGCTACCACCCTCAATCGGCAAAGAATAACATACAACACGCTGAGAGCCACTCCTGTGTTGAAGAGTCAGTGTAAACTTTGTATCCTTATGTAAGGCACAAGGAAGAAAGACTTGCCTCCGCCAGGCTTTCACTATTAGTTCTCTTATACTACCACCGTCAGCCGCCGCCGCGCCGCCACAAAAAATTGAAGCCTCGCCAGCCTATTCAAAATATAACTTTCAAGCTCCGACTCATGGTATAAGGTTTTATTCTCTTTAGCATGGGCCGGGTAAAACGTCCTCGACAAAAAAGTACAAACAAGCAAGGAAGATATTTAACCCCTAAAATGATGCAATTGTTGATTTGAAAAAGAAAACTCAATTTTTTCTTGTTTTTAACGTTGAGTACATAACCGTGACAATGAATTTTCACTACAGCTGGGTGGGAAATAAAAACATTTGGCGCGTTTTCCTATATTTTTTTTTTCAGTCAATTGACGGACTAACGAGTGTTTACTTTGCCATAAAAGAGATGAAAGAGGGCGCTAACAACCCCTTTATTTTCGTATAAAAAGAAAGGCTTCGTGAAAGAACCTGTCCACAGTAATGCCCGGTTAAAAGGCTTTCGATTTTGTATATTATATTCGTTCTGAGCGAAACGGTCAGTGTTTCAAAAAGGATAAGTTTTTTTTAACTTAAAACCCTTTTATTATTTTTGTATGTCATATTTTATTTCTAATAGGTTTTTTTGGCACAAGTAGTTATGCAAGTCCAAATGCAAGTTCTGTTAACTGGAGTTCGCATCTAATTGGATTTATGTTTGCCGTTAAAGTTCCATGTACCTATTTTGAAAGTGTATTTGTTTGATTTTAGACATATGTAAATAAATAGAAATTTTAATGTGGCACAATTAACCGGGGCCTACTGTACTTTAATATTCTGCTGATTAAAAGTTGGACTGTGTTGTGTTAAGTTAAGGATTTTGTTTGCATTGCATTTGCATACATTTGGCTTCTTAGGATTAAGGTACTTCAGCATGCATTGGGCGCAAGCTAGCTGCTGCCTTCTTAAAGGGTAGATAGTAAGAATATAACAGATTGTGCTGCGCTGCCATTGCCAGTGCAATTGTTTCCCACAGAATACTTATTACCTAAGTTTGATGAGTTTGCCAATTTTTAACGCTGATTTAAGAGTATGTTCAGAATCGATTTCTGTTTTGAATGTTTTTTTAATTTTCCTTTCGAATCCGATATCATACGTCAAAACAGGTTTAAGTTGTATGTATGTATCGAATATACAATCTACCGTAAACTCGTTCGTATGTCAGTAGGTATTTCGTTTGTTCTCAAACATCTAACTGTCTATTTCATGTATACCTATTTCGTTGAGTTTTTTCATATGTTTTGAAAGGACGAACGAATCAAAGACGAATACCTACCAGCTCGTCCAGCTTTTTCAAATTTTTTTGACAGGAACTACGAAAGTAAGAAAAATACGAACAAACTATGAAGTGACATCAAAACCTCTTATATATATATATTGTACTAGTACTAGGTAATTCTAGTACAATTTAATGCATTGCCCCTAGGATTAGAGCCAATGCCAAAACATTGTTTTTGAGTAAAATATGTATGGTCTAAAAAAAGCCGAAAGTACTGCCCGCATTTAATTTAGAAAATACAGGATTTGAAGTTTTTAGAACATAGGACAAGATATTTCATTTAAATGTTGTTCTGATATTTAACCCTCCAGTTTCAGAAGAAGAACTCTTGAGAACTCATCAAAAAATTCTATTCGATAAAATAAGGGGATTTTATTTTTGTCCAATTCACATTAAAACAAATTTTCTCATCCTGAAGTTTTCAAATTGAAGCATATGTTAAGCTATTTATATTTTACACCCCCCTTTAAGTATACAAAAGAAAAGAGTATTAACTGTTAGATATCCATTTCTTATGACGTTAAAACATCACGTTTTTGAAAAGCTTTGTATGTATGTCAATAGCAATACCCATGAGGATTCAATTTCACACACGTTATTCTCAAAGTTGAGTGACACCAGTTGTCAGTATTACCGTTATTTCAACCCCTTTTCTTGCAACATAATTCGCATTCACTCAGCACGCGCTTTTCTTAAATCCTTACCGTGTAAAATATTCCAGGAATAATCCGCTACGCATTTCGTTCGTTACTTTAAATATTTTTTTTTTAAAGAGACCAGAAATGATGACGACAACGGCAACGACGTCGACGGCTGTTCTTGAAAAACCGATTTATGTATAATCAGCGGTGTCGTATTAGGCCGATATTAATGGCTTTTCACTTCACAGTCGATGTAATTTATGTAAATTTCAATTCTAATACTATCGAATTTAGTGTTTTACTCTTTGTGAGTCACGCAAAAAAGGACATTCTTTTCGAAAGCATATATATATGTGTGTACATGTGTATGTGTTTATATACCTACATATACCGTTATAGAAGAAGTGAGTGCTTGCAGAAGATTATTATGCTAATGAGGATATTTTTGCCTTCTGTAAATTGTTGTTGATGAATCACAAGCTCACAAGCCGAAGAAGCACTTCAAGGATTGTAACGAAATGGGGACGATTTAAAAAAAGATTGTTCTTTTTATAATAAAATAAATAAATAAATACCTACTTCAGTTCACAACTAATTGTTTGTTTTAAAGTGCTCTTATAACAGTTGAACTTATTTATCTGACACTGCGGTATAGCAAGTACTGCTGATCGATTTTTGAAATTTTTTTTTTACTTTTAATCTGGGATCCAATGTTTTATAACTACCCTCTGAAATAAAAGCATTTCTATCTCGGAGGACAGCCAAAAATAGCAAAAGCAAATCATTGCCATGTCATCTGTCCACGCCTTTATTAAACAATTAAACGTCACCATAGCTTTCTACGTCCATCAGTTATGACACAAATTCGTGTGGGAAAGTTTACCTACGATGTCTTGTTAGAACATGTTTTTTGACAGTTCGCTTACGACGACATCGGAAACTTTCCGACGATTTTAAAACCTCCGCTTGTCTTATGAGGGTCTTTTGAAACTTCACCTGGGAGACTTGAGGGAACCAACTTCTGTGCCACGGTCCCCGAAAATCATATTTTAATATGAATTCCGTCATCATACAAAAATCAGTAAATTTGTACACATATAACTTTTCCATACACATAGTTTTACCTATGAACGTTATTAAAAACATAACGTAAGTATATAGCTATGATGTCATTTTGAAATGTGGCAGCTGTCTTCGACGAAAACAGTCCCGTGCCGTCAAAATGACGTTTGCCAGAAGTACATAATTAGGTGGATGTTACATCGTCGAGTTAAGCATACCTACATATGTCACTACAACTTAAAAAACGTAATGCTTTGCTTTCTGTTGATAACAAATAACCTGTTAATAACAATGTTCCCTGAAGGATTCCATCGGATTGGAAGGCTCGACGTATACTGTCAGTATAAAACTAGTATACAAAAACAAACATATTAAACGTCAAATATACTACCGAAGTAGCTTTTTGACAATCGTTTCAATTTGATAAGCAAGTATTACTAATTATTGTTCTTTTCTATTTGGTCACACTAAAAATAAATTTATCATTTTCGAACGCAAATGCAGGCTATTTCGGGTCCATTAAACTAAATTCATATTTCAATGAATGCACTTCCTTTCAGGGGCAACTCTGACAATGATAACAAACCATAAAAATAACCAAAATTCCGAACATCTTTGTTGTCCAATTTCCTCTTTCGTTTGATTAATCAAATCATCTTGTTCACGTATATTGGATTCTTTTCGAATGTGTAATTGCCTATCTCGCAGTCAAAGCCCCTAAAACGTATGTTGTACAATCTACATTACGACGTATACTCCAGTACACGAAAAAATGGGGCGAAGTAAGCGCCTGTCCGAGTAGGCATGTTGAATTCAAAGAAAAATCAAAATAAAAGCAATAATAATGTAACGAATAACGATAACGAGCTTTCAAATGATCTCTATTTTCCATTTATATTAGTGCAGCACAATCTCAATTAATAATAACTTCGGAAATTTCTCCGGGACTGACCGATTACGATTATTATTATTATTTTGATATAATTTCTCATGTCGATGTGGGGGCCATAAAAAATCCATCTAATTCCATTTATACTGAAACTGATGTGTAAGCTGAACCTGAACCCCATGCAAACGTAGCCTAATAAATATAGGCAGGAATATAAATAATGGTTCTCTTGCTGCCAATTATCAATTTAACGCCGCGCGCTGTCACGCACATCTTTTTGATTAATGGTGTCGACGTTATCGACATCGTCATCTTGATGCATCGACGAAACGAGAATAAAATAGTTAGCTGATCTTTGTCGTGTTGTCCTTGCGTAATTGTGATTGTGACCCCCATTTATGAGAAGGAGCGGGATATGCAATTACTACATCCAAGATACTGTGATTTTTCTAACTCGATACGCCATCATAACTATAATTTTTTGAATTTTCAATCAATCGATAGACGTTCATATGTAAGTTCGATAACAATTACCGTTAATGAAGCAGTGCCATCTTATAATGGTCGATTGCATTTGTCAACATTTTGTTGTTTGGTTGGTTTTTCTTGTAATTTTAAGGGCGTGATGAATTGTTCTCAAAAATTCTTTTCAAAATTGGATTATTTACATTTAATTGTCTCGTGTGGCACTTTATATTCAACTTTAAACCATAAATACCCTAGATTTAGTGGAATTTAATTATTGACACTCTGAACTACCGTGGAATGTCACATATGCTCTGTCAATGGGGCGATCGTGCTATTCCCTCAAATCTGAAGCGACATAATCTGTCTGACAGATGTGGTGTTTGATGTTTTGGAAAATTCTTCGATTTCGAATAAAAGATATTTAGACAAGCAGTTGCGGCCTTGTAAATCATTTGGAAGAGAATAATAAGGGGATTAGAATTAAGTAGGATCTGTAAGGATATTCATAAAATGCGCAGGAAGGTAAGGTAGGGATGCAGCTTTATGTTGAAGTACATTATAGGTATGTATACATATATATACATTATATTCAACCTTAACTGAGTGTCGATTGTTTTGAATCATCAGAGCCTCGCATAATGGATTATTTCATTAAGTAATGGTCAAAATATTTACTGGAATAAGAAGTCCAAACTGTGGGCACTAAACAATGGTCGCTATGTCATATGAACATTTGCAAAAGCCTGAGTAATTCTGGAGCAGGTTATGAAAATGTCAATAGCTTAAATATTTGAGCCCTAAAGTCAACCTTGATTCGACCGGAAAAGAACATTATGTACTTTTATGTGTTTTTCTAAGCCTGAGGTGTCAGTTTAAAGCATTAAATAAAATTTGTTGTCGTTTTTGTGTCGTTTGTTCAACAATAATTAACAACGCATTAGTTAATTCAAATAGGTGTATAGCAAATTCTCATGAGATTTTGTTAAGGATCATTCAATCATTCGGATTGCATTCAACTCCAGCTACATGTAGAATTGGAAGGATTGGTAAATGCAAGCAAATCGAATGTACCACACAAAATCATTGTCGAAAATTTCAGGGGAAGGTGGGTGGGTACCTATACGAACGAGGGAGGCAGCAGGCAGTATCAAAATAGAGTGGCGTTAAGTCTGCTTGGGTCGAAATAGGTATCTTTGAATAATTATTTAGGTAGGGGAAAGTGGCCTTAGATGGACCACTTTTTGGATTTCAGCTATAGAACTTTGAAAAATATGTTAATCGCTTGGGTAATGAAATGATAGGAAAAGGTACGTTGTCATTTTATTTATCAGATGCTAAGAGTAAAGGTCCCTTGAATCAGCGGTTTCACCAATATACATTTTTGAATAGAAGTCCACGAAAAACCATCTTGCCCAATGGAGTGTGTAAGATGGCATGCCAAGGTTGGGCAAGACGGCATGCGTTACTTTGTATTTAAAAAATCAACACAATAAGATTTATATATTGTTATATTATATTATGTATTTGGAAAAGATACGAATAAGAATTTATAAATAGAAGCCTGACAATGCTTTTCTATTAAATTAAAAGTAGATAGCATGAAAAGAGTATATAAAAATAAAACTTAAATACGCTTTTCTAAAGCTTTAAATAACTGAACTGCAATTAGAAATGCGAGCTGCCGTACTTCGAAGCATGTCAGTCCAAATAATCGTGATTCAAGCAGTTTTATGTGAGCTATAAGCTCCTTCTCAACAGCATCTGAAAAAACGGCTTTAAACCTGCCAATACCTTTTTTGGCACCTAGTTCGTCTGTTTCTTTAGCAGCGTGTCTGCGGAGAGTGGTTTTTGGTACTTTAAAACATCTTGCTGCTTTTTCCCATCCCATTATTCCAGCTTTGACGGTCCGAATAGCTTTTCTCATAGCCTCTGAGATCCAGCTTTGCCTGATGGTCATTTGTTTGTAATGACCAACCACTGAAAAAATTGAATTATTCATTAACAAATAAAAAATAAAACATTGTGTTGCAAAATAACAAAAAAAATACTTAGGGAGGGTAAGATGGCATAGTGTGCCCAGTGTGCCATTCTGCTCATCACCATGGTATGCCATCTTGCCTTTTTCACTTGATGTGAGGAATACCTAGTAAATTTAAATAATGCACTTTCGGAACACACACGCGGTAGCATTTTATAGAAAAAAATCTATATTTTTTTAACCAAACACCATTTAAAAATTGTTTAAATATTCACTTTTAATGTTCTGTTGAAACATCTTTTACTTACTTTTTTTTCTTCGATTTTTTAAATTATTTTTCCGCACTTGAACAGATTTCGCAGCCAAACTAAACAAGCATGGATGTGTTCAGACTTTTGCGATTTATACAGTAGAACCAGAGAAAAGGGGAGTGTTCCGTCTTAGGCCACTTTCCCCTATGTAGGTACGTACCTACATACATACGTACCTCCATATTATATGAAATTTTTCTATCACTGTTGTCAGATAGGATTTTTTTAATGATTTAAAAAACGGTGGTCATATAGGTACTCACTATTAAATTTATTTTTTAATTGTAGGTACTACCTACTATTGGTAAACTAATTGCCAATAAATTGTCACTTTCATACCTACCTACCTATTGAAGTTTTCCACAATTTTCGCCGTTGACATTATTCATGTGAACCGATTTTATTGCTTGCTTTTTTGATTAGGTACCTATTTATATAAGCTTTATTACCTACTTTGGAAAGGTAAGTTATTTTTGGAAATGCATTCTATGAAGAGATTTTAAAGTTTTGTATCTTTTCGTAGTACCCCGTGGCGTAGTGGTTAGTGTGTCGGACTGCCTCGCCGAAGGTTTTATCGAGTAAAGTAGACCTTAAGATTCACACGGTAAACAAGTGCCATTCTTTTTGATCACTACTGTACCAAATTAACATCCACTTCCATGCTACTTCCCCTTATTTAAATTTTCTCTTTTTTTTAAACAAAAGTGCAATGCACTGCCATGTTCTCTTCAAGTTCCCATACAAAACACAAACAACATTCAAACAAAGCCCTCAAACCACATACATATATATATTCTCTCTGGCTCAAACAAACTATTCCCAACTTCCAGATTCCAACGATCCCAAAAACAAGAACCAACAACAACAACATGAATTGCGGCGTTATTCCCTATCAGTGCTACCACTTCAAGAAAAAAAATCGAAGCAGATTTGAAGAAAAAAGTGAAGCAGATTGATAAAAATCGAAGTAGATTTTAAAACTAAACTTTTTTATAAAAATCTGCATCTAGGGTGGGCTATTTAGTGGTTTATTTTTAAATCGTATGTTATTTTGACATTGACAGCTGTTTCCCGCTCGAAATCTTGAAAGATATTCAGTATCATACCTCCGCGGAACGAAATGTGTGGCTTCATGCTTGAACAGCGTTGGAAAATATTGAAAACTTATTTCCAAAGTGAATGCTGTGTGAGTTCGTTGGGGCTAAGAGCAGCTTGAATTGTGCAACGATTTTCGGCGAAAAATCAACTTTTCTGATGAGGCGCATATTCATCTCGGCGGCTACGTTAACAAACAAAATGTCTCTGGAAAACTCGCCCGTTGTTGTCGAGAAGCCAATGCATCCACAAACAGTGTGACAGTTTGGTGCGGATCGTGAAGTGATGAGTTCATCGTTCATTAGACCATTTTTGTTCGAAAATGAGGCTGGGAACAACGTTTCGGTCAACGGTGGGTGTTACAGAGCAATGTGAAGACATGGATTTGGAAGACCTCTGCTTCATGCAGGTTAACGCGCTATGAAACACAGCACATTCTACAATCGATCTTTTGCTCACTAAATTCCAAAATCGTGTTATCGATTGGCCGCCTCGGAGCTGTGATACGACTACTTTGGACTTTTTGTTACAAACCGTGAAGGACCGACGTTATGTCAACAATCCGGAAGCGATTATATCACTTAAAGCCAATATTTTCCAAGAAATCCGTGAGCTAGAGCCCGAAAAAAAACTTGGGTTTGGACACCCTCTAAATTATAAATTTTTTTCAATAGCCTTAATTCAATCAAACGAAAGCCAAACTAAAAGTCTTTCCGACTTCTTATATAAATATTGTTTTATAACACTTTTTAATTTAATTTAACAAAAAAAAATTATTTTCATCTTCATTTCTACATGTGTAGTATGTAAAACTAAAATTGGAGTGAAATGGAAAAAAGGGAGTAGATTTTGCCTTTTTCTGTAAAATTGAAGTAGGTTGAAACAGATATTTTTAAAATGAAGCAGATTTCAGTATTTTGGTGATAGTGCGAAGTAGGAAGTAGATTTTAAATTTTTTTGATAAAAAGAAGCAGATTTACTTCAATTGAAGTAAAGTGGTAGCGCTGTTCCCTATCCCTTTGCTTTTTTCCTTCGGAATAAACAACAAACAATACACAAACATTTCCCCTTATTCTTCTTTTCCAGCAGCACGAATTCCAATTCAATTGCAAATCGCAGTGTACTTCTCACTGGATCTGGAAGCTGAAACCTAAAGCAAAGCAACTGGAAAGTGGATTGGAAAAGTGGAACCTGGATGGCGACAACACGAACACAACTGAACGAAAAACATAAACGGCATCATCAGAAAATTATACCATTTCTCCTTTCATTCCTTCGAAGAATCTTTGCGGTCTCGCGTGTGAGTTTATTCTGTCGCTGTCAAGAGTAGAAGAAAAATAAAAAAAAAAAGGAAAACCGAGTGGGATTTATTATTCAAAAATAAAAAAAAAATAACCGATTACTTTGGTAAAAGGTGAAGTGCGCAACCGAACGTTATAAAAGAAAATTTAAATTTTCTCTCAAAACAAAACGGAAATACGACAAAAAAAAGCTGTTAAAACGCAGTTATTTTGCAAATTTAAATAAAAAAAAAATATTGTGCGGCAAAGGTGATATCTATTTTGTAGTGAAAATGAAGTGATAAATCACAGTGAGGAGACACAAAATTGCGAAATACTTTTTCACGAAAATTTTTGGATATAACTTTTTTTTTTACTATAATAAATTTTTACATCGAATTTTTTTCGATTTCAAGAACTAAGGAAGTTTTGTCTTTTGACCAATAAGGTGAGTGTGTTTTGTTTGTGATAATTTTCCTGCTGTTTGCTGTATCTATTGCTCATAAGTTTTGGCCATTTTGGGTGCTGGGTGTGAGAGTATACAATAAATTAATAAATCATCCCTGTTTGGGTTTGTGTTTCTGTTTTTCTGGAGTTTTAGCCGCCAACAACCCTTAGTTTTTAAGGATAACCATAAATTACGTATGCATGCATACTGTACTGAGAAAAAATAGGAATTTAAAGGTGTCGTTTTTATTGTTTGGCTAACTGGACATGCATTTGAAGCAAGGAGAAGGCTCGACCGCTTTGCAGGAAAATGAAAAACAACCCCTGCCCGGTGTATAGCGGTGATTTGCACTTTTTTCCTATTTGCCTTCATCCCTTTTTTTTGTGTCGTGTCGTGACTCGTGATACCATAGAATAAGGATATAGACAAGGAGCAGGAGGGTACAGATACAGAGCTACAGCTTAGTTACATTATTTTTTGTTGTTGTTGTATTGCTCGCCGAACAACAAGCAAACACTACAAAAATGAATAAAAAGTTGCCTGCCTGCTGCGACCTGCCCTTTCCTTTTCCCATTTCCAATGGGCGACGCGACGACGACGACGCCGGTTTTCTGTTGAGATTTTTTTTTGTCTTTGAAAATTTTCAAATAGTGCTGCGATTGCATTTTCCCAGTTTCCCAGTTTGTTTCTCCCATCTGAAAGGAGAGGAGAGTTTGGATGAAAAGTGTTGCCGAGAGCGAGAGTATTTTTTTTAGTAGCTAGCAGCTAGGTACTTTTTGGGGATCAAAAAAATAGGAGCTAGGTAGTCAGTCAGTACTTATTTCACTGAAACTCTTACTGCGTAGTTGGCTTATTGGTCAGAGCGGGCCTAATTAATCAAGAAAACTTAGCATTCGATGAATTTTTTTAAATAGATTTCTTGCTTCAGCAGGGTTTTAATTTGACATTTTGAATTTAAGGAAAATAAGAATCGGGAAGATCTTAGAAACCCCTTCCTTGGCATGAAAACAACTTGATTCAAGAAAGTGAGCTCGCTTTGCCTCTGAAAAATATGTCTTGAGAAGTGGTTATTCGCACACAATAGTTTCGCCAGTTTAGCTTGTGTCGACACTGTTGACATATTTTTGGATCCACCACCTTGATTTAAGCGTTAAAGCCAATCACTGAAAATTTGGTTAAATCTAATTTTCCCTCCAACCGGGCTGCTCACACTGTTGCCTTTTCGAAAGTTGTGGATGGTAAAATATCCCTATACCAGACTTCCACAGGTAGGAACCGACCACTTTATAATACGACTTTTGTAAATAGTCAAATTTCAGACATACTCTAGGATCTAGGTATAGTCTTATAGCACTTTGGTATGGAGGAAAAAAGTGTCTAGAAGCATCTTCTGAAACTGTTCCATTGTTAGGATCTTCTGACGATTCTAAGAAGAAAATTTTAATTCCAGATTTCAAGTCAGAAACTACTCAAGAATCACAAATATAAATTATAGTGCGTTCTTTTCCAACCATAGTCAACAGAAAGGCGAAAGGTGTAGCAGCAGCAGTAGCACGCAGCAATGTCAAAGTTAAATGTACGTAAATCGTATTGCACGGCTACAATGCGAAGTAGCAGCTGCAGCAGAGAGTCGCTGAAGTACAAATTGACTCGACTTGAACTTCACAAACGTGCTGCGCTGCAAAACAACAACAAACCAAAATGGTTTGATTGATGATGATTTTAGTTTGAGTTCAGTGCTACACATAATATTCGTGTATATGCTGCTTTGTGAGCTACTTTTTTTGACATTTACTGCTGCTGCTGCTACACCATTGTGCGCAGCCAGTTAATCCAAATTAGACGTCATAACAGCGTTCCTAAACTAACGTTGAAGTGTCAAATAGTTGCGAGTTGTTACTATTTCCAACTCACCTCCATGATATGAGTTGAGATTGTTGATCTGTCAAATGGACGTTTTGTATTTAACAATTCAAGCACTATTAAAAATCAAACCAAAAAATTACAAATAGTCGATTTGCGCAGCAATAGCATCTTTATTCAGTAAAATATACTTTTCGCCAATTTTGAGCGATGACGGAGAATAATTTAATTATAGTTCCTCATCAATATACACAAATATATTAAAAGTAGCCGTTTGACAGTTAAACAAATTCTTACAAAGTATCGTTCTTAAAAACTTTGTAAAAAACCTAACGAATCCTAACAATGACACTTCAACAATTTTTTTTTTTGACAACAATTGTTGACTATGATTAGAAAAAGAACGCACCAAATAAATACTTTAATGTCAGCCACAGAATATTCATTGGATAGTGTCTATTAGCATGCAGCATGTTCAAATCATTTTCAAAATTACCTCTGAAAATTAAAATTATTACTCGAATCGTACCGATATAAAAAGTTTCTTTGGTTGATTTTGTTTTGAACAAATAAAACTCTTCTTTTTCATTCTTTTTATGCTCAAAATCTATTTTGGCTTTTCTGCAAGCTAGATAATATCCTAAAAGTCAGACAATATCCTAGTACTCTTTAGTACCTACCTATGTAGGTGTACCTAATTGAAATATTATTATTTGAACCAAAATGCAATCAAAATTAGGTCCATTTCGACTGCACATAGTAACCTTAATTGGGTCAGAAACGTCCAACAAATCAATCTTAAACCAAATCTAAAATAATGTGTCATTGTCATCATCAAAAATCCGTGTCACATCTCTCTCCGAAAACATTTTTTTTGCAAGCAATGGCAACACTTTTCAAGCGAAATGAATTTCCCTGCAAAAAAAAATAATCAGCTTCAACACATCCATCGGGGGGAAACCCCGACTGGAAATCGCCACAAATCAGGATAAATTAAAATTTAATGCGCAGCATTCGTGTTATCTTCTTCTCCCATTTTTGTCAACGTTGCCGGTTTTAATTTCCATTTTGTTTTGTTTTTGTAACTTATAGCACTTTCCATTGGACGAAAAGAAGCGTCCAGAAGCATTCGGAAGTCTTCTGAAAGCGTTCCATTGGTAAGCAAATGACACTTCTGACGATTCTGAGAAGAGAATTTTGCTTCTGGATTTGAAGTCAGAATCCACTCAAGAAGCACAAATACAAATATAACTCAAATGTCACCCATAGAATATTCACTTGTGAAATGTCTATTCGCCTGCAGCAACGCCGAAAGTTTTGGTAGTGTCGGCAAATGCTATTTATTGTCGAATCGAAACCTGACGATGAAGACGTCGAAGGTCAGCAACGAAGTTTAGTGAGTAGTATTTAATACGATGAACCAGTAAAAATCCCTTTATACCGCGAATCGGGCTACGCACACCACTTTGACATTGGCAAAATTTGCGACACTGATGCCTGCGAATACTACATTGTGTTAAAACTGAACAGAAGCGATTTTGCTTGTTCCATTGGTTTTCAGAATGAGTGGTTCCCCGAGTGAAACCAATGGAAAGTGCTATTAATCTACGAGTCGACCTCGACAGTTGAGTAGATATACAATCAAATCGCAATACACAATGGCAGGTAGGTAGAAAAGAAATTCAAAAAGGAATAAAAATGGATGAAGCATATCTGTACAATTCCAGTAGGGGTTGTATAATGCCGGTGCACTTTCCATCGGATCCTTTTCTCTATTCTAGGTTCGTGTGCGTGTCTGTTCCTACGTCCTCTTCCTCTATCACTATCACAGCGCATGTGTCCTTAACAATTTAATAAAAAAAAAAGAAGCTCAAAACAGCAAAAAATAAGTAAAAACAAAAACTGCATGTTTTTGAGGGAGTGTGGAAGTATGAGAGGAAAACCGTCTGCAAACGAGTAGATAATGTCCTTTTTGTCTTCTCTCTTGGGTTTTTTTTTATAGGCATGAAAGTATATGTACCTATCTTATTACATACCTAGCTATTTATATAGGTTGACATTTTTTTCCAATATATATGCCTACCTACATATTTTACAGGAGCTCATATTTACGTTTGTAGGCATGTCTGTGGATCTGAATATACCTACTAACGGTTTCATGATTCAGGATTTAAATGTGGAAATATATTTTATCACTTTCGAAAAAAAAGAAAATCTTATTCGAATCGTGTTTCACTGGATTGAAGATGATTTCGTTTCGACAGGCAGGCAATCGAATAGGTAGCTATACGAGATAGGTTTGGCTAATAGTATAGAGGCAGCACCCCATTAACAAATAGAAAATAAGTTACATGCCTATTTGCATTTTGGATTTGGGTTCCTTTTTTTAGTATAGGTATTTGCCTGTGTGAATTGGGTTTTACTTTTTTTCAATACCTATCAAACCAAATAATACAATATCGCATCGGAAATTCGGGATTACCTACGATTTGTTGGTATATGCTCGATATTTATTTATTGGATTTTTGGCCAATTTCCCATGCTAGGGAGGTTTATTGTTGTTGTTGATGGCTTTGTGGGAGATTCCGTGATCAATGGTTCGTATGAATCTAATTTATATCCTTCGAGAAAGTCTAAGCTTTTTACTACCTACCTATAGGTACAATTTTGAATTTAAAATTAAAGCATTTCATTGAACTGTTTGTTCTTCATGTTGATTTCTAATCTCTGATCTGAATCGTCCTGTAAAATGAATAAGCATGCTCCTAATTAAATGTAAACTCCACAACTTTTGCAATGTGTCTTTTCTTCTTCAAACCAAAAGGAGAAAAGGCGTGACATGACACATAACATGACATTTTGTCAATTCAAGTTTTGTTTCAAATTAATGTTTTAGTCAGAAAATCATCAATCATTCAACTTCGATCCGATAGGTATCCGATATATTTTGAGTTGGAAGTTTCGTTTTGCAGCAGCTTCCTATAATGATTTAAATAATTTAGCCCATAACCAGTAAAAATGTCATTCAATATGGAAAATATGGGTCTAGGCTAATTCACTGTGCACAATTCACTGTGCACAATTCACTGTAGACACAATTCACTGTGGCGGACAATTCACTGTGGTGGACAATTTACAGTGTGAATTTCACTGTGGTGTACTATTTGCGCGCGCGCACAGTGAACTGTGCCCAATGCCTAAATTTTAAAACGGTTTAGTATTATTTTTTATGAATTTTTTTCAATAAATCAGTAAACAGAGAACAAAAATCTAACAGATTTTGGTTCCGAAGGAA